>BLIW01000006.1:10844506-13491780 GCA_016586305.1 Ophiorrhiza pumila
AGTTACTTGTTATTGTTTTTAACTTTAATAATATAAATTACAATAGGATAATATTAATGTTTATTTATTGTCTTTTTGGTATTATATTCATATTTTTATATTAAAATTACTATAAGATCAAAATATATTTTAGAATATACTTTAATTTCTATGTCAAGTTATTTATAGCTAGATTTTAATTTTTATAATAGTAGTAAACTATAATAGAAATTATATAGTTATATATTACATTCCTAAAATAATAAACATATTATTGTTTGTCATACTTGTATCTTAAAAATATAATATATTGTTAACGTTGTTGAAATTACATTATAGAATATATATATATATATATATATATTGTTAATTACAATTTATAAATTATGAGTTAATTAACAAATTTGAATAATAAATAACTTAACTCTTAAAATAAAAACTAAAATATATTATAAATAATAATATTATTACTATAACCATTTAAACCAATGGAAAAAATATTCTAACCGGTTAACTGATAATAATTGGTTAAGTGAAACCGATAAAACTGGATAATCGATTAATTAGAATCGGTTAACCAGCGATTTCGGTATAGTTATCGGTTCTCCAATTTTCATGCACACTCCTAAATATTACCCGTCTAAAAAATAATAATAATTTTTACTAGTAATTTTATACAATTTAACCGCAACTTTGATATTTTGGATACTGAGTTTTGACCTTATTACTCTGGCAACCAGGAGGTCGAACAAAGCTGCCATAGCAACGATATCCATTCAACTTATACATATTACCAGTAGTAATGGACTTTCCTTACTAAAATTTTTTCTTGTCCTTTTTGGGGTGACATATATACCGAACAAATTCAATCAGATTCCTTTGAAACACCAGTTCTCTATTTGTATTTGAATCTGCAAAAGGGGCCATTTGAGTAGTTCAAAAATTGACCTTTTCCAGGAATCTTTTGCCCCATAATCCTTCCTACACATTATAACCTACCAAGATTTTGTTATGCATCTAAATCTTTAGAGAAGACAACCCACAAGCAACCTCCCTAACACATTTTTCTGGCAACATCAATTTCCACATTTTAGTAAAAAAAAGAAAAAAAGAAAAAAGAAAGAACAAAAATAGATTTACAGATTTTGAGGCTACCAAATTCGTCCCAATAACATTTAACCGGCCCCTTAACAGTAGAAATTTTTATAAACTCAATTGCCTAAATAATAGAAATATTGACAAATTATTGGGGGAACTTTGGGTGGGAGTGGGACTATATCAGATGTTTAATTTCCTATAATTTTTTTTTGTTGATTCAGCAATAGATTTACAATTTGGACGTACTTGAACCAAAGATTTTGGGGGCCAAATAGTTATCGTGTTTGTTAAGAGAATAGAATAAGCACCATCAAGAGAATGACCATGGCACATGACCAAGGCTGTGGTCACGTGCTGTCTTCAAAGAAAAATTCCTCCTCTTCCAAAACGACGGTCACGTGCTGTCTTCAAAGAAAAATTCCTCCTCTTCCAAAACGACGTCGTTTTGAGACCACCAACTTACCCCGTTTCTTCATACGGCGTCGTCTGCGTCACATGCTACTGACCCTGTATCCTGTCAAATCCTAATAAATGCTAATCTCCTCCGCCGAATTAAAGTCTGAAACTTCCATATTAGGACAGTTGAAAAATAGTCACCGTCTAATTAATGCTTCTCTCGCTTCTTCTCCACACACTTCGTCTCTCATCTCTTAGCTCTCACATTGGTTCCAACCCCAGGCGCATTTCATTTGTCATTTCTCACCTCTTCTCTCTCACCTCTGCTTCAGCCCCGCATGCGTTTCGCAGCTCACTGCTCGTACCTCTCCGCCGCATTAACATCGGTCCTGACGCCTATGCCTTTGTAATAGCTGCTTGCTAATGGGATCTTTTCCTTCTGTGTTGCTCTAGAAAAAATTAGCAAAACTACTCCTTACTCCTTTGTTGCAGCTGCCTTGGATTTTGGGGCTTCTGTTACCTCTTCGGGTTGTAATGGTCTTTCAATTTCGGTCCAGATACCTATGTCGCGCTCGCACACCATCGGATGCTTCCAGATCTGGCCGCAGTGTTCTCTGTCAAATCAAACAATGGGAAGTTCTCTTCTTTGTATTTATCTTTCTCATCAAACTTTACTTACTCTTCTCTTTCTCTTCTTTTCTGTTCTGCTCTCTCTCTGATTTTTTACACCTTGTTCTTTTGATTTTCTTCGCTGCGTTTTCCGTTCGCGCTGTCATCATCCTTAGCTGTGTTTTGCGAAATTGAATTTTGCGGTTGCTACCTTTGCTAGATTTATCTCTTACATACTTTTTTGGTATGTTATCTTTTTCGTTTTGCCTAATGCTTTCTTCGCTGCTACTTTGGCAGGTTTATCTATTACATTATCTTTAGGATAATCTGTATATGCATACGCTTCTTCTGTTTGTTTATTTACTCACTTATTCATTTATTTACCTATTTAAACTATTATAAAATAAACACTAATATAATGAGGGTTCGCTTAGAGCTTTTTCCTTGCGTTTCGTCTACTCCTAACGTTCATTGTTTGTTGTTGCTCTCTTTGTTTCGTCTATTTATCCTCGGTAGGTCTTTGTATCCCATATGTATTTAATGGTTGTTCAAACTGATCTTCCTTCATGCATTGTTGCTGCTGCATCTAATGCTTTTGCTTTTTTGTTCGTTCGATCATGCTTCAGTGCGTATTTTGTTGCTGCTTCTTTTCTTTCGCCTGTTTATTTTTGTGTCCTCATCATTATTGTTCGTGCTTTCTTTTTTTCTGCTGTCTTATGTGTTGTGCATCTCTGCATATCTACAGCTCCTCTTTGAGTATGTTAGATAGCTTGGCTGTTGTCTTGTGCAATCCACCTGATCCACACCCTCTCTTTGTATATCTTGTGTATTATGTATTATTTAATGGTTATTCATGTTGCTCTTCATTCATGCTCCTTTGCTGCTGCATTCAAAGCTCTTGCTTTGTTTATTTTCTTATTGTGTATTTGTTTATCGTTTGTTGTTTGTTGTGTAATAATAATGAACCTCTCTGTGTCTCATTTGGCCTCTTCATCCTTGTGTTTTCCTCTTTGAAGCCATGTGACAAGGTTTATTTTTCTGTTTTCAGCAGATCCACACTCATCTCTTCACCCAGGTGTCCTCTGTTTTCTTATAGGGATCTGCACTGCTCTCTGCCGCACAGGTGAGATTGGTGTACATTATTGCTTATCTATGAGGGCTGTTGTCATCCAGCCAACTTCTGTTAATGGTGTCTTTATGCATTCGCTGCTGTAACGTCATTATTCATTCGCTTCTATAACAAAACTTTGTTAACCGTTATCTTGGCATGTTTAGGTTTCATTTTGGATTCTGTTGTTTATGCTGTATATACATTCCATGATTGTCTATGGTCTATATACATCCCATGATAAGCTAAAGCTACCAAATTTTCTCTCCAGTGCTTTGGTCACTCTATTTCATCTAATTGTAGTATGTCTATGTTTTCCCTGCTTTACACGCCTTGCGTACGTCGTAATTTGTACAAGTTATGTTGCTACCTTCGTTTCCTACTGCAGTAGTGCTCCTTTCTCCCTGGTTGTTGTTGATGTGTGTTCTCGTTTTTTTCCTCGCATGTTCGCTTGCTTGACATGATGGTATTTCTGGTGTCCTGTTGTTTTTATACATGTTGTGAGTGCGTGCCATTTCTTATCCGGCTTTCTTAACAGTTTTTTTACCCTCACGCACAACCCAGCTGTGTGCGTGTATTATTTATCTGGTGTTGCACGTCTCTGCAGTCACAAGAAAATCGCTTTTTGTAGCGGTGTAGGGATCTGTGGTGATGTGTGGTGTTAATTTGACGCACTTGTTGGCGTTGATTGCCATGACGTATGTCCCAACTGTTTTCTGCCTATGTGCAGTACCCAGTAGTCTGCCTGTGTCCTCTTTAGATGCTGCATTTTGTCTGCTTTCTTTGTGTTGGTTAATCGTGCCGGTTCTACTGTTCCTGTTAGATGGACAAAAATGCTCTGCAGCGTCAGCGGTATGCACAGATGCCGTACAACCAAAAAAAACGATTGCTGGAACGTCGTAGGAATCTCAGAGCGTTAAAAAGGGAACGCCTGATTAGTGAAGCAGGACACAAGTAATGTGTCCTGCTGTACCAACAGAACCAATGAAAATACTGCTTCTGATGCTCATGGTTCTGCTATGCAGGGTGAGGAATGTCATTGTTCGTTTCTCGTGTGGCGTGCCAATTACATATCTATCCTCTTCCCATTGCTTTTCATGTTAACTGGTCGCTTTTCTAGCACAATGAGTTAATCTTTCACTGAAAGAAAAAAACTTCTGCTTGGTGGTGCAGCTGCTGCATTGCCTATTAGCCCCAATGATGGTATTAATATGGGTGATGTAGGAATGAGTCGGACAATTATAGCGCCTCCACAGAATTTTCGAGGTAACTTAGTCTAGGATTCACTTATAGAAATTAACCCATCTTCTATTATAATTAGTTAAAGAAAAATTGCATTGGATCTTACAGAGCATGGTTCTGCAGCAAAAAACCCTTCTCTCAGTGAATGCCTTCATTGAGTATTTTTTTCCCTATCCCTTGAGGGCTGATTTAACTTTCGTTTTGCTTTCCTCCATCTTTCGGAAACGTATCCTGTCTATTTGAAGAAAACATAAAAACTTTTGCAAAAAAATGTTTCATATTGTTAACCTATACAAACATCCCTTTTGTGGGTTCAGATATACGTTTTGCGGGTTCAGGTATATCGCAGTAGTTAAATCATGGTTGTTGCACGTTTAAAAAATAATCACTTTGTTATTATGATTTCTCCAAATACTCGGTTTTCCTTCTATGCGTACCAGCTCATTCGCCATAATAACTTTCTGGCAGTTTTTGCTTAAAAATTATAACACCCTCTTACTTTTTTTTGCAAAATGCTTTTTTTCCTAGCTGTTCATACAATTTGATGCACCGTCCTTCTACTTGTTATGATTGATTTAAGTTGCATTCGAAAGTGTTTCCAATGCGTCGTCTATTGGCTTGTACTTGGTGTCATTTTAATAGTTGGGTTTTTGCTGCAGAAAGGCATGCTCTGAATAGGAAAAAAATACCTACGGAAAGTTTGGTACTTCCCCATGCCACTGATTGTGACCATTGTGGAGTTGCCAGGTTTTATTTGGAACCCCCCGATTTTTGTTGTTCTGAAGGGGCTGTTTCTTTAGTTTCTACGCCTTCGCCTTATCTATTACGGGATTTATTTGTGGGGGACAATGAGCAGTCTGCTCAGTTTAGGAAAAATATTAGGTCCTATAATAATAACTTCGCTTTTACGTCTTTAGGGGCGAAATATGATAGGGAGCTAACCAAAAACAAATCTGGTATATACACGTTCCGTGTGCAAGGTCAGGTTTACCACTTTTTAGGTAGTTTAATCTCAGACGATGACAAGTTATGTGGTGTGCAGTTTTATTTCTATGATACTGAAGAGGAAATCAATAGGAGGTTCAATTCTTCTGATAGGTTTTGTGAGGATACGTTACGGACGCTTGTTGAAGTCCTTCGTGATAATCCTTATTCCAAATTTTTCAAGGATCTTAGGCATGTTTCAGACGTAGAACAACATACTATCATCTTGAATGGATATCCAGGTTTAGATCAGCGTGTCTATAACCTGCCTTCTGTTTCACAAGTAGGGGCTATTTTTCGAGAGGAAGAGCTCGATAGTAATCCTAGAACTGCGCATATACGAGTTTATAGCCATACAAATGTGTCACATAAAATCCAGCATTATTATGCATGTTATGACAGCCTTCAATACCCGTTGCTGTTCCCTCGAGGAGAGTCGGGTTGGTACTTTGGCATTAAAAAATTGCTCAAACAGAGTCGAAATCAGGATTCACGTACTTGTGAGGAAAATGTGGCCATTGATCCATCATTGGTAGAGGATCTTACTGAGTTGCTGAATTCAGAACAGCAAGGTGCTTATTGTTCATAGAATTTCATGCAGTTTATTTCTTCCTTTATTGTGTTTTCCTGATCATTGTGCTGAGGGAGTCTGATTACTGATTACTATATTTTTCTTCTTGTAGTTGCTGCTCAGGAGAGAAAGGTGGAACGTTGTGTATCTGCAAGGGAATACTATTGTTACAAACTGCAGATAAGGGAAAATGATCAATCAATACTTTTGAATTCTGGTAGGCTTTTACAGCAATTTGTTGTTGATATGTATGTAAAAATAGAAACGACCCGATTAGATTTTGTTAGAAAAAACCAAAATGAGATTAGATCTGAAATGTTAAATGGTATAGTGGACAGTGTTGTTGTTGGCGAATGTGATGGGGACAAAATTGGCCATAGGGTCTATTTGCCTTCGTCTTTTATAGGTGGTCCTAGGGATATGCGTAGAAGATATTTGGATGCAATGTCCTTGGTGCAGCAATATGGTAAACCAGATCTTTTCCTAACTATGACTTGTAATCCGAACTGGAAAGAAATTCAGGAAAACTTGCAATGTAACCAGAATGCTTATGATCGTCCACATTTGCTGTCTAGGGTTTTTAGATCTAAATTTGAACTTCTTAAAGTTGAAATTGTTAAGAAGAAACTGTTTGGGGAGGTTGCTGCATTTGTTTATAGTATAGAATTTCAAAAGAGGGGTATGCCTCATGCTCATATGCTTTTAATTTTAAAACCTGAATTTAAGCCTTTCAATTCCGAAGCTTACGATCGTATTGTTTCTGCTGAGATACCTGATTCTAATATGGACCCGCATTTGTATTCTGTTGTGGTTAAGCATATGATGCATGGACCTTGTGGACATTTGAATAGGCAAAACCCATGTATGAGAAATGGCCAATGTAAAAGCAAATATCCTAAAGAGTTTGTGCCTTATACATCGCATGTTGATGATGGATACCCGCAATATCGTAGGCGGGATAGTGGTAGGAAGGCTATCGTACGACGTCATGAATTAGATAATAGATGGGTGGTTCCATACAATCCTTATTTGTTGGCTCTTTTTGACTGTCATATGAACTTGGAAATTTGTGCAACTGTCAAAATGGTAAAGTATATTTATAAATATGTTTATAAGGGGCATGATCTTGTTAGTTATAATATTGTCAGCCAGAATAATGAGCAATCCATTGATGAGATTAAGAACTTCCAAGATGGGAGGTGGATTGGACCTCCCGAAGCAATGTGGAGGATTTTTTCCTTCAAGTTAAGTGAAATACATCCTGCTGTTTATACACTTCAGGTCCATCTTGAGGGCTCACAGGTAGTTTGTTTTCATAAGAATTCTGATCTTGTAGCAATGGTTCAGTCTGGTACATTTTCAAAAACTATGTTAACTGAATTTTTTTTTATGAATCGCACGAATGAAAGGGCTATACAATTAAAATGTTTGTATAGGGAATTTCCTAGATATTTTGTTTGGAATGCCAGCGGTAAGCAGTGGACAGAACGAAAACGTGGTTTTGTCATTGGTAGAATGGTTTGTTTCAGCCCTTGTGAAGGTGACTGTTATTATCTAAGATTATTACTTTCCCATGTAAGGGGTCCGACATCTTACTCTGATTTGCTTACTGTTGATGGTGAATTGTTGCCTTCATTTAGAGATGCTGCTCTGAAAATGGGCTTTTTAAATTCTGATACTTACATTGAAGATACACTTGATAAATGCTCTACTTTTCATATGCCATCTGGCCTTAGGCTTTTATTTGCTGTTCTCTTAGTATATTGTTCCCCAAATGAACCTAGGAAACTATGGAATAGATTCCAATCAGAACTGTCATCAGACTATAGTAATGTTAGAATAAATGGTGATCTTAGTGATATAGAAACTACAAAACTTGTATTAAAAGATATAAATAGAACTTTGGAACAAATGGGTAAGAATCTGACTGATTATTGTTTAGTGCCGTCATCGTTTCATATCAGCGATGGTTTTGATCGGCTGACAAGAGAACTTGATACTGAAATTAACATTCAGGTTACACCTGAAGATGTGGCTCTTTGTTCTCAACTTAATGCTGACCAAACAGTAGCATATAATTTAGTGGTTGAGGCTGCATTGTTGGGCCAAAGTAAGTGCTTCTTTATTGATGGTCCTGGAGGAACGGGCAAGACATTTTTGTACCGTTCTATTCTGGCATCAATAAGAAGTAAGGGATTTATTGCGATTGCTGTCACAACGTCTGGAGTTTCTGCGTCAATCTTGCCTGGTGGTAGGACCGCGTGCTCTAGATTTAAACTCCCTTTAGATTCTGGTAGTGGTAACGTCTGCCAATTAAGTAAACAAAGTAGTGTTGCTAAGATGATTGTTAGAGCTAAATTAATATTATGGGATGAGGCTACAATGGCTGAGAAAGTGGTTATAGAAGCTCTTGATTGTTTACTTAAAGATTTAACTGGAATTGATGAACCTTTTTGTGGGAAGTGTGTGGTGTTTGGTGGGGATTTCCGCTAGACTTTACCAGTCATAGCTAAGGCAACAAGAGAAATGCAAGTTAATGCTAGCATTGTGAATTCGTTCCTATGGCCATCACTGCATAAGTTATCATTGCGGCAGAATATGAGAGCTGCTCTAGACCCTCCATTTTCTGAATATTTATTAAAGGTTGGAGAAGGTTTGCTCCCTATGGATAAAGATGGGAATATTACTCTCCCGTCGGATATAGTTCTACCCTATGACAAAGGAGAGGCATCGTTGAATAGGTTGGTAACATATGACCATATTTATTCTTAAATTGTCTACGTGGGCTTTGATAATTTTGATATTGTGTTTTTTTTCCACTATTATATAATAACTGTTTTAATGTTTTCTGCTTAATAGGTTGTTGAACTTCGTCTTCTCGGACTTGCAATTGTTTTCGGTGAAGCCTTATGAACTGATAAACAGGTGTATTCTTCGCCCAACAAATAGTTCCGTAGATGATATCAATGATGTGCTGATTAATAAGTTCCCTGGTCAATCTCGTGTTTATACTAGCACAGATAAAACTGTTGACCAAAAGCATCAAGGTGATTTTGAAGACTTTCTGAATTCGTTACAACCCAAGGGCTTTCCTCCTCATAAATTAGTCCTAAAAGAAAACTTCCCTATAATGCTGTTAAGAAATTTAAATCCTGTAGAAGGCCTCTGCAATGGCACGCGATTGATTTGTCGTGATTTGAGTGCCCATACTATCTGTGCGGAAATTGCTACAGGGCAGCATATTGGCAAGAGGGTTTTCTTACCCAAGATTCCATTGCTGACTAACGATGCTGAAAAATATGGTGTTGCTTTTAAACGCATTCAGTTTCCAGTAAAGCTGTGTTTTTCTATGACAATAAACAAATCGCAAGGTCAAACGCTAGAATGTGTTGGTATTTATCTTCGTGAACCCGTGTTTTCACACGGCCAATTATATGTCGCTCTTTCAAGAGCAAAAACTGCAACGGCTGTAAAAGTCCTTGTTTTGCCACCTATGATAGATGAAATAAAAGTTGATTGCAGGACAAGAAACGTTGTTTTCGACGAGGTTTTCGATTTGGTAGCTGGGAAAAAAAATTATCCACTTTGCTTGCTTCCTGGAAAAAAATGTCTTATTCTCTACTTGTAGATGGTTTTCTGCACCAATAATCTGCATTATTTTACTCATTGCTACCTGATTCAGCATATATTATTTACGTATCTGTGCAACAGGATGAAAACTAAAATCCCAATAGATCAGCTGACTAATAGAATGAGACCCTGGTATGCTGTTATCCATGTGGACGAAAAACTCCAACCATTCCAGGGAATTAGCAGCCCAACTAGGCTTCAGAAATTCATTTTTTCTGATTCAAAGGTATGCTGTCTCCCATCGCTCCGGAAAATAAAAATACAACCCCGAATTTATGCTTCTCATATTCTCAACTCTGAATGGCATATTATTTCTTCTCTCATAGGGAGCTAAAGTTGAAGGCCTCATTTTTGATGCCGACATTCAACGCATGGGATCTAAACTTCAAGCTCTAAAAAAGTACCGAATTGGTAATGCTGATATCAGACCAGCAATTGCAAAATATGCTCGTGAAGGTATTACAATGCAGTGGGTAATAAGTTCAAGGACAGTCATTGAAGAAATTGTTGACAAGCTAACAATTATACGTTTGGACTATAACTATACGAAGTTTGATAACCTTGGCGACTATATTGATGATAATGACAAGACGAAGAGAGTTGGTAAGACCTATGTTAGTGCATCTGTGCCTTGTAGAAATAACTTTTGATTTATACATATTTATTTTGTTCTGAATGAATAGATGTAATTGCTGTTGCTATTGACGTCTTACCTGTGAAGACTGTTACAAAACCATGGGGCGAAAACACTGTTCAGAGGTTTGTCTTGGTTAATGAGAAGTAAGTGTATATATACTTGTAATAATATTGCTGTTAAATATCTGGTATTAGAATATACTTCAGTTGTTATGGTCATAACGTCTTCTTGATCCACTTGTTTAATTTCAATAATGGTGCTTTAGGATGCAGTCCATCATGCTTTCTATGTGGAATCAGTTTGTTTCTGTTGAAGGGCAGGCAATAATTGATGATCTTCGAAATTTCCCTATTGTGATTTGTCGCCAAGTCAGGCCTTCCTACTATAATGGTGAATCTTATAGTGCTTATTGTTTAGTTGCATGTGGAAAAGTCATACATGTATTTGTTTTATTGATGATTGTAATATTTGATAGGTGTTGAGCTTGTGACGTCTCTGGATTCTATGATACTTGTTAATCCACCAGATAAAGAAGCAATGCGATTAAAAAATTGGTACATGTGCACAACTGCTTGCGTATACAATATTTTTATTTGTTGTCTTGTTAACAAGCTGAAGCTGGTGATTGTGTCATGTAAATAGGGCGGCGCGCAATGAAAAAGAACTGACTGAATTTGTACGAGCAAAATCGTATCTAAAATATGGCCCTGACATTACATTACGCGGTGAAAAAAATCTCACTTTGATTGCAAACATTTTGCCTACTCAGAATGTTGGTGTAGTAAATGCAGTTTAGATCTTATTACTATCAAATTTTTAAACGTCTTTCAGATATTAGCTCCTCTTATTACTGTTTGTTACTTGCATTAGGTTGCATTGGTGAAAGCCAATATATCATTCAAGAATATAATGCAGACTTATTGGTACATGAGCTGCAAGAATTGCTATGCTTCTACATCAGCATCCCCCGGTTATGAATATCAGTGTAATATGTGCGGTGAAAAACAGCTGCCACAGCCCAGGTTTGAGGTTTAAATTGATTTCCATATTAAGAAAAATATGTGCTACCTGATGTGATTGCCTCACTGAAACACCTCCAATTGTAGGTGCCGTCTGGAATTAGATTTGACTGATCAGAGTGGCACAATCACTGCCTCACTTTTTGGTGAACAAGAAGAAAAAATACTTGGGTTCTCAGCATTTGATGCAATGATGCATACAGACAATGTGAGATATTACTGGATGAAGTTCATTGTGTGTCTTGTTCATTGATATTTACTATTGTCTTGTTATGTCAAATGATTGTGTCTCCTTTTATGCTTCTCCCCAAGGGTACCAATCCTTCTTTGGAATCTGTGCACAAAGGCCTTGATTCGAAAATGTTTCATGTTCATGTGAAGCAACCAAAGGCAAAACATGAGGGCTCTGTAAAGCGATACACCATAGTCAACATTGCTGAGATTGTTCAGAGTAGCCCTACGTCCAAGTTAACCTCAAGTGGCTGTTTTATAAATGCGTCAGAATGTTCACGTCCTGAAGTTGATACAAATGAAATCGTTTCTGAGACAATGCTCAATGTAGACACTCCAGGTATTTATAGTCACTTATATGTAATAATATTTATATATTAATTCATTTGATGATAAGTGAGCCAATGTATGATTTGTTCTTACATTGGATTTCAGCTAAACATCCCACTAAAACTAGAACTCGTCGTTCTCTTGCCGAAACGATGGAGTCAGCTTCCACCAATGAGGAAAGTGTGTTGGAGCCTATTGCAGAGGGAACTAGCAAGAGACAAAAAAACAAATCTATTCTCTGAATGAAACTAAATAGAATGTGTTTGCCACGGGGAACTGTTGCTGTTAGCTTTTGCATCAGGGATCATATCTGAAGATCTTTTGTATAATATGTAGACTTGTTATAAATTTTTATTATGTGTTTATCTATGTGGTTATTATTATGCTAATTAAGCAGAAGCCTTGCTTTAGGTATTGGTATGTTATGAAAACTCTCAAGGTAATTTTGTTTATAGTTTAGTAATTTTGCTCCCACAATTCGTTTGTGGCAAAACTGTCAAACAGGTACTGGTATCTCAAAATTATTGTATAATGCTATCTAAACTTGACAATGTGAATGTTCTTCCTTCCCTTATTAAAGGGCCGTGCTATTCTAAAATGTTTTCGTGCCTTTTTGTGACTTTGATAAATTATTTGTTGTGCTCCTTACTATTATGAGGTATAAATCAGAATTTGATAAGCCTTCTTTACATTAAGTATATAGCCTCTGTACAAATTTTACATGGCTTTAATATTTTACCCTTTGTGAAGGCAGGCCTACTTTTAAATTTGTTGGGTCAAATGTATTCTTATATTATTCCTATATAATTACATTATATGACATCATCGTGTCAAAGCCAAAATGCAACTGTACAATGTTTTGTTCACATGGATTCTTTACGTCGTCTTATCTACAAGACTAAAGGACAGCAACCCTTATAGAAGCATGCCTTGAAAAACAACCCATGCCCCATTGAAGGACAGCATCCCATGCTTCTGTCTTGTTACTCAGTTTTCAGTAGATTTGATGTTTGTGAAGTGCAGCTTTATCTACTTTTGATAAAATTGTATTTTACCAATCCCATGCCAATAGATAAATCTGTATGTGGTAACTAATATATGCAAACCAATTGATTTCAGCTTCTAATTATTGTTTGCTTGTATGAATATTCATTCATTTCTGTTTAAAGGATTGCTTGTACTGCAACTTTTATTGTTAAATTTAAATAAAATGATGTATGATTAGTAAAAGACTATAATGATTTATTGTCATTTCACCTTATGTGCAACTGCATGGAGCAAACTATTCCGTTAATTTTTTTTTCTTTTTAATCATTTAAAATGAAGCTATATCCATCAGTCAGTGCATAATGATAGACTTTTATTTGTGCTTATTATTCTCCAACTTTAGTACGGGCATAAATAGCACTGCGCTACAACTTTCATAGGCTGCACTTTTGCTGTCATATGGTGCTTTAAATTAATTATATACTATACATAAATTGTTATTGTTATTATATGAAATGTATGATTTCTCTGTACATTCCTTCGGTCTATTTATTTAAAGCAATTCATGCTCTACAAGTTTCTCAATAGCTCTATAGAGAGTTTGAATTGTCACAAGACCTGAAGTATAAGATCGTTTAGGTATTTCCTTCTCAAAAAAACAAACCTACTCTCCTGTTGTTTGTTGATTAGGTATGTATTTTGTAATATATTTACGAACAATTTATTTACATGTTTATAATGTCTCATACTAGAAAAATCATGAACACGTGTCTTGAAAATTACATTCACTCTTTCAATGTTTCTATGGTTTTCTTGCAGAAGCTGTTCCATAAAATAGATAAATTATGTAATCCATTTGTGAAATGGAAAAGGGTGGAAAAGTATAATGAAGTTAAGTATTATCTTAAATCAATTTCTGGTGAATGTGTACATATTTTGGATGTCAAATTTGTAGAAAATGGATTAGTCAATTTTAAACTTTCGGGGAGATTTTGGGACTGCTATCCATTCTTGAATCAATATTTAGGTGAGCCAAACTTTTATTCATTGAAATCTGTAGAAGATTGGCTCCAAATTGTTATTCGAGCAGATCCAATTGCTTTCGCAAATGAACTGGAGAAGCCAATGCACACTGATTCGACGAAATTTGAAGAAATTGAAAAACCATGGTGCTTTCTACTTTTGTGCACAGATACACATAAACAGGTAATATATATTATTACATTTTTACTTTTAGTGGTGCTTATATATTAATATGTTTCTTTTTAAATAGGAAATTCCATATCAACTACATTGTGCACTTGGATTAACAAAAAAATATGAAGAAATTGAGATATTTGATGGCTTGAAAAAATGGATGTTAGTCATACATGATCGACATTTTCATCTCGGATGGCGTGAATACTGTGTCGCTAATATCATAGGTCGAAAAGATCGGATTTTCCTTCGGTACCGTGGTCAAAATCAGTTTGATCAAATTCACATCACAACCTTTCACATTCAAAGTTTTATGTCATGGACTTCGCCACTTACTATGCTTACAAATTATAGAAGTGCGATGATTGGTAAGATATATACGTATACACATATATATTACAAGATTTTTACTTTTAGTTTGTCTTTGCTTATTTCATATTTCTTCTGTCAGGCGAGCACAATAGTGATGATTGCCATGAAATCATCTCCTCCTCGATACAGCCGATGTTTTGTCATGATATCCATATGAAGTGTTGTTTCTATGTGAAATTTAAATCATCAAATCGATCTACAATGGTACGTATTAATATTTATATTTGATCGCCTTTTTTATTTCTAATGTTTACTTTTTTTTACAGAAATTGCCACCAATCATGAAGTCCATGATGGCAACCAGAGAAAATCCGCGAATAAGCTTGGTCATTGGGGAGAAAAAATATGGCGTTATATTACAAAATAATACTTTAACGGATAATTGGTATTGTTTAGTAGTCGACCATGCGCTTACAAATAATGATGGACTTTTGTTTGTTCCACAATATGTTGATAGCGGTGTGCTTACATATGCTTTAGTGATTTTTAACGAGTACGGCGTTGAAAAATTGTACCCTTGGCATTTTAAATTTCTTGCTATAAAATGACGAATCTTAATATATTTGTTTAGGTGTGCTTATTCAAATTTATATTTGTAACAGTATGCTATTTGTAGTATTGTTATATTGTGCGTTTTTATAAATTACACATTTCATATGCAATCTATGAAGATAACGACTAAAGCAGCCATTCAACTCATGCTTTTAGATTATCTTTTTTAGATAATATAGTAATCCATGCATCAAAGAAAAGCTTATGATTATGTCCTGTGTCAAAAAAATTTGTTTAATATGATCGAACATCGAGTACTACGTAGGTCTGAAATAGTTTCTGCAACAGATTCTTGTTTCCATTGGAATATTTCAGAAAATGCTCTTGGGCCCATAGGAAAACAACCAGATGGGTATAGGGCCCTTTTAAACTATCTTGTTTATTTCGGTTGGTAATTATTCCAGCCTTGTTAAAAAAATGGGCCTTCTCCACACTTTATGAAAAAGGCCATCTTCCACAAATTTAAATTAGCTATTATTTCCGGATTTGCACATGATATTGGATGAAAAAGGACATCTTCCACATAAATCCCAATTCATTCTACCCTGGTTTGCATCGAACGCCCATATTTTGCGGCTGTGAATCAAATCTACCTAATTTAACTTATCAAATCCATCAATCTACATCAGTATTCTAGATATCGCCTCCATCGTGCACTTTTAAGGTGATCCATGGATACATTTGCCTTTTTCTGATTATTAATATATATAAACGATTCTCACCTTGTATTGTTAGTGAATATATGAATGTATTTGATGTGGATTTAGATTGTTCTTACATAAGAATAGCGTTCTCTATTCTACCAAATAGCTACTTACAATATATAGTTCTTGAAAAGTATGGTTTTTTCACAGTACATTGTGATATTTCTCATATTATTTTATATAACTGTTCTTCGATCTCCATCCATGTCTTGCCGAACAATTACAGCAGAAATGCAGCTTTTAAGATGTTGTGATCGTATATAACTCTTGTTCGATCTCCAGACATGTCTTGCTTAAATCATTGTTACTGACAGTAAATTATTGCCTTATAAGCTCATACTTTGTTGTTTATTTTTATGTCTATTTGCATACAAAATTAGTGACTTTGATTAACTCTATGATTTATTAGTATACAGGATAAAGGCTTGAAGTTTTGCTATAAACTATGGAAGCTCTAAAGAATCAACAAATTGATGTTTACTGGGATCTTTTTGGAGAAATACAATTCTTTCAGGAGTACAAGAAAACGTACCAACAACGGCTTGTAAGTTACATCGATCTCACTCATGCTTTATGTAATTTTAAAGTATGTTTATAATCCAATCCATTACATATATTATTTCTCTGAAGCTTACACTGTGATTTGCATCTATTGAGTTGAACAATATGCCTTTTCAAATGTAATTACAGTTGTTAATTCTTTTTCCCCTTTGAAACTGTTATTGGCTTAATGAAACGATTTAATTATTTATTAATTTTGTAGCCTATCCTTCAACGATTCACTGACAAATTAAAGGAGATGCTACCACGTAGAATATTTGTGCAGTATCTTGGAAAGGTATCTTGGGAGTTTGATATAGTCGTACATTATGATATCTTTTACTTTGAGGGACAGTGGGAGATCTTTGTACAAGACCTTAATATAAGAGAAGGAGATATGATCATCTTTAGTTACAATAAAAACAAATTTTTAGATGTTGAGCTCTTCAGTTCTGCAACTGGTTGTGGGAAAGAGGAATCCTACTACATTGATGGTAGGATTGGTGATGGAACTACTGGATTTGCATATTCAAAAAACTTACCTTGTGTCGATAATGAATATCAAACCTCTCCTGCATATCATAACGATGATAGACAAGATAACAATGAAGGAGAACCTGAAATGAAACAATATGGGCTAATGAAAAAGAACAAGAAAATAAGCAATGTAGGTGCTGCAACAAATTTTAAGGTTGATGAGCGACGTGTACCAGCCCGTCGAAATCGCAATGGGCGTAATAATTACTGCAAATCAACTACCCTTGGAGGACAACTGAGCTCTGGAATATTTCAAGAATGCTTTGAGTGAGTACTAAGAATGGATGTTGGTTGAAATTTCCTTTATATCATCTGTTGATTACTTATATAATTATTTGAAACGTAATGTTGCAGACTTATATGGGAAGGCATTTCCGAAGCAAAATTACGGTTGTGTACATATTTCGATAGCATGTGGTTTTATTTGTACATGGTGGATTGTAATTGGGAAAAAGTGTTGAAATGGACAAAATCGAAGGATATACTGTCCAAAAGATATGTTTTTATTCCCATCATCATGTGGTGCGTATATTTAATTAAGCTTTTATACTTTTAATGACATAGCTTGTGATAATGTTTTAGTCATTGAACATCTACTGATCAGGTCTCATTGGAGCCTCTTGATACTGTGCAATTTCGATGAATTGTCGCAATCAGATTCTGTGTCTCCTTGCATGTTGATATTGGATTCCCTTCGAGATCTGAATTGTGGAAGACTTGAACCAGCAATCAGGAGTTAATGCATTAACATATAAAAATTATTATGCCATTGCAACGCGGGTATTAATGGCTGACTTACTTTATCTTCTGTCAATATATTTGTTTTCGACATGTGTAGAATACTAAATTGTCCTATAGACAATAGAAGAGCTCAAAAAATTCCTCTATGTATTCCAAAGGTAGAAATGCTTTCCTTTCAATTTTTTACATTGAAACCTTTCATTTAAGTATATATAATAGATTATCATTCTAGGTCCCCCAACAAAATAATGCTGAAGATTGTGGGAGGTTTATTCTATTCTACGTCAAGCTCTTTTTAGAGAACACTCCACACAAGATTTCACTCTCTAATAGCTATCCATACTTTGTAAGTAATACTAATCAAGCTTTTACTATGAGTCAACTGATTATTTATTTCGTCCGCTCTTTGTTGAACATACTAAGTGTGATATAATATAATATATATATATATATATATATTTATTTTCAAACTATTGATTCATTTGTTTTGACATTTTATCATTATCATTATTATAGATGCAGGAAAACTGGTTCACATATGTAGAATTACGACAGTTTTGCTCTTTGTTTCCGTTGCTGACAAATAGTGTGCTGCCTACTACGTGAAACATGAAGACTTTTATAGTACATTGTATTTATATTTTCCAATGACTCTAGACTAAATATGTCTGATGAAGACTTTCGGCCAGAGTATTTCGATGATGAATTGTATAATGCTGATTTGCCGCTACAAAACAATTACTTCAGTCTAAAGATTTGTATCTATTTCCTATATAAATGTTAAGATGTTTACATTTTTGCATACATCTTAATAACTGAAAACAGATGCATCAATGTATTACATGTATGCAAGCTTTAGCAATAAATTGATATTTCTATCTTTACCAATTGTATGAATGAATATAGACAGGGTTATCTTCAATTTACGTCCATGAAAGATGGCGTTAAATTACTTTGCGCTTATAAAAAAAGTTCTATTAATACTTTGCACCGTTTGCTATCAATTAAATATGTTAATTAAAAACATCGTTAATTATTAATTTTAAATGATCTTTATATTCATGTAGAAAAAATAGGTAATACAACTTCTTATTATAAGTAGTTAGTTGTTTTTAGCTAAAAATTATTTAAGTCTATTAAATTTTGGGAAAACAACTAAGTAACATATTTAGCTTTAAAAAGAAATGTTTGATCTGCTGATTTTAAGCACATAGAATAGGCCCTAACCTGGTTTTTATTTTTATTTTTTAAAATAGTACTGTTACTTTTGAACTCTTTGGCGCTTTTGTGGGCTTCTAGCATCTTTTATTTCAATGCATGGTTTTAAAAATTTGCTGTTTGTGGCTTGTTAAGACCAGCAAACTAGAAGCCCTTTTATATTAGGCCCATGTGAATTAAATAAACACGAATACCCGCAAATGGCAAAAAGGCTTTTGTATCAGATGAATATGAATTTAAAAAAATTAACCACCTCACTTAGAAAGCCCAAAAATTATTCCACTAAAACCTAATTGTCATCATCTTCTCATTGTATCCGGATTCTCTCTGTTTCATCTTCTAATTTCAATAGGTGATATCAATTGGAAGATTTCTCAAGCATTCCGTCAGATTGGAGGCTGAATTACAGAAAAACAGGTATCATTCTCTTCTTTAGTGTCCACTCTACATTATGTAGCTCTTCTGGGTCAAATCAGCTTAAAGAAGATTCGATCGTATTTATTTAGGTTTTTTTTGTTATGTATCTGCATCGAAGTTGAAAATCCTTAGATGATTTATACCCAAGAAAATTGCCTACAAAGGCTTCTTTTAATCGTTTTATTTTAACAAGCAACATTATATCACTTTTAAAATCAAATCTACAGTTCTTCACCTGCATGAACGGCTTTCTACAGTATACCTTTTTACTACAGTGTCCTGTTCAAAATCCAATTTTCTACTCAAATTATTTCTCCGTTGTGAAAACAAAAAGAATAACAGTATGGCCATTTACTGATTTTTATTCATTTCATCGGTTAAACACTTGTTTCCCGCAGGAATGGATAACACTTGCAATAAGCACTTTGATGATGTGTATTGGAGTAAATTCCAGAAGATTCGGTTCTACATAAAGTTCAAAAAAGAATTCCACAAGCGCCTTGTAAGTTATATTTCTAATGCCTTCCTATTGGAAATAATAATAATTCCGTATTTGTGATAGTCAAACATTTACCAATCAGATTATTTATAAAAACAATGTTTAAAATTGGTTGTAGAGTCTAATGATCAACTTAATTTTTCCCTTCGTTGTTGTTTTAGAATAATTAGGTGTTCATCAAATTAGACAGTAACGTGAGTAGTTTGCAAATGTTATTTATATTTATTAACCATGCTTATCAATTGAATATTACAATTTCTATGCCATTTTCTGTATAATAATTGTTAAAAGCATAGTCAGATGAACTCTAATTGCATATTTTGCATATCCATTTATATGTATGAAGCATTCTATATTCAGCTTATTCGTTTATAGTTTATAAACAAAATTGGAATTAAAGATTTCAAATGCAGCCTATTCCCGAATATTTTTCCCTTGTTGCAAAAGAAGCTCTGCCATCTACTGTTACTGTGACCCACCCCGGAATGCTATCATGGAAATTCAATGTCATTCAGTCTTCAAATGTCTTGTACTTTGTTGGAGAATGGGAGGGTTTTGTCAAAGACCATCAGCTCCAAGAAGGGGATTTAATTACTTTCAAATACACAAGGCATCAGGATATCCACGCAATAGTATTCAGGGGTGAAACATCATGTGAGAAAGAGTCAAGTTACTTTATTGATTCTCGAACTAGCACTGGTGTGTACAGAAAAAAAGAGGGCCCTTCATTCAGTCAATTGAAGACCAACCCTATGAATTCACAAACTAATGAAGATGCACAGCCTCTTCATCTTCATCATCCTCATACTCCAAAAGATTGCACATTCGAGGTCAATACAGTGCAGAACGAAGACAATATAGATGCCCATGCAGCGAAAAGAAAGAGATTAAATGACAATGGTAGTCCTTCTATTTCAAATTATTTTAATTTTTTAAGTTGTTAATAATAAGCTCTACTATATTAGTCATATTGTATAATGTATATAATCCTCCATTAGTTTATTCTCTATTATGCGCTCTTTGCATTACATTTAACTCATTTACCTTGTTTTGATGCTTTTTGTCTAAGTTCATGAGAAGGGAAACATTGCATCAATGGTAGAGAAACATCCAAAGATAAGGACGCTGACAAACGACACTACAAATAATCGTGAAGAAAACAGGCACAATATGATCATCGTTATGTCCAGGGCATATGTATCAGTTGGGTTTACATTGGTAATTTATTCATTATACCTTAATGCACATACTATTTCAGATACTCTTTAGTATTGATTAATTATATTGTTTGGCAAAAATGTTAATTATCTGATTCTAAATCCATTATTAGAATATTTATATTTCTTTTTTACCATGCTTGCAAATAAGTGAGTTGGCAACTGGCTGGTTACTATTATCAAACACTAATCACTACATGGTAGTATTTCTGTTGGCTCTTTTTAATATGATAGCCACTAAAGATGTTTTATACAAGTGCAGACTTTGAGATCCCAATGGGCACGTATGTACATGCCGAAAGACTTGCAGAATATTTTTCTCAGGACTAATGATCGACAATGGACGATTAATTATCTTGTGCAAGAGAAATGCTTTGTGTTCGCTGGTGGATGGAGGCAATTCGTCATTGATAATGCAATCAAAGTTGGAGACATATGTGAGTTTCAAATTGCTGATGACAGCCCAAAGAAATTTGCTATGGATGTCCATATTTCTCAGAATCACAAATAGTAATAGGGAACTATTGTCATTGAGGCATTGTTCTATTTTGTAGAATATTTTAAGCAAGACGTCTATAAGTATTCTTATTTTGTAGAATATTTTTCATCACTCTTAAGTATTCTTATTTTGTAGAATATTTTTCTTCACTCTTACTGTAGCTTTTGCCAGAAAAAGCTTCTTGTTTTAGCAAGTTTTGTGTAATTCATATGTAAACTAATCCACATTTAATATGTAAACTAATTCGCATATATAAATGCATCTAATTTACTCTCATTGTTTTAAATTTATGAAATGATTCTCATGTTAATAAATATAATATATTATTTGTGCAAATAAATATAATGTATATAACTATTCAAATCAAATGACAATGCATGTAATATGTATTAAGAGACATTGGTGTGTGTTAATAAATATTATGGTACATAAAATATATGCTCATTGTATATATGTAATATGCAAAATAGACATACCGTGTTAAATTTTTATAATGTGTAATACATGTACAATGTAATGTGTGCAAATATAAGAAAACTTTGCCGATTTTTATAATGTGTAGTAATATATATAATATGTATTAATTTTTATAACTTTGCCGATGTTTGTGTATCACTACGTGTATCATTTTATAATTTTTATATATGCAAATATACAAAAATACGTATACTAGATAAATATATGTATATGTGTCAATATATGTGTACAATAATTGCCAATCATGTATCTTCTTAAACTCTTTAAATATATATATACAAATATAGAAAGTAAAGTTAATAATAAGTTTGTGTTAATATGAACCATAAATATTAATATATATATATATATTTTATAACAATTATTACACTAAATTAAAATTATTAGAGCATATTATTATATATAATATACCGCGCTGGCGCGGTATTTACCACCTAGTTCTATATAAACCCGAACAAGGAGCAAAGCTTTTGGAACGTGCACTTTGCAGTGTTGATTATCATCTCCTCACCTTTCCATCTCATAACAAATTTAACAAAATACATGGCCAAGACCAAAATTACTCTAACTGGAGGTCATGCTGGCCGGTTAGTACTCCTGATGCAGATCATTTTAGTTTCAGTTTTCTTGAATTTAGCACTTGAACGTGGCCTAAGCTATAAGACTGCACAGGGCACGATTACCGCCACGGCTCCGACTGCCACAAATAGTTAAGACGCAAAGCATAACGATGACTGCACTAAGAGCTCCAGTACTAACAATCTGGACGCGAGCATGTTAGGGAAAAAACGAATCTCACGTTGTATCTAATAAACCAAAAGAATAGATGAGAGTAATGAGAAAAATAAATGGGACAATGAACACAAAGATTTACGTGGTTCGGTCAATGTGACCTACGTCCACAGCCGGAGGCGATGCCAAAATTCACTAATATGTGAAAACAAAACTACAAAGATGGAACACCAAACTTCTACAAATCCTTTCTGAAAACAAAGGAAATGAAAGAAGATTTCTAAATGAAAAAGAATGGAGAGAAACTAGAAGGCAGAGGCTTCTGTTTGGGATGCATTAAACCTTCAATATTTGCCTCCTATTTATAGGCAAAAAACTGAAGTGTGAATTGATGTAGGAAAGCTGCCGAAATGCTTCCTTTCACATTTGCCGAAATGAAAGCTGCAATGTTTGAAACAAATGTTTGGCCAAAAGTCATAAAGAAGCTGCAATCTTTGACCAAGTGTTTTGGGTTGCAAATCATTTCTTACAAATCTCCACCTTGGTCTGAAATCCAAAAATAGTGATTTAATCAAATACACCTCCGGCAAAGCCCCAATGGGCTGAATCACAAACTATGAACACCAATCAAGTTCAACACTGCTTGAACTTATATGCGGGAAGAGCTTTCGTAAACATATCGGCAGGATTATCCTTGGTATTGATTTTCTGAACAAGGACCTTCTTCTCAGTAATGGTATCTCGAATAAAATGATATTTAATATCAATATGCTTCGTCCGCTCATGATACATCTGGTCTTTAGTCAAATGAATTGCACTTTGACTATCACAATAAATGGTAGTAATCTCTTCTTGTAGAGTTAATTCGCCGAATAAACCTTTCAACCATAAAGCTTCTTTGATAGCCTCAGTGACTGCCATATAATCTGCTTTAGTAGTGGATAAAGCCACTACATGTTGTAGAGTAGCTTTCCAGCTGATTGCACAACCTCCAATGCAAAATACATAACCTGTAAGAGACCTGCGCTTATCAAGGTCACCGGCGTAGTCTGAATCTACAAAACCAACCAAAGTATTGCTGGTTCTACCGAACTCCAAACAAGAGTTCGAAGTACCCTTCAAATATCTGAGTATCCATTTCACAGCCTGCCAGTGTTCTTTGCCTGGATTTGCCATATACCTGCTAACAACACTAACTGCTTGTGAAATATCTGGACGAGTACAAACTATTGCATACATGATACTGCCAACGACACTAGAGTAAGGAACACGTGCCATATAACTTTCCTCTTCCTCTGATTTTGGTGATTGAGCAGCAGATAGCCTAAAATGGCTAGCGAGAGGAGTACTGACTGGTTTGGCATCCAACATGCCAAATATCTCCAAAACTTTCTTAAGGTAACCTTCTTGGGTCAGATATAATTGTCCAACTCCTCTATCTCGTCTTATCTCCATACCAAGAATCTTCTTAGCTGCTCCCAAGTTTTTCATTTCAAATTCACCATTTAATAAGGCCTTCAACTTGTGAATTTCTACAAGATTCTTAGCCGTAATGAGCATGTCATCAACATATAACAAAAGATAAATGAATGAATTATCTTTTAACTTCCGAAAGTAAACACAACTATCATACATGCTGTGAGACCCAAAATTTTAACATATTAATAATATTATTAATATTAAATATAAGCAAGTAATTGTGATTTTAAAATTAAAATACGACATTGACAATAAGTATTGCGGTGATAGTTAAGATTCCAAAATTAAATACCACGTCATCATAAGCATTATTGTGAAAATTGAAGATCACACAATTAAGTACTAAAATTAATTATTAATTTTATAGTCTTAGTTACAATTTTATAAGATTAAGAATGGTGTAATTGCATAGCTTAATAGTAATTTTGGGTTTTGTTGGACTTTACCAAAATTCAAGGGTCAAATTATAAATTATAAAAAAAAAATAAAAGAAGGACGCTTTAAAAGTCTTCAACTTTGTCTTCACCTTTGTCGGCAAAGTGATAAGGATCATGGGGAAATAGAAAAAAAATAAAAGAAAAGCAGAGAACGAGAGAAAAGCAAGAAAGAAGAACGGGAGAAGAAGGAAGAAGAGAAGGGGAGAGGGCAACGGGAGAAAGAAAAGAAAAGGAAGAGGAAGAGAGGAAGGAGGATGAAAACCTTGGCAATTCAATCTTGGATAAATTTGAGAATTCGAAAAGCTAGTGCAGGTGGGTAAATTGATTTTCAAACATTAATATGTGTGATCTTGGTGGGTGAATTTCGTCCCAAAATTGAACTTTTAAATAATATTGGATTGCTTTGAAAATAACTTCTTTTCTTGACAGAAGTTCAATTCATAAATTAAGGTTGGTATGAGTTTTATTGGGTTGTGTTTATATCACTGAACCTGATATTGTTATGTGGATGGTCAAAATAGTGCAACTGTACTTCAGAACTCCTTTGCTCTATCTTTGTGAAATCCGGTTGCTTATTGTGTTTATTGAGCTTTGATGATTATGGTGTTGAGGTGCTTTTTAGGAATAATTGTGAGTAAAATCTGTTCCCTTCGAACTCAAAATCTTGGTTAAATTCTTTGGTGAACTCGTATTTCTGGTAGATTTCACAGCTTCATGAGTTATTTAAGTTTTTGGTGAATTGAATCAATATATTATAAAGGTGGGTTGGTTTTGCTTTTTACAATCCTGTGAAAGGTCTGAAAAGAAGAGAAGGGGGCTGAAGTAATTTTAATCCTCCTTCCGGGTTTAACTGTGGATAATTCTTGTTTTTCTTGCTCAATTTTCCTTATACTCTCGCTTACATTTCTTGCTTTAAAAGGATTTTTCATCATAATTAAAAAGGGGTTTCGAATTTGTGGTGGAGTTATTAATCTTAGTGGAGGCAGGTTTAAGGTGGCCAAGATTCGTTACTGTGGGTTTTCAATTACAAGTATATGCAAAATGTTTGCTTATTTGATTCACTAATTGACTGCGCAGTTGGGTTGATGTGCTTATTTTTTTTTTCTGTTAAGAAGCTTTGATAAGGAAAATATAAATGTTCTAGAACTACACTCACTGTCTGACCTTGAGGATCCATTCATGAACTTAGAATGATCCTTGGAGTACCTTTTCAAGAAGTTAGTGTGAATATGCAAAAGCTGGAATTTATGAGAACTCATTACTACATATTATCTTGAGAGTGTGCAATAATAATTCATGGATATGTGTAGATTTATATACATTATTCTGAAAAGGTTACATTTTGTGTTTCGAATATAAACAAATCAAATATTATTTATGTCAAAAGCTTCAAACGTTAAAGGTAGAAGCAACTCACCAAAATATGAAATCATACATTAGTAACAAATATTAGTTGGGACCATTGTTTGACTAGTCTGGAAGCTTCTTATTATTTTATTGAATTAACTTATGGCTGGAAGCAACAGAGCATTTTATTGACTCTGTGACTGTTTTGCATACTATAAGGATAAATAAAGGTTATTGCTTTGGATTGAGCTGTACCTTCTGGAAGCTTGTTTTGCAGAAACGTAATTGTCATCTAAATGTACGGATAGTGAGAGAAATGAATGGGTTTAGTTTTGGCTGTCCAGTTTTTTTTTTTTTTTCCATTAAATGTGTTAAAGCTCCTGCATGGTTTTTTTTTAGCACCATACTCTTTTAATTTATCCATTTAACAATCCCTTTCGTTTTTAACCCCACCAAATCATCATATTATTTTGAGGGATATATATATATATATATATTTATTTATTTATATAGAGAGAAGTGAATTAGTGGTGATGATTACAATAACTGAATGGATTTGGTTTGAATACATCCAATGACACAAAAATGATATCTTTTATTGTATGCATTAAATCAACCATTCACTTTTGTTTTTTTTAACATCACGGAATCATCCTATTATTTTGAAGATATATATATGCATATATATATATATATATACATATATGCATACATGTTCGCATGTACCTAATTAGACTTCTTTTGTATTTTCCCGGTGGATTATAAATTTCAAAATGGTAGAAGTTTGCAAACATGAAAAGAAAAGAAATGGTTGATACCAGGTTTCTTGATTCATGTATATGCCTTATCTCTTATTAAGGTTAGGAAGTCCGTGGTTTCTACATAATTGTTATATGATTTTTGACTTGTGTGAACGCTCTATGCGTGTATTGCATTGAATTGTATGGGCCCTAGTAGGTGTTGGCTTGGAGAGTAATCGAGACGGCATCGGGCCGACGATTACGCCAAGACCACACCGGTGAGCCCCGTCACAGGATTAAGGAGTTTTTAATTCTGTTGACGGGAGTCGGAGTGGCAAATCCGGATGCCACGTTAGGCCTGCGGGGCCGTAGTGGTCACTGACCACGAGGAAGGATAAGGTAGCTTCTCAAGTCGTGCACGCAACAACGAAATTGCCAGGGGAGATAAGGTTGGTAAAGGTCGGCATGGCCGATCGAGACAGGTACCGATTATGTGTTTAATGTTTGATATGACATCCATGGTAAAGTTTTGATGTACATAGTTTGTGCATTGCAATTCGTTCTTGGAACAGTATTTCGTTGAAAATTAATTTTTCAATAATTAAACACTATTCCCACCCACTGAGCTATTTTAAGCTCACCCTTTTATAAATTATATTTTTCAGTGATTCAAGATGGATTAGGTGGTGGACAGGATTCCGATTTACGTACTTAAAGGAAGAGATAGATGAATAGATTGTTAAGGTATTTAATTACCTTGGTTGTATTTGTAGCTATTGGAATGGGCCATTTTGGTGATCTTGAACATATAAATTTGGGATGATATATTACCTTATAGTGTTTTAATGTAAATTATGGCGGGGCGTTACACATGCTCCTGGAGAAATCATGACCCAACATAAATGAATCAAACCTCTTATACCACTGTCTTGGAAATTGCTTTAATCCATACAAGGATTTCTTCAATAAACAAACATGGTCTTCCTTATCTTCAAATTCGAAGCCTTCAGGTTGTTTCATATAGATCTGTTCATCTAATTCACCATGTAAGAACGCTATCTTAACATCAAGCTGTTCCAATTCCAAGTCAAACATCGCTACTAATGCAAGCAATACACGAATAGAGCTATGTTTCACAACATGTGAGAAAACATCATTAAAATCAACACCTTGTACCTGACTATAGCCTTTTGCAACTAATCGTGCCTTATACCTTGCATCGACAACACCTGAATTACCTTCTTTTCTTTTGAAGACCCATTTGCAGCCAACAATTTTCTTTCCTTTCGGCGGGGACACAAGATCCCAAGTACCATTCTTGTGTAGAGATTCCATTTCTTCATTCATGGCCACCACCCACTTATCTGAATCAGCACCTGAAATCGCCTCTATATATGTGGAAGGTTCTCCGTCTCACATGTTCCTGTGCCGCTGATAAAGCATATGCAACTAAATTTGCCAAATTTGCATACCTCTGTGGTGGTCGAATCTCTTGTCTTGGTCTATCTCTGGCTATGGAATATTCTTCTTCTACTGGTTCATCTTTAACAAGGTCTGGAGCTGGTTCATCACCTTGATCCGTAGAAGATCTTTGAGAAGGATTGAAATTTATGATCTCGAAATCCACCTGTTTCTGTGAGCTATCTTCCTTTTCTAAATTACAAGGATTACAAGACTCTTTTCTAGGATTTAACATAAATGACTCATCAAAAGTAACATCTCTACTAATTACAAATTTAGGTGATTTGGGATCAGGACAAAATAATCTGTATCCTTTCACCCCTGAAGCATAACCGAGGAAAATACATTTTCTAGCCCTAGGCTCTAACTTTCCCTCACTTACATGCATATATGTTGGACACCCAAATATTCTTAAATTGGAGTAATTAGCAGGAGTACCTGACCACACTTCCTCTGCAGTTTTGAAATCAAGAAGAGCACACGGAACACGGTTGACAATATAACAAGCTGTAGAGATGGCTTCCACCCAAAAGTCTGAAGTCAACCCAGCATTTGTGATCATACACCGAGCTCTTTCCAAAAGAGTACGGTTCATACGTTCGGACACACCGTTCTGTTGAGGCGTCATTCTAACGGTACGATGTCGAGCAATTCCTTCATTTTTACAGAATTCATTGAATTCTGTTCCACAAAATTCCAAACCATTGTTCTCAGCCGCTTAATATGTTTTCCTGTCTGCTTTTCAATTAAAGCTTTCAATTGTTTAAATATTAGGAAAACATCATTTTTATTTTTCAAGAAATACACCCAAACTTTTCTTGAAAAATCATCAATAAAGCTTAACATATACCTTGCACCACCCTTAGAAGGAACATTAGAAGGCCCCCAAAGATCAGAATGGATATAATCCAAAATACCTTCTGTTTTATGGACTGCAGGTGAACTGAAACTGACTCTTTTCTGTTTCCCAAAAATACAATGTTCACAAAAGTCCATCTTACCGGTACTTTGTCCACAAAGTAGGCCCCTGTTGCTTAACAATATTAAGCCATTCTCACTCAAGTGTCCCAATCGCATATGCCACAATTTGGTGATGTCGGTATCTGATGATACGGAGACTGCTGCAGCACCTGAAACTGTAGATCCCTGCAAGATATACAAACTACCAGACTTGTAAGCTTTCATCAATACAAGAGCACCTCGTGAAATTTTTAAAACTCCACCTTCAGCCGAATACCTGTACCCGAGAGAATCAAGGATACCTAACGAGATGAGATTTTTCTTCAAATCTGGAACATGTCTAACATTTGTGAGTGTTCTAACAATTCCATCATACATCTTTATCTGGATTGTTCCCCTACCAACAATTTTACATGGAGCATTATTGCCCATCAAAACAACCCCACCATCATATTTTTCATACGTGGAGAAATATTCCTTTTCAGGACTCATGTGGTAAGAACAACCAGAATCTAGAATCCACTCATCTTTAGACCTAAATTTATTTGTTGTTGCTACAAATAAAATTCCATCATTCTCATCTGCAACTATACTAGCTTCGGCAGTGTTGCTGTTAATCTGCTCATTTTTATATTTTTTTTTATTTTTCAATTTGTAGCAGTCAGCCATAATGTGCCCCTTTTTCTTGCAATAATTACAAACTTTATTTTTATGTCTGGATTTAGACCTGCTTTTGGATCCACTATTATCAAAATTTCTATTTTCAGGTCTCCCCCGTACCATTAATCCCTCTGTCTGACTTTCACTAGTCTCTCCTCTGATATCCCTATCAATCTGTTCTTTAGATTTTAAAGAAGATTTTACATGACTATATGAGACAAAATCTTTCCCATAAATCATGGTATCACGAAAATGTTTAAATGACTATGGAAGAGAGCATAACAACAAAATGGCTTGATCCTCATCTTCCATCTTAACATCTACATTCTCCAAATCCAAAATAATGGAATCAAATTTATCAAGATGTGAGATAATAGATGTACCTTCAGTCATTTTTAACATGTACAACTTTTGCTTCAAATAAAGCCGATTCTCCACAGTTTTTTTCATATACATGGACTTTAACATGTCCCACATGCCTTTCGCTGTCTTTTCACCGGCAACTTCTTGCAAAACCTCGTTAGAAATATTTAATATAATACCTGATCTAGCCTTTTTATCTAGATCTCGAAAACTTTGTGTCGACATTTCTGGTGGCTTATTCTCCACCTCTTCAAGTACTAACTCACATCCATTCTGAATAAGAATGGCTTCCATTCTGAGTTGCCATGTACCAAAGTTGACACTCCGGTCAAACTTTTCAATAGAGGTCTTAGTTACTGTCATCGTGGCTAAAAGATCTAAAATGAGATATGACTCTGATACCAATTTGTTAGGGAAAAAACGAATCTAACGTTATATCTAATAGACCAAAAGAATAGATGAGAGTAATGAGAAAAATAAATGGGACAATGAACACAAAGATTTAGGTGGTTCGGTCAATGTGACCTACGTCCACGGCCGGAGGCGATGCCAAAATTCACTAATATGTGAAAACAAAACTACAAAGGTGGAACACCAAACTTCTACAAATCCTTTCTGAAAACAAAGGAAATGAAAGAAGATTTCTAAATGAAAAAGAGTGTAGAGAAACTAGAAGGCAGAGGCTTCTGTTTGGGATGCATTAAACCTTCAACATTTGCCTCCTATTTATAGGCAAAAAACTAAAGTGTGAATTGATGTAGGAAAGCTGCCGAAATGCTTCCTTTCACATTTGCCGAAATGAAAGCTGCAATGTTTGAAACAAATGTTTGGCCAGAAGTCATAAAGAACCTGCAATCTTTGACCAAGTGTTTTGGGTTGCAGATCATTTCTTACAGAGCAAAATTCCAGTGCTTCCAATTTCTTTCCATCGCAGATCAGTTCTTATCTGCTCCGACTGACCTGGCACACCGCATTGCGTATTTTTATGCCCATATTGTTGCCCTGGAAATCTTAAACCATGAAGGGCTATATATTGAATGCATTGACATTGCATGCACATCTAAATCCCTCACCAGCTCCTTGATCTCTTGCTAAGTTGATTTTGTTAATGCACACGTGGAGTAGCGTTTATTTTAATTGGCATTGATTTTTTGGCAAGATAAGGAAAGATCTTTTTGGAAGCATAAATCAAATCAAATCAATCTATACAAGGAAGATTAATTTGGAGATTAATGTTATCTTGGTATTCTTGAGCTTATCTTGGTATTCTTGGAAGCTATCATTAAAGATCTATCTTTGGAAAAGATAAGCATTGAAGGCACATGATTTTTTCCATCTTTCCATTTGAATTATTTGGAAATAATCTTGGAGATAAACATGGGAAAATTTGGAGATAAACATGGGAAGATTTAGTGTGCCTATATGATCTTTCCACACCACACGGTTTTGTGTGTGCAAGGCGTGCAAATTTTTTGAATCATGTAGAGCCTTGATGTTTATTTCGGTCTTCATTAGACTGTGAACACACTTCTTTGTTGGAGATCTTTGATCAAAGTGTGTTGGCTTAAGCATCTTAATGTCATATTATTGAATATGCAATCCTTGTTTTCTTTATTATAATCCAGCCTCGGGAGGAGGTTGTTGAAGAGCTCGGGAGAGTTCAAACTTGGGCAAGGGGATCTTGTATCAACCATAGATTCCGGGAGGAGTCGCCATTGACAAGGGGATCTTGTCTTCATTGTGGGCAAGGGGACTTGCATTAACCACAGATTTCGGGAGGAATCAACACAAGTCGAGGGGAGCTCGCACAATCACGTTCACTGTGGAGTTAGGAAGAGGAGGCGTCAAAGATAAGAGGGAGTCTTACTTTGTGTCAGACCGAGTGTCTTGTAACTTGTGAACTTAGTGGATTGTTTTTCTGGGCGTGGCCCCGCAGACGTAGGCAGATTGCCGAACTGCGTTACCAACCTCCTGTCTCTTTACTTTCCTCATTTTTATTATTGTCCATTACTGTTTTATTATCGGTGTCACACCTAGTGTTTCAAACCCACTGAGACACCGCGGATCTAACCTTGATCTTTCAATTGGTATCAGAGCGGGTCGTATTTGTTTCTTAGGCGGGATCCGCAGGATTTGATCTTGGTTTTTGTGCAATGGACTTTATGATGGAAGGAGGTCTCTTCATTAGCTGATGATGTCCCTGGATCTTCAGATGTTCCACCTGATGTTACTCCAGATGTTACTGCAGTTGACTCTGATTCTGCAGAGGAAGTTGTTGCAAAGGAAACTCCTGTTCCTTCTGCACTTCTGGTGTCACTGCTGGTGTCATGCCTGGTGTCACTGACAGTCAGGTCCCTTCCAGCGCCCAATCTGGTGGGTTTGATGCTGGTAAAGATTATAATGTTCCAGAAGCTGTTGCTGGTGTTCATCTACTAGCAGAATCAGTTGGCTTAATGCCTCATAATGCAGAGGATTCTGATTGATATGGCTCTGATGTTTGTTTATGATCCTTTGCTTAAGACAATTTTTATGTTTTATTGTTGTTTTTGTGCCCTTTTGTCTTTTTGTGGCAAAAAGGGGGAGTAATTTGGGATATTTGGGTATTTGTTTTGTAATCCCTTGAACAATCGTATGCTGGGATCTTTGTGTCTCTTGTTGTGTCATGCACAATGTCTTGTGCAGCTTAGGGAACTTGGTGTCTTTTGCTGTGTCATGCGCGATGTTTTGTGCAGTGATGTTTCTTTACCTAGTTCCTATTCAGGGAGAGATTTCAAGACCTTTCGATTCAACATATAGGGGGAGTTTTGATTTTGCCAAAAAATGCCAAAGGGGGAGATTGTTAATGCACACGTGGAGTGGCATTTATTTTAATTGGCACTGATTTTTTGGCAAGATAAGGAAAGATCTTTTTGGAAGCATAAATCAAATCAAATCAATCTATACAAGGAAGATTAATTTGGAGATTAATGTTATCTTGGTATTCTTGGAAGCTATCATTAAAGATCTATCTTTGGAAAAGATAAGCATTGAATGCACATGATTTTTTCCATCTTTCCATTTGAATTATTTGGAAATAATCTTTGGAGATAAACATGGGAAGATTTGGTGTGCCTATATGATCTTTCCACACCACAAGGTTTTGTGTGTGCAAGGCGTGCAAATTGTTTGAATCATGTAGAGCCTTGATGTTTATTTCGGTCTTCATTAGACTGTGAACACACTTCTTAGTTGGAGATCTTTGATCAAAGTGTGTTGGCTTAAGCATCTTAATGTCATATTATTGAAGATGCAATCCTTGTTTTCTTTATTATAATCCAGCCTCGGGAGGAGGTTGTTGAAGAGCTCGGGAGAGTTCAAACGTGGGCAAGGGGATCTTGTATCAACCATAGATTCCGGGAGGAGTCGTCATTGACAAGGGGATCTTGTCTTCATTGTGGGCAAGGGGACTTGAATTAACCACAGATTTCGGGAGGAATCAACACAAGTCGAGGGGAGCTCGCACAATCACGTTCACTATGGAGTTAGGAAGATGAGCCGTCAAAGATAAGAGGGAGTCTTACTTTGTGTCAGACCGAGTGTCTTGTAACTTGTGAACTTAGTGGATTGTTTTTCTGGGCGTGGCCCCGCAGACGTAGGCAGATTGCCGAACTGCGTTACCAACCTCCTGTCTCTTTACTTTCCTCATTTTTATTATTGTCCATTACTGTTTTATTATCGGTGTCACACCTAGTGTTTCAAACCCACTGAGACACCGCGCATCTAACCTTGATCTTTCAGATTTCGTACTTTTCTTAGCAATACTATTGCTAAATAATAAGAGGATTGTAAGATTATTTTGGCCTTTATCCATTTTCTCTACAATATATCATGTGAAAGTTCTTCTGTTTTCGTATTGACTCTTAAAGCAGCACACCAAGATGTAAAACCAGTGGACTGAGTTTGTAATGTTATTTGTCTCTTGAAATTCTTATCTTGATCATATATATGCAGTTCTTTTTTCATCATTTATTTGGATTTTTTTTTTTTTAATGGATCTGTGATAAGAAATAATTTCTAACAAGGAATCGAAGAGGGAGACTAATTAGAGAAGATAAAGGTTTGTAAAAGTATAGCGAATGTATCGATTCATAAACAGGAATCGTTCAATTGCAAAGAGAATTGAAATTCTGTAATAAGTTGTTACTCTATTTCATTAATCCCCATTTTTCATGTGATACTATGTAAATTAATATTTTGAATATTAAATAATATTTTTTTGAATTACTTATCAAATAGATGAAAAATGAGATAAGACTATTACCTAACAATATTTAAGTTGGGAGATAAAAAAAATTAAAAACCATCAAATGAGGACAAATTGGACAATCAACATTCATAACGGTTGATTGTCTTTTTTGCAATACAAAATTTTTACCAACTAATTAAGATGAAATTACAGCACATTACAAAAAAATTAAATACCGAATATAGTAGAGTATTAAAATTAAAAGTTTGTAAGTATTTTGTGATCTAGCCGTAATTCAAAAATATTTTTTTGCAATTAAGTTTAAATAAAACCAGAAGAAAGGAACTCTCCATGAAAAAAAATAGACGATAATGACTACTATGGTCTATGAAAGGAGATAGAGGAGGAATTTTTATCATAAAAATATTAATTGAATAAATTAAATTTTAAATCTGAATTGAATTATCAAATGGATCCCTAACCAACATTTAAGTTGTACTAGAAATCAAGCACGAGCAAAATTTGTATTGTGTTTACTTGAATTAATATTGGCACTTTATTTTTGTAGTTTATATAATTATTATATGTAAATATTGGTCTTAAAAAGATAAATAAAAAATAAAAATTGTAAAAGATCTCAATTTTCGGGAATTTGTTGAGTGTTGATTTTTTTTTGAAAAGAATTATAATTTCTAAAACTTATATACAATGTTTTTAATTATTATTTTTAATTTAATAGTAGGGTATATCATTAGTGTCATTAATAATCATACCATATTTTTCATGCATGGGATGACTTTACATATTTCAAGATAAACCAACTATTTAAATTAGTATCACAAAAAATATTAAGAAATTTTAATATTGTTAATATTTTTTAATATTCAAATTAGATAAGTGAATAATAAATTATATAATAAGATTTTGCTTACCAAAAAATATTATTATTATCAAACAATACGTTAAAACATGCATAGATAACTATTTTATCCATTATAAAAAAAAATCTTATTTAAAGTGTAAACTATTTTTTATCACTATTTATAGATAATATACACTCATGCTTAATACTAATTTATTTGAAAAATATTCAAATTAGTATACATGTCAACATGTCCTTAGAAACCAAAGTTTGGTTAGGGTCTTTTTGAATACATTATCTATATAAAAGGATTGTTAGAGCGTACAACTTGATCATAGCCAACTATAAGGTAGAACTTGTTCTCTTCCATGTAGGGGTGTTCATCGAGTCGGTTTTCGGTTTATTCGGTTTGAACATTTCTGAACTCGAATTCGAAAACCGAACCGAATTCGAATATAATTCGAACAAACCGAACCGAATTCAAAATTCGGTTTTCGGTTTGAATTCGGTTTTATTCGAATAAACCGAATTCGAATTTGTTTAAATCCTAATTAAATCATTAAATTACATAAATTATATCAAAATTTACAAATATTCAATTAAATCAAATAATACATAAAAGAATGACATAATTATGTCTTTTAAGTTTAAGTTGTATTATTATTATATATTTTATATTTATAAAAATTATATTATATATATATTGAATTCGGTTTTCGGTTCGATTTTCGAATTGGAAGCCCAATTCGAAAACCGAAATTCGAATTCGGTTTAAACCGAAAACCGATTCGAAATTCGAAAACAAATTCGAATTTCTGAATTCGAATTCGGTTTTCAAATTTTCGAATTGGTTTTGGTTTAAACCGAATAATGAACACCCCTACTTCCATGGTAGGTACAAAAAATGAAACATTAGTTACTTAAAAAATATTAATTCATATATAAATGAAGAGTAATGATACACATAGTAAAATATCTTAGTTAATAATGTGAACTAATTGGTGATAAATATGTGTGAGCAATCGATCCCATTAAGTGACACATGTTTATCACTAATTAGTCTACATAATTCACTTTATATTTTCATTAAAAATTTTCAAATGGATATCCATGTTTAAGATTAATGGTGGGTAAAATTATATGTGTTACATAATTAAGTTGCATAAACTTTTTTTTAAAAAAAAATCATGAGGAAAACTATACAAAAGAGCATATACATATATATGTGTGTGTGTGTGTGTGTGAGTGTAAATTTATATACTTTTTAACTTGAAAAATAAATATTACAGCTCAATCAATAAAGTTGAATTTACATAAAAATAGAAAATAATTAATCTTTATTTTTAAATTTATTGTACAAAATAGAAAATAATATTAATTTACCAATTCTAATTACAAGTAAAATCTAATTTCATATAATTTTTAAACTTCTAAACAAAGGATTTAGAATTATAATTTAATTCTATATTAAATTTATTGTTTTGCCAAACAAAGAAATTCAAACATTTTAGAAGTCCAATTCATTGAATTAAGTTTCTATAATTTTGTAATTCTAATTCAATTCTATTTCTAAATAACCAAACGAAACTTTTCTAAACCACTAATAAATTAATCAACTAATACACCGATTGGAACTAAAATTTCTATCAAACTCAAAATTCAAAAAATTTCCATAAAAAATATATAATACGAAAACACTACATCCTAAAATTAAAAATATTTAGTTAAAGGTTTTCATAAAATTGACATTTATTTTGAATAAATTAAACATATTGATTATATTTAGTAATATATTATTATATTTGTCTACAATTAATTTAGTATATTATCATATACAATATATTTAGTAATTGTTTATGTATTTCATTATCATTAATTTTAGTATATAGAACTTCATTATAATATAAAAATTAAAAGCCTTTTATTATTATTAATTTAGTATATAGAAATTTATTACAATACAAAAACTTAAACTGCTAATCAACAAAACCACTTATAAATACAAAATCATCAAAACATTGAATTCGTTCACACTTTTATATAAATAGATAGAATAGAATATAATAGGATAGGATACGATAATTCACGTTATTCAATGTAACATGAAATTTTCAAGCATGTGTTTTCATCACTACATCTTCAATCTACAACAACTACATCATTTGAATTGGCAATTATCTCTTTGCATTGGGATGGTGGTGTTTTTACTTATAGTTACCATTATAATATCAATAATTATTATAATATATGGCACAAGTGCCCACAACAACACAATTGTTATGAATAATTGTGAATGTACACCCCATTTTCTACCCCAATTAACATTATTTCATGTAACTCATGTAACACCATTTTTCCTCATAATCACCCACTACATATGTAACCTATGTAACTCTTGTAACTTACATTTGGGACATTGTAACCTACAATGTAGAGGTGTGAAGTTCAAACCTATAAATAGAGGCTTATGTGAATGAAATGGAGGGTTGAAGACTTAAAACATCGATCTTGCTCTACTTTGCTCTCTTTTCTCTCCATCTTTTTAGTATACTTATTTCATATTTTATAGTTGTATTCTACTAGTTTTATAGAAATAGTAACATAACATTATATCTCTACTTTTTAGTATTGGAATAATAATTTGTTACATAATATAATACTACAAGTTTCTAGTATTTACATAACACGTTATCAGCATGAATTCTCTACCAATTGAGAAATTTGGAGCAAATTAAATTCAAGTTGCATATTTAAAGAATTGTTAAGTATAGGTTTGGAATTTTGGTAAGTTCATATGGTAATACTTTTCATTTTCAATTAATTTATTTTCTACTATGAATTTGTACTATTGGATATAATATATTGAATATTATATATGGATTAATTTGAAAGAAAAATTCAACCACTTGAAGTTGGTTGTCATTTCAAAAGCACGGCATAAAATATGCCATATAATCAAAATAATGATTACCGTGGCAAGAAATAAAATAACCTCCAGAAGTGGGTTAATGAAATTGAAAGAAAGGAAAATGACAAAAGGATTACTACCAATGTGGTATGGTATAGAATATTATTGGACTCGTACCTGTCGTACTGCAAAGTATATCGTTAAGCTTTATTATACATCATTGAAAAATAAATGTCACGATGTTGAGATAAATTTTATTGATAAAATATTATTATAATGCTAACATGATAAATATCGACATAGCAAATTATTATTGTTAACACCCTGAAGTGTAATATAATCATATTTTATTCACCCTGAAGGTGCAATATAATCATATTTTATAAATAAAACCCTAAAGGTGCAATATGATTATATAATTTTATTGTTTTGTATCTTTTATGTAAATTTTCAATTATGCAATTTATTTATATTATATTATACATATATACAAATTATATGATAGATATAATTTGCAATAATACATAAATTATTGTTTTGTATCTTTTATGTAACTTTTAATTATGCAAGTTATTTATATTTATTGATTAATATTTATTTATAATGTCTCAAATTCTTCCTGAAGAAGATATGAATGTATGTTTTTTTGAAGAAAAACAAATACCAAATGTTTGAAATCAAATAAAGTGGATTTATTTGTTAATCACCCCAAAGGTGATACTAGTCACTTGATTAGTGATGAAAATGTCCAAAGATAAATATATTTGTTGCTTATTTTGATGTAATGAATAAACATTATCATTAGATGTCCTCAAATAATAATAAAAATAGTTATTGTTAATACATTTGTTTTAAATATTTCTTTTATACTTAAAGAAAATAAAACAATTCTCATTTAGAATTTTTATTTTGTGAAGAATATGGACGTTTCAATGATCAATGGTAAAGAACTATGTCTCGCAGACAGTGCAACAACACGTTCCATACTAAAAGATAAGAAATATTGTTCTTATATAATCATGAAAGAAACTCATGTTAGTACTATATCTGGTAGTACAAAATTGATTGAAGGCTCCGGAAGAGCAATAATAATTTTATCAGGAGGAACAAAATTTTGCATTGAAGATGCATTATATTCTGCTAAGTTTCAAAGAAATTTATTAAGTTTTAAAAATATTCGCCGAAATGGATATCATATTGAGACTAAAAGTGAAGGTAATAATGAATACTTGTATATTACAATAAGTATAGATTTTGGAAAGAAAATTGCATTAGAAAAATTACCTTCTCATTCCACTGGATTATAGTATACATATATTTCTACAGTTGAAATATATGCAACAGTAAATCAGAAGTTTACTAATCCTAATGATTTTATTGTTTGGCATGATCGATTGGGCCATCCCGGTTTTATAATGATGCGAAGAATTTTAGAGAATTCATATGGTCATTCTTTGAAGAGCCAGAAGATTCTTCAATCTAATAAATTCTCATGTGTTGCTTATTCTCAAGGCAAATTAATTATAAGACCATCACCAATGAAAATTCGTACTGAATCTCCTGCATTTTTAGAACGTATACATGGTGATATTTTTGGGCCTTTTCACCCACCTTGTGGACCATTTAGATATTTTATGGTTTTAATTGATGCATCAACTAGATGGTCACATGTATGTTTATTATCAACTCGCACCTGGCGTTTGCGAAATTACTTGCAGAATTAATTCGGTTACGAGCACATTTTCCAGATTACCCTATTAAGACAATTCGTCTTGATAATGCTGATGAATTTACATCCCAATCTTTTAATGATTATTGTATGTCTATTGGGATTAGTGTTGAACATCCTGTCGCTTATGTTCATACACAAAACGGTTTGGCAGAATCGTTTATTAAACGTCTTTAATTAATTACGAGACCATTGCTTTTGAGAACTAAACTTCCAACAACTGTTTGGGGACATGCTATTTTGCATGCTGCAACACTAATTCGCATAAGGCCAAGAAATTATCATAAATTTTCTCCCCAACAATTGGTTTTTGGTCAGAAACCAAATATTACCCATCTTAGAATTTTGGATGTGCGATTTATTTTCCAATTGCTCCACCACAACGCACAAAGATGGGACCTCAAAGGAGGTTGGGAATATATGTTAGGTATGAATCTCCATCTATAATGAAATATCTTGAACCAACAACTGGAGATTTATTTACGGCTCGTTTCGCTGATTATCATTTTGACGAATCAGTTTTCCCAACATAAGGAGGAGAAAATAAACAGCTGGATAAGAAAATTAGTTGGAATGAATTATCATTATCTCATTTTGATCCTCGTACAAATCAATGTGAACTAGAAGTTCAAAAGGTAATTCATTTGCAACGTCTAGCAAATCAATTGCCAGATGCTTTTACTGACCCAAAATGTGTAACTAAGTCACATATACCGGCTGTTAATGCTCCAATTCGAATTGATGTCCCTGAAGGACCTTCTACCACTAGTTATCAATTAAAGGCACCCATAAAACGTGGTAGACCAATCGGTTTCAAAGACAAAAATTCTTGAACAAGAAAAGGAGCAAATAATAATGATGGCAAAATCGAGGGAATAGAGGTTCCAAAAGAATCTTCAAAAATGGAAATTCCCGACATGACAAATAATAAACTTCCAGAAGAAGTTCAGGTACCTGAAAATTCTGATAATCATGAGATCTCAATAAATTATGTCATGACTGGGAAAAGGTGGAATCGATATAAAATCGACGTCGATGATAAATTTGCCTATGCTGTAGCAATTACTATCATGAATGAAAACGAGGATCATGAACCAAAGTCTGTGGATGAATGCAGACGAAGAAATGATTGGCCAAAATGGAAGGACGCAATTTAAGCAGAGTTAGACTCGTTGGCAAAACGTAAAGTTTTTGGATCAATAATACGCAAACCTGAAGATGTGCAGCCAGTGGGTTATAAATGGGTCTTTGTGCGAAAACGAAATGAGAATATTGAAATTGTGCGATATAAGGCCCGACTTGTTGCACAAGGATTTTCTCAAAGACCATGTATTGATTATGAGGAGACATATTCTCCCGTGGTGGATGCAACAACTTTTCGTTATTTACTTAATCTGGCAGCAAATGAACGACTTGAAATGCGTTTAATGGATGTTGTAATAGCCTATTTGTATGGCTCTCTTGATAATGATATTTATATGAAAATCCCTGAAGGATTCAATTTACCTAAGGAAAATAATTCCAATTCTCGAGAACTTTATTCAATTAAATTGTGCAAATCCTTATATGGATTAAAACAAGATGGACGCATGTGGTATAATTGCCTTAGTGAATATTTGATAAAACAAGGCTATATGAATGATCCCATTTGTCCATGTGTTTTAATTAAAAGATCTGCATCCGAATTTGCAATCATTGCAATTTATGTTGATGATTTGAATATTATTAGAACTCATGAAGAGCTCGAAAAAGATGTTAACTCTTTGAAACAAGAATTTGAAATGAAAGATCTTGGAAAGACAAAATTTTGTCTTGGATTGCAAATTGAGCACTTGGAAAATGACATATTTTTGCATCAGTCGGGTTATACAGCTAAAGTACTTAAAAGATTCTATATGGATAAAGCACATCCCTTGAGCACGCCTATGGTTGTTAGATCACTTGATGTGCATAAAGATCTTTTACGACCACGTGAAAATGATGAAGAATTACTTGGTCCAGAAGTACCATATCTTAGTGTTATTGGAGCATTAATGTATCTTGCTAGTCATACACGTCCTGATATTTCATTTGCTGTGAATCTACTAGCAAGATATAGTTCTTCACCTACACGAAGGCATTGGAATGGTATAAAACATATATTTCGTTACCTTTAAGGTACGATAGATATGGGTCTTTATTATTTTAAGGCAATAAAGTTTGACCTAATAGGTTATGCAGATGCTGGATATTTATCTGATCCTCATCATGGTCATTCACAAACGGGTTATGTGTTCACATGTGGTGGTACAGCTATTTCTTGGCGTTCTATGAAACAAACTATAGCTGCTACTTCTTCAAATCATGCTGAAATATTGGCAATTCATGAAGCAAGTCGGAAGTATTTTTGGTTAAGATCAGTGATCTATCATATTCGAGAAACATGTGATTTGCATTTGGATAAAAAAGTTCCCACTGTTTTGTTCGAAGATAATGCTGCATGCATTGCTCAATTGAAGGATGGATACATCAAAGGTGATAGAACAAAACACATCTCACCAAAATTCTTTTTCACGCATGATCTTCAGAAGAATGGTGAAATCTGTGTACAACAAATTCGTTCGAATGACAATTTGACAGATTTGTTCACTAAATCACTATCGACATCAACATTTGAAAAGTTGGTATATAAGATTGGAATGCGTTGATTGAAAGATGTCAAATGATATGCTCAAGAGGGGGAGTTATTATACATTATACTCTTTTTCCTTTAACCAAGATTTTTTCCCATTAGGGTTTTTCCTGGTGAGGTTTTTAACTAGACAATGTTATATATATGGGAAATGTACTCTTTTTCCTTCACTAGGTTTTTATCCCACTGGATTTTTCCTAGTAAGGTTTTAACGAGGCATTTTTCTTAAAGATGGACATTCAATGGGGAGTGTTATGAATAATTGTGAATGTCCACCCCATTTTCTACACCAATTACTTCACATTATTTCATGTAACTCATGTAACACCATTTTCCCTCATAATCACCCACTACATATGTAACCTATGTAACTCTTGTAACTTACATTTGGGACATTGTAACCTACAATAAAGGTGTGAAGTTCAAGCCTATAAATAGAGGCTTATGTGAATGAAATGGAGGTTTGAAGACTTACAACATCTTGCTCAACATAGAAGCCCAACCAACAAATAGGCTTCCCACATCTAAGATTTTCTTTTACCCTATAAATGGAAAAATAAAAGCCCATTATATATATGACAAGTGGGTGGGTGCGGAACCATTTGGTTTGTTCTCGAATGATAATATGACTTTTGCTTTTGTTTTTGCACATCTATTAAATGGAATTGCATGAATGTGTAAAGCCCTTTGATGACATGACTTTTGATTTTGTTTTTTTACGACCATTAAATAGAATTCTATGGATGTGTAAATCTCTTTGATGCCTATATTTACAATGCCCCTTTTAAGCAGTTAGAAAGTAGAAACTATATAACATTAAATGTGATAGCTATCTAAAAAAATTAATAGAATACAATATTATAGGATAAAATAGAAAATTGTCAAAGAACCTCCTTAGTGCTTTTATGTAAATAAAATAAAATATAATATAATAGGATAAAATATAATAGAAAACTATAAAACTATTAAACTTTTATATAAATAGAATATGATATGATAGAATAACATAGAATATAATATAATAGTATAGCATAAGATATGATATCATAATATGAGACAAGATACAATGGAAGAGTATAGAATATGTTACAATAGAATAATAAAAAATAAACTATAATAGAATAAAATATCATATGATAGAATATGACAGAATATGATATAATAGAATAAAATAAGATAGTATAGAATGGTATGGAATAAAATAGTATAGAGTATGATATGATAAGGTAAAATAGAAAAAAGATAGTATAGAATACTCCCTATGTTCCTAAATATATGTCATTTAACAATTTTACACACTTATTAAGAATTGTTCTAAAGTGACTAAAAAATCTTAATTGCTCTAAAAAAAGTTTCTAATGTATTAGTGTAATTAACTTTTTATGCTTTCTTACTCTTGCCTCATCTATTAATACACATTCTCTCTCATAGAGTAATGTATTGCTCTCTCTTGTTTTTAGAGGGATTAGAAGAATTAATAACGTCGTAAAGCAGAATACATTAATAGATATCTAGGTAATTGGTAAAAGAAGTAAATATATCTAGATAAAAGTAAAATTATAATCAAAACGTCATTTAAATTGTAACAAATTTTTCATCTAAAACGACATATATTTAGAAATAGAGGGAGTATGATAGAATATCATGGAATAAAATAGTATAAAATATAATATATTTGCACTTAACACGCTTGGACATTCGTGTATTCATGGTAGAGTTGACATCACACAATACTTTCACTTACAACATGACACACCACTTTCACTCGCAACATCACACAACACTCGCTCACAACATTTGCACACACATGGTGCAGCCTCACCTTAACACGCCCACACAGTGCGCCCGCCTCACGATGCCCACACATACGTGCAGGCATATCGTGCGCCCGCATGTTCACACACCCACACTCGGGTAGTCATGTAAAACCGGAACCGGCCCGGCAGGCCTGGCCCAAAACCGAAACCGGACCATGCCGGGCCCAAACCGTGAACCGCCAGTTTAAAAAAAAAAATTGGACGTCCGAGATTAACTAGCCGTTGGATTGGTTAACCGCCAGTTCATAAAAAAAAAATAAAATAAAAAAAATTAAAAAAAGTGTGATGGCCGTTGCATCCAACGGCCATCATTGCTTTTATGACCGTTGGCAATCCAACGGCCATAAATTGGGCCGTTGAAAAACCAACGGTTGTGGGCTTTGTTTCACACATTTCAGATTAAGGCTTTATGCCTTTTTTTTTTCTTTTCTTCTATAAATATCTACAATTTTCTAAATTCATTTTCACACCATTCTCTTCTCTCAATCTCAATTCTCTCAATTCTCCCAATTCTCCCAATTCTCTCAATACTCAATTATCATTTATATTAGGGCGAATTCCCTTTTACCCCCCTGTGGTTAGGCATAATCCCCCTATCGCTACCTCGTGGTTTCATAATACCCACATAACCCCCTTCTGCTTTGGATTTAAGTGGAAAGCGGACAGAAACTGTTAAAACTGACGGAAATGAGTAATTTTACTATAATACCCTTAACTTCATTCCCAAGAAATTTTTGAAAATCTTATCTTCTCCACTGTTAACTTGCAGATAACCATGGTTTATCCAAGTTTTCTTTTTATCCAATTTTAATTCTCAAATAAACTAATTATCCATCATTTTAATTAATTAAATTCTTTCTCACCAATAATTCTTCACAATTATCCAGTAAACCATAATTTCCAACATCCTTTTTTTTTCTTTTTTTTCAACAATTATCCAGTAAACCATAATTTCTCACCAATAATTCAAGATTTCTAAATCTTCAATCCGAATATATTCATCAGAATTTCAGTTTTCAATCAACGAAGTACTCAGTATAGCTTCAAAACTCAAACAGCCGGCTATGACCAAGAAATCAAGATTTCAGATTCCGTATTGCGCTTCAATCGGAAGAGGAGCACACGACATCCGCGCAACAAATTCAAGCAAAAATAGGGAGTCCACTTTCAACATTAAGTGAGGGTACAACATTGAAAATCCTCATTCAGAATCTGGAGTTTTAAAAATATGAACAATTTGGAATTTTAAGTCCAAAATCCAAATTCCAAGATTCCTCATGATTCCACACATTCAAACCTCAGCAAATGAGAGCAATCCGGTTTGGAGGTGACCACTTTAAACCGGATGGCCATAAGATCGTCGATCTATGCAGATCTCTCGTCGATCTGTGCAGATCTACAGAAGCTCCAACAGCCATGACGATTTGGATCCACCGTGGCTGCCGCTCCTGGATCTGCCGGTGAACAGTGGCCGGACGCGTGCAGCACAACTGGCGTCTACACCAGATCGGACATCTTCTCCACCAAGGTGCCTCCACTACTGCGAACTTGACCGTACATTGAGCTGAAGACACGAGCGTCAGCTTAAGAGCATCATATTCCCAAGGTTGAATCTTCTCCGGCGGCGGCATCTAAATCAGCTCAAGATCCACTTGAATCGAATCTCTTAAAGACCCAGCTGAATCCACCTCAAGATCCAGCTCCAGTTACGATGCAATTTGCTCCATTTCTGACAATATTGGAACCCATTTGCTTTGATGTTAATTACTGAATATTTGGAACTCTTCAGCTTTGAATGGAACATTGAAACGTGATGCAAACATGGCCTGGAATTGAAAGTGTGATGGAATTGTGGCTGTGTCCACATTTTACACGTACTGGTCAGAAATTTGGTATTGTTCAATTTGGTATTTGGTATTCAAAAATTTGGTATTTTTCTTGGGAGTTTTATTGATATTGTGGAGTTATTGGTGGAGACAGTACTGCTTTTCTTGCTCATGGATGCGGTGGTAGATGAATGTCAGCAGTGGTAGAGGAATGGCTCTTGCGTGGAAGAAGAAAGGAAAGGAAAGAGAAAAGAAAGAAAAGGAAAGAAAAAAAAGAACTATTTAGGGAGGGGTAATTTTGGAATAAAAATAAAAAAATTTAAGTATTACCCGCAGATTACTGCGCGTGTAAACCAATTTCGTCAGTTTTAACAGTTTCCGTCCGCTTTCCACTTAAATCCAAAGCAGAAGGGGGTTATGTGGGTATTATGAAACCACGAGGTAGCGATAGGGGGTTTATGCCTAACCACAGGGGGGTAAAAGGGAATTCGCCCTTTATATTATTTACTTTTTTTGTTATCATTAAATTATTTTTACTCATTAATTCATTATATTCAAAATTCAATTCTTTACTTTAAATTATTTTATTTTATTCAAATCTTTAGCTAATTATTTTTGAAATTTATTTATTTTATTAAATATTGATTTCTCATTAATAATTTTTATTATTTGAATTATTTAAATTTATTTAAACACTTTTATTATAGACTTATAAAGTTATAATCTTATTTATCTAATTATTTATATTTATTCAATTACTTAATTTTAATTTACTATAAAATGGATAGTTTTAATAGATTGTTGGTAGCTCACAATTTGGTGCAAACCAAAGTAAGCAAATTTTTAGTGGTGGTTGAGAAACCGAAAGCCCCAACGTTGAAGAAAGGCTAAAATCGGATATGTTCAAGAAGCATTGCACAAAGATATTGGATTCCAACCAACAACCAATCAAGGCGAAATACAATTATTGTCCTGGAAATAAATTATATGCTTTCAAGAAAGGATCGGGCTATGGAACTTTGGCGCGACATTTGAAGGAAAAACATCCACACGAAATCGGCCTTTCCACCAACCAATCGCAATTATCCGGGGTTTGTTCCCTCTACTACTCCTCCTTTTAAATATTCGGATGAAAAAAATAGAAAAGAATTAGCTAAAATGATAGCCATAGAACATTTATCATTTGGTTTTGGTGAAAAAGTAGGATTTACTTATTATTGTCAAGAGGCATTAAATCCACAAGCTAAAAGAATGCCTAGAACAACAATAACAAGAGAATTAAAGAAAATTTTTAAAGGTGAAAACAAATTTTAATTGAAACTTTTTCAAAATTACCGAAAAATTCCACCTACATATTTAATTGCTTCTGTTTTTTGATCCACGTCAAAAAATTAATATTTTAGAAGAATATATTACTGCATAAAATAGTTGTGTAGATTCATTTTTTTCTAACAATGAAGGTTATAAACCTCAAGATACTAAGGAGTTATAGGAGATGTAAAATTTCTTCTTCGTGATTTATTTAATGAATTTCTTTCTAAATATGGTAGTCAAGTTCCTATTAGTACCGGATCTAATATTGATGGTTCTACTAGTAGTGCATCATATCAAAATACTAGTACTCCATCAATGTTTTCTATAGCACCACGTAAACTTGGTAAATCTATATATTCTTCTTTACAAGTTATAAATTAATAAATGAAGAAACTACTAAATTTTATTCATTTGATAGAAAAATTTACAAGTTAAGGTTTTTAAATCATATTAATTATTTTATCAAAAGTATTACCTGTTTCATTAAACGTATTTGCTATTATTCAAAAAGTATTACCTGTTTCATTATACCGTGGTCCGTGGGTATTAATTTGATATTTAAATTTGAATGTGTATTAAGGGCGCGTCTGAAGCTCTTATTACAAAATGGGGCGCAACTTTAACATATTTATTAGTAAGGGTGTTGAAAAAACTTTATTGTGTTATATAATTAGTTAAAGACTTTAGTAACCTCTTACCAATTACAAAAAAAGATTACGTGAAACACTTAACTTTTCATCTTTTATTAAATCTTGGGTCTTTTATTTATTTATTTTTAATAATTTTTTGTGGATAAAATTTGAGGGTAATTCAAATCATTATCAAATTATCTTAAATAGTAAAATATACTCATCATCAAATTTTTAAGAGTTTATTAAAATATATTCTTTTATTAAATAAACTCTTTTTATACTCTTTTATTAAATGAACTCTTTTAGAAAAGCAATATCCACAATATCGTGCAAAAGGTAATACTTTTGGAACAAAACTATTACCTTTTTCATCATATACAAAACTAAAGATAATCAAATATAATAAGAAAATAAGAAATATAATCAAATAAAATAACGAATTGGATAAGTTTTAAATTATTTTTTTTTGTATTCTAATATATGTCTATCTACTAAATTAAAGATATTCAAAATAGAGCAAACTACCCAGATGGTCACTAAACTTTCTGAAAATCCGCCTTTTAGTCACTAAACTTTTAAAGTGGTCTAAAAGGTCACCAAACTATTCAAACCCACAATTTTTGGTCCTTCCGTCCAATACCTCCGTGAGTGGTAACAGAAATCAACTTTTTGAGGGGCATTTTTGTCGTCTTCTTCTTCTTCTCCTTCTTTCTTCTTCTCTTCTTCTTCTTCTTCTAAGTCGTTTATGGCCTTCAAAGTTGGATGTGAGAACATGCTTCTCCCGCTCTGTCCCTAAAGAACTTGCCCTTGTGCTTCTAGCTAGAGGTGGTGGTTGTTTCTTGATGACGCATTGGGAGTTGTGAGCTCTTTCTATTGAGACGCAGATGCCAATTGATGCCATAGGGATTGAGATTTTGTGCTCTCTTTCTTACTCTCTTACACCTCAGACCTTAGTAATAGGAGGCTGCAATTCTTAGTGGGCAAAACTCCAAAAGTAGTAAACTGGCCATGGCTTGGAAATTGGAATAAATAACTTTATCCTCCCCAACTTCCTGATTACCAGTCATTGGCGCTGCAAAAGGCCATTCTTTGCACCTACTACAGTTTTTTTGAAGTTTCATAGAATTGCAGGTACATGACAACGACTGCCCAATCAGGCATTTATCTACAAGAGTTAGAGCTATGAAATACAAGGTGATGGTTAATGCAAATCTTTCCCATTGAACAATGTTAAAATTATACACTTACGAATCAATGTAAAAGGTAGCTTTGTAAGAAGAAGAAGAAGAAGAAAGAAGAGAAGAAGAAAGAAGGAGAAGAAGAAGAAGAAGACGACAAAAATTCCCCTCAAAAAGTTGATTTCTGTTACCACTCACGGAGGTATTGGACGGAAGGACCAAAAGTTGTGGGTTTGAATAGTTTGATGACCTTTTAGACCACTTTAAAAGTTTAGTGACCAAAAGACGGATTTCCAGAAAGTTTAGTGACCATCTGGGCAGTTTGCTCTTCAAAATATAATAGGGAATAGTAAATATAATCAAATAAGAAATTTGTTTCTACTTCCGGGTATTAATTATTTCATCAAAAGTACTACCTCTTTCGTTAAAATGTTTGTTATCTAGTATTTATAGTATGTTTGAACGAATTTTGGCATTATGACGTATTAAAATGTATTTTATACATAGTACCGTTGAATTTAATTAATCATGTTTAAAACAACTAAAATCTTTTGTATATACACAATATCTTTAAAATCTTAAAGAGCGAGTTCAAGTTGACTGCCAATGCCCCTATTGTTCGGTATCAAGCCCCGGTATCCCCTCGGTTTTGTGCTATTTTGTGCCTGTATTATATTTCGCCTCTTAACTTGTTTGGTACCCTTTTTTGGTGGGTCATTTTTTTTTCCGCTTGAACTTTTTGCTTTCTATTAGGGTTATAAAGGGTCACTACGCCATGGATTTTAATTCTTTCATCTAAATGGGTAATTAGGGATTTTCAAACTGTGAGAGGTGAAACCAGAATTAAGGGATATTTATTTTAGTACCATTAGTATTAATCATTTCATCAAAAGTATTACCTCTTTCCTTAAAAGTATTACTTCTGCTGAAAAAGTATTACCTTTTACATTATATACCCTGGGTATTAATTATTTCATCAAAAGTATTACTTTTTCCTTAAAAGTATTAGTTTTTCTGAAAAAGTATTACCTTTTACATTATACCATGGGTATTAATTATTTCATCAAAAGTATTACCTCTTCCATTAAGTATTACTTCTTTCCTTAAAAGTATTAGTTTTAAGGGATATTTATTTTATTACCGTGTGCATTAATTATTTCATCAAAAGTATTACCTCTTTTTTTAAAAGTATTAGTTTTGCTGAAAAAGTATTACCTTTTACATTATACCATGGATATTAATTATTTCGTCAAAAGTATTACCTCTTTCCTTAAAAGTATTAGTTTTGCTAATAACCTCTTCCATTAAGTATTAGCTCTGTCCTATAAAAGTATTAATTTTGCTGAGAAAGTATTACCTTTTAATTATACCGTGGGTATTAATTATTTCCTTAAAAGTATTAGTTTTAAGGGATATTTATTTTATTACCTTGGGTATTAATTATTTCATCAAAAGTAGTACCTCTCTCCCTAAATGTATTAGTTTTGCTGAAAAAGTATTACCTCCATGGGTATTAATTATTTCGCCAAAAGTATTACATCTTCCATTAAGTATTACCTCTTTCCTTAAAAGTATTAGTTTTGCTGAGAAAGTATTACCTTTTATATTATACTGTGGGTATTAATTATTTCATCAAAAGTATTACCGCTTTCCTTAAAAGTATTAGTTTTGAGGGATATTTATTTTATTACCGTGGGTATTAATTATTTCATCAAAAGTATTACCTCTTTCCTTAAAAGTAATAGTTTTGCTGAAAAAGTATTACCTTTTACATAGTAAAGATTGTAATATATTTTCAACGAATCAAACTAAGACAATTATTTGATAAGTGAGCACTTAATTATTATTTTTTTAAAGTTGTTGTATTTCTTGGGTGGTGATGGGCTATTTAATAATTTTTAATTTTAAATATAATCATCATAAAAAAGTATTTATGATTTTACCTAATTTAGTAAAAATATATTCACGACAAGAATATTAATTCTTTCATCTAAAGGGGTAATTAGGAATTTTCAAACCGTGAGAGGTGAAATCGGAATGAAGGGGTATTTCTTTAATTATCGTGAGTATTATATATTTTATCAAAAGTATTATCTATTTCTTTAAAATGTGTTAGTTTTTGTTTAAAAAGTATTACCTTTTTCATTATACCAAGGGTTTTAATTCTTTTATCTAAATGGGTAATTAGGGATTTTCAAACTGTGAGAGGTGAAACCAGAATTAAGGGATATTTATTTTATTACCATGGGTATTAATCATTTCATCAAAAGTATTACCTCTTTCCTAAAAAGTATTAGTTTTACTGAAAAAGTATTACCTTTTACATTATACCGTGGGTATTAATTATTTCATCAAAAGTATTGCCTCTTCCATTAAGTATTAGCTATTTCCTTAAAAGTATTAGTTTTTCTGAAAAAGTATTACCTTTTAATAATTAATTTTAAGTATTTTTTTAATTATTAAAAATCAAAAAGTATCTCCAGCACCTTAATTACCACTTCAGATGAAAGAATTAATACCCACGGTATAATGAAACAGGTAATACTTTTTGAAAAAGTGATAAAACTTTTAATGAAAGATATAATACTTTTACAAGTTAGAAATTAATAAATGAAGAAACTACTAAATTTTATTCATTGGATAGAAAAATTTACAAATTAAGACAACTACAGTGTATATAAATAAAAATATGACATTAATTTATATAAATGAATATATAGAGATGGAAATTATAATATTTGAAAAAACATAATAAATTATTTCAAATTTTCAATAATGTAAAAATGTACAATATGATATTTTTCTTCATTTTAATAAACTCGTCGTCGTCGTCGTCGTCGTCGTCATTATTGGCTCTATCGGCATCGGTGACAGGTGAATTAGTTCTAGTTGTACAAGTAGAGCTACCATCGGTGGTAGCGTCTAAATCTAAATTAAAATTTTCTTCTATGTCTTGTTCTTGTTCTCTATATGCGGCTTTAGTCCAATCATCTACTAAAGCTTGAATCTCCAAGGAGAAGGGGCTCAAACGCGATCGGGTCTCGTCCAAAATGTTGCCACCTTGACTAAAAGCTTGTTCCACGGCTACGGTTGATGTCGGGGCCGCCAAAATCTCTTTGGCTATCGAAGCGATAATAGGGCACATCGTTGACTTGGACTTCCACCATTCCAATATTTGGAAGTTCTCAACACTATCACATTCATACTTGTTATCATTAAAATCAAAAGAAGTGGTTAAATATACCTCAAGTTCCGTACTAGTAGTACCCTTGTGTTTTTTTAACGATTGAGACATTTCTAAACCAGCAAGGATAAAGGAAGACGAAGAAGAAGATCCAATATTTGAAGTTGAAATATTATGGTGACTAGTGTGAGTGCTAATGGTACTACTAGTAGGAACTTGATGTTGAAAATTAAGAAAATATTCTTCATATAATGAATTTAACATATCTCTAGTCTCATTTATGTATTTATTTACATTTAATTGTAATTGCATAATATTCGAATCAAATGGAAAACATTCTTGTAACGAATTATAATAAAACTTCAAATATTGGTCTAAACCTTGAAATTTAAAACGAGGATCAAGAACAAGAGAAACTAAATATAAAATTGGAATTTCTTTATAATAACTAAGCCATTTTTCTAACATGTGAGAAATACTTTGCGTCAAAGTTTTATCATTTATGTTCCTTTTTAACATACCAATTATATTACATGCTTCATATAAAAATAAATGAGGAGTTGGAAAATACACACGTGAAAACAAACAAGTAGCATCCTTAAATACTTTTAAAACATCTAACAATTTTGCACAAGAAGTCCAATGATTAGGAAATAATACAATTCCAAGACAAGAGTTATCAATGAAAAAATTACATAATAATGAACTATATTTAGAAGAATCACAAAGTAAATCATAAGTTGAATTCCAACGATTTGGAACATCCTTTTTAAATCTTTTAGGTTTTGTCCATGTTGTTTACAATATTTTGCCCATGTTTTCATTAAACTTGGATGTCCAGTCAAATATTTAATTGCATCTTTAATTGGTTTAATATGAAATTCTAATGCACTTAAACCCTTTTGAACGGATAAATTTAAAATATGGCATACACATCTAATATGAAAAAATTTCCCACCTAAAATTGGTGCACACGTATTTTTTAATTCTACAATAGATGCATTATTAGCCGATGCATTATCAAAACCAATTGAAAAAATTTTATCATTCAAATTATATTCTTCTAAAATGAGACTAATTAATCTAGATATATTTATGGCCGTATGAGAATCATTAAAAACTCTAAATGCAATTACTCTTTTTTGTAAAAACCAATTTGAATCTATCCAATGACAAGTTATTCCCATATAACTATTCATTTGCCAATGATCACTCCAAATATTGGAACATATTGAAACACGAGAATCTAATTTAGAAAAATATTCCGATAAGATAATTTTTTCTTTTTTATGTAGTTTTCTAATATCACGTGTTAAAGTTGTTCTAGGAATACGTTTAACTTGTGGATTTGCATTTTCTTGTACTAATCTCACAAAATGTGGTTTTTCACCAAATGAAAATGGTAAATGTTGTGTACAAACGAATTTAGCTACACCATCTCTCCATTTTGAATCACTAAATTTAAATAAATTTAAATTACTAGAAGAAGAAAAAGAAGAACCTTGTTGAGCAAAACCGGTTAATTGCGTTTGTAACTTTTGAAGGCCGATTTCTTGAGGATGCGTTTTCTCCAAATGCTTGTTTAGTGTACCATATCCACTCCGAATTTTGAAGACGTATGATTTCTCGCAAAAATTGCATTGTGCTCTAATAAGAACTCCATCGGCATCAAAAATTTTTGTGAAATATTTCACAAACATTTCGGATTTTGGATTCATTGGTGAACGACGACTTGATTGTGATGCATCACCAATATTAATTGGTTGGGATGAAGAACCAAAACTATCCATTGTATAAAAAAAATTCAAAAGGATTAAAAAAGAATGGGAAATTGAAATAATAATATATTAAAAACAATAATAAATAATTTAACTAATAATTATAATAGAAACAATAAATAGAATTGAATTTTATAGAATTTTAATGCTTGAGAATATTGAGATGAAGAGAATTAGAATATTGAGAGAATTAGAATATTGAGATGAAGAGAATTAGAAATTGTGTGGGAAAAATGAAAAATTAAGGGGTATTTATAGGTTTTAGAAATTGTAAAAAACAAAAAAAAAAGGTATGAGGAACGGTCAAATAATTGACCGTTCCTCAGCAAATTTTTTTGGTGACCGTTGCCATGGCAACGGTCAGCAAACTACTGCAAAGGTCATTTGACCGTTGCAGTAAATTTTTTTTTTTGTTACGGGCGCGTGTTTACACGCGCCTGTATTTTTTTTTTTTTTGTTAGGCTCGTGCATAGCACGCGCCACATGAGTCAGCTCAATGCTGACGTGACATTGTTTTTTTTTTAAATTTATGGTTTGGAACCAGGCGGTTCCGGTTCCAAACATAGAAAATAAGAACTGTAACCGAACCGCCCATAGGCGGTTCGGTTACGGTTCCGGTTTGGGGGGTCCCACGGTTCCGGAACCGGAACCGGAACCGTGGGTTTGGTCATGACTAGAAAGGATGATAGAACTGTATTTTCATTTTAAGTGGACCCCATAAAATACATTTAAAAATATAGCTTTGCTGATTTATATATAAAGTGGGTCCTATATTTTTAAAAAATTAATTATTTAATAATATATAACTCCGTCATTATATATACAATAATAATTTCTTCTATACACAATTTTTAATAAATTAACAATATTTATATAAATAGAATTGTATATAATATACTAGAATAGGATAGAATAGCTAAAGGTAATATGGTGTACCTGGTTTCCATGTACTTCTTTATCACCAGATTGACTTCAGTTTGATGATATCTGTGTTTAGTACGTGTTTGGAGGAGTAATCATGGGTTCAGCTGCTGGTGCTACGCTGATTTCCATTGTTTCTAGATCTGATATTAGAAGTAAATGTGTTAATACTTGTGTTAAGTGAGTTTCAATAGCGTGTGGTTGGTTGATATTGCGTCCTTTTGGAGGTTACTTTAGATTGTTGCTCTTTCACAGATGTTATACCTAACCTTGTACATCAACAAACCTCTTTCTCCTAAATTGTTAGAGTCTTTGTCCATAATTACAATGATGTAATAGATTGTAGTGGTTCCAATTATATTTTGGTTGGAACTACTTCAATCTTTTTGTTAGCTATTTGGTAGCAATATTCATTGTAAATGGAGTAAGTACTCCACATTTACTTATTTTGTATAGCTTTGATATTGAAAGATTGCTCATTAGTTGATAGATATGTACGAGGATTCGATAATACCAGAGCTCTTTTGCATGTAAGGGTGATTTTAGGGTATGTCTATCACCCAAAAATTCATATATAAAATAGGGAGTGGTGCCCCACCTAGCAAAAGAGGTTCTGTCTTTTAAAAAAAATAAATAGAATAGCATATAATACAAAGCGTATATTTTGGAAGTATAGGGTTGGAAAGTGTAGTTTGATAAGAATGGTACATTCAATACAAATGATTCTGATTGATTGGTGATTAATGTTTTCATTTATGGTGATTGATGATTGATATTGTCATTATGATGATTGATGATTAATGTTATCATTCTTGAAGATTGATATTGCCATTATGATGATTGGTGATTGATGATTGATGTTGTAATTATTGACTATTGATATTGTTATTATGATGATTGGTGATTGATGTGAATAATTATGGTAATTGAATATTGATATTGCCATTATGATGATTGGTGATTGGTGATTGATACTGTCATTATTGAATATTGATATTGTTATTATAATGATTGGTGATTGATGTGAATAATTATGGTAATTGAAGATTGATATTGGCATAGTGATTGATGTTTTCATTTATGATGATTGATTATTAATTATATTGATAGAGTGATTGATTAATTTAATTAATGTAATAGATTTAGATATGCTTTTATCACGTTACTTCACCCCCTATATAATGGGTTCATGGTAAGAGAATCAAGTCAAGAAAATACAAACAGTCTCTTCCTTTTACTTCTAATTTTGACATGGTATCAGAGCAAGTTTGAATTTTGACTTTTCAAATATAGCTAGAATAAAAAAACAAAAAGAAAATCTTAAGTCATGTTTGAGAGGGGATGTTAAAGGAAAAATGTCCCACGTCGGTTAAATAAAAGCTTTTGAACTAATTAATAAGATCTTTGGGCTACTCCATCTATTGCTAACCTATATTGGGTGTATTGTTTAAGAAGGTATCACTTAAATTACTTCTAACTCCAAAATGTAGTGTTCAAACTTTGGAATATGCATGCTACTCTGATGTGTGTGGGGGTAAATAAAAATAAAATAAAATAAAATAAAGAGTGTGACATACAAGGACGTAGAGAGCGGGACAAGGCCAGGGAGAAAATGCATGGAAGAAAAGGATAATGACTTTTATTATTATTATTTAATATTATTTTTAATTATAAAGAATGCTTTCTACAAAGCATCTAAGATTAACAATATCATCAGGGTTCTAAAAGTATCCAATAAAATTAGAACTATTATTACCTTGGGAAACGTACGACTTTTGCAACAAATTGCAATGAAGTTTTAGCCATTATCGCAAGTTAACTAGCATTACAAGACATTTTAAAAGGGAGATTTTGTAGTGATGAAAAGATTGTGTACCTATCATACTAGAATTTGTCGAATACAATTCATTTTTTCAATGCAAACAAGAAGAAAAAAACTTGGACAGAGTGATTATCAACGAAAACGAGAAACCAAAAGATTCCAAACGATGAATTTAAGCAAAACTTCATAAAACTATCCGCAATAAAATACTTCCCAGAAGAAGTACTGGTTCAACGAAAATGGAGCAAGCCAGTACATATTTTGGAAGTTCATTTCTTCCCCCTTTTCCATTTTGTATTTTATATGTATCCTACTAGGCAACAAACGGATGCAAGGGAATGCGGCCGTCACAAAATTTGAAAATTAATGTTTTCTTGTTTTATTAAAAATTAAAATTTTTAATAAGTGTTGGATAAATGACTCCAAAAGTCTCTTAATTTGGAGGTAAATATTATTTTAATTTCTAATTTTGAAAAAGTTATATTTTGATATCTAAAGTTAAATTTTGTTACACAAATAGTTTTTAACTTATTTTTCATTCATTTGACAAGTATTATTATTAGTTAAATAACACAAATGAGATCATTTTGAATGATAAACAATGTCACTTAATTAATCGTATTACTTTTTAAATTGATAAAAAAATAAGTTGTAGAGCATTTATGTTAGAAAATTTAAATTGAGAGATCAAAATATAACTTTTTTAAAAAATGGGAATAAAAATAATACTTACCCTCAACTTAAAGGACTATTAAGATCATTTACGTTTTAGTGTTTTAGAAAACTAGAATATTACCCCCTTAATATAATATTCTTTAATAAACAAGATATTGGCAGTATTAGTTTTCTTTTGCAACTTTTGGAATTATCGCACAATTTAGGACAAATTGCTTTGGCTCCAAATCCACGTACCACTAAATCCAAAGAAAAAAAAAACGCACCATTGCATTGCCATCCAAATTCGTCCCAATAACATGCTAATTATCCCTTTACAGTATAATTTCTTATAAACTCAATTACTTAAATACCTAGAAATTAATATTGACATTTTATTGGCACAAGGTGCCACTTTGTCAGATGACTCGGATGTTTAATTTCCTGTGATTTTTCGATGATCCAACATCACATTTAAATTAAATTTTTCTGTTTTATTCTGTTAAATATTTGAAATTACGTTGTTACACCAAAATGAGAAATTAAATGCGGTTCACTCATATTTGGATTAAAATATAATAATTATAAATTAAATTTTAATGAATTATTCTCTGATTTTAGTGAAACAATATTACACAGAAATTCGATCTCCTTATACCAAAGATTTTGGGGGCGAAATAGTTATCATTTTTGTTCTATATAAACCCGAGCGCCAAGCAAAGCTTTTCGAACGTGCACTTCGCAGCGTTGATTATCTCCCCACCTTTTCAATCTCATAACAAATTTATCAAAATCCATGGCCAAAACCAAAATTATTCTATCTGGAACTCATGCTGGGTTAGTACTCCTGCTGCTGCGGATCATTTTAGGTTCAATTTTCATGGATTTAGCACTTGAACATGGCCTGAGCTATGCAACTGCACGGGGCACGACTACTACCACCGTAGCAGCAACTCACACCAAAATGAAGACGAATGAACCTAACTCAGGAGCTGAAACTGCCTTAAATACGGAAGATGCAAAGCTTAACAATGACTGGACTAAGAGCTCCAGGACTGACAATCTGGACTTGAACCAAATTCCAGTACTGCTTCCAATTTCTTTCCATCGCAGATCACTTCTTAGCTGCCCCGATTGCCCTGATACACACTGTGGTATTGTGTGCCTATTGTTGTCCCGAAAATCTTAAACCATGAAGGGCTATATATATTTGGATGCATTGACACTGCATATGCACATCCAAATCCCTACACCAACTCCTCTCTTGCTGAGTTGATTTCGTACTTTTCTTAGCAATATTAGTGCTAAATAAATAATAAGAGGATTGTGAGATTTTTTTTCCCTTTATCCATTTTCTCTACTCTTTATGATCATGTGAAAGGTTATGCTGTTTTGGTATTGATTCTTAAAGCGGCACAACCAAGATATATGTAAAACCAATGGACTGAGTTTGTAATATTATTTGTCTCTTGAAATAGTTATTTTGATCATATATATGCAGGACATGGATCTTCTGTCTAAGATTTTGTCTGTCTTATTCTGTCTTAATTAAAACAACGTTATAGGGTTCACTAATCTTTTTATTAGGGTCTAATAATTGTAAAGTAATTTTAATGATATTTATGCATTTAGTCCATACTTTTAATAAAACTACGTAGTTTTGAACATTAGATAGAATAAGACACGATAAATATTAGACAGAGGACCTGGTCTCATATATGCAGCTGTTTTTGTATCAAACAACTAGTTAATATAATTAAGTTGTTATTCTATGTCATGAATCCCCATTTTTTTATGTTATACTAAGTAAATTCTTTTGAATATTAAATTAATATTTGATTAGGGTTACTTGTTAAATAGACGAAAAATGAGATGACAGCTACGAGAGATTAAAATAATTTTTTTTCAAAATTGAAAACAAAAACTATACTTATCCCTTAATTGCAATTCACCCTATATTTTTCTTTTTCTTTTCCTAGAGTAGATCATGAGGAAATGTGGTATACGAGGTAGGGTTCATTAATCTTTTGGTTAGGGTCTAATAATTGTAAAGTAATTTTAAAGATATTTATGCATTTAGTCCATACTTTTAATAAAACTACGTAGTTTTAAACATTAGATAGAATAAGACACGATAAATATTGGACAGAAGATCTGGTCTCATACATGCAGTTGTTTTTGTATCAAACAACTAGTTAATATAATTAAGTTGTTATTCTATGTCATGAATCCCCATTTTTTATGTTATACTAAGTAAATTCTTTTGAATATTAAATTAGTATTTGATTAGGGTTACTTGTTAAATAGACGAAAAATGAGATGACTGCTACAAGAGATCAAAATAATTTTTTTTTCAAAATTGAAAACAAAAACTATACTTATCCCTTAATTGCAATTCACCCTATATTTTCCTTTTTCGTTTCCTAGAGTAGATCATGAGGAAATGTGGTATTCAATGGGACAAATTGAATGTAAAAAATTATGGTAAATTATTTTAGTGGTCCATCAATTTGGGGTTCATTTAGCTTTAATCACTATTATTTAAAAATTTTTACTTTCTTTTCTTATGTTCCAAAATTAATTATTAAAGTAAAAATTTTCCCCAATGGATTGTGATGGCTTTCTATGGAATCACAGGTCTCCTAATGTGAGCGAATTTGGTCATGGAAATACAGAAATAGTACTTCAAGACCCACTGTGTTCAAGGCCTTTTATTCTTTTTAGTAGATAAAATCTTACAACTATATGATTTATCCTTTTGTTTTTTTTAATGAATTAATTTTTCCTTTTCCTATGAATGCCATTTGAAATTTAGAATTGAATTGAGTTTATGAATCTAAGAAATAGTGAGAATTCTTGGTAACGAACTTGCAAAATGGGTTGCGATCCTGCAAAGTTGAGTTAATTCCAAAAATCCGTTCTCATTTCCGATCAGGGGCGGATTCAGAAAGAAATTTTACGAAGGGCTTACTTAAATTTTTTTTTGCGATTAAATAAATTTATTCAACAATTAAATTTCTAAAAACAATAATAAAAATGTATAAATACACATAACTGCACTATTGGTTGACACTTGATGAACTAGCTTTCAATCACAATTAATTTATAATTAAATAAATTAATAATTCAATCACAATTCACTATTAATCTATAAAGAAAATTAATTAAACAAACTAGAGTTTCTAAACTATGATTTATATCTAAAATATCTTGTCTAAATTCGAAATTCCTATTAGTTCATATTCAAAAACCCTAATCTAAATTCCAAATCACTAAATATTTAGTCCATAAAATTTTTAATAAAATTACCAAAATTAACTTAATAATTAAAATTAACTTACAATTAACAACATTTAAATAACAAAACTCTAAATAAAAAAAAGAAGAAGTAAAACTAACCTTTCTTGAATCTTGCATACAAAAAATAGAGATAAAGAAAAAGAGACAATGAGGGACGAAAAAAAAGTTTCTTTACTGGTGAATTTGAAAATTGAGTTTGGAAATTTGGGAGAGAGCCAAATTGGAAGGTTTAGATTTGAAAATAAGATTTGAGAATTTAGGGGACATGGGAAGGGTTTGGAATTTGAAAAGGAAATATTAGAAGTTGAATTTTTTGTTTGTTTGAGTTCTGTGACTTCTGTCCCGATTTAAGGGTTGAATATTGCAGTTTTTTTTTTCAAATAACTTACCAAAACGAACGACGTCGTTTTGTTAAGTGATTTTTTTTTAACAAAACAGATGTCTTCTTCAACAGTTCAACGGGGTCTTCTTCTTCAACAGTCCAGCAGCAGCGACAAGAAACTACCATTCCATAGTTTCCGGCGATCATGGCAGGAGCTTCAGCCTCCTCTAGTCCCCCGCCTAGATCCAACACTGTTTCCGATTGCAGGCAAGGTGCATGGTTTAAAACTAATGTGAACAATATAGGAAAATTGACGAATTTTCTCTGACTAAGAAATAGTCCATATTCGTTCATAGTCAAACTATTAGAACACTAAACAATTAGAACAAAGCAACACGATGTTTATATTGGGATCACCCAATAGTTGAAAAAAATAAACCACAATTCTTAACTTCTATGTTTGTTCTATGGACAACAAATTCTTATCTTTTAACTTTTAAGTTAGTTTTGTGTGGAACAGTTTTTTTTTTTTTTTTCCTTTTGGCCATTAACAAGCTTGTGAAGTGAAGAAGTAGAAAGACATGATGTTGACTAGAATGTATTGGTTGGTTAATAATTACAAGTTGAGTTGGTAGTTAATTACCAATGCTATTAAGGGAGTTCAGATCTTTTGTCCAATATTTATCCAGTCCTATTCTGTCTAACGTTTAAAACTACGTAGTTTTATTAAAAGTAGGGACTAAATGCATAAATATCATTAAAATTACTTTACAATTATTAGACCCTAACCAAAAGATTAGTGAACTCTATGACGTAGTTTTAATTAAGACAGAATAAGACAGACAAAATCTTGGACAGAAAATCCCGTGTCCCAGTAAGGCATGTGTGCTACTCAATGTATGGAGTCCATAATAAGTAGAGCATTATAATACACGATCTCATTTTATTATTGGTAGTTAACCATCAATTCAATAATGAGTTCGTGGATTAACCATCTAATATTTTCTACATGTTGAATCCCTTGTGGCTCCATTTTATTTCGGAATAGACTGTTTAAGTTATATATTCCTAATTGTATTATATCTGAATTAGCATTAATTTGTTTAGATTAGATTTTACTAACCAATTCCATTAACAACTTTTCTAAACTAATTCAATTAAGAAAATACAATAGAAAAATATTAATCAGGTAACTTTCATAAACCAATTCAATTAGGAACTTTTGAAGGATCGAATTAACCAAACCAAAATTCAATAAGCAAAAATATATTTGGGAGGAGAGGAATTACAATCACAAAATCTCAAGTATGGCACAACCACCACACACCAACAATATCCGTTAGTCCACGGAATTTTTCTAAGCCGTCGTATGGCTTTTTCTCACAACCCTCTTTGAGGTTTTTCACTTCCAACTCCTCTCTTCACAAAGATCCTTAACACCCTCTATTTATAGTGTTAGAGATTTCTTAATTCCACACTTTCCTAATTCCTACCAATAACTAATTAAGAAACAAATACTATTAGGAAACTAATTTAACTCAAGAAACAAAACATATAATGAAATTTCTAATTATCAAAAGTTTAGTTTATTTTCCAACAACTTTCTTAAGTAAATAATAACTTAACTATCCTAAATTAATAATAATTTAATTAATTAAATACTTGGATTGCATATGAGAACTTTTCTAAACCAATTCATTAGGAACTTCCTACACCAATAACAACTTAACCAACTAAACACATGGATAGGAATTAAATTTTGTATCATATTCGAACCTCAAAAAATTACCATAAAAAACATATAATACAGAATGTTAAAAAAAAAAACCCTCTTATAAATACAAAATTGAAAAACCGTTGGACCCCTTTTGCTTTTAAATAAATTTAATAATAATAAATAATTATAATTATAATATAATATAACATAAATAGAAATAGAAATAGAAATAGAAATAAAATAAGATAGATAGATAGATATAGATAAGAAGAAATCTTTTAAACAAAATTGGATCATTATTAGGCCACTTCAAAATTTTAAACCTTTAAACCTATTCAGCTGATTTTTGCAAAATTGAAAAAAACGAATAATAGCAAATAAAGACGAGATAGTATGAACACTATTGTTGTACTCATCTCTCGAGTCTCGATAATGCAATTTCATCCTGGATTTCAATTTTCGAATCTAAACTTACAGAAAATATGGATTTGAGTCCATAGTCAATGCTTCGTTCTCAAAACTCATTATTTGTTCGTTGAAATTTAATATCACCTTCGAAAATCCCTGGATTTTGTTCTTACATTCTTGAAAAATTAGATCTATTTTTGCTAAAAGTATACAATGACATCAATTGGCAGCTTGCCATTTGATTTGTTACAAGATGTTCTAGCAAGATTATCAGTGAATAATCTTCTAAGATTAGGTTTGTTTCCAGATTATGGAGGGCTCTAATTGACAGCAAAGAATTCATCAAAGCTCAACTGGATCAATCAATGGAGGACTCAAAATCTCATCGGTTAATTTCGCCTGTTTCAATTTCATCATTAGATTTGTGCCGACACTCAGGAAAAAAAAGTTTTGCTACAGACATTCATTCACAAGAAAAGTTTACAGAATTCATCAAGGCACGACGGTATCGGGATCAATTGCACACAAAATTAAGAAAAAGAAGCTTCCTTCTTTATGCTACACAAGAAAAGTAAGGAAACTCTGGAAATCCCGTTTCCAGTTGATTTTTGTAGTGATGAATTCGGCCTCCAGGGATTTTGTAATGGTTTGTTTTGTATATTTAACTCAAATCACCATGTTGACTTGTGGAATACTTGGATTAAGAAGTATTGGAAATTACCCACAATTCCTATCGAGCCTGATTCAGCAATTTCCAAGAAGTTCATATCAGTTAGCTTTGGTTTTGGTTTTGGGTATGATGATGTTTGTGATGATTACAAGGTTGTGGCAATATTGGAACCTTCAACTATCTATGGCGTTAATCCTGTTCAAGAGTTCAAGATATACAGTTGCAAATTAAATACTTGCTTGGAAGAGCCTTCGACTTCCGGAGTTTCCATCTCTATCTTTTGTGCGAAAAGATAGGGGCGTTCTTGCTAATTTTGCTTTGCATTGGCTCATAGAGCAAAATTGTGAAGATCCGGCCCTTTCCATTCTGGCCATTGATCTAAGAACCGAGGAATGTCGTCTTCTACCCCTCCCTGAGGAATACCTGTTACTCCCACACGGTGCATGAGGAATACCTGTCACTCCCACTCCCAGGGATCCCGGAGGAATACTACCGTATTCTGCCACCACCTCAAGGAATATGTTTGAATGCTTATAATTCTGGTTTGGTGGTTTTAAACAACTGCCTTGGTTGTTATACCACTACTTCTACTCTTGCTTCTACTACTGTTGAGATTTGGATAATGAGGGATTACGGAATGAAAAATTCTTGGACAAAGTTAAATGTGAAACTACAATTAGTTCCATTTGGGGGATCGATTGACATAGAAAATTATGTTTTGGATTTATGGCGCAATACTAAATCAACTCCAGAAGCGAAGATGATGACGATGTTTGATCGATACAGTTGTTTTGGCAGTCTTGTACAGCCTTATGCTTGCCAAAGAAGTCTTGGAAGTCAAGTCAGGGAGATAGAAAAATAAAATGTGTAAGAATCTGAAGATCGACTTGCTTTTTCTTCCCATTCTTTCATGATAGGAAGAAGAAAAAAAAAAAAACTTAGCAATTTATTCTTTGTTCATCTTTTGATTTATTTCCAATTGGTGTGATTCCTTTTGGTCATTCTAGAAATAAGTTGGTCATTCTCGAAATAAGCTTATTTCGAGAATCAGTTATTTGTTCATTTTAGTTGGACATGTTATGTCACGCCCCAAAATATGGACATGGCACGGGCACACCTTTACAGACTAACTCCAAAAGTGTGAAGCCTCCTGTTATCAAAGCATACTATCCCAACAAATAGTATATATACCGAAATTATACCGCACATTACATGATATTCATTTACTGAATCTTCAATCCACCTTTTTAAGAACCATCATGTTCAAACCAATATCTACGTAATATGACACATCTTTCCCCAAAATTCATAACATAGTGCCTAACACCGTATATACAATTTATAATTAAAGATTTTATTTCCAATCTCAAACATACATTTCCCTTCAAACCATCTTGAAATATATGCACCAAAATCAAGAAATAATGCTCCAATATTGTTCAACCCAAAACATCTATTACAGTTCACTTACTTTATCCACACAACTATAAACATCATCACAATAAGAATCTTTTACTACATCCGAAAGAATGAACAAGAATGCTCCCATATTAACCCATCTAACACAGTTTAATATTATCTCTACATAACTACAACATCCACAAAATGACTTTCTCTATTTCCAGTCATCCATACAATCTGCACCTAGAACCTTAGGATCTGCAAAGGTAACAATTTTTGTGGTATGAACAAACTATGCTCAGTAAGTGGTTGAGATATTCCTTTATTGGATTGAGCACATTATATATACAGTATATTTTTGCAAAACATTATTCAACACATAAGTGTCAACATTAAAAATATTTCAAATCAAAACACATACACAAACATATGTATAAATAGCAAGTGGCACCATTATTTATCAAATATTTACAAATGCATTGGGTACTTATTATTATTTAGCTCATGAATAGCTCAAGTCACTCTTGGTAAATTTTACTGGATCCAGTCCTGACTATTCATCCCGTCAGGTAGGCCATTACATTAAGTTCCTAGCTATTTATCCCGCTAGGTAGGCCATTTCATTTAGGTTGGAACATGTTCCTACCAATAGTTCACTAAAGCATTCAAGAGCTCATAACAATTAAAATTCATTTAAATCATTCCATAAAATACTGTACTTTTACAAAAGCCACCGCATACATTTCATAGTCATCAAAAATCATAATCTTATTCATGCTCAATCCACTTTAATATAATAATATAACCAAACTCTCAATAATATACTTTATCAAACGCGTATAAAACATAAAGGAGTACCATATCCACTTACTTGAAGTCACTCTCCAATATGGTACTTGATCTAAAGTTTCCACCACTTATTTAATTCACTTTCCTATAAAACATACAAATATGACAAAAGAATAATTAAATAAAGCCTAATAATTTTTAGACACCATTCTTAGTCTTATTAATGCTCTTTAATTACTACAAAAATAATTTAGAAAAACCATTCTAAATTTAAGGACATTACATTTTCTTACAATTCTAAAACCCATTCATATAATTTTCTACACTTGAAATTCATTTGATAATTTCTTACATGTCAAATATGTTGAACAACCTATTTTTCCATAAAACCACTTATATATTACTCTCATAAACTTTCTTCAACAAAATATCATCACAATTTGACTTAAACCCATCAATCCATGTTCTATACCTAATCAAATGAAGGCTAAAATCCTTAGATAAGTGTTCTTGAAATTATATGATTGAAACCCATATCATACTACAATAAAAATTTCAACCTTTTTACTAATCTAGAATACTAAATAAAGAGATTAATGTGGATAAATTGACTAGATAGTTTCCTTACCTTAACTTGAGCAAAATTAGGGTGGAAATTGATTTTTTCTCTTCTTTAATCAAGCATTGCTTCTTGCCCTAATTAAGAGAGAAAATAGGAGAAAATATGAACAAGAGAATGACAACCCAAGTCTGTACACGTTGGGTTTTAAGACCAAATTTAACAATTTTGCAAAACACCCCCTCTAGTTTTATGTATTTATTAAGTGGTCACTAGTTTAGTTATAATTATTATATTCTACCCTCATAGAAAGTTTCGGCCTCGAAACTTGACGTACCTTATTCTTCAAACAAGTGTGGATATTTTTCTTTTACCTCTTCTTCCAACTCCCAAGTTGCCTCACGAGGGGTGTGATTCGACCATTGTACCTTCACATATGGGATTGTCCTTCGTCTGAACACTTGCTCCTTCCGATCCACAATTCGTTGTGGAAATTCTATATATGACAAATCCTCTTGGACTTACAATGGTTCAACTTCTATCTCATGACTGGGATCTGAGACATATTGCCTTAGTTGGAACACGTGAAAAACATTATGAACTCTTGACAATGATGGTGACAAGGTGAGTCTATATGCGAGATCTCTAATTCTCTCCAAAATTTCAAACTGTCCAATATAACATGGACTCAACTTCCCACTCTTGCCAAAACGGATCACTCCTTTACTAGGCGATACACGAAGATATACTTTATCTTCACATTGAAACTCTAAAAGTCTTCTCTTGGTATCAGCCCAACTCTTTTGCCTGTCTTGAGCAGTTTTCAAATGATCTCGAATCAATGGAACCTTTTCAAGTGTCACCTACACCAAATCCATTCCCATAATACTTTTCTCACCAATTTCATCCCAACAAATAGGTGATCTGCATTTTCTCCCATACAATGCCTCATATGGTGCCATTCCAATGCTAGCATAGAAACTACTGTTATATGCAAATTCAATAAGAGTCAAGTAGTCAACCCAACTACCCTTGAAATCAAGAACACATGCTCTTAACATATCCTCAAGTGTTTGAATAGTTCTTTCTGATTGACCATCTATATGTTGATGAAAAGTTGTGCTAAGCGTCACCTTAGTCCCCAATGCTCGATTAAAACTCTCCCAAAATCTAGATATAAATCTTGGATCTCGGTCTGAGACAATACTGACAAGCACACCATGTAAATGGATAATATTATCCATGTACATACTGACTAATTGATCCATAGTAGCAGTGGATCTCATGGGTAAGAAATGAGTAGTTTTAGTCAGTCTGTCCACGATTACCCAAATGGTATCTTGACTTTTCTTTGTTCTCGGTAAACCACTAACAAAATCCATAGTCACATGTTCTCATTTCCAAATTGGTATTTCCAATGGTTTCAATAGTCCTCCAGGGCGTTGATATCCAACTTTGACTTGTTGGCATACCAAACACTTGGAAACAAACTCAGCAATTTCTCTCTTCATACCACTCCACCAAAAATTTCTTTTCAAGTCTTTGTACATTTTTGTGCTACCCGGATGAATGGAAATTTTTGAGTTATGTGCTTCTTTTAAGACTTTATTCTTCAAATCTGAATCATTGGGTACACATAATCTACCTTGATACCATAAGCTCCCATCATTATGAAATTGAAAATCAGATTGTTGGTATTCTTTAATCCGATCTTCCTTCTTTCTCAATTCAGCATCATTGACCTTAGCAATTTTAATTTGATCAAGTAGTGAAGGTTGTGCTACTAAAGCTGCCAGAAATCTATCGGTTGAATCAATCACCTCAATTTCTAGTTTCTCAAATTCAGAAATCAACTGATTCTGTTGGGTCAACAATAATGCCAATGTTCCTAAAAATCTTCTGCTCAAAGCATCTGCTACTCTATTTGCCTTCCCGGGATGGTATTTAATATCCAAATCGTAATCATTCAACAATTCCAACCATCGTCGTTGTCTCATATTCAAATCCTTTTGTGTAAACAAATACTTTAAGCTCTTAGTATCTGTAAATATCTCACATTTTTCTCCATATAGATAATGTCTCCAGATTTTCAAAGCAAACACCACAGCTGCCGATTCAAGATCATGAGTCGGGTAATGTTGTTCATATTTCTTCAATTGGCGAGAGGCATATGCAATAACTCGACTATTTTGTATTAACACACATCCTAAACCATTTTTAGAAGCATCACTATACACTGAGAACCCACCTGACCCAGATGGAAGTGTAAGTACCGGTGCAGAAATCAACTTCCTCTTCAACTCCTGAAAACTGTCCTCACAAGCTGCTGTCCATTCAAACTTTACTCTTTTCTGAGTCAACCGAATCAAAGTCATTGCAATAGATGAAATCCCTCAACGAATTTCCTATAGTAGCCCGCCAAACCTAGAAAACTCCGAACCTCTGTTACATTGATCGGTTTAGGCCAGTCAACAATTGCTTCTACCTTTTTTGGATCTACTGTCACACCAACTTCTGATATCACATGCCCTAAGAAAGCAACACTTTTTAGCCAAAATTCACATTTGCTAAACTTGGCAAAAAGTTTCTTCTCTCTTAAGATTTGTAATACTACCCTCAAGTGCTCAACGTGTTCTTCCTCAGTTTGAGAATATATCAGGATATCGTCAATGAATACCACTACAAATTTGTCAAGTTGATAGCTAAAAATCCTGTTCATCAAATCCATGAAAGCGGCAGGGACATTTGTTAGTCCGAAAGGCATAACAAGAAATTCATAATGCCCATACCTTGTTCTAAAAGCACTCTTTGAGATATCTTCTAACTTAATTTTCAAATGGTGGTAGCCTGAACGCAGATTAATTTTGAAAAGACCCGAGCTCCTTTAAGTTGATCAAATAAATCATCTATTCTTGGTAGTGGGTTTTTATTCTTGATAGTAATCCTGTTCAATTCCCGATAATCAATGCAAAGTTTTAAACTCCCATATTTCTTCTTCACAAATAACACAGGGGCATGGAGACACACTAGGTCGGATAAACTAAAGATCCAACAACTCTTGCAGTTGAACTTTGAGCTCCCGTAATTCTGTCGGAGCCATTCGATATGGAGCTTTAGAGATTGGTGTTTCTCCGGGCATTACATTAATCTCAAACTTGATTTCGCAATTAGGTGGTAGCCCTGGCAATTCTTCGAGAAACACATTAGGGAATTCTTGGACTACTGGGATTAGGGGTGCTACACGGTCGAGCTGCTCGCGAGCAGCTCGGTTAACAGCTCAGCTCGAGCTCGCGTTGACCGAGCTCGAGCTTGAGCTACTCGAGCTCGCGTTGACCGAGCTCGAGCTTGAGCTACTCGAGCTCGAGTATTTAGCGAGCTCGAGCCGAGTACAAATATGACAGGCTCGATGCCTCACGAGCTACTCGCGAGCTTTTTCTAATTTAATTAAAAATATATATATTTATTTATGGAAATAATATCAGACACAGCCTCCAGTTCGCCTCCAGCGCTCCAGTCCACTCTTCAGTCTTCACTCCTCACATCGATCGGTTTCATCTCATCGGCATTTTTTTCAATTTCTGACCAAAGTTCAATCCAATTAATCCGAAGTCAAGATTCAAGAATCAAGAGGAATCTAACGAATTGAGATTTCAATCTACTTTTCACTTCAGATCTGCCCTAAACATGGAAGGTGAAGGTGAAGGTAAGAATTCCACTTATCTTTCTCTTTTTTGGATTTTATTAAGGGTTTATGCTAGTATTATAAAGATGGCACCAAGTGTGTCAAATGACGTATATGAATTAGGGGAAAAGGTTTTAGAAATTGGCTTTAGAGTTGTAAATGGGTTTGTCATATAAACTTGTTCATACATATGCAATAAGTCTCTGTGTTATGTATGATGTGTTATATCTAGTTCCAATAAATCTCCGTGTTTTCCTTTCACGTTTTCCCGTTGTTTGAGGTAAAAGATTGTTATTGTTTCAATCAGTTATCAATGGCTAATTCAATTGGAGTAACTGAGAATCAGAAATATACTCGGAATTAATAAAATGAGATTTTATTACTGATCTGGGGTTGAGAAGTCAAGGTCGTTACTTTTGCTCCGCTGTGAAATTCTTTATATTATTGGGAATTAGCATTTAAGTTTTATGTATTTTGAGAGTTAATCTGACATTGGAGCATTTAAGGTTTATGTATTTTGAGAGTTAATCTGACATTGGAGCATTTAAGGTTTATGTATTTTGAGAGTTAATCTGACATTGGATTTTTTGTTGTTGGTGTGTTCTGGATATTCCATGGCGTTATCTTGGACGTTGTTACATTTCTTGTTTGAAAATGCTTTAAGTTGGCTGTTAGATTTAGGAGAAGTTACTTCTCGATGACTTGAATTCTAACTCATCACAAACAAATTCCTAATTGGTCCTAATCATTTTTATGTTGGAACTTTATTTTTTTAGTTAAGTAGCTTGAATTCTATTGATGAATTGGTTAAGAAGGATCACTTTAACTCCACCAACTCAAGAAAATGAAGTTATGGCTTTTGTACTAAAAAAAAATAAGGGAGGTCAGAGGTGTTTAAAACAATCATTGTTCATTGTTGTTATTGGGAAAGTTGACTAATCAAATACTATATAGTATTATAGTGTATTTTGGATGCCTATTTGAAGTTTTGGCGTCATTGAGACTCCAAAATTTGGCATTGCGATGTTCTGCTGCCATTTGTTTGCATTGAAACTGCCTCCTCCATTTGGCGTCATTTGCGTAAACCTCGGATAAAGTTCTTGAATTAGTATGAGTTTTAGTAATCTAATTTGTTGATCTTTTTCCTGCTACGTTGCATTATATCATATGAGTTCAGCAGCTATGTAATTGTTTGCATTTGTGTTCCGTTTCTTTTTTCTGCTACTTTTGGATCTGCATTTTAGCATTTCTTCTTTTGGTTTACTTTGCCTTTGCGCCTGTTTAGTGTTTATCTGGTTAAGCAGTAAACTCGTTCTGTTTGCAAATCGAATATGGCTTTAAGGAGAAGAAAAAATTTAAAAAACAAAAGGACAGCAGAACTACAGTAGACTAGGAAGGAACATAAATGACTAAAAAAAGTTTGCAACTTGCAATTGTTGAAAATGAATCAAAGAGTAAAATATGTGATTGGTTAATTTGTTCATTGTCCTATGACAAAAGTTGTTCACTTTTTAGTTACAGATTTTGCCAGAATCTTAGCTGATTGGGTTCTTGCCAAATTTATGTTTGAGGTTGATATGCTACATTGTATTTCCTAGGTAGATTAGGCCCCAATATTAACTACTCTTTGGTCCACTAGAGAGCCCACATATTGATAAGACATAAGACTTTCAATTTGTCCAAGAAACCATTATTTTTTTATTATTTTTTTTTTTTTTTGATATCTCAGGTTCCTAACTACAACTCCGTGTCTTCCCGCCACGTCACTGTTGTTGAGTCAGACTAATCCTGGGCCTCAAACCAACCGTCCCCCAGCCAGTTTGAGGAGGTAAACCGCGGGATGTCCACGAATGGGTATTGATCTTATGGTAGCAAGCCCAAGCTGGGTACCAGGGCCAGTCTTCAGTCATCAGATCACTGTCACCAGGGCCGGTCTTTTTTCAGTCCTCAGTCACCAAGTCATACCTCACCCTAGTATGACGATGCTCCTCCGGGGATTTTCAACCCACACGGCCTCACATGACGATGCTCCTCTGAGGAATTCCAACCCCACACGGCCTCACTCCTACGCACAGCCTCCATAATTTCGTTATCCATGTGCCCCGGGGAGACTTAGGGCAACTCACAAATACCCCTTCTCCACCTTTAAATAGGTGGAGATTTTTCCAAGTGGGATTTGAACCATGGTTGCCATGGTTCAAAGCCCACTTGAGATACCGCTTGAGCTAAGCTCATTTGGTAGAAACCATTATTAAGCTTATGCAAAGTTGGTGTATAAGGATTAAATTTCAGTACAAGAAAACAGAAATATTTATTATTGTTTCGAATGAAACTAATTCTTCAATAATTTTATCTATAGTATATGTTTTGGTAGCAAATATTGCATTTTTGGTATTTTAGCAAAAAGATATCTTCAATTTCATCAATTTGAGATAAAGTTGGCAGCCTATATATTAGCTTTAATTTGTTGTTTAGAGCAAGTAATAGAGGCTGTTTATACAGCCTATATAGCTTTAATTTGAGATAAAGTTGTAAAAAAAATATTTTGTTGTATTCATTTTACACTAACCTCCAATTTATAATGGATTACCATTTTCAACAGGTTTTTCAAGTCAACCAACTTCCACGGCAGATTCAAGTAGTCCGATCGTTGTTGGTTCAACTATTCCTATAAGTAATGAGAGCGTACCAGAAGAGCCTACTATGCAAACACATGATATAGACGGGGAAGACGAGAATAGTGAACAACCAAATGAAGATAGTGATGCATTCAAAGGCAAAAAAAGATCTAGAACATCACAAGTTTGGTTAGAATTCAAGGAGGTGGATGTTAATGGTGTCAAAAAAGTATAATGTATGCATTGCAAAACACAAATGGCACTCAGTCGAACCAAGACCACAACGAGTTACAAAAGGCATCTAGACAGTTGTTCAGTGAGAAAGGTGAACCAAAGAAAAGCTCAACAACAAACTCTTCTCAACTTTCAACCTTCTAGTTCAGGTTTGATTTCTCAATCAACTTTGCAATCTGCGAAATTTGATATGGCAAAAATGAGAGAGGCAGCTGCTCATTGGATACTCATGCATGAACATCCTTTCACAATCTTGGAGGAAGAAGGCTTTAATTTAATGATGAGGCGTGGGAATATTGAGTGGCAAAAAATTTCAAGAGCAACAGGTAAAAATGATTGCCAGACAGTTTATAAGCAGGAGAAAAGAAAGCTTAAGAATTTGTTGAAAAATGTGCGAAGAGTAAGCTTGACAACAGATTTGTGGAAATCTAAAAGTCAGAAGATTGAATACATGGTCATCACTGGACATTGGATTGATCAGTTTTGGAAGTTGTAGAAGAGAGTTCTAAATTTTGTTCATATTCCTTCCCCTCGAAGAGGTCAAGAAATTGCAGATTCGATTTTCAAGTGTTTAAAAAAGTGGGGAATTGAGAACAAGATTCACACCATTTCAGTTGACAATGCAAAGACCAATGACGTGTCAATTAGAATCTTGAAAGATAATTTCTCAAGATCCAGAAAGTTGATGTGTGATGGAAAAATATTTCATGTCAGGTGTTGTGCACATATCTTGAATCTTATGGTTCAAGATGGATTAAGTCAGATTGTTGACATCACTAACAAAATAAGGGAAAGCGTATATTTTGTGAATCGCTCAGAAGCGAGATTGTCATTATTTGCAGAGATTGTGCAGCAATTAGGTTTGCCCGAAAGAAGATTGATTTATGATTGCAAGACAAGATGGAATTCTACGTTTGAGATGTTGAATTGTGCACTAAAATTTAAAGAAGTTTTTCCACGATTTGAGGATCGGGATTCAAGCTTAGATTGTTGTCCATCTATTGAAGACTGGGAAAAAGTGGAGAAAGTATGTTCAGTTTTAGAACCTTTTTGGACAACCACAAATATTATTTCAGGGAGTGATTATCCGACATCAAATTTATTCCTTCAAGAAGTTTCTATGATAAAAATCCGTTTTGGATACAAAATTAGCTCAAGGAGATGACTTTATCCAAAGGATGGTTCAAAAGATGAAGGACAAATTTGATAAATATTGGAGCGAATGTAATTTTTTGATGGCCATAGCTTCCATTTTCGATCCACGGAAGAAGATGCGAGTGATAGAATTTTGCTTCCCTAAGCTTTATCAACCTTTTGAAGCACAAGATAATATTGCAAAAGTTAAGGAATCTCTTTTTCTCATTTATGATGAATATGCTTCAAGGGTCATTGATGTTCAAGCAAGTGGACAACATGAAAATATTAGGTCAACGGCGAAAGTTGTTCAAGATCAACACTCCGATGTTAGTAAATGGAATGCTGCTCTAGACTTGTTTGTTGAAAATGTTGAGATTTCTGAGGCTCAAAAATCTGAATTAGCCGATTATTTAGAAAAGCCTTGCATCAAGCTTTATCAACCTTCTGAGAAATTTGATTGTTTGGAATGGTGGAGGAAGAATAAATCAAGTTACGGTGTGTTATCTTTGATGGCTTGTGATATTTTAGCCATTCCTATTACAACTGTAGCTTCAGAAGCCACATTTAGTGCTGGAACGAGAGTGATTGATGCATATCGTGCTTAACTATCTCCAGAAACTGTTCAGATGTTGATGTGTGCGGGAGATTGGTGTCGCAATATTCATGGAGTGAAGAAGAAATTGAAAGTAAGTGTACTTAACAGTTCAAATTTTTTTATTTAAAATAATATTCATTTATATTATCTCATTTATTTATTGTATCTATTTATATGCAGCAAGGAAAAGCACCAATTGACATTCAACTCCCAATCAAGTGATGATATGTTATTGAATGAATGGTGCTTATGTGAAGAGGTTACTTTTAAAGTTGTTGAAGGATAAACTTATGTTATTATAATTTGTATTTGCAAATGTTATATTAGACATATTTTCATTTTAAGCTTTTTCTTATGATTGTCGGTATTGCATTTTAATTATGTGACTTGTTACGCGAATGATATTTGACTGAATTATCCCTTGTTGGGTTATGATATGATTTTTGGGTTGATTGTTTTATGGTTATCAGGGAGTTTATTTCCAAAAATAGGGGACACTCTGTCAAAATTTTTAGAAAATATAAAAAATGGACCGACAACAAAAGTTTTGAATGAATTGTATTTCATTGATTTTGTAATACAACAAATATTAGTTTGATATTTTAAATAAGATTGTTTTAAAATCTTTTTTTCACAAAAACAACCCTGAGAACTCGAGCTCCAAATCGAGCTCGAATTGAGCTCAATCGAGCTCAAAATTCGAGCTCATTCGAGCTCAGTCGAGCGCATTCGAGCTCATTCGAGCTTATTCGAGCTCAGTCGAGCTGCATCTATTTTCGAGCTCGTTTGGAGCTCGATTGGGCTCAATTCGAGCATTAGCTTTCGAGCTCGAGTAGCTCGAGCTCGATTGAGCTCGTTTGGAGCTCGAACTCGATCGAGCTACTCGCGAGCTCGATCATCTCTTAGTCGAGTCGAGCTCGAGCTCGATTAATGGAGCTCGATCGAGCTCGAGCTCGAGTATGGTATATTTTACAATCGAGCTACTCGATTAGGGGTGTATTCGAGCTCGACTCGACTCGATTACACCCCTAACTGGGATGTCGTTCAAGTTCACACCCTCTTTCTTGGTGTCAATCACATTCGCCAAATAACCCACACAACCTTTGTGAAGAGCTTTCCAAGCTTGCATGGCATATATCATTGGAGTTGCACATTTGACTTGTTTCTCCATGCCCCCTGAAATGAAAATTCTTCCCTTCCCGGAATACAAAATTTAACCTTCTTATCCCGACAATCTACACAAGCATAGTTATTTCCTAACCAATCTATACCCAAAATTACATCAAAATCCCTCATGTTAATTTGAATTAAATATGCCTTAAGTTCTTTCCCATTAATTCCTACATGACAATCTCTATGTACAAGATTTGATATAATGACCTTCCCTCCTGGGGTAGCTACATGGTAGGACTCTCTAAGATATTCCGTCTTAGAACTTAAATAACTAACACATCTTTTAAATATAAAAGAATGAGAAGCCCCACAATTAAATAAAACCACAACTAGTACTGAATTTATCATAATAGTACCCGTGACAACATCCTCTAACACTTCCGCCTCTGATTGGGTCAATGCAAAGACACGAGCGTTGACAGGTTTGGTTTTGTCTTGTTGAGAAGTGGGACACTCATTAATCTTGTGTCCTAACTTGCCACACACGAAACATGCTCCAGTCTTCAATCGGCATTCTCCTAAATGAGCACGGTGGCAAAAGTCACACTCCTTCTTGAACCCCGTCTGAATTAGTGGCTGTGATGGTCCACGTCTCTTGTTCATTGGTTGACTCCCGCCGGGCTGTTTTGATCCTTGACATTGGTTTGGCATTGGTCTAGATCTCTTTGCACCACGTTCGGCATCACCTATTTTGATGTCCGCCTCAATTCCAATGCATCTCTTGAAGGAATCCTCATAACTATTTGAGGGGACAGATGACAATCTGGCTCGAATGCGTCCCTGTAAACCTTCCTCAAACCTAAGCAACTTTATACTGTCATCCGCCATCACCATTGGCACATAACGCCCCAATGCATTAAACTTTCCAGCATATTCCACCATAGACATATTTTCTGTCTGTTTCAAGTTGAAAAACTGTCTCTGCTTCTCACTATGAATAGAGTCCGAAAAGTAGTGCTTCAAGAAGACACTTTTGAATGTTTGCCAATCTAAGGGCTGCCCCTCACGAGTATAAGTTGAGGCAATTCCTTTCCACCACATTTCTGCATCTCCAACAAGGAAAGGAATGACAACTTTTGGCTTCACATCATCTGGAAACTCCAAGACATCAAAGTTGGCCTCTAATTCATATAGCCACTTCTTAGCTTTCTCAGGATCTGGACCACCCTCAAAGACAGGCATGTTTGCCTTCTTTAAGTTCTTATAATGAGTTTTGCTACCTGTCATTTGCTGGCATTGGCGGTTCTCTTGTTCTTGCTGCAACCGTTGTTGGTTTTGCATAATCTGAGCCATCATGCCAAAGGCAGCGGTGAACTCTAGTGGCATGACTAAGGTGGTCGTAGTTGTCGTAGGTTGATCATTAGACGACTCACCCCAAGTGACCCTTCTATTGGTTATGGGTTGAGGAGCATGAGTAATCAAAGATTCATCCTTATTGACTCCTTTATCTTCACTATCACCATCAACATGGCTCTCCACTATAACAATTTCGGGATTCTCTTCACTTTCCTTATTTTGTGCCATAATCCTATTATAAAAGATCAACCAAATATTTATTTCATATGAGCATAAAAAGAAATAAAAAAATGATATTCCTAACAATTAATATATTAAATTTCATCTCTTATATGTACACATTGTTATCAACTTAGTCTCTGATACTACTAAATGTCACGCCCCAAAATATGGACATGGCACGGTCACACCTTTAGAGACTAACTCTAAAAGTGTGAAGCATCCTATTATCAAAGCATGCTATCCCAACAAATAGTATATATACCGAAATTATACCGCACATTACATGATATTCATTTACTGAATCTTCAATCCAATTTTTTAAGAACCATCATGTTCAAACCAATATCTTTGTAATATGACAGATCTTTCTCCAAAATTCATAACATAGTACACAATACCATATATACAATTTATAACTAAAGATTTCATTTCCAATCTCAAATATACATTTCCTTTCAAACCATCTTGAAATATATGCACCAAAATCAAGAAACAATGCTCCAATATTGTTCAACCCAAAACACCTATTACATTTCATTTACTTTATCCACACAACTATAAATATCATCATAATAAGAATCTTTTACTACATCCAAAAGAAGGAACAAGAATGCTCCAATATTAACCCATCTAACACAGTTTAATATTATCTCTACATAACTACAACATCCACAAAATAACTTTCTCTACTTTCAGTCATCCATACAATCTGCACCTGGAACCTTAGGATCTGCAAAGGTAACAATTTTCGTGATATGAACAAACTATGCCCAGTAAGTGGTTGAGATATTCCTTTATTGGATTGAGCACATTATATATACAGTATATTTTCGCAAAACATTATTCAACACATAAAAGTCAACATTAAAAATATTTCAAATCAAAACACATACACACACATATATATAAATAGCAAGTGGCACCATTATTTATCAAATATTCACAAATGCCTTGGGTACTTGTTATTATTTAGCTCATGAATAGCTCAAGTCACTCTTGGTAAATTTTACTAGATCCAGTCCTGACTATTTATCCCGTCAGGTAGGCCATTACATTAAGTTTCTAGCTATTTATCCCACTAGGTAGGCCATTTCATTTAGATTGGAACATTTTCCTACCAATAGTTCACTAAAGCATTCAAGAGCTCATAACAATTAAAATTCATTTAAATCATTCCATAAAATACTTTACTTTTACAAAAGCCACCGCATACATTTTATTAGTCATCAAAAATCATAACATTATTTATGCTCAATCCACTTCAATATAATAATATAACCAAACTCTCAATAATATGCTTTATCAAATGCGTATAAAACATAAAGGAGTATCATATCCACTTACTTGAAGCCACTCTCCAATATGGTACTTGATCTAAAGTTTCCACCACTTATTTAATTCACTTTCCTTAAACATACAAATATGACAAAAGAATAATTAAATAAAGCCTAATAATTTTTAGACACCATTCTTAGTCTTATTAATGCTCTTTAATTACTACAAAAATAATTTAGAAAAACCATTCTAAATTTAAGGACATTACATTTTCTTACAATTCTAAAACCCATTCATATAATTTTCTACACTTGAAATTCATTTGATAATTTCTTACATGTCAAATATGTTGAACAACTTATTTTTCCATAAACCCACTTATATATTACTCTCATAACTTTCTTCAACAAAATATCATCACAATTTGACTTAAATCCATCAATCCATGTTCTATACCTAATCAAATGAAGGCTAAAATCCTTAGATAAGTGTTCTTGAAATTATATGATTGAAACCCATATCATACTACAATAAAAATTTCAACCTTTTTACTAATCTAGAATACTAAATAAAGAGATTAATGTGGATAAATTGACTAGATAGTTTCCTTACCTTAACTTGAGCGAAATTAGGGTGGAAATTGATCTTTTCTCTTCTTTAATCAAGCATTGCTTCTTGCCCTAATTAAGAGAGAAAATAGGAGAAAATATGAACAAGAGAATGACAACCCAAGTCTGTACACGTTGGGTTTTAAGACCAAATTTAACAATTTTGCAAAACAGCCCCTTTAGTTTTACTTATTTATTAAGTGGTCACTAGTTTAGTTATAATTATTATATGTTATGTTTTCTAATCATGTATTGTAGTTTTGATTCTTTTTGTTAACAAAAACTGTATATATCTTGCATCTTAATCTAGCAAGATGTGAAAGAGCAGTCGAAGCAGTGCATTCATAATTCGTATTAAGTAATATTTAGTTCATAATTTATACAAGTTTGTGTCCGTTCTCATCCTACAAGTACCATAGCATGTTGTTCAAAATTTTGGTCATAATTTGTCCAAATAGGGTGCAAAATTTAATCCTTTAGTATGTTTAATCGTTTCATTTAGCTGTTAAGATGCAAACCATTAAGCACTGTGCACTGTTAAACCTAGGATGTTTAGATGTTGGCAGCAAATGTTTTTTACCAGGTTGAATTCTAATCCAACTTTCTTAGGGAAACAATTAGAGCCAAGCAACACAATGTTTTCAGTAAGAGCACTTTTTAAGGACATTAACAAGCTTGTGAGGGTGTGTGTGTTATAAAAATAAAAAAAAAAAAAAAAAAAAAAAAACAAGCTTGTGAACTGGCTAAGTAGAAAGAGATAATGTTGAGGCTATTGTCACTCGCTATGGAGAAAAATTCAAGGGATTTTTGCACCTCTTAAGCCTAAGATGTTAGCAGCAAAGGAAACGTTTAGATGCTTTGAAACATTATCAATTTGCTTCAAAAGAATGAAGATATATCTCTAGAAAAGTATGCTGGATTAAAGTTGATGATCATATTTGGATGCATGACACGAGAATTGGCAAGGCCTAGCTTATCGACAGATTTGGCAGTACAATGTCAATGAAGTCATCAACAGCTATTTATCAAGAAAATATTAAAGAAGAGGGAATAAAAGCTAACGAAGATGTAAGATTTAAATAGTCATTGCAAGTTAAATAGCATTCTTAGTTGATTGAGATTTTGACACCGAGGAACGACATTCTCCCATCCAAGTTTCTGAGAATATACGAGTTTCCCGAATGCAAGGGTCCAACTCTACTACTACTTAACAGATGATTCAACTTCACCACCATTTTTTCTAGTAATGTAAGTTTAACATGGTGGAAGTAGCAACACTCTAATCATGTACTGTTCCAAGTATGTCATCCTCTCGAAACAAATGCAACCTGAAATTCATGCAAGAAAAACAGTCCAAATTAGCATTGGAATATATAAAGGTGAAACTGCAAGTATTGTCATCAATGGTGCCAAATCTGAACGAAAAAGGTTGGAGTTAAAAAGAACAAACACAAAAGAACACAAAGAAACAGAACTCCGTCATACTCTACAAGGAAGACAATTGACAGTCTTAGCACAAGAAAACATCAAAGAGTGAAAACAAAAGGGTAACGAATTTGAAGCTTTTGGGAGATAGAGTATATCCACCACAAACAGCTGAACCAACACAAGTAGACATTACACGCATCAATTGTATAACCAAGCATTCATATGATTATCTACTTAAAACTGAAGAGCACCATAAGTGTAGAATGAGAGATGAAAAATCCCTCGTTAATGCCTACAATATTTTCTTCAGAGTGCAATGCAACTATGTACAACCCAAGAATGCCACAAATGACACAAATGAATTTGGATATGCAAAATGTATCATTTAAATTATGGCAACATAAGTTTTAGAAGACTCTAAGGGATGAGAAAGTAAGCTACAACGTACAGCAATCATCAAAATACTTCAAAAATACTGTCGAGTTATGGTCAGGCCATTCAAAAGATGAGATGCTTCCAGTCAAAAAAAGAAGGCAAGAATGATGCCCACAAAAAAGCAAAAAGAAAAAAATTACATGGGCGTGCACACACACGAGAGAGAGAGAGAGAGAGAGAGAATTAAAATTATTTTTCTAACTATTTACAATTGTAACTCTCAGATGTATCGGTAACTTTCTCCTTTCTTTATCAGTTCCTCAAACAAGATTAATCCATTTTCATTTTGGTCCACAAATGCATTTTGATGATTGGATCCCCCTATGAATGAAAAAAAGATGATTTGACTCTTGAGTGACCACTTGTTATTTGAGTAATTTCAAAGGAAGATTAGTCGTTACATGGTGTCATCCACGATCCAATACCTATGAAATTTCCACCAGGGAACCACATACACAAGCAGCTACTTGAATAGTGCAAGTCTACATGCTTTCCAGGAATACGCTCTTCAATTGACATGACTGTCGCACAAATAACTTTTCCGAAGAGTGTCTCCCATCTTATGTAGGAATACATTAATAAGATATTCAGGCTTGTAGCCTCAGATATATGAGATTGACTAAAACTAACTTGAAAATGACTAATAATAGAAACTACAATAGCTCAAAATTTAGGAAATCTGGACAGTGGCGACCTCTAATCATTTAAACAGGTCAAAAGAAAAAATATGCTTAGTTTCCACAGTTCAGAAAGAGGAATCCCTTTCAAAGCAACTTAGGTTCATCACAAGTCAAACAACTGTAAGGGAAAGAGACTTGCTTAATTGGTGTCTATAGTAAATAGTTTTTGTACCAAACAAACAGAGTCAGAGTGAAAAATGTGAGCATGATCAAATGTTTGACTGCCATAGAAAATGTTTCATAACATTGTAAATCAACTCCAGGTATCTAGAATGGTCCTCTGAAACAGGGACACATAAATGTATCCTCAAATCAAGACGAGAAATATTAACAATTGTAATTGTCCTTTAAAATGTCAAACATTCAGTACAAATGGTCAAAGTGTCTGTAACTTGACAAGCGACATTTACCATTTCAATCAATCTTAAACATTCATTTAACTCTTAGTCAAAAACAACCATTTTGCATCCCAGTTGCTTATTGAAGACAGATAATCATAAATGTATAAAGTTCTATCAGTAATACTTACTCTTTTTCACCGAGCTTCACCTCAGTTCCTCCATACTCTGGCAGCAGCACTTTATCACCCTCTTGTACACTAACAGGAATGACCTTTCCATCCTTACCGGGAAACCCTGGACCAACAGCAACAACTTTTCCTATGTTAAGCTGCGTCATCAACCGCAACTATTATTATTAGTAAGAGAGATAAAATCTTTCACTAATATAATCAAGTACTAATGCACACAAAATCTAGTCTTACAAGAAAAAGCATCAATTAACTCTAACAAAATATTTTCTTCATATTCCTGTAACTCTTGAATCAAGAAATAACGAAAGAAAAAAAAATTGGAATTATTAATTGATACATTCCTATCAATTATGATTTCAAACCACTCTATGGTGACAAAAATCCAAAACAAAATCTTCACATAAACGCTGAAAGAATGAAACTTTGAACCACTAACCCAACATTTCAATCAACAAAGATATTAAACCATTCTGTAGTACAAAACCACAATACTAAATCTTCACAAAAACGCTAGAAGCGTGAGAAACATGAACTTCTGATCCACCATTTCAACCAATTATGACGCTAAACCATAGCATCACTACCAAACAAAACAAACAGAGCATCCCAAACAAACCCAAACCTCTAAAAAAAACAAAACAAAATTTCCAAGAAAAAGAGAAGTCCATGAGAAATTAGCAACAACCAGCCACCACCGACCAAAGCAAATCCTTAGACATACATAACATTACATTCTGTACATACAGATAAAACAAATTGCCGCAGACCCACTAGCCTAAATCATTTGTGGAATAATATTTAACATAATAAAGTCAAGAATCACTTCAAATTATACAGATTCAAACAGCACCCACAAAAAAGAATACACCTTCTGAAGTCCAAAAGTAGTATATATATAATTAGCAAAAAAGAATTGAAGTTACCTTAGTGGTTTTTTCAGGAAGCAAAATCCCAGCATTTGTCTTGGCAGGAGGGATAATTTTCTCCACTAAAACTCGGTTGAAAAGTGGGATCAAACGCTTTGCCATTTTCGTTTTGCTTCAGTTTAAGTTGGAGCAAAGGCAGCAAAGACAATAAGAAGAAAAGCCGAGGGTTTTGGGCTTTGTAGGCAAAGGTAGGCAAAGGTAGGCAAAGGGTTTTAAGACATATGGGGGAATTTATTTGTTTAACTGAAATGACAGAAACGCCCTTCGGCTTTTTCATTTTTTCCTACTTATGCAACTAAAATTTTCATACTTTTATTTATTTTTTATTTGGGAAAATTACAAGAATCATCATTTAAATTTATTGAAAATTTTCTTTCATCACTCATATTTAAATTGATATAATTTCTCATTTTGTCTCTAACATTAAAAAATTAAACTAAGTTTATATTTCTATAAATTTCGTCTAATTTTTTAAGAGAAAGTATGTACTCGTGCATTGTCTATTGACAGTGCATATTTCTCATTGAAAATGTTGATGTAGTTAAATAAACAAAAATCATCTCACAATTATATCTTCAAATTTTACATTTTGAAAATTTCAAAATGTGCATTGAATTACTTTGAAATTCTGAAAAAAAAAATTGTACAAATTATCAATCACATTTGTTGAAAAAACTTTTTCATTACGTACATTCAAAGATTGTACCAAATTTATCATTTCATACAATTTTGTTTAATCTATTAAAGAATTGTATGTATGTATATATCAATTATCTCATGATGACACCTATATATTTTTTATTAAAAAAGTAAATAAAATTAGATAAAAAGAAAAATCTAATACGTATTTTTAGTGTGAGTAATGAATTACATATTTTTAAATTTGAGTGAGAAAAAGAGATTTTGAAGAAATTTTAAGTTTAAGTTTAGGGTTGTCAAAAATTCACAAATTATAAATACTAATATAGAAATTGAGTTAGATGAGGAAATTTCGTATTGAGTTGGTTTGCCTTTGTTGGATGAATTGGTTAGAAAGGAATCAATTATTTCCCTCCTCACATCCAAATTTGATGTTCAAGCCTAAAAAAAATAACATTTGTTCAAAATCAGCTACAAATAAAAAATTAGTTTTCCATCACAAAAAGGAATTCCATTGAAATCCCAAAATTTGAATTATATGAAATCAACTCTTATTTTATTTTATTTTATCTTTTTAAAGGAGTTAATATTTGATGTCCAAATGGAAACCAAACCTACCTAAAAGTAACAACCACTGGAACAGTTGGGCCTAAAACTATATAATGGTTGGGCTTTGAATGAGTCCATGTACTAAATTAGGAAACTATGACAACTAAGATCAGCAGCAGCAACTAGGACAATTATAATAATGACAACGATGATAATAATAATAATAATAATAATAATAATAATAATAATTAGAAAAGAAAAAGATCCTGAAAGTGGTCAAAACAAAGGAGTTTAGGTTAAAAAACGGCTTTCGGGATGGAGTATAACTTCATGCATTTTTAGATATAGTTGTTTCCTTCGAAGCACTATGTTATAGTAGTAATTTTGAATTCGAATGAAAAAGTTGTATTCATTTAAAGTTAATAACGTGTTTTGGATGCATTCTCAACTTGTTACACATCATGTTACATCTTCATTACTCCATCTCTCTTTTATGTTTGTCCTTCGTTTTGTTTAAAAGTTGTATACTAAATTGTATGGCCTTCTTCCCTTTTTTTTTTAAACAAAAAACAAGAGAAGGTAAAGGGATCAATACTTTGTTTGACACTGCGGAAGAAAAACAAAAAGGCTTCAATATATATTAAGGTGGCGTTTGACAAAGTGGAATCAACACCATTCTATTAGTTTCATTACCCTTAATGGTATAAATATTATTTGATAAATTCTATCACTATCATTCACTCATTTTGATTACCCACTTAATTGTCTAATATCAATTTTGATTAACTCCTCTATCATTAAGGTAAAGGGAACTATATATATTTTATACACTACACATATTTTATACACATTACATACATTTTCACAAACTACACATATTTTTTATATACTACACAAATTTTCACGCACTACACATATTTTCACATATTACATATTTTACACATACTACACACATTTTTACACACACTACACATTTTACACATATTATACACATTTTAATACACTACATGTATTTTATACACACTACACATAGTACATATATTTTCACACACTATACATATTTTCATATATTACATATATTTTACACACACTAAATATATTTTTACTATTACATATATTTTATATATACTACACATATTTTCACACATTACATAAATTATACCCAAAACATGTATATTACTCACACTGCATACATTTTTAATTTTTTCACACTACACGTATTTTACACACACTACACACGTTTTCCTATGAATAATTAAATATGATAAAAAATACTAAACATAAAATGATTAATATAAATATTCTAGATATAAATACAATTAGAAAATCAAAAGTTACAATTTATAAAACTAAATAACTTTACATAAACAAATAAAAAATTGAAATTAATTAAATAAATATCCTAAATAAATTATAAGTAGGAAACATGGTTAAACTATTAAATTATAATTAGCAAACCAAATTATTTAAGAAGCTAACTAATCTTGATTTTCTTGACATAATTAAATAAAATACGGTTAATATTAAATTAAGTTGAATAATTTAATATAAATTTTCTAAATAAGTCATAATTAGAAAACTAAAACAATTTAGAAAAAAATACGTGTAGTGTGTATTAGATATGTATAAAATGTGAAAATGTGTGTAGTATATACAAATAAATGCATAGTATATGTAAAATGTGTAGTGTATAAAAACATATATAATATTTGTAAAATATGTGTAATATGGGTAAAAATATAAGTAATGTGTAAAACATGTATAATGTGTGAAAATATATATAGTATGTGAAATGTGTGTATAATAGTGTGCATAAAATATGTGCATCATATGTAAAATATGTAAAATATGTATAATGTGTGTAAAATATATGTAGTATGAAAAATAAGTATTGTGTGTAAATATGTGTAGTATATGAAAATACTTTTATTGTATATCAAATGTGTGTAGTGTGTGAAAATATTATTACCTTTTGCATTAAGAATTTTGATTTTTTATTTTAAATATTTTGAAAATGGAAATTTGAATCCCATTACAAAAGAAAAGAAAACCAAACACCTATGATATAAATAAATCTCATTTCACTTTTCAATCAAACATAATGGAATTAATGGTACAAACAAATAATGATACTGTGATGAATTATTTTTAGGCTGTGTTTGGTTGCATTGAATTGGACCTTCAGAATTAGAATTAGAGGGTCCAATTCTAATTATTATGTTTAGTTTCTTATTAAATCACAAAAATTGGAATTGTATTCCAATTCAAGATGGTCCAATTCTTTGGATTCAATTCTTTACTCAGACCAAAAAATTCCAATTCCATTTCTATGCAAATTCGGGTCAACACGCGGATCTTTAACGGATCAACTTAAAAATTCGGATCCTATATAAACCATTTTTTTCCATACTCTCTCCCCTTTTAAAAGTAGTGAAGTGGTAAAAAAAAATTAAAAGTAATGAAGTCGAAATTTTGGAGATATATAAAAAAAATTAACTTCTTTATTTTAAAATTAAATTATTATAAAAATAGAAAATAATATTAAAAAGTCAATATTATTATAAAAAAATATATTAAAAATAAATTATTTTGTTAATTATAATTATAATTGAAATCTAATTTCATACATTTTTTAAACTTCCAAACAGAGGATTTGGAGTTATAATTCAATACTATATGAATTTTGTTGGTTTGCCAAACAAAGTAATTCAAACATTTTAGACTTTCAATTTATTGAATTGCATTTCTATAATATTTAAATTTTATTCAATTCTATTTCTAAATAACCAAACACAGCCTTATTGCCATTCCGAGTGAGGAATGCGAATCAAACGGCCGGTAAGTTGTATGGCATTGATCATGCAACAAAAGGTACATGAAAAAGAGAAGGAAGATTTAGTAATAGTCAAGATTCTTTATGAGATATGCTCATGAAAGGCCGTCCAGTTGAGGACTTGCAAACCAAGTCTCATTGAGTTGTGTTGGGCAACAGTATATATACTGAAGCCTCCATCATGGGGCTCTTCTTGAACATTATAGATGAATCTGACAAAAGAGCAGGAGCAAGAGCAAATTAAACCAAACATTAGCAAGCTGACATCCTAGAAGCCCCCAATGATAATTAAAACATTTGTACAAATATTAAAGGAGAAAAGAAAAAAAAAGCAACAATATTATGGTTAAGCTCAATTACTTTTGTGGGAATAAAATAATTTTCATTGAATAGATCAGTGTGATATGGAATGATTAAGGAGGACTAAGGCAAAGGCAGTCAAACAACCCTTTAGAAATGATTATTGCTCATAAATAAGTATGGCCACTTGAATGTTTGAAAGTTGAAGCCTCTATTACGATATTATTTCATGTAGAAGGTTGATGTTCAAATGATGTTCATGCCATGCATGTCTTTGACCAAATGTCCACAACTCTTATCTCATCATCCTTTTTTCCATCCCCACAAAATAAAATCAAACTGCAACATGAACAAGGCCTAGTTGCCTAATAAGTTTTTAACCTATTGTGCTATTTATGTACCTTTGTGCATATATCCAAATGTGGCTATAACTTTGAAATAATAGTTGCATATACAAAATGTGTCAAATGCCATTGTGAGGAGGGTTTTAGTTTTGCATTTGTGGGGACTTTTTTGGATTAAGTAACTATGTTTAGAAATGAATATTTCATATATAAAGAGTGAAAAATCTTATGGTCATGTATTATTCCCAATAAAGAAACTAAAGAAAAATTTTAAAAGAAGTAAGTTAAGGACAGGAATGCTTTTGAAAGGCATTGGATTCTTAATTGTGTGAATTTGAGTACGATTAAAAAAAAAATTTAAGTCTAAAAGCAAGCCAGCCGCATGTCCATTCAATTTTGTCCATTCAATATATATATATATATATATATATATATAAATAATTTTACGAATTTTAAAGTGCATGCATAGAGCTGACACATTTAAATTCTCTCCATTGTACAATAAAAAGAAAATTTTATGCAATTTTTCCAACTGTGATCGAAACTCAAACAACTAAGGATCCGTTAAGGTGAGGTATTTTTTAATTTTATAATTGAATTTTTTGTCTTGAAATTTATTATAATAAAGAAAAATTATGAGCGTGTTTGGGTTGATGAATTTGTTTGTTGGGAATTCACATTAAAGCACTTTTTATTAGTGAAATTTTAAAATTTAAATTTGAATTAATATTTTAATGAATTTAGTATGGTGGAAATTTGTATTAATTAAGGAGGTTAATTTATTATTAAAGTTTAATTTTAATATTTTTATTAATAAATAAGAACTAAAAAACACTGTAGTAAAAATAATTACTGTAACATTGCTTTTTATTTTAAAATTATTGTAGAAAAATAACAAAACAATCAAAAGCCAAACTGAATTTGTTAAAAACACACATATAAACGTAGAATTATTAATAATTAGCAGTTGAAAAACTTATATATATTGCTTGTTTTTGTGTTCATATTCTATGCTCTTATGATGAAATGTCTGCTCAAAAGACACTTTTCGATTGAAGAAGCACCCGATTATTGGTGGTTTCCATCCAAAGCTGTTGAAGATCAAAGCTCCAACTTTTTTTTTTTTTTTTGAAGATTGCTTTGGTGGGTCTATCCATTGATCTAAAAAGGAACAAGAAACCACGCCTTGATAAAAGTTGAAAGACAACATTTGCTAAATTAGAAAAAATTCATAGAACTATCAAACATGCATGGTGATTAATTAATTAACTTTAAAATTTTCAACAATCAAATTAATGCTTAATTTGCATTATTGAGATTTTTTTCCTTCGAATCAACAAAACTTTTTAACGTGTTTGACGAAATTGTTATTTTGTCGAATGAAATGACTGAATTTAATTTCGGCCACTTGTTGGCGATATTGAACATATACCAAACAGACAGTTCTAAAGTTCGAACAAATTGCTGCAGTAAACGTACTCTCTGTTTTTTTTTAGTTGGAATGGTTTAAATTTTGTCAAAGTAATAGTTAAAAAAAACAATTTTTTTGTTTGGTTTGGTTTTTGGCCTTTTTGTTTCAATTCAAGAGTTTAGATTAATGGCCCTTTATGAAGATCATTGAGTTAGCTTAGTTAGATTTTAATTTTTATCTGCATTTCTCTCTAATATTATCAACGATTCATGGTGTTCATGGTTATTGGTTGCTCCTTAATTAGTTCTTTTGTGAGTTCTTTCATTCTCTATCGATTGATACACAAAAGTGTGTACACACACACACATATATATTTATAATTCTCTCATCAAAAGGAAATTATACATTTATAATAATAGGAGCTAATTAATAATAAATGGCTAAAGAGAGTGGAAAAAATATTGTTTGAATCTCCTATTTTAATAAAGTTTCATTTTAATTCATCAATTTAGACTTTGTCAATTAAGTAGTTATAACACATTTTTCATGTATAACTTTTCATTTAACTCATAAAGTGTATCATTTTTAATACTAAACAATATTACATTATAAATAACTTGTCATTTAATACTAAAAGTTATCATTTTTAATAATAAATAGTATTACATGATAAATAACATTACTTGTCAAATGGATAAAAAATAAGTTGATAATCATTTAAGTGAAAAATTTTAAATCAAAAAACAAAAATGAAATCTTTCAAAATTAGAAATCATTTGAATAATTTATACAAGAAATACATGTGGAATAATGAATTTTTTTCTTGATTTCTTTATCTTTTACTTACTTTCAAATTAAGAAACTATTCGTCATTTACCCTACTTTTTCTTTTCTAATCTTGCAAGTAGTAAAGATAATTAATTTAATTAGTTCAATAAAAGAAGAGGAAAAAACATTTTTAGTTTCCAATATTTGTTTAGTCGACATTTTTAGTCCCCAATGTTTTAACCTCAACACTTTTAATCCCTAAACTTGTAAAGACAAACGCATTTTTAGTGTCAATGTTTGTTACTTGGCATTTTTAGTCCATAATGATTTAATTTCAACACTTTTAGTCCTCAAACTTGTAGAAAAAAGTGCATTTTTAGTATCCAATTTTTGTCTATTCGAAAAATTTAGTCCCAAATATTTTAACTTCAATACTTTTAGTTCCTAAATTTATAAAAATATTGCACTTTTAATTTACTCAACACAATTAAACAACTACAAACGGAATTATTATGTGACAATTAAATTTCTCATAAATATAATGTTTGGAAATTAATTTTGTAAACTTTTACTTCAAAGAAAATAAAATAAAATTGACTTACTTGTAATACCTATCCTAACACATAAATTTGTTTATTATTTAAGATTTGCAGTAAAATCTTAAAAATTTAATTATCAAAAGTGCAATATTTTTATAAATTTAGGAACTAAAAATATTGAAGTTAAAACATTGGATACTAAAGGTGTCGAATAGGTAAAATATTGGGAGACTAAAAATTCGATTTTCTCTACAAGTTTAGGAATTAAAAGTGTTGAATTTAAATTATTGGGGACTAAAAATACCGAGTAACAAATATTGGGGACTAAAAATGCATTTTCCTCTACAAGTTGGAGACTAAAAGTGTCGATTAGACGAACATTGGGAACTAAAAATGTTTTTTTTTCTCATAAAAGAATTCCCATTCTTGTAACTTGCACAATTGAGCATTAAAATTATTTTTCTTTTATCCATTAACCGGAATCGACTCTCATATATTACTATCTATTGCAACAATTATTCTCATTTTATACTAATTTACTATAAGAAAATATATAAACTATTATAAAAATACTACAAACTTGTAGTATTATATTGTGTAACAAATTATTATACCACTACTAGAAAGTAGATACATAATGTTATGTTACTATTTCTATAAAACTAGTAGAATACAACTATATATGAAACAAGTATACTAAAAAGATGGAGAGGAAAAGAGAGCAAAGTAGAGCAAGATATAGTAAGTCTTCAACCATCACATTTCATTCACATAAGCCTCTATTTATAGGCTTGAACTTTACACCTCTACCTTATAGGTTACAATGTCTTAAATGTAAATTACAAGAGTTACATAGGTAGTGGGTGATTATGAGGAAAAATAATGTTACATGAGTTACATAGAATAATGTGAAATAATGGGGTAGAACATGAGTTAGATATTCATAATTATTCATAACATATTTTCTCTTGTCCTTGAATCATCTTACATAATAGTTTACATCTATGGGAGGCATGCACAAGTCTCTATATTATGCCCTCAAAAATCTGGTAGATCTATAGCCCACGCCCACAAGATTTTAAAATTTGTATTATATTCTTTCGAAAAATAAAAAAAAATCAATTAAGTACTTAAGAAATTAGGATTTTGTCCTCCCAAAATTAAAATATAGCATCTACTATATAATTAAAATAACTCCCAGTAAATGAGACAATAGGAAGATTAGGTTAAATTTTGTATTAAGGAAGGTGAAATGGTGGGGAGGCGGTAGCCATTGGTACCACCGCCACCCTTAGGGTCTGAAAAAGATGTTAGTTAGGTTTTGATTGAGAGAGAGTGGAGTTGAACTACATTAAGGTTAATGTGCGTAAATGCCATGTGAAGAAACCCTCCACCCTCAACTTTATCTAGGTTGCCCAAGCGGCCACATAGAGAAGCCTTAACACTCTTTAGGTTTCTTTCCTTTTTGTTTAACACTCTTTAGGTTTCTTTCCTTTTTGTTTGAATGCTCTGCTACCAACTTGCCTGCAGCAGTTACTGTCATTACTAGATACCAGTAGAGGATTCGGACAAGATCTACGGTAGACAAATCCCAAGTGTAACCTATAGACCCAGACAAGATCCTAGGTGTAGCCAATAGACCTGATGTAATAGATTATGATTCATGTAATATTGTAATAGTATAAGTGCTTAAAAAAAAAAAGAATACCATAAGGCAATTAAGATTAATGTGTCCAAAGTAAAACTACAAAGTATAAAATGTAAATTTTAAACATAGCATATTAAATAAGGGTGACAGATGCTCAATCAATCTATATTCCTAATCTTGCAGTTTTACATTTGGAAAAGACTATTTTATTATGATTTAATTAATTAATTACATTAGTGAATTTGATCATGAATGAAAAATATATTATGTGATATGGGCACAAGAGAAATGGAGTTTATTATTCAATCTAAAACCATCATTCTAAAGAGAATGTAAAAACAGAATCAGCAATAGTGTTTATTTCATTGTCTGCCTATTTTGCAAAAGAAACAATGAAGAAGATACATAGATGAAAACTGAAAGCTTTGATGTACCTTTAAGATCCCAAATTATGATCCATCATTTTCTTATGCAGCAACAAAGTTTATGGATTAATACTTAAAAGGAAACATCAAAACTAAGAGGAAAATTCACAAGAAGTTCTTGATGCAGATTATATATATATGCTATGAAAAATCAAGGGTTGATGGTTTTCAATGGAGATTTTGCCAAGAAAAGCTCAGATTGGGGCCACATTTTGTTTTAGTTTACAAAAATTACCTCAAGTATTCATAACTTTTTCCATCAACTGTTGGATTTTTCTTAGCATAAGAAAGGTAACAAGGGACAGCATCATTTCTTCTAAGAAAGTGATCACTGCATAAACACACAAATTTCACATTCCACATCTAATTGGCCCACCAGTAAAAACTTATTTGTTTTAGTCATTTCACAAATGATTTGGTCTCATTACTCAAAAGCTTCACCTTTTAATTAATTAATAATTATTGATAACTTTTTTTTTATTTGTTCAATCTTAATAATTTTCTAAACTAATATTGTCTATTCACAAATGACAGGTAAACTAAAGTTTTCCAAACCAAAATTATTATAAAGTGTTAAATTTTATGCAGTGACACTTTTGATCCGTAATGATTTCGGAAAATCCAATATGATTCTCAAAATGCCAATGTGTGACACTTAATGTAAGATAATTGACGAATTTTCTTCGTTGATGTTTAAAGTCACTATGAATTTAACATATTTCTTTACCGATATCTCTAATAAAAAGTAGAAGTCTTATTTTTTACAATAAAAAAATAAAACTATCATTTTGAAACTAATGTTCCGTGGTGTGAATTAACCCACATTTGTAGTATTTTTATTTCTCATTATATAAAAAGAAACACTTGTTTTTTTTTAATTCTAGAAGATGGTAAAAGAATACTTGGCAATTTCTATCAATTAAATAACAGAATTCACCAACTGTTTTATATTGGTTACAAATTGAAACTTTAGAATGAAAATTAGATCATTCAAAATTATTAGAGACGAAAAGTGTCACTATTTAAAACTTTAAAAATTAAAATTATATTTTTTTTCCATAAAACGTTTGTGACAATTTATCTTTTTTCGCATCCAAATATAACAAGAGAAAACAATTTACAAATTGGAACCATCAAACTGAAGACAATTCATCCTACGCCTACAATTTCCCCAACCCCTTACACTAAATTTACATTTCAAGTTTCGAATACCCAATTTGGAGTTTTGAAAATAATATTGTCTTCTTGATCAAATTGTCCACAGTTGTTTTATCTAAGCATATAATTCAACTTAAATAGAAGTAGCGATTATCACTAAAAAGAGAACTCGAGAAATGACTAAAACAATTTTTAAACACACAACTTTGAGAGGATTATGATTTAAAAATTAGTTTGTACACAATTTGACTAACTTTCAACATAAGAATAAGTGAAAATTCTTCTTTAATTACTCTTTAAACAGTTGGTATCCTAAGAAGCAAATGTATATATACAACTGTAAATGAATCGCAAAAAAAATGTAAATTAATCGCAATTTTAATGCACAATAAATAAAAACAATAAAAAATTAGAATCATGATTTCAGTATTAATTAATTATTTTTTTTACATATGAATTGCGTCGATTTCACATTTAATTTTTTTTTGTGCTACTTAAATATTTCCCTATTTTCACTACTGCTTTTGAATTTTCTCTTAAAATTTTTTTGGTCAACCTTCTATATTGAACAATCATTACTCCAAAACTAACGTTTCAAGAACATTTTCTGTTCTCATTAATTTCCTGTCTAAGCAGCAATGAGATATGACATCTCTTTTCTATGGGACTTCACATCAACTGAAATACATTTTGTGTAGTTGTGATGCATTATATGCAAAACAATCTTTGCTGATGAGTTAAATTAAAGTGCTCTTCAGCTGGCCAATTATGTGGAAAGGTCCCATTTAAGTCAGTTTTATTCCATAATGGACACCATAAATATGAAAAATTAAGAAAAAGAAAATCAGCCCACACATTTATTGTTATTGCAATGATTTTTATGTTTTTACTGTATAAACATTTTTCAAAACCACATTAATTCACATAGATGAAGTAATCTTTAAGTGTACACCAAAAAAGAAGAAAAATGCACAATGTAGCCAAAGTTTACAAATTGATGGAAATATGTGAATGAATTGTAAAAGAGAAAATTAGAAGAAAACAAACATCTATCAAGTTTTGCTAAAATATTTATTTATATCATTTATCACATTTAAAATAATGCATATTCGTCATTCACTCTTTAAAATCACATCAATTTTGCCATTCTATCTATTTTTTAAATAAAACCTGACACATAAATATGACGAAAAAAGTAAACAAAATGTGACGGAAGAACGAAGTTTATGTAAGTTTGAAGTGTGAAGTACAGATTTGCATCATTTTAAATGAGAGGGACTGATTAAAATTTTTAACAAAATGTGAAGGATGTTTTTTTTTCCATTGTAAAATTGAAACTCATCAAATTAAGATTCTCAAGAGTTCACCAAGAGATCATAGCTCAATTGGTATCTCAAATGGAATTCTACCATGGCAACCATAGTTCGAATCCCACTTGGAACAAATCTCTACCCATTTATGGATAAATTCGTCACACTTTGGGCTGGGAGGTGTGTCCCTTGGTGACCAATGATTGAAGACTGACCCTGGTACCCAGTTTGGGCTACTACCATAAGGTTAGTACCCATTGCGTAGATATAGACGGTTGGCTTGAGGTCCAGGATTAGTCTGACTTAACATATGGGGATAACAAGTCACCATTGGCATGAAAGAAGAGATAAAAGAATGTAAAATGAGAAAGGGGGGAGTTTTTCAACCTTGCTTTTGTTATGTCATTAGTCACACAAGAAAGCTAGGATTAACACTCAACCTAAAAATTAAGGATGGTTTTACACATTTTCTTTAAGTGTATAAGTATGAAAAGGCATATAAGGCTGATGCTGGTTTTGATTTTTGCCCCTCCCTCAAGTTCTCTCATTGTAAACCCCAAAAAGGATGTGTTTCTCAAACTGATTCCACTTTGCCAAAGATAATCTTGTTTGGCAATTTCTAGATAATCTTGTTTGGTAATTTCCATCTTTGTGTGAGTTTAAAAAAGCTACTCACTCAATACCAACAAACTAAAATCTCCTTTGAAAATTCCTGAGGAACATAAAACCAAAATATTTTAGTTCAAGGCATCTAAACAAAGTCAAACAAGAAATCATATAGAAGATTATCTGTGGCAAAACAGTGAACAAATTAGTCTTGTCAAAATTGGTTAAATAATAGCAAGAAAAAAATATAAAATATAAAATAGGTAAATGACTTCAATAGTTTCTCAACTTAGGGTTAAGTATCGTTTTGGTCATCAACTTAAATTTTGTTGCACAAATGATCTCTAAATCATTTTTTATACATTTGACAAGTAATGCCAATAGTCAGGTGATACAAAACAACATCATTTTGAATGATAAGCAGTGTCTGATGATTACCATCGTTACTTATCACATGGATGAAAAATGAATTGAAAACTTTTTGTGTGACAAAATTTAAATTGAAAGACCAAAATGTACGTTTTTTAAGATTGAAAATCAAAACCATACTTACCACGAGTTAAGGACTATTAGGGCCATTTACCCATATAAATTACTCTAGAAAATTTATCAAAATAAAAATACATATTATAATCTTTGCGGAGATCCAAACAACCCCTTGTTACTTTTTTTAGGTTTGATTTTGAGGAATTTGTTTGTAAATTTTGTGGGTAATGGAATATGAAAGGGGTTCCACTTTTTTTAGTGGCTTTCTCTGAAATATATATAATGGTATTCCATATACTTTAGGAGCATGACAGACATTCTACACAAAAAGTAAGCAACAACCTTCCTCACAAAACACTAGTCCTTTCTCCAACAAACCAAAGGAAAAGCCAAGAAAATGATTGATCTCACATGACCCAAAGATCAGTAACAGATTCAGTAGAGAAACATGGTGGACTTTCAAATTAGTCAGTCATCACAAAAAGTCCCCCCATTCTTCTCAAACTAAACCAATCCCTCCACACACCCCCCCCCCCCCCCCCCCCCCCCCCCCCCTCCCCCCAACCCCCAACTCCAAAAGTCCAATAAAAAGAGAAAAAAGAACCTCCATATCCTCTTCCTGTTTGTAGAGCTTTAGCCAGCAAGTTTGGCTCTGAAATCAGGAAAAGAAAAGTTCCCAAGAAAACACACACAATTTTGCCAAATTTAAATTAGAGAAGCAGCAAAACCTATGCAAATTGCCTCTTTCCCCACCATTGACTTTACAACTTCAAACTTCAAGGCAACTTAAACAAAGGGCAAACAACAAATTCTCCACCCCATTAGTCTTAGTGACTTGCTTGGCATTCATCATCGAATCCCACCCTACACCATCAAGGGAAAGGTGAGCAACTTTTTTGCATTGGGATCCCAATTCCCATGCCATGACTGTCCTCCCTGTTGATTGCAAGCTACATATGGGGTACTTATGGAGAAAACTGGCTTGTTTATCTCTCTTGCTGATGCTTTTCCAATTTGAAGCTACACAATGCTATGCAGAAGATCATCAACATGGTAAATTCAGCAGCTTCAAAGTTGCTTCTGTGCCACCAATGGATCATTCTATGAAATCCCACAAAGGTTTCACAAGAAACTCAGATAGAGATAATGATGATGATGGGAATATTTTCAGTGCTGAAATGAGAAAAGTGTATACAGGTCCAAATCCTCTACACAACAGATAAGTAGAGCACAGAAACAACAACCAAAGCTTGATTCTCTCATTCAAGCAGTAACATTTTTTTTTATAAAAATTTTCCTGACTTAGTATTCTTTTTTTTTTCTTTAATTTTGTCCTTTTTTTTTTGGTTTTTTCTTTCTCCCTCAATTATTATTCTTGAGGCTATATATATCTTCATATATTGTTGCATGCATCAAATTCGAAGGATTGTTTTGAATAACATCTAAGTTTGTATATGGAAATTAGTTCTGAGTTTCTTCTTTGATCTTTTGGTGAGAAAATAATAATACTTTTATTTTAATTTGCTTCAACAACCAAAACTAGTATTTGTTTAGGCAATAAATTTAGCTAATTATTTTGTGACCATTAATGCCATTAATGTGGTTGTTGATGTAATGAATATTGGTTATTGCTCTGCTTGCTTTTATATCTATCTGGTGATTATTCCTTGCAGTCCTTCATCACTGCCACCATTACCATGGCAGAGTAAATGAATTAATGCTTTAGACAAAACTGAGAACAAAAAAAAAAAAAAAAAATTTCACCAATAATTTTTTTTTTTTTTTGAATAACAAAGCCAAAGGGTGTATTCAGATGGGCTCTTGCAATTTTGTTCTAAGATCAAGAAACAAGAATGATAATGTTTTCTTCTTTTTTTTTTTTTGAAATCAATGATTTATTTTGATGGGATCTTTGAATTATCTTATCATATTTTCCATATTAGTATAAGAAACAAAAATAAAAGATACCACACAAACTTCCATGAGAACATATTATCTTGTTATATGTATCCATAGTTTCCATTATTTTGTCTTTTCTTTCACACAAAAAAGTCATGTAAAGAATACACAATACGTACGTGTGAACATGGACATACTATACATTATAAATTAACGCGAGATTTAAATATGGAAAAATAGGGACAAACAATGATGATAAATGACTATGTTGTACATGAATTTACATGGATTGATTATTGTATATTGCTTGCTGTGCATGCTAAGATGAAAACAAAAGCATTTACAGACAACGTGAATTTCTGTGACATTAATTTACCATGGTTTTGGACCCACCCCCGACCCACCCCCAACCAGTCCTTGCTTTCTTTGGTTTTTTTTTTTTTTTTTTTTACTTGTCTTTGACAGTAATTTTATTAGAAAAATTTATATTAAGAGAGCGTTTAGAATTATTATTATTAAATAAGGCATAACTTTGACTTAATTATTATTAAGGGCGTGTAAATAATTTAACTATTAAATATATTTATCAAAATACTTATCTACCCTTTAATCTTATCTTTTAACATCTATCAAACAATTTTCAATTATCTCATTCATTCAAAAAGTCAAAACAGTTTTACCGTACCATACAAAAATAAAAGATCTAAATAAAACAAAAATTTACCGTACCATACAAAAATAAAAGATTTAAATAAAACAAAAATTTTGTATAACAAATTGAAAATACATAAAATTAAGGAGAAGAAATAAATTTATGATCATCAAAAGGTCGGATAAAACTAAACATCGATTATTAAAATAAAATTTTGATCCTAATACTTTAGTAGATGTTTAATCTCTTCATTATAACTAATTCTAGTATTTGATTGGCTTAACAAGATATTTAAGAAAATAATAATTAATTTTTTGTATATAAAATATACAAATTCAATCATAATTAAAATATAATATTATACACAATATACAAAAGCATGTTATGCTCTAGGATTTTAGCATTTTAGTCATATTTTTACTCATATTTATCTAATTAATTATTATTTTGTAATTTAGGAAAGTTCTTAAAAATCTATTTCATTTTTTATTTTTTCTTTTATATTAATTTAAGAAAGTTTTTTTTCTTTATATATTTAATTCATTTTTATGTTAATTAGGAAAGTTCTTAAAAATTTAATTAGTTTTTTTTATTGGTTCTTTTATGATAATTTAAGAAAGTCTTTTTATACTTATCTTTAAAATTGGAAACTGGATAAGATTAAGTTTTTGTATTCTAATCTATGTCTATATATTAAATTAAAGATTAAAGATAATAAAATGTAATAAAAAAAATACTAATCAATTACAATAAGAAATTAGATAAGTTTTTCCAAATATAATTAAATATAATCAATCAAATATACAAAATATACAAATCTAATCATAATTAAAATATAATATTATAAATGATTAATTAAATAATATTATACATGATTATTTAATTATAATTTAATTAAAAATATGTTGATGTTTTAGTGTTTTAGTGTTAGTCTTTAAATTCTATTAAAATTCTTCTTAATTAATTAAGTCTTTGTATATAAAATATACAAATTCAATCAAAATTAGAATATAATATTATACATAATTAATTAAATAATATTATACACGATTATTTAATTAAAAGCATGTTGATGTTTTAGTGTTTTACTATTTTAATCTTTAAATTCCTTTAAAATTATTGTTAATTAATTAATTCTTGATATATAAAATATAAAATCTAATCAAAATTAGAATATAATTAATATTATACATGTTTAATTAGAAGTGTGTTGATGATTTAATATTTTAGTGTTTTAGTTTTTGATTTTTAAATCCTATTAAAACTCTTCTTAATTAAATAATTCTTGGTATATAAAATATACAAATCTAATCAAAATTAGAATATAATATTATATACGATTAATCGAAATTATGTTGATGTTTTAGTGTTTTAGAAATAAACTTAATTATTTTTGTACATTTACTACAAGTTTCACTGTCCCTTACAAAATAATATAGTTTATGGATTAATTTGATAATTTTCAATTAGATCTAGAATTTATTATTTTCTTAAAATATCTTGTTAAACCAACCAAATAGGAGAATTAGTCGTAATAAAGGGATTAAACATCGACTAAAGTATCAGAAACAAAATTTTAAATTTAATAATCAATTTTTAGTTTTAATAGGCGGACTTTTGATGATAAATTTATTTATTCCTTTTAGTTTCTTTATGTTCAATTTGTTATAAAAAATTTGTTTGATTTAGATATTTTGTTTCTTTATTGTAAATTTTTTTTTTTTTTAGTTTTTGAACGATGGGAATGTTGAATTTTGTTTGATAGGTGTTAAAAGACAAGATTAAAGGGTAGTTAAGTATTTTGTTAAATGTATTTAATAGTTAAATTATCCATACATCCTTAACAATAATTAGGTGAAAGTTATGCCTTGTTTAATAATAATGGTTCTAAGCGCGCCCTTAATATAAATTTTCCCAATTTTCTTTGGTATTTTTGGTAGGAAATTTTTTTACAAGATTTATTACTAACTCCCCTTACTTAAGTAACTGTTTATTAAATAGTAATCACTAATAAATACCTGTCCTTTTTCGGGTGATTTTTGTGAAGCGAGTTCATATATGAAATGAAAATTAATCGTGATTTCAATGCAAAAACTATAGGAAATTAGAATCACAATTTTAACGGTCAGTAACTGTTTGTTTCATATATGAATTACGTTTTATATATGAATCGGTTTCACTAAAGTTTTTTTAATACCTTTTAATTACTAGAAAATAATATTATTTAATCACTTTGATAGATTTCAAATTATCTATACATTATCTAAACGTCACAACACATTCTAATCAAATATGATGCAATTAATTGTATAAACTCACAGTGATAATGAAGTTTATCATTACCATTCTTATTTCCATTCCAGAATGTGAATCAAATTGATGGTAAATTCTATTGTTAATTATTTACTTGTGTATTTACAATCAATATTAATCTATTGAGTAATAATAAAATTGAATGCAATAATAAAATTGTATGCAAGTGAAATTACGTATAAAATTTACAATCAATATTAATCTATTGAGTAATAATAAAATTGTATGCAAGTGAAATTACGTATAAAAACTCATTCCCTTAATGTTTAGAGAAATTCTCAAAACCTCTAACATGTTAAAAAGTTGGCTAGCTATATACGTTTTTTGAAAGTAGTAACAAACTGACTAACTGTTTAGTTTTGATTCTGAAATCAGAATGCACTATCACTATTGATTTATGTCGTTAATTTCATCACGTTTGGTTGAGAAATAGAATGGATTGTGAGGTTTAGATTTAACCCCTTAATTGATTAATCAAATATAAATACTCCAATATTGATAGTGGTTAGCGAAATAACATTTATAGTTTTGAAATTAATGAAAGTTATAGTATGGTATTACAAAACAGCTTAGTAAATGTTGATTCTTACTTTTCTGGGAACTCATGAAATAATACCATTTAGAATGCTCAAGCATGACCTCTTAATGCTAATTTTTAAGAATTCTGAAAAAAGTACTCTATCCACCAAATTTGTAAAAATTTCTTTTTATTGTAATTGAACTCCATTTAGCTATTATCAAATAGTATAGCCAAGGGATGTAATCAACATTTATTTAACGTTGATTTCTAGTACAATGCTTTAAGTTTTTCAGAAAGTTAATTCACACAAATCACAATAACTTTTGGTACGACTTGAATGATTTTGTCCTTGAAAGAAAACAACAATATTCGTTTGGATTTGTATTTAAGTAGAGAGTTTCTTATAAATTTCACTTTTATTTTTTTACAATATTCACTATAATGCATGTTCACAATCGAGGTGAGTGTAAAAAATATCACGAAAAGTCAAAATCAATGCGTTTTTAGATTTTGTCATTTCTTGCTAAAATACGTATGTGTTATCCGATAAAAAATGAAATTTTTGTGAAAAAATTAAATTTAACTTTTTATGATACTATTCATTAGAATGCATGTTCACAATTGAAGTATGTGTAAAAAATAGTAGGAAAAAGCCAAAATCAATAAGCTTTTTTACTTTTCAATTTTTGACCAAAATACTTGTGTTATAACCCATGAAAAATAGAGATTTTGTGAAAATTTTAATTTTCACTTTTTTTTATAATATTCACTAGAATGCATGTTCACAATCGGGATATGTGTGCAATAAACTATACCAAAAAAAAGTTAAAATCAATGTGTTTTTTTATTTTTGTCATTTTTTGTTAAAAATACGTGTGTTATAACTCATGAAAAATAGAAATTTGGTAAAAAAAAAAAATCTAAATTTCATTTTTTTTGACACTGTTCACAATGATGCATGTTAACAATTGAGGTAGGTGAAAAAATAGTATGAAAAAAAGTCAAATCCAATACTTTTTTTACTTTGTCATTTTTTTACCAAAATACGCTTGTTATAACCCATTAAAATTGGAGAATTAGTGAAAATTTTAGGTATTTTTGGATAGGGCTTTTTAGCCAATTTTTCATCTCATTCCAAAATAACATGTTAATGTTCGAGGATTAAAAAAAGGCCCGACTCAATTCTTATAACTAAAATTTAATTTTTTTATGAAAAATTAAAATTATTGCCTTTAAAAAAATTAAAATATAATTTACTTGTAATACTATTCAATGTCAACTTCCAATCTCTATTTCTTGAATTTGCACAAGTTAACGGGTTGCAAATCCATATTGGCTCGTGTAAAATCACTTTAAAAAGGGGGAAAAAAATGAAAAAGTCTGAAACCGCGTCATTAACTTCAAAGAAACATAACTTTTGTTTTGCATTAAGAATCGCTATCCTATCTTGAAGGGAACAGTAAAATCTACCAAACTTATAGGATATAACCCCATGTCTCCTACAATTTTAGATACAATTTTTCTTTGTTTTAATCACTTTCAATTCATTTTCTTTTCTTAGTTGGTATATTAGTTTTGTGCTTACTAAAACTATATAAACACTTTTAGAGATTTTTTTATTTATTCGATATTATTATTATTCAATATAAACTCTTTCAAATTTTCCGAAATTAGTGGAAGATGATTTGTTCTCTATTAATCTATCCCATTATTCCCTTAGCTTAATGTAATAGAAAAGTCAATATAACTAAATTAAACAGTAGAAAAACACACAATAAATGAATAAATTATAGGGTTAAAAACACTTAACCCCTCCAACTCATACATTAGTTGCACTATACCCTCTCAATGAAATAAATATGCACTTTCCCCCTTCTAACAAATTTCGCTAATGATTTTAACAATTAATTACATATTTAAAGATATTTGGACATGAATGTCAATACATTAATTTCTTAAAATCTTCTTTAAATTCTTTGATAACATTTATTTTATTTATTAAAAAAAGTGCTATAATTTCTTCTCATTTTTTTTTGAATATTTTTGTATTTTGGTTATGAAATTTCTATTTATAAAATTTCTAATAATTAATCATCTAAAATGTTAGTTTTATATATAATCATCTTACAACTTATTTGCACTCATTAATCATTTGGCAAAAAGATAAATTTCTTATTTTTATATTTGATAATTGATAAATTTGTATTTCTCTCTTTGACATATACTAGTCACCTTGTGTCTCTCTTTTTTTAATAATAATATTCAAACCATTTCTTAATTAAATAGATTCTTATTGCTTTCCTGATTTATTTAATATTAATAACAACTTAATATTTAATTTTATTATAGTAAATATAAAAATGCGAAGTTCTTAACCCTTAATTAAATGTCAAATTAATCAATTATCAAATATAAAATAAGAAGTTTATCTTTTTTCCAAATAATTGACGAGTGAAAAAAAATTGTAAGAAGGAATTATATATAAAACTAATATTTTATAATTAATTATTAGAAATTTTATAAACATAATACCAAAATATTAAAAAATATGAAAAGAAATTATAACACTTGTTTTATAAATAAAAAATAAAATAATATTCTCAAAGAAATTAGAGAGGATTATAGGAAAATTAATGTATAGTCATTCTTGTTCAAATATCTTTATATATGTATATAATTGTTAAAGTCATTAACAAAATTTATTAAAAGGGATAAATGCTTATTTATTTCATTAAGGGTATACTGCAACAACCAATGTATGATTTGGAGGATTTGGAGGGTTAACTATCGAGATGTTCCAAATGCAATATAATCAGACAATGTCCAGCCGTGTGCCATTGTCTGCCTCTCATAAGACCGCATTAAATGATTGAAGGACGCCTTTGGTTTTGTTTGATTCTAACCTCTACGTACAATCCAAAGTCACTGAATTCACTTTAAAAGCATTAAGGTACGTATGTACAATTGCACGTTTTCCCACAGAAAAGACTCAAATATGGCGAAACCCCATCACAAGATTAAATTGTGAATAATTGCACAAGTCAGAAAATCCAGAGAGTCCATCGCCCAACGTTGCAGAACTTGAAAAATGTATTACTTAACTACTTCAGGAAAAAGAAAAACAAGAGAATGATTATATAGATTTTCTTTAATTCTTGAATGGCTGGATAAGTCATCAGTCTCTCTGTTGCTGGTTGTATATATGTGGATTTTGGGTTCAAAACTAAAACAATTAATGTTGTTATGGCCTGACCTTTATTAGTATATGGCACTTATTGAAATTACTTTAGGATAACTCGTATAATAAAGACAGTGTTTTAAAAAATAATGAGAGGGAAATACTTTTGGGGGATTGGAATCTCTAACATATGACTCTCCAAATAACCTTAATATCCTTCATGTAACAAATCCAGATGGATATTGAAGTTTGTATGGCTGGAGGAATGAGATTTACTCTCCAAAGAACCTTAAAATCCTTCGTGTGGCCACGTGGTGGCAACCCTAATGGTTTATATAGTCTGTTAAATTCATATGGATATTGAAGTTTGTATGGTTGGAGGAATGAGATTTTGATAATGGCAACTTTTTGATTGATGATGAGGATAAGAATAAGAGAATCAAATGGAAAACTAAAATTTTCACCCAACTTTCATTTTTCACATATTATAACACGTATTTTAGTCCAAAATGGCAAAAAAAAAAACGTGTTGATTTTTTATTTTTTCCTCATTTTTTCACTCACCGCAAATGTAAGCATGCATCTTTGTGAATGGTGTAAAAAAATTAAATTTAAATTTTTACCAAATTTTTATTTTTCATGGCTATAACACATGTAATTTATAGTAAAAATTGGCAAAACCCAAATTGAGGTGTGTGAACATACATTTTAGTGAATATTGTAAAAAAAGTAAAAATTAAATATTTACCAACCTCCATTTTTCACGGGCTTACATGTATTTTGGTAAAAACTGGCAAAGTTAAAAAACGTGTTGATTTTGACTTTTCCCTACTATATTTTACATATATTTTAATTGTGAACATGTATTTTAATAAACGGTGTAAAAAAAAGTGAAATTTAGATTTTTCACAAATTTCCATTTTTAATGAGTTATAACACACGTATTTCAACTAAAAATAGCAAAATCTAAAAATATGTTGATTTTGATTTCTTTTATGATGTTTTTTACACTCACCTCGATTGTGAACATGCACTACAACGAATGTTTCCAAAAAAAGTGAAATTTAAAATTTTCACCAAACCTTCACTTTTCACGAATTATAACACACGTATTTTGGTCAAAAATGACAAAAATCGAAGAACGTGTTGATTTTGTCTTTTTTTCCTCCCGTTTTTTCACACACCTCAATTGTGAACATGTATTCTTGTGAATGGTGTAAAAAAATGAAATTTAGATTTTTACCAAATTTTCATTTTTCATGGGCTATAACACAAGTATTTTAGCAAAAAATGGTAAAATCCAAAAATGTGTTAGTTTTGACTTTTTTTGTATCGTCTTTTGCACCCACCCCGATTGTGAACATGCATTATAGTGAATATTGTCAAATAAAGAGAAAATTAAAATTTTTACCAAACCTCTATTTTTCATGGGTTATAATATACGTATTTTTGTAAAAAATGGTAAAATAAAAGAACTTGTTGATTTTGGCTTTCCCTTACTATATTTTACAAACATTTCAATTGTGGACATGTATTCTAATGAACGGTGTTAAAAAAAGTTAAATTTAAATTTTTTACAAAATTTCCATTTTTAATGGGTTACACACGTATTTCAACCAAAAATGGAAAAATAAAAAAAAATGCATTGATTTTGACTTTTTGTGATGTTTTTTTATACCCACATCGATTGTGAACATGAATTCCAATGAATATTGCTAAAAAAGTGAAATTTAAAATTTTCACCAAACCTCCATTTTTCACGGATTATAACTCATGTATTTTGGTGAAAAATAGTAAAAAATCAAAGAACGTGTTGACTTTGTCTTTTTTCCTCCTGTTTTTTCACACATCTCAATTGTGAACATTAATCCTTGTGAATGTTGTAAAAAATAAAATTTAATTTTAACCACATTTTCATTTTTCATGAGCTATAACACACGTAATTTAGCAAAAAATGGCGAAATCTAAAAATGCGTTAATTTTGACTTTTTTGTACCATCTTTTGTACCCACCCCGATTGTGAATATGCATTCTAGTGAATATTGTCAAAAAAGTGAAAATTCATTTTTCATGGGTTATAACACACGTATTTTGATAAAAAAAATGGCAAAGTAAAAAAAACTTGTTGATTTTAGCCTTTCCCTACTATATTTTACACACACTTCAATTGTGAACATACATTCTAACGAACGGTGTCAAAAAAAGTGAAATTTAAAATTTTCACAAAATTTCTATTTTTAATAGGTTAAACACACGTATTTAAGCCAAAAATGGGAAAACCCAAAATACGTTAATTTTGGCATTTTTTATTGATGTTTTTTTCACCCACTTGATTGTGAATATGCATTCCAATAAATGTTGCCAAAAAGGTTAAATTTAAATTTTTTTACCAAACTTCCATTTTTCACGGAATCAAAGAACGAGTTGATTTTGTCTTTTTTCATCCTGTCTTTTCACACACCTCAATAGTGAACATGCATCATTGCGAATGGTTTCAAAAAAATGAAATATAGATTTTTACCAAATTTTTATTTTTCAATGGTTATAATACACGTATTTTATAGTAAAAAAAATGGTAAAATCTAAAAATGCATTGATTTTGACTTTTTTGGTACCGTTTTTGCACCACCCCAATTGTGAACATCAACTCTAGTAAATATTGTCAAAAAGTATAAATTAAAATTTTCACCAAACCTCTATTTTTCATGAGTTATAACACGAATTTTGGTTAAAAAATAGCAAAATTTAAAAACGTGTTGATTTTTGCTTTTCCTTCTATATTTTACACGCATTTCAATTGTGAACATGCATTCTAATGAATGGTGTCAAAAAAAGTAAAATTTAGATTTTTAACAAAATTTCCATTTTTAATGGGTTATAACACATGTACTTCAGCCAAAAATGGGAAAATTCGAAACGCATTGATTTTGATTTTTTGTGATGTTATTTACACCCTCCTCGATTGTGAACATGTGATAATGTCAATATTTTGATATTTATCTATATTTAATTTGGATTATATTGACATTATTAATTGGAAAAAGTGTTGATAATTATAGATTTATCTGGAAGAAGTTGTTGGACAGTAAAAGTGCAAGAATGGTGGAAAATTGATGTAGACACACTTTTGAGAAGATTCAAAAACATATCCTTAAGGGAGTAATTGAAGAAGTTGAGTTGAAGTATAAAAGGGCAAGCAACAAAGTTGGAGAAAAAGTCTCCTATTTATTTGGAGAAAATTCTGTCAAAGACGGTGAAGATTGAAATTGGGATTGACATTATTTTAATGGATTTATTCTAAATAATTATCTTTTTGAGATAATTAGATAATTATAGTTTTTAAGGATAATTTCAATATTTAGGGATAATTCTCACTTTTGGGGAATTTGATTAGTATTAGGAAATTGTTTAGCAACTCTATAAATAGAGTGCTAAACTTATGAAATAAAGGAGAGTAAGATTTGATTTTCGTTTTTCATTTGTTTTAGTAGTAGTTTAATTAGTTAGTCTTCAATTCCTTTCCAATGAGTTTTAGAGTTTTGTCTTTAGTGTAGTTTGCCTTTTAATAAAGTTTTTAGTATTCAGGTTTTATAGATTCTTTTTTTTTTACTTTTAGCATTCTTTAGTGTTTAGTTTTAATTTATTCATCTTAACTCTTCAATCTTTAGTTTTTAATTAAACAAATTAGTTCGTCCATTAGTTCCTATTAAATTGGTAAGCTTTATTTTTTTTCTTTAATTATGGATTCTAGTTTTCTTAATTCTTATTTCTTTAATTTAATTATGTATTTATTCTAAATTAGTTTTCCAGATAAAGTATTGATGAAACACTAATTTAATCTTGTGAGGTCTAATTGGATTTAAATAAATCTGTAATCAAGTACCTTTTATGCTTTATGATAGAGAGTTTATGAATTCTTTATGATTGTTGAATATTGCGCAGTATTTAATTTATTGTAGGAAATTCTAATGCCAATTAAAACTGTGGATCCGTAATTGTCCATTTAGTTTTAATAAGTGGTAAGGCTGTCATTCATCAACAGCGGGCATAGGGGCTGGTATGAGCATATGGCGTCCATGTGGGCATATTAGTATCAGGTTTCTCTCATCTTAATGCTGTTAATGAATTAAATCTAATAAGGCGTCCTTTTTGTTTGTTTATTAATTAAAGAGTAATTAATAAAGCGTCCTTTTAATTACCAACAAGTAAGGAGAAATGAGGTTATGTCAGTGGCGTTCCCGATAACTATAACTAATATATTTGAATTACATGTTTAATATTTGCATCAAGGATCAAGTTATTAATTAGTGTGGATTCAATGTTTTAACTGGATTTTCTTTCTTATTGATTAAATTCTCTAGTAATCTATTTTATTTATTTGTTTCTAATATCTTTTTGTGACAAGTTTGAAGGAAAGTTACAACTGTTCCCTTGGGAGACGACATTGCTCCATTACTATACTAGTGAATAGTAGGTTTTAATTTTGGTGGCATAACGACACTATCAAATTTTGGCGCCGCTGCCGGGGACGGCATCAGTAATTTTTTCTTCATTAATATTTTATTTTATCTTTCTTGGGTTTATGATAATTTCTAATCTTGCAAGACTACTGAATTACAATCCATAAATTGAAAGGTTCGCAAGGTGAGGAAAAACTAGACAATGGATATGCATGCTTTGATGTCCAACATGGCTAATAGTGGGCAAATATTTGGAGTTGATACATCCCACAAAATGCATGAGGTACAATTTTGTGGCATTTGCATAAATTGGCATTCAATATATATGTGTCCAAATCTACAAGATGAAATGCCCATATGGCAACCACAAAGGCATTATGAACCAATTCCTAATCAATACAATCTCGGTTGGCATAATTATCTCAACTTGACCGATACGTCAACTGAATACCAAAATGCCCATTTCGACCAATTTCACTTGCCTTATTCACAACTGTCATTTGCCTTTGTACCATAACAATAACTATTAGAACCACCCGTGCCCATATCGGATTCAAATTTAGAAGATGTGCTTAAAACTCTTGCGTGTGAAAATCTCAAGTTTCAACAAGAGACACGAGCCAATTTTGTTAATGAGTAATGATTGGGGAAGTGAAAAATTAGAGTGAAAACCCAAAGTGACTGACGTGGCATGTATAAAAAGACAAACTAATCCATTATCCATTAGGGTTCACTCATCATTTGGTTAGGGTATTAGTTTATCTTTTGAGCAAAAGGCAAAAATGGTCACTCAATTATTACCAAATCCGGCTTTTGATCACTCAACTATTAAGTTGGCCAAAAAGGTCATCCAACTCTCTAAACGTATGACTTTTGGTCATTCCGTCCATTGAGTCCGTTTGTGCAGACAGAAATCACTTTTTTCATGGGTAAAATAGTCCGTATAGCATAAATATCGGGGATAAAATTGTAAAACTCCAACCCTCTTCTATTCTCCTCCATAAATGCAAAACTCTCTGCAATTCCAACTGCATATGTTCATCATTACCTTCCAAAAATCATCTAACATACTTCACAAATCCATTAAGATTTTACATCCAAAAATCCACTATTTTTTTTAATTCATCCAAATCTGAAAACTCAATATTTATCCAAGCAGGTCAAGCCACTATCTATAACCATTCTTTTTTATCAACCAAATTGATTCAAACAATTCTTATTCAAATCAAAATTCATTTGGGAAAATTCACGTAACCTAAGCCTTCTGTAAAGCATAGTATTAGTCCAAACAGTAGCGGTAGTAGTAGAAGAAGAAGAAGTGGGTTATTCGTCAAACCAACAAAGGCTACCTTTTCTGCTGCTGTTGGTGGTGCACAGACTTTATCCAGCAATTGGGATGTCTCTAACTTCACTGCTGCACCCTCTTGGCTTCCCAGATTTGAAGAACTTGACACCACCAATGTGTTTCTTTGCCAGAGGATTATTTTCTTGGGTTCTCAGGTTTCTTACTTTCACTCATCTGATTGAGTAAAGATTTGGGCTTTCAAGATGGGTTTTCGAATTTTACAATTATGATAAAAGTTTTTAGTTTCGTTTGTTAAGTTTTTTTTCTTTTTGGGTTGGGAGGAGGGGGTTATGACGATGATGATGATATGAAGATGATGTATAATGACGATGATGATGATGATGACGATGATGATAAGATGATGATGATGATGATGAGATGACGATGATGATAAGATGATGATGATGACGATGGTGGTGATGGTGATTGGTGGCAGTGGAGATGGCAGTGGTGGTGGTGGCGCCGGCGCAGTGTAGATGGCGGTGGCGGCAAAAGAAACTGAAGGCATTTTTGTACGATTTTGTGTGTGTTTTTTAGAGTGTTAGTATGTGTTGATTTTTCTTTTTTTTAATATATATAAAGTTTAGATTTGTAAGACATAAATTTTTAAATAGTTTTAATATATAAATGACATAAATATCCTCTCATTTAACAGTTTTGAAAAAGATAATGGACTCAATGGACGGAATGACTAAAAGTCATACGTTTAGAGAGTAGGATGACCTTTTTAGCCAACTTAATATTTGAGTGACCAAAAACCGGATTTGGTAATAGTTGAGTGACCATTTTTACCTTTTGCTCTTATCTTTTTATAACTGCCACGTCAGTCACTTTGGGTTTTCACTCTAATTTTTCACTCCCCCTATCATTGCTCTTTGTTAATATGGGCACACAACTCACTCAAATGGCCAAAAAAATAGTAAAATTGCAACCTAATGAAGGTAAATTGTCATCACAAGTGGAGGTGAATCCATTGGAGATTGTAAGTGCTATAATGTTTGAAAGTGGTAAGGAACTAAAAGAATCAGAGCATAAATTCGATGTTCCAATGCCGATTTCAGTTCCAACCCAAATGCCCATTTCAGAAGTCTACGAGAAAGAAGCTGATCAAATGCCCATTTCGGAATTTGATGAGGGAGAAATTGACCATATGCCTGTTTTGGAGTCAAATGACATGCCTATTTCAGAGTCTATACATAAACTCGAGGTAAGTAGCAAACCTACATTTATTAAGCATCAAGTTGTTTTGAGACCACCTTTTCCTGACAGGTTTGCTTAAGAGAAGAAGGAAAAAGAGACACAAAATCTCTTGAATATCTTCCAAAAAGTGGAGATTAATGTCCCACTCATCGAGGCCATAGAATGCCCATATGACCAGGAATTTGTTTTTAATGTTGATACTATTAAATCACTGGTTGAAGAATTTGTGCAACATACTTTTGTGCAGGATGATCTTAAATGGAATTTGACACAAAACAAGATAGACAAGGACATTGTCATATGCCCATTTATCCAAATGAATGAGGTAATATCAATTCATATGCCCATTTTGCAGGAACCCAAGTTGGAGTCAAAACCTCTTCCTGCCCATTTGAAGTACACCATGCCGATTACTTGAGTATCATATTCATGTCTAGCCAAAGACAATAACTAAAGGCTCTAATGGGAGGCAACCCATATTTTCTTTTCATTCTTTAATAAGTTCTAATTTTCTTAGTTGTTTAGTTTATTCCAAAAAAAAAAAACCAAAAAGATGTTTTTTTTAATAATAAATTCTAAGTATGTTTCTTTTCTTTTGTAGGTAAATAAAAATCATCCCACAATTTTCACAATTTTTTTGTTTGCTATTGGATTTCAATTTCGCAACATTCCAAGTCACAACTTTGCCAATAAATTTTCATTCAACTCCAAGTTTATTATTATTATTATTTTTTGTTGCGAAATGTCTATTGTGTTCTTAGTGTTTTTTTTCTTTTCTTTCATGCTTGTTTATACACGGAGGACCGTGTATCATTCAAGTGTGAGGGAGTTTATTTGGTTTTGTTATTGTTTTGTCAATTTAATTATAAATTTCATTTTTTTATTTTCAAAAGGGTCAAGTTTTCGTCATTAAAGTCCTTTTAGTTTTAAAAAAAGTTTTTTAGATGCCTTAAACTTTGTGAATAATAATTGTTTGGATTTGAGCATGTTTTGGAAAATTTTTGTTGTAATCTCTGTTTTAGAATAATTTAAATACCTTGTATGTGTTCCGGAATGAGAAATTGCGAGAATTAATTTTTCTTTAAACTATTAATGTGAGTTTTGAACTTAAGTACGGAAGAACCACTTTCTTGGTGCTTAATGAATTTTTTTTGAGAGTATATCATAATTAAATAGGCATTCTAGAATTTGCTTTGAGGTACATTTTGAAATTATTTTTGTTTGTGCATAAAAATGATTAAGGCACCTAGGATTAAACCCTTTCGACTTCCTAAAAATTCCTACCTTTTTAAATTGACCCCTAGTGAACTCTTTTGAGCCTAAACCTTTTCTTTGTTTTTAAAAACCACAAAAAAATCAACTATAAACCTTATTATTTATCTTTCTTTTTCAGCCCATTTTGTCAAAGAATATGTTGGCTAAGTCTTGAATTTATTTAATACTCCTTGGGTCTATGTGTTCCAAATTATGAAATCCTTGTTGTGGAAATGGAAAAAAGAAAAGGAGAAAAGAAGAAAGAAAATAAAAGAAATCTCCTTAATAAAAAAAAAGAAAAGAAAAAGAAGAAAAAAAAACAAAGATGAGGCATAATGGAAATAGTTGTTGTTGGTTGAAAAGTTGATTAAGAAGCAGCCATGGTTGCTTAAAAAATAAAAAGTCTCAAGGAATAGTTTTTAAAGTTTGTAAAAATTTTGATTTGGTTACTTATTCTTTGATAAATTCTAGCCAATTAATACCCTTTTATCCTTCCCTTAACCTTAACCCCATTTCAACCTTATAAGAACCTTCTTGATTTATGCATAAATTCATTTTCTTATGTGGTGGAGATATGACCTCATTGCAAATTTATGATAATGTCATTTGATTATGATGTGTGAAATTTCGTATTCATAAATGTGTCATATTATGAGTGAAAATTGAGAGGATGTTAATTCTTATTTATTTTAACTGGAATGAAATGGTGTTTTAAATTGTTTTGAAATAGAGATAATTTTTTTGGTAAAATATTGTGGTGTTCAAATCCAAGTTATTATTCATTTTAGTTAAAGGAACTATTTGAGTCATATGTGTTTTTAGAGTCTTTTTAGTCATTTTGTGTAAATATGTTTGATGTTTTTTATGAGTTAACCATACTTGCGGGCAAGCATGATTCAAGTGTGGGTGAGTTGATAATGTCAATATTTTGATATTTATCTATTTAATTTGGATTATATTGACATTATTAATTGTAAAAGTGTTGATAATTGTAGATTTATCTAGAAGAAGTTGTTGGGCAGTAAAAGTGCAAGAATGGTGGAAAATGGATGTAGACACACTTTTGAGAAGATTCAAAGACATATCCTTAAGGGATAATTGAAGAAGTTGAGTTGAAGTACAAAAGGGCAAGCAACAAAGTTTGAGAAAAAGTCTCCTATTTATTTTTGGAGAAAATTCTGTCAAAGACGGTGAAGATTGAAATTGGGATTGATATTATTTTAATGGATTTATTCTAAATAATTATCTTTTTGAGATAATTAGATAATTATAGTTTTTAAGGATAATTTCAATATTTAGGGATAATTCTCACTTTTGGGGAATTTGATTAGTATTAGGAAAGTGTTTAGCAACTCTATAAATAGAGTGCTAAACTTACGAAATAAAGGAGAGTAAGATTTGATTTTCGTTTTTCATTTGTTTTAGTAGTAGTTTAATTAGTTAGTTTTCAATTCCTTTCCAATGAGTTTTAGAGTTTTGTCTTTAGTGTAGTTTGTCTTTTAATTAAGTTTTTAGTATTCAGGTTTTATAGATTCTTTCTTTTTACTTTTCTTTAGTGTTTAGTTTTAATTTATTCATCTTAATTCTTCAATCTTTAGCTTTTAATTAAACAAATTAGTTCGTCCATTAGTTCCTATTAAATTGGTAAGCTTTATTTTTTTTCTTTAATTATGGATCTAGTTTTCTTAATTCTTGTTTCTTTAATTTAATTATGTATTTATTCTAAATTAGTTTTCCAGATAAAGTATTGATGAAACACTAATTTAATCTTGTGAGATCTAATTGGATTTAAATAAATCTGTAATCAAGTACCTTTTATGCTTTATGATAGAGAGTTTATGAATTCTTTATGATTGTTGAATATTGCGTAGTATTTAATTTATTGTAGGAAATACTAATGTCAATTAAAACTGTAGATCCGTAATTGTCCATTTAGTTTTAATAAGTGGTAAGGCTGTCATTCATCGACAGCGGGCATAGGGGCTGGTATGAGCATATGGCGTCCATGTGGACATATTAGTATCAGGTTTCTCTCATCTTAATGTTGTTAATGAATTAAATCTAATGAGGCATCCTCTTAGGTTGTTTATTAATTAGAGAGTAATTAATAAGGCGTCCTTTTAATTACCAACAAGTAAGGAGAAATGAGGTTATGTCAGTGGCGTTCCCGATAACTATAACTGATATATTTGAATTACATGTTTAATATTTGCATCAAGGATCAAGTTATTAATTAGTGTGGATTCAATGTTTTAACTGGATTTTCTTTCTTATTGATTAAATTCTCTAGTAATCTATTTTATTTATTTGTTTCTAATATCTTTTTGTGACAAGTTTGAAGGAAAGTTACAACTGTTCCCTTGGGAGATGACCTTGCTCCATTACTATACTAGTGAAGAGTAAGTTTAATTTTGGTGGCATAACGACACTATCAACATGCATTCCAATAAATCTTGCCAAAAAATTAAAATTAAAATTTTTTACCAAACCTCCATTTTCACGTATTATATAATGCACGTATTTTGGTAAAAAATGACAAAAATCAAAGAACATGTTGATTTTGTCTTTTTTCATCCTGTTTTTTCACCTACCTCAATTGTGAACATGCATCAATGTGAATGGTGTCAGAAAAAATAAAATTTATATTTTTACCAAATTTATATTTTTCATGGGTTATGACACACGTATTTTATAATAAAAATGACAAAATCTAAAAATGCATTGATTTTGATTTTTTTGTATTATTTTTTGCACCCACCCCGATTTTGAACATCTATTCTAGTGTATTACCTTTATTTTTCATGGTTTATAGCACACATATTTTGGTAAAGAGTGGCAAAGTAAAAAAAACATGTTGATTTTGACTTTTCGATAATATATTTTACACGCATTTCAATTTTGAACATGCATTCTAATGAACGGTGCCAAAAAAGTGAAATTTAGAATTTTCATAAAATTTTCATTTTTATAGGTTATAACACATGCATTTCAGCCAAAAATGGAAAAATTTCACAAATGTGGTTATTTTGACTTTTCTGTGATATTTTTTATACCCACCTCGATTATAAATATGCATTCCAATGAATCTTCTCTAAAAAATTGAAATTTAAAAATTAAAATTTTCACAAAATCTCTATTTTTCATAGATTATAACACAAGTATTTGGGTAAAAAAATAGCAAAAATCAAAGAACATGTTGATTTTGTCTTATTTCCTCCTATTTTTTCACCCACCTCAATTGTGAATATGCATAATTGTGAATGTCGTAAAAAATGAAATTTAAATTTTTACCAAATTTTTATTTTTCATGGGTTATATAAAACACGTATTTTGATAAAAAAATGGAAAAGTAAAAAATGTGTTTATTATGGCTTTTCCCTACAATATTTTACACGCATTTCAATTGTGAACATGCATTCTAATGAACGGTGTAAAAAATGTAAAATTTAGATTTTTCACAAAAATTTCAATTTTTAATGGGTTATAACACACGTATTTTAATTAAAAAAGGGCAAAAAAATGTTTTAATTTTTTATTTTTTCTCCTGTTTTATCACTCACCTTAATTGTGAACATGCATCCTTGTTAATGGTGTAAAAAATTGAAATTTAGATTTTTACCAAATTTAAATTTTTCATGGACTATAACACACGTATTTTAGCAAAAAAATGACATAATCCAAAAATGTATTGATTTTGAATTTTTTGTACCATTTTCGCACCAACATCGATTATGAACATGCATTCTAGTGAGTATTGTAAAAAAAAGTGAAAAATAAAATTTTCACCAAACCTCTATTTTTCATTGGTTATAACATACGTATTTTTGTAAAAAAATGACAGTAAAACAATGTATTGATTTTTGCTTTTCCCTAATATATTTTACACACATTTAAATTGTGAACATGCATTCTAATGAAAGGTGTTAAAAAACCGAAATTTAGATTTTTCACAAAATTTCCATTTTTAATGGGTTATAACACACGTATTTCAGGAAAAAAAAAAGTGAAAATCCAAAACCCGTTGATTTGACTTTTTGGTGATTTTTTTACACCCACATGGATTGTGAACATACTTCCAATGAATGTTTAAAAAAAAAGTGAAATTTAAAATTTTCACCACACATCCATTTTTCAAGGATTATAATGCAGGTATTTTGGTAAAAAATGTCAAAAATCAAAGAACATGTTGATTTTGTCTTCTTTTTTTCTCATTTTTTTCTCTCACCTTAGTTGTGAACATGCATCCTTGTTAATGATGTCAAATAAAATAAAATTTAGATTTTTACCAAATTTTCATTTTTAATGGGCTATAATACACACATATTTTTGACAAAAATGGAAAAATCCAAAATTTTGTTGATTTTGACTTTTTTTTGTACCAATTTTTGAACCTACCCTGATTGTGAACATGCATTCAAGTGAATATTATCAAAAAAGTGAAAATTAAAATTTTTACCAAACCTCAAATTTTCATTGGTTATAATACACGTATTTTGGTAAAAATAGCAAAGTAAAAAAACGTTTTGATTTTGGCTTTCCCCTACTATATTTTATACACATTTTAATTGTGAACTTGCATTCTAATGAACTGTTTCAAAATAAGTAAAATTTATATTTTTCAAAAAATTTCCATTTTTAATGGGTGATAACACATGTATTTCAGTAAAAAAATGACAAAATTCAATCTATACGCTACCAACTTCACCTGTTTCTCTTCTGAATTTCAGCAAATTCGAAAAATCTTTGGACTTCTGTAACCCAATCAAGAAAATCCTCGATATTCAAGTTGGCATTAAATGAAGGAATATCAACCTTTAATTTAAATTTCTCCTGTTGATATTGTCGGTGTTCTAGGATTAGGATCCCGATGCATAATTTCCGCAACTTATGCATAAGAGGAATTATCCTCAATAGGTAAATTGCTACGAGATTGTAAGGGTAATACTGGATTGGCTTGAGGTCCGTAAGCAACTCTCCTGGCGCTAACTTCACCACCTATAATGCTCTGAACTGCCTGCAATCCCATTTCTGTGCGTTCTATACGAAGAGTTAAGGCTTGAAATGCAGTCAATATATTTCGAACCTCCCTCAGTACGTCAGAAAGGGTGACATCTTCTTCGATTGAATTGGCTATCACAAACAAGGAGAATTCTTGGTCTTTGATACTACTTAACACGAGACAGATTGGTAAAAGACACACATTCTTCACAAAGAACACAAAAACACAAATTTCGCAAAATTTGAAAGATATTGAAAATATCAAAATATGAATAATCTAAATTGTGTATAATTCTAGAGGCATATAAGGGTTTATATAAAACTAGTAATTTCCTAATTCGAATTAGAAAACAAAAGAAAAGAGAAATTCTTATTTCTAGTTAGAAAAGAAATGAAAGGTATTTAATTAGGAAACAAAATAAAAGTAATTAAATGTCCTAAATTTCCTAAAAAAGTTTGTGTTACTCTTAAAATTTTTGTGTCCCTATTAAAGTCAAAGAAGATACGAATGCTGCATAATGCTGTGCTGTATGTCCCCACTTCTGAGGGATTCAGTACCCATAAAGAGTTGCGAACAAAATATTTAACTGCCTACAGAAACTCAGAGATATAAAAGCACATAATCTAACTTGATATGAAGAGAATTTTCCATATATTCATAGTTCAATAGAACTGCAGTCATGGAAATTTTTTGCATAGCCAATTGTGGATGGACAAGTTGGAATGATTATTCCATATGCCATAATGACCAAACAGTTTCTTTCCATGCAGAATGGTCCTTTCTTGACAGGTTGTTATTCTTCCCACATCTAATGATCCCAAGCCCAACTATGATCTTATCATCATCATTTCTACATTCTTGAAGTGATAAAAGAAAAGCCCACTTAATGTGTCTGTATTAATATTGGACGTTCTCTTCAACTTGTACAAGAACCATCAATTGCTATTTTTCCAACCACCAGGGAATTCTTGTCCATGTTCATTGTAGGCATCAAATTATGTGTGTGTTCTAATGGAGTAATCTCAAGTTATGATTCTGACATTTTGGTTCATTGCTTCAGAAGATCTTGCAAGCTCCAAATATCATATGTATTTGATATGCAAAATTTTGTAGACATAAAACAAAATATGCAAGAGACTTGGATAAAGTGTCGTGGCCTATATAGATTATATTTCGTTACCATATTGAAATTTTACACGATTTTTAATATAATTTATATCATAGGGTTGACAAAATTTTTACGCTTACTACCAACTTGTTGAAACCTTACTCATTTTTCCGCACTTTGATCCAGTTAATTATAGATAGACAGATTTATGTACAAACAACAACGCCAACGCCATCTGCTTATAAGTAGATTGTCCGTCTATAAGTTTACAAGAAGATTGTCTGGTTATAAGTAATCGATTCCAAATTTGAGAAAAATAGGAGGATTCCATTAAATTAACAACCAGCGTACAACTTTACCGCTCAAATGAACTCAAATGATTGATATCATATTAGATTTATGTACAAACAACAAAGAAAAACCATTGCCATCGAGATCTACTCATAGACATGGCCATTTCGGGACCCCACAAAATCGCAACCGTACCTGAACTGTCTATGGACGGTTCGGTTACGGTTCTTGATTTTTTGGAACCGGAACCGGCTAATTTTTTTTATTTTTATAATTCTATAAATATTTCTATATCTCTTCATTTTCATCACATAATTTTTTTTCTAATATTATTTCTGAGTTTTTTAATCTTTATATTGTAAGTTTTAGCGTTTATAGTTTATAGTTTAGAATTTAGGGTATCAATTTTTTTTAATTAATTATTCTAATTATATTATTATATTATACTAATATACTATTTGAATATCAATTAATAGTTCAATCATTCTTTCAATACTCTTATCATTTATATATTTTTCTTTCTCACTTATCTAATCCTTCATAATTCTATTTTTCTAATGCGGAATAGCGTCCACGATCTTTTCGTAAATCAAATTGGACAGGTAGAATCAATCTATCTCTGTAGATTGGCTTGAAATACAATTAATTGGATCCTCCTCACATACAATTAATACGACAGTCGCTAAAGAAAACCCCCTCCTCAGGAACAATCTTCACAATGTAAATCGAAATCCCTCCTAAGGAAAACAACTCTGTGTCTTTATTTCTCAAAATTCTTCTCTCCCCTTTTACAACTGAAAAGAAAGCACCTATTTATAAGCGTAAAATAAACCCTAGACGAATTATTCCATAAAAGGAAAGTTTAATTAACTTAAATCCTAAGTTACTAAAATCATAATTAATGCCTAAATTTCCCGAACGTCGCGACGTCGGGAACAAACCCTAAAAAAAACTACTCGTCTTCGGAACGTCGCGATGCTCGAAGTTGGACGCCGCGACGTGGATTGCTGCTAACGTCGAAATTCTTCAATTCCAGGTCTCCAAATGAAGGACTCGTCTTCTACAACTGGAATGAGCACTTTGGGTTCCTCGAACTTGACATATGATCTCGATTTCGTATCATTTTCTAAAACCTCCATATATCAGTTCAATTTCAACTATTAATCCAATTATATTATGTATCAACTTAATTTTCTAATTTATATTATCCTAATTCTATTATTCTATTATGCTAATATACTATTTGAATTTCAATTAATAGTTCGATCATTTTCTCAATACTCTTATTCTTTTTATATCTTTCTTTCTCACTTATCTAATCTTCATAATTCTATTATTTTAAAAACTTCATATGTTAGTTTAATTTTAACTACTATTCTAATTATATTATTAAATTATACTTGTTCATTTCTAATTAATAATTCAAATATTCAATTATTCTTTCAATATTCGTATTATTTTTATATCTTTGAATCTCACTTATCTAAATCTTCCTAGTTCTATTATCTAAAAACTATATATTAATTAAGTTCAATTGTAACTATTATTATTCTAATTATATTATTATATTGTATTATTTGAGTTTCAATTAATAGTTAATCATTATTTCAATATAAATCAAATTTAAAAGTGGGATTATAATCAAAATCCGAAACTAAAAATAAAATAAAAGCCGAAATTGGAATAAAATCGCAATGGAGACCGAAAGCGGCACGGAACCGCGGCTATGTCTATCTACTCAGACATCAATATCTATCATAAATATCCAATAAACTGCACTGTCCCGCAGCACATACATCCCCTTGGAAGTTACTTTTACCACGCAAGATGCAGATGTAAACTTTCTATCAAAATCTATCTTTTGTACATTTTTCTCTATCTTCCCGTTGTATGGTTTATCAATGGAAGAGTCGATGATGTCTTTAATGATGGCAAATCCATCTTAAGAAACATAACCATAGGCATTAAACTTTGCTCTCTATACATTAACAACTTCTTCCCATTACAATGTCAACACTCAGCAAACATTTTTTCAGTACAAAAGAATTTTATATATTATACAATGATACACGTTTATAAACTTGATTGCAACTCAACAAGTAGCATTCATAAGTGGTCACATTGAACATTTTCCATCGGTCAAAAGTGTCAAAGTGCAAACAAGTAATTGAAATAAGTTGATCTTTTTGTCCCCAAAATCATGGAAGTATCACATAAATTGTTCTGGACATCAATGATATTTAACTTAGAAAATATCATCTCAGAAATGGTCACATACTATCAGTTTGCAAAAGCAAATACTCCTTTTAATACATTTGACATCGATGATAGAAAGATACGAAAACCTTTCTACGTACATTGAGGTTTTGACAGACGGGTCACAAATCGTGCCATCTGTATGAACAGGATCTTCTTGAAACTGATGAGCCTCTTGCTAAATGGGACAAGTGCCGTCTTTGGGTTTACAGTGCAGAGGTGCCATTCCATTTGAGGCACCAGAAGTACCTTACATCTTGGAAGCATGTGCCGGAATTTTGCTAAGGGCAATAGCAACCTGTGAACCATAAGATCGACCCAAATGATTGGAAATGAAATCCCCAGCTAACATAAACATTCAGAGATCTACATTTGTTTTATTATGAAAAAAACTATCATAATGACAAATAGTAATCCCTCTTTTCTTAAGTCTAGTTTTAACTTTCATTTTTTTTTTCACAAATAAATGTCATTTTACATATTTAAATGCAAAAAGTTTAAAAGCTTCTAATTTTACTACTCGTCCAATTTATTTATATAATGTTATTTAAAAAAAGAGAGAAAGTTATGGTTATAAATATGGGTAAATAAGAAAATTTATCACTTTTCTTAATTAGTGTGCACATCTCTAAAATGACACTTATTACATAACATAGAGAGTATATTCGTTAAAGGGTCTTGACATATGATGACCATATTACCAATTGAACCCAAAGCAAAAAGTAGGAACATGCTAGAACCCTACTTTTCTCCCTATAAAGTATCTGAAGGGAATAAGTATTTCATTACTTGAGAGTTGAGACTTTCATTCAAGTAAGACTGAATATGATCTTGAGACGCACAAAAGAGAAAGTAAGACATTCAATTTAAGTCAACGGGTGTAAATTCTCTGTTAAAAAAAAGATAGAAGTTACAGCTCACTTGCAGTGACACAAGAATGTTTGAAAGAGCTTGCCCATAGGTGTCATGAAAATGAACAGCTAGCTTCTCCACAGGTACAACTTCCATGACAGCTTCAAGCATTGGAATAACAGTACCTGTCAACAAGGAAAGATAAAAGAACTGACACATCGAATTTGGACTAGATTTGTCACAACCACAACAAAATAGAATCATCAACAGAAAAAGCTAATGTTCACTTTCTGAATGATAAACCACAGTTTTTTTTTTACTTAGGGATTCTGCACCCCAGGATAAGAAGACAAGGTGAGCCATGATTTTCCAGCGCACATGTTCATCTTGAAATTGACTACTCGTTATTTTAGCCATTGGGGCTAGCCTAGTGGTCATGGAGGTAGTCTCTGGCTACCAGATCTAGTGTTCTAGATATAGGAATGCATATGCGGGTACGTGTGTTTAAAAAAAAAAACAATCCAGAAATATATCACATAAAAATTTAATATATTTGGTAGATGTAATTCAAGGAACAACATTTTATGTCTCCATTTCCATATTACAAGTAGTGTACGTGGCCAAAGAACTATCTTGAATGACCAAAAATGTGTGGAAATCAAAGTCTGCTTTCTCAAAGTATTCAAATGTTAAAACAAATAAATGCCGATTATTCACACAATTATGAAATAATGCTGGAAGGACTTGAAGAACGACCTATTGTAACAAGGGATTAGTTAAGAGCATAGCACACTAGATGTTAAGAACTAATCATCGTGTTCAATGCACTAATCATCATCCAATAAAACTCCAAAGCTTTTCTTTCATAACCATTTCGCACCAATGCACTAATCATCGTGTTCCATGACACACTATTCCTATCAGGCATGTGAACAAACAAATCATGTGCCTTCTCCAATTCATTCTCCTTACAATAACAACCCAACATAGCATGCCAAGAATAAATATTTCTGTGACGCATTCTATCAAACAGTAAACGAGCACACCCTACTCGGACACATTTTGAGTACAACACCAAAATACGGTTTGCAAGAAAAGTGTCTGACAAAATTCCAACACGGAGTATGTGGGAATGTATGATCTTGCCAGCTAAAAGGGCTGTGCTATCAATGCAGGTTTGTAACAGATTAGCTAAGTAATATGTGGAGCTCCTAATTTGCATTGTTGACAATAAGAATCACTGAAGGGATTCACAGTTTATTCAAAATCAAGCCCGAAAGTTCTAATCTTGGAACATTTTTTTTTTTATTCTAAAAAGAGGATCAACAATGGTACCCATCTACCCCCAAATGATTCACAGTTTATTCAAAATAAAGCCCGAAAGTCTAATCTTGGACCATATTTAGCTACAACGACCTCCTACAATAAATCAACAGTTTGACATAGAATCACACAAAGCATTACAGAGTTCAACAGCTTTGAACTTCAACAAAATGGTTTGGAAATTCAGATTTGCTTAAGCAGTGAAAGGTTGTAGTATTCACAAAAAGATATGGATGATATATACATAAGAAGCCTACGTAACAAAGTCACCCAAACCAACTTTCTTGGGCTAGGTTAGCATTAGCATGAAATAGCATCACACTTATAGAACCATCAGACCTACACAAATATCTTTCAATCAAAGTGCTTCACAGACTCATATTCAAAATACGAACGAAAGCATCTATCATACAAGATTTACCATCCGAGTTTCATTGAAAGTTTCACCATCCAAAAGGGTTCCTCCTCCCCTGTGGAGGAAGGGGCACTGATTTAGTACCAAGAAACAATTAAAATTCCTTTTTTTATTGGTGGATCTACCTTGTGTGCTTTATTCTACTTCAAAGCATGGAATATTAATTATAATATCTGAACTCCATACTATTTCTCCCAAGACATATTGACTGGCTCAGAGTTCTTCATACAAAGAAACTCAAGCCTGCAAACAAATATTGTCATCTTGTTAGGAAAGTAGAACAAAAGCTCCCTAATCAGATGACAATTGAAATACTTCTCATGTCTAGCATGTACGATGAAGATTAAAATGTTCAACCATAAGAAGAGGTAAAATAAATTGGGGGAGCAGATATCCATAAGCAACTGAAAGAAAAAGCTCTTAGAAAAAATCTGATTAACCTACTCTTACACCATGCAGGAAAATGCAAAATGGAAGTTTGTCATTGCCATCATTTCCAGGATTTAAACTTATCCTACCGGTAAGGGTGCCTTTCTAAAGATGTCCAAGGCAAGTAGATAAATAAATCCCATGATGTGAAAGAGCATAGGATTAAACCTCAGACATTTTCCTTGGTTCAATCAAAATCCTTTCCAGTATATTAAATGTCTAGTGCATTGACTGTCTACCACAAGGTATCTTATGACCCACAGGTGATATCCTCCCCTGAATTACTCAAAGAACCAGAAGAAATCCCTATCAGTCCTTCACAAGTAATATAGTTTTCCCAGAAGATCATCAGAAGAAATGCAATAAAGCATCCATTCTTTTCCAACATGGTATCAGAGCAGGTCAATTAATTTAAGCCTCTTGCAATAGATAATCACTTCACTTCTTTTAAAGTCTGTCTCTTATAATCATAATAATAAGATTTTGTTAGTGAAAGAACTGTATATGAGAAACCTTGGTGTTTTAACCATCTAATTTTCAACATAATGCATTTTTTCTCAACAGAAAAGGAAAGCCGAAATGAACTCAGATTATAAGTCAAGCCAATTAGGCATCACAAGCAGCATCCAAGGAAATATTGTTCACCTTATCATGAGACATGCTGAGCATTTTCTGCCTTAATCACAGAAATACGATGCATACCGAGGGTGAAGGATATACCACACCCTGCAGCCAAGGGACATCTCATGATCTAAAGCAGTGACAGGTACAAGGGTGCACTGGGTGAAGTTAGGACCTTAATAACTGATTTGCAGGTCACAGATCACTGGTTTTATACTCCACATTGTAGCTGACAAAGCTTTGCAATTTACAGACATGCTCGCTCACCTCCAGAATAAACAATGGATATGCAATAAGGACTCCTAACCAAAAACATACTACCACAGCTCGAAACCCATGTTTTTTAACAAATGGTTCAATACTAAATAGTTGCATAATACATTTGATGCAGCTAAAAAAAGGTTCACATAACCTCAGAAGACTCAAGAAACATTGAAATTTCATTTGCTCATGTTACAGTGCATTTACAAGGTAATCTGGATTCTCCAAAGATTCTGCAAAGTAAGTCCCTTTCATCAGAGAATTCAATTGTGGGGGTCTGACTGGTTACAGAATAAGTCCATTTGTGAAAACAAGTTTGAGATCCTGAATACATTTTGTGGCAGTAAACTGACATTCTCAATACATCTAGACACTCAAACAGCTCGAACAAAATATGCATGCAATAAGAGAACTAGAGAAAAGAGAAATCAATTATAAATGTTGTTAAAGTCCCTTCATTTGAATCCAATCAAAATGAAAACTTTTCATTCAATCCAAACAACACAACTATCACACAATAGAACAAACAACAAAACCAAGAAGAACAAAAGAAAATCAGAAGCGATCTAACATGAATAAAAGTAAAAAGAAAAAAAAAATCTCAGCAAAAAAATCCAAAAATTATCAAATGGGCTAAGCTAATGTCACTAAAAAAAAGACAAACATGCAAGAAAATACATTAGGTAATAAGCAAATATAGTGAGCAAATATCGAATTGTTAAGGCTAGGGAAAGAGTACTTGGAAGAGTCCTTAGAAAGATAATAAGCAAATATCGAAACCCAAATTTGGGAATTTAAGTGTTGACTCCAAATTTAGGGTAAAACAAAAATGGGGAATCAGGAAGGTAAAGGTTGAGGAGAAAACAAATGGGGGAGTAGAGACATTAGGTGTTTTAAGTGCCAATGGGTAGGGCACATACAGTCTCAATATACAAACAAAAGGATATTGTTTTTGTTACCTAATGGGGAGTATGAGAGTGAGCATTCCGATAAAGAGGGAAATATACCACTTGTTGAGGAGAGTGATGAAGAGGAAGAGGTACCAATGCGGGGAGAAGCACTTGTCAATTTAAGGGCTTTAAATGCACAACCTAAACTTGAGGGAGACTTGGTGCAAAGGGATAATATCTCCTATACTAGGTGTCACGTGCAAGAGAAGGTGTGTAGTTTAATAATTGACAGTGAAAGTTGTACTAACATAGCTAGTACATTGTTGGTAGAGATGTTAGGGTTGAAAACACTTAAACATCATAAACCCTATAAGCTACAGTGGTTGAGTACTAGTGAGGAAGCTAACGTGAATAATTAAGTCAAAATTGAGTTTGTGATAGGTCGGTATAAGGATGAGGTGTTGTGTGATGTAGTACCTATGCAAGCTGACCATACTCTTTTGGGGAGTCCACAGCAGTTTGATCGAAGGGAAGTGTATGATGGATACACTAACAAATACACTTTGGAGATGAACAATCGCAAACACATATTGGTGCCTTTAAAGCCATGGGAGGCATATGAAGATCAGGTACGTATTGTGAAAGACTTTGAAAAGAAAGAAAAAGGCGAGTCCAATGAGAATAAAAGCCTAGAGGAAACATTCAAGAGTGGGGAAGAAAAATCAGAAAATGAAAAAAAGAAAATGAGTGTTTTTGCAACGAAGATAGAGGTGAATAAAAAATTAAGTGAGGGAGATTGTGTGTTTCTTTTATTGTATAAAGATTTATTTTTGATTGATGCTAAAATGCTTGATCTTTTGCCTCGAGAAATGGTGATTTTGTTGCAGGAGTTCGAGGATGTTTTTCCAGAAGAGTTGCATTCAGGACTTCCACCACTACGAGGGATAAAGCATCAAATAGACTTCCTACCTGGAGTCTATACCGAACCGTCTAGCTTACCGAGCGAACCCGGAGAAGTCTAAGAAAATTCAAGTTCAAGTGAAGGAGCTGCTGCAAAAGGGGGCTGTGAGAGAGAGCCTTAGCTCGTGTGCGGTACCCGTCATTTTGGTCCCCAAAAAGGATACAAGTTGGAGGATGTGTATGGACTGCCGGGCGGTCAACAAAATTACCATAAAGTATCGTCATCCTATACCTCGACTTGATGATATGCTAGATGAGTTACATGGTGCCTATGTTTTTTTTAAAGCTAATTTAAAAAGTGGGTATTTTCAAATTCGAATGAAGGAGAGATATGAGTGGAAAACCTTTTAAAACAAAATTTGGTTTATATGAGTGGCTTATCATGCCTTTTGGGTTGACAAACGCCCCTAGTACCTTTAAGCGATTAATGAACCATGTTTTAAGCCCATTCGTAGGCAAATTTTTTTTTGTTTATTTCGATGATATACTCATTTATAGTCAGTCATTTGATGACCACTTGTTACATTTAAGAGAAGTTTTTGTCATGTTAAGAGAGCATCGGTTATATGCTAATTTGAAGAAATGTTCTTTTTGCATGAATTCTATAATATTTCTTAGTTTTGCTGTGAGTGCTAACGGCATTAAGGTAGATGAAGAAAAGATTAGGGCAATCAAGGAGTGGCCTACACCGAAGAATGCCAGTGAGGTCCGAAGTTTTCATGGATTGGCAGGATTTTATAGAAGGTTTGTCAAAACCTTTAGTACTATTGTTGCTCCATTGAATGAACTCGTTAAAAAGCATGTTGTATTTAAATGGGAAAATGTGCATGGAAAGGCTTTTAACACGTTAAAGGACAAACTCACACAAGCACCCGTTTTGATGTTGCCTGATTTCAATAAAGTTTTTGAAGTGTAATGTGATGTCTCTGGGCTTGGGATAGGAGTTGTTTTTGATGCAGGACTCGAAGCCAATCATTTTAGCGAAAAGATGCATGGAGCAGTCTTGAATTATCCGACATACGATAAAGAGCTATATGCTTTAGTGAGGGCGTTGCAAACTTGGCAACATTATTTATGGCCTAAGGAGTTGTTATCCACTCCGATCATGAGTCGCTAAAGCACTTAAAGACTCAAGGGAAGCTCCACCAAAGACATGCAAGGTGGATGGAGTTTATTAGATTTTGTATTAGGGTTGCTTAGGACACATTCGGGTCATGATAGCATTTTTGTGGTAGTAGATCGTTTTACCAAAGTGGCACATTTCATAGCTTGTAATAAGACTAACGATTCATCTCATATTGCTGAGTTGTTCTTTCGAGAGATAGTTAGACTGCATGGCATTCCGAAAACCATTGTTAGTGATCGGGATGTCAAGTTTTTGAGTCATTTCTGACGTACATTATGGTCTAGGTTAGGCACGAAGCTTTTGTTTTCCACAACTGCACATCCACAAATGGATGGGCAAACAGAAGTTGTTAATCAAATTTTGACAACCTTGCTTCGAGCTTTAATATAAAAAAATTTGAAAAGTTGAGAAAAATGTTTGCTGCATGTGGAGTTTGCATATAATAGGACCATGCATTCCACATCTTATTCTCCATTTAAAGTGGTTTACAGTTTTAATCAACTAATACCTCTAGATGTTTTGCCTATATCTTCTAGTCACATTTTGAATTTAGATGGCAAAAAAGGTTGACCACATCAAAGAGATGCATGCGAAGGTTCGAGCAAACATTGAGCACCGGAACGATCAAGTTGCTAAGCAAGCAAATCGGTGAAGAATCAAGATCTCTTTCGAACCCGGTGATTGGGTGTGGGTTCACATATGGAAGGAATGATTTCCAAATCAACGAAAATCTAAGCTCCAACAAAGGGGAGATAGCCCTTTTCAAGTTTTGGCTAAAATTAATGATAATATTTATACAATTGAATTGCCTAGCGAATATGGTAATGTGTTTAGTACCTTTAATGTTAGTGATATTTCGTTGTTTTACCTAGGTGATTCAAGGACGAATCCTCTTGAGGAGGGGAGGAATGATGATGGCGCACTATCGAGGAGTCATGTGGATGATCCATTGAAAGGAATTGGGGGTCCATTAACTAGCTCAAGGACTAAGTGAATGAGGACAGCACTACACGCGTTGATTGAAAACAATTTTGATCGTGAAGTAGTTCGTGAAGTTCGTCAAGAGGATGTAGCATTCATTTCATGCTTGAAAGTGGCCCAAATGGAGTACAATGGCGTGGTGAATCAAAATAGAGCATTGGAAGGAAGAATTGCTGAAAAGAAAGGACAAGGAGCATAAAAAGGCTCCACGTCGTGACGTGGAGAAGCGTAAAAGGGAGTCTATGAAGATCGCCACCGTCGCGATGTGTGACCATAGACGTCGAGACGTGCATCAACGTCGCGACACCCAACCCCTTTCACATCGCAACGTGGCTCACTGGAACTTTTAATTGGCAAAAGAATCCAACAAAAATTCTCCATTTAATTGGCAAATATATCCTCACGTCGCGACGTGCGGAAAACTTTTTACGAATTTTAAATATTTTCTATTTTTTTGAATTTTATTTACCGTTAATTATTTTAGGGTTGTAAGCCTACTATAAAAAGCAACATTCATTACATATTTGTCAGATTATTGAATATTGGAAAAAACCTATTTTGAGAGTTTGTAATAAAGCTTTCTTTTGTTCTTTGCGAAGAACGATAATTCTAATCAATCAAGGTTTTGATAGGTTGTGATATTTTGATAACGAGGGTTCTAAGGAACAGGTTTTCTTAAGGTGTTCGTTACTGAATTTGATATGTTAGTTTTAATTCAACGATTAAATTGGGGCAGCCTTCATTGTTTCTTAAAGGTAATCCTCAAATTGATCCTTGGGGTTACGATCTTAGGGACCTTAAGGTTCTAGGTTCGTAACAAAGTGTTATTTCTAAACCTAGTATAAGGAATTTCAAATGCTTCTAACATTCCAATGAGTTGATATTATAACATCAAGTTCAGCAGCTACTGTGTTTTCCTCTATTTGTCGCGATTGTTTTTTTGGGGAAACTTCCATTTCAATTCGATGAAGACATTTAGTGCTCCTGCCTGTATCGAACCCTATCGAAAGCCAATCCTTGGCTCTACAACAACTTTCCTTTTCTTAAGTAGCAGAATGAGTGAGTGAACATTACCAACATTATTGTCTTGGACAACCCGACACCGTTTGTCACTCCTTTTCGGTTTAAAATTTCCCACGAGTGCATCACTCCTCTTAAAGACAATTTGGAATGGAAACTCATATATGTTAAATCTGGTGAGGATAAAACTTATGACCAATTTCTAGAAAGTGTTCTTGTTGGACCAACCAATATTAGTAATTATTGTTTTGACTTACAGGCAGACCTTCCGAATCCTTTAAAAATTCGTGAAGAACACATAATTGGTGTGCACAATACTCCTATTAATTTGCTCTTTCATGGGTCAAGAATTTGTTCGAGTGGATGGGTTACCATATGAACAATGAGTATGATGATGATGACCAATTTGTTTTATAGAACGTGGGAGTAATGGTGGGAGTGGATTTGTGAAGATTTGTGGGTTGTATATATTTGTTGAAAGAGAGATGGGAGTTGTGAAGGTGGTGGCGATGGATTGTGGAGGAAGAGGCGGGGAAGTCTTAATAACTAGGAATAAGTATAAATGAAATAAACTATTAAATTGGAGTTTTAATATTTAAAATACATAAATGCCCACTAATTTAATACTTTTAAAGAAGATAACATAATAGAACGACGGAATGACTTAAAAACGTATATTTAGAAAATTTAGTGATGTCTTTAACCAATCTAGTAGTTGAGTGATCAAAAGTCGGATTTGAAAAAAGTGAAGTGACTTTTTTGCCTTTCGCTCTAATAAAACTATCATATAAAAAATTATTAAGCAATAAGGAAAAAAAATTATGACTTCTCCTATGGCTTCACTCATTGCAACTATCTAGTGGAAAATTAAAAAAAGAAAAACCTAAAATGAATTACATTTTTTATAACATGATAAATTACATAATGACTTTAAGAAAGTAAACTCCATAAATTATTTTGTGAACTAAATTTTAATTAATTATATTTATGTTTCTCGTATAAAACCTTGGCCGAATGAATTGCGTTAATAGGTTATTGATATAGCATCCAATTTAGAAAACATTTTTGTCATAATTTTATAGATATAGGTAATCTATAGAAGAAGCAAATTTCATTGTAAATATGGATAATGGAATCTACATTAAAGAGACAGAAATCAATCTAATGCTATAAACATAGGAAAAAATTAAATCCAAAACAACTGTTAAAGCATGAAAATTGGACGACCTTCACTAAAAAGTCTTAAGTACATTATAAATCTCAATAATAATTTTCTTGAAAATCAATTAGGAAACTGAATAATAATATTTTCTAAATCAAATGAAACAAAATTATTAATCTCCCAACTTTTCTAAATTAATTCAATCAAGAATTTCAAAAATCTAATTCATTTTTTTAATACTTAATTCTATAAATCAATTCAATCAAAAAAAATCAACCAACACTTTCCTCTATTCAATTAAGAAGTTCAAAATCTAATTAGCCATTTTTCTTTCATAAATTTAATTTATATTTTTCCTAAACCAAATAAATCAAAAAATCAAATTTCCTAAATCAAGAGGTCATCAAAAATTAAAATAGTTTCAACGAACAAAGCAATAATTTAAGAGTAAACTAAATTGTCAAAAAATTATCCAACATTAAAATATCTTCATGAAATGACAATTCAAACAATTATTTTTATGGAAAATAAAAGAATATAAGGAAAAATGACAATTATGTGAAAAAGAACCATATAATAAATTTTGAAAGATAATGATTACCTATATTTTGGAATTGGAGTAAAGATGAAAATTCGAAAAGCTTTCTCCCTAATCTAACAAACTAAACTATTGATATCAATTATTTAAAAACCCTAAAAATAACTTTAGTAGTACTTTCTCCAACTTTTAAAGACTAAAATAAAATTTTCATAAAACAAATCAATTAAGAACTTTCCTAAACCAATTTAAACAAAATTATTAACATTTAACTTTCCTAAATCAATTCAACCGAGAATGTCAAAATATAATTCATTTTTTCCCAATATCTAAATCGTTGATTTCCTTAAATCAAATTAATTTCTTATTCCAAACTTCACCTCTGCGACCAGCTGATCTGCCCATGCGGGCAATCATCAAAGAATTTCTCAATGACTTCAACGAACAAAGTAATTCAAGATTTAAACAAAAATTTCAAAATATCATCTAATATTAAAAAAAATAAAAGAAATATATATATATATATATATATAGATTTTAGTTAACTATTAAATTAAACTTATAATAATTAGAAAGCCAAAACAGTTTAGGAAACGAACTACAATTATCTAAAAAAATTAAAAATTAAGTTCATTCAATTTTCTTGAAAGAAGAGATTTTATATTATGCTCTAATTAATTATGTGATTATCTAATTCTAATTCAATTAATCCAATTAAGAAAACTAAACTAATTTAGGAAACTAAAAAGATATACACGATGCGAACGGGTTCAATGCTTTGATGATTTTGTTAAGGTTTTTAATTCGAAAATTAATTTATTAAATTAATCCCTAATACTTTCCTGTTTTTTTTAGAAATAGATTTTAATGTAATTAAAATAATTCAATATAGATAAAAATTAAGTTCCTTCAATTTCTTAAAAGAAGAGATTTTATATTATGCTCTAATTAATTATGTGATTATCTAATCCTAATTCAATTAATCCAATTAGGATAACTAAACTAATTTAGAAAATTAAAAAGATATCCACGACAAGGATGGGATCCAATGTTTTGATGATTTTGTTAAGGCTTTTATTTAGGAAATTTAATAAATTAATCCCTAAGTATTTTTCCTATTTTGTTGAGAAATAGATTTTAATGTAATTCAATATAATATTCCAATAGAATTCAATGATTAAAATAAAAAACGTCAATTTTCTTTTATATATTGTAATAATAATAATTCCCTAATTTAGCAAAATTATCTATCTTCGCATTTGCTTAATTTTCAAGATATGCCATGCTAATTAAGTATCTTTTCATAAAATTGAACTCCATAACAAATATTCCAAATTTGCCATATTATTCTCCTGGAAGAATTGGAGTTCATGTTTTTTTTTTTTTGGCCCAATTCCACTCGGAGTGCTTCAATAGTCTTAACCTAAAACTTATTATGCTAACCTAATTTCCTTAATAAAATATGTTGAACTCCATTATAAATACTTGCAAATTTTCCATTTGATTCTTCAATCTCATTACTGCATTCTCTTTTATGTCCTAACTTTATTGAAAAATCCCAATTGAGTTTTTGCATTCCTTTCACCAATGGCATCACCAAAACTTCAAATTGTTGCACTGCTTAGTCTTCTTCTTGTTCTTTCTCCATTTTTCCATGGTACCATTTCTTACTACAATTAAAATGGAGAATAAAATTAATTCTATAGTTCTATTAAAACTTTTAATTAGTTGGGGCTAATTGTTAATTTTTTTCTATATATTTTCAGCGATAAAAATCAATGCAGAAGAAGAAACTAGCGACTGCAAGTTCGTGGGACAATGCAAAACCAGAGCTGATTGCATCAAACAATGCGAATTCGAAGGTCATTCGATTAATACCGTTTTATGTGTACCTGATCCCAAGACGAATGCTGCTCGGTGTTGTTGCATTGTTTCTGAAAATTAATTTCCATGCAAAAATTATTGCTTCAGGGAATTGAAGAATCTTTAGATTGATTCCTACTATTCCATCATCAGTGTTTCCTACATGTATATCAAACATCGAGACTATTTAGTTTCTTGTCTTGTTGAATAAATTTTTGTGTATTTTGTTGTTTTTTTGGTATTGTCGTTTAATTCTAAGGTAAAAAAAAAAAAAAAAGAGGAGAAACATCCGTGTTGTTGTTGTAGATATATATTGGAGTACTTATTTATTTTACATAAAAACTCTTATGAAACACATTTATATATAACACGTAATTTATATATGAATCGGATTGATATGACAGGTTAATTAATATCCATTGTATTCACAAGACCAACTACTTATTTTATTAATGGAAAAATTATGAAAGTTTTTTTTTTTTTTGTTTTTGTCATTTTCAAATCTTTGGGTTCAAAGTGATGTATGCATATTTGTTTATAAATTACCATCAACAAATAGTTTGCATTTTAAAATAGACTGTGTTATCAAAATTTAGCAATTATATACTATTTTTTTCACAATATTAATCCATTTTGAATGTAAAAATTATAATAGATATTCCAATTAATCTCGTTAAATAATTACCTTTCCATATGGCAGAGTAATTAAGTTAATAAATTACTTGCAATATATCATTATTTACTTTTCTTTAGTCACTAGTAAATATAAGATAAAAAAAAAGAAAATAATTACATATCAATATATTTAAGATACCATTATTACTTTTAAATACACTAGAGATAAGGTACGTGGGATGCACGTAGTTTGAGATACGCTATTTTTAAAAGAGAAAGTAAGTACAATACCTTAAACAATCACTAAATTATGCGAAAAGTAGTCTATATTAATAAAATACATTAAAAATAATTATGTAATCACTAAATTGAGATAATTACTAAAAGGTACTTTGTATTATACGAATCTAATTTTTCTCTATTTTTATCTTTTTCTTTAATATACTTTTCTCAACTTCCTGTTTCTTTCTTGACGGTTTGACGTTCTCTTTAAATTTTAATGTGTGTAATGCCCCGATTTCTGAGGACCGAAACACGCCGTAACCTCAAGATTTGGTTCCCATAATCTTGAGATCACAAGGCACATCTTACTGTCATTACTCGATAATAACTTAAAACTATAACCTTAATAATCATCCTTACAAAATAATAATTAATAAATATCCTTCATAAATACTCAAAGCATAGTCATGGGTCTAAAACCCATAAATTTATTCATAACTCCTATACTAAGTACTTGATCCCTTCGTCCTTCATCATTCCCAGACCCCGGTCTCATCCTTATCTACTCCATCAACTTCATCTGTAAAATATTAAATATATAGAAAAATGAGCGAATCGCCCAGCAAGTAGACCCTAGATCATTTAAAATAGTCATACTTTACAAAATAATATCTTTTCAATATAGCATATAATCAAACAGACAAACTTCGATATTCAACTTACATGATAACATTTACTTGTCCGTACTTATACTTTCATATAATTCGTGCATTCATACACACACATATATATATATATATAAATTATTTACGTGAGATATCTTAATGAATGATTAACCATGACATCACATGCATTCACGGCTTACTGAGTACTCAGCCTAGCTGTATTCCCGCTAGGTCGGCCATTAGCCCTTAGGCCACATACATGACTTTCATAGATCCCCCTTGAGTCGAGGATCTTAATTACATAATCTAATCCCCCTTGAATCGAGGATTAATTATGCCGTGACATAACGTGTTCCTACCGTTAGGACACGCAATTCATGGAGTCAATTCATTAAGATTTCGTCATATATATATGTCAATTAATTGTATCAAAACAGTTTAATTAACTTACCAATCACATACAATGGTAACATTCCAAAATAATTTAAAGCCGTACATAGTACTATGATTTTGAAATTTATAACTTGTAGATTTGAGTAAATCAATACTTGTAGTCTGTAAAACATGACGTATAGTTCCATATATATGTATATATACCGTGCACTTATTCAATATATTCAACCGAATCAAACTATAATAAATATAGAATTTGGAATCAAACTTGATCAACATAATTATACACATATATAATCTGGAATCAAACATCACCATGCATATATACATATATATAATTTTGGAATCAAACGTAATTATACATATATAATCTGGCGGAATCAAACATAATCATGCATACATATAATCTGGGATTAAACATGATCATACATATATACATATATATAATCTGGAAGTAAACATGATCATGCATACATATAATCTGGAACTAAACATGATCATGCATATATACATAATATAAAAAAACAGCCTTCATGATTGTTTAATGATCACGTACCTCAATATATATACATAAATTCTTCATGATTACTTAATAATCATATACCAGTAATGATCACACATATATATATATACATATATAATATTTAAAGTTTCTTCATTATGATTCCTTAATAATTTCATAATCATTACCTATGGTCTCATCAATTAATATTACTCATTCCAGTAATCAAAAATATTCAGAATAAATTACTATCATGCACTTTTTCGTATGCGCCCAATTGTAAAATGGTGGATCTCTAAATCTTTAATGAATCCAGACGGTAATATATGTCTTAATGCAAATCGTATTATACACTAAAGTAATTTGAAAAATATCTAAGAATTTTTAATTATGAAAGGGATCTAGAATTTACTTACTGGTTATTCTAGTGGCTATCAGCCTTTCCTCTTACTCCAAAAGTCTTTACGTGACTTTTGTGATGTATGTAAGGGTCCTATTTATAGTATTTGATTAGGGTTTATATGTACTAGTTTCCTTATACATAAGGTATTCTATTCCTACTTTCTAGGGTTTACATGTATTAGATTCCTTGTACGTAAAGTATTCTGTTCCTTTTCTTGTACGTAAAGTGGTGGAAATCAACCCATGTCCATGGTGCCAAGGCCGAGTTCTCAAGACCTTTTGGTGAATCTTTATGGACCAATGACGAGATCAAGGAGCTCAAAGATGAATGCAGCCTTGCACAATTTATTGTCTTCACATTTTGAAACTATGGAGGCCGAATTATCTCAATCATCTCAAGGAGGAGTTTTGTTGCATGTTTCTTCATTAACAATTCATGATCCACATTGAAGAAACATCACAAAGGCCGATTTTGAAGAAGTCCATGAAGAGGCGTGTTCTTGGATTTATTATGGATCACGCCATTGTTAATTTTAGGATTTACTTTTGGGTTTCAATAATAAGTCCATTAACATTAATTAATTGGGTTTTACTTTCGTTGATTAATAAGTCCAGTACTTGTCCAATTGCCTTGCATGGTACTTTGGAAAGTAGTCTTTTAGGAAACTTTCTTGTTAGTCAAGAAGTCAAATCGTAATTTGCTTCTTGTTTCCTTTTCCTGTTTGGGCATGGCCGAATTTTTCCCTATTTAAGGATGGCCATTGTAACGTTTTTCAGAGACATGAAATTTGATAAAGTTTAGCTTTGCTAAAACCTTCTTCCAGCTGTGATAAGTTGAGAGAAAAACGTGAGAGTTCTTCTAAGTTTAGTTGAACAATCATAAGACCCGCGAAAACCTTTAGTGAGGAGCTTTAGGTTGAGCTTACCCGTTCTAGATTTATAGAACACGCCGAACTGAGGAAGTTTAACTTTTGATTTACATTAGTTGGACTGAATCTATTCGTGTTAACGTTGGGGTTTGGTTGATTTCTTCCAATCCTTCTCGTTCAATATCCTTTATTGTTTTGTTGTCTTGTTTTCGCATTGTTCTTCTGTGATTCGTGCTTGTTCGGATTAATTGGTAAACAACGATCCAAAAGTTGTGTAAAACGTGTGGAATAGAACTCAAAAGCTACTCCATTCGTATCAAGTGGTATCAGAGAAAAGGTTGTTTCCAAATTCAAGGTAATCCGTTTACGTTCTTACTGTTTTGTGCTTCTTGTGTTGTTTTTCTTGCTGTTTTTTTTGTGTTCTTTTGGTGTCTACATTCTACACTTTTGAATTGTCTTCATAGTGTTGAATTCTTTGTGTTTTCGTTGATTGAGTCACGTCAAAAAAAAATTTGCTAGGGTTTCATCAAAAGTTTCCAAAAACATTCGTCAGAAAAATCAGAATTTTTCACCCAGTCACGACAGTTTCGGCCGTTCGAAACTCAGACAGGCGTCCGTAACTAGCGTCCGAAACTCAACAGAAAAGTCGTCGTCCCAGGAATTTTAAGTTTCGGCTATCCGAAACTAAGGCAGTCGTCCGAAACTAGCGTCCGAAACTCGGCAGAGAAAAAAAAAATCAAAAAAGTATATATATCTTCGAACTTGTCTTTATTTGCTGTTTTAATTTCCATTTGGAAGAACTAAGTGTTCTTAAGTTGAGTTTGAAAATCATCAATATTGATCGTGACAAATCTTGCTTGGGTGAAATCAAAATCATTCATCTTGCTTTCTTGCCTAGTTGCTACTTTCGTAGTTTTCTGAAATAAACCAAGTTATACCCCATACGTGATCTTTGAAATACTCTTGTGACGTGTTTCTTTTCAAACTTCTTTGGTTTAACTTGTGTGAATTGACTTGTTGAACTAAATTGGTTGAGATTTGTTATATAAATTGTTGAACGGTAAGTTTCAATTAGTCTGAGAGAAACATTGTTGAGAGATTAGTTAGGGTATACACGAGAAAAGCCTTTACACTAGAGAGGAGAGCATTTACTCACCATATAGTGAGAACCTGTGAGGATTACATTTGTTTTCTTCTTGTTTTCACTAACTTGCAGGTACAATGGACGGAGATAATACTGTATCTCAAGGTGCACAGAAATCTGAAATGGAAGTACTTTTTGATATGATTCAAAAGTTGCAATTGCAAATGGATAGTTTTGCTTCCAATCCAAAACGCCGTACAAACAATTCCACCTCACGACACATCAACATTGATGAAGTTCTATCCGATGATGAGGAGGAGGAGGAGTTTGTTGGTTCTACAAAAATTGGTAAAAAGTCTGACGTTTCAATTAGTTCGGTTAAATTGACATTACCTACTTTTCATGGAAAGACAAATCCCGAGGCATACCTTGATTGGGTTCGAGAATTCGAACACTTCTTTGAAGGCAATAGTTATCCCGAGGATAAAAGATACCTTTGGGCTTCATGCACCTCAAAGATTATGCTAGCTTGTGGTGGAATGAGGTAATGAGAACTAGACGCCAAGATGGTGAAGCTCCAGTCACTACTTGGAACCAAATGAAATTGCTTATGAGGAAGAAGTATGTTCCTTCACACTTTAATCGTGAACTCAATAGGCAATTGCACACACTTGTGCAAGGAAGTAAATCCGTGGAAGCATACTACAATGAGATGGAGGCTCTTATGATCAAGGCTAATGTTCATGAAGATCCGGATTCAACCATTGAGAGATTTCTTCGAGGTATGAATTCTGAGTTAGCATACCATGTGGATCTTCAAAGTTATGTTGATATTAATGAGCTTGTTCATAAAGCAATAAAGATTGAGAGGCACATGAAAGGAAAGCAACGGTTCACACAACCTAATCCGCCTTGGCAAAGAAGTTCCAAACCAAATGTGGCTCCTTTCACTCCATCAACAAAGCCACGCCAATTCACTCCAAACCAGCCTTCAACTACAACATCAAGCTTTCCAAAAACAGTCCTAAAGGTTGCTGAAGTTGCTCCTAAATCGGTGCCACAACCTTCTCAAAAGTTGAGGGATATCAAGTGCTATAAGTGTCAAGGTTTTGGACATGTACAAGCCGACTGTCCAACGCGGAAATTGATGTTCTTGAATGATCAAGGAGAGGTTGAAAGTGATGAGGAATGTACCGACATGCCAGCTCTTGAAGAAAAGTACCAAAGTGAAGAAGGTGAGGATCTTGAAACATATGAGGTTGGTGCTTTTTCTTTAGTTGCTCGAAGAGTTCTTAATGTGCAACCACAAATCAATGAAGATTTAATACAAAGAGAAAATATCTTTCACACTCGATGCATGGTTCAAAATAAGGTATGTAGTGTGATCATTGATAGTGGAAGTTGTACCAATGTGGCTAGCACCTTACTTGTTAATAAGCTGAATTTGAATTGCATGAAACATCCCAAGCCATATAGACTTCAATGGCTAAATAATTCAGCCGAAACTCGTGTGACAAAACAAGTGAAGTTTACTTTAACCATTGGGAAATATGTTGATCAAGTTGTATGTGATGTTGTTCCCATGGAAGCTAGTCATATTTTACTTGGTAGGCCTTGGCAATTTGATCGTGATGTACTTTATCATGCCAAGAAGAACTACTACAGTTTCAATTTTGAGGGTAAGAAGTACAGTCTTCGTGCTTTAACCCCATTTCAAGTTTTTGAAGATCAAGCTAAAATTGTTCAAGCTTGTAGAGATTTCAATGCCACCAAGGAGAAGAAAGCTCAAGAGAAACAAAATGTAATAGCTAGCTCATCTTCAACTTGTAATAGTGTGGATCGTGAGTTAGTTGATAGGAAGTCTTGTTAATTTGCTTCTTCTAGGGAGGTTAAGAGAGCTATACTAGATAGACAGCCTTTGTACTTAATGATTCGCAAGGATTTTGTACTTATTGTTGATAGTGATCACCTTGCTTCTCTTCCTAGTGCTGTTTACTCTCTTTTGCAGGAATATAGTGATGTGTTTCCCGAGGACTTACCAATTGGATTGCCACCAGTTCGAGGTATTGAACATCAAATTGATTTCATACCAGGAGCTCAAATTCCAAATCGTCCAGCTTATAGAGCAAATTCGGAGGAAACCAAAGAGATTCAACGTCAAGTGGATGAACTCCTTGACAAAGGTATTGTACGTGAGTCTCTTAGCCCTTGTTCAGTTCCTGTTATTCTAGTTCCTAAAAAGGATGAGTCTTGGAGAATGTGTGTTGATTGCCGTGCTATTAATAAGATCACCATTAAGTATAGACATCCAATTCCTAGATTAGATGATATGCTTGATGAATTGCATGGTTCTTCTATTTTTACCAAGATTGATTTGAAAAGTGGATACTACCAAATTCGGATGAAAGAAGGTGATGAATGGAAAACTGCTTTTAAAACAAAGTATGGGTTGTATGAATGGTTAGTTATGCCTTTTAGTTTATCTAATGCACCTAGTACTTTTATGAGGCTTATGAATCATGTTTTTCGTCACTTTATTGGTAAGTTTGTGGTAGTTTACTTTGATGACATCTTTATTTATAGCAAATCACTTGATGAACATGTTGCACATCTTAAGCTAGTGTTTGTTGTTTTACGTGAGAACAAACTTTATGCTAATCTCAAAAAGTGTTCTTTTTGCATGGAATCTATTATCTTTTTGGGTTATGTTGTTAGTTCTCAAGGTATTTCTGTTGATGAGTCAAAAGTCAAGGCAATCATGGATTGGCCGAGACCACAAAATGCTAGTGATGTTAGAAGCTTTCATGGATTGGCAAGTTTTTATAGGAGGTTTGTTAAGGACTTTAGTTCTATAGCTGCACCTTTGAATGAACTTGTTAAAAAGAATGTCACCTTTGTATGGAATAAGGAACATGAAAATGCTTTTAACACTTTAAAAGATAAATTGACTCACGCCCCTTTGCTTGCATTGCCAGATTTTCATAAAGCTTTTGAGATACACTGTGATGCCTCCGGGATTGGTATTGGTGCTGTTTTGATGCAGGAATCAAGGCCATGGCTTACTTTAGTGAAAAGCTTAATGGGGCAGCTTTGAAGTATGCAACTTATGACAAGGAGTTGTATGCTTTGGTAAGGTCTTTACAGGTTTGGCAGCATTATTTATGGCTAAAGAAATTCATCATACATTCTGATCACAAAAGTCTTAAATTCTTGAAGACTCAAGGTAAGTTGAATAAGAGGCATGCTAAATGGTTAGAATTCATTGAGTCTTTTCCATATGTGATTAAGTATAAGTCTGGTAAAGATAATGTTGTAGCTGATGCACTGTCTAGAAGGTATACTTTGTTTACTTACTTGCATGCTAAGTTACTTGGTTTTGATTTGATTAAAGACTTGTATGAGCATGATCGTGATTTTGCCACCGCCTATGAGATTTGTAAGACCAAACCGAATGGTGATTTTTATGTGCATGATGGTTTCTTGTTTCGACAAGATAAATTGTGCATTCCCCAAAGTTCCATTCGTGTTTTACTTGTTAAGGAAACCTATGGGGGAGGGTTAATGGGGCACTTTGGTATTGCTAAAACACTTGCTGTTTTGAATGAGCACTTTTATTGGCCTAACATAATTAAAGATGTTAAAAGTGTTTGTGAAAAATGCATTGTGTGTAAACAATCAAAATCTAAAGTGATGCCTCATGGTTTGTATCAACCTTTGCCTGTTCCTAGTCATCCTTGGATTGATATTTCTATGGATTTTGTGCTTGGTTTGCCTAGGTCACGCAATGGTCATGATAGCATATTTGTTGTAGTTGATAGATTTAGCAAAATGTCATATTTTATTGCTTGTTCTAAGTCTAATGATGCTACACATATTGCTGATTTGTTCTTTAAGGAGGTTGTAAGATTGCATGGAATGCCTAAGAGTATTGTTAGTGATAGAGATGTTAAATTTCTGTCTCATTTTTGGCGTACTCTTTGGAATAAGTTGGGTACTAAGTTGTTGTTTTCTACTGTTGCACATCCACAGACTGATGGACAAACTGAAGTAGTTAATAGGACTTTGTCTACCTTACTTCGTGCACTTATTCAGAAAAACTTAAAGAATTGGGAAGGGTTTTTACCACACATTGAGTTTGCTTACAATCGCACTGTGCATAGCTCTACTAATTTCTCACCTTTTGAGATTGTGTATGGTTTTAATCCTTTAACTCCTTTGGATATTTTGCCTTTGCCTACTAATGAGTTTGTTAGTGTTGAAGGTAAACAGAAAGCTGATTTTGTTAGGGAGTTGCATGAAAGGGTTCGAGCTAACATTGAGAGGCGTAATGAGCAATATGCTAAGCAAGCTAATAAGGGTAGACGACAAGTGATTTTCGAACCAGGAGATTGGGTTTGGATTCACTTGAGGAAAGAGAGGTTTCCTAACAAAAGGAAAACTAAGCTTCATCCAAGAGGAGATGGTCCTTTTCGGGTCTTGGAAAGGATTGGAGATAATGCTTACAAGATTGAACTTCCTAGTGAGTATGGCAATGTTTCATCTACCTTTAATGTTACTTATTTATCTTTGTTTGATGTAGGTGATTCGAGGACGAATCCTTTCGAGGAGGGAGGGAATGGTGGAAATCAACCCATGTCCATGGTGCCAAGGCCGAGTTCTCAAGACCCTTTGGTGAATCTTGATGGACCAATGACGAGATCAAGGAGCTCAAAGATGAAGGCAGCCTTGCACAATTTATTGTCTTCACATTTTGAAGCTATGGAGGCCGAATTATCTCAATCATCTCAAGGAGGAGTTTTGTTGCATGTTTCTTCATTAACAATTCATGATCCACCTTGAAGAAACATCACAAAGGCCGATTTTGAAGAAGTCCATGAAGAGGCGTGTTCTTGGATTTATTATGGATCACGCCATTGTTAATTTTAGGATTTACTTTTGGGTTGCAATAATAAGCCCATTAACATTAATTAATTGGGTTTTACTTTCGTTGATTAATAAGTCCAGTACTTGTCCAATTGCCTTGCATGGTACTTTGGAAAGTAGTCTTTTAGGAAACTTTCTTGTTAGTCAAGAAGTCAAATCTTAATTTGCTTCTTGTTTCCTTTTCCTGTTTGGGCATGGCCGAATTTTTCCCTATTTAAGGATGGCCATTGTAACGTTTTTCAGAGACATGAAATTTGATAAAGTTTAGCTTTGCTAAAACCTTCTTCCAGCTGTGATAAGTTGAGAGAAAAACGTGAGAGTTCTTCTAAGTTTAGTTGAACAATCATAAGACCCACGAAAACCTTTAGTGAGGAGCTTTAGGTTGAGCTTACCCGTTCTAGATTTATAGAACACGCCGAACTGAGGAAGTTTAACTTTTGATTTACATTAGTTGGACTGAATCTATTCGTGTTAACGTTGGGGTTTGGTTGATTTCTTCCAATCCTTCTCGTTCAATATCCTTTATTGTTTTGTTGTCTTGTTTTCGCATTGTTCTTCTGTGATTCGTGCTTGTTCGGATTAATTGGTAAACAACGATCCAAAGGTTGTGTAAAACGTGTGGAATAGAACTCAAAAGCTACTCCATTCGTATCATAAAGTATTTTATTTCCCTTTATTTTAGATATTAAATTTCCAACAAATTAATTTGTATCTTATTCTATTTCTTTTAAATAATTCCCTAAGAAACTTAAAACTATTTAATTTCTCACTTATCTTTACCACGATAAGCATGACCTATTAAATAGTTTCTTATATAAAATAATAAATAGATATTTTAATTTTTCTAAAATTTCTGGGTATTACAATGTGTCTCGTTATCATCTTTTTCACATATAATTTGAATTTCATTCTTATTAGAAGTATTCTTTTTTGCTACTATTTTCCTATTTGATTTTGTTGACTTTTTACTACCTTCGTTGATATCCTGAATTGAATTTTAATCTTCAAATTTACTGAATAAATTTCGTTATTTTTCTTTAATATTAGTCACCACCATCGATACCTGTCCATTATATTCGTTGATGCTTCGCATCTTTTTTGTGAATTAATAATTCTTGGCTACAGATTTTATTATTTTCTGATAGTACTGCAACCGCTCTACTTACTGTATAAAGTGATATTCTTTTAATGGTTGTATTTTAATATTTTAAATTTCTCTAAAAATTTATTTTTCATATTCATAATCGATTGAATCTATATATTATTGTGAAGAACATCCCATAAATAATGTTGCTTGTTCCTCAAAAGAGAATAATTCTCGTGTAGTGTCCTCCTCGAATGATTTTTAATGCTATTCTGAACCTTTAACATTGAAGAAATATAAATATTTTAAAAAAAAGAATTTAATTTACATTATGAAGTTGAAATTAGAATATGTATATCAGGGGAAGTCGAATCCCCTCTGCCCCCTTGAAAGATTTACCCCATGATAAAATTTGATGTATCTTGTTTGCAATATGGACAACTTTTCTGTTCTTCTTTTTGTTCTTGCATTTTCTGCATGACTTGTAGTATGGTTGTTGTTTGTTTTCAATATTTGTGATTGTTTACTAGAATTCGTATGATGTTTTGCAAGAGAATAATTTATAGTTATATTTAGTGTGAAAATTCATATTGTAAGTTTATTTTTTCAAACTTGTCTAATTCAGTGATTCACGAGTTGTTGGTTTTGTACAAAAGCCAATTTAATTCTAAAATTATTATTTATATTTATTGCTATGTGATTAGGAAACTAAAGGGTTACACACAATAGAATACTTCTTGGGTTAAAATGATTTATATAATTATATGATAATTATGGCATCTATTATACTCTTATATTCACTTTTGGAAAGTGAATTGAGTTTGGTAATAATTCGTTTTTTATTTGACAAGATAACCTCTTTGGAAGGCTGTATTATTATATATAAATGCTTAATGTTAGGTTAAAGACAACACAACTCTCTCAATTAAAAATCACGTAAATAAGAAAAATAGTTTTTCTTATTAGATTTCTAAAGTGTTGATTAGAGGGATTTAGCTTATTAACCTAACGTTAAAATCAATCCTTTGAGGATCCTGAAAGTAGTTCGTGTAAATTATCGTTAGAGCCCAGACACGTGTTCGACTTGCTGGTCGAATAAACCTCGCTCAAGGATTTGTTAGCATCTCTCGAGGTATATTTTATATAGATTATCATTAAAGGTCCTATCGAAATTAATTATAATATAATTGTTATATTTTCCTCTGCGTTGTTACTGTGTTAATTTCCTTACAGTAGTATCAGAGTCTAATTCTATTTATCTACACATAATATATACCATGTCATGGATGATAAATTATTTATGTATGTATATTAATTTAGTTGATGTGTTTGAAAAAAATATTTGTTTAAAAATTTTGTTGCAATTTTGTTTTTATTCAAAATTGATTTTGAAATTTTCAAAAAAAAAAAAGGCCGAAGCATTCTGGTAGGCGAAAGTTGCACGACCAGAAAATTTTTCGGCGGCGATAAGATCTAAGGCCAGCATAAACAGCTGGAAACTCCAAATCGGGGCAGTCGAGGGCACGAACGTCACGCATCCGGAGATAACAATCTCCAGCCAAAGCTGCTGATCGTATCTGGCCGAGATGAAGTTCGAAACGGCGTGAGACGTTTTGAGAAGTCGGACTATTTGGACAGCCCGTTGATGTGCCACATAGGCATGATGCAAGGTGGCCGGGAAGATCCGCCAGAGAAACAATCGGAAAAGAAAGCAAAAGCATTTTTTTTATTCTCCGTCGATTGTTGTTGGAGAAGATGATGACGTCATCTGATTTTATCGTAATTAAAAAAAACAGAAACATGTGTGAAGGCGTGATTTTCTGAAGCAAAAAACGATGATTCTCTTTATTTCTGTTTTGACCCCACAAGTATGCTTTCTTTTCTAATTAATTGGACCTGTAGTTTTAAAAATTATATTTTGACCCATAAAAGTTTCAAATAGTTAAATTAAATTATTTCTAATATAATTAGAAATAATATACATATAGGTTCATGCCAGAAAAATTATATATTCATTTAATATGATTATTTGAATAATATGACATATGTAATTTATATTTGATATAAATTTATTATATATTCATTTAATGTGATTATTTAATTAATATGACACATGTAATTCACATTTGATATAAATCTGTTTTATATTCATTTAATGTGATTATTTGAATAAAACGACATATAATTTATATTTGATAAGAATCTATCATTTAATATGATTGTTTGAATAACATGTCATATGTAATTTATATTTGATATAAATTTATTATATATTTATTTAATATGATTATTTGAGTAACATGTGTCATATATGATTTATATGTGATATAAATTTATTATATATTCATTTAATATGATTATTTGAATAACATGTGTCATATGTGATTTATATTTGATATAAATATATTAAATATTCATTTAATGTGATTATTTGAATGACATGTCATATGTGATTTGTATTTGATAAAATAATATATTTATTTAATTGCATATTATATGTTCAATTGATCAAATAATTTTCACATGTGATATGTATGTATGATGAGACCATAAATTAATCCTTTAATTAAATATTAAATCATATTTACTATTTTATTAGAGCAACTTGTTGAGTTATAGTTTACACTATTTTTATTAGAGCAACTTGTTGAGTTACCTCAAAGTTGTTTTACTTTAAATATGTTTATGCTATGAGATGAGATCTTTGAATAATGGGTTTGATTTAATAAAGATTTTTGGCTTGTTGAGTTACCTCAAGGTTAAAGCGTTTTTGAGGCAAAGAGTTAGGGGACATATGAGATATGTGTATCAAGAGTTGATGGCCTAACTATCTAAGAGTTATAATTTGTTGTAATTGGCAATTGTTACATACTTGTTGAGATTATTTTGACTTGTTGAGCTACCTTAAGGTTAAAAATTATTAAAATGAGATCTTAGCCACTAAGAATTTTGTGAAATTCTCGAATCAATTTAAGGGATATTGATTTGAATAAAATAGTGGGAGCAAAATAAAAAATTTTCATAAGTCCATATTTATTTTATTTTGGTTTTGCTTATTGCATAAATATGAAATATTTTTATATCTTTATTTTATGTTGTAGAAAATTATCTATAATATATTGTTTGACAATATATTAATTTCTCAAATTTTATGGATTGAATTTTACAGTCTAAAAATTGTTTTAGGTATAAGAAGTTGATTTATGTCCTTAAAACCTGTTTTCTTGATGATGATATTGATTGAATAATCAAAGATACATATCAGAAACATAAAGATGATTTTGATAATGTATATTGTCTTATGCTAAAAAGCATTCATGAATCTTAATTACAATAGTTGTATGTGAATATGTATGCTTTTACAATATTTCATTAGATGAAATGGTTGTATGATATAAGAGTTAAAATTGAAGATATATAATATCTCTCTTTTTAACTCATTTAGAGCAAAATGGCAAATAATCTTTAGTATCATTTAATGTGCCAAAGGTGATTAGTCTGAAAAATGAGATTTTTTAATTTTGTTATGAACAAAGTAGAGATCTAAACATTTGCTTGAATTTCTTAATAAGACAACATAGGATTCAATCAAGAAGAAAAAGAAAATTGTGTTAATACTTGAGTTTTCCAAGAAAGTAAAGTTGGACCTTGTTTTTAAGAAAATCAATAAAAGGGTACTCAAACTTAACACAAAATAATAAGGACAAAAGTTTTATGGTATTAAATTCTACTATGGTCTATTAATATAGACATTGGAATTAGAATTAAAAGGTTTATCGAGATTTTGAAGCAAAAGAAATTTGGTGAAGTTTTTACTTCAAATATTTTTATGATTGAAATAAATATCTCTACTTATAAATAAAATCTTGGTTGTTAGATACCGAATTTACATATCATATTTACATAAATATGCAAGATTTAAGGATAAGTAGAAAGTTTGGTAAAGAAAATGTATTCTTATATATGGTAATTGAAGGCGACAAAAGTTGTTACATTAACCATAAGAATATGGAGTATTCTTTATTCAGAAGATTAATCTTTAATATAAAGGATTGTTATTATCTGTATTTACTAAAATATTATTTCTATTTAATGTTTGACATGAATAGATTTACAATAATTCAAAAGGATAAATGTTGTTCTTTTTATTGTGACAATATTTAAGGCGCTGGTTAATTGGATAACAAACTTTATATATTTGATTTGGATAATCTTCTTTTCAAACATAGACACAAAGAAACAAGAAATTGATAATTTTATCTCTAACACTGTAGATATAGTTATATAAATGAGAAACGCATAGCCAAATTGCATAAAGATGTTTATTTGGAATCACTTGATTATGAATCATTTGATAAATGTGAATCTTATTTATTAAAAAATAACCAATTACCTTTTCCTTAAAGGTGAAAGATCTACTGAATTACTAAGTCTAATACATATTGATATATGTAGACCTATGTTAATTCTAATTAGAGAAAGTTTTTTCATACTTTAAATGATTGTATTAAATATAGTCATATATGTAATTATTGAAGTATATAACTAAATTTTTTGAAGAGTTTAAAGAATACAAAATTGAAGTTGAAAAAACAACTTGATAAAAGTATTAAAATATCTAATCGAAATATAGAATACTTGAGCCAAGAATTATAATTATCTTAAAAAAATGAACTTGTTTCTTTATTAAAGTAATAATTGAATTTTATTCGATTAATGATGAGCCATACAATTCTCTCAAAATTGTTTTGAGAATATAGCATAAATATTACATTTGATCTTTTAAAGTATGTTCCATTTAAACTTATTGGTTCTTTCTTATATGAGATATGGTATGGGAAATAACCAAAATATTTGGGAGTGTCATATATTTTATAAAAGGTAAATTCTTATAAGTTTGATACAAAATTTTCATATATACTATTTTGTGGAATGTCCAAAAGAAAGTTTTGGATATTATTTCTATGATCCCAATGAGCACAAAAAGTTTGTCTCAAAATATGTCATATTTCTAGAAGAATAGTTTATTCTAGAAAAGGCAAGTGGGAGCAAATAGAACTTGATGAAGTTCTTAAACCATAATTTAATAATGAAAAGAAGATGGAATTAGAGCTTGTACCTTATGGTGATGCGGTAGGATATGAAGCTCTCAATACACAAGTAAATTGTATGTTTAGTAGAATAAATCGTCCACATGAGATGATATGTTTATCATTAACAATGATAAACCTACTATCTACAAAGAAGTCTTATTTGATAAGAAATGTAAAAGTGATTTTGAACCATAAAATCTAAAATGGATTCTATGTATGACAACAAGGTATAGACCTTAGTCAGTGCACCTAAAGGAATAAAACTCATAAGGCGCAAATGGGTCTTCAAATAAGACATACATGGATGGTAATATTGTTACACATAAATCATGGATATTGGTTACTAAAGGTTACACAAAATCATAGTATTAAATATGATGAAATCTTTTCACCAATTGTCGTGTTAAAATTCATTAAAATTTTACTTGCTATAATTTCCAAGAAGATATGTATATGATACAATCTTAGGGTTTTTTATTCAAAAATCCTAGCAAAGTATGCAAATTATAAAGTTCATTTATGGACTAAAGTGAACTTTTAAGAGTTTGAATATTTGTTTTGATGAGATAGTCAAAAAGTTTGATTTAATCAATAACAAATATGAATCTTGTGTATACAAAGGATTATTGGCAATATTATTGTATTTCTCATATTATATGTAGATGACATATTAATTATGAGAATTTACATAACTACTCTTAATTAGTTAAGGTGTAGTTGTTCAAAAACCTTTTCAATTAAAGATTTTTGGAGAAACAACTTATGCATTGGGAAAAGTTTATAGAGATAGATTTGATAAGTTGTTTGGTCATATACAGTCTATATATATATATATGTATATTTATATATTGATAAAATGTTAAAGACGTTCAATATGCATGGATCAGTTTAAAAGGTTTACATTCCTATATTTGATGGGATTTACCTTAGGACATGTGTACAATGACTGACATTAAAGAAATATAGTATGCAAAATGTTCTTAAGAAGTAAGATCGTTTATGTATGTTATATAAGACCAAATATCTCCTGTGCTATAAGTGTTATCAACATATTTCAATCCAATTCCAGTGAGAGTCACTAGAAGTAATCAAGAATTTTCTTAAATACTTGAGAAGAATTAAGAACCTATTCTTGAATATTGAGCTAAATATATGTGGATTTATAGATACTAGTTTTCAATCTTATAAAGATGATTGCAAGTATCAAAATGGATACATATTTATCCTTAATATAAATGTTGTTATTTGAAAATGTTCCAAATAGATTATAACAACATATTTTACAATAGAAATTAAGCATATAGCTGCTTGAGAAGTTGCTACAATATTGTTTGGATGAAAATAGTTTTTTCAATAGTTGAGGAACTAAGGTCTCATCAATGATCCAAATATGTACTAAAATTTTATCATTTGATTAAAGTAATCACTCATAGAATTTAAGTAAAGATACAAGAGATTCCTGCAAAGGATAATATAATTATTCATTGACTAAACCATTATCCCAAAAGAAATATGATAGTCATGTTCATTATTTCAGTATAATGTTCTGAATGATTGGTTTGACTTATAATGGAATAATGATTATGTAATTTTATGCAATAAAGATATGACATATTTATCATTTTGTCACATATATATGTCGATATACATACAAATTTGATAAAATCCTTAGAATAATATTTATTATTCTTAAATTTCCCTGGTCATAGTATTAACAATAACAAGGGCGTTGTTAATGCGGATACACTAGTATATACAGTGATATATGGGTGAATCATTAGAGAATGTGTTCACTGGAATGATCCGCTTAGAGATTTCCGCATCGTTAACTATTTAAGTGCCAATGATATAATCTCTACGTGACAGTAGTATATGCAATTCTTTGACTTGAGATCATAAGAGTATCTTTAGTATGGATGATATGTTTTGACTCTATTTGTCCATAACCGTAACTGGATATGTGAGTGGTAGACGTTGGATATAACAAAATGCACAGATTGATAGTTTATGATCGATATAGGATTCACTACTCCTAATAGTAAGAGAGTATATTCCTTTCTGGCGCCACTTGTTGAAGTTCAACTCAAAGTGCACATATTTAGTAAATAAATTTGGAAAAGTTCTAAATTTATTTGCAAGAAGTTGAATTTTGGTACAAGAAAGAAATATAATTAGTACAATAAAGAGTTGGCACTTATACTTTACTCTTGTACTAATTGGAATATAGGTTGGTGAAAGGATGATAATTACATGGTACCTGCTTCATCAATAGGTGAAGTCAATCAATTGACTTTTTCTAACTCTTGAGTAGTCATGATGTCTTGGCTAGAGGCCACTCTTGATCTATGAATATAAATAAATTAATTATTGAATTAATGATAAATTAAAGTGGTTTAATTTATCCTATCTTAGAAGCTCCGTGACTAAATTGTCTTTAGTCCCAGTGAGAGTTTGTTGGTTTTGTATAAAAGTTTAATTCTAAAATTATTATTTATATTTATTACCAAGTGATTAGGAACCTAAAGGGTCACACACAATAGAATTACTTCTTATATAATTATATGATAATTATGGCATCTATTATACTCTTATATTCACTTTTGGAAAGTGAATTGAGTTTGGTAATAATTCGTTTTTTGTTTGACAAGATAACCTTTTTGGAATGCTGTATTATTATATAGAAATGCTTAATGTTAGGTAAAAAACAACACAACTCTCTCAATAAGAAATCACGTAAATAAGAAAAATGGTTTTCCTTATTAGATTTTTAAAGTGTTGTTTAGGGGGATCTAGTTTATTAACCTAACGTTAAAATCAATCATTTGAGGATCCTGAAAGAAGTTCGTGTGGATAATTATTAGAAGCCGGACACGTGTGCAGGTTGTTGGTTGATTAAACCTCACTCAAGGATTTTGTTAGCATCTCTCGAAGTATATTTTATATAGATTACCATTAAAAGTCCTATGGAAATCAATTATAATATAATTTTTATATTTATGCTGCGTTGTTACTATGTTAATTTCCTTACACGAGTCTGTACTACATCTTGAAGATCGATTTATTTGACATGCATCTTCTTAGTTTGCGATATAGTTTTAGCACCCTTGACTTCCTTTGACCTTTTTATCCTGGCAATAAATTATCTGAGCTAAACTTATTGTATTAGTATGAAATGAAACCTTTGTACGTAAGAAAAAAAAATTGTGAGTTTGAGGATTTTACTTGATTCTTACCATTGTTGCAGTTCTTTTTTTTATAATATGGATGTATTTGTATCGTCGATTAAGTGATGTTCAAAAGTTGAATTGTCCTGTCATAAAAAAAAATTGTAAGTAAATTTGCATATGGCATTGAATTATTAAATTTAGCCAATTAGATTGATACAATGAAATGTTGAACATTTAAAGGTTAATGCAGCAATAATCGGATTTCGATCTTTGATTTTCTCTAAAAGTTGTCATTTGTTGTTGGCCATATCTCCCTACAATACAATTGTGAGTGGTTCCATTCTGCAAAGTTAATTATATAATAAGTGTAAATATTTAGAGATAAATTAGCATTTATCAAAATTTAAATTTAAATTTATCATTTTATATATATTTTTTACTTTTCGTTCATGATGGTCACCTTATTTCTTCGTGTTGTACTTTAGTTTTCAACTATGGTTTGTTAACTTTTTATATTAAAAAAATCCAACTCCCATTACTATTTTCCATGCATATATATATATGTCTATTTCTATTAAGTTTTATGATATTCTATCTGTCATATATGTTACTATATATTAAATAGTTGTTTAAATTGAATTTTAAGTGGAAAAGAAGGACAAATGATGATTTTAAACCAAATTGTAATACGAATGATGAAAATGAAAATTTTTAAAGAATAAGGACAAAAGTAAAATGAATCCCCAAGTTGAAAGACTATTGAAGTGATTTATCGTAATAAATTCAATCAAATGTTTCCTAATAATAATGAATTCATTATTCATGGTAAATTCATAATCTTTATTCATAAAATTCATTGCTTTTGGCTAATATTATGATTGTTTTTCTTGACAACTAGAGTGATATTCTTTTAATCATTGCATTTTAATATTTTAAATATTACAAAAAATATTTATAGTGCATATAAGCTTTTTTTTAAATCTAATTTATATGTTGACATTTTGTATTTTTATTGTAAATTCATAATCTTTACTTTTAAAATTCATCAGTTTTATAGTATTGCTTCTTTTTACAACATGGGGTGATATTTTTTAAATAGTTACATTTTAAAATTTTAATTTTAGCTAAAAAAATATTTTCATCTCATACATGATCCTTGATCGAGTCTATGTATTATTGTGAGAACATACCATAAACGATATTTACTTGTTCTTCAAAGAGAATTGTTGTTTCATAATGTCCTCGTCGAATGATTCAAAAAAATAAGAATTAATTACATTTTAACTTAAATATAGAATATATGTGTGTGTGTGTGTGTGTCTGTGTGTGTGTGTGTGTCTATGTGTGTATTACAGTTATCTTGAGATAAAATTGTTGTATCTTGTTCACAACATAGACAATTATTATGTTCTCTTATTTTCTATGCTCGACATTTATTTTAAATATTTATGATTGTTGCCCATAATTTGTTGCATGGTAAATTACATCAATCGTTCTTCAATTTAATTGGGGTCCATTTTATTTTTATCCCTATTTTTTAAAAAAATTTCATTTATGTTCCTCATGCTACGTACAATTTCACTTAAATCCGTCCTTCGTCCATTTTTTTAACTTAAAATTTATTTTAAATAAATATTTAACACATATATGATAAAAAAAAAGTGTTTATAAATTGATAGAATTAGAAATATGTATGTTAAATAATCACGGGATTTAATTTTTCTAACATGAAAAGTAAACAAAGGATAATTGAAAATAAAAAATGTAACGTGAGAGACGACAATTAAACTTTTTAAAGATTAGGGACAAAAACAAAATAAACTGTCTAGTTGAGGGATGGTTGAAATAATTTACCCATTGTATGATGTATTTTGCAAGAGAACATATTTAGTGTGAAAATGCATATTATAATTTATTAAAATTATTGAATTAGCATTAAAAAAATGTTTTTGTATGAAAAAAGTTCTGTGGTTTTAAGTTTTTTATTTTATGCTTACCATTGTTGCAATTGTTTTACTACTTGACAATTTGAAAATTACATAGAAATTACATAGAAATTACATAGTACTATTTGTAAAAGTTATATCTTCAGCATAGAGTTCTACTTTTATTTGGGACCCAATTTAATTTTTAATTTCTTAACTAATTTAAACTATTAAAATTAAAATTAACACACTAACAATGTATATTATTATATTTTATTATGATGAAGTCTAATATTATTATATTTCCTAAATTAATTCAATCAAAAAGTTCAAAATCTAATTGTACGAAATCAATTAAAAAACTTTATGAACCAAGTAAAAAAAAGTTTTTTTCCAATTCAAATCAATAAAAAATTAAAAAAATTTCTAATAAATCAATCAAGAATTTCAAAATCAAATTCTTTTTTTTTTCTCTCTTAACATCTAATTTGATATTTTATAATTCAATAGAACATTAAATAGAAAAAGAAAAATGAAATGAGTTTAATTAAGAACTTTCTAATCTAATCAATCAAAACTCTATCCTATTTTAGGATAAAACAATTCAATGAAAAAATTCAAAATCTAATTCATTTTGGTTTCTTTTCTAAAATCTAAAGTTTGGTGACTTTTGTGGCTATTTGCTCATTTTTAATTGATTGGATTGGGAAAGGTTTTAATTGAGTTGGTTTCTTTCTTTTTTTTTTAACTTTCTAGTGAAGTATAAATTTAGATAAAATTTATAAAAAAATGAATTAGATTGAATTGATTTACATTGAGAAAATAAATTAAAAAGAAGAACAAAAACCTAAATATAATCAAATATAATAAGGAATTTGATAATCTTTACCAAATATAATTCAAAATTAGATGATTTTATTTTAAACCAATTCAATCAAGAAAATATACGAAGAATAGCAATAAAATTAGATAACTGAATTAATTTAAAACTTAATTAATCTCAAGTTATAATAGAAAGTGTTTAAAATTAATAACAGATGTATTAAACCATAATGACCGAAACCAAAATTTAATATTAAAACTAAATAGCAAGACCAAGATTTTTTTTGGATTAATGTAGATGGAAGTTACTACACCGTAAAAGATTTTAATTTAACCAAAGAATTAATCCATTTCATTATATGTTTTTCTTTTACATAATAATAATTGTCATTTTGAAGCCATTTTAATCTTTAATGATTCTTTAAAAATTGTTGTAAAGTTTTAAATATTTCTTTGTTCTTGAAGCTATTTTAATTTTTGACGATTCTCTTGAATTAGGTAAGTTTCTTGAGTTTTTGAATTGATTTGATATACGAATAAATGAATTGGATTTTATGAAAGAAAATAAAAAGAAGTAAAATTTTGAACTTCTTAACTGGATTGACCTAGAAATGATTGATTGAATTTTTTTGATTGATTTGATTTATGGAAATAAACAAATTAACGTCAATGATAACAAAATCAGGAAGTTTTTAATTATAAAAATGTCAAAATAATCTAAATATTTTACAATAAAATAGGTTTATGTGAAAATTTCCTAAAAAGAAATATAGTAGTATTAAAACAAATATCCCCTACAACAAATTCTTAATTCAATCAAGAAGTTCAAAATCTAATTCGTTTTTCTTATTTCATGTAATATATCTAATTCATTTTTTTAGTATATCAAATCAAACGAAAAACTTTAACAAACTTTCCTAAATCAAGAAAATCATGAAAGACTAAAATTCAACTTTCCTTAAACAAATGAGGCTGTGTTTGGTTGCTTAGAATTGGACCTCAGAATTGGAATTGAGAGCTCCAATTCTAATTCTTGTGTTTGTTTACAAAATAAAATTTGGATTTTGAATTCATTTGCAATTCTATAATGACCCAATTCTGCAATTTCAATTCTTTCCTCATGGTAGATATTTCCAATTCTAATTCAAGATAGAATGGGTCAAATACGCGGGTTCTTATAGGACTCTTTTTCATCACCTTCACTTCTTTCTTTTTTTTCACACACTACACATTTTTTCACACATTACACACATTTTCACACACTACACACATTTTAATACAACACATATTTTATGCACACTACACACATTTTCACACATTATACATTTTTTCACACACTACACATAGTACACACATTTTCACACACTATACATATTTTACACATAGTACACATATTTTCACACGCTACACACATTTTTTCACACACTACACACATTTTCACATACTACACATTTTACACACACTACACACATTTTCACACACTACACATTTTTTCACACACTATACATATTTTACACATAGTATGTGAAAATGTGTATAGTGTGTGAAAATGTGTATAGTATGTGAAAAAATGTGTAGTGTGTGAAAATGTGTGTACTATGTGTAAAATATGTGTAGTGTGTGAAAATGTGTGTAATGTGTGAAAATATGTGTAGTGTGTGAAAATATGTGCACTATGTGAAAAAATGTGTAGTGTATGAAAATATATGTAGTGTGTGAAAATATGTGTAGTGTGTGAAAATGTGTGTAGTGTGTGAAAAATGTGTAGTGTGTGAAAATGTGTGTACTATGTGTAAAATATGTAAAGTATGTGAAAACGTGTATAGTGTGTGAAAATATGTGTAGTGTGTGAAAATGTGTGTACTATGTGTAAAATATGTGTAGTGTGTGAAAATGAATATATTAAAAATAAATTATTGTCAATTCTAATTATTAGTGAAATCTAATTTCATACAATTTTTAAACTTTCAAACAAAGGATTTAGAGTTATAATTCAATTCTCTATGAATTTTGTTGTTTTGCCAAACAAAGGAATTCAAACATTTTAGACTTTCAATTCATTGAATTACAATTTTATAATATTTAAATTCCAATTCAATTCTATTTTTAAACAACCAAACACAGCTTGAGCGGAAAAATCAAATTGTAATTCAATAGGGTATTGTTAGAACTCAATGATAAAAACCAAATTGATCATAAAATCTAATTAGTTTATTTCTCTAAATCTTTCAACTTTTCGAAATCAAATCAAAAAAAAAAAATATTAAATATTTAATTCAATGTAATTCAATATAATATTATGATAGAATTGTTAATGAATTCTTTATTATATTGTATTTGAAATTAAGTTTTAATTTCCGCAATTTTTTTAGTTTCAATTTAGGAAAGTGGGATGTTATGAGTTAATGAATTCCTTATTACATTGTATTTGATATTAAGTTAATTAATTTCCTCAATTGTTTTAGTTTCCTAATTACAATCTGTTTAGGGAATTTTTTGTTTTCTTCTCTTTAAGATATATTTATGTTAATGTTAGTTTTAATAAACTTTATACTTAAGCAATCTAAACCTTATTAATTGTGCTTATATATATATAAAATTATCAAAAAAATATCTTTGTGATATACGCAATATTAGACAACAAAATTATTTTCTAATTATTCTTTAAAAATTTTCATTTATGCATAATAAACAATTATTATCCAACAAAATATAAAATGCTTGTAAAATTATAATGTTGTAAATAAGTATTACCATATAATTTCTGTGTTATAACAAACAAATAAATAAAAACAATAAAAGTTGCTAACAAATGTAATTTGCATATTTAATTATATAAATATTGTTCTTATTATATAAATCACATATAATTTTATAAAATTTTTAAAATTAATGTTGTCTATTTATTTAGATTTCTTACTTCTTAAAAGAGAGTTATTTCCAAAATGAAATAAAAAAAAATTGAAAATTCATGTTGTTTGTTCATTTAGATTTTTTTACATTTTAAGGGTGAGTTAGTTTTGTAATGAAAGTTTGATGAACAAATATTTAAAATTATAATTAATAAGAAGTAGGTTTGTAGTAAAAATTATTGAGTTATTTAATTAAAATCAGAAATAGGTTTGTTGAATTATTTATGGATATGGGTTGTATCATAAGGGATGAGGTTGTATTAATAAATATTTAATAAAAGATGACTAATTTTCTTGGAAAAGGTAATTAGAATACCAAGTTGAAATAAGGATTAAGAATTTAGAAATTTTACTAATTTTCTTAAGTGCGGGATTATTTTTACTTTCTCAAAAGTTAAAAAATGAACCAAACATTGGAATTAAAAATTAGAAAAAAAAAACTTTCTCATCTCATATTCGAGCCAACCAAACTAGAGGAATATATATATGATTATGGATCTACACTGTTTCTTTAGGTGGAAAATGGAAATAAATGTAAAGTGTACTAATAAGTGGTGTTTCCTTTGACCAAAAGGTAAATTTACTCATTCAACTTTTATCAAATCCGTGTTTTGGTCACTTAATTATTAAATTGATTAAAATGGTCATCGAACTCTTTAAACGTATGACTTTATGTCATTCCGTCCATTAGGTCCGTCTATGCTAACGACAATCACTTTTTCAAAGGTAAAAGTGTGCTAACATTGTAAACGAAAAGAGATTAATTCAAGGTACCTGTCGTCATCGTCCACATCATCATCTTCTTCGATTTGAATGTCTTCTTCCTCAAACTCCACCAATTTTTAATCTAGCAAATTCCTTTTTTCCTTGCTGCTCATTTTCGTATTTTTTTTATCTCTTTTTTTTTATCTCTCTCCTGTAACCATAAAGGGTTAATTGAATTGGTTAGCATTGTATTCACTCCACCAAAAACGAGATAAAATTCATGGTCAATTTCTTTAATTGTTGACCCACTTTCAAGGAATTATCTTCTTTAGAATGAATGTAAAATTTAAAGTTAACAAATGAAAAATTATCCTAGTTCGTGTCTAGCTATATTACCATATGGCATTTAATTTACTTGATCAAGTTAAGAATTCAAAATCTTGTGCAGCTGAGTTTCTGTAATCCGTAATAGATTTTAAGTTATGAAATCCCATTGAATGAAGTTAAGTCATTTTTTTATACTAGAATCAATCTCTGTTGTATGCCATATTGCAAGATTCAAATGTAGAGCATGTGTAATACCAAACCTAGGACTGTTCTTGGTTCACAGTGGTCTGAAATGCACTGTCAAGCATTTCTTCAATTGGGGCAATGATGCGAATGTTGTATGGCCGAGGCTCCAACTCCTGGACCAAATTCGAATCTCCCACACAAGCTATAGGACCGTGTTGCTCTTACCAAGATAATCCACAACAAGAACACAAAATTGGATGGAACGAAATCAAAGGAAAAACGCTAGGAATTGAGTAAATCAAAACTTCACGTTTTATTACTAATGAACTAGCGTTTTTCCTTTGATTTCGTTCCATCCAATTTTGTGTTCTTGTTGTGGATTATCTTGGTAAGAGCAACACGGTCCTATAGCTTGTGTGGGAGATTCGAATTTGGTCCAGGAGTTGGAGCCTCGGCCATACAACATTCGCATCAATTGGTATCAGAGCACAAGTTGTTGCCCAAGAAAATTCAGGTTAATCCGTTCTAATCTTTCCGCGAAAATTCTGTTTTGTTCGTGTCTTTTCTGCCCGTATTTTTGCGTCTATTTTCTGCAGTTTTTCGTCCATCTTTCTTGCTGTTATTTGGTGTCCTTCTTGCTGTCCTAGGTCGTCATTATCTAGTCTCTAAATTTCGTCAAAATCGCATGAACATTGCATACTCAAATCTGCCCGAAATTGTGTCTCTTGCGTTTTGTGTTTTTGTGATCTTTTTGTGTTGTTTCTTGTTGCGTTTTCTTGCTGTTCTTTGTGTCTAAATTCTGCACTCTTTTGTCATAATCATAGTGTAGGATTCTTGAAGTTTTCTTTGCAATTTTTTTTTTGTGTCGTCAAGTTTCAATCTTTTGATTGTTCTTGATTCTTTGTGTCTTCTTAAATCATATTCTTGAGTCTAGTCAAATTTTTTTTTCCAACAAACATATACCTCTATTCATCAATTATGGCTTTTCAAAGTAAAAGGTATCAAGGGAACTACGATCTATTGCGAAAGATTTAGAGGAGATTATGGTGATGTTTCAAGAAAAAATTCGAATTGAAGAACAGCAGAAAAAAGCCATTGAGGAAAGCACATTGGTAAAACCAACTTCTTTACCTACTCCCAAAGTTCGTGTTGTTAAATGCTTGAGGTGTTTAGGAGTTGGGCATAGTGCAATCCAATGCCCTCATTGGTATGATGAGCCGAAGGATGAACTTCTAGTGGATCTTCAACCATTAACCATGGAGAATGTGTGTGATGAGGTAAAGAATTCATCTTTTCCTTTAAATTGTCTTGGAGATATAGCACCTTTGGAGGTTGATATGGTTCAAATTGATAATGTCATGGCGGATCCAATTCCAGAAGATGTGATAATTCCAATTATTCCAATTGAAGAAACTTCTCAAACATATTTGTTTTCTTTTGATGTATTGAATATTGTAAATATGTGTGAGAATATAATACCCAATGATGAACATATAAAAAGTGAGGTTGTTGTTGTAAGTGGAAAAAGCCTAGAAGTGAATCTTGATGAAAAAGGCAAAGAAGAGATATCAAATCCCGTTGGAGTTATTGTTGTATTTGGTTCTTCTTGTTGTCTAACAGATCATGTAGGTTATGATTTACTTGGTGTCACAACAATCGTTCAAGATTCGAGGTCGAATCTTCTCCAAGAAAGGGAGTATGATACGAACCCAGAAAGCCTATTATTTGGGTGGTCAATAAGCAAGTGGTTCGTGATATTCATTCCATTAATTTGTGATGAATCATATAGTTGGAGGCCTGGAATAAAGTCGAAATCACAGTTCCTAAATGTTCCATGGAGGTTTGTTGCTTCACGACATTTAAGGTGTTGCCACCATGGAAATTACATTGTTGAGGACTTATGCCACAATTCGAAGAGCATCATGGTGAAATTGGCACGTGAAGATGACGCTGCTTGCTGGACTGGCGGGAATTCCGTTTTTTTAGTTTTGTTTCCATTTGTTAAGTCTTAGGATTTATTTTTGAGTTGTAATAATTAAGTCCATTAAACATTTACTTATGGGCTTAAGTCTTTGTGTTTTTAATTATGGGCTAAGTAATTACTTGATCCAATTATCTTGTATGATAATGGCAAGTAAAACAAATCCTTTTTGGACAAGGATTTGGTAGTTAGTTGTAGTTTCCTTTTCCAATTTGGAAAGTTGATTAGTTTACAACTTGGATTAGTTAGTTAGCTAGTTTGTTAAGAAGTCAAGTTGTACTTTGCAACTACTAGGGTTTATTTCCTTTTCCTTCTTGGCATGGCCGAAACTCATCCCCTATAAAAAGGAGATGCATGTAACGTTTTTACAATAATAATAAGTTGGAGAATAAAATTGAGTTTTTAGCTTTGCTAAAATTCGTGAATTAACTCCTTGAGTTGTTCAAAGCCTTGAAGAGTTATTTAACTGTTCATTGTAGTTAATCCCCTTTAGCGTGACCTATAGGAGATTACACCAATTGTTCTTTATTTAAAGAGCAGGCCTAATTAACTTGTTTAACTGATTGAATTTTCATAGGTTAAATTAAGTTCATTAGTAATAAAACGTGAAGTTTTGATTTACTCAATTCCTAGCGTTTTTCCTTTGATTTCGTTCCATCCAATTTTGTGTTCTTGTTGTGGATTATCTTGGTAAGAGCAACACGGTCCTATAGCTTGTGTGGGAGATTCGAATTTAGTCCAGGAGTTGGAGCCTCGGCCATACAACATTCGCATCAATTGGTATCAGACCTACATCAAACCTTTGTATGTACTCATTCAAGTGTTAATTATATTGACTCTACTTGCTGGATTAATGATTCTTTTGATTATTTATTTCGTGACTTTGCTCACATTCATCAAGTTCAAAGAGGTCCATGGGTAATTCAACACTTGTATGGTAAGTTATCTCCGTTCCAAATTTCTTTTGAATTCCAAGAGGTAAAATTTTCTGTTTACAACTATTCAATAGATTGTTTACATTTTAGTCTTTGGAATTACACTCTTATATTTGATAACTTTCGCATGTTGTTAAGGGTCTTAATACGTTCATGTGATTTACACTTTCTCAAGGATGCATATATGTTTTCTTGTTATGAATTTTCGTGTCCTTATGATTCTGTTCATATATGTTTACATCCTTTGTTTTCATTACATGTTCATACCGTACATAATGTGTTAATGATTAGTTCTCTAATTAAGAATATTCGGTTTTCTGATTTGCATAAACTACATGATAGTTATTTGCAACATTGTTTTGAATTCATTAACTTCAGCATTATGATTTATGCAACATTTGTTACGACTAATCATGCTATATGTATTTCGATTTTTCATACATATTCTGCCCGTTCTATTCTTTTGGTGAAAGGAAATTATTCTAAGTCTTGTTTTAGATTATTGTACTTTCTTTTACCTTATACATTTGTCTTGTTTTGGCAGGATATATATTTTTGTTGGTCGAGATGTGCATCTTCCCAATTTTATTTGGCTCGAGTTTGCAGTGAGTTCGTGATACTGGTGTTTGACCCTGGAGCTTACTTTCAAGATTCGAGGACGAATCTTTCCGAGGAGGGAGGGAATGATAAGAATCTGCCCGAGTCCATGTCCATGGTGTCAAAGTCAAATATGCAAGCTGAGAGATTCTGCCACAGTTTGGTATTCTGGACATATCTCCTTCGGTATAACTCCGAATTACGTGATTCAAGAAGCTCTGTAACGATAAGAGATAGGGCTACAACTTTCATGTTTTAAGTTTTACGAGATTCGAACGTTAGCATCGTCGAAAATGCCTCCCAAAGTTGGAGACGGGATTTTGACGGGATTTTTTGGCAGATTTCCATCTCGAATCCATGGACTATATTGAAGACCAAGTAATGGCGTATTGGGCTTCATTAATTGGATCACGCCACTTTTAAGTTATTTAGGATTTATTTTGCTTTAAATAAATTAAGTCCATTGAATGTTAATTAATGGGCTTATTTACTTTTTAAGTTAAGTAGTTATTGTTATTCGTTTAGGAAAGTAGTTCCCTAAATTATAGGTTACTATTCACGTCACTATTCACGTGAATAGTACTGGTTAGTTTGTTAGTTAAGTTAGCAATCAATCCCACATTGGAATTGATCTAGGTTTTTGGCCAAAGTATTTCCTATATAAAGGAAAGGCCTTGTAACGTTTTTAAATAGAATTGATGAATGAAATTTTAGCTTTGCTAAATTGTTGTCTATGCTCTTTGAGTTGACAAAAGCCTTTAAGGAGATTTACTTCTTAATTGTACGAAATTAACCATAGCGTGACCTATAGGTGAATTTCGATCCTGTTCTTTATTTAAAGAACGCGCCAAATTGGTTGTTTAACACGTGAAGTTATCACGGGTTGGATCAATCTTTTTGTAATAACGTCAGGGTTGGTTCATGTTTGAGATCAGCTACACGTTCCCCTTGACATCTATTCAACTTTATTGTTTCGTTTTTGTGTTTGTGTTTTGAATCTGGAAATTGAATCATCAACAAGATCCCCACGTTTCGGCATATGCTTTTGGTCCAGGTGTTCGAGCCTCGCCCAAGATCATATCAGGCAATTTAATTTTGGGAACAGTGGCCAGATAAGAGAAAAGAATATCAAACTGGAGGTTGAATTCATACTTGAGAAGGTTATGAATATATCAATACTTGTCGATCCACAGTGCCCCTTCCGGGTTAGCGGCAGAGATCTTTCAGCCGCTGCTCTAGGCCGTCCCATTGCGTTGACCGGCTTTTGTAGTTGATAATGGGATTTGTGTTGTGGTTGATTACTTTGTGGGATCCCAGCCCTCCATTTGTTGGATTGGAATATGAAATTGTTTGATGACTGTAGGTGTCCTATTTTGCTCCATTGAATTTATGATTTTACGAATTTATCCCTGATATTTATATTGTTTGGACATTTATATCCTTGGAAAAAGTTATTTATGTCCACACAAATGGACTTAATGGACAAAATGACCTAAAGTCATATGTTTAAAGAGATCGAGACCTTTTTAACCAACATAATAGTTGAGTGGTTAAAACCCAAATTTGGTAAAAGTTGAGCAACCAAATTTGCCGTTTGCTCCTTTCCTTTTTAATGTTTTTGTTGTCAAAACAATGAAAGTTTTTGGTTTCGCAAAAACTGGTGAGACAGTCTGATATATGAGATGTGATACGCAAATTATAATTTATAAGTTAATATGCTAATTTTTTTTGTACGTTATATACTAATATTTGATACTTTATATGTTAAACGCTAATTTTTTTATACTTTATACACTAATTTTTTATATTTTATATATTAAAGTGAAATTTATACATATGTCATATACGATATGGTATCACAAGAGAATGCTTTTTGGTTTAGTCTATCTATGATTGTAAAACTTTCCAATCAACATACAAATGCACTTTCCTCAAGTCAAAGCTCGTTGCATTCCTTTTTTTTGTGCACGATGTAATTTGTTAGGTATCACAATTAATAAATGGAAAAATTGCTAAAAACTTTCCTCATGTTGTGAAACTACTACTTCTATGCAATACAACTAAATAACAGTACAAAAGAGAAATTACAATAAAGAGAAATACACAAAAGAAGTAGGTGGAATTATGGCTCTTTATTGATAGCTACAGAGATTCTCTGTAATTACAAGTTGACAGAGTTCCTACAGGATTTCTTTAATTAAAATGAATTACAATAGCTTCTATTTATAGATGAAATCAGGTAGCTGAAACCAGGTAGCTGAACCAGGTAGCTGAATCAGGTAGCTGAACCAGGTAGTTGAATTGTTTATTGATTTAGTATTTCAAGATGATAACTGATAGTTATCCATTAGTCTAGAAAAGGGGATGAATCCAGAGAGAATATACATGAACCCATTTAATAGATAATGAACATTCACATTTAATATTTTCATAACACCTCCATATTTGTTGACAAACACTGTTGTTTATCTAAATAATGCTAAAAAAACAAAATTAATGAAATAATGTGAATTTTAATACTCTTCCAAAATATCTAAAAATGTCTTGTGATAATAATGAAATATAGTTAAGTTGTCAACATTTTAATATAATGTTTGAATTGAAAATTTTGAGGAAAAAAAACAAGTTTTACACAATAATAATAAAGTTTATGCTTCAAAAGTCTTTTTATATTTTAATTGAATTTTAAAAAAATTAATCAAACAAAGAAATCGCAGTTTGAAATTGCAACTTCTGCAGTTTGAAATTCGGACTTCCTTATTTTTGGAAAATATTTAAACTGACATTATTTCTTTAATTTTATTTTTTTTCAATATTATTTAGTTAAATAACCTCACTTTCTACATCACTCACATTAACAATTTAAAGCAAATTATTATTTCATCAAATCCTGTTTGATTTTTTAACGAAAAAAGTAAGTCCATGTACATTGTTGTTAAAAAAGTAGATAACATTAAATAGAAAAACCAATCTAATAGGTAGTTTTAGTATAAAATGAATCATTTTAAATATGAGGGATGAAAACATTTATGATTCTGACAATTTTGGTTCATTGTTTCAGAAGATCTTACAACCTCCAAAGGTATATATATACATATATATATATATATATATATATAGTGACGGAGCTAGAAAATCTTCTCAGTGGAGGCAACATCATACAATTATATTTTAGTTTTGTAAACTAACTTTAACTAATACTTTAACTAAATTAGTTAAATATGAGATATTAAAGCAAATACTTTTGTTCTTTTCAAAAAATATATATAATTAAATCCTCTAATACTTGTATCAAAAGAAAAAAAAAATCTCATTTTTGCTAAAAGCGACAAATAAATAACACAAAATTTGTATTATAATTATGCTATATAAAATTCTAAATATCACATATAGTTATTGGTATATCAATTCAATAATGTAAAATCTCTCTAAATTTTGAATTAATAAATCATCTTAATTAACGTGTACACAATTTGTCTTGTAATTTTTTTTTCGAAATTATATCCATATTTTAGTTTTGTAAACTAACTTTAACTAAATTAGTTAAATATGAGATATTAAAGCAAATACTTTTGTTCTTTTCAAAAAATATATATAATTAAAAATTCTCAATTTTGCTAAAAGCGACAAATAAATAACACAAAATTTGTATTATAATTATGCTATATAAAATTCTAGATATCACACATAGTTATTGGTATATCAATTTCAATAATGTAAAATCTCTCTAAATTTTGAATTAATAAATCATCTTAATTAACATATACACAATTTGTCATGTAATTTTTTTTTATTTTTTTTTCAAAATTATATCCATATAGATGTCATTGATTAAAAGTATTTCTTTTTAAATATATCCATAACAGAGAAATAGAATTAGATATTTAGCAAGTTTTTTAGATAAGTATTCAAAAGTAGTGTCTAAATAAATTAATGATTGTTTTGACAAAATAAAATGGATTTGATATCTTATACTTTTTAAAAGTAAACTATAGTAATAAAACATAGGTGAGGTTAAAGAAAATTAAATTTACAATTGTTTACCTTTTTAAAAATTTTAATATTCATGCTATTTTCTCATCTTACTCATAATAACCATAATCATAAGTTTTACTTCAACAATTTAAAGTCACTAAAACTTCAATTAATTGACTATTTTATGCAAATCTTATTTTACCTTTCCTACTTTATAATAATTGAAACTTACAACTAACAAGTAAAGAAAATTTCATTATAGTTATATTATCACAAAATCTAATAAATTTTTTATTAGAGTTGACAGAGAGAAACTTATATTTAATTAAATCTCATATCTTATTTTGTCATTTTAATGGTGATTGTGCAATTATATTGAGTATTTATTTTTAATAATTTGCTCAATTATTTATATCTTTTCTAATAGAGGCAAAGAGACAAAATTTATTCTATTTTTAAAAGATTACATTATCTTTTATTTATACATGATATGAACAAAGTGTGTGAATTTAGGTTTAATCTTAATAACTTATTTAAATTTATTTACATCTTGACCAATGAGGGCAGAGATCAAAAAATTATCATAATTTTTCTTTATATAAGATAGGAACAAAGTAGTGGGGCAACTGCTCCCATTGCCCCCACTTTGTCTCCGCGACTATATATATATATATTTGACATGCGAAATTTTGTAGATGTGAAACAACGTATGCAAGAGACTTGGATAAAAAATGATAGAATGATAATTGTTAAAGGTAACTTGGTTAGTTCATGAATAATAACAATGTGAAACAACGTATGCAAGAGACTTGGATAAAAAATGATAGAATGATAATTGTTAAAGGTAACTTGGTTAGTTCATGAATAATAACAACAACTAAGGCTTTATCCAGAAAGTGTTGTCTGTTATATGGATCACATTTTATTTACAAAGTGTCATCAGTTATATAGATCACATTTCACTACTGTATTGATTGTTTATATATCAGTTATATAGATCACATTTCACTAATATGCTCGATATTTATACGTTTTCTAAGGTGATTCATATTATAGGTTTGGCAAAATTTTTAAATCAAATGCACGAATAAAAAAAAATGCACGAATAAGATAAAACTATAGCAGTAAGCATGGAATGAATTGGATTCTTGTGATTCATCCAATTTAAAAAATTTATCAAATAAAGAGCTTTATGCAGAACTTGTGACATACATCCCCTTGGAACATCGGTTCGATGAAAAACATAGTAAAGGGAAGCTAAATGAAAGTGCCATAAACTTGTGACATTGCAGATTTATGTACAAACAAAACCACCAATTCCGTCCATATATAAATAGGCGATCTCAAATGTGAAAAAGTAGAAGGATTGTGTTAAATTGGAAACTGGCATACAAGTTTATCAATCAAATGATTGAGATCATATTAGATTTATATACAAACAACAGAAGTAAAACCATTGCCATCAAGATCTATTCAGACATCAATATCTATCAGAAATAACCAACAATGTGCACTGTCCCGCGGCATTAGCCCCAGCCACATACATTCCCCTTGGAAGATTACTCTTTACCATTCAAACTAGGGTAGCTGCAGATGTAAACTTTCTATCAAAATCTATTTTTTTGCATATTTTTCTGTATCTTCCGTTGTAAGGTTATCAATGGAAGAGTTCTTGATGTCTTTTAATGGTGGCAGATCCATCTTAAGAAACATAACCATAGGCATTAAACTTTTCTCTCTATACATTAACTTCTTCCCATTACAATGTCAAGACTCAGCAACCATTCTTTCAGTACAAAAGAACGTTACTCATTAAACTAGTTTATAAACTTGAATTTAACTTAAAAGTACCATTGATAAGTGGCGACATCGAACATTCTCCATTGGTCATCAAGTGTCAAAGTGCAAAACAACTAATCAAAATAAGTTGATCCTTTTTTTTTCCTCAGAATCATGGAAATGTATCAGATCCTTTGTTCTGGCCATCAATGATATTTAACATAGAAAATATCATCTCAGAAATTTTCACATACTATCAGTTTGCAAAAGCAAATAGTCCTTTTTATACATTTGGCATCCATGGTAGAAAGATCCGAAAACCTTTCTAAGTACATTGAGGTTTTGATAGAAGGCTCACAAACCATATACCATTTAGTATGAACAGGAACTTCTTGAAACTGATGTGACAGCCTTGCAACAAAATCGAGAAACCTCTTGCTAAATGAGACAGTGTCGGTAGTTGCTCCAAGTGCGCTCTTTCAAGTTTACAACGCAGAGGTACCGTTCCGCTTGAGGCACCAGAAGTACCTTACATCTTGGAAGCATGTGCTGGAATTTTGCTAAGGGCAATAGCAACCTTAGAACCAGAAGATCGACCCAAATGATTGCAAATGAAATCCCCAGCTAACATAACCTTTCTGACATCTACATTTGTTTTCACTCCTAGTCCATTAAGCATATAAACAACATCCTCGGTAGCAACATTTCCAGAAGCACCTTTAGCATATGGACAACCCCCAAGACCTGATACAGCAGAGTCAACTATGCTGATCCCCATCTGTGAAGAAACTACAGTTAAACCAGCATATTTTGCTTTGCAACAGGCTTTAAGTAAGGTACAGCGCATATTATAGCAAGTGTTGAGTTCAACTGGAAGTTCACATAAATAACCCACTATAGGGAGATGATAAGCCAGTCGATTCCAGGCCAACCAGCATTTGACATTCTACACTTTTTGAGAAGTCGGTGGAAAGAGAAACATTTGCCACTTTCCACTATGTTGTGTTATACGAAATAAAACTATCATAATTACAAATGGTATATTCGTTAAAGGGTCTTGACATGGAACGACCATATTAGCAATTGAACCCTAAGCAAAAAGTACGAACATGCTAGAACCCTACTTTTCTCCTTATATAGTATCTGAAGGGAATAAGTATTCTATAACCTGAGACTTTCATTCAAGTAAGACTGAATATGATTTTAGGACACACAAAAAGAGAAAATAAGACATTCAATTTAAGTCAAAGAGTGTAAATTCTCCATTAAAAAAAAAAACAGACATACAAATAAAAAACAACATAGAAGTTACAGCTCACTTGCAGTGACACAAGAATGTTTGAAAGAGCTTGCCCATAGGTGTCATGAAAATGGACAGCTAGCTTCTCCACAGGTACAACTTCCATGACAGCTTCCAGCATAGGAATAACAGTGCCTGTCAACAAGGAAAGATAAAAGAACTGACACATCAAATTTGGACTAAATTTGTCACAACCACTACAAAATAGAACCGTCAACAGAAAAAGCTAATGTTCACTTTCTGAATGATAAACCACAGGTTTTTGACTTTGGGATTCTGCACCTCAGAATGAGAAGACTAGGTGAGCCATGATGATTTTCCTGTGCACATTTTCATCTTGAAATTGAATCCAGAATTTTATCACATAAAAAGTTAATATATTTGGTAATAGTAATTCAAGGAACAACATTTTATGTCTCCATTTCCATCATGAAATCCAGATTCTAAGAATGTCAACAATGAAAAGAAAGGCAGCAACTAAAATAGTATTTCGACTTCTAGATCCCGTTTCCCAAAAAGCTAAATCTACAGTTTATACCCACTCCATGCATTCTCAAATACCAGGGGAAAACAGACCACTATGGGCCCTTTCAGCATTATTTTTTTTGGGTGGATGTTAGAAGTGTTACACTATTTAGGAAGGTATTTAGGTCAATTAGTTCATTATCTATTAACATATCTAACTTGTGGTTGTAGAGAAGGCATTAAATAGAGTTTTACATGGAGGTTTATGTGTTACCTGGAGTTCCAACTCCAATGGTATCACCAAGGGAAATTTCAGTGCAACCCATGTCAAGAAGTTCTTTGGCCACGTAAACTACTTTTGTGGGAGGTACTGCTCCCTCCACTGGACAGCCCACAACACATGATATATACCTAATAAAATTATTTGGAATATGACCATAAATGTATGGAAAACAAATTCTGCTTCCTCAAAGTATTCAAATGTTAAAACAAATAAATGCCAATTATTCACACAATTATGAAATAGTGCTGGAAGGACCTGAAGAACAATCTATTGAAACAAGGGGCCAGTTAAGAGCATAGCACACCACACGTTAAGAACTAGACCAGTTTAAACCTGCATACATCTGTTCGTGCATGTGAAAAACAACCAGAGAATATCAGCAACCATATCTCATTATTCTAGATGTGATCCTCCATCTTACCATGTAGTATCATTAATTCCAGTTTCCAGGCAAATAGCATGTGGAACTTTAGTCCATAGAGATCATGCAAAAGAAATTTCCCATCTTTTTTTAAAGATTCGACTTCCACTGTTAACGGAAACAAAGCAATTTGATTTGCAATGATAAACACGTGGAACACTACATTTTTGTGTTATTGTATATACTTCTTAGGCAGAACCAATTTCCTGGAAGATTTACTGTCTTTTCAAGTCAAATAATAACCAAGAAATCAGTCCCAAACAAAACTAAAGATGCTTTAGGATAGAGCAGCTTATATTACAAATTAGAGATGTAGCTTAAAAACCATTTTTAATCTTTGTTGTAACGAGTTGATTAGAGGAGCAAAATGCCTACCCACGGACAGGAATAGAGCAATTTCTGGCTGCAGCTGCAACATCACGGTAGCGAATGAGACTATCTTCAATGCTACAATTTATGTTTGACCTCGAAAAAGACTCAGACGCAGCAGCAAAAACAGCCACTTCCTTGGCTCCAGCAGCAACTGCTGCTTCAAACCCCTGGAACAATTGCTCGAGTAAGATTAGCAAAAAATGCTCCAGTCCAGCGTCAACATTGTTCTACAAGATGCTAATCAATCCACATAAAGACAACCTACTTTGAGATTAGGCGTCAAAACAGGAAATTTTGATCCTTCAATGGTTTGAATTGCCTCAAGTACATCCTTTGCATCTGCAAGCTACAATTTGTTTTAGCATTACCAACAGTAGGTAAGTGTCTATGGTTTTATACGAAATGAATAAAAGACATACAAACATGGTCTATGTTCCTCAAATTCTAATCCAATTAGGTCAAAACATTTACATCTCAATGGTTTCTTAAGCTAGTAAAGATGATTTCAAACTATGTCTGCAATGAGAATGAGAAACAATCGTTATAAAATAAAGTCTGAATAAACATACGACTGGATAGATGTTTAACTGTTGATCAAGATATCCTCAGCAAATGTTTTCACCTCATTTCAATTGCACGCAAGAATCATATGCAGGAATACAATTTTCGAGTTTCTTTAACCCTCTTAGTAGGAGAAAACATCCAGTAAATAAAGAGATTTTGTTTGTTCTACAACCCATCAATAAAGTGAGGGCTTTCCGTTCTTTCTCCTCCACCCCCCCCACCCCCCCAACTCGCAGGTGCTGGAAATAGATTCAAACTTCAAACTCGACAGTATCGCTTCACTGCTTCCACCCCTATTATACTAACCTTATCGCAACTTTCTATTTAGTAACATGAGGCATTCTATTCATCTTCCTTCCCTTTGAGACCCCTACTACCTAATAGGGAGAGACTTTGCTCCTCGCGGAGTATAGCTCACATCCAAACATCTGATTGGGGAACGGGGCAACGCCCATGAAGCTCTAGCTCCTGACTCAACACCGACAATTGTAATTGAAGAGGGGGATTGACCGAAGGAAAGCAGAGGTCTCATTCGTTTCAAGTCTTTTCGCGTGTTGAAATAATTCACCTGGTATGATTTTTGAGCTCGATTACACACTGGAGGTTGTTAAGAACTGAGGGACAATCCCCTCTAACCTAAGTCGGCCCACCAGCGAAGCAACTGGTACCACTTCTACTAGTCCTAGGTTAGTGGTGGAAATTAAGCAATCGCCTTGACCAATAGGGTGTACAAAGTGATTACCAGCATCAAAGGATAATATCTCGTGTTGAAAAGACTATCTGAAAGTCTTTGACCAAGGGTTGGAGGTGAGCTGAAGGCGAACTGTTGGAGTATATAAGCAGATCTACCTCAAGTTTGTTAAACTTCATAGAATGGCTCTTTATGTGTAAAAGGAATCTCTGGCTAAGAGAGTATGTAGATGGTACAAGCTGACAAGTTTAGTATAGGAAATTCTACAAGAACTACAACAAGGCAGATTGCTTGACAGAATAGATGTATAGGATTTTTTCTAACTCAATTTTAAAATCATCATTTACTTTTTTATCCCCCTCAAATTTATAGGATAACTGTTTTAGTACATTATTTTGAAGGCTAATAACATAACATCAGAGACAACAACTAAGCCTTTTTCCCACTATGTGGGGTCGGCTACATGGATCATATTTCGTCATCATATTCAACATAACATCAGACACAATCAAGGAAATTAGTTTTTTGTATGTGAGAAACTGGCAGATTGAAGTATTGTTTAAGAAGCATCTCTTTCCTTCTCTCCACTCCAACAACCCTCTATACCTCACGGCCCTGTCTTATTTTCTCCCACTGCACCGTATTCTCTACTATTCCTTTCTATTTCTAGAGAAATGACAAAGTTACTATACACTTATGGTTTAAAGGAATCTATACACTTATGGTTTAAAGGAATCATAGTAAGACTAAAACACAGGGAGAGAAGCACCATTAAGAGGTGCACACGCTTCATTGATTCAGCAAAAACAATAAAAAGTCCCCCAAGTGGGATGGAAGAAAACACCAGTGGCACAGGTTTGAAGAGAAAAAACAAACATATAGTGCACAAAAGAAACACTCAGGTCTAGCCCTCAGGAATAATGATACGTAAACAAACTATTCTTGTTTACCTGTGGTACCCATTTTGGAGATACAAAACTAGTAGCTTCAACAACAGACAATCCTGAAGAAACAAGCATTTTTATTAGATTAATCTTCACTGCAGCAGGTACAATTGCCTTCTCATTTTGCAGTCCATCCCTTGGACCAACTTCCACTATCTTCACAAAACTTGGAAGTTTACCGAAGAACTGCAATAAACAGTGTCACTAAATTGCATGGCTCAAACATTATAAAAAAAAAATGAACATATTACTGCAATATCAAGGAATATAAAGGATTCAGTAAAGTATGGCACAATAACAGTAAATTGCGGCACATAATAAACAGGTTCTAGCAGATGTCAATCATAACCTTGCTTTTCACGTCTGTGATGGGAGTAACATTGCTGTGAGAGCTAAACTGGCGTGACATCATGCACATTCTGTCATGTAGTTGATTGGAAAAATGATCTGGTGCTATAACTACTTTTTGCCCATTCCGTAGAGATGTTCTTCTTGTAAACTCCTTGCTGCAGAAACCAATTTCAATTTCACTCCCATTCTTTATCAGAAAAAAAATAAAACAAAAAAATGAAAATGCAACAGTATATTCTGCTTGTTACCTCTAGAATAAGTTATTACTACGCCACCCTCATAACAAGGGCAAATTAGATCACAAAAACTAAAAACAATTAGTCTAGAGAAGATTTTGAATTTAATCTGATGTTCCTTTCAAGAATAAACCATGAAGGGAAGAATATATCAGCTTCTTTAAAGATAAACCGAATAATCATTGCAAAACAAGATAGCTCCAAATATCAAGGGGTAGTTGAATATTCACTTGAAGAAGTAGAAACAGATATTTCCTTTAGCTGTTATAGTCACTCTCTAGCTCCAACAAATTCTAACTATGCCCAAATTACTGAGAACCATTATTCAAGTTATGCTAGCTATCTCAAAGAATATCATAACACAGCTTCTTCCAAAACAATCTAGAATATGGATAAACTTTCCTTATGGGGCAGTAAGCTGGCATTGTCTAAATGCCAATTATTGAAAAACGTACACCTTCCAACCTGAGAATCATAAAAGTTTGAACCAGCAACTCTACATCAGACAAAGCAGGGCGTAGTACAATTAACTACTTCACAAAATTTTGAAAATACTGCTTTATTCTGATACAATACATGCTTCCAACCCGCCATCACATAATATTAGAGGGCTCAAACCCATTGAAATCCAGTAATGTCTACTAATAGAGTGGTCTAAAAGTAGTAAAATACACAAGTGAAACTTCAAGAAATAGATTCATGAACTCTTCTATAAAGCAAATTGATACTAGTTCAATCACCCTGAATTTCCAAAATGATAACCAAATCTAGACAAACATAATTCAAGTCATCCATACTATGCCAACTGAAGTACATTACTTAATAGTATTTCAAGATTCACTAAAACTTCAAGAACAATCATAATATCCAAATTGCAGTAAAATTATCAAGCAAAAGGAAAAAGAACCCATCAAAACATTAAAGTAAAATAGCCGATCAAAACATGAAAAGTTCTTGATGTATATACATAATGAGCTGTTCAATAATACAAGAAAACATGAACTTACTTCCTATGCTTTACCGGGAAAGTAGAGTTGCTCCCTCTTTGATTTTTGACATTTTCAGTGTCCATTGCATCAACTCTAACACAGAAAGCATCTAAAAAAGAACTCCCAAATGTATTGAAACCACTGATCAAATCTTCATTAGCAGAGAATGGCTTCTCAAAAGCTTCCAATGATGCAATAAATTTAAAGGGCACAAAAGACCTCCACTTTGAGACTTCGTTGATGGTCTTAGCTACTGACATTTGATATCAAAATTAACTGCACCAAAACAATAATTCCACCACCCCGTTTATTGAAAAAAAAAAACCTTTCGTAATAAAGCAAGAATTCATCAATAATCAACAAGAAATCCAAAAAGTTTGTGAATTTTTATCCTTTGCCACAAAACCCATATCAGAACAAAATAAACTTCAGCAGTTTAAGAAAAAAAAAATTCAAGAACAATTGAGGCACCAATTCAATTACATATGATGAGTAAAACGAAAACTAATTATTTGAAGAAGCCCATAAAACAAAAAGAAAAACCCAGCCGGAAATAAGAAAACAAAAACCTCTAATCAGTAAGAGAAACAAGTGGACGATGCAATCGGAGTAATTTCAGGAGAGAAGAGAAAAAAAAACTTGGGCCATTTCCCGATATGTGAGTGTCAACCTTGCGCAGATGTACCCTAAGGGACGAACAGTGGTTTGAAGGCGATGTAAAACATACAAGTCATTTGCTTGATCACAAATCGATGTGGGACTATAGGCAGGCGATGCTGGATTGGGCCAAATTAACAAAAACTAAGGGCTTTAAGAAGTACACCTTTAGAGCCCAGTAGTGGTAAAAACATATCTTTTTCTTTTTTTTTGTTGGGGCTATTCTTGATCCATTGGGTTTGCAAAAAATTTTTCTATGGTGGTTTTGTCAAAAATATTGTTTTGTTTTTATTTATTTATTATTATTATTATTGGAAAGAAAAAATAGATTATATATTTGAAACACTGCATTTCCAAAATTATATTTTTAAAATGGTTATTTGAGAGAAACTTGCAAAAGTAATTTCCTTATTGTGGAAAAGTTCAAAACCAAAGCTCCGTGCAAATAAAACCTACCTCAATTTTGAGAAAAATCTCGAGAAAATTTCCTTATGGCAAATGATTTTACTTTTTTGTTTTTTTTTTAAATCTATTATTAATTTCAATAAATGAGAAAATAATTGAAATACCAGTAAAATGGTTTGAATATGCCAGCAGGAGACAAATGGTTTGTACTTGTGAGAAAAATTAATTCAAATTAGAAAGAAAATGGGGAGATATTAAAAGAATTGAAGAGACTCCATAAAAAAAACAAATATGATGTATGTAACTATAAGCAAAAACATGATATAAATATAATAGCATGACAAAGTTTGCAATTGTTGTATGATTAATTCCAACAGCTTTGCCTTTTTTTTTCTTTTTAATTTTTTTTTTTTTTGGAATTATTGAATACAAGTATAAAGCCAATAGTTGTACCTTTTAAATTTTCTTTTTAAAGAAAAATTGAAACTAAAAAATTTGGGTTCTTTCATTTTCAGAACTGTGAATTCCTTTTGCCATCTTAATACTAATACAACTTCAAATACATAATTTATAAGAGGTACTCAAATGAGAAGTTGAGAAACAAATACATATTTCCTTTGATATCAACACAAGCTTTAACAATTTGTCACTAACCCTTCAATCAATGATATGGAAGAGGCTAAATAACAGGGCTTAAAAGCCCTCCCAGAATAACAATAGTGCAATTATTGTTTCCTTGTTTCAATGAAGTACAATCTTTCTTCAGTTTGCTTTTCTTTTACTTTTCTTTCTTTGATCTATATAAGAATATGATATCTACCATTACATGGGCACTTTTATAGAGAGGAAAAGATAGGAAAACCAGGTAAGGTATTTCCAGCATCTACAATGAAATTGTTGCCTGATACATACTCAGAAGAATCATGGATTAAGTATCTCAGAAGTGATGTTAATGCTGGATCTACAGTGCCAAATGTTCTTAATGGGACAGTTCTGAGAGCAACATTTTGGAGCCAGTCCTTTTGCATGAGACCCTTAGTTATCTCAGATTTGAATAGTCCTGGAGATATGGAGTTCACTCTTATTTTGTATTCCCCTAACTCCATTGCCATAACCTATTCATCAATTCAAAACACACAAAGCGAAAAGATTAAGAATAAATATATGTGGAGTAATTTCAGAAAATACGAGTGAAGAGAACAGATGAGATGATAAAGGGCTTTATAGAGCATTATAACCGTTACCCCACAAGTCCACAACACATACTAAATCAATGAGTGGATGTAGACTGAAATACTAACAAAGAAGAGTACAGTTTAAGGAGAGAAACACATATATGCATAAAATCCCGTGATTGCCAACCATGTTTCATCATTTAGCTCAACAACCATGAAAAATGTTAACTTTTTGTTATAAACTTGATAATGAACAATGGCACAAACACAACCGATAAAGTTCATCCATGGATACTTAAAAGAAAGGAGTCGGGAAACTATTTAAGGTACACAAAATATCATTTCATCCTGTTCCTTTCTTCTGATGTTAAGAAAACAGATTATATATTTTATAACTTTGGCTTTCATTACATCCCTAGTCATTAATATGGAGATGAAAGAAAGTTCAAGAGATAGCATCAAAAAACAATTACCAACGACCATTTATGATAATTTTATGCAAATTGACAGCATGTTACAAGGAGCAAATAGGAAATTCCTGCTTCAACAAGGGTGCACTCATTCAATAAAGCTGCCCTTATTATTGCATTGATATTCATCACAAGCAATCAGTCCCGATGGTTGCATGTGGGCCTCTTTGACGACATTTGAATGATGACCACTCCTTAATTTTTTTTTAAAAAAAAAGCAACATTCCTATAGACATAGGAAGACAAGTACCTTAATTAAGAAGTAGGATATAGGTAAATCAAGCAACAAAAGGGACTCAAGCGTCTTTTGTCTTCGATCTCAATCATCTATCTTTGCCCATTATATTATCAATAATCTGATAATGTGTAGGTTTAGATCTTTCCATTAACATTTACCATTAATAAGAAATTTGACTACACTTAGTTGATAAAGTTGTAGAAACTCTTCATAAGTGCTTACTGCTCAGCCTTATTTTCCATTGCTAGCTAAGCTAGCAAACTACTTTAAGTTCTATCATTGCATCCCTCTTCGCAGCTCAGCCCTTGCCAAAAAGAATCCCTAAATAATAATGGACAGGTCTGGAAATGCATGACTTGAGCTATACGTGTACAGAAAAGCTGAAACTCTCCAATTTACAGATCAAAATGCCATCCAGAGGTGCTAAAACAAGTGCATGAGAGTCAATACTGCTACTTTTAACCATTGGATTCAATGTAAAGAGAAGTCAAGGATGAAACCTTTGTCATTGTGTTAACTGCAGTCTTTGAACAAGCATACGCAAGACCTCCAGGCAACTGTCCACGATTAAGTCCAGCAATGGAGGAGATAATGATAACACATCCCCCTTGCTTAGCTTCGCGCATGCGTAAGCAGACATACTTCGATACCAACCAAGTTCCAGTCATATTTGTTTTGACGATACTATCCCATTCCTCCTGTGACAAATCCAATGGAGTATGCACACGACCTGCATTAGGGAATAAGAAATAAAAAGGTTATACACTTTAGCTTAACCCTACATAGCTTTCAAGTTCAACTTTGACATATGCTAATTATAGTACAACAAATCAACAAATCAACTTTTAAACCAAACAAGGTAAAGTGGCAAATGGGCATGGGATTACACTTCAGAAGTGATCATTAAAAATACCAAAACGCGGTAAAGTGGCAAATGGGCATGGGATTACACTTCAGATGTGATCATTAAAAAAATTCAGAACCCAATAATCCCCAAGTAATGAGACTTAAGATAGCATGAAACACCATAAACACAAACTTATGATGGCGTGATCAAGAACATAACACGTGCTCAAACACCAACAATTTCCAAATGAAATTTTATTTCATCAAAGAACATATGCATATGACGTGGGGGAGACCACAGCGACACTTCAATTAAAGTTAGTTCTTGAAAGTTCCATTAAACTAAAAATCTCCCCAACCAAAAATACCAAATTCAAGTTAGTTCTTGAAAGTTCCGTTAAACTAAAAATCTCCCCAACCAAAAACAGCAATAACGACAATACCTAATTCTCAATAATTTCCTATTATTGTAAAATTTTATTCTTCAACAATTAATCCCCTATTAAATCTTTAAAAAAAACGTTTCTTTTTCTTTAGCTTCTACCTTTTTATTTTATCATAACAAGATTCTGACAGATTTTAATTACTATGATCAATAATTTTCTAAATATATATTATCTAAACTTAGCCTACAATTCCAACTAAAATGAAAATTCAACCACAGAAATGAAATTATTGATGGCTAATTAAAAATAAAAGAAATTCAAATTCTTGAAAAAAAAAAACAAAATTCTAAAAATTCTACTACAATCTACGGAATATCAAATGAGCAGAAAATGAAATTAAAAAAATTAAAAATTAAAAGAATAAAAACAGAAACGAAAAAGTTACCTCTAACACCAGCATTGTTGATGAGAGCATCAATGCGTCCAAAAGCCTCCCAAGCTTTGTTAACGGCAGCTTCAATATTGGGCGCATCGGAGCTGACGTCAAGCTCAACAGGAACGGCCCTGAGCTGACCCACCGTGGAATCACCGGAGTTGGAACCGAGTTGATTGATCTCATCGCAAAGTGTTTGAAGCCGGTCAATTCTGCGAGCAGCGGCTATGATTTTACAACCGGCTTTGGCTAAGTCTAAACAGAAGTCTTTTCCGAGTCCGGATGATGCGCCGGTGACCATTACAACTTTGCCCCTCAGCTCGTGCCATGGCTCAAGCTGCGTTGACACGTGGCTTGGCATTTCTGGATTTCTCATAGTGGATTGGAGTGGGCGGGAGCCCGAGTGGGGTTTTAATAGTGACTGAAATTAGTAGGCTGTTTGTTTGGAAAGCATTTCTTAAATAGTACTATTTTTTTAAATACAAAATTATCATTATTTTATGGCCAGTAATGATAGGGAATAAAAAGTTTTTTTTATACAAAATTAAAATTTTACTCACGTAATATTTTATTATGAGTAAAGATAAAATTTTCATGAAATTAATTACATTATTTTATAAAAAAATTCATATTTTCTACTATTATTCTTTTATCATTATTAAATATAACTAAATTCCCTAATCTCTAAGGGTCTCGAGTTTCTTAATAATTATTCGCGAATTCTAAATAGAATATTCAAAAATTAGACTGTCCATGCAATATATGAGAAATTACAAGAGATTTAGGGAGGAAATGAAAAAAAAAAGTCAATCAATCCAATTTATCAAGCTAATCAAAAGAGGAATGGAATTTTTTATTCATTTATTGAATGTTGACCCATTAAGATGAGAAATTAGAACATTTTTTATTGAATAGTCAAAATACTGCTCTCATTAATTTGTTAAGTTAACAAATTTTTTTTTTTTATCAAAAGAAGGCTATTGCCTGTTATATGTTATGAAATACTTAATGGTGGATGTCAATTCAATAGCTTTGAACTCTAAAGATAAGTTGTTAATGTATATTTAATATTCTATCTTATCTTTAATATATAAGTTACACATGAAATGTAACTATAAAATGATCACTTCCCATGTAATTTGTGTACGAACAAAGAGGTGAAGGAAAAAGCATTTTGAATGAGAGAATATCTCATTATCTTTCCTAACTTTTGTTTTTGTTTCCATTTATTTTATTACTTATATTGATAACTCTCAGCATATATTACCTTATAATATTCTATATATATTAATATTAGTATTAGTTTTATAACACGTTATCAGCACGAGACTCTACTAGCTAAGGAGACTTTTGGAATAAATCGAGTTTTCAGGTAGTATTGCTCCTTTTGTTTTAATTCATTTTAATGGCTAATCTTACAAACCAAGAATTTGTGCCTCTTGATATTTCTGGAAAAAATTATTTATCATGGATATTGGATGTTGAAATACATCTTGAATCAATGGGTCTTGGAAATACAATTGTTGAGAATAATGATGCAACAAACCAAGACCGTGCCAAAGCTATGATATTCCTTCGTTGTCATTTAGATGAATGATTGAAAACGGAATATCTTACTGTCAAGAATCCGCTTGACCTTTGGCATGATCTGCAAGAAAGATTCAACCACCTGAAGTTGGTTGTACTTCCAAAGGCCCGGTATGTTCAGAATTACTTCTCAATTGAAATTATGTGGAGAAAATGTTACTGATAATGATATGTTGGAAAAGACATTTTCTACTTTTCATGCATCGAATATGCTCCTGCAGCAGCAATATCGAGAAAGAGGATTCAGAAGATATTCTGAACTAATTGCATGTCTTCTTCTGGCTGAACAAAACAATGAATTGTTATTAAAAAATCATGAATCCCGTCCAACTGGTACTAGTCCATTCCCTGAAGTGAATGCGACTCAAGCTCAAAACTATGGTCGTGGAAATAACCGTGGTAAAGGCCGTGGACGTGGACATGGCCGTGGTCGTGGACGCGGTCGTGATAGAAATATGTCTTATAATCAGAATGATTATTACAGTGGCAAGAAACATAATAACCCCAGAAGTGGGTTGATGAAAAGAAAATAGAAGAAAAGAAAAATGGTGAAAATAAATGCTACCGATGTGGCATGGAAGGCCATTGGACCCGTACCTGTCATACGGCTGAACATCTTGTCAAACTTTATCAAGCATCATTCAAAAAGAAACATGAAGGTGTTGAGACAAACTTTATTGATCAAAATAATGATAATGATAATGATGATGTTGATATGACAAATCTCGACACAGCAGATTTTTGTGAGCACTCTAAAGATGCAATATGATCATATTTTTATAAACACCCTGAAGGTGTAATATGATCATGTAATAAATATTTAATATTATGAATTTTATTATTTTCGTATCTTTTAATGTAATTTTATTTTAGTAATAAAGTTTACAAATTTTATTTGTGTTTATTGATTAATGTTTACTTATTAATGTTTACTCATTAATTTTTATTTATTAATATTTTTTATGATTTGTTATATTCTTCCTGAAGAAGACATGAATACCAAATACTTGGGATTAAAAAATAGTGATGATGACATTTGTCTCATTAACAGTGCTACTACGCACACTATACTTAAAGATAAAAGGTATTTTTCCTTCCTGAAGATGGGAAAAACTAATGTTCATACAATAAGTGGTAGTGCTGAATTAATTGAAGGCTCTGGAAGAGCTACAATATTTCTCCCTGAAGGAACAAAATTTGTTATAAATAATGCACTTCTATCTACAAAGTCTCGAAGAAATTTATTGAGTTTTAAAGATATTCGTCGAAGTGGATATCATATTGAGACTATGAATGAGATAAATGGTGAATTTTTATTAATTACAAATACCATTTCTGGAAGAAAATGTGTATTAGAAAAATCACCATCTTATTCATCTGGTTTATATTATACAAAAATAAGTGCAATTGAAAGTCATCACTTAGTATACCAGAAGTCTACAAATTTCGATAATTTTATAATATGGCATGATCGTCTGGGACATCCTGGTTCCATTATGATGAGACGGATCATTGAAAATTCAAATGGCCATTCATTGAAAAATCAAAGAGTATTGAACTCTAATGATTTTTCCTGTGTTGCTTGCTCCCAAGGAAAATTAATAATTAGACCATCATCTCTTAAAGTGGGAATTGAATCCCCTGCATTTCTAGAACGAATTCATGGTGATATATGTGGGACTGTAGACCCACCATGTGGACCATTTAAATATTTTATGGTGTTGATCGACGCATCAACAAGATGGTCACACGTATGCTTATTATCATCTCGAAACCTAGCGTTTGCGAGATTGCTTGCTCAGATAATTAAGCTATGAGCACAATTTCCGGATCACCCAATTAAGAAAATTCGTCTAGATAATGCTGCTGAATATTCATCACATGCTTTCGATGATTATTGCATGTCGCTTGGAATAAGTGTTGAACATCCTGTAGCTTATGTTCACACACAAAATGGTCTTGCTGAATCATTTATTAAACGGTTGCAATTAATTGCTAGACCGTTACTTATGAAGTCTAAACTTACTTTATCTGCTTGGGGACATGCTATATTACATGCAGCAACACTTGCAAGAATAAGACCGACGAGTTATCATACTTATTCCCCCCTGCAATTAGCATTTGGTTATGAGCCTAATATTTCTCATTTGAGAATTTTTGGTTGTGCGGTTTATGTCCCAATTACACCGCCACAATGTACTAAAATGGGACCCCAAAGAAGATTGGGAATATATGTCGGATATGAATCACCGTCTATTATATTGAACCATTAACATGTGATTTATTTACTGCTAGATTTGTTGATTGTCATTTTGACGAATCACATTTCCCGACATTAGGGGAAGGAAAAGATCAACCGAAAAAAGAAATCACATGGAAAATATCATTGAATTTTCTTGATCCTCGGACAAAAGAAAGTGAACTGGAAGTTCAAAGAATTATACATTTGCAAAGAATTGCAAATCAATTACCGGATGCATTTAATGACTCCAGAAGAGTTACTAAATCACATATTTTCGCTGAAAATACTCCAGTGAAAATTGATATTCCTGAAGGAAAAATTACCAGTGCTAATGAGTCTCATGCACTCTTGAAGCGTGGTAGACCTCTCGGTTCCAAAGATAAAAATCCTCGAAAGAAAAGAGAATTAAATAATGATAAGAGTCAAGAACTCCAAAATATTGCCAGTGACAAAATTCAACCTCCTGAAGAGGTTACTCCTGAAGAGATTGCTCCTGAAGAGATTACTCCTGAAGAGAATATGATTATAGAAAATTCAATAAATTTTGTCACTACAGGAAAAAGTTGGAATCGAAAAGATATAATTATAGATAATGCTTTTGCATATAATGTAGCACTTGATATTATGGAAGAAGACGAGGATCATGAGCCTAGATCGGTTGATGAATGTCGTCGAAGAAATGATTGGTCAAAATGGAAAGATACAATCCAATCTGAATTGGATTCACTGGCAAAACGAAAAGTATTGGACCTGTAGTTCAAACACCAGAAGGTGTAAAGCCAGTGGGATATAAATGGGTGTTCGTGCGAAAAAGAAATGAGAAAAATGAAATTGTGAGATATAAAGCACGGCTTGTAACCCAAGAATTTACACAAAGGCCTGGATTTGATTATGATGAGACATATTCACCTGTAGTGGATGGAATTACATTTAGATATCTTGTGAGTTTAACAGTGCATGAAAAGCTTGATATGCGTCTATTGGACGTAGTCACCGCTTATTTATATGGAACACTGGACAATGATATCTATATGAAAATCCCTGAAGGATTTAGCATGCCTGAAGCATATAAATTAAACCTAGAGGAGTTTATTCCATAAAATTACAAAGGTCTTTGTATGGACTCAAACAATCTGGACGTATGTGGTATAATCGTCTTAGTGAATGTTTAATTAAAGAATGTTATATAAATGACCCAATATGTCCATGTGTTTTTATTAAGAAAGATGAGTCAAATTTTGTTATCATTGCCATATATGTTGATGATCTCAACTTAATTGGAACTCATGAAGAGATCCAAAAGGCAGTTGAATATTTAAAGAAAGAATTTGAGATCAAGGATTTTGGAAAGACCAAATTTTGCCTTGGTTTGCAAATTGAACATTTTCAAGATGGGATTTTTGTTCATCAAACTACATATACCCAGAAGGTATTAAAACGATTTTATATGGATAAAGCACATCCATTGAGTACTCCGATGATCGTTCGGTCACTTGATCCTATTAAGGATCCTTTTAGATCAAAAGAGGAAAATGAAGAGATTCTTGGTCCCGAAGTACCATATCTTAGTGCTATTGGTGCACTAATGTATCTTGCTAATTGTACAAGACCAGATATATCATTTGCAGTGAATTTGTTAGCAAGATTCAGCTCTTTTCCTACAAAATGACATTGTAATGGTGTTAAGCACATTCTTTGCTATCTCCAAGGAACATTTGATCTTGGATTATATTATTCATATGATTCTCGACCAGAATTGCTGGGTTATGCTGATGCTGGGTATTTATCTGACCTGCATAAAGCAAAGTCACAGACTGGATATTTGTTTACATGTGGTGGTACAGCTATTTCATGGCGATCCACAAAACAAACAATTACTGCTACTTCTTCAAATCATGCTGAAATTATAGCAATTCATGAGGCCAGTCGAGAATGTGTTTGGCTAAGATCAATAACCCACTATATCCGGAAGAATTGTGGATTATCTCCAGAAGAAGAAAATACTCCAACAATATTATATGAAGACAATGCGGCTTGTATAGCTCAATTAAAAGGAGGATATATCAAAGGAGATAGGACGAAACATATTTCACCAAAATTCTTCTTTACTCACGATCTGCAGAAGAATGGTGAAATTGACGTGCAACAAATCCGGTCAAGTGATAATTTGGCAGATTTATTTACCAAGGCATTACCGACAACAACTTTTGAGAAATTAGTAAGGAATATTGGAATGCGTCGGTTGAAGGATCTCAAATGATTTTTGAATCAGGGGGAGAGATTAATACACAAGAATAGTGTACTCTTTTTCCTTCACTAGGATTTTTTCCCACTAGGTTTTTTCCTAGTAAGGTTTTAACGAGGCATATTCTTTGTGTAATTGACATCCAAGGGGGAGTGTTATGAAATACTTAATGGTGGATGTCAATTCAATAGCTTTGAACTCTAAAGATAAGTTGTTAATGTATATTTAATATTCTATTTTATCTTTAATATATAAGTTACACATGAAATGTAACTATAAAATGATCACTTCCCATGTAATTTGTGTACGAACAAAGAGGTGAAGGAAAAAGCATTTTGAATGAGAGAATATCTCATTATCTTTCCTAACTTTTGTTTTTGTTTCCATTTATTTTATTACTTATATTGATAACTCTCAGCATATATTACCTTATAATATTCTATATATATTAATATTAGTATTAGTTTTATAACATTATATTAATAATTTATACAGTATATCCTATAATATATACATTGTTCCAACAATACTTAACTCATGGTCATAGCCCTTGGAATTGACACGGGATCTTCTGTCCAAGATTTTATCTGTCTTATTCTGTCCTAATTAAAACTACGTCATAGGGTTCACTAATCTCTTGGTTAGGGTCTAATAATTTTAAAGTAATTTTAATGATATTTATGCATTTAGTCCCTACTTTTAATGAAACTACGTAGTTTTAAACGTTAGACAGAATAGGACTGGATAAATATTGGACAGAGGATCTGGACTCCTTGGAATTGGTCTTAAGACCCTTTATACGGTGAAGATTTGGGTTTTAAATTCTCGATTTTTAATATCACATTTCTATGTGCTTCTTTTATCTCTACTTTGGAGATAAAAAATTTACACGGGATCTTCTGTCCAAGATTTTGTCTGTCTTATCCTGTCCTAATTAAAACTACGTCGGAGGGTTCATTAATCTCTTGGTTATGGTGTAATAATTGTAAAGTAATTTTAATGATATTTATGCATTTAGTCCCTACTTTTAATGAAACTATGTAGTTTTAAACGTTAGACAGAATAAGACTGGATAAATAATGGACAGAGGATCTGGACTCTAAAAAGTTAGGATAGATAACCTCAATGATCCATCAACTTAGAGGTAAATATTCTTCTGATTCTTGATGGTGAAAAAATTACATTTTAATCTTTCAGTTTAGATTTTGTCACAAAAACATATTTCAACTCATTTTTTACCAATATGAAAAGTAATGTCATTTAAGGTGATATTATTCATCATTCAAAACAACTTAATTTTGTGTCACGTAACTAGGATGTTGTTTATGAAATGGATAAAAAATGGAATGAATGTCATTTATGTGATAAAATATAGGGTAAAATACACTAAACCCCTCTATACTATTGCTCTGTTCTACCTTCATCCCATATAGTTTTGATTACAACAATTAACTCCCTTAACTTTTTAAATTAAATAAAATCAATAACAACGTTAAATATAGTCAATGAAAAGATAATTTTAATCCGACTAAAACTCTTTAATACATACGACAACTAATTAATTTATGAAAAAAATGAATAGAGCCATGTAAATATAATTTTAACCTTATTAGAATGGTTCAATATCTACAACACTAATTGTATTCCTATCATAAATGTTCAATATTTCAAACATCCAATTAAACTTTTAAAAATATAAAATATAATAAATTGACATGAAACTAACTAGCAATGAAAGAGATTTTTCATGATATATTCTACATATTTGTCATGATTACTTTCTTAGCATAAAAGGATTACTTCTTAATCTTGTGAAAGAATTTTAGATTTTCAGTTATTGATTACTTTTATTAAATAATTCTTTATTTTGAAGTTAATCTTGTCATTTTATTATCTTATAATAAAGTCATGTTTTTAATTTCATTTAATTACTTTCTAACATATGCTATTGCTTGGTTGTGACCTCATAGTAATACAAATTGCAACCACGAGGGCTCATGTAAGATGCATAGGATTACTGATTGAAAAGTAGAAAGTGATACTCTAGGTCTCTAGAGTAGATATTTTCTCTTTTTCCATCTTAGTCATTTATTGATAAATTCATGTAATGGAGTAGTACTCCATATTTATTGCTTTCCTTTTGTAACGACGTGGTTGAGTATATCCAGCGTCGTATTTTGTCCATTTGTATAAATATTGTGACTAAAAAAAACACAAAATAATAGTAAACCCACATATCTATTATTTATTTATTTTAGGTGAGTTAAAAAAGAGATTAAAGAATAAAGTTTTATTCATAAAAAATTAAAATAGGCTCATATATATGTAATGATATTGGACCCAAAATTCAAAATCAAATGATACAAATTATAAATTAAAAAATGACAATAGGCCATATATTGTTTTTGGATGAAATTTCAAAACAACCAAAAAGTTCAAAATTCTTAAAAAAAAAATTTTACCCCGGATTTTGGTCGAATTTTTTTAAAGGGCTATCTTCAATTTACCCCCATGAAAGATAGTCTTTAATCACTTTACCCACATAAAAGTTTTTTATTATCACTTTGCACCGTTGACTATCAATTAAAGATGCTAACGGATAACATCATTAATTTTTAATTTTAAATGACAATTTTATCCATCAATAAGAAATAAATTAAATTATATTTGTCCCTCTTATATTTAAACATTAATTTCAATTTATCTACTCTATAATTTTTTATTAATACTTAAATATTATTAGTTTGAGACATAAAATACTTGATCAATTTTTTTAACAAAATAAGATACTTGTTTATTTTATTCATTTTTTTTCTTTTTCTTTTATATAAATAAATATGTCAAGTTTCTTGTAATTTATGAATTTGTTTTACTCATTTTAGTTTGTTGTGTCTTTATAATATGATTGTTTATCTTATTTGTATTATTGACAATTTAAAACATTGATTTAATATCTTAAATTTTTTTTATTATATTATTATATGTATTAAAGTAATCTAATCAACATAATAAAATTATATAATGACAAAATAAATAAATAAAATAATTATTTGCTTATTAGTTGTAAGGTGTATATTTATTATAAATATATATTTTTCTAATAGAGATATCTTTTATACTTAATAAATTTAATTAAAAATTCATTCACTCTAAATTAAAAATCCATAGATATCATAGTGGTAAAATAAAATATTTTATTAATTTTTTATTAAAGAATTAAAAAAAATTGGACAAAGTATGTATTATTTTATTACATTCCAAAAAATTAAATAATTCATATGAGGCTTTTATTGACCAAGTACATTAAAAATAGTTAACAAATTATAAAAAAAATAGTAAACCGTATCCAAAATCTAAATTTTTTAGTAAGATTATATATATTATTCTATTATATAAAATAATAATAAAAAATTTAATTTGTTAAAGTATATATAAAGAAAAAAGAAAATAAAATGATGATAAATTAGGATAAGATTTTTAGAATTAAATTTAAGGGTAAAATAGTCTAAAATATAAAAAAGTAATTTTTTTAAGGCAAAATTTAAAACTTTCATTTAAATATAGTAACAGAATATCCTTATCGGTGCAAAGTACTAATAAAAATCTTTGATGGGGCAAAGTGATTAAAGGTCATCTTTCATAGGGGTAAATTGAAGATATATTTTAATGAAAATCAGGACCAATGACAGGCTGGACTAGCTAGTAATGTTCGATTTTCAAAATATTGGAAAAAAGATTCCATACGAACCCTACTAGAAAAGAAAATTTTAAAAATAAAGAAAAATCATTCATTTCATGGGAATGCTTTAATAGTCCAGAATTTGACAACAATGATTTCTATGGTTGTAATCATTAACACTATTTGGAGTATATCTGCTCTTTACAACACAACAGCATAATGTTTTGGTTGCTGAAACGTAGAGTATATATTGAATCCAATAGTGATATAAGATAAAGTGCCATATAATTAAGCAAATATTGAAAGTTTATCTAATGTATAGATGCAGAAATTTAAGAATTACCTTTTTCCATAATTATTAAAGTCAAAATATTTTTTCCAAGAATAAATCTGAAATAAAAATAAAAGATAGAAAATATTTCTGTTGGCGAAAGGTGTTTCCAATATATGTCTTAATTTTTTTTTAAAAAAAATCCAGTTGTCAAATGGAATACCATAGGTTATCTCTTATCTAATTGCTAAAAATATAAAATAATTATCTAATTCATTTATCTGGAGAGAAAAAGACAATTTAGATCTCCAAAATTTTAAATAGTGACACTTTTGGTCTTTAATGATTTTGAATGACCTAATATGATTTCCAAAGTTTTAATTTGTGACAATTGATAGATTTTTTTTATTGGTTGACAAAATATCACATATTAAACACATGCCAAAAACATAAATTTTCTTTTTTTATACAATAAAAGACAAAACCCTACAATGGTGGATTATTTTTTTTAATCAACAAAAAAAATTCGTTAATTATCTTGGTCACAAATGAGAATTAGAGATCAAAATATCACTCTTTAAAATTTTTGGAGACTGAAATTATCATATACATAATCTATCGATAACTAATTTAATATTCCCCAACTTAGAATATATTGCATGCTTTGCTAATTTGTGCCTACTTTTTCCAAGAAGCCCGAGCTAGCTAAAACACTTGTGGTCCCTAAGCCATTTAAAATTGATTCCAAATCAACTAAACAAAGAAAGTCCCAATTTAGGTCCTCTTTGTTATTTAGCTCCATTTTTGAATTAAATTAATAAAATTGAGGATGACATAAATCGATTTTGTCAAAAGAAAAAAAAAACTATTACTTCGAAAGAAAATGGCACGCTATATACAAAATAAAAAAATCACAAAAACTTTTATTCTATTTTTTATTGGTTAAAAAAAATGAATTGATCAAGAAATGGGCACGATTATAATGGCATGTCTAACAAAATGCAATGCCCTTGTCATGGATTCCATGCCAGCTTTTGAAGAACTATAGGCAACACCACCGGGCACCACTGCTCGGTTGAGAGCAGAGATGGATGAAATATTAATGATGGAACCTTCTTTACGAGCATTGCGCATATGAGCACCAACATACTTTGATACTAACCATGCTCCTGTTAAATTTGTTCTAATTGTAACATTCCATTCCTCCTCAGAAAGATCCAATGATGAACTTACTTTTCCAAAAATACAAAAATTAACGATAAACTAAATTAAGATTGAGCTAGCTAGCTTCCAAAAAGGGTCTTAAGAATACATTGCAAGTTGTTTAAAAGGACAAATGAATTTGGTTTAAGAAATCCTTTATGAACCAATTTTTTTGTTTTTTTATGGGTAAATGAATCCAATAGCTCCTCAACTTGAGGTATTGTATATATCTTATAATTTTGAAAAAGTTATATGTTAGTCACTCAATTTGATTTTTATTGCATAAATATTTTTCAATTCATTTTTCATCTATTTGATTAGTTGTGCCGTTAGTCATGTTATTCAAAACGACATTGTTTTGAATGATAAACGATATCATATGACTAAATATGTTATTTGTAAAATTGATGAAAATAAGTTGAAACACCATTTTTGTGACAAAATCTAAGTTGAGGGACAAAAATGTAATTTTGTCAAGATTAGTGAACAACATGATACTTACCCTTAGTTAAGGAACTATTGGTATTTTTTTTGTATTAGAGATTAACTAGAAAAAACTAGGGTTAGGCTATTAATTTTATTTGTATTTTGACAAACAAATATATGAATGCATATATTTGGACCTAATTCAAGCATTTTTCTTCCATTAGACAAAATAATTAAACTTTGACAAGCATTTTAATTATTATTGTCTCATATTCTCTTCTTTTGCCATCTACGTCCTTTCCTCTCAAGATAAACAATTAAAAAAGAAAAGTATTATAAATTATAACTCTCACTAGTAACAATATCATATAGCTCAATCACATCGATCGAGCTAATGAACAAAATGTATGGAATTGTAGCATTTAAAAGGTAATTATTTCCACCGTCCTTTGATTTAAAGGTTTGGTTTGCTTTTGTTACATTCTTTAAAAAAATTTATTTTCGATTATCATGTTGTAATTTGATTTTCAATGGTAGTTTGTTTATTTTTCATGTAACAAAAATTCAATTCCAATGACCATTTAATATGTATATATCAAACATTATAAACTTTTATACCTTTCTATTTATAACGCGTAATAATTAATATTGATCAAATTGAAATTTAAGTGAAAAAATGGATGAATGACCATTTGAAACTCAAATTATAATAAAAGGAACCAAAAAACTGTAACTTTTTTAAAACATGAAGAAAAAAGCGAAAGAGCTCACAATGAGTCACAAGTTGAGAGACAATTATTACGATATTATTGAGGAATATTTTTCCAGAATATGTTTCCTTAATATACACCTCTGTATTTAGGTAAATATATCTTTGTGATTAGCAATTTCTATGTGGAGGATGAACCGAGCTTTAAGAACACGGATTCTCTTCAACTTTCTGTAATATATATACACCTTTATTGTGAATGAAGAGGCAAGGAGATTAAGTGGAGAATTTGTCACTTTGTGAGAATTTGTCATTTTGTCATGGTATCAAAGCCTTGATAGGTTCTAGGACACATATTTTTACAGTACTTTAGCCTCCACGAGAGATCATGGCTGGCGGAGAGGGAGAAAAGAAAAGAGATGGTGACAAAAGGGTGGATATGACATATCATCTTGAATCGAGTGATGGTTACGACAAATCCTATTGCATTCAACTACACTGGTGAGGGGACCGACCTCGCAGCTGAAGGGGACCGGGTCATGGTGGAGGACGGACAGGAAGAGGAGATGGGCGCGCAGGTTTTAGCCATGGCAGAGGGCATGGTGCACCTCCTGTTCGTGCAAATAAAGCTGGTGGGGTTGGAACTTTAATTGGGCAGCATGCAGGAAACTCACAGGGGCTGGCGGGTACAACCAAAACTGCGGCTCTTGCGGGTGTTTCAACAACGCAACTCCAACAATTTCTTGCATTTTTAAACTTAGCCAAAACAAACGATCGACTACATGGTAAAAACAGTGATTTTAGTTGGATTATCGATACAGGAGCGTTGAATCATGTGACGTGCACCTTATCTATTTTGAGAAATGTAAGAAAGGTGAAATACTGTTCGGTCGGATTGCCGGATGGAAACACGGTAGAAGCACACCAAGAAGGGAGTGTTGTGTTGCCAGGAGGATTGAAGATTGATAATATGCTTTATGTCCCACAATTAACATGCAATTTGATTTTTGTGACTCAATTAATTGATGAATCAAATTGCGTTGTACTATTCACTAAATATATGTGTGTTATACAGGACCAACTGGCGAGGAAGGTGATTGGAGCGGGTGAAAGATTGGATGGACTTTATTTTTTCCGTAGTGTTCCTCAAGTGAAGGCCTTGACAGTGGATGGTGATTTATCATTCGAGTTGTGGCATCAACGAATGGGGCATCCGTCGGAGAAAATATTGAAGATGATTCCCGCTGTTAGTCATTATTGTCGGAACAATAATAAAGCTTGTGATATATTTCCGCATGCAAAGCAACCTAGATCAAGTTTTCCTATTAGTACGAATAAAGCTGGTAGAATTTTTGAACTTATTCATTTGGATTTGTGGGGGCCTTATAAGACTCGTTCTTCGTGTGGGGCTACCTATTTTTTGACAATAGTGGACGATTTTTCAAGAGGTGTTTGGGTATATTTACTATGCAATAAAATGGAAGTTGAGTCTATGTTCCTTAATTTTGTTGCTATGGTTGAACGTCAATTTGAACAAGTGATAAAACGTGTGAGAAGTGATAATGGGACCGAATTTAATTGTTTGCTTGATTATTTTCGAAATAGTGGGATTATTTTTTAGACTTCTTGTGTTGGGACTCCACAACAAAATGGGAGGGTTGAGAGAAAACACCAACACATTTTAAATGTGGCTAGAGCATTAAGATTTCAAGGGAACTTACCAATCAAATTTTGGGGGGAGTGTGCGTTGGCAGCATGTCACTTGATTAATAGAACACCCTCTACTGTTCTTAAGAATAAATCACCATATGACATGTTGTTTGGGAAAGTACATTCTTATGATGCTATTCGTGTATTTGGTTGCCTTTGTTATGCTCATAATCAACGACACAAAGGTGATAAATTTGCAAGTAGGAGTCGTAAGTGTGTTTTTGTTGGCTACTCATTTGGGAAGAAAGGTTGGAAATTGTATGATTTAGAAACGCATGAGTACTTTGTATCGAGAGATGTGAAGTTCTTTGAGAAAAAATTTCCTTTTGTGACAAATCAACCACGTAATCTGGTGACTCCTATGCTGGCTAACAATGAGGATGGGGTATGGAGTGAGGATAAGGGTACCGATGAGTGCGCTGTGTGTGTTGAGGGGGGGGGGGGGGGGGGGGGGGGGGGGGGGGGTTGGAGGCAGCGTCCCCATCCGTTAAAGGGGGGTCTGGGGATGCGGCGCAGCCTGTGTAGCAGGCTCGCAACGATGAGGATAGTGCGTGGATGAGGGGTTGAAGCATTCGGTAGAGGATCAAGGTGTGCAAGTTGACGGTGAGCTCGGGAGAGGAAAACGGGCCAAAACTCCTTCAACACGGTATCGCGATTTTGTTACTCATACTGTACGAAAAATAAGTCTATCTGAGAATTCATCCACTACTTCATCTTCCTCAGGTACGCCCTATCCTATAACATATTCTATGAATTGTGAACGTTTTTCTGTGAGACATAGGAATTTTCTTGCAGCAGTGACAGCGGGATATGAGCCAAAGTGTTTTAAAGAAACGATGAAAGACTCAGGATGGTGAGATGCGATGGATAAGGAGATACGAGCTCTTGAAGACAATGAGACTTGGGTAATTGAGACTCTTCCACCCGGAAAGAAAGCTCTAGGGAGCCAGTGGATATATAAAATTAAGTATAGGTCCGATGGTAGCATAGAGCGACTCAAAGCAAAACTTGTGATTTTTGGCAATCATCAGGTGGAAGGAATTGACTATAATGAGACATTTGCTCCTGTGGCAAAATTGGTCACGGTTCGTACTTTTCTTGCAGTTGCTGCTATTAAAAATTGGGAGGTACATCAAATGGATGTGCATAATGCTTTTCTTCACGGTGACTTGAGTGAGGAGGTTTATATGAAGGTTCTGCCAGGTTTCAAAAATACAAATCCTAACGTGGTTTGCAGATTGAAAAAATCGTTGTATGGTCTGAAACAAGCTCCCCGATGTTGGTTCGCCAAACTGTCAATAGCGTTGAAGAATTATGGATTTGTGCAATCATATTCAGATTATTCCCTATTTGTGTTGTGTAGAGGACGAACGCAAATCAACGTGTTAGTTTATGTTGATGACTTGATTATTGCAGGGAATGATAAGGTTGCATTGACAATTTTTAAAGATTATCTTGACAGGTGCTTTCATATGAAGGATTTGGGAGTTTTGAAATACTTCTTAGGCCTAGAGGTAGCCCGTAATCCAGAAGGAATTTTTCTTTGCCAACGAAAATACACACTTGATATAATTTCTGAAACAGGTTTATTGGGAGCAAAGCCTGTAGCAATTCCAATGGAACAAAATCATAATTTGGCTCTTGCTTAGAGCGCATTACTTGCGGATCCGGCACCGTATAGGCGACTTGTAGGGCGATTGATTTACTTGTCAGTGACAAGACCTGATCTTGCATATTCGGTTCATATTTTGTCCCAATTTATGCAACAACCTCGTGATGATCATTGGGAGGCAGCACTCACGGTCATGAGGTATTTGAAGAAGAGTCCGGGGCAAGGAATTTTACTTCGCACTGATAGTGACCTAAGTCTAGAAGGGTGGTGTGATTCAGATTGGGCTAGTTGTCCTCTTACACGACGTTCCTTGACAGGATGGTTCGTGTTACTTGGTTGTTCTCCTGTGTCGTGGAAGACCAAGAAGCAACAAACAGTGTCTAGATCGTCTGCGGAGGCTGAGTATAGATCAATGGCAGCAACAGTGTGTGAATTAAAGTGGCTTAAATACCTTTTAGGTGACTTAGGTGTGCGACATCCGAAAGGTATGAATTTGTATTGTGACAGTCAGTCGGCCTTGTACATTGCTCAAAATCCACTTGTTCACGAAAGAACGAAGCATATAGAGGCTGACTGCCATTTTGTTCGAGATGCGGTAACTGAAGGGCTGATTTGTCTGTCGTACGTTTCCACTAGTGTTCAATTGGCAGACATTTTTACCAAAGCGTTGGGGAAAGCGAAATTTGAGTTTCTTCTCCGCAAGTTGGGCGTTTGAGATCTTCACACTCCAACTTGAGGGGGGTATTACGATATTATTGAGGAATATTTTTCCAGAATATGTTTCCTTAATATACACCTCTGTATTTAGGTAAATATATCATTGTGATTAGCAGTTTCTATGTGGAGGATGAACCGAGCTTTAAGAGCACGGATTCTCTTCAACTTTCTGTAATATATATACATCTTTATTGTGAATGAAGAGGCAAGGAGATTAAGTGGAGAATTTGTCATTTTGTCAACAATTCATACCTCTAATTCCAGCATTATTAACCAAAGCATTAATATGTCCAAATGCATCCCAAGCTCTTTGTACGGGCACTTCAATGGTACGAGAATCAGCAGTAACATCAACCTCAACAGCCACGGCTCGAAAAGAACATTGAGAACTCAAACGATCATCATCAGCCATTAATGATGAAGCGTTTGATTGATTGATTTCTTCACAAAAGGATTTGAGTCTGTCCACTCGACGGGCAGCAGCAACAATTTTGCAACCAGCCCTGGCAAGGTCTAGGCAGAATTCTTTGCCAAGCCCTGAAGATGCATCGTGACTAAAACAATTTTGCCATCAAAATGATTCCATGGTTCCAACTGGACTTGATTTGCTATTGATTTTCTTTTGATGCCTTCTCCTTCTATATGAAGTCATTAACTTACTTATATACACTATGTGGTTCCACAATAAGGGTATGTTAGACCCTCACCACTCATAAAGTCTAACCTCAAACCAATCTAACAAATTCAAAAACGGAAATTTGCAAAAATCACCCATCACATTTTTTTTATAAACACTTTTTAATTAGTCGCATTTAAAATGATACAATTTAGTCATTCACTTTAAAAATTTGAACTAAATTCATTCTTACATCTATAATTAACATTTTTTAACATAAAAAATAAACTTGTTGTCAATTTAACTATTACACGTGTATATTTTTTTATTAAAATAGTAGATAAAATTAGATAGAAAGATAAATTTAGTAAGTATTTTTTAATATGAGTGACAATTTTATATCATTTCAAATCGAGCAAACTGCCCAAAAATTACTAAACTTTGCTCAAATAAGCTTTTTGGCCATCAAATTTTAAAGTAGTAGAAAAGATCATTGGACTCTTTAAATTGTATGTGTCTTTAAATCTAATTAATCCGTTTGTGCTAACATAATCTAATTTTTTTAGTGTAAATTTGTGGAGGCACCTTAATTTTCCTTTCTCTTTCTCTTTCGAGTTGATTCCCCTTCTACATCGACTGATAAAATTTCTCCATAGCCAAATAAAATCATCTCCACCGGCGTTGGCTTGTTGGAAGCCATGAGAAGCTCTCCAATTTGAAAGAATTGAACCCCAGGCGTTTTAAGGCTTCCTTCAATTCAGTTGTTCTCCACGGATGGGGACTGATGAAGCTGAAAATTGCACCTCGGGAAAATGGCCGAGCTGAAATAGTCCGAGCTCCAAGCAATATATTTCATTTTCTTATCTACAAAAAAGAATAGCGTTAGAGTAAAAGCCCGAGGTAATCCCCGGGAGTTTCACTCCGATGCTAAAGTCAGTAGTTGTAGTATATCTCCTTAATTAATGCATTCACGTATATATAAAAACTGAACAATATTACCGTTAAACCGCGTCCATACTTTCCTCCTTGATCCCTGGTGAACTGTTATAACTACTTGATGGCTTGTTCCTTCATATTAGGGAATATTCAAATATTTGTTATATCAATACCTCCTCAAGTCGGTATAAATATGTTTATCCCGACTTGATACTAACTTCCAAATATTTCCGAGTTGATCTTCTTGACCCTTCTTACGAAGAATGATGTTTCGATATCAGAGAAGAGATAAACTTGTTCTTCGTTATGATGCTTATCAATAACCCCTCACATCGGTTGAGATTCCCTTGGATCTTATCCGATCTGATCAATGTTATTTTCATTTTCCGCACACAATATATGTTGTCTGATCTGTGTATGCTTTCTTTGCTTTATATGCCCCCAAGCATATTAAGAGCTATATCGGCAAGTAATACGGAAATGACGAACTCCGTAGGTCTCCATAAATACGATGTATGTAATTCCGAACTAGATATCTAAGGAGGTATCCGACCTCCAGTGTTTAATTTGACCCCAAGCTAAGGAGTTATAGCACCTCCGAGCTAAAGAATTTTATGACCGAGCTGAATAATCCGACCTCCAGTGCTAAAGTGTTTTATGACCGAAATCCGAGCTGAGGATTTATCCGAAATCCGAGCTGAGAATTTATTCGAAATCCAAGCTGAGGATTTATTCGAAATCCCAGCTGAGGATTTATCCGAAATCCGAGTTGAGGATTTATTCGAAATCCCAGCTGAGGATTTGTCCGAAATCCAAGCTGAGGATTTATTCGAAATCCCAGCTGAGGATTTGTCCGAAATCCGAGTTGAGGATTTATTCGAAATCCCAGCTGAGGATTTATCCGAAATTCGAGCTGAAAAAATTTATCCACACTTGTAATAATCTAGCTTTCTTTGTTTTAGTTTTATTGTATTTTGGATTTATGTTTTCCAAAGTTTATTAACATTTTATCCTTAGAGATTTTGTCCCTGGATATAAATGTTTTGCTTTCCCTGAATTTTATTCTCGGGATTTTATCACCTTTGTTTCTCTAGAGATTTTTTCTCTGAAGTAGTTGAATATTTTCCCCAGAATTTATTCTCGGGGTTTTGCGTCATTTGCCCTTTCTAGAGATTCTGTTCCCCAAAATTTTGAGCTTGCCACGTATGTTGGGATTTTTTCACAGAGATCTTTTCCTCCGGAATTTATCACCAAAAAATATTTTATTCAAAAAGAACTGAATTGTTCTTATTACATTGCTGAAATGAACTTAATAAAACTTCCGAGCTAATAATACTTCAAAATTCCCGAACTCAAGTAATTCTTCAAACTCCCAATCTCAAGTAATTCTTCAAAATCCCGAGCTCTAATAATTTTTCAAAATTCCCGAGCTCAAGTAATTCTTCAAACGCCCGAGCTCAAGTAATTCTTCATATTTTATTCAAAAAGAACTGAATTGTTCTTATTACATTGCTGAAATGAACTTAATAAAACTTCCGAGCTAATAATACTTCAAAATTCCCGAGCTCAAGTAATTCTTCAAACTCCCGATCTCAAGTAATTCTTCAAAATCCCGAGCTCTAATAATTCTTCAAAATTCCCGAGCTCAAGTAATTCTTCAAACGCCCGAGCTCAAGTAATTCTTCAAACTCCCGAGCTAATGATACTTCCAAAATCCCGAGCTCAAGTAATTCTTCAAAATTCTGAGCTCTAATAATTCTTCAAAATTCCCGAGCTCAAGTAATTCTTCAAAATTCCCGAGCTCAAGTAATTCTTCAAAAGCCCGAGCTCATGATACTTCCAAAATCCCGAGCTCAAGTAATTCTTCAAAATTTCGAGCTCTAATAATTCTTCAAAATTCCCGAGCTCAAGTAATTCTTCAAAATTCTCGAGCTTGAGTAATTCTTCAAACTCCCGAGCTCTAGTAATATCCGAGCAGCACGCATACGTTTTCGCTGAGCAGCAACTTTATCCTCGGGTAGATTCCCTGACCTTAACATATAAATCGGGGTCATCTAATTTTCGGTTCCTTTTCCCCTCATCTCGGATTCTTATTCCTCTTTTTTCGTTATCCTTTTTCCTTTGGTATGCCTCTGCTCCTTTAGCATATTTTTCTGCTCGGTCCAACAACTGTTCCATATCACATGGCGGATCAGTGGCCATTTTTGTGTAAAAACGTCTGGGTCGTAATCCATTGAGAAATGCCCCCACCAGAACATCTTCAGAGCAATTTTTCACTTGCAAGCTTTCGTCATTGAATCTACCCATATAACTCCGAAGGGATTCACTCTCTCCTTGACAAAGATTTAGTAACTCTGCCGTAAACTTGTCAAATTTCTTACGTTGCAAAAATCGGGTAAAGAAAAGATCACATAATTGAGAAAAGGAAACCACACACCTTGGCCTTAAGCCTTCATACCAGAGGCGAGCTTTTCCTTCTAGTGTGGTAGGGAATGCCTGGCACTTTGTTTCCTCTGGTGCCTTCAAGAAATCCATTGTGGATTCAAATCTGTGAATATGATCGTTAGGATCCGTGTCCCCCGTATAAGCCTGCAGCTGTGGTAATTTAAACCGTGGAGGTAGAGGGAAATCAACGATCTCTTTTGATAGGGGGCTGTCTCTCCTGGGTCTTCTCTTTCCAGGATTTCTACCCTCATTATTGTTTGTATTTTCCCCACTTCCAGTTCGGGGAAATGGATGTGTCTTAGATTTCCCTTCGTTTTCTCCATCGCACTCGGCATGGATCACCAGGGGTGTTTTCCCCGGGACTTTCTGCTGTTCATCTTTCTTCTTCCGGACCTCCTTAACCATAACCTCCATTTGATCGTAATGTTCAGCAAATATTTTCATCATTTCCGGAGTGATGTGATTACCTCCTTGTTGCAATTTCTCTGGATCCTTCTGGTGAGATGGTGACGATTGTCCTTCTCCTTCTCGCCTGCTAGTCTGAACATTTCCTCTCATTGATCTTGTGTTTGCCATCGCAATGATAAATTTGTTGTGCGAACCTTTTGTTTGGTTCCCACAGACAGCGCCAATTGATGAAGCTGAAAATTGCACCTCGGGAAAATGGCCGAGCTGAAATAGTCCGAGCTCCAAGCAATATATTTCCTTTTCTTATCTACAAAAAAGAATAGCGTTAGAGTAAAAGCTCGAGGTAATCCCCGGGAGTTCCACTCCGATGCTAAAGTCAGTAGTTGAAGTATATCTCTTTAATTAATGCATTCACGTATATATAAAAACTGAACAATATTACCGTTAAACCGCATCCATACTTTCCTCCTTGATCCCTGGTGAACTGTTATAACTACTTGATGGCTTGTTCCTTCATATTAGGGAATATTCAAATATATGTTATATCAGGTACAATTAGGACTTTGTTAAAGAAATATGGAGTAGATTTCTACCTTCTTAATTCCCACCTCTTAGCTCTATCTACTTGCCTCAATTTTGTTTTTTCTTTCTTTTAGTTTTTAGGTTTTGGAATTTAGAAATGGGGAAATCAAGAGGAGACAAAAAGATCAACACTCAAAAGTGTTTTGTGAGCTCGCCACTAAGATCTTGAATATTCTATATTTTCGCCGACAAATATTGAGTTTTTTTATTAGTCTCCAGTTGTAACATCAACTAGAGCATTCTCCTCGATTTGGGGCAGGGTGAGTGGAAGGCAGATTGGTACCAATACATGGGTTCTCATTATAGAAAAAATTTAAAATCAAGAAATTGAGAAAATTCTCATTATAGAAAAAATTTAAAATCAAGAAAAAAAATTGCGGAGAAGGCAGGGTGGTAGTGACGGAATATTACAAACTTTAAAATGAAAAAGAATTTAGAGCCAAGAGACGTGGTGATGGGTAATAATGAGGGTTATAAACCGTTGGTTTGAAATTTAATAAAATGATGAGAAGTGCGATAGAGAGCTAGTTTAAAAATTCATATAGGCCATCTCGACATAATTAGTTATAATTAGTTACTAATCATTTTCGATACCAGATTCAACTAATATGATTGGTTTTAAATGACAAGAAAAAACAAGTGCAAGCGATTTTAAATCACAAATTGAAACTAATAGATCCATTCTAAGAAATTGCTTTAATTGTTGGATTATAATAAGTTACTTATCGTTTTCTTTGTAAAATTCAACAAAAATATACACCACAAAGACAGGAAAATAAGTGCCCATTAATTCTAAGAATTTGCTGTTTGTTGCTGTTTTAATTAGCATGTATAGGGTAACTATCATTGCCAACTTTTTCGCAATTACTACCATGCATCTCTCCGCACTCCATGGATAAAGGAAAGAAAACCGCGCAATGAATACGCTTTTCTCGTAGAAGGGAATTAATTAGAATGAAGGGTCTCGAATTTGACAAACGTAAATGAACCTTTTGCACATCCTGTATTTTTTTTGAATACACTTGTTCCTGAGCTGTGGATTTTGCGACTCTTGTAACTTTTTCAAATTGGTATAAATCCATGCATACATTTTCTAAAGAAATTGGATGTTTTTGGAGAAAAATGAAAGACAGGGGAAAAAAAGAATTTATGGGGAGGTCAAATTGTGTAAATGACTTGGACTTTACAATTTTTTCAGAACAAAAAAAGACTTCTACTCGCAAAATTTCCATATCTTCGTGTTGATGTTATATAAAATTTCCAAACTTGATTTTGGCTCATTTACTCTTTGTTTCATGTATCTTCTACCCATTTCGCTTCTTTTTTTCTTCAAAGGTATTTGCTACCCGTGGTGGAGTTAGAAACTATGGTGAGTAGGGCATATTTAACTGATTATCCTATGATCAAATAATACATTTTTTTTCATTCTTATATCTTTTTTTTTTTTTTTCAGTTAAGCGGTGATATTTTGAACTCTAAAATATATTTAATATATTTGTATAACTTGTAAAGTTCCAAACATTTTAAGGAACTTTCAAATAAAAAAATTTGTAATGTAGTTTGCCATATAATTTTTATCATTTATATATCTTACTTTATAGGTATTCTACCTAAGCAAAATTATACATTAATAAATTTCTAAAAGTTTATACATTAATAAATTATACATCATGTTCGAATCAAGATGAATACGAATAATATATGTAAAATATGTGTAGTGTGTGAAAAAATGTGTAGGGTATGAAAATATGTGTAGGGTGTGTAAAATATGGGAGAGTGAGAAAAAAATGCGTAGTGTGTGAAAAAATGTGTAGTGTGTGAAAATGTGTGTACTATGTGTAAAATATGTGTAGTTGTGAAAATGCGTACTCTGTGTAAAATATGTGTAGTGTGAAAAAATGTGTAGTGTGTGAAAATGTGTGTAGTATGTGTAAAATGTGTGGTGTGTAAAATATGTGTAGTGTGTAAAATGTGTGGTGTGTAAAATATGTGTAGTGTGTAAAAATATGTGTAGTGTGTGAAAATATGTGTACTATGTGTAAAATATGTGTAGTGTGTGAAAATATGTGTAGTATGTGTAAAAACTGTATAGTGTTGTGTTTGGTTGGACCCATGATTGCCACCCTTAACAACTAATACTCATATTACTCTATGAGAGTACCCTTACTACGGGTACTCGCAACTTTCCGCAAACTACTAGTAAATTACCCTGTAACTACCCATAATTTACTAAATTAGGGTACCCGCAAATTTATTATTACCCGCCCAAACCCGCTCAGTCACAAAATAGGGCATGGGCAGGTAGTTGCCTTTTTTTCAAACCCATTAACTACCCACCCAAACCCGCCCATTTGCCAGCTCTAACATATATCAAACATTACTCTATTTTGGGTACCCTCATACCCGCTATAAATGGGTATTAACAGGTACCCTAGCGGGTATCAACAGGTACCCTAAGCTACCCTCATTAATTACCCTAAATTACCCTCATTAATTTTCAAGTGAAAAAAGGAAAGAGTTACATATTTTATACATAATACACATATTTTCACACACTACACATTTTTATACATACTATACATATTTTACACACATTGCACATATTTTCACACATTATACATATTTTACGCATATTTTCACACACTACACATTTTTATACATACTACACATATTTTACACATAGTACACTTTTTTACAGACACTGCACATATTTTTACACATATTTTCACACACTACACATATTTTACACATAATACACACATTTTCACACACTACACATTTTTTCACACACCACACATTTTCACACACTACACATATTTTACACATAGTACACATTTTCATGCACCACATATTTTACATATAATACACATATTTTCACACATTACACATATTTTACACAGTACACACATTTTTTCACTCTACACATTTTCACACACTACACATGTTTTCACACACCCCATATTTTTCACACACTACACATTTTCACACACTATAGTAAAATATGTGTAGTGTGTGTAAAATATGTAGTGTTTGAAAATATGTGTAGTGTGTGAAAATATGTGTAAAATATGAACAGCGTGTGAAATAATGTGTAGTGTGTGAAAAAATATATAGTGTGTGAAAATGTGTGTACTATGTGCAAAATATGTGTAGTGTGTGAAAATATATGTACTATGAGTAAAATATGTGTAGTGTGTAAAAATATGTATAAGGTGTGTAAAATATGTGTAGTGTTTGAAAATAAGTGTAGTGTGTGAAAAAATAAGTACTATGTGTAAAATATGTGTTGTGTGTGAAAATGTGTAGAGTGTGTAAAATATGTGCAGTGTGTGAAAAAATGTGTATGGTATGAAAATATGTGTAGGGTGTGTAAAATATGGGAGAGTGAGAAAAAAATGCGTAGTGTGTGAAAAAATGTGTAGTGTGTGAAAATGTGTGTACTATGTGTAAAATATGTGTAGTTGTGAAAATGTGTACTCTGTGTAAAATATGTGTAGTGTGAAAAAATGTGTAGTGTGTGAAAATGTGTAGTGTGTAAAATATGTGTAGTGTGTAAAAATATGTGTAGTGTGTAAAAATGTGTAGTATGTGTAAAATATGTGTAGTGTGTGAAAATATGTATACTATGTGTAAAATATGTGTAGTGTGTGAAAATATGTGTAGTATGTGTAAAAAATGTATAGTGTTGTGTTTGGTTGGACCCATGATTGCCAACCCTAACAACTAATACTCATATTACTCTATGAGAGTACCCTCACTACGGATACCCGCAACTTTCCGCAAACTACCAGTAAATTACCCTGTAACTACCCATAAATTACTAAATTAGGGTACCCGCAAATTTATTATTACCCACCCAAACCCGCTCATCAACAAAATAGGGCATGGGCGGGTAGTTGCCTTTTTTTCAAACCCATTAACTACCCACCCAAACCCGCCCATTTGCTAGCTCTAACATATATCAAACATTACTCTATTTCTTTTTATCTTATTCTATTATTTTACTAATATTTTAGTTTACTGATTGGGGAACAGGGCAACGCCCATGAAGCTCTAGCGCCTGACTCAACATTGGCAATTGTAATTGAAGAGGGGGATCAACCGAAGGAAAGCAGAGGTCTCATTCGTTTCGAGTCTTTTCGCGTGTTGAAGTAATTCACCTGGTATGATTTTTGAGCTCGATTACATACCGGAGGTTGGTAAGAGCTGAGGGACAACCCCCCTAACCTAAGTTGGCCCACCAGCGAAGCAACTGGTTCCACTTCTACTAATCCTAGGTTAGTGGTGGAAATTAAGCAATCGCCTTGATCAATAGAGGGTACAAAGTGATTACCAGCATCAAAGGACAACATCTCATCTGAAAGTCTTTGACCAAGGGTTGGAGGTGAGCTGAAGGCGAACTGTTGGAGCAGAAAAGCAGATCTACCTCAAGTTTGTTAAACTTCGTAGAATGGCTCTTTATGTGTAAAAGGAATCTCTGGCTAAGAGAGCATGTAGATGGTACAAGCTGACAAGTTTAGTGTAGGAAATTCTACAAGAACTTCCAATACAACAAAGCAGATTGCTTGACAGAATAGATGTATAGGATTTTTTCTAACTCAATTTTAAAATCATCATTTACTTTTTTATCCCCCTCAAATTTATAGGATAACTGTTTTAGTACATTATTTTGAAGGCTAATAACATAACATTAGAGACAACAACTAGCATTTTTCCACTATGTGGGGTCAGCTACATACATCATATTTCGCCATCATATTCAACATAACAGTAAACACAATCAAGGAAATTAGTTTTTTGTATGTGAGAAACTGGCAGATTGAAGTATTGTTGAAGAAGCATCTCTTTCCTTCTCTCCACTCCAATAACCCTCTATACCTCACGGCCGTCTTATTTTCTCCCACTGCACCGTATTCTCTATTATTCCTTTCTATTTCTAGAGAAATGACAAAGTTACTATACACTTATGGTTTAAAGGAATCATACTAAGAATAAAACACAGGGAGAGAAGCACCATTAAGAGGTGCACACACTCCATTGATTTAGCAAAAACAATAAAAAGTCCCCCAAGTGGGATGGAAGAAAACACCAGTGGCACAGGTTTGAAGAGAAAAAACAAACATATAGTGCACAAAAGAAACACTCAGGTCTAGCCCTCAGGAATAATGATATGTAAACAAACTATTCTTGTTTACCTGTGGTACCCATTTTGGAGATACAAAACTAGTAGCTTCAACAACAGACAATCCTGAAGAAACAAGCATTTTTATTAGATTAATCTTCACTGCAGCAGGTACAATTGCCTTCTCATTTTGCAGTCCATCCCTTGGACCAACTTCCACTATCTTCACAAAACTTGGAAGTTTACCGAAGAACTGCAATAAACAGTGTCACTAAATTGCATGGCTCAAACATTATAAAAAAAAATGAACATATTACTGCAATATCAAGGAATATAAAGGATTCAGTAAAGTATGGCACAATAACAGTAAATTGCGGCACATAATAAACAGGTTCTAGCAGATGTCAATCATAACCTTGCTTTTCACGTCTGTGATGGGAGTAACATTGCTGTGATCATTGCAAAACAAGATAGCTCCAAATATCAAGGGGTAGTTGAGTAATTTCAATAAGTTATGATCTCATATTTTGTCATCAGTATTCACTTGAAGAAGTAGAAACAGATATTTCCTTTAGCAGTTATAGTCACTCTCTATCTCAAAGAATATCATAACGCACAGCTTCTTCCAAAACAATCTAGAATATGGATAAACTTCCTTATGGGGCAGTGTTGTCTAAATGCCAATTATTGAAAAACGTTCACCTTCCAACCTGAGAATCACAAAAGTTTGAACCAGAAACTCTACATCTGACAAAGAATTAACTATTTCACAAAATTTTGAAAATACTGCTTTATTCTGATACAATACATACTTCCAACCCGCCATCGCATAATATTAGAGGGCTCAAACCCATTGAAATCCAGTAATGTCTACTAATAGAGTGGTCTAAAAGTAGTAAAATACACAAGTGAAACTTCAAGCAATAGATTCATGAACTCTTCTGTAAAGCAAATTGATACTAGTTCAATCACCCTGAATTTCCAAAATGATAACCAAATCTAAACAAACATAATTCAAGCCATCCATACTATATACCTTCTGAAGTACATTACTTAATAGTCTTTCAAGATTCACTCAAGAACAATCATAATATCCAAATTGCAGTAAAATTATCAAGCAAAAGGAAAAAGAACCCATCAAAACACTAAAGTAAAATACCCGATCAAAACATGAAAAGTTCTTGATGTATATACATAATGAGCTGTTCAATAATACAAGAAAACATGAACTTACTTCCTATGCTTTACCGGGAAGGTAGAGTTGCTCCCTCTTTGATTTTTGACATTTTCAGTGTCCATTGTATCAACTCTAACACAGAAAGCATCTAAAAAAGAACTCCCAAATGTATTGAAACCACTGATCAAATCTTCATTAGCAGAGAATGGCTTCTCAAAAGCTTCCAATGATGCAATAAATTTAAGGGGCACAAAAGACCTCCACTTTGTGACTTCGTTGATGGTCTTAGCTACTGACATTTGATATCAAAATTAACTGCACCAAAACAATAATTCCACCATCCCGTTTATTGAAAAAAAAACTTTTGTAATAAAGCAAGAATTTATCAATAATCAACAAGAAATTCAAAAAGTTTGTGACTTTTTATCCTATGGCACAAAACCCATATCAGAACAAAATAAACTTCAGCAGTTTAAGAAAAAAAAAATGTTCAAGAACAATTGAGGCACAAATTCAATTACATATGAGGAGTAAAACGAAAACTAATTATTTGAAGAAGCCCATTAAACAAAACGAAAAACCTGTAATCGGTAAGAGAAACAACTGCAAAGAGGACGATGCAATCCGAGTAATTTCAGAGAAGAGGTAAAAAAATTTGGACCATTTCTCGATTTGTGCGTGTCATCCTTGCGCAGGGGCATGCTAATCTTCTCTGTATCGTTCCAATTTTATCGGATGTCCCCGAAGGGAAGAACTGAAGCTTGAAGGAGATGTATAATATACAAATCATCTGCTTGATCACAAGTCGATGTGGGACAATGGGCAGGCAATGCTGGATTGGGCCAAATTAACAAAAAACTAAGGGCTTTCAGAAGTACATCTCCAGAGCCCAGTAGTGGTAAAAACATATCTTCTTTTTTTTTTGGTTGGCGCTATTCTTGGTCCATTGGGTTTGCAAAAAAAAATTTCTATGGTGGTTTTGTCAAAATCTGTTTTGTTTTTATTTATTTATTTATTATTATTATTATTGGAAAAACAAGATGGATTATATATTTGAAACACTACATTTCCAAAATTATATTTTTAAAATGGTTATTTGAGAGAAACTTGCAAAAGTAATTTCCTTATTGTGGAAAAGTTCAAAACCAAAGATCCGTGTAAATAAAACCTACCTCAATTTTGAGAAAAATCTCGAGAAAATTTCCTTATGGCAAATGATTTTACTTTCTTTTTAAATCTATAATTAATTTCAATAAATGAGAAAATAATTGAAATACCAGTAAAATGGTTTGAATATGCATGCCAGCAGGAGACAAATGGTTTGTACTTGTGAGAAAAATTAATTCAAATTAGAAAGAAAATGGGGAGATATTAAAAGAATTGGAGAGACTCCATAAAAAAACAGATATGATGTATTTAACTATAAGCAAAAACATGATATAAATATAATAGCATGACAAAGTTTGCAATTGTTGTATAATTAATTCCAACAGCTTTGCCTTTTTTTTTTTTTAATTTTTTTTTTGTTGGAATTATTGAATACAAGTATAAAGCCAATAGTTGTACCTTTTAAAATTTTGTTTTTAAAGAAAAATTGAAACTAAAAAATTTGGGTTCTCTCATTTTCATAACTGTTAATTCCTTTTGCCATCTTTTTTTTTTTTTTTTAAACATTAAATTTAAATTCCATAAAAAAAATGGGCTCAAAAAGGATGCGGGTGAATGTTTCTCTTCTTCCAATACTTCAGCAACTAGGAAAACTAAACATGAAAAAGTACATCACTACAACTTATAACCAAAGTATAGAAGATCTTCCTCAAGCTGCAACCTTCTTTAGCTTTGCAACTTCCTGCCTCACTACAACTTATAACCAAAGTATAGAATTCCTTTTGCCATCTTAATACTAATACAACTTCAAATACATAATTTATAAGAGGTACTCAAATGAGAAGTTGAGAAACAAATACATATTTCCTTTGATATCAACACAAGCTTTAACAATTTGTCACTAACCCTTCAATCAATGATATGGAAGAGGCTAAATAACAGGGCTTAAAAGCCCTCCCAGAATAACAATAGTGCAACTATTGTTTCCTTGTTTCAATGAAGCACAATCTTTCTTCAGTTTGCTTTTCTTTTACTTTTCTTTCTTTGATCTATATAAGAATATGATATCTCTCATTACATGGGCATTTTTATAGAGAGGAAAAGATAGGAAAACCAGGTAAGGTATTTCCAGCATCTACAATGAAATTGTTGCCTGATACATACTCAGAAGAATCATGGATTAAGTATCTCAGAAGTGATGTTAATGCTGGATCTACAGTGCCAAATGTTCTTAATGGGACAGTTCTGAGAGCAACATTTTGGAGCCAGTCCTTTTGCATGAGACCCTTAGTTATCTCAGATTTGAATAGTCCTGGAGATATTGAGTTCACTCTTATTTTGTATTCCCCTAACTCCATTGCCATAACCTATTCATCAATTCAAAACACACAAAGCGAAAAGATTAAGAATACAGATATGTGGAGTAATTTCAGAAAATACGAGTGGAGAGAACAGATGAGATGATAAAGGGCTTTCTAGAGTATTATAACAGTTACCCCACAAGTCCACAACACATACTAAATGAATGAGTGGATGTAGACTAACATACTAGCAAAGAAGAGTACAGTGTAAGGAGATAAGCAAATATATACATAAAATCCCGTGATTGCCAACCATGTTTCATCATTTAGCTCAACAACCATGAAAAATGTTAAAACTTTTTGTTATAAACTTGATAATGAACAATGGCACAAACACAACCGATAAAGTTCATCCATGGATACTTAAAAGAAAGGCGTCGCGAACCTATTTAAGGTACACAAAACATCATTTCATCCTGTTCCTTTCTTCTGATGTTAAGAAAACAGATTATATATTTTATGACTTTGGCTTTCATTACATCCCTAGTCATTAATATTGAGATGAAAGAAAGTTCAAGAGATAGCATCGAAAAACAATTACCAACGACCATTTATGATAATTTTATGCAAATTGACAGCATGTTACAAGGAGCAAATAGGAAATTCCTGCTTCAACAAGGGTGCACTCATTCAATAAAGCTGCCCTTATTATTGCATTGATATTCACCACATGCAATCAGTCCAGATGGTTGCATGTGAACCTCTTTGACGACATTTGAATGATGACCACTCCTTTATTTTAAAAAAAAAAAAAGCAACATTCCTATAGACATAGGAAGACAAGTACCTTAATTAAGAAGTAGGATATAGGTAAATCAAGCAACAAAAGGAACTCAAGCGTCTTTTGTCTTCGATCTCAATCATCTATCTTTGCCCATTATATTATCAATAATCTGATAATGTGTAGATTTAGATCTTTCCATTCACATTTACCATTAATAAGAAATTTGACTACACTTAGTTGATAAAGTTGTAGAAACTCTTCAGAAGTGCTTACTGCTCAGCCTTATTTTCCATTGCTAGCTAAGCTAGCAAACTACCTTAAGTTCTATCATTTCATCCCACTTCCCAGCTCAGTCCTTGCCAAAAAGAACCTAAATAATAATGGACAGTTCTGGAAATGCATGACTTGAGCTATACGTGTACAGAAAAGTTGAAACTCTCCAATTTACAGATCAAAATGCCATCCAGAGGTGCTAAAACAAGTGCATGAGAGTCAATACTGCTACTTTTAACCATTGGATTTCAATGTAAAGAGAAGTCAAGGATGAAACCTTTGTCATTGTGTTAACTGCAGTCTTTGAACAAGCATACGCAAGACCTCCAGGCAACTGTCCACGATTAAGTCCAGCAATGGAGGAGATAATGATAACACATCCCCCTTGCTTAGCTTCGCGCATGCGTAAGCAGACATACTTCAATACCAACCAAGTTCCAGTCATATTTGTTTTGACGATACTATCCCATTCCTCCTGTGACAAATCCAATGGAGTATGCACACGACCTGCATTAGGGAATAAGAAATAAAAAGGTTATACACTTTAGCTTAACCCTACATAGCTTTCAAGTTCAACTTTGACATATGCTAATTATAGTACAACAAATCAACAAATCAACTTTTAAACCAAACAAGGTAAAGTGGCAAATGGGCATGGGATTACACTTCAGAAGTGATCATTAAAAATACCAAAACGCGGTAAAGTGGCAAATGGGCATGGGATTACACTTCAGAAGTGATCATTAAAAAAATTCAGAACCCAATAATCCCCAAGTAATGAGACTTAAGATAGCATGAAACACCATAAACACAAACTTATGATGGCGTGATCAAGAACATAACACGTGCTCAAACACCAACAATTTCCAAATGAAATTTTATTTCCTCGATGTCATCATCAAAGAACATATGCATATGACGTGGGGGAGACCACAGCGACACTTCAATTAAAGTTAGTTCTTGAAAGTTCCATTAAACTAAAAATCTCCCCAACCAAAAATACCAAATTCAAGTTAGTTCTTGAAAGTTCCGTTAAACTAAAAATCTCCCCAACCAAAAACAGCAATACCGACAATACCTAATTCTCAATAATTTCCTATTATTGTAAAATTTTATTCTTCAACAATTAATCCCCTATTAAATCTAAAAAAACTTTTCTTTTTCCTTAGCTTCTTTTTTTTATTTTATCATAACAAGATTCTGACAGATTTTAATTACTATGACCAATAATTTTCTGAATATATATTATCTAAACTTCATGCAAGGCATTCATTTTAGCCTACAATTCCAACTAAAATGAAAATTCAACCATAGAAATGAAATTATTGATGGCTAATTAAAAATAAAAGAAATTCAAATTCTTGAAAAAAAAAACAAAATTCCAAAAATTCTACTACAATCCACGGAATATCAAATGAGCAGAAAATGAAATTAAAAAAAATTAAAAGAATAAAAACAGAAACGAAAAAGTTACCTCTAACCCCAGCATTGTTGATGAGAGCATCAATCCGTCCAAAAGCCTCCCAAGCTTTGTTAACGGCAGCTTCAATATTGGGCGCATCGGAGCTGACGTCAAGCTCAACAGGAACGGCCCTGAGCTGACCCACCGTGGAATCACCGGAGTTGGAACCGAGTTGATTGATCTCATCGCAAAGTGTTTGAAGCCGGTCAATTCTGCGAGCAGCGGCTATGATTTTACAACCGGCTTTGGCTAAGTCTAAACAGAAGTCTTTTCCGAGCCCGGATGATGCGCCGGTGACCATTACAACTTTGCCCCTCAGCTCGTGCCATGGCTCAAGCTGCGTTGACACGCGGCTTGGCATTTCTGGATTTCTCATAGTGGATATGGAGTGGGCCTGAGCCGGAGTGGGGTTTTAATAGTTGACTGAAATTAGTAGGCTGTTTGTTTGGAAAGCATTTCTTAAATAGTACTATTTTTTTTAAATACAAAATTATCATTATTTTATGACGAGTAATGATAGGGAATAAAAAGTTTTTTTTTATACAAAATTAAAATTTTACTCACGTGATATTTTATTATGAGTAATGATAAAAATTTTCATGACATTAATTAAATTATTTTATAAAAAAATTCATATTTTCTACTATTATTCTTTTATCATTATTAAATATAACTAAATTCCCTAATCTCTAACGGTCATGAATTTTTTAATAATTATTCGCGAATTCTCAATAGAATATTCAAAAATTAGACTGTCCATGCAATATATAAGAAATTATAAGAGATTTAGCGAGGAAATGAAAAAAAAAATGTCAATCAATATAATTTATCAAGCTAATAAAAAAAAGGAATGGAATTTTTTATTCATTTATTGTATGTTGACCCATTAAGATGAGAAATTAGAACATTTTTTATTGAATAGTCAAAATACTGCTCTCATTAATTTGTTAAGTTAATAATTTCTTTTTTTTGGGTCAAAAGAAGGCTATTGCCTCTTATATTAATAATTTATACAGTATATCCTATGTTACATATTAATAATTTATACAGTATATCCTATGTTACGACGAATTGGATTGGGAGGTTCAATGGTAAAAAGAAGGCGATTCATTAGCCCGTTATTTAGTACGAATCGGTGAAATAACAGAATTCATAAAAATTATACAACAGTCTCTGGAAGATATCTCAGATTTGAATAGTCCTGGAGATATGGAGTTCACTCTTATTTTGTATTCCCCTAACTCCATTGCCATAACCTATTCATCAATTCAAAACACACAAAGCGAAAAGATTAAGAATACAGATATGTGGAGTAATTTCAGAAAATACGAGCGGAGAGAACATATGAGATGATAAAGGGTTTTATAGAGCATTATAACCGTTACCCCACAAGTCCACAACACATACTAAATCAATGAGTGGATGTAGACTAAAATACTAACAAAGATGAGTACAGTTTAAGGAGATAAGCAAATATATGCATAAAATCCCGTGATTGCCAACCATGTTTCATCATTTAGCTCAACAACCATAAAAAATGTAAAACTTTTTGTTATAAACTTGATAATGAACAATGGCACAAACACAACCGATAAAGTTCATCCATGGATACTTAAAAGAAAGGCGTCGGGAAACTATTTAAGGTACACAAAACATCATTTCATCCTGTTCCTTTCTTCTGATGTTAAGAAAACAGATTATATATTTTATAACTTTGGCTTTCATTACATCCCTAGTCATTAATATGGAGATGAAAGAAAGTTCAAGAGATAGCATCAAAAAACAATTACCAACGACAATTTATGATAATTTTATGCAAATTGACAGCATGTTACAAGGAGCAAATAGGAAATTCCTGCTTCAACAAGGGTGCACTCATTTAATCTGAGGTTCCTTTCAAGAATAAACCATGAAGGGAAGAATATATCATCTTCTTTAAAGATAAACCAAATAATCATTGCAAAACAAGATAGCTCCAAATATCAAGGGGTAGTTGAGTAATTTCAATAAGTTATGATCTCATATTTTGTCATCAGTATTCACTTGAAGAAGTAGACACAGATATTTCCTTTAGCAGTTATAGTCATCATCTAAATATAAGAGAAACTCCTTTAGGAGTATACTTATTAAACGTGAGTGCTCCCAGCTCCTTTGTCGTCGTCGTCTAAATATAAGAGAAAACTCCTTTAGGAGTATACTTATTAAACGTGAGTGCTCCCAGCTCCTTTGTCGTCGTCATCGCCCCTTAGTTGGCCACCACTTTTGGCTGACGTGGATCATTTGGCTGACGTGGTAAAAGGACTTTCTGACTCTTCACGTGCCTTCTGCTTCTTCCGAGGAGGAATAGAAGAGAAAACAGAGAGAAGAAAAGCTTTTTGCTATCGCTTCCTTTCTCTTTCTACTCTGCTCTCTCTACTCTCTCGTACTCTTAGGGTTTCCTCTCATTACTTTTTATTATCTTTATGCTGCCGCTCACCCCATTTTTTGCACACACCCTCTTACGGTTTCCTCAAATTGCTTTTTAATGACACAACTGTGTTGTCTCTACAGGTAATATCATTAAGTTAGTGGTTCTAAAATTACATGGTGTTTTGACTTTCATATGATAATGATTCTAAATTTGGTTCAGATCTATCTATCCTGCCATTGATCCACTTGATTCTACAATTCGTATTCTCTGTCCACACATTTTCGGAGAGGATCACTACAATACAGCTCGTGGTGTACGGAGGTTCCTTCGGAACTACTAGAATCTTCAAGATATTATTGTCATTCTTGGAATAGATGAGCTTATTGGAGATGATAAGTTGACTGTTGCCCCCGCTCGTAAAATTGAGCGGTTCTTGAGTCAGCCTTTCCATGTTGCTGAAGTGTCCACGGGTGTCCCTGGTAAATACGTTCAGTTAAAGGAGAGTATTGCAAGCTTCCAGGTAAATATCGTCATTTTTGGTTCCATATATTGATCTTCATTAATATCCCCTTCTGTTTCTATTACAATGCTATTGTTGGAACTTGTACATGCACAATGTGGCATTATGAGTCTTTGTGGTGGCATAAAATGTTATCCCTGAATTTAGTCTTTGAATGGATCATTTTAATTGATTCAGTATTAATTTTCTGATTGCAATTCTTGGTCTCAAGTAAAAGTTACCTTCCCGATGGTATCATCACAGCCTCTCAATTGAAAGGTGAAGCATGAAAATTAACTCCTTTCACAGAGGAACTCTGTAAAGTATCTCTTATGTTTCCTATTGTACTTCTTAAAGTGTATATAAAACTAGGGAATTGTATGCTTTTTCCCCCTATACTATTGTGTATGTGTGTGTGTTCTTCTTTTGATTTGAATAAAAGGATGTATTTTGCTACATTTAGCTAACAGCTTCTGATTTTATATTTTGTATTTTTTATGTTTTGGGTTGCTTAAATTTGTTTTTTTATATGGTCCTCTTGCAATTGATGGTTATAAATATTTAGATGCAGAAATAGCTTGTTGAATTTGTTTTGGTATCTATAAGTCTCAACATTTTTATGTTTTGCTCTATTGGTTGTTTTTTATAGGAAGTTTTGGATGGAAAGTATGATGACCTTCCAGAACAGTTATTCTACACTATGGCATCGACGAGGTCGTAGCCAAAGCAGAGTAGATTGCTGCATCTTTAAGCATTTGGAATTTTCATAACTTGATTTTGTACCCTTTTGCATGATAATTGCAAAAATCAATAATTTACATTTCTTGCTATGACCTAAGATCAGGATTTTTTATATTTTTGGGGAATTAAGGGAAGGAGTTGAGGTTTTCTGTTTTTGTTTCATATGTACTGAAAATGTGGGATTGTGACAAAGACATGGAGCTGGAGAGTGTAAGGCCCTTCCTGCCAAAGTCCCCTTTTTTCTTGTCATGTCAACATTAACACGGGTGGTCATGACAGTTGACTTGTACATTTTGCCTGTTCAGGTGTTACTATATTAGAAGTATCAGATGATTATATATTTATGGATTGTATTAGATATTCGAATCCTATTTTATTTATGAGATTTTTATTTATAAATAATTGTGTGTTTAATCATAGAACACTAAAATCTTCCTCAAAATTTTGTAAACCAACAAATTAATTAAGAATAGGATTTAAAGACTAAAACACTAACTCATTTATATTGTTCTGGTTTTTCAATTATAATTTTTCCTAATGATCGATGATTATAATCTATATAGGAGCTTTTTGTTTATAAAAAAGTTAACCAACTTTCCTAAGTCAATTTAATAAAAAAGTTCAAGATTTAATTCGTTTTTTATTTTCTTTCATATGATCTCATTCGTTTTTTTATCATTAGAATCTAAATTTTATAATCCAATATTATAATCCAATAGCAAGTTAGAAAATTAATTCAATTAAAAACTTTTCTAATTTAATCGATCATAAATTTATGTCTTTTAGGTTACGTTAATATAGAATTTTAACAATATTTGATCATAGTCATATTATTGATAATTTCACTTATGTCAATCTTCAATTTCAAACTTGTATCCATGATTTTAGATCTTTATCTTTGAATTCTTTTAATAAAATATTAAATAATGAAATAAAAAATGAAGCTGAGTACTATTTACTTTGCTTTAGAAAAAAGAAAAAGCAATAAAGAGAGTAGAGGCATTAGACCCTTATTGTTATAATTAAATTCTTAAGTTATTTAGGAAATCTATTAATTAATCGTTGCTACAAATTATTTTAGAAAATTATTATATATTCTCTTTCATTGCTACAAATTGCAAATTGGCTTTTGGAGTAGATGACCTAAAAAAATATTGTGAGTATAACTGGCATGAATTGAATGTGAAAAATGAATGAATATAAAATATTTATTATTCGTAACTAATAATTATATTTTTGCACAATATTCATATGTCTACATACCTTACACATATTCACACACGATAATATTTAAACATTTTACGCACTATACATATTTACATATTTTTACGCACTATACATATTACACATTCAACACAAAATTTCAAACATATACATATTTATATATACTACACACTTTTTCACCTACTATACCTATTTAGAGTCAATAAACATGTATTTACACATATTACACAATTTTCACGCACTCCATATATTTATACATACTAAATGTGTTTTTTCACATTATACATATTTATACTTATTGTATATATTTTCACACAGTTTACATTTTACGTATACTATTCACATTTCACACACTATACATTTTTGGATTTACCTCACACATTATTTATATTTATTCATAATATACACATTTTCAAATAATATACATATTTACATATATTTTACACACACACACACACACACATAATATATATATAAATTGCATATTCACATATACTTTACATACTTTACATATACTTAACATACTTTACATATTTTCGCACACCATATATATTTATACACAGTTCATAAATTTCTTGTATACTATGCATATTAGCGCATACTATGCACACTTTTACAGCTACTAAACAATTTTTCACAAACTATACATTTTTATGCGTACGTACACAATTCACTACATTGTCACACAGTTGTTTAACATTTAATGTAGAATGTTAATAACTCATTATTAAGTTATAATTTATGATCATTTTTTAGGTTGTTTACTTAAACTTAATCAAATCACAATTATATTATTCTCTAATATTATACTCAATACATATTTATAATCACTAATACAAAAATTTTATTCCTATAAATGCTATACATTTTTAAACCTACTACACAATTTTTTTACAAAGTATACATTTTTATACATACGTACACAATTCACTACATTGTCATACTCTTTCGTTGTTTAACATTTAGCGTAGAATTTTATATATCACAGCAAAAGCGTGCACAACAATATTCCATTTTACTATATTTACAAATTTCATACATCTCACTTATAAAATTATAATCATCAATAACTATACATATTCACTTCAAAACATTGTTTTATTCGACTAATACTCATCAATAACTACACATTTACACATTCAAAACAAATTTCCAAACATGTGCATATTTATATTTTATTCATATATACTACATAAATTTCCACCCATTATACATATTTACAATCGATATTTATACTTATTTATGGATACTATACAATTTTTTTACGCGCTCTAAATATTTATACATATTTATACTTACTTCCTACATTTTCACACAAGTTACATGTTATGTTTAATATTCACATTTCACACATCATATATATATATATATATATTTGTTTAAAATTTCACAAATTATTCATGTTTTCATATTATACACATTTCCAAACCATATACATACTTAAATTTACATTACATTTTTTTTAATAATATTGTCTATTCATATATACTTTAATCATTTACGTATTGATACGAATGGTCTTGGATGGAGTTCCTCAACCACACGAAACCCTCTCCTTTGGATCGTTGTTACACCAAGAATCACGAACAAGCAAGAAGACACAAGAATGCGGAAATTCACAAAGAAAACACAAACAAGATATGGAACGGCAGTTTTGATTGAAAGCAATCAAACCCAACACGTTATAACAAAAAGAATCCAATCCAACCTATGTAAATCAAGAGTTGAAAAGTTTTCAGTTCGGCTTGTTCTTTAAATCAAGAACGGGTAAGTTCTTCCTAAGGTCTTAGCTTAACAATCACGGTTCTTATGAACATTCAACTGAAATCAATTGAAGATTCACGTTTTTCTTAACAACTTTTCACGGCTGCAAGAAGGTTTTAAGCAATGCTTAATTATCAAAATTCAACTTACTATTTCATGTGAAAAACTCACCTATAAATAGGCTACAAAAACATGAAACCCTAACTAAATCCCTTATGGAAAAGGATTCTAAAACATGTCTAAAAGGAAACTTTCCTAAACTCTCAAGAAGCAAATACCAATTTGACTTCTTAAGTTTCCTAAACTTTTACTTGCCATTATCATGCAATTTAATTGGATCAAGTAATTACTTAGCCCATAATTAAAAACACAAAGACTTAAGCCCATAAGTAAATGTTTAATGGATTTAATTATTACAACTCAAAAATAAATCCTAAGACTTAACAAATGGAAACAAAACTAAAAAAACGGAATTCCCGCCAGTCCAGCAAGCAGCGTCATCTTCACGTGCCAATTTCACCATGATGCTCTTCGAATCTGCGAAAGTGTAAAACATAAAAGTTGTAGATCTCTCTCTTATGTTTCTACAGCCTCTTGAATCAGCATAATCGAAGATCATATGAGAGAGATATGTCAATAATACCGAACTGTGGCATAACTCCTCAACAATGTAATTTCCATGGTGGCAACACCTTAAATGTCGTGAAGCAACAAACCTCCATGGAACATTTAGGAACTGTGATTTCGACTTTATTCCAGGCCTCCAACTATATGATTCATCACAAATTAATGGAATGAATATCACGAACCACTTGCTTATTGACCACCCAAATAATAGGCCTTCTGGGTTCGTATCATACTCCCTTTCTTGGAGAAGATTCGACCTCGAATCTTGAACGATTGTTGTGACACCAAGTAAATCATAACCTACATGATCTGTTAGACAACAAGAAGAACCAAATACAACAATATCTCCAACGGGATTTGATATCTCTTCTTTGCCTTTTTCATCAAGATTCACTTCTAGGCTTTTTCCACTTACAACAACAACCTCACTTTTTATATGTTCATCATTGGGTATTATATTCTCACACATATTTACAATATTCAATACATCAAAAGAAAACAAATATGTTTGAGAAGTTTCTTCAATTGGAATAATTGGAATTATCACATCTTCTGGAATTGGATCCGCCATGACATTATCAATTTGAACCATATCAACCTCCAAAGGTGCTATATCTCCAAGACAATTTAAAGGAAAAGATGAATTCTTTACCTCATCACACACATTCTCCATGTTTAATGGTTGAAGATCCACTAGAAGTTCATCCTTCGGCTCATCATACCAATGAGGGCATTGGATTGCACTATGCCCAACTCCTAAACACCTCAAGCATTTAACAACACGAACTTTGGGAGTAGGTAAAGAATTTGGTTTTACCAATGTGCTTTCCTCAATGGCTTTTTTCTGCTGTTCTTCAATTCGAATTTTTTCTTGAAACATCACCATAATCTCCTCTAAATCTTTCGCAATAGATCGTAGTTCCCTTTGATACCTTTTACTTTGAAAAGCCATAATTGATGAATAGAGGTATATGTTTGTTGGAAAAAAATTTGACTAGACTCAAGAATATGATTTAAGAAGACACAAAGAATCAAGAACAATCAAAAGATTGAAACTTGACGACACAAAAAAAAATTGCAAAGAAAACTCAAAGAATCTTTGTTTTTTTCACGAATATTTTCTGGGCTGGAATGGACCAAATAAATTTCATCCCTAATAGTATTTAAAACAAGGAACACACTGCAAAAAGCAGAATCAAATTCCGAGTTAAAACGAAAAAGTTATAGTCAATCTGATATTTGCCCGGGACAAAATAAAGACTAAAATAAGACTAATTTTTTTTCGATCTTTGGATGACACTTTTTGAACATAAAAACTTCGTCCCAGTAACTAGAAGAAACAAGGATCACAACGCAAAAAACGGAACTCGATTTCGACTCCAAACGAATAAGATATGAGCAAAACAATATTGCCCTGACCGAAAAAACGAAAATTTACCTACGAGTAAAACCTGAATTTTTGATGAACAACCTTGAGCTTTGATACCAATTGATACGAATGGTCTTGGATGGAGTTCCTCAACCACACGAAACCCTCTCCTTTGGATCGTTGTTACACCAAGAATCACGAACAAGCAAGAAGACACAAGAATGCGGAAATTCACAAAGAAAACACAAACAAGATATGGAACGGCAGTTTTGATTGAAAGCAATCAAACCCAACACGTTATAACAAAAAGAATCCAATCCAACCTATGTAAATCAAGAGTTGAAAAGTTTTCAGTTCGGCTTGTTCTTTAAATCAAGAACGGGTAAGTTCTTCCTAAGGTCTTAGCTTAACAATCACGGTTCTTATGAACATTCAACTGAAATCAATTGAAGATTCACGTTTTTCTTAACAACTTTTCACGGCTGCAAGAAGGTTTTAAGCAATGCTTAATTATCAAAATTCAACTTACTATTTCATGTGAAAAACTCACCTATAAATAGGCTACAAAAACATGAAACCCTAACTAAATCCCTTATGGAAAAGGATTCTAAAACATGTCTAAAAGGAAACTTTCCTAAACTCTCAAGAAGCAAATACCAATTTGACTTCTTAAGTTTCCTAAACTTTTACTTGCCATTATCATGCAATTTAATTGGATCAAGTAATTACTTAGCCCATAATTAAAAACACAAAGACTTAAGCCCATAAGTAAATGTTTAATGGACTTAATTATTACAACTCAAAAATAAATCCTAAGACTTAACAAATGGAAACAAAACTAAAAAAACGGAATTCCCGCCAGTCCAGCAAGCAGCGTCATCTTCACGTGCCAATTTCACCATGATGCTCTTCGAATCTGCGAAAGTGTAAAACATAAAAGTTGTAGATCTCTCTCTTATGTTTCTACAGCCTCTTGAATCAGCATAATCGAAGATCATATGAGAGAGATATGTCAATAATACCGAACTGTGGCATAACTCCTCAACAATGTAATTTCCATGGTGGCAACACCTTAAATGTCGTGAAGCAACAAACCTCCATGGAACATTTAGGAACTGTGATTTCGACTTTATTCCAGGCCTCCAACTATATGATTCATCACAAATTAATGGAATGAATATCACGAACCACTTGCTTATTGACCACCCAAATAATAGGCCTTCTGGGTTCGTATCACGTATTGTATATGCTTTCCGTTTTTTGCCACGTTATATATATTAATGTATGCTTCACAATTTTCTATCATACTACAAACATTAGGGCATACCTTGCATGTATATTTTCACAACACTATTTTCCTTTACATACCACACATATTTTCCTTTACTGTCAAATTTTTATAATTCGTTATTAAATCCTAATTTATTATCAATTGCAACGTTGCTTACTGCAACTTAATCGTTTCTAATTACTCATATAATTTTTTCTCAGGGCAAATCACACCGCGCAGGCGCGTGTTATCTACTAGTTAACAATAATACTATAAGCACCAAGCTGAACGACCACGCGGCACATGCCACCAGCTTTGGTCACGTGCGATTTTCAAGGAACCGTCCTCCTGCTTGAAAATGATGTCGTTTTTGGTTAGGGTTTCATATATATCCTTCTTCCCTCGCTTTGCCGCTCGCCTTCATTTTTTTTCGGCTACTGCGCTCACTCTCCCTCTAAACCCTCCTTCTCCTCTTCCTCCTCCTTCTTTTTCTTCTTCTTCTGCAATCTAGGTATGCACCTCGAAAAGCTAGATCAGACTCTGAGGTCGCCTCCGAGAGGTTCTCGATGATATGATGAAGGTGATTGATGATCCCAAAACTGACCACGAGAATCGCGTCAAGGCGATGAAGCTGATTAGGGCTTGGGGCGAGTCTGAGGATCTCATGTACTTGAGGATCTCATGTACTTGCCTGTCTTTCATCAAATAGTTTACTTCTAATTTTTTTTGCTCTTGAATTATTTTTAGGCTGTGGATTTTTCTTACGACAGCGGCAGCGCTGTTTTCTTCAACAAGATCTCTTGCAAGCTGCTTGACAGTTTAGCCAAGCTCAAATTATTGTTTCAGAATGACAGCAAGGGCGAAATCTCCGACTCTCAGCATGTCTTCACTTCCAAGTACTTGTCTCTTGACTACGACGTCGAAGAACGCAACGCTCTGGTCAAAGGCTCTTTTGATGGTGCACCTGGACTCGAATTCAAAGCTGTACACGATGTCGAGGTACAATCTTGAGTTATATACCCCATATGCATGTAAAAGTTTGATTCTTTTTACCAATTTTATGTATCAATTCTGGGTTTGACATGTTGAATGCTGACATTTATAATTGTGGGTGGAAATAGTTCAAAGCTGCTCACTTGAACAGTTTTTTGGGGTTCATTTGGTGGGTAGGCAAAAGGGTTATGGAGATATTTGACAAAATCCTGCACTTGATATTATTGTAGATGTTCAGGTTCTATTTTTTTTTTATTTTTTGAGCAATTTTATGTGAGCTTTCAATTGTATAAGTTTTGGGTTTGACATGTTGAATGCTGACATTGCTAATTGTGTGTGTAAATTGGATAATTGATGTGTGGAAATAGTTCAAAGGTGCTGACTTGAACAATTTTTATGGTCCATTTGGTGGGAATATAACAGGGACATATAGAGATTGACAAGATCCTTTATTTGTTATTGAAGATTTTGGTAACTTTTAATGTTGTTTCGCAAATACTAGACCTTTAGATCATGTAGCTGATTGAGTTACATCAATTGGTGAATTAGTTGGATAGTTGGCTTTAGCCAAATAGTTTGTGATTATTGTACTGAGTCCTTTTTCTACTTGCATATTTTCCTATCAGCTGAATGGTTTTGTGACCAAATCAAATACCTCTTAATGGGTTGATAAGAATAAATATTTGGTAGTGAGTGTGAACTGGCTTTTGACTACTTGAGTATGTTTAAAAGTACAATTAAAAGTACAACTTTAAGCCGAGCCTTCCTTTAGTTATCAGTTGAACAATTGTGTCAAAATTAGCTCAGAGAGCTCCATAGCAATCTTATTTGTATTTTTCTTTTATCAATTTATCCTTATTTTAATTTCCCATTTAATGGATTCACATCTTCTTCAGCATTTTAACCGTCGTCTTTGGCTGCAGAATCATGGTCCTCAATGGTCATCAGTTAGCAAAAATATAATTTGGGAACGTGAGTGTTGCTCCTGATGGTGTTCATGAATGTGTTAACGTGAGTGTTGCTCCTGATGTTGTCTTCAATAATTATCAGTTGGGTCTCAAGTTCGAGAAGAGTTCACATTTGAGAACATGCTGTGTTTCCAAGTCCTTGTATGGAAGTTGAAAGCTGTATAAACTACTGTGATGTCCGTCTTTATATGCAGGTATCTCAGATTCTTAAGTAATGTGATTCCAGATGCTTGGCTGTTGTTCCCCAAGGTGGAAATATTGGTCTTGTGGGTGGAAGCGTTCCTGTTTTTGATGAGGTAATGTCGTAAGCTTTTTTTGCACCCACCACAGCTCAAGATCTTCAAGTGTCTGAAGGTGGTTTCCATCGACCACCCTTGCATCAAAGGAAGTTTACATATGGTAATTGTACAAATGCTGCATTTCAGTATCAGATGCTGCAGTCATGTCAAGCAACACAGAACCTTTCTGCGTTTGCATCGACTGCATATCCAGTGTCTGTCCAAGCTCTCTCAGAAAAGGGATTTGGCGGCTTTGTAATTGATTTTCTCATGGGAGGGGTCTTTGCAGCTGTATCTAAAACAGCTGCTGCTCCAATTGAGCGTGTTAAGCTATTAATTCAAAATCAGGATGAAATGATCAAGGCGGGTCGACTTTCAGAACCATATAAAGGAATTGGTGACTGTTTCAAGCGAACGATGCAGGATGAAGGTGTTGTCTCTTTATGGAGAGGCAACACCGCTAATGTCATTCGCTACTTCCCTACTCAGGTTGGAGGACTTCCTATTTGGGTACTCTTTATCTAATATATATCTTTTGCCTATATCGCTGATTTTCCTTTTTGATTCCATGCAGGCCCTGAATTTTGCATTTAAGGATTACTTCAAGAGGCAGTTCAACTTTAAGAAAGACAGAGACAGTTTACTCCCTATCAGGTGGTGCAGCTGGTGCTTCTTCTCTTCTTTTTGTTTACTCCCTGGACTATGCTCGAACTCGATTGGCAAATGACTCCAAGGCTGCAAAGAAGGGAGGAGGAGATAGGCAGTTCAATGGCTTGGTTGATGTCTACCGCAAGACATTAGCTTCTGATGGTATTGCTGGACTTTATCGTGGATTCAACATTTCATGCGTTGGGATCATTGTTTACCGTGGTCTCTACTTTGGAATGTATGACTCCTTGAAGCCAGTGGTCCTTACTGGTAGTTTGCAGGTAAAAGCTACTTTTGTTTTTTGCTTTTTGTTTTTGGTAGTCAACTAGAAAAATGTTTGCCATTATTTCTTGGATTATTTCGGTGCATAGATACATGTTAAGTTGGTTGTTTTCCATCCCCTTGTGATCAAGTTTGAAATGTTTTGTCGGAGTACGAATTTGTCAGCTATCCTTCCAACATTTACTAATACAACTTGATCGCAAGAGTCGAAAAACTGTTGCAATGTTTTACTTCACTAAACATTTTCCTTTTGCCTCTAGATTTCAGGATAGTTTCTTTGCTAGCTTTGCCCTTGGTTGGCTAATTACTAATGGTGCTGGCCTTGCATCCTATCCAATTGATACTGTTCGAAGAAGAATAATGATGACATCTGGTGAGGCTGTGAAGTACAAGAGCTCTATGGATGCATTTACTCAGATCTTGAAGAATGAAGGGGCAAAGTCTCTCTTCAAGGGAGCTGGTGCCAACATCCTGCGTGCTGTGGCAGGTGCCGGTGTGCTTGCCGGCTATGATAAACTGCAAATGATTGTCCTTGGACAGAAGTATGGATCTGGTGGTGCCTGAATATTTGCATTTCATCCCAATAGATTTTGAACATTAGGCAGTGATTCAATCTATGAATGCAAAGATCTTAAGCAGGCATTCAAATTTTGAATAATTTAACGTTGATAGGGAATCACCTTAAACCGGTTTTTTCTCTTTTTTGAACTAATTTATTTTCAACAGATGAGACATTGCAACAGGTGAATTAGTTGCATGTTTTTTTTTTTTTTTGAGTTTCAGAAATTGGATCTGAGGCTTGTATTGCATGTACAATGCCTATTTTGCATTTCAGAATGAAACATACAGTGGTAACATTTTTACCTTGTTATAGTCTTTCTAGCTTAATACAGTCCTTGAAGCAGTGGTTTATTGTTTTGCATTAATGCCTACTCTATTATACTGTTAGGTCATAAGGTGCAGCAAATTTTAGTTAGGCTTTTGAGTTTAAATATAAGAGAATCATTTCCTCCTGAAAAATTATTGATTAAAACCCCAACATTAAGCTCAGCTCCCACTTTTCCTCATTGGTGACTTTTTATCTCTGTTGTCGTTGCAACAACCACCACTAAGCCTTGTATCGTATTACATGTGGTCGACTATTAGATCATACTTTACCTGACCACCACTAAGCCTTGTATCGTATTACATGTGGTCGACTATTAGATCATACTTCATCTGTTGTGTATCTTTATACAATTTTTAATAAAGCAAATAATACAAAATCATGTTAAAGTGGTCATGATACCGAATTAGAGTTAGTTTGAGAGGTTGATTAGTTATTGGACACATTATTAAAGAATATATAGATTTTCACTTAATTCAAGAAGTGGATGAGGATACCGAGATTTTGAGAAAAAAAAATCAAGAAGAATAAATATTGAGTTTTTGACTCATTTTTCTACCAATATACCATGAATATAGTAAGACTTGTTTTGCTTGAAGTTTAAAATTAATAAGTTTTTGAATTAATGAAATTATAAATGTGTGATAATTCAAATGGATATAAACATTTAATTATAATAACCGGTTTTAAATTTTATAAAATTAAAACAACCCAATTTTTCTATTTATAAAGAATCGCGGGTCTCATTGTTAGCTCCTATTTATGGTGCACAATTTCTTGGAAATGTAGGTAGTGGTTATGATTTCTTGGAAAATTATGACATATTCTTATAATTCCTTCTAAAAGATATTGTCTATTCGAATAGAATATAAAGAAGGTATTTATGCTATATGCATATTGAAGACAAGAAAGCTACCTATTTCCTTAACTCGAACTTGTGATAATTTGATTCCACCAGAAATTGAATGTTTAATATGTAACATATTTATTTCAAATAAAGTTGTTTAAAAACTAAAACTAGACTATGTAATAGATTTGTTATTTGTAACATATTTTTTTGTTATAAATTTATGTAAAAAAAAAGTTATATAAATGTAAGTATTATGGTATTACGTGTAAATAAGTACGAAAGGGAAGTATGCTCATAAGAGTGATTGTTTACACTCGCGATCTTTTGTTCCATTTTCTGTTTCAATCTATGTTTTAATTTATAAATATTCGTCACTTATGTTTTATTAAAAGATGTTGTTATTGCCAGAGCAACTATTAGCTACCAGAGCAATAAATCACACATCTTTTAAATTTACCCTTAATAAATCAACTCTTTTTATCTTTTCTCTATTTATCAAAACAACTCATCCTTATCTTCTTTCTACCTTATCAGTACAACATATCAATTCTTTATAACATCTTCCCTTAATTTCTTCTTTCTTCTCCTTTATTTTTTCTCACAAAAATAATATGACACTTATTTTTATTAATAGTTTTTATTATTTTCTCAATTAAATTATAAAATATTTACCAATATATACTTCAAAAAATTTAGGCTCCATTTGTTTACCATTGTTTTAGTGTTTTTTTTTCACAAATTCAATTTGATTTATCTGTTTTGTCCATTTTTTTATCACAATTTTTAAACACAAGAAATAATATTACAATAATTATTTTTAATACAACGTTTTTAAAATTTTTATAAATAAATTATTACATTTTAATTTGACTTTTAAATTTTTAATAATAAAAAATTCTTCCTAAAACTTTTTTTACCAAATAAACTCATAAAATATTAATTCAAATTTGAAATTTAAATTTTATTAATAAAAAATTCTCGAATATAATGTCCACCAAAACAAACTCACCAATCCAAACACCTCCATAATATTTATTTCTTATAACAAATCTTAACAAAAAAATTCTACTATAAAACTAAAAAATTACTCTATCCAAGGTGAGTAATATTTTTTGCTAAAATACTAAACATAAACATATGGAAACTATAAATAATTATTTTTATTTCTAATAACGCTTCTCATATTAATATTTTATCAAAATAATTCGCATAAGTTAAAACTTAAAAGGAAGACACCACCACCATATATGTATATATATATATATATAATAGAAATCTCGATTTCATGTATTTTTTTATGTTACAATTTAATTCATAAATATCATTTGGTGGGTAGGCAAAAGGGTTATGGAGATATTTGACAAAATCCTGCACTTGATATTATTGTAGATGTTCATGTTCTATTTTTTTATTTTTTGAGCAATTTTATGTGAGCTTTCAATTGTATAAGTTTTGGGTTTGACATGTTGAATGCTGACATTGCTAATTTATACATATTATACACATTTTCACATATTTATATTTATATATACTTTACACATTTTTGCACACTATACATATTTACACATAGGATACAATTTTTTACACATTTTCATACACTATACATTTTTACATTTATTATACACATTTTCACACACTATACATTTTTACATCTACTATACATATTTAAACATATCTCACATATTATACATATTTAATTTTATTATACACATTTTTAAACACTATACATATTTACACGTGTTTTACACATTTTCACACACTATATATTTTTATACATATTTATACATATCACATATATTTAACACATTATCATTGTTTGAACATTTAATGGATAATTTTATTAATTCATTATTAAATTGCACTCCGTAAGTTTTACTTTTGTGAACCAATTCAGATATTCATAATCAATAAGTACTGGATTCTCATCTCTTTTGAATATACCTTGAAAGGAGAAGGAAGATTAAAATACCAATAGACGTCTATTATTGAATTCACCCAACCTGATAGTACCCATTTTTGGAATGTCCAATGCGAATCTATGATATTTGTTGAACCATGTTCTCGGGATGAGTGTAGAGAGAACTATTTTAAAGCAGACTTCCTATTCATTAGATAGACAAGATATCAAAATTTTGTGATCCCCTGTCGAATAAACATTAGATAGACAAGATTGATTTCTTTTAATGAATTATTTGTCTCCCTCCTCTTACTGTACTCTGATATCGTAGCTGCCCCTTATATTTTAATTGAATTAATTCATTCCCCTGTCTTTCATGTTTTTCACAATTTGATGTAATTTCCCAATATAAAAAAATCTTATCCTATAAATTTAACGCGAGTCACGTGAGTCCATTTTCAAATAAACTCTAAAATTTGCTTTTAAATGAAAATCCTTATCAATCTAAATCTTTTGTGTTTGATTGCATATTAAAATTTATTGTTGAAGCAAAATTGGCATTTAAAAAAGTTTTTAACTTGCAAGATTTCTGAAAGAGATCAGGAGTCAAAGTGTTCCCAATAATTGAAGTTTGGAGAAGAAAAAAAAAGAGAAAATAGAGAAGGAAAAGAAGATTACTAAGCAAAACTATTGATCGGTTGAAATTTTAAAATGGGGGAAAGAAGATCCATTGGGGTTTTTGGGGTTTAGTAGAATTTGGGGGAAGGGAAAGAATTTTTTGGTGTTTAGACGTACTAATTTACTGTATTATTTAACTTATTCATGTCTCGATACAATATGATGCAGTTTTGTTCTTGAAGTAAAACTCCAAAAAACAAATTATTTGAAAGAAAAAATTACTTCTTTCAAAACAATACATTTTCTACAAAACCACAAGCTCATTTACAAATTCTCCCAAATAATGGTCATGATTAAGCCCACAAATAATATACTTTTCACACACTATTCATATTTACACATACTATGAAATTTTTGCACACAACAATATTTATACATGCTACACACAATTTGTATGTAATATGTGTAAATATATTCAATGTGTAAAAATGTGAAAATATATGTATTGTGTTCAAATATGTATAGTTTATATGTAAAATGATTTGTCAAAATGTATGTAATATGTGTAAATATATTCAATATGTAAAAATTTGAAAATGTATGTATTATGTGCAAATATGTATAATTTATGAAAAAATATAATTGATAAATATATTACGAGTGCGAAAATATGTATAATATGTAAAAATGTATATTCTATGAAAATGTATGTAGTATGTAAAAATGTGTATAATATCTATAAATATATGTAGTGTGCACAAATGTGTGTAATCTATGTAAAAATACAGTGTCAAAATATGTGTCACTGCATCTAAATATATTACTTATACCTATTACACTGATTCAAAATTATAGCGAGTTATAACATATAATTACACCGCTTCAATTTGTAACGGTGTGACGGACATAGCCGGCATCGCATTTTGCTCACGCGGATATATATATTTTAATTTATGTAAGAAAAAGGAAAAAAGAGTATTTGACATATAAAACTAAATCGCTTGTGCAAATTAGTTATCCACAACTATTCTAAATGCATCTAATTTCTTTTCACTGTTTCGAGTTTATTAGGATGACAAATTATTAAATCATTCCCATATTATGCTACGTTAATATAAACACTTGGTGCAACCTATATGCAACCTATACATGGTAATTAAAACACTTGGTGCAAATATTGAAATAAATGAAACTTCACTGGATTTTTTTTTCCCGACTTTTTTTATAATTCCTTAACTCATCTAAAAAAAAACAATAATATAACATATACGAGTTGGATCCATGGAAATTACTCTGTTGATACGTATTTCATGAAAATTAATCTGTTGATACGTATTTTCTTATTGTACTGGACAGTAAAATATATTTATTTCATACCCTTGTAAATTTATTTTATACCTATTTAGACAACCCGTGACCTACATAAATCTTTTGTCAATAAATTTATACTTATTAAATTAATTACAATGTTTCTACTAAAATTCGCAACCACCTAACACATATTTCATATATCAAGACTTACTATATTTTTAATGTTTTCATAAATAAAACAATTATCCAATAATTTTTCAACATCTCTATTAAATCTTCAAATATAAATCTAAAGTTACATCTCAATTATCTTCCTATAGAAACGATGGATATTTGTTAATAAACAAATTATTAGTGCTAAACAAAATTTCCAGACTTGAATATTCTTTGAAAAATTAAGACTCAGTAATGCATTTCTAAAGTATAATTAATTATCATTCAATTCGAAAAAATTCGCAAAGAATAAATTATAATAACTTACTTAAACATTAGTAATACACAATCTTATATTTTAAATTTGTATATTACTAGCTGCACAATTTAAACTACTAATTTAAAATGTTATGTTATATCATTTCTTCGTGGTTTTTATAAGCAACAATTTATGCATAATCTAAACTATTTGACTTATTATATTAACATTTTGATAATCTAAACTTTAGTAATCTATTAATAAAGTATACCTTGTAAATTATAATTTCTCTGACAAACGCTTACAATAACACAACAAATCTTTCCGTCCATATTCTTTACTTCAACTTAATTAATTCACAGACATAACAAATTTGCCAAAATAAATTTCACCTACCTATATATGTAAATATCAATAGTTTTTGTAAATCTGTATAATGGATGAAATATCTATAATATGTGTAAATAAATGTAATGCATAGAAATATTCACAGTGTCTGATAATGCATGTAATATGTATTAAGTGTGTGTACATGTATTGACAACCATGTAAATATGTACAATATGTGAAAATGTATAAATTATGTGAAAATATGTATCGTGTGTAAAATTACGTATAGTATGTGTAAATATGTGCAGTATGTATAAAAACGTATAGTGTGTGAAAAATGTGTGTTATATGTGTAGATATGTGTAAATATGTATAGTGTAGGAGAAATATGCGTAATATGTATATGTATGTATATATATATGTGTGTAGTATGTAACACATGTACATTGTAATGTGTGCAGGTGTAAGAAGAATTTGCAAATATTTATTATGTGTGAGAATGCATATAGTATATTTATATACGTAGTGTGCACATTATGTGCAAAATGTGTACAAATCTATAGTGTAAAAATAAGTCTAATATATGCAAGTATACAAAAGTGCATATAGTGTATACGTATATATGTATATGTATAAGTCTGTGTACAAGTATTGGCAACCATATATCTTATGGAAATGTTTAAATATGTATAGACATGTATAGCGAGTAAAGTTATAGGTATGTTTGCGGAAATACTAGCCGTAAATATTAGTACATGTATTATGCAATAAATATTATATTACTTATACCTGTTATACTGAATTAAGATTATAACGAAAAATAACATATAATTACACCGCGCAACACGCGGTGATTACCAACTAGTCAAAGAACATATACATATAACGTGGGGGAGACCACAGCGACACTTCAATTCAAGTTAGTTCTTGAAAGATCCATTAAACTAAAAATCTCCCCAACCAAAAATACCAAATTCAAGTTAGTTCTTGAAAGTTCCCTTCAACTAAAAATCTCCCCAACCAAAAATACCAATAACGACAATACCTAATTCTCAATAATTTCCTATTATTGTAAAATTTTATTCTTCAACAATTAATCCCCTATTAAATCTTAAAAAAAATGTTTCTTTTTCTTTAGCTTCTACCTTTTTATTTTATCATAACAAGATTCTGACAGATTTTAATTACTGTGATCAATAATTTTCTAAATATATATTATCTAAACTTAGCCTACAATTCCAACTAAAATGAAAATTCAACCATAGAAATGAAATTATTGGTGGCTAATTAAAAATAAAAGAAATTCAAATTCTTGAAAAAAAAACAAAATTCTAAAAATTCTACTACAATCTACGGAATATCAAATGAGCAGAAAATGAAATTAAAAAAAAATTAAAAATTAAAAGAATAAAAACAGAAACGAAAAAGTTACCTCTAACCCCATCATTGTTGATGAGAGCATCAATGCGTCCAAAAGCCTCCCAAGCTTTGTTAACGGCAGCTTCAATATTAGGTGCATCGGAGCTGACGTCAAGCTCAATAGGAACAGCCCTGAGTTGACCCACCGTGGAATCATCGGAGTTGGAGCCGATTGTTGGATATTTAATATAATCCAATAATATGTTCTAATATAAGCCCAATAGATAACGAACCTTTGTAATGGGCCTGAATGGGCAAGAGCTCATTAACTGGTTTTTAACCCTAGCGTACCTCTATATATATGCTAGCTGGAGGCAGCATGCTAGGTATTCCAAACTAGATACCTAGGGTGTAATGCTTCAATATGCTTGACCTAAAACTCTAACAATCTTGAAGCATTATAAAGTTAGAACAATGTAGCGGCGGCGTCACTGTTCCGGCGACTGTAGCGTCACTATTCCTGCAACTGTAGCAGTACTGTAGCGTCACTGTTCCGACACTGTAGCGACACTGTAGCAGCAATGTAGCGTAATGTTCCGGAAATTGTGGCAGTACTGTAGCGTCACTGTTTCGGCAACTGTAGCGCACTGCAGCGGTACTGTTCCGGCACTGTAGCATCACTATTCCCGCAACTGTAGCAGCGCACTGCAGCGTCACTGTTCCGGCACTGTATCATCACTGTTCATCAGGTGTACTCTTTCCAATTTTTTTTTAGAAAAAAATGAAAAAATATGTGCCAATTGAGATGGTTAAACTTCAGTCTTTTAATGGGTTTGATTTTAATTTTTTGAAACGAAAGACTCAGTTTGGTTTAAATTATGAAAATAATTTTTATACTGTTATGAGTACTTTTGTTGAAACCACTGAAATATGGTTAAACTTCAGTCTTTTAGTGGGTCTGATTTTAATTCCTAGAAATGAAAGACTCAGTTTGGTTTAAATTATGAAAATAATTTTTATACTGTTATGAGTACTTTTGTTGATACCACTGAGGATGTTAAAGAAATTTTGACTGCTAAAGAAATTTGGGACAATTTAGATACTCAGTTGAAGAAGGAGGAGGAATTGTTAAAAACACATCTTGTTAACAAATTCATGGATTTCAAATTTAAGGAAGATATGGAAATTACCCCTCAAATCACTGATTTAGAAAACTTGAGATCTAAATTGACTACTGAAAACATTAATGTTTGTGACACTTTTCTGGTTGGTGCCATAATCTATAAATTACATCTGCATGGCATACTTTCAAAACTGAGATGTACAGGAAGAAAGTTTAGGTGGGACTGGATGATCTCAAACGGTTAATTAGAATCGAGGATGAGAATCGAGTTAGGAATACATTGGAGATGGTTAGACAGCAACAGTCAACTGCTAACGCGGTAATATATCCCAATAAATTTCCTAAGAAATCCAAGTCTCTCAAAAGTAAGTCTCAACAATTACAGGCCAAAAAGCCTATCTTTAAGAAAAAGAAGTGCTAGTGCCATAATTGTGGGAAATGGGGCCATTTTGTATCAGATTGTAGGCTACCAAAAAAGGACAAATCTGACACACCATTGGAAACACATATGCTGGTACAGAAGACTGAGCCTCAAAACTTTGTTGCTATGGTAGGCAATCACCGAAAGGCCAGTACTTCTTCAGTATGGTGGTTAGATTCTGGGGCAATATGCCATGTTTGCCAAACTAAAAAGTTACTTGATGATGTTGATGAGGCCAACGAAACTATTGCTGTGGCTAGTGGGGTGACGGAGATCGTGACTCACACTGGTACTGCAAATATCAAGCTCTCTTCAAGTAAACTTTTAACTTTAAAAGATGTTAAAGTAGTTCCTGCGATCCAAAATAATTTAATTTCTAAGCGACTAAAAGATATTGCATAATCGGTTAGGACATGTGAACTACAAGAAAATGGTTAGACTAGTTAAAAGTCATAATATACCTCTCGATACTTCGATCAGATTTAACAGATGTGAAGTCTGTGCTCAAACTAAAATTACTAGAAGACCTTTTCGTCAGGTCTCTAGGAGTACACAACTTCTTGACTTAATACATTCTGACCTCTGTGACTTTAAAAGTTCTCCCACTAGAGGTGGTCGGAAGTATTTGCTCCTTTTATAGATGATTTTTCTCGATATTGTCATATTTATCTGTTAAAATCAAAAGATGAAGTTTTTGATAAATTTAAAACTTTCAAGAATCGTGTTGAAAACCAATTTACTTTGAAAATAAAAAAAAGTTGAGAAGTGACAGAGGAGGAGAATATACATTGACAGGGTTCAAGGAATTTTGTGCTTCAGAAGGCATAATCCTTGAAACTACTGCTCCTTACTCACCTCAATCAGATGGCATAGCTGAACGTAAGAACAAGATGTTAACAGAAATGTTAAACTCTATATTATTAACAGCTGGCATGCCTTCTTGTTATTGGGGAGAGGCAGCTTTGACTGCAAATCATATCCTTAATAGGTTGCCGCACTCTAAGTTGTCTTCAACTTCTAATGAGATATGGCATAAACATCCTTGTAAATATGATACTCTTAAGACTTGGGGCTGTATTGCTTATGTAAGGATACCAGACCCTAGAAGACCTAAGGTGGGGCCTAGGACTAATACTTGTGTGTACCTAGGTAATGCAGAGGATAGTGCTGCTGATCGGTTCTTGGATCTATCAACCAATGTGGTTATAGAATCTAGAGATGTTGTTTTCTTTGAAGATAAATTTCTTCGAGATAAAGGGTTGAAAGTATCAGGCACTGTCGAAATCATTTCAGAGACACTTATTGAAACTGAATTGACTTACTCTGACACTCGGATCCCTTCTGAATCTGTACCTTTAAGAGTATCTACTAGACAACGAGTTCCCAATACGTTTGGTGAGGATTTTGTCACTTACCATTTAGAAGATGATCCATCCAACTACAATGAAACGATGAAATCTAGGGACTCCCTATTATGGACAGAAGCCATTGATGATGAAATGAGTTCTTTGTTACAAAATCAAACTTGGGACCTAGTCGATTTGCTGAAAAGGGCTAAGACTATAGGTTGCAAGTGGATTTTGAAGAAAAAACTTAATTCTGACGGATCTATAGCTCGATATAAAGCACGTTTAGTAGCTAAGGGCTATACCCAAGTATATGGGATAGATTATTTTGATGTCTACTCCCCGATCTATCATTTGACTACGATAAGAATTCTTCTTGCTTTGGCATCTATTGAGCACTATGTTGTGCATCAAATGGATGTAAAGACAGCTTTTCTAAATGGAGATCTGACTGAGGAGATCTACATGAACCAACCTGAAGGGTTTGTCATGAAAAATTTCGAGAACAAAGTTTGTAAGTTAAACAAATCTTTGTATGGTCTCAAACAAGCACCTAAGTTGTGGCATCAAAAGTTTGACAAGGTAGTAAAGAGTTTAGGATTTCGATCTAGTGATTCAGATAAATGCCTTTACTACCGTTCTATGTCAATTAAAGTTGTGCTTATTTGCTTGTACGTAGATGATATGTTAATACTTGGTTTCGATCATTCTACAGTGAGTGATGTAAAAACTGAGTTAACAAATTCATTTAACATGTCTTTTCTTGGTATGGTTGATACCATTCTTGGTATGAAAGTACATTTTACAGAGCAAGGTATTACTCTTAGCCAAGCTCATTGCATTGAAAAACTGCTTTCTACATGGGGATACAGTATACTGTGGTAGAAACACCGTATGATTCTAATAAATAGTTGAGCTTTAATGAGGGAGCTAGCGTGAATCAATTAACTTATTCTAAATTGATTGGTAGTCTTATGTATGCGATGACATGCACTAGACTAGACATAGCCTTTTCTGTAGGCATGCTGAATCGTTTCACTAGTAATCCCGGCCATGAACATTAGCATGCCCTCACGCGACTTATGCGATATTTGAAGAGTACCGCTAACCATGCACTATGTTATAGTGGTCATCCTCCTATTTGGAAGCATTTTCTGATGCTTCGTGCTGCTCATCCTTAGGGGATAGTAAGTCAACCAGTGGTTATATTTTCACACTAGGTGGTGCAGCAATTGCGTGGAAATCATATAGACAAACTTGTATTGCTTTGTTGTCTATGGAATCAGAACTTTCTGCTCTAGCTTCCGCAGAAGGAGAAGCAGAGTGGATAAGAGAACTGATCCTAGATATTCCACTAACCCGCTTAAAGATTACGTCTTTAAGTATATTCTGTGATAATCAAGCTACAGTTTCAGTGGTACAAAACTCACTCTTTAATGGTAAGAGGAGACATGTTAGTCTAAGACATGCCATGCTGACGTATCTCATAGAACATGGTATTATTACTTTGGTCGATGTAAGATCGAAAGATAATCTGGCTGATGCTCTAACAAAGGGCCTGAACAAAGCTCGAATCTTCAAAATTGTGGGGGATATGGTGTTAAAGACTATATAGATATGTCTTAACCTACATTCATGTTAATTTTGAATTTTCATATCTCCCTTTGCTAGCTAAGATAAGCACGTGATAATATTTCGACGATGATTATGATTGTCAATATATCATTCCATATCTGATGATATATCCTTTTTGGGTGCGTTGTCTTATTCCACATATGATAAGGTGATTTTACTCACTCTGGATGTTCTTTTTAGAGCGGTAGTATCTTTCCATATTTGATGATGCTACTTAACTAAATTTGAACTTGACAGCTGTAACATTCCACATAGAAATATGAAACGGTTCTTTTGGAAAAGAAACTATTTAGGTCTTGTTCTTATAAAGAAACTGGACATTAATGCTTATTGGAATATGGTATTAATGCATTTTGACATTGATATTTATTTATTTTTCAATCATTGAGATATTGTGCTAAGTTCTTCTGCTTGAACTAGACACTTTATGTTGTTACACAAATGATTAAGTTCATATTTGGTAACTTACAAGAAATGATGGAAATGGAGGAGCTAATTCCAACTGGAATATATCCAACAATATATATATCAAACAATATGTTCTAATATAAGCCCAATAGATAACGAACCTTTGTAATGGGCCTGAATGGGCAAGAGTCCATTAACTGGTTTTTAACCCTAGCGTACCTCAATATATATGCTAGCTGGAGGCAGCATGCTAAGTATTCCAAACTAGATACCTAGGGTGTAATGAATCAATATGCTTGACCTAAAACTCTAACACCGAGTTGATTGATCTCATCGCAAAGTGTTTGAAGCCGGTCAATTCTGCGAGCAGCTGCTATGATTTTACAACCGACTTTGGCTAAGTCTAAACAGAAGTCTTTTTTGAGTCCGGATGATGCGTCGGTGACCATTACAACTTTGCCCCTCAGCTCGTGCCATGGCTCAAGCTGCGTTGACACGTGGCTTGGCATTTCTGGATTTCTCATAGTGGATATGGAGTGGGCGGGAGCCCGAGTGGGGTTTTGATAGTGATGAAATTAGTAGGCTGTTTGTTTGGAAAGCATTTCTTAAATAGTACTATTTTTTTTAAATACAAAATTATCATTATTTTATGACGAGTAATGATCGGGAATAAAAAGTTTTTTTTTATACGAAATTAAAATTTTACTCACGTAATATTTTATTATGAGTAATGATAAAAATTTTCATGAAATTAATTACATTATTTTATAAAAAAATTCATATTTTCTTCTATTATTCTTTTATCATTATTAAATAAAACTAAATTCCCTAATCTCTAACGGTCTCGAGTTTTTTAATAATTATTCACGAATTCTAAATAGAATATTCAAAAATTAGACTGTCCATGCAGTATATGAGAAATTATAAGAGATTTAGGGAGGAAATGAAAAAAAAAAGTCAATCAATCCAATTTATCAAGCTAATAAAAAAAGAATGGAATTTTTTATTCATTTATTGTATGTTGACCCATTGAGATGAGAAATTAGAACATTTTTTATTGAATAGTCCAAATATTGCTCTCATTAATTTGTTAAGTTAACAATTTCTTTTTTTTTTTGTCAAAAAAGGCTATTGTCTCTTATATTGGGTCTGTTTGGATCCACTTAAATTTGTGATTTATTTCACAATTGCAAAATGAGGTGTTTATTTTGTTCAACTTTTTCATCAAAATTTTTAAAACACAAAACAATGTTATAATAATTATTTTTGCTACAGTAATTTTTATAAATAAAATATTAAATTTGAATTTGAATTTTAAATTTTAATAATAAACAATTCTTCCTAACACAATTCCCACCAAAATAAACTAATAAAATACTAATTCAAATTTAAATTTCAAACTTTTATTAATAAAAAAATCTTCAATACAAATCCCAACGAATTAAAATCATTCATTCCAAACACTCCTAAAATATTCTTTTCTCATAACAAATCCCAAGAAAAAAAATTTCATGATATAATCCAAAAATAGCTCGTCCAAACGGAACTCCGCTTTTTATACAGTATATCCTATAATATATACATTGTTCCAATAATACTTAACTCATGGCCCTTGGAATTGGTCTAAAGACCCTTTATACGGTGAAGATTTGGGTTTTAAATTCTCGCTTTTTAATTTCATATTTCTATTTACTTCTTTTATCTCTACTTTGGAGATAAAAAATTAGGGTAGATAACCTCAATGATCCATCAACTTAGAGGTAAATATTCTTTTGATTCTTGAGGTTGAAAAAAATTACATTTTAATCTTTCAGTCTAGATTTTGTCACAAAAACATATTTCAACTCATTTTTTACCAATCTGAAAAGTAATGCCATTTGTAAGATGATATTATTCATCATTCAAAATAACTTAATTTTGTGTCACGTAACTAGGATGTTGTTTATGAAATAGATAGAAAATGGAATGAATGTCATTTATGTGAATGTGATCTATACTATTGCTCTGTTCTACATTCATCCCCTATGGTTTTAATTACAACAATTAACTCCCTTAACTTTTTAAATTAAATAAAATCAATAATAACGTTAAATATAATCAATGAAAAGATAATTTTAATCCAACTACAACTCTTTAATACATACGGCAACTAATTAATTTATGAAAAAAATGAATAGAGCCATGTAAATATAATTTTTCCTTATTAGAATGGTTCAATATCTACAACACTAATTGTATTCCTATCATAATTGTTCAATATTTCAAACATCCAATTAAACTTTAAAAAATATAAAATATAATAAATTGACATGAAACTAACTAGCAATGAAAGAGATTTTTCATGATATATCCTACATATTTGTCATGATTACTTCCTTAGCATAAAAGGATTACTTCTTAGTCTTGTGATAGAATTTTAGATTTTCAGTTATTGATTACTTTTATTAAATAATTCTTTATTTTGAAGTTAATCTTGTCATTTTATTATCTTATAATAAAGTCATGCTTTTAATTTCATTTAATTATTTAATTACAGTTAATATATTAAACTAATTATTCTAAAATTAAAAAAATTAAGGGGGTTAAATATTTCAATTAAAACTATAAGGGGTGATTGTGGAACAAAGCAATAGTATAACAGAATTTAGTCTATTTTACCCTAAAATATAAGTTGAGAGGTCGAAATATAAATTTTTCAAAATTGAAACTAAAATGACAAATTAAGGGAATATTGAAATTATATACCAAAAATTTTATACTAATCTGACCACATTCTGTCAGTAAGAAATTTCATTTGAGATTCCACTTGATTGTTTAGAAATAGAATTGAAATAAAATTAAAATATTAAACCTAATTTTATGAACAAGAACTTTAAAATATTTGAATTCCCTTGTTTTGCAAAATAACAAAATTAATATAGAATTAAATTATAATTCCAAATTCTATGTTTAGAAGTTTAGAAAAATATAAGAAATTGGATTTTCCTTGTAATAAGAATTAGCAAAACAATTTTCCTTTTTAATAATTTTTCTACAATAACATTTACTTTTCAAAATTTTCTATTTTCTAGAATAAATTTTAAAAAAATATATAAATTATTTTGTATTTCTAAAAAAATTGATTTGTATGGTATTTTAGCCGATTAGGATCCGCTCATGATTCAAATTGGAGTAGAAATATGTTTGAAATTCTTGGGTTGGGTTAACAAATTCAGAAGTTTGAATTGACTCATCTTGAATTTCAATTTAATCATTTTTTTTTATTTTAGTTGAGAAACAAATCACTTCGGATCTTCCGTTCTAATTTGTGTTTCAATCTCTGTTTCAATTTACAAATAGAAGTCACGTATATTTTATTAAAACTCTACCAAGTAATTAAAGAATCTTAAGGGATAAGTTTTAAATATGTGTTGTCTGTATTTAGAGATTGAAATAGACATTGAAATAAAAAAATGTAACATAAGATCTACTTGGAGAAACAAATACAGAAATTAGATTAGGACTGATCTAATTCTAAAAAACCAAACAATTCTTAAGGAAAAAAAAAAGAAAAATTCTTGTTGAACTTGACGTTGGTTAGTAGAGCATTAAATTTGAGTGCTCCAATCTTGACAAAGTTTTTTACGCTTGAAAATGGACTTCCAAACACTAAAGAAAGTTCAGTCTTTAGAAGCCACCGTTTGAAGTTACTTTTTGACTAAAGATGTGATGTTAGAATTTAGAAAGGGTTGTAAATTGGGATTTGATTTCAAACTTTGCAAGTGAATTCAAATTACTTGCAATATTTAATGTAAACAAGTAAGGTTAATCATGATCTACACTATTTTGTTGCAATATTTAATGTAAACAAGTAAGGTTAATCATGATCTACACTATTTTGTTCAAGTTTCTTTAAATTTATTTAACAAGTTTGATAAATTGTTATTGAGATTGACTGAGTTTGTGGAGCAGAATTTGGATTGAATTTAACAAGTTCGCAAATGTCAAATTTTGTTTAATATCATTTTAATTTTGTAAACTAAAAACCACTTGCATTCGCACGATCAATTTTAATAAAATATTAGTACATAATATAAATTGGTAATAATCTTATATATGAGCTATATATAAATATCTATATTTGATAATTAATTAATTAATTAATATTGTATTTGTTATTATTTGAATAGAATTGTATACTTATATTTGTAATTATGTTTTTCTTAATGTATTGGAGGGAAAAATTTCTTTGAGTTCATGTATTCTTGAATGCCTGTTTCAACACATTCATGAGCATTATTTTGCTTGCAGCAATATTTACGTGAATCAAACTTGCAAACTTAAATCTATCATTACCAATATTTGGTTCAAAGCTATTATTAACATGCCTATTTTCATTTTGGGATAACAATCCTAGAAGTCCCTCACATTTCACGAAATAATTTATTTAGTCCCTCACATTTAAAACGAGATAAAATGGTCCTTCACATTTTTAAAGTGTAAACTTTTAGTCCTTCTTAACAGTTCTGTTACAAATTCCGTTAAATGCGATCACGTGAACATCACGTGCTACTTTTTTGGGGACAAAATAGGAATCAGAGGCCTTAATCTCTTCATCCTCTCTCTTTTCTTCCCGACAGTTCTTCCTCTCCCTCACCATCCACCATGACCCACCTTGCACAACCATTCTCTCTTCATCTCCCTTTCTCTCCCACGCACCCATCCATATTCTCCAAAGTTCAACTCACTCTGTATTCTTGCTCTCCACCTCTTTTTCTTTCCCAACCTCATTCTCTTATACTTGACAACAATTTTCAAAACGGCCTGATAGCATTTCATAGTTAATGCCAAAAGGATAGGTGACACGGATTGATCGAGGCTTGAAGTCCTAGACCACCGAGTTCACCAACTTTGTAGGACCGTGTTAGCATAAAACAACAAACAAGAATAATAAACACAATGCGGAAAAGAAAATAAAGGATATTGAAACGTGAAGACTGGATATTAGCCAATAAAATCCCAACGTTTATTACAAACGAATTGGCCTAGCTCGTGTAAATCTCGAAGCTAAACTAATAAGCTTGGCTCATTCTTGAAATCAAGAACTGGAATGCTCACCTAAAGGTCTTAGCTAAAGGCTCGCGGATTGTATGAAGAACAACTTAAATCAATTGAACTTCAAAGGTTAGCAAACACGTTGCTGCAATTTAGCTAAAAGCTGAATTATTTCTTATTCAATGTTGTTAAAAAACGTGAAAATCATTGCCTTAAATAGGGTACAAAAATCGACCAAAAGAAAACCCTAACAAGAAGTCAATTTCGAATTGAACTTCACTAACTAACCAATCCAATTTTAGGAAACATCCAAATTGGAATTGATCACAACAAACTCACTACTTTCCTAAAACGAAATGGCCAATCGGATTTACTTTCCTAAATCCTACCCTTAATAAATTAAAAACCCATTAAGCCCATTACATGCCATTATCATGCAAGATAACTTGGGCCATGTAATTAATTAACTAAAATCGAAAATAATAAGCCCATAATTAACGTTTGGACTTAACTTATTAAAACATAATTAAACCCTACAATTTAGGAATGGTGTGATCCAACATTGGCAAAGCCCAAGCACGCCATCTTGGTCTTCATTGTGATTGCTCCATGAATACTCTTCAAGGCGGCATTTCTTCAAGCTCCAATGTAAAACTCTTAGAAACATCTTTATGAATTGTAATTGAAGAGATATTCTATATAACTCCATTTGTGTGAGATGTTGACGTCGTGATGCTTTTATCTTGAAAATCGTCCAAGTCTGCACAATGTGTTGACAACAATGAATGCAAAGCGGCTTTCATTCTCTTACTTCTTGATCTTGTCATTGGACCATCAAGATTCTCCAAAGGATCATGTGAAGTTGGCTTTGGCAACATGGACATAGACGGATTGCCATCATTCCCTCCTTCCTCTAAAGGATTCGTTCTCGAATCACCTACATCATACAAAGATAAATCAGAAACATTAAATGTAGATGAGACATTGCATACTCACTTGAAAGCTCGATTTTGTAAGCATTATCGCCAATCCTTTCTAAAACTCGAAAAGGACCACTCATCTAGGATGAAGCTTAGATTTCCGTTTTTCAGGAAACCTCTCTTTCCTTAAGTGAATCCAAACCCAATCACCCGGTTCAAATATCAATTGCTTTCTACCCTTATTGGCTTATCTAGCATATTGTTCATTACGCCTCTCAATAGTGTTTCAAACCTTTTCATGTAACTCCTTCACAAAATCTGCTTTCTGTTTACCTTCTAAATGAACAAGCTCATTAATAGGAAGAGGTAAAATATCAAGTAGATTTAATAGATTAAATCCGTAAACAACTTAAAAAGGAGAGCAATTTGTAGAACTATGGAAAGTCCTATTATATGCAAACTCAATATGAGGTAGACAGCTTTCCCAATTCTTTAAATTCTTTTGAATAATGGCACGAAGTAAGGTAGATAAAGTGCGATTAACTACTTCAGTTTGTCCATCAGTTTGTAGATGTGTAACAGTAGAAAACAACAATTTAGTTCCTAACTTATTCCATAAAGTATTCCAAAGTGCCCCACCAAAATATTAATAAAATAATAGAATAAGATAAAAACGAGAGAGTAATGTTTGATATATGTATTCATCTTGATTCGAACATGTGTATAAACTTTTAGAAATTTATGAATGTATAATTTTGCGTAGGTAATTTGTAACTACAACTTATATAAATTAGGGTTATCTTCAATTTACCCCCATGAAAGATAGTCTTTAATTATTTGCCCCCATGAAAGATTTTTAATTAACACTATTGCACCGTTGACTATCAACTTAAATATGCTAATCGATTAACATGCATCTAGATAATTAAATTTTAAATGACATTTTATCACATCCATAAGAAATACCAATTACAATTATATTTGTTCCTCCTTATATCTAAACATTAATTTCAATTTATCTACTCCATAATTTGGTAATAATGACCTATAATATTACTTAGTTTGAGGCATAGAAATCCTTTGACTCAATTTTTTTCAACAAATTAAATATTTGTTTATTTTTTTCATCTTTTTTCTTCTTCCCTTTTATTTCTATCTCCTTTTATATAAAATAAATATGTCAAGTTTCTTGTAATTTATGATTTTTTTTTAACTCATTTTAGTTTGTTGTGTCTTTATAATATGATTGTTTATCTTATTTATATTATTGACAATTTAAAGCATTGATTTTAATATCTTAAATTTTTTTTATTATATTACATATATCATATTAAAGTAATCATAATAAACATAAATAAAATTATATAATGACAAAATAAATAAACTAAAATAATTATTTGCATAATTAGTTTATAAGGTGTATATTTATTATTAAATACATATTTTTCTAATAGAGATATCTCTTTATACTTAAATAAAATTTAATAAAAAAATTCATATCACTCTACAATTAAAAAATCCATAGATATCAGAGTTGGATAAAAAAAAATGTTTCCATTAATTTTTTATTAAAGAATTAAAAAAATTGGACAACTATGTATTATTTTATTACATTTCAAAAATTTAAATATTCATATGAGGTTTTTATTGACCAAGATAGATTAAAAATAGTTAACAAATTATAAAAAAAGTAAACGTATCCAAATCTAATTTTTAGTAAGATTACATAGATTATTCTATTATTTAAAATAAATAATAAGAATTCAATTTGTTAAAGTATATATGAAGCAAAGATTAAAATAAAATGATGATAAAGTTAGGACAAGATTTTGGAAAACTTAAATTTAAGGGTAAAATAGTCTAAAACATAAAAAGAAATAATAATAATAATTTTTTTAAGGCAAAATTTAAACTTTTCATTTAAATATAGTAAACAGGATATCTTATCGGTGCAAAATGCTATTAAAAATCTTGATGGGGGCGAAGTGATTAAAGATTATCTTTCATGGGGATAAATTGAAGATAACCCTAAAAATTATCATGGCAAACTACAAGTTATACACATATATTAAAGGGTTATCTTCAATTTACCCCCATGAAAGATGATCTTAATCACTTTGCCCCCCAATCAACAGATTTTTATTAGCACTTTGCACCGATAAGGATATCCTAATTACTATATTTAAATGAAAAAGTTTAAATTTTGCCTTAAAAAATTATTATTTTTATTCTTTTATGGTTTTAGACTATTTACCCTTAAATTAAGTTTCAAAATCTTGTCCTACTTTGTCATCATTTTATTTTCTCTTTGCTTCATATATACTTTAACAAATTAAATTTCTTATTATTATTTTAAATAATAGAAATAATATATATAAATCTTACTAAAAAAATAGATTTTGGAATACGGTTTACTATTTTTTATAATTTGTTAACTATTTTTCATCTACCTTGATCATAAAACCTCATATGAATTATTTAGGTTTTTAGAATGTAATTAAAATAATACATCTTTGGTCCAATTTTTTTAATTTCCTTTAATAAAAATTAATGAAACATTTTATTTTACGCCACTCTGATATCAATGGATTTTTAATTTAGAGTGAATGAATTTTTTTATTAAATTTATTAAGTATAAAAGATATCTCTATTAGAAAAATATATATTTATAATAAATATACACCTTACAATTAATAAGCAAATAATTATTTTATTTATTTATTTTGTCATTATACAATTTTATTATGTTGATTAGATTACTTTAGTATATATATATATAATAATAATAATATAATTAAAAAATTTATGATATTAAATCAATGTTTTAAATTGTCAATAATACAAATAAGATAAACAATCATATTGTAAAGAGACAACAAACTAAAATAAATAAAAAAATCATAAATTACAAAAAACTTGACATATTTATTTATATAAAAGAAGATGAAATAAAAGGAAAAGAAAAAAGATGAAAAAAGTAAACAAGTATTTTAATTTGTTAAAAAAATTGATAAAATATTTTATGCCTCAAATTAATAATATATGTATTAATACAAAATTGTGGAGTAGATAAATTGAAATTAATGTTTAAATATAAGAGGGACAAATATAATTTAATTTATTTCTTATTGATGGATAAAATTGTCATTTAAAATTAATAATTAATGATGTTATCAATTAGCATCTTTAATTGATAGTCAACGGTGCAAAGTGTTAATAAAAATCTTTTATGGGGGCAAAGTGATTAGAGGGTATCTTTCATGGGGGTAAATTGAAGATAACCCTATATTAAATATATTTTAGAGTTCAAAATATCATCGCTTAACTGAAAATTAAAAAATATATATAAGAATAAAAAAAATGTATTATTTGATAATAGGATAATCAGTTGTATATGCCCTACTCACCATAGTTTCTAATTCTGCCAGTGGTAGCAAATACCTTTGAAGAAAAAAAAAGCAAAATGGGTAGAAGATACATGAAACAAAGAGTAAATGAGCCAAAATCAAGTTTGGAAATTTTATATAACATCAACACGAAGATATGGAAATTTTGCGAGTAGAAGTCATTTTTTGTTCTGAAAAAATTGCTATAGTCCAAGTCATTTACACAATTTGACCTCTCCATAAATTCTTTTTTTCCCCTGTATTTCATTTTTCTCCAAAAACATCCAATTTCTTTTGAAAATGTATGCATGGATTTATACCAATTTGAAAAAGTTACAAGAGTCGCAAAATCCACAGCTCAGGAACAAGTGTATTCAAAAAAAATACAGGATATGCAAAAGGTTCATTTCGTTTGTCAAATTCGAGACCCTTCATTCTAATTAATTCCCCTCTACGAGAAAAGCGTATTCATTGCGCGGTTTTCTTTCCTTTATCCATGGAGTGCGGAGAGATGCATGGTAGTAATTGCGAAAAAGTTGGCAATGATAGTTACTCTATACATGCTAATTAAAACAGCAACAAACAGCAAATTCTTAGAATTAATGGGCACTTATTTTCCTGTCTTTGTGGTGTATATTTTTGTTGAATTTTACAAAGAAAACGATAAGTAATTATTATAATCCAACAATTAAAGCAATTTCCTTAGAATGGATCTATTAGTTTCAATTTGTGATTTTAAAATCGCTTTCGCACTTGTTTTTTCTTGTCATTTAAAGCCAATCATATTAGTTGAATCGAAAATGATTAGTAACTAATTATAACTAATTATGTCGAGATGGCCTATATGAATTTTTAAACTAGCTCTCTATTGCACCTCTCATCATTTTATTAAATTTCAAACCAACGGTTTATAACCCTCATTATTACCCATCACCCACGTCTCTTGCCTCTAAATTCTTTTTCTTGATTTTTAAAGTTTGTAATATCCCGTCACTACCACCCTGCCTTCTCCGCAATTTTTTTTCTTGATTTTAAATTTTTTCTATAATGAGAATTTTCTCAATTTCTTGATTTTAAATTTTTTCTATAATGAGAACCCATGTATTGGTACCAAATCTGCCTTCCACTCACCCTGCCCCAAATCGAGGAGAATGCTCTAGTTGATGTTACAACTGGAGACTAATAAAAAAAACTCAATATTTGTCGGCGGAAAATATAGAATATTCAAGATCTTAGTGTCGGGAGCTCACAAAACACTTTTGAGTGTTGATCTTTTTGTCTCCTCTTGATTTCCCCATTTCTAAATTCCAAAACCTAAAAACTAAAAGAAAGAAAAAACAAAATTGAGGCAAGTAGATAGAGCTAAGAGGTGGGAATTAAGAAGTTAGAAATCTACTCCATATTTCTTTAACAAAAGTCCTAATTGTCCCCATCCGTGGAGAACAACTGAATTGAAGGAAGCTTTAAAACGCCTGGGGTTCAATTCTTTCAAATTGGAGAGCTTCTCATGGCTTCCAACAAGCCAACGCCGGTGGAGATGATTTTATTTGGCTATGGAGAAATTTTATCAGTCGATGTAGAAGGGGAATCAACTCGAAAGAGAAATAGAAAGGAAAATTAAGGTGCCTCCACAAATTTACACTAAAAAAATTAGATTATGTTAGCACAAACGGATTAATTAGATTTAAAGACACATACAATTTAAAGAGTCCAATGATCTTTTCTACTACTTTAAAATTTGATGGCCAAAAAGCTTATTTGAGCAAAGTTTAGTAATTTTTGGGCAGTTTGCTCGATTTGAAATGATATAAAATTGTCACTCATATTAAAAAATACTTACTAAATTTATCTTTCTATCTAATTTTATTTACTATTTTAATAAAAAAAATATACACGTGTAATAGTTAAATTGACAACAAGTTTATTTTTTATGTTAAAAAATGTTAATTATAGATGTAAGAATGAATTTAGTTCAAATTTTTAAAGTGAATGACTAAATTGTATCATTTTAAATGCGACTAATTAAAAAGTGTTTATAAAAAAAATGTGATGGGTGATTTTTGCAAATTTCCGTTTTTGAATTTGTTAGATTGGTTTGAGTTTGAGGTTAGACTTTATGAGTGGTGTGGGTCTAACATACCCTTATTGTGGAACTACATAGTGTATATAAGTAAGTTAATGACTTCATATAGAAGGAGAAAGGCATCAAAAGAAGATCAATGGCAAATCAAGTCCAGTTGGAACCATGGAATCATTTTGATGGCAAAATTGTTTTAGTCACTTATGCATCTTCAGGGCTTGGCAAAGAATTCTGCCTAGACCTTGCCAGGGCTGGTTGCAAAATTGTTGCTGCTGCCCGTCGAGTGGACAGACTCAAATCCCTTTGTGAAGAAATCAATCAATCAAACGCTTCATCATTAATGGCTGATGATGATCGTTTGAGTTCTCAATGTTCTTTTCGAGCCGTGGCTGTTGAGGTTGATGTTACTGCTGATTCTCGTACCATTGAAGTGCCCGTACAAAGAGCTTGGGATGCATTTGGACATATTGATGCTTTGGTTAATAATGCTGGAATTAGAGGTATGAATTGTCTCTCAACTTGTGACTCATTGTGAGCTCTTTCGCTTTTTTCTTCATGTTTTAAAAAAGTTACATTTTTTTGGTTCCTTTTATTATAATTTGAGTTTCAAATGGTCATTCATCCCTCTTTTTCACTTAAATTTCAATTTGATCAATATTAATTATTACGCGTTATAAATAGAAAGGTATAAAAATTTATAAAGTTTGAATTATACATATTAAATGGTCATCGAAATTGAATTTTTGTTACATGAAAAATGAACAAACTACCATTGAAAATCAAAATTACAACATGAGGATAGAAAATAAATTTTTTTAAAGAATGTAACAAAAGCAAAATAAACCTTCAAATCAAAGGCCGTTTGAAATAATTGCGCTTTTAAATGCTACAATTCCATACATTTTGTTCATTAGCTGGATCGATGTGATTGAGCCATATGATATTGTTACTAGTGAGAGTCATAATTTATAATATTTTTAGTTACTAGTGAGAGATATAATTTATAATACTTTTCTTTTTTAATTGTTTATCTGGAGAGGAAAGGACGTAGATGGCAAAAGAAGAGAATATGAGACAATAATAATTAAAATGCTTGTCAAAGTTTAATTATTTTGTCCAATGGAAGAAAAATGCTTGAATTAGGTCCAAATATATGCATTCATATTTTTGTTTGTCAAAATACAAAAAAAATTAATAGCCTAACCCTAGTTTTTTCTAGTTAATCTCTAATACAAAAAGAATACCAATAGTTCCTTAACTAAGGGTAAGTATCATTTTGTTCGCTAATCTTGACAAAGTTACATTTTTGTCTTTCAACTTAGATTTTGTCACAAAAATGGTTTTTTACTTATTTTCATCAATTTTCCAAGTAACATATTTAGTCATATGATATTGTTTATCATTCAAAACAATGTCGTTTTGAATCACATGACTAACGGCACAACTAATCAAATGGATGAAAAATGAATTAAGAAATATTTCTACAATAAAAATCAAATTGAGTGCCAACATATAACTTTTTCAAAATTATAAGATTTATACAATACTTACCCCTCCAGTTGAAGGGCTATTGGATTCATTTACCCATTAAATAAAAAAAATTGGTTCGTAAGGATTTCTTAAACCAAATTCATTTGTCCTTTTAAAGAACTTGCTATGTATTCTCCCTTTTGGAAGCTAGCTCAATCTTAATTTAGTTTATCGTTAATTTTTGTATTTCAGGAAAAGTAAGTTCATTATTGGATCTTTCTGAGGAGGAATGGAATGTTACAATTAGAACAAATTTAACAGGAGCATGGTTAGTATCAAAGTATGTTGGTGCTCATATGCGCAATGCTCGTAAAGAAGGTTCCATCATTAATATTTCATCCATCTCTGCTCTCAACCGAGCAGTGGTGCCCGGTGGTGTTGCCTATAGTTCTTCAAAAGCTGGCAAGGAATCCATGACAAGGGTATTGCATTTTGTTAGACATGCCATTATAATCGTGCCCATTTCTTGATCAATTCATTTTTTTTAACCAATAAAAAATAGAATTAAAGTTTTTGTGATTTTTTTATTTTGTATATAGCGTGCCATTTTCTTTCGAAGTAATAGTTTTTTTTTTCTTTTGACAAAATCGATACATGTCATCCTCAATTTTATTAATTTAATTCAAAAATGGAGCTAAATAACAAAGAGGACCTAAATTGGGACTTTCTTTGTTTAGTTGATTTGGAATCAATTTTAAATGGAATAGGGACCACAAGGGTTTTAGCTATCTCGGACTTCTTGGAAAAAGTAGGCACAAATTAGCAAAGCATGCAATATATTCTAAGTTGGGGAATATTAAATTAGTTCTCGATAGATTATGTATATGATAATTTTAGTCTCCAAAAATTTTAAAGAGTGATACTTTTGATCTCTAATTCTCATTTGTGACCAAGATAATTAACGAATTTTTTTTGTTGATTAAAAAAAATAATCCACCATTGTAGGGTTTTGTCTTTTATTGCAGCCATGGCCACGGTTCCGGAACCGGCGGTTCCGGTTCCGGTTTTGTTCCAATTCCGCTTATTTTCGATTTTTAGTTTCGAATTTCGATTGTAATCCCACTTTTAAATTTGACTTCTATTGAAATAATGATTAAACTATTAATTGAAACTCAAATAATACAACATAATAACATAATTAGAATAATAATAGTTACAATTGAACTTAATTAATATAGTTTTTAGATAATAGAACTAGGAAGAATTAGATAAATGAGATTCAAGAATATAAAACTAATAAGAATATTTGAATATTTGAATTATTAATTACAATTCAACTAGTATAATATAATAACATAATTAGAATAGTAGTTAAAATTAAACTAATATATGAATTTTTTAGAATAATAGAATTATGAATATTAGATAAGTGAGAAAGAAAGATATAGAAAGAATAAGAGTATTGAGAGAATGATCGAACTATTAATTGAAATTTAAATAGTATATTAGCATAATATAATAATAGAATTAGGATAATATAAATTAAAAAATTAAGTTGATACATAATATAATTGGATTAATAGTTGAAATTGAAATAATATATGAAGGTTTTAGAAAAATAGAATTATGAAGGATTAGGTAAGTGAGAAAAAAATATATATAAATGCTCATAATACCCTAAACATTAAATTATAAACGTTAAAACTTACAATATAAAGATTAGAAAACTAAGAAATTATGTGATAAAAATAAAGTGGTATAGAAATATTCATAGAATTATAATTTTTTTTTTGGTCGGTTCCGGTTCCGGTTCCGGAACCGCCATTTTGGCCATGGCTATTTTATTGTATTAAAAAAGAAAATTTATGTTTTTTATTAGAAAAAAAATGATAGGTATGTGTTTAATATGTGATATTTTGTCAACCAATAAAAAAATCTATCAATTGTCACAAATTAAAACTTTAGAAATCATATTAGGTCATTCAAAATCATTAAATACCAAAAGTGTCACTATTTAAAATTTTGGAGATCAAAATTGTATTTTTCTCTCCTGATAAATGAACTAGATAATTATTTTATATTTTTAGCAATTAGATAAGAGATAACCTATGGTATTCCATTTGACAACTGGATTTTATTTTTAAAAAAATTAAGACATATATTGGAAACACCTTTCGCCAACAGAAATATTTTTTATCTTTTATTTTTATTTCAGATTTATTCTTGGAAAAAATATTTTGACTTTAATAGTTATGGAAAAAATAATTCTTAAATTTCTGCATCTATACATTAGATAAACTTTCAATATTTTCTTAATTATATGGCACTTTAGCGTATATCCCTATTGGATTCAATATATACTTGACGTTTCAGCAACCAAAACATTATGCTGTTGTGTTGTAAAGAGCAGATATACTCAAAATAGTGTTAATGATTACAACCATAGAAAACATTGACTATTAAAGCATTCCCCATAAAATGAATTATTTTTCTTTATTTTTAAAATTTTCTTTTTTAGTATGGAATCTTTTTTCCAATATTTTGAAAATCGAACAGGACTAGCTAGTCCAACATGTCATTGGTCCTGATTTTCATTAAAAAAATTTTAAAAAATTCGACCAAAATCCGGGGTCAAATTTTTTTTTCAAGAATTTTGAACTTTTTGGTTGTTTTGAAATTTCATCCAAAAACAATATATGGCCTATTGTCATTTTTTAATTTAAAATTTGTATCTTTTGATTTTGAATTTTGGGTCCAATATCATTACATATATATGAGTCTATTTTAATTTTTGGGAAAATTTGTATTAAGGACGTATTACATTTCGTTATTATTAACTAGGGCACAACTTTAATGTATTTATTGTTAAGGGCGCTAAAATAACTTTATTATTATTTTAATTAGTTAAAGACTTTATTATCCCTCCTTTTACCTAATATTAATTCTACCGTTAAACAAATACTACGTTTATGAAATTTTTATTCTGGATTCAAACACTAATCCATAGTTCTTGAAAGTATTTTGACGTTTCCCAAAATATGCAGAAAGGGATAGCTGCCCAAAAACCTAAAAAACAGCAAATAAGAACAAGAAGCTTAGATTTCACCATCCAAAACAACAAGAACTGAAGCCCACAACCCCCACCTGTGGAAGCAATACAAGGTAGGAGTTGGACCATGTCTCAAAGGAGACAAAATCTTCTACAGGCCATGTTTTTCATTCTCAAAGGTGAGAGACTGATCATGTTTTGAATTGAAACCAAGTGTCATGGATGACGAGCAAAAAATGAGCTTTGTAGATCGATTTCTTTAAGTTTGATTACTTAAATTTTTTTCCAGGCATCTCAATGTTACAACTGAGGTAATGACGTGGGATACACCACTTAGTGTGATAGCGAAGACTTCATCAGGAAAGTCGAAATCTAAGGAAATTGGGAAAAAACACAAGAAGGTTGATAGAGTTCCACGTAGTTCCTCCGGGGCATTACCACAGAGAAGAAGACTTGTGACCACCATCCCCAACGAACCAAACTTCCATAGTTCCCGTATGCCAAAGAGTTGCACTAGGAAAATCTCATAGACTTTGTCATGATCATTGTGTATCATATTTTCTTGTTGTTCAATTTCTTATTGGGTTTGATGCACCTTACGATTGCAGATTTTGCTATTTTTTCCGATTATTTTCTTCTTTCGAAGTGTTGTTTCTGACATTTATCTGTTGGTTCAGGTTGTGAAAAATTATTTGAGTGCATTATGGAAAAGAAAAAGTATATTGCAATTCTTTCCGTTATACAAGTTTGTATCAGAATTTCGTCTTGACTGTTTGTTGCACTACATTTATTTTCATTTCTTTTCGTCAGAATCAGAAAAAAAAGTATTTCTAGGGCCCTTGTTTTTGAGTTTTTTCTGGATGGAAAATTTGAGCATATGCAAGTTTTCAACAACTCGTATAATAACGCATGAAGGATACTGCCAAAATCGTTGCAACAAGTATCCAATACAAAGATTCACAATACTCAGCTTGATCATGCTTCATAGCCTTAAACGTTCAATTTATCTTTACTAACTTGATCTAATTAGTAATGTTATGATGTATTTTCCCTATTAAGATAGAGAAGACCTGTAAACATTTTGTTTTAAGAGCAAGTTTACATGTTCCCACATCACTGGCAATGCAATCAAATACAAGAAAGATACTGAAACATAAGTGCAACTTTAGTAAGACCAATATTGAACTGCAGAATCCTCCCAAAGAAAAAAATCCCAGGGCAAAGAGCCCTGTTAAAACGAGGTTTGTAGATGAAATCCATATCAGTTATCTAAGAAATGCTATCTTGAAAGAGTATGGAGCTGCATTTGAGCACATCTCCAGAATTACAACATGCCCAGTAGCCAGGTACTCAGCGTCCATTTCCTTTTCTGATGTTTTTCAGTTTCTCATTTGCCGCAACAAGTTCTGCAGCAATCCCTAGTTCATTAGCAGAATGTCCTGCATCTGGAACCACCTGTCATGCAGCATGACCATCAGTGGCTGCGGACCACTAACAAGCAACAAACAATGACTTCGGTGTATCCTATCCTATAGAATGGACCACTTTCTCTACTTTATGATAACTTGCTCACTTCAAATTAGAAGAGATTTGAATGTTCTCTGCACTCCAACTACTTGTCCTTTCCATCAAATAAAGAAGGATGGATAGAGAATGTAGTTTTATTTATCATAATAAAAATACTAAGCAAGCAGTCTCTTACAATAAATTTTGCCTCAGGCCAAGCTTTATGAAGATCCCATGCCGACATCATGGGACAGCAAACATCATATCTTCCCTGCAAGATAAAGAGTGCAGTATAGTGACTCTAAAATTTAGCAAATAGAATGTTCTCAGATAACTGATCTCACTCTTCCAGTTAGATGAAATAAAAATCGAAGCCATATTTAAGAGTTTGCCAGGAAATTAGTTATGCCAGACAACTGAAAACTTAATACAGCACTCCCTTTGCATACAAATTTCGTTTGTCGAGCAAGAAGTCATACAGTTATTCTCATTTGATGTAAAATGGTGGAAAGCATGATACTAGAGTTATGGCACAAATGCTTGTGGGTTTAGAAGAGTTGATAATTATTGGTTGTTATAAGATGAAGGAAGTTATAGCAGAAGCAGAAGAAGGCCGCCGAGGAGGAGATGGTGATATTACTACCAATATTGAGCTTCTTCCCAAATTGAGATATATGGGTCTTGAATATCTTTCCAATCTTCAAGTGGTATTTGGCATCCACAACACCACCAACACTTCTCTGATCAATAACTCTAATCATCAACTTCTTCTGATTCTTCCATCTCTACACCAATTGAGAATAAACCGTTGCCGAATGTTGACAAAATTTTGTGTTGAATCAAAGTTAAGTGCACCAAAGCTTAAACAAGTACAACTACATTGGCCGCTGAATCAAGTTATTCCAGAGGATCTAAAGGTAATATATGTACCAATTAATTAATGTTTCGTAATTAAAATTTTATTCCTAATTATTTATGAGAGAGATGGGAGTTTTCTACTAATTACTTATTTATCCTATATTCCTATTGCTTTTCATATATAATTATGACATCAACTTAATTTTACAGGATACCGAAGTCATATTTGTTGATAGATATGGGACAAAAGTTGAAGGTTTGCAACTCATTTCATGATTCTCTATCCAATACATCTCTATCTTTCCAAATTTTACAGTATATGTTTCTCATGCATTCAGTTTCTATATTGACAAGTTATACTATCAAATGCATTCTTTTTCTCTTTTTTTTTTTTGGGCAAATTTAATTTTTCTAGACAAAATTGGTCCACTATTTAAACTTTGGGGGATTGAGGGGGCGTTTGGTTCAAATTCTTCAATGGCAATATCAATGGGTTTGATTGAGGGGTCAATGGCCATGGGAATTATGATTGCATTATTAATGTTTGGTTCAAATCCTATAATGGGAATTATTGTGATTGATGTTGTTTGGTTCAAATCAACAATAGTAATAGGAATCAGTCAAAATTTTTATTTTACCCTTATCAGAATTCGCATCTTTATTATTATTATTAGTATTATTACTATTATTAATTAATAATAATAATAATAATATTATTTATTAATATTATTATCATTATTAATTATTAATTATTAATATTATTATCATTATTAATTATTAATGTTATTAATATTATTATCATTATTAATATTATTATTATCATCATCATTATTAATTATTAATATTATTATCATTATTAATTATTAATTATTAATATTACTATCATTATTAATTATTAATTATTAATATTATTATTAATGATTAATATTATTAATTATTATCATTATTAATTATTAATATTAATCATTAATAATATTATTAATTATTAATATTATTAATTATTAATTATATTATTAATATTATTATTAATGAATTATTATTAATATTATTTATTTAATATTAATAATAATAATAATATTATTATTTATTTATTTATTTAATAATATTATTATTAATATAATAATAATAATATTATTATTACTATTACTATTATTATTTTAATTATTATTATTATCATTAAAGTACGTATTGGAGTAGGGAGTTATTTGGTAGAGTTGGATAAAATCGATTATCTAATACAGGGTAATGGATGATTAATGGGGGGAGACTAGGGAATCATCCATTGCCTCATTTAAGGTAATCATTAATGAATAGTTATTCCCATTACCCCTTCCCAAACATTAACAATGACAATTACTTTTGTTGATTACCATTGAGCCCTTCTATTTCATGCTGAAACTAGTTATATATAGAAGTGAAAGTTTTGCTTCAGAAAGCCACTGCATGGGTTAATTGATTCTACTAATTTTAAGATGATAAAAACAATCAATTAATTAAATAAATGTTCAACCAGCAGGAAATTCAATTGAGAGAAAAGATTCTGTTTCATATTAAAAATGATTAATGGATCCAGGTGGTTTTACATGAAAATGCATCAAGATTGAATGCTGAAATTGTATTACATGTAATCTTGCCTACATATTTATTAGTGCAAAAATCAAATTTTAGTCTTTGGGTGTGTAAGGAACTTTGATTAATTAATTTGAAGGATTGCCATTATAGAAAACATGCATGGTTTTGGAGGTAAAAACAATAATTAAATATTTAAAACTTGAAATTAAGTTAAGTTATTGAGAGATTCAGTTAAATATATTAGTAGGAAAAACTCAAATTTGTTTGCTAATCAACCTCAATTACATGAATATAGAACCTGTTTAATTAGCTACATTGTTCACCATTTTTTTAATTATATATCATGCATGTTTAGTTTGTTCATTTTATTAACTTCTCCTTTTTCCTTTTGATTATTATAGATCCATCAACATCAAGCAATGAAAGGTGGGGGTTTATGAATGAATGAAACATCAGCATGGTTATTGCTTTTAAGTGCGAGAATATTGTTTCAATATTTTGGTTGGATTGTTTGAATAAAATGTTTGCAAAGATTTTAATTACAGTCACGTTATGCTCTTTTGTTCATTGTATTAAGTTGAGGAATGTATTAGAAGTTGTGAAATATATGAAATGCTTCTCATATATGAATTGGTGTAATTGGAGTTTTTTTCAAAGTCTTAATTGTTAAGAGTTGGTGGTCTCCTCAAAGTTTTAATTGCTAACAGTTGATCTCATGTAAGTGAGTTCATATATGAAACGAGAGTTAATCGAGATTTCAAATAATAGCTATAGAAAATTTACATGATTTTAATTGTCATTAATTATCATCCGTTTCACATATATGAATTGTGTTTTATATATGAACTGAATTCACATTAATTTTTGTGAATTATGGTATGTGAGCAAAATTTTGTTTTGAAGGATGATGAATTAGCTTCTAATCAAATAAAGGGTTAGGAATGCTGCTAACATATCTATTCCTTAATGGACATCCATTAGGACCCTTGTGCTTTAATTTTTCTAATTACGTGCATTCAATGTCACTATTTTCTGTAATACCTTAAAAAAATTTTATTTTTATCAAAAGTGATAATTATATTGAGTGGAAATAGAAATAACATCTCAATTCTCACCTAACTAGTTGCTCATCACAATGTGTAGTTCTAATGAGCCAAGTAGGGAAATGGTTGGTCCATTTCTGCGAGCATTACAAGCAACATTAGCAAGAAATATAGAGGCTGTGTTGAATTTCTTGCCGATCCAAGTAAAAGCACAACTACAAAAAGTTCCTGTTAAACCTTTTTTTAAAGCTTTCCACCAATATTCTAGGCATCTACTTGTATTTCTATTATGCTCCAGTTTTCCTTTTGATGCTTGAAGTTGGGCAATTCTAAGCATTTCAAAATCTGCTGCCCACTGAGGACTTAATCCTCTCCCTAGCAATCGCCCACGCATGCAATAATTTCCCATCTGAATCTCCAAGCAGTAATCCCATGCCAGTGATATTCTCTTTTACATTTATTTTGATAACCCCATTATGAGTTTTTTTCCATGTTTCCTCTTGTTGCTTCAGTATGCTATATCCCTATAGACTTTTTGCTGCTTTCCTTTGTTAAGCCTAGCACATTCCAGCCACAGCCACTGCGTCTGTCCAGTACTCCAGTTCAAACCTGTGTTTATTTGAGAAGATCTGTTGGAAAATTAAACTAAACTTTTATTAATTAGTAGTTTACTAATATGTTTTGTTTCTTGAGTTTAAAGTAGTTTCCTATTAGTATTTGTTTCTTAATTAGTTATTGGTAGAAATTAGAAAAGTGTGGAATTAAGAAATCTCTAACATTATAAATAGAGGGCGTTAAGGATCTTTGTAAAAGAGAGGAGTTGGAGAGAGAAACCTCAAAGAGGTTTTGTGAGAAAAAGCCATACAGCGGCTTAGAGAAATTCCGTGGACTAATGGATGTTATTGTTGTGTGACGGTTGTGTCATAAGTGAGATTTTGAGATTGTAATTCCTCTTCTCCCAAATATATTTTTTGGTTAATTAGATTAAATTCGATCCTTCAAATTGGTATCAGAGCTTGGTTGTTTTGGTGGTTATGGCAACAACGAATATAATTTGTGTTGTTCCCAAACTTACGGGAAAACAAAATTATAATCTAGGGAGAGGTCAGATGGAAACCCATTTAGAAATTTTTGATTTGATTCAATACGTTCAAAAAGAAGTACCTGAAGATGCTCCTGTGGAGAAAACGAGGCAAGAAAAAATGGCGTTGTCTCAAATTCATCAATCTATTGATCAAATATTTGGTTTATCTAAAAATCTCAACGGCCAAAACTGCAAAAAAGGCTTGGGATATTTTGGAAAAGACATATAGAGGTGTTGACACACTTCAACACAAAAATTTCTTGGTGTTGACAAAAAGGTTTGAACTTTACACCATGACAAATAATTTGTTGATGTTACAAAAAAGATTCGATCTTTGCACAATGGAGAAGACAGAATCCATTGAGTCATATTTTTCTCGTCTTTTGACAATTAAAGATGAGATGAAGTTAAATGGTCATGTATTGCAAGATGCAATTTTTATTGCAAAAGTTCTCAATACACTGCCCTTGAAATTTGAGTATTTTGTAGTCTTGATGATAGAGACCAAGAATTTGGCAACATTAACAATTGAAGAATTGAAGGGTTCATTAATTCGATTTGAACAAAGAATTAATGAAAAATTGGATGGTCAGACAGAAAATACAGAAAAGGTGATTGTGATCAGAGATTTTATCTTTGATGAATAGAGAGCTTCGAATTGGTCTTCTAAAGAGCCAATGGTATCAATTGGGCAAACACAAGTGTCTTTCTATATTGAGAAAGAAAACAATGATCACCAAAGTGAGCAAGTTCAACAACCAACTGTTGATCCTTCATCTTCAAGTATTGAATCCACTTTAGAAATTGAAAATCTCAAGGAAGGAAATTGTGGTTTTGATCATATTATTGAAGTGGTGGAAGAAATAAGTGTTGATTCAATTAAGGAAGAGGAAGAAATTATTTGTTCGGTAGAGAAAGAACAAGAAATTCATGTTGAATTTGAGGGTAAAAAAGAAATTGACAATGTTGGTCAAAAATATTCGTGTGATGATACATGTGTGAACATGAATGAATTATATGATGAAATTGAGATGGTTGAAATTGGTAGTTTTATTGACAAAGAGAATGAAGAAATCCTCAATTTTGAAGAGGGAAAAGAAACCATATATATGGTTGAATGTGATAAAAATATCACCAATGATTGTGACATTGTTAATGTAAACAATATTGAAAAGATTGTTCAAGTTGAACAATACGATTTTTTGATTCTTGGAAATTACATTGGTCATTCTCTATTAGAAGAGAATGTTGGTATATGGAAGTTTTGTGCTAAAGGAAAAGAAACAGAAAACATGTTTGAAGACTTCAAGATCCAGAACTACAAAATTCGTCTCAAGTTACCTGTGAAGACAAAGATGAAGATTAAGAAGAAGATCAAATACAAGATTCAAACAGCAAAAGAAATTTCAAAAGAAATTCAAGCACGTGAACTTGAAGGTATTGGTCATATATGGAAAGTTTAGTTTAAAGGGGGATTTGTTGGAAAATTAAACTAAACTTTTATTAATTAGTAGTTTCCTAATATGTTTTGTTTCTTGAGTTTAAAGTAGTTTCCTATTAGTATTTGTTTCTTAATTAGTTATTGGTAGGAATTAGAAAAGTGTGGAATTAAGAAATCTCTAACATTATAAATAGAGGGTGTTAGGGATCTTTGTAAAAGAGAGGAGTTGGAGAGAGAAACCTCAAAGAGGTTTTGTGAGAAAAAGCCATACGGCGGCTTAGAGAAATTCCGTAGACTAACGGATGTTATTGTTGTGTGACGGTTGTGTCATACGTGAGATTTTGTGATTGTAATCCTCTCCTCCCAAATATATTTTTGCTTATTGTGGTTTGATTATTTCGATCCTTCAAGATCCTTTTATTTTGTGGTTTCCAAAGCTGCAACAAGATGTAGGATTTGTATTTTTCTAATAATCATTAGCTATGCATGGAATCATATAGACAAGATGACAATCAAAATTTCATTACAAAGTCGAGCAATACTATAGAATTATGTAGGAAATATCCTCAAAACCTTAGAAAGTCTAGCTGATTAATCACAAATAATAAGTGTTCAAGTGTAATATAATGGCCCACCTATAATGTGGCATTATGTATTGAGTAAGAAATCTAGTTACCATTATACTAATCATGGAGTAATTTCTAGAAATAGGATTCTTTTCCAAAAGTTTTCTAACAATAGAACTTTTTAAACCCCTATTCTAAATGCCAATTGGTTTGATAATCTTGGGAACCATAACCACGATGTACCTTATATACTAGTCTACTAAGGCTCCCACTAAACCCTAATAGGCAAGTATGGGTCTCTACCCATTAAGCCCACACTAAATTAGAAGTCAATAGAGTTTTTCCAATTAGACCACTTAAGACCCTAAACAATTAAATTAGCCTAGTGATTTAATCACACACATACTAGGTAAGTGATTTTGGTATTCCTTTATAGTTTTTAATAAATGTATTTTAATCTCAATTTTGATCTTGGTGTTGTTCTAAGGTTTAGAATATATTTATGCTTACAATTGGTATCAGAGCCAATCAATCATGTTAGGTTGTTAGATTTAATTCATGCAATTTTGTATTCCTTGCTTGTTTGGAATTTGGGCTTTGGTTTCTTTTGGTATTATTTGTGTGAAGTAATTTGTTTGGGTTGCATATCTTAATTCCGTTTGAATAAAGTATAATCGGTGATATTTTATTTTGCCGATTCCTTATGACTTATGAGTGATCTTCTAATTTGCTTTGGACTGAGTAATCATGAATAGTTACTGTGCATATTGATGGATTTAAATATATACACTATCTTTGGAAAATATGATTTATATAAATCATTGATTAAGGACAATTTATTTGGTTGGTGCACATGTTTGATTAAATTAATTAAGGAATATTTTATTATATCCCTATCTCTAGTATTTCAAATTAGATTGATTGAAGTAATATGTTGCCAAAGTAACCTTTGTTATGTAGATTAATTTGATTTGAAATATAAAGATGTGTATATCTATTATTCATGCGGATAATGATCGACCCAAAGAAAAGTTATTATTTGGCCGAATAATAGGTGTGCTTGTGGTAATAAGTATATGACAATTATAAGGTTTTACTCATGTGAATAGTAGTCGGTCCAAAGAAGGGCTATTATTTGATCGAGTTTATTGTCAATATTTTGATTACTACGTGGAGAGTACTGCTTACAAGTTGATATTACTATCAAAAGGTTGAATATTAATGTTGTGTTTGGTATCTTGTTTAAATGGGCCCACCTTTATGTGATAATACTTATGTCTATTTATGTATTTTTTGACATAATGTATTAATTATGAGTCTTTGTTTTTTTTTGTTCTCTGTTCAGTTTCTGCGTCTGCTTCACAAATATCTACCAATGTGAACTCGATCCCTATGCTCAATGGGTCGAACTTTAAGGCTTTGAAAGAGAACGTGGAAATCGTTCTTGGATGCATGGATCTTGACCTTGCTTTAAGGACCGACAAACCCACTGCTACTCCGGTAGACCCGAAGACGGTCAATATAGAAAAGTGGGAATGGTCAAACCGCATGAGTCTTATGATCATCAGGCACTCCATTCCGAAATCCTTTCGGGGCTCTATGACTGAGGACAAAGATGTCAAGAAGTTCCTCGCTCAAATTGAGACTTACTTTGCCAAAAATGAGAAAGCGGAAGCGAGTAGTTTTCTAACTTCTCTGATTTCCATGAAGTATTAAGGAAGCGGGTAATTTTGCCACCTATAATTTCAACATTTCAAAATTTTTAAGAGATAGCATTTAATAATTCAATCTAAATTAAAAAATCAAAATCTCATTATGCAATTTTTAATAATAATAAATTGTAGTTATGGATCAAATGGACTTAAATATTTAGTTAGTAATAACTTAAATCATATGAGCCCAATATAGTCAAAAAATAGTTAAAAGAAAAAAAGTTTGAAATAAAATTGGCGTAAACATAAACATAATTTCTCAATTCAAATGATATTTGGTTATTCAGTCAAAATCGGAAACTGAAAACCGAATCAAAAATTGAATTGAATTCGATTTTTTCAGTTAATCAAATTCGAAAGTCTAAAACCGTAACTAAACCGAAAATCAAAAAACTGAATTCGAAAAGCCGAATTAAATTCGGTTCGATTTGGTCGATTTTTCATTTTTTGCTCACCCCTGATCATTTAATTATGTAATTAAGAACTAAGAAATGCCACCTGAATGTGGTAGGCATAAATTTGTCTTTTAAGTTGATGAGCAAATTTTTTATGGATGACTACATTAAGATTTGAAAATCACACTATTTGCTATAAGTGGAGGATTCACAATTCTTAGTTAAGGCCTTCTCATTCCTCAATAACAAGAAAAATAATGAGAGGGAGACAAATTTCCTTTCTTCAATCCTTGAAAAAGCATATCTCATTGAAACTTCCCTTTTCGAAGGCTCAGAAGAATTATTGATGATTCCATTATTGTTTGATTTAGGAATTTTCCAAAATTCTTCACAAATTTGTGAACTAGAGAATGAATTATTTTATTTAGTGCGGTATTATGGTTTGATTAGATAAAGTTGCGCTGTTTTTTTCAGACTAAAAAATACAATAATTAATCGCGGGATGATATTCATTTTTCTTTTCCTTAAACTATAAGTTCTGTTCAAATGTAATGAAGCTTCAAAGTATATTAATTAGATATTTAGATGTTGAAAATGAGATTTTTCATTGATTTCTTGAAGGATTTGATATGGAAAAGTAAATGGACTAAGCATTAAATCTATCTCATGCACTCTTCCCCTCTACTTCTGAACCATAATTTGCACGAATATGGTTGTGAATTTGCCAAAGTTTGCCTATCTTTGTCGTTAGCACTTAACATTATGGATTTCTTCATCTATTCCATGCATTATAGTCTCCATAGTTGAGTCTTGAGCTTCTTCTACAGTAGTCATTTCTCCAGTAAGCTCATCATTCACTACGGAAACAGTGATTGATGTCTCCAGCTTGGAGTTACCATCTGCATCCTCATATTCCATGAACTCACTCTGAATGCAAGTAATTGTTGGATATTTAATATAATCCAATAATATGTTCTAATATAAACTCAATAGATAACGAACCTTTGTAATGGGCCTGAATGGGCAAGAGCCCATTAACTGGTTTTAATCCTAGTGTATTCCTATAAATATGCTAGCTGGAGGCAGCATGCTAGGTATTCCAAACTAGATACCTAGGGTGTAATGCTTCAAGCAATTGCATATTGAATTGCTTGACCTAAAACTCTAACAATCTTGAAGCATTATAAAAAAGTTAGGGTACTGTAGAGGCGGCGTCACTGTAGCGAAGGTACTGTAGCGGCGGCGTCACTGTAGCGACACGGTACTATAGCGACTCGTCACTGTAGCTACACGGTATTGTAGCGACACGGTACTGTTCACCGGCACTGTAGCAGTTACTGTTCACCGGCACTGTAGCGACACGGTTCATCAGGTGCACTCCTTCCATTTTTTATTTAGAAAAATGGAAAAATATGTGCCAATTGATATGGTTAAACTTTATGTGTCAATTGATATGGTTAAACTATATGTGTCAATTGATATGGTTAAACTATATGTGCCAATTGATATGGTTAAACTATATGTGTCAATTGATATGGTTAAACTATATGTGCCAATTGATATGGTTAAACTATATGTGCCAATTGATATGGTTAAACTCCAATCTTTTAGTGGATCTGATTTTAACTCCTGGAAACAAAAGATTCAGTTTGGTTTAAAATATAAAAATATTTTTTATACTGTAATGAGTACTTTTGTTGATACCACTGAGAATGTTGATGAATCTGACTACTAAAGAAATTTGGGACAATTTAGATACTCAATTTAAGAAGGAGGAGGAATTGTTAAAAAACATAACTTGTTAACAAATTCATGGATTTCAAATTCAAGGAAGATATGGAAATCACTCCTCAAGTTACTGATCTAGAAAACTTGAGATCTAATTTGACTAATGAATACATCAATGTTTGTGATTCTTTTATCGTTGGTGCCATTATCTATAAATTACTATCTGCACGACTTTCTTGAAAAACTGAGATGTATAGGAAGAAAGTTCAGGTGAGACTGGATTATCTTAAACGATTCATTAGAATCGAGGATGAGAATCGGGTTAGGAATACGTTGGAGATGGTTAGACAGCAACAGTCAGCTGCTAACGCGGTGATATATCCCAATAAATTTCCTAAGAAATCCAAGTCTCCTAGAAGTGAGTCTCAACAATTAGAGGCCAAAAAGCCTATCTTTAAGAAAAAGAAGGGCAAGTGCCATAATTGTGGGAAATGGGGCCACTTTATAGCTGATTGTAGGCTACCAAAGAATGACAAATCTGACACACCATTGGAAGCACATATGCTGTTGCAAAAGACTGAGTCTCAAAACTTTGTTGCTATGGTAAGCAATCATAGAAAGACCAGTACTTCTTCAGTATGGTGGTTAGATTCTGGGGCAACATGCCATGTTTGTCAAACTAAAAAAAAAAAAAAAGTTTTCTTGATGATGTTGTTGAGGCCAACTAAACTATTGTTGTGGCTAGTGGGGCCACGGAGATCGTGACTCACACTGGTACTGCAAATATCAACCTCTCTTCAAGTAAACTTTTAACTTTAAAAGATGTTAAAGTTGTTCCTGCGATCCAAAGAATTTAAATTCTATTAGTCGCTTAGAATATGCTGGCGCATGAATTTAATTTTCTCTAGTGGTAGAGTCACTTTATCTGTGAACTCTCATTATTTTGGTTTTGCATTCTTGAATGGTGGTATGTATGAATTGAGTACTGAAAGTGAAACGGTCAACCAAGTTAGTTCAACTCTAATTGATCCTATAATATTGCATAATCGGTTAGGACATGTGAACTACAAGAAAATGGTTAGACTAGTTAAAAGTCATATACCTATCGATACTTCGATCAGATTTAACAGATGTGAAGTTTGTGCTCAAACTAAAATTACTAGAAGACCTTTTCGTCCGGTCTCTAGGAGTACACAACTTCTTGACTTAATACATTCTGACCTCTGTGACTTTAAAAGTTCTTCCACTAGAGGTGGTCGGAAGTATTTGCTCATGTTTATAGACGATTTTTCTCGATATTGTCATATCTATCTGTTAAAATCAAAAGATGAAGTTTTTGATAAATTTAAAATTTTCAAGAATCGTTTTGAAAACCAATTTATTTTGAAAATCAAAAAGTTGAGGAGTGACAGAGGAGGAGAATATACGTTGACAGGGTTCAAGGAATTTTGTGTTTCAGAGGGCATAATCCTTGAAACTACTGCTCCTTACTCACGTCAATCAAATGGCATAGCTGAATGTAAAAACAGGACGTTAACAGAAATGTTAAACTCTATGTTATTGACAGCTGGCATGCCTTCCTGTTATTGGGGAGAGGCAGCTTTGACTGCTAATCATATCCTCAATAGGTTGTCGCACTCTAAGTTGTCTTCAACACCTTATGAGATATGGCATAAACATCCTTGTAAATATGATACTTTTAAAACTTGGGGCTGTATTGCTTATGTAAGGATACAAGACCCTAGAATACCTAAGGTGGGGCCTAGGACTAACACTTGTGTGTACCTAGGCAGTGCAGAGGATAGTGCTGCTGATCGGTTCTTGGATCTATCAACCAATGTGATTATAGAATCTAGAGATACTGTTTTCTTTGAAGATAAATTTCTTCGAGATAAAGGGTTGACAGTATCAGGTACTATCGAAATCATTTCAGATACACTTATTGAACCTGAATTGACTTCCTCTGACACTCGGATCCCTTATGAATCTGTACCTTTAAGAGTATCTACAAGACAACGAGTTTCTAATACGTTTGGTGAGGATTTTGTCACTTATCATTTAGAAGATGATCCATCTACCTATAATGAGGCGATGAGATCTAGGGACTCCCTGTTATGGACAGAAGCCATTGATGATGAAATGAGCTCTCTGTTACAAAATCAAACTTGGGACATAGTCGATTTGCCAAAAGGGGATAAGACTATAGGATGCAAGTGGATTTTGAAGAAGAAACTTAATTCTGACGGATCTATAGCTCGATATAAAGTACGTTTAGTAGCTAAGGGCTATACCCAAGTATATGGGATAGATTATTTTGATGTCTACTCCCCGGTCTGTCATTTGACTACGATAAGAATTCTTCTTGCTTTGGCATCTATTGAGCACTATGTTATGCATCAAATGGATGTAAAGACAGCTTTCCTATATGGAAATCTGACTAAGGAGATCTACATGAACCAACCTAAAGGGTTTGTCATGAAAGGTTTCGAGAACAAAGTTTGTAAGTTAAACAAATCTTTGTCTGGTATGAAAGTACATTTTACAGAGCAAGGTATTACTTTTAGCTCATTACATTGACAAATGGCTTTCTACATGGGGATACAGTGAATATACCATGGTTGAGACACCGTATGATTCTCATATATGGCTGAGCCCCAATGAGGGAGCTAGCATGAATCAATTGGCTTATTCTAAATGAATTGGTAGTCTCATGTATGCAATGACATGCACTAGACCAGACATAGCCTTTTTCTATAGGCATGCTGAGTCATTTCACTAGTAATCCCGGACATGAACTTTGGCATACCCTTACGCGACTTATGCGATATTTGAAGGGTACCTCTAACCATGCACTATGTTATAGTGGTGATCCTCCTATCTTGGAACCAGTGGTTATAATTTCACACTGGGTGGTGCAGCTATTGCGTGAAAATTCAAAAGGCAGACTTGCATTGCTTTGTCGTCTATGGAATCGGTACTTTCTACTCTAGCTTTCGCAGAAGGAGAAGCAGAGTGGATAAGAGAACTGATCCTGGATATTCCACTAATCCGCTTAAAGATTACGTCTTTAAGTATGTTCTGTGATAATCAGGCTACAGTTTCAGTAGTACAAAACTCACTCTTTAATGGTAAGAGGAGACATGTTAGACTGAGACATGCCTTGCTGATGTATCTCATAGAACATGGTATTATTACTTTGGTCGATGTGAGATCGAAGGATAATCTGGCTGATGCTCTAACAAAGGGACTGAACAAAGCTCGAATCTTCAAAATTGTGGGGGATATGGGGTTAAAGACTATATAGATATGTCTTAACCTACATTCCTGGGGTTAAAGACTATATAGATATGTCTTAACCTACATTCATGTTAATTTTGAAATTTTCGAATCTCCCTTTGATAGATAAGATAAGCACTTGATAATATTTCGCCGATGATTATAGTTGTTAATATATCATTCCACATCTGATGATATATCCTTTTTGGGTGCGTTGTCTCATTCCACATATGATGAGGTGATTTTACTCATTCTGGATGTTCTGTTTAGAGCGGTAGTATCATTCTATATTTGATGATGCTGCTTAACTAAATTTGGACTTGACAGCTGTAACATTCCACATAGAAATATTGAAAATGGTTCTTTTGGAAAAGAAACTGTTAGGTCTTGTTCTTATAAAGAAACTGGACATTGATGCTTATTGGAAATGGTTTTTTTGGAAAAGAAATTGTTAGATCTTGTTCTTATAAAGAAACTGGACATTGATGCTTATTGGAATATGGTATTGATGCATTTTGACATTGATATATATATATATTTATTTTCAATCATTGAGATATTGTGCTAAGTTCTTCTGCTTGAACTAGACACTTTATTTTGTTACACAAATGATTAAGTTCATATTTGGTAACGTATAGAAAATGATGGAAATGGAGGAGCTTATTCCAACTGGAATCCTGAAGAGGATGATCTACTTGATGGATAATTCCTCTAGAGCTATGGACTGTGGGGGACTATTATTTGAATAATTGGTCCACTTACATATGTTTATCCCATTTAGTTTTGAGTTTAGAATATTTCTAAAACTCTTATGTTCGAAGTTTAGAGATTTCTAAAACTTTGATCTTGGTAACACTTTTGTTTGTGTTTGGTTGAGTTTAGATTGTTTTCTAAAACTCTTATGTGCAAAGTTTAGAGATTTCTAAAACTTTGATCTTTGTAACACTTTTGTTTGTGTTTGGTTGAGTTTAGATTATTTTTCTAAAACTCATAATTGTGGTTAAAGAATTCATAATTTTGAGCAATGAATCTTTTGTGCTATGAATGATTCAATCATCTGTTTGAACATTACATTATCTATCTATTGGATTGTGCTATATGTAGAACATAGGAGGAGATTGTTGGATATTTAATATAATCCAATAATATGTTCTAATATAAGCCCAATAGATAACGAACCTTTGTAATGGGCTTGAATGCTAATTAACTGGTTAAGAGCCCATTAACTGGTTTTAACCCTAGTGTATTCCTATAAATATGCTAGCTGGAGGCAGCATGATAGGTATTCCAAACTAGATACCTAGTGTGTAATGCTTCAAGCAATTGCATATTGAATTGCTTGACCTAAAACTCTAACAGTAATGACTTGAAATGCAATCAAATAAATTGTCAAGATATCCCTACAATCCTTATATAAACATTAAATATTTAGAGCATAACTGATTGAGGGCAAAGGGGAAACCTCAGACATCACACAATGAACATAAGCAACAAAGTCACAGCTTGAGCAGTAATAGCTAGGATCACATAACTTTCTCTGATCTTCGCAAGCATTGCAATAAAACTCAACATCATCATCCTCATATGGAATGTCCTTGATAGGAGTTTTGGTAAGCGTCAAGGGATCACAATGACAATCATGTTTGATGGTTTCCGGCAATGATGGATGGCAATGGGCATGGATGTTGTAATTGCATTTAACACATCGGATGCATAACTTAGCGGAATAAATATAACAAATAAAGTAAAATAAAATAGAGAATGATACACTAAGTGTAACAGAAAATTTAAAGCACAACTGGTAATTAATAGATGAAGACATTATCCAATAAAAATAAAAAATTAATCTAATTCGCAACTGGCTTGCACAGTTGCACATAATTGTATCAAAATCATATATTTGATATAGAGAATGTAACAGAAAATGTGAAGCCTTATGCAATTGGTAATTAATAGATGAAGACATTATCCAAGGAAAAAAAATTAATCTAATTCGCACCTGACTTGCACATAATTGTATCAAAATCATCCCAACTGCCGATGGATGAAGCTGGAAAAATCAGAAATTAATCCAGTTCATGCATGACTGGCACGAATTCACTGTTTTGGTATACAAACCACAATTTAGTACATAAAATTCTAAATGAAATTAAAAAGATGAACTTCCAACAAGAGGAGGTTCTATGGAGTATGCATCTGGTCGCCTCAGAATATTATACTTATTCATGAAAAACAATGCACCACTTCCAAAGTTCATGGAGAAGAAACCATCATCGAGTGATACACCGTCAATGTCAGTGAGAAGAACCCATTGCTTGTCAGACCAATCAAAACCAAAAACAAGAAATCTATGGTACACATCTTTAACCACAAGTAAAAGCTGCCCTTCACACTCAACCAAATGATGATGCTTGCGTTCTTCTTCTTCTTCTTCCATTTCATGACCATTTTTTGTGAGTAAATTCCAAGATTGGTTCGAAACTGCAAAACTTGCCAGCATTCCTCCTGGAAATACACAATAAAACTCATCATTTTCTTGACTGTAGATCACACTTGACATTGGATCTTTTAATAAACATTCATCAACCAACTTCTTCCTCCATGTTTTATCTCCAAGGCTGTATGTAGCAATATAAATCTTGCGACCGCAGTGGTACGATGCAAAGACTTTACAATCTAGAGAAAGTGGGGTTTTTGTGAACGTAGCAGTATCACAATAACATTCCAAAGAGGGCAGCCAGATTGAACGATTGCAATACGGATTATAAAAGAAAAAATATGTACGAAATTTCCACTTCTTGGCAAAAAGCAACCAACCATGTTTTAAAGCAATGGGTCTTGCACCGTAGGCAAAGTTTGTTTTTGAATTCCATTTGTTGTCTTCAACGTAATATAATCCTCTTGAATTAGGGTCATAAAGCTCAATCAAAAGTCTTAACTTTGGATTTTCATAGCTCTTTTCCCACAGAAGACAGAATTCCCATGGCAAAGACGACTGATCACCAGCAGTTGGCCTAATTCTTTTGATGGTTGAATGCCAATTCTTGCAAACTGCACCTAAGCTAACTTGGTCACGCAAGCACAACCTGTCCATTATTATCCTTAAGAGATCTTCGTTGAGAGCAGCCCATGGACCAAATTTGTTATTGCTCTCGAAATGCGCCAGCACCTCTTTATAATGGCGCATTTCGAGCTTCCTTATCTCGGAATACAATTTTTTTTTCTTCTTCGCATCTTTTTTCTTAATGATAGTCTTATTCAGATGATGAGTTTTTCTTTGCAATACCATCAGCGGCCTAGGCCTACGGCGGATAATGTATTTCATCCTTGCCATATTCCTTAGCATGCAAATTGCAATCAAATGTCCAATTTTGATTACCCTCCCAATTCAGAAACGCTTTCTGTAGAACCCCCCTTATGTCGATCCAGGACGGTTGAATCTTCTGGTGGTTTACCTTAAAATAATATACATAAACTAATAACATGAACATCAAGTACTTAAGAAATTTCATGAATGTGTATGATACAAAAAAATGAATAAGATGAAGGTAGTTCAATTCCATATGAATAACAAATATATGATAAAAACTCATGCGACACAGGTAACAGGTTCATATATAAAACGCGTTTATATATGAGACGGACAATTAATAGCGGTTGAAATTATAATTCTAATTTTTTGACACTTTTATTGTACGTTAAAATTGTAATTAGTTTCTGTTTCATATATGAACACCTTTCACATGAGACCAACTGTAAATATATATATTTCATTCAATATTTCTATAAAAAAAAACATAAAAGGATTTTATTAACAAACTAAAATATGTAGAAACAAATAGCATACACACGGTTTATATGTTCACCTAAATAAATAGTATACTACAAATAGTGAATATTATACTAAATCCCAATTAATTTGATGCCCATCATATCTCTTTGACTTCCTAAACCTTTTTTTAATGACCCTTTTTACGAACTTTTAATTGTAACATTTTGTATTCCCAAACATTTAATTAAAAAGTAATGTACCTCTTCTAAAGGGGAGGTTTTTAATCATTTAAATAAGTTTGTAAGTACAAAATGCTATAATTGAAAGTTTAAAAGGTAATTGCTGAAAGTGTAATAATCAAGTGGTTTTTTTACTAGTAACTCTAGAGGAGGATATAGTTGGAAGGATGAGCTCCCATGGCTTAATCACTACTGCAAAGGTGATTCTTTTTCTAAGGCAAATTTGTAAACTAGAATTTGAAGCTACGGTTTACTTAGTTATGAAAGGCAAGGAATTTAAGGTGCTTCAATGAAAATAAGGTACATCTCATCATGGTAGTGGAGGCTATTGTGGTAGATATATCTAATTAAACACCATTGATGAAAAATAAAAATACCGTTGAAATTGATGAAATTACCATTAGCATCCTACTTTTCATAGACGAGTATTATAACTAAGAAATAGTGATGAAAAAATGTACCATTGGAATAATTTGGTGATTGCTGTGTAATTTACCAATTTAAAATACTACAAACAAGACAAATTCCAATATGACATATGTATACTATTATTTTTCTTTTCATTTCTTTTACCAAAAACAAGAAAAGAAATAGTGTAATAAGTGAGATAATAAAGATTTATGTCAAAATGATTTTTATTTTTTAAATTAATGCATACAAGTAATATATTTGGTTTAAATATTGCTCTAAGTGTGATTCTTTTTTTTTTCATCCCACACATACTTACACCACATATATACTCCAAAGTTTGAATTTCGGACCTATAGGTCCAGGAGAGATGTAACGGATATCCCTTTTTATCAGTCCACCCAACTTGTCACCTCTAAAGAAGGAGAATGTATTCGTTGGTTAATAAACACAAACTAATCAACTGAGTTGGTGGTTAATTACCAATGCCATAATAAATAGGTGTGGTAGTGCTAACATAGATATTTAATCTATGCATGGGCTCATAATAAATAGGGTATGATAGTGCAAATGTTATTTTATTATTGATAGTTAACCACCTAATATTTGCTGTAAAAGAAGAGAGAGAACTCTAAAGTAGTTGAGAAATTTCAATATATTCATTGCACTTTTTCATGTATGATTTTATTATGTTCTTAGTTTCGTGATATTGATGTCCATGACCCAATTAGCTCCTTCATGTTCATCTCCATAACAAATTGAAACTGTAATGAACTTTGTGTACTCTTTTATTTTTGTCATGTTTAAACATAGATTTCATTACACAATCATTGAGCAAAACTAACCATAAAAAAGTAATTAAGCACATGATGTGGCGTAGTTTGGACGATATGATATATTTTTGTCGATTTTGTTAAATGACACAATCTGTACATTATTATTTCTTTTCAATTTCTTTTCATCTCTTATCTACAATTAAAATTTGGGTGAATTGCATTTAACTCCCTTGTGATTAAGTCAATATGATTACTTCCTCGATCTAATCATCATCTAACAAAAAAAAAAGCCTACAGTTAGTAAGTCAAATTAGGTCAATAAAACAAATTATTGAATTTTCAAATTTGTTCTTATTTTAAACGGATAACTGTGTTGACATAAAATTATCTATTTTACTATATTAAAACTAAAAAAAATTAAAAAATAAAATTTGAATTAATTTGGATTTATTTTAATAAAATAAGTAATTGGATTCTTTTTATTTATTTTTCTATTAGATTAAATAAACAAATAAAATTTAAAAAATTTAGTCAAAGGCATTGTTAACATTGTTGGCCCACCAAATTAAATTATAATTAATTTGAATTCTTTTTATTTTTAAGTAAATAAGTAGTTAATTTATTTTCATTTTAATTTTTCACCATATTAAATAAAAAAATAATAATTAATAAATTTTGGTCAAAGATATCATTAGCGTTATTAACTCACAAGATTAATTAAAATTAATCTTGGTTCTTTCATTTTATTTTAAGTAAATAAGTAATTAGCTTCTTTTCATTTTATTTTTCAAAATCATAAATTAGGGCTTTTTGAAAATTTTACTGTATTTATTAACAAAAGTTAGATCAAGGACCATAATATGGCGAAACTATAGGGATCGATCTGTAATATGGCTTTACCAAAAGGGAGGTAAATGTAATTCACCCTTAAATTTTTTGCCTAAAAGGTCAATCACCAACCACAATTTTTTAATTTCTCAACTTGAATTTTTTTTTCATAATTACTCAATGGCAAAAATGACAAGTTAAATTACGGCTAACTTAGAGTTTACAAAGGCAAATGCAGGATAAACACGAATTTCATAGAAAAACCATAAACTTGTTAATAAATATCTAAGAATATTTTTTTTTTAGTTTTCTATTAATTAAGTTACCTCTTTGCTTTCTAATTTTGCAAAACCTACAAATAAAAAATTCATTAAACAAAATTAAATCATTAATTATTAGAAAAAATTAACAAAATTAAATTGCTAGAGTGACGTAGTAAGGGGTCTATAATTCTAGAGAAAAGGAGTAGAAGAGTTCATAATTGATAGGAATAAATCTCAATCTTAGAGTTCTTATTACCGATTAATATGTCAAAATCCATTGACAATCTACAAAAGGCAATAGGAATATCCTCTAGTTTAGGATTTCTACTTGCATAATCCATGTTTAATTAATTGGATAACCCGCAAAAGATTATCACTAAAATAAAAGAATAATTGAAGAGGAAACAACAAGAATTTTATTTAGTTCAAATAATTAACATACATCGGATGAAATGAAGTAAACATATCCATGAATAGAAAATAGAAAAATAAGAATTTAATGTAGTTCAATAATTAAATTCACAAGCATTTAATCACAATTAACAAATAACTTATTAAAAAATATTTAATCAAAATAATTAATCGCAAAAAATTTAAAATGTTACGAATATTGAAAAAAAAAACATAAAAACCAAAAAAGAAACTCACAATAAGAGACAAAAAAGGCAGCAATAGAATAGATTCTGGTGAACTAGATTGATTCACCTGAATAGAAGTAGAGAAAGGAGCCGAGAAGGTGAGGATACGAGCAAGGAGGAGACTGCTAATTGGCCGGCGCGAGGAAATGACTACTCAGAGAGTCAGAGAGAGGATTTCACGTTTAGGGGAAATTAGGTTAGGAATGAAATTTGAGCAAATTGCGATGTTAGGATTCAATATTTTTCTTTTTGTTTTTTACTCTTAAGTAAAACCATGTCGTTTTAATTAAGAGTATTTTTTTGGTTTACTTTTTAATAAAACGATGTCATTTTACTATGGTGGAGTGTTTCGATTTTCCATCCAAATATTAACGGTAATGGCTTACGTTTGCCTTTATATTTTAAAGCTCATAAATTATTAACCGTCATAGCCAGTGGCGGAGACACAGTGGGGGCAATGCGGGCAATTGTCCCCACTAAATATTTAAAAGATATATACAATTTTTTTTTAAATAGTAATTTTCTATTTTTGCCCGCATATACGGTAAAGATTTGTACAACTTTTAAAAAAATGGAAATGCTCCAACAACTAATTGTAAACAAAATCTACCAAATTGCTAACTAATATTCTTATACAGTATTTATTTAAAGTATGTATTTTTATGACTTAAATATATAATAATATTGTATTATTTTTACTATTTTATATAATTCACACATAACTTTTATTTAGAGTGTGCATTCTTATACCTTGCATATTTAATAATAATGTATTGTTTTTACTAATTTGTAAAATTTGGTAATTTTTGTTGATTGATAACTCATTAACATTAAAAAAAAATGAACTTTTACTATCCCACTAACTAAGTTTACAATAGCAAAGTAAAATAGAATGAAATAGTACTATAAAACAAAATTAAAGTAATATAATTGTTTTAGTATTCTTATATATATATATATATATATATATATATTCTATTAGTTATATGAAATTTTTCAAAGTTTATTCCTATATCTTTACATTAGTAACTTATAAAATTATAATTGCAACTTTTAAATAATACATATAAAGTGTTGAAAACATTAGTTACAACTAATTCATAATAAACTAACACAAATATTTGTATTTAGAAACTATCAAAAAATATTTAGTACTTTATAAGTCATACATGTATATGAAAATTATTAGATATAAGAATAAAAATATTAGATATTAGATATAAAAGACTAAAAAAATCCTTAAAATATTAGATATAGGAATAAAAAATATATTATTTGATCATATATAGTATAATCAATTTTGCCCCCACTAACCAAAATTTCTACCTCCGTCACTGGTCATGGCTTCGAAACTCATGAATTATTCTATTTTTGATTTGTGTGATTTTTTAGAATGTTTATGAATTCAAGGTATGTGTTGTTTGATCCTCTTCCATTTTTTTTTTCAAAACATTGTCCATTGGAATATACTACCTAACAAAATTACAATAAAATCAATCGATCCAATTTCCCCTTGATAATTACAACCCAAGAATTCCAAAAGCCTTTGAGATCCCCTAGAACGAAAAGAAAGAAATCAATGAGAAGCTCCACATGTAAAATTGCAGCCAAATTGGAAAGAGCATTAATGACTTAAATTTATGTTGTCGACTGTCTATGAGGGAAGAAATTAAAAATATGTCTTAGATAACCCGAATGAGATTTAAGGAAAAGATTTTTTTAGGGGAGAAAAAGAAAAAAAAAGAGTGGCAATGACAATGAAATCTGACCCAATTTTAGGTTAGAATTAAGATCTTATTCCAGTTTTAAATTAGAATTAAGGTTTGATTCCAGTTTTAACTTTGAATCAAGTTATTAGTTGTATTGGATTTATTTTTGTGAAACTCAACCAAAATACGAGTTTAACTCATTTAGTGATTGTGTTATTTGTATTGCATTGAGTTTTTCTCACTGCACTTAATCTCGACTAGTTAGTCGTATATGTTCTTTTCGATGTTAATGAATATATCACTTTTGATTAAAAAAAACAATGAAAGGGTTTAATTGTTTTAACTGTGTCTTCTCTTGTGGAAGGGTTAGCTCCTTGGTAGTAAATGCAACACCAATTTCACACCCCCAATATATCAGATAAACATATCTATAGCAAATTCGCACATATCTATGGCCAAAAATGCATTTCCAAACTCTTCAGACCGTAATTAATCCTCCAAAAATATAGATCTTATCACATCTGAAAACAAAGATAATATCCTCAAAATTTACTACACACTGGTCCCCCATGGAAAACACAAGCTGAACCCAACCAAAGACCAGGATTCATAAAATCATCTACTCACATACTCTAGACCTGTAAACCGAAACCCATTTAAACACAAAAGCAAACACCTTTATACCACCAGGCACCAGCTAAACCAAAGCTACCACCTTTCTAGCACAATTTCTTTTTAAAAAAAACTGGATCTTTATTTAAAATGATTTTTGATAGGGTTATGATGCTCACCACCTGATTATCTTCGTGCAGGTTTGGCTAAAGGAATCACCATAGAAGCAAAGGAATTTGGGGATCCTAGCACATCTTTATCTGATGATGAGGAGGTATGTAACGAATCCCAGAATTTCAAACTCTCGGCAAATTAAAGAAGGGAAAGGGGTTGCACTTGAGTTGAGAGATGTCAAAATTGGGATTGAGGAATGTGAGAGGAGCCTAGTTGGAAAAATCTTTGGAGATGAAAGAGCTAACATAATAGGGGTCACAAATACACTTACAGAAATTTGGTCTGCTAACAACATAATGAAAGTAAGAGAGTTAGGACCAAATACATTTCAATTCATCTTTGAGAAGAATGAGGAGAAATGCAGAGTGTGGAATGGCAGACCATGGCTTTTTGAGAATCAAATGTTAGTTTTACAGAAGTGGAATGAACACTTTTATTGGCCTAATATGATAAAAGGAACAAAGGGGTATGCACAATTTATCTTTCTTAAACAAAAATCCATCATACATATAAAAGTCGCCATTCGGTCTTACAACACATTGATCAATTACGTTTTGAAAATCACCATCACTTTTGTACAAATCTTTGATTAAATCGAAACCAAGCAACTTAGCATGCAAGTAAGTAAACAAAGTATACCTTTTAGTCAATGCATCAGCTACGACATTCTCTTTACCCGACTTGTACTTTATCACATATAGAAAAGATTCAATAAATTCCAACCATTTAGCGTGCCTTTAATTCAATTTACCTTGAGTCTTCAAGAAATTAAGGGTTTTATGATCAGAATGGATAATGAATTCTTTAGGCCATAGATAGTGTTGCCAAACCTGTAATGATCTTACCAAAGCATACAACTCCTTGTCATAAGTCGCATACTTCATGGCTACCCTATTAAGCTTTTCACTAAAGTAAGCCACTTGATTCCTGCATCAAAACAGCACCAATACCTATCCCGAAGGTATCACAATATATCTCAAAAGCATTATGAAAATTTGGCAAAGCAAGAAGAGGGGCGTGAGTCAACAACTTTCAATGTGTCAAAAGCGTTTTCATGCTCTTCTTTCCATTCAAAAGTTACATTCTTTTTAACAAGTTCATTTTATAGAACTAAAGTCCTTCACAAACCTCCTATAGAAACTTGCTAAACCATGAAAACTTCTAACATCACTAGCACAAGTAGGTCTTGGCCAATCCATGATTGCCTTGACTTTAGACTCATTAACCGACATACCTTGAGAACTAACAACATAACCCAATAAGATTATAGATTCCATGCAAAAAGAACACTTTTTAAGGTTTGTATATAGTTTGTTCTCAAGCAATATAGCAAATACGTGTTTGAAATGTTCAACATGTTCATCAATTGATTTGCTATAAATAAGGATGTCATCAAAATAAACTACAACAAATTTTCCAATGAAAGATTGAAAAACATGATTCATTAGTCTCATAAAAGTACTAGGTGCATTAGTTAGACCAAAAGGCATGACTAACCATTCATACAATCTATACTTTGTTTTAAAGGCTGTTTTCCATTCATCACCTTCTTTCATTCTAATTTGATAGTAGCCACTTTTTAAATCAATCTTGGTAAAAATACAAGAACCATGCAATTCATCAAGCATATCATATAATCTATGAATTGGATGTCTATACTTAATGGTGATTTTATTGATGGCACGACAATCAACACACATTCTCCAAGATTCATCATTTTTAGAGACCAAGATCACAGGAACTGAACAAGGACTATAGATTCTCGAACAATACCTTTGTTAAGAAGTTCATCAACTTGACGTTAAATCTCTTTTGTTTCCTCCAGATTTGTTCTATAAGCTGGACGATTAGGAATTTGAGCTCTTGGCACGAAATCTATTTGATGCTCAATACCTCGAATAGGTGGTAAACCTATTTGTAAGTCCTCGGGAAACACGTCTCCATATTCCTGCAAAAAATTCAAAACAACACTAGGCAAAGAAGCAAGCTGATCACTATCAATAATATAAACATCCTTGCGGAACATTAAGTACAATGGTTGCTTCTCTAGTATTGCTCTCTTTATCTCACTCATAGAAGCAAAACATCAAGTTTTAGAACTAATAAACTCTCGGCTTTTATCACTTTTAGATACAACATGTTCACGGCTTAAGCTAGTATTTACATTCTTTTGTTTCTCTTGCTCACTGTTTTCTTTTGCTTCTTGATCTCTCATATCACTACAAGCTTTAGCAATCTTTGCTTGGTCTTCAAAAACTTGCGTTGGATTTAAAGCTCTAAGGTTGAACTTTTTGCCTTTATGTTCAAAGCTGTAGTAGTTCTTCTTGGCATGATAAATCACATCTCGATCAAATTGCCAAGGTCTTCCAAGAAGTATATGACCGGCCTCCATTGGAACTATGTCGCACAACACTTCATCAACATAGTTACCAATAGTGAATGGAACCATTACTTGCTTAGTTACTCTAGTTTCGACTGAATTATTAAGCTATTGAAGTCGGTATGGCTTAGGATGCTTCAAGCAAGTCAAATTCAGCTTCTTGACAAGTAGAGTACTTTCCACATTAGTGCAACTCCCACTATCAATGATCATATCACAAATTGTATCTTGAACCATACAACGTGTGTGAAAGATATTATCACGTTGTATCAAATCATCTTCAACTTGTGGTTGTGAATTTAGAATCCTTCGAGTCACTAAATAAAAATCTCCAACCTGATAGGCTTTAACGTCTTCACTCCCTTCACTTCATATTTTTCTTCCAGTGCGGGCATATCAGCACATTCATCATCACTTACCACATTTCCATTGTCAAGAACATACATCAACTTGCGAGTAGGACAATCTGATTGGATGTGACCATATCCTTGACATTTAAAGCATCGAATATCCCTCAACCTTTGTCTGAATTTTGACGCCATGTTCGAGGTGTATTCAGCAACTTTGTTGGCTGGTTTTGGAGCATTTGACGGTGTGGTTTGGGGCTGATTTGCTGTGAATTGCCTTGGTCTTGGTGGCGGAGTAGTTTGATTAGTATTGGCTTTGAAATCTCTCATCCAAGGTGGTTATGGTTGTGTAAACCGACCCTTTCCTTTCATGTGCCTCTTGATCTTAATAGCTTCGTGAACCAACTCATGAATATCAACATAACTTTGAAGATCAGAATGGTATGCTAATTCGGAATTCATACCTCGAATGAATCTCTCAATGATAGAATCAGCATTCTCCTTAACGTTAGCTATAATCATAAGAATCTCCATCTCATTGTAGTATTCCTCCACGGTTTTATTCCCTTGCACAAGAGAGTGCAATTTGTAATTAAGCTCTCGGTTGTAATGTGTAGAAACATACTTCTTTCTTATGAGGACTTTCATCTCTCTCCAAGTCCGAATTGGTCTTTCTCCATCTTGACGCCGAGTTTTTATTACCTCATCCCACCATAAGCTAGCATAATCTTTGAGGTGCATGAATGCTAGATGATACCTCTTATCTTCCGGATAGTTATTACCCTCAAAGAGATGATCAAGATCTCGCATCTAATTGAAATAAGCTTCGGGATCTGCTTTACCATGATAAGTAGGTAATATTAGTTTGAAAGAACCAATAGAAAGTTCGGACTTTTTACCACTTTTGGATGACTCAATGACGACGTCCTTATCATCCTCATCATCAAATTCGGCTTCATCAAAATCAATTCTTCTTGAGGTAGAACTTTTGGTGGCAGCTTGCTTAGAAGCCGATTCCAAATTATTGATTTAGATTTATATCTTTTGAAGCATATTGAAGATCACGTCATAGTGAACTTTTGTTCTCCTTGGGGTGCTTTGTGTTCATCACCCTCCATTGTACCTGCAATGTTAGTGAAAAAAATAGCAAAAAAATAATATAATCTCCTCATGGGTTCTCACTATGGGTGAGTAGGTACACTCCACTCTTTTTAAGTAGCTTTTCTCTTTTAATGTATACCCTAACTACAATCTCAATAATGGATCACCTAAACTATAAGAGACCAACCAGTACGTTGATTTGTAGAACGAACGAAGCCAGCAAGTTCAACAACAAAATGCATACAAGATAAGTCAAATAGACAATTTTAGGCAAGATACTGAAAAGATTATTTAGAACACGTGCGGGGTATAATTTGATTTAGCTACAGAATTTAGCATAAACAAAAACTAGACAGAAAATCAAAGAAGATGTAACTTGAATCACTTAATTTCGATTTAAATTGAGAAAGTTATGACACTTTTAATTTGGTGGTGTTTAAAAGAGAAAAGATAAGAACACTTAGTTCTTTTAGGCTGCACGATTTTATTTTTTTGAATGGTCCGATTTTATTTTTTTTTTTGTATTTGGACCGAACTGCCTTTGGGCTCTTTTTTTGTTTTAAACATCGGCCTCTTTTTTTTTATTTCGGACAACAACTAGGTTTTTTAAGGTTGTTATGACACAAACCTAGGGCTTTAAGGTTGTTAAGACAAAAACCTAGGATTTAAGGTTGTTTTGTCTTATGTTGTCTTAACCTTAAATTTCAGCAACCAAATTTAATCAAGAACTCACCAACCAATTCGAATTTTACAATGCCACAAATGGATAACTTTCAAGATTCAAGTCAAGGAACAAGAATATAAGTTCACATTTCGAATTTAAGCAAGTTGAAATTCAAGAAAATCAAGAACTTATCTTTATGACACGAAACAAAACTTGACTAAAAGCTAAGAGAATAAAGAATCACAATAGAGACAAATGCAAAAAGAACGAGGTCAAACGGACAAGAAACAAGAAAGTTCGAAATTTTAGAGCAAAAGCCGAAACCCTAACCCTAAAATTTTGACGTTTTTCTTGTTTGACACAACAGCAACCAATTCCGTGATGATTTTAGCACAAGAATCACACACAAAACTGAACAATTGACACACAAAGATGGCATAAACAAGAACGACGTAAAATAGCAGCAAGAACGACGTAAAAAAAATAGCAAGACACGAAACAAAGCAAGACGCAAAAAGAAAGATAGAACCTGAATTTTTTTATGCAACAACTTGGTTCTCTGATACCAATTGACGCAGATTGATCGAGGCTTGAAATCCTAGACCACCGAGTTCACCAACTTTGTAGGCCCGTGTTAGCATAAAACAACGAACAAGAACAATAAACATAATGCGGAAAATAAACAAAGGATATTGAAACGTGAAGACTGGATATTAGCCAATCAAACCCCCACGTTTATTACAAACGAATTGGCCTAGCTCGTGTAAATCTCGAAGCTAAACTAATAAGTTTGGCTCGTTCTTGAAATCAAGAACTGGAAGGCTCACCTAAAGGTCTTAGCTAAAGGCTCGCGGATTTTATGAAGAACAACTTAAATCAATTGAACTTCAAAGGTTAGTAAACACGTTGCTGCAATTTAGCTAAAAGCTGAATTATTTCTTATTCAATGTTGTTAAAAAACGTGAAAATCATTGCCTTAAATAGGCTACAAAAATCGGCCAAAAGAAAACCCTAACAAGAAGTCAATTTCGAATTGAACTTCACTAATTAACCAATCCAATTTTAGGAAACTTCCAAATTGGAATTGATCACAACAAACTAACTACTTTCCTAAAACGAAATGGCCAATCGGATTTACTTTCCTAAATCCTACCCTTAATGAATTAAAAACCCATTAAGCCCATTACATACCATTATCATGCAAGATAACTTGGACCATGTAATTAATTAACTAAAACCGAAAATAATAAGCCCATAATTAAAGTTTGGACTTAACTTATTAAAACATAATTAAACCCTACAATTTAGGAATGGCGTGATCCAACATTGGCAAAGCCCAAGCACGCCATCTTGGTCTTCATTGTGATTGCTCCATGAATACTCTTCAAGGCGGCATTTCTTCAAGCTCCAATGTAGAACTCTTAGAAACATCTTCATGAATTGTAATTGAAGAGATATTCCATATAACTCTATTTGTGTGAGATGTTGACATTGTGATGCTTTCATCTTGAAAATCGTCCAAGTCTCCACAATGTGTTGACAACAATGATTGCAAAGTGGCTTTCATCCTCTTACTCCTTGATCTTGTCATTGGACCATCAAGATTCTCCAAAGGATCATGTGAAGTCGGCTTTGGCACCATGGACATGGACGGATTGCCATCAATAGGCCTGTAACTTAGAATACATTAATGAAATTTGAACAACGCCATACAATATACGACTATATTCTTCAATCAAATACTAATTTATTATTCATCATCAACTCAAAGCTTCAAATGCACACTTCAAAACTCCTTATTCTTTATTGACCATATCAAATTCCTCTTTCATTTTTTTTTCAAGATAAATACATGTCATCCATTTATGATAATATTTAGATCAAGCTGCACATCACATTGTTGGCTAAAAATACTTGAAAATATTCCCTGGAAGAAAACTAATACAATACATTAAAATTACAATTTATCTTCAAATGAAAAAAAAAGTTACAAACTTACAGGCCTAATAACAAGATAAGAAATGGAAATAAGTGAAAGAAAGAAAAGAAAAGATTGCGACTTTATGATGAACTTATATGATAATCAGTAGACAACAAGAGAGTCCCTATTGTTAATCAGGGTGCAGAATTGAAGTATAGTCCGATCGATACTTCCGAAAGCATCACATCTCAATTGAGTCCTCGGTCAAAACTTGCTGGCAAAATAATAAAGATCCGCCTTAGAACCGTCTCTAATTATTTCAAGGTTTCCGATAAGGCTATGATTTTGGCCACGAGAATTGTGGTAGATAAATTAAAAAAAGTGTTCAAAAACAATGGTACACCAACTTCAAATCTATACCCCTTGTAAAACTCAGCTTTTTCATCACCAACGTGCTTCATTGGAAGATCAATTTAAGGTATATAATTGAATTAGATGGCGGATGACCAGTCTGGCAAGTGACGAATTTACACAGTAATTAAAGGTTGCTTTACTTGGTCAGCAACAGGGCTTAATCAGTCTAATATAAAGCATGTATACAAGTAGACTAAACTTGCATAACTTCTATACCAAGTGGTCTCTAATTATACCAAAACATTTCCTTAAAATAGTAAGGAACCAATTATGATGAATGTGGCAAAATGGCCTAACATCAGCAGTCATTGGCCTGTAATTACTAAGTTCAGCCTTACTATTTTGAGGGAATTCAGATCCACCAAAAAACATGCAGCTTGTTGTAGATATCTCTTGAACTTTGAAATCTCTCTGTTCATGTCTAGATCTTGATCTCTTCATGAGATTTTGTGCTTGCCACAGACATTAGCTCTCTTGATGTATGGAATTCCCACCCTTTCTACGCGGATAGTGATCTACACTTTTTGATGAAGCTGAGATTTTGTGACACTCCAAGTGCTTAGCTGCTGTGAAGCTGTTAATGCTATTAGCTTAGAACCTGAATTTGCTTCTTTAGGGCATAAACTTCACATGGTTTGTGAGAGTATTTTCAGAATGTTGTGAATGTGATCCTTGATTCTCCATGAACTGTGTTCTTTATTCTGCAGCCATAAGATCAACTTTTTTGAATAATCATGAGTATGAATATTTTTACGGATCCGGCAAAAAAAAATAACTATTTATTATTATTTATTATTTTATTTTTATAATTTTATAAATATTTTTATATCTCTTCATTTCCGTCACATAATTCTTTTTTGAATATTATTTCTTACTTTTTTAATTTTTATATTCTAGGTTTTAGAGTTTATAATTTAGGATTTAGGATTTAGAATTTAGATTTAGAGTATCAACTTGTTTAATTAATTATTTTAATTCTATTATTATATTCTATTAATATGCAAATTGAATTCCAATTAACACTTCAATTATTCTTTAGATACTCTTATCATTTATATATCTTTTTTTATAACTTATCTAATCCTTCAAAATTCTATTTTTCTAAAATCTCTATATATTAGTTCAATTTCAACTATTAACCCAATTATGTATCAACTTTTCTAATTTATAATATCCTAATTCTATTATTATAGCTAATATACTATTTGAATCTTAATTAATAGTTCAATCATTCTCTCAATACTTTTATTCTTTCTATATCTTTCTTTGTTACTTATCTAATCTTCATAATACTATTATTCTAAAATATATATATATATATATATATTAGTTCAATTTTAACTACTATTCTAATTATATTATTACATTATATTATATTAGTTGAATTCCAATTAATAATTCAAATGTTCAATTACTGTTTCAATATTTTTATTATTTTTATATGTCATTCAATATCACTTATCTAATTCTTCTTAGTTCCATTCTTCTAAAAAAAACTCTATAGTTCAATTCCAACTATATTATTCTACTTATATTATTATGTTGTATTATCTGAATTTTAATTGATAATTTAATCATTATTTCAATAGAAATCAAATTTAAAAGTGAGATTAAAATCAAAATCGAAACTAAAAATAGGAATAAAAATCGAAATTGGAACCAAACCGTAATCAGAGGTGGCAGGTGCGAAACCGGAGCCGGTGGTTCTGAAACCCTGGTCATGTCTGTACTATACACATTTACACATAATATATATTTTCACACACCTTATATTTATACATACAATAAAAATTCTCGAAACATTACATATTTTCACACATAGTGTGTTTTCAAATATGAAAATCAGTTGATGAATTATCAAACAAATATAATTAATAAATTCAACAATTTATACTTCCCAAGTGGCCAAGTATAATAACCATATATCGATTTTGAGGCCAAATAAGGAGGACGCAGAGAACTCTGAAATAAATTAATTAAGATTCATAACATATTATTCAAAGAGAAGAGAAAATTGGGACTCCTGGAACAGTATATCCAGCATCAACAATGAAATGATTCCCAGTTACATAATTTGAGGAGTCATGAATTAAGAATCGAATGACTGATGTCAAAGCTGGATCTGATGTGCCAAAGGTCCCCAATGGAATAGTTTTCTTTGCCACATTCTTTATCCAATCTTTTTTCAGGAGACCTTCTGAAATTTCAGAGCGAAACAGCCAGGGGGCTATTGAATTCACCCTGATTTTGTGCTGTCCCAATTCCAATGCCATTATCTGTAAATATACATTGTCACTATAAACTTATTCGAAATAAAAAGAAATTTCTTTTTTGAAAATTAGACTGAAATACGGACAGCTTAAGTTAAGAAGTCAAAGGGTTACTTAATCAATCCGATCAAATCGAATAAAAAAATCGAATGAATTGATCGTCATAACATTATAAATAAATTTAAATTATAAATATATTAATATTTTAAAAAAAAATTGTAATATCTAAGTACACAAATTTACTAAATTATAATTAAAATATATAATATTAATAGAAAAAACTAATAGTTAATCTAACCACTATACACTACTTAATATCAAACATAATAATTCTACATGAAAGGAAAAAAAGGCACAAAATGTCAAAAAATTTGTGGAATTTTATTTTATATGAACCTTTACCTTATCAACAAATAACACAAAATAATAGTAAACCCACATATCTATTATTTATTTATTTTAGGTGAGTTAAAAAAGAGATTAAAGAAAGTTTTATTCATAAAAAATTAATTAAGGGAAAATTTGCATTAAGGGCGTATTACATTTCGTTATTATTAATCAGGGCACAACTTTAATATATTTATTGTTAAAGGCGTTAAAATAACTTTATTATTATTTTAATTAGTTAAAGCCTTTATTATTCCTCCTTTTAGCTAATATTAATTCTACAGTTAAACAAATACTACGTTTATGAAATTATTATTTTGAATTCAAACCTTAATCCCTAGTTCTTGTAATTCAAGAAAGAAACAGTTCAAAAATTAAAAACTCAAGGATTTTAACTCTTTCTCTCTTAAGTTCTTTTGTTGATTGATCAACAACATACATCCGTTTAATTGATGAGTAGAATATGGGATCTTGAATCTTAACGAAGTCTAAAAGATCTCGTGGATAAAAACTGAGAATGATAGAGCCAGAAATTAACAAATGACGGTAGGATATTAAAAGGTTCTTGGACATTCCTTCCAAGACATTTGTATTTTAATTGTAGAAACTGCCTAAAAGTATATATGGAGGTGAGGGGAGAGGATATTAGTTTAAAACGTGATTTGAACTGTAAAATATCATTGTTTTCTGCAAATAGTGATATTGGAAGTTCTCTTTGGTATGCCTTAGTCCTGCCAAAGTTTGTGGCTGAGGATGTGCTTAAAAGACATAGTATCAGTAGAATCTTCCCAGTGATTATCCTTTGGAGTTTGTGGTTACTGCTTTTAGTTTATTATTACATCCTTTGGTTACTTTTTATGCTTTCTTTACTTCCTTATCTTTTTAGTATGTAGCAGGGCATGGACCAAATGGGAAATGATCTCAGGCAAAGTGAAGAGAATGTAAAGAGAGGTGATGATGATATGTTTTCCTTGATGAGTATAAAAAAGAGAAGCCTGGATTTGTAGTATCTTAGGGGAATTAAGTCTTTTGTAAATTTGCTAGATAACTTACCTCTGTATATTGTCCATACTTTATGTGATTGCTCTTACTTTTAGTGAAATTCTCTAGTACAAAAAATTTCTCATCTGTTTTAGTAGATTCATATAAGTTATTTTTTCTCCACCGATTATAATCATTGACTAATGAAGTTTGGCTGATTTGATTCCCATTCCCAGATTATCTTGTGGACTTGGATCTTTGTAAAATTTTCTGTAAAATTATGTGAGTTCTGAACTTTATATTGTCTAAAGAATCACTCATTACTGTCTCCTGTCTTGTTATGGTTTATACTAGCATTTCATAAAGGATATCATATTTTCTTAATATGTTTTGTAATATTTCGAATCAAGCTGAAATGGATGAGACTTTTTATTCTTTATGTCCGGAAGTAATCTTTTGTTTTATTTGTCATGCACTTACCTTACTAATTCAAATGTTGATTAATGCAATAGCCCCCAAGTACACTATAGTTCGAGATGCAGGGGATCCTTTCATAGGCCACATACTTATATATCACGGCAGACATGTTCTAATCCTTCAGTCGCGTTTAACATTACAATCTGGCAGATGATGTGAAGTCTTGTTTCCTGTCAATATCATTATAGTGATAATTGTGTTCTTGATTTTTTCTTTTGTTAATTTCCATATTTATTTACTAATTTTAGTAAGTTATGCTGGATACTACAGTGTGACTGATTCTTCCGCTTGAACTTACAATGTCGCATCCAGGCATTTGCACGGATTGAGAATCACTACTTTGTGAATAAGGGCTTCTTTGAGTCAGACTCATTCCTGTTGGATAACGTGGAAAGATAAGACATATTAACACTGTAATTGTTCAGGTATATACTCCTGTTGTTGATGTACTCTACTAGTGCCATTGAAACTGATAGCAAATTAATGTCTTAGACTCCCACAAAAAGCAACAGAAAGAGTTTTCAAGTTTTGAAATGCTTTAATTACGTAGATGCTTGTTGTTGTTGTACATGATCTGGGCATCCTCCATATTTGCTGTAACCCATTTAGATAATAGAGTCTAAGACGCTTTAACCCATCAAAAAGTAGTAGTACTGGTTTTGGTTTGAGGAGGAGGAGGAGCCACCATGACCATGGCCACCAATATTATTAGTAAACTTCATCATCCCCTTAAAATCCAACAATACTTGTATTGTTTCACAGTCTGCTATGGTAATCACCTCAAGACTTGGTAGCAATTGGGCCGCAAGATGATGATGATGATCATGAGATGCCATTAATGGAACAAAAAAACTCTTTAGATTTGAACATTTCACCACCTCAATAGATCTGAGTTGGCGAAGGGATCCAATTTGCATCTCACTACCTATTACATATTCTGGGACATTTGTGTTAGAAATGTTAAGATATGTCATGTCAGCAATGAAACCTGTGAAATAAACAATTTCAATATATCATCAAGGATATTGAAGAATCATGCATCTTAATTACTACCATTCTTCTCTTCACTCTTTTTGTTGTCTTGTTTATCTTTATTTAAAACTTCAGCATCAATTTGTTTTGCTCCATTTCATAAGGTATGTGATCATTCATTAACAATACTTACAGAAATTAAAAGTTTTAAGCTAACAAAATGTATATAAAAAAAATAGCCACATTTTTTTACATTTGTTATTTTCTTTTTTTTTTCCATAAATAGTAGGGGAAGTGAAGCTATTTCAAATTTTCTCCAATACAACTGGAAAAAAAATATGTTCAATATTGTTTAGATAAAACAATATACATGCTTCTAATATTAAATGAAAAAACTTGATATAGTTAGGCTGTGTTTGGTTGCTTAGAATTTCGGCTTTATTGCAAAATTTCGGCTCCGTTGCAAAATCTTTAAATTCTTGGGCTATTTCGTTCCACGTTATACGCTAGTTGTCCACCTTAATTTCATCCAACAAAATATCACATTAATTAAATACAAAATTCGTTCCTAATAAACACAAAAATTCCCTAAAACACAAATCGTTGATATCATTTCACTCTATATAAAGTGACACATATTTTTTATTAAAATTAAAACTAACACCAAATTATACTAAGTAAGATCAACATTAAAAAAAACCCATATATCACTATGATTCAAGCATATCATAATCTCAGTTTTAGTTTATATTCTCCAACATTCTCACGTCAAAATGCATGGGATCAATTCTAGCTTATGTTTAAGCTTTTCTTGTGAAATTACTCGTACTTTCTCTCCAAGTTTTTTAATTTTTTTCATGTGTCCGCAGCGGGGCTGGGGTGGTTTTTCAATTGTGTGACATCTCTCTGAAGGCTGATGATTATAATCAAAGCACAAAAATTTCCTTAATCCTCATTATATATATATATATATATATATATAAAGTATCAAAGACATTAATATATTAAGTCAACAAATTTGCTATGTTTTGGTTGGATGTGTGGATGATCCAACTTTCAAATATTAGAGGAAATCCTATCGAATTTCGCAAGTTTGAAAAAACCAGCATAAACATTTTACTACAACAACCTTAAAATTTTGAAGATCCTTATAATTAAGAACATGTAATTTTCCATTGCGCTTTTGGCAACAAAATGCATGGCAAAAGAGACTACTTATAAACTGAGAATACCAAAACTATCAAAACATTAATGGATACAAAACCCTTCCTAAGTGCATCCGAATGTTTTCTATTTGCATAGTCCTCGACATGGAAAATTGGAAATGTTCAATTGGAATAAAGGGTTCTCCTTGTTTGGCATTTTGTCAATATATTCTCTCAACTTTGGCGACATATTGAAGTTGATTTGCGACAAAATGTTGCAAAATTGCATATGATTATACCCTTTTACCAAAGTTTCAAATCTGTTTTGTTGTTCACATTTGCATAACCTTTCTTTTTCACCATACGCTATTCATGTAGACATGGCCAAATCCACGATTCCGGTTCCGGTTCCGAAGCCGCCAGTTCCGGTTCCGGTTCTGGAACCGTGGGCCCCCCTCAACCGCAACCGTAACCGAACCGCCTATGGGCGGTTCGGTTACGGTTCCAATTTTTCATGTTTGGAACCGGAACCGGCATTAAAAAAAATTATATATATTACCACGTCAGCATTCGCTAACACTTATGCACGCGCCTATAAAAAAAAATTACAAGCGCGTGTCAAAAAAAAATAAATAAAAAAGCAACGGTCAAATGACCGTTGCTGTAGTTGCTGACCGTTGCCATGGTGGCAACAGTCCAAAATAAATTGCTGTCTCAATTCCTTTTTTTTTTAATTTTGTTTTAATCTTTCCTAATTTATAAATACCCCTTATTTTTTCATTTTTCCCACACAATTTCTACTCTTCTCTCTCAATATTCTAATTCTCTTCATCTCAATTTTCTTAAGCATCAAAATTCTATAAAATTCAATTCTATTTATTATTTCTATTATAATTATTAGTTAAATTATTTATTATTGTTTTTAATATATTATTATTTCAATTTCTCATTCTAATTCTCTTCATCTCAATTTTCTCAAGCATCAAAATTTTATAAAATTTAATTCTATTTATTGTTTCTATTATAATTATTAGTTAAATTATTTATTATTTTTTTTAATATATTATTATTTCAATTTCTCTTTTTTTTTAATCCTTTTGAATATTTTTTATAAAATGGATAGTTTTGGTTCTTCATCCAAACCAATTAATATTGGTGATGCATCACAACCAAGTCGTCGTCCACCAACGAATCCAAAATCTGAAATATTTGTGAAATATTTCACAAAAATTTTTGATGCCGATGGAGTTCTTATTAGAGCACAATGCAATTTTTGCGAGAAATCATATGCCTTCAAAATTGGGAGCGGATATGGTACACTAAACAAGCATTTGGAGAAAACGCATCCTCAAGAAATCGGCCTTCAAAAGTCACAAGCGCAATTAATCGGTTTTGCTCAACAAGGTTCTTCTTCTTCTACTAATTTAAATTTATTTAAATTTAGTGATTCAAAATGGAGAGATGGTGTAGCTAGATTTGTTTGTGCACAACATTTACCATTTTCATTTGGTAAAAAACCAAATTTTGTGAGATTAGTACAAGAAAATGCAAATCCACAAATTAAACGTGTTCCTAGAACAACTTTAACACGTGATATTAAAAAAATTTATAAAAAAGAAAAAATTAGCTTATCGGAGTATTTTTTAAAATTAGATTCTCGTGTTTCAATATGTTCCGATATTTGGAGTGATCATTGGCAAATGAATAGTTATATGGGTATAACTTGTCATTGGGTAGATTCAAATTGGTTTTTACAAAAAAGAGTAATTGTATTTAGAGTTTTTAATGATTCTCATAAGGCCATAAATATATCTAGATTAATTAGTATTATTTTAGAAGAATATAATTCGAAAAATAAAAATTTTTCAATTGGTTTTGATAATGCATCGGCTAATAATGCATCTATTGTAGAATTAAAAAATATGTGTGCACCAATTTTAGGTGGGAAATTTTTTCATATTAGATGTGTATGCCATGTTTTAAATTTATCCATTCAAAATGGTTTAAGTGCATTAGAAATTCATATTAAACCAATTAAAGATGCAATTAAATATTTGACTGGACATCCAAGTTTAATGAAAACATGGGGAAAATATTGTATACAGCATGGACAAAAACCTAAAAGATTTAAAAAGGATGTTCCAAATCGTTGGAATTCAACTTATGATTTACTTGTGGATTCTTCTAAATATAGGTCATTGTTATATAATTTTTATATTGATAACTCTTGTCTTGGAATTGTATTATATCCTAATCATTGGACTTCTTGTTTAAAATTGTTAGAAGTTTTAAAAGTTTTTAAGGATATTACTTGTTTGTTTTCACGTGTGTATTATCAAACATCTCATTTATTTTTAGTTGAAGCATGTAATATAATTGGTGTGTTAAAAGTGCACATAAATGATGAAACTTTGACACAAAGTATTATTCACATGTTAGAAAAATGGCTTAATTATTATAAAGAAATTCCAATTTTATATTTAGTTGCTATTGTTCTTGATCCTCGTTTTAAATTTCAAGGTTTAGAACAATATTTGAAATTTTATTATAAATCGTTAAAAGAATGTTTTCCATTAGATCCGAACATTATGCAATTACAATTAAATGTAAGTAGATACATAAATGAGACTAAAGATATGTTAAATGCATTATATGAAGAATATTCTTTTAATTTTCAACCTCAATTTCCTACCAGTAGTACCATTGACACTCACACTACTCACCATAGTTTTTCAACTTCAAATATTGGATCATCATCGTTTTCCTTTATCCTTCCTGGTTTAGAAATGTTTCAATCGTTAAAAAAACACAAGGGTACCACTAGTACGAAACTTGAGGTATATTTAACCAATTCTTTTGATTTTAGTGATAACAAGTATGAATGTGATAGTATTGAGAACTTCCAAATATTGGAATGGTGGAAGTCCAAGACAACGATGTGCCCCATTATCGCTTCGATAGCCAAAGAGATTTTGGCGGCCCCGACATCAACCGTAGCCGTGGAACAAGCCGCATATAGAGAACAAGAACAAGACATAGAAAAAAATTTTGATTTGGATTTAGACCCTACCATCGATGGTAGCTCTACTTGTACAACTAATTCACCGGTCACCGATGCCGATAGAGCCAATAATGATGACGACGACGACGACAGCGACTATTAGTTTATTAAAATGAAGAAAAATATCATATTGTACATTTTTACATTATTGAAAATTTGAAATAATTTATTATGTTTTTTCAAATATTATAATTTCCATATCTATATATTCGTTTATATAAATTAATGTCATAGTTTTATTTTTATACACTATAGTTGTATTATTGTATATTTAATATCATAATATATTTTGTAATTGTATTATTGTACTATTCAAATTTAAAGTTTAAACCATCAATTATGAATAAAATTTAGTAGTTTCTTCATTTATTAATTTCTAACTTGTAAATTTATGAATTAAAATCTTAACTTGTAAATTTTTCTATCCAATGAATAAAATTTAGTAGTTTCTTCATTTATTAATTTCTAACTTGTAAATTTATGATTAAAAATCTTAACGTGTAAATTTTTCTATCAAATGAATAAAATTTAGTAGTTTATTCATTTATTAATTTCTAACTTGTAAATTTATGATTTAAAAATCTTAACTTGTAAATTTTTCTATCCAATGAATAAAATTTAGTAGTTTCTTCATTTATTAATTTCTAACTTGTAAATACTCTTATTCTTTCTATATCTTTCTTTCTCACTTATCTAATATTTATAATTATATTATTCTAAAAATTCATATATTAGTTTAATTTTAACTACTATTCTAATTATGTTATTATATTATAGTATTATACTAGTTGAATTCTAATTAATAATTCAAATATTTAAATATTCTTATTATTTTTATATCCTTGAATCTCATTTTTCTAATTCTTCCTAGTTCTATTATCTAAAAACTATATATTAATTAAGTTCAATTGTAACTATTATTATTCTAATTATGTTATTATGTTGTATTATTTGAGTTTCAATTAATAATTTAATCATTATTTCAATAGAAATCAAATTTAAAAGTGGGATAACAATCGAAATTCGAAACTAAAAATCGAAAAAAAATCGGAACCGGAACCGAAACCGAAACCGAAACACGAACCGGAACCGCCGGTTCCGAAACCGTGGCCATGGCTATATTCATGCATGCATGCAACTTAATTTCTATCGTTGGAAAAAGGGAAAAATGTATCTGACGAGAAAAATGTGTTAACCAATTTCTTGAAGACTTGTATACTTATGATGCAGCCATATGTGATTGTAACCTATGCAAATCCAATCCTAGATTCATTCACCAATAATGGATGAGGTTCTAATTAGGCTGTTCTTCAAATGGAACATACATGACATGACATAACATTTCCTCTTTACATAGAATTCATGCCTCAATTTCTCTCTTTCCTTCTTGTTAGGATCAAGCGTGCGCTATATAGCCAAGAGTTTAGACGATGGTGTAACTTTCTTTCCTTATTAGATGTATTGTGGTGCATAGCTCCATACTGCACTTAGGCAAAGTAGGTGCACCTAAGAGCTCACGGCACGCAGAGGTGCCGCCAAGAGCTCATGGCACTTGTGTGTCACAGGTCGTACAGTTAATTCTCGACTAGATACGTTTTTTTGAGTCAAAAAATAGTGCTGACCCTAGCAAGGTCAACACTTCTTATATAAAGATTAGATAGAGTCAACACTAGAAACACCTATACTAATCTAATGAGATTTTTACAGCAATTGCGGATCCACATAGTATAGTTTGAGGTAGTGGCAGATTCAAAAATTATACTTTTGGGTAGGTGAAATTACATAGTATTATTGTTAAAAGTTGTATCTTAATTTTGGAAGGAATGGCAAAATTCTATTTTTTTAAAAGTTCCGATTGAATTTTATTTTTTATTGAGAAATAGTACAATTTTTGTGCCCCGTGGTTTGGGGAATGAAATTATATAGTATTACTAGTAAAAGCTATATTTTAATTTTTGAAAAAAATAAAATTCTAATGTTTTTTGAAAACCTAATTTACATTTTAAATTTTTCTTAAAGAAATAATACAATTTTTAAAATTTTGGGGTGATAGCATTGCCCATCCCCTTAGATACACCCCTATTTTATAGGTTAAGTATATAAATGACATTGGATATTTTACATATTTTTTTGTGAACAATTTAAACTATATAGAAAGGTCACTTGGTAGCTCGTAATCAAAGATATATAAAGTAAAAACTTTTGAATTACGGTGTTTAGATATTTTATATTTGCTAAACTACAATAATTTGTGTGAAATTGATTCATATATAAGACGTGGTTCATATATGAAACAGATAATTAACAGCCGTTGAAATCGTAACTCTAATTTCTTACCCGTTTTTATCGCATATTAAAACCGCGATTAACTCATCATTGTATATATGAACCCATTTCACAATAAATCAATCGTTGTTAAACACTATCTCCATCAATAACCATCTTATTATTTGAGAGAGAGAAGAAGTCCCATTAAAATCGTCCAACAACCACAAGCTCATCTAAAATAAGGGGAAACCCTTTAGAAGTATTCTTATAAAGAGCGATTGCTTCATTTCGTCGTCCTTCGTCGCTCGCTGGATACTTGGTCACCGCTGCTGACATGGCACGTGGCTGACGTGGATAATGAAAAGAATGAGTGGCTGCTCAAACAGCCACGTGCTTAGTCTTACATCGTTATTTTTCTATGTTTTCTTACTCAAACCCTTGCCGCCCGCTTTCTTTTTCTTCTCTTCTCTGTTATTGGATGTGGCCGTTGTTGTCGTTCCTCAAGCCCTAGCCGCCCTCCGCTTTTTTAATGGTTATTTGAAAAATCTTTACTCTTGCTTTGCAGATATGCCGTAGTTATGGGGGCCAACAAAGGTATTGGATTTGAGATCTGTAGGTAGTTAGCTTGTCATGGAATCACTGTGGTGATAACTGCAAGTCTAAAATAAGGGGATACCCTTTAGAAGTATTCTTATAAAGAGTGACTGCTTACTTTCGTCGTCCTTCGTCGCTCGCTGGATACTTGGTCACCGCTGCTAACATGGCACATGGCTGACATGGATAATGAAAAGAATGAGTGGCTGCTCAAACAGCCACGTGCTTAGTCTTACATCGTTAATTTTCTATGTTTTCTTACTCAAACCCTAGCCGCCCGCTTTCTTTTTCTTCTCTTCTCTGTTATTGGATGTGGTCGTTGTTGTCATTCCTCAAACCCTAGCTGCCCTCCGCTTTTTCAATGGTTATTTGAAAAATCTTTACTCTTGCTTTGCAGATATGCCGATGGGGGCCAACAAAGGTATTGGATTTGAGATCTGCAGGCAGTTAGCTTGTCATGGAATCACTGTGGTGATAACTGCTAGAGATGAAAAGAGAGGACTTGATGCTCTTCAAAAACTCCAAGGATCTGTTGGTATTTCTAGTGATCTTCTGCTCTTTCATCAGCTTGATGTTGCTGATTCTTCCAGTGTTGATTCCCTTGTTGAATTCATCAAGACTCAATTTGGCAGGCTTGATATCTTGGTATGATTCGAAAAACGCATTTCTTGATCTAACTGTTTCTGTAGTTTGAATGCTTAAATAGTTTTCTCTGTTAAGTTTTTACCGAGCTAATCTGTGCTGATGTATATTCTTTAAAGTACTGCTAGAAAATTCATTGAAGTTCATTTCTTTGACATTTTTTACTTGTTAGAACTAATGTGATTTTTTTGTTGGTTTAAGGTAAATAATGCAGGGATTAGTGGAGCTATTATCGACCCTGAAGCTCTAAAATCTGAAGCTGCTGGAGAAGTAAGTCTACAGCATAAATCAGTGTAAACTTCTATACTATGTATATTATGTTGTTTTCTTGAAGAAATGTGGAAAGAAGAACAGAAGATTGAAACTTTGTTTATTAATGTTGTTGTTGATATGAATGATCAAGATGCAGCACCTTAGACCACTCGAATCCACTTCCTTTGGACCGTTGCTTACCAAACTCGAACCAAGAACAAGAATCACAGAGATACGGAATTACACAAAAACAGAAATTAAAAGATATTGACACGAAAATATTTGATATGAAGTAATCAAACCCCCACGTATGAAACAAAAGGATTCGGATCACCTATGAAAATTCATAAGCTAAACAAATCAGTTTGGCTTGTTCTTTGAATCAAGAACTTGTAAGTTCACCTAAAGGTCTTAGCTTCTAGGTTCACGGTTCTTATAAAAACTCAATTAAACTTAATTGAATTAATTCACGTTTTTCTTGAAGCTTTTCACGGCTGCAAAAAGGGTTTTAGCAAAGCTAAACTTTATCAAAATTCATCCTCTTAAAACGTTACAATGTCTTCTCTTTATATAGAGAATAGTTTTGGCTTTCCTAAAAGGAAAAGGAAATAAAACCCTAGAAGTTGCAAAGTACAACTTGACTTCTAAAACTAACAAACTAACTAATCATTTTCCAAAAAGGATTTTAGTCACACGGTTTCAAAGGTGGCCAAACACGTTTTGACTTCCTTTGTTTCCTAAACTTTTACTTGCCATTATCATGCAAGATAATTGGATCAAGTAATTACTTAGCCCATAATTAAAAACACAAAAACTTAAGCCCATAATTAAATGTTTAGTGGACTTAATTATTACAACTCAAAAATAAATCCTATGACTTAAATAGATAATGGCGTGATCCATTGAAGGCAAAGCCCAAGCACGCCATCTTGGTCTTCAATGTAGTCCATGGATTCGCGATGGTAATCTGCCAGAATCACGTCACTCATCTTGGTAGGCACTTTTGACGATGTTAACGTCCGAATCTCAAAATATGTAAAACATAAAAGTTGTAGCCCTATCTCTTATCGTTCCAACGCTTTTTGAATCACGTAATTCGGAGTTATATCGAAAGAGATATGTCAAGAATACCAAACTGTGGCAGAATCTTTCAGGATGAATAATTGATTTTAACACCATGGACATGGACATGGGCTCATTCTCATCATTCCCTCCCTCCTCGGAAAGGATTCGTCCTCGAATCTTGAAATTGAGCTCCAGGGTCAAACACCAATATCACGAACTCCATAAGAATCAAGTCGAGTTGGAATGAAACAATTCTCGGCCAACAATGCATAATATTCTGCGAGATCAAAACAAGTGTATAAGATAAACTTTCTCTGGCAGAATATTTGTGTATGCATGAAGCATATAAACACGATATTGTTAAAGAAAATTCATAACAATTATGCAAATAAAAATCATGTATTAAATGCAAATCAGAAATCCTATTACTAAATGCATCACAAAACAATTTAAAAACTTCATATACAGACACATGTAGTGATTTCAAAAATATGAAACAATGCACGACAAACTTCCTAATAACATGCATGGACACATTAACGATTTTAATATGTAAAGTAAGAAAAAGACTCAAACATTTATTAATGTAATTACAAATATTATCTAAGGATTCATAAGAATAATCATAACAATGAAATATATATACATCCCGGATTAAATGTAAATCACAATAAATAAGTTTTAAACTCATTGCAAGCATGCTTGAGTTATCAAATAGAAAATTACAATCCCAAAGAATAAAAACAAAATGTAAACAATCTAATAAATAGATGGTAACACAATATTTTACCTTTTGGAATTGAAAAGAAATTAAGAACTGAGATAACTTACCAAACAAGTGTTGAACTACATGATTACCTCTTGGAACTTTATGAAATTGGTTATGGAGCGGATTGACAACAATATGTGCAAACTCTCGATCCCAATATTCAAAGGAAAAGTCATTCCAACAAGTATATCCAATATAATTAACACTTTTATACACAAGAATTTGATTATGGTTGAATTTATTAACATAAAATTCAGAATTTAACTCATGTAATAAATAAGCAACATAACACACTAACAAACTATACATAGATTCATTCAATTCAAAGTACCTTGAAGTAACCATTGAAGAATTACGTAAATTAATTTGCTTATTAAAACACAATATGTTAGACTCTAAAACACACTTAACAAAATTCCAAACCATTTGTGTTAAAGTATAGGGAAGCTTTTGAAATTGATTAAAAACAGTTTGAAAACTTTGAAACTCAACCGAATTGATAATAACAAAGTTCTTAACATTTTTAAGATCAAAATCAAGTGAAAACTTACCTAACTTACCTTGCTTAAGGTAGATTGGATTCCTTCCAATTGATAATGAGTTGTTTGCAACTCCATTAGATGTCTAGGAACTCTATAAACCTGCAAAACAAAAGAACTAGGCAGCAAACAATGTAAATTGTGATCACTAGAATTCATAAGTACAAGATGTTGTTGTTTAGCTCTCAATGAACTCTCTTTCTCACGCTTTCTATCACTCTCTTTTTGCTCACAACCTATGCTAACTAAGTCACTCTTTTGACTTTCTTTTTCATCTCTTTCTCTCAATTCTTTTTCCAACTCACGCTTTTCTTTCTCTTTTTCTTCTCTCAAATCATTACAAGCTTTAGCAATTCTAGCTTGATCTTCAGAAACTTCACAAGGTGTTAAAGCACGAAGATTAAACTTTTTACCATCCTTCATGAATGAATAGCAATTTTTGAGCTCTTTATAAACACCCTTGCAAGCAAGTTGCCATGGTTTTCCCAATAAAAGATGGGCTATTTGCATAGGAAATATGTCACATAGTACCTCATCTTTGTAATTCCCCATGAAGAATGCTACCTTGACTCGCTTGGACACCCATACTTCACCACAATTATTATTCCATTGCAGCAAGTAAGGATTTGGATGTGGAGTGGTTTGCATATTCAACCTTTCAACCATTAGCTCACTAGCAAAGTTAGAGCTTCTTCCACAATCAATCACCACAGCACATACTTTATCTTGGACCTTACACCTTGTATAAAACTCATTTACACATGATGTAGATGTGGTTTTAGACTCCTCCATTTGTACCTGCAAGTTAGTAAAAACACAAGAAATATATATATATATAAATATACCTCACGGGTTCTCACAATATGGGGTAGTAGGTACTCTCCTCTCTAGTGTGATGGCTTTTCTCTTGTATACCCTATACTAATACTCTCAATCTATGGAACTTACTGGTTCAATGATTGTAATAACAAGACTCAACCAATTAATTCCACCAACAAATTTTCACAAGTAAAACCAAAGAAGTTTTCAACAAATCATGTCAAGAGTATTTAAGAACACGTGTGAGTATAACTTGATTTAACTTCAGAAACTAAGAGAAATAGAAAGTAGATTTCAAGACGAAGAAAACGCAATTTGAATCACTTAATTCCGAGTTGTATTGAGAAAGTTATGGCATTTTTAATCCAATGTGGTTTTCAAGTAATCAACTTAAGAACAATGTGCTCTTCAAGAATAAATTAAATTAAATAAAAATATTAATAATAAACTGAAAATAATAAATAAAGTCCGAATATTTTTTTTTTGTATTGGGTCTTTTTTTTTTTATAGTTCGGCCTTTTTTTTTTTTAGTTGGGCCTTTTTTTTTTTTAATTCGGCCTCTTTTTTTTTTTTTGTTCGGACAACAACCTAAGACAAAACAAACTTTTTAAGGTTTGGACACAAACCTTGGACAAACAAAAACAATTAAGGTTAGGACAAGAACCTAGGACAAACAAAAACTTTTAAGGTTTGAAAACAACAACCTAGGATTAGGGTTTAAGGATGTTGTGTCTTTTGTCTTAACCTTAAAAACCTTAAAATTTTCAAACTTTAATATCTCACCAAGAATTATGAATTTGCATGTGCCACTTTCACAAAATATTCAAGATTTATCAAGAAGATCAAGAATATGACTTTAGATTCAAATTTTGACACTTTTGGATTTTCAAGAAAATCAAGAAGTTCAAGAAAGTGTTCAAGAACTTATCTTTTTCAAGTGTGATAAAAGTTTGATCAAAACACACTATGACAAGAATGAAACAAAGAAACTAACACAAAAGAAAGAATGCAATTCGGATAAGAAACAAGAAAATTATGCAATCTTGACCAAAACTAGGGTTTGTAAGAAACCCTAATTCTTGACTCAAAAACCCTAACAAGTATGACGTGTGGCCAGCAATGAAAACCAATGGAATTCAACACTATGAAGACAACAAAAAGTGCATAATATAGACACCAAGAACAGCAACAAAAACGCAACACAAATCAGCAAGAAAACAACACAAAATTCGCAAAACCGAGAACAAGCAAACTAGCGATTTTGGGCAGTTTTCAACAATCTTTTGCATGCAATTTTTGGACAGAATTATGACGACTTTAGGACTGAATTAAGACACAAATTTACTGCAGAAAATTGACTCAAGAACAGCAGCAAAAAGACACAAAAACAGCAGCACAAAAATGATGCAAAAACAGCAAGAAAAATCGAGACACAAGAAGACTCAAAAACCGAAATTTAAAACCTGAATTTGGAAGACAACCTTTTGCTCTGATACCAATTTATATGAATGATCAAGATGCAGCACCTTAGACCACTCGAATCCACTTCCTTTGGACCGTTACTTACCAAACTCGAACCAAGAACAAGAATCACAAAGATGCGGAATTACACAAAAACAGAAATTAAAAGATATTGACACGAAAAGATTTGATATGAAGTAATCAAACCCCCACGTATGAAACAAAAGGATTCGGATCACCTATGAAAATTCATAAGCTAAACAAATCAGTTTGGCTTGTTCTTTGAATCAAGAACTTGTAAGTTCACCTAAAGGTCTTAGCTTCTAGGTTCACGGTTCTTATGAAAACTCAATTAAACTTAATTGAATTAATTCACGTTTTTCTTGAAGCTTTTCATGGCTGCAAAAAGGGTTTTAGCAAAGCTAAACTTTATCAAAATTCATCCTCTTAAAACGTTACAATGTCTTCTCTTTATATAGAGAATAGTTTTGGCTTTCCTAAAAGGAAAAGGAAATAAAACCCTAGAAGTTGCAAAGTACAACTTGACTTCTAAAACTAACAAACTAACTAATCCTTTTCCAAAAAGGATTTTAGTCACACGGTTTCAAAGGTGGCCAAACATGTTTTGACTTCCTTTGTTTCCTAAACTTTTACTTGCCATTATCATGCAAGATAATTGGATCAAGTAATTACTTAGCCCATAATTAAAAACACAAAAACTTAAGCCCATAATTAAATGTTTAATGGACTTAATTATTACAACTCAAAAATAAATCCTATGACTTAAATAGATAATGGCGTGATCCATTGAAGGCAAAGTCCAAGCACGCCATCTTGGTCTTCAATGTAGTCCATGGATTCGCGATGGTAATCTGCCAGAATCACGTCACTCATCTTGGTAGGCACTTTTGACGATGATAACGTCCGAATCTCAAAATATGTAAAACATAAAAGTTGTAGCCCTATCTCTTATCGTTCCAACGCTTTTTGAATCACGTAATTCGGAGTTATATCGAAAGAGATATGTCAAGAATACCAAACTGTGGCAGAATCTTTCAGGATGAATAATTGATTTTAACACCATGGACATGGACACGGGCTCATTCTCATCAGTATAGCAGTTTTATTGATTTAAATGCAAATTAAACATAAATTCCACAAGGTAAAGACTAAGCATGCAACCACCAAATGTCTGTATAAGCATCAATTGAATCTTTCTCTCACATTCAAATTTGCCATTTTTTTCTAACCTTTGCTGTCTGTATGGTTAAAGCTCCTCTTCTGAAGTTTTTAACTTTTTATTTGTAAATTTTGTGATACATTGACACTCCTAACGTTGTAAAAGTTCAGTTAGTACTACATTGTTTATTTTCTTCTTAATTTTTTTGTTTTGATCAATGCAGGAGAACATTAACTGGGATGATTTCACCACTGAGACAAATGAGTTAGTAACGGAGTGCTTACAAATAAACTACTATGGTGCAAAAAGAATGGTTGATGCCTTGATCCCTTTCCTCCATTTATCTCAATCGCCAGTAATTGTAAACGTTTCCTCATCCATGGGGAAGTTAGAGGTACATAACCATTTTTCTTCCATGAGTTTGATACTGATTGAGCATAAACTGTACTTCAAACAGTTTGATTGTTTCTGTAGTTGAGATGATTATTAAAATTTCGACAGCGAACTTCTGATAAAAAACCAAGGAAAAGAAATGGAACTTAAGCTTCTTCGACAAATGGCTTGTTTAGTAGAATGCACAAACGGCTTTCTTTTTTCTTGTATTTACAATGCAATTCCTAGCAAACAATTCACTCAGCTCTTCTTGGCATATTGTAGCTTATACCCAATGCCTGGGCTAAAGAAATATTTAATGATGCCAAAAACCTTACTGAAGAGAAAGTGGATGAGGTGCTGACTGAGTATCTCAAGGACTTCAAAGCTGGCTCTAAAGAAACCAATGGATGGACTTTTGCATACACAATGTCAAAGGAAGCCTTCAATGCTTATACAAGAATTCTTGCTAAGAAATTTCCAAACTTGTAAGTGAACTGTATCTGTCCAGGCTTTGTGAAAATAGAACTGAATCAGAATTTTGGGATACTTTCAATAGAAGAAGGTGCAGAATGTCCAGTAAAGTTGGCTCTAATACACAATGATGGTCCTTCTGGCTTGTTTTTTTCTCGAGATGAAGTTACATCTTCTAAAATAAGGGGATACTCTTTAGAAGTATTCCTATTAAGAGCGACTGCTCCAACTTTCGTCATTCGTCGTTCGCTGGATAGCTGGCCACCGCTGCTGACGTGGATAATGAAAAGAATGCTTGGCTACATAAACGGCCACATTTCTATTACTGTGCTTAGTCTTAAGTCGTTATTTTCAATGTGTTCTTTCTCAAACCCTAGCTGCGCTTTCTTTTTCTCTCTTCTCTGTTATTGGATGTGGCCGCTGTTGTCTTTCCTCAAGCCCTAGCCGCACTCTGCTTTCGCTCAAACCTTCTATGGAAAATCTTATCTTGGCGTCAAAATCCTGGATGGCATATTAATAAAATCAATCGGATTTTTTAGGCTCAATGATATTCTTCTTGGTTTTGAGAATAAGCGGATTATACTGCTTTGCTCATTGTTTCACTGCTATGTTACATAGAAACTTTTTCCTTCTCTTCTCTCGGCTTCTCTTCTATTTGTTTACTACATCTGTACATCACGCTAAACACTTGCTTTATTGTGATGACTCTAATTTATGTGCTCCCTTATGCTCTCATATTCTTCTTCGATATTTTTCTTCTCCTATGTTGTGTTAAATCAGGCTATGGTGATACTAATCGGCTAGACTTGATTGACCCACATCAAATGGTAAAAAAGTATAGGTTCCAAAGTTAAAATATTGTAGACAAGTGAAGATTGTAAGAGATTGTTCATCATTTAGTGAATGTGTTGTCCATCATTTATATGAATTTTAAAGTTTCATGTGTCGAAGTTAGAAATTCCAAATCATTCACTTCAATCAATGCTTCTGTCCAGCCATTGGAGGCATCAAAAGAGGGCCACTTTGACAACACATTGCCATCAAAAGGTAATAATCCAGGTCTGAGTTTGGGATGTGATTTTTTAAGCTTTGCTACAGAGGAAAAGTTATCTTTTTCATCAATTTTTTTAAAAGTACTCTAAGGCAGTAGCATGTGAAAGGTAGGATTAAGATGGGTTTTAAAACACACAAAAATTACCGGGTAACATGTGAAGGGAAGATTAAGATGATTTTTACAAAATCCAAAAATTGAAAATTTTTGTTTGACAGATGGATGCATACTTTCAATTTGTAAGAGGTCCTTGAGATGTGGCGCAATGCTGATGTTGTGTGCTTCGATGTGGATAGTACGGTGTATCTAGATGAGGGCATTGATGAACTTGCTGAATTTTGTGGAGCTGGAAAAGCTGTTGCAGAATGGACTGCTAGGTTATATTTCTTTAAGTTTAGATACAAATTGTTTATATTATCTGTAAGATTGAATTTTGATGCAGTTGTGGATATTTATAGGGCAATGAGTGGTTCTGTTACTTTCGAGGATACCTTGGCTGCAAGATTGTCTCTTTTTAACCCTTCACTCAATCAACTCCAGAATTTCCTTCAAATGAGCCCACCAAGGTATGAAACTGTATGTAACTAACAGAAGATTTACTTTTCTCAGTTTTTTTGGCTGTTCTGTAGTCCTATATGAATTTTCCACCCCGGTTAACAACTCCATAAAGTTTGGAAGTTGTCACAGCTACCTGTACCAATAAAAGTATTGACATGAGAATTTGAATATGTTTTGTTATATGTCTCACAAACTTGTTCCTGGTGGTTCAATTTTTATAGTTTAACCAAATACAATTTAGTTGTGAATGGCTCGACTACAGCCATGTGAATATTTGTAACACCTTTTAGCTGTACCAGTTTTGATCAGCATGCTGAGTTACATAGTTCTGAGGCTTGCAATTTACACCTTTACCAAATACATTTCAATTGTAGGTTACGGCATATCAGGACTTCTAAAACAAATGCCATCCTGAGAGTTGAGCTGTCATGAAAGTGGATACAAAAAAATCTGTCAAATAAAATAAGTACAAAAGAGTAATTTGGTTGCCATTAATATATTTGGAAAAAGTTTCATCAGGTCTTACTACTTTTTGAGCATTTACATCTGGAGTTTCTTCAACTTTTTCGTTGATCAAATGGATAAAGGTAATGCATATAATATCACAAGCCTAATGTTACACAACATGAAACACAACTCTGTTTCAAGACTGTGATAATCTTCGCTTCTGCTTGTTTTCCTGGAGGAAATGAAAAGTCAGATTTAATTGGTTTATATCTTCTGCAGAATTTCTCCTGGGATCGATGAGTTGGTCAACAAGTTCAAGGCCAAAAATATTGATGTTTATCTAATCTCTGGCGGATTTCGTCAAATGATCAATGTATGTGATTATATCTTTGAGTGGCTGGTTTTTTAACTTAATATTTATTCTTCAGATCCAGAAAGATATCTCTTGGTGGAGTCTATGAATTCATCATACATATTGAATAAACTTGTTTCACCTATATTTCTGTTAGAATACCCTATTCAGGAAAAATGAATGTCAAAACAATGTTTCACTGAAGCTATTTTATGCATTTTAGTGCATATATTGACGTTTTGTTCTTTAAATGGCAAGAAAACTAAGGTTCAGCAACCTGATGTGATTCGTACTTGTAACAGTTTAGATTGTTTCTTTTCACACCTCAACATTACTTGTTATCAACATTTCATCCTAAACATGAATCAGGAGCAAGAAAGAACATGAGTTGCATTGTATTTTTTGTTTCATTTTCATCCCAAACATGAATCAGGAGCAAGAAAGAACAATGATAAAAGTGTTCAAGAAAGATTTTAAAAGGGAAGAGTTATGATTCCTTCTTCTGTGGCAAAATCCCACCTTTGATATCATGCTACTTCCACTGGGTTTCATATTTGCTTTTCTTCCAAGACATCTACGTTTAAACAAACAAAACATGAAATAAGAAATACTAACTTTTCAATCTGTCTGCTAAGCAAAGCTAGAGGAGAAGCAGCTTTTCCAGAGAAAAAGATATGGTGATATTTGTCAATAATGTGTCTACATCGTTGCATCATTTTATCTATTTAAGTTATAACCATTATTTTATCTATGTGTATGTATGTGTTTTTTTATTACATGCGATGACATGTATGGTAATCTACATATACACATGAGGTTGTTGATTGTTTGTTTCAATTTATGGAAGAAATCAGATTTTCTTTAAAATGGTATTTGTGATGAAAATTGTTAAAAGTTTTGGAATCTTTACATGAACATGGAAGAAATTAATCTTTTTCTTTCAACCCAAAATAATAAAATGAAAAAAAAAAACAATATACTTTAAATTTACTGTTTCAATCTTACTCCCCATTGAAGAGATGATTTTTTTTTTCCATTTTTCAATCTTGGGTGGTGTTTTACTGCTAAATTAGTTGATATTCCCATCGTTTTTGAATTAAAGTTTGATGGTAGGTTTCCCTATTAGTTATCAGTTATGGGCTTTTCAACTGATAGGAATAGAATTATGTTGTGGGTAACGAGCTGTATGTGGTGTAGCTTGTCCTTTGTTGGGCAGAAATTAATGCAGGAGTACGGTTATTGTTATTTTGTACTTGCCATCTACTCTAATAGAGTAATGAACCCTTTAGTTTTTAAGAGTTAGTATTGTGTTCTTTTCCTTTATGTTTCTTTATTTTTTCTTCATTTCCTATCCTCTTTCTTCTTTTATCCTTGCGTTCTCTTTTTTGTTTGCATTTCTGATTGCTTTCTTCATCTGGTTTGCATTCTGCAGTTGGATTTTATATCTAATGCATATATTTGTGTCATATTTCTATAGATTCTAATGCATTCTACAGCACAATGGGTATAATTATCAACACATTTCAATTAATTTTCATCTTTCTTTTATTTGTTTTTCATATTTCTATATTCATATATTGTTAGTGAAAAACTAGCAATAAATGAATGTGTCTATACTATATGCCCATATTTATAGATTTTTTCTTCTTCTTGGTGGTTTAGCAAGAATTTTGATAGGAATAACACAACATTTAAGGAAATTTAAAAAGCACTTAAAATGTCTATTGGAATGAATTTTAAATATTTTTTCTTTTTGAGAGATTTAATAGTGGAGTTAACTTAATATATATTGAGCTTGCAACTGGTTGTCTTGCCGATATAATTCTTTTAAAGACATGTTTATTTTGAATTAAGAACTTTTAAAAATAGATTAAGGGGGCGTTTGGTTCAAATTCTTCAATGGAAATCACAATGGGTTTGATTAAGGGGTCAATGGTAATGGGAATTGTGATTGCATTGTTAATGTTTGGTTCAAATCCTATAATGGGTATTATTGTGATTGATGTTTTTTGGTTCAAATCAACAATAGTAATAAGAATCAGTCAAAATTTCTATTTTACCCTTATCAGACTTCGCATCTTTATTATTATTATTACTATTATTACTATCATTAATTAGAAATAATAATATTATTTATTAATATTATTATCATTATTAATTACTAGTAATATTATTAATATTATTATCATTATTAATTATTAATTATTGCTATCATTATTTATTATTAATATAATTAACTATTATCATTATTAATTATTATTTTATTAATATAATTAAATATTATTATTATTAATTATTAATATTAATTATTAATAGTAATAATATTATTAATTAATAATAATAATTATTAATTAATAATAATTATTATTAATTATTAATATTATTAATATTATTAATTAGTAATAATAATATTATTTATTAATATTATTATCATTATTAATTATTAATTATTGTTATCATTATTTATTATTAATATAATTAACTATTATCATTATTAATATTATTATCATTATTAATTATTAATATTAATCATTAATAATAATATTATTAATTAATAATAATTATTAAATAATATAATTATTAAATAATAATATTATTAATAATATTATTATTAATATAATTCATATTAATTAATAATAATTATTATTATTAAATAATAATATTAATAATTAATAATAATTATTAAATAATATAATTATTAAATAATATTATGATTAATAATAATATTATTAATATAATTCATATTAATTAATAATAATTATTATTATTAAATAATAATAATACTAATAATTATTATTAAAAATAATAGTAATAATAATTATTAATATTATTATTTAATAATAATTATTATTATTTAATAATAATTATTATTAATTAATATGAATTATATTAATAATATGATTAATAATATTATTATTATGATGAGAATGAGCCGTGTCCATGTTCGTGGTGTTAAAGTCACTTGGTCATCCTGAAAGTTTCTGTCACGTTTTGGTATTCTGGACATAACTCTTGCGATATAACTTGGAATTGCATGATTCAAGAAGCTCTGGAACGATAAGAGATAGAGCTACAACTTTTATGTTTTATGTTTTTCAAGATTCTGACGGTATCATCGTGGAATATGGCTGCCAAAATGAGTGACGGGATTCTGGCAGATTTCCATCTCGAATTTCATGGACTATATTGAAGACCAAGATGGCGTGCTTGGGCTTTGCCAACTTTGGATCACGCCATTGTTTAATTTTAGGGTTTATTTTTAAGTTGTAATAATTAAGTCCATTAATTATGGGCTTAAGTCTTGGTGTTTTAATTATGGGCTAAGTAATTACTTGATCCAATTATCTTGTATGATAATGGCAAGTAAAACAAATCCTTTTTGGACAAGGATTTGGTAGTTAGTTGTAGTTTCCTTTTCCAATTTGGAAAGTTGATTAGTTTACAACTTGGATTAGTTAGTTAGCTAGTTTGTTAAGAAGTCAAGTTGTACTTTGCAACTACTAGGGTTTATTTCCTTTTCCTTCTTGGCATGGCCGAAACTCATCCCCTATAAAAAGGAGATGCATGTAACGTTTTTACACAATAAGTTGGTGAATAAAATTGAGTTTTTAGCTTTGCTAAAATTCGTGAATTAACTCCTTGAGTTGTTCAAAGCCTTGAAGAGTTATTTAACTGTTCATTGTAGTTAATCCCCTTTAGCGTGACCTATAGGAGATTACACCAATTGTTCTTTATTTAAAGAGCAGGCCTAATTAACTTGTTTAACTGATTGAATTTTCATAGGTTAAATTAAGTTCATTAGTAATAAAACGTGAAGTTTTGATTTACTCAATTCCTAGCGTTTTTCCTTTGATTTCGTTCCATCCAATTTTGTGTTCTTGTTGTGGATTATCTTGGTAAGAGCAACACGGTCCTATAGCTTGTGTGGGAGATTCGAATTTGGTCCAGGAGTTGGAGCCTCGGCCATACAACATTCGCATCATATTATTTAATAATTATTATTAATTATTAATATTAATGAATTATTATTAATATTATTTATTTGATACTAATATTCTTATTAATATTATTTATTTAATATTAATATTATTAATATTATTTATTTAATATTAATAATAATATTATTATTAATTATTATTATAATAATATTATTATTATTATTACTATTACCATTATTATTTTAATTAAAAATAATATTATTATTATTATTATTATTAAAGTACACATTGGAGTAGGGAGTTATTTGGTAGAGTTGAATAAAATCAATTGTCCAATACAGGGTAATGGATGATTAATGGGGGGAGACTAGCTAATCATCCATTGACTCATTTTAGGTAATCATTGATGAATAGTCATTCCCATTACCTCTTCCCAAACATTAACAATGGCAATCACTTTTGTTCATTACCATTGACCCCTTCTATTCCCCCTTACCAAACGCCCCCTAAACCTTAACTTGTTTTCTTCATAAAGTTTTTAAGCATTGCAAAATTAAAATGGTGTCCATTTCTTGGCTTTTGGCATATTGATACAAAAATGGGGCATTTTGTCTCTAAATATCAAGCTGAATTTATTTGGTTTTTGCAAATATTTTTCTTTTTCGTGTTTCAAGAAGCATTCTAAACCCCACGAAAAAAGAAAAATGACATTTCAAGCTACATAATTTGCATGTTTGATCAAGTTTCATTATAGATTAACTATTGATATCAGGAGTAGCATTTGTTGTGGCCTGCCTTTTGTTTGTGTTCCAGGGAAGAGATGGACTGAAAGATTCCCTCTTTAATGTTTGCTATATGCTCTAATGCAGTTTTACCAAGTATATTTTTTTTATATGGTTCTGAATCTAATTATTTGATAATTTTCTATATCAAGTGTTATATTTTTACTTAGAATAGTTTATGTCAAGTGTATATAGTGAATGATTCGGATAGCTATAAAAATGTGAGTATAGTTATATCTTGAGCCCATTACATAAAAACTGGAATCATGATATAAAACACGTGATGTATTTTCCCGATGATCTTTAATTTTGTTGTCCTTTCTATTTTTTGTCTATTATGTATTTTTCGTTAAAAGAAAGATATTGTTGGAAGTAATTTTGATTTTTGAGTATGCCAATTTAAAGTCCTTATGTGTTAAAGCTTGTTATGGTAGTTGTGCCATGTTAACTTCATTTTTTGCCTTGCAAATTTTTTGTTCTTATTTCATATATTTTCTACGACTTTAATATGCACCAATTTAAGATCTTCTACTTTTTGGAAGTGAGAACAGGTATATTTACATACATTTGAATACAGAAGGAAAATTTTGTTGCTTGTAAGTTTATGATTTTAATTCCTCCTTCAGATTCTTCTTTCTGGTGAATCAGTTCTAGAGAAATGGCTGCTTTTGTTATGCATGCATGTTGCTTGTAAGTTTATGATTTTAATTCCTCCTTCAGATTCTTCTTTCTGGTGAATCAGTTCTAGGGAAATGGCTGCTTTTGTAATGCATGCATATTCTCATTGTTTTAATTGATTTTGGTTTTCTTTGATATGAGATTTTGGGAAATGTTTACATATTCTTATTTTTTATATGTACATTAAGAAAGGCTTTGTGAGAATTTGAAGGCAGCATTTCTGATGAACTTGGTTCTATACAGTGAATGACTTTATTACACCCTTTTCCCATTATTTCAGAAACATATCAAACTGATTCTTCAGATATTGTATCCCATTCTTGTAACTTTAAAGGCTTGATGTGTTTTGATCCTTACCACTTTTATGTACTGCAAATATTTAGTTTGCATTCCCTTTTCATAGTCCTGGTGGCTTATTTATGACTCATATATAAACAACGAGCAATCTTGATTCTATTCTTAGGATATAATTTTGCTTATTTATGACTCAATTTATTTTGATTTTCTTTTTGCAGGCTTCAATCCACTCAATTAAGAGTAGGTATTCTGAATTTACGTCTTAGCAAGGAAGCATGTTAAACCAGTGTCTGTGGAAGAAAAAAATATCAACTTAAACAAAAAAAAAATGATCACTGATTTGACTCTAGCTTCTATCATCCATGTTTTAGGACATTTTTTTCATGTTAAACTTATTGAACTTGTGTTTTTTTATGTACTCTCTTTAGTTTAAAGTAGTGGAATTGAGCTTGCTATTTAGTTGGCGCACTTCTTTCGCAACTTTGATTCATGAGTGGTACAAGGAATCAAATTCTATTACTTTTCAATAGCGTATAATCTATGAACGTAATTCTGTATAGATACAAGTAGTAATTTCGATTGCCAAAAATGATCTTGTCGATTTCAGGTCGGCTACTTGATGGTTCACCTACTTGCATTTTTCGTTTTTTTTCTTGTCAAATTTATTGTTGAAAATGAAAGTTTAACACCTTCTCTTATTTGCATTTAGCACTGATGAGAAAATGTTCATCATTCACTACTATAATACACAATCTATTTCTAACTTTGCTACCATCATAAGAAAATGATCATCACTTACCATGTCCATCTATAATCCACACTTCATCTCTAACTTTGACGCCATCATAAGAAAATGTTCATCATTTACTACACTCCATCTCTAACTTCACACATGAAACTTTAAAATTCATACAAATTTAGAACATTTTCAATAGATGAGATTATAGAACTTTTTATGAAATATGGAAATTTATTAAAATTGTTAGTGCATTTCAAGTACAAATAGTAATGAGATTACAAAAACTTTTATGAAATATGCATAATTTACCTAAGGTAAACTTGCTTTTCTTAGCGTGACAACTCTAACCTATCAATACATTCATTTTAATATTTGGGATTGAGTAATTCATTCAATCTCAGATGAAATGGAAACATTCAATAAATCAAAAAAGTGTGAATTAATGCATACTACATTTAATACTTGAAACCCAATGCAAAAATTTTAACAAAGTTCAAAAGAAAGAGAAAAAGATATAAAAAATTAAAAAACCTCATCATCAATAAATTTTCACACATTATATACATTTACACTTCTTCACCAATTATACATATTTATACATGCATTTACACTTCTTCACCTACTATACATATATATATACATATAATTCACATTTTTTTAACACAATACAAATAAACATTATACACATTTTCAAGCACTATTCATATTTACACATATTTTACACTTTTCCCACAATATACATATTTAAACATACTACACGCTTTTTCAGATGCTATATATATATTTGTACGTACTAAACACATATTCACACACTATGCATTTTACACACATTTTTACGGACTATACATATTTATACGTACTTCACACACTATACATATTTACACGTACTTGACAAATTATAGATATTATACACATTTTTATACAATATTCATATTTAACATACTTTACACATTTGCACAAACAATACTTATTTATACATGCTACACAATTTTTCACATGCTATATATATTTATACCTGCTACACACATTTTTACACATTATACATATTTATAGTTACAACGCACATTTCACACGCATTATATATATTTACACATTTTCATACCCTATTCATATTTATATATGATACACACTTTTTCACACACAATTAAACATTTTTGCATATGAACACAGTTCGTTAGATTATGAAACATATTTGTTCTTAACATTTACTGTCAAATTTTGATAATTTATTATTAAATCATAATCTATTATCAATTTTAAGGTTGCTTACTAAAACTTAATCATTTCTAATGACTCATGCAATTTTTGTTCAGGGCAAATCACACCGCAGCGCGGTGTTATCTACTAGTCTATCATTATATGCAGTGTGCAGACCCAGCCCATAAGATAAAGTCCAAATGGTAACTTCGCATTATTTTGAAAAGCCCAACACTCTAGTTTGTGATTTTCTAAATTTTATCCATCCATGCTTTTAATGGTTCATTTTTGTTCCCAACTCAATTAGCATGACACGGGATCTTCTCTCCAATATTTTGTATGTCTTATTCTGTCTTAATTAAAACTACGTCGTATGTTCATTAATCTCTTGGTTAGGGTCTGATAAGAATCCCGCCCGAGTCCATGTCCATGGTGTCAAAGTCAAATATGCAAGCTGAGAGATTCTGCCACAGTTTGGTATTCTGGACATATCTCCTTCGTTATAACTCCGAATTACGTGATTCAAGAAGCTCTGTAACGATAAGAGATAGGGCTACAACTTTCATGTTTTAAGTTTTACGAGATTCGAACGTTAGCATCGTCGAAAATGCCTCCCAAAGTTGGAGACGGGATTTTGACGGGATTTTTTGGCAGATTTCCATCTCGAATCCATGGACTATATTGAAGACCAAGTAATGGCGTATTGGGCTTCATTAATTGGATCACGCCACTTTTAAGTTATTTAGGATTTATTTTGCTTTAAATAAATTAAGTCCATTGAATGTTAATTAATGGGCTTATTTACTTTTTAAGTTAAGTAGTTATTGTTATTCGTTTAGGAAAGTAGTTCCCTAAATTATAGGTTACTATTCACGTCACTATTCACGTGAATAGTACTGGTTAGTTTGTTAGTTAAGTTAGCAATCAATCCCACATTGGAATTGATCTAGGTTTTTGGCCAAAGTATTTCCTATATAAAGGAAAGGCCTTGTAACGTTTTTAAATAATAAGTTGGAGAATAAAATTGAGTTTTTAGCTTTGCTAAAATTCGTGAATTAACTCCTTGAGTTGTTCAAAGCCTTGAAGAGTTATTTAACTGTTCATTGTAGTTAATCCCCTTTAGCGTGACCTATAGGAGATTACACCAATTGTTCTTTATTTAAAGAGCAGGCCTAATTAACTTGTTTAACTGATTGAATTTCCAATTGTTCTTTATTTAAAGAGCAGGCCTAATTAACTTGTTTAACTGATTGAATTTTCATAGGTTAAATTAAGTTCATTAGTAATAAAACGTGAAGTTTTGATTTACTCAATTCCTAGCGTTTTTCCTTTGATTTCGTTCCATCCAATTTTGTGTTCTTGTTGTGGATTATCTTGGTAAGAGCAACACGGTCCTATAGCTTGTGTGGGAGATTCGAATTTGGTCCAGGAGTTGGAGCCTCGGCCATACGAACCCAGAAAGCCTATTATTTGGATGGTCAATAAGCAAGTGGTTCGTGATATTCATTCCATTAATTTGTGATGAATCATATAGTTGGAGGCCTGGAATAAAGTCGAAATCACAGTTCCTAAATGTTCCATGAAAGTTTGTTGCTTCACGACATTTAAGGTGTTGCCACCATGGAAATTACATTGTTGAGGACTTATGCCACAGTTCTGTATTATTGACATATCTCTCTCATATGATCTTCGATTATGCTGATTCAACAGGCTGTAGAAACATAAGAGAAAGATCTACAACTTTTATGTTTTACACTTTCGCCGATTCGAAGAGCATCATGGTGAAATTGGCACGTGAAGATGACGCTGCTTGCTGGACTGGCGGGAATTCCGTTTTTTTCAGTTTTGTTTCCATTTGTTAAGTCTTAGGATTTATTTCTGAGTTGTAATAATTAAGTCCATTAAACATTTACTTATGGGCTTAAGTCTTTGTGTTTTTAATTATGGGCTAAGTAATTACTTGATCCAATTATCTTGCATGATGATGGCAAGTAAAGCAAATCCTTTTTGGACAAGGATTTGGTAGTTAGTTGTAGTTTCCTTTTCCAATTTGGAAAGTTGATTAGTTTAGGAAACAAGAAGCCAAAACACGTTTTGCTTCTTCATTAAAAACTGTCTAACCTAATCCTTTTACAACTTGGATTAGTTAGTTAGCTAGTTTGTTAAGAAGTCAAGTTGTACTTTGCAACTACTAGGGTTTATTTCCTTTTCCTTCTTGGCATGGCCGAAACTCATCCCCTATAAAAAGGAGATGCATGTAACGTTTTTACACAATAAGTTGGTGAATAAAATTGAGTTTTTAGCTTTGCTAAAATTCGTGAATTAACTCCTTGAGTTGTTCAAAGCCTTGAAGAGTTATTTAACTGTTCATTGTAGTTAATCCCCTTTAGCGTGACCTATAGGAGATTACACCAATTGTTCTTTATTTAAAGAACAAGCCAAACTAACTAGTTTAACTGATTGAATTTTCATGTGTTGAATCAAGTTCTTTTGTATTAAAACGTGGGGTTTGATCTACTTCAACACTTGGCGTTTTTCCTTTGAATTCCTTCCGCCCAAAATTCTATTTTGTTGTGTTTGTTCTAACGTTTTTGTGCAGCAACGATCCGAAGGTTGTGGATTTCGTGTGGTCAAGGACATCCATCCAAGGCCATTCGAATGTTGCTAGTACTTTGCTTGTAAAGAAATTGAAGTTAACTTGCATGAAGCATCCTAAACCCTACAAACTTCAATGGTTGAATAACACTGCTGAAAACAAAGTTACTAAGCAAGTGAAAGTACCAATCACAATTGGTAGGTATGAGGATGAAATCCTATGTGATGTGGTTCCCATGGAGGCGTGCCATATTTTGCTTGGAAGACCATGGCATTATGATCGAGATGTTACTCTACATGGTAAGCAAAATTATTACTCATTTGATGTAAATGGCCGAAAGTGCAATCTCCGACCTTTGAGTCCGCTTCAAGTTTTTGAGGATCAATCAAGGATTGTACAATCCATGCGAGAATTGCATGAACAAGAAGCAAAGGAGAAACTTGAACAAGAGAAGAAGAAAAAGGAAGTAGAAGCTAGTGTAGGCCAAACCATTGTTCCTAGAACTTGTAATAGCCGAAATAGTGATTTCTTTAATTCTTTCCATTTTGCTTCTTCACGAGATACTAAGAAAGCATTACTAGCTAGGCAATCAATGTACTTATTTCCAAATAGTGTTCACGATTTGCTGTCTAGTGTCTTTCTTTTGCAGATTCATGGAATTCATAAGCATTCAATGGAGTTACAACAAACTCATTATCAATTGGATGGATTCCAATCTGCCTTAGCTTGTTTTCCTCAAGGTAAGCAAGGTAAGTTAGGTAAGTATGAAAGTTTATTGGTTGATTTTAATTGTTTGAATGTTAAGAACTTTGTTAATGTCGATGCTATTGATTTTCAAAGTTTAAATTCTGTTTTGAATCAATTTCAATGTCTTTCACCTACCTTTGAAGCTTTAGTTCGAAAGTTTATACCATGTGTTTTAAAGTTTGAAGATTTGTGTTTTGGTAAGCAAATTATTTCACATAATTCTTCAATTATGAAATCTAACTATTTCATTTTGAATGAGTTTATGTATAATTTCTTCACATGCTATGTTGCTTATCTAATCCATGAATTATATATTGAGCTTAATATTGGATATTTCGAACTACATCAAACCTTTGTATGTACTCATTCAAGTGTTAATTATATTGACTCTACTTGCTGGATTAATGATTCTTTTGATTATTTATTTCGTGACTTTGCTCACATTCATCAAGTTCAAAGAGGTCCATGGGTAATTCAACACTTGTATGGTAAGTTATCTCCGTTCCAAATTTCTTTTGAATTCCAAGAGGTAAAATTTTCTGTTTACAACTATTCAATAGATTGTTTACATTTTAGTCTTTGGAATTACACTCTTATATTTGATAACTTTCGCATGTTGTTAAGGGTCTTAATACGTTCATGTGATTTACACTTTCTCAAGGATGCATATATGTTTTCTTGTTATGAATTTTCGTGTCCTTATGATTCTGTTCATATATGTTTACATCCTTTGTTTTCATTACATGTTCATACCGTACATAATGTGTTAATGATTAGTTCTCTAATTAAGAATATTCGGTTTTCTGATTTGCATAAACTACATGATAGTTATTTGCAACATTGTTTTGAATTCATTAACTTCAGCATTATGATTTATGCAACATTTGTTACGACTAATCATGCTATATGTATTTCGATTTTTCATACATATTCTGCTCGTTCTATTCTTTTGGTGAAAGGAAATTATTCTAAGTCTTGTTTTAGATTATTGTACTTTCTTTTACCTTATACATTTGTCTTGTTTTGGCAGGATATATATTTTTGTTGGTCGAGATGTGCATCTTCCCAATTTTATTTGGCTCGAGTTTGCAGTGAGTTCGTGATACTGGTGTTTGACCGTGGAGCTTACTTTCAAGATTCGAGGACGAATCTTTTCGAGGAGGGAGGGAATGATAAGAATCCCGCCCGAGTCCATGTCCATGGTGTCAAAGTCAAATATGCAAGCTGAGAGATTCTGCCACAGTTTGGTATTCTGGACATATCTCCTTCGTTATAACTCCGAATTACGTGATTCAAGAAGCTCTGTAACGATAAGAGATAGGGCTACAACTTTCATGTTTTAAGTTTTACGAGATTCGAACGTTAGCATCGTCGAAAATGCCTCCCAAAGTTGGAGACGGGATTTTGACGGGATTTTTTGGCAGATTTCCATCTCGAATCCATGGACTATATTGAAGACCAAGTAATGGCGTATTGGGCTTCATTAATTGGATCACGCCACTTTTAAGTTATTTAGGATTTATTTTGCTTTAAATAAATTAAGTCCATTGAATGTTAATTAATGGGCTTATTTACTTTTTAAGTTAAGTAGTTATTGTTATTCGTTTAGGAAAGTAGTTCCCTAAATTATAGGTTACTCACGTCACTATTCACGTGAATAGTACTGGTTAGTTTGTTAGTTAAGTTAGCAATCAATCCCACATTGGAATTGATCTAGGTTTTTGGCCAAAGTATTTCCTATATAAAGGAAAGGCCTTGTAACGTTTTTAAATAGAATTGATGAATGAAATTTTAGCTTTGCTAAATTGTTGTCTATGCTCTTTGAGTTGACAAAAGCCTTTAAGGAGATTTACTTCTTAATTGTACGAAATTAACCATAGCGTGACCTATAGGTGAATTTCGATCCTGTTCTTTATTTAAAGAACGCGCCAAATTGGTTGTTTAACACGTGAAGTTATCACGGGTTGGATCAATCTTTTTGTAATAACGTCAGGGTTGGTTCATGTTTGAAATCAGCTACACGTTCCCCTTGACATCTATTCAACTTTATTGTTTCGTTTTTGTGTTTGTGTTTTGAATCTGGAAATTGAATCATCAACAAGATCCCCACGTTTCGGCATATGCTTTTGGTCCAGGTGTTCGAGCCTCGCCCAAGATCATATCAGGGTCTAATAATTGTAAAGTAATTTTAGTTATATTTATGCATTTAGTCCCTAGTTTTAATGAAACTATGTCGTTTTGAATATTAGACAGAATAAGACATGATAAATATTGGATAGAGGATCTGGTCTCAATTAGCATTGTGTAAATTAGGAGACCTTTTGAGACCAGACCCTCTGTCGAATTTTATCCTATCTTATTTTGTCTAATGCGCAAAACGTATAGTTTCACTAAAATTAGGGACTAAAAGTATAAATATCATTAAAATCACTTTACAATTATTAGACTATAACTAATAGATAAGTGAACCATACGACGTAATTTTAATCAAAGACAAGACAAGGCAGAATAATATTGGACAGAGGATCCTATCTCGTAAACTAGTAGGTAGATCATAGAAGAAAAAACTTATAAAGTAAAAATTTTGAAAAAAAAATCACTTTTTGTGGACTATAATCTTGATTTTTGGAGAAAAATATATAATTTTTTTAAAAGCTCTATGCGCATAGTGATTTTTCAAAAACTATACACATTTTAACGGTCACTTTTTTTTCGTGTTCAAGGGAAAAAATTACAAGAACAGTAGAAAACTAAAATTTTTGAGAAATGCCAATACTTATGGTAAATAACCTTTAGTCATTTAATTTATATATCATGTAATGGAGTAGTACTCCAGATTTTCGTTTTCTTGGTTTAAATTGTAACGGTGTGACAGGTATATCCGGCATCGCATTTTGCTTTATTGTGATATATAGATCCCAGTTTAAATTTTAAAAAAAAATATATGGTAAATAACCTTTGATTTGAGAGAAAAAAATATGTGATTTTCTAAAATGGTATCTGTTCATTCTTAACCGTCCATTTTTATTTCTAACGTAATGGACAACGTGTAAACTAATAGATAGTGACAAAAAAAAAAAAGAATTTTAAAGAATATTAGCTTTCATTGACTATAATCTTGGATTTTAGAGAAAAAAATTTCTAAAATCCTATGTAATCAAGTTTTTAATGATCCATTTTCTTAACCATGAATTAATGGTACTATGTAAACTAAAAGATTATGGAAAAACAAATCGAAAAATAACGATCCATTTTCTTTACCATGAATTAATGGTACTATGTAAACTAAAAGATTATGGAAAAACAAATCGAAAAATAATGATCCATTTTCTTTACCATGAATTAATGGTACTATGTAAGCTAAAAGATTATGGAAAAACAAATTGAAAAATAAAAAGTTTAAAAAATTTCAGTTTTATTGTCTATATATCCTTCATCTTTTGGAAGAAAAATGTGATTTCTTAAAACCTATTTATACATTAGCTGATTTGTTTTTGTCTAAATTCAGTAGGAAGCACGTAATTTAGTAGATTATTTAAAGAATTAAAAATTTTGAGAAGTTTTGAATTTTCAAGAGGAAATCGTGATTTTTTATAAAACTATTTACGCATACTTTTAGTCGGCGGTATTTTGTTTTCAAACGAATGGAAAATAGTAAAATGATTATGCTACAAAAATTTTTTTAAAAAAAGTTACATTTAAAAAAAAAACTCAACTTTCTTGAGCTATAGCCTTAAATATTCAGAATAAAATTAGATTGTATAAAAACTATCTAAACAAAATTTTAATGTCCATTTTTTGTTTTTAGCTTAGTGAAAATTTTGTAAACTAGAAAAGTTGAAAAAGTAAATTTTTTGAAAAATCTTAGTTCTTGTGTGCTATAGCATTAAATTTTCAAAGGAAAAAAGATGATTTCTGAAAAATTATCTGCACATATGTTTAATAACCGATTTTTTCTCAACTAAATGAAAAAAAATTAAAAATAGTATATTACCTTAAAAAAAAGAAAACATTTTGTCAAAAATCTCAATTTTTGTGGTTTATAGCCTTTCACTTTCAATACAAAAAAAAAGTATGATTTTTTAAAAAAAAAATTATCTCTGGATGTTTTTAATGTTTATTTTTTGTTCTATCATTCCCATGTTAATAAGCAATGTATAAACTAATAGCTTAAGAGAAAAAAGTAAAAACTTGGAAAATTTTGAATTTTCATAGACTATAACTATGAGTTTATATATGGGAAAAAGGCACGATTGGAAAATTATGTATATAAAAACTTTTAATGTTTCATCTCTTTGTTTTTGAATCAACGGGAGAAATGTCTACATTGAAAAGTTATGGCAATAAAATGAAAAGGTAAAAATTTCAAAAAATTGCAAAATTTTGTAGGGGGGGGTGGAGATGAACTTATTGTCAAGGCAATCTTTTTTCAAAAATTTTATCTCTGTTTTAATATTTTTGCTTAATCACTTTTAGATTTATTTTTCGAATTTTTATATGAAAAGAATTCAATCTTTATTGGTGTCAACATTTTAGCAATAAAAATTTTGTGTAGAGTTAGGACTTAAAATTTTTTACTTCTATTAAAAAAATCAGTGGGTTCTTCCAAGCTTCAATTAAATGATACGTTTCCTAGATAAATGAAATTTTCCAATACTTTTAGTTAAAGTAATTTCGACAATTCCCTATTGATTTTATTAGTTTATTCAAACACAAGAAAGAAACCTTTTTATATTCATTTTTCTTCAAAAATCAAATTTTTAAAAATTATATTTTCAAATAACTTTACTTTCTTGATAAACAACGAGGCCTAGTTTTTTCTCTTTTTTTTCTTTTCTTCGTAAAACCCAAAACAGAATCGAAATTTATTAAAGAGCAAAATTTATATTAATTGGCAACTAATCTATAGATGAGAATGAACATGCAAGTAATTAAGTAAAATTATTTATTTATTTATAGTAAACGTTCATCTATTAAGTAATAATATGAATTCATGTGAGTGGATATATAATTTTGAGTAAAAATATTCGTTATCCCTGTCGTTACTCTTGCACAGTAATGCTTTAATATTCATCCCGCAATCAAAAAACTTTATTCTTCATTTTAATCTCTAATGTTGTTTATTATTATTATTATTATTATTTTGGTTTTATTCTTTTCAGCTTTCACCTGTGTAAGCACAGTATCAACAAAGAATTATTCTCTGCCAATACATTCTTTCGACCGATGAAACTGTCTCCTTTATTGCTATACAATACAATGTTCTAAGGAGACAATCGTGATGAGGAACAAATTCTAAAACCTTAAAAGTCCAGTCCCACATCCCTCGTTGCTCCCCATGCAGGAAATATTGTCTAAAATGTGTTTTGCTCTTTTAATTTGGAAAATTCTTATTGCTATTCAATCTAGATTTGATTTATTAAATCTCAAAAAGGGAATAAGCAATTAAAAACAATGATTTTTTTAGGCAGTTCGTGGTCTAGATTGAGCTGCAAATAAATGAACAAGATATGCATTGTTGGGGAGTGAATATAATATACATTGCATGCATGGGGTGAAATTTATGCAATTGTACATTGTAATTTTTTTTTATTTTTGTTGAGATCTTAATTTTTTATATGAATTTCTATATTATTATAATTAATTCTTGTTGCACTTGGGATTATCTTTTATTTGAGACCTCTGTTAAGGTTTTGGTGCTGATTGAAACTGCGGTAAGCGAGAATATACATTGTAAGATATAATTGAAAGTAATAATTTGTTAAAGTTGCGTATACAATTAAGTCATACTTTGTTTTTACGGGAAAGCCCGCAACCGCTACCCGAAAGTGTGCACTGGGTGCTCGTCCTATGACCCTAGCCGGCAAAGAACCACAGGAGGTACACCAGCCTAGGTTGCCCATAGCTGACCGGTTCAAACTGAGAAGGTCAATAAACAGCTCACTGAAGAAATCGAACCTCGAACCTCACGGTTACCAGACCAACTATCCGACCAACTCGGTTGGGGTTGCCCCACAATTAAGTCATACTATATTCCCCACATGATGGTATTTGTGCTAGTCAATCCATTTTTATTCTTTTCTTATATTTAGAGTAGTTTTTCCAATACCACATTCAAGATCTCAATGTACCAATCTTGTATATACATAAGCAAGCAATATGTGTTTGCGATACTTCAATTTCATGTTTAGTTTGAATCTTGCTGAGAATGCTAAGGATTTAAGTGGAAAAAGATGTGACACCTCAATTTCATATCTAATTTGTAATAGGATTAGAATTTGAACATAAGTTAGGTATGTTTGGATGGTGCTATTTTTGTGATTTATTTCACAATTGCAAAATAAGTTGTTTGTTTTGTTCAACTTTTTCATCAAAATTTTTAAAACACAAAAAAATGCTACAGTAATTATTTTTGCTGCAGTATTTTTTATGAATAAAATATTGAATTTGAATTTGAATTTTAAATTTTAATAATAAAAAATTCTTCCTAACATAATTCCCACCAAAATAAACTAATAAAATACTAATTCAAATTTAAATTTTAAACTTTTATTAATAAAAAAATCTTCAATACAAATCCCAACGAAACAAAATCATTCATTCCAAACACTCTTAAAATATTCTTTTCTCATAACAAATACCAAGAAAAAAAATTTCATGATATAATCCAAAAATACCTCATCCAAACGGAGCCTAAAGTCTAGCTTAGAAGTTCAAATTAAAATATCTAATTTGGCATAGTTATTTGGGTTAAATAAGCTATATTTTGTATTTGTAGAATTCTTGAGACAAGGAATGGAAACACAATTCATGTAAATCCTCAAATTTGACTTAATACTATAACATATTTCAACATTAAGATGCATCAAAATCATGCATATATAGATAGTTTTTAAAAATTATATTTTTCGTTAAAACTAGAAGGTATTATCTACAAAGGCTTAAAAGTTTTAAAAAATTTTACTTTGTTTTTTTTTTTGCTATAAGTTATTCTACATATATTGTTCGTTGAGTTGTGAATAAATATAAATAGTTAAAAGTGTGTGGGATGTTATCAATTAATATAATAAAATAAAAAATTATTGTATTAAAAAAAATTAGAAACTTCAATTAATGACTAAATTTTAGCTGAAAATTCAATGATTACCTTCAAAAAAAAAAAAATCACAGCCTTCACATGAGTATAAGCAATTTCAATATTGCTTCCCTCAATAAATTGGAACTTTGAAATGATATAATGATATGATCTTGGGCGAGGCTCGAACACCTGGACCAAAAGCATATGCCGAAACGTGGGGATCTTGTTGATGATTCAATTTCAAGATTCAAAACACAAACACAAAAACGAAACAATAAAGCGGAATAGATGTCAAGGGGAACGTGTAGCTGATTTCAAACATGAACCAACCCTAACGTTAATACAAATAGATTGATTAAACCCGTGATAAATTCACGTGTTCAACTAACCAATTTGGCGCGTTCTTTAAATAAAGAACAGGTTCGAAATTCACCTATAGGTCACGCTATGGCTAATTTCGTACAATTAAGAAGTAAATCTTCTTAAAGGTTTTTGTCAACTCAGAGAGCATAGACAATACTTTAGCAAAGCTAAAACTTTTCATTCATCAATTCTATTTAAAAACGTTACAAGGCCTTTCCTTTATATAGGAAATACTTTGGCCAAAAACCTAGATCAATTCCAATGTGGGATTGATTGCTAACTTAACTAACAAACTAACCAGTACTATTCACGTGAATAGTGACGTGAATAGTAACCTATAATTTAGGGAACTACTTTCCTAAACGAATAACAATAACTACTTAACTTAAAAAGTAAATAAGCCCATTAATTAACATTCAATGGACTTAATTTATTTAAAGCAAAATAAATCCTAAATAACTTAAAAGTGGCGTGATCCAATTAATGAAGCCCAATACGCCATTACTTGGTCTTCAATATAGTCCATGGATTCGAGATGGAAATCTGCCAAAAAAATCCCGTCAAAATCCCGTCTCCAACTTTGGGAGGCATTTTCGACGATGCTAACGTTCGAATCTCGTAAAACTTAAAACATGAAAGTTGTAGCCCTATCTCTTATCGTTACAGAGCTTCTTGAATCACGTAATTCGGAGTTATACCGAAGGAGATATGTCCAGAATACCAAACTGTGGCAGAATCTCTCAGCTTGCATATTTGACTTTGACACCATGGACATGGACTCGGGCGGATTCTTATCATTCCCTCCCTCCTCGAAAAGATTCGTCCTCGAATCTTGAAAGTAAGCTCCAGGGTCAAACACCAGTATCACGAACTCACTGCAAACTCGAGCCAAATAAAATTGGGAAGATGCACATCTCGACCAACAAAAATATATATCCTGCCAAAACAAGACAAATGTATAAGGTAAAAGAAAGTACAATAATCTAAAACAAGACTTAGAATAATTTCCTTTCACCAAAAGAATAGAACGGGCAGAATATGTATGAAAAATCGAAATACATATAGCATGATTAGTCGTAACAAATGTTGCATAAATCATAATGCTGAAGTTAATGAATTCAAAACAATGTTGCAAATAACTATCATGTAGTTTATGCAAATCAGAAAACCGAATATTCTTAATTAGAGAACTAATCATTAACACATTATGTACGGTATGAACATGTAATGAAAACAAAGGATGTAAACATATATGAACAGAATCATAAGGACACGAAAATTCATAACAAGAAAACATATATGCATCCTTGAGAAAGTGTAAATCACATGAACGTATTAAGACCCTTAACAACATGCGAAAGTTATCAAATATAAGAGTGTAATTCCAAAGACTAAAATGTAAACAATCTATTGAATAGTTGTAAACAGAAAATTTTACCTCTTGGAATTCAAAAGAAATTTGGAACGGAGATAACTTACCATACAAGTGTTGAATTACCCATGGACCTCTTTGAACTTGATGAATGTGAGCAAAGTCACGAAATAAATAATCAAAAGAATCATTAATCCAGCAAGTAGAGTCAATATAATTAACACTTGAATGAGTACATACAAAGGTTTGATGTAGTTCGAAATATCCAATATTAAGCTCAATATATAATTCATGGATTAGATAAGCAACATAGCATGTGAAGAAATTATACATAAACTCATTCAAAATGAAATAGTTAGATTTCATAATGGAAGAATTATGTGAAATAATTTGCTTACCAAAACACAAATCTTCAAACTTTAAAACACATGGTATAAACTTTCGAACTAAAGCTTCAAAGGTAGGTGAAAGACATTGAAATTGATTCAAAACAGAATTTAAACTTTGAAAATCAATAGCATCGACATTAACAAAGTTCTTAACATTCAAACAATTAAAATCAACCAATAAACTTTCATACTTACCTAACTTACCTTGCTTACCTTGAGGAAAACAAGCTAAGGCAGATTGGAATCCATCCAATTGATAATGAGTTTGTTGTAACTCCATTGAATGCTTATGAATTCCATGAATCTGCAAAAGAAAGACACTAGACAGCAAATCGTGAACACTATTTGGAAATAAGTACATTGATTGCCTAGCTAGTAATGCTTTCTTAGTATCTCGTGAAGAAGCAAAATGGAAAGAATTAAAGAAATCACTATTTCGGCTATTACAAGTTCTAGGAACAATGGTTTGGCCTACACTAGCTTCTACTTCCTTTTTCTTCTTCTCTTGTTCAAGTTTCTCCTTTGCTTCTTGTTCATGCAATTCTCGCATGGATTGTACAATCCTTGATTGATCCTCAAAAACTTGAAGCGGACTCAAAGGTCGGAGATTGCACTTTCGGCCATTTACATCAAATGAGTAATAATTTTGCTTACCATGTAGAGTAACATCTCGATCATAATGCCATGGTCTTCCAAGCAAAATATGGCACGCCTCCATGGGAACCACATCACATAGGATTTCATCCTCATACCTACCAATTGTGATTGGTACTTTCACTTGCTTAGTAACTTTGTTTTCAGCAGTGTTATTCAACCATTGAAGTTTGTAGGGTTTAGGATGCTTCATGCAAGTTAACTTCAATTTCTTTACAAGCAAAGTACTAGCAACATTAGTACAACTCCCATTGTCGATAATCACACTACATATTCTATCTTGAATCAAGCATCTAGTGTGGAAAATATTATCACGTTGACATACATCATCAATTTGGGGTTGTATATTGAGAACTTGATGATTCACTAAGGAAAACTTACCATTACCAACCTCATAATGGCCAATATCGTCGTCAACCTCTTCATTCTCACCATGATCGATTTCATCTTTCTCCACAAGTGGTGGCATGTCGGCACACTCCTCATCACTCTCCAATTCTCCATTGTCGTGAATGATCATTAACTTACGAGTGGGACAATCAGATTGATAATGACCATAACCCTTACACTTGTAACATTGGATATCTCTTAACCTCTCAGTTGGTTTGATCGCCGATTTTGGAGGTTGGACAACAGCTTGTGACGCCGTTTTGGGAGTGAAACTCGACGAACTTGATGATTGATTTGGTGTGAAACTCCTTGGTTTGGATGATGGTGTGAATGGTGTAGCACTTGGCTTTTGATCTCTCCTCCAAGGTGTGTTCGGTTGAGTGAAATTTCGGTTGGTACTTGAAGTATAATTTCGTCCCTTACCCTTCATATGTTTCTCAATCTTGATAGCTTTGTGTACAAGTTCATTCAAATCAACAAAACTTTGCAAATCAACTTGATAAGCCAATTCAGAATTCATACCTCTAAGGAACCTTTCGATTGTGGAATCAGGATCCTCTTTGACATTGGCTTTAATCATCAAAGCTTCCAATTCATGATGGTACTCTTCAACCGTTTTATTACCTTGCACAAGGGAGTGCAACTTACTATTTAACTCACGGTTGTAGTGTGCTGGGACATACTTTTTCCTCATGTGTTTTTTCATTTGTTCCCAAGTAGTGACTGGTTTCTCATCATCCTCACGTCTAGCTTTAATAAACCCACTCCACCATAATCTAGCAAAATCCTTAAGATGTAAAGATGCAATTCGGTATTGCTCCTTGGCGGGATATTCATGGACCTCAAAGAAGTGATCAAGTTCTCGAACCCAATCAAAATAGTCTTCGGGATCTGTTTTTCCATGAAAGGTAGGAATAGTCAGCTTAACAGACGCAATTGAGAATTTAGATTTGTCACCTTTCTTAGAAGAACTTGTCGGCTCTTCTTCCTCCTCTTCTTCACCACTAGATTCACTTTCGGATTTGTACTTAGGCTTTCGAGATTCTTTTGGTTTGGAAATCGGTGTGACCGATTCTAAGAATTGAAGGCGGAGGTTGATATCTTGCAATACTTGTGCAAGTGTTTGATCAGTTTGCTTTTGTTGTTCACCGGTTTTGAAAACACTTTCTTCGTCCTCCATTGGTACCTGCAAGATTAGCAAAGAAAAACGCAAGAAAAAATATAATAATCCTCACGGGTTCCTCACTTTGGATGGTAGGTACTCTTCCCTCTTGTTAAGTGGTGTCACTCTTGTTTGTCCTAACTAAATCACTCAATAAATAATGTAATTGGGACTTTGAATTCGACCAAGTTCACTTATAGCAAAGAACTTGTCTCAATTGATTGTTCCACAACACAAAATTTTACACAAGCAAAATCAAGAATTAAACAAGAAATTCACGTCACTTGAATTTTTGAGATCACGTTCAGGGTATAATTGATTCACGTTCAGATTCTATGATATTCTAGAAGAAGAATTCAAGACAAGAAAAACACAACTTGAATCAATGAATTCGGATAAGTATTGAAGAAGTTATGGCACTTTGAATATTTGATGGTTTTAAACACAACTTCAAGAACACTTAGTTCTTTTAATGTAAAAATTAAATAACAGAATTTAAATAACTGAAAAATAAAAGTCCGACTTTTCTCCTTTTTTTTTTTTTTTAATTGGACCGTATCTTTTTTTTTTTTTTTTAAACGGTTTTTTTTTTTTTTTTTTTTTTTTTTTTTTTATAATTCGGACAATATCAAGACAAAAATTTAAGGTTTTTATTACAACCTTGTACAAATGCAAACCTTAAGTTTGTTTTTTTTTTTTTTTTTTTTTAACCACCAAGAATATGAAATAATTCTTCAAGAACAAGGAATTTTTTTGTATACTTCTTTGAGCAAGAATTCAAGATTTGAAATAATGAACAAATTCTTACTTCAAGAAAAATTTCAAGAACTTCAAGAAAATCAAGAAGATAATCAAGAATGGTTCCTTTTACCAAGATGATGATCACGGATTATTGTGAACAAAAATAAGACTCAAGGAACAAGAAAGACAACAAGAATGAGCAAGAAAGAATTTCAAGAATTGAAACTCTAGATGCAATCCTAATTTTGGACGTGAAGGACACAACGAAAAAAAACAATTAAGATTTCAGCAATATGATGTAAACAAAACAAAGCTGAAAGAAGACACAAAACTTCAAGTCGCAAGAACAAAAATTGACGCAATTCGGCAGAATTTCAGATTCAGATTTTCATGCAATTTTAGCCACAATTTCTACTGAATTTAGAGCAGAATTTAATCACTAAAATCAGCAGCACGATGATCAAGAACTGCAGTATCAAATCGCAACTACAGCAGCAAAGAGATGACACAAACGATGCAATTCGCGAATCAAGAAGTTAAACAATCCGGCAGAATTTCAGCGCTAAATCATCATGCAAATTTGATGAATTTCATGGACTGTACTATCACGAATTTAAAGAACAATAAAGACTCAAGAATCAGACAAGAAGGACGCAAGAAAAGAATAGCAGAATTGACGCATAAAACTGCAGCAAGAACGCAAAATTCGCAAATCAGAAATTATGAACTTTCGGACAGAATTTGAGTACCAAATTGATATGCGATTTTCACGAATTTTCAAGGCTAGATTAAGACGATTTTAATCAGCAAGAAAAACACAAGATTAGCACAAGAAAGATGCACGAAATCAGCAGCAGAATTAACGTAAAACTGCAGCAATTAAATCGCACAAAATCAGAAGAGATGCGGACAAGAAAATTAACGATGAAACCTGAATTTGAGACAACAAATTGTTCTCTGATACCAATTGATATGATCTTGGGCGAGGCTCGAACACCTGGACCAAAAGCATATGCCGAAACGTGGGGATCTTGTTGATGATTCAATTTCAAGATTCAAAACACAAACACAAAAACGAAACAATAAAGCGGAATAGATGTCAAGGGGAACGTGTAGCTGATTTCAAACATGAACCAACCCTAACGTTAATACAAATAGATTGATTAAACCCGTGATAAATTCACGTGTTCAACTAACCAATTTGGCGCGTTCTTTAAATAAAGAACAGGTTCGAAATTCACCTATAGGTCACGCTATGGCTAATTTCGTACAATTAAGAAGTAAATCTTCTTAAAGGTTTTTGTCAACTCAGAGAGCATAGACAATACTTTAGCAAAGCTAAAACTTTTCATTCATCAATTCTATTTAAAAACGTTACAAGGCCTTTCCTTTATATAGGAAATACTTTGGCCAAAAACCTAGATCAATTCCAATGTGGGATTGATTGCTAACTTAACTAACAAACTAACCAGTACTATTCACGTGAATAGTGACGTGAATAGTAACCTATAATTTAGGGAACTACTTTCCTAAACGAATAACAATAACTACTTAACTTAAAAAGTAAATAAGCCCATTAATTAACATTCAATGGACTTAATTTATTTAAAGCAAAATAAATCCTAAATAACTTAAAAGTGGCGTGATCCAATTAATGAAGCCCAATACGCCATTACTTGGTCTTCAATATAGTCCATGGATTCGAGATGGAAATCTGCCAAAAAAATCCCGTCAAAATCCCGTCTCCAACTTTGGGAGGCATTTTCGACGATGCTAACGTTCGAATCTCGTAAAACTTAAAACATGAAAGTTGTAGCCCTATCTCTTATCGTTACAGAGCTTCTTGAATCACGTAATTCGGAGTTATACCGAAGGAGATATGTCCAGAATACCAAACTGTGGCAGAATCTCTCAGCTTGCATATTTGACTTTGACACCATGGACATGGACTCGGGCGGATTCTTATCATATAAGGGACTAGCCTCTTCCGATTTCACAAGGAGAAACAACTTTAAATTAAAATTTTACTATTACTAAGCCAAATAATATAACTAACTAAAAGCATTTACATAATAATACCATTACTAGCTAAATATTTTACATTGTTTACTGCACATAATACTAAAAAATAACAAATCATATACGAATAAATAATTATAAAATTTAGAAGAGCAAATAACTAATAAGGCTCACCATATTTTTAATATTATGATTGGTGATGTGAAATTTATATAAACAAATATGTGGAATAACTCTTTCAAATGTAGTGAAATTTAGATGATCGAATTATTTTAAATTTAAAAAGGTGAATATTCTTGTTACATTAAAAAAGGATTCAATTTTCAAGTTCATATATTGGCACAACTATAGAAAAAAGTTTAAAAAACAATTATATTTTTAAATTTTATAGTTGTTACAAGTAATTCTTCACGTACTGTGATTTATTGTTATTCAAAAAATTCATTAGTGAACAAAAAAAGTACTATCATAGATTTTTACATTCAAAAGGGACTAATATTGTCAAATAAAATTTAGTATATAATTTTCATATTTAAAAAAATAATAAATGTTTTCTATTATTTTAAAATGTAAAATATTTCTTTCGATTACCATTTATGAACAAAAAATACTCACGTGCAAATGAATAGGTTTCGAGATCAAATTATAAAGAGGAAAAATGTGTTTTTTTTTTCTTAAAAGATGATAAGCAGATCAAGCATGGCAAAATAAAAAACAAGAACATGAAATTTGTATGAACATTATTTTCCCAATAAGTTGTAAATTTTGTTCATTTTTTTTTAATGTTTCTCATGGGAGTGGGGCATTACTTTTAAAAGACAATAATATGAAAAATTTTGAATGGAGATGGAAAGTTTGAAATTGAAAAAAAAAATGTTTAGATAGAAAAGTAACTTTTGCCCAAAAATGTATTTGAACAATACCAAAAAAATAATTTAATCATGTTTAGTTTATCTAAAGGAATAAGTATGTTTAAGCAGCTACATGATTTCGACTTATACCAGTACTTCAATTTAAAACTTGGTTTTAATTTCGTTTAAACACTCGAAATCTTTTTGTGTTTAGGGAAGACTCAACCTAGGCATGACCATGGTTTCAGGTATAGTTTCAGTTACGATTTTGTTCTGGTTCCGATTACAATTTTGTTTCAATTCTGATTTTTATTTTGATTTTTAGTTTCGATTTCGATTTTAATCACACTTTTAAATTTAATTTCTATTGAAATAATTATTAATATTATTAATTAGTAATAATAATATTATTTATTAATATTATTATCATTATTAATTATTAATTATTGTTATCATTATTTATTATTAATATAATTAACTATTATCATTATTAATATTATTATCATTATTAATTATTAATATTAATCATTAATAATAATATTATTAAATAATATAATTATTAAATAATAATATTATTAATAATATTATTATTAATATAATTATTAAATAATAATATTATTAATAATATTATTATTAATATAATTCATATTAATTAATAATAATAATTATTATTAAATAATAATATTAATAATTAATAATAATTATTAAATAATATAATTATTAAATAATATTATGATTATTAAATAATATTATGATTAATAATAATATTATTAATATAATTCATATTAATTAATAATAATTATTATTATTAAATAATAATAATACTAATAATTATTATTAAAAATAATAGTAATAATAATTATTAATATTATTATTTAATAATTATTATTATTAATTAATATGAATTATATTAATAATATGATTAATAATAATATTATTATTTAATAATTATTATTAATTATTAATATTAATGAATTATTATTAATATTATTTATTTAATATTAATATTCTTATTAATATTATTTATTTAATATTAATATTATTAATATTATTAATATTAATGTGAGTATAGTTATATCTTGAGCCCATTACATAAAAACTGGAATCATGATATAAAACACGTGATGTATTTTCCCGATGATCTTTAATTTTGTTGTCCTTTCTATTTTTTGTCTATTATGTATTTTTCGTTAAAAGAAAGATATTGTTGGAAGTAATTTTGATTTTTGAGTATGCCAATTTAAAGTCCTTATGTGTTAAAGCTTGTTATGGTAGTTGTGCCATGTTAACTTCATTTTTTACCTTGCAAATTTTTTGTTCTTATTTCATATATTTTCTACGACTTTAATATGCACCAATTTAAGATCTTCTACTTTTTGGAAGTGAGAACAGGTATATTTACATACATTTGAATACAGAAGGAAAATTTTGTTGCTTGTAAGTTTATGATTTTAATTCCTCCTTCAGATTCTTCTTTCTGGTGAATCAGTTCTAGAGAAATGGCTGCTTTTGTTATGCATGCATGTTGCTTGTAAGTTTATGATTTTAATTCCTCCTTCAGATTCTTCTTTCTGGTGAATCAGTTCTAGGGAAATGGCTGCTTTTGTAATGCATGCATATTCTCATTGTTTTAAGTGATTTTGGTTTTCTTTGATATGAGATTTTGGGAAATGTTTACATATTCTTATTTTTTATATGTACATTAAGAAAGGCTTTGTGAGAATTTGAAGGCAGCATTTCTGATGAACTTGGTTCTATACAGTGAATGACTTTATTACACCCTTTTCCCATTATTTCAGAAACATATCAAACTGATTCTTCAGATATTGTATCCCATTCTTGTAACTTTAAAGGCTTGATGTGTTTTGATCCTTACCACTTTTATGTACTGCAAATATTTAGTTTGCATTCCCTTTTCATAGTCCTGGTGGCTTATTTATGACTCATATATAAACAACGAGCAATCTTGATTCTATTCTTAGGATATAATTTTGCTTATTTATGACTCAATTTATTTTGATTTTCTTTTTGCAGGCTTCAATCCACTCAATTAAGAGTAGGTATTCTGAATTTACGTCTTAGCAAGGAAGCATGTTAAACCAGTGTCTGTGGCAGAAAAAAATATCAACTTAAACAAAAAAAAAATGATCACTGATTTGACTCTAGCTTCTATCATCCATGTTTTAGGACATTTTTTTCATGTTAAACTTATTGAACTTGTGTTTTTTTATGTACTCTCTTTAGTTTAAAGTAGTGGAATTGAGCTTGCTATTTAGTTGGCGCACTTCTTTCGCAACTTTGATTCATGAGTGGTACAAGGAATCAAATTCTATTACTTTTCAATAGCGTATAATCTATGAACGTAATTCTGTATAGATACAAGTAGTAATTTCGATTGCCAAAAATGATCTTGTCGATTTCAGGTCGGCTACTTGATGGTTCACCTACTTGCATTTTTCGTTTTTTTTCTTGTCAAATTTATTGTTGAAAATGAAAGTTTAACACCTTCTCTTATTTGCATTTAGCACTGATGAGAAAATGTTCATCATTCACTACTATAATACACAATCTATTTCTAACTTTGCTACCATCATAAGAAAATGATCATCACTTACCATGTCCATCTATAATCCACACTTCATCTCTAACTTTGACGCCATCATAAGAAAATGTTCATCATTTACTACACTCCATCTCTAACTTCACACATGAAACTTTAAAATTCATACAAATTTAGAACATTTTCAATAGATGAGATTATAGAACTTTTTATGAAATATGGAAATTTATTAAAATTGTTAGTGCATTTCAAGTACAAATAGTAATGAGATTACAAAAACTTTTATGAAATATGCATAATTTACCTAAGGTAAACTTGCTTTTCTTAGCGTGACAACTCTAACCTATCAATACATTCATTTTAATATTTGGGATTGAGTAATTCATTCAATCTCAGATGAAATGGAAACATTCAATAAATCAAAAAAGTGTGAATTAATGCATACTACATTTAATACTTGAAACCCAATGCAAAAATTTTAACAAAGTTCAAAAGAAAGAGAAAAAGATATAAAAAATTAAAAAACCTCATCATCAATAAATTTTCACACATTATATACATTTACACTTCTTCACCAATTATACATATTTATACATGCATTTACACTTCTTCACCTACTATACATATATATATACATATAATTCACATTTTTTTAACACAATACAAATAAACATTATACACATTTTCAAGCACTATTCATATTTACACATATTTTACACTTTTCCCACAATATACATATTTAAACATACTACACGCTTTTTCAGATGCTATATATATATTTGTACGTACTAAACACATATTCACACACTATGCATTTTACACACATTTTTACGGACTATACATATTTATACGTACTTCACACACTATACATATTTACACGTACTTGACAAATTATAGATATTATACACATTTTTATACAATATTCATATTTAACATACTTTACACATTTGCACAAACAATACTTATTTATACATGCTACACAATTTTTCACATGCTATATATATTTATACCTGCTACACACATTTTTACACATTATACATATTTATAGTTACAACGCACATTTCACACGCATTATATATATTTACACATTTTCATACCCTATTCATATTTATATATGATACACACTTTTTCACACACAATTAAACATTTTTGCATATGAACACAGTTCGTTAGATTATGAAACATATTTGTTCTTAACATTTACTGTCAAATTTTGATAATTTATTATTAAATCATAATCTATTATCAATTTTAAGGTTGCTTACTAAAACTTAATCATTTCTAATGACTCATGCAATTTTTGTTCAGGGCAAATCACACCGCAGCGCGGTGTTATCTACTAGTCTATCATTATATGCAGTGTGCAGACCCAGCCCATAAGATAAAGTCCAAATGGTAACTTCGCATTATTTTGAAAAGCCCAACACTCTAGTTTGTGATTTTCTAAATTTTATCCATCCATGCTTTTAATGGTTCATTTTTGTTCCCAACTCAATTAGCATGACACGGGATCTTCTCTCCAATATTTTGTATGTCTTATTCTGTCTTAATTAAAACTACGTCGTATGTTCATTAATCTCTTGGTTAGGGTCTAATAATTGTAAAGTAATTTTAGTTATATTTATGCATTTAGTCCCTAGTTTTAATGAAACTATGTCGTTTTGAATATTAGACAGAATAAGACATGATAAATATTGGATAGAGGATCTGGTCTCAATTAGCATTGTGTAAATTAGGAGACCTTTTGAGACCAGACCCTCTGTCGAATTTTATCCTATCTTATTTTGTCTAATGCGCAAAACGTATAGTTTCACTAAAATTAGGGACTAAAAGTATAAATATCATTAAAATCACTTTACAATTATTAGACTATAACTAATAGATAAGTGAACCATACGACGTAATTTTAATCAAAGACAAGACAAGGCAGAATAATATTGGACAGAGGATCCTATCTCGTAAACTAGTAGGTAGATCATAGAAGAAAAAACTTATAAAGTAAAAATTTTGAAAAAAAAATCACTTTTTGTGGACTATAATCTTGATTTTTGGAGAAAAATATATAATTTTTTTAAAAGCTCTATGCGCATAGTGATTTTTCAAAAACTATACACATTTTAACGGTCACTTTTTTTTCGTGTTCAAGGGAAAAAATTACAAGAACAGTAGAAAACTAAAATTTTTGAGAAATGCCAATACTTATGGTAAATAACCTTTAGTCATTTAATTTATATATCATGTAATGGAGTAGTACTCCAGATTTTCGTTTTCTTGGTTTAAATTGTAACGGTGTGACAGGTATATCCGGCATCGCATTTTGCTTTATTGTGATATATAGATCCCAGTTTAAATTTTAAAAAAAAATATATGGTAAATAACCTTTGATTTGAGAGAAAAAAATATGTGATTTTCTAAAATGGTATCTGTTCATTCTTAACCGTCCATTTTTATTTCTAACGTAATGGACAACGTGTAAACTAATAGATAGTGACAAAAAAAAAAAGAATTTTAAAGAATATTAGCTTTCATTGACTATAATCTTGGATTTTAGAGAAAAAAATTTCTAAAATCCTATGTAATCAAGTTTTTAATGATCCATTTTCTTAACCATGAATTAATGGTACTATGTAAACTAAAAGATTATGGAAAAACAAATCGAAAAATAACGATCCATTTTCTTTACCATGAATTAATGGTACTATGTAAACTAAAAGATTATGGAAAAACAAATCGAAAAATAATGATCCATTTTCTTTACCATGAATTAATGGTACTATGTAAGCTAAAAGATTATGGAAAAACAAATTGAAAAATAAAAAGTTTAAAAAATTTCAGTTTTATTGTCTATATATCCTTCATCTTTTGGAAGAAAAATGTGATTTCTTAAAACCTATTTATACATTAGCTGATTTGTTTTTGTCTAAATTCAGTAGGAAGCACGTAATTTAGTAGATTATTTAAAGAATTAAAAATTTTGAGAAGTTTTGAATTTTCAAGAGGAAATCGTGATTTTTTATAAAACTATTTACGCATACTTTTAGTCGGCGGTATTTTGTTTTCAAACGAATGGAAAATAGTAAAATGATTATGCTACAAAAATTTTTTTAAAAAAAGTTACATTTAAAAAAAAAACTCAACTTTCTTGAGCTATAGCCTTAAATATTCAGAATAAAATTAGATTGTATAAAAACTATCTAAACAAAATTTTAATGTCCATTTTTTGTTTTTAGCTTAGTGAAAATTTTGTAAACTAGAAAAGTTGAAAAAGTAAATTTTTTGAAAAATCTTAGTTCTTGTGTGCTATAGCATTAAATTTTCAAAGGAAAAAAGATGATTTCTGAAAAATTATCTGCACATATGTTTAATAACCGATTTTTTCTCAACTAAATGAAAAAAAATTAAAAATAGTATATTACCTTAAAAAAAAGAAAACATTTTGTCAAAAATCTCAATTTTTGTGGTTTATAGCCTTTCACTTTCAATACAAAAAAAAAGTATGATTTTTTAAAAAAAAAATTATCTCTGGATGTTTTTAATGTTTATTTTTTGTTCTATCATTCCCATGTTAATAAGCAATGTATAAACTAATAGCTTAAGAGAAAAAAGTAAAAACTTGGAAAATTTTGAATTTTCATAGACTATAACTATGAGTTTATATATGGGAAAAAGGCACGATTGGAAAATTATGTATATAAAAACTTTTAATGTTTCATCTCTTTGTTTTTGAATCAACGGGAGAAATGTCTACATTGAAAAGTTATGGCAATAAAATGAAAAGGTAAAAATTTCAAAAAATTGCAAAATTTTGTAGGGGGGGGGTGGAGATGAACTTATTGTCAAGGCAATCTTTTTTCAAAAATTTTATCTCTGTTTTAATATTTTTGCTTAATCACTTTTAGATTTATTTTTCGAATTTTTATATGAAAAGAATTCAATCTTTATTGGTGTCAACATTTTAGCAATAAAAATTTTGTGTAGAGTTAGGACTTAAAATTTTTTTACTTCTATTAAAAAAATCAGTGGGTTCTTCCAAGCTTCAATTAAATGATACGTTTCCTAGATAAATGAAATTTTCCAATACTTTTAGTTAAAGTAATTTCGACAATTCCCTATTGATTTTATTAGTTTATTCAAACACAAGAAAGAAACCTTTTTATATTCATTTTTCTTCAAAAATCAAATTTTTAAAAATTATATTTTCAAATAACTTTACTTTCTTGATAAACAACGAGGCCTAGTTTTTTCTCTTTTTTTTCTTTTCTTCGTAAAACCCAAAACAGAATCGAAATTTATTAAAGAGCAAAATTTATATTAATTGGCAACTAATCTATAGATGAGAATGAACATGCAAGTAATTAAGTAAAATTATTTATTTATTTATAGTAAACGTTCATCTATTAAGTAATAATATGAATTCATGTGAGTGGATATATAATTTTGAGTAAAAATATTCGTTATCCCTGTCGTTACTCTTGCACAGTAATGCTTTAATATTCATCCCGCAATCAAAAAACTTTATTCTTCATTTTAATCTCTAATGTTGTTTATTATTATTATTATTATTATTTTGGTTTTATTCTTTTCAGCTTTCACCTGTGTAAGCACAGTATCAACAAAGAATTATTCTCTGCCAATACATTCTTTCGACCGATGAAACTGTCTCCTTTATTGCTATACAATACAATGTTCTAAGGAGACAATCGTGATGAGGAACAAATTCTAAAACCTTAAAAGTCCAGTCCCACATCCCTCGTTGCTCCCCATGCAGGAAATATTGTCTAAAATGTGTTTTGCTCTTTTAATTTGGAAAATTCTTATTGCTATTCAATCTAGATTTGATTTATTAAATCTCAAAAAGGGAATAAGCAATTAAAAACAATGATTTTTTTAGGCAGTTCGTGGTCTAGATTGAGCTGCAAATAAATGAACAAGATATGCATTGTTGGGGAGTGAATATAATATACATTGCATGCATGGGGTGAAATTTATGCAATTGTACATTGTAATTTTTTTTATTTTTGTTGAGATCTTAATTTTTTATATGAATTTCTATATTATTATAATTAATTCTTGTTGCACTTGGGATTATCTTTTATTTGAGACCTCTGTTAAGGTTTTGGTGCTGATTGAAACTGCGGTAAGCGAGAATATACATTGTAAGATATAATTGAAAGTAATAATTTGTTAAAGTTGCGTATACAATTAAGTCATACTTTGTTTTTACGGGAAAGCCCGCAACCGCTACCCGAAAGTGTGCACTGGGTGCTCGTCCTATGACCCTAGCCGGCAAAGAACCACAGGAGGTACACCAGCCTAGGTTGCCCATAGCTGACCGGTTCAAACTGAGAAGGTCAATAAACAGCTCACTGAAGAAATCGAACCTCGAACCTCACGGTTACCAGACCAACTATCCGACCAACTCGGTTGGGGTTGCCCCACAATTAAGTCATACTATATTCCCCACATGATGGTATTTGTGCTAGTCAATCCATTTTTATTCTTTTCTTATATTTAGAGTAGTTTTTCCAATACCACATTCAAGATCTCAATGTACCAATCTTGTATATACATAAGCAAGCAATATGTGTTTGCGATACTTCAATTTCATGTTTAGTTTGAATCTTGCTGAGAATGCTAAGGATTTAAGTGGAAAAAGATGTGACACCTCAATTTCATATCTAATTTGTAATAGGATTAGAATTTGAACATAAGTTAGGTATGTTTGGATGGTGCTATTTTTGTGATTTATTTCACAATTGCAAAATAAGTTGTTTGTTTTGTTCAACTTTTTCATCAAAATTTTTAAAACACAAAAAAATGCTACAGTAATTATTTTTGCTGCAGTATTTTTTATGAATAAAATATTGAATTTGAATTTGAATTTTAAATTTTAATAATAAAAAATTCTTCCTAACATAATTCCCACCAAAATAAACTAATAAAATACTAAATCAAATTTAAATTTTAAACTTTTATTAATAAAAAAATCTTCAATACAAATCCCAACGAAACAAAATCATTCATTCCAAACACTCTTAAAATATTCTTTTCTCATAACAAATACCAAGAAAAAAAATTTCATGATATAATCCAAAAATACCTCATCCAAACGGAGCCTAAAGTCTAGCTTAGAAGTTCAAATTAAAATATCTAATTTGGCATAGTTATTTGGGTTAAATAAGCTATATTTTGTATTTGTAGAATTCTTGAGACAAGGAATGGAAACACAATTCATGTAAATCCTCAAATTTGACTTAATACTATAACATATTTCAACATTAAGATGCATCAAAATCATGCATATATAGATAGTTTTTAAAAATTATATTTTTCGTTAAAACTAGAAGGTATTATCTACAAAGGCTTAAAAGTTTTAAAAAATTTTACTTTGTTTTTTTTTTTGCTATAAGTTATTCTTCATATATTGTTCGTTGAGTTGTGAATAAATATAAATAGTTAAAAGTGTGTGGGATGTTATCAATTAATATAATAAAATAAAAAATTATTGTATTAAAAAAAATTAGAAACTTCAATTAATGACTAAATTTTAGCTGAAAATTCAATGATTACCTTCAAAAAAAAAAAAATCACAGCCTTCACATGAGTATAAGCAATTTCAATATTGCTTCCCTCAATAAATTGGAACTTTGAAATGATATAATGATATGATCTTGGGCGAGGCTCGAACACCTGGACCAAAAGCATATGCCGAAACGTGGGGATCTTGTTGATGATTCAATTTCAAGATTCAAAACACAAACACAAAAACGAAACAATAAAGCGGAATAGATGTCAAGGGGAACGTGTAGCTGATTTCAAACATGAACCAACCCTAACGTTAATACAAATAGATTGATTAAACCCGTGATAAATTCACGTGTTCAACTAACCAATTTGGCGCGTTCTTTAAATAAAGAACAGGTTCGAAATTCACCTATAGGTCACGCTATGGCTAATTTCGTACAATTAAGAAGTAAATCTTCTTAAAGGTTTTTGTGATAAGAATCCGCCCGAGTCCATGTCCATGGTGTCAAAGTCAAATATGCAAGCTGAGAGATTCTGCCACAGTTTGGTATTCTGGACATATCTCCTTCGGTATAACTCCGAATTACGTGATTCAAGAAGCTCTGTAACGATAAGAGATAGGGCTACAACTTTCATGTTTTAAGTTTTACGAGATTCGAACGTTAGCATTGTCGAAAATGCCTCCCAAAGTTGGAGACGGGATTTTGACGGGATTTTTTGGCAGATTTCCATCTCGAATCCATGGACTATATTGAAGACCAAGTAATGGCGTATTGGGCTTCATTAATTGGATCACGCCACTTTTAAGTTATTTAGGATTTATTTTGCTTTAAATAAATTAAGTCCATTGAATGTTAATTAATGGGCTTATTTACTTTTTAAGTTAAGTAGTTATTGTTATTCGTTTAGGAAAGTAGTTCCCTAAATTATAGGTTACTATTCACGTCACTATTCACGTGAATAGTACTGGTTAGTTTGTTAGTTAAGTTAGCAATCAATCCCACATTGGAATTGATCTAGGTTTTTGGCCAAAGTATTTCCTATATAAAGGAAAGGCCTTGTAACGTTTTTAAATAGAATTGATGAATGAAAAGTTTTAGCTTTGCTAAAGTATTGTCTATGCTCTCTGAGTTGACAAAAACCTTTAAGAAGATTTACTTCTTAATTGTACGAAATTAGCCATAGCGTGACCTATAGGTGAATTTCGAACCTGTTCTTTATTTAAAGAACGCACCAAATTGGTTAGTTGAACACGTGAATTTATCACGGGTTTAATCAATCTATTTGTATTAACGTTAGGGTTGGTTCATGTTTGAAATCAGCTACACGTTCCCCTTGACATCTATTCCGCTTTATTGTTTCGTTTTTGTGTTTGTGTTTTGAATCTTGAAATTGAATCATCAACAAGATCCCCACGTTTCGGCATATGCTTTTGGTCCAGGTGTTCGAGCCTCGCCCAAGATCATATCAATTGCTAAAATTCGTGAATTAACTCCTTGAGTTGTTCAAAGCCTTGAAGAGTTATTTAACTGTTCATTGTAGTTAATCCCCTTTAGCGTGACCTATAGGAGATTACACCAATTGTTCTTTATTTAAAGAGCAGGCCTAATTAACTTGTTTAACTGATTGAATTTTCATAGGTTAAATTAAGTTCATTAGTAATAAAACGTGAAGTTTTGATTTACTCAATTCCTAGCGTTTTTCCTTTGATTTCGTTCCATCCAATTTTGTGTTCTTGTTGTGGATTATCTTGGTAAGAGCAACACGGTCCTATAGCTTGTGTGGGAGATTCGAATGTGGTCCAGGAGTTGGAGCCTCGGCCATACAACATTCGCATCAATTGGTATCAGAGATCAAGGTTGTTCATCAAAAATTCAGGTTTTACTCGTAGGTAAATTTTCGTTTTTTCGGTCAGGGCAATATTGTTTTGCTCATATCTTATTCGTTTGGAGTCGAAATCGAGTTCCGTTTTTTGCGTTGTGATCCTTGTTTCTTCTAGTTACTGGGACGAAGTTTTTATGTTCAAAAAGTGTCATCCAAAGATCGAAAAAAAATTAGTCTTATTTTAGTCTTTATTTTGTCCCGGGCAAATATCAGATTGACTATAACTTTTTCGTTTTAACTCGGAATTTTATTCTGCTTTTTGCAGTGTGTTCCTTGTTTTAAATACTATTAGGGATGAAATTTATTTGGTCCATTCCAGCCCAGAAAATATTCGTGAAAAAAAACAAAGTTCTTTGAGTTTCTTTGCAATTTTTTTTTTGTGTCGTCAAGTTTCAATCTTTTGATTGTTCTTGATTCTTTGTGTCTTCTTAAATCATATTCTTGAGTCTAGTCAAATTTTTTTCCAACAAACATATACCTCTATTCATCAATTATGGCTTTTCAAAGTAAAAGGTATCAAAGGGAACTACGATCTATTGCGAAAGATTTAGAGAAGATTATAGTGATGTTTCAAGAAAAAAATTCGAATTGAAGAACAGCAGAAAAAAGCCATTGAGGAAAGCACATTGGTAAAACTAACTTCTTTACCTACTCCCAAAGTTCGTGTTGTTAAATGCTTGAGGTGTTTAGGAGTTGGGCATAGTGCAATCCAATGCCCTCATTGGTATGATGAGCCGAAGGATGAACTTCTAGTGGATCTTCAACCATTAAACATGGAGAATGTGTGTGATGAGGTAAAGAATTCATCTTTTCCTTTAAATTGTCTTGGAGATATAGCACCTTTGGAGGTTGATATGGTTCAAATTGATAATGTCATGGCGGATCCAATTCCAGAAGATGTGATAATTCCAATTATTCCAATTGAAGAAACTTCTCAAACATATTTGTTTTCTTTTGATGTATTGAATATTGTAAATATGTGTGAGAATATAATACCCAATGATGAACATATAAAAAGTGAGGTTGTTGTTGTAAGTGGAAAAAGCCTAGAAGTGAATCTTGATGAAAAAGGCAAAGAAGAGATATCAAATCCCGTTGGAGATATTGTTGTATTTGGTTCTTCTTGTTGTCTAACAGATCATGTAGGTTATGATTTACTTGGTGTCACAACAATCGTTCAAGATTCGAGGTCGAATCTTCTCCAAGAAAGGGAGTATGATACGAACCCAGAAAGCCTATTATTTGGGTGGTCAATAGGCAAGTGGTTCGTGATATTCATTCCATTAATTTGTGATGAATCATATAGTTGGAGGCCTGGAATAAAGTCGAAATCACAGTTCCTAAATGTTCCATGGAGGTTTGTTGCTTCACGACATTTAAGGTGTTGCCACCATGGAAATTACATTGTTGAGGACTTATGCCACAGTTCGGTATTATTGACATATCTCTCTCATATGATCTTAGATTATGCTGATTCAAGAGGCTGTAGAAACATAAGAGAAAGATCTACAACTTTTATGTTTTACACTTTCGCAGATTCGAAGAGCATCATGGTGAAATTGGCACGTGAAGATGACGCTGCTTGCTGGACTGGCGGGAATTCCGTTTTTTTTAGTTTTGTTTCCATTTGTTAAGTCTTAGGATTTATTTTTGAGTTGTAATAATTAAGTCCATTAAACATTTAATTATGGGCTTAAGTCTTTGTGTTTTTAATTATGGGCTAAGTAATTACTTGATCCAATTATCTTGCATGATAATGGCAAGTAAAGCAAATCCTTTTTGGACAAGGATTTGGTAGTTAGTTGTAGTTTCCTTTTCCAATTTGGAAAGTTGATTAGTTTAGGAAACAAGAAGCCAAAACACGTTTTGCTTCTTCATTAAAAACTGTCTAACCTAATCCTTTTACAACTTGGATTAGTTAGTTAGCTAGTTTGTTAAGAAGTCAAGTTGTACTTTGCAACTACTAGGGTTTATTTCCTTTTCCTTCTTGGCATGGCCGAAACTCATCCCCTATAAAAAGGAGATGCATGTAACGTTTTTACAGAATAAGTTGGTGAATAAAATTGAGTTTTTAGCTTTGCTAAAATTCGTGAATTAACTCCTTGAGTTGTTCAAAGCCTTGAAGAGTTATTTAACTGTTCATTGTAGCAAGTTTTCCTTTAGCGTGACCTTTAGGAGACTTCACCCGAGTTCTTTATTTAAAGAACAAGCCAAAATAACTAGTTTAGCTCATGAATTTTCATGTGTTGAATCAAGTTCTTTTGTATTAAAACGTGGGGTTTGATTTACTTCAACACTTGGCGTTTTTCCTTTGAATTCCTTCCGCCCAAAATTCTATTTTGTTGTGTTTGTTCTAACGTTTTTGTGCAGCAACGATCCGAAGGTTGTGGATTTCGTGTGGTCAAGGACATCCATCCAAGGCCATTCGTATCAATTGGTATTGATATGATCTTGGGCGAGGCTCGAACACCTGGACCAAAAGCATATGCCGAAACGTGGGGATCTTGTTGATGATTCAATTTCAAGATTCAAAACACAAACACAAAAACGAAACAACAAAGCGGAATAGATGTCAAGGGGAACGTGTAGCTGATTTCAAACATGAACCAACCCTAACGTTAATACAAATAGATTGATTAAACCCGTGATAAATTCACGTGTTCAACTAACCAATTTGGCGCGTTCTTTAAATAAAGAACAGGTTCGAAATTCACCTATAGGTCACGCTATGGCTAATTTCGTACAATTAAGAAGTAAATCTTCTTAAAGGTTTTTGTCAACTCAGAGAGCATAGACAATACTTTAGCAAAGCTAAAACTTTTCATTCATCAATTCTATTTAAAAACGTTACAAGGCCTTTCCTTTATATAGGAAATACTTTGGCCAAAAACCTAGATCAATTCCAATGTGGGATTGATTGCTAACTTAACTAACAAACTAACCAGTACTATTCACGTGAATAGTGACGTGAATAGTAACCTATAATTTAGGGAACTACTTTCCTAAACGAATAACAATAACTACTTAACTTAAAAAGTAAATAAGCCCATTAATTAACATTCAATGGACTTAATTTATTTAAAGCAAAATAAATCCTAAATAACTTAAAAGTGGCGTGATCCAATTAATGAAGCCCAATACGCCATTACTTGGTCTTCAATATAGTCCATGGATTCGAGATGGAAATCTGCCAAAAAATCCCGTCAAAATCCCGTCTCCAACTTTGGGAGGCATTTTCGACGATGCTAACGTTCGAATCTCGTAAAACTTAAAACATGAAAGTTGTAGCCCTATCTCTTATCGTTACAGAGCTTCTTGAATCACGTAATTCGGAGTTATACCGAAGGAGATATGTCCAGAATACCAAACTGTGGCAGAATCTCTCAGCTTGCATATTTGACTTTGACACCATGGACATGGACTCGGGCGGATTCTTATCATTCCCTCCCTCCTCGAAAAGATTCGTCCTCGAATCTTGAAAGTAAGCTCCAGGGTCAAACACCAGTTGATATGATCTTGGGCGAGGCTCGAACACCTGGACCAAAAGCATATGCCGAAACGTGGGGATCTTGTTGATGATTCAATTTCAAGATTCAAAACACAAACACAAAAACGAAACAACAAAGCGGAATAGATGTCAAGGGGAACGTGTAGCTGATTTCAAACATGAACCAACCCTAACGTTAATACAAATAGATTGATTAAACCCGTGATAAATTCACGTGTTCAACTAACCAATTTGGCGCGTTCTTTAAATAAAGAACAGGTTCGAAATTCACCTATAGGTCACGCTATGGCTAATTTCGTACAATTAAGAAGTAAATCTTCTTAAAGGTTTTTGTCAACTCAGAGAGCATAGACAATACTTTAGCAAAGCTAAAACTTTTCATTCATCAATTCTATTTAAAAACGTTACAAGGCCTTTCCTTTATATAGGAAATACTTTGGCCAAAAACCTAGATCAATTCCAATGTGGGATTGATTGCTAACTTAACTAACAAACTAACCAGTACTATTCACGTGAATAGTGACGTGAATAGTAACCTATAATTTAGGGAACTACTTTCCTAAACGAATAACAATAACTACTTAACTTAAAAAGTAAATAAGCCCATTAATTAACATTCAATGGACTTAATTTATTTAAAGCAAAATAAATCCTAAATAACTTAAAAGTGGCGTGATCCAATTAATGAAGCCCAATACGCCATTACTTGGTCTTCAATATAGTCCATGGATTCGAGATGGAAATCTGCCAAAAAATCCCGTCAAAATCCCGTCTCCAACTTTGGGAGGCATTTTCGACGATGCTAACGTTCGAATCTCGTAAAACTTAAAACATGAAAGTTGTAGCCCTATCTCTTATCGTTACAGAGCTTCTTGAATCACGTAATTCGGAGTTATACCGAAGGAGATATGTCCAGAATACCAAACTGTGGCAGAATCTCTCAGCTTGCATATTTGACTTTGACACCATGGACATGGACTCGGGCGGATTCTTATCATTTTGTCAACTCAGAGAGCATAGACAATACTTTAGCAAAGCTAAAACTTTTCATTCATCAATTCTATTTAAAAACGTTACAAGGCCTTTCCTTTATATAGGAAATACTTTGGCCAAAAACCTAGATCAATTCCAATGTGGGATTGATTGCTAACTTAACTAACAAACTAACCAGTACTATTCACGTGAATAGTGACGTGAATAGTAACCTATAATTTAGGGAACTACTTTCCTAAACGAATAACAATAACTACTTAACTTAAAAAGTAAATAAGCCCATTAATTAACATTCAATGGACTTAATTTATTTAAAGCAAAATAAATCCTAAATAACTTAAAAGTGGCGTGATCCAATTAATGAAGCCCAATACGCCATTACTTGGTCTTCAATATAGTCCATGGATTCGAGATGGAAATCTGCCAAAAAAATCCCGTCAAAATCCCGTCTCCAACTTTGGGAGGCATTTTCGACGATGCTAACGTTCGAATCTCGTAAAACTTAAAACATGAAAGTTGTAGCCCTATCTCTTATCGTTACAGAGCTTCTTGAATCACGTAATTCGGAGTTATACCGAAGGAGATATGTCCAGAATACCAAACTGTGGCAGAATCTCTCAGCTTGCATATTTGACTTTGACACCATGGACATGGACTCGGGCGGATTCTTATCATATAAGGGACTAGCCTCTTCCGATTTCACAAGGAGAAACAACTTTAAATTAAAATTTTACTATTACTAAGCCAAATAATATAACTAACTAAAAGCATTTACATAATAATACCATTACTAGCTAAATATTTTACATTGTTTACTGCACATAATACTAAAAAATAACAAATCATATACGAATAAATAATTATAAAATTTAGAAGAGCAAATAACTAATAAGGCTCACCATATTTTTAATATTATGATTGGTGATGTGAAATTTATATAAACAAATATGTGGAATAACTCTTTCAAATGTAGTGAAATTTAGATGATCGAATTATTTTAAATTTAAAAAGGTGAATATTCTTGTTACATTAAAAAAGGATTCAATTTTCAAGTTCATATATTGGCACAACTATAGAAAAAAGTTTAAAAAACAATTATATTTTTAAATTTTATAGTTGTTACAAGTAATTCTTCACGTACTGTGATTTATTGTTATTCAAAAAATTCATTAGTGAACAAAAAAAGTACTATCATAGATTTTTACATTCAAAAGGGACTAATATTGTCAAATAAAATTTAGTATATAATTTTCATATTTAAAAAATAATAAATGTTTTCTATTATTTTAAAATGTAAAATATTTCTTTCGATTACCATTTATGAACAAAAAATACTCACGTGCAAATGAATAGGTTTCGAGATCAAATTATAAAGAGGAAAAATGTGTTTTTTTTTCTTAAAAGATGATAAGCAGATCAAGCATGGCAAAATAAAAAACAAGAACATGAAATTTGTATGAACATTATTTTCCCAATAAGTTGTAAATTTTGTTCATTTTTTTTTAATGTTTCTCATGGGAGTGGGGCATTACTTTTAAAAGACAATAATATGAAAAATTTTGAATGGAGATGGAAAGTTTGAAATTGAAAAAAAAAATGTTTAGATAGAAAAGTAACTTTTGCCCAAAAATGTATTTGAACAATACCAAAAAAATAATTTAATCATGTTTAGTTTATCTAAAGGAATAAGTATGTTTAAGCAGCTACATGATTTCGACTTATACCAGTACTTCAATTTAAAACTTGGTTTTAATTTCGTTTAAACACTCGAAATCTTTTTGTGTTTAGGGAAGACTCAACCTAGGCATGACCATGGTTTCAGGTATAGTTTCAGTTACGATTTTGTTCTGGTTCCGATTACAATTTTGTTTCAATTCTGATTTTTATTTTGATTTTTAGTTTCGATTTCGATTTTAATCACACTTTTAAATTTAATTTCTATTGAAATAATTATTAATATTATTAATTAGTAATAATAATATTATTTATTAATATTATTATCATTATTAATTATTAATTATTGTTATCATTATTTATTATTAATATAATTAACTATTATCATTATTAATATTATTATCATTATTAATTATTAATATTAATCATTAATAATATAATTATTAAATAATAATATTATTAATAATATTATTATTAATATAATTATTAAATAATAATATTATTAATAATATTATTATTAATATAATTCATATTAATTAATAATAATAATTATTATTAAATAATAATATTAATAATTAATAATAATTATTAAATAATATAATTATTAAATAATATTATGATTATTAAATAATATTATGATTAATAATAATATTATTAATATAATTCATATTAATTAATAATAATTATTATTATTAAATAATAATAATACTAATAATTATTATTAAAAATAATAGTAATAATAATTATTAATATTATTATTTAATAATTATTATTATTAATTAATATGAATTATATTAATAATATGATTAATAATAATATTATTATTTAATAATTATTATTAATTATTAATATTAATGAATTATTATTAATATTATTTATTTAATATTAATATTCTTATTAATATTATTTATTTAATATTAATATTATTAATATTATTAATATTAATGTGAGTATAGTTATATCTTGAGCCCATTACATAAAAACTGGAATCATGATATAAAACACGTGATGTATTTTCCCGATGATCTTTAATTTTGTTGTCCTTTCTATTTTTTGTCTATTATGTATTTTTCGTTAAAAGAAAGATATTGTTGGAAGTAATTTTGATTTTTGAGTATGCCAATTTAAAGTCCTTATGTGTTAAAGCTTGTTATGGTAGTTGTGCCATGTTAACTTCATTTTTTACCTTGCAAATTTTTTGTTCTTATTTCATATATTTTCTACGACTTTAATATGCACCAATTTAAGATCTTCTACTTTTTGGAAGTGAGAACAGGTATATTTACATACATTTGAATACAGAAGGAAAATTTTGTTGCTTGTAAGTTTATGATTTTAATTCCTCCTTCAGATTCTTCTTTCTGGTGAATCAGTTCTAGAGAAATGGCTGCTTTTGTTATGCATGCATGTTGCTTGTAAGTTTATGATTTTAATTCCTCCTTCAGATTCTTCTTTCTGGTGAATCAGTTCTAGGGAAATGGCTGCTTTTGTAATGCATGCATATTCTCATTGTTTTAATTGATTTTGGTTTTCTTTGATATGAGATTTTGGGAAATGTTTACATATTCTTATTTTTTATATGTACATTAAGAAAGGCTTTGTGAGAATTTGAAGGCAGCATTTCTGATGAACTTGGTTCTATACAGTGAATGACTTTATTACACCCTTTTCCCATTATTTCAGAAACATATCAAACTGATTCTTCAGATATTGTATCCCATTCTTGTAACTTTAAAGGCTTGATGTGTTTTGATCCTTACCACTTTTATGTACTGCAAATATTTAGTTTGCATTCCCTTTTCATAGTCCTGGTGGCTTATTTATGACTCATATATAAACAACGAGCAATCTTGATTCTATTCTTAGGATATAATTTTGCTTATTTATGACTCAATTTATTTTGATTTTCTTTTTGCAGGCTTCAATCCACTCAATTAAGAGTAGGTATTCTGAATTTACGTCTTAGCAAGGAAGCATGTTAAACCAGTGTCTGTGGCAGAAAAAAATATCAACTTAAACAAAAAAAAAAATGATCACTGATTTGACTCTAGCTTCTATCATCCATGTTTTAGGACATTTTTTTCATGTTAAACTTATTGAACTTGTGTTTTTTTATGTACTCTCTTTAGTTTAAAGTAGTGGAATTGAGCTTGCTATTTAGTTGGCGCACTTCTTTCGCAACTTTGATTCATGAGTGGTACAAGGAATCAAATTCTATTACTTTTCAATAGCGTATAATCTATGAACGTAATTCTGTATAGATACAAGTAGTAATTTCGATTGCCAAAAATGATCTTGTCGATTTCAGGTCGGCTACTTGATGGTTCACCTACTTGCATTTTTCGTTTTTTTTCTTGTCAAATTTATTGTTGAAAATGAAAGTTTAACACCTTCTCTTATTTGCATTTAGCACTGATGAGAAAATGTTCATCATTCACTACTATAATACACAATCTATTTCTAACTTTGCTACCATCATAAGAAAATGATCATCACTTACCATGTCCATCTATAATCCACACTTCATCTCTAACTTTGACGCCATCATAAGAAAATGTTCATCATTTACTACACTCCATCTCTAACTTCACACATGAAACTTTAAAATTCATACAAATTTAGAACATTTTCAATAGATGAGATTATAGAACTTTTTATGAAATATGGAAATTTATTAAAATTGTTAGTGCATTTCAAGTACAAATAGTAATGAGATTACAAAAACTTTTATGAAATATGCATAATTTACCTAAGGTAAACTTGCTTTTCTTAGCGTGACAACTCTAACCTATCAATACATTCATTTTAATATTTGGGATTGAGTAATTCATTCAATCTCAGATGAAATGGAAACATTCAATAAATCAAAAAAGTGTGAATTAATGCATACTACATTTAATACTTGAAACCCAATGCAAAAATTTTAACAAAGTTCAAAAGAAAGAGAAAAAGATATAAAAAATTAAAAAACCTCATCATCAATAAATTTTCACACATTATATACATTTACACTTCTTCACCAATTATACATATTTATACATGCATTTACACTTCTTCACCTACTATACATATATATATACATATAATTCACATTTTTTTAACACAATACAAATAAACATTATACACATTTTCAAGCACTATTCATATTTACACATATTTTACACTTTTCCCACAATATACATATTTAAACATACTACACGCTTTTTCAGATGCTATATATATATTTGTACGTACTAAACACATATTCACACACTATGCATTTTACACACATTTTTACGGACTATACATATTTATACGTACTTCACACACTATACATATTTACTCGTACTTGACAAATTATAGATATTATACACATTTTTATACAATATTCATATTTAACATACTTTACACATTTGCACAAACAATACTTATTTATACATGCTACACAATTTTTCACATGCTATATATATTTATACCTGCTACACATTTTTACACATTATACATATTTATAGTTACAACGCACATTTCACACGCATTATATATATTTACACATTTTCATACCCTATTCATATTTATATATGATACACACTTTTTCACACACAATTAAACATTTTTGCATATGAACACAATTCGTTAGATTATGAAACATATTTGTTCTTAACATTTACTGTCAAATTTTGATAATTTATTATTAAATCATAATCTATTATCAATTTTAAGGTTGCTTACTAAAACTTAATCATTTCTAATGACTCATGCAATTTTTGTTCAGGGCAAATCACACCGCAGCGCGGTGTTATCTACTAGTCTATCATTATATGCAGTGTGCAGACCCAGCCCATAAGATAAAGTCCAAATGGTAACTTCGCATTATTTTGAAAAGCCCAACACTCTAGTTTGTGATTTTCTAAATTTTATCCATCCATGCTTTTAATGGTTCATTTTTGTTCCCAACTCAATTAGCATGACACGGGATCTTCTCTCCAATATTTTGTATGTCTTATTCTGTCTTAATTAAAACTACGTCGTATGTTCATTAATCTCTTGGTTAGGGTCTAATAATTGTAAAGTAATTTTAGTTATATTTATGCATTTAGTCCCTAGTTTTAATGAAACTATGTCGTTTTGAATATTAGACAGAATAAGACATGATAAATATTGGATAGAGGATCTGGTCTCAATTAGCATTGTGTAAATTAGGAGACCTTTTGAGACCAGACCCTCTGTCGAATTTTATCCTATCTTATTTTGTCTAATGCGCAAAACGTATAGTTTCACTAAAATTAGGGACTAAAAGTATAAATATCATTAAAATCACTTTACAATTATTAGACTATAACTAATAGATAAGTGATCCATACGACGTAATTTTAATCAAAGACAAGACAAGGCAGAATAATATTGGACAGAGGATCCTATCTCGTAAACTAGTAGGTAGATCATAGAAGAAAAAACTTATAAAGTAAAAATTTTGAAAAAAAAATCACTTTTTGTGGACTATAATCTTGATTTTTGGATAAAAATATATAATTTTTTTAAAAGCTCTATGCGCATAGTGATTTTTCAAAAACTATACACATTTTAACGATCACTTTTTTTTCGTGTTCAAGGGAAAAAATTACAAGAACAGTAGAAAACTAAAATTTTTGAGAAATGCCAATACTTATGGTAAATAACCTTTAGTCATTTAATTTATATATCATATAATGGAGTAGTACTCCAGATTTTCGTTTTCTTGGTTTAAATTGTAACGGTGTGACAGGTATATCCGGCATCGCATTTTGCTTTATTGTGATATATAGATCCCAGTTTAAATTTTAAAAAAAAATATATGGTAAATAACCTTTGATTTGAGAGAAAAAAATATGTGATTTTCTAAAATGGTATCTGTTCATTCTTAACCGTCCATTTTTATTTCTAACGTAATGGACAACGTGTAAACTAATAGATAGTGACAAAAAAAAAAGAATTTTAAAGAATGTTAGCTTTCATTGACTATAATCTTGGATTTTAGAGAAAAAAATTTCTAAAATCCTATGTAATCAAGTTTTTAATGATCCATTTTCTTAACCATGAATTAATGGTACTATGTAAACTAAAAGATTATGGAAAAACAAATCGAAAAATAACGATCCATTTTCTTTACCATGAATTAATGGTACTATGTAAACTAAAAGATTATGGAAAAACAAATCGAAAAATAATGATCCATTTTCTTTACCATGAATTAATGGTACTATGTAAGCTAAAAGATTATGGAAAAACAAATTGAAAAATAAAAAGTTTAAAAAATTTCAGTTTTATTGTCTATATATCCTTCATCTTTTGGAAGAAAAATGTGATTTCTTAAAACCTATTTATACATTAGCTGATTTGTTTTTGTCTAAATTCAGTAGGAAGCACGTAATTTAGTAGATTATTTAAAGAATTAAAAATTTTGAGAAGTTTTGAATTTTCAAGAGGAAATCGTGATTTTTTATAAAACTATTTACGCATACTTTTAGTCGGCGGTATTTTGTTTTCAAACGAATGGAAAATAGTAAAATGATTATGCTACAAAAAATTTTTTAAAAAAAGTTACATTTAAAAAAAAAACTCAACTTTCTTGAGCTATAGCCTTAAATATTCAGAATAAAATTAGATTGTATAAAAACTATCTAAACAAAATTTTAATGTCCATTTTTTGTTTTTAGCTTAGTGAAAATTTTGTAAACTAGAAAAGTTGAAAAAGTAAATTTTTTGAAAAATCTTAGTTCTTGTGTGCTATAGCATTAAATTTTCAAAGGAAAAAAGATGATTTCTGAAAAATTATCTGCACATATGTTTAATAACCGATTTTTTCTCAACTAAATGAAAAAAAATTAAAAATAGTATATTACCTTAAAAAAAAGAAAACATTTTGTCAAAAATCTCAATTTTTGTGGTTTATAGCCTTTCACTTTCAATACAAAAAAAAAGTATGATTTTTAAAAAAAAAAATTATCTCTGGATGTTTTTAATGTTTATTTTTTGTTCTATCATTCCCATGTTAATAAGCAATGTATAAACTAATAGCTTAAGAGAAAAAAGTAAAAACTTGGAAAATTTTGAATTTTCATAGACTATAACTATGAGTTTATATATGGGAAAAAGGCACGATTGGAAAACTATGTATATAAAAACTTTTAATGTTTCATCTCTTTGTTTTTGAATCAACGGGAGAAATGTCTACATTGAAAAGTTAGGGCAATAAAATTAAAAGGTAAAAATTTCAAAAAATTGCAAAATTTTGTAAAGGGGGGGGGGGGGGGGGGGGGGGGTGTGGAGATGAACTTATTGTCAAGGCAATCTTTTTTCAAAAATTTTATCTCTGTTTTAATATTTTTGCTTAATCACTTTTAGATTTATTTTTCGAATTTTTATATGAAAAGAATTCAATCTTTATTGGTGTCAACATTTTAGTAATAAAAATTTTGTGTAGAGTTAGGACTTAAAATTTTTTTACTTCTATTAAAAAAATCAGTGGGTTCTTCCAAGCTTCAATTAAATGATACGTTTCCTAGATAAATGAAATTTTCCAATACTTTTAGTTAAAGTAATTTCGACAATTCCCTATTGATTTTATTAGTTTATTCAAACACAAGAAAGAAACCTTTTTATATTCATTTTTCTTCAAAAATCAAATTTTTAAAAATTATATTTTCAAATAACTTTACTTTCTTGATAAACAACGAGGCCTAGTTTTTTCTCTTTTTTTTCTTTTCTTCGTAAAACCCAAAACAGAATCGAAATTTATTAAAGAGCAAAATTTATATTAATTGGCAACTAATCTATAGATGAGAATGAACATGCAAGTAATTAAGTAAAATTATTTATTTATTTATAGTAAACGTTCATCTATTAAGTAATAATATGAATTCATGTGAGTGGATATATAATTTTGAGTAAAAATATTCGTTATCCCTGTCGTTACTCTTGCACAGTAATGCTTTAATATTCATCCCGCAATCAAAAAACTTTATTCTTCATTTTAATCTCTAATGTTGTTTATTATTATTATTATTATTATTTTGGTTTTATTCTTTTCAGCTTTCACCTGTGTAAGCACAGTATCAACAAAGAATTATTCTCTGCCAATACATTCTTTCGACCGATGAAACTGTCTCCTTTATTGCTATACAATACAATGTTCTAAGGAGACAATCGTGATGAGGAACAAATTCTAAAACCTTAAAAGTCCAGTCCCACATCCCTCGTTGCTCCCCATGCAGGAAATATTGTCTAAAATGTGTTTTGCTCTTTTAATTTGGAAAATTCTTATTGCTATTCAATCTAGATTTGATTTATTAAATCTCAAAAAGGGAATAAGCAATTAAAAACAATGATTTTTTTAGGCAGTTCGTGGTCTAGATTGAGCTGCAAATAAATGAACAAGATATGCATTGTTGGGGAGTGAATATAATATACATTGCATGCATGGGGTGAAATTTATGCAATTGTACATTGTAATTTTTTTTTATTTTTGTTGAGATCTTAATTTTTTATATGAATTTCTATATTATTATAATTAATTCTTGTTGCACTTGGGATTATCTTTTATTTGAGACCTCTGTTAAGGTTTTGGTGCTGATTGAAACTGCGGTAAGCGAGAATATACATTGTAAGATATAATTGAAATTAATAATTTGTTAAAGTTGCGTATACAATTAAGTCATACTTTGTTTTTACGGGAAAGCCCGCAACCGCTACCCGAAAGTGTGCACTGGGTGCTCGTCCTATGACCCTAGCCGGCAAAGAACCACAGGAGGTACACCAGCCTAGGTTGCCCATAGCTGACCGGTTCAAACTGAGAAGGTAAATAAACAGCTCACTGAAGAAATCGAACCTCGAACCTCACGGTTACCAGACCAACTATCCGACCAACTCGGTTGGGGTTGCCCCACAATTAAGTCATACTATATTCCCCACATGATGGTATTTGTGCTAGTCAATCCATTTTTATTCTTTTCTTATATTTAGAGTAGTTTTTCCAATACCACATTCAAGATCTCAATGTACCAATCTTGTATATACATAAGCAAGCAATATGTGTTTGCGATACTTCAATTTCATGTTTAGTTTGAATCTTGCTGAGAATGCTAAGGATTTAAGTGGAAAAAGATGTGACACCTCAATTTCATATCTAATTTGTAATAGGATTAGAATTTGAACATAAGTTAGGTATGTTTGGATGGTGCTATTTTTGTGATTTATTTCACAATTGCAAAATAAGTTGTTTGTTTTGTTCAACTTTTTCATCAAAATTTTTAAAACACAAAAAAATGCTACAGTAATTATTTTTGCTGCAGTATTTTTTATGAATAAAATATTGAATTTGAATTTGAATTTTAAATTTTAATAATAAAAAATTCTTCCTAACATAATTCCCACCAAAATAAACTAATAAAATACTAATTCAAATTTAAATTTTAAACTTTTATTAATAAAAAAATCTTCAATACAAATCCCAACGAAACAAAATCATTCATTCCAAACACTCTTAAAATATTCTTTTCTCATAACAAATACCAAGAAAAAAAATTTCATGATATAATCCAAAAATACCTCATCCAAACGGAGCCTAAAGTCTAGCTTAGAAGTTCAAATTAAAATATCTAATTTGGCATAGTTATTTGGGTTAAATAAGCTATATTTTGTATTTGTAGAATTCTTGAGACAAGGAATGGAAACACAATTCATGTAAATCCTCAAATTTGACTTAATACTATAACATATTTCAACATTAAGATGCATCAAAATCATGCATATATAGATAGTTTTTAAAAATTATATTTTTCGTTAAAACTAGAAGGTATTATCTACAAAGGCTTAAAAGTTTTAAAAAATTTTACTTTGTTTTTTTTTTTGCTATAAGTTATTCTTCATATATTGTTCGTTGAGTTGTGAATAAATATAAATAGTTAAAAGTGTGTGGGATGTTATCAATTAATATAATAAAATAAAAAATTATTGTATTAAAAAAAATTAGAAACTTCAATTAATGACTAAATTTTAGCTGAAAATTCAATGATTACCTTCAAAAAAAAAAAATCACAGCCTTCACATGAGTATAAGCAATTTCAATATTGCTTCCCTCAATAAATTGGAACTTTGAAATGATATAAGGGACTAGCCTCTTCCGATTTCACAAGGAGAAACAACTTTAAATTAAAATTTTACTATTACTAAGCCAAATAATATAACTAACTAAAAGCTTTTACATAATAATACCATTACTAGCTAAATATTTTACATTGTTTACTGCACATAATACTAAAAAATAACAAATCATATACGAATAAATAATTATAAAATTTAGAAGAGCAAATAACTAATAAGGCTCACCATATTTTTAATATTATGATTGGTGATGTGAAATTTATATAAACAAATATGTGGAATAACTCTTTCAAATGTAGTGAAATTTAGATGATCGAATTATTTTAAATTTAAAAAGGTGAATATTCTTGTTACATTAAAAAAGGATTCAATTTTCAAGTTCATATATTGGCACAACTATAGAAAAAAGTTTAAAAAACAATTATATTTTTAAATTTTATAGTTGTTACAAGTAATTCTTCACGTACTGTGATTTATTGTTATTCAAAAAATTCATTAGTGAACAAAAAAAGTACTATCATAGATTTTTACATTCAAAAGGGACTAATATTGTCAAATAAAATTTAGTATATAATTTTCATATTTAAAAAAATAATAAATGTTTTCTATTATTTTAAAATGTAAAATATTTCTTTCGATTACCATTTATGAACAAAAAATACTCACGTGCAAATGAATAGGTTTCGAGATCAAATTATAAAGAGGAAAAATGTGTTTTTTTTTTTCTTAAAAGATGATAAGCAGATCAAGCATGGCAAAATAAAAAACAAGAACATGAAATTTGTATGAACATTATTTTCCCAATAAGTTGTAAATTTTGTTCATTTTTTTTTAATGTTTCTCATGGGAGGGGGGCATTACTTTTAAAAGACAATAATATGAAAATGAAGAGACATAAAAATATTTATAGAATTATAAAAATGAAAATAAAAAATTTAGTTTTTTTTTTGTCGATTCCGGTCCTAATTCCGGTTACAGTGGGGTCACGGTTCTGATTTCATAACCGAAACCGCCGGTTTTGGTTCCAGAACTGGAAATTGGCCTTGTCTAACCCAACCGTAACAACAACGACAAAGACAACAATTATAGTCGGTGGGGAATAAAAAAAAGCATTTTCTAGGGGACAAAATTATATACCATTAGTAATAAAAATATGTATCTTAAATTTGGAGAGGGGGTGGGGGAGAGGGGGGGGAGTGGTTTAAAATTCTAATTTTATAAAGATTTAATTGAATTTTTTAGTTTTTTACATATAAAAAATAAAAATTTTCAAATTTTGGGAGGGGATAGAGAAGAAGGGCTCCCCTATACAAAGTCAACTATATAGATCATATATCTTCCAAAATATACCAAGAGAGACTCAACTACATAAAGAGAAAAATATAGCGTGGAAAACTCAATATATTGGGGCATTCTGTGAAACGAGTTTATATATGTGACCTGCGATCAATTCAAAAATTAACATATCAAGTATAAAAAATTAGCGTATCAATTTTCAATTCAAAAGTATCAAAATTTCAAATTAGAGTATTAAATTTTCACTTTAGCGTATCAAATTTTCAAATTAGCGCAAAAAATATTCACTTTAAAGTATCAAATTTTTAATTTACTATATCCAATAAATAGGCTACCAAGTATAAAAAATAGCGTATCATGTTTCATATAAGTTTTTGCGTTATATAAGTGTTTTTGTTGAGGGAAATTGACAAAATTATTATTTAAAAAAAAAAACAACAATTCAATCTAGACAAGCAGCAAATTACATATCTCACAACATTCCCATAATCCCATTCTTTGCACTGACCAAATCTCTATAGCAGACAAAAGTAACTTTGTGCCAAAACCTCACTTTGCCATCCCTTTAGGTTTTTTCATCTCACGTAATATCAGGGAAGAAAAAGTAAAGAAACTAAAAAGTAGGGTCCAAAAGAATTATTTTCTTCCGACATACCAGAAAGTATAAATTATTTTTAATACTATTAGTCACTAATGCGGCATTAAAATAATTTGTAGAAAAATTTAACTTACAGAAAGTGGACAGAATCTTGATTGAATTTTAGTCTTAACTTAGCAGCTCTTTGTTTTTTTTTTTTTTTCTTTCTTCTTCTTTTCCCTTTTTATTTATTGGCTTAATTTTCTTTACTATCCCTTCATTCTCTCTCTGATGCTATTTGGTCCTTTTCCTCTCATAAGAGCTTATGCTGCTTTAGTGCTTTTGCCATTGCTGTTGGATGCCCTCTTTCTCTTTGCCCTCTGAAAAGTATAACCTGCTCATTTTCTTTCATTGAATATTTTGTGTGCTTGTATACTTATTTTGCCTTGTTGAGTAATGCATAGCATCCTAAAGTTTTGAACAATTTTTTATGTTGTATCAAAACATGTTTTATTAGTTTACATCTTGTTAGTTATAACTTATTGCAAATCACCCTAATTATTGATAAGATGGTATCTTGTGAAGCTGGTCTTTTTTTTTTAAGGCAATATTCCTCTCAGCGGGTTGGGAGTGCCAGTCCCAAAAATATTATTAAAATAATATTTCAAGTTACAGCTTAACAAAATAAAAATAATAATAATAAACCAGGGATACTATCCCTATACACTATTAAGAATCCTAGAAAACTATTCGAAAACTAGGTAGCTATTGCTGATCCAAAACAATAGCTCCACGTACCATCTCCGGAAGCATTCTAAGATGCCTGAACTCTACCTTAGATCCCAAGTCACATCCAATCCTTGCCAGAATAGAAGCCGGAATATTACCTTGACTATGAATATGAGAAATGCAACCAATACAGGCAGTCCAAGCTTCCTCCATCAAACCACGAATCCGCCACGGGGCGCCTGTTTTCCTTCTCATACATATCACAAGAGGCAACGAATGAAATTCAACATCAAAACCCTCCCAAGAATTCCTAACACAAAAACGAATTCCCTCCACTAGAGCTTCAGCCTCTGCTCCCAAACTCGTATGTCCACTACAGGGTAGCGCAATTGCACCCACAAAATGTCCCCGAGAATCACGAACCACCACACCTCCCCCACCACGGCCACCCTGAACACAGCCCAATACATTCAACTTCATGCGACCCTCTGATGGAGGAAACCATTGGACACTTATGACACGATAAATAGGTCGCCAAGAACCAACATTATCCACAACCTGCTGCCACGAACCCCAATCTAATCCCAAACGAAATCGCCCATGAACCAAAACCTTGATATGCCTCAGGATATTATGCACCACCTTTCCTAGATCGACACACCCACCATCAAAAAGGACAGAATTACGCAACGTCTAGATACACCAACAAAGTATGAGAGGCGTGACCCGCACCACAAACCTTCCAACCTTTGTACTACGAGTACCCCACCAATTAAAACACCTTACCCTCCAAGCTCTTTCCTCCCCAAGAATACCCATACCAGAAGAAAATTGTCGCCACACAAAGGCTGTAAAAGGACATGTCCCAAACAAATGTTCAATAGACTCCTCTGCCTCCCCACACAAGCAACATCGAAATGGACCATAAATTCCGACCGACTTAAACCATTCTGCCAATGGGACCCGCCGACACCCTGGTCTAGTCATGAAGATGGAAATCTTAATTGGCAAGCCTTTGTACAACACCCGGGAAAAGAATGGATGCGGGTCCAATGACCCCCGAAAAAGCTCAAAAGTCGACGCTACAGTAAATTGTCCACCAGGCACTAAATCCCAATAAGGTTCAGTCAACCCACAAAAATAATGTTTCAGAATCAAAACCACATACTCCACCGGCACATAATTCAAAATTTTCTCAATGAGCCACTGGCCATCCTCTCGGAAGTTAGACATCGAACAATACCCCAAGGATGGAGCAAAAGCCGCTAAACTCCCACATACCAACCATCGATCATAAAAGAAGTCCCCACCAGATTCTCCAAGAAACCAACCAATATGCTCCTCCACCGTATCCCGAATACGCAGCATCCTATGCCATACAGTCGACGTCGACGCCCGAAGGGGAACCACCGCGGGGTGAAACTGCAAACAATACTTCCTTAACAAGAAATCAGCCCATAAAGAATTACCTTTCCGAAAGCCCCACCAAAGCTTAGCAGAAAAAGCATCCATAATAAAATCTAACCGGCGCACTCCCAATCCCCCAGCATGGACAGGCCTGTATACCTTCTCCCAACTCAACCAATGAACGCCTCTATGATTATCCTCACATCTCCACAAAAAGGATGCAAACAGCCTCTGAAGCTTAGAAATAATTGTTTTAGGCGGGTCACATGCAGCAATCAAATGGACATGTAAAGGCATGAGTACCGACTTTAACAATATCAGACGTCCCCCACTAGACAATAGGCCAGTCTTCTAACCACCCAAAACCCGTCGAACTTTCGTAACCATCTGTTGAAAATAGTTGACCCTTTTCCGACCAAAGAAAACTGGGCAACCCAAATAAGACATGGGAGTAGCGCGATGCGTAAACTCAGTAATACGGGACACACGATGAGCTATACTGCTTTTCGGGTGTACAAAGAAGCCACTTTTAGAAGAATTAACTAACTGTCCAGAGACGTCCTGGTATTCCCTTAACACCCGCATAACTTGCCTCAATGCCCAGCGATTACCAGCCGAAAATATCAACACATCATCCGTATATGCCAGATGAGTCACTGGCGGAACCCCCTTACGCCTACAATAACCACTATACCTTGGGGACTTTGGAAGTTCATTAAGCCACCATGAAAGGTATTCAGCAGCAATAACAAACAACGCAGGAGATAATGGATCCCCCTGCCGGAGACCCCGTGATGAAGGGAAAAAACCTGCCTGGTTACCATTAATAATGATCGAAAACCAACAGTTAGAAAAACATCTATATACCATATCAATCCATTGCTCTCCAAAGCCTATTTTTCGCAAAATTTGGCACAAATAGCCCCAAGAAACCTTATCATAAGCCTTTGCCATATCTAGTTTGAGGATGACATTAGCACCACGGGCCCGAGCAGACAAATCACCAACAAGTTCCTGTGCCAAGACCACATTTTCCACAATCGCCCGCCCTTGGATAAAGGCACTCTGATTACTGGATATAATACGAGGGAGGACTTCAATCAGTCTGTTTGCCAATAGCTTTGAAATAATCTTATTCAGAACCGTGCATAGACTTATAGGCCGAAAATCCCCAAACGATCTCGGATTCTCACATTTCGGAATAAGCACCACCAAGGTTGAAGTATAACCCCTCGGCAATTCACCCCCACAAAAGAATTCAACAACAGCCTTATGAATATCAGCCCTCACAATCTCCCAAGCAACCTAAAAAAATTTACTTGAGAAACCATCAGCTCCCGTAGCACTGTCACAATTCATGTCCATCACCACCTGACGAACTTCCTCCAGCAGCGGCAATTGCTGAAGCTTCTCACTTTCCTCTACCGTTAATCTCTGTTTAGGAAATCCCGGCCTTATATTAATGTTCCCAGTCCCACATTCCGCCGTAATTGCTGAAGCTGGTCTATATATACAGTGTCGTGATTTAACGCATGATAAAAACGACAATAAATTAAAACTATAATTTCAACAACTATTAATTACCCGTTTCATTTATGAATCGCGTCTTATATAAGAGATTTTGTAATTATTGATATTGTAAACAAATTTCAATACATAATTACATGCACCCAATTTCTCTTAGTTATAAGCACCATATTTGTTTATAAGTAGGCAATCAAATAAAGACAAAAGGCTGCCTTAAGATGGCAAAAGTCAAAAAAAATTGTCAAATCCTATGAAATATTAATCACGTTAATAGTTTAAACTTAAAATGCTCCCCAAACAAATGAGACTAGATGAAACAGGTGGACTAAGATGTGATTCATATAAAGCACCCCTTAGTATTTATATGGTGTTGTAGATTAAATAATGCCAAAGCACAGCATGTGCATTGTGTACTTATGCTAATTAATATGCCATGTTATGCACACAAATGTTTTGCTATCCACTTAAATTAGCAAATATCCTCATCTTAGCAATTGAGCCAATTTGAGAAGTGTTAATGACTATATAAAATATTCAAAATAGATAATCAAGATATAAACTCAAAATTAGTGAAACTTTTATTATAGTCTTTTGATTTTTTTTTTCCTTGATTATAAAAATACATAAAAGACATTAATGCTTGTTAGAGTGTACAAAAGAAGGAATTGTCTTCCCCATCATCAAAAGTCTATAAAATATATATATATATATATATATTTTTAAAAAACTTTCTCAAAAGACCTTAAAGCTTTTATTTCTTTGTCTGCCATTAATTTCCCCATAAATATTTACAAACACATCACTTGTGTCTGTCACCCCCTATAGCCTATACAGTCCTTCAAACTGCCTCTTCACAAACTCAGCCAGAAAATCAGTTCATAGGCCATTTTCTGGCTGTTCCATCATATCCTTCCATCCCTTTTCTCCTCTGTCCCTTCTTGCTAGCTTCATCATAAGATATCACACCATTCACATAGGCTTTCTTTAAAAAGTTATAATTCCATTGCAGCACCATAATCACTCCACATTGCCCTTTGTTTGATGATCTTTTTTTTTTTTTGAATATTATATGTGAAAAAGTCTCCATATCTATAATAGTATTCACCAATGAGCTAAAGAAAGATATTATCTTTATAATTATTCTTGAAGAAAGACTTCATTTTCCTTCTTGAACAACAGTTTCAGAGGGTGAACAAAAGAGTAAGAGTGGGTTGAGGAAAAAGTTCCAATCTTTATTTTAAAAAGGCCATCTGGGATTTGTGAATCATCCCATTTTCCTGTTTTTGGAACCTAGAAAAACCCTTAAGTTTTGTCAAAAGTAAGTGAAAAATGATCACAATCACTGACCTTTACCATGTTCTCACAGCTGTTGTTCCTCTGTATGTGGCTATGATCTTAGCTTATGGTTCAGTGAGATGGTGGAAGATTTTCACCCCGGACCAGTGTTCAGGGATCAACAGATTTGTTGCTCTTTTTGCCGTTCCTCTGCTTTCTTTTCACTTCATAGCAACCAACAATCCGTATGCTATGAACTACAGGTTCATAGCGGCTGACACTCTTCAAAAAATCATTGTCCTTGTTGTTCTAGCTATCTGGTCAAGGACCAGCGCAAGAGGATCCCTTGAATGGTCCATCACTCTGTTTTCTCTGTCAACACTTCCCAACACACTTGTAATGGGGATTCCTCTCTTGAAGGGTATGTATGGTGATGCCTCAGGAAGCTTAATGGTTCAAATAGTTGTGCTTCAATGCATTATTTGGTACACATTGTTGTTGTTCTTGTTTGAATATAGAGGTGCAAGAATGCTCATTGCTGAGCAGTTTCCAGACACTGCAGGGTCTATAATATCCTTTAAAGTTGATTCTGATATTATTTCTTTGGACGGGAAAGAGCCATTACAAACTGAAACTGAGGTTGGGGAAGATGGGAAGCTTCATGTCACCGTGAGAAAATCTACAAGTTCAAGGTCTGAAATTTTCTCTAGGAGATCTCATGGGCCTAATTCTGGTGTTTCAATGACACCTAGGCCATCAAACTTGACTAATGCAGAGATTTATTCTCTTCAGTCGTCAAGAAATCCTACTCCGAGGGGCTCAAGTTTTAACCACACTGATTTCTACTCAATGGTGAACGGAAAGAATGCTAGTAATGTTAGTCCTAGGCAATCAAATTTTGGGAACTTAAATTTTGATGAGGAGAATGGGATTGGTGGATTTGCAAATGTCTCCAGGACTAACGGGGTTTATGCACCGGGGAATGCAGGGTACCCTGCGCCTGCTAGTGCCGGAATTTTTTCTCCGGTGTCCGGGCCAGGGGCAAAAAAGAAGCCTAATGGGACTGATGCTAGCAAAGATCTTCACATGTTTGTTTGGAGCTCAAGTGCATCACCAGTTTCCGAAGGAGGAATTCACGTGTTCAGGGGAGGAGACTATGGAAACGAACTTGGAGTTGGAGCTCACCCAAAAGGTTTGAACTTTTTTTCGCACATCTGGCTTGAATATTATTTGTTAAAGTCATGGGTTTTGACTATTATGTTTGTGTTAGTTACATGTCTAGGTTTGGTTATGCAAGTGATTATGTGTTTGCCATAAATTTTTCTTGGACTTTTATGCAATCTTATGTGACTTAATTTGTCCTGTTCAAATCTATTTTTAGATTGGAACTTCTTTAATTAGTTTGTGGATGAAGTGGGGTTTGTTTGTTTATCCATCTTTCCATATGAAATTGCGCTCTAGAATGGGCTTTCATAGTGTTGATGCTGCTTTTCATTGCACAATCCCTGAAATTGTGGTTCCAATTTGTCTTTCTCTGGGGACATACTTCCACTAGTGTCATTCCTTTGCAAACACTGAACCTATTTTCCTATATTAGACAAAATTTACATCATAATGGTTCTTTTTGTCATAGTGGTTTGTCAATAATTTACTAGTTCTATTGCTTATGATTATATTTTAAACTAATGTAGATTATGATGAGTTTGGCCGAGATGAATTTAGCTTTGGAAATAGACAAGGTGCAAATGGCAGTGACCGTGAAGGGCCTGTTTTATCAAAGCTTGGTTCTAGCTCTACTGCTGAGCTTCATCCCAAAGCCAGTGCTGAAGACATCAAGGCAACTTCAATGCCTCCTGCTAGTGTTATGACCAGGCTAATTTTGATTATGGTGTGGAGGAAACTTATTAGGAATCCTAATACTTACTCCAGTCTCATTGGTGTTACATGGTCCCTGATCTCATTCAAGTATGCATATAAAGATTACATCCACTCAAGTTTACTTCATTATTTCAGTACGTTTGAATTGATGTCACAATCATTTTCCATGATTTTTGTAGGTGGGGTATTGAAATGCCTGCGATAATTGCCAAATCCATTTCCATATTATCTGATGCTGGTCTTGGAATGGCCATGTTTAGTCTTGGTATGCTGTAAACAAAGCCTTTACTGGATTTTTTTTTTCTTTTTTTTTTGCGATATATTTTAACCCATTTTACTTATGGAATGGAATTGCAGGTTTGTTCATGGCCTTGCAGCCTAGACTCATTGCTTGTGGCAAAACAATTGCTTCTTTCTCCATGGCTGTTCGGTTCCTAACCGGACCTGCAGTCATGGCTGCTTCTGCAATCGCAGTTGGATTGCGAGGAGTCTTGTTACATATTGCAATTGTTCAGGTTAAGAATCAACAGAAAAATCACATTTTGATTGTCAATTTCGCATTTCTAATTCAATACATTTATGATGAAGTTTAAATGGTTTACATTTTACAGGCTGCTCTTCCACAAGGAATTGTTCCCTTTGTCTTTGCAAAGGAATACAATGTTCATCCAGATATCCTAAGCACAATGTTAGTATCTACAAACATTAATATTATAAACATGTTCAAATGTTGCACTTTTTTTTCTGTTTGTGTTAAAGGTGTAAATGACATGACTTGTTACAAAAACAAACAATTTTGACACTTCTCTTTCTTGATAATGACAATTGCAGGGTCATATTTGGGATGTTAATAGCACTACCAATCACTCTAGTCTACTATATTCTATTGGGGCTGTGAACTCTTGAAGTTTGAAGTTTGAAGTTTGAAGAATTATCAAAGCTTGCTGAAAGTAAAACTACTAATCACTCAAGCACTGACCTTTTGACATTGGTTGTTTCTTTTGGTTTTTCAGTGATCTAACAGAACATAGAATATGCAGTAAAGTAGTAGTAGTAGTGATGAGATGATGAGAAGATGGTAGAAATGGTGGGGAGTTGGATCCAACAAGGCTCTGATAATATAGAGAAAAAGGCAGAATGAAGAAGTGTAAAATATTGATCATTGGGCAGCTCAGTTCAGCTAGAAAATTTGTTTTTGGCTTTACTTTTTCTTCCCTTTTTTCTGGACATTGTGTACTGCTTTTGTTCTTTTCATGAAGAAAGTGAAGCTGTTTTTCTAGTTCACATACATACTAGTACTACCACTGTCTACTTTCTACCTTCGTCTTGAAATGGTCAAAAAAGCTTTACCTAACTGGAATCTCTATGCAATAAAAAATAAAGGGATTTTGTCTAAACATTCTGACAAGAGAAAAGAATTAATTAAAATATTGTTCATTTTTAATCAATTAGATAATTTTAAGTCCTCTATATATTCTTTTAATCAAACAACTTTAAACAGAATAGAAGTGATCTAATCTTAGTATGTATGGGTTTCCTATTATCTTTTTCCACATTTAAGTCAATGTAAGAAGAAATTATGTTTGGTCGTACAACAACTAAACGGTTATTTCACTAAATGAAATTGCTTATTTTTACTAAATGAACTTGGTAAGGTCAATTATAAATCACACTTTGTCAACATTAATAACTACTAAGCATTTATGTTTCACCAAATGAGATAAGATGAAGTCAATTACAAAGCACACTTTGCCAACAACAACAACGCACTAAGCATTTATTTTATTAAGTAAAATTAGTTATATAAATCTCAATGTAAATAATAACAATTAAGTGTTTATTCTATTAAATAAAGTTAACTATAAGTATAAGACAAAACTTTTATCTTATTAAGTGAAATTAGTTATATATATCTCACTATCAACAACAAGACTAAACGTTTATCCTGCAATTTTATAAATCGCACTTTTCTGTAATTGGTCTAAACTTATTTTTTCATTCATACGTAAATATAACATATTTTCTTTTATGATATCTTTCCAATTCCCTGCTTGGCATGGTAAGAATTTTAAAATTTGACAGTGAGATTAATTAGTGCTTTAAATTGGGGCACAAACGAAGCATGAAATTGGAAGCTTTTTGCTGTCCAAATGAGCCTACCAATTTCACAATTTTAGCCAACCCATAATTGATTAGGAAAAAGCTTTTGAGCAGCAGCGGCAGCGGCAGCAGCGCAGGAGCAGCAACAGAGCATAATATCTAACGTCCTACGATGGTAGGGCTGTGGGGGCTCAGGTGTAGGATTGTAGGGCTTGTCGGTTCATTTATATCTTTGCAGTCTTTGCTCCCTCCACCAAGGCATCCTTTGGCAGTCCTTGCCCCACTCGAGACTGGATGCTGCACGTAATATTTATTACCGCTCCTGTAAAAAGTTAAATTCAGATATCTTATTTTCATTTTTTTTATCACAAAAACTCGTGTAAAATTTATGATATATAAAATTTAATTCATTTATAAAATGATAATTAATTGCATATTAAAATTAAAATTTTAATTTTATACTAATTTATTATATATTAAAATTGTGATTAATTATAATCAGCTTCATAGCAGGCCGACTTTCTTTCATTTTCTAGGGGGTAATGCAATGAGTATAAGTTACTTATGGATACTTGCATTTTACCCCTTAAAAAAAGTCCAATTAAAGTTGAAATTGCCTCTATTTTTTTTAATCACAAAAACTCGTGTGAAATTTATGATATATAAAACTTAATTCATTTATGAAAGTACAATTAAGCGTATTAAATTTATAATTCTAATTTTATACTAATTTTATTATATATTAAAATTGCGTTAACTATAATCAGGTTTATAGAAAACCAACTTTCTTTCATTTTCTAGGGGTAATGCAATAAGTATAAGTTACTTATGGATACTTGCATTTTACCCCTTAAAAAAAGTTCAATTAAAGTTGAAATTGCCTCTATAATTTCAGGTATTACTTAACTACCCTACATGATGTAAATGTATTTCATTTTACTCCCGTTATTTATGATACAAATTAATGTGTATATAAAATAGACTTCAATAAATTTAGAACACAGCTCTCAAATTTAAAATTTGTATGGAAAAAAATATGTTGAAAATAAAAGTTTAACTCTTATTTTGAAATATTAAAAAAAATGAAATAATTGACAAAAATAATGAGTATCTTTGTTTTTGTAGGCAACACAAAGAAAAAGAACATTGATAACCTAATTAAGGCCTTCTTGATGTTGAAAATGTTCAAATTAACTCATAATTTTAAAATTTACAAATTACTTTTGTAAAATTTGATTGATGATTTTAGAAAAATTTCGTGATGATTCATTTTAAATCAACAATAGAGAGTATTACTTGTGATCAATTCAGATAAATCCAAACAAAATAAATATTTTAAACCCATATATTTGTGTATATTTAAAAAAAATGACCTTAATCACAGAGAAATAATTATAAGTTTATAAACAATAGGAATGTAATTTGAACATTTTCCAAATAACAGAGGAACTTTTTGTAATTTATCCCTTCTCGAAACATGCATATATATCCCATTTGATCATTACTTGTCCAAAATATATGAGTTGAATATTGAAACTCTTAAAGCTCCTAGAGGAAAACTAATTCTTGAGATAAATTGTCATTCAAATATTTTCCTTCATAGGATATCTACCAATTCCATTCCTATGACACAACTGAATAAATTGAAGTAAATAGTGATCTAATTGAAATTTCAAAAAGTAAACTCAAACTATGTAAATGTTTGTTGTACATGTACTAAAATCAACTTAAAATTCTTTTGCAGTATCATTCATATGAGAAAAATTTTAGTAAAAAAAAAGATGAGAAACTCCCAAAATAGCCATTGACATTACACAAAAAATTTATTTTGTCATCCACATTTAAAATGACGCATTCTACTTACTGGCATTCAAAAAAACGCATCAAATTAGTCACTCAACCAAACTCTATTAAGTTTTTTAACAGAAAAACACACGTTCACATCACGAGAAACTTAATGAAAGAGCAAAAGTTGAAAATCGATTTATCCTTCCAACGAAACCCTTCAATACAATGATTTATTCATTATTCGTCACCTTCTATCAGTGGAAGGTTTCTCTATTAGCGACAAAATATGATTAAATCATGAAGACTTTTGTTTGAAAAATAAATCAATTTTCCTTTTTACCCATTTATATAGTGGTACATTATGTGAACATACATTTTCTTTGTTAAAAAAAAATCTAACAAAATTTAGTTAGTAACTAATTTAATATATATTTTTAAATATTATTAAATAAAATACATTATTTTTAATATAAATAATAAAATATTTTTTTTTGTACAATGTAATTGTCTATTTTGCTCGTAAAAAAAAAAAAAAATGAATGCTATGGCTCCATCACTTAGAATGGGTGGTCCATGTGTTTGGTTATTCTGGTGGGATAATCTTGTACTGAAAACATTTGAGCCATTTATTTAAAACATGTATTGAGAGAGGATTGGACATGTCTGTATTGACTGAACTGAAAGAGTACCAAAGCTGAAATAATTCATGCCTTGTATGGTGACAGTTCCATTTAAATCACTGTTCTTCTACTGTACCAAAAACCCTCGTGTCACCAGCTATGGCTCCTCATTTTAATCAACTTGCCTCCAACTTAGTCGTCTTGTTTGACAGCGGTTTATGATGTGAGTTGTTTCTTTCCAACTTCTTTGTCTCGATTGTCAGTTAAATATGATTTGTAAGGTAAATTTCTTCTTGTCCCGTCCAACTTCCTTAGAACTAGATCGGTAAATTTTGGGTAGATAGAATGCAGCACAAATAAGTCAAGTTGGATTCGGGAGTATAGTCTTTACTTTTCTTTTTTTTTTGTGATTTATATCCCAACTTACATTGCGATATACTGGATCCAAGTCAATCGTCCCCTAACCACCCTGAGGAGGTAAATCGCAAGATATACAAGCAAATGTATACTAGTCTCACAGTACCGGCCCAAACTGGGTACCAAGGGTAATCTTCCTTTGGTTACCAAGTCATCATTCCTCCCCCAAACTGGGTACCAGTGCTAATCTTACTTTGGTCACCAAGTCATTACTCCCCCAAAGAGTGTTAGATGATGCTCCTCCAACGAATTCTTTACTTGCGTATGTACCCCATGAAGACTTGAAATTACACAAATATTCCTCAATCCTATTTATCCATAATTAGGAGGAGATTTTTGTTGAAGTCAGGAATTGAACTCCTGAACTCCAACTCCCATAAGTACTTAATGCCTAGATGATGATCATTGAGCCAAGTACTCATGTTGCTATAGTCGTTACTTTAGTGTTGGGTGGGGTAGATAAGAATAGAGGTAAGTTAAAAGAGTCCTCTTTAGACTTTAGAGTAGTTTTCGAAATATGTAAATTAGAGTTAGCACTCTCCATATGTAAGTTAAAAGACAGGTTAGATTGTATGGTTAATAAAAAATGCATCACTCATGCCCAAGATAATACTAATAATAATAAGGTTCCCAACTTCACGATAATTGGGGAAAAGGAAAAATTTGAGGTAAAGTTATGGTAATTAACTTTTGCACAAAAAAGCTATGGAAATGTATGAGAATTAGTTGTAATATTAGAGATTTGAATAATATATTAAAAAAACGGAGCTATTAGTAGACATGACCACAGTTCTGTAACCGTCAATTTCTGGTTCTATGATTATTGGTTAAGGGGCAGTTTCAGTTTCGATTATAGAACTGTCATTTCTAGTTCCAATTTGGTTTTGGTTACGATTACGATTTTGTTTCGATTCCAATTTTTATTCCAGTTTTTAGTTCCGATTTCGATTTCAATTCCACTTTTAATTTTGATTTCCATTGAAATAATGATTAAACTATCAATTGAAAATCAAATAGTACAATATAATAATATAATTAGAATAATAGTTAGAATTAAACTTAATATATAGAGTTTTTAGAAGAATACAACTAGGAAGGATTAGATAAGTGGGATTCAAAGATATAAAATAATAAGAATATTAAAGAAATAATAGTTAAAATTGAACTAATATATAGAGTTTTTAAAAGAATAGAATTATGAATGATTAGATAAGTGAGAAAGAAAGATATAGAAAGGATAACAGTATTGAAAGAATGATTGAACTATTAATTAGAATTCAACTAGTATATTAGTATAATAGAATTATAGAATTATAATAATATAATTAGATAAATTGATACCTTAAACTGAAATCTAAATGGCTAAATCCTAAACCTTAAACTCTAAATGTAGAATATAGAGTTTAAAAAATTAAGAAATAATATTAGAAAAAAATTATGTGACGAAAATGAAGAGATATAAAAATATTTATACATTCATAAAAATGAACAATAATAAGATTTTTTTTTTGACGATTCAAAATTAAATCGGAACCGTCAGTCCCAAACTGTGGGGACCACAATTTCGGTTTCAGAACTGAAACCGCCTATCTAGTTCCGGTTAGAACTAGAACCATGACCATCTCTAGCTATGAGTACTCATCATGTGGAACTTAGGGCTAATTGTTTATACATATTTTGGGTTTTTTTTTTTCACAATTCTATTTGACTTGTTTGCTTTGTATTGTTTTTCTACAAAAATTTTTAAAACTGAAGACAATTTTACAATATTTAATTTTACTATATTGTTTTTATTAATAAAATATTAAAATTAAAATTTATTTTTAATTTTTTAATAATAAGCAATTTTTCTTAACATAAATTCCCATTAAAATAAACTCATAAATTATTAATTCAACTTTGAATTTTAAAACTTTCATTAATAAAAAATATTCTCCAATAAAAATTTCTGCCAAAATAAAGTCATCAGCCTAGACACTCTTAAAATATTTCTTTGTTATGAGAAATTTTGAGAAAAAAATTGCATTAATAAATTAAAAAATACCCAAGAAAAAAAGGGAACCTTAATTAGTGTTATTCAATATGAATCTCTCTCTCTTTTTTTTTGGATGGAAGAAGAATAATGATTCTAGACGAGATTGCTGATCATTTATTTTGGAACAATAAGAACTACACATATAAACAAATAGCTAAGTGAAAATAACAAATATTTTGAGTTGTGCAAAAGTAAAGGAAATGCTCCCTTTAATTTACTTTTGCAGTCTTATAATCATATAATCATAACTTATTATAGTTATTATGAATTCTGTCAGAAAAAAATATTCCTGCAATCATTTCATATAATCAAAAAGCTATCCCATGTATTTAGGTAAAGTATTCTCCAATAACAAAAAGGCAAAATTTTTTTATTAAAAACAAAAAAGAGAATCAATTTTTTTATAGAAAAGAAATGAGACATCATACTTAAAAATATTAACCTTTCAGCTCATGATGCGGAAAAGTTGTCGATGATATAGTTTAGAAAGATAAAAAGTTTTTAGGCTTAGTTTCTGAGGTTAGGGGAGAAATGATTATTTTTTTTAAAAGTACAAATTTTAAGTTGTGAGAAAAAAAATTGGTGAAATATTTTAATGTTGTTTGAGAGTGTGGAAAAATATACATATGATGATTGTAGAATTATTTGTTAGTATAAATTTATCCTATCAACATTTAATGCACGGAATTTACATTTTTAAAATCTTCAAGGTTTAAATCCAATTTCCTCTTCAAATTTTTCTAAAAATAATTTTTAGTTTCTCATTATCCCATTTCTCTCCAAATCCCCCTTTCTTTTATTAAACATTTATCTTTTTCTCTCCAAATCCTAGCTCACAAATTAAGCCTAATTGAAACAAAATAAACAAATGACACTAGAACTAAAGTAAAGTAAACAAATATATTTTTCTTTGGCATATAGTTAATTTTGCTAATTCTTAGTGAGGTGCCTCTTTTAAAGGATCTTTACCTAATTAATACTCAAAGGAATCATGCAAGTTGATGCTATCTTTGGTGAATGATATGATGATTAATCCAGGTTGTGCTAATATTTAATGGTTTTTCTTTGGTACATAACAGGCCACCACTTTGTCCAAATAGACACCCTTTTGAACTCTTAAATTTATTTCTTATTCTTGCATTTTTACAATGTACTTCCATGTAGCTTTTGATTCAAAAAGTCAAAAAAAAAAATATTGATTCAACTAAAAATAAATTCCCACAAATTTAATTGCTTTTTATATTCTACTTTTATCCGTATCGAAATTTGTAAAAAGAATATATTAGAATTTATCTTGTTTTCAAATTGAGTTTCGAGAAATTTTCTTGATTTTCTAATTTGGACATTCTCTTGTTGCCTAACCTAATTAAAAATGAAGAATAGGTAGATTTATTTCTTAATTTTATTAGAAAGTTAAATGGTAATTCTTATAAAACTATACTTTCTATAATATGAATCCAGTTGGAATTCAAATTTGTATATGTGGTTGGTACGCAAAAATGAGATTGCAATAGAGATTTTTAATTTTCAAATTTCATCAAAAGTTTTAGAAAATTCTAGAGGGAGATTTTGGAGAAAAAAATGTGTGCTATAAATTATGAAAGAACCTAGTTGTTTTAAGATTTGGGATTAATAGAAATAATTTAAGTAATTTTTGTAATCTTTCAATTTGTTTGAGTGGAAACATGTAAGTCTTTACGTATTCATTTTATTCTTTATTTTTACTTTTTTGTTAATAAATAATCTTGAAAATCTAAATCATAATAAAATACTTATTTCAAAATAAGCAAATCTTATATAACATTACCACCAAAATAAGTTATTTTATAAGTAGATAATAAAGAAATGTGTTTAAATTCAAGCTAATGAATGTACAACGTATAAAGAAAAAGCAAGGAAAATCACAGGCAATAGAAGGTCTCATTGATGGAAAGGTATAGAAAAATTTAATTTTAAATGCCAAAGCCTTTCAAATTTCCATAGGTGGGCTGCCATTTTCATCTTTAATTTTACAATTCGTAAATAATTAAGCACTGTCCCATTGGAGGGGAAAATTTTGCACCAAATTTGTGGGCACCCATTGCCCATTACCATCTTCAATTTAATGCATATTTTGACATTTATTTATTTTTCTTTTTTGGCTCCTATTCTTATTGAATGTGCACAAGAATAAGTTTTGGAGGGCAATAGTACACTATCTCAAGAAATAGTTAAATTTTCTCAAGTTGTTAATTACTAAATATATTTTCGATGTGAGTGTTGATTTTTCATTTGTCTTCTTTGGTTGCAAAGAATATTAGTTCTTGGTAATATTTGTACTTATTTAGAACAATAATGGATGCATATTAAAGAAATTTTTTAAATTGACATCTCTTTGTATGGGATAAGGTGGTACTTGTGATATTTCGGCATGGGATGCATTTTATTTAGCCATTTTTTGGATGGTAGAACCAATAAAAATTTCTTTTTCGATTCATTCCAAGAGTTCGAAGAAAACTATTTGAATAAAGGGTAGAATTAAGATACATATATATATATATATATACATATCAAACTAAAAATATTAAGTATGATAGACATTTTATTCTTGAAGATAATTGCATTTTGATTGAGTTATTAATATTGATATACGGAAAAGGAAAAAAATTAAGATAGAGAAAAAAAATTCTTCTTTTGAACCCTCCCAATCAAAAAATGATAGTAATAATAAAGTGATATCTCTTTGTATGTTTAGGAATGGCTAAATTAAAAGTAAAATGATTTGGAAGAGGAGATTATTATGCTAAACTTTGGAAGAACAAGGTTGTTTAATCTTTATTTTTTTATAATTATGATTTTTTAAAATTATTATTGTATGTGCAAATCATTAACTAACAAAATAGTTCTAGGTTTATAATTATAATAATTTCAAAATATAGGATCAACTTAATTAATAAAAAGATCAACCCAATAGCTAAGAAATAAATTAACTCACACAAGGCTAGAGGATGCAAGATTTGGTCCTTAGGGGGCAAGAATTTATCTATGTAAGCTTTGAGAGTATTACTTTTAGTTTCAAAATAATTGGGAAAAGGGGGGGCGGGTTGGTGTGGTTGTGCAGATCCTAATTTTACTTTGGACCTAAGTGAATTTTCAATTTCAAAAATTGTTAAGAACAAGTTTTTTAAATTCTCACTTCTACCTCTGCCATTGGAGATGAGATTCTATGAACAATGGACATCGTTCTAAACATTGGACAATCTCCTGCCATTGTCAATATTATCAATGTGGACATATTGCATCTTAAAGAACTAGATTTGAGAAAATGGTAAAATCACGACACACCAAATTTTTGGATGAATTATTTAAAAAGCTTGTGGATAGAATAGCTCATGTTTGACAATAAATCTCAATTTCTTGTTGTTAATGCTTCATTTATTTACATTGCTATATCATAAATCAAACTTTGAATTAGTGCAAATATAAAAAAGGGACTGGTCTACATAGTATTGATTGTGTGTTTTATTCGGTTATTTCATCAATGAAATCATGATTCTTTATTGTGAAATCTCTTTTATTTTTTCCCTTTAGTGCTAAATATATCTTATCTGAATTCTTTACAATTAAATAAAGGTAAATTATAATTTATGCATGAACTTTGTGGATAGTAACACTTTATTATTTGAATCAAAAAAATTTACATCTTGTCAACATAGAAAAAGGAAAATGAAATTACTGTAATACCAAAATCATTTTTTTTCACTTTGTTCACTTAAGTTAATTTTATTTTCTACACATATTCCTCTCAATTAAAATACTAAGCAAATTTGCCTCTTTTATTTACTTTCACAAAATAATATTGCAAAACTAATCTAAAATGCTTACTTATAAAATTTATGGACACATTACTTTTACTATGATTATTAAACTTAATTAACTTCTAATCAAAGTGGACTAAATAGTATAAATAAAATATAAGTTAAAATACACATCAAATGGGTTTGTAAAAGAAAAAAAGAAAAGAAAAGAAAAGAAAAGAAAAGAAAAGTAAAGAAAAGAAAGAAAAATGTTAAATTTGACGCGAGCTCAGAATGTAAGCTCAAAATTTAAAATAAATAATAAGATATGACAAAATACTACTTCGTAAGCAATGTTTTATTTATTTTCCTATATTTTTTATTTAACAGTATCTTAAATTACAATTACTAATAATTCTTGTTTTATTAAAGTTCTTGTCAAACTAATTAAATTTTTTTTTACAGAATAAAGGAAAAATAGTTTTTAATAACAATACTTTTGTAATATAAAGAAAACTATATTATTATCTAATCTACATAATTACTCTGGAAACTAGATTCTCTATCCAATATTACCATGTTCTATTCTGTTTAATATTCAAAATGACATAGTTTTACTAAAACTAGGCATAAATATCACCAAAATTAATAGGTCCTAACCAAAATATGAGTGAACCCTACTAAGTAATTTTAATCTAAAATAAGATAAAATAAAATAATTTTGGACAAAGATCTCATCTCATTACTCTGAGCCTCAGTAAATAAGGAACAATTTGTTACCAATAATTTTGGTCTTGTTTATGCTATTAGTTTGTTAAATATCTCAGTAAAATTGTTAGAAAGACAAATCTAAGTAATATATTTTTTCTAGATTACTTAAAACCTTAAGGGGCAAATTGAAATTACCTTTTTGAGTATTATAGTCATTTCATTTTGTACTTTTTGATGGATGACCTATACAAACCAATAGTTTTACCGTTAGTTGAGGAAAATGTATATACTTTCATGACTGATAATGACAAAGTGTTAATGTTAGTAAGGGAGTTAGCGATCTCAAAATTTAGAGTGAGGATGCATGTGAGAATGTGTATAAAAAGGAGAAAAAAAACAGAAAGATTGCAAAGTTCACGGGGACAAACTGTAATTAATCCTTTTCTAATTATCCAAATTCCAAATAATTACATGTATTCCAATTCTCTCACTTTTGGCATTGATCTTTCAAAATTTACTAATTAATTCTGTAAAGAAACTAAGAAAGTCACTAAACAAAGACAAATAGCTCTTATTAAAAACCTCTGTGTTATTTTGAAAAAATTTTAAATTATATTTTTATGGTTTAAAAACCTACATATTACTTCCATGTGACTTGCTTTGTTTTGAAGAATATATAAAAAAAATGATGATTTAGAAAAAGAGAGTGTAATTTATTTCAAATCAAACATAATAGAAAATTATAGCTTCATATCGAACGGAATAAATCTATAAAATAAGTATTTTAAATCAACATATTTTGTATATTTTTAGAAAAAATCAAATCACAAGATAATAAAAGATAGGTTTTTAAATTATAGGTGCAATTTGAAAAATTTCAAAATTACGATTTTTTTTTTTTTGAATTTGCCCTTAAAAAAAAGTGACTATGCTTTAATTCTAATGCAGTGTTCTGATATGCATACCATTTTTGCCACAATAACTTGTGAATTGTGATGATGCAAAGTTCTCTAATCAATAATTTCTCCTCTATTAGGCAACAAAATTTTAGCAAAGAAAATTCCCTAAAAACACTTCTCCAACAAAAAGAGTTTGGATCAAGCATACATATTAAAATAAAATTTTTAGCAATTGGAATGAAATTGTTTGCAATGGGATGGCTCAAATTAGTTTGTATGATATGTATTTGAAGCTCTAATTGATTGCCATTGCCATAGTTTTCCACATTTGGATTTCTCCTTCTTCTAAGGCATAATATTCTTCTGCTACTCTGCCACCACCCTCCAATTGCCACTTCAATTGCATGGCCAAGTTGTTCCCTATCCATTAATTGCTGGTGCAACAAAGTCAATTGAAATACCATAAGTTATTGCAATTGAAGTAGCAGTCAAGCACAATCCATTTGTTGTGCCTGAATGGGAGTCAGTCCACTGATAAATAGCAAAATTGTGCCTAAGGGATGAAACAAATGCAGCAGTACTGTTAAAACCGAAAGAAATATATGTAATACTGGAGTTTATGACAAGCCATCACGGATTCTCCTGCCCTGTGTGGATTATTATGTGCAGGATTCCCTTTGAAACTGTCGTTAAATCATCTAGCCAAACTGATCCTTGTGGGTTTAATCCGGCTTCAAATGCCATTGTTGCAATAAGCGATGCAACGACCATTAATGCTTTGCTTTTCTATTCGTACCATTTGAAATTGGATTTGCTGATTAGATTCTTGCAATGTTATTTGGCATTTGAGAACGATCCTGTGCTGTGAAAAGGTTTCGCTTTGTTGCAGTCCTAGGAATGTTTGTTAGTACTGGATTCTGTAATTTGCTCAGCTTTAATGCTCGTGTTCATGAACATAATTTTCAATTTGCTGCTTCTGCTGCTGCTGCTGTGTTGTATTTTGTGGTACAATGTCCATTTTGCAGTAGTGTCGATTTGCATTGTTAGCATTGACATCTACTCTAATAATACTTGATGATCAGCACAAATGCACAACTTCAACTTTGGATTTGAGGGCCTATTATACAATTTAAACAACAAAAACAAATAATTATGGTGCATTTTTGTGAATTTAATAAAGTATCACTCAGTATACTATCCAATAATGCATGTTAGAAAATATTTACAGGATACAATGGATAATACTGTCTCTTACAAGAAAATTACAGTAAAATGTATGTTTTTAAATTATGTAATAAATACACTATTCTTTATCCTATATCTGCTCTTTATTGGTGTGCAAAATAATCTGAACAAAATATCCTTTTAATAAGATGAAGGAAATAGAAGTATGTGATGCACTTTACACACTTCTATTCTTATGCTTGAACAAGAGAAGTGTAATAGCGAAAGAAGGTGTATTATATACTGATGAATAAACTTTATGCCATAAATTTATACAATTTGTAAAAGGATAAAAGTATCGCGACGCTTTACATGTTTTTAAAATCGAATTCAACGTATAATTTTGGCGTCGCAATACAATGAATGTCGTGACACATTATCCATGATGCGTTTCCAGCCTTGGCATCCCTTGAGTAGTCGTGATTCAGTGTCGCGACGCATAAGCCAAGATCAATTCAGTTTCCCTTGTGTTTGCATAAACTAACATTCAATTTGAATTTTTAATAATTGAAAATATTCAACAATGCATTCATTGAAATTTTACACTAATTGACTTTTTTTGTTGTTGTTACTCACGAATTAAAACATTCGTTAACCAATTGGCACATAGTTGGCTAACTTAATTTTGATCGCACCTCATCTCATGAAATGGGAAAGTTTTCAAAATATCTTGAGAATAGAATTTATTGGTGGTTGTTTCAACTTGCACCACTTGCCAAAACGTAGAACAATAGTCCTCATTATCATCAATACAATATGGAATAAGTTATTTCAGACAAACCAATGTCATCTACAGCAAAAGTATATGTCCAATCCACAAACAATGTAGATTGTCATTTTTTATTTTTAGTTTTTGCCTTCCACTATTGCCATTGGGCACACATGTTTTGACCTTGGTTTCTTGAAATATTTCAGTGCCAATATTTTAGTTTGGTGTTCAATGATTAGCAGAATTTTCAAAGTGTCATTAGTAACCCATCCCTAATTAAATCCCTAACACAAACAGCCAAAAAATGGACACATAATGTGGCCAAATCAATAGGTTAAATTACATTTAACTTTTTTTTTTGAAATTTGACCTAACTACCAAATCAACATTGTTTTTTAGTTAAATTATAAAATGAATATTAAATTTAATTATTCATGACAAAGAACCCTATTTTTAGTCAGTTAAAAATATATTATGAAATTTTAGCACTTTACAATAGCTTAATTGCAAAATACTTTCTAAACTTTTAATTTTACCATTTTACCATCCTGAAGAATTAATATTTTGTAATGTACTATATTTTAATAGAAATTATTTTGTGAAAATACAGATTTAGCCAATATAAATGTTAGTTGCCCAAAATATTCTCATTTGGTCGTGTATATTTTCTATAACTTGATTCAATTGAATAATTTTTTCTCAATGTTAAAACTCTTTTTCTCTCAAAAACTCTTTTATTCACTCTCCAAACTTCTATAAATTTTTGGAGAGAGAAAGAGTTTTAACATTGGAAAAAGTTATTAGATTGTATTAGTTCATAAAAAACAATAGAGGGTAATTTAGGTAATTAATATTTATAAGGGTTGATTCTATCTATTCACAATACAAATTCTATTAAAATATTTACATTACAAAAAAAAATGTTAAGTCTAGTAAATTGCTAATATTAAAAGTTTCGAGGTATTTATGATCGAGACATACTTGAAAAGTTATTTTACAATTTACTCTAATATTAATTACAGTTGGTCTCCTGTGAGATAGGTTCATAAATGCAATGACGAGTTAATAGTGATTTTAACGCTCGATACAAGTTGTAGAAAATTAGAATCACGATTTTAGTTGCGATTAATTGTTTGTTTTATATACGAACCACGTCTTTTATACGAATCCCTCTTACAAGATTTTTTGTGTATTAATTATTTTTACATCACACTATGTAATTTAGTCTCATAATTATTTTAGCATAATATTGTCTTTTTTCTTGCTCTGTTGATATTTATTACTACTTACTACGTGCATTAATTTTCTTAGAAAGAACTAGGGATGTTCAACCGGCTGGTTAACCGATTCTGGTTTGTATCGATTTTGGAAAATTTTGCCATAACCAGTTAACCGGTTAAGTTTTTTTTTATTTTTTATTACTGTTGAATACTCTTGAAAGTTAAAACAACAAACTAATAACAAGTTAACTATGTTTGAAATGTAAAATACTAAAATTAAATATTTAATTCAACATATTAAATGATAAAGTTCATGTGATGTAAGAATGTATGGATGTTAAAAAAATTACTTAGTTAATGTACTAATTACTTATCTTAAAGTATTATTTACTTATATAATCTATAAATATACGTATGTATTTAGTTAATGTACTAATTACTTATATTTAGAGGCTAATTTACTAATAACCTATAAATATAATGTATTTAGTTAATGTACTAATTATAAATATTTATGAACTCATAGTATTATTTAAAATCTAAAATAAACTTATTTTAATTACTTGTTATTGTTATTAATTTTAATAATATAAATCAGTATTAATATTTATTTGGTATCTTCTCACTATTATATTCCACCTTATAATAATAGCTAATTATAATAGAAATTACAATAGTTACATATTAAATTTGTAAATCATTAAACCATGTTATTGTTAACCATAATACTCATGTGTTAAAAATTATAATATATTATTAACATTTTTGATTTTACATTATAAAATATATTGTTAATTATAATTTATAAATTAAAGTTAATTAATAAATTTGAATAATGAATAACTTAAATATTAAAATAAAAAAAATATTATTAATTACCGATTTTTCCAACCGAAAACCAGACCAGGTAACTGGTAAGACCGGATAACAGGTAATAACCGATTTCGGTTATCACCGGTTCCGATTCGATTACCGATTTTGCGGTTTTTTTGAACAGCCCTAGAAAGAACAGCCAAATGCAATGGTATAAGGCCATCAGTATCCCTTTGATTCAAGAGTTCATCATCATCGTCAACAGCCACCACCAATTTCTTCAATGATTCTAACCCACCAATCACCATACTTCACACACAAATGCAAAATGATCTCCCCACGTTCAGTCTTTTTCTCTAGCAGCAAATGGACTTGCCTCAACCAACATTTCAAAAACTTCAATTTTGCCTTTAATACCTGCAATATGAACAGGGTTCCCCCCCCTCTTGATAAAAAACAAAACACGTTTTAGGATTGACATTTAACAATTCTTCAAATGCCCTTTTGGCGTTGATGCCAAATGAAGGGGTGACAATTTTTGACGTGACTTATAGCTCTGCAGATAGCTCTCTGTGTTCTCAGCCAAGATTGCAATAACAAATTCCTCATGCCCTCACATTGCTGCAATATCTAAAGGGGTGTAATTGAAACAATTCAAAGAATGTCAAGAATTAATTTATCTTTTTGAAGCAATTTTGATTTAGAGCATTGGTATTGGCTTCAAAGTTCAAAGGCTGGCTGCATCATAAAGCCTGTTCTCCATTTCTAAACCAGGTTCTTAATTTGAATCATCCCAAGAAGAAGCTTCTTATGATTGCTTATATGGAGAAAGAAATTTGTGATTGACCGCAATTTACACTGTTAATGCACACGTGAGTTGGCATTTATTTTAATTGGCATTGATTTTTTGGCAAAGATAAGGAAATCTTTTATTGAAGTCAAAATCAAATAAAATCAATCTATGCAAGGAAGATTGATTTGATGATTAATGCCATGTGGATAATTATGGAACTTATCTTTGTATTCTTGGAAGCTATCCTACTTTGGAAAAGATAAGTTTTGAAGGCACAAGAGTTTCCATCTTCTTATTTAAATTATTTTGGAAATTACCTTGAAGATAATGATGGGACGATTTGGTGATTACGTCCTTCCATTCGAATGGTTTTGGAAATAATTTTGGGATAAACATGGAAGGATTTTTGAGTGCCTATATGAAGCTTTCCATCACACGGTTTTCATGTGTGAGTTTTGTGATTTTTATTCGGTCTTTCTCTAAGACTGTGAACACACTCCTTTGGTGAATATCTTTGATTAAGAGTGTGTTGGCTGTTGCATCGAAAGGTTATATTCTTGAAGGTGCTATCCTTGTGTTTCTTGATTCAAGCATAGAACTCGGGATGACTTCAAACGTGGGCAAGGGGATCTTGCTTAACCATGGATTCCGGGAGGAATCAACATAAGTCGAGGGGAGCTCGCACAATCCGTTCACTGCATAAGTTAGGAAGCAGCAGTAGTTAAGATAAGATGGTGTCTTACCTAGTGTCATACTGAATGTCTTGTAACTTGTGAACATAGTGGATTGTTCTTTCTGGGCGTGGCCCCGCAGACGTAGGCAATTGCCGAACTGCGTTACCAACCTCCTGTCCATTTATTTTCCGCATTTTTAATACTGTTCATTTGCATTTTATTATCGGTGTCACACCCAGTGTTACTCACCCACTGGGACACCGCGCTACTAACCTAGATCTTTCAATTGGTATCAGAGGGGGTCTTCTTTGTTTCTTAGGCGGGATCCGCAGGACTTGATCTTGGTTGTTTGGTGCGATGGACTCTATAAATGAAAGAGGTTCAACAATGCGTCCACCTCTCTTGGATGGAAGCAACTATGCATATTGGAAGACAAGAATGAGGGCCTTTATTAAAGCTATTGATGAGAAGGCTTGGAAATCTATTCTGGTTGGATGGGATCCTCCAACGACTACTGATGCAAATGGTGTCAAATCACTCAAGCCTGAAGAAAGCTGGTCACCTACTAAAGATACCTTGGCAAACAGTAACTCAAAGGCGCTGGCAAACAGTAACTCAAAGGCGCTTAATGCCATATTTAATGGAGTAGATCCAGCACAGTTCAGACTTATTTCCACATGTGTGATTGCTAAAAAGGCATGGGAAATTCTGCAAACTACTCATGAAGGAACCTCAAGTGTAAAGTTATCAAAGATGCAAATTCTGACTACAAGATTTGAAAACTTGAAGATGCTTGAAGATGAAAGCATTACAGAATTCAATGTCAAGCTGTGTGATATTGCCAACGAAGCATTTGCCCTTGGTGAAAGTTTTTCAGAAGAAAAGCTTGTGAGGAAAACCTTACGATCTTTACCTCAACGCTTTGCTCATAAAGTTACTGCCATTGAGGAAGCAAAAGATATCTCAAAAATGAAGCTGGAAGAATTGATGGGATCCCTTATAACATTTGAGATGAATCTGGGAGTAGACATGGAAGCAAAGAAAAACAAGGAGCTTGCCTTAAAAGCAGAAATACAGAAGTTGGACAATTCTGGAGATGATGACCTTGGGGACTCCTTGGCTTTAATATCTAAAAACTTCAGCAAAATACTGAAAAGATATGGCAGAAGTAATCCTAGTGTCAGAGGCAGTGTCAGTAACTCCAAGAATGAGGTGGCAAATAATAGAAAGAACAGGGAAGAAAATAATATGTCTGATCAATCATTCAAACTTAAAGGAATTAAGTGCAGAGAATGTGAAGGTTATGGGCATGTTCAGGCAGATTGTGCTAATACACTGAGAAGAAAGAGGAACTCACTCAACACAAATTGGAGTGAAGATGATTCAGACAAAGAAGATGATTTTCAGAACAACCATGTGGCTCTTACCACTAAGACAGAACAATCTGATCATGACAAGAAAACGGATGTTACACAGAGTGTCACTGGAAATATGTCAACCTATCTAGATGAAGATGAAGATTATGTTACAGAAGAAGATATTCTGGTGGAATTCAAGAATCTTCATGACAAGTGGACTGAACTTTCTAGAGTGAATCAGCAACTTCATACACAGGTTGGAAATCTGCAAAACGAAAGGGACAATCTTCAACAATCTCACACTGATCTGGTTATCAAACTGAGAGTAAGCCAAGAGGAAGTAAATAAATTGACCAACGAGTTAAATCACTTAAAGAAAGGAGTTAAGATGCTAAATTCAGGTGCTTCCAAGTTGGATGAAATTCTTAAGGTTGGTCAATCGAGTGGTGACTACACAGGACTGGGGTACAAAGGAGAAAGCTCAGTGTCACAGCCCATGTCACAAATGATATCACAGTCAGTGTCACTGTCAGAGAATAAATCCAAAGGGGTGCAGGTTGCTGTGAACAGGTCACATTCTTATTACTATCATGCTCATAACGAAAGAGGTAACAGATTTATACCTGTTTGTCATTACTGCAATCGTCTTGGTCATATTCGTCCTAGATGTTTTATCTATCTTGCTGAGTTAAGACAAGGTACTGCTAGAAACTCTACTTTTCGCAGAAATACACAACTGAGCTGGGTGGTGAAGCCTAATTACCGGTGCAATTTTAATACACGTCACTAAAGGCTGCCACAACAGATGATACAGTCAGTATATTAGTTGCTAATAGGCTACCAAAGTTTCTGAAAATTTCTTCTCTTTAGCTTACTTGTTGCTAATCTTTTTTTATGAGAAACTCATTTTGATTAAATGGTTATTTGAATGTTGTTTGACATAATTGGTGATATAAAGAGGTAGCATGATACTTGGCAGAACATTGGTTTTGAGTTGATGTTGTGATTTCATGTTTTTGTGATTTCTTGAAACGGTGGTTTTGGTTTTGAGTTTATGTCTAGCTGGTTCTTTGATGTTGTGATTTCAGAGCTTATGTGTACGTTGGTATTGGGAGTGAGATAAGTATTTTGCTGAGGAAAATGGTTTTATATACTCTTAATGATATCCCATAAGAAATTTTATAGTCAATTGGACCTAACTCTTTTCTTACTCTTTCCAAGATATTACTTAATGGTCTTGTTAATGCTTAATGCTCATTTCTTTTTTTTCATGGTTTTCTTCCTTACCAATTGAAGAAAATCCAAAGGGACGGTTGGATGTCCTTGGGTGAGATTCTTTTGTGCATAATAGGTAAATTATGTTTTGTAGATTCAGCTACTGATTAAATTGATGATGGTGATTGTTTGTTGTTTTTCAGGCTTAAAAAGTTCAAAGATTGTCAAGTTTTAGAAGATGTTGAAAGATGAATCGCATGAGAAGAAAAACTTGATGAACAAATTGCATTGCAGAATTTGTAGTAGAAATATCCATACTTTTGTAGTATTATTTTTGTAATGTGTCATTAATTGGCTTATATTTGTAAATTTCGGTAGGTATATATAGTTTGACACTAACTTTATCAATTAATTTTGTATTTGACTCTATGGATATTTTTATAATAAAAAATATTATTTTGAATTATCAATTTTAATTAATTGCATTTGAATGATAAAAGTGTTACTTATATACAAAAAAGTGATACATTTTATGGGAAATAATGTTACATTATTGGGTTAAAAAATTGTAAAAAGTGTTACATTTTACAGGATAAAGTGTTGCAATTACTTAAAGGTAATAAATAAAAAAGTGTTGCATTATTCCAGAAAAAGTGTTGCACAAATAAAAGCGTTGCATATTCTGACAGTTGCAACACATCTAAAAAGTGTTGCTTAAAATGAAAAAAGTGTTGCTATAGATTTAAGGAGATACCTTCTAATAACACACTTTGTAAAGTGTTGCTTTAGGCTTATAGCAACATTTTTAGGGCCTAAAACAACACTTTATGGGTGTTGCTATAGACTCATTTTGTAGTAGTGGTTGCAGAGCAACGTTCGGTGTTTAATCCATAGTAACGAGTATATGCTAGAATCTAATAAGAAGAACGTGGTGGGGTGGAGGTAGCCTTGGCCACGGTTCCGGAACCGGCGGAACCGGAACCGAACCGCCGAGGGCTGGTTCCGGTTCCGGTTTCGGTTTCGGTTCCGATTTTTTCGATTTTTAGTTTCGAATTTCGATTTTTATCCCACTATTATTTCAAACTCAAATAATACAACATAATAATATAATTATAATAATAATAATAGTTACAATTGAATTTAATTAATATATAGTTTTTAGATAATAGAACTAGGAAGAATTAAATTAGATAAATTCAAGGATATAAAAATAATATGAATATTTGAATTGTTAATTAGAATTCAACTAGTATAATATTATAATATAATAACATAATTAGAATAGTAGTTAAAATAACAGTAATATATGAATTTTTTAAAATAATAGAATTATGAATATTAGATAAGTGAGAAAGAAAGATATAGAAAGAATAAGAGTATTTTATAAAAATTTTCAAGTTAAAAATTTTAAATCATAAATTTACAAGTTAAAAATTAATAAATCAAGAAATTACTAAATTTTATTCATTGGATAGAAAAATTTACAAGTTAAGATTTTTAAATCATAAATTTACAAGTTAGAAATTAATAAATGAAGAAACTACTAAAATTTATTCATTGGATAGAAAAATTCACAAGTTAAGATTTTTAAATAATAAATTTACAAGTTAGAAATTAATAAATGAATAAACTACTAAATTTTATTCATTTGATAAAAAAATTTACAAGTTAACATTTTTAATCATAAATTTACAAGTTAGAAATTAATAAATGAATAAACTACTAAATTTTATTCATTTGATAGAAAAATTTACAAGTTAAGATTTTAATTCATAAATTTACAAGTTAGAAATTAATAAATGAAGAAACTACTAAATTTTATTCATTTGATGGTTTAAACTTTAAATTTGAATAGTAGAATAATACAATTGCAAAATATGGAAATTATAATATTTGATAAACATAATAAATTATTTCAAATTTTCAATAATGTAAAAATGTACAATATGATATTTTTCTTCATTTTAATAAACTAATAGTCGTCGTCGTCGTTGTCGTCATTATTGGCTCTATCGGCATCGGTGACCGGTGAATTAGTTCTAGTTGTACAAGTAGAGCTACCATCGGTGGTACCGTCTAAATCTAAATCAAAATTTTCTTCTATGTCTTGTTCTTGTTCTCTATATGCGGCTTTAGTCCAATCATCTACTAAAGCTTGAATCTCCAAGGACATGGGACTCATACGCGATCGGGTCTCGTCCAAAATGTTGCCACCTTGACTAAAAGCTTGTTCCACGGCTACGGTTGATGTCGGGGCCGCCAAAATCTCTTTGGCTATCGAAGCAATAATGGGGAACATCGTTGTCTTGGATTTCCACCATTCCAATATTTGGAAGTTCTCAACACTATCACATTCATACTTGTTATCACTAAAATCAAAAGAAGTGGTTAAATATATCTCAAGTTCCGTACTAGTAGTACCCTTGTGTTTTTTTAACGATTGAAACATTTCTAAACCAGGAAGGATAAGGGAAGACGAAGATGAAGATCCAGTTGAAAAACTATGGTGAATAGTGTGAGTGTTAATGGTACTACTAGAAGGAACTTGAGATTGAAAATTAGAAGAATATTCTTCATATAATGCATTTAACATATCTTTAGTCTCACTTATGTATCTACTTACATTTAATTGTAATTGAATAATATTTGGATCTAATGGAAAACATTCTTGTAACGAATTATAATAATACTTCAAATATTGGTCTAAACCTTGAAATTTAAAACGAGGGTCAAGAACAATAGCAACTAAATATAAAATTGGAATTTCTCTATAATAATTAAGCCATTTTTCTAACATGTGAATAATACTTTGCGTCAAAGTTCCATCATTTATGTGCATTTTTAACACACCAACTATATTACATGCTTCAACTAAAAATAAATGAGAAGTTGGAAAATACACACGTGAAAACAAACAAGTAGCATCCTTAAAAACTTTTAAAACTTCTAATAATTTTAAACAAGAAGTCCAATGATTAGGATATAATACAATTCCAAGACAAGAGTTATCAATGAAAAAGTTACATAACAATGAACTATATTTAGAAGAATCACAAAGTAAATCATAAGTAGAATTCCAACGATTTGGAACATCCTTTTTAAATCTTTTAGGTTTTTGTCCATGTGGTATACAATATTTTCCCCATGTTTTCATTAAACTTGGATGTCCACTCAAATATTTAATTGCATCTTTAATTGGTTTAATATGAATTTCTAATGCACTTAAACCATTTTGAACGGATAAATTTAAAATATGGCATACACATCTAATATGAAAAAATTTCCCACCTAAAATTGGTGCACAAATATCTTTTAATTCTACAATAGATGCATTATTAGCCGATGCATTATCAAAACCAATTGAAAAAATTTTATCATTCAAATTATATTCTTCTAAAATAATACTAATTAATCTAGATATATTTATGGCCGTATGAGAATCATTAAAAACTCTAAATGCAATTAGTCTTTTTGTAAAAACCAATTTGAATCTACCCAATGACAAGTTATACCCATATAACTATTCATTTGCCAATGATCACTCCAAATATCGGAACATATTGAAACACGAGAATCTAATTTTAAAAAATATTCCGATAAGCTATTTTTTTCTTTTTTATGAATTTTTTTAATATCACGTTTTAAAGTTGTTCTAGGAACACGTTTAACTTGTGGATTTGCATTTTCTTGTACTAATCTCACAAAATTTGGTTTTTCACCAAATGAAAATGGTAAATGTTGTACACAAACAAATCTAGCTACACCATCTCTCCATTTTGAATCACTAAATTTAAATAAATTTAAATTACTAGAAGAAGAAGAACCTTGTTGAGCAAAACCGGTTAATTGCACTTGTGACTTTTGAAGGCCGATTTCTTGAGGATGCGTTTTCTCCAAATGCTTGTTTAGTGTACCATATTCACTCCCAATTTTGAAGGCGTATGATTTCTCGCAAAAATTGCATTGTGCTCTAATAAGAACTCCATCGGCATCAAAAAATTTTGTGAAATATTTCACAAACATTTCGGATTTTGGATTCGTTGGTGGACGACGATTTGATTGTGATTCATTACCAATATTAATTGGTTGGGATGAAGAACCAAAACTATCCATTTTATAAAAAAAAATTCAAACGGATTAAAAAAGAATAAGAAATTGAAATAATAATATATTAAAAACAAAAATTAATAATTTAACTAATAATTATAATAGAAACAATAAATTGAATTGAATTTTATATAATTTTGATGTTTGAGAAAATTGAGATGAAGAGAATTAGAATGAGAAATTTAAATAATAATATATTAAAAATAATAATGAATAATTTAACTAATAATTATAATAGAAACAATAAATATAATTGAATTTTATAGAATTTTGATGCTTGAGAAAATTGAGATGAAGAGAATTAGAATATTGAGAAAGAAGAGTAGAAATTGTGTGAGAAAAATGAAAAAAATAAGGGGTATTTATAGATTAGAAAAAATAAAAACAAAAAAAATAAAAAAAAAAGTAATTGAGATTTGACCGTTCCTCACCAATTTCTTTTGGACCGTTGCCACCATGGCAACGGTCACAACTATTACTACAGCAACGGTCAAATAATTGACCGTTGCTTTTTTTTTCTTTTTTTGTTACAGACACGCGCCTGTAATTTTTTTTTTATTACAGCACGCGCCACATGATTGCCACTCAGCCACTGCTGACGTGGCAATATGTATAATTTTTTTTTTAATTAACGGTTTGGAACCGGAACCGGAACCGGCGGTTCCGGTTGAGGGGGGCCACGGTTCCGGAACCGGAACCGGAACCGGCGATTCCGGAACCGGAACCGGCGATTCCGGAACCGGAACCGGAACCGGCGATTCCGGAACCGGAACCGTGAAAATGGCCATCTCTAGGTGGAGGCTAAAAGATTGAACATTTATTAATTCTTCACCCATAGAAAGAGCGAATCACTAGGAGATTACCTTGAATACATTGGGACGAAGTTTGTTCTCACAAACTCATGCTCAATAGGTTGATGTCGAATAATTATCATGTACAATACTTAAAATCACGTCATTTCATTGAAAGCAAAATTAAAATAATTTCCTATAATTCATTCACATTCGAGTTATAACTTAATAATTGTAAACTAGATTTTAATAATATTTATGATTTGTCTATAATTTTAATGAAACGAGGTTCTTTTGAGTATTGAACAGAATAAAACAAAATAATTTAAATAGAAAGTCCAACTTCGATGTCCAGCAAATTGAAAATAAGTATTGAACTATACATAATTAGTTCAAGAAATTAAGGAAAAACGTTTGAACGGAATGAAAGTGAGTATTGCGTTGGACTTAATTAGTTCTAAGAAAGGAAAAAAAACTTGAAAACGCGTGTTTAATTTCAAATGTGTATAACTTTCTTGTTCGAATTCATCATTATTGTGACCTGGTTTTTTTTTTAAAGGACCAACCAAATTTATACGACACATAAGAATTTTGTTGCATGATTTAAAGCGTTTTAAAACTGAATTCTTTTATTTTAGCCACTTTTAACATCATTTTCTTTTTCTAAACAATTTTAATTTCTTTTCGGATTTAGTTGTCCATTTCCAAAAACTACATAAATACTTGTAAGTTGTGATTTTATGGTATACAATCATTAACATTCAATAATAAATACGTCTTTCAAATTTTTTAAAACTTATGTTTTTCATAAAAATTGTTATCTTTCATAAATTTATCCCGTGTTATAACTGGTACAAGAATGGATCTTTTAGAAACGTCGAATAGTAGGGAAAACAGAAATGAATACATCTTCAAACGTTCACAATCCAGAATTCCAGATCATACAGAATGCAATTCAAATGGCAAAAATTTCAACAACACATGAAGTACAAACACATAACAATTTTAAGAGGAATTCAGCACATCAAATAAGTAGATGGAAGACACCAATTGTAGAGTGAGTTACAGCTCCTTCTTTCGTACCAAATTTAAGAAAGCTGGATTATTGATGAACATAAGAGATTCAACAAGCTCTATAATATATAGAACAACAGAGTACCAATATTTTATCTCACTATTTTTAGATTGGATATATGAATTATAATATTTCGCTATCATATTTTAACATCGACATGAATTCTAACATGGTCCGTTATAAAATTATAATAAAATTTTGCACTGATGGTCAACCAATTATAACCCTCATCTTTTTTCTGAATTTAATACCGACTATTTATAAATAAGCTACCTATAAGCAAGTAGACAACTTATAAGCTCCATACTGCATGCTTGTGCATGTAAAACTACTAGGGAGATCTATGCTTATTTGTGGTGTCTGAATTATTGGAGGCTAAGGATGGCATTGTTTACTTTGAAATTTTAAATTTCATTAAATGTTAACAATAATTTATATAAATTAATTTATTTTATTTAATGATGGAGTTCAATCACAAAAATAAAACACGAAATGATAGATTAATTTTGAAACAAAACATCAAAACAGATTTTTGAGTCAGCCAAAGACTTCATGATATGTACTCAAACACAAAATTTTATATATGGAATTTACAATTAATTACCGTTGTAATTGTAATTTTAATTTTCTGACGCTCTTATTGTATATTAAAATTGCGATTAACTTTTTATTGCTTTATGAACCCGCTTTACAAGCTATCAACTTATACTCAAATATGCTAAAAAAATAGGCTCCATTTGGACGAGGTATTTTTGGATTATATCATGATTTTTTTTTGTTGGAATTTGTTATGAGAAAAGTATATTTTGGGAGTATTTGGAATGAATGATTTTGTGTTGTTGGGATTTGTATGGAAGATTTTTTTATTAATAAAAGTTTGAAATTTAAATTTGAATTAATATTTTATTAATTTATTTTGATGGGAATTGTGTTAGAAAGAATTGTTTATTATTAAAATTTAAATTTTAAATTCAAATTCAATATTTTATTTATAAAAAACACTGTAGTAAAAATAATTACTGTAGCATTATTTTTGTTTTTAAAAATTTTGATGAAAAAATTGAACAAAACAAACAACTCATTTTGCAATTGTGAAATAAATCACTGATTTTATGTCTTCCAAACTAGGGGTGGTAAACGAGCTACTCGCGAGTAGCTCGGTCAACTTCTTGACTCGAACTGCTCGAGTTCGATCTCGAGTCGAGCTCGAGCTCGGAATACACATACGCGAGCTACTCGAGTATATATATATATATATATATATATTTATTTTTAATATTTATATTTATATTTTAGTCATTGTAGTTTAATAAATTATAATTTAATATATTTATAATTATGTTTTAGTCCTTAATTTATAGTAAATTATAATTTGATATCATTAAATTTTAAAAAATTACAAATACATCCTATAATTTTTATAAAAAAATAAAAAATAAATAAATAATAAATACTAAAATAAAATAAAATACTTGAGCTCGAACTCGAGCTCGATTGGGATCATTTGGAGCTCGAGCTCAATTGAGTTACTCGCGAGCTCGATTACTCTTAGTCGAGTTCGAGTTCGAGCTCGAGTATGCATTTTTTAAAATCGAGCTACTCAAATAGGGGCGTACTCGAGCTCGACTCGACTCGACTTGATTACACCCCTATTCCAAACATAGCCTTATTTATTTTTGTTTAAATGTATAGAATAAGAATTTGCGTGGCATTCATGTGACCACAACCTAAAAGACACACAGACAAAGTCATAAAGCTAAGAAACGACCAAAAAGAAAGAAGCAAAAAGTCATACCAAACCCTAGACAATCATCCATTCCATTCCATTCCATTCTCCCATTCATTCCCTTTTCATCATTTCCCATTTTCCACCGAAAGTTTTGCCGTTTCTTGTCCCACCACAACAAAATGCAGCCACAAAACTTGTCGGAAAGTCTTGATCTCTATCAATATTTTGCCGGAACCACCAACTTTTCCTGCGGCTTAACACCAAACTATGACTGCTATCCGGTGAATCATCAGAGCCTTTGTAATTCGTCGTTTTACTCTATGGATATGATGTCTGACATTACAGATAGTACTCCAGAAGCTAAAGCTCTTGCTGCTTCTCAGCAGCATAAAGAAGCTGAGAGAAGGCGAAGGGAGAGAATAAATTCTCATCTTGATAGGCTCAGAACCCTTCTTCCCTGTAATTCTAAAGTAAATATATGTCAACCCTCTTTGTTTGTGTGTGATTTGTGTCTTTCATGGGCTAGTATGGTTTTGTTTTGGCCATTTTAAAGTTATTTTTGTGGTTGGGAAGAAAAAAAGAGAACGGTTCTTTTTTCTAGCTATGAATTTTGTTTAGGTTTCATCATTTTTGGTTATATAGCTAGAACTCTTTTCTTTTAAGATCTATTTCAAATCAATAACCCCTACTACTGTAGGCAGGTTTTAGACCAGTTTTCTTCCCTTCTTTGAAGTAAACATCTGTGTATGTCAAATATGCATGGCTTGTAACAAATATATCTTTTTAGAGCATGCAGAGCTCAATTCTTTCATCATTTGATGTATTTGTTTAAAGAAACTAACATTTGTTTTTTCAAAAACACTTGCCATACTTGTATTATCAACCAGAAAGTTCATCAGATTTTTGTAAAGATTTTGTGTTAGAGTTGTAAAAACTAATTGACCACAAGCTTTGCTAATGTTCTTGAAGTTTTCAGGTTGGAACTTTGTGGATAAATATCTATGACTGTACAAGGATGATGTTTTCTGATAGTATTACTGTATTAGTCAAAGAGTAACTCATGAGCGTCTATCCCTTTAGTATGTTTAGACTTTAGATTCCACATGCTGAATTTTCAGTACACAAAAGATTTCTTTTGAATATTCAAATTTCATATTACAGAATTCTGAAAAGAAAAGCATCAAATTATTCTCATTTCTTTTCTCTCTGATATCCATATCTACCATTCATAGGTTTGGGAAAGTGATTTAACTTTTGGATTATATTAGGGTTTTCCAAATTTCTTTTTTGTCTAACTTTTTGTGTTACATTTTCCTTGATTATTTACTTTCTGAGCTGATTTTTCTTTTCTTTTCTTTAATTTTCAGACTGATAAAGCTTCACTGCTTGCAAAAGTAGTTCAAAGAGTGAGGGAACTGAAACAGCAAACCTCAGAGATAATGCAACTTGAAAATATCCCTTCAGAAAGTGATGAAATCTCAGTGATGTCAAATATTGATAATTCAAGTGATGGAAGACTGCTAATCAAGGCCTCTCTTTGTTGCGAAGATCGGTCTGATCTTATGCCGGACTTAATTGAGATACTCAAATCACTACACTTAAGTCCTTTGAGAGCTGAAATGGTCACTTTGGGTGGAAGGGTAAAGAATGTGATTATCTTAACCGGAGATAAAGATTACACTGATGAATCTGTTCCATCCTTGAGAAATGCATTAAGATCTCTTGTCCAACGATCAAATTATGGTTCTGGAGATAGGCCTAAAAGAAGAAGAGTATTTGATCAAGGTATAGTAAATTAAGACCAAGAAAAACCCTTTTTCTTGCATGGTTGTTTAAATGGTGTATCATCATTTATGGGGCTATATTGATTGTGGCTTGTTAACTTGTAAAAGTGTGGATTTGTACTAATATACTACTTAAATTTTTTTTACTAAAATCATGTCATGAGTTACTCAAAATGTAAGTAGTACTATTGTTATGATGGAACAATTTACAAGTGTGAATGTTGGAATTAAGAAGAAACTTCAGCTAATTATTTTCTTCCTGGAGTTTTCTTTAGTACTTTTTTGTTATTGTCGTTAATGGACAAATTTCTTGTGTATGATAAACTTAATTAATTTGCTTTGTACAGTGATACTGTGATGCATGTGTTCATTTTGTTTCTTTATTACTGGTCATCATTTTGTAAGCATCATGGAATCTTGGTTGGATTATTGTGTTGATGCTGTATTTTCTACATGTAATATTAACTGGAGTTTGTGTAGTTTCGAGATGTTGTAGTGGAGACAATAACATTTGCGCACAAAGGTTCTTTGTTTTTGGGCTTTGTGTGTGTTGAAGCAGAGGGACATGGATTATATTACAAGTTTCCATTTGAGAGCCAGAGAACATTCTCACTGCAATCTAGAAAGATATATATTGGCACTTGGCAGTTGTAAATTGCATATATTTATATGCATTTTTGTTTGTGGAATGTAGAGCTTAATTGACTGAGTTGTTTCCCTCATGAACACACCATTGGCTGTGTTTCTTATAATTTCTCTCCTCCAATTCGCTTAAGGGACAGAATATTGGAGTCACTATATAGACAAATTGAAGAAGATGAGGGAGACAAAAATTACTTAACTTACTTCATTACCAAATAATTTGTTTGTATATTTATGTCACTAATATAGGACTGAGTATTTTAAAAAATTGTTGTGAAAATTTGGAGTTGTTCTGTCAATGTTTCCAAAGAAAAAAAAAAGAAAAAAGAGAAAAAGTGAAACTATAAGAAGGATCGTGCATTGTATAGTTGTTATCTTGCATGTAACTGTGTAGTAATTGTTTATCTTGCATGCATTTTACTTTATTAAAAGTGAGATGTTTCAGTTTGACTAACAACATCCAAATATATTTACTCTCTGTGTTCTCTAACAAGTGTCGATTTAGTTAACTTTTTTTTTCTTAAATAAGTGTTACTTTCCACGTTTCAATACAAAAAAAATGTGAGACTTCCAATTTTAGTTATCATTTATTTAATTTATCTAACACAACATGACATTAATTGTACTTGTTCCATTTTCAATAAAGAATTATGGGTAAATAAGATAATTTATTCATTTTTTTAATTAGTGTGCTTTTGGTCAAAACCACATTTATTAAATAACAGATAGAGTAAATTGGAGTTTTTAATTGCATGCAAAAGAAATGAAAAAGAAAATTGTCAAAATTGGTTCAATGATCGATACAATTATTGCTTCCACAATGTTAATTTGCTACTTCCCACCATGTATCTTTCTTTTTTACACGGGACAGGGGAAGACAACCATTTTCAAATAAAAAAAACAAAAATTGATAAAATTTTAAAATTATTTGAATAATATTAAAATCGTAATAATGACAATAAAAACCTACAAGTGTTTATATAATTGTAAAAAAACCCTAATCCAAAATATAAAATAATTTAGAAATAACTAGAAAAACTTTAAGTAATGGATAAAAAATAATCAAAACAAATGAATTTTGTCGAAAAATGGCATATATTATGTGACTATACCCAATGAGTCTCGTAAATTTCGTCTAGAGTTTCAAAACGGAATATTAGATACAAGCCCGGACGAGAAAGTTATGCCCATTTTAAGTTAACGGAGCATTTTAACTTTCCCCCCTCCTTATCAGATCCTACAAAATTTAGAAGTCCTCATCGACTCGTTCCACATCATTCTTTGCCTCAAATACAAAATTTTCAATTCTCTAAAAAAGACTTCGTGTCAATTCAGATATGAAAAACCATTCAATTTCAAACGTTACTTAATTCGTGTTAATATGATGCTAATTCACTAGTAATTAATAGTTTTAATGAAAACTTCGTGTCAATTCAGATAGGAAAAACCATTCAATTTCAAACGTTAATTAATTCGTGTTAATATGATGCTAATTCACTAGTAATTAATAGTTTTAATGAAGATGCATGGTAATTGACAAGTTTTATTTTCTGTTTTGCAGTCATGGTCCACAAGAAATTAGCTGTATTATCATACATAATTTGATAAACAAAAAGTAAGAAACAATGCTAATATGCTATATATACCTATACCCTAAAGTAGACATAGCCACGTACTTGGCTAGTTCCGAAACCAGAACCGGCAGTTCCGGTTTTAGAACCGGCAGTTCCGGTTTTAGAACTGGAACCATGGGGATCTTGATTCCGAATCGTAATCAAAACTGGCTAGTCGGTCCAGTTTCAATTTCTGAAAATGTGGAACCAAAAAGGCAAAGAAAAAAAACGCAAAACTTATTATTTTTTATTTTTATAATTCTATAAATATTTCTATATCGCTTCATTTTCATCACATAATTCTTTTTCTAATATTATTTTTTACTTTTCTAGTCTTTATATTCTAGGTTTTAGAGTTTCGGGTTTAGGGTATTAACTTTTCTAATTAATTATTCTAATTCTATTATTATATTATACTAATATACTATTTGAATTCCAATTAATAGTTTAATCATTCTCTCAATACTCTTATCATTTATATATCTTTCTTTCTCACTTATCTAATTCTTCATAATTTTATTTTTCTAAAACCTCTATTTATTAATTCAATTTCAACTATTAATCCAATTATATTTTGTATCAACTTTTCTAATGTATATGATCCTAAGTCTATTATTATATTATGTTAATATACAAATTCCAATTAATAGTTTAATCATTCTCTCAATACTCTTATTCTTTCTATATCTTTCTTTCTCACTTATCTAATTTTTATTATTCTATTATTCTAAAAAATCTTTATATTATTTCAATTTTAACTACTATTCTAATAATATTATTATATTATACTAGTTGAATTTCAATTAATAGTTCAAATATTCAATTATTTTTTAAATATTCTTATTATTTTTATATCTTTTAATCTCACATATCTAGTTCTTCCTAGATATATTCTTCTAAAAACTCTATATATTAAGTTCAATTCCAACTATTATTCTAATTATATTATTATATTATACTATTAATTGAAATAGTTAATCATTATTTCAATAGAAATAAAATTTAAAAATTTGATTAAAATCGAAATCGAAACTAAAATTCAAAATAAAAACCAAAATTAGAACAAAAGTATAACCAAAACTGGAACTGAAACCAAATCGGAATCGGAACCGCCCATTGGCAGTTCGGTTCCAATTCCTATGATCACAGAATCGGAAACCGACAGTTTTAAAACCATTTTCATGTCCTAAAGTAATCATTTTTCTTTGTTCCTCTTATTGGAATTTGGAAGCTCCAAACTGTATAGAGCTCAAGTATATAACCAACATAACCGATGCAAGAAATTCCATTTTTCTGAGGGCTTAATCTGCTCATTTGATGCAAGAAATTGCATTTTTCTGAGGGCTTAATCTGCTCATTTGATGAATGCTTTTAAGTACATAAAGAAGAACTGAACTACTCAAGAGTGAAGAAATCCAAATAAGAAATACAAAAGAAGCATTTGAAAGAAATTCATTTAGATATAAAGTCAGCATCACGCTCTCCTGGTTCTGTGGGTCATCATAGCTATAGTGAAAATGTCGAAAAGAACACCAAAAAATTTCAGCCCCACATGATAATATATCCTGGACGATAATTCATTTACTAATATTTTTTTATAGTTTGAGCTAGTCATGACCAAACCCACGGTTCCGGTTCCGGTTCCGGAACCGTGGGACCCTCCAAACCGGAATCGGAACCGAACCGCCCATAAGCGGTTCGGTTACGATTCTTATTTTCTATGTTTGGAACCGGAACTGCCGGTTCCGGTTCCGGTTCCAAACCGTAAATTTAAAAAAAAAAAAAAAACACTGCCACGTCAGCATTGCGCTGACTCACGTGGCGCATGCTATGCACGCGCCTAACAAAAGGTAATACTTAGATGAAAGAATTAACATTCTTGTCGTGAATATATTTTTACTAAATTAGGTAAAACCATAAATACTTTTTTATGATGATTATATTTAAAATTAAAAATTATTAAATAGCCCATCACCACCCAAGAAATACAACAACTTTAAAAAAATAATAATTAAGTGCTCACTTATCAAATAATTGTCTTAGTAGAGTTGATTCGTTGAAAATATACTACAATCTTTACTATGTAAAAGATAATACTTTTTCAGCAAAACTATTACTTTTAAGGAAAGAGGTAATACTTTTGATGAAATAATTAATACCCACGGTAATAAAATAAATATCCCTTAAAACTAATACTTTTAAGGAAAGCGGTAATACTTTTGATGAAATAATTAATACCCACGGTATATATAAAAGGTAATACTTTCTCAGCAAAACTAATACTTTTAAGGAAAGAGGTAATACTTAATGGAAGATGTAATACTTTTGGCGAAATAATTAATACCCATGGAGGTAATACTTTTTCAGCAAAACTAATACATTTAGGGAGAGAGGTAATACTTTTGATGAAATAATTAATACCCACGGTAATAAAATAAATATCCCTTAAAACTAATACTTTTAAGGAAATAATTAATACCCACGGTATAATATAAAAGGTAATACTTTCTCAGCAAAATTAATACTTTTATAGGACAGAGCTAATACTTAATGGAAGAGGTTATTAGCAAAACCAATACTTTTAAGGAAAAAGGTAATACTTTTGACGAAATAATTAATATCCATGGTATAATGTAAAAGGTAATACTTTTTCAGCAAAACTAATACTTTTAAAAAAAGAGGTAATACTTTTGATGAAATAATTAATGCCCACGGTAATAAAATAAATATCCCTTAAAACTAATACTTTTAAGGAAAGAAGTACTACTTAATGGACGAGGTAATACTTTTGATGAAATAATTAATACCCACGGTATAATGTAAAAGGTAATACTTTTTCAGAAAAACTAATACTTTTAAGGAAAAAAGTAATACTTTTGATGAAATAATTAATACCCAGGGTATATAATGTAAAAGGTAATACTTTTTCAGCAGAAGTAATACTTTTAAGGAAAGAGGTAATACTTTTGATGAAATGATTAATACTAATGGTACTAAAATAAATATCCCTTAATTCTGGTTTCACCTCTCACAGTTTGAAAATCCCTAATTACCCATTTAGATGAAAGAATTAAAATCTATGGTGTGGTGACCCTTTATAACCCTAATAGAAAACAAAAAGTTCAAGCGAAAAAAAAAATGACCCACCAAAAAAGGGTACCAAACAAGTTAAGAGGCGAAATTTAATACAGGCACAAAATAGCACAAAACCGAGGGGATACCGGGGCTTGATACCGAACAACAGGGGCATTGGCAGTCAACTTGAACTCGCTCTTTAAGATTTTAAAGATATTGTGTATATACAAAAGATTTTAGTTGTTTTAAAAATGATTAATTAAATTCAACGGTACTAAGTAATGTATAAAATACATTTTAATACGTCATAATGCCAAAATTCGTTCAAACATACTATAAATACTAGATAACAAACATTTTAACAAAAGAGGTAGTACTTTTGATGAAATAATTAATACCCGGAAGTAGAAACAAATTTCTTATTTGATTATATTTACTATTCCCTATTATATTTTGAATATCTTTAATTTAGTAGATAGACATATATTAGAATACAAAAAAAAAATTTAAAACTTATCCAATTCGTTATTTTATTTGATTATATTTCTTATTTTCTTATTATATTTGATATCTTTAGTTTTGTATATGATGAAAAAGGTAATAGTTTTGTTCCAAAAGTATTACCTTTTGCACGATATCGTGGGTATTGCTTTTCTAAAAGAGTTCATTTAATAAAAGAGTATAAAAGAGTTTATTTAATAAAGAATATATTTTAATAAACTCTTAAAAATTTGATGATGAGTATATTTTACTATTTAAGATAATTTGATAATGATTTGGATTACCCTCAAATTTTATCCACAAAAAATTATTAAAAAATAAATAAAAAAAACCCAAGATTTAATAAAAGATGAAAAGTTAAGTGTTTCACGTAATCTCTTTTTTGTAATTGGTAAGAAGGTTACTAAAGTCTTTAACTAATTATATAAACAATAAAGTTTTTTCAACGCCCTTACTAATAAATATGTTAAGTTGCGCCCCATTTTGTAATAAGAGCTTCAGACGCGCCCTTAAAACAAATTCAAATTTAAATATCAAATAATACCCACGGACCACGGTATAATGAAACAGGTAATACTTTTTGATAATAGCAAATACGTTTAATGAAACAGGTAATACTTTTGATAAAATAATTAATATGATTTAAAAAACCTTAACTTGTTAAATTTTTCTATCAAATGAATAAAATTTAGTAGTTTCTTCATTTATTAATTTATAACTTGTAAATTTATGATTTAAAAACCTTAACTTGTAAATTTTTTCTATCAAATGAATAAAATTTAGTAGTTTCTTCATTTATTAATTTTAACTTGTAAATTTATGATTTAAAAACCTTTCTTCATTTATTAATTTAAGACTTGTAAATTTTTTTTAAAATACTCTTATTATTTCTATATCTTTCTTTCTCACTTAATCTAATATTCATAATTCTATTATTCTAAAAAATTCATATATTAGTTTAATTTTAACTACTATTCTAATTATGTTATTATATTATACTAGTTGAATTGTAATTAATAATTCAAATATTCTTATTATTTTTATATCCTTGAAGCTTGAATGATTGAATCTCATTTATCTAATTATTCCTAGTTCTATTATCTAAAAACTATATATTAATTAAGTTCAATTGTAACTATTATTATTCTAATTATATTATTATGTTGTATTATTTGAATTTGAATTAATAGTTTAATCATTATTTCAATAGAAATCAAATTTAAAAGTGGGATTACAATCGAAATTCGAAATTAAAAACCGGAACCGGAACCGGAACCGTGGTCAAGGCTAGTTTGAGCAGCTTCTTACACTTTGTGGATAGTTTCGCCAAATATTTTTAATGGAGTTCTGTAAAATTGACCAAAAACTAATAAAGCGCTTATAATTTTTTTTTTCATTTTCTTAATTTTTAAGAAAAGAAAGTGTTGTGGGAAGTTGAATTACTCACTTTCTGACTCATATTTTTAAAAAGAATAATAAAAAGAAATACTGAGTTTTTTTTGCACAATATTGAGCTGGCAATGTCAAACGAAAAAAAGAAAGCAAAGAAAGAAAAGAGGACACTAATATTATAAGGAAAGAACTGTAATGACCCTGCAAAAAATTGTGCGAGTTGTGATAAAATAATTCTGAAAAAAGAACAGTACTTAGACATGGAATCTCCAGTACAATATTTTGTCTGTCTTATTCTGTCCTAATTAAAACTACGTTGTAGGGTTCACTAATATATATCTTGGTTAGGGTCTACTAATTGTAAAGTAATTTTAGTGATATTTATGTATTTAGTCCCTAGTTTTAATGAAACTACGTCGTTTTAAACGTTATACAGAAAAAGACATGATAAATATTGGACAGGAGATCTGGTCTCACTTGGACAGTTATATACTAATGAGCAGTGGCGGAACCAGAATAAATTTTTTAGGGGGGCTTAATAGTAAAAAAAATTGTGTAAAATAAATATATACAACTACTAAAATATCAAATTGATAATATGAAAACAAATATATGTACATGTTAAAGTATCAAATTGATAATATTAAAATAAATGTATGTAAGTGTAACTACTAAAGTTTCCAATTGACAATATTAGAAAAATACACGAAAAAATTTAAACATTAGTAATATTAAAAAATATAAAAAAAAAGAACTCGTAATAAGAAATAGCGTTAACAACGAAAAAATTACTAGACTAATTAAACCAAATAGCAATGAAGAAAGAAGTCGAGGGGGGTGAGGTGCAAGGGATGACCAATTTGCAAACGTTTAGTGGGAGCGAGAGAAATTCACGTTTATAATTTAATAAGTGGGGTGTGAGTGAGACTTTAGTAAATAGGCTTTAAAAATACACATTTAGATTTTTTTTTAAAAATTGTTTTTATTCTTAAGCAAAACGACGTCGTTTTACTTAAGAAGTTTTTTTTTACTCTTTAGCAAAACGATTCACATTTAATTTTTGTTAATTTTTTTTACTTTTTAATTGTTTTTACTCTTAAACAATACGACGTAGTTTAACTTAAAAGGTTTTTTTTTTTACCTTTAGTAAAAGTACGTGGTTTTACTAAAGAGTAAAAAAAAACTGTCGTCTTCATATATCATCTTCCCTCGGCCGCCGTTGAACCAAAACCCCGAAAATTAGTTATGCCAGACGCTTGGACCTTTGCCATCAATATTCCATGCGCCCTCTCGATCTGTAACAAAAATCATGCAAAAAAACATTAGAATCTAAAAAAATTAACCATTTGCAGAAATTTTAAGAGTTAGTTATAAGAACTTTATTATATATCCACCTGATAAGCTGCAGATAATGCACCAAATAATAAACCTGGAGGAAAGTAGCCCCTTGATTTTTTCCGGCAAGTGTAGGGCGGAAGTGGTGGTGGAGTACTAAACTCCTCTTCTCCGGGACCAAGGAGCCTTGTTTCCGCCACTGCTAATGAGAATGTAACTAAATAAAAAATAAAAAATAGAATGTGTATATTTAGGTATTTTACTACAGTTTTTGTGTAGTTGGAGAGGTCTAATGTTTAAACTTAAAAAAAAAAAAAAGAAGCTATACTTCCATATTTTTTCTAAAAACTTTGAATTGAATCACCCACTATTTACGTGTGAACTTTACTCTGAACTTTTAATTTTAAAATGTTAAAGTTACCTAAATATTGTCATGTTGTATCCATGTATTGATACTTTACATAATAAAGTTGTTTGGTTGGTCAGATTTTAATGATTTTGTTCACAAATGCATTTTCTTATTTTTTTCTACTAAAATTTTTAAAACAAAAAATAATGTTATAGTAGTTATTTTTGCTACAGTATTTTTTATAAATAAAATATTAAATTTAAATTAAATTTTAAAATTTTAATAATAAATAACTTTTCCTAACACAATTCTTACCAAACAAACCCATAAAATATTAATTCAAATTTAATTTTTAAACTTTTAATAATAATTTTTTTTAATACAAATCCCAACAAAACAAAATCATCAATCAAATCACTTACAAAATATTCAATTCTTATAACAAATCTAAAAAAAAACAGATTCATCATAAAAACTAAAAATACCCCATCCAAACGGCTTGATGACCATATTCTATTGCGATAGTTATGAAAATAGATAAATAAGTTAGTGGTATGTAATTGTCGTTAATTTCCTTTTCTTAAACATAAAAATTGGCATGAATTCAAAATCTTTTGATAGCTTAAAACTACACATGGTTGAAAATAAAAGTTTAGAGTGCAAAGTGAAAATTTATATAAACTTTTAAAAATAATTTTTTTTATACTTTTAAATATACTTTAAAATTATAAAAGGGATCGACTATCCTGCTAGTCGACAATCAAAGTGGAATAAATATGATTTCGATGTTTAATATTAAAAAAGTTATACTTTAGTATCATAATTTAAATTTTGTTATATAAATAATTTTCAACTCATTTTCTATCTATATAACAAATAATACCATGCATTATGTAAATTTAAACAGTGTTGAACCATTGAAGAGCCACTGAGATTACTTTATATGTAAGTTTAAAAAGCTTATGATAAACTTTACAAAAAATTTCATAAAATTGTAGAGTCTTAGATATGGGATGATTTACTTTTCTCAAACTAATTGCTTAATTTTGAGAAACAATTAACAAAATTGTTTATAAAGAAAATGCTTATGCCATTCGCATTTCTTCGGCCAGGACCGACAAAAGAGGCTATAGGATGGAAGATTCTTCTGTAAAATTCAAGTTGATAGTAGGGTCATTCACAAGTGGACTCTGAAACGAATACAATATTGATTTTTCCTTTTCTATATGATATTAGTCATTAGAGCACAGAAAATTCTTTATTACATGTTGTGCTTAAATGTTTCTATTTTTTTTTAAAGAATAAAAATTAAATATCATCTGAAGAGAAGGAAAAGTTTTTTGTATATAGGATAACATCTATCAATTGAATTATTCTTAAATGAAAAAAACTTAAGGTCTAGAAGCATACCATCAAATTAGAATACGATGACTAATATACGGAGTTAGGATTCATATAGTTTACTTCATTTAGTAGAATAAAAATTAGCTGTTGATTCTTGCTGTTTAAAATTTAACTTTTATTTAATGATATTTTAAAAGATTATATGGTAAATAAAATTATAAAATGCATGTAATTAATGCTGATAAATGTCTAAAAAACATAAAATTGTATTCTTTGTTATGAACAATCGTGAATGTCCATTCATACACTCCATGTTTTATCCCATTATTTCACATTATTCTATGTAACTTACGTAACTCATATAACACCATTCTTCATCATAATCACCAACTACCTATGTAACTTATATTTAGGATATTGTAACCTAAAAGGTAGATGTGTAAAGTTCAAACTTATAAATAGAGGCTTACGTGAAAGAAATCTGATGATTGAATACTTACTACAGTGGCTCTACTTTTCTCTCCATCTTTCTAATATACTTGTTTTATATTTGATAGTTGTAGTCTACCAATCTTATAGGAATATTAACAACAATATATCTCCACTTTCTAGTAAGTGGTATAATAATTTGTTACATAATATAATAATACAAGTTTGTAGTATTTTTGTAACACGTTATCAGCACGAAACTCTACCGATTGAGAAAGTTGGAGCAAATCAAATTCAAGTTATATATTGAAACAATTGTTAAGTATATGTTTGTACTTTTGGTAAGTTCATATAGTAATACTTTTCATTTTCAATTAATTTATTTTCTACTATGAATTTGTACTATTGGATATAATATCATGGATATTATATATGGATTAATTTGAAAGAAAATTCAACCACTTGAAGTTAGTTATCATTTCAAAAGCACGGTAAAAATATGTCATTTAATCAAAATAATGATTATCGTGGCAAGAAACAAAATAACCTCCAGAAGTGGGTTAATAAAATGGAAAGAAATAAAAATGGTAAAAAGAATTACTACCAATGTGTTATAGAATATCAATGGACTCGTACCTGTCGTACCGCAGAGGATATCATTAACCTTTATCAAACATCATTGAAAAAGAAATGCCACGATGTTGAGAAAAAATTTATTAATAAAACATGATGATAATGCTAATATGATATAATCTCGACATAGCAAATTATTTTTGAACACCCTGATGGTGTAATATAATCATATTTAACACACTGAAGGTGTAATATGATTATATAATTTTATTGTTTTATATCTTTTATGTAAATTTTTAATTATGCAATTTATTTATATTTATTGATTAATGTTTATTTATAATGTCTCAAATTCTTCATGAAGAAGAAATGAATGTATGTTTTCTTGAAGAAAAATAAATACCAGATGTTTGGAATCAAATAATGTGGATTTCTTTGCCAATCACCCCGAAGGTGATACTAGTCAGTTGATTAGTGATGAAAATGTCCAAGAATAAATATTTTAGTTACTTACTTTGATTTAATGAATAAATATTTTAATTACTTACTTTGATGTAATGAATAAATATTTTGGTTGCTTATTTTGATGTAATGAATAAATATTGACATTAATGCATTTATTTTCAATATTTCTTTTATATTTAAAGAAATTAAAACAATTATCATTTGAAATTTTTATTTTGTGAAGAAAATGGACATTTCAATAATTATTGACAAAAAATTATGTCTCGTAGACAGTGCAACAACACATTCCATACTAAAAGATAAGAAATATTTTTCTTATATAATCATGAAAGAAACTCATGTTAGTACTATATCTCATAGTAAAAATTGGTTGAAGGCTCCGGAAGAGCAATAATAATTTTGACAGGAGGAATAAAATTTTGCATTGAAGATTATTTTCTTCTAAGTCTCAAAGCAATTTGTTAAGTTTTAAAGTTATTCGCCGAAATGGATATCATATTGAGACTAAAGGTGAAGGTAGTATTGAATACTTGTATATTACAAGTATGGATTTTGGAAAGAAATTTGTATTAGAAAAACTACCTTCTTATTCTTCCGTATTATATTATACATATATTCTACAATTAAAATATATGCAACAGTAAACCAGAAGTTTACTGATTATAATGATTTTGTTGTTTGACATGACCGGTTAGGCCATCCCGATTCTATAATGATGCAAAGAATTTTAGAGAATTCATATGGTCATTCTTTGAAAAGCCAGAAGATTCTTCAATATAATGAATTCTCATATGTTGCTTGTTCTGAAGGCAAATTAATTATAAGACCACCACCAATAAAAATTCGTACCAAATCTCTTGCATTTTTAGAATGTATACATGGTGATATTTGTGGGCCTATTTACCCACCTTATGGACCATTTAGATATTTTATAATTTTAATTGATGCATCAACTAGATAGTCACATGTATATTAATTATCAACTCGCAACCTGATGTTTGTGAAATTACCTGCGGAATTAATTCGATTACAATCACATTTTTCATATTATCCTATCAAGACAATTCGTCTTAATAATGCTGGTGAATTTACATCCCAATATTTTAATGATTATTAAATGTCTATTGGGATAAGTGTTGAACATCCTGTCGCTTATGCTCATACACAAAATGATTTACCAGAATCATTTATTAAGTGTCTTCAATTAATTGTAAGACCATTGCTTTTGAGAACTAAACTCCCAACAACTGTTTGGGGACATGCTATTTTGCATGCTGCAACACTAATTTGCATAAGTCCAACAAATTATCATAAATTTTCTCCCCAACAATTAGTTTTTGGTCAGGAACAAAATATTGCCCATATTAGAATTTTTGAATGTGCTATTTATGTTCTAATTGCTCCACCACAACACATAAAGATGGGACCTCAAAGGAGGTTGGGAATATATGTTGGATATAAATCTTCATCTATAGTGAAATATCTTGAGCCAACAACTGAAAATTATTTACGGTTTGTTTTGCTAATTGTCATTTTGACGAATCAGTTTTTCCAATATTAAGGGGAGAAAATAAACAGGTGGTTAAGAAAATTAGTTGGAATGAATTATCATTATCTCATTTTTATTCTTGTATAAATCAATGTGAATTGGAAGTTCAAAAGATAATCGTGAATCAATTGCCAGATACTGTTACTGACCCAAAACATGTGACTAAGTCATATATACCGGCTGTTAATGCTCCAATTCGAATTGATGTCCCTGAAGGACCTTCTACCACTAGTAATCAATTAAAGGCACCCATAAAACGTGGTAGATCAATTGGTTCTAAAGACAAAAATCATCGAAAAAGAAAATGAACAAATAATGATGATGGAAAAAACGAGGTAATTGAGGTTCCAAAAGAATCTTCAAAAATAAAAATTTCCGATATGACAGATAATAAACTTCCAGAAAAAATTCAGATACCTGAAAATTCTGATAATCATGGGATCTCAATCAATTATGTCATGATTGGAGAAAGGTGGAACCGATATACAATCGACGTCGATGAAAAATTTGCATATGCTGTAACAATTACTATCATGAATAAAAACGAGGATTATGAACCAAAGTTTATGGATGAATGCAGAGGTAGAAATGATTGGCCAAAATGGAAAGACGCAATTCAAGAAGAGTTAGATTCGCTGGCAAAACGTAAAGTTTTTGGACCAATAATACACACTCTAAAGATGTGCAGCCAATGGGTTATATATGGGTTTCTGTGCAAAAACTAAATGAGAAAAATAAAATCGTGCGATATAAGACACGACTTGTCGCACAAGGTTTTTTTCCAAAAATCAGGTATTGGTTATGAGGAGACATATTCTCTCGTGGTGGATGCAACAACTTTTCGTTATTTGCTTAATCTGGCAGTAAATGAAAGACTTGAAATGCATTTAATGGATGTTGTAACAGCCTATTTGTATGGTTTTCTTGATAATGATATTTATATAAAAATCCTTGAAAGATTCAAGTTGTCTGAGGAACATAATTTTAGTTATCGAGAACTTTATTCAATTAAATTGTGCAAAACCTTATATGGATTAAAACAAGTTGGACGCATGTGATATAATCGCCTTAGTGAATATTTGATAAAACAAGGCTATATAAATGATCCTATTTGCCCATGTGTTTTTATTAAAAGATCTACATTTGAATTTGCAATCATTGCAATTTATATTGATTATTTAAAAATTATTGGAACTCCTGAATAGTTCGAAAAAACTGTTAACCATTTGAAACAAGAATTTGAAATGAAAAATCTTGGAAAGACAAAATTTTGTCTTGGATTGCAAATTGGGCAATTGAAAAATGGCATATTTTTGCATCAATCAAGTTATACAGTTAAAGTGCTTAAAGATTTTATATGGATAAAACACATCCCTTGAGCACGCCTATGGTTGTAAGATTACTTGATGTGCATATAGATCTTTTTTGACCTTGTGAAAATAATGAAGAATTACTTAGTCCAGAAGTACCATATCTTAGTGCTATTTGAGTATTAATGTATCCTGCTAGTCATACACGTCCTGATATTTCATTTGTTGTGAATCTACTAGCAAGATATAGTTCTTCACCTACACGAAGCTATTGGAATGTTATAAAACATATATTTCGTTACCTTCAAGGTACGATAGATATGGGTATTTATTATTCTAATGTAATCAAGTTTTGATCTAACGGATTATGCATATGTTGGATATTTATTTGATCATCAACATGCTCGTTCACAAACGGGTTATGTGTTTATATGTGGTGGTACAACAATGTCTTGGCATTCTATGAAACAAACTATAGCTTCTACTTCTTCAAATCATGCTGAAATATTGGCAACTCATGAAGCAAGTCGGGAGTGTTTTTGGTTGAGATTAGTGATCCATCATATTCGAGAAACATGTGTTTTACATTTGGACAAGAAAGTTTCCACTATTTTATTCGAAGATAATGCTGCGTGCATTGCTCAATTGAATGGATACATCAAAGGCAATAGAACAAAACACATTTCATCAAAATTCTTTTTCACTCATGGTCTTCAAAAGAATGGTAAAATTCATGTACAAGAAATTCGCTTGAATGGCAATTTGGCCGATATGTTCACTAAATCACTATTGATTTCAACATTTGAAAAGTTGGTTTATAAGATTGGAATGCGTCGATTGAAAGATGTTAAATGATGTGCTCAAGAGGGGGAGTTATTATACATTGTACTCTTTTTCCCTTAACCAAGATTTTTTTCCCATTAGGGTTTTACCAGCTAAGGTTTTTAAAGACATGTTATATATAGAAAATGTACTATTTTTTCTTCACTAGGTTTTTATCCCATTGGGTTTCTCCTAATAAGGTTTTAACGATGCATTTATCTTAAAGATAGACATCCAATGGGGAGTGTTATGAACAATTGTGAATTTTCATTCATATACCCCATGTTCTACCCCATTATTTCACATTATTCTATGTAACACATATAACACCATTCTTCATCATAATCACCCACTACCTATGTAACCTATGCAAATTACATTTAGGATATTGTAATTTACAAGGTTGAGGTGTGAAATTCAAGCGTATAAATAGAGACTTATGTGAAAGAAATGTGATGGTTGAATACTTACTACATTGGCTCTACTTTGCTATACTTTTCTCTCCATCTTTCTAATATACTTGTTTCATATTTGATAGTTGTAGTCTACCAATCTTATAGGAATATTAACAACAATATATCTCCACTTTCTAGTAAGTGGTATAATAATTTGTTACATGATATAATACTACAAGTTTGTAATATTTTTATAACATTTTTTGGTTAAAATTACATTTAATGTACAAAAGGAATAAAAATCTAATACCACGTTTATAATTGATAAAAAGAGAGTATACTTTTGTGATAAACAAATTTACACATTTAAGAAAGTGTTGAAGTTTAATGCACTTTTGTTTTTTGGTGGGCACGTAATCTTTAGCTAGTCTAGTCTAGTTTAGTCTTTATCTCACTTTAAAAAAAACCCTAAAGTAAACCCAAAACCCTAAATGCAAAGCATGCAAATATGCAATTGAACACGATGAAACGGAGAGGTCTCAACAATCACATTTGGTTATTGTTTAAGGTGGTTCAAAGTATAAATTGAATTGCAAACCCTGTTTTTTAAATGAACGATTTTTCCACTACTCAGAATATATAATTTAAAATGGTCTATTTAAAACGATTATTAATAACCCGTTTTAGATAATTGGGGCGGTGGCATTTTTGTAATAAGAATTAGGAAAACGCAAACTTTCTAAAACGGTTACATTATAACCTTGTTAGAAAAGTCTCTTGATGTCAGTTTCTAAAACGGTTTGGGAGACAACCGTTTTAGAAACTGTTATCATCTTCGTTTTAAGAACGGTTTCTAACTAACCGTTTTAGAAGATAATTGGGGCAGTGGCATTTTTGTAATAAGAATTAGGAAAACACAAACTTTCTAAAACGGTTACATTATAACCGTGTTAGAAAAGTCTCTTGATGTCAGTTTTTAAAACGGTTCGGGAGACAACCGTTTTAAAAACTGTTATCATGGTCCGGTGTAATTTATAAAGCCTAGAGTTCTGGTTTAGCAAGAAGTTCTTCTCTTCTTTATCTTTATATCGACCAAAAAAATATCTTTATTTCTTTGATTTGAACTCCGAGACTTTAGACCTTGCGTATACTACTTCTCCTTTGGGTAGCTTTCTCTTCAAGCACTCTTGCCTTAAAAAGGATTAGCTATGGAGGAGTTATCTTGCTTTTTTATACTTTTAAGATATTCGATTGAGCAATCGCGAGCTCCAAGACGAGATCTAGGCTGAAGATGGTGGGATCTTCAAAGTTGAGATCTCCGATTCAACGGGGTGAACCTTCTCGTGCTGTTCACCAGTTCTGGAAATCAAAAACTTCCGGCAAATGGGAGCTTCTAAGTTGGCAAACGCAACTCCTACCGGAAGAAGAGAACTTTTCTTCCTAGCAGCAGTCAATTGAGAACAAGATTTATGCTGGGTTTAGTTTTAAGAAATTGGAGTTTGATAAACTGGTAGAGAAATCGTCGATGAGAGGTGGGAGTTGTGGTTTGAAGATTGAGATATTTACTGGGCAAAGAGGGAACGGTTCTGCTTGTGGTTGGAAGAGTGGGAAACTTTTAGGGAGTGCATTACTGCAACTGGATTTGAAGGCGGTGGAGAATAGTATTGGAAGTAATAAAGGGTGTGTAATTCACAATGGATGGGTTAGCATGGTGGGTGGGAGTCAAAAGGGGTCAGAGTTGCACGTCAATTTTAAGGCTGAACCTGACCCGAGATTTGTGTTTCAATTTGATGGAGAGCCTGAGTGTAGCCCTCAAGTGTTTCAAGTTAATGGCAATGTGAAACAATCGGTTTTTTCTTGCAAGTTTGGGTTCAGAACTTGTTGCAAGTTTGGGTTCAGAAACTTGTGGCGACAGGAATTTGAGAACCAGGTTAGTTGTTTTATTGTTTATCTATATCGATAAGTTTTCAGTTATTTTTTGAGTTTGATTTTTTGATTGATTTGGTTTTGGATTTAAATTGTTAGCGATGGGACATACATTACTGATTATATAATTAATTTTGTCAGAAAAGTAAAATCTTTAGTATTTACTAGTGATGAAAAGTGACAGATTTAATCAGATTTTGCATCAATTAGATTGAAATTGTTCCTAAATACAATTTCTTTGTTCATACAGGTCATCCTTTTCAGAACCAAACACCAAACCAGGCTGCTTTATTGGTTCGTTCACAAGTGATAAAGAACAACCCATCAAGGAGAGAAAGGGATGGTCAATTACTATCCATAAAGACATATACTTTGATAAAATGTGTTATTCGTGTGTTCAGGTGATGAATGTGGACGGATTGTGGATACTCCAGATTCTGTAATTGGCTTCTGATTAATGCATCCCTCCTCTTTCTGTATTTAGAGAACTTTTTGTATAAGACTTTAAAACTCCAGATTCTGTAATTGGCTTGTTTTTGTATAAGACTTTATTTCTTCTTCTTGATTTCTCTCTTCTTCTTCTTCGCCATTGATTGAAAGCTTCTTGTCGTAAAAACTAAAATTCACTGCACAAAGAAATGAAAAGAAAACATGTTACACCGGTTGAAAAGTAACCGGTGTAAAAAAGATATTTTACACCGGTTTTATTAACCGGTGAAAAAAAAATGCACATTTTAGCGTTTTAAGAACGGTTATACAGTACCGTTGTAAAAAACAGTATTAAGAACGGTTTCTTAACCGTTTTAAAAAATGTAGGACTTTCTAGTCCGCCCATATCTAAAACTGTTCGGAAAATCTAAAACCCGTTTTAAATAACTACTTTTAACCGTTTTAGAAAGTGAATTCTGTAGTAGTATTCATTTATCACATCTGCACACTATTTTGTGTGCAACGATTCATAAAGCAATGAATTTACAATTTGTGTGTAAATATGCACAATCAAACATTAAACCCATACAATTAGAAAGGACCTAAAACATAATCTCATACAATTCAACCCTTGATAGTTGAGGTTTGTGCAAATTAGAGAGGAGGGAGAAAGTATTGGATGGTTAATAATCACAAACTTATTAGTTGAGTTGGTAGTTAAGTCCCAATATTTTTTCACTATGTATACACTATTCGCATATAAATTATCAATGTTATAGTTATAATACCATTCTGACTTACGTATAACGAGTAAATAATTTGCATATTCACGTATAAATTATCAATGTTAGAGTTCTAATACTATTCTGATTCACATATCATGTGAAAATAGTTGACGTATAACATATCAATCTCTTATATGAATATTTATCACGCAATGCGTGTCTGTCGCATTTAATTATGAGACCTTTTCATAGTAGACTTCCTATTTTATTAATTAGGTGAATATATCAATCCAGCGAGCCAAGTTACTTAATTTTATTATGTTCACCAAGAGCCTAATTATAGACACCTAAATTACATTACTTCTGGAGACAACGCAATGATCATAGAAGTTTAAATCATGCAAGACCATGAAGAGCTCCAAGAGAATTTCGAGCCAACAGAGTTTGGCATAAAAAGACGAAGGATAGGGCGGCAAAAGCACAGCAGCATCCCGCAACCAATCTTGTCAAACTGGCCAGAGATTTTAAACATTATTATTGCAAGCTACGCAGAGGACTGAGTGAGCCGACAAATGCCGTCACGCATTGACAGCCATGTCGGTTTTGGTGGGTGCTCTCTTTCTGCTTGATGCCCAGCATGGCGTGCGGGATTGTTTGTCTCGTGATGAGTTTTCCACTTTCTTTTCTTCAATCAAAACTGCTTCAAAACATTGTTTTTTCCACACCCTTTTCCTCATAACAATCATTGCTCTCACTCCTTTTCTGTTCTTCTCTGACAAACATTTTGTAAGCGTGCAGCAAATTCTTTTCATAAAATATTGCTGCATTCTTGATTCTCTTTCTTTGTGCTTGACCGTCACTCTCTCAAGTCACCATGTCTATCCAACTCAATATTTTCTTGTTTTTGTTGCTAGCTCGAAGTGATTAGAATTATTTTGCATATGCTTCTAAAGAGTCGATTCTAAAAAATAGGAAGATTGTGCCGTACTGACAATCGGCATAAATTTTGTTACTTAAATAATATAAATTATATTAAAAATTATATAAAAATAGAATATGTTTAAATGTATAATTGTTATTGTTGTTAGTATTGTTTCTCTTGCTCTAATTTTTGTTTTCTTCCTTTAGAGGCTACAAAAAACAAGTAGTGACAATTCATCTCTTGGGTTCATAGATGTTTGATAGATTTCTTGGATGAACATTTTCAGTTAAATATTTAGTTTGACTATCTAAAAAGAAAAAGGAAAAATTTTAAAAAAAAGGATATGCTAATTAAATGAATTAATACATAAAGATACCATAACTTTAAACAATTTATATTAATTTGTATTTGATAAATGTACTATATTGTGTACATAAAAAGAAATGTATATTCCATGCATAAATCAGTACTGAATAATTTCTTACACAATAAATAAGATAATTTATATTCCTTTATTAAATTTCTTCCAACCCTTTTGCCAATTTTTTTCTTAGAAAAGAGAAAAGTTGCACTAGTTTGTCTTAAGGTAATGAAAAATGCAAGAATCTATTTTAATTAGTAGTGAAATCAAATCCGCATTAAGGTAAAAATATTGAAATATGTTAATAATAAGAAAGAAAAAATAATCGCATAAGCATTAAGCAACAAATAAGATCGAATCCAATGTTTTCAATCTTGATTAGAGTATCTAATTACAACCAAATCTTGAAGGTACGAGTAGTTGTAACATTGTGATGATAAAGAAAGCCAAAAGTTTGAGTCACAGGCCGTACTTTGAGTCCAAGATATATATATCAGCTATAGGTGTGAATAGTTTTGCCATGTTATTTCAACAACATTAATTACACAGTCAATGAATCTAGAGTCGAGATATTCTCTCCAAAAATTTTCTTGTCTTATCTTGTTTTAGATTAAAACTAAGTTGTATGGTTCACTCATCTCTTAGTTAGGGTCTAGTAATTGTAAAATGATTTCAGTGATATTTATGCATTTAGTCCCTATTTTAATACAACTATGTTGGGATAGAGGATCTGGTCTCATGAATCTAATATGTACTCACTCTATTCTTTTTCAAGTGCCCTCAAACATAAAAACACACAAATTAAGAAAATAAAAAATTTGACTAATTTACCCCTAATAATGATGCATGCACAAATTTTTTCCACTTTGATTAGGAATTAATACAATAAGATATTTAAAAATAAAATCAGAGTAGAATTGAACCTTTCTTTAGTTTTTGTATTGAAATGTGAAAATGGACACTTATTTGAGAACAAAAAGATGTGATAGTTAGGACACTTAAAAGAGAACGGAGGTAGTACAATACAACAACAATTAAACTTTTATATCATTTATACCACTATTTAGAGTCAACTACATGAATTATATTTCGCCATCTTATTTTGTTATTTTGTCTATACATATGTTTTTATTTATATTTAAATATATTATATTATTTTTTATCTTCTTTCTAATTCATTTTAGATCTCCCTCATCCCTTTTTAATTTAAATTAATATTTCTCTATTTTCTATACCCTACGCAGATGTATCTAGACGTCTTTTATGCACGTGTTTAAACTATTTTAAACACACTTCTCTTATTTTTTTCATCCATGGAGTTACACCTACATCTTTTTTAATGTATTAATTACTTATTGTATCCAATCTAGTATGTATATATTCATTTTACATTTTATTTATATTACTCTCTTTTTTTTGTGCATACTCATTGTTAGTTACCCAACATTCTTATCCATAAAAAATCACATGTTTTATAAAATTCTCTCTTCAATTTCAACAGAATTTATGATAACTACGATTACAAAGAATAGAGAACGCACTTCTATGCAAATATGTATAAAAAAGAAGAAGGATTTAAATGAGAAGACTCCATTTTGAGCTTGTTGTATGTAGAAAGCCTAGCTAGAACTCAATTAGAAGGTTCTTTTTATGTTTTTATTTTCCTTTCCAAGATTTAGCTAAACGCTTAAACGGTTTTTGATCATCAATGGAATTTACACTTAGCTCACCGAAATCTTATTTTATATGCTAATGTTGGTCTAAAGTACTCTTGTTCTTTTGTTCTTTTGTGCAGGACAATCAGCCCCCAGTAAACCCCCCACCCCCCGGCTCGGAACATGCTGTTTGCAAACTCTGAGTTTTAATAAGACATTAGTAATAGCATAATCTTGTTAAGAGATGGGCTTTTAGTAGTGACATAGAGCTGCATCACAGAAAGATGGTTTTGGAAGAAGTATATTAAAGCTCTCTGGATCTTCGGTTCTATTCCATTTTTAATCCATGTTTCTTATTTTATTTCATGTTTCAATCCGTGTTTTAATTTATAAATACATGTCCCGTATTTTTTACAAAAACCCTAGGCTCCATTTGGATGAGCTATTTTTAGATTATATCATGAAATTTTTTTCCTTGAGATTTGTTATAAGAAAAGAATATTTTGGGAGTGTTTGAAATGAATGATTTTATTTTGTTGGGATTTGTATTGAAATTTTTTTTTATTAATAAAAGTTTGAAATTTAAATTTGAATTAGTATTTTATTAGTTTATTTTGGTGGGAATTGTGTTAGGAAGAATTATTTATTATTAAAATTTAAAATTAAAATTTAATATTTTATTTATAAAATTACTATAGCAAAAAAATTATTGTAGCATTGTTTTGTGTTTTAAAAATTTTGATAAAAAAGTTGAACAAAACAAACACCTCATTTTGTAATTGTGAAATAAATCACAAAATTTGTCATTTTGTAATTGTAAAATAAATCACAAAATTTGGTCCATCCAAATATACCCCTAGTAATTAGTGAATCCTAAAGAATTCAAGATTGAAATAAGAAATGTAACAGAAGATCCATTGGAATATTAAAGCCTCTAAAGCTAAGGCAGAAGTTCAAGTTGACAAGAGTCAATTAGCAAGTTGTGAAAGTCGAAGTGGCTCTGTGATTGTGATTTGTGAATACTAGAACATATTCAAAATAGATACTCACAGCACATATTCACAAAGAGGGAGTGTAGAAAACTTATCCCAAGTCCTAAAAGAGGTCAACAGCCCATATGAAGAATTTATTTATGAAAATGATGATAAGAATTCCTGCTTTTATTTACGTTTTAAGTTCTCCCCAACAGCAAAATAAAGAAAACTTTTATTGGTATAATGAATGTTCTCTTCTCTTGAGCATATGCTAATTAAGCAAAGGAAATACAATCCTCTTTGAAATCTTTGTGCAGCTGGCTATCCACAACATTCCCTCTTAACATCACAATTGCAAACCAACATTTGGAGATGCCCCTTTTGAATACTGTCTGTTTGTCAGGAATCCTTACTGTTGTAGCTCTCTTTTGGTTTTGGTTCTTCAATGTAATAGGACTAGTCTTATACCACAATCATTCACTATTGAAGCATATAAGGATATTAGAAAATGACAATGATCTTTTGGTTTCCCCTCTTTCTTTCTAAGTGAAGTTTAACTTCAGTGCTAGTTGAGAGTGAACCTTTTTTTTTTTTTGTTTCCCTAAGGTTAAAGATTGACTGGAGACTCTGCTGCACATAATAATCTCTGCCTCTCACACTCAAACCTGAGATTTCAAATCTTAAACCAATCCAGAAGTGGCTATTGTTGTATGATTAGTTATTTGAGTATACATATTATCCCCTCTTTAGTCTTTACAACAGCCCAAATTTGCATCAGAGGAAGTTAATAATCAAACACTATAGATTACAAGCCAGATAGTGGAACTGCCAAACAAAATCAAGCAAAGCCACATTCAAACCAGTAATATTATGAAATCACTTCAATAGGACACAACTCAACAGGTCAGCATCTCAATGGTTCAACAAAAATCTGCACTACAGATTGAGAAAGGAAAGGGAAAAGTTGCATTGTCTAACGATAGAGTGAAAAGAAATAGAAAGGCAGCAGCACAAGGAAAAAGATAAATTAACATCCCCTAATGATGAATACAAGATCTGGTGACTTTTTTATTGCTGTTTCATATCATCTATCCCATCTCCATAATGGTATTGAATTATCAAAAGAAGATCCCCGACCTGAGCTCCTCATGTACACGATTGCAGTCTATACATTTTGCAAGTATATTTAACTCACAGCACGATCAATCAACTAAAAATAGTCATTTCAGCCCGGCTACAGCATGATTCTCCCCGTGAGACAATTCTCAGACAACTAAGCTTTAGGAAGCATATAGACTCCGGTAAATCATTTATAAACACCAACATGAAGCTGTATTAGGATGTTTCTGCACGGAAAATTGTGATTTCCTGCTGTTTGAAATACCGTCTGTCCTCTTCATCAACAAGAACAAGGTTCAAGTAGTATTTCACACTAAATTTGTTGTTGATGTTACGATAGGTTGGTGTCAGCTCATATGGACTTAAGAAAAGTCTGATTGGAATCGATTCACCTGTGGAACCAAGATGCAACAATATACAACTTATGACAAGCAATAGAATGAAATCTGTATGTATGATTCACTTATTTCCAGTGTCAGACCCAAACTAGTCAAGACATTGCCTTAAAATATAAATCAAATATCAAGAGCAAACTACTTAAAGGGTCTTCTTCCATCGCCACACCCCCCAACCAAAAAAAAAAAAAAAGAAGAAGATTGATGCTGAGAAGACGACAAGACTAATTGGATTATGATGCAATATAAACAATCTTATGTTCACTGCCGTAAGCCTCAGAATCAAGGTAATTATCATAGCAGGAAATAGATCACAAGCACAACAAAAAAAAAGAATCAGAATGGCGAAGTTGTTGTGCAGGAAAGAAACAAATAGTCAGCCTCGAATATACCTCTAACAGGAGCACCATCCATCAACTCAAACTTCGCAAGAGTCTCTGTCTCAACATGGGTGTTCGCACCTGATCCTGTTGATTCCCGGCGTCTGATCTCCAGATCCATATTTTTTATCTTGATTCTTACAAGGAGGAAATATATTTTGCCGATAATAACATCTTTGAGATGATACCTGCATTTTTAATAATTCCAATCAGTATATGCATCATTTCAGGAATACAAAAATAATTGACTGAAAACCTTCTTCATACAGCTATATAGTAGTTCAAAACAGAAATGAACTGCTGGTGCAGATTTTCTCATGAGCAAACTTACCCTAATTAAACCCAACTACTAACCCAACGAGGACTTTCAATGCAGTGAGTGAAAGAAAATGACTTCTTGTGAGAGTGATAATTTAGATCGTCAAAAAGACAGCTGGACTAGGCCAACAATGAAACCATAAAAAGGGAATGTCTTTTTCCTTCAGTATGACATAATGGGATGAGTATAATCCTCCAAGAACTCAAGTGAGAGTAAGTCAGACGGTCAGTATGAAAACTTACTTGCTCTTATTGTACTCAAACTCGATGTGAAGGCAATCTTCAATTCCTACTTCCATCTACAAGACAAAAGAGACCTATCAATAGAGCATCCTTCAAATGGCAACTAAACGATGTACAAGTAAAATTTGCAGGAAAATATACTACAATTTGCAGGCAAATGCGAGATACAGAGTTATTAAGTATGTCCAGATAGTTATCTCTTTCTGTTGATCCAGTCTATCTTAGAATCAAAGAAAGGGAGGTGGGAGATCTGAGAAACCCTACCCAGTTGTTCTTTGGTAGAAGGAAAAGGCAAGGGCAAAGTGAAAACCGGTTAGGAGAATCAACCAAAATCAGATAAATATCTTTCTGCTAGTCGCAATGACAAGAACCTTCGTTTGGCTTTGAATTGTTAAACAGCATTATCTTTCTCGTGAAATCCTTAACCCTAGAATCATTTTAAATCCTAAGGTGGAAAGAAAGTTAACTGAGAGCAAGCAAATGCACCACCTAATTTGATTCCCCTGGCTCATCCTGACCTAAAAAGAAAAATGCATCATTTTGTTTCTACGCAGTTCACTCCCCACCCAACAACAACAACAACAACAACAAACTAAACCTTTATCCCACTATGTGTGGTCAGCTGAATGGTTCATACTTCGTCATCGTATTCTATCTATCCATGTTTTCATTTATATTTAAATACATCATATCTTTTTTTTCATCGTTTTTTTCATATTTAAATACAGAAATACACTATCGATAAAAATGGAAACAGAAAGTGGCCAATATCAAAATGTTCAAGATTGGTGAGACAAACAACATAAGCACCATCAAGCTCCAGGATTTTCACTCTGTTAATGTTTGCATACACAGTTTCTCTTTTACCTTCTTATATTGCTTCGAAACAGCATTGCATACAGAACTTTAGAATTCTCAGATGACTTGTACATTTCGAGTAAAAGTAATTGTCAGAGAAACATACCTTAATGCTATTGTTGATTGGTGGAGGTGGACTATAGTTACGAACCTGTAGTGTGAAAATCAAAATAAGTAGACAAACATATTTGATGCTTCTAAAACTTGCAGTAAATGAAAGGGGGGGGGGGAGGGGGTGGAGGACTGGCTTCCATCAGATTACAACTGAAGAATACAGAAGTAGCTGAACATGTATTATACAGAAATCTCATACACATCGAAGCCATCCAGGCATTCTTAAACTTAAGTTCCTCATGAAACAGAATTCACGATATCACTAGTAGATTTTCAAAATGACAGAATAGAGAGCTAAGCGATTGATGTCGCAGGTAACAGGGTAAAATTGCAGAATAACAAACTAGAATGTAAGCCCTAAATTAGGACTGGATACAGAGAACTCTTCTTTAAATTTTTCTTGACGTGAGAAACAATCAGCCTTTATAGAAACAAGCATTTCAGATTTATAGAAGCAGCAATCCTAAACCAGCCTAATTCAAATTCTTGCTTCCCAAGCAAGTAATTTCAAAGATTTTCCCCCCAGAATACAGGTTCAATTTCTTTTCAGAAAAATTGGCATTAAATGTGTTACAATTGCGAGGACAACGTAAATTAAGTTCACCATCCAAAAAAAAAACGATTTCACCACTTTCCCTTGTCTTCTTCTTGTTCTTTTTTTTTCCAAAATGAAAAGGGGCTTGGGGATAGGGAAAATGCCCTTGCCCCTAGACCATGCTGATACGTTTATTAGTCCCTAGACATGTCCATGACCCCTCCCATGGACAAGCTTAGTCAAGCTAGAATAGCTATTAACCATCAAGCCCTAATGGAGAACTCCAATACTCAATTACCAACCTCTTGCTTGAGGTGAGAATTAAGGCTGGCTGCCTACCACAGGATCTCTCTACTTGGTGGTTTCTTTCCTCAAGTTGATAGCACAGTATAATCAGCCTCGTGCATATGTATATTATCTACCATGCTTGGCTAAACGGAAAAAATATATTACCATGAAATCTTGGTACTCCACAATGCTACCAGCATAGCCCCGACTTATTGTCACTTTAAGAATATACCTACAAAACGAAAGAAATATACAGAAGGTTATGTGCTGTATTTACTGGGACTTTCAATGAGAGTGTGTGATATTTGCATGTACAAGAAGGCACAAAGCCAAATTAACTTCCATTTCAGAATAAAAATGCCAAAGAAATATCAAAAGACTTCCAAAACAGCAAGGCCCCGATGTCACACCCCATATTCTTGGAAAGTAATCTGGTCACTTGGCACTGTTTTGGATAACTTGGAAGACTAAGAAAAGGGGAAAATGATCACAGGTAGGAAACTCCAGGAATGAAACTCCAACTGTATCTTGTGTCATGATTGTTTTACTTGGGATACTAACAGAGAGACTAGCTATCTGTGACTCCCATACTTACAGCCATAATGTTTTCTCCAGTTTCAAAATTTTGTTCACCCATATGCATCATAACAAAGGCTTCATCATCTTCTTTCTCAATTTTTTACTAACAGTCCTTCCTTGAATGTCATGCTTGTAACAGTGACATCACATGGGGGCATATAATGTTTGAGACCATGGCCATTAGAAAACTCACTGTAACATGACGACTGTATGGAATCACTTAACATGACGACTATTTCTGGTAGTTATGCCCCTACTATCACTTTCTTTACAAGGAAATGAGGTCTAAGGATTGGAAAAGATGGGGAAAAGAAAACTGAGAACATAATATTCTCACTAGTACATTATTCAACAATTTCATAAATGGCAAAAACTTTAATTCATTTACTCCACACTCCTCCAAATTTTACTTGCACAATTTCAAACTACACTCCACTTTGGTTTGGAACAAAATTTTTAATAATGGACTGTAAAGGAAATAGCATAATTGACTCCGATGAGCATACAAGTAAATGGCATCATTGAATCAGATGAGTATGAAACAGTCACAGCAGCTGTGGTGGATAGTTTAGGCTCAAGGCAAAAGTGAGGAGTACATGATGCAACAAATCTTCTTGTCCAAATTATATACAGTGAAATAACATTTTTGCATATGAGTGACAAAATATAACCATCTATAAAACAAAAAAGATGAACTTAGTCTGCACTTCACTAATTCACATCAATAATCAGACTACTATGACTCCCAAAATAAACATATGATGAGTTCCTAGCAAATTGTATGCATAACAGGTAGGGGTTAAATAAACTTGCTTAAAGTCAGCAAAATAAGCAAGCCATCAATCATGTCCTAAAACAGACTTTCAGCAAACAAGAATTTCAAGTAACATTCAATGCCTTCAGACTACCAGCAGAATCGGAAAAGTTCTTCCATATGCACAAATTACACCAGGTGTTGAAGTGATACAGATTAACTTACCGAAGTCGCACATTTACCCCATTATATGTCTCATAAGGCATTTCAACTGTTGAAAACTCGAATGGATATGTCTTCCGTTCATATATCTCACCCGGAACATCCAGTTCACGTACTAAGGACAGAAAAACACAGTTCAACATGCATGAAAATAATTTAAGAAAATAATGTCATAACATTAGGGTTTCATCACTCATCACTTAATGGTATTAAAAAAATAATAAAAAATAAAAAAGAGCAAAATTATCAGCTCAATTCCAGAAGCTAAACAAACAGCATTCATCTAAAAAACACAGCCATGTGTAAACACCAAATATACCATACTTACCAAGGGAGGTAAAGTCATAGAAGTTGTTTCTGTCGAAGTACATCTCTGCAAACAGAAAAAAATTCGCAAACTTATGTCAGTGCTCAAAAAGCTAATAAAAGAATACATGAGAAATTGGCAAAATAGTAGTAACAACCATTCAAGTTTTACAGGCATCAAAGATTGTTCAAAATAAAATCAATCGTGCTGATTCAATACTATTATATTACTGTATAAGCTTAAAGTTGCATATTCTACAAGAAACAAAGACATCAACAAATACACTTTAAATCTCACCTATCTGTCCAAGAAGCTCTACTTTTATTCCATTGTGTTCAACTTTCTTTCCAGACACTGGTTCAACTGAAATCTGAATATGTCACAAATATGTATATCCTCAAATGAGAAACTTTCTACGTAAACAAAAAAGCAAGGAAAAACGGTTTTTACAAAAATGATATTACGCATGATACCTTTCCAGTGATGTTTTCCTGACTGTGAAAAAGTGGAACCATTACAGTTTGGCCATTTTCTTTCTTCAATGGAACCTAATCCATAAGCATCAAAAAGAGGAATATCAACAGAGCACAACCAGACTGTTATGGCAAGCTTAGAGTTGGCTACAAAGTTGCACCACAATCATTGTCTTACCTCCCCAAGCACATGCAAGAGGAGGAAACGAGGAAGCATAGACGCTTTCAAGACAGAAATGCATTCAGGCCCAACACTCAGTGCTACACTCTACAAATGCTTCTAGACACATTGAACACATATCTAAAATCCCACAACATTCTCAAAGGTAAATACTCAAAACTTCAGACATATCTGCAAACTTGTTGATAACATATTGAACAATTATGATACTGCAATAGATGTAATTAGCAATAAAAATGGCACATAATGTTCTTGTCTTGAGAAGAATGGATGGCACAAACAATTAAGGAATTAGTTAATTTACCAGAAAAATATACAAGAAATAACAAAGATTCTGAGAACATTGTATAATTAGAGGAAACATACCCATCAACTATGCATTCTGCTACACACTTTTTTTTTAAGACCACAGAGGTGCATAACCACCATAATACCAACAAATTCTATGAGAAAAACAAAACTTACATATATGCAATAATAACTTCATATATTATGTTATCATATCATGTATAAGTATTACAAACAAATTATATATAAAGCATTCACCATATCTTCTACGATAAAAAAAAATGACATCTTTACCAACAATTATCACCATCTTACAGCATAGTTTCCCCTGTTCACATACAACACCCACCTTAAAAGCTAAACACAAGGTTTGTTCACAAACAAAGACAAAATAGATTCTGATATAACCTTGAGCAAATAAAAATTAATTTATTTTCTTGTCTTGAGCAAATGAAATTAATATAAGCTATTTACAAAACATTTACTTGCTTCATCTTTGTCTTTTCTATCATATCAAATTCATTTCGCATGTACTTACCAAACCCCAGTATTGAATCATCCCAAATGGTAGTGCTCACATGGAAAAGATCCACAAAATATCACATTCAACAGAATTCCCAACAAAAAGAGAGAGAGAAAGAAACTGCATGCAAATGGAGAAAAAGGAAATCTTTGTTTGAATCAATACTGTATATTCATCAGATATAACCAAACTACAGATTCAATTAGCAACAGCAAAGACATTTTAAGCTCCAAGTACTAGAGCACCCTTTTGACTAATTAGAGTAAAAATTCTTCAGATCGGATTATTCCGCTATGTAGCCAAAATTTTTCCAAACCGAGAAGCAAGCAAGTGAACTCATAGAGAGAGCACAACATTAGTCTATTTATTGTAAAGGGCACAATCAAGCACCCAAACTTCTCCCTCTTTATTAATTCGCATCCAAACTCACCCAAGTAACAAATTTTCTTGCACTTAAACACAAGGTAGGAAGTAAAAATACCTGCTTTCGAGATTTCCCATCCGAAAATGTAACAGCAATGTGGCAGGCTGGTTTAAATGCTCCAATAATATAATTCTACATTTTCAGGAAGCATAAGAAATCAGTCCATGGCCAAAACCAAGGAAATAAGAAGCCCCAAAAACAAATAGAAAAAAAAAAGTCTTACCATGCTGCTCAAAGTTTAGAAAACCAAACCCCAAGCAGAAACCTGTTAATCTCGAAAAACCTGCAAATTTATATAAACAAGATCAGCAAAACCCAGTAATCTAACGAAATTACCAACAATAATTACAATGAAATTGTGAATCACAAAACCTATTATGCTGTAAATCCATTAAAAATCCCATTTTGAGCTGTACAACCATTACAAATTTATATAAACACATAGGAAGATCAGCAAAATCCAGTAATTCGAACGAAATTACCAACAATAGTCACAAAAAAATTGTGAATTAAAAAACCCTTTATGAGCTGTACATGCATTGGAAAACCAATCTTGATTTCGAAGAAATTAACACTAATTTAGACCAATAAAAAAATTGGGGTTTAATGATCTGAACCCTAATAAATCGAAGCAAATTCTCCCAATTTTAAATTTTTGTTTGACGTTTTAATTATTAGTTAATGTATAAAGGATGAAATTTCTTACCGAAAACGGAGAATTTAGTGTTGCGATCTGAACGCAAGAATCGAAAGGAGAAGGGATCACTGAGAGAGAAAGACGGTGTCGTCGCAAAATGGAGTTTGGACTGTGGAGTGTGGACCCAATATGAGAATTTCAAAGGGAGATTTTGCAATTTTGGTCCTTCATATTTTTTATTAGATTTCAATTTGTCCTAACAAGCATTTTGCTTCATCAGCCAATTTGGCACCAATATTTATTTAGAGCAATGACAGGGGGAGTGAAATTCTGGAGTTAAAAATTGGAGTGAATGACGTGGCAGTGATGAAAATATAAACTAATACCCTAACCAAATGATGAGTGAACTCTAACGGGTAAGGGATAAGTTTGTGAGTCACTCCAATTTTTCACTCCAGAATTTCACTCCCGTTATCATTTCTCATTTATTTAACCCAATAAGGCTAGTAAACTAGGGCAACAATTTTTTTTCTTAATTTTGAAAAAGAATTTCTTTTCTCTTGAATTTTTTTATTTTAATTGATGTATTTGTTTTTGCAATAATTTTTTTATAGAATTTTTTTATTTAAATTTACATGTAATACTTTGTGATTTTTTTGTGGGAAATTATATTGAAGAGTTTTTTATTATTAAAGTTTTTAAATTTAAATTTAAATTTAACATTTTATTATTAAAAATATTGTTAAGAAAACATAATTAGTGTGACTTTGTTTTCATGTAAAAATTATTATAAAAGAGAATAAAATAAACAATTTTAATTAGAATTATTACAAGTATAGGATTACAAAACCTATCATCAAACCGATCCTAACTTTTAACTTCTCATGCAGTTTTCATAAAAAAACATAATAAGAAGAAGAAAAAGAAAAAAAAAGAAAGGAACAAAACCTATCACCAAACAGATCCTAACTTTTAACTTCTCATGCAGTTTTCATAAAAAAATAAATAAGAAGAAGAAAAAGAAAAAAAAAAAAAGAAGGAAGAAAGCAAGAAAGAAAAAAAAATTCATGAAAGGCATTTAATAGTAAGAAGTATTTTGTGATATACACTTAAAAGTGTATTTTACATTTATGTGCTTTATTTTTTAGATAAAATACTTTAATAATTCTTCAACTTAAGAGTTCATTTTGATTCTGTTCCCAAATTTCAACAAATTCTATTTTTATCTTTTATATTGTGGGATTTGAATGGTCCTTTATTTATTTTTCTATAATATTTAACTCATATATCCAACTTTATTAATTTTTATAGTCTTAATAAGTTTGTCATATGCATGTCATTTGATTAAATTGAATCTTAAATAGATAGAAGAAAATGAATGAATGACAATTTAACTCAAATTTCAACATGAGGAATAAAAATAATTTTTTTAAAAAATTGAAGGCGTGAGTAAAATGAATTTTCAAATTGAGAGAAATAATCTAAGTTATTTACTTTTATTACATATAACACTTATTTCGAACCTTTAATGCATCTCCAACATAGCACCAAATCACTAAATTTTTTAGTCTTTAGTTTTAGTGAAACTAGATCGTAGCATTACACAGAATAAGACAGTTTAATATTGCACAGAGGATCTGGTCTCAGTTTATTCATGCTGCAACAATGACTTAATCGCGATTTCAACGAGCTCAGAAAATTAAAATTAAAAATTTTAATTGTCAAGTTCATATATGAACCATCTCTTATGTATGAATTGGTTTTTAACATGAATTTTTGTGTTATTTTGTTAACAATGGAATACTTTTTCTATTGCATAATTATTTTCCTTTCAACAGAATCCCCAAGAGAAAAAAAGAAGTAAATCAGTAAAATTAACATTTTCCAAGCCATGAATAGCATATCACATACAGTACTAGAACATTTCATAAAAAAACACAACGATATACAGAGATTGAAAATGGGAAAAGCATAACATTACATCCACAACATTATCATCATTTGGTTTTATTATCAGTGCAAAAGGGTAAGAAAAGCTGCAAAGTAAGAGAACGGAAACTGGTGCAGGGATTGAAACGAAGAAGAACGCATAGATGGATTTGAATGTTGCATGCATATAAGAGAGCTAGCCCATCCTTGATTAATTCTATATGCAGCAAAAATGGCAGTTCTGGCACGAACAATAATGGCAGATCTCCTGTAGCATTCTGCGTTGAGTGGTCAGATTCATAATATTGCTGATCTCCACCCTCGCACTTGCAAAGCTAATGAATGCCAAGTGCTAAAATCAACAAAACTGAAACAATAATCATCTGCACCAGCAGCAGCATCGGCACTTTGTTATTAGCCATGGTTATCAAATTTGTATGCAAAATGTGTGTTTGGATGGGGGATTTAAATAGAGCAACAAGAACAAGAAACCCATCACTGAGGAATCTCTGTCTTTTAGGCTTTTTATGATCATACATACCCGGCCGTCCTAAAACAAAGAGAAGATCCGCTCTATGTAATGTTTAAAAATTGGTAATATTTGTCCGAATATCATTGTTTTATTCGAAAAAATTCTTTGAATAAGTCATTTACCCAGAGAGAAATGATAATATTAGCCAGTAAATGAACAGTGAAAACTACTAAATATTCCCTGGTTGTCAGTCCTTTTTTGGCATGTACTGATATACGAACAGTGTCGGAACATAACATAATCTAAGCGGGCTAAATTGCATAACAAAAAAAATCATAAAATAATTATATATATATATATATATATAACACTAAATTATCGATAATCATAATGATATAAATATAAAGATATACACATACCAATAAAAGAGGTATTTGTTCTCACTTGAATTACTAGTATCAAACGTACAGACAACTTTGTCATACGAGTCAGCATCGGTTGAAAAAGTTGAAAATTTTGTTCATTCTCACTTTCGGCAAAAACCTTCGCAGAGAAAATCCTTTCAACAGAAGCAGTTGAAACTAGTAAAACCAATGCTAACTTGATCAAATGATATACCAATAAAAAAAGTACGTTGTTGTCGGTTTGAACCATCTTTTTAGCAAGATCTGCCAAAGCTTTTTGTAATTATATTTTTTATGAAGTTTAATTATACAATCATTAAGTAATACATACATATATATATATATATATATATATATATTTCTCTAGTCCCAAAATGAATTCATCCATCTCTTTTTCTCATTGTCAATCTCATTTTTTTTAATTCACAATTAATTAAATATACTATTTCATTTGAAGTACTTGACTTAATTATATAGCATCAATATTTCATTTAGAGCTTAATTAAAATTAATTAATTACAAACACAATTCACAAATATCTACTAATAAACATTTAATTACAATAATCAATTACAATTCACAAAAAATAGATAAATATTACTAATATTATAAAAAATATAAAATCATAAAAAATTTACTCCAAGATGATAAAATCGATGCTAGGATATCAATTGAGATTCAGAGTAAGAGAAAGAAGAAAAGAACTTGATTGTTTTATTTAAAGAGACTAGTTGGCGATCAGCGCGCCAGTGCGCTGTAATTATATGCTATTTCCCGTTATAATTTTAATTCAGTATAATAGATATAAGTAATATAATATTTGTTGCACAATACATGTACTAACATTTACGGTTAATATTTCTACAAACCTACCCATAACTTCTCTCGCTATACATGTTTATACATATTTAAACATTTTCATAAGATACATGGTTGCCAATACTTGTACACACATATTTATACATATACATATATATGTATACACTATACGCACTTTCGTATATTTGCATATATTACACTTATTTTGACACTATAGATTTGTGCACATTTTGCTCATAATGTGCACACTACGTATATACATATACTATATACATTCTCACACATTATAAATATTTACAAATTCTTATTACATCTACACACAGTACAATGTATATGTGTTACATACTAAACATATTATACATACTTATACACACACTTATACATACTACGCATATATGTATATACTAAACATATTTTTATATATTGGCACATATTTAATTATTTATCACACTATAATTTTTTACTTATTTTCCACATATTTTCGACGCTACATATATTGCATATAATAGTTATATTTGCACACACTTTAAATATTTGCACATTATTCTTACATTTTAACACATTTTATATGTGCACATATTTACGCATACTTGTAGACACACTTATTCATAATGCACATATATTTATACACTATACATACTTTCACACAATTTACACATATTTCTCACATATATTAACACGTGTTTCACACATTTTTATACACTATATATATATATTTATATATACTACACATATTTTCACACACTATATATTTTTACACGCTACATATATTAATACATACTGCACACAATTTCACAAACTCGACATATTTATACATACTACACATATTTTCATTTGTTATACATTTATGCACATTTTTCACAATATAAATATTTACACATAATACACATTTTTTGAAACACTAAATTTGTACACATACACGCATATTTTCATATGCTACATATATTTATATATAATTCATACATTTTAATACACTATGCATATGAACACATATATACATACTGCATATATTTTCACACACTATACATGTTTACACATAATACACATATTTTACTCACTACTTATACATATACATATTACACATATTTATCATACACTATATATTTACACATATCTTCACATATAACACACATTTTCACACACTATACGTTTTTATACATACTGCACATATTTATGTACACTACATATTAACACATATTACACGTATTTTCACAAACTATACATATTTGTACATAATTTATACATTTTCACATATTGTACATATTTACACATACTACAAATATTTTCAACCGCTGTAATAATGTATACATACTATAGATTTTTTTCATATACATATATCTACACATATTACACATATTTTCAAATAATATACATATTTATAAAAACTTCAAACATTTTCTCACACTATACATATTTAACGTATTTTTACACATTACACCTATTTATATATATTACCTATATTTTCACACATTATTTATATTTATATATATACACATTTTCAACACGTTTTCAAACACTACATATTTACACATAGTACACATATCTTCACACATTATACATATTTATGCATACTACATATATTTTCACACACTATACATATATGCACACATTTCATACACGATATGTATTTACACATACTACACATATTTTCACATACTATAAATATTTATACACGCTATATATATATATATATATTTATACATACTATAGATTTTTTCATATACATATATCTACACATATTACACACATTTTTAAATAATATACATATTTATAAAAAATTTAAACATTTTCTCACACTATACATATTTAACGTATTTTCACACATTACACCTATTTATATATATTACCTATATTTTCACACATTATTTATATTTATATATATACACAGTTGTGCACATTATATATATATATACATATTTACACATAGTACTGATAGTTTCATACATTATACATATTTATACACACTACATATTTTCACACACTATACATATTTACATTTATACACACATTTTCACACGCTACATATATTCACACATAATACACATATATTCGTACACTATACATATTTACACACACTATATATTTACATATATTACACACATTTTCACATACTATATATATATATTTACACATATTACACACATTTCTACACACAGTATATATTTACACACACTATATATATTTACACATATTACACGTATTTTCACACACTATAGATATTGACACACACTATATATATTTACATATAGTACACATTATACATTTTTACACATACTACACACATTTGTGCACATTACATCTATTTACCCATACTACATACATTTCCACACATAATACATATTTAGAAATACTTCACACATTTTCACACATTTGCAAACACTTTCATATTTTTCCTTTCCACTTATTTATTCCTTCCCAATTCTATTTATATAAAAGCTCTATATATTAATTCACTTCCTATTATTATTCTAATTATATTATTATATTATACTATTGAAATTGTAATTAATAGTTTAATTATTATTTTGAATACCCCTATTATTTTAATATATTTCTTTCTCACTATTATATTCTTTCTTAAGTCTCTTTATATCAAAACTCTATATATTAATTCAATTTTGAGAATTTTTCTAATAATATTATTATAATATTATGTATAGTATGTGAAAATATATATAGTATGTGTAAAATTTATAGTGTGTGAAAATGTATATAGTATGTGTACAATTTATAGTGCGTGAAAATGTATATAGTATGTGTAAAATGTATAGTGTGTGAAAATGTAAGTAGTAAGTGCAAATACATATAATGTGTGAAAAAGTGTGTAGTATATGTAAATATGTATATTGTCCAAAAAGTGTAAAATATGTGTAAATATGAATGGTATGTGAAAATATGTATAATATGTATTTATATAGTGTTCAAAAATATAAATAGTATGTATAAATATGTATAATTGGTGAAAAAGTGTAAATGTGTATAGTATATATAAAAAAGCGTGTAATAATTATAAATATGTATAGAGTGAAAATGTGTGAAATATATATAAATATGTATAATACTTGAAATATGTATAAGAGTAGTTGATTAGTGCATTAGTAGAGTTTTTTTTGGTATATTAGTAATCAATGTAATGTTTTATTCTCATTATAAAAGAGGAAGTACTATTAGTTTTGTGTTTTGAAATATGCTCTACCTAAACTCTGTTTGATTGTTTAGAAATAGAATTAAATTATAATTAAAATATTACTAAAACTTAATTTTATGAACTGGAACTCTAAAATGTTTGAATTCCTTAGTTTTACAAAACAACAAAATTAATATAAAATTAAATTATAACTCCAAACTATTGGAAATTAGATTTCACTTGTCATTAAAATTGGCAAAATAATTTTTAGTATATTTTTTATAATAATATTTACTTTTCAATATTATCTTTAATTTTCTTCAATAAATATAAACTATTTTGTTTTTATTGTTATGTATCTAAAAAAAATACAACTTTATTCATTGAGTCATAATATTTAATTTTCATGTTAAAAATTATTATAAATTTGCTTTCTAATGTTTTTTATATGTGCCTTTTCACAATAGTTGATACAAATTAATTATGTAATAAAATATAAAATGTAATTTTAAATACCATAACATATATAGAAATTCATTAACATAAGAACTAATATTTTTAAAATTACTAATATTTCAATTTTGTATATGAGATGGAAGAGAATAGGTTCATATTCACCAATGAAATATTTTCTATAAGAAAGTGTATTTAAAAAGGTCCCAACCAGAAACTGTCAATAAGTACATAATGATTAAATACAATAAAATTGTGTTAATTAAATCTTTTTTAGAATTTTTTTATTGAAATTTGGGAAATTTGGAACGGATAGAAACGGAAAACTGTCAATAAGTACATAATGATTATACAATAAAATTGTGTTAATAAAACTTTTTTCCGTTCCCAACCAACCAAAGATAGCCCCTAAAGCCCTTTCTATAGGCCACAACACTTGATTTAACTGAATATTGCCTTTTGGGTTTTGAGATTTGTTCATGGAGATTCTTTTATAACTCTTTTTTCTTTGTTTTCCTGCTTTGTCCTTTTGGGTTTTGAGATTTGTGCTATTTTGTCAATGTTGAGGTCCAGTGATACAACCTCTCCATCCCACCAAGCATTTTGGCTCTGCAAGAAGAAGTACGCATTCCATACCAGCAGGCACTGCAGTAAACAAAATAATTTCCCTGTTACAGCATTTGAGAGAAAGGTTTATTAGGTGAAGGGATTATTTGGCATTAACCTGAACCAGTCAAACAACATCTTATATGCTTGTTTTGTCTGTTCTTCACTCCTCTGACTTGGCAGAAGCCTAGGTGCTCTTGATAGATTTGCATACAAAACTGTTTGAAAAACAACCAATTTATTTCAGCAAATATACAAAGGCTGCATACTTTAAACATCAAAATTTCCATATCCACAACATAAACAGGGTTAAAGAAGTCTTCTCCAGAAAAGGTAGACCAAAGAACTGTGATTACAAACTTCATAAAATTGCCATCATGTAAGAATACATAAAAGATTAACACCAGAAAGTGTTCTAAATTCAACAGATAGACTGCAATATTGAAATCACAACATGTTGAATAATCAAAAGAAAGGGAATAACCACAATCTGCTAATTTTCCATCTCAACCACCTCGACCTGCTTCTTGATAGTATGCTTCCAAACTCTGCAAATCATTAAGACAGTAGTAAAAAAATAAAAAATAAAAAATAAAACAAGATAAACTTGAAAGATATAACCATGATGAGCATGGGGGAGACAAAATGTTGTATCAGCATAGATAATAAAATCCTAAACTAACATCTCAAAATTTATACAATAATTCTATGAAAATGTAGATGATTACATTTACAGCCATGCAGCATCAAGGTCAGGAAGCAAATATCAAAAAAATCTAGCTGATTACATTTACAGCCATGTGGCCTCAAGTCAAGAACAAAATATCTTAAAAAATATAAAGTATAGTAAGATATTATCTTTATAGCTGGATTACAATAAATATGAAGTTCAAATTTGTTACAAGATTTTAGTAACTATACCTGCGGCCATCCATAATGGATAATTCTTCGAACATTCAACTTGTCAATACCCATCCCAAACGCAATTGTTGCAACAACCACCTGGGTCAGAGAAAAAAAAGTTACTGCCCAGATGTTCATTTAACAACGCCCAACAAATAATTTCTCTTTTAAAAGTTATGCAGAGTAAAGTAGGAAAGTTCCCTTACCCAAAGTCTAAACTATTGTAGGGGTACCACTGTATAACATTTCATCTAAGAACTGAAGTTTGCACAAGTTACAGTTTGTTTTGCACTGCTAAGTGCCAACCCATTGCCATGTATGCTAGCATGTGTATGTACCAGAGTCAAAACTCATGGACTTACAAAAGGCAGACTTGACAATGAATACAGATAAGCACACGGAGAAAAGCAGAGTTCATAGAGAAGAAGTCCTAGAATAGACCAAACACAGCAAGAGCCTAGGATAGCTGGAACAAAAGATCAGAGAGGAGAAGCTGCAAAATAAACGTATGACAGCTACTACAACATCAATAAAAAATACTTCTTACTGCAGTGCGTTGCTGAGTCAGACCGTCATTATACCGAACATGCAGATACCCATTGGTCTCTTTTGGTGGAGCTGTTGAGAGAGTGAGCGAGAGATTAAGATCAAAAGGTGCATGTGATAAGTTATTTTCAAAATGAAACCACATTCCTCCAGAAAATTTAAGTGAGAACACCTACGAGGCCAATCAGATCGCGAAGCAGATGATGGTCGCCAACCATCAGATGCAGCTGATTCCTAAAGAGTCTCCGCATTAATCTGTGCACAAATGGCAAAGAACACGTAAAGGAAACTAATCGTCTATATCACAAGGAAAAAACTATATGTTATTGCCACTGGAACCTAATAAGTTTCTAGACATCTTGATTTGAAATAGTTTTAGAAGGGGAAGAACAGTGCTAATCTATCCACTCATTCTAAAACCGGGAAATAAATATCTAGACCACTAGGCTATATCTGATCCTCAAACTTTTGGATACCATGTTAAGAAATTCTTGAAAAGGAGGAAGGGATTCTATTAATTTCAGTATTTTAGATAGGTATTCTGCCTACTAATCAATGTCTGATTGTCTTCATAAATGATATTTCAACATTCATAAAGAGAAATATGTTGATAAAACAAAAACACTCAAATTGCGAGCTTCAAATTGAAAAATGCTTCCGACATAAACCCAGACCCCTGATAATCCATTTTTCCAAATGTCTAGCTCTATAAATAGGGCTGCAATACAATACAGACCCAAAGTTTTACCAGCATAAATAGTCGCAGCCAGTTCTGTTAGGAAAGGTTCCAAAATGAAATGACTAAGAAAATCAATACTTTATTGTGGCTAGCTTCTAGATCAAAAACAATCGCCTAGTAGACTCTGCATTAGCTTAAAACTTTGCATAATTTCAAGAGATGGTATGAACTTCTATTTCAAATGCCTTTTGGAGAATACTTCTTTACTCAGTTTACACAGTATATGGCATCAACACATAGCGTAAATTTTACATAATAGAACAAGGAAATCTGTATGCTATATCAAAATGTGAACTGTAAGCCCTAACAAGAAACATATACATATCCACCAAGGAATAATACATGGGGGGACAAAAACAAAAAGGTAAGATTTTTATCGGAGAAAAAAATCCCATAAACCAGAAGAGCAGAAAGAACCATCAAATAAAAACTTACCAAGAAATTATCAAGTTCCTGCCTTTCATGGGGTGATAAAGGATGAGAAAGATGATGATGCTGCTATGTAGCATAAGACCTCAAAAGATAGTGAGACTGGGAGAGCTGAGCATCGATAAGGGGCAGCTGTTCAATAGGAGTTGCTACACGAAGGCACGCTAGATGGGCTGAAAGTAGTTGCTCATATAAAGGATGAGTGGCAATCTCAGCCTTAAGTTGTCTATTTTGTTCATCCGAGATTGACACAGAAACTTCGTGTGTGCAAAAAAAAGGTTGAGCGGCAGCATAAAGATAAAAAACAATGAGAGTAAACCCTAACGAGAAAGTAGAGAGAGCAGAGTAGAAAGAGAATGAAAGAGGTAGCAAAAACTTTTCCTCATCGGGATAAGCAGAAGGCATGTGAAGAGGCAGAAAACGAGAAACCCTTAAAAAAAGAGAGGGTGTAACGACGTCGTATCAACCTTTGGCAACAAACACAAAACTGACCAACTATAATAAGCAAATAACATAGCAAGAAACAGATACTATAGAACGGATTAGTAGAAACGATGAACCATCAAGGTTATTTGTTAACCAATCCAGGGAGGTTAGTCAAATTTAGATAATAAGTTTAATAGGAGCAAGTAATAAGCTTTCATTGTTATTGAAAACTGCAGTTTAGGAGGGGAAATGGCTTCTAATCCTCATAAGTTTCATAACTAATTGTACAAGTAGACAACTTTCTAATGTGCTCACCTCTAATGCACGGAAAGTGAATCGACAATTTGATACTTCTGCTAAATCAAAAGAAAACTAATGTAGCTACAATATCAATCAGAAAAATTGCTGGATAATCATTAACAGTGTTAACATTCTGCTATTACATGCATAATAACAACAATAACTAAGCTTTATCCCGCTATTGCATGGACAATAAATCACCAAAAAGATAATCTTAACAGCATCTGTTTAAGAAACATACCAACTCTTCCAGAAATGACTAAATCAAATTCTTTGACATGCCACGCCAATGATCATGAGATATATCATAATATCTAAAACATCATCCGTTGCATTTCAAATGACCGTATTCCACAACAATGAAACATTGCAAAAGGACTGCACGACCAACAAATCCTTCCTGGCTAATCCTAGGAAGAAGTAGTTGACAACATAAAGCAATTATTCCTGGCTCTCTAAATTATCATATCCTTAGCTGACAATGACAAGTCCAAAAGGTAAGAATTAAAATGAAAACCAAAATTTAGCTTGATCACTCTGTTTAACACCAGATCCAACACTATTTGGAAATTTCAAATCCCTGCACTTTTATCTCATAATCAATCTCATCTACACAAGAAATAATGAACTTCTAAGTAAAACCAATTTTTGTTTCTCCCACTCCAGTTTTTCATGATTTCCCCAAAACAGAGTAATCTTTTTCAACTAACCTTTCAGGACAATAATATTGTGCACTATAAAATGCCTTTATTGTTGGAAAAAAAAAGAAAGCAATTTTTCTACTGAGAAAATAAGTCAAATATAGGGGCACTGCAAATTTACGAAGACAAAAGGTTAATTTAAGAATGCCAACTCTAAATCTACTCAGGTTTAGATGAAAATTAGTTTTAGGCCAAAATAACTTTCCCTTTTGGAGGACTAATTTCCAAACTACAGTCAATCTGAATTGGTATTTCAAATGCATGCTATCGAAACTGGTTCCAGTAGTTCCTAAAACATTTTTTTCCTGAACCAAGTTGAAGTAAACATGCAGCCAGTAAACTATAACGTTCATTTCGGGTTCTTGTTGGATCTATCACAAAAACGGACAACAGGAAAGGATAACTGAAATTGACCACAACAACAATAAGTAAATTACAGCATTACATGCTAAAGATCTAATCTTTTTTACATGCATGGCATACAAAGATTTAATTCTTAATTTCACACAATATGGATGATCTGACCAAGATAAGTGCCCATAACAAATTCAACAACAACAAGTAGGAATGATGATTCGCCATTTCAGAAAATAAGAAAATTCCCAAATAAGAGCTGATTTAATGTACTTCACAATATATCTCAAAACAAATCTAAAGATGATATTTTGATCTCGGAAAAACAAAGATTTCACAAAAATGATCTCACTTGAAGCAGAAACCAAAAACCCACAAAAAAATCAATAGATAAATGGCTGAAAAGACAAAATGAAAAGGCTCAGATCAGTATAAGCAGATCAGGCAAACGAGAGCGTGACACCGCCATGGCTGCAAAAACCAGTTGCATATAAATTGCCATCCGGATTGCCCAGCCAAGATATGGGTCAGTTTACCTCAATGTCTGATCCGCTTGCTTCGAGACTATGAACATCATCATCACGGCCTTGGACTCAGTGAACACCTTTTCGCAATTAGGAGTACAGGTCTCCAATAAATCGAGGCTTAAACGCTGGCTCAAGGGGTGAGCGGCAGCATAAAGATAAAAAAGCATTGAGAGGAAACCCTAACGAGAAAGTAGAGGATGCGGTAGCAAAAACTTTACCTCCTCGGGATAAGAAGAAGGAATGTGAAGAGACAGAAAGCGATAAACCCTTAAAAAAGGGAGGGTGAAAACGGTGTCGTTTGGCAAGAAGGCGTTCGTGCCTTCGAGATGCTCACGTGATCGCAGCATGGGTCACGTGCCTTGGTCGTCCAGCCATTGGCACTTATATAAATTTTGCTTAAAGTATGGCCAAGTAAACTGGCTGATTGCCTTCAGATCTCACAACTAACGTTGGCAGCTCAAACAATTCTGGGGCTGCCAATTAAACGGGTACTAATGATCCACAAGAAGTTTTTGGCCATGGAAAAATAACAGGAAAAAATCTACAGCATCTTCAACACGAATAGATATAAGCAGACTAACCTGCACCAACCACGGTATGCATCTCATCAATAAATAATATAATAATAACGAATAGATATTAGCCAAACTAACCTGCACCAACCACAGTATGTATCTCATCAATAAATAATATAATCTGCCCATTTGAAGAAGTGACTTCCTTCAGAACAGCTTTAAGCCTTTCCTCGAAATCTCCTAGAAACTTAGCACCAGCAAGCAATGAACCCATGTCCAAAGAGATCAACTGAAAAGCCAAAAAAGGGTTGATAAAGGTGAGTCAAATACATTACAATGCACCGGGGAAGATCATCCTCAATACTCACACAACAATATTGAACAGTTATGAGCAACCATATCAAATGGTACAAGTTCATAATAAGCTACAGGACACTACAAATGCATTTGACTTCACAAACCCTACTACACAAGTGAACTAACCATAATATTTTTATTTGTGACTTGCAATAAACCTTACAGAAAACACACCATAACATTCTGATTATATAATTGCACTCACTCGACCTTAAAACTGAAATGTCGTACTAAAACTATGTGGTTACAAAAATAAGTTCCGTAATTTGTCATCCGAACAATAAAAATGAGAATCTTGCTTTAACTTTGATTCCTTATCCAATTCCATAAAAAAAACTCCTACTTACTATATCCCATCAGCACAATGATCAACACCAGAAGGTTTTAGACACAAAAATACGGAGACTTCATTCATATTTAGCAAGAAGGGAGATGACTAACATTCTCAACCTTTTAATGCCACATAAGATACCAAACCAAATTTACCCAATTCATCAAGATCTCAAGATAATAACAAGCATATTGCTCAGAATACAACCTTTCCTCATTTAATCTTCATTTGAAGTCAATATCTCTCCTTACAAAAGGAAACACTCAAGAAACTCTAACCTTATGATTCAACAAAGGTTCGGGAACATCACCCCTACAATGCATTGAGCTAATCTGCATGAAAAATACATGATTATCTTCAGTTCAGAAGTACCTGATTCAGTTCAAAGAATAATTGAGGAAAATGATGAATTATCCATGCTTACGACTCCAGTCTAGGGACAACTGAATCAAAAAATAGATTCTTTATATCATAGATATATAAGTTAGCAAGGTTGCAACCTAATGCAAAGTTTTGCACCAAGCAGTCCTCACAAAAGCAGTGTCTAACAACTATAGTAGATTCTGCACTCAGAAACAAATTTAAAGGCTTGTGTCCGATCCAAAGGTTACATAACAATTAATCAATCATACTTACTATGAAGCTACTATAAATTGTATGCTACAATGTGAACAGAGTAATAAATGGCCCCTAAGTCCCATTGTCATCTTTCCGCTTTCTATATGTCCCAAAACAAAAGTCTGCATTTAAAATTTTTAACACATACTTTCCCATTATGCCATTTGAAAAATAGTTTTTAGCCAATAAGAATGCATTCCTAACAAGTTAAACATCTTTAAACTTGATGAATATATTTAAATTCTTCCAAATCCAACACAGTCATTACTTGTCTTTGTCAAAAAATGAATTCCTCATAAGCACATCTAATTAATTCTGGGATGGTGGGAGTAAAAGATCATATAAAATATATTCCTTACTAATATAGTGTCAATTTAGTCTAGTTCTCATAAACCATAATCACATATAAAAAGGAAAAGAAGGGAAAAAAAGCAAAAAGGAAAGTTGTTTTTCAAAAAATTGAGAGTACAGAGCAATTTGAAATTACCACCACATCGAGAAACAGCAAACTGCAAAACAAAAAGAGGGCCCTTCTGGATTTGAGTGTATATATAAGAAGGAAGAAGAGAAGAAGAAGGGAGAAATGAGAGTAGAAGAAGAGAAGAAGAAGAAGAAGGAGAAGGAGAAGGAGAAGAAGAATTTTAAATATTGTTTGTCATCTCTTGGGTGAGTAATTGACATGTGGAATATGAGAAAAGTTAAATGAGCAAACAAACAAAGTCTACAAAGCACATGCTACCAATGATTCTTGAACTTGCTGGAGCTGTTTTAAGAGGAATTCCAAGCCTCTAATTTCATTTTCAAGTTCATTTATTCAGCCATCTCCCGTAATCTTTGACCCTGTCTCTCCTTTAGAGAGCTGCCTTTCTGGCTATTTCTACTTCTGAAGGCTGTTCTTCAACAGGTTCAGGGGTCCAAGGAAGCTGCCAGCACCTGGTTTTTTCTTCTTCTTCTTCCTTGTCCGACTATATCAGTAGTTACTTAGTCAGTTAATCTAAGAAGCATAATGATTGCAAACAATAAAAAAGATCTATGCTACCTGAAATTTTCATACTTCTGATGCATAATCTGGTGCAATATAACAATGGACCAAGATAAAAATCAGCGAACCTCACGACCATAAGATCCTAAATAAACAAAACAAAAAATAGAAAAAGAAAGAGATGCTGGAAAAATTTGGAGAGAAAAACAAAAAGAGAAGAAACGGCTAGGGAAAATAGAGAAAAAAAGGAAGAAAACAATTTTTTTTGGTTTCCAAATCTTTCAGGCGGCCGTTCATTAGGAAAGAGTAAGAGGAGAGAAAACCCTAGGGCAGCCAATCTTTCTTGTTAGAGGAGGCCGTTCATTACGAAAGAGCAAGAGGAGAGAAAACCTAGGGCAGCCAAATGAAAGAATCCAATGCGTAAAAGGAGTGAGGAAGGTGCTGACATTTGTCTGAACCAGTGTCTAATCAAATACGCTATTCAAGTGGGACTAATAAAAAAAATAGAAGAAGAGGGAGAAACGGCGTCGTTTTTAAAAAGGGGTTTTTTTTCCTTTGAAGCAGGCACGTGACCAAAACGGGGGAAGCGTGCGATGGTCGTAGCTTCGTTGGTGGTTAGTCTTTTTCTTAGATGAGATTATGAGAGGGAGGAAGTATGGAGAGAGGTTGCAAGACAAAGCACAAATTGTGTCTACACTCTAAATGTACATCATTGGTGCATTTAGTATGTCAGTGGTTTCAAAGTTAAAGCATTAATCTACCTTTCTTGATCTTCTGTGAAACTATTTATGCAGATTGACATGACATGGAGTTCAATAATCCCAAGTCAAATTCTTCACGAATGTTGGAACGAGCCTCATTTATGGATGGATTAAGCAGAAGTGAAATGCAATGATTGTCCATTGATGCACCTCAAAACCATTCAACTTGTGGGATTTACAAGCAAAAAGGATGAAGTATTCTTAATGGATCTTTTACTGCACAAAGCAGTAACTCTCAAGGATATGATTATGATCTCACCAGAAAATAAAACGTGGAGAGTCATGGTTATCCCGCAGAGTCAACTACAAAGGGTAGTAAGACGCAACCAAAATTCATCTGCAACTTCTTCAGACTTCAGGGCGGCTGCGCGTGGGCGGTTGGGCGGCGGCACTTCGGCCAAAGAAAGGGGGTGTGTGGCTATTAAGATGATAAAATTAAGATGATAAATTAATACCTTAAGCTTCAAGATGAAGGGGGGCGGCCGCACCAGCTCGCCCCCTAATTCCGTCACTGTGTACGAACAAACCTTATTTTGAGCTTTCAGAAAGGATTGAATCCAAAAACAAAAATATAAGAATTAAGAACATGTGGGCATATTTCCATTATTGCATAGTGCACGATATGCTTCAGTTCGTTGTTGTAGTGCTTGTATTTCTTGCCCCAGTGCTCGTGCAGGGCAGTCAATGAGTCAAAGTTTAGAGGATTGTACATAGGATTGTACCTTATCCTAGTTTTCTCTTTCTACTTTATCACAAGAGCTTGTCAATTCTTTCTAACATTTTTCATTTGAAAGTTGATTTTTTTTCGTTTACATTAATTTCTTTTCCAAATTTTTATTAATACTACACTTATTTTCACTAACACTTATATTTAAAAAAATTATATAACTTAGTTAAAAATTTGTTTCTAGTCAGAAAATAAATTTTAAATTATATTAATTAATTTTTCATATTTAGTGTAAAATTAAAAAGAAATTAGTTCAAATTTGTTAATTAATCAACAAATAACACCAAGAAAATAATAAGATAAAATATTTTGTTTAAATTTTTCACTGACATGGCGACTGAAAACTTAGAAACTAAAAGAGTTAATTAGTTTTAATATATTATGAGCAATTTAATATTTAAAAATGTTAATAGATCACAAGAAAAAAATTATTAATAACATTTTAAAATTCAAATTTAAATTAATATTTTATGATTTTATTTTGGTAAAAAAATGGTTTTAGGAAGAAATTTTTATTATTATAAATTTAAAAGTCAAATTTAATTATAATAATTTATTTATAAAAAATGTTAATATTTAAAAATGATAATAAATCACAAGAAAAAAATTATTAATAAAATTTTAAATTTTAATTTTTGAATTAATATTTTATTATTTTATTTTGGTAAAAAAATTGTTATTATAAATTTAAAAGTCAAATTTAAATATAATAATTATTTATAAAAAATACGTAGCAAAAAAAATTACTATAACAATGTTTTTTTTTAAAATTTGGTAAAAAAATGGACAAAACAAATAAGTTTAATTGAATTTTGAAATAAAATACCAAAACAACTCTAAACAAACTTAGCCTAAATTTTTTGAAGTGTATATTGACAAATATTTTATAATTTAATTGAGTAAACAAAATTATTAATAAAAATAAGTGTTATATTATTTTGTATAAATTTTCTTTTTATATAAGTTGGAAATGAAATTAAGTCTTATATTAAAAAATGTTTTGGAGAAAAATCATTGTAATGAGAAGAATCTCAAATATTAGAGAAAATATATGAAAAAGGAATAGATAAATCTTACTGATAATGTGGACACAGAAGATAAGAACTTTAACTCATTAAGAGTAAATTAGGAATATGAGTTAATTGTTGCTGTAGATGTTAATATTTGCTCTGACTATAACAACTCCTTTACAAAAAATGTATTTAAGACCAGAAAATTGAGCGCTCAAGGCTGTTTTAAGCAGAGATATTGGGCTTTCTCCAACTTGATCCATTCTCTTAACAAAGTATATCCTTCATGTTTTCTCACAAATCTAAGTTGGTAGAGGTTGATATTTGTTTTAACATTCAAAAAATGAAAAATTGTCAAAATAGTTACACACAAAATTTAATCTTGTAATTTACATAAAAAATGAAGCATTTTAGTCACTGATATTTAAAACACGCATCAAATTAGTTATCCAACTAAATTCTGTTAACTTTTTTTTAAAAAAAAATGCACGTTCATATCACGGGTTATTTAATAAAAGTGTAAAAGTAGAAAATCAATTTATTTTCAGACAAAATTAACCTTTTACTACAATCGATTTATTCATTATCTACTGCTTTCTATCAGTATACTCTTTTTCGATTAGAGACGAAGTATGAATAAATCACGAAGGATTTTGTTTGAAAAATAAATCGATTTTTCGTTTTTACCTTTTTATTAAATGGTACATTATATGAACGCAAGCTAGATAACAAAGTTTGGTTGGTGATTAATTTTGTTCATATTGTAAATATCAACAACTAAAATGCATTGTTTTGAATATGGATGACAAAATATTTTTTATTTTCACACTGACAGTCACTATTTAGCAATTTACCCTTTAAAAAATTACTTACCATGATCTGATGGCACTAATTCCATTTATACCGCTCCACAATTTCTGAATAACAATGGAAGTATCAAGTTTAGGTATTTTAAGAAGCTTCCAAGTCATTGTATTCGTAAAGACATGGACGTGAGTTATCAAATTTGGGAGTTCAAAATTTTAATTTTTTAAAAAATTTTGTAGAATTTTTTTATAAGGGTAAAATAAATTTTTTAAAATTATGCATATTCTTGTCTCTCTTGTCTTATCAATTAAAACTACATACATTATACATTCTAGAATGACTTTTTGCAAATATTTTATAATTTTGTCAATTATTAAAAAAAAAGATATGAGTTTAAAACGGATTCCTGATGCAAACCTACATTATTCACAAAATCATGGGATATCTTTACTGGCATTCTAAATTCTTAATTTCGTCAATTAATACAGCAAAAATGTATGAATTTAAAGTGGATCCCTAATGCAAACCTTTAGGGATCGTTTGGTTGGCAGGGAATTTGAGTTAATTGGGAAAGTAATCATTTTCCTAATTATTAAATTTCCGCATTTGTTTCATCTAGGGAAAGTATAAAGAATCCTAAACCAAGAAAAATAACTGCAAGATTCCAGGATTATGAATCATCTTTAAAAGTTGGTATTCTGATTCCTCTATTGAGAATTTTGACTACGTGGCACTTTCTTTATTTTTATTATTTATATTTTGAGTTTCATATGTTTCTTATACTAAATTCTAATTCATTTGGTCAAATAATTTTATTTTTTTTAGTTTGATATTTTTTTATTGAATTTACTAATTAAATGAAATTAAAATTTTAGTAGTTTCTAAATGTCTTAATATTGACTTTAAAAAGGTAATTCAATGTAAAAAGAGCTAAATAAGTGGATGATATGTTATTTTTTTAAAACATAATATTAAAACATTTATTATAAGGTAAAAATATATAATTAAGTTTTATAATATGATTTAAAATAAAACTATATAAATAGTTATGTATAAATATAACATACAAATAAAATTCAAATAACCTTATTTGGTTCAATAATTTAAATTAAATAATAAAATAAGAATCATACTAACCTTTTTAAGAATCTATCCAAACACAGGGTAAGTATTTAGATTCCTCACTATTAAATTCTTAGGAATCAGATGATCAGGAAAAATATTCATTTTCCTCAAAATTAAAATCCCAAGAATCAAATTCCTATTAAATATTACTTTCGAAAAATTATCATATTTCCATACTCCTACTTGTGTCTTGGATGGCATGATTTTTTGGATTCTATCTTATCATGTACTCGACCTACATTTATATTCTTAACATTAATGGCACTCTCCCGTGTTTGCTCCTCTATAAATTAAACAAATTTTCTCAATCGAACATTGGGTAGAGGTCTGATTCATCTTACGTGATTCTAATGGTAGGGGTATTTTTGCTTACTCATTTTTTTTGGTTTTTTTTATAACAGTATAATAAAATTATCATGGGCGGTTGTCACCAATGGTAAGTGGTTATTAGTTGTATTATCTTTATTAGTGTCTAATGGTATTTTAGTATATTTATTTTTTATTGTAATCCCTAGTTATATATACTATTTATTGTATTCTGATTGATCTATGCACGTCAATAAGAAATCCCTAGCCTCATTTTTCTCTATGTTATCATGGTATCAGAGCCACCATTCATGAATTCTCTTTGCTTGATTGAACAAGTTAAAATCCAATCCACAGCTTTCGCGGATCAAACTTCGCTGTGAGTTCGCTGGGGGGCACGGGGGGCAGTGCGTCCCCGAATTTTTTTTTTTGGTATTTTCGTTTTCCCTTTTATTTGTTCTTGCTTACGTTGATTTGTTTGGATTCTGTTGATTTTGGGCATTTCGAATCTGTTGATTTTGGTTTTGGTGGTTTTGTTTTTTGTGCATCTTTCATCATGGCTAGTCGTAAGGATGATTCACTTCAGTCGATTAGTGTTCAATTAGATTGTCCAAATTATACGTATTGGAGCTGCGTTATGAAGAATTTCTTGCGTTAAAAATCTATGTGGAATTATGTTACAGGTGTGCGGATTAAACCTATAGATGATAAGGCGACCGATTATGTGGCCTTGGTCGACAGTTGGGAGGCTGATAATTCAAAGATTATTACGTGGATTAACAATTCTGTTACCCACTCCATTGGTGTTCAGTTGGCTAAGTATGAGAAAGCTAAAGAGGTCTGGGATCATCTGATTAGATTGTACACGCAGTCTAATTTCGCCAAGCAGTATCAGTTGGAGACAGATATTCGCGCACTTCAGCAGAATGATATGATTGTTCAGGAGTTTTATTCTGCCATGTCTAATCTCTGGGATCAGTTGGCTCTCACTAAGTCTGTAGAGCTGCGAAAATTTGTACTATATCTGGCTCGTAGGGAAAAACAATGCCTGGTATAGTTTTTTATGGCTCTTTATAATAATTTCGAGGGATTGTGTAGTACAATTCTACATCGTTCTCCTCTTCCGTCTGTTGATTCTGTGTTTCATGAATTTTTAGCAGAGGAGATTCAGTTTAAATCTAAAGCAGATATGGGGTCTGTCCCACCTACATTTCCATCCGTCTTTGCTGCTCCACAACAGTCTCTGCCTAGCAACCAAAATCGACCAGCTCCTAAGGTATCTCAGAATGAATTTGCTTTCTGCAAACAGAAGGGTCATTGGAAGGCTCAGTGTCCAAAATTACTGAATAAAGGCAAACAACAGCAGCAGCAACAACTATCTCAACAACAACGCCCGCCACAGACTGCTCCATGGACATATCGCCCACCTCAGCCCAATAATGCAGTTGCTGCACCGTCCTTATATCCACATATGATGGAGCAGTTTAAGCAGTTTCTTGTTTCACAGCCTCATGCCATGTTCGCCTCCTCTCATAAAGGTTTGTCCTTGTCCGATAATTTCGGTAAATCGTCTCCCTTATGGATTTTAAACTCAGGCGCTTCTCATCATATGTCTCCTGATATTGATTCTTTTGTGTCTGCTAATTCTGCTCCATCTTTGTCTGTCATGACAGCCAATGGTACTCCAATGCCATTGGCAGGAATTGGCTCTGTTCACACATTTCGTTTATCTCTTTCAAATTTATTCCATATTCCTAGTCTAATTTTAAATCTTGCATCTATTGGTCGGTTGTGTGATTCTGACCTCTTAGTTTTTTTTACCTCTACCAATTGTTTTGTTCAGGACTCACGATCTCACAAGATGATTGGGAAAGGCCATAGGGAAGGGGGACTCTATGTTTTGGATGAGTTAAAAATATCAAATGTTGCTGCCTCTAGTGTGGATTTGTCGTCTTTTCGTTTGAGTCGTTCGTCTTCTGATTTTTATCTTTGGAATTCTCCTTTAGGTCATATTTTTAGGTCTCGTTTAAAATTCTTGGTGTTTACAGGAGTTTTAAGTCATTTGGACAGTCATGGTATTTCTGATTGTAGTGGTTGTAAACTGGCTAAATTTTCAGCCTTGCCTTTTAATAAAAGTATTTCTTTTTCAATTGCGCCATTTGATCTTGTGCATTCTAATGTGTGGGGACCCTCTCCTGTATCCTTCAAAGGAGGATCCAGATATTATGTTTCTTTTATTGATGATTTCACTCGTTATACTTGGGTTTCTCTTATGAAACGTAGGTCTGATTTCCTTACCATATTCAGTAACTTTAGAGCTCTTGTGAAAACCCAACACTCATCTGTCATTAAATGTTTTCGGTATGATTTGGGGGGTGAATACACTTCTAACGATTTTTCTTAATTACTTGCTTCTGATGGGACTATCCATCAAACCTCATGTACAGACACTCCTCAACAAAATAGTATTGCTAAGAGAAAACATCGCCATCTTGTTGAAACAGCTCGTTCATTCATGTTGTTAGCCGAGGTTCCTAATGTGTTTTGGGGGGAAGCAGTACTTACCACTGCTCATGTGATCAACAAAATTCCAATTTCTCATAATTTAGGTTTGTCCCCATTTGAAAAGTTGTATGGTCATTCACCTGATTATTCCTCGTTGTGCGTCTTTGATTGTACTTGCTTTGTCCTTCGACCACATGTTGAGCGTAATAGATTGTCTCCTCAGTCCGTCTTATGTGTCTTTTTGGGGTATGGTGTTGTTCAAAAGGGATATCATTGTTTTGATCCAGTTAGTCAAAAATTGTATGTCTCGCGTCATGTTGTGTTTTTAGAGCATATTCCATTCTTCTCTGTTCTTGCTAGTTCACATCATATGACACAATCAGATTTGGTTTGTATTGATCCTTTCGATACTGACCCCAATGAATCTCTATCTGATACTTTGGTTCACAAGGTATCCACCTCCAATGTCCCTGTTCCTACGACCACCCAATTGTCGGATGAGTTACGGATGATTCTCCTCTGCGTCAGTCCTCTCGCACTCGTAAGTCTACTAAACTCCCCGATTCTGAGTACTCCTCTTATTCTACTTCAATTGCTTCTTTTGTTGCCTCTGTTCATCGTCTTTCTGAGCCTTTGTCCTATAGAGAAACAATTTGTGATCCCCTTAGGCAGGCTGCTATGGCTGAGGAACTTACTGCTCTCCACCAGACTCATACATGGGATTTGGTTTCGCTGCCATCCAGAAAATATACCATTGGTTCTCGTTAGGTCTACAAGATTAAAACCAAATCAGATGAATCCATTGAGTGATAAAAGGCTCGATTTGTTGCTAAAGGCTATTCCCAGGAGTATGGTATAGATTATGAAGAAACATTTGCCCCTGTTGCAAAAATGATGACTGTTTGCACTCTGATTGCAGTTGCTTCTGTTTGCCGATAGAGAATATCTCAGATTGATGTCAAGAATGCCTTTTTGAATGGAGATCTTCATGAAGCAGTTTATATGACGCCTCCTCCTGATGTCGCTCATCAGCCTGGTGAAGTTTGCAAGCTTCGCAAAGCTCTTTACGGTCTCAAACAAGCACCGCATACCTGGTTTGAGAAGTTTTCTCTGGTGATCACTTCGCTTGGCTTCCTTCCTAGTCACTATGATTCGGCTTTATTTGTCAAGCGTACAACAGCAGGTCGTATTCTATTATCCTTGTATGTTGATGACATGATCATTACGGGTAATGATTATAATGGTATTGAATCTTTGAAGTCTGAGTTGGCACGTTGCTTCGCTAAGAAAGACTTGGATATGCTACGTTATTTTTTGGAAATTGAGGTTGCCTATTCTCCAAAAGGCTATCTCTTATCTCAATCAAAGTATATAGCTGATTTGTTTGAGCGCGCTCGACTTACTGACAATAAGACTGTTGATACTCCTCTTGAGACCAATGCTAGATACTCTCTGTCGGATGACACTCCTTTGGCGGATTCCAGTCTCTATCGTACCATTATAGGCAGCCTGGTTTATCTTACTGTGACTCGCCCAGACATTGCGCATGCTGTTCATGTGGTTAGTTAGTTTGTCACTGCCCCTACAACAGTTCATTGGGCTGCCGTTCTTCGTATTCTCAGGTACCTTCGAGGCACTCAGTTTCATAGTCTCTTGTTTCCTTCTACGTCTTCACTAGAGCTGGGTGCTTACTCTGATGCGGATTGGGTTGGTGATCTCACGGACCGCAAGTTGACAACTGGATTTTGTATTTTCCTTGGTGACTCGCTTATTTCATGGAAGAGAAAGAAACAAGATTTCATTTCTCGGTCTTCTACAGAAGCTGAGTATCGTGCCATGGCCTCGACTACCTGTAAAATTGTTTGGTTATGTCTGTTACTTGCTGATATGGGTATTTCTCTTTGTCACCCTACTCCGCTACATTGTGATAATCAGAGTGCTATTTAGATTGCACGAAATTCAGTCTTTCATGAACGAATCAAACATATCGAGATTGATTGTCATGTCATCTCACGCTACCACCTACAGATCGGCACCATCACATTGCCATTCGTTCCTTCTTCTTTGCAAATTGCTAATATGTTTACAAAAGTACACTCAATTTTGCGCTTTCGTTTCCTATATGACAAACTCTCAATGCTTATAGCTGTAGCATCATGAGTTTGAGGGGGGATATTAGCTATATTATCTTTATTAGTGTCTAATGTTATTTTAGTCTATTTACTTTTTATTGTAATCCCTAGCTATATATACTCTTTATTGTATTCTGATTGATTTATGCACGTAAGTAAGAAATTCCTAACCTCTTTTTTCTCTATGTTATCGGTGGTAACAGAAGTGGAGTGTTTCCAATATTCACATAATAGAATCCTACAGTATAGAACTTCTTTTATTGTTCCATTCTCTTAATAAATCATCCCTCAAGTGAGATTGACAAAGTAGTTTAATTTATTGTTTTACATAATCTGCAATCGATATGCAAAAACTGGCGCTTAATTAGATTAGTGAAGATTTGAGTTAAACTTTAGTCGATTTCTTATATTAAATTTATTTTTCGTTTGGTATATATCCTTAGGGTAAATTATGTAAATCGTTCTTTAACTTAAGGGTTGACTTTGGATTTGTTCATCAACTTCAAAACGTTCAATTTTAGTCCATTATCTTGCATTTTAAATTTTAAATAGTCATTAATCTATTTTTTGTCCATGTGTAGACAGATTACGCCTTTCACATGTGTGACACATGAAAAAAATGAAATTAAGGAACAATAACAATGGAATAAATAAAACATACAATGAAATGAAAAAAATTATAAGCAAAATTGGTTCATCTTGACATTTGATTTATCATGTATCAGGCACATGAGAGATGTAATCAGTCATACACATGGAATAAAACAAAACGAGGACTACTTAAAACTCAAAATGCAAAATGAGGGACTAGAATAAAACGTTTTGAAGTTGAAAGACAAAATCAAAATGAACCCCTAAATTAAAGAACGATTCGTATAATTTACCCATATCCTTACTTGCCAAATTCCGGCTAGTTATATAACTGTTTGTTAATAAATAGCCTATTCTAAAATTCGAAAAAATGGACAGATTGTTAATCTTTCTCTATTAAAAGAAACTAGACATTTTCTATTCAATTCTTAGATATGAATTTTTTTTGAGAATTTCTTCTAGACAACACACAACATAACATATATAAATAAGAAACATATAATATATAATTTTTATTTTGGTCCTAGGGTTTGCATATATTCATCATTGTTGTTGCCATACATTATAATATGAATAATGTTAAAAATTGTGTATATAAACAAGTAAATGAGTTTAAATCAAATATGGTGGCAAAATATAATCATATTTACATTCAACCCGATGCAAGTGTGAGTTTGAATACAATGCACATTTTTGCAGGTAAATTATTTGGGAGGCCATCAAACTATAGGTAAAATTTGGCCACTTAATTACCAAAAATCATAAATACATCGTCAATTTCTATATAAAAACCTGACAACAGAGCATGCTTTCTGTATATTAATTACCATTCGGTCAATTTTAATCCTTATGTCATTTTGAATTCCATAAGTTTATGTGCATTTTATTTCCACATTAATTAAAATGCATTAATTGGAAAAAAAAAAACCAAAAGAATAGTTTGTTTGCCTTTTCTTTTTCTGTTTTTCTTTTTCATTTTATTGCCTTTTTCCTATCTAAAGTGGTGATTCTAACCCTTACAAAGAGAAAATGAATATCTAATAAGGATATACTCGAATCCGCAACCATGTGATACTAATAGATGCTTATTTGCTAAAATTGAAGTACTTATTTATTCATGGCTTGAAAATTGTTTATTTTTTTCAGCAAATCCTGTACAAAGGAGGGATGTCAACTCCAAACTTGGGAGATTATTTCACTTTTGTTATTAATTTTTAAAAAGTTTTATTATTCCCTCATGTTACAATTTGATTTAAAATTGTCTATCATTCATTTTTTTTCCACTTAAAATTCAACTTAAATAAATATTTAACATATATGATAAATTAGAGTGTATACAAATTGATAGAATTAAACATATGCATGATAAATGGTTGTTGAAATTGAATTTTCTAGCATGAAAAATAAACAAATGACCATTGAAAACTAAAAACGTCACATGAGGAATGAAAATAAAACTATTTAAAAATTAGAGACAAAAATAAAAAAATGAACTAAGTTAAGAGACAATTGAAGTAATTTACCATTTATAATACAAAAGTCTAGAGGGGTGAATCCGAGGGATAAAAAAAAAAAAAAAACCAGTTAAGAAACTCCAACATTCGAAAGAGTGTTAGAAGGCTTATTCACTTGTCTATAGCAATGTTTAACGTTACATTGTGGAATAACCTGGTTCAATTCTCTTAGTTCATGACATCTAGTCTAAGGGCAAGTGGCTATGTTTTTTCAAAACATTTTATTAGAAGTAAAGAGACCACTTGTTCCTGGGGACAAGGAATACATTTAGAGATGCATATTCGAACATCATATTGCAAAGCTTTCACCGACCTTGAATTGTTGTGCCAATTCCCTTTATTTATAGGGAGAATCAACATAAATGTCCCTCACATATTGATTTTTAAGCAATTTTGTCCCTCACATTTAAAATGTAAAAAATTTATCCCTTACACTTTCGACGTGAATAATTTGTGCCCCTCGTTTGATTTCTATTAAGTTTTCTGTTAAAACATATCACGTGAGAAGCACATGACGTTTTGTTGGACAAAAAATACGTATTTTAACTATTTTTACCTTTTTCTCCTTTATTTTTAGCTCTTTCATTGCCCCTCCTACTAATTTTGACATCACCACCACTTCCACCCCCTCCCTCCATGTCCACCTCCACCTTCTCTTCCATCTCTTCCATCTCTTCCTCCCCTTTATCTTCACCTCCTATGTAACCATCAAGACAATTTCAATCACTCTTCAAAAATTCCAATTTCTCAGAGCAAAAAAAAACTCTCTCATATCCCCACATTCACTGGCTGAAACCCACAAACAAAAAAATCTCAATTCCAAATAGTTGGCAAAATGGCTCAAACTCACAACCAAAACCAATCCAAATAGTTGGTGATGCCAAGGATGACCGAACGAATTCTTAAATTTGGACTGATGGTCATTTGCCAGGAGGAGAAGGTGTTAATGTTATCCACCCCGTTTCCCGAAGCGTTATACATTTAATGGATCATTCTTCTCCTTTCTTCAAAAGTAGATCGCGCAGGTAAATGAAAAAACACTTGCAAAGTTCACACAAATGAAAGAAAGCAACAACAGGGCTTCAAAGATTTAAGGATGCTTTGCAAGTTCATCAAAGATTAAGGAGACATCAAGATTGCATTGATGAATATGCAGGACAGAACAGATAGAAACAAGAGGATCATAATTGAGGGAATATACAATATCAGTAACAGCTAAGGAAGAAGAAGCTCAAAAAACGAATCTTTTCTCCAAATTCACCACGCCAGTAACAGCTAAAGAAGGAGAAGCTCAAAAAAGGGATCTTTCCTCCAAATTCAACATGCCACTGCAGATGTTTGCCAATCATTTTACCTCTTCCTAAATTATTCACCATTAAAATCATCTCATATACACTGTAACAGTTAATGGAACAAATAACAATCGAGCCAAAAAGCTGATTAGATTCATTCAACACCTAGTACACAGCAAACGGATCCGAAAAAGCAAAATGATCAAGACGAACCGTTCCGCTTAAAAATCAAAACTTTCTTATGTATAATCACAAAATGAAACAATAAATTTCATGGGGTTCCCTTCTTTCTTCAAGGAAGATTGAAGAACCAAAGGATACAAGAGGAACTAAAGATGATGCTGTACATGGAGAACGAGTGGAATGGATTATATCATATCAATGCAAGTGTGGGTGTAAATCTTGAATAACATCGAAGTCGAAAGAAGACGATGAAGAAGAATCAGAGGAAGAAGAATAAAAAGAGTTAGTATTATTAGTAATATAATAGAAGGGTGGAGGACCGACTCCTCCGTTGGGTGGAGAAAAGTAAAAGAAGGTCCAGAGACAGAGCGAGGCGACGGATCTCTTGGAAAGGGAAACAAAAGATAAGATAAAGGGCTTGATCGCTGGGCAGTCTCTCCGGGTTGCAGGCTATGTATTGGCACACGTTCGCCGACACCTCGGCAACTCCCATGACCACCCTGCTGCTCAGCACCATCGCCACCAAAATCTTTTTCTTTCGTTATTGTGTTGTAATCCTAATGGGGGTATGGTTTACGCCCGGATTTTTAGCTAATCCTAAGAAGAGCATTCAAACCCAGAGGAGGCAGACGGGGGCAATGATAACAATTCACGCAAACTCCGGTAGAGATCATAAGGTCAAACACAGCCAATAATAATATGCTAAGACGAGGAGAATTCGTTCGGTCATCCATGGCATCACCAACTATTTGGATTGGTTTTGGTTGTGAGTTTGAGTCATTTTGCCAACGATTTGGAATTGAGATTTTTTTGTTTGTGGGTTTCAGCCATTGCAATGAATGTGGGGATATGAGAGAGTTTTTTTGCTATGAGAAATTGGGATTTTTGAGGAGTGATTGAAATTGTCTTGATGGTTACATAGGAGGTGGAGATAAAGGGGAGGAGGAGAGGGAAGAGATGGAGGAGAAGGTGGAGGTGGACATGGAAGGAGGGGTGGAAGTGGTGTCAAAATTAGTGGGAGGGGCGACAGAGCTAAAAATAAAGGAGAAAAAGGTAAAAACAGTTAAAATACGTATTTTTTGTCCAACAAAACGTCATGTGATTCTCACGTGATATGTTTTAACAGAAAACTTAACAGAAATCGAACGAGGGGCACAAATTATGCACATCGAAAGTGTAAGGGATAAATTTTTTACATTTTAAATATGAGGGACAAAATTGCTTAAAAGGTAATATGTGAGGGACATTTCTGTTAATTCTCCTTTATTTCTAATAATATTGATTTCCTTGTGTTGAAATATGTGAGGGACATTTCTGTTGATTCTCCTTTATTTCTAATAATATTGATTTCCTTGTGTTGAAAGATCGGTTATATTTACTGTTTCATTAATTACTTTATTTGATGGTTACTTATGTTACATGTCTTGACTAAAACTTTCTATCAACTTATTATTGAACACATAATCGTGTGTCTATAGAATAAAACAACTGCTAATTAATGAAACAATGTACAGAAAATTGTAGAAACTTTTAGGTGAAAAGCTTGCCTTTTATTCATAGTAGGAATACAATATATAGAAAGAAAGATCCACCAAAGTAGGAAAAAAATAACAACCTAAACAAATTAGCTAAATAATAGCAACAGACTTAGCAACAGACTCAGACTTGGTAAACGTACACCTAATCAAGAATAATACTTAGATACTAAGTAACTAATCTTAGCTTCTTAGCTTGTTTCTTCAACAAAAATCCATTGAGAAATACATACAACGCATACATAACCAGAACATTTCATATATATAAACACAGCAATACAAAGATTGAAAATGTGAAAAGCATAACATTACATCCGCAACATTATCCTCATTTGGTTTTATTATCAGTGTAAAAAGATAAGAAAATCTTCAAAGTAAGAGAACGGAACTGGTGCAGGGATTGAAACGAAGCAGAACTCATTGATGGAATTGAATGCCGCATATAATTAAGAACTAGCTGATCCTTGATTAATTCTATATTTCTATATGCAGCAAAAATGGCAGTTCTGGCAAGAACAATGACCGCGGGTATCCAGTATCATTCTGGGTTCAGCGGTCAGATTCATATTGCTGATCTCCTTCGCACCTGCAAAGCCAATGCCGAGTGCTAAAATCAACAAAACTGAAACAATAAAAATCATCTGCACAAGCAGCAGCATCATTTTGTTATTGGCCATGGTTATCAAATTTGTCTATGAAATTTCTAAGCAAAATTTGTGTCTGGACTCTGGATGGGGGCATTTAAATAGAGTAACAAGAACACGAAACCCCTGAGGAGTCTTCTTCATTTTAGGCATTTTATGATCATACATACTCGGCCGTCGTCCCAAAACAAAGATGCACTGTTTAGAATAAAATTGGTAATATTTGTCCAGGGATCATTGATTTAGTCAAAAAAATTCTTTGAATTAGTCGATAATCCTTAAACAAATAATAATATTACACAGTAAATGAACACTATAGCTCACAACATGCCTTCCTTTCCATTCTTTTTCTGGGGATATACATACAAACCCTCCATTTTGTCCAACTCGATCCATGTTATTGTTGGATATTTTCAATATTGAAAGGATCAAAACAATAAAAATCTGAAAAAAAGTCAAGGATCAAAACAATAAAAATTTGAAAAAATAAAAACTGACGAATTTTTTCTCACGTTATGTGGTGAAGCAATTATAATTTGTTTAGAATTTGACGTGGCACGTGGGTAATTAAACGTCATGGGAAAAAGTTGGAAATATTCTGAATAATTACAATTGGTTGGTAATTATCATTTATACACAATTATCACAGTTATTTATATAGAGGATAAGTCTTATCAAAAGAGTTTCTAGAAAGATTTGCAAACTTTCATCATGAGAAAAAGACCTACTCTTACACAAACTCTTCTATTGTCTTTAGTTGTTAGATTAATTATGTAAAGTGCATTGTATAATTCTAAATGTTTCATCTATCTTATCTTGATAAGTATTTGCTCAGATAATTACTACACAATAAGTTCAAAAATCTCTAGATTCATTTCCTCGCGAGGGGAGCAAATAGAATATGGAGGAGAGTGCTTTTATATTTTGAAAACTTCACTTTTTACTGGAATATTATTGTAATAGATAAAGTTCTATTTTATTGGAGGAACATTTAATAATTATCAAAGTTTTTTTTTTCTTGTAGAGTTGTTTTGTAATAGATAGTTATCTATGTAATAGATATAATCCTACTATTAGATCTCTTTGGAACAAGTATTCCCTAACAATCTTTAAATTCTATTTATAGAACAATATATGGTAGAAACAGGGTAATGCTAAAAAATTAGAAAGTTTGGATGGAGACCATCTTATAAGAAGGCAAAAAAGTATCTACAAAAGTTCTACAACAAAGCACTATAAGACAAGATAAGGTACATGCATGTGAGAATGTTTAAGTTAGAACTTTCTTGTATAAACCTCTTTAAATTATGAAGTGGTAAATGCAAGTATGTGATAAATCAATTTTATGAAATTAAAACTTTGCTAAATAAGTTTAATCTACATTTTGCATATTGAGAAAACTATTATAGTAATTTCTATAATAGAAATTTTGTCCTTAAACATGAATGGACATGTTTTTTTCTTCTTTGAAAGATATCAAGGGAAAATTGAAATTTGAGAAGAAAGAAATGACTATTGAAAATCTTGCTAAATTTCTTAGTATAAAAAGGAGTGTCATGTGTAGGAAAATAAATTTCCTAAAGAGGAGGCAAATGATCTTTCTAACAAAGTCAACACTGTAGAAAAAAGTGGAAATAACCAACTAAAGTAGCATACCTAAGGGAAGAGGCCAAGGCAAAATGTAAATCAGTCTAACAGAAAGGAAAATGGAATGTGGTTTTATTGTAACAAAAAAGACATTACAAAAGAATGTCATTTGGTGAACAAGAAAGTGTTCAATAACAAAAAATCATCCAAAGATGATTACTAAAATTTTTTACAATAATTTCAAATTAAATATTGTGGAAGATTTCCATTGATATATTGATAAAAGTTCCACTAAATGTGGATTCAAGAATAATGAATTTAAGAATTTAAAATCCATGAAGGAACAAATGCTTTAATGAAACTAATATTGCAATGTAATGATTAAACTATTTGTTTAAATTACTTATTTGATTTAATCTTTTTGTTAATGCTAAAGATGAGTTAGCATTTATAGTTATGAGTTGTCATTGATTTTTTGGCAAATAAGGAAAGATCGTGATTGGCTACAGAAATCAATTAAATCAATCTACGCAAGGAAGGTTGATTTTGGAGATTATGCTGTCTTGATATTCTTGATGCTTATCTTGATATTCTTGGTGATTATCTTTGGAGAACTATCTTTGGAAAAGATAAGCATGGGATGTACATGGTGTGAAACCCAGAATTTTCATATAAATAAATATTGTATTTAATAGTTTAAAATGTTAACTAGTTTTTTCTGAAAATATATAGGAATTTTGATTTAAAATCACTATGAGAAAAATATGTGTTGATTGTTATTTGTAAGTTTACGAACCAACCCGAGAAGATATTGGAATTAATTGTACAATTCAAAAGTAAGAACCTTAGATAGTTAGTAAATTTAGATAATAAATTGCGAACTTTATAATAGTGAAAGGGCTTAATTGCATTGATCATTAATTAGGAACTCAGGTCTTAAATAGCATTTATCAAAATTTAAGGGCCAAGTTGCAAATTAAAAAAAAAGAAAAAAAAAAAAAGAAACCACGGCCATTCTTAGTAGATATATATCAGCTTGGTTTAGGGAATAAGCCACTCAAGGGAAGCGTGAAAAGAACAGGAAAAGGAGAAATAGAAACGGGAACAAAACGGGAGAAGAAGAAAGAAAAGGGGAAGAAGAAGAAGGGAGAAGAGAAGAGGGCAGCGAGAAGAAGAGAAGAAAAGGAGAGGAAGAGAGGAGAAGGAAAAAAAAAAGGTTGGGCAACACATCTTTGGCTAACCCATGGAAAATGTGGAAAACTTCAAAACGTGGGTGAGTTTTATGTTTTGAAATTTAGTTTAAATTCTTGAATAGAAAAAGAAAAATAAAATGATGAACTTGCTTATGGGTTTTTGTTATTTTACCCAAGGAAATTCAAAATTTCTGTATATTTGTTTTCTTTTTATAGTTGTGTTCTTATTGAATTGAATCAACATATTGTGAAAGACGATGTTTCGTTGATATGTTCTTTGATGTATTTGCAAGAGGAAGATTGTTTTGGCACTTATAAGAGTGAATTTGGAATTTGATAAAACATTCTAAGTTGATAAAAGTTCACAATGTAGAGAATACAATTTCAGTGGCAGTAGGATGATGCCCATTATTCAACCCAGCCCCTTCTGCACTTGAAGTCTCTATATAGCTGGGTTATTATTCATTTTTTTGGATCACCTACTAATTTGTTGCATATTAAGCTGATCAAGAAGTACTGAGTTCTTTAGCTTGTGATTTATTTGCAACAATTCCCAAAACCGTAGCGGCAGTTTTGGAATCAGGGATTGGAGCAAATGCAAACACTATAAGTGTTCAGGATACTATTTTAGTGGTAAATGGAAATTATCTTTGATGTTTCCTTTCTTTGAAAATATTCATTTTAAGTTTTTGAAAAGATTCATTTTGATTGCCTACTAATGATTGTAACTTTCATTTTAAGTTTTTCAGTAATCGCCCAAATTAATAGCTTGTGATATATTTGTAATAACTCCCAAATGAAGAACATATATCCAAGGCTAAAGAAGCTGAAACATGATCACTTGGTTTTTTTTGGGAAGGCATAAAAGTTTATTCATAATGGAGTTGCGTACCTGTCGATTTCAAACTGATTTTTCAACTTAGTTGTGTGCATAATTTGGAATAGATTAAAACATAAGAGTTTTAGTATTCTAAACCTAGTTTTATATGGTTTTGATTTCATGTATTTCCGATCCTTGGCTGCAAAGTTATGGCCAATTGAAGCAACCCTGTCAAGACTGAATTCTGTTACGGGATTTCAGCCAATACAACGAGTTTGAACAATTTTTACACCACTTTGTAAACTAAATCTTGGGTTTTCTAAAACATAAAAGTTCTAGCCTTTTGATTTAAATTTTACCCAGTTTTGGTTTTACATTATTTGGATCTTTGGATACAAAGTTATGACCTTTTGAATTCGGTTTGGCAGAACTGAAACCTGTTACTAATTTCAGTCCTATACAAAGTTTGAATAGTTTTTGAAGCTATTTGTAGAATGAATTTGGGGATTGATAAAGCATAAAATTTTTAATATTTTAAATCTAGTTTCATATGCTTTTGGTTTCATATTCATTGGAGGTTTTATTACAAAATTATGACCATTTCAAATTATTAAGCCGGGACTGAAATAGGTTCCAGGATTTTGGTAAATACCGAAATCATGTCCCATTTTACACTACCTTCTATACTGATTTTGAAGTTTTACAGAACATAAAAGATTTGGAATATTTGCCCTAGATTTACATGGTTTTGGTTTCACATCATTTTGGATTCATATCATTTTAATACGACGTTTTGAAATTATATTGATTCGAACTAAGCACGACAGTTCTGGATTTTGAAAGAAGAGTTGCTAACCTTTCTTTCTAATCAATTTGGAGCAGTTTTTGTATCGAATTTCGGATTTGGAGAAACATGTAAGTTTCAGTGTTCCAAAGATAGTTTCAAATGGTTTTTATCCACATCACTGGAATGTTTAAATATCGATGTATAGCGGATTGAATTGAATGTGATAGAACTAAATGTTTGTTGTGGGTTCTTAAAGCCATTGCATATGATGGAATGTTTTCCAACACTTTCAATGTAGAACATGGGATTTGATAAAGTATAAGAATTTTCTTAATCCTTAGTATGGTTTTATTTAGTGATGGATTCACATCGATCGGATGTGACGTTGCCAATTTACATTATTTTGAATCAAACGTGAAATGATGAATTCCGCAATAAGAAGTTCAAACTGTACTTTGAAACTATCTATTGAATGTATTTCATATTGAATTTGGAGGGATAGTTTTGTTTTGTGCCAATTGATAAGTGAAGGGGATATGTGCATTGTTTGAAATGTGGACACTCTCCTGTCTTGCATTAAAAATGGCACTCTCAGATGAATGAGTTTTCTCATCCTTTGTCAACTGGAATCTGTTGTAATTGATATATCAGTGTATATGTGGGACTTCATGTCTATCTAAAATGTATAGATAAACTAGGTACGTTGGAACTAAGTGCTGTACGGAGCTAAGTGCTACGCCACCTTAAAGGCGGGAGCCACCTCTAGAGTCCGTACGAGTCACCTCTAGAGTCCAACGTTACCAGTGACTTTTGAAAGATTGAGATATTTTGGTGAAAAGTGTGACAATATACTTGTGCCCAAGCGTGGGAAGTGATTGGTACATGACTGTTATATGATTTTAGAATTGTGTGAACGTGTTATACGTGTATTGTATTGAATTGCATGGGCCCTAGTAGGTGTTGGCTTGGAGGGTGATCGAGACGGCATCGGGCCGACGATTACGCCAAGACCACACCGGTGAGCCCCGTCACGCGATTAAGGAGTTTTTAATCACGTTGACGGGAGTCAGAGTGGCAAATCCGGATGCCAGGTTAGGCCTGCGGGGCCGTTGTGGTCACTGACCACTATGAAGGATAAGGTAGCTTCTCAAGTCGTGCACGCAACAATGAATTGTTAGGGGATATAAGGTTGGTAAAGGTCAGCAAGGCCGATCGTGACAGGTACCGATTATATGTCTAATGTTTTATATGGAGTTTTTTTTTTAACTTAAAATATATATCATCAAAAGTCAAATACGATGCCGGATATACCCGTCACACCGTTACATCAAGTAACTAGAAATCGTAAACTTGGAGTACTACTCCATTACATGCAATTTTCGATTTAAAGAGAGACTTAAAGGGCCACTACTAAGGATGAACAAAGTAGCAGTCCTTTCTATCCCCTACAAAAGTGTAACCTGAGTATATGAGGCTGAGTCCTGCCAGCCTACTGTATTCTATGTACCATTGAACGGGTTAAGTGTACTAAGCTGTGAAAATTATATGTAAATCCCCCCATGTTCTTCAACACCATGATCCCGAACCAACAATCACCAACATTTTACAGCATGAAGGCCTATTGATTCCATGATCTTCAATTAATCCATTAGTATCAAAATCGAAATCCAGTGCAAACTAATTTCTTCAATCATCAACAGATTCTTCGATTACTTCATTGGCATCAAAATCCAAATCCAGTGCTTACTAACTTCAGTCAAGGATTCACACAAAAACCATCTCAGTCAAGGATGCACACAAACCAAACCACAACATAGTAGTTTAGATTCAACAGCCAACATACTAGTGATTAATGGGCAACAAACCGGCCAGCCAAGTAATAGCCAACGACCAAACCTTGCAAACTCAAGAGCTTCCAATGCTAGCATGAAGCCCCAACATCAGAGAGCTTCAAGTTTCAGTTAGACTTCATTAAAGCACCAAACAATCCAAAACACAAAAGTGCAGCAAACCAGCAAACCCAAAACAAATTGAGGCAAAACAAAATAGATCCTGAGCATATTCAACAATCATCAACCCAATATAGCACACCCACATAAGATAGGCCAAGAAAATTTGGGCAGCATTTCTCCTATACAACCCTCATTCCACAATCTAGAGAACTGCGTCAAAATCCATTTCCAATCATCAATATCATCCCATGATCACGACACAGCAACAACTACCCAATATTCATCAAAATCAACATGAAAAGAGTCCCAGCCAAACAAATTTTCAGCACATGATCAACCGGTCATTAAAGTCATTCAAAGGACATTCAGCTCATTCAATTTAAACAACTGTAACACTTGCCAATCAATTATCAAGCAATGGCGGATCAATATGGGTGTCGGAATCGGAGTAACAAAACTCCAGAACATTCCTCCTTGCCTCTATCTTTTTCTTTTTCCTTGAACTTTGTTTAACATAAATCTCCTCTTTGGATCGGGGTCGAAAACTGTACCTGCTTGTTTTATGTGGAGTTTGGGTCTGAAGTTCCTGGCAACTCCCTTGCTCCTCAAACTGGACTTTGCACCTTTATGTTGTCCCTTGTTCGTTATTCAGAATTGAGGAGCTTACCTTGACAAAACGAACCGGGAAGTTCAGGTTTTGGTCTTTCCTTGTCAAGCCAGTGAATCCGCAAGAGGGGAGCTGATTCAGTCCTTGGAAGAGTGTAGGATACAACATGATCTGCAGCTACTACCATTAACGGTTTCACAGCTAACATAATAGCTGGATTCTCTTTTGTTGCTGTCTGGACTGGTGAGACCGGAGGCACTCCACAGTTCAGCGATCCCTCACCATCAATTTAAGAATTTTCTCCACCATCTGAGCTACGATTCGAGGATTTCTTCTCCACTCCAGCCAGTTCGCCAGCAGCCTTGGTCGATTTGGAGCTACAATTTGAAGCACTGTTCATCGTCTCCAAGCTCGACTGCACGGCTACTGTTTGAGCACTGTTCATTGGAGGAGGATCCACCATTAGATCAGCAATCGGGGCAACATTTTCTGCAAGTAAGTTGTGCTTCTTCCGAACTTTGTAGTTTCCTTGAAGATCTGGGCTTGTAGCCACCAGCGATGAGTTGAGCTGGTGAAGAGGGTCAAGATTTTTTGATTTTTCAGAAGGGTTTTGACCCGCAAGACCTTGGTTATCCTTTGTGTAGCCCTTCGATCCGATGATATCTGCAGGCTCCAAGCTTTGAGTCACGGTGGTAGCCGTCGTCTTTGGACCAGCTGTGGTACTGTTCACTGGCACCCACGTTTGAATCGGAACTTTGCTTGGTTCCATCGTTCTAGCCTCCTTTCTTAACTCCTTTCCCGTCAGGCAAGGCTTACATTGAGCTTGAGAGTGACCCATCTTCCGGCAGTCAGTGCAATAGGATGGACGGTCTTCCATTACAATGGTCTGCCATCTTCCTGTTTCCTTGCTTCCAATCCAAATCCGGTTTGGTATCACCTTGAGCAGATCTATTTCAACACAAATTCGAGCCTCACTGGGCCTCAAGATCTTGCTAGCTGCTGCTGTGGCCTTGTCAAGTTTCAAGGGTCTTCCCACTGCTGAAGCAATGGAGAAAAGCTTTGTTTTGTCAAATAGGTGTAGAGGCAACAAAGGCAACTTGATCCATACAGGAGCAATTGGTGAATCGGTTGAGGGGCAAAAATCCTTGGACCACCTAAATATTTGAGCTTGGAAACCACTAAAATTCCAAGTCCTTCTCAGCCATAGTCTATGGAAATCTGATTCATGCTCACATTTGAAGAAAACATGGTGTTGATCTAGAAGCCCCAAGTGAACTTCTCCATGGAAAGAAGCTGCCAGGATTTCTCGTCTAAGAGTGGCCATGGATGACCGGCCAGAGGAAAATTTTCCTACAAGTGTAAGCTGGAAAGGAAGGGCAAGCCTTTCTTCTTCCTCCTCAGACAATATAAAGGCAGGCTCCCCCTTGAACGTTGAAAGGCAATTCTATTTGGAGAAAAGGATAAATCGAATACTTCTGCCCAATTTTTTGACACTGCATCTCTAAACGTTTTGGAATCAGGAGGTTTAGGGTCAGGGATTTTAGGGTTAGGTATTGGCATTGAAAGCTTATTAAGATGTCATAATTCTAGAGAGAAGGCAGAGCATAATTCTAGAGAGAAGGCAGAGCATCATAAAAGATTATTTGTGTTTTATATGGAGTTAACGACAAAGTTGTGTGATATTTGGATATGTGCATTGCACAATCTTTTATGTGATATTTGAGACTTTGTCATATGATTATTTGCATTGGAAAAACAGTTGTCATATGGTTACTTGGACTGGAAAAATGTTTAACTGAAATTGTGCTTTCTTAAAGTTAATTTTCTGAAAATTATTTATTACTCCCTCACTGAGCTATTTTGAGCTCACCCATTTTATGAAAATATTTTCAAGGCGACTCAAGTTAAATGGTGAACTAAATTCTGGAGTTTTAGATACGCTGAAGTAATAAGAGTATAGAAGGTTAAGGTATTTTAATCATTCAGACTTGGATTGTAATCACGTTGATAAACAAAAGTTTATTATTTGAATGGTTTGTCTTTTGGGGATGTAAGATAAGGTGAATATTGTGTTCAAAATATTATTTGAAATTTTCAGGTTATAATTTATTAATGTTAAAGATTAGGGCCCAGACGTGAGTCGGGCGTAATCTAACGTTCCCGTCACATTTCTATTAAGGGAATTGGGCGGGGCGTTACACATGGCTTCCATCTTTCTATGCTATTTATTTGGAAATAATTTTGGAGATAACATAGAAAGTTTTTGTGTGCTCTATATGATCTTGCCAACCACACGGTTTTTTGGTGTGGAGTATTGTTTATTCTTTCGGTCTTTGTAAGACTGTGAACACACCTTGTGAGGTTGGAATTCTTTGTTGGTGTGTTGGCTGTTCGCATCTTAATGCAAAAGTATTGAATGTGCATTCCTTGTATTCTTTGTTGAAACTCAGTCTCGGGAGGAGGTTGCTAAGAACTCGGGAGGAGTTTTGATCGTGGACAAAGGGATCTTGCCATACATGGATTTCGGGAGGAGTCGCCATTGACAAGGGGATCTTGTCTCTTAAAGATTTTGGGAAGAATCACACAAGTCGAGAGAAGCTCGCAAAATAGATTCACTTGGGAAGTTAGGAAGGGGCGGCGACAAAGACAAGATTAAGTCTTTCTTTGTGTTAGACCGAGTGTCTTGTAACTTTGATAACCTAGTGGATTGTTTTATCTGGGCGTGGCCCCACAGACGTAGGCAATTGCCGAACTGTGTTACCAACCTCCCGTCTCTTTATTTTTCGTATTTTAATACTGTCAATTATCGCTTTTATTATCTGTGTCATATCTAGTGTTCCAACTCACTAGGACACCACGTATCTAACCTTGATTTTTCACTTTTTATTATGACATTACGTGAATTATTAGACATATATGGATGTTGACAAAACATGATTTTTGCCATATTATAAGAAGAAGAGAAAATGAGAAATTTGCATGTTTGTTAAAATAACATGGCAAATTATTTTCTTATGTTGGAGGAAATCAAATAACTTGGTACATGATGATGCATATGAGTACATAGCACAATTTTTTAAAAGTAAAAGTATTATGTTACTTTTATTTGATAATTAAACCAAAATTTGCTATGTTTCTTTATTACATTTTAAAAAGAAGTATTTGAAAATTATAAAGTTGAAAAACTTGGAAATCTACTTCTTAAACTTGCAATGTAGAGTGGACAAATCTTGTATTTGAATGAATATGCTAATTAAAGCATATACCTACATGCAACTATTTTCTTAAATTGAAAGAAAATAGATTAATTAAATTGAAACTTGTACAAACTTAATTTAATAAGTGAAAGTAGTATGTTACTTTTATTTGATGCTTGTACAAGTTAGATATGATTGTTAAAGAAAAGTGATTGAGGTTTTAAACTTGTAAAGTTAAAAAAACCAAGAAATCAACTTCCAAATTTACTAATGTAATGTTGAACAATTGTGATATCAAAATGAAGAGCTTGCTATAATCTTTACATTTTTAAGGTAGAAGTGATTGAGAAGTTTTTAAACTTATAAAGTTGAAAAACTAAATGATCAACTTCTAAAAATTAAAATCTAATGTGATGAAACACAAGTTTGCTAAATCTGTTCATTACATTTTAAAAGAAAAAGTGATTGAAAAGTTTAAACTTACAAAGTTGAAAACTTATTCAACTTTTTAAGGTTATAATGTAATATGTTTAAACACTTGTGAATTTATGCTTGCAAAAGCATAAAGTTAAGTGTTGTGTGAGATTGTGCATATATATTAGGTAAAACAAGCTAAAGCATATTGTGAGTGCACTATTGTATGTCTAGACATATTAATTTAAAACATAATATGATGTGATAATCAAATACTTGTGATATTAAACCTAATACTTTATAAAGTTAAGTATTGTGAGATTGTGCATTTATACTAGTTAAATACACATTGGTAAGTTTAGACATGTTAGTCTAAAACTTGATATGGTTGATCACAAATAAATAATTACCATGAGCTTTATGAAGTTTTAAAGGTAATTGAAAATTTTGGAGAATCCTTAACCATAAGGATTAAATAAAGATGTGATTATGAGCGCATGTAAAGGGAGGAAATTCTATTTTAATAAAGTCACTAATAGTGTAAACTTCAATATTACACTAGTCACAATGTCTACTTTTAGATTCAATGAATGAAAGTATACTAGTATAATGATTTCTTATTACAAAAATCATCCCAAAAGATGTGTAATGTTTAGTTATCCACCAAGAGAAAGAAGTTGAATAAAAGATTCTTAACAAGTTTTGGAAATGCCAAAAATGGTGGAGGCATCAAGAGCTTGCCTATATGAGTGTAAGATTTATATCTATAAAGTTTTATGGACTTAGCTTTGTAAACACTCATGAAAGAATAAGTGCAAAAGACCATGCAAAATAAAAAACATTTAGAAGTATTGAATCTATGTGTACAAGTTAAAGTGGGTAGTCACATATATAGTTGGTCCAAAGCTTGTCTATCAATTCATATGATTAGTAATTGATTCTTATACTTAAATAGTAGTTTCAATCGAAAGACACCATTATTGAAATAATAAATTATCAAAAGTTGTCTGTGAATTTTTAAAGATTTTTCAAATATTGAAAATAGCTGGGGATTGTTGGATATTTTTAATATTGAAAGTATCAAAACAATAAAAATATGAAAAATCAAATATTGATAAATTTTTCTCAACATCGCAACATAGAGAAGTTCCACGTCGTGTCTTGGCTGACTGTGAATCAATTTTAATTTTTTTAGAATTTGACGTCGTAATGTGGGGTAATTGCATGTCACGATGTCGGAAAAAGTTAAAAAAATTTTAGATAGTCACAATTGGTTGGTAATTATTATTTATATAGAGTCAGTTATTTCGTGTGTCTTAAATTGGTTATTTAGGCACTGTTGGTGGTTGTATTAATTATATAAAAAGATCGAACAACTACATAAGAATCCCACATAGAGAATAAGTCTTATCAAAAGAGTCACTCAAAAATAGAAAGATTTGCATACCTTCATTCTAAGAAAAGGTCAATCTTGCACAATCTCTTCCATTGACTTTGGTGGTTAGAATTATGTAAAGTGTATTACGTAATTTTAAATGCTTCATCTTATCTTAAGAAGTATTTGCTCAGATAATTACTGCACAATAAGGAAACAAATAGAATTTAAAGGAAAATGCTTTTACTGCACGATTTGAAAAGTTCATTCTTTAATGCAATTTTATTGTAATAGATAAAATTCTATTTTATTGCAATATCATGTAATAATTATCAAAGTTTCTTTTATTGTAAAGTCCTATTGTAATAGATAGAACCATACTGTTGTATCTCCCTGTAACAAGAATTCTCCCACGGTTATTCCCCTTATTTTGAGCTTACTAGAAATGTTGTATCTTCTTGTATGAATCCAACAAAAAAGATATGACATGCATGTTGAATTTTGAGTAAGCAATCAGATTGGTTACAAATAACTATACATAGGATGAGATGATGTGGGAGAGGTGGAGCAGCTGGTTTAGATGGCCTTGTGCTGGAAGTGGCACCATAACCACAACAATATCATTTTTGCCATCGACATTTTTGGCCATTTGATCAGTTTTTCAAGATTTTATTGTGATTTTATGACTGGAGACTGAGTAGTACTTAATAGGTTTGAACAAATTGGCTTTCTATATAACAACTATTTATATTTGCTCTTCAAGAAAATTTTGTACGTTTATACAACGTTTATTACACTGATTTCTTCTTCAGAAAGTCCAAGTTACAGCGAGCTGGCGTCCAGGTTTAGAACTTTGTAAAAATCGATCAATTGTATATTCTCATATTAATATGTTGTTTGAACGAAATCCTGATAAAGATGGATTGGACGTACTACTTTCATATTTCAATTCACCAGTTTTGTTACATATGCATGGTTTATGAAATTAATATTCCAAATTGCTGACAGTTCCATTCAAACAATGATAAACATGTAAGACATGCTATTTTCTCCAACTTTGTACTTGAAGTTCGGAATCAGAGAACTACCAAACAAACCAAAGGGTGCAAATCCTGTAAAGGATGCTATACTCAATTTAATAAATTTAAAAGAATTCAAAATTACAGCTTAATCCAAATATTAATTGTTTAGAATATGTGAGGATGCCATGAGATTGATGGTAATACCTATCAAAATATACGGTCATCCACAATACACTATTAAAAGTAAGGAGATGTGATTATATTTGTCCAACATTATCCTGTTTTATCATATTTAAAATTAAAACTACATTGTTCTCTCGTTTCTTGCTTAAGATTTAATAATTGTAAAGTGGTTTGTTTTGAATATTAGATAGAATAAGACACGATAATATTAAATAGAAGATCCGATTTTAAAAGTAAGAGTTAAATTAATTATATTTTCTGAAAGAATGAAATGCTAATCTATCAACTCTAATGGATCCCCTGGTTTTAGCCTTTTAGGTGGAATTTGTGTTTCAAGTATAAACAAGGTAAATGATGTAAATTGTCTTCATACTTTGCTAAACTGTGTGTTGGGATATTTAAAGTTTTATTGTAAAATAACATTGTTACTACAAAATGAAAGATCTAGGTTAGTAGCGCGGTGTCCCAGTGGGTGAGTGACACTGGATGTGACACCGATAATAAAATGCAAATGGACAGTATTAAAAATGCAGAAAGTAAATGGACAGGAGGTTGGTAACGCAGTTCGGCAATTGCCTACGTCTGCGGGGCCACGCCCAAAAAGAACAATCCACTATGTTCACAAGTTACAAGACATTCAGTATGACACAAGGTAAGACACCATCTTATCTTAAATACTGCTGCTTCCTAACTTCTGCAGTGAACAGATTGTGCGAGCTCCCCTCGACTTGTGTTGATTCCTCCCGGAATCCGTGGTTATGCAAGATCCCCTTGCCCACGTTTGAACTCCTCCCGAGTTCTATGCTTGAATCAAGAAACACAAGGATAGCACCTCCAAGAATATAACTTTTAGATGCAACAGCCAACACACTCTTAATCAAAGATATTCACCAAAGGAGTGTGTTCACAGCCTTAGAGAAAGACCGAATAAAAATCACAAAACTCACGCTAGAAAATCGTGTGATGGAAAGCTTCATATAGGCACTCAAAAATCTTTCCATGTTTATCCCAAGATTATTTCCAAAACCATTCGAATGGAAAGACGTAATCACCAAATCTTCCCATCATTATCTTCAAGGTAGTTTCCAAAATAATTTAAATAAGAAGATGGAAACTCTTGTGCCTTCAAAACTTATCTTTTCCAAAGTAGTATAGCTTCCAAGAATACCAAGATAAGTTCCATAATTATCCACATGGCATTAATCTTCAAATCAATCTTCCTTGCTTAGATTGATTTTATTTGATTTTGCTTTTAATAAGCGCTTTCCTTATCTTTTCCAAAAAATCAATGCCAATTAAAATAAATGCCAACTCACGTTTGCATTAACAATCTCCCCCTTTGGCATTTTTTGGCAAAATCCAATCTCCCCCTGTATGCTGAATTGGATGCGTTTGAATCAAACTCCCCCTGAATGAGCACTTGGTAAATAAACATCTGCATAAGACATAATGCAAGACACAGCAAGAGACACTAAGTTTCCCAGCATACATAGGTTTAGGAATTACTAACCAAATATCCAAAATCCAAAATTACTCCCCCTTTTTGCCATAAAAGGACAAAAGGGCCATAAAAGCAATAATAAAACCATAATAAACTGTCTTGAAAAATCAGCATAAATAAGATATCAAGGTAATTAGGCAGAATTTTTCTCATCATCAGGCACAAGGCCAACTGAATCTACATGCAATTGAACACCTGCAGCAGCTTCTGGAATGCTATCATCTTTACCACCATCAAACCCACCAGATTGGGTGCTGGAAGTGACAGAACTGTCAGGAACATCGGATGTGACACTGGCAAGGACATCATCAGATAAAGTAGTAGGAACTGCAGTGTTTGCCTCAATCATGTCCTCATCAGGATCAGAATAATCAGCTTCTTCAACAATGGGCTTTTCAGCATCTATTTCTGTCTCTGCAAGTACAGGAGATAGAGTTTGATCTATACCTGCTGAAACTTCTGGAGTAACATCAGATGGATTGTCTGCAGTAGTGGCAGTCTTGGCAGCAACATTCTTCTTCTTCTCAGTTGCAATATCTCTGGCTGTCTTTACAGCTGCTAGATCATCAAGGACAGCAGAAATTTCCTTCCTTCTCCTTTCAATCTCAGCTTGCTGACCCATTAGCACTCTCAGCTCATCCTCTAGCACCTTAATGGTGCGTGATAGCAGCACAGTGTTGCCAAGCTCATCAGTGTCAGAAACATCCTGCGTGACATCCTCTATGTCATTGATATCTCACCTATCAACGGCTTGTAACTGATCCTGATCTCCTCCTTGTCAGTTTCCAGGATTTCCCTTGCTCTAATCACTGGATGTTGTGAAGACAGAATTGCATAAATCAAGCTAGGAAATGGATAAGCCAACCTCTCGTTCTTACAATCTGCATGCTTAACTATCTGATCAAATATAAACTACCCAACATCAAACTCAACAAAATTTCCAATCTTGTACAGCAGGGTAGCCATTCCCTTATTCACTCCAGTTCCATGGGAAGTTGGCAGCCAATTTCTCATAGCAATCTTATGCAAGATTGCATACTTCATAGATAGTTGGGAAGCTAGAAAATCTTTCCCCCTTGGCCAAACACGTCTAACACCCCCAGTGACATCAGAAATTATCACACTATAGTCTAGTGTAAAGTCTTCTACTTCTACCCAATGACTTCCCAGATATGTATTAATTATATCCGGAGTGAAATCAAACACTCTCCCCCTCACATATACACGACCGCCATCCGGGTGTTCAAAATCCTTTATACTAGAGTCAAGATTACAGTAAAACTCCTGCACTACTCTTCTAACATAAGGTTTAATACCCTTGATTGTCCTGCCAAGTCCTTGACTAACTAACTGATCAACCAATTTCTGACAGTCTTTAAAATCTCCCTCATGTATATTTCTTTCATTCCAGATATTTCTCTTAGACACCTTAGACCACAAGCCAGCATTTTACTCTGATTTAAAATCATCAAGGTTAACATCAAGAACAGATGACTTACTTGAACCTGCAGGGAACTTGCCCTTTGACATTGACCTTGAGCGAGTCATTCTCTGAGATATGGGAGCAGGGGTTGCCTTCTGTCGCTTAGGCTTTGGTGACTTTACAGGGTCAGAATCTGAAAGGTCATGAATTTCAGCATTCTTAGATGAATCATCATCAACAGGAGAGCCATCATTGTTTGAGGATTCTTCTTCATCATCAGAGGAGCCCCCATTTTCTTCATTCGACACACCTCCTCCAATATTGCCTTCACCAAGCCAATCCTCATCAGAGGAACTTTTATCCACAAGTTGAAATCTTTTTCTCTTGGGTTCAACATTCACTTTAGATACATCCGGTGCCTTGGGAGGAACAACACTGGTCTTGAACTGAGTATCACCGGCCTGCCCAAACCGTGTTCTTACGCCAGATAGATCAATAGATTGAATTGGTGTGATAACAATCGCCTTTGAAGCCAGATCATCCTTAGAAATTGGGACTTGTTCTTGCAGCTCAGTAAGAAACTCATCAATGTCGGGTGATTCTGGAGAGGTGTGAGTCACCACAACATGTACTTCATCATCATCTAGAGTCACCTTGCTTGTTCTTGATGAAGACTTTCTCGGAGACATCTCTTGAATTTTGATCTCTTGTCTTGACAATATTTTCAGGAATTCTGATTGTGCTCAAAATAGTGAAGACGACAGGGTAGAGCTCAAACACTTATGAGTTGTAGAAGTTGAGAAGACCAGAAACCCTTGAATTTCAAATAGCGAAAAAATTGCCAAAAATACAGCAGTCAGATATTGCGTATTCCAAGCCAACTCTTCAATTCCGTGTAATTGACCGAGAATTTCGAAGATGACAGATGTCCCTTGGAATGCTGAACTGCCGAAGTTCCCAAAAACCACACAACACAAATTCTGCTACTACAAGCTTCCCAAAAGCATTAGGTGGGAAAGCAGAAAAAGACAAAATAGCTATTCTACTATATTTTTGTGTTTTTCGTATATATTTTATAAATATTGTTGTACATAAAAATACAATACAATGAAGAACTTACAATACTGAAGAGTCTCTTCACATAACACAAAGCCCTAGAGAAGACCTCAATTCTTCAAATCTTGCCCCATCCAATGCTTTAGTGAAAATATCAGCAATTTATTTTTCTGTCACCATGTGTTCTAAAACAATGATTTTATCCTCCACAAGAGATCGAATAAAATGATGTCGAATATCAATGTGTTTTGTCCTTGAATGCTGAACAGGATTCTTTGAAATATTGATCGCACTCATATTATCACACTAGAGTGTCATGACATCCTGTGTGACACCATAATCTTTCAGCATTTGCTTCATCCAGAGGAGCTGAGTACAACAACTACCAGCTGCAATATATTCTGCCTCGGCGGTAGACAGAGAGATAGAGTTCTGTTTCTTGCTGAACCATGACAGCAAATTATTTCCCAAATAAAAACATCCACCAGAAGTACTTTTCCGATCATCTGAACTTCCAGCCCAGTCAACATCACAATAACCAACTAAGTTGGTATTTGTATCAAAGGAGTACCAAATTCCATAATCAGTTGTTCCACAAATATATTTGAGAATCCTTTTGACTGACACCAGGTGTGACTCGCGAGGTTCTGCCTGAAATCGAGCACATAATCCAACACTGAAGCAGATATCAGGATGACTAGCAGTTAGGTACAAGAGGCTGCCAATCATACTTCTGTAAAGACTTGCATCAACAGGGGTTCCCTTCTCATCTTTGGAGATCTTCTCATGAGTTCCCATAGATGTTCTTCTTGGACGAGCATTTTCTAATTCAAATTTCTTCAGTAAATTCTTTGCATACTTGCTTTGAGAAATGAAGATATCATCATGTCGTTGCTGAATTTGAAGTCCAAGAAAGTAAGTAAGCTCACCAACCATGCTCATCTCAAATTCGCCAGTCATTTGAGCAACAAACTCATCCACCATTGCCTGTGACACTGAGCCAAACACGATACCATCAACATAAATTTGAGCAAGTAAAAACTGACCTTTCACTTGGCGAATGAAAAGGGTTTTATCTACTCCCCCTCGCTCGTATCCTTTGGCTAACAAGTACTGAGTCAGCCTCTCATACCAAGCCCTATGAGCTTGTTTGAGCCCATATAATGCCTTCTTCAATTTGTAGACAAAATCGGGATGATGAGGGTCTTCAAAACCCTTTGATTGAGCAACATATACCTCCTCATTAAGAAAACCATTGAGGAAAGCACTCTTTAAATCCATTTGATACAACTTGAATCGCAATACACATGCAATGGCCAGCAAGAATCTGATAAACTCAAGGCGAGCAACTGGAGCAAATATCTCATCAAAGTCAACTCCTTCAATTTGCGTTTACCCCTGAGCAACCAATCGAGCCTTGTTGCGAGTGATATTCCCATGCTCATCACTCTTGTTCTTGTATATCCATTTGGTGCCAATAACATTCACATTAGGAGGACATGAAACTAGATCCCAAACTTGATTGCGAGTGAATTGATCAAGTTCTTCTTGCATCGCACCAATCCAATATTCATCTTCCAGAGCTTCTTTCACATTCTTTGGTTCAATAGAGGAAGTGTAGCAAGCCATTTGAATCATATCTCTATAATTTACTCTTGGCTTTTCTCTTATACGAACACCATCAGTCAAACTTCCAATAACTTCAGCAGTAGGATGATTCTTCTGTACTCGAGTAGAGGACTGTCTGTGAGGTAAAGTGACCTCATTCACATTATCATTTTCTGCATTCTGATCAGTGACACCACCTATAACACTGGGTGAAACGCTGCCTGGAACACTGGAACTTACTTCAGGTAGAGAATCTGTAACATCTTCATTAGGAACATCACTTACTCCCAGAGAGTCATCGACTTGAACATTTGTTGATTCCATCACAGTTCGAATCCTTTTGTTGTAAACTCGATAAGCTTGACTATTGATAGCATATCCAAGAAATATAGCTTTATCACTCTTGCGGTCGAGCTTCCCTTTATATTCCCTGTCATTCAACACATAACAAGTACTACCAAAAGGATGAAAATAGTTAACAGTTGGAGTTCTACCTTTCCAAATTTCATAGGGCGTCTTCTCAGTTCCTCCACGGAGATATACACGATTTATAGTGTAGCATGCTGTGTTCATTGCTTCAGCCCAGAATTTCTGTGGAATATTTTTTTTCGTGTAACATGACGAGTGACATCTCTGCTATAGTCCGATTTTTTCTTTCCACAACTCCATTTTGCTGAGGAGTTTTAGGTGCAGAGAACTCATGACCTATTCCATGCTGATTACAGAAATCTGAGAAATCTGAGTTTTCAAATTCTCTTCCATGATCACTACGAATCCGTACAATCTTCAGAATAGCACATCCCTTTTCACGCTGAAGGCGTAGACACAATGCTTTAAATGCATTAAATGTGTCGAACTTTTCTCGAAGAAATTCAATCCATGCATAACGAGAAAAATCATCAACAGTCACATATGTATATCATTTTCCTCCAATACTTTCTACAGACATAGGACCCATCAAATCCATATGAAGCAGCTCTAGCACACGAGTTGTTCCTGGTGTCTGTGACTTGGGATGTGACACCTTTGTTTGTTTACCAATCTGACATGGTCCGCATATTCTGCTTTCATCAAATTGCAGTTGAGAAATCCCACGGACAGCTCCTTTAGTAACTATGTTCTGCATCATCCGTATATTCATATGACCAAATTTTCGATGCCATAGAATTGAACCCTCCATACTTGATCGAAGACATGCTGATGTGGCAGAGATGAGATAGCAATTATCCCTTGATCTTACTCCTTCCATGATACATTTGTTGTTTTGATCAATCACCTTGCAATTTTTCTTTGTGAAATTTACATCCAAGTCTTGGTCGCACAAGTGACTAATGCTGAACAAATTTGCCTTGAGGTCATCTACCAGCAGTACATCATCTAACTTTGGTAACCAAGGCACATTTAGAGTACCTTTTTCAATGACACGAGCTGTGACACCATTTCCAAAAGTCACTTTTCCCATACTTCCAGACACCACATCCTTCAAAAAATTATTTTCACCAGTCATATGCCTGGAACATCCACTGTCAAAATACCACTCATCTGTTGTGGCAGCCTTTAGTGACGTGTATATGAAATTGTACCTGTAATTAGGCTTCACCACCCAGCTTTGTTGTGTATTTCTGCGAAAAATAAAGTTTCTAGCAGTACCTTGTCTTAACTCAGCAAGATAGATAAAACATCTAGGACGAATATGACCACGACGATTGCAGTAATGACAAACAGGTATAAATCTGTTACCTCTTTCGTTATGAGCATGATAGTAATAAGAATGTGACCTGTTCACAGCAACCTGCACCCCTTTGGATTGATTCTCTGTCAGTGACACTGATTGTGACATCATTTGTGACATGGGCTATGACACTGAGCTTTCTCCTTTGTACCCCAGTCCTGTGTAGTCACCACTCGATTGACCAACCTTAAGAATTTCATCCAGCTTGGAAGCACCTAAATTTAGCATCTTAACTCCTTTCTTTAAGTGATTTAACTCGTTGGTCAATGTCTTTACTTCCTCTTGGCTTACTCTCAGTTTGATAACCAGATCAGTGTGAGATTGTTGAAGATTGTCCCTTTCGTTTTGCAGATTTCCAACCTGTGTATGAAGTTGCTGATTCACTCTAGAAAGTTCAGTCCACTTGTCATGAAGATTCTTGAATTCCACCAGAATATCTTCTTCTGTAACATAATCTTCATCTTCATCAAGATAGGTTGACATATTTCCAGTGACACTCTGTGTAACATCCGTTTTCTTGTCATGATCAGATTGTTCTGTCTTAGTGGTAAGAGCCACATGGTTGTTCTGAAAATCATCGTCTTTGTCTGAATCATCTTCAGTCCAAGTTGTGTTGAGTGAGTTCCTCTTTCTTCTCAGTGTATTAGCACAATCTACCTGAACATGCCCATAACTTTCACATTCTCTGCACTTAATTCCTTTAAGCTTGAATGATTGATCAGACATATGATTTACTTCCCTGTTCTTTCTATTATTTGCCACCTCATTCTTGGAGTTACTGACACTGCCTCTGACACCAGGATTACTTCTGCCATATCTTTTCAGTATTTTGCTGAAGTTTTTAGATATTAAAGCCAAGGAGTCCCCAATGTCATCATCTCCAGAATTGTCCAACTTCTGCATTTCTACTTTTAAGGCAAGCTCCTTGTTTTTCTTTGCTTCCATGTCTACTCTCAGATTCATCTCAAATGTTATGAGGGATCCCATCAATTCTTCCAACTTCATCTTTGAGATATCTTTTGCTTCCTCAATGGCAGTAACTTTATGAGCAAAGCGTTGAGGTAAAGATCGTAAGGTTTTCCTCACAAGCTTTTCTTCTGAAAAACTTTCACCAAGGGCAAATGCTTCGTTGGCAATATCACACAGCTTGACATTGAATTCTGTAATGCTTTATTCTTCAAGCATCCTCAAGTTTTCAAATCTTGTAGTCAGAATTTGCATCTTTGATAACTTGACACTTGAGGTTCCTTCATGAGTAGTTTGCAGAATTTCCCATGCCTTTTTAACAATCACACACGTGGAAATAAGTCTGAACTGTGCTGGATCTACTCCATTAAATATGGCATTAAGCACCTTTGAGTTACTGTTTGCCAAGGCATCTTCAGTAGGCGACCAGCTTTCTTCAGGCTTGAGTGATTTGACACCATTTGCATCAGTAGTCATTGGAGGATCCCATCCAACCAGAATTGATTTCCAAGCCTTCTCATCAATAGCTTTAATAAAGGCTCTCATTCTTGCCTTCCAATATGAAAAGTTGCTTCCATCCAAGAGAGGTGGACGCATTGTTGAACCTCCTTCCATCATAGAGTCCATTGCACCAAACAACCAAGATCAAGTCCTGCGGATCCCGCCTAAGAAACAAAGACGACCCGCTCTGATACCAATTGAAAGATCTAGGTTAGTAGCGCGGTGTCCCAGTGGGTGAGTGACACTGGATGTGACACCGATAATAAAATGCAAATGGACAGTATTAAAAATGCAGAAAGTAAATGGACAGGAGGTTGGTAACGCAGTTCGGAAATTGCCTACATCTGCGGGGCCACGCCCAGAAAGAACAATCCACTATGTTCACAAGTTACAAGACATTCAGTATGACACAAGGTAAGACAACATCTTATCTTAAATACTGCTGCTTCCTAACTTCTGCAGTGAACGGATTGTGCGAGCTCCCCTCGACTTGTGTTGATTCCTCCCGGAATCTGTGGTTATGCATGATCCCCTTGCCCACGTTTGAACTCCTCCCGAGTTCTATGCTTGAATCAAGAAACACAAGGATAGCACCTTCAAGAATATAACTTTTAGATGCAACAGCCAACACACTCTTAATCAAAGATATTCACCAAAAGAGTGTGTTCACAGTCTTAGAGAAAGACCGAATAAAAATCACAAAACTCACGCTAGAAAACCGTGTGATGGAAAGCTTCATATAGGCACTCAAAAATCCTTCCATGTTTATCCCAAGATTATTTCCAAAACCATTCGAATGGAAGGACGTAATCACCAAATCTTCCCATCATTATCTTTAAGGTAATTTCCAAAATAATTTAAATAAGAAGATGGAAACTCTTGTGCCTTCAAAACTTATCTTTTCCAAAGTAGGATAGCTTCCAAGAATACCAAGATAAATTCCATAATTATCCACATGGCATTAATCTTCAAATCAATCTTCCTTGCTTAGATTGATTTTATTTGATTTTGCCTTTAATAAGCGCTTTCCTTATCTTTGCCAAAAAATCAATGCCAATTAAAATAAATGCCAACTCACGTTTGCATTAACACAAAATATTCTCAAACTAAAACACGTACAAATTAAATTCCCTAAATAACATGTTTTTTTTTATCGGAGATCATTAGTTGCCACCTGAAAAATAAATATATTTTTTTAATCTCTCCTATTCATCAAACCTAATTTCATCTTTACCTTTTTATCTTAAACCTTTAATCTTATCGATTACAAAAGTGGAGAAAACAACTTAAGAATTTTCAGAGGTTTATTATATACCTTCAGATAAAAAACGTTATACTCCTAGAATAAATGCAGATTTGGTTTTATTCGTGTTCCTCTGTTCTAATCTGCATCTCTATAGCATGATATTTTGTGGATGACATTTCATTCATCTTTAAAACAGATTGCAGGCACTGAATTGGCACCATAGTCAAGAATTTATGCCCGAATTCTTCAGTAGTATTAGGAACTCTTTCCGCTGTCTACCAAGTATCAACCTTCCCAATACGAAATATTGTCTTGAGTTTCAGGTAAATGTCCTCCAATGTTCTTGTACTCAGTGACGTAACTAGAGTCAAAATTGAGGGTGATTATATATAACCAGTATAAAATAAATTTTTTTATTAAATATATATAATTAATAAAGTATCAATTAATTGACAACCATAATAATAAAAATATAATTATATACACATGGTACCTACTAATAACGCACTTATTTATTAATATTTGAACATAAAAAAAAATGTGTCATATAAGTTTACAACTGTTATAAATCTTGAAAAATCTATTCAATTTATTCTTATTTTCAATGTATACTAAAATTGTCATTAAAAAAATTCATAGAATACCTTTAATTTAGTATTTTAATATATTCAAAATTTTCAATTTTAACGAGATAGGCCACATATGGATTTCTTAGCTTGAACATTTTGTTTTTGTTGTCTATTTTTCTAAATTTGATAAATAATTTTAACTTTATTTTTTATGACAAGGCAAGCTATCAAAAATCAAATTAAATTTTAACTTTCTAATTGCCAAGTGATCAAATTCAAATTTGATTTCACCTTTAGCTACCACATATTAAAAGATAAAAAAGAAGGAGAGCACATTCTCTCTCTTAAATTCTAATCATCCAATTAATCAATTATAAGTCAATCCCTAAAACTCATTTTTCCTTCTATAGATATCACCTTTATTGAGGTACCACTATCAAACACTATGGTTCAAATGTAAAGATATGTTATGTTTTCATCATCTTCTTAACCATATTGGGTGGCCGAGTTTACGGGTGCTGAAGTGATGGGGATGAAGGTACTAATCCTTACTTTTGGGAGCAAGGGGGGACCGCACCTGCTCGCCCCTAGATCCGCCGCTGCTTGTACATGGTACATGATAAAAGTCTGAAAAAAAAAAAACCTACTTCTTAATATTTGGAGGGGGAACAAGAAAGTGCCATCGAAAGGAACTTTGAGTTGCTGAAGTTTCTACTTTTCTTCCTTACTTCATAATGATACAAAAAAATGATTTCAAATTTGCCTTTATTCTAAATAGAATAGTGTGTTGATGCAAAATTACTCCTTCCACTAAATTAAATATCAACTAATAAAATTAAAAGTTTTTGTCAAATGCACCATTATCACCCGTATCTCACTAGATTGAATTTGAATTTTTTAATTTTAAGTAAATAATAACAGGTTCATTTTATTTTATTTTCTATTAGACTAAATATAAACTTATAAAAATAAAATTGTTCGTAGAAGATGTCATTAGCACCATTAATTCACCAGATTAAGTTACAACTAATTTGGGTTGCTTTTATTTTATTTTTTATTTTAAGTAAATAAGTAATTAGGTTATTTTATTTAAATTTTTTACCAAATTAAATATAAACTAATATAATCCAAAAGATATTGTTAAAGATATCATTAACATCATTACCTCGCAAGAGATTGAATTAAAATTAATTTGAGTACTTTCATTTTATTTTTAAATAAATAAGTAATTGTATTCATTTTATTTTATTTTTTAAAATCATAAGTTGGGTTTTTTTTTTATAATTTCAGTAAATTCGTAAACGTCAATGAGGTCAAAATGGGTGACCATAATATTGATCTACAAAATTTGATCTACAATTTGGTTTAATCACAATTGAGGTAAATGTAATTAACCCTTTAAAATGCCTAATCAATGAAAAAAAAAGTGTATTGATACATTTATATAAAAATAAAAAAGATATACAAAAATGTGCAAATTATAGGGATACTAAACTAATGACTCATACTATGAAATTGTGGGAGAGAATAATAGAAATAAGGTTGAGAAAATAAACTAATATACTAGATAATCAATTTGATTTTATTCTTACGAGTTATGTAATATAACCTATACATTTAATTAGAAAATTATGTAGTAAGATCAAGTCACATTTACATAATTTAGCAAGGGATGCATGGAATGAAAGGAGTTTGCTGGCCTTATTTCCACATGAGAATGTTCAACAAATATTACAGTGCCATACTCCATAAGGTGGGCAACGTGACATGATATGGATGCCAAGGGCTGATGGAAAGTTCTCCACTCAGTCAGCATATGAGTTGCTATGTGCTCGTCGGCAGGTACAACCACATCTAACACAGCTCTGGGATGCACAGATTCCGTTAAAACTTTCTGTCTTTGGCATGAAACTATTATTTGAACGCCTACCTTTGAGTGAGTGGTTCAGGAAAATAGGCATTGCGAGACCTTTTCCATGCCATTGTTGTAGTTTTCTAGCTGAAGAGTCATTATCTCATGTGTTTGGTGAGGGACCTCTGTAGATTCAATATGGACACACTTTGGTGTGTCGTGTGGCATTCGAAAAATTGGACTTGGATGGCGAGGGTGGTGGGAAAAGAAGGGGTCAGTTTTGCTAATGTATATGTGTAGATTAATGCCACTGTTTATCTGTTGGCAACTATGGATTCGACGGAATCAAGCTTATTTTGAGGATCACAATCTGGATGTTGAACTGGTGAAAATGAGGATTATTTCTCATGTGTATACTCATACTACATCTAAGTTCCCTAGGCAGGGGTTTGCACATTGTGAGTGGAACCACATGATTAATATTGCCATAGCTTAGAAGAGGACAGAAAGAGGGAGAAGGATTGTTGGACTAAGCCGAAGAAACCACTGTGTAAACTCAATATTGGTGGTGTTATGCATAATGATTCTGATCTCAAAGGAGGTGGTGCTTTAGTTAGGGATGATGAGGGATCGATGGTGTTTGCTTGTGTTATAGGCGTGAGTGGGGATTCACTGATGGAGGCATTGGCGTGGAGGATTGCGAATATGTATGGAGAAAATTTTGGAGATGGAGGTGGAGCTACCAGTTAGGGACTTGGTGCGGATGATAAAGGGGATAGTTGATCCTCCTTGGTGATTGAGATTGATTCTTCAAAGGATACAAAACTTCACCTGCTTAAGAGATGTTCATTATGTTTTAAAGGAACTTAATCTTCCAGCGGAGTTGTTACCAAATTATGGAGTGGCATCTCATGATCACCATATATTTAGCACAATGGTAGAACTTCCTCCTCAAATTCGGGGTGCAATTCTTCTTGACAAGAGGGGGTGTGCCTATCTTTGTTCGATCATAAGATTTTCATACATGTTTTAGCGTTGTATTTCTTGGATGGTTGGTTTTTATGTCCATCTCCTAGCTTTAATTTTTTAAATTGAAAAAAAAAACATTAAAATTAAAAAAAAAGGTAACATTTACATATGGTATTTATTCATCTTGAAAAGGCTTATGATAAAGTTAATCGGTATATATTATTATCGGTATTAGAAATAAGAGGGTAAAAATAGCTTATGTTGGAGTTGAAAAAAAATATGTTTAAACATATAAAATGTGTACGAATTCTAGTAGAGATATCGAGTGAATTTTCAAATACTAGCTATAAAGTTACATTAGGGATCAATTTTAAATCCTACGTTTTGCTTTAGTAATTGAGGACATTACTAAGCATTTGCAGAAAATAATTCCTAAATACATGTTATTTGCATACTATATATAGTTGGATATTAGAAGTAAGAGGGGTAAAAATAGCTTGTATATGTTAGAGTTGAAAAAAATATGTTTAAACATATAACATGCGTAAGAATGCTACTAGGCATATTGGTTGAATTCTCTAGTACTATAAAGTTACATTAGTGATCAATTTTAATCATACTTTTTTCTTTAGTAATTGACGACAATACTAAGCACTTGCAGAAAACAATTCCTAAATGCATGTTATTTGAAGACAATACAGTTTTAATCGATAAGACGAGAGAGTGAGTAAAATCCAAGTTAGAAGTTTAGAGGAAGACATAAGAATCAAAAGGTTTTGCCATAAATAAAAGTAAAATTGAATATATAGAGTGTCACTTTTGGAATAGCAGAAGTAGCAATTCGATAAATGTGAAAATTGCGGGTATGAATTAAATGCAAAAAAAAGTTTTAAATAATTATGATAGATCGTCGAAGAAAATAGAAAAATTGATAAAGATGGTATACATATTAATATTCAAGTAGGTGAGAACAAATGGAAAAGTGTTTCCTCTATATTCTACGATTGTAAAATAACATTGAAATTAAAGAAAATATTTTATAAAACAACTATAACATCATTGATGGTTTACGATTTAGAGTTGTGTGACAAAATATAAAAATGAAGAAAAAATGAAAATGTTAAGATAGACATATAAACACACTAGATTATATAGAATAAATAATGAATACATTAGAAAGAAATTATGGGCAATTTCAATAGATGAGAAAATGAGAGAAACTCGTTTAAAATAGTTTGAAAATGTGCACAATAAACTTTTAGAGCCCCATTAAATCATGTAGAAAATAAAGGATTAACAAATCGGAATAAACAACATAAGAGAAAACCAAGAAAGAAACTACAAGAAAATATATGTTGCACTTAAATTTAAACCTTACATATTGGGATAAAAACTTATCTATTATATTTTATTTTTATAAAAGGTAAATTACTTCAATCGTTCCTCAACTTAGGAGTTCATTTCGGTTTTGTCCCTAATCTTTAAAAAGTTCTATTTTCATCCCTCATGTTATAATTTGATCTAAAATAGTCATGCGTCAATTTTTTTCCACTTAAAATTCAATTTAATTAATATTTAACACATATATAATAAATAGAATTGTACACAAATTGAGAGAATTAAATATATACATGTTAAATGATTATCAAAATTGAATTTTTCTAACATAAAAAATAAATAAATTACCATTGAAAACTATATATGCAACATGAAGGACGAAAATAAAACTTTTTAGAGAATAGAGACAAAAACGAAATGAGCCCCTAAGTTGAGTTACTGTTAAAGCAATTCACCCTTTTATAAATAGATCAGTTTGAAACTCAATTGTAAAAAACAATCTTAGAATTTGAAGAGGAAATCAAAGAAAGTTTTATCTCCTAGTTTACAAATTTAGATTACATTTGAATGTAACATAAAATTAAATTAGTTCCCTTTAAAATGTTCTACATCTCTCTCTTTCTACAATACTAGTAAAATGAAAAGATGGACGAAGATCCTTTTACTTTTAAATGCATAAACTTTCCCAATCATAGGCGATTAATATCTTCAATCTCTTGTTCTAGAATTGATACACAATCAATAATGTATACGCATAATTTGTGTGAAATTTTAAAAGCATTTTCAGATAATACTTGGTGGTTAAAGAAGTACAATAACTTTATTCATAAAAATTTGATCTATTTCATAGGTACATGATTTTGATCACAATACCTTGAAAATATCCGTATGTGTAAAATAATCTTTTGTTTTTTTATTTATTTATTTATCATGGGATATACACTGCATTACTCATATAATACAATTTTATTTTCATTTCCTATAGCAATTATGTAAACACGAATACCACTACATAGTTCAATAAATTAACTAACATTCCACATGGGTACTAAGGCAAATTTGATAACACAATTTATATATGAAAATTAATTAATTCATATATGAATCAATTAAGTTTGTTTGATAAATACACATTGCAAATTTTAATGGATTAAGAGGATCTACAAATTAAGTAAAATAGTTATAATATTTTAAACACTAATATTTGGCATAATGAACTTAATTTCACAACCTCGTCAAATGTAAGTTTAAAAATATTTTTTAATATAATATAATTAATACGGTTTGAATATTTTCACTTTTTAGACATACATAAATTTTTCACACATAATTACGCACTACATATATTTTCAAACATTATACATGTTTACATATAGGAAATATATTTATATACACTACACAAAATCTATATATATTACATGCATTTTCAAACACCACATATTTATATATATTTTCACATATTACATATTTGTGGGCACAATGTTCATGTTAATATATTTTTTATTTATTCATGCTACACACTGGTCGCCAACATAGAGAATTATTGACTAGGATTTTATAGCCAAAAAAAAAAAAAGTGGGAAGAGTTCATTCATGTATCCAAAGTATTTGAGTTTTTAACATTGGAATTGCAATTGGAGTCTACATTCAGAACTTCTAGAATTACAATTCAACACCAAACAAAAGATTTTGCTAAAAATCGAAAAAAAAAACTCTTGACTTGTGTTAGTTTTAAATCCCTAATTCTTAGAAATCAAATACATTTTCCTCTCGTACTTAGGGAAAAACATTGTAATTTAACACTTAGAGAAAACTCTTATCTAGAATCAGTTAGTAAGAATGTACTTATGGGTTTGAGTTAATTCTTAATCTTGAGGTCTGGGATTTCCGCTAAAGAGAAACATTGAAAAATATATTAATCGTTTATTCTTCACATGTTCTGTAGCAACAACTGTATAGTATCAAATTTAACGCCTATTTTATATATGGAGAATAGTATACAGATGAGATCAAGAGTTATAGTGATTAATTGTAAATTGTTGAGGCAATACTTTCAAAAAACTATTATATAACATAAAACTTTTTGTTTGAGTAAACTATCTTTGGAGGTTTAGATATATATAATTTTTTTTTTAAATCTAACGAAATTAATTTTGCAATATTGATAAACCATTGATTGATTACTCCTTAATAATAGTGATGATTTATCAGTATTTATTTTGGCTTTGTTTACTTCGATTAAAAAAGAAATAACTAGAAAAAATTGAAATGCATAAATTGAAGCATATATTCTTTTCAGCAAGAATTGATCAAAGACCCAACATTCCATGACAAGTGCCCTCCAACAATCCTTCATATTTTAACATTTTTTCTCTGTTCCAATTAAGTTCCACCTCTAAGGCTCAAACTCAGTTATGGCCCCTCCCCCCAATGATTAAAAAAAGTGTAAAAGAAAGAACTGCCATTAGTGAATAAACAAAATTGGACCCATATACAATATAATCACAATGACAAAACCCCAAAAGTAGTGGTCCCTTTGATCTTCACCTTTTCCTTTGCTCAGATCAGATCATTTACTAAGTAAGAATTGGCAATAGTGGAATGGGATCACCAAACAAAATCATAATAATTATATTTAGAAGTGGTGGTGCCAAAAGTGTATCAACAAAAATAAAAACAATAGTGACAATTTTTGTTCCGTTATTATTCCTTATTGGCCAATTTTTCCACAAAATGAAGAAGGGTTTCCAAGAATTTAACACATGCTCATGGTTTAAGATGCATTGCATGCATCAATTTCAATATGTTGCTTTCATTTTAAGGTACACTTACAAAAGAGGGGTTTGAACTTTGAACCCAACTAAGCTCTTACATTGGGATCCCTATCAATACTAATCTTCAAGTTGCCATGATAACTTTAATTGGAAAAATTGTGTAAACAAGTTTATACAAATATCTTTTATTCCTTAGCCTTTTTTCCTAGGTAGAGATCAAGGAATTAGTAGTATAAAGTGCTATTGTATGAAAGGATCCTTTGGCTTAATAGTCAAGATGAGGATGCCTAAAACAAGGCATGGGTATTAAAATAAAAAGTATACAAAGAATGGGACATGAGCTTACTTGAATACAACAAGTCACTAGCTAAATGTTTCTTTCCTATCTTTCTTTTGACACATTTTTTTTTTTAAAAAAAACAATTGTACTATGATGTTATATAATGAACGGTTCAACAATAACAACGAGTTTTAATATGATTCGTATTATAAAATGTGACAAAATTTTACTTTGATTGTCGGCCTATCTTTTTTTTAGGGTAGAAATTTAGTACTAATACGCAAATATGTTGCTTATAGATAGATAAAGTTATAATGAGGTTAATTTGAAAAAAAAAAAAGAAATTCTTGTACTTTTAAAGATTTTCAAGTTAACTTTTTGAAATCTACAAATTACTTCCTTGTAATTTGATATTTATAAAAAAAACAAAATCGAGAATTGAGGTAAAAAATTCACTTTAAATCAATAACAAAGAACATAACTAATGGATAGTAGTAGATAAATTGACATACTTAACTCGTGTGTTTCTAAGTTGCATGGTGGTAAATTGAAATCTCTGCAACGACAAATTATTTTTTATTAATAATTTATTATTTGCCTTATAAAGAAATTAATTTTTACCTAGGTAAAAATTAAACTTGAATCATTCTTTCACGATATTTTTTCTAATGATTAGAAGCTACAGCAAGGCTTGAACCATCAATGGAGAATCTTATTATCATCATTGGATATAATAGAGAAACAACAACTTTCTCATTTGTAAAACTTCTACTAGTATTTCTCAACCCTTTATAATATATAAAAAAAAATTGAAGAAGAACTTGTATGCCAATATATGGAACCATTTTTTTTTAATTCTTTTGTGTGATTGGTAGTGGAAATGGCCATATACATCGTGATTTACGTTTCTTTGGCCATTGGATTCTCAATTATAAAAACAAACTTTGACCTTAATGCGTCACAATTGTCTTCTTAGTGAAGAAATTCTTAAGAAAAACATCTGTCCTCCATGTTCTTGCATGTTCATATGCACATTTTTAATTAATTAATTCACTATTCAAAGAATTTATTCTTTCTTTCTTTCTTCGTACCCCCAATACCCCCTACCACCCCTTCAACACACACAAAAGAAAAAAGAAAATCCCAACAAATTTTTATTGGAACTTTTCTATCTAGGCCTTTTATACATCAACTTTATTCCATAATAAAAAAGATATGGTGGAGAGGAGAAGGGCATCAAAGAATAAGAATTTCTTGTCTTGCAAAAGCTCCACTATACCAAAAAGGAAAGAAAGCATCAATACAAAAACTTATTTAAGTTTTCCTATATTTTAGGGATGCATCTAAATTTGTGTCATGGCCCCCAAAAAAATTAAAATATTTTATCTTTTCATTGTTTTGGCGGTTTTTGTTCCAAAAAAATTTGGCATTATGTATAGTGAGAGGCACTGAGGCACAAATCAATTCTTCATTTCTTTGTCTTTAGGTAAATCATGTACTTGTTTTGTTATGGGAACCTTCAAATGAAGAATAGAAACTAGAATATATCTATATATATATATAAAAAAAACCAAGCACACTCTTTTTGTAATTCTTGCAATTGCTTCAAAAGTTGTGAAGATTATAAAATTGTTATAGTTTGTCTGCTCTTCACTAATCAATATTCAATTGCATTATTGGAGGATGAGGATTCAATATTGCAAACATCAAAATATTGTTTTGTTTTATCCAAGCTTTCTTCTATGCATAGTTCTCGAAAACTATTCAATTCTTATCCACATTTTTCTTGAAAGATAATTAATAAACTCTCACTGCCTGCAGCCCAAGGGCCTAGGCTACTTTAAGATTGAAAAGAATATTAAAAGAACACAAAAATTCCTTAAAACTCATTCCTATAGAAGATATGGTTTATATATAAAATGAGTAATTAATCATTGATAGAATCATTATTCTAATTTTTTTGCGTCTTTTGCTACGAATTAAAATTATAATTAACTTGTCGTTTCATATATGAGGTCGTTTAATAGGAAACTAATTGTTAAAAGAAAATATTATTCAACTGAAATTTTGTTTAATTAGTTTATTCTTATTAATGAATAAAGTTGTACAATTTTCTTTTGATAAGTACTTTATAAAAAGATCGAATAAAATGCACACTATCATTTATATCAAGTCCAACTTTCAACAAGAAATGTCAAGGAATATAACTTTCAATCATGAAAGAAAGGAAGATTTGTGTAAGAACAGTTAAAGAATCGAACAAAATCCATTATGGAGATGATGGGAATAAATTCTGGTGGAATATCAGTCTTAAAGACTTACTTTTAGGAGGCACCATATTTGATGCACATTAACTCATAACAAAAATAATAATAATAATTCCGGCTGAAAATTATTCAGATGCGTTTTTATACTCTATGCAACTTTTTTTTTTTTCAGGAGCATTTTGATTGTAAATTTTTTTTGAAACAAGCACAGTTTCAACCAATCTTCATCATGTAAATTTTCTGTAATCAATGGTATATATCGAGGTGAAGGAGGGGTGCAGCTGCTCACATTTTGTACTATTTTCTTATAATAAAAATTAATTTTTTATTGGATCTTTTACCCTTTAAATTTTAAATTTTTGTTTTATGTCCTTATAAAAAATTTAAATTTTTTAATTAAATCTTTAAAAATTAGAATTTTATCCTTATAAAATTAAAAATACAACTTTTATTGATAATATTATATAATTTCACACCAAAACTATAATTGTTAGATCCGCCACTTTCCTATAACCAACCATAAGTTGTTTCTTATGGCATTCTATTTTCAATTGATGGTTGCAATTTGGAAACATGCATGCATGATATATATGAAGTGTGCTTCTTTTCTTGATTTTTTTTTTTTTTTGTTTTGTTTTTTGGGTATAGATAACAGTAGGACAAGCAAGTTTAGAATATCGTACCATTGAGGGAACTGGAGTTATTTTAGTGAGAAAAGAAACAAACAAGCGTGATAATGACAATGGCGTTAAAGTATCATTTTCATGCATGGTTCATGGTTCGTTTCTTTTCTTTTCTTCTGTTATGATCTTTTGCTTCTCAATTTGTAGATAAGCTTTGGTCAAAGATATGAAAATGTCAAAAAAGAAATTTCAAGAATTAGGTTTGGACTTTGTAGTTCATTAATTTAAGTGAAAAATAGAAAATGTGGCTTGTAATTAATATGAATCAAACAATACACTTTCACACTAAGAAAACAATAAAAATGCAACATAAATGATATAAAGAATTAAGGGCCACAAAAAACAAAGGAAGAAGAAGAAGGAAATTGACAAAATTCTTTCTTTCTTTCTTTCATTTTTTGAGTTTTTTTTTTTTTAACATGTTTTCAAGAAAAGAAAAGGAGCAAAGAAGCCAAAGTCCCACCTCATCCAGTTATATATTTGTGTGAGCGTTTCAATAGACCATACCTAAGCTATAACTATTCCGTAATTGGCTGTCATGAGAAAGAACAAAACAAAGACAAACTTAGAACATAAAAAGACACCTAACAATATTGAAACCAATTTATCAAGATTTAAGAAGATGATGATCATTACCCAACATAACATTAAAAAAAGAAAAAAAATGAGAGAAAGAGGATAAACATTATTATTTTACAATTTTTAACTAAGAAAATGATTTTAGTGACATTATAAGTGGAGCCTAGTAATATCTAGTGACGGATTTAGGTACTAGAGAGTTTGACAGTATGAAGTTATTTAATATTAGTGGTATACAAGTGATTTTTTTTTTGGTTTGAGCAAGGCAAAATTTTAATTTTCTTAAGAATTTAATTAAAAGTTTTAAATTTTTTTGAGATGACATTTAGGCGTTTTAGTTGTTTTTTTAATAAATATAAAAGGAATTTTGTTTGGATTAGTGGTGAAAAATGATTCATATAGGTGACTCAATTTAATGGGATGAACACTTATTTGTTGTTGTTGTAAATATGAAAGAAGTTTTACATTTGATTCTTTCTTAATTAGCTATAATAAAAGTTAGCTCAAGATGGACCAGATATTGATGTTGGATGTGTTATACTAAAAATAACAAAAAGGTTACCATTAAGAAACACAAGTGTAGTTGTAGTTAATTGCAATTGGTGACCAATTACATCATTGTAATAATAAGTTCAAAAACAAAGTACAAAAGTTGTTAGATTAGATGTAACTTTCAAAACCCATTAATTAATAATATGAAACATTCTAATATGTGCTTGTTGTGGAAAATTAATGAGTACTGATCTTCATGTTTCAACAAATTGATATAAAGATAAAGATCCTTAATTTTACAAGGTTTTCAGTTAAAGAGAGGGGGGGGGGGGGGGGGGGGGGTGGGAGGGGGGAGGGCATTTCTTGTATAGACTTGCTCAACAAATGACACTTCTTTTATTGAGATTTGGCAATACTTTCATATATCTACATATTGTGATTAAACAATGCGAAACACGAAATCAAATAAGAAATGAGAAGGAGGTAACATTAATTTTGTTAAAAAAACTTCAATTGAACGTTTTAGTTACTTATAAGTTGAGTGACTATTAGGGTTATTTACATTTTTTTAATTACATTGTGAACTAAATATTAGATTAGGAGCAAATTGAGACATATAATAATATACAAGACAAACCCTATTAATAAATTATATGCACAACCACAACATACAAATATATTTTAAGTCTTGATGAGCTATATCACAAGATTATGGGTCCATTTGTATTAATTAGTATGGCAGCGTTTGATTGAGTGTAATGACAGATTATATAGTGTAACTACAGATTGTCAAATTGATGACATGATTTTTGCTATTATTGGAGCCATATCAATCCAAACAATAGCACAACTCACTCATTGTAACACTATGATCATCATTCTAAATAAACTAAGGGAAAAAAAAAATGCCATCATGAGAGATGCATAGGTGACCAAACTCAAATTGGTAAACGACTTTGTCATGATTTTTTTTTTTTTTTTTTTTGCAGTTACTATGATGAAGGCATTGTTCAAAGAAAAATATCATGAGGGCAAACTATACTAATAGTGCCTTCCAATATTTGCTTTTGTAGTAGTCTTTTTCTTTAAACCTTACAACCATCGGCCAATTTGCTGTAAATCGAATTGATTACCCTAGATGGGAATTGGTACGACTAATTCTAAGAAAGTTTTGTGTTACAAATTTTTGTAACGAGTAAATGACTAGTATTATTAAACTTGCTCGTAATTCAATACAATTGAATTGATCACACGAGATGGGAATTGAAACGACTAATTTTAAGAAATTTTGTAACGAGTAAATAACTTGTATTATTAAACTTGTTGTAATTCAAAAGAAATAACATGAAGTAAGCTTTTGTAATAGTCAATATGCATTGTATTATTAAACTTGTTGTAATTCAAAAGAAATAACATGAAGTAAGCTTTTGTAATAGTCAATATGCATATTTATGAGAAATGACTCATCATGAGCTGCTTGAATCAGACCAAACCCTACTATTATTTGAAGAATTTCTTTCCGAAAATTGCTCAAAATTAATGTTTGACCCTGGAAAAATGGAGGACATTGATGGATTATGGGTGAACAAAAGTAGCTGCACCTACTATAATGAAGGCAACTTCATTCCTCACAAATTAGGAAAAAAAAAGTATTTTTAACAATTTACATGAGTACTCCAATGTTTTTTAGCTTCACAAAACTCCTTTAATTCAAATTCAAGAGAATTTAATTCTTCACATCTCATTTGCTTTTTCTTTCATAAAAATGTTAAGGATCCAAATTTAAATTGATAAAGTGGGCACAACTTTACAACTTGTGTAAAAAAATAACAATGAGTTAAATTTCAACCCACATTTAAAAAAAAAATCAACTTATATACATTTAAGCATTATATATACTAATTATAATGGTTTTTTAAAAATATTTTTGAAAGATAAAATGTTTAAATAATTACCTAAATGCAACTGGGGTTGTAATTAACTCATAATGGTAGTTACCCTCATTTGAATCTAAGGAGATTCACTCTTGGGTCCATAACCAAGAATATTTTTTCTTTTTTCAATGAGCAAAAGCTTCTTTAAGTTTAATACGAAATTAACAAAAAGGATTAAATTATGTTTTTATTTGAAAAATAAAGAAAGAAAAGAGAATGGGAAAGTATGACAAATATGGATCCCAATACCTTCTTTTAATTTCTTTTTAAGCATTGGTGAGAGATAAAGCTTCACAAAAAACAAAACTTAAAAAAGTTTGCAAATTCAAAAAGAACTAGTTAATCAAGAAGTCAAAATTAGAACCACAAAAAAAAAAAAAAAAATTGAATCAACAAATTGATTAAATATTCAAACTTTTCTTTGTCCAAATAATAGAGGAAAATCAAAATCAAGAAAAGCTTTCAAAGTTGAGGGCATCAAACCACACAAAAGTTAGTCAAAGCTCAAAGTGCATAGAAAAATATTAAGCTTAGTTGTATGCAAATGCATATACATATGAAAAACTCAATCCATCCATACTATCCTCTCTCTCAAAAAGGACAGGCTGGAAGGATCCAAACCAAAACCCCACAATCATTATTCCCAATTAATAATAGGCCCTCTAAACAAAATGATTTTCTCACAAAACCACAAAAAGAGGAAGAAAAAAAAAAGAATCAACAACCAAGAACATGAGATGAGATGTTCACTCCAAAGATATTCTGTTTTATCTTATTTAATATTAAAATGACCAACTAAAAATATAAATAAAATTCATTCATTAAATTATATTGATTATAAATTTAATTTTATTAATATTTATTCATTAATTTCTAATTTTAATAAAATCGCCTAATTTTAAATATGGGACAGAACTTGGACAGAGGGTGCGGTCTTAACATCCCCAAACACACAAACAAATGAAAGAAAAAAATAAAGAAAAGCTTGAAAAAGCAGAGTAAGAAAAGGGGTGTGGTTTCTTTCCTTTTTCCTCTTCACTCCTCTTTTCTTGCAGTTTCTGCTAAGCATCTTTTCCCACTTTTTATTTTTTATTTTTTATTTTATTTTTTGTTGTTGTTTTGAAGTCTCATTCTTTGCCTTCTTGTTGGAAAAAAAAAAAATCATCCTTCCTTCTGGTTCTGGGGTTCTCTTACTTTGTATGATTCTAAACTCCTCTATTTCTTCATCCCATTACTTGAGCTGAGAAACACTTGCTAAATTCTCTGATTCTTTGCTGCCCTTTGTTGTGTCTATCTGGCATTGATCGTTTCTTTGGAAAGTACAATTCCTTTCTTTCTTTAAACTTCCCTTTCTTTTGCTGTTCTTGAGTTTTTTCTCTTTCCCTCCTGAAGTTGTCAAGGAACTTCAGTTCCTTGCCAAATTCATTGTTGATCCTTTCTGGGTTCTGCTGACCAAGCTTCAAAATTCTGTCTTTTTGTGGTTTTCAAGACAAAGACTGTTATTTTGTGAAGTTCTTTTTACCTTGTTTTGAGTAGTTTTCTAGAGCACATAATTCCCTGAATTTTTTGAGTTGTAATGGTCTAATTTGCTGTGATCCTCTGTAATTTTCTCCACAAAGTTCGAAACTCTTGATTCTTTTTTGGAATTTCTTTTGTTTCCGTGGACTTTCTGAAAATTGGGTTTTTGATTCCATGGGACTTTGTCATGGAAAACCAATTGAACCCCCAAAAAATCTCTCAGAAAATACAATAATCCCTGCTGATAATGAGCCTCCATTGAGTAATCATACTGGGAAAACACCAAAGTTTCCATTTTTTTACAGCCCGAGTCCATTGCCAAGTGGTTTCAAAAACTCACCTGCAAACTCCAGTGTTAGTTCAACTCCTCTGAGGTTTTTTAAGCGCCCATTTCCTCCACCATCACCAGCTAAGCATATCAGGGCACTACTTGCAAGGAGGCATGGTTCTGTTAAGCCTAATGAAGCAACTATTCCTGAGGGAAGTGAGTGTGAGATCGGGTTGGATAAAAGCTTTGGGTTTTCAAAGAGTTTTGTGAGCAACTTTGAACTTGGAGAAGAAGTAGGGCGTGGACATTTTGGGTACACTTGTTCTGCTAAAGGGAAAAAAGGGAACTTGAAGGGGCAGGATGTTGCTGTTAAAGTTATCCCCAAATCAAAGGTTTAATTTTATTGTTTTCCAAACAAAAGTTTCTTCTAATTGCGTTTATTTAAATTTTTAGCCAATGAATAGTGCAAATTAGTCCAGTTGCTGCTTGAACTTGTAATGTTTTTGTTAGTTTCATCTTAGTTGCAGGCTTTGAGTCGGTTGAGAAGTTCTGTTTGGAATTTGGATCTATATTTTTGCTGGTGTGAAGTGGATGATATTTTTGCCTTTTTTTTTAGTCTAAGTTGGCAGTGATGTTTAGATAATGTTTTGACCTTGTCCACACGTGTACATATAGAAGTTATCGCCTGCTAATCTTGATGGATCATCAGATCAATTTGCTTTTGCAGCTGCTTGAATCTTATCATTATTATTATTTTTATGATTTTCTGAGTTTTTGGATTGATTGAACAAACATAGAGTTAGAAATAGTTGGTTTGAATAAAAAAAGGGCAATTGGAATAAAATGGTAAAAAGTTTTTATTTTCTTGGATTGTGTTCTTTTTTTAACACAATTTTGATGCCATACAGATGACTACAGCAATTGCAATTGAGGATGTGAGACGAGAAGTGAAAATATTACGTGCTTTAACAGGGCATAAGAATCTAGTGCAATTCTATGACTCCTATGAGGATGAAGAGAATATTTATATAGTGATGGAGTAAGTGAGATTAATGATGTCCAAGTTCTGATTAATTTTTCATATTCATTGATGGTGTAGTTTGTTGTCAATTGTTTTGTCCAGGGAAGTTTGTAAGATTAGTATCATATAATTTGTAGCAACAATGGCAAATGCTTACTTTTACTTTATTTTGTCGCCACTAATAGTTTACACCTGAATAGCTTCGGGTAGTTCTACCAATGCATTAAGCTAAATATCACCATCTTAGATGGGACGAACATTAAGATAACTGGGGTGTGGTTTGAGAGGCATGGCAGATTACATTTGTTGCGGTAGTGATTCAAATTTTATCAGTTTTAACCGTGATCATCTAGTTCCAAGATATTTTTTGATCTGGTCTGTCATAGAATTTCATTTCATTTGGCATTAAATACAGCTCTTAAGATTTGGTTTACCTTCTAATATCCATCTTTTTCCTTTTTGTGTTTCAGATTATGTAAAGGAGGAGAGCTATTGGACAGGATCCTTTCCAGGTACAGTGTTATCCAGACTTCTGTCTTTTAATAGTTTTATCCATTTCTGCAAGATTCCTTTTGGCTGATCTTCCAATTGAACTCAAGGGGTGGCAAATACTCAGAAGATGATGCTAAAGCTGTCATGGTACAAATTTTGAGCGTTGTCGCTTTCTGTCATCTCCAAGGTGTTGTTCACCGTGACCTGAAACCTGAGGTAATTAAGATCCAGATTACTACATTTACTATATTGTCATTTGCTTCCGTATTACTCTGAAACGTATTCTCCTCTGTTTTGTTACTTACCACTTTGAATTGATTTTGTGCTTAACTAATTGTTCATTTTTAATTTTAATTTTTCATATTTTCTTAAGTTGGACAAGATATGTGGGATTCTTGTTGCCAAGTTCTGACATTGCTATGAAGTTAAGCAGCAAATATGGCACTCAAGGACTCTATGTCCTGTTGATCATTCTTGCTTTTCATTTTGGTGATTAGACGCTTTATCCATGAGTGATTATATTATGTTAGAATGTAGTAGAACTTACGATACGAATAAATCTGATTTAGAAGCTTGAGTGAAAGTGTGATTGGGTGAAGAAATGTAGCTATATTTTGGTATTGCATCTTTGTGAACGTGTCTATAACAACAAATTATTTGTCATAAAGTTGTCTATATCATCTTTTAGTAGAACCATTCATGCTTTTCTTTATATGGGAAAAATCCTAGACATGTATTCTCACCTCAAAATCCTGCATTACCTTACTGAACTGGTTCTTGATTTCCGAAGTTGAAGAACAAAGGAGAATGTATTGCCCCAACTTATCCCAAGCTTGCTATGGATTCTCGAGCCACTTCTGCTAACTTTTTTGGTTCAAAACTGAGTTTTCCAAATGGTTCTACTTAGATTAGTAAAAGTTGATTGAACAGTAGTGATTAGTAATATCTTCACTCTTCTATTTCTGTCTTGTGCAATTTCTACTTCTAGTAGACTGACTGCTCATGTTTTTGCCTCAGAATTTTCTTTTCACTTCAAAAGAAGACCATTCTCCTCTGAAGGCTATTGACTTTGGTCTTTCAGATTATGTTAAGCCAGGTAAGACTGATGCTTTGAATTTCTCACTTTTTAACTAAAGTTTTATGAGTTAGAGTTTGATGGTTGGGGTTTGCAGATGAAAGGCTGAATGACATTGTTGGAAGTGCGTACTATGTGGCACCTGAAGTTTTACATAGATCATATGGAACTGAAGCTGACATGTGGAGTATAGGTGTGATTGCTTACATTCTTCTATGCGGAAGTAGACCCTTTTGGGCACGGACAGAGTCGGGAATCTTCAGAGCCGTTCTTAAGGCTGATCCTAGCTTTGATGAAGCCCCATGGCCCTCTTTGTCTGCTGAAGCAGTGGACTTCGTGAAGAGATTGTTAAATAAAGACTACAGAAAAAGGCTTACTGCAGCTCAGGCCCTTTGTAAGTTGCTTCAGCTGTGGAATTATACCATCCTGATATCGCATCTTTGATTCGATTCACTCGGCCAGAAACCTGGATAAAATTTCATTCATTTTCAATTATGTTCTCATAGAACCATGTATAGATTGAAACTTGTATCTAAATTGAAGGGAAAGGTGTTAAATGCTTTGTCCTAGCTTTGTTTTTGAGTTGATAGAAGAGCATCTGGAGAGTTGTATCACATTGTAGGGTCATTGCAGGGGTTTATCTTTGAATTTGCATGAGAGTCTATAATGGTGTACTGGAAAACTAATGCATGCTCTACTTGTCTAGGTCATCCATGGCTTATCGGATGTCACGATGTCAAGATTCCTTTGGACATGATAATATTCAAGCTTGTGAAGGCTTATACATGCTCTTCTTCTCTCCGAAAAGCAGCTTTAGGGGTACGTTACTCCCCTTTTGGCTTGCATTGTCATGTGCCATCTGGGAATTTATAGCATCAGACATTTATCTTACTACTAAATTTTTTCTTAGTGAGAGTTGCATTTGGTTTCCTTAAAATTTGTGTTGTTTTCTTAACATATTCGATATATGTCTAATGTATTGGGATACAAAGAATTTCTTTACTCCCCGAAACATGCATATCTTACTTATTTGAGTAAAGAATGGCAATATAATGCAAGTTTACATAAACAGGCTCTTGCCAAAACTCTGACGATACCTCAATTAACATATCTCCGGGAGCAATTCACAATGTTGGGACCAAACAAAAGTGGATATGTATCCCTGCAAAACTTTAAAACGGTTAGTTTTATTCTTCTTCTTCTCCCCTCCCTCTCTTTTTTCGCGCACACACAGGCTCACATACAAAAAGCTCGAAGCATTCTCACTTGTGGCTCTCACAGATTTTCTTATATTATTGTACTCGGTACATTTGAGAATGCATTCCTCAGTTATCTTGATGGCCAAAATTTTTTTCATGAAACTCTGCAGGCTGTTACAAAGACCTCCACTGATGCAATGAAGGATTCGAGGGTTTTGGAATATGTAAACATGGTAAATTTCATTTTCTCACATATTTTATCCTCTTTCTTCTGCCATTACTGGGCTGATTGGCATTCAATTTAGTGCCAAAAGTAGCCTGTTATGTACTTTAATGTCAGTTGAATGTACTTCAAATGTGTAGGTGAGTTCTCTTCAGTACAGAAAAATGGACTTTGAAGAGTTTTGTGCAGCCGCAATTAGTGTGCACCAGCTTGAAGGGATGGGAAGTTGGGAGCAACATGCACGCCGTGCCTATGAACTTTTCGAGAAGGATGGCAACAGACCAATTATGATAGAGGAACTTGCATCGGTATGTCTCTCTCTGTGAGATAGTCATGCTTGCACAAATAAATGTGTGTGCGAGCGAGCACATAAATATATAGGAGGATACCATTCAGGTCAGAGACTGCTGTTACATATAATGGCATTTAAGAACAGAGTTGCATGATAGATGATGTCTTAGCTTGAAGGAAAAATATTATAATCTTTGTGAATGGAGGGGGGCAATATTAATAATGATATGATACCACTTTGTGAAGGCTAAAGTGGTCACGACTATGTCTTTGTATCAGTCTTCACTGAAATTTCGTTTAAGATTTAAAATGTTTCGTCATTTGATTGCAAATGATAAACTGAAATTGAATGAATTCACTATGTGAAGCTCATTTCTGATGATAGTTAATGACTAAATGAGTTTTATCATTATTTGGTTCTTTTGATCACATATTTAGAGAATGATATCTGAGTTAATCAGAATAGAATTTTAGATGTTATTTGAGCTCAATACATATGCAAATGAATAGCCCAATAATCAAGGGAGCTCTAGATTAGATTTTCTTACTTCACATTAATGTAAAGCAAAATGCGTATTGATGCTTCTAAAATCTTCTGATTACCAGGAGCTTGGACTTAGTCCTTCGGTTCCTGTCCATGTAGTACTGCAAGACTGGATACGACACGCTGACGGGAAACTCAGTTTCTTAGGATTTGTGAGACTTCTGCACGGAGTTTCCTCCCGAACGTTCCAAAAGGCTTAGAATTGCTACCGTGAATGTTCTTCCTTCAATGTTTCTTTTTACAACAGACTGCAGGGACATAAAACTACAAGGCTTGGGATCATTTATGTGGCTCTCGAGAAGCAAGAATTCACCGTTTCTGTTGCAAGACACTGTGAAGTGCTGTGGCTGGATGGTGTTCCAAATTGCAGCATATACTCAGTATTAGTATGCTTCTGTTGATTATTCTGATTATTTATCTCCCTCAGCATGCATTTGGTGCCACTGAAAATTTAGAGGATTGTACAGATGAGGATAGATTACAAAAATGTATTTAGGATTAGAAAATAGCTTTTAAGGCTGTAGTAAGTTTTGCAACTTTGGGTGTATCCCTTGTGTACCCTTTCTACCTTATCTTCTTAATAAACATTCACCAAATTCCTTAATGTGCATTCTTAAACTCTCTACTTTTAATTTGTTAATAGCACTTGTTGCTGTAAATTCAGCTACTTTTCTATATGATATTATCATAGCTGTGGGGATGGTTACTTTTTTTTTTTTTTTTTTTCCGATTTTAAAGAACTTATACCTGATATTTGTTTTCTAATTGGGCTTTGCTCATCTTGTAAATGTACCTTGGGCGAGCATCGGATGGTTATTCAATAATGCGGTTAATTCGGCGAGCATTGGGCAATTGTTTGATAATTAGGTTAATTCGGTTTAATTAATTTAATTTTTCATTTTTCTTAAATTTGGATGAATAAAAAATCGAATAATCAAAATTGAATAATTGAATTGTAGTTCGGTTGATTTTTCGAGTTTCTATTTTAGTCTGAATTCTTTCTTTTCATTTTTTTTAATTTAAAAAGATATTTGTGAAAAACACGCATAAGTTGGGCTAGTAAACTATATTGAATCGAATATTTAAACCCAAAATATTCAAGGAGCAAACTATTGTAACGTTTCCCTAATAATTAGACCGAAAGGCCAAAATGGTCATTCAACTATTACCAAATCCGGCTTTTGGTCACTCAACTATTAAGTTGGCCAAAACGGCCATCCAACTCTCTAAACGTATGACTTTTGGTCATTCCGTCCATTGAGTCCGTTATCTTTTTCAAAACTGTTAAATGAGAGGATATTTATGTCATTTACATATTAAAACTATTTAATAATTTATATCTTACAAATCTAAACATTATATATATTAAAAAAAAATCAACACATACTAACACACTAAAAACACACACAAAATCGTACAAAAAATGCCTTCAGTCTCTTTTGCCGCCACCGCCATCTACACTACGCCGGCGCCGCCACCACCACTGCCATCTCCACCGCCACCCATCACCATCGCCACCATCGATCATCATCGTCATCTTATCATCATCGTCATCATCATCATCATCGTCATCATCATCATCATCGTCATTATACATCATCTTCATATCATATCATCGTCATAACCCCCTCCTCCCAACCCAAAAAGAAAAAAAAACAACAAACGAAACTGAAAACTTTTATCATAATTGTAAAATTCGAAAACCCATCTCGAAAGCCCAAATCTTTACTCAATCAGATGAGTGAAAGTAAGAAATCTGAGAACCCAAGAAAATAATCCTCTGGCGAAGAATCATATTGGTGGTGTCAACAATATAACTTGGTGGTGTCAAGTTCTTCAAATTTGAACAGTGACAGTGATGCAGAAATAGAGGCTTTGCTGAATCACAATGTTCTATTGTTAATAAAGGGGCTGCTGTATAAGTTGACTTCGGTATCCCCAACTATTGGTTAGGAAAAGTAAGAGAGAGTGCTGCCAAGCCAGGTGCCAAGAAGAAACGGGAAAAACAAAGGGAAAGTGATGTTGGGGATTTCGTATGGGGAGCTCTTTCTTATAACCGGATTTCCATTGACTTCCGGGTAACTGATTTTGGAAGGACGTGGATTTGTGGCCGCCGTGCTATGCCAAATTCGTTAGCATCAAGACGAGGTTGAAGATAACATGACTTGTGTCATTTACACATATACCTTCTAAATTTACTTGTAAAAGACATAAACCCCATTTATTTAACGGTTTTAATAAAGATAACAGAGTTGACAGAAGGAATGACTAAAAGTCATACGTTTATAGAGTTTGATGACCTTTTTGGCCAACTTAATAGTTGAGTGATCAAAAGGCGGATTTAGTAATAGTTGAGTGACCATTTTGACCTTTTGCTCTAATAATTATTCAAACCTGCAAAAAGTTTAGGAGTTAGGTCTCATAAATAAATTGAACCTAAATTATAAAATTAATGGAGAGAAAAGAGTAAAAGAAAGGCAGACAACTTAAGTTGTCCGATTGAGCTATAGTTGTTTGATTCATATACAATTTGGTTTCCAAGCCAATAGTTGTTTGGTCCATATATAATTTTGCTTTCAATTTTGAAAATGAAAATAAAAAATTGAAAACTGATTAAAATATCACACACAAAAACTTCTATACGACCCATCGCATGTATGCGACAGGAATAATGACGCGCCCCCATGTGCACGTATAATGCACTAATCATTATTGGTGTATAATATATGAAATATGAAGTGTGAAGTGAGGATCATGATTAACGTATAACCTATGAAATATGAAATGTGAAATTATTCTGGTTAACGTGTATTCGCATATAAATTATTAATTTAGAATTCTAATAGAATTCTGATTCATGTATAACGTATAATATTCGCGTAAATTTTTTAAAAAAATTATCAATTTCGCATAAAAATTTTAAAAAAATTATCAATTTAGAGTACTAATAGCATTCTGATTCACGTTATACATTTGTGTATAAATTTAAAAAAATATCAATTTAGAGTTATAATAGCATTCTGATTCACATATAACGTGTAAATATTCTCATATAAATTATCCATTTAAAGTTATAATAGCATTCTGATTCACGTTTAATGTGTAAATATTCACATAAAATTTTTAACATCAGTGTATTCACATCACCGTAACAATTTGTAATGCACGAATTTTACTTTTTTACTTTAACTTGTATTACAAATCGCGTATAAATTTTCATACTAGCGTACAATTTCTAACTTAACAAATATTCAGATCAGCATATTCACACCAGCGTAGAATTTCTGCATTGATAATTTATACGCGAATAATGTAAATTATTCATACTTTATATGCAAATAAATAAACATGTGCATGTGTTACGTCGCATGTATGCGATCGTTTCACTGGACACCTCCTCAATATCATAATATAAACTCGGTTATTTTGGTTAGCAGAATTGTCATAACCAAATTAAATAACTATCTAATAAATCCCATTAAATTAAAAATCAAAACAAAAACTGAAAAATATATTTTAATTAACCGAATTGAATTCGGTTCTATCAATTTGATCGGTATTTTGGTTTTATTCCCACACCTGCACAGTGAGAAATAATATTGTTGATCCTCATTAAAAATTCGTTGTTGCCTATTTCTTGGATCGATTTGGCGTTGTCTTTTGTGAATGGAGTTGGACGATATTTCATCTGACATTTTTCTTTATGACTAACTGGACTGTGCATCCCTATCTTTACTGGACTTGGAATATTTTTTTGTCTCCTCTCAACAATTGCATTAATATCAGGTGGAGTTTTATCATCATTCATTCACTCATCTATCCACCATTATCCATTAAGTAATAATAAAACTAGAAATCTCCGTAGAATTACAATCTCGCATAAAACATCTTGCAGTGCCTCTATCATTACTCTGATGATGTTACTATAGGTTTAAGAAAATGAAAAAAGCCTTATGAAAAAATATTAGTCCTCATAGTTAAAAGGTAATATCACCACTATTTTTATGTGCTCTTTTAATGAGATGGATTATTTGTATAAAATTATCGTGTCTTATTGTATTCAAATTATTCAATGCTCGAAACGATGATGTTGTTTCACTAAAATTAGAATTAAAACTATATCATAAGCTTCATTTACATTTGAGTTAGTATTTATTAATTGTAGATTTATTTATGTTTTTAGTTGCAACGTTATTTTGAGTAGTAAATAAAATAAAATAGGATAATTTTAAATAGATTTTAAACTTGTTGTTGACTGAGTTTTGTAATTATAAAAAGGCATTGGTTCCTCAACACATATGCTTTAGACAAATAGGATAAGTCGCAAAAAAAAGTTAATTTTTCTTATTGCTAATATTATCAATTGAATTTTTTTATAGTCAAAGAAATGCACCATTTTCAAGTGAAAATTAAGTAGAATTTTGAAACAAATAATCATTTATTGAAAACATGAAAATAACACGTGCTCATACAACCTTTATTGCACACCAATATTAAAGAATATAAATAAAAAGGTAAAACCTGGGAATTAAGCTGCTAATATCATACACAGATATATGAGACTCTGCATGTTAATTAACAGCATTTGTTCGCCATTTTAAAAAAGTCTGCTACAGAAACTACTTTGATGAACATCACCAAAAAAGCATTGATTTAAACCACATTTGTTCTTGCAATCTTCATCAGTAGTACAGGGAGGGCATGAATCCTCCTCCTCCAAAAGTTTCCTTGAGATTGTTGCCTTCAAGGGTTGATCCTTCATTGCTTTTGATTCTGGCAATGATGAAACTGCATAATAAAATTTTCAAATGTGAGAAAAGTGTTTAAAAAAGGAAAAAAAAAAAGAAAAAGAAGAAAAGGCCTAGTGATTTGTTTATCTATATATAAATGAGTAACGACAGGGAGTGATGATGTCTGAATTCACCAATATACTTTGAGGCCTCCACAAGATCTCCTATTCCTGATACCGTCGTCTGAGATCTAAAAGACCTGTAAAACAACGTTAGAAAATACCCCCGGGCTGTACCGGGGAGTATACTCCGATGCTTAAGTCAGTATCAGTGCCTGAGCAATAAGCGTAAAGTGTAAAGTCACAATAAAGAATGTAACCCTCTCCAGAGACAGAAAGGTTACTTTTATCAAATCGTGCCTGGTAGAGTTGCAGTAGGATTAAAACTCTTAGTCTGATAGGAATCTTATCCCAAAGAACTCGGGTTGACATGGGAATTGCACAAGTAGAATCCTAGTACAATTTAATGATCAATAGCCCCTCAGATCGGTTAAGATTTTCCTTTACTTATCCGATCTGATCAGTTTAGTTCATCACAACGCTTGATCTCTATATGCATTTTTCTCCGAATCGGCCCCATGCATGTCAGAACCGTACCGGACACACACACAAGAACAATAAACCCCGCTAGTTTTCATAACTGCAGTATACAGGTTTTTTTTTTTTTTTTAGTAGGAAGGTGCTGACCTCAGACGCATTAAGACCCTACGCTGAGTATTGCGTCCGACCTCCGGAAATCGCCGCATGTATACACACATCAGTTACCGACCTCCGGAAATCGCCACATACGTGCACACATTAGTTACACTGAAATGTGAAATAATCCATCATAACACATATGCCCCAGTTCGGTATTTAATTCTTGCACTACATAAAGCAAAGAAATATGTACCGAACTCAGAAGTTCTGCAAACCGTTCAAATTCGTCGAAGTTGTCTCCAGCTATTCAGGCACAGATCCAAAGAGATATCAACGGTTTAGAACACGCAGCCCATCAGCCCATTAAACCTTTATAAATAGCCCCATACCTCACTGTGCAAATTACTTCTGCAAGTGAGTATTTCGAAGTAAACAGCCATTCCCCAACTCGGATTCGAAATATTGCCGACCTGCAATCTAAACCCGAACTCGGTGCTATCATCTTAACCAAGTAAGTATGTCTGCCTCTAATCATTCGAACTCTTGTTCAGCTATTAACTCTGCATCTAGGTCAGGTGAATTAGGTAGTCCGAACTCCCCGAAATCTAGTCCTAGCGCTTTAGGAGAACCTAGGGTAATAGAAAACCGAACTGCGGACCTTAATACCACATCCCCTAGTCATAATATTACCGATCTCCACACCAATGTAACCAGCTCCCAAGCTCATGAAAACACCGAACTAAGAAACACTTCTAATACTGCTGAAGATCCTGTATCTAAGTTAGATACCCTAGATTCAATTCTATCATATGTAGAAGTAGAAAACTTAGCTCGTCGAGTTTTTATTTCATCTGACATTAGAGTCCAACATCCATTACCTGGTGAGGTCGCCAGCCGACCTCCGGAAGGCTTTGTCAGTGTGTTCGCAGAGCACTTCGTATGCGGGTTAAGATTCCCCCTTTCTGATTTCTTAAAATCTGTTTTGAGCGAATTCGGTATTTCCATCACTCAATTTACTCCCAACGCCATCCGAACTTTGAGAGGGTTTGAGATGATCTGCCAGTACTTAGGCATTTCGTGCACTACTTCTGTTTAGGTATATATACAACATAAAATCCTCTGGTTCGGACCCCGGGTGGTATTACTTCACCCGTCGTAGAGGTCGGGTAGAAATGTTTGAAGGGAATCCGAGCTCCATACATGACTGGAAGGATAAATTCCTTTTCATTGGAGCTCGAGCAATAGGAGAGGAACTATTTTGGCGTTCTGGCAAGTGTCTTCCAGATCTGTCACCAAAATGTACAAAGGCTATCAAAGAATCCTTAGCGAAATTAGAAACCTTTGTAAACCAAAGTGGTAGGCTACACCTTACTAACATCCCAGAACGAGTGCTAGTATCTTTAGAACTAAGTCCCGCCGAGTTGGGGCCTGATCATGAAGATGAAGTGAACAAGCTCGGTCATAAGGGTACATATCTCCTTTTAAGTGCTTTCATATTGTATATAACACTTGTACTAGTTTACTAACTTTCTCCTCGTTCTCTTCGCAGTCATGCAGCTCAAAGATATGCTTGGTCCGGTAAAGACTACCAAGAAAAACCGAGCTCCAAAAGCCAAGGCAGCTGAAGCAGTTTTAGGTCTGGCATCTTCTGCAGCCCCGCTGAACGCTTCCGAAGGGGTCATCACCACCGAAGTTGTCCACCAAGCTCAACCGAGCTCAAGAGATACTTTTGGAAAATTAAGCAAGCCCTTAGGCTCCAAAATAACGACCATAGTTTCTGATCAGGTGACCACCTCGGTCGATGATTCTCGAGAGAAGAAGAAGAAAAGAACTCGAGATGCCTTGGTTGAGGCCAACAAAAAGATGAAAACAATCTCCGAGCTTCAAGGCCCCTCGCTGTTCGGGGAATTGATCGTGCCAAGGATAACCTTTGGCGATGGCATAATTGAAGTTCCAGAATACCAGTTGCTCCCGAATTGGGAGTTAACTGGTAATGACCGGCTCTCTGTCGACACTTCACTAGAGTTTGTGAAAGAATCAATCCCACCTCGGGATAAGGAAGCTCTTCGCAGTTTCGAAAAGAGCGAGCTGAGGAGACGAACTGCATTGGGAGGTTCCCAGGTAAATCGCTTTAATGATTAATTTCAAGGCCGAGTGTATTCACATATTTCGATATGCATAAATTTACATTTCTTGTGGTTTCGCAGACTTTGGCTTTGATCGGAGAGTTGATAGCTCGATCAGAGAATGATGAAGCTGTAATTAGCAAACTTTATTCTGACATGAAGGCTTTGGAGAAAGAACGAGACGATCTGGAATCCTTCAACCAAGACCTTGGATATAGAGAGCAGAAACTGAAATCCGATCTCGGGAAAAGCCACGAGGATTTGTTGGTAGTCGAGGAGAAAAATGCCAAACTTGAGGCGAAAGTGCTCCAACTTGAACGCCAACTTTTTGCTGAACAAGCCAAGAAGACTTACTTCAAAGGTGAAGGTTCATCCGAGCTCGTCCACCGGATGTTCTGTTCCACCGAGTTCGGGAAGTTCCTTGGTAAAATAATGGAGCCAGCCAAGGACTATGGCTATCACCTCGCCCTGGCTAACTTGCACACCAAATATCCCGATCTTGGGTTAAAGAACGAACCTGGCTACGACTCAGGTTGTGATGCCGATATGGACGAGGTACTAGACGAGCTGAAAGCGGGGAAGATAGTTATTCCCATTGAGTCCTTCGTTCCTTCTTCTCCCTCGATCGACTGGATCTCGGATGAAGAAGTGGTTGCTGATCATGATGAAGGTACTTCCCGAGCTGGAAATGTTGAGGGTACTTCCCGAGCTGAAGACGTCGCGGGTACTTCCCGAGCTGAAGATACTGTTACCCAGCTTTGAATAGATGATTGTAATAGTGTTAGGATTTTTGTCAATAGTGCAACTTGTCACTTTCTGAGAATATTTGTAATATTTCATCTAACAATTCCTTGAATATTTTAAAGTATTTTGAGATCGGAATTTCGTCAATTTCGTCCAACTCAAGTATTTTCATTTGATTTTTGATTTTGTGTTAGTTGTTGGTAATTAGGACCGAGCTCCGTAGTCGGAATTATACCACTTCTTTTAGAACTCCAGTTCTTGAAAATGGTTTTTCCCGATATACTTTGTAACTTGGAAATAATTCTTTACCTACTAACACGTCCGAGCTCCGGATACTTTGTTTAAACCAACTTTGCCACATCATACGCAGTGTGGGTAAAATTGTTATCAACTGACGAATCCGATCTCCACTTTACTTGTTTTAGAACTTTAGTTCTTTAAACTAGTTTTAATCCGAATTTTGAACTCTGTAGGTCGGGACAATTTGCTAATTGACTTTAAACCATCCAAGCTTCGTTTCTTTCGTGGATTTCTCGCCCTCTGGTTCCTTGGTGGATTTTACCGAACTTGGTATCTTTGGTGATTTTACCGAACTCAGTATCCTTGGTGGATTTTTTCTGAACTCGGGATCCTTGGAGGATTTTACCGAACTCGGATTCTTGGTGAATTTTCCGAATTCAGGTTCCTTAGGCGGATTTCCGAACTCAGATTCCTTGTGGATTTCCGAGGTCGCGACCTTAGTTAATTAATCTGCTAATAAGTTATTACTTATTTTCTGCTTTATCTTTCCCAGAGAACATCTGGGATTATGATTCAGAGACGATGTGTTCATCTCCGTTTCTAATCTCAAAAACATTTTGAGATTAAAAAGCATGCTTTTGTTTCTTTCCGAAATTCAGTATTTGGCAGTTCTGCAAAAAATGAGAATAGACCAAACTTCGTGGGGTAAATAAGAATATCAACATCTAATTCTTTGACATTCTGAAAATAACTTACTAAAATAAAAGCAAACACCCGAGCTGGCACGGCTTATCCTAAATAATCAGTTTCAACCGAACTACACAGCTTTTATTGCTATCATAACATTAAAGATAATTAAATGTAAAACTTCCTTAAATGAGCGACGTTCCACATCCTTGGAACCATTTTCCCGTCTAGAGTCGACAACTTATAATTCCCAGCTCTTCCAGCCTCGACCACTTGATATGGTCCCTCCCAATTCGGGTCTAGCTTCCGAGTTCCTTCTGCTTTGCTTATTTCATTCTTCCTCATTACTAGATCTCCAGGTCGAAAATAAGTACTCCTAACCCGTTTGTTGTAATACCGCGTCATATCCGATTTATATTTTGCTTCTTGGATAAACGCCGCTTCTCTTTTCTCTTCCACCAGATCTAAGTCGAGGAGTAAGGTTTCAGTGTTCTTGTCTTGCTCATGATTAAGTACTCTGGTACTCGGGATGCCAATATCAGCTGGAATAACTGCTTCGGATCCATACACCAAGCTGAATGGAGTTTCTTGCGTGGCCGTTCTCGGCGTGGTTCGGTAAGCCCATAATACATTCGGAAGTTGCACAACCCATTCTCCTTTAGCATTCTCTAACCGAGTCTTAATCCCTTGAATGATAATTCTGTTCATTACCTCGGTTTGTCCATTAGCTTGTGGATGAGCTACGGAGGTAAAATGCTGATGGATCCTGAGTTCTTCGCACCAGCTCTTAAATGGATCGCTTGCAAACTGTGTACCATTATCAGATACTATGATCTTCGGTATACCGTATCGGCAAACAACATTCTTCCAAAAGAACTTAAGTATATTTTTTCCGGTTATTGTCGCCAATGGTTCTGCTTCGATCCACTTAGTAAAGTAATCCACTGCTACGACCAAATATTTGACTCGTCCAGGAGCCTCTGGAAAGGGACCTGCGATGTCTATCCCCCATTGCATGAACGGCCAAGGACTTTGTATAGTCACTAGTTCGGCCTGAGGTACATGGCGAATTATTGCATGCTGCTGACACTTAACGCATTTCTGCACCAAGTTATGTGCATCTCGGTGAACAGTGGGCCAATAGTACCCTGCTCGGATAGCTTTCTTGGCTATTGTCCGAGCTCCTTCATGGCTGCCGCACGACCCTTCGTGGATTTCTCTTAACACATACTTTGCTTGGTTTGGGCCCACGCACCTCAGCCATGGCGTTAAATATCCTTTCTTGTATAAGATACCGTCCTTTACTTCATACCTAACAGCTTGGATTCTCAACTTCCGAGCTGCAACTTTGTTGGTTGGGGTTTCTCCCGAACTGAGGTACCTCAGGATTGGGGTCATCCAATTTTCTTCTTCTTCGACTAACTGAACTGTCAGTTCATCGATGCTCCGAGCTCCCAAAACTTCTACCAACACACGCTTAGTTAGATGGGCATAGGCTGATGAGGCTAACTTACTGAGGGCGTCAGCTCGTTTATTTTGAGCTCTCGGAATTCTTTCAATCATGAAGAAATCAAATCCTTTGGACATATCTGCCGATTTCTCACAGTACCTTTTCATCACTAAGTCACGAGCTTCATATCCCCCAGTTATCTGGTTTACAATGAGTTGTGAGTCACTGTAAACCTGTAACTCTCGAGCTCCCATATCCTTAGCCAATTTCATACCTGTGATAAGAGCTTCATATTCTGCCTCATTGTTAGTGGCGCTGAAGTCGAAACGAAGAGCATAGGTGAACTCTTGTCCTTGGGGACTCTTCAAAATAAGACCTGCCCCAGATCCTTCTTCACTAGAAGCACCATCTACAAACAATATCCACACATTTGGAGTTGTGTTTGCTACAACCTCTATGACTTTGTGTGGTTGATCTGGGGTCTGAACATCCCAACCTTGTGGTGTCTCGGCTGTGAAGTCGGCGAGTACTTGGCCCTTGACAGCGGACCTGGGCACAAAAGTGATATCATGTTCGCTGAGCTCGATAGCCCACTTCATTAAGCGACCTGAATGATCAGGTTTATGCAATACTTGCTTTAATGGTTTATCCGTGAGAACTTGGATAGGGTGAGCTTGGAAGTAAGGGCGCAACCTCCGAGCTGCGACAATTAATGCCAATACCAACTTTTCCAGGCCGGGATATCTCTGTTCTGCTCCTTGCAATGCCTTACTAACATAATACACCGGTTTTTGGACGTTACCATCTTCTTTAATCAAAACTGCACTTACTGCGTTATCTGATGCCGCTAAGTACAGAGAAAAGGTCTCGCCATGAACAGGAATAGCTAAGGATGACAAGGTGCACAAGTACTTCTTGAGGTCGTCAAAGGCCCTCTGACACTCCTCTGTCCATAAAAAATTTCTTGCTTTTTTCAGTGTGGCGAAAAATGGCAAGCAACGCTCAGCTGACTTAGAAAGGAAGCGATTCAACGCGGCCAAATGCCCAGTGAGGGTTTGAACTTCATGAACATTCTGAGGTGAGGTCATATTCAAAATGGCCTCCACCTTTTCAGGGTTAGCATTAATGCCACGCTTCGAAACCATATATCCCAAGAATTTTCCCGAACTTACTCCAAAAGTACATTTCTTGGGATTTAACATTAAACCCGTTGCTCTTAAGGTTTCGAAGGTCTCCCTGACATCAGCTATCATATTTGCCACTTTTCTACTCTTGATGAGGAGATCATCAACATATACTTCCATGTTACGTCCGATCTGAGAGTCGAAAACTTTATTCATCATTCGTTGATAAGTCGCCCCCGCATTTTTTAACCCGAAAGGCATTTTCTCATAACAATAAATGCCTTTTTCAGTTATGAACGCGGTCTTTTTAGCATCTTCCTCATCCATGAAAATTTGATGGTATCCTTTATATGCATCAAGAAAACAAAGGATTTCATATCCTGCAGTTGCGTCCACCTTCTGGTCGATAATAGGTAAGGGATAGAAATCTTTTGGACATGCCTGGTTTAGATTCGTATAATCAATACACATCCGCAATCCCGCATCTATTTTCTTCACCATAACGGGATTAGAGAGCCAGGTCGGATAGAAGACCTCTCGAATAATTTTAGCATTCAGGAGTTTATCCACTTCTTCACCAATAGCTTTATTCCTGTCTGGAGCAAATGGTCGCTTCTTCTGCCGAATTGGGTGTTTCTCAGGATCTACATTCAACTTATGAACTGCAATATCGGGCGAAATGCCTTTCATGTCTTCAGGTCCCCATGCAAACACATCCTTGTACGTTTGAAGTAAACTGACGAGAGATTGTTTTACTTCTGGAGGTAGAGCTGCACCTATTTTCACAGTTCGATCCGGGAGTGTTGGATCAAGTACGATATCTTCCAAGCTATCAATTATCACTTCATGAACTCCGGAGTTCATCAACTCTTCTCCAGCTTGGGTTTCATGCGATATCTGTTGCAGCTCGCCGGATATACAATTTACCTTCGAGGCATTATTGTTTTTGTTCGCATCCCTCAAAGCAATCATATGACATTCCCGTGCCATATGTTGGTCACCTCGGATGTTAGCTATTCTCCCAGCTGTGGGAAATTTCATCACTAAATGGTAAGGGGACCAAATAGCTTTAAGTTGAACCATTGTAGGCCTCCCAAGAATAATATTATATGGCGACATCACATCAAGAACTGCAAAATGCGTATATATTAACCTATCCTTTGGGGCTTCCCCCATGGTAACAGGTAAAGTAATCATTCCAATAGGCTGCGTTGCCTCTCCAGAGAATCCGATCAATGGACCGGGACATTTCTGCAATTGTTCTCGAGGGATTCCCATCTTCTCAAATGCATTGCGATAAATCACATTTGAAGAACTCCCATCGTCCACATATACTCGATGGATTTCCTTATTTGCTATAATTGCTTTAATTAACAAAGCATCACAATGAGGGAACTTACTTGGTACTGCGTCCTCTTCCGAAAAAGTAATGACCTCCGAATGCCTGAAACGCTTATGGACTGGCTCCTGTTCAGGAATTCGCCGCGAGCAAGATTTTCTTGCTGATCGAGATTCTCCAATCGGACCTCCCACAATTGTATGAATTACTCCTGTGACATTCTTGTCCTCCTCATTGGGTTTAGCATACCCATCTTCCTTGGGCTTCTTATCATTATCAGGTCGTCCTCTATCCTGAGATCAGCCTCTACGGCGACCTTTTTGATAAGCTTGCTGCACAAATTCACGTAGTTGCCCATTTGCGACGAGTTCATCAATTTCCTTTTTGAGGTCTCGGCAATCTTCTGTATCATGTCCCGTTTGGTCATGGAACTTACAGAAAAGATTTTTATTCCTTTTACCTTCGGGAGTATTCATTTTCGGATAGGACTTGATCAACCCTTTCTTCTCCATGATAGCTAACATCTCAGTTTGATTACGAGGAACTGAGGCATTCTTTTGTCCAGCCGAACCTTGAGTTTGAGGCTTGCTGAAGGATAATCTGTCGAAAACTGGAGCACGCTTGCCTCCAGATCCAGTTCGGCTATGAAGAGTATCCTTCTTGTTCTCCGGACCTCGGTGCATATCTCGCTTTGTCCGGTCTGCATCTTCTCCCTTAGCAAACTTATCAGCTCGGTTCATAAGCTCATGCATGTCTTTAGGTGGATCAGTAACAAGTTTTCGATAAAGTCTCCCAGCTCGTAAGCCGTTGATAAAGGCTCCAACCACGACGTCCTCAGATTGGGTCTTAACTTGTACACTCTCATCATAAAATCGATCTATGTACTCCCGAACTGATTCATTGTCCCGTTGCCGAATATTCAATAACTCTGCGGAAGACTTATCGAATTTCTTCATTTGCAAGAATCTTTGGTAGAAGAGCTGAGAAAGTTGCTCATAAGAAGAAATGGAATTCGGCTTGAGTCCTTCAAACCAACCACGTGCCTTACCAACTAGGGTTGTCTCAAAGGCTTGGCACATAGTCGCTTCTGGGGCTTGCTCAAACTTCATAAGTGACGTGAAGAGTGCCAGATGATCTCGGGGATCTGTATCTCCAGAGTACATTTCCATGGATGGAATCTTGAACTTATGGGGTTTAGGAAAGCGGCTAATAGCGTCCACGAATGGTGACACCGTCCGATAAGCGCCCCCAGCTCCTATCCCTAGGATGTTATGAACTTCGTCTCGGATACGATTCGTAATACGATCATCCTGGTCATTACGATGATCAGGACTTTGGTGTCGTCCATATCGTGGGGGAGAAGGATTCAAATGCCGATATCCATGAGTATTGTTGCGTTGATTCCGAATTGGGGATCGGTTCAAAGGTCGGCGACGCTCTAGGTCATTATCTCCTTGAGATTCCGGACTATAAGATGAAGACACTTGCATTCGGTCGTACATATCCGAAGCTCGCTCCGACTCTTTACCAAGTCGCCGACCAGGTCCTTCAACAATAGCCTTGATATGTTCAAAATTCTCGGAGAGAAATCTGATCGTCTCCGGAGAATGAATATCAATAGGAGGATTGTTTTCTCCAGCGCTAAGCACTGGAGGATTTGGTTCACCTCGTGGAATATTACTACCTCCACCCAACAGCAATGGAGGATCTTGCTGACCTTGTGTATTCAGTGGATCTGCGCGAATATTGCCCCCATTACCAGTAGTTGCTCCCCGTGGAGGTCTACTGGTAGTTGCTTGATTATTAGGGACCTCGGTAGTGTTCCGCTGTGAACGAGTGAGCGTCATCGATATAACTGATTTATCGATTCCCACAGACAGCGCCAATTTGATGATGTCTGAATTCACCAATATACTTTGAGGCCTCCACAAGATCTCCTATTCCTGATACCGTCGTCTGAGATCTAAAAGACCTGTAAAACACACGTCAGAAAATACCCCCGGGCTGTACCGGGGAGTATACTCCGATGCTTAAGTCAGTATCAGTGCCTGAGCAATAAGCGTAAAGTGTAAAGTCACAATAAAGAATGTAACCCTCTCCAGAGACAGAAAGGTTACTTTTATCAAATCGTACCTGGTAGAGTTGCAGTAGGATTAAAACTCTTAGTCTGATAGGAATCTTATCCCAAAGAACTCGGGTTGACATGGGAATTGCACAAGTAGAATCCTAGTACAATTTAACCACTATCAGGGAGTGCAATTTTTTTTTCTCGATTTGGTAGTTTCATTTATATATATGAAGTTTATATGAGTACTTAGTAGAGTTATGATATTGTGTAAAAAAGTTCATACTCTATTATTATTTTGATATAAATATTTAGACAGTTGGTATCTTATGAAACATATTCATATATAATGCAACTGCGATTTAATTGCGATTATAACGTACAATAAAATTAGCAAAAAATTAAAATTACGATTTCAATGACGATTAATTATCCATTTCATATATGAACCACATTTTATATATGATAAGGGTTGAATTATAGTAGGACTCTTATTGGACACATCCTATCTCAACCCGAGTTCTTCGGGACAAGACTTCTAGTGAACTCTACCAGGTACGACTCTATAAAAGTAACCTTATTATCACTAGGTAAATGGTTACGCTCTCATTAACTACTTTTACTTTATGCTTATTGCTCAGAACAGAGACTGACTTAAGCATCGGAGTATACTCCCCAGGCTGTCCAGGGGAGTATTTCTTAAGCATCGGAGTATACTCCCCAGGCTGTCCCGGGGAGTATTTCTGACGTATTCGTGTTGCAAGTTTGCTAGGTTTTCGGTGGCAAAGTCAGCCGCACGTGACCTCAAGAGGGCCTCACAGCACTTGGTGATTTCAGGCATTATCAAATTGGCTTCATCTGTGGGGATTGATACTAAAAGTCAATCGCCACTAACTACTACCTATCGATACAAATTCAGCATTGATGAAAAAGTCAATCACGACTATCTATCACATTGAAAAATTGATATAAATTCAGCAATACATTGATGGAATTTTGGGCGACAAACTCAAGCTAAGTTCTCAAATCTCATATTCATTATTATCTCAATAATTTGTAGTTATCATGTATAAAACTTATCCATGTATGAGCAGTCTGACCATATTTTGATCATCTGAATGATCGAATGAGAAAGTATTATCGGATCTGGCTGAAATTTTAACTGAGAATAGAGAAAATCCAGTTCTATATTCTGAACGGTTAAGATTGGATTTCAACGGTTATATTTTGAGTTACATATTTCGTGAATGGTGAAACCCGAGAACACCTTCTGAAGCAATTTCAGCAAATAATGTATGAGCAGTCTGACCAGGTTTTGATCATCTGAATGATCGAATGGGAAAGTATTACCGGATCTGGCTGAAAGTTTAACTGAGAATAGAAAACATCCGGTTCTATTTTCTGAACGGTTAAGATTGGATTTCAACGGTTCTATGTTGAGTTACATTTTTTGGAAATGGTGAAACCCGAGAACAATTTCAGCAAATAATGTATGAGCAGTCTGACCAGGTTTTGATCATCTGAATGATCGAATTAGAAATTATTTTCGGATCTGGCTGAAAGTTTAACTGAGAATAGAGAACATCCGGTTCTATATTCTGAATGGTTAAGATTGGATTTCAACGGTTCTATGTTGAGTTACATATTTCGGAAATGGTGAAACCCGAGAACACCTTCTGGAGCAATTTCAGCAAATAATGTTTGAGCAGTCTTGATCAAACAAATGGTCAAGCGGCAAGTTAACATTATCGGATCGTAGTGAAAATTTAACATGTTATGGAAGATATTGAATTATATATTCTGACGGATAAGATCTGTTTTAACAGTTCTATACGGTTTTATGAATTTCGGAAGAAGTGAAATTCGAAAATAACTTTTGCTATAATTTCAGCAATTCAAGTCTGACCAGGTTTTAATCATCTGGATGATCGGAGGGGAAAATATTGTACGATCTGGTTGAAATTTTAACTGGGAATAGAAAACATATAGTTCTATATTCTGAACGGTTAAGATCTGCTTTTGATGGTTCTTTAATCATTTATGAATTTTGGAAGAAGTGAAATCCGAAAATAACTTTTGCTATAATTTCAGCAATTCAAGTCTGACTAGGTTTTTATCGTCTAAATGATCGATGAGAAACTATTATCTGATCTGGCTGAAATTTTAACTAAGAATAGAGAACATCCAGTTCTATATTCTGAACGGTTAAGATTGGATTACAAAAGCCTTACACTAAGTTGAAAATTTCGGAATTCTACTATTATTTCTAATTTGAAATATTGTGGAGCTATTGGTTCCAACAAGATTATCAAAGGTTACGACCTACAAAGAAAAATGGAGCATGTATCTATGCGAGATTCTCTAATATGTGCAATATTAATGCCATAAGTTGAAGTTCAATGATGAATTTGGATAATATATTTTCCAGTTTCAAACAAAAATGGTGGTATATTTTCCATGTTCAACATCACAATAGCATGTAATGGGATTATATCTTGATAAGACATTGTATGCTACTTTGATTATGTCTTAACTTTGTGATGGATTGAATATTTTTAAGCAGGTTATTGAAGCAAACTTGCAGAGTGAATGCAATTGTTTTTTTTAGATATTTTTCGAAAGTCAATGGTGACACTCATTTAAATATTGGACCCGGGTTTCCAATGATTTATGGGATTGATGTTTTTTATCCATGACATTTATCATGACTCTCTTTTTCTTATTGATTGGATTATACAATGCCTTTGAGGTGCAGCTCTCTGATTGCCAAAGATAGATGCAATGCATTCGACAATGATAAAGAGAACCTAAATGCAACTTATGTATTAGACAGGTTACTCTCATTATCGACCTAAAGAACTAAGGTTCTCAAAAGGTCTAAAGACCAGTCATGAACTGGCACATTATCGACCTAAAGAACTAAGGTTCTCAAAAGGTCCAATTAAAGACCAGTCATGAACTGGCACATTATCGACCTAAAGAACTAAGGTTCTCCAAATGTCCAATTAAAGACCAGTCATGAACTGGCATACTATCGACCTAAAGAACTAAGGTTCTCAAAAGGTCCAATTAAAGACCAGTCATGAACTGGCACATTATCGACCTAAAGAACTAAGGTTCTCAAAAGGTCTAATTAAAGACCAGTCATGAACTGGCACATTATCGACCTAAAGAACTAAGGTTCTCAAAAGGTACAATTAAAGACCAGTCATGAACTGGCACACTATCGACCTAAAGAACTAAGGTTCTCAAAAGGTCTAATTAAAGACCAGTCATGAACTGGCACATTATCGACCTAAAGAACTAAGGTTCTCAAAAGGTACAATTAAAGACCAGTCATGAACTGGCACATTATCGACCTAAAGAACTAAGGTTCTCAAAAGGTCCAATTAAAGACCAGTCATGAACTGGCATACTATCGACCTAAAGAACTAAGGTTCTCAAAAGGTCAAATTAAAGACCAGTCATGAACTGGTATACTATCGACCTAAAGAACTAAGGTTCACAAATGGCCCATTATACAAATTCTTGAAATGTTTTCAAGAATAATAAAACGGAGATGAACAGTAGTTTATCTCTAAATTCAGCATGCTATGACAATCTCAAAATATTTTTGAGAATTATGAAATGGAGATGAACAGTAGTTCATCTTTGAATTGGCCAAAAAAGAGGGGCATAACCTCCACCAAACCGATTTAAAGAACTAAGGTTCTCAAAACGGTAAAAGACCAGAAATAAACTGGCACGATCTTCTCCTAGTAGAATAATTGAAAAAGATTTAGAAATATCTGAGTAATAAACAACCAAGGTTGTTTAAAGAATACATACAAAATAATGACAAGTTCAGAATTCGCAAAACAAATAATTGGCAATGGCTAAGCCGCATTCGAGCGAGATGTGTCGTGGTCCGGAGTTCGGCATATAATTTGTTGCTTCAAAGGATTGCACAAATCAATACCGAACTGGGGCTAAATATGTTCCATAAAACATTCTACGTCACTGACGTATGTGCATATTTGCGACGACTTCCGGAGGTCGGATACAACATATGAGAAAATTCATGTGTAATTGACATGATATGGTTTCCTGAGTTTGGAAGCAACATGCTAGAAAATTGCGTTTCGCATTATGCATTCCGCAACAACTTGTCCGAGTTCGGGTTAGAACTATTGCACAAGTGCAACAATCACATGTGATAACTATGGAATTCGGAATTCTTGTATTAGTTATCAAGATAGTTCCAATGTACTTGGGGCTTGGTAAGATGACAAAGGCATTTGGAGATCAAATAACATATATTGTGTGCGGAAAATGGAAACAACATTAATCAGATCGGATAAGATTAAAAGAATCATAACCGATCTGAGGGGCTATTGATAAGGGTTGAATTATACTAGGACTCTTATTGGACACATCCTATCTCAACCCGAGTTCTTCGGGACAAGACTTCTAGTGAACTGAGGAGTTCCAATCTTATTGGAACTCTACCAAGTACGACTCTATAAAAGTAACCTTATTATCACTAGGTAAAGGGTTACGCTCTCATTAACTACTTTTACTTTATGCTTATTGCTCAGAACAGAGACTGACTTAAGCGTCGGAGTATACTCCCCGGGTTGTCCCGGGGAGTATTTCTGACGTATTCGTGTTGCAGGTCTCCTAGGTTTCCGGTGGCAAAGTCAGCCGCACGTGACCTCAAGAGGGCCTCACAGCACTTGGTGATTTCAGGCATCATCAATATACGAACCTAATTCGATGGTGAACAGAGGTAGAATTGATAAATCAATTTAACTAAGTAAAAGAGAATGAAAGAGAGACTTACAAATTATCACGAAGATTAGAACCGCAACAAGATTAATACGTTTAAATGAAGCCATCTCCATGTTGTCTTCAATACTTTAGACTACAATTTAAGCTGAATTTATAGAAATCACTGCTTGCATACATCAGTGAAATAATAATAATGCTTTTCTCTAAAGGGGGAAAAACTATGTAATTGACACATTTTGGAGAGCATAGGCTGTTTTTTTCAAGATTTTCCGGCTGGAGTTTGGACGCAATCCTGTTTTTCACAAAAGTTAAATTGCAAAAGATAAGGCTAATAAGTACAGCTAGCATTCGCCGGCTGGGATTTTTCATTACATGTTCGGCATTTGATTGTTCAGACAAATCTTTTTAATTAAGTTAGCAAGTTGATGAGGAAAAAAGAAAAAAGAAATTTAAGGTCAACCATTGTACCTTGTTATTAAATTCAGCAAACCAATTATAAAGAAAAGGGCAAAAAAAGAAAAAGGCTTTTATTAATACACTTGAGCCCTTAATTTTGCGTCTCTTTCCTTATTAATGTTGGTAATATTCTTCAAAGTATAACAATGACTATCTATTACAATTTAGGAAAGATGACTAACTATTACAAAGGAAACTTCAAATTGTGCAAATGCACTTTCCTTTAGACTTTTATTTGCTCTTTATTTGTGCAAAAGTTCTAACAAATAATTCCTTAGGATAAGATGAAGAAAAGAAGAGTTGTTTGCTCTTATTTTTTTGCACTTATTTGCTCTTTTTTTTCTCATGATTTTATTATTTGGAGTTTTTTTTTCTTTCTTTTTCTTTGATGAACTTTACATGGATCAAATTAATGAAAATCAGCTTGTTCATTTTTTTCCCCATTTTTTTTAGGGTTATCTTCAATTTACCCCTATGAAAGATGACCTTTAATCACTTTGCCCCCATAAAAGATTTTTATTAACACTTTGCACCGTTGACTATCAATTAAAGATGCTAATGGATAACATCATTAATTATTAATTTTAAATGATAATTTTATCCATCAATAAGAAATAAATTAAATTCTATTTGTCCCTCTTATATTTAAACATTAATTTCAATTTATCTACTCCATAATTTTGTATTAATACTTAAATATTATTAGTTTGAGGCATAAAATATTTGATCAATTTTTTAACAAAATAAGATACTTGTTTATTTTTTTCATCTTTTTCCTTTTTCTTTTATTTCATCTTCTTTTATATAAATAAATATGTCAAGTTTCTTGTAATTTATGATTTTTTTTTACTCATTTTAGTTTGTTGTGTCTTTATAATATGATTGTTTATCTTATTTGTATTATTGACAATTTAAAGTATTGATTTAATATCTTAAATTTTTTTATTATATTATTATATATATTAAAGTAATCTAATCAACATAATAAAATTATATAATGACAAAATAAATAAATAAAATAATTATTTGCTTATTAGTTGTAAGGTGAATATTTATTATAAATATATATATTTCTAATAGAGATATCTTTTATATTTAATAAATTTAATAAAAAATTAATTCTCTCTAAATTAAAAATCCATAGGTATCAGAGTGGTAAAATAAAATATTTCATTAAATTTTTATTAAAGAATTAAAAAATTGGACAAAGTATGTATTATTTTATTACATTCCAAAAAATTAAATAATTCATATGAGGTTTTTATTGACCAAGTACATTAAAAATAGTTAACAAATTATAAAAAATAGTAAACCGTATTCAAAATCTAATTTCTTTTAGTAAAATTATTATATTATTCTATTATTTAAAATAATAATAAGCAATTTAATTTGTTAAAGTATATATAAAGCAAAAAAATAAAATATGTAAGGTCTAAGGCAACCTAAGAGGGGGGGGGGGGGGTGAATTAGGTTTCTAAAAATTTCTTATACAACAATCAAATCAATTTGAACAAATTCAATCAACAATGATGAGTGAGTAGTGTGACTTGCATCAAGTGTAATGTAAAATGATGTTTGATGTAATATTCCAACAACACAATGAATATATACTTAAATCCAAGTGCAGTAAATTAAATCATGAACAATATGAAATAATAGTAAAAACTGAAAGCAATAAAGAGCAATTGACACAATCAATTTAGAGTGGATCAAGTCTCCCCCTTGGAGCACTCTACATCCACTACCCAAGTTCTCCAACTTAGGATTTCAACCTTCACTATGAATTGATCTTTTTCTTGTGGTGAGATCAAAAGAACCACTTTTACAACCCAGGTATCCCAACTTGGGATTTCAACCACCCAAGTATCTAACTTAGGTTTTCAATTACCCAAGTATCTAACTTAGGATTTCAACCACCCAAGTATCCCTACTTAGGATTTCAACCTCCTCACAATAGAAGATTTAGAATGAAATTACAACCCACTATAATTTGGGTGGATATGATAAATTGAAGCTCACAATATGATTCCTATAATGAAATTTACAACTCAAACTATATAGCTCAAGAATGAAATGAAGAACTCAAAGAAGGCTCAAGAATTTTGATCTTTTGTTTCTTGATGAATCAAAGATGAAGTGCAAGAGTTGTAGAGAGTGTTTTTCAAGATTAGAAGCTCAAGGAATCAAGGGAGAAGTCTACTAAATGTTTGTGCATTTGGTGGTATTTAAACTACACAAAAAATGACAAGAAAACGTTCATGTTTGACCTTTAAAAAACTAGCCGTTATGAGTTTCGGACGGGTGTTTCGGACGGCCGAAACTCCAATGGAGGCGTCTGAAACTTGACAGCCATTTTTCTATATGTTTCCGACGGAATTTGGAAACATGTAAAACATCAAAGTTGTAGCTCTTCCTCTTAGCTTTCCAATGGTATCTTAAGCATTCAATTTGGATGTAAAATGAGAGAGATATGATCAAAATACAAAACACTGGCAGAAGGGTCCGAAACTCCAATGGAGGCGTCCGAAACTCAACAGAAAGGGTGTAATTTTTGATGCAATAGTTTCGGACGGCCGAATCTCCAAGGGAGTCGTCCGAAACTTGACAGCCATTTTTCGATATGATCCCGATAGAATTTGAAAAAACGTAAAACATGAAAGTTGTAGCTCTTTCTCTTAGCTTTCTAATGGCACCGGAAACACTCCATTTAGACTTAAAATGAGAGAGATATGATCGAAATACTGAACCCTGACAGATTTCTTCAGCTTAATCTCAATTTTTGTTTTCCAAATCATTTGTGCAACTTTTTATGAATTTGTGCAAGTGTGTTCCTCACTTTTACAACTTCTTTTGAAGTTCATTTGAGGACTAACAACATTTTGAAAATATTTTGACTTGAGCATCATTTGAAGATCAAAATCATTTTGAAAACATTTTTACTTGAGCATCATTTGAGAATACTTTGAAAACATTTTTACTTGAGCATCATTTGAAGATTAAAAACACTTTGAAAACATTTTTACTTGAGCCTTGAAAGAGTAAAACAACTTCTTGAGCTATTTACATAATATAAGGTTTAGGCTTGGGGAAATAACCTAATTTACCATACTTTGAAATCTTTTGCACTTCTAATTCTTTCTCCATATGATAGAACTCCATGCTTGGCTTCTTCCAATTCTTTCTCCATATGATAGAGCTCTATGCTTAGCTTTTTTGTATATCTATTACATTGAAACACTTTTTCAACAATTAGCATAAACATAATTGTTTGTTAATCATCAAAATAAGTAAGATTAAGACACTAAGTCTCACAAAATAAAATGATGATAAAGTAGGATAAGATTTTTAGAATTAAATTTAAAGGTAAAATAGTCTTAAATAAATAATAATAATTTTTTTAAGGCAAAATTTAAACTTTTAAGGGAGAACGTCCCTATAAGTCCCTCACATTTTACCCAATAATTTGTTTGGTCCTCATATTTAAAACGGGGCAAAATAGTCCCTTACATTTCAAAAGTGTACTTTTGTGGTCCTTTTAGACGGATCTGTTAGAAATTCTGTCAAATGTTATCACGAGCTCCACACGTGACCCTTTTTCATGGGTAAAAAAGGAATCACAATGTTCACAAGCTTCAGACAGCCTTCAGAGCACAAATCACAACCTTCAATCGAAAATCGCAATCACAACCTTCAGTTCAGACAACCTTCAATCGAAAATCGCAATCACCTTCAGTCGAAGTCAACCAAAATTGTTTAAGCCTTAAGTAGAAGTAAATCACAGTTTTGAAATCCTCAAGTGGAAGTAAATCAAAATAAGCAAATAATTATTTTATTTATTTATTTTGTCATTATATAATTTTATTATGTTGATTAGATTACTTTAATATATATAATAATATAATAAAAAAATTTAAGATATTAAATCAATACTAAATTGTCAATAATACAAATAAGATAAACAATCATATTATAAAGGCACAACAAACTAAAATGAGTAAAAAATCATAAATTACAAGAAACTTGACATATTTATTTATATAAAAGAAGATGAAATAAAAGAAAAAGAAAAAAGATGAAAAAAATAAACAAGTATCTTATTTTGTTAAAAAATTGATCAAATATTTTATGCCTCAAACTAATAATATTTAAGTATTAATACAAAATTATGGAGTAGATAAATTGAAATTAATGTTTAAATATAAGAGGGACAAATAGAATTTAATTTATTTCTTATTGATGGATAAAATTGTCATTTAAAATTAATAATTAATGATGTTATCCATTAGCATCTTTAATTGGTAGTCAACGGTGCAAAGTGTTAATAAAAATCTTTTATGGGGGCAAAGTGATTAAAGGTCATCTTTCATGGAGGTAAATTGAAGATAACCCTAAAAAAATGGGGAAAAAAATGAACAAGCTGATTTTCATTAATTTGATCCATGTAAAGTTCATCAAAGAAAAAGAAAGAAAAAAAAAACTCCAAATAATAAAATCATGAGAAAAAAAAGAGCAAATAAGTGCAAAAAAATAAGAGCAAACAACTCTTCTTTTCTTCATCTTATCATAAGGAATTATTTGTTAGAACTTTTGCACAAATAAAGAGCAAATAAAAGTCTAAAGGAAAGTGCATTTGCACAATTTGAAGTTTCCTTTGTAATAGTTAGTCATCTTTCCTAAATTGTAATAGATAGTCATTGTTATACTTTGAAGAATATTACCAACATTAATAAGGAAAGAGACGCAAAATTAAGGGCTCAAGTGTATTAATAAAAGCCTTTTTCTGTTTTTGCCCTTTTCTTTATAATTGGTTTGCTGAATTTAATAACAAGGTACAATGGTTGACCTTAAATTTCTTTTTTCTTTTTTCCTCATCAACTTGCTAACTTAATTAAAAAGATTTGTCTGAACAATCAAATGCCGAAAATGTAATGAAAAATCCCAGCCGGCGAATGCTAGCTGTACATATTAGCTAGCCTTATCTTTTGCAATTTAACTTTTGTGAAAAACAGGATTGCGTCCAAACTCCAGCCGGAAAATCTTGAAAAAAACAGCCTATGCTGTCCAAAATGTGTCCATTAAACAGGATTGTAAATATATATATTTCTAATAGAGATATCTTTTATATTTAATAAATTTAATAAAAAATTAATTCTCTCTAAATTAAAAATTCATAAGTATCAGAGTGGTAAAATAAAATATTTTATTAAATTTTTATTAAAGAATTTAAAAATTGGACAAAGTATGTATTATTTTATTACATTCCAAAAAATTAAATAATTCATATGAGGTTTTTATTGACCAAGTACATTAAAAATAGTTAACAAATTATAAAAAATAGTAAACCGTATTCAAAATCTAATTTCTTTTAGTAAAATTATTATATTATTCTATTATTTAAAATAATAATAAGAAATTTAATTTGTTAAAGTATATATAAAGCAAAAAAAAAGAAAATAAAATGATGATAAAGTAGGATAAGATTTTTAAAATTAAATTTAAAGGTAAAATAGTCTTAAATAAATAATAATAATTTTTTTAAGGCAAAATTTAAACTTTTAAGGGAGAACGTCCCTATAAGTCCCTCACATTTTACCCAATAATTTGTTTGGTCCTCACATTTAAAACGGGGCAAAATAGTCCCTTACATTTCAAAAGTGTACTTTTGTGGTCCTTTTTGACGGATCTGTTAGAAATTCTGTCAAATGTTATCACAAGCTTTTTCATGGGTAAAAAAGGAATCACAATGTTCACAACCTTCAGACAGCCTTCAGAGCACAAATCACAACCTTCAATCGAAAATCGCAATCACAACCTTCAGTTCAGACAACCTTCAATCGAAAATCGCAATCACCTTCAGTCGAAGTCAACCAAAATTGTTTAAGCCCTAAGTAGAAGTAAATCGAAGTTCTGAAATCCTCAAGTGGAAATAAATAAAAATTTCTGAAATCCCTAAGCTTCAACTCCAAAGACGACGTGAATAATCAAAATCCCCAATTTCAAATCCGTAAAGAAGATGGCCCAACACAATGAATGCTTTTGCGGGAAAGAAGCTGTTGTAAGAACTTCTTGGACACTAAATAACCCTGGAATAAGGCTTTAGGGATGTGAAGAGTATGAGGTAATGTTGATTTAATATTTTACTTAATATGATAATGTTTTGGTAAGCATGTGATAACAAAATTGTATGATTTAATGTGATAGGGGAAACGTGGTTGTGGATATTTTCGCTGGTGTGATGCAATGTGTGAGACCCCAAAATTTTAACATATTAATAATATTAAATATATGCAAATTATTTTAATTTTAAAATTTAAAATACTGCATCTTTGGTAAGTGTTGTGCGAAAATAAAAATCATACAACTAAGAATTTTAGTTAATTGATAATTTTAGAATTTTAATTATAAATTTTATAAGATTGTAAGAGATTTAATTGTATAATTTAAATGAATTTTGGTCCTTGTTGGTTCTTACAAAATGCAAGGGCCAAGTTTTTAATAAAGAAAATAAAATTAAAAAAAAAAAAGAAGGTGGCAAACTTGTAAAGCCCTTAAGACTTACAAGCCGCCACCCTCTAGTTAGATTTGGGAAGGCTTTTGTAAGCCTTTCCCTTTAAGGGAAATACCAAGAACGGGAGCAAGCTTTTGTGCAAAGCCTTGAAAAAAAAAAAGAAACAACAAACCGGCTAAAGCTAAGGGAAGAGAACAACGATTGATAGAGCAAGAAGAGAAAAGGAAAGAAGAGGAAAAGAAAAGGAGCAACAACTTAATCAATCCATTGAAGTTTTAAAGCTTTTAACAGGTGGGTAAAACGATTTTCAAATTTAGATATCTTGTGACCCATAAGTGCGTGTTTCTCTTGGTGAATAAAAATCGAATTTTTACAATTTGCTTGAAGGAAAAGATGCGATTGACATCTTGTGTGGTATTTAGATTATGTACGATTTTTCATTTGGGTTGTTTCATTTTTGTCCGTTTCATCAACTGGGTTGTTTTAATTTTCCGTTTTTAATTTTTAAGTTTGATCAATAATTTATTGCTTGCTGTTGTTTTTAAAGGCTTGTTAGTGAGGATTGGTTGTTTCTTGGATTGATATTTTATCAATTGAAATTTATGTTACTTGTTTTATGGGAGCTAAGGATTTTAAGGCTTATAATAACGTGGGAATGGAATTATGGAAGCATTTCTTTCTTTTGTTTTTAAGCATGTTTGGATTTCGGGTATTGTTTAGGATATCATATTGTTAATGCCTAAATTTGGTTAATGTTAAGAGCTTTGCTTATCTGGTGGTCTGATTGCTTGATTTAGATTAAGGTAATATGATCTATGTGAATTACATCCCAAATCATCTTAACGGTCCATGATGATTTTCTTGTGGTCTTGATATTGGTTTCCATTTTCAGTAAGTATTGAGATTACCTCAGGGTGTCTTCCATAGGAGCACTCGACCTGGTTGCTTGGTCATCTTTGTTGCGACTTGAAATGCTAGATTTTCATGTTAATAATTTGATACATGACTTTGTTTGCCCAAAAATAATTCTTTAAGAATCTGGTTTAGTGACTTCATCCAATTGTCTTTAGATGTTGAGCGCAAATATATCTAAATTCATTGGGTGGATGTGAAAACTCTGTAAAACATGAATGTTTCTGAATTATAAAATATGGTAATATGCTTATGTTGGTGTTATTGGGATGATTGCCTAGATTGTATTCCATCCAAACTTGCAAGATGCAAGGGAGAATGCCATGTGATGATTGAATTTCCTAATTTTGTGCCAATTTGATTTTGAATTAATGGTATCGAATACCTGTGGTATAATTTGGATATTGGATTTATGTACTGTGGAATTAAGTGCTGTGCGGAACTAAGCGCTATGTCAATTTAAAGGCATGAGCCACCTCTAGAATCCGCACGAGCTTTGTTGACTCTAACACTTTGACATTGTGAATCGTTGAGGTTTGGCACAAGTGGATGAATTTCCCTAATTATTTGCCAACTCGCATTGATTGTATATGATCCATATATTGTAATTGATTGTTTGGGCCCTAGTAGGTGTTGGCTTGGAGAGTGATCGAGACGGCATCGGGCCGACGATTACGCCAAGACCACACCGGTGAGCCCCGTCACAGGATTAAGGAGTTTTTAATTCTGTTGACGGGAGTCGGAGTGGCAAATCCGGATGCCACGTTAGGCCTGCGGGGCCGTAGTGGTCACTGACCACGAGGAAGGATAAGGTAGCTTCACAAGTCGTGCACGCAACAACAAATGGTCAGGGGAAATAAGGTTGGTAAAGGTCGGCAAGGCCGATCGTGACAGGTACCGATTATATGATTAATGTTTGACATGACATCCATGTTAAAGTTTTGCGATACATGATTATGTGTATTAAAATTGTATATTGGTATAAGTACCAAATATATGCCCAATGTTTAATTGGCATGCATGGTGAATTTGTTGATACATGGTTTGTGCATTGCAATTCGTTTTTGGAACAGTGTTTTGTTGAAAATTAATTTTTCAATAATAAAGCACTATCCCCACCCACTGAGCTATTTTAAGCTCACCCTTTTGTAAATTATATTTTTCAGTGATTCAAGATGGATTAGGCGGTCGCCAGGATTTTGGTTTACATACTTAAAGAAAGAGATGGGTGAATAGAAGTTCAGGATTTTTAATTGTCTTGATTCGGATTGTAATTATGGTAATGAGGCCATTTGTGTATTTTTTTTTATGAAGGAATTTTGGAATGATACGGTAATATGTATATTACCTTAATATTATTTTAATGTAAATTATGGTGGGGCGTTACACAATGTGTGATAGATGCGATAGGGCAACTGAGATAATTGGTGGTTTGTTGAACAATGTTAGAAATTTGGAGGTAGAAAGAGATAGAAGAATTAGAAGGGAGAAATTGCTTGTTGCTGCATTGTTTTTAACATGTATATCACTTTTGTATCATTGCATTAGCCATTGATCTGCAAATGCTTGTTGATGTTACTGTTGCTGCAAATGCTAGTTGATGTTGCTGTGGGATCCCTTGTTGTTGCTGCAAATGCTTGTTGATGTTGCTGTTGCTGTAAATGATCGTTGTTATCACTGGAAATCACAATTTGGTTGCTACTGTAGTATCATTGGAAATCAGCAAATGGCACTACTAATGAAGTGGTATATTAGTTAGTAATTTAATAGTAGCTATGTAATAGTTGGATTATGTAATAGTTGGATTAGTAGTTAGTTGGAATAATATGAAGATATTTGCAAGAATCCTACACCAGTTTGGAATGATTCATTTTGTAATGGTGTTAAGAATCCTGTAAAAGTACTATCTTTGTTATAAAAAGTAAGCTTCAATAGCATATTATGTAATTGTACCATTTGAATGATCAACACTAAATTTTGGACAAAAGCATAAAAAGTAAGCTTCAATAGCATATTTGTCAATTCTACCATAACATGAATGCATCAAATATCCCAAAATACATTCATATAGTTCTCCCAAACAACTATTACAAAGAGTTGTAATACATTCAATATCCCAAAACATAAACAACCAAGTTCCATCTCACTTTGACTTTGATTCTGCACTTCGTTGATATTATTTGTGAATTAACATTAGACTTTGCCATTGTGGAAGTCTGCATACATATAAAATAGTATTCCAATTAACAAGTAGTATAGCAAAAAATGAACAACAATGAAGTATAAAGAGTTGCACTAATGAAACTTACAGCCCAATCAGCATATTCAACATAACATGCTTTATAAAGAGCTGCAACAGTACTTTGACAAGTTGTCCGATTGTAACCATATTGCCTACATATTCACATATATTTTTTCTTGGCCTTTGCACCTGTTATGAAGTCATCAAATAAATTACTCATATATATGAATCCCTATATGAAATAATGCAAGGAAAGGTGTAGAACTCAACTGATTTCTTTGGAGGGATAGTATTAGAAGATACAACTGTTTGTTGGGTAGAGATTGGTGGTTTTAATGATGCATTTTCATCAATAAATGACATAGTGTAATGCATTTCCTCTACTGATGGGGCCTCAAATGCAGGTGCATGATTAGAACCAATTTCAGCTTCTACTGAGATCTTAACATGTGCATGATTAGAACTTATTCCAGCTATTGTTGGGGCCTCAAATGCATGTGCATGATCAGAACTAATTCTAGCTGCTGTTGGGGTTTCACCTATATATGCATTTTAAAAGTATGTAGTTAAAAGTCTTAACTGCAGGTGTATGGTTAGAGTATAACGAATTTCAGCTAGTGTAGTTCTCTCACCTTGAACATGCACGAAATTTGCACCTCCACCTTGTTCAGGCACGGAACCTTGTTCAGGTACAGAATTATCCTCCCCATGAACCTCTTCATCAGAAGTTTTAGTTGGTCTTTTAGAACACTTTCTGATGTTGTGTCCAACTTCTTTGCATATCCTACACTTATATGTCATTTGACCTGCCCTTGAAATTTTGTTAACACCATTGTTGCCAACTATTACTTCATCTGTCTCTCTTCTTCTAACTTTCTTTGGTCTGCTAGGAAGCTTTAATTTGGTAGGAGGAAGCACATGAGGCTTATTTTTCTTTTCCCACAAATGCTGTCCATTCAAAGGTTGTATAACATATCCATATGCCCTTAAATATTCATTCTTGTGGTAGTACTCATGCACAAACTTCTCGGGATCTTCATTTGTAGTGCCTATAGCACTGACTGAATGAGCACATGGGATGCCATTTAAATCCCATTTTATACAACTGCAAGTCCTGCTAGCCAAATCAACTGTGAATTGTTCACCATACATGCACCTTATCTCATATTTCCATTCTCCTGAGTGTGTAGCAATGCATGCACTTGAATCCTGCTTAATTTTTTCAAACTTTTTATGAATTTTAGGACACAGATTTCCTTTTTGCTTTTTCATCCACTCTCTCTTTTGTTCCATTCGCACCATCAAGTAAAACCTTATATTTTCAAGCATCCTAAGTATTGGTTTTTCTCGTGCACTAAGAATGGTGCTATTAAAACTCTCGCACAAATTATTCAGCAAGATATCACACTTAGAGTTGGTTCTGAAATGTGACCTGCTCCAATGTTTTGGGATTGTATGATCAACCAACCATTTGTACGCAGCTTCATCTATTTGTTTGAGTGTCTCCATCTCAGCCACAAATTTGTTCTTATATGTTGCTCTAGCAGCAGCCCAAATTCTGTCTTTCAATGCCAGTCCACCGTGTTCTTTCTTGAAGTTATTGTACATATGTCGTACACACATTCTATGCTCAACTCCTGGGATCAACTCTCCTATTGCATTTATTAGTCTCTACATTTTAATGTAATGTGTTAAATAACAAGCATAACATAGTTAGAATAGTTTATAAGTAAAAACATGTGATATTTTGAAGGAATTAACTTTTGTTTATCAGTTATAAATGTCCAGTCATTGGTATTCCATATGCGAAGATCACTTTGTAGCTCTCTAATAAACCACTTCCATGTCTGCTTATTCTCAATCTCCACTACGGCATATGCTATAGGAAAAATTTGATCATTGGGTCTAATCCCACAGCAGCCAGTAGAACACCTTTATGTGGCCCCCTCAAATGACACCCATCAAGACCTATCAATCGTCTACAGCTAGCTAAAAACCCATTCTTGCAAGCTTCAATACACACATATAAACGTTTGAACTGCTCATCTCCATTTTCATCCTCATCAGATTTCAAGAATACATTTGATCTAGGATTGGCTCTCATCAATTCATGACAGTAGTTATGCAACCTACTATATTGCTCCACATAGTCACATTCAATTTGCACATTTGCCTTCTTCTTTGTCTTGTATGCTTGACATCTTGAAATGTTAATGTTAAGGTCCTTATGAACCTTTGACACAAGATCTCGAATCTTCATGTGTGGCATTAATCTAATGTCTTCTTTATACTTTTCAGACAAGAATGTTGAATTTGCACACCCATGATTAAAACTCCAAGAGCAAGTATGCGTAGTGTTCATGTTTTAATCTGCAAACCCTTATTGCCTTTCAATTGTGCTGTTGAAATGAACCAGTCACATAATTTACAGAAAATCTTAATCCTTCTTTTGTCATTTTTTTTAAATCTGATTTTTCTTCATGTTTTACCCCATGATGCCTGCAAGCTTTCTTAAACTCATCTCTACTGCTAAAAACTATGCCAAGCTAAAATGAGGATCATTCATATCAACTTCATATTTGAACCTCAGAACATGTGCTTTTATCTTGTTGATATTTGTTTCCTCCTCTGAACTATATGTACTATTCAACTCATCTAAAGCCAAAACATCTTCTTCATTTTCCTGATCAATATCTTCTACCTTTTGTTGATTAGAAAGATTTGAACTACTTGCCTTCTTAAAACCCTTTTCAATTTCAATCCAATCTTTTGATTTTTCAGCAATAACAACATTTAAATCCTCCTCATCAGTGAATTCATACTCACTGTCATGCAAGCTTTCACACTCACTAGAATCAATTTCATCTTCTACATTAACTTCCACATTATTTCTTTTCCCACTTTTCTGTTTTTCACAACCAGCTTTTGTAGATGATTGTTGCTGTTTTGAGCTTTTTTGTGAGTTTGCTTTTTCAGTCTTCTGTGCCTTAGTCTTCTATACCTTCTTATCTGATTCACCTTTATCAACAGGCTTTTGAGTTTCTGCAACTGATGGAGCAACACTAAGAGTTTTCTCAACTTCCTTATTTGACCCAACAAAATCATCATTCATCTCAACTTTTGCATTCGGCCTGCCAATATTCATAACATCTGCATGCCTTTTAGCTGGCTTAACATCCCCAACACCAACACTATCTACAAGCCTTTCAACATTCTTATTTGACTCAACACCATCTGTAGGATCTGCAGGCACTTGCTTAGCTGTAGCTTACTTGAGTGACTCAACACCATCTGCAGGATCTGCAGGCACTTGCTTAGCTGTAGCTTGCTTGTGTGACTCAACACTATCTGCAGGCACTTGCTTAGCTGGTCCAACAATTTCACTAACACTGTGACCATGCAACTCTTTTTTTTTCTCAAATTTCAACTTCCTTGCAACTTCCCATTATTCAAGCTGTTCCACAAGATCTGTTCGAAGTTGTTTGTATTTCAAGGGACTTTTCTTTACTGTTACTTGTTTAATCCTTCGTCCTCTTCTTTGTGTTGGAGCATTCAGATTAGCAAAATCTATTTCAACTCCACTAGAACTTTTCTGACTCCCAATATCAGCAGCAGTACTTGACACTTTTGTTTTTTTAACTACATATATATTTATCAGTTTTAGCTTCACCCCATAATTAGCCACTAATTGTGCATGATTTTCAGACAACAAAGACAACATGCCGTTCTCCATACTTTCATCAGGGATAAGAAAGAAATACAATACACTTGATGCATTATACCCTATTCTTTCAACTATGTTGCCTAAAGTACACAAAGACCATGTATCTAGATCACAATAATCTACAATATCTTCCCATCCTCCAACATATTCTGATTTGGGAATCTTTCGATATTCACCCGCATAGTGAATTCTCACTGAAAACATTTTGCTATTAGGTCCTGTTGCATAAATAGACAACAACCATGTTTATTGGTTGTGTTATAGGGAACATTTTGCATTAAAAAAACACAGTGCCAAATCTTTAACTATAAATTAAAGAAAAAAGTTCAGACATTGACACTAGACCACCATTAACACTGGACCACAACGTGTGAGACAACGACATTACAAGAATAGAATAGTTAAGTATTAAACAACTTACCATAATCTGGCATCCTCCAATTTGTTGTTCTACCTTGGCGTGCTATTCCACCACTGTGAATTCCTCTACTTCCAACGAATGCTTAGAGTTCGATTTTGGAGTTGAAGCTTAGGGATTTCAAAAATTTTGATTTACTTCCACTTGGGGATTTCAGAATTTCGATTTACTTCTACTTAGGGCTTAAACAATTTTGGTTGACTTTGACTGAAGGTGATTGCGATTTTCGATTGAAGGTTGTCTGAACTGAAGGTTGTGATTGCGATTTTCGATTAAAGGTTGTGATTTGTGCTCTGAAGGCTGTCTGAAGGTTGTGAACATTGTGATTCTTTTTTTACCCATGAAAAATGGTCACGTGTAGAGCTTGTGATAACATTTGACAGAATTTCTAACAGATCTGTCAAAAAGGACCGCAAAAGTACACTTTTGAAATGTGAGGGTCTATTTTGCCCCGTTTTAAATGTGAGGGACCAAACAAATTATTGGGTAAAATGTGAGGGACTTATAGGGTCGTTCTCCCAACTTTTAATTTAAATATAGTAACAGAATATCCTTATCGGTGTAAATTAGTAATAAAAATCTTTAATGAGGGCAAAGTGATTAAATATTATCTGTCATGGGGGTAAATTGAAGATAACCCTTTTTTTAATATAGGTTTCTTATGGATTTTCTACGGCAAAGATCGATTTTATAGAGTAGCAAGACTGAAGAGTAGAGAAGTTGACAAAATCAGCAATTATATTATACCATATGCAAATAAATCACACCCTAATTATGATTTTCGAATCTATATAAAAAGGCATCCAACATATCCAATATTAAAACATTAATGAGCTGTATATAGCCCTTTCACTTATCCTAAGAAAATACCAATTCATTAAATTACATTTAAAATGAAAACTAAATAAAACAGACAATTTCCTGTTTTGAGTTTTTTTTTATGATATTTTTTATTTGAACAACAATTTTTTGGAATATAACTTTCAATTATGGACGTTCTTTGAACACTATTTTCCAAAAACTATATCTCATGATAACTGAGAATTTTCAAAATCTTTAATATTTTTTTTTGTAGTTACAAAATATTCCAATTTTTTTATTCATTTAGAAACAAAAAATGGACCGATCAAAATATTTGCAATGTAGAAATACTTTCAGAAATCACAACCTTTCACATATACATAAGGCTATGTAGTCCACACATTGAGTATTTATTTATTTATTATTTTTTCTCTAATCTATTAGTTGACACAAATTTTATTAAGTTAATAAAAAATAGAACTTTAAAAGTATGCATAGATAGAATTTGAAAAGTTGACTTTTTTGTATTTTTTTTGGCAAAATTTATTAGTTTACACTTTACACATTGCCAATAAATTGGAAATAAGAAATAAACCTCTAACACTATATCAAAATAATTTTTAGAAAATTTAATTTTCTCCTGAACATTCAAGGTTATATATAACGCACAAAAAATGAGAATTTTTGGAATTTTTACTTTTTATTTTTTTCTATAATCCATTTATTTACACTTTTTTTTCATCGAGTTGAAAAAAAAAATAGAATGTTTGAAGTATGTATAGATAGTTTTTGAGAAATTCTTTTTTTTTTCTTCTAAAAATCCAAGGCTATATAAGTCACAAAATTTGAGATTTTCTAACATTTGTAGGATTAAACTAAATCCTATTTAGATTGGTATTTTATTTAGTTGTTGTTTTGTTTTAGGAAACAGAATTGTAAAAGGATTATTGGTCAAATCCTTGTTAGTTTTAGTTAGTTTCTTAACCTATAAATATATGGGTTGGTTAAGTTATTTTTAGTAGAACAAAAACAATAGGAATAAGAGAGAAGGCCGACGCCTACTGGAGCTAAAAAAACCTTTCGGTTTTTCGTCCAAGAAATAAATTTGATTGCCTCCAAAAATTGCTTTTCTCGTTTTTTGTGCAATACTATATTGCTTTCTTGTGTGATCAATTAATTCCTTGTTTTTATCTTTGATTAAAAGCCTTACGGCTTATTTTCCTTTTGCATCTTTATTGTGTTTTGGTTAATTAAATAAAATCGATCCTACAAATTGGTATCAGAGCTTGGTTATTATTGATTAACCATGTCGGGAAATATAATTTGTGTTGTTCCCAAACTAACGGGAAAACAAAATTATAATTATTGGAGAATTCAGATGGAAACCCATTTGAAATCCTTTGATTTGATCAAATACATTGAAGCGGAATTATCCGAAGATGCTGATGCAAGTGCAATGAAGAAGGAAAGTTTGGCATTGTCCCAAATTCATCAAGCAATTGATATGTCAATATTTGGGAAAATTTCAACAGCCAAAAGTGCAAAGAAGGCGTGGGATATCTTGGAGAAAACCTACAGAGGTGTTGACAAGGTTCAACAAAACAATTTGATGATGTTGAAACGAAAGTTTGAACTTTGCACAATGGAGAAGACCGAATCCATAGAGTCGTATTTTACTCGTCTTTCAGCGATTAAAGATGAAATGGAGTTAAATGGGCATATATTAAAAGATGAAGTATTTGTTGAAAAAGTTCTCAACACACTGCCCATAAAATTTGATAATGTTGTCGTTGTCACGCAAGAGACCAAGGATTTGTCCACATTGACAATTGAAGAATTTCAAGGTACATTAATTCTACATGAACAACGAATTAATGGAAAGTTGGATGATTCTGTGGAAAAGGAGACTCCGGAGAAGGCATTGCAGGCCCAGACAGATAAATTAAAGAATAACTCCAATGTTGCTGCGACAAATGCTCATGGCCAGAATTCCAGAGGAAGAGGACGCGATAGAAATAATTACCGAGGTCGCGGTAGAGGTAACCAATTCTTTCAGCAAAGAGAAAATAATGGTTTTAATTTTCAACAGTCTAATAATTCCCAAAAGAGTAAAATACAATGCTATAATTGTGAAAAATTTGGTCATTATAAAAAAGATTGTTGGGGTGCAAAATCTAATGTGCATGTCCAAATTGCTGAAACTAATGGGAATGAGAATAAACAAGAGGCTGTCTTATTTTCTACTGCTGAATGTGAACAAACAAAGAATGATAATTGGTATTTAGATTCTGGTTGTAGTAATCACATGTGTGGAAAAAAGGAGTTGTTTTCTAATTTAGATGAATCATTTAAAAGCTCAGTTAGATTTGGGAATAATACAGTTGTGCCTGTTCTTGGAAAAGGAAATATACCCATTACTTTGAAAAATGGGTCAAGAAGTTTTATTGGTGATGTGTTTTTTGTGCCCAGTCTTTATCATAATCTGTTAAGTCTTGGACAGTTATTTGAAAAGGGGTATGATTTGAATTTTAAACATGGAACTTGTATGATCAGTGATGCACGATTGGGATTAATTGCAAAAGTGAACATGAATCAGAGTAGACTGTTCCCTATATCCCTTAATTATAGTGATTCAACTTGTTTTAGTTCCACTGTTTCAAATGATGCGTGGTTGTGGCACATGAGATTTGGCCATTTTAATTTTGGTGGTTTGGATTTTCTTTCTAAGAAAAATATGGTTTTGGGACTGCCTTCTATTGATTTTTCTCCTAGACAGTGTGAGTCTTGTATTAAGGGAAAGAAACACAGACATTCTTTTCAAAAAGGCAAGGCTTGGAGAGCTAATCATCTGTTGGAGCTGGTTCACTCAGACTTGTGCTCCGTTGAGGTACCATCTTATGGTGGTAGTAAGTATTTTATCACCTTTATTGATGATTTTAGCAGGAAAGCATGGGTCTATTTTTTGAAGAATAAATCTGAAGCTTGTGATGTTTTCAAGAAATTCAAGGTATATGTAGAAAAACAAAGTGGGCACTACATTAAAACCTTGAGAACTGATAGAGGTACAGAATACACTGTATGTGATGGTTTCTTGATGAATCATGGTATTAAACATCAGATGACAGCCAGGTACACTCCTCAACAAAATGGGGTGGCAGAAAGGAAAAACCGAACACTGATGGATTTGGTAAGATCCATGATGTTGGCAAAAACTATGCCCAAGGAATTTTGGGCTGAAGCAGTTTCTAGTGCTGTTTATATTTTGAACAGGTGTGGTACAAGGTGTAATCGTGGAATTACTCCATATGAGATTTGGACTGGTAAGAAACCAAATATCAGTCACTTAAGAGTATTTGGTTGTCTTGCATATTCTCATGTTCCAGATGCCTTGAGAAAGAAATTGGATGATAAGGCAGAGAAGTGCATTTTTGTTGGCTATAGTCTACAGACAAAAGGCTATAGGTTGTTTAATCCAGATACAAGAAAGATAATTGTGAGCAGAGATGTTACTTTTGATGAACAAGGAACATGGGATTGGTCTTCTAAAGAACCAACAACATCAGTTGGTCAGCCACCATTACCTTTATTGATTGAAGAAGAAGAAGAAAATGGACAACATGAAGAACAAGTTGAACAACCATCTCAAGATCCTTCATCTTCAAGTGTGCAAAGAACTCCTGCACAGTTTAGTCGACCACAACGGCAACGACAATTACCAGTTCGATTGCAGGATTATGTTGTGGGTGATAATACAAAATATAATTTATCTGATGAAGATGTTGTGAATTTTGCATTATTTGCAGATTGTGACCCAGTTGATTTTAAAGATGCTGCTCATGATGATTGTTGGATAAAAGCAATGGGTGAAGAAATTCATGCCATTGAGAAGAATGATACTTGGGAGCTTACAAATCTTCCAAGTGAGAAGAAAGCAATTGGAGTGAAGTGGGTTTATAAGACAAAATATAAACCTGATGGAGAAGTGGATAGATACAAGGCGAGACTTGTTGCTAAAGGTTACAAATAAAAACCTGGTATTGACTATTTTGAGGTATTTGCTCCTGTTGCTAGACTTGATATTGTTCGTTTGATAATTTCTTTATCTGCACAAAATAATTGGAGAATTTATCAAATGGATGTTAAGTCTGCATTTTTAAATGGTGTTCTTGAAGAAGAAGTATATGTTGAGCAACCTGCAGGTTTTATAAGAAAAGGTCAAGAAGATAAGGTTTACAGGTTGAAAAGAGCTTTATATGGCTTAAAACAATCTCCAAGGACGTGGTATACACGTATTGATACTTTCTTTGTGGATCATGGTTTTCAAAGGTGTCCATATGAGCATACTTTATATGTGAAATCATCTAGTCAAGGTGATGTTCTTTTGATATGCTTGTATGTAGATGATTTGATTTTTACAGGCAACAATCAGGAGATGATTGCTGAATTCAGGGAGGCCATGATTAAACAGTTTGAGATGACTGATTTGGGTCTGATGTCATATTTCCTTGGAATTGAGGTTTTACAGTCTGATCAAGGCATATTTATCTCTCAGAAAAAATATGCAGGAGATATCTTAAAAAAATTCAAAATGAATGAAGCTAAACCAATATTGACTCCTGGCGAGGAAAATTTGAAGTTAACAAAAGAAGGAACAGGTGGACCTGTAAATCCGACATACTTTAAGAGTATAGTTGGAAGTTTGAGATATTTGACTTCTACAAGACCAGACATTACTTTTAGTATTGGTTTGATTAGCAGGTTTATGGAAAATCCACGACAGTCACATTTACAAGCAGCAAAGAGAATTTTGAGGTACATTAAAGGTACTCAAGGAGATGGAATTCTTTATTCGTCTGGTGATCCAGTTGAACTTTTTGGGTTCACAGACAGTGATTGGGCTGGTGACACAGTTCAACGGAAAAGTACTTCTGGGTATGCATTTTTTACTGGATCTGGTGTGTTTTCTTGGAGTTCAAAGAAACAACAAGTAGTTGCATTATCTACAGCGGAGGCAGAATATATTGCAGCAGCAAACAGTGCTACGCAAGCATTATGGTTAAGGAGGATGCTTGGGTTTCTTCAACATAAACAAAATGGTCCGACTACAGTATTTTGTGATAGCAAATCAACTATTGAATTGACAAAGAATCCAGTGTTTCATGGACGGAGCAAACATATCGATATCAAGTTTCACTTTATACGTGAATTGGTTCGAGACAAGGAGATTGCAATTAACTATTGCAAGTCTGAAGATCAGGTGGCGGACATTTTCACGAAGGCATTGAAGATGGAGACATTCGTGAAATTGAAAAAGCTTTTGGGCATGATTAATCATGCAGATTTAGTTTAAGGGAGGCAAATGTAGGATTAAACTAAATCCTATTTAGATTGGTATTTTAATTAGTTGTTGTTTTGTTTTAGGAAACAGAATTGTAAAAGGATTATTGGTCAAATCCTTGTTAGTTTTAGTTAGTTTCTTAACCTATAAATATATGGGTTGGTTAAGTTATTTTTAGTAGAACAAAAACAATAGGAATAAGAGAGAAGGCCGACGCCTACTGGAGCTAAAAAAACCTTTCGGTTTTTCGTCCAAGAAATAAATTTGATTACCTCCAAAAATTGTTTTTCTCGTTTTTTGTGCAATACTATATTGCTTTCTTGTGTGATCAATTAATTCCTTGTTTTTATCTTTGATTAAAAGCCTTACGGCTTATTTTCCTTTTGCATCTTTATTGTGTTTTGGTTAATTAAATAAAATCGATCCTACAACATTTTTAATTTTAAAATTCTCTACCACAATCTACTACTATACATCTTTCCAATTGAGTTAAAACAAAAAACAGGTCATTGAAAGCGTAGACTATATAATTCTTTTTAGAAATTTATTTTTCTTCCAAAAACATAAGGCTATATATTCCCTAAAATTTAAGATTTTTTATTTTTCTATTCTTTTTGCTATAATCTGTTAATTTATACATTGTCTATTGAATTGAAAATAAAACAAATTTTTAAAACGTGTGTATATATTTTTTGAGGAATTTTATAAAAATCTTATAAGACTTATTAAGAATTACTTGAATCCGAGAGAGAGTTGCAGATGAATTACAGGAATTTATTGGCAGAAAAAAATTAATAGTTAATTTATCTTAATAGACTATGCATGAGTAATCCAGTGAGTAAGAACTAAGAAGGCTAAAGTATGTGTTGTCTTCGATAGATTAGTCTTAGTTTTATTTTGTACTAATTGAACCCTAAAGGTTTTTTTTTAGTGTAATTTAGATTTAATTTTTCAATTCACTATTATTGTTATTTTATTAAAAGTTAGAGTTTAGTACAATTTTCAGCACTTAACTTTTTCTCGTGGGACGACCCTCATATCTATATTATTTGTTATGGACACGTACACTTGCGTTTATTCATTCTATTCTACACAACACTTCACCAAATTCAAAGACACAATTTTCTAGTGAAAAATTAAGTGGAATTTTAAAACAATAAGAACTGGGAAGCTGCATGCTACAATGCATATATGAAATATGGGATTGTGCATGCTAATCTATTATGAATTTATGATACAAGTACTATACTTGAAATTAGATAAGCATAGAGTTTGACGACCACAATTGTTCTTGCAGTCTTCATGTGTTGCACAGCCAAAACTGCGCCCCATAAGTTTCCTTGAGATAGTTTTCTTCAATGGTTGAACTTGATCATCCACTGCTTTCATTTCTGACAAATGATGAAACTGCATATATACAAAAATTTCAAATATGAGAAAATTAAAAAGGCATAGTATACTAGTGATTTGTTATTTCCATTTCATCTATGCATACATATACATATATAAACACATACACACACACACATATATATATATATATATATATATGCTTAGGTATAGTAGACCTACTAATTGAATGCTGAGCATATGATATATCGGCTTTTTGTGAAATACTCGTTTGGTCTCGAGTTCCAAATATATCGTAAATTAAACCGGTGCTGACTATTGACAAATAGCTAACCTGCAATAAATGAATGAATAGAAAAAGTATAGTAATACAATGAATGATTCAGTATCGAATACTGGTAATAATTAATATTAGCAAAAGAACGTTGACTTGTGCTTCCAAACATCTGATCCAAAACAGGTTGAATTAATAACTTAATTTAACTAAGTAGAAGAGAATTAGAGAACTAAAGAGAGAATTACAAATTATGATAAAGATTAGAACCATTAGGAGATGATGAAGCCATCTAGCTCCCTGTTATGTTCAATGCTTTTGGGCTACCTACAACTTTAGCTGAATTTGTATAGATGGCTGCATAAATAAGTGCATAATAATATGACAGTTTTTCTCTTGGAAAAGACTATGCATGTAATTGATGTTATGTTAAACAAACATTGTGAATCCGGAGATTGTTTCTTCAAGATTTGCCAGCAGGCGAATCTTGGGCATAATCATTTGTTTTTACAAAAATTAAATTTGGCGAAAGTTAAACCTAGCTTGTATTTACAGCATTTGCCGGCTGAGATTTTTCATTAAATGTTTAGTATTTGATTGTCCAAACACAAATGTTTTTAATTATATTGCCAAGATGATGAGAATTTTTTTTTTATTGTAACCATTAATGTACCATGTTATTAAATATACAGCCAGCCAATCATTGAAAAAAAAGGGGGGAAAACAAAGGTTCTTTATAGTTTACACTTGGACCTTAATTAAGTTATTTTCCTCCACTTTCCTGTTTTTATAGTACATGAACCTAAAATACGTTCACAATATAGCTCGAGTGATTTTATAGAACTTTAAGCGTTTTCAAACATATTTTGTTCGGATATATACGTATTTACCACTTTAAGCTCGCATAATCGAGAGAAGCAAATTTAGTATCATCATAATTTTTTTGGAAACACATTGAACAATTAAAATAACTCATATACATGTAGATTGAAGGGAACGTTTAGATTATAGGTGGCAAAATTACCCGCTACCCATTACCCGCCCTTAAAATTACCCGCCCAAGCCCGCAACATTTTGGCAACGGGTATTATTGGGTAGGGTAATAATGGGCGCGGGTAATATGCGGGCGGGTATCAGGGTACCCGCAGGTACCCTCATACCCGCTATAAATGGGTATTAACCGGTACTTAGCGGGTATCAACGGGTACCTAGCGGGTATTAACGGGTACCCTAAGCGACCCTCATTAATTACCCTAAATTATCCTCATTAGTTTTCAAGTGAAAAAAGAAAAAAAAAGGAAAGAGTGACACATTTTACACATAGTACACATATTTTCACACACTACACATTTTTATAAATACTACACATATTTTACACATAGTACACTTTTTTATCACACTACACATATTTTACACACACATTCACACACTACACATATTTTCACACACTACACATATTTTCACACACTACACACATTTTCACACACTACACATATTTTCACACACTACACATATTTTACAAATATTACACATATTTTCACACATTACACATATTTTCACACACTACACATTTTTTCACACACTACACATTTTTTCATACACTACATACATTTTCACACACTACACATATTTTACACACACTACACACATTTTCACACACTACACATTTTTTCATACACTACACACGTTTTCACACACTACACATTTTTTCATACACTACACATTTTTTCATACACTACACATATTTTACACATAGTACACACATATTTTCACACACTACACATATTTTCACACACTACACACATTTTCACACACTACACATATTTTTCACACACTACAAATATTTTCACATACTACACATTTCTTCATACACTACACACATTTTCACACACTACACATATTTTACACACACTACACACATTTTCACACACTACACATTTTTTCACACACTACTCACATTTTCACACACTACACATTTTTTCACACACTACACATATTTTACACATACTACACACATTTTTACATACTACACATATTTTCACACACTACACACATTTTCACACACTACACATTTTTTCACACACTACACATTTTTTCACCCACTACACATTTTTTCACCTACTACACACATTTTCACACACTACACATATTTTACACACACTTCACACATTTTCACACAATACATATTTTTTACACATAGTACACACATTTTCACACACTACACATATTTTCACACATTTTCACATAGTACACACATTTTCACACAGTACACACATTTTCACACACTACACATATTTTACACATAGTGTGTGAAAATGTGTGTACTATGTGAAAATGTGTGTAGTGTGTGAAAATATGTGTAGTGTGTGAAAATATATTAGTGTGTGAAAATGTGTGTAGTGTGTGAAAAAATGTATACTATGTGTAAAATATGTGTAGTGTGTGAAAATGTGTGTAGTGTGTGTAAAATATGTGTAGTGTGTGAAAATGTGTGTAGTGTGTGAAAAAATGTGTAGTGTGTGAAAATGTGTGTACTATGTGTAAAATATGCGTAGTGTGTGAAAATATGTGTACTATGTGTAAAATGTGTGTACTATGTGTAAAATATATGTAGTGTGTGAAAAATGTGTGTACTATGTGTAAAATGTGTGTAGTGTGTGAAAAAATGTGTAGTGTGTGAAAATATGTGTAGTGTGTGAAAATGTGTGTAGCGTGTGAAAATATGCGTAGTGTGTGAAAATGTGTGTACTATGTGTAAAATATGTGTAGTGTGTGAAAATGTGTGTAGTGTGTATAAAATATGTGTAGTGTGTGAAAATGTGTATACTGTGTGAAAAATATGTGTAATGTGTGAAAATGTGTGTAGTGTGTGAAAAAATGCGTAGTGTGTGAAAATGTGTGTAGTGTGTGTAAAATATGTGTAGTGTGTGAAAAAATGTGTGTACTATGTGTAAAATATGTGTAGTGTGTGAAAAAATGTGTGTAGTGTGTGTAAAATATGTGTAGTGTGTGTAAATGTGTGTAGTGTTAGAAAATGTGTGTACTATGTGTAAAATATGTGTAGTGTGTGAAAATGTGCGTAGTGTGTGAAAATGTGTGTAGTGTGTGAAAAAATGTATAGTATGTGTAAAAACTGTGTAGTGTTGTGTTGGGTTGGACTCGCCGGTTAAGGGTTATGATTGTCACCCCTTTTAACTAATACCCATATTACTCTATGAAAGTACCTCACTACGGGTACCCGCAACTACCCGCAAACTACCCGTGAATTACCCTGTAACTACTCATAATTTACTACATTACCCGCAGGTACCCACAAATTTATTATTACCCGCCCAAACCCGCCCATCTACAAAATAGGGTAGGAGCGGGTAGTTGCCCCTTTTTTCAATACCCGTTAACTACCCGCTCACTACCCGCCCAAACCCGCCCAATTGCCACCTATAGTTTAGATTAATCTATATTAAGCATGATTTTGAAACATAAACTTTTTGTACTATCATCTTTGACAGAAGTAAGACTAATAAAATGATTTATCAAAAAAAATGATTTATCATTTTGTTTATCTTGCTAACAAGTAGTATTTTGAAAGCCTGGTCGGACCAGCTACTTTGACTAGACACTGATCTTTGATTCAATTCATTTTTATTTCAAAACCATTTTTTTAATGAATCGGTTGAAACTTGAGTTTGACCGGTTAATTCAGTCAAAGCACGAATTTGATCGGTTAACCCAATTTTTTTTTTTCAATTTGACCTTTGAGTTTTGGGTTTTATGTTAGTTTTGAATTTTGTACAATAACAATACAAAAGAATGGGTTTATTGTTATCTTTTGGGTTTGCAAATTTTATTTTTTGGTTTTAAATTTTGGGTCCTATATTAATATATATGTGTGGGTGTGTGTATATATATAGGCCAGTTGCTACTTTTTATGAATAAAGCTTTATTTTTTAATCTATTTTCTAACCAATTCAAAATTAACAAATCAATAAATAATAAATATGTGGAATACTATTATTTTAAATTATTTGTTCAAAGAGTAAAGACTGATATAAAAAAATTACACAAATCTTGAGACATTTTGTGCATCTTTTCTTTTATTTTAGAATTATTGTATTTAATATTAAATAGTATCTAATAGTTAGATGTATTAATCATGTTTTATTAATATAATATATTTTAGTTGTAATTTAGTAAGTATGTTAATTAGATAAAGTGTTTTTTTTAATTATTAATATATTATAATTTAATTTATTTATGAAGCCATAATGACGTCTTCCAATTTTTTCGTCCGCTCTAACATTGACTTTTTGACTCCTTAGACTAAACGGTTCATACTTTGATTTGGTTTTCAAAATATTGGTTACAAATAACAATATTTGTTACGTGACACTAAACTATATCATTTTTAATCATAAAGAGTGTCAAACTAATAAATGGTGTTACTTTTGGGACAGATAAAAAATAAATAGGCAAATGACCCAATCCAATGATACCTCAACTTAGAGGTATGCAACATTTTGATGCCCAATTTTAAAAAAGTTATATTTTAGTATTTTAATTTAGATGTTGTCACAAAAATTATCTTAACTCAATTTCCATTCATCTGATAAATAACATCATTTGTTAGGTTACACTGTCTAGTGTTCATCATAAAAAATAACGTCATTTTGTACCACATTACTAATTTATGTTGCTATTTGTCTATAAATTATATAAAATGACCTTTCTAATATTTTTTAGCTTTTTAGTTTTTTTGCCATAGTCTATAATTTTATAAGTTGATCATGAGATTGGGACAAAAAATAAACCACTCAAATAATGTAATAGATAGTTTTTCAAGAATTGAATTTTTTTTGCTCAAGAGTTCATGGTTGGAACTCATAAATATTGAGATTTTTGAAATTTATTTTAATATTTTTCCATAGTCTTTTATTTTACACGTTTGCCTACTGAATTAAGAATGAAAAACAAACTATTAAAAGCATGCATAGATAACTTTTGGAGAAATCATTGTTTTTGGCAATTTCAAACCATTCAATTTGGACGCAAATGGGCAATCCTTAACTTATAAATACCTTACATTGAGGACCTCAAATCATGACATAATCAAGGCCACAACACTTGGCAACAATAGGAGCTCAAGACTTTTATTTTTCATTTTCTTTTCATTTTATTTTCTTTTTAATATCTTGTGTTGTTTTAATTTTAATAATGCTCTAATATAGTTGTTAAACCTAGGGATAAGATGTAGTCGAATAATATATAATTGTTTAATTTATTTACGGATTAATCTAATTTTGTGTTTATTTCAATTATGCCATGTAAATTTGATTTGTCTTTAATGCTTGTGGAAAATTAATCACTTATTACATGATTTGTGGTTTGGTTTCATAAGGAGAGTTGAGAATTGAATTATATTGAGAATTAAATTACCATATGTTTGAGCCATTGAGATACCTTAGTGGTTAGTGAGTTAGCATCCCAACATCAAGATCAAGAGTTCAATTCTGATTTTTTGGGAATGCATGTGAGGGTATGTGTGTTTAAAAAAATAAAGTTACCATATGTTTGATTGCTAAAGGCACGATTTTGGGAGGAGTTCTATATTAATTAGTACATACTTCTATTTATCAAATGCGTATCAAATATTATTCAAATTAGATTTTAAGAGGAAAAAGTGAACAAAAGATAATTTGAAACCGAAATTATAATATTTAGGATGAATTTTTTTTTTTAGAAAATGAGAATAAAAGCAAAATGAATTAGCAAATTGAAAGACGATTGAAATAATTTATCAATTATTTTTTTATGGTGTTATCTCCATGCACACTTGCGTTTATTGTATTCTATCACAACATTTAACAAAAGAGTACTGGCCACCTGGAGTTGCGTTAGGGTACTTTGGGGCTGGAGATCAGGGGTTACATTTTCCCTCCCTTTGTTTGCCCTTGTCTCTAGTGTTCCAATGCACATGCTAGTGGTTCTAAGTCTATGCAAAAGGCATCAGCAAGAGTTTCGGATCCAAAACGTCCCAGGTTGCGGCATAGATTAGGGATGATTCGTGTAATAGTGTTGGATTTGTAATAGATTAGGAATTGGAACGAGAATTTCCCTTAAAAAAAAAAGTGAAAGACATGATTTTCAAGTGCAAATTTAAGTGGGAAGTTTAAAACAATAACCATTTATTCACGAAAAGAAATTAACTTGTATGCTCATGATATATCCTTGGTTGCACACCATTATTATGAATACAAACAGTAAAAGCATATATATATATATATGTGTGTGTAGAGACAACAATTTCACTCAAAACATAGGGTGACTTGCGTGGATTAATTACTCACGAATGGGTAATAAACACAAACAGTATGCAATTAGTGAGTAATTAATTCACGTCATTTACTCTATATTTTCACTGAAATTTTTTATTTTATATATCATTACTAATATTATATGTGGGATTCTGCAGTAAATCAATGCAATTCAACACAAAAACTATATCCTCCAATAAATAGGCATTGATATGGACCACAAGTTTTCTTGCAGTCTTCATCATTTTTACAGGGATCACAGCTCCCTAAAGCTTTTCTTGAGATTATTTTCTTCAAGGGTTGATCATTCACTGCTATCATTTCTGGGAATGATGAAACTGCATACAAAATTTCAAATATATATGAAAAAATTAAAAAGGCCTAGTGATTAATTTGGTATTTCCATTTCATCTATGTACATTATCTACTAAAAACAGGAAAAATTAATATCTTAATTTAAGTAAGTAGAAGAGAACTAATAAAAGAGAGACTTACATAAAAGAGAGACTTACAAATTATGATGAAGATTAGAACCACTGCGAGATTAATACGTTTAAATGAGGCCATGATCTCTATGCATGTTATGTTCAATACTTAATTTGTACTACAATTTTAGCTGAATTTATAGAGATGGCTGCACATAATTAAGTGCATAGTAATGTGACTACTTTTCTCTTGAAAAAAACTATGTAATTGATGCTATGTTAAACACACATTGGTGAATCCGGAGGTTGTTTCTTCAAGATTTGCCAACAGGGTGCTCTTGGGCATAATCATTTGTTTTGACAAAAGTTAAATTAGCAAAAGTTAAACCAATATTTACAGCGTTTTACGGCTGGGTTTTTTCGTTAAATGTTTATCATTTGATTGTCCAAACATTGCAAGATGACAAGCGTGCCATGATTTTATCGTTTTCATATATTCTGGGAATTTGTTTAGTTCATGGGCAAAAATGAAGGAGATCAAATTCTCTGTCTAAAATTATCTTTTTCATATTCTATTTAATGTACAAAATGATGTAGTTTAGGTAAAATTAGGGATTAAAAAAATAAATATCACTAAAATCATTTTACAATTGTTAAACTCTAATCAAAGAATGAGTGAACTCTACGACTAGTTTAATTTTGGACATGATAAGATAGAGATAATTTTGGATAGAATATCGCAACTCAAAACTAAGGGTCTGTTTGATAAAATTGAAATCTGAAAATTGAAATCTAAAATTTGAAATTTGAAATAAAAAATAATAAGTGTTTTAATACTAAAATAATTAAACTTGTTTGATAATTAAACATATTGATCTGATAACTGAATGGCAAATAGTACGATTTTTTTAATTAATTATTTTTTTAATAAATGTGCAATATATTACTTTTCAAACAACAAATCAAAATTATTAAAAAAACATATATAAAATATAATTTTATAAAAAATAAAAAAATTTAAAATTAGTAATTTTGAATATAAAATACTGTCATAAAAATGCATATATTTATGAACTCTACATATTAATGGTTTTCTAATATATTGGATGTTATTTTTTAAAAATTGTAAAAATATAACTTCTAATTAATCAAAACTTGATTGAAATAAAAAAAGAAAGACAAAAAAGATTAATCAAATTGTAAAACATAAATTTTTTTATTAAATCAAGTATCTTCAATAAAAAATATTAAAAAATATAAAAAAAAGTATATTGAATAAAATGTGTTCTATTATATTAGATGTTTTTGTTTAACAATTTTAAAAATATAATTTTTAATTAACCAAAACTTGATTTAAATAAAAAAGATAAGGTAAAAAACGCTAATCATGTTATAAAACATATTTTTTTTTATCAAATCAGGTATATTAAATAAAATATTAAAAAATAGAAAGAATATTTATTGAATAAAAAATATTAGCATATAAGAGGAAGAAAGAAAAAATAATAAATAAAAATATTAAAATATAGAAGTAAAAAGGAAATTGAGATGGTAAAAGATATTAAAGAGATATTGTTAATATTTACGGTATATTAAATTTTATTTTAAAGATTACGTTTGAGCGTATTGTGAAATTAAGTGGTAAGCTAGATTTTATTTCTTAAAATTATAGAAGAAGTTTGCCTACTTTTTCAGACACTCAATTCATTAAAATATCAAACTTTTAGTTATCAAACAAAGTCAATTGGTCAAGGTTTGAAGCAATTAATTTTCAAATTTAAGTTAATTTATCAGGCATGGCCTAAGGCATTATGTGCATTAAATTCTATATATAAATCTAAAGGGATCTGAATTTTGTTATTGAAATGGATTCATTTGTTTTAATACAGACACAGCAGGGGAAAGTTAAAAGTATTCATGGAACATTATTAGAAATCTTGAATTGTTTCAACAAGTGCTGGCAAATAAAACATTTCAACAATGCTTGAGAGAAACACATATTCTAATAATAGATAACCTAGAATACCATGGAAAACAAATTGGATCATCTCTTCTTTTTTTTTTTAAACTGACAAACTTCGTACATCGACCGATCGACGAAGATGTCAACCCCACATATTTATTAATAATTAGAGAAAAATTAGCATGCAATCCAACTATGAATAGTTCATGTTACATGTTAAAACACAAGCGAATGTAATAGTTCATATTACATGATCCAACCTAAAAAAAATGTTAAAACGTGATCTGATATTGAATTACATCTTCCCTCACCATCTCTTTAAAGTTGTGAGGTTCTAATTTATAAACCCCAATATATGTCTTTGTAACCTCATCTTGAGATCTTGTAAAATTGTGGAGTAATGATCAATATTTTGAAAATCCGGTCTAAGTGTGAATCGAACAAGCTATTGGGTCATTAGGTCAAACGGGTCGAACCGGACGAGAAAACGAATGATATCATCATGACGTTATAAATAAATTTAAATTATAAATATATTTATAATTGGAAAAATCTATATCCAAATATAAATATTTATTAAATTATAACTAAAATACATAAAATACAGTTAATTCATCTAAATATTAGCATTATTTAATATCAAACATAATAATTCTAAAATAAAGAAAAGATAAAAAAATGTTTCTAAACTGTTGAAATTTTATTTTATTTGAGCATTTATTCTATCATCAAATTATTCAAAATATACTAAATCACATATATATTATTTATTAATTTATTTAAATTAAGTTTGTGTTGAGAAAAGTTTAGTTTTATTCATATAAAATAGCAATAGGGTCATATATATATATATATATATGTATGTATTGATATTGAATCTAAAATGAAAAAAGTAAAATATATAATTTATAAACATATAGGGCCATATATTTTAAATTTGAAAAAAAATTTGAAGAAAACATAAACTTTAAAACTCAAAGTAAAGAAAGACAAATTTAAAACTAACATAAAGACCATCCTAATGTTGAAGCCCCAAAGGTAAAAGAAAGAAAAAAAACTAAACCGATCAATTCAGATTTTAACTAGTTTAGCCGATCAAACAAAGATTTTGACTGATTTAACTGACTTTTTGTAATTTCGGTTTTTATGAAAAAATCGGATCGGACCATATACCGATCCAACCGGTCAAACTGGCCCGTTCAATTTTAACAACATTGGTCATGATCACCTCAATGCTACATGGCTAAAACAAAATTTACCCACTTAAGCAAGAGATGCAATTATAGTAGATAAATTAAATTTTCATTCTTTCAAAAGATGTAATAGTATTAATCGTATCACTTAAATTTTTGCTGTCGTTAACTGTATTTTTTATAAGGTGTCATCACCTCATGGCCCCTTATATATTTTTGACAATTCATTTCTAAAATGGGATGTAATTTAACCCTTTTTCTGTTTACAGAATTGAGACTGCCGTTCTGAGTGGACGGGGTTTGTCAACTAAAGAAAATTGTAAACACATTTTTTTTAAGTTAAATTGCCAAGATGACGAGAAAAAAAAAATTAACTGCAAACATTGTAACTTTTTATTAAATACACAGCTACACAATCATTGAAATTGGAGGGGGGGGGGGGGAGGGGGGATTGGGTTTGGGACGTTTTCAAAAGCTCGAGTATGATGCTTAGGTGTTTTCAAACATATTTTGTTCGGATATATGTGTATTTACCACTTTAAGCGCACATAATGGAGACGAGCAAACTTGGCATAAGAGGCAGATCACTCAAGATTTAAAAATTTGTATTATGTTTTTTGAAAAAAATTAAAATTTTCAATTGAATTTTAAAAAAAATTATAATTTTACCTCCCAAAAATTAGAATATAAATTTTACTAATAGTACTATATAATTTTGCCCCCCAACCATAATTTCTGAATCCGCCACTGCTTGGCATCATCATATTTTTACTAGAAAGTCATTGAACAAAATAGGGAGAATTATCAAAATAGTTACCCACATATTGTAAAAAAAATATTTTATTATTCACATTAAAAATAATGCATTTTATCACTGATATTTAAATAATACACCAAATTATTCATCAATCAAACACTATTAATTAGTATTTCATCACTGACCAGAATTGCATTTTCCTCGGAATTTTAAGACAATAACCATTTCTTCAAACACGAAAATAACATCTCATACATCCTTCATTAATTGCACACGATTAATTATTATGAGTACAAAAGTAAAAACAAGGAATTGCAGCAGCTATTCCCATAGATGTATCATCAATGGAACTGTGCATGTTAATTAACATCGTTTATTCGCCATTCAAAATACTAGAGTCTAACACACAAATAACTAGTGTTACTAACAATCAAAGCATCCATTGGACCACAAATTGTCTTTGCATATTTTATCACTTCCACGGGGAAGACAGCCTTCAAGGGTTGGTCCTGCATTGCTTTGATTTCTAGCATTGATAAAACAGCATTTAAAATTTCAAATATGAGAAAATTAAAAAGGGTTACTGGTGTTATTTACATTTAACTATATATACAACAGCAGCAACAATTAGGTATTTTATCTTAATACGTGATATTAGCTATATAGATCATACTTTGTAATCATATTTTATTTTTATTTGATTTTAATGATGAGTATATGATCTACCGAAAACAGGTAGACTTTAATAACTTCATTTGACTAAAGTAGAAAAGAACTAAGGTTCTGTTTGTTTGTTTAGAAATAGAATTGAATTAGAATTAGAATATTATAGAAATGTAATTCAATGAATTGAAAGTCTAAAATGTTTGAATTCCTTTGTTTGGCAAAACAACAAAATTCATATAGAATTGAATTATAACTCCAAATCCTTTGTTTGAAAGTTTAAAAAATATATGAAATTAGATTTCACTGATAATTAGAATTGATAAAATAATTTATTTTTAATCCTTTGTAGACATTTTTTCACACAGTACACATATTTTACACACACTACATACATTTTCACACACTACACATATTTTACACATAGTACACACATTTTCACACACTACATATTTTTTCACACACTACACACATTTTCACACACTACACATTTTTTCACACACTACACATATTTTACATATAGTACACACATTTTTTACACACTACACACTACACCCATTTTCACACACTACACATATTTTACGCACACTACACACATTTTTACACACTACACACATTTTCACACACTACACGTATTTTATACATAGAACACACATTTTCACACACTACACAAATTTTCACACACTATATATATTTTCACACATTACACATTTTTTCACACACTACATATACACATATGTAGTGTGTGAAAATGTGTGTAGTGTGTGAAAAGATATGCAGTGTGTGAAAATGTATGTACTATGTGTAAAATATGTGTAGTGTCTGAAAATATGTGTAGTGTGTGTAAAATATATGTAGTGTGTGAAAAAATGTGTAGTGTGTGAAAATGTGTATAGTGTGTGAAAACGTGTGTAGTGTGTAAAAAAATGTGTAGCATGTGTAAAATGTATGTAGTGTGTGAAAAAATGTGTAGTGTGCGAAAATATGTGTACTATGTGTAGTGTGTGAAAATGTGTGGTGTGTGAAAATGTGTGTATTATGTGTAAAATATGTGTAGTGTGTAAAAATTGTGTAGTATGTGAAAATGTATGTAGTGCATGTAAAATATATGTAGTGTGTGAAAATTTGTGTAGTGTGTGAAAAAATGTGTAGTGTGTGAAAAAAAAGAAAGAAGTGAAGGCGATGCAAAAGAGTTTTAAGATCCAAATTTAATTTTGGCTCGATAAGAACCCGAGTATTGACCCATTCTATCTTGAATTAGAATTGGAAATATCTACCATGAGGAAAGAATTGAAACTGCAGAATTGGACCATTATAGAATTGTAAATGAATTCAAAATTCAAAATTTATTTTGTAAACAAACATAAGAATTAGAATTGGACCCCTCAATTCTAATTTTGAGGTCCAATTCTAAGCAACCAAACACAGTAAAGCGAAACTTACAAATTATGATGAAGATTAGAACCACTACAAGATTAATACGTTTAAATGAAGCCATTTCGATGTTGTCTTCAATCAATGGCGGATGATTGGGGGTGCGTTTGGGAGGGGGGGGGGTGCAGCCGCACCCCCAAGAATTTTAAATTTTCTTTATATAGGTGATTTATTATTTTTTTAAAAAAATATATATTTTTGCACCTCCAAACTTTTAGACCAATATGTTTAACTATTGGTAAAGCCCACTAATTTTATTTTGTTAGATTTATTACTTGTGAATTAAATCTATCCAATACTTTTAGAATTCATATATTTTTAGCCCACTTTTGTACATTAAATTTATTCACTATTTTTATAATATTCATATACTTTTGGCCCACTTTTATATATTATATTCTTTTAGGGTTTCTTTTTCATTATCAATTACCTTTTACTCTTTTTCTTTTAATCGACTCAAAAAATTTCTTGTACACCCTTCAACAGAAAAAGCGTCTTTCTCATACGTCAAAGTCATATAAACAGTTAAGTTTAGATTTTTAATTTTATTTCAAAATTTTTTTTTATCTTATTGTATAAAGTTTCAAATATTTTGATACAATTTTTTGTTTAACTCATTATTTTATTTCTTTCAGGTTATTGCTTATACTCATTCGTTAATAATGCCCCCTAAAACAATCGATAAAATATAAATTGCATCTTATATGTATTTTATTTTAGATATTATTTTAATTTGAGAAGTTGTCATATTTTAAAATTACTGTATTCATATACACGGTAGTTCATGTTTGCATTCCCCCCCTCCCCCCCCAAGATAATATTTCTGGATCCACCACTGTCTTCAATGCTTTCATTAAATGCTCGGTAATAATTTGATTGTCCGAACACATGCTTTTAATTAATTAAATTTTCAAGATGATGAGAAAAACAAATTCTTGTGTATCTAATTACTTTTTGAACCCTCAGTTTGAATTGTGTTGCAAAAATGGTGCTCAAGTCATTTTCTATCAATTTGTTAAGGAATATCGTTAGTCATTTGATACAAAACAACATCGCTTTAAATGATGAATAATTTCATTTTGTAACTAGTGGTGTTACTTGTTACATGGATAGAAAATAAGTGGGTAAACTACACAAATCATCACTTAACTTAGGGGTAGATTTTGAATTTATCTCTTAACTTTAAAACGTTCTATTAATTTCAGTCCCTCATCTTGCATTTTGAGTTTTAAATCATCATCGGTCTATTTTTCTTCCATGTGTAGACAGATTACGTCTCTTATATACATGTCACATAACAAACCGAAAGGCAAAATGAACCAATTTCATTTATAATTTATTTATTTCATGGTATTTGTTATTTATTTCATGATTATTGTTCATTTTCTTCATCTTTTTTGTCATGTTCTACGCACGTGAGAGGCGTAATCTTTCTAAACATGGACGAAAAATAGATCGAGGATAATTTAAAACTCAAAATATAATATAAGGGACTAAAATGGAACGTTTTGAAATTGAGGGACAATTTTGAAATTAACTCCTAAGTTAAGGAACAATTGACGTAATTTACCCAAATTAAGTTGAAACTAAAATTCAAATTGAAAAACCAAAATGTAACTTTTTCAAGATTGGGGATCAAAACGATATTTACACCCAAATTAAGGGACTATTAAGGTTATTTAACATGTTTTTTTAGCAATTGATTTTAGAAAAAAATTATTTTAATATTTCAATTTGAATTTTGTTATGGAAATAATTTTTAATTTATTTTTCATCCATCTAACAAGTAATATGTCTATCATATGATACTAGACAATATCTTTTTGAATCACAAATAAGGTTAAATTACAAATGATATTACTTGTCATATATATGTAAAATAAATTGAGCACTATTTATGTAATAAAATCTAAATTAAGAAATCAAAATAAAACATTTTTCAATACCAAGTTCAACAAATTAATAGTGCAAGATTATAGGCAGGACTAGCTCGGCCTGAGGGGCTATGCCCTTACCAAATTTTCCAGCGCCTTCCATAGTTTTTTCTATGTTTCAATTATGAAGTTGCCGCATGCTGCTATTTTGAACAAGAGTAGTGATATGCAAAGTGAGAAAATAGAGTGAAAATACAAAGTGAATGACTTGAACTAATTAGTGATGAATATGTAATACTTAATGGGATCAATTACTTACATATGTTTATCACCAATTGATCTATATCATTCACTTTGTATTTTTACTCTACTTATTATTACTCTTAAAGCGGGGCTTAGACGGCTTTTGGGTCTGCTGTACCACTCTGTGTACCAATTTATAAAATTGACACGTGATCTTTTATTTAGTTATCTAATTTTTAAAAATTAAACTAAAACTCTAACCAAATGATTAGTGAACTCTAAGAGATAATTGATTGTATACGTGTCAGGTTTTATAAAGTAGTACATAGAGTGGTACAGAAAACCTATTGCCAGCTTAGACCCACCATTTTTAAAGGTTGTGCTAGTACCAATGAATAGTGATTTTGTTCAAAACAAAATTAAAGAAATGTTCAAATAGTGTTTAAGTTTATTTCATATACTAATCTAATCCCTAGGCTATTATATCGGAAATTTGATTTTAGGAAAACAAAAAGAATTTGATTTCTAAAATTCATATTATCCATAGAAACTCAGCTAGAGAAATGAGCAATCGAAAATGAGTAAATCATGCAACGTTTTAATTGAGAAGGATATTTTCTAACAATTGAATATGAACAAATATTTTAAGATTTTCAATAGATATAACGTAAAATACATCTATTTTCTTTTCGTTGTACGAGCACCACGAAAACCAAAACTTCATAAAGTGTCAAATAATAGTGTAATTGTGTATAATTATACATTTTTATTATTTGAGTTTTTACTGCTAATAAACTAAACTGAATCTCTCAATATCTTAACTTAATTTCAAGTTTTAAATTTTTAATTATTGTTTTTACCTCCAAACCATGCATTTTCATCGCTTGATGTTAATATATCTATAATAAAAATGGAAAAAGAAGAAGTTAATAAAATGAAGAAACTAAACATGATAATTAATTATAAAATGGAACCTTATTTATTATTCTTTACTTTCATCATGAACTAAGAATGGGCACCTGCATATCATGTACAAGTTAGCAATGTAAACCATAGATATTAATTTCTACTTTAAATCTTTTATTTTTCTATTACTTTTCAAACTCCTTACTAAATTTACTGTTATATCATGACACACATAATATGACTACTCTTAACGTTATCTCGTTTGCAGTTCTAACTTGTTTTACTTTTTTATTTCATTATTTCCATAGGACAATGAATCTATTATTTTAAAATTTCACTCCAAAATGAGATTGTGAACTCTAACCCTAAATGTGTGCATTGCCTTTGGCTTTTTATAGAATAGAAAAATAAAGACTCGTTTTCATTATTATGATTTGATAATTATTCAATACAATTTCATTTCAAATCCTCTAAAATTTGTGTCTTTTACAAGTATTGCTATTATTTTTTCACAAATCTATGATGTGTTGTCACATGGGTTGAGAGATTTATTCTTAGGGCACCATGCAAAGAAATGATAAGATATTCTTGAATTTCACATTAACATTTTTATAATGTTTTAGGAGAATAGGAAGTTAATTTCAAATTTTGAACACTTCCCGAAATTTGCTCGTTTATCAAGAAAACAAGGAAAGTTTCGTTGATTATAAGAGAAGAATAATGAAAAGATACATAGATTGGAAGAAATTTTCACTAATTCCCTTATTTCCTTTTTTTTTTTCGTTTTTTGTCGTTTGGCAATTCGTTTCAACCATAAGCATAGATTAATGGAAAATATTGAAAGAAATTCACCAACCAAAAATACATTCCCATATAAATGAATAGAACCTTATAATTAGCAAAGGTAGAAATCCGTGAATTAGAAGAAATCTTCATTAATTTCGTCATTTTTCTTTGTCTTTTGGCACTTTCCTTGTTGCCTTTAGTATAGAATAGAAAGAAAATGGGAAAATTTGGAAAATTGACGTCTTTTAAACCATTATTATAAAATAGAGGGTAACTTAATTTAATATATTTATCATTAAGGTATTGAAATAACTTTATTATTTTATATAATTAGAAAAATATTTTGTTATCCTCCCTAACACATACACTAACCTACTCTCAAACACTTTTTTTCTTAACATTTTTATCGCTAATTTAAACTCTTCATTTGAAAGATTTTATTTTTGTGTGGTGGCTTTAATTTTTTTTGTGATTAATTTACATTAGTGATAAAAAGTTGAAAGAAAATAATGTTGGAACTTAGATTAATGTATAAGTATTTGAGAGCATAACAAAGTTTTTTTTTATAATTATTTTAATACTCTTAATAATTAATACATTAAAATTATGTCTTATTTTATAATAATGACTCTAGAGCACTCTTTTTCAACATTTTCCCATAGAAAATATTCAAGGAAATTCACTTACCAAACCCACAAACACAATTATCCACATAAATGCATAGAACCTTAAAATTAGCAAAAGTTACAATTTAAAATCTCCATAAAACTTTTGATTTAGTTATGATACCCCATTATTTTACGCATGCTTACCTTAATTATAGACTGAAATTAAGAGCACTATATATGAACGAAAAAACAATAGCAAAAACTCAAACAAAAGCTCCACTATAACTTACAATGGCGTGGAGGAACGGAAAGGGAAAAGCACAACATCATGGAGATGCTAAGTGGGACAAAGCAGCACAGAGTTTTAGCAATATTGTCAATAAAAGCAAAGATTCAGATCATGCTGATGCTGATGCTGTTTGGAATAAAGATTCACGTTATGCATGGCCTGGGATGAGCCAAGATTCACATATAGCATGGGGAAAACGTAGAGTTGAGCAGCGTCAACGGACACAATTGTTTTTCGAAAATAATAGCCATTGGATGTATGATGCAGCGAAGATGGAGGACAGATTGGTAAGGCCGAGTAATATGAGTTCAGAAGATATTCATAACCGTCTTGTTCACCGCGATAGTGATCAACAAGTTGGTTATTGTGCTGATATTTTTGATGTTTTTGGTGTGCAACAATATAGTGAAATTCCAGATGAATATGCATACAGACCCCCTAAGCATAAGTAGAGGAATTATTAAACATACATATGATTATGCGTGAATTTAAGAGATTGAATAAATAATTGATTGTCTTTTCAATCATGGGATTAATTAGTAGTACTAGTTTATATATCTCAAAATAATGAAATAAAGTTGAGAATTTCTAGAATTTGATCATTTCTTGTTTTTGATTTATCAATTCTTGTTGGTTTTGATTGTTTTGATATTTTGATTCTGGACCGGTGTTTAATTGAATTAATTGTAAAATTTATTTTTATAGTATTTGATGGAATTATGATGTCTTAGTTTAAAAAAAGGAACAAGATGGAAATATTGGTTTTATTAAGCAAGCAATTACCACATCAAAACAACAACTAAAGTAAACACAAATTTTAACTTTATGAATTTTAATTTGTAATAATCTTGCATATAGTAATGAATTAATAGATTTAGACAATTAAATTGAACTTTTAGAATATTGAATAATTGAATGTTAATGTTGTAATGATTTGATTTTCATCTCATTTTTTTTTTTAAAAGTTGATATTCATTGGGAGGCATATCTCTTTATAATACAATAATAATTGCTTCCATTGCACATAGTTTAATTTATTTAATGACTCTAAATATTTAGAAAGAAACTAGTAGAGAAATTAAACATATAAAATAATGCTACAATCTTAAATTCATGTACGTTTAATTCCTTTTTACAAATTTTAGACAAACATGCTAAATCTATTATTCTCAATACTTAGAATAAGAATTAAACGTGCATGTTAAATTCATAGATTTTGCATGTTTGTTTTTTTAATTAAAAAATTCTCCTACATAAAAACCTATAAAAGTAAAATTATCAATCTATGACTTTTCATGTAAAATTTATTTTTTATGAAATGTAACTTCATATTTACTTTTTCATAATTCTCAAATCAAAATAGGTACCAGCATTTCATGTACAACATATAGTTTCCAGCATGTAGCGACACACTAGCATGCAATTTCGAAATCATTCACGTGAAACATTAATCATACATCGCCATGTGTATACTCAAAAGAATAACAACAACGTATTTATTCATAGAGCTTCGTATACGTTCAATATAATATAGCAACATAAATTTTCTTTTATCGAAATCGTATATATGCTTCCAGTAAGGAACATAAAACAACATGATTAGTCAAATATATTTATGTTTTAGAAAAACACCATAAATTCTCAAAAACTATTATATATATGTTTAATGCAAGAAAGTAAATATACTAGATTACGTTTAAAAGAACAATATACATTCAAAGTTGATTGTATTATAATTTATAATACATAATAAAAACTTGTATGCACAAATAGTAAGCCTTATTCATGTGACATATAAACTGAAAACGTATTATATACCAAATTAATTGGCACATCCAAACCAAATACGTATTATATATTAATTGCAACATAGTACATATCAACTTATTTGAAACGGATGTACATTTGTAGTATAAAGGACCTAAATTTACTTACAAAGTCATCTTTCAAACATGAAAATATATAATATCCATAATCTTACAACCATAACTTAGTATATCGTAAATCATAATTTATATTCACAATAATTTGGAAAAAAATGATTATATATAATTTAGAAAGAATCTAATATTTAGTTACTAATTATTGTAGCTGCATTCTCAAAAACTATTATATATGTTTAATGCAAGAAAGTAAATATACTTGATTACGTTTAAAAGCACAATATACATTCAAAGTTGCTTTTATTATAATTTATAATACATAATCAAAACTTGTCTGCACAAATAGTAAGCCTTATTCATGTGACATACAAACTGAAAACATATTATATACCAAATTAATTGGCGCATCCAAACCAAATACTTATTATATATTAATTGCAACATAGTACATATCAAGTTATTTGAAAAAGATGTAAATTTGTAGTATATAAAGGGTCTAAAATTTACTTACAAAGTCATCTTTCAAACATGAAAACATAATATACAAGTTATATATATAATATCCATAATCTTACAACCATAGGTTAGTATATCGTAAATCATAATTTATATTCAAAATAATTTGGAAAAAATGATTATTTATAATTTTGAAAGAATCTAGTGTTTACTTACTAATAAATTGCAGCTGCTATTGACCTACCTCCTCCTCACAAGTTTTCACGCGTGATAATTCTAATGTTTGGGAGGAGTTCTATTTATAGTTTTTAACTAGGGTATACAAGTATTGTAAATCTTGTACGTACAGTATTTATAAGTATTGTAAATCTTGTACGTAATGTATTCCATTACTTATATGTGGAGTATTTTATTCCTACTTTTTAGTTTTATTTTTTAAAAGTTTACAAGTGTTATAAATATTGTGCGTAAAGTATTTTATTCTTTTCTTTTTTTCTTTTTTTAGGTAGTAAAATTTCAACTAATTTGTATCTTAAGATTCCTAATTATTTTAAATAATTACCTGAGAAACTTAAAATTATTTAATTCCTCACACAATATTATCACTATACGCATAATTTATTAAATAATTTTTTTGCATAAAAATAATACATAAAATTTTTAATTTTATTAAAATTTCTGGGTGTTACATCTATAATAAATTTTACACAAAAATTCATGTGATATTGATTCACATATGAGACGTAATTTATATACTCTAAAATTAATCTTAAGTTATACAACAAGATCTAACGTTGTAAAATTTTTTTCATTGAGTATAGCTCAATTATCAACTGACAAAATAAAATTAGTAAACTTGCATGAGGCCGTTGAGCTATATTATAGATCAGACAACAATCAACATAGCATGCGGCTGAATGCAGAGGATGTTAATGTGATGGTGAACTGGGAGGAAGGAGAACCATCGACGATGCATAGAGTTAGTTCCTCATCGGACTTAGCTCTCCTACAAGCCATCCCTACAGAATCTGAATCTGAAGAGGATGGGATGGACCGATGGACGGAAAATAGCTACGAAGAGGAACCAGAAGATGAGCTAGGCAAGTTCCTCGAAAAAATAGAAAAATGCCGAAAACCGTCAAAGCAAACAAAGTACATGGAAGCCCTTGTCAGTCCCAAAGCTAGTGTCTTATCTGGTAGAAAGCTTAGGGAGCGGAATCCGTTCATTTGCTATTCAGAAGGTAAAAATTAGAATCCCAGGTAAATGTTATTTGTAGTTTGTGAAGGCCCCTGATTACTGGAGTTAGATCAGATTGGCCGTATGCTCTATAAGCGTGGTATTACATTGATGTATGACTGGTTGGAAATGGACTTTGAAACTTGAGGTGCTGTGAGTTTATTTATTCATGTTTGCGCGGCTGTATGCTTAAACATTGATATTACAAGTTTGGTTTCTGGCTGGTAATGGATGTATCTTGATGTTCGGAGTGCTCAACTGCCCATGTGCTGTTTGGCTAGAATTGATCTTTACTGGGCCATGGAGAGGATGCTTAACTTAATTACTTTTGTAAATCATGTTATTGTTTCTTGGCAGTGCTGTCCCTTTTGCTTGCTCCATTTGTTTGTGTTAATGCACACGTGGAGTTGGCATTTATTTTAATTGGCATTGAGTTTTTTTGGTAAATATGGAACGATCATAATTGGTAGCAGGAATCAATTAAATCAATCTATGCAAGGAAGATTGATTTGGAGATTAATGCTATCTTGGTATATATGGAGCTTATCTTGGTATTCTTAGTAATTATCAATTGGAGGTTTATCTTTGGAAAAGATAAGCATGGAAGGCACAAGGTTTCTATCTTTCTATGGAATTTATATGGAAATAATCTTAGAGATAAACATGGAAAGATTTTGTGCACTCTATAAGGATCGTTCAACCACACGGTTTTGGTGTGTGGATCTTTGATGTTTCTTTCGGTCTTCATTAGACTGTTGACACACTTCTTTGTTGGAGGTATTTGTTTAAGTGTGTTGGCTGTTAGCATCTCAATACAATATTATTGAAGGTGCAATCCTTATATTCTTGGTTGAATCTCAGTCTCGGGAGGAGGCTGCTTTGGAACTCGAGAGAGTTTAAACGTGGGCAAGGGGATCTTGCAATAACCACGGATTTCGGGAGGAGTCGCCATTGACAAGGGAATCTTGTCTTCATCGTGGGCAAGGGGATCTTGCAATAACACGGATTCCGGGAGGAATCACACAAGTCGAGGGGAGCTCGCACAATCACGTTCACGTGTGGAGTTAGGAAGAGGCGGCGAAAAAGATAAGAGGGAGTCTTACTTTGTGTTAGACTAAGTGTCTTGTAACTTTGTGAACTTAGTGGATTGTTTTATGGGTGTGGCCCCGCAGACGTAGGCAATTGCAGAACTGCGTTACCAACCTCTTGTCACTTTATTTTTTCGCATTTTAATATTGTCATTATTGCTTTTATTATTGGTGTCACACCTAGTGTTCCAACCCACTAGGGCACCTCGTATCTAACCTTGATCTTACAATTGGTATCAGAGAGGGTCGTCTTTGTTTCTTAGATGGGATCCGCAGAACTTGATCTTGATTTTTGTGCGATGGAGTCTATGAAGGAAGGAGGTTCAACAATGCGTTTACCTTTATTGGACGGCAACAATTATGTTTATTCGAAGGCTAGAATGAAAGCCTTTATCAAAGCTATTGACGAGAAAGCTTGGAAATCAATTCTGACAGGATGGAATTCCCCAGTGATTACCGACACAGTTGGTGTTACTTCTCTCAAGCTAGAAGAAAGTTGGTCCGCTACTGAAAATGCATTGGCAAACAATAATTCAAAGGCTCTTAATGCTATTTTCAATGGTGTTGATCCCAGTCAGTTCAGACTCATTTCCACGTGTGAGTCAGCCAGAAGGGCATGGGAAATTCTTCAGATCACTTATGAAGGGACGTCGGCTGTAAAGTTATCAAAGATGCAGATGCTAACTACAAAATTTGAGAGCCTAAGGATGCATGAAGATGTAAGTATTGCAGAGTTCAATGCCAAACTCTGTGACATTGCCAATGAGGCATTCGTTCTTGGTGAAAGTTTTTCCGAAGAAAAATTGGTGAGGAAAACTCTACGATCTCTGCCCCAACATTTTGCTTATAAAGTCATTGCCATTAAATAAGCAAAAGATATCTCCAAGATGAAGTTAGAAGAACTGATGGGATCTCTTAGCAAAAGATATCTTGGAGTGGACTCGAAAGCAAAGAAGGATAAAGAGATGGCTCTAAAAGCAGAAATGCAAAGGATGGATAATCATGATGAATATGACTTTGAGGAATCTCTAGCACTGCTGTCTCATAACCTTAGCAGAGTTATGAAGGGATTGGGCAGAAATATTCAAGGTGTCAAAGCTAGTGTCAGCAACATCAAAAGTGGATTATCTAGCAATAAGAAGTATAGGGAAGAAAATCATGCATCTGACCAACCTTTCAACAACAGAGGAATTCAATGTAGAGAATGTGATGGCTTTGCACATGTTCAAGTGGAATGTGCTAATACATTGAAGAAAAAGAAGAATTTTCTCAACACATTCTGGAGTGAACATAAGTCAGTTATAGAAGATGAATTTCATAATAATCATATGGCTCTTGCTTCTAAAACTGAACAATCAGACAATGGTGTTGTCAAGAATGTTACACGTAGTGTCACCGAAAATATGTCGACTTATAGTGACGAAGATGAAGATGAAATCACAGAAGAAGATATTCTTGTCGAATACAAGATCCTTTCTGAGAAATGTATGGAACTTGTTAGAGTAAATCAGCATCTTCGTACTCAAATTGGGGGTTTGAGAGATGAGAAGCTAAATCTTCAAAACTCTGCTGAAGGATTGGAAGCCAATCTGAGAGCAAGCCAGGAGGAAGTGAAGAATCTGACTAACGAGCTAAATCACATAAAGAAAAATGTCAAAATATTAAATTCGGGTTCTTCCAAGCTGGATGACATCCTCAAGACCAGTAAACCCAGTGGTGATCATTCTGGATTTGGTTATAAAAGAGAAAGTTCAATGTCACAGCCAGTGTTAATGCAAGGTAATGATTACAAAGAGAAGGGAGGTGCTATGAGTACTGCAAAGAACGTGAAGAAGTCAAATCCTCATTATTCTTATCATGCTCCTAGAGGTGAAGGTAACAGATTTATACCTATTTGCCATTATTGCAATCGTCGTGGTCATATTCGCCCTAGATGTTTTACCTATCTTACTGAATTGAGACAAGGTACTACTAGAAAGTTTTCTTCTCGCAGAGATTCATAACAGAGATGGATAAAAAAGTCCAATTTGAAGTGCAATTTTATGTATACTTCTTTGAAAGCTACCACGAATGATGAGTTGTACTTTGACAGTTATTGTTCTAGACACATGACTAGTGACGTAAAATTTTTGAAGATTATTGTGTCCGAAAGTACGGAAAAAGTGACGTTCGGTAATGGTGTCACAGCAAGTGTCATTGGAAGATGTATGCTAGATGTGCCAGGGCTACCAAAGTTGGACAATGTTCTTCTAGTAAATGGTCTAAAAGCGAACTTGATTAGTATTAGTCAGTTGTATGATCAAGATCTGAAGGTGAATTTCACTCGTGGGAAGTGCTTGGTGTCTGATCAAAACAACATATGTATCATGGAAGGAGTGAGTTATTTTGACAATTGTTATCTCATTTCTGCTTCATTTCTACTATCCTGTGTCATCAAAAGTTGGGTCATGGGAATGTCATAGAATCTGCGGATGTTCAAGTAGACGATTCTCTGGAAATAGCTGATGCTTCTGAAGTAGACGTGACACAGTTTTCAGATGAAGAAAACTCGAGTTTTTCAGCCAGTGTTCCAACCAATGTCACAAGTGGTGTTACAACTCAGAGTGCTGAGATTAATAATGTGGAAGCAACTACCTCAACTAACAGGTGGCCATTCATTCCTGTCCAGAAGAATCATTCAGCTGATGAAGTTATTGGAGATCTGAATGAAGGTATTCGAACTCGAGATAAACCAAGAATGAACTATAGAGAAATGATCCACATGGCATGTTTTACTTCATCTATTGAGCCTAAAAATGTGAAAGAAGCCTTGCTAGATGAATATTGGATTGATGCTATGCAAGACGAACTTGGTCAATTCACTCGAAATCAAGTTTGGAATTAGTTCCGTACCCCCCTAATATGAATGTCATTGGAACAAAGTGGATATACAAGAACAAGAGCGATGAACATGGAAATATCACTCGCAACAAGGCTCGATTAGTTGCCCAGGGGTATACACAAATTAAAAGGGTTGATTTTGATGAAACATTTGTGCCAGTTGATTATCTTGAGTCCATTCGTCTATTGTTAGCAATTGCATGTGTGTTGTGATTCAAGTTATATCAAATGGACGTGAAAAGAGCTTTTCTCAATGGTATTCTTAATGAGGAAGTGTATGTTGCTCAACCACAGGGTTTTGAAAATCCTCATCATCCTGAGTATGTCTACAAGTTGAAGAAGGCATTATATGGGCTCAAACAAGCTTCTTGAGCGTGGTATGAAAGACTCACGCAGTATTTATTGACAAAGGGATATGAGCGAGGGGGAGTAGATAAAACCCTTTTCATTCGCCGTGTTAAAGGTTAGTTTTTGCTTGCTCAAATTTATGTTGATGATATAGTATTTGGCTAAGTGTCACAGGCGATGGTGGATGAATTTGTTGCTCAAATGACTGAGAAATTTGAGATGAGTATGGTTGGTGAGTTTAATTACTTTCTTGGACTTCAAATTCAGCAACATAATGATGGTATTTTTTTCTGTCAAAGAAAGTATGCCAGGAATTTGTTGAAGAAGTTTGAATTGGAGAATGCTCGTTCAAGAAGAACACCTATAGGAACTCATGAGAAGATATCTAAATATGAGAAAGGGACTTCTATTGATGCGAGTCTATACAGAAGTATGATTGGTAGTCTCTTATATCTGACAGCTAGTTGACCAGATATCTGCTACAGTGTGGGTTTATGTGCTCGATTTCAAGCTAATCCTAGAGAGTCACATCTGGTGTCAGTGAAGTGAATACTCAAATATATTAGCGGGACAACTGACTATGGGATCTGGTATTCTTTTGATACAAATGCAAATTTAGTTGGATACTGTGATGCTGATTGGGCTGGAAGTTCAGATGATCGAAAAAGCACTTCTGGTGGATGTTTTTACTTGGAAAATAACTTGGTGTCATGGTTCAACAAGAAACAGAATTCTATTTCTCTGTCCACCGCTGAGGCAGAATACATTGCAGCTGGTAGTAGCTGTACCCAGCTTCTCTGGATGAAGCAAATGCTGAAAGACTATGGTGTCACACAGGATGTCATGATACTCTACTGTGATAATATGAGTGCTATCAATATTTCTAAGAATCCTGTTCAGCATTCTCGGACAAAGCACATTGATATTCCACATCATTTTATTAGATCTCTTGTGGAAGATAAAACTATTGCTTTGGAACATATGGTGACAGAAAAATAAATTGCTGATATTTTCACCAAAGCTTTAGATGGAGCAAGGTTTGAAGAATTAAGGTCTGCTCTAGGCCTTTGTGTCATGTGAAGTGGTTCTTCAGTATTGTAAGTTTTTATTTTATTTTATTGTATTTGTATTAACAGCAATAAAAATATGAAAAACAAAAGATAAATAGTAAAATAGTTGTTTTTGTCTTTTCTAGTTTCCCGCCTCATGTCTTTAGGCGGATTTGTAGCTTTGGATTTCATTTTTGTGAATTCAAGTCTTCAGCTCTCCAAGTGACACTTGGCGTTTTGGGGATTCTTGGCTGATATTGGGGAATTGAAGAGTTGGTCTCTTTCACGAAATTTCTGACTGCACTTATTTCGGTCACTTTCCTTCTCTCAGCTATCCAAGGGTTTGTGGTCTTTTAGGAGTTCTTCTCAAATTGTTTGACATATCTCAGCCGTTGTCATTTTCTTGCCTATATTCAGAATACTGCAAGTTCAATTAAGTCAAGTAACTCCAAATCACAAAGATGTCTCAGTCAAGGTCTCAGGCTAGAAAGGTAGTTGAAACTATGGATGAGGATGATGTTCATGTCATCATTACCTCTGCTTCTCCAGTTTCATCAAATGAAGGTGGAAGTTCTTCTAATTCACATGAGAAGTCTTCGGACTCTGAGATTAAGTTATCTTCAGAAGCTAAGATGGCCACTCCTATTCAGTCAATAGATCATACAGGAGTAAGAACAAGATTTGGACAAACAAGTGGTGGTCCGTACAAGACAAGTGTTGTACCTCCTAAAACACCAGATGCCTCCAAGCTTATTACACAGCCCACAAGAAAAAAGTTTCGTGTTGTGGATAAAGATTCATCGGATGATGCTTGGGCTGAAGAAGGCGATGTCAGAGACAATGTTCCTTCTGATGATAATGATTAGAACCTTTCTGATCCAGAACCAGTTCAGTCACCAAAGGTAAAGCGCCAGAAGGGAAATCCAGCCTCAGAATCCCAGCGAATCACTCGCTCCAAGGCGATGTCAAAGGGCAAGTCTCCTGCCACTACAAGTAAGTCGTCAGACTCCTCTGTTAATTTAGATAATTTCAAGTAAGAATACAATGCTGGTTATGGAGTAGAGTTTCTAGAAGAAATATTTGAGGAGAAAGGAATATACATGAGGGTGATTCAAAGACTGTCAAAAACTTGTGGATTAGTTGGTTAGTCAAGGCTTAGGAAGGACAATTAAGGGAATAAAGTCCTATGTTAGAAGAGTGATTCAGAAATTTTACTGTAATTTGGACTCTACTGTAAAATATTTTGAGCACCCTGATGGGAGATATGTATTCGTGAGGGGTAAGCTGTTTGAATTTTCCCCGGATGTGATAAATACACACCTAGGCAGTCATTGGGCCAATATGGAAGAGTTCACGCCTAACTACTGTAAGATCATTACTGATGTCATAAGATCATTCCAGTTTCTCAACTATCTGTTAAGTATGCAATTCTGCATAAGATTGCCATGAGGAATTGGCTCCCTACCTCACATGGAACTAGTGTGAATAAGTCCATGGCTACTTTGTTGTTCAAGATTAAAAATTTTGTTGAATTTGATGTTGGACAATTTTTATTTGATCAAATTGTGAAGTATGCAGACTGCAAGAATGAAATGATAGCTTATCCTTTTTCATGTTTGATTTATGGTATTCTTTCATCTCAACATTCTGTGATCCGAGCAAGGGAAATTCTGGAGACAGACAATGAAGAAATCAGAATCAGTTATAAGCTCTTGAAACGTGATCATATCAATGACATGGAGGATGTCTCTGATGATGTTTCTGACTCTGACAAAGAAGAGCTTGGGAATTCAGTCTTGCTGTCGCGCACTATTAAGGTGCTGGAGGATGAATTAAATCTCTGATTACTCAACAATCTGACATTGAGAAGAGAAGAAAGGAGGTCTCTTCTTTGCTTGATGATTTGGTAGCTATAAAGACAGCTAGAGATGTTGCTGCTGAGGCTGCTGAACGAAAGAAGCAGTTTGATGATAAATTTGAACCTGCAACTGACGATGGTGCTGGATCTTCAGGTATTCCACTTGATGTCACTCAGGATATTATAGCAGGTATTCTTCAAAACCGATCTCCTGTTATTGCAGAGTCTGAAATAGATCCTGAAAATCTGACTGTTGAGTATCATGTGGATTCTGATTTTGATAAGGAATTGTTGCAAAGGAAACTCCTGTTCTTTCTGCTATTTCTAGTGAGGGCACTATGAGTGTCACTCCTGATGTCACTGACAGTCATGTTCCTTCCAGCGCCCAATCTGGTGGGTTTGTTGCTGGTAAAGATGATAAAGTTCCAGAAGCTGTTGCTGGTGTTCAATTACTAGTAGACTCTGTTGGCTTTGTGCCATATGATGCGGAGAATTCTGATTGATTACTCTGATAAGTGTTTCTTTGGTGATTGCTTAAGACAATCTCTTATGTTTTATTGTTATTTTATGTCTTTTTGTCCTTTTGTGACAAAAAAGGGGAGTAATTTGGATGTTTGGATATTTGCTTTGTAATCCCTTAAATATTTGTATGCTGGGATATTCGTGTCTTTTGATGTGTCATGCACAATGTCTTGTATAGTGATGTTTCTTAGGGAACTTGGTGTCTTTTGCTGTGTCATGTACAATGTCTTGTGCAGATGTTTCTTTACTAAGTTCTTGTTCAGGGGGAGTTTAAGAGAACTTCCGATTCAGCATACAGGGAGTGTTTTAATTTTGCCAAAATGCCAAAGGGGGAGATTGTTAATGCACACGTGGAGTTGGCATTTATTTTAATCGGCATTGAGTTTTTTGGCAAATATGGAATGATCATAATTGGCAGCATGAATCAATTAAATCAATCTATGTAAGGAAGATTGATTTGGAGATTAATGCTATCTTGGTATATATGGAGCTTATCTTGGTATTCTTGGTAATTATCAATTGGAGGTTTATCTTTGGAAAAGATAAGCATGGAAGGCACAAGGTTTCTATCTTTTTATGGGATTTATATGGAAGTAATCTTGGAGATAAACATGAAACGATTTTGTGCACTCTATAAGGATCGTTCAACCACACGGTTTTGGTGTGTGGATCTTTGATGTTTCTTTCGGTCTTCATTAGACTGTGAACACACTTCTTTGTTGGAGGTCTTTGTTTAAGTGTGTTGGCTGTTAGCATCTCAATGCAATATTATTGAAGGTGCAATCTTTGTATTCTTGGTTGAATCTCAGTCTCGGGAGGAGGCTGCTTTTGAGCTCGGGAGAGTTCAAACGTGGGCAAGGGGATCTTGCAATAACCACGGATTCCGGGAGGAGTCGCCATTGACAAGGGGATCTTGTCTTCATCGTGGGCAAAGGGATCTTGCCATAACACGGATTCCGGGAGGAATCACACAAGTCGAGGGGAGCTCGCACAATCACGTTCACGTGTGAAGTTAGGAAGAAGCGGCGACAAAGATAAGAGGGAGTCTTACTTTGTGTTAGACCGTGTGTCTTGTAATTTTGTGAACTTAGTGGATTGTTTTCTGGGCGTGGCCCCGCAGACGTAGGCAATTGCCGAACTGCGTTACCAACCTGCTGTCTCTTTATTTTTCTGCATTTTAATATTGTCTATTACTGCTTTTATTATCGGTGTCATACCTAGTGTTCCAACCCACTAGGGCATCTCCTATTTAACCTTGATCTTACAGTTTGCCTTTTGGATTTCATGCTGAGTAGATTAGAATAGGCACGGATAGTACTGGAATTAACATGGCTAGATAGTGATGCCTTCTGGATTCCATGTGGAGTAGATTCCATTTGTTTGCCTTCCGGTTTGGTTTGATTTGTGAATAGTATTACTTGTTTTTTTAAGGATCGTGGCTTGGTGGCATGCCGAAATTACTTTGGAAGTGATCTGTTGATGATGGTTTTCGGCAGTGCTGTTGGTTGCCTTCTAGATTTCATGCTGAGTAGTTTAGAAGAGGTACAGTTGGTGTTGGAATTAACATGGTTATACAGTGGTGCCGTTTTGGTTTAATTTTGTTGTTTCATGGATTGTGGCCTGATGGCATGCCGGACATGATTTGGAGAGTGCACTGATTCTTAGTCCGACTGTGGATTCAAGTATTCAACACGTTGCTTAATACCTTTTGTTGATGGTGACTTTTTTGGTTAATACTCTGAACGTAGCTAGTACACTGAGTAGATAGTCACAATCTCATATTGTTTTGTCCTAGATAGTTGGCAAATGATTTGCTTTAATATGCAGCAAACATGTAATATGGTTAGGAATATATTCCTAGGAGACTAAGAGTAGATTAACTTTGACCAAAAAGTTAATTTCCCCTAAGTCTCTTCCTTAGATCATAGCTAATCTTATGTAATGGAGTAGTACTCCAATTTTTTTGTTTTTTGGTTGTAACGGTGTGGTCGGGTATATCCGACACCGTATTTTGCCCATGATGTATATAAGATATTACTTTTCGTGAAAAAAAAAAGACTTCCACATGCACTTGTGAATATAACAGCCGCCATTCGATTGGTCAATTGTATAACAAATATTTTTTTGTTGTGACTCAGTAAACTTTTGCTATAAAAATTAAATATATTTATAATAAATTTTACACAAAAACTCATGTGAATTCGATTCATATATAAGACGTAATTTGTATATAAAAAAGAAAATTAGTCGTTGTTGAAATCATTACTCTAATTTTCTGTCACTTTTATCGCGTGTTGAAATTGCAATTAATTCACCATTGCATATATAAACTTGTTTCACAGGAGAGCTAGTGTAAATTTTAACTATAAGAGAGGTAAATATAATTTTTCAAAACTTCAACTCAAGTTTTTTTTTTTTTTTCATTTTATCACTTCGATAATTGAAATTTGGTTAAAAAAAAGTAAACTATAACTTCACTAAACCTTAACTTAATTTGGTTCTATAATTTAGCTCAATTATAGAGAAGGTAAATGTAATTAACCCATTAATTTAATTATGTTATGCTGAAAATGGCATTGAAATGAGCATTCATTAATTATGTGCTAAAACTAAACTTGCATCCAATAATTTGAGCATATGTTGCTGTGGAAATTAAATTATTTTGTGAGGGAAATCACGTTACCATCTACATTGCTATTTTTACGACAATTTCCAAGTGGTCACCAATTAATTAATCATTGTAATTTTAATTAAATTCACTTCATTCTCCATTTTGTCTTCAGAATATTTTACAGAAATACATTTTTAGTTATCAAAGGGTTGAATTGACTAAATTAAGCATGCATTTGTCTTCCAATGGACAACTTGTCAAAAAACAATTACTGGAGTTTCAAATCTGAAAGATTTTTTTACTTAATTTACGCATGTTTTAGAATATTAGAGCTTCAAATCTTTTGACATTTTTAATTATTCTATCTATTGGGAAAATAATTGTTTCGTCCCCTTTTGCTTGGCCATATCTGAGAGAAAATTCTAAAATTGGTTCTTTCTGAATAAATAAAACAAAAAATAGTGTCGCTTAAGAGTAAAATAAACAACGGCAAAAGAAAGATAAGTATATTCAGGCATTTGTTTTTTAATCCATTGTGATTGCATTTTGCAAATAATATTTTAGTAGCAATTAATTTTGTTTCAGCTCAACCAAAGTTAACAAAATTTGGATATTTAATCAATTTTTATTTATTTATTTTCTGTTTTGAAGTATAAAATTTGGATATATATATCCCTTCTCAGTTTTGAATTATCATCGTATATATGTTGATGAACATTATTTTCTAGCCGAGAAGATGCCCTAAATACTTTATTTTACCATAAATTTCATAATTTATACTCTTCTTTCTTTGAACAGTTGGTTTAATGTGAAGCGAATTCATATATAAAATAAGAGTTAATCGCAATTTCAATGCACAATAAAAGTGGTATAAAATTAAAATCACAATTTCATTGACTATTAATTGACCGTTTCATATATGAACCCGTTTCATAAGATCTTTTGTGTTCTTTGAATAACTCCCATAATGCAACTAATTATATTTAGATTAAAATTATATAAGTTGTCAATAGTGTGATTGATGTCGTTTCTTTCTTCTTCTTTTTCCCCCCCTCATTCGAGAGTTACATATTGAAAATAAGAAGCATCAATTATCATGGGTGATGAATTTCATATATTTTTGGGACAATATTTGCTTGAAAATGATCAAAAGAAAAATATAGATTATGGTGGCATACATGTAATTGAAGGATTCTGGCAAATTGAATTTTACTATCTAAAACTTAGAAAAATAAACAACACAACCTCAATCTAATTTCTCCACTGTTTTTCTTGCCTCTTCCATTAACTTTATAAATGTAATATGGAAGCTTCAAAAATTGAAAAATTCAGATGTCCCCTCCATTAATTTATATATTGGTATTGCCAATAAAGAATGAATATGTGGAATTTTGCACTAACAAACAAATTCATGGTTCCAATTAATTAATGCTCATTTGAAGACAATTCAAAGGATCCATTTATGACTATAAATGCTAATCACAACTCTAGAAAATACAGTTAGACAAATCACAAATCCAATGCACATTAGGAATGATACAAGATATGGTTGACAAGAACTTTTAAAATATTATAACAACATTTATTTTTTATCAATATCTATAAATTCAGCCAAAAAAAAAATAAACAAACAAACTCAAAAAGCATTCAAGGCAAAATGGCAATTAAAGCTTCATCTCTGCGATCCATTCTCATGGCGATTATGTTCTTTCTTGCAATTTGTAAGTTCATCTCTCTTTATCTCTCTCTCTCTCTCTCACACACACACAGCAGTTTTGATCAAACTATATGTAACCTTTTCAACTTTGTTATACAATGATTTAATTTTGAATAATTTATGCAGCTTTTTCATTGAAACATATGGCAGCAATAGAAGTGAATATGCTGATGAAGACAAGAGCAACAAGAATGATTTTGGATCAGAATTGTTCTCCTTGCATTTTTGATGTGGATTGTAAAGCCTGTGGTTTTGCAACTTGCAAATTCGATGGTGTTTCTATTTCTACTTCATGTGTTTAAGCACATGCTACTAGGCAAGTGTGAGGGGCAATTTCAATTATGAACATTTTGGCTATGTACTAATTAATTGTAATATCGGCCATGCAGTAATTAATAAATACAGATTTTCATTTAGGACTTTTTATGGTTTCTCTTGTGTATAATTCTTCTCTTATATAATTTTTTATGATTTCTTGTCAATATTCCAAATGAAAAACAAAATCGAAAAAAATATCAAACGTGTGATTTTAATTCATGACCTCTATATTATCATACTAAAATTATATATTAACCTAAAGAAAAATATATGAAATTCGAAAACCAAAAAAAAATATGCTAAAACTTATATGAAATAGGTTAATATGAAACGTGATACACTATTGTTTCATACTTGATACACTAATTTTTTATACTTGATACATTACTTTTTTTTACTTGATATACTAATTTTTTTTTATACTTTATATGCTAATGTTTTATACTCGATAATATTTCTCACCACAATATAGAAATCAAATATTCCTTTCATCCAAGTCACACCTGATTATTGGGTGCATTTTTCATGGGGTATAATTCACGTATTTTTGCGAAAGAATGGTAAAATAAAAAAATTTCATCGATTTGGATTTTTGTATTTTTTTTACAATCACCTTCATTGTGAACATTCATTATAGTAATATTGTAAAAAAAAAGTAAAATTTAAATTTTCATCAAACCTCTATTTTTCATGGGTTATATCATTTGAATGCACATCAAATGCAATTAGAAACATTAAAGCAAGGGTCCTAATGGATGTCCATTAAGGAATAGATATGTTAGTAGCATTCCTAACCCTTTATTTGATTAGAGGCTAATTCATCATCCTTCAAAACAAAATTTTGCTCACATACCATAATTCACAAAAATTCATGTGAAATCGGTTCATATATAAAACACGGTTCATATATGTGAAACGGATAATTAACGGCCATTGAAATCATATAAATTTTCTATAGTTATTATTTGAAATCACGATTAACTCTCGTTTCATATATGAACTCACTTAACAGGAGACCAACTGTTAGCAATTAAGACTTTGAGGAGACCACCAACTCTTAACAATTAAGAGTTTGAGAAAAACTCCAATGAAACCAGTTCATATATGAGAAGTATTTCATATATTTCACAACCTCTAATATATTCCTCAACTTAATACAATGAACAAAAGAGCATAACATGCCTGCAATTAAAATCTTTGCAAACATTTTATTCAAACAATCCAACCAAAATATTGAAACAATATTCTCACACTTAAAGCAATAACCATGCTGATGTTTCATTCATTTATGAACCCCTACCTTTCATTGCTTTATGTTGATGGATCTATAATAATCAAAAGGGAAAAGGAGAAGTTAATAAAATGAACAAACTAAACATGCATGATATATATATAATTCAAAAATGGTGAACAATGTAGCTAGTTAAACATGTTCTATATTCATGTAATTGAGGTTGATTAGCAAACAAATTTGAGATTTTTCTACTAATGTATTTAACTGAATCTCTCAATAACTTAACTTAATTTCAAGTTTTAAATATTTAATTATTGTTTTTACCTCCAAAACCATGCATGTTTTCTATAATGGCAATCCTTCAAATTAATTAATCAAAGTTCCTTACACACCCAAAGACTAAAATTTGATTTTTGTACTAATAAATATGTAGGCAAGATTACATGTAATACAATTTCAGCTTTCAAACTTGATGCATTTTCATGTAAACCCAACTGGATCCATTATTCATTTTTAATATGAAACAGAATCTTTTCTCTCAATTTAATTTCGCGCAAGTTGAACATTTATTTAATTAATTTATCATCTTAAAATTAGTAGAATCAATTAACCCATGCAGTGGCTTTCTGAAGCAAAACTTTCAGGTCTGTATATAAAAAAAGAATGCATTTGATAGTATAACTTGTCAATATAGAAACTGAATGCATGAGAAACATATACACTACCCCGTTTCATACAGGGGAAAAAAATATTTTAGGTTTTATTAATATTGCATTTATACTTAAATGCAGGAGTCAATGAATCTCCAATTATATCCAATTAGTTAGCAGCATATTAGAATATATTTATAATTAATTTTTCTTCCACTTATCTACCATGTAAATTTCCACTTTGAATTTCGCCTTTATTGAACATTCAAAAGTAACAGTTTCTAAGAGAACATTTAAAAGTGGATAAATAAAAAAAATTATATAAAAAAAAAAACTCAGAGTTTGAGATTCTAATGAGTGGAAATTTGGAAAGATAGAGATGATGAGATGCAAACCTTCAACTTTTCTCCCATATTCATCAACAAATATGACTTCTCTATCCTGTAAAATTAAGTTGATGTCATTAATTATATATAAAAAGCAATAGGATAAATAAGTAATTAGTAGAAAAATCCCATCTTTCTCATAAATAATAAGGAATAAAATTTTAATTATGAAACATTAATTAATTGGTACATATATATACCTTTAGATCCTCTGGAACTTGGTGACGTAGTTCTACTTCTTCAAGCTTTGGTGCACTTAACTTTGATCCAACACAAAATTTTGTCAACATTTGGCACTTGATTATTGTCAATTGGTGTAGAGATGGAAGAATGAGAAGAAGTTGATCATTATTAGAGTTATTGATCAGGGAAGTGTTGGTGGTGTTGTGGATGCCAAATACCACTTGAAGATTGGAAAGAGATCTAAGATGTATAGATCTCAATTTGGGAAGAAGCTCAATATTAGTACAAGTAGTTGTAATATCATCATCATCTCCTTGGCGGCCTTCTTCTGCTTCTGCTGCTATAACTTCCTCCATCTTATCACAACCACTAATTATCAACTCTTCTAAACCCACAAGTATTTGTGCCATTGAAACTGATAGCAAATTAATGTCTTAGACTCCCACAAAAAGCAACAGAAAGAGTTTTCAAGTTTTGAAATGCTTTAATTACGTAGATGCTTGTTGTTGTTGTAGTACATGATCTGGGCATCCTCCATATTTGCTGTAACCCATTTAGAGAATAGAGTCTAAGACGCTTTAACCCATCAAAAAGTAGTAGTACTGGTTTTGGTTTTGAGGAGGAGGAGGAGTCACCACCATGGCCACCAATATTATTAGTAAACTTCATCATCCCCTCAAAATCCAACAATACTTGTATTGTTTCACAGTCTGCTATGGTAATCACCTCAAGACTTGGTAGCAATTGGGCGGCAAGATGATGATGATGATCATGATGAGATGCCATTAATGGAACAAAAAAACTCTTTAGATTTGAACAATACCGCATAGAAATAAGTTTGAGTTGGTGAAGGGATCCAATTTGCTTCTCACTACCTATTATATATTCTGGGCCATTTGTGCTCCTGACGGACCTGACCCAAAGATCTGTCATGCCGGGCAATGAAACCTGTGAAATAAACAATTTCAATATATCAACAACAATATTGAAGAATCATGCATCTTAATTACTACCATTCTTCAACTTCACTCTTTTTCTTGTTTTGTTTATCTTTATTTAAAAATCAGCATCAATTTATTTTGTTCCATTTCATAAGGTATGTGATCATTCATTAATAATACTTACATAAATTAAAAGTTTTAAGCTAACAAAATGTATATTAAAAAAAATAGCCACATTTTTTTACATTTCTTATTTTCTTTTTTTTCCCATATACAGTACGTAGGGGAAGTGAAGCTACTTCAAATTTTCTTCAATACGACTGAAAAAAAAATTATGTTCAATATTGTTTAGATAAAACATTATACATGCTTCTAATATTAAATGAAAAAACTTGATATACTTAAATTTTAAGGCCATATTTCATCTTTTTCAGTTACGCAGGAAAAATATAAAATCCGTTTCTATTTGGATTATTTTTCTAGGCTCTGTTTATGTACCATGCATGGGAAAATTAAAATTGCATTAAATTAACTAAAGAAGTCATGTTCTTTAATTTGTTAATAGGTTAATTAGGTGAAATCTTAGTTGATGATGAGTTTCGATTCTTTAATTAAAGATTAATATATCAACATTACAATAAACAAGTTACTTTTAAAAAGGATTCTCATATAATATTATAATATACATAATAGGTTAGTGTTTCAACTAAGGTTTATTTTGATTTTCTAATTAATTATATTAACATATATGTGAATTTAAACCATAGCAAAATTCAAATGCAAACATCTAGTTATATTGTTATTGAATAATTATATTATTATTAGTTAGGAGGAAGTGAAATTCAAACGTTAAATTTTAATAAATAAATTTATTATTTGGTAAGTTGAATTGCATTAGTAAAACATTAGAAAAGTCCTAAGCAGCTTAAAATTGTTCTGTAATGTAAGTTGAATTGCAATAGGATTGAAATTAAATTTTTGTCTGGTGATAAAATAATTGAACATAATTTGATTATTAGAGATAAGGATTGAATTAAAAAAAAATAAAAAAGACAAGAGAGAGAAGTACCCGATTTAATATTGCTTGGAGATTTCCTTCTGTGGCTGTAGAACTACTACTGCCTGAGTCATCATTCCAAAACCTTCTAAATTTAGTATTCCTAATCATCAAACGATGTAGTTTTGGGAGCACAAGGATTTCAGTACCACCTGAAGTTGAAGTTGAAGTTTACTCCTTGCAAACAATTTCCTCCAAATTTTTACACTCAAATATCTCTATATGTTGGATCATCACAAGGCATTTTAAAATGGATTGGGAAAACAGATACCTTATTTCAGGACATTCCCGAACTTTTAGAACAGTAAGGTTGCAAACTAATGGGGGTTGAATGGAATGTCTCCACAAATACTTCATCTTAGGTTGCCATTCCAGCTCCACCCTCTGTAGTCTACGAAATGACCCAGCTGCCATTTTCCCATTGCTTATTTCAATTAAATTATTCAGAGCCAATAACCTCAAAACCTGTAAATTATGAAAGATATTTGTCGAAGCCAAATTTGTCACATCAATTATTTCACTGTAATCACCACCGTTCAATTCAAGTTCCCTCAGGTTGACAAATCTTTCTTCTTCCAATTCAGGTACAATATTCCTCAATCCTTCTGCCCTTTCTAGTCCAAGATATTCCGTTTTTCTCAAAATCCTATGAACATTAGGATCAACTAGTACTCCTCCATCAATGTCACTCACTTTCATGATCCTCTGAAATTCCCTTGGAAATTGGAAAATTTCTTGCGAGTGACAATATCCAATGTAAAATCTTGTCATGTATGCAAGATGTAGCCTTTTCAAAATTTTCTCTTGAGAGATGGTACGTTCCATACCTAAAACCACAAGAACGTTAAGATGAGATAACGAGTTTATCTCTACCGCATGTTGTTCATCAAATGCATGTGCATCACCTCCATTTGTTCTTTTGAAATAATTTTCCAAATATAGCTCCTCTAACTTTTTCAACCCAGGCAATACTCCTGTTGGAAGCGGATCAGAGCAAGTTTTAAACATCAAGTTTAGCGACTTCAGATTTCCAAGATTTTCAATTCCTTTTGGGAACTCCAATAGATCACTCCCCAAGAAGCTAAGAATCTGTAGATTATCAAGGCCACTTACTGTGAATCATTTCGGTCTAATTTGCAGTGATGTAAAAACAAACTGCAAATGCTCATCAAAGGCTGCAATGGCAATGGACCTCGGATGTTCACTTTCTTCAAGTATAAAACTTTAAGTGAATTTACCCCTTGAAGAATATCCACGGGTAGGTCCAACTCTTTTTCCCAGTTTTCATAAGACACCCGTAGTAACTCAAGATGAGAATAATCTAACTGAGAAGGTAATTGATCCAATTTATCGCGAAACTAGAGTGTAAGGTCTGTTGTCATGGTTCTCTGGGCCTTCCATAGTCCCATAATTGCTAACCATGTATCCAAGTTGTTTCTTAGAGGAAATTATCAAGCAAACATCCCTTACAACATCATGCATCTTCACAAAATTCTCATATTCACCATTCAACAACAAGTAGCAATCTTTTAAATCAAGAATGACCGAGTCCATTCTATCTCTTGTTTGTTTCATTGTGTCTGTTCTTCGGAACAGGTTCAAGCCCTTCACATACATCACAAGAACTTCTATAGGAATTTCGAAATCTTCTGGAAACAAAGAACAAAGTAGAAGCACTGATTTTGCCTCTTTGTTCTCCAAATAATTATAGCTCCACTCAATTCGAGAATACACAAAATCATGCACTCCTTTGATATTTGTCACCCAACCATCTTTTAGTTGTTTAAGTGCATCAGACCATGCGCTCTCAACTTTTTTATTCTCAAGTGCCTTAGCTACAATGACAATTGCAAGAGGTAACCTTGCACATTGCTTTGCAACCTCTTTCGCAATGCCTACCAGATCAGTAGCATCATCAGAAATCCTTGCAGTTTCTTTGAAAAGATGCCATGCTTCTTCCTCGGTCAAAACTTGAACCTCAAAGATCTTTTGAGCCCCTGTTTTTTTGCAAACATCTGAAAACCGTGATGTTAGCAACACTTTCAGCCCTTTGCAAAGATTTTTTGTAGGAATTCCGATTTCCTGCAAATCAAGATCTTCCCCAAAGGTCATCTAGAATGATAAGAACTTTTTGATCTTTTACTTTTTGAAGTACTGTATTAACACTTTGACTTCTAGCATGTAAGCTATTCTTTTCTGAGATGGAGAATTTCAACTCATCAGCAAGCTGGTTTTGAATCTTCATTATAAGTTGCTCTTTAGATTCTTTTTTCTTCGGCTCTGGATTTTGAGACACTACAGCCATTGCAACCTTATCGAAAACATTCTCCTTCTTCACAAGATCAGCAATTTCCTTTGCCATGACTGTCTTGCCCACTCCAGCCATACCAGATATCCCAATCACACTTGTCCAACTATCTCTCAGTGCTTCCATGACTTGTTTTCTAGTGAACATTCTTGATTCAAAGCCCCCAAAATCTCTGCTTGCTGCATATGGAACTTGCACTTGTGGTGCAGGATACACCACTGTTTCAAAGTTGCCTTTCTGACAGAGTCCCAAAATCTCCTCAGAAATCTTGGTTGCTTTCTTGCTGAGGATATAACGAGACTTGATATTTACAAACTTCACTTTACTTATTTTCTCCAAAGTATCCTTCACTTGTTCATCAGTTTCATCAATTTTTTTCAGCCAATTCAAAACATCAGGGCCAGTAATTTCATCACTTCTAGCTGCATTGATTTTAAGTTGCAACGTATCCCTCTTAATCCTGAGATCTTCAATTGCATTGCTTAGATTCTGAACGTTGGTGCCGAAACAAAAGAGATATTTAAGCTGACTAAGAGTAGAATCCGCTAGGTATTGGACAGCTTTATCAGCAATGCAACTGATAATATCAGCCATTAATGTACCGAACGACTGATTGAGCTGTAAAGAAGTTAAGAACATAATACAGTGCAGAAAGAGTTGTAAATATTGAGGCTTAAATTTGATTTTGAGTTTAAATATATCGAAACCAAACAAAAATCGTTCAACAATATTTAATCCATTCTCTAAAGTGGAAAATGGCTATTATATTTTTAAAAGAAAAAGGAATGAGATGTCAATCTGTCGCAAAATAAATCGTTCACTAAATTCTCTGCTTTAATCAATGAAATCTTTCTTTTAGGTCTAACTATAATGCCAAAAGATAGTTTTCACTCTATTCCTTTATGAGAAAAATGCATTTTTAGTTCAACGTTTGCTTACTTTAGTTGCCAATGTTTAAATATCAACATTTTTAATATCCAAATTTACAAAAATGTTACACTTTTAATCCGCTTAACAAAATTGAAACAACTACAAAAGAAACTCCTACTTGACAATTAAATTTAGGGGTTAGATCCAAATTTTTTATTAGTAAACTTCTACTATCTGTTAGTGCTTAGGTATTCTTGAAATCTTATGTTTATTTACTTGCACAAATTATGTATTTGTATCTTAAATTAAATTTCAGTGTGAATTAATCTCTCTTCTTCTTTTTTTAATCTTTTGGGTTCTAGATCATGATACAAGTACTGCACCTGTTAAATTCTAAACCCTGCACAAAGGCTGTTGATTGATATGTATGGTGTCAGTCATGAACTAATTTTTATACTAAATATTCGTCTCACTTTCCATGATAAATATTATATTTTCAATTATGAAGTTCTGAATTGGATCATAAATTAAATATATATGACATGCATGAGATTGCCTCTGCTTCATTTATTTAACTTTAATTGCCATAATTCTTAGAATTAATAAACTAAAATTGCATAAAATTAATCCTTCAAAAACAAAACTTACTCGGAAAATATATATGGGCGGACAGATTTTTGGGAGAACATCACCGGCCGCCACGCGCCACCCACCACTATTTGAATGACGATCAGATTAAATTATCAACTTAGGAGCTGCAATTAAACAAAAACGATATATAATGAAGATTAATTCACAATATATTTTTTCTTTATACCTCAAAATATATATGTACAGAACAAAATTCAATCCAGTTGTGTTCATGTTATCCTCTATTTGTGCTGTCTAGTTCAATCATAAATAGTAGTCAAATTAAAGGATTATATATTGGCAATCAAACATTAATCTATACAAACCTGTTCTTGGAATACCGCTGATTAATTGTGTAAGTAACCAAGAATTTAACTGAACAAATTTAATTTTGTAGGGATGAAAAGGACAATTAGGCTTGGAATGAATGTGAAAATGGGAAGGGTATGCATTTGAACAAAATATAAAGGGTAAAAGGGAATGTGATGTCCCCTGAGAGAATTCCTCAGAATATTATTGCCTTGGCTCAAAGAAATGATTGCTTTGGATGGAGTGGCATCTGAACTCCTCATCATTGTCAAAGTTAATTTCCACTTTCCACTTTCCCACTTTCCACTTTCCACTTTATTCCTTTTTCTTAAGATAATTCCACTCTCAATCATGCCCTAAATAAAGAGAAAGATGAAGGTTGGAAGTTCTTAACATTAAAAAATAAAAATAAAAAGTTTTAAGATCTTAAGTTTTTGAGTGCTTTTTTTGTCCCTCCATTTGAACTGATCGGTAGTTTGGCCACGGTCACTTCAGAAGATGAAGATTTTATTGTTGCTACCATTAAACTTTACCAAAGAACTTCGTGTTTGTTTAATACTATTTTCATTGTTTTCTTAGCAACATCTTTGCTAATTTCTTTTGTCTTTTATCGGTTGTGAAACAAATTCAACTATATATCAACAAATACTTCATCATTATAATGCATCAATATTATATAAGTAACAACTTCGTTGATGCGACCTTCGAAATAGTTTAATTATCATGTATTTTGTTTTAGTTTCTTCATTTGGTTCTTGCTTTATTTTAAAAGCTAAACATGCTTTATGGATAATTTATGTTTGCAAGTATTTTTTTTTTGTTGAGGTAGTTTTAAGAAAAAGTTTCTATAGGAGAGATGAAGTTATAATCTTTGCATTTGTAGTGATTTTGGTATAAAAAATACTAACATTGGGAGATGAAATTGTACAATTAGGAGATAAATGAACTATTGTGGCGGGGGTGTTCAACAAAATTCAAAAAGGATTCACACCGACCAAATCACATCACACCACACTGTATGGTGCGTAAACCATAGTTTTATTGTTTTCAACGATTGGTTTTGATTTCCATATTTTGAAACCGTATGGTGTGGTATGGTTTTATTTTATAAAATTAAAACCGCAATAAAACCACACCATATATATTGTAACAGTAAAATAATTCTATATAAAATTATTCAACATAAAAAGTATTTATAATTTTTGTTAATTGCTTATACTTGCCTTGCATTATTATTTTTTGCTTTTTTGTCTTATAGAAAAATAATATGCATATACCATAAATTTTAAATTTTGAATAAAATTATACATATAATATAAATGTCAAAATTTGAATAAGTTCACATCATTTATTTTTCTTATCACTCAAATTCTTTCTTATTCATACTTTCATATTAACATTGTATAACGGTATGAGTATTCTTCTTTTTGTTAATTGAGTATGTTATACTTAAAGTTTAAACAGCTTAAATTCCACCATATCGTACCGAAAAAACACACGCATCAAACCATGATTTTTGTATTTTAATAGTTGATTATGGTTTGTATTTTTTACAAATCACAAATCATGGTGTGGTTAAAATTACTATGCAAAACCACCGAAACCGCATTATGTACACCCATAATTGTAGCCTTGGTGTAAAGCATTGTCATATCTTTTTACTAGCCATAAAAGATCCCAACAGTATCTCAACATATATGTAAGCATCATTTTGGTTTACAATAAGAAAATTATGCTTTGATCCGACAATTTAGATTTTACTACATAAATGATCAACTCTGTTTTCATCTATTTAACTAGTTTTGCCATTAATCATATAGCATGAAATGATATTATATTAAATGATGAATAGTGTCACCTTAGCAAACTACTTTACTTGTGAAATTGATGAAAAATGAATAGAAAATAATTTCTATAACAAAATCTAAATTGATTTATCAAAATACAACTTTTTTAAAATTAGAAACCAAACTAAGGGATTACTGAAATTTTTTACCCTTTTACTAGCAATGAACTTGAGGGGAGACATCTTGGAAAAATGAAATGTCCTCTTATAATTACTCACTTGAGAATCAATTACCATAAAAATATTGACCCAAGGTCTTGTCTTAGATTCTTTGTTTTGGTTTGTAGGCAGTGTATTTCTCATGAGCTCTCTTGTCCTAACTAAATCCAACTTATCTCAACTCAACTTTACTTTGATTATTCTTATTATGAAAGAATAAATATTTCAATTTAGATTTGTACGTTAGATTAATAACTTATAACTAAGTCCCAATTTTCTTATTTTTTGGATGTAAGAATTGAATATTACATCCTCAACCCTTCTGTAAAGGTAAAAACGAATTTCCGTTGAAATTTAGGATTTTTCCCTCAATATATTTAATCCAATTATTGACATTAACACGTAATGAATAATTTCAGTTCTACCAAATCAATTCTTGAAATAATAAAAAGAACTAGTGGTTAAAATATGGGGAAAATATAATAAACAAAGAAGCGACAGAGAAGTTATGTAAGAAAACATTTTAAAAAATTAATCAGAAAACCTACGTGTGTACAAGTTGGAGTCCATATTTTTGTTATGTAAATAATTTTTCATTAATGAAACAAATTACTAAAGTGATTATAAAGTGTTTTAATTAATATGACACCATGGAGAGAAAATTAATCAAAAGTACTTTTGTCAAATTAGTAAACCAAACACTAGTGCTACATTCATATTCCAAAAATTTGTGTACTAAAACCTCACTTTAAGGCAATTTACTGATTTAACCGAGATCTTTCGATTCCTTTTTATAGCAAAAAGGAAGAGAGATAGAGAGATAAAACAAATACAAAAAGTCATCTGCGACCGTTTTGTACATGCGATGGGACTAATGACACGCCTGCATATGTATGTGTAGTGCACTTCTTATATTAAGTATGCATACTTTCTGCGTATAGTGAAAAATTATATGTGAATAGTGAAAATGTTACGTGAATAAAGTACGGATACTTTGATATGAGAATAGTCAAAAGTATTGATACTTTATACGCGAATAGTGAACAATATTGATACTTTATACGCGAATAGTGAACAATATTGATACTTTATATGTGAACAATGAAAAGTATTATGCGAATGAAGTATGGATACTTTGATACGGGAATACGTTATATGCGAATAGTGAAAATATTACGCGAATAAAGTATAGATACATTGATAGGCGAAAATATTATACGCGAATAGTGAAAATGTTACGCAAATGAAACAATTTGTGAAAGAAAAACAGTACAAATATTCTCTAAATTGGATTGCAGAATTTGAAATTTTAAAAATGAAAGACAAGTACTGTTCCTTGACACAGGGTCTTCTGTCTAAGATTTTGTCTATCTTATTCTGTCTTAATTAAAACTATGTCGTAGGGTTCACTAATCTCTTGGTTAGGGTCTAATAATTGTAAAATAATTTTAGTGATATTTATGCATTTAGTCTCTAATTTTAATAAAACTACGTCATTTTGATCGTTAAACAGAATAAGATAGGATAAATATTGGATAGAGGATCTAGTCTCTTGCTCCTTGTCATACAAATTTAAAAATTAGATATATAAAAGAGGTAAAAACTTATACTGCTCATTATCTTGTCAAACAGATTAAGTACTTATATAAAAGAGATGAACACAAGTTAATTTTAACAGTCAAATACCAATTTTCGCAATTAAAAGCTTTAGAAAAGACAAATGCAAAATTAATTCAACTTGGGTTTCTTTTATTTTACAGAAAAAAAAAACTGTGCAAACTCTCTTAATTTGTTTAGGAAAGTCCAAAGTCGGTTGCTTTTTTATTGTTTAATTATTTTCTTAATTATAGTTTTTGTGCAAGTTAATTACTGATTTGGTTAAATAGCAATTATATTTTTTTGTCAATTTCTAAAATAGATTTGGAAAATTTGTTTCTTTTATACTTAGATTTTTTTTTTTGCATCGTTGTATGCGTAAAATCACATGAGGCTAGATGTTGTCAAGGCAAACCAAGAAAACAGTGAAATAAAAGTTTTAACTTCTATGAATTATTTCAAATTTTTTAGTATGTAAGAATTCATTAGACATCCTTGTGTGTTGGCGTTGTAAGACTTTATATGGCTGTGAGATTTAGGTCATACAAAATTAAAAATTGATGGTCTTAACTTATACAAAGATATATATATATATATATATAAATCTTTGTTAATGCGCACTTCACCATTATTATTTAATTGGCATTGATTTTTTAGCAAAGATAAGGAAAGATCTTATTGGAGGCATAAATCAAATCAATCTATGCAAGGAAGATTGATTTGAAGATTAATACTATGAGGATAATTATGGAGCTTATCTTGGTATTCTTGGAAGAGTTATATTTGGAAAAGATAAGCATTAAAGGCACATGGTGTTTTCATCTTTCCATTTGAATTATTTGGAAATAATCTTGGGATAAACATGGAAGACTTGGAGCGCCTTTATGATCTTTCCATTTGAATTATTTGGAAATAATCTCGGGATAAACATGGAAGGATTTTTGTGTGCCTATATGATCTTTCCATCACACGGTTTTTCGAGTGTGGATTATTGATGTTTATTTCGGTCTTCATTAGACTGTGAACACACTTCTTTGTTGGAGGTCTTTGATCAAAGTGTGTTGGTTGAAGCATCTTAATGCAATATTATTGAAGATGCAATCCTTGTGTTCTTGATTCAATCATAGCCTCGGGAGGAGGTCACTAAGGAGCTCGGGAGGAGTTCAAACGTGGGCAAGGGGATCTTGCATTAACCACGAATTCCGAGAGGAATCAACACAAGTCGAGGGGAGCTCGCACAATCACGTTCACTGTGAAGCTAGGAAGAGGCGGTAACAAAAGATAAGATGGTGTCTTACTTTGTGTCAGACCAAATGTCTTGTAAACTTGTGAACTTAGTGGATTGTTCTTTTCTGGCGTGGCCCCGCAGACGTAGGCAATTGCCGAACTGCGTTACCAACCTCCTGTCTCTTTATTTTTCTGCATTTTTATTATTGTCTATTACTGCTTTTATTATCGGTGTCACACCTAGTGTTTCCAAGACACTAGAACACGCGTATCTAACCTAGATCTTTCAATTGGTATCATAGCGAATCGTCTTTGTTTCTTAGGCGGAATCCGCAGGACTTGATCTTGGTTGGTTGGTGTGATAGACTCTATGAAGGAAGGAGGTTCAACAGTGCGTCCCACCTCTCTTGGATGGAAGCAACTATGCTTATTGGCAAGGCCAGAATGAGAGCTTTATAAAAGCTATTGATGAGAAGGCATGGAAATCAAATCTGACAGGATGGGATCCTCCAATGACTACAGATACTGACGGTTGTCCAATCTCTCAAGCCCGAAGAAAGTTGGTCTGCTACTTGAAGATGCTTGGCATAACAGTAACTCAACAAGCGCCCTTAAATGCCATATATTTAATGGAGTTAGTCCAGCACAGTTCAGACTTATTTTCTACTTGTGTGACTGCAAAGAAGGCATGGGAAATTCTCCAAACTACTCACGAAGGGACTTCAAGTGTAAAGGTGTCAAAAATGCAGATTTTGACCACAAGATTTGAAAACTTGAAGATGCTTGAAGACGAAAGTATTGCTGATTTCAATGTCAAACTCTGTGATATTGCCAATGAGGCATTTGCTCTTGGTGAAAATTTTTCAGAAGAAAAGCTCTGGTGAGGAAAAACCTTACGATCTTTACCCTCTAAACGCTTTGCCTAGTTATAAGTAATCTGCCAATTGGAGAAGCAGAAAGACATCTCAAAAGATGAAAGTTGGAGGAATTGATGGATCCCTTAGAACATGTGTGAGATAGAATCTGGGAAGCTTAGACTTGCGAAGCAAAGAAGAAGTAAAGAGATTGCCTTAAAAGCAGAAATGCAGAAGTCAGATAAATTTGAGGGGAAGATGACCTTGAGGGATTCTTTGGCATTAATATCTAAGAACTTCAGCAAAATACTGAAAAGATATAGCAGAAATAATCTAAGGTGTCAAGGGGCAGGTGTCAGTAACACAAAGAATGAGTTGGCAAGCAATAAAAAGTACAGGGAAGAAAATTCATACAGCTGAACAATCATTCAAATGTAAAGGAATTAAGTGTAGAGAATGTGACGGTTACGGGTATGTTCAGGCAGATTGTGCCAATACATTGAGACGGAAGAGGAATTCTCTCAACACAACTTGGAGTGAAGATGATTCAAACAAAAAAGAGGATTTTCAGAACAATCATGTGGCTCTCACCACTAAGACTGAACAATCTGATCATGGTAAGAAAATGGATGTTACACAGAGTGTCACTGAAAATAGATCAACATATATCGATGAAGATGAAGATTATGTTACAGAAGAAGATATTCTGGTTGAATTCAAGAATCTTCATGATAAGTGTACTGAACTTTCTAGAGTGAATCAGCAACTTCATATGCAAGTTGGAGATCTGCATAACGAGAGGGACAATCTTTTACAATCTGACACTGATCTGGTTACCAAACTGAAAGTAAGTCAAGAGGAAGTGAAGGACTTGACCAATGAGTTAAATCACATAAAGAAAGGAGTTAAGATGCTAAATTCAGGTGCTTCCAAGCTTGATGAAATTCTTAAGATTGGTCAATCAAGTGGTGATCACACAGGACTGGGATATAAAGGAGAAAGCTCAGTGTCACAACCCGTGTCCCAAACCATGTCACAGTCAGTGTCACTATCAGTGGAGAAATCCAAAGGGAAGCAGGTTGCCGTGGGTGCTGCAAAAAGGTCAAATCCTTATTATTCTTATCATGCTTCTGACGGAAGAGGTAACAGATTTATACCTGTTTGTCATTATTGCAATCGTCGTGGTCATATTCGTCCTAGATGCTTTATTTATCTTGCTGACTTAAGACAAGGTACTGCTAGAAAATCTACTTCTCGCAGAAATACACAACTGAGCTGGGTGATGAAGCCTAATTTCTGATGCAATTTCACATATACTTCACTAAAGGCTGCCACGTCTGATGAGTGGTGACAACAAGTTTTTGAAGGATGTTGTGTCTGGAAGTATGGTAAAAGTAACTTTCGGCAATGGTGTCACAGCTCGTGTCATTGGAAAAGGTACTCTAGATGTGCCATGGTTACCAAAGTTGGATAATGTACTGCTGGTAGATAACCTCAAGGCAAATTTGCTCAGCATTAGTCATTTATGCGACCAAGATTTGGATGTAAATTTCACTAAGAAAAATTGCAAGGTGATAGATCAAAACAACATGTGTATCATGGAAGTAGTAAGATCGAGGGATAATTGCTATCTCATCTCTGCCTCATCAACATGTCTTCGATCAAGCATGGAAGATTCAATTCTATGGCATCGAAAATTGGGACATATGAATATACGGATGCTGCAGAACATTACTACTAAAGGAGCTGTCCGTGGGATACCCCAACTGAAGTTTGATGAAAACAAAGTATGTGGACCATGTCAGATTGGAAAACAGACAAAGGTGTCACATCTCAAGTCTCAGACACCAGGAACAACTCGTGTGCTGGAACTGCTTCATATGGATTTGATGGGTCCTATGTCAGTAGAAAATATTGGAGGAAAACGGTATGCATATGTAACTGTTGATGATTTTTCTCGTTTTACATGGGTTGAATTCCTTCGAGAAAAGTCCGACACATTTAATGCCTTCAAAGCATTGTGTCTACGTCTTCAGTGTGAAAAGGGATGTGCTATCTTGAAGATTGTACGAATTCGCAGTGATCATGGAAGAGAGTTTGAAAACTCAGATTTCTCGAATTTCTGTAATCAGCATGGAATAAGTCATGAGTTCTTTGCACCAAAAACTCCTCAGCAAAACGGAGTCGTGAAAAGAAAGAATCGAACTATAGCAGAGATTTCACGTGTAATGTTACACGAACGAAATATTCTATAGAAATTTTGGGCAGAGGCGATGAACACAGCATGTTACACTATCAATCGAGTATACCTTCGTGGTGGAACTGATAAAACTCCATATGAGATTTGAAAAGGTAGTACTCCAACTGTGAACTATTTTTATCCTTTTGGTAGTACTTGCTATGTGTTGAATGACAGGGAATATAAAGGGAAGCTCGATCGCAAGAGTGATGAAACAATTTTTCTTGGATATGCTATTAATAGTCGAGCTTATCGAATCTACAACAAAAGGACTCGAACTGTCATGGAATCTGCAAATGTTCAAGTCGATGACTCTCTGGAAGTAACTGCTGTTTCTAATGAAGATGTTACAGACTCACTACATGAAGTAAGTTCCAGTGTTCTAGGCAGTGGTTCACCCAGTGTCACAAGTGGTGTCACTGATCAGAGTGCTGCGGTTGATAATGTGGAAGATGTCATCTCACCTCGCAGGCAACTATCCACGCGTGTACAGAAAAATCATCCTCCTGATGAAGTTATTGGAAATCTGGATGATGGAATTCGAACAAGAGAAAAGCTAAGAGTGAACTACCGAGATATGATTCAAATGGCATGTTTTACATCATCTATTGAGTCTAAGAACGTGAAAGAAGCTTTATTAGATGAATATTGGATTGGTGCTATGCAAGAAGAACTTGATCAATTTACTCGTAATCAAGTTTGGGATCTAGTTCCATGTCCACCTAATGTGAATGTCATTGGCACAAAGTGGATATACAAGAATAAGAGTGATGAGCATGGGAATATCACTCGCAACAAGGCTCGGTTGGTTGCTCAGGGATACACTCAAATTGAAGGAGACTTTGATGAGACATTTGCTCCAGTTGCTAGACTTGAGTCTATTCTGTTCTTGCTAGCCATTGCATGTGTGTTGCGTTTCAAATTGTATCAAATGGATGTAAAGAGTGCCTTCCTAAATGGTCTTCTTAATGAGGAGGTGTATGTTGCTCAACCAAATGGTTTTGAGGACCCTCATCATCCCGAGTTTGTCTACAAATTGAAGAAGGCATTATATGGACTCAAACAAGCTCCTCGGGCTTGGTATGAACGGCTGACTCAGTACTTGTTGGCCAAGGGATATGAGCGAGGGGAGTAGACAAAACCCTTTTCATTCGCCAAGCTAAAGGTCAGTTTTTAATTGCTCAAATATACGTTGATGACATAGTGTTTGGCTCCGTGTCACTGGAAATGGTGGATGAATTTGTTGCTCAAATGACTGGCGAATTTGAGATGAGTATGGTAGGTGAGCTCACTTACTTTCTTGGACTTCAAATTCAGCAACGAAATGATGGTATTTTCATTTCTCAAAGTAAGTATGCTAAGAATCTGCTGAAGAAGTTTGAATTGGAGAATGCTCTTCCAAGAAGAACACCTATGGGAACTCATGAGAAAATATCTAAAGATGAGAAGGAAATTCCTATTGATGCAAGTCTATACAGAAGTATGATTGGCATTCTCTTGTACCTAACTGCTAGTCGTCCTGATATCTGCTTCAGTGTCGGTTTATGTGCCCGGTTTCAGGCAAATCCTCGCGAGTCACACCTGGTGTCAGTCAAACGAATTTTCAAGTACATCAGTGGAACAGCTGACTATGGAATCTGTTATTCTTTTGATACAAACACCAACTTAGTTGGTTATTGTGACACTAACTGGGCTGAAAGCTTAGATGATAGAAAGAGCACGTCTGGTGGATGTTTCTATTTGGGAAACAATTTGGTGTCATGGTTCAGCAAGAAGCAAAACTCTATTTCTCTGTCAACTGCCGAGGCAGAATATATTGCAGCCGGGAGTTGTTGTACTCAGCTTCTCTGGATGAAGCAAATGCTGAAAGATTATGGTGTCACACAGGATGTCATGACACTATACTGTGACAATATGAGTGCTATCAATATTTCTAAGAATCCTGTTCAGCATTCTCGGACAAAGCATATAGATATTCGGCATCATTTTATTCGATCTCTTGTGGAGGATAAAATTATTGCTTTGGAACACATGGTGAAGGAAAAACAAATTGCTGATATTTTCACAAAAGCTTTGGATGGAGCAAGTTTTGAAGAACTGAGGTCTGCTCTAGGCCTATGTATCATGTGAAGGGGTTCTTCTGTACTGTAAGTTTTTTTTATTGTATGTACAATAAAAAATAAAAATAAGAAAAATGGAAAAACAATACAAAGAGTAGAATAGTTGTTGTTCTTATTTTTGATCTTTTCGTGTTTCCTGCCTCATATTGTTGTTGGCAAGTTTGTAGCTGTAGATTTCGTGTTTTATGGATTTCTGATCTTCAGCACTCCAAGTGACACGTGGCAGTTATGGCATTTTTCTGCTGAATATATGGAATTGAAGAGTTGGCCTCGATTACGCAAATTCTGACGGCAATAATATCGGACTCTATTCTCTATTTTGAAATTTCAAGGGTTTCTGAACTTCTAAACTTCCTCTACTTTGCTTATTGAACTCATCACAGCCGTCTTCACTATCTTAAACATAATTGAAGCTTTTGAAAATTCCAGTGAGTTAAGTGATCCAAAAAACTGAAGATGTCTCAACCCAAGTCTTCATCTCATGATACTAAGGGAGTAGAAACTATGGATGATGATGAAGTTCATGTTGTCATTACCCATTCTGCACCAGAATTGTCAGAATGAGTTGGTAGTTCTGCTAAGCCACAAGAGCAAACTCCGGTTACTGAAGCTGATTTAGCTTCAAGGGCAATTATTGTCACTCCTATTCAGTCCATTGATCCTTCAGGAGTGAGGACACGGTTTGGGCAAACAAGTGATGGTCCATACAGGACGAGTGCTGTACCCCCCAAAGCACCGGATGTTTCTAAGGTTGCTACTAAACCAAAGAGAAAAAGATTTCAACTGGTGGATGAGGATTCCTCGGATGAGGATTGGGCAGAAGAAAGCAATATGAGGGGTAATGTTTCTGAAAAGGATGACTCTTCCAATAGAGAAAAGGGATCCTCTGATGATGATGAATCTCCTGGTGGTGATGATGTACCTCAGAGAATATTGAAGTTCATGACCTTACCGATTCAGAACCAGTGAAGTCGCCAAAGGCAAAGTGACAGAGACCGACTCCAGCCCCTGTATCACAAAGAATGACTCGCTCAAAATCAGTGTCAAAGGGCAAGTCGCATGCTACTCCAAGTAAGTCATCAGATTCAGCTGTTAATTTGGATGACTTTAAATCTGAATACAATGCTGGGTTGTGGAGTAGAGTGTCTAGGAGAAATATCTGAAATGAAAGGAATATTCATGAGGGTGACTTTAAGGACTGCCGCAAACTTGTTGACCAACTGATTAGTCAAGGTTTAGGGAGAACAATCAAAGGAATAAAGCCTTATGTGAGGAGGGTAGTTCAAGAATTTTATTGCAACCTAGACTCTACTGTGAAAGATCATGAACATCCTGATGGATGACATGTTTATGTAAGAGGACATGTGTTTAATTTTTCTCTTGATGTGATTAATACATATTTGGGAAGTCACTGGGCAGATGTTGAAGATTTTACTCCTGATTATAATCTGATAATCTCTGATGTCACTGGAGGAGTCAGACGGGTATGGCCAAGAGGAAAAGATTTTCCTGCCTCCCAGTTGTCTGTGAAATATGCTATTTTGCACAAGATTGCAATGAGAAATTGGTTACCCACATCTCATGGAACTGGAGTGAATAAATTCATGGCCACTTTACTGTTTAAGATTGACAACTTCATTGAATTCGATGTTGGGCAATTCCTATTTGATCAGATTGTGAAGCACGCGGACTGTAAAAATGAAATGCTAGCCTATCCATTTTCCAGTTTGATTTATGCAATTTTATCTGATAAGAAAGAAATCAGGATAAGTTACAAGCTGTTAATGGGAAATCATGTCAATGACATGGATGATGTCACAGAGGATGTCTCTGACACAGAAGAATTGGGTAACTCTATCCTGCTGTCTCGCACCATCAAGGTACTGGAGGATGAATTAAAAGCATTGGTGGCACAGCAATCTGAAATAGAGAGAAGAATGAAGGAGATTTCTGCTGTCCTTGATGACCTGGCAGCTTTAAAGGAGGCTAAGAATGTTGCAGCTGAGGCAGCTGAAAGAAAGAAGAAGTTTGATGCACAGGCTAAAACTGCAGCTGATGATGTCCCTGAATCTTCAGATGTCCCACCAGATGTCACTACAGATGTTACTGCAGGTATTACTCAAAAACTATCTACTGTTTCTGCAGAATCTGACATGCAGGCTGAAAATCCTCCAGTTGAAGAGAATGTTGAGTCTGATCCTGATGAGGACATTACTATGACTGCAACTACTGATACTTCTGGTGATATTCCTATTGGTGTCACTCCTAATGTCCCTGCCATCACTGCTCCTTTCAGCACCCAATCTGGTGGGTATGATGCTGGTAAAGATGATAGTCTTCCAGAAGCTGCTGCAGGAGTTCACTTACTTGCAGATTCAGTTGGCCTTGTGCCTGATGATGCAGAAGATTCTGCTTAATATGACTCTGATATTTTTATGATGCTTTGATTAAGACAATTTCGTATGTTTTATTAGTGTATTTATGCCCTTTTGTCTTTTTGTGGCAAAAAGGGGGAGTAATTTGGATTCTTGGGTCTTTGTTTTGTAATCCCTAAAACATTTGTATGCTGGGATCTTGGTGTCTCTCGATGTGTCACGCACAGTGTCTTGTGCAGTGATATTTTGTTGGTAAGATCCGATGTAGGGGGAGTTCGAATCTAGATGTTTTTTGATGGGTATTGTGTAATATTTTGTGCAATGATGTTTCTTGTGAAAGTTCTAACTCAGGGGGAGCTTCATCGAACTTCTATCCAGCATACATGGGGATTTTGGATTTTGCCAAAAAATGCCAAAGGGGGAGATTGTTAATGCGCACTTCAGCATTATTATTTAATTGGCATTGATTTTTTGGCAAAGATAAGGAAAGATCTTATTGGAGGCATAAATCAAATCAATCTATGCAAGGAAGATTGATTTGAAGATTAATACTATGAGGATAATTATGGAGCTTATCTTGGTATTCTTGGAAGAGTTATATTTGGAAAAGATAAGCATTAAAGGCACATGGTGCTTTCATATTTCCATTTGAATTATTTGGAAATAATCTTGGGATAAACATGGAAGACTTGGAGCGCCTTTATGATCTTTCCATTTGAATTATTTGGAAATAATCTCGGGATAAACATGGAAGGATTTTTTGTGTGCATTTATGATCTTTCCATCACACGATTTTTCGAGTGTGGATTATTGATGTTTATTTCGGTCTTCATTAGACTGTGAACACACTTCTTTGTTGGAGGTCTTTGATCAAAGTGTGTTGGTTGAAGCATCTTAATGCAATATTATTGAAGATGCAATCCTTGTGTTCTTGATTCAATCATAGCCTCGGGAGGAGGTCACTAAGGAGCTCGGGAGGAGTTCAAACGTGGGCAAGGGGATCTTGCATTAACCACGAATTCCGAGAGGAATCAACACAAGTCGAGGGGAGCTCGCACAATCACGTTCACTGTGAAGCTAGGAAGAGGCGGTAACAAAAGATAAGATGGTGTCTTACTTTGTGTCAGACCGAATGTCTTGTAACTTGTGAACTTAGTGGATTGTTCTTTCTTGGCGTGGCCCCGCAGACGTAGGCAATTGCCAAACTGCGTTACCAACCTCCTGTCTCTTTATTTTCCGCATTTTTATTATTGACCATTACTGCTTTATTATCGGTGTCACACCTAGTGTTCCAAGACACTAGAACACTGCGTATCTAACCTAGATCTTTCAATCTTGTTGAAAAAATTCTTGATGGTGAAATTTTATTGGGCAGCGACTATATAAAAAATGTGGTCGTGTAAATATTAATTGTGGAATTTAATTCAATTTCAATCATGGAGACTAATAAATTAATAAGAGGGATTAGATGTATAGCTATAGGAGATTAGATCCTCTGTCTAACATTATCTTTGTCCTATTATGTCCAATATAATGTCTAAAACGACCTAGTTTAATTAAAAGTAGGGATTGAAAGCATAAATATAACTAAAACCACTTTACAATTATTAGACGGAATGAGTGAATCTTGCGACGTAGTTTAATCTTGGACATGATAAGATAGAGATAATCTTGGACAAAAAGTCCTAACTCTAGCTAGAGATGTGATTAATTGAACAATATTTTAGCCAATACTGCTATTCAAAACGTATTACTATTTCATGGATAAAAAAAATAACAAATTATTTTTTTATAAATGTGGCATATTAAAAGAAGAAAAATTGGATATTTCAAACTCTTTATAATGTGATGAAAAGATTGAGTTGACGGGAGTTAATGAAATTATTGGATGGCAGAGTTAAAAATGTGAAAGTGAGTCATTTGCAGTAATAATAATGCTCTACAAGACTTAAAAGTAATGAAAGTTAATTTGATTATTCTTTATTGATCAATCAACACAATACAAATTACACAAAAATAATTTCAATCCCCCTTATTCCTCAACTTAATAAATTGAACAGAACAACATACCTATCATGACTGTAATTAAAATCTTTGCAAACATTTTATTCACACAATCCAATCAAAACAAGACTGATATTGCAGCTTGAATACAAAATATCAATAGGAAAGTCTTATTTACTTTAGTTTATTGGTAATTTGCAGTAACATGAGTTTCTTTTATACTTACTTTCTTTCTTTTCATAGTTTGGAACTTTTATTAATGTCTTATCTTATAAAGTGTATTTGTTGTCTTAAAAAAAATTTTTGATTTGAATATGTGAATTCATGAAATTAACATTATGATTTAAGTAAATAACCTTTTAATTAATTTTCAAATTTTGAGCCTAAAATTACAAATATTACAATTATTCGACCTCATATAATGTATAAATCATTATTTAGAATAAGCAAAGCAAATTAAACCACGTAGGTATTCTATTAGTAATTGTTTTAATTCTGTTAAGTGGATTAAAAGTGTAACACTTTTGCAAGTATAACAACTAAAAGTGTTGAGGTTAAAATATTGAGGATTAAAAGTATCGAGTAGGCAAACATTAGAAACTAAAAATGTGTTTTTCTCTTTCTTTTATATTTAAACAAATCTTAATTAACCTTAAAATTTTAATGCTAAGTAAATTTATCTTTTCTAACAATTTTAGAAAAACATTTAATAGTTGACTAAATTCCGCCTACTGATACGTAGCTTGCCTGCCTATAAGTGGGTGGTTCTAAACACACGAAAAGAAGAAGGGTTGCGTCAAGTTGGTAGTCAGCATAAAAATTTTGACATTCAAATGACATGAACCATATTAAAAATCGTATAAAGGTTCCCAATTTATAGAGTGCGTGATACAAAACCCGGATCGATTCGCTCCAGACCCCGGCTTGTATGTCACGGAAGCAATTGCAGGACCTTTGAATAAAACCAATGAACAAGAACAATCTAACAAGTAGATTGGAATTTACACGCCAATTGATAAAGCAGCTTCGCGCAAACTAATCAATTCTCAAGATTTGTTAGTTTGAAAACCCTTCGCAGGAAATCAAATTCACAAAGATAAAACAATCGCTGTTTATTTCTCCAAATCAAAATTCTTCTCCTATCTCTGAATAAAACGTACACATATTAGCCCTTTTTATAGGCTTACAAAGAAACCCCTAACTTGCTAAATAAGTAAACTAAGACTAAACCCTAATAAACTGGACCTTGAATTACATAAATTGGACCTTAATAATTAATGACACGCATTAATTATAAGCCAATACAACTTAAACCCACAAAAACAATCTTAAAAAAACGAAAAATACTAAAACATTCCAACAATTTGTCCGCGTCATTAATAACGTGCAACTTCACCGGCGTGTTTTCACACTTGATCCCCCTGTCAAGAATCTGGAAAAATGCAAAACACATCAAAGTTTTAGCTCTGGATCTTAGCTTTCGAATGCCGCTGGAATCAACCATTCCGAGTTAAATTGAGAGAGATATGGACAGATTACTAAAACGTGGCAGAATCTCTCAGCAAACAATATTTGACGCCTCTTGTCATGATTTCCTTTGTTATCCCATTTTTGAGTCTCGGACCTCTTTGGGACTAACATGAGGCTTATTCTCCATCCTATTCCAGGCTTCCATACATGAGATTCATCTTTAACAATTGGAACAAGTACCTTGGATCTTCTGGAACATGTGATCACACATGATTTCGTATCATTCTCTTCCACTTGAAAAAGATTTGTCCTCAAATCTTGTTGATTGATAACAAGAGAATTCAGCACACAACCTGGAAAATTGTCAAGACAAAAAGACAAAATATATGGAAATTCACACTCATTATTTTTTCCCTCTTTGCCTTTTTCTACAAACCTCACCTTTAGGCTTTTTCCATTCAAATCATGAATCAATTTATTTTCTTGCTTCTCATGATTTACCACAAAATTATCAATAAATGCACAATCACCAAAAACAATAAAAGAATCAACATCATCACAAGAAGGTTCTTCAAGAGTAATAATTTGATTAACAACCTCTTCTTCTTGAATTGTCTTCATTGACGTCAAAACTTCCACCAATATGGGTGAGTTAATTTCCGGCAAAGAAGCTTATTCTTCCTTGGATTTATTCTCTTCAATGGTAGACTCAATATCCTCCAAAACAACCTTTGGCCAAGGCATATCCGAAAAAAATTCGCCTTCACATTCAGGCTCAATAATGATCTCTTCAATGGTGTTTGCCACAATTGGTTGTGGAATGGCATCAACCCATGCCCATGTAGAAGGATCACCAATAACATAAGATTTTGGATCCTTAAATTTAGCAACGCCGTCAACAATAACAACTTTTAATTGACTTACGCATTCAATCTCAGTATGACCATATCCAAGACATGTACCACATCTAGGTATCTTTGGTTTGGGATTTTTCAATTCATGGAAAGCCCAAATTTCTTGTTCAACCTCCTCATCAGTTTTAGGAAATATGGGGGTGGACATAATTTCATTCTTTCGAGACCAACTCAAATTATCCCATTGAGACTCAAAAGCCATATCCACAATTCCAAGAAACTCTACTTGATATTAACAACAAAGATCCAAATTTTCTTTAACTTTTCACCAAAAATCAAAACCAACACAATTAAAGATATAATTGCTTGACACCAATCATAAAATAAAATTTATGACAGGCTTGCGAATATCAAACAATTTGAATTCAATTTTATAAGGAAAAATTGAAAACCTGATTTTTGTTCGAAGAACTGTTCTCTGATACCACTTGATACAAAACCCGGATCGATTCGCTCCAAATCCCAGCTTGTATGTCACGGAAGCAATTGCAGGACCTTTGAATAAAACCAATGAACAAGAACAATCTAACAAGTAGATTGGAATTTACACGCCAATTGATAAAGCCACTTCGCGCAAACTAATCAATTCTCAGGATTTGTTAGTTTGAAAACCCTTCGCAGGAAATCAAATTCACAAAGATAAAACAATCGCTGTTTTATTTCTCAAATCAAAATTCTTCTCTATCTCTGAATAAGACGTACACATATTAGCCCTTTTATAGGCTTACAAAGAAACCCTAACTTGCTAAATAAGTAAACTAAGACTAACCCTAATAAACTGGACTTGAATTACATAAAATATGGACCTTAATAATTAATGAACACATTAATTATAAAGCCCAATACAATTAAACCCAAAAACAACTAAAAAACGAAAATACTAAAATTCCCGAAATTTGTCCGCGTCATTACATAACGTGCAACTTCACAGCGTGTTTCCACCTTGATCCCGTCAGAATCTGGAAAAATGCAAAACATCAAAGTTTTAGCTCTGGAGCTTAGCTTTCGAATGCCACTGGAATCAACCCATTCCGAGTTAAATTGAGAGAGATATGGACAGATTACTAAAACGTGACAGAATCTCTCAGCAAACAATATTTGACGCCTCTTGTCATGATTTCCTTTGTTATCCCATTTTTTAGTCTCGGACCTCTTTGGGACTAACATGAGGCTTATTCTCCATCCTATTCCAGGCTTCCATACATGATATTCATCTTTAACAATTGGAACAAGTACCTTGGATATTCCGGAACATGTGATCACACATGATTTCGTATCAGTGCGTCATAGGGCCCGACTGTGGCATCTGGGCAAAAATTGCTGCATCTCCAAAAGGGTTAGGGGTGTAGTGAAAAATGTGCAAGAATCCTCGTACATTAAGGATAGGGATAACAAAAAAAACATAGGAATACTAAAACTTATAGAATAGATAGTTGGAATATTGGCACTTTGACGGATAAAACGTTAGAGTTAATAGACACTAAGAGGAACAAACGCATCAGTATTATGTGTCTTCAAGAAATTAAATGGATAGGTGAAAAAGCTAAGTTTTGGATACCACCAGGTATAACTCTACTATAGTGGTAAGGATAGAAATAAGAATTGGTAGATATTATTGTAGACTCAATATTGATAGATCATGTGGTTGACGTAATTAGAAAGGGGGATAGGATTATATCTCCTAACATTATCATAAAAAATAAACTTATACATATAGTTAGTGTGTATTCACCTCAAATAAGATTAGATGACTTGATTAAAATTAAGTTTTGGGACTGATAGGTCCTATATCCACTTTATGGATAGCGATCTAAGATGACGAAGCGCCAAGGTATCTGAGGCCTTGTGATAAAGATAGGCGTAGGAAGATATGCGTGGAGACTCCTAATGCGAGACTGATGTCCTTGAGATAAGGATAAGAGCTATCATCTTTTGAGAGTTATCACACTCAGGTATGTCTATATATACTGAATTACAGCCTCAGTAGAGGAGGAACCCTTTTGGATAGAGAATTCTAACTTAGGCATCGGAGTCTTCCCGGGATAGATCCCTTGAAAGATCTGACTGTGGTTTCTGTTCCAGGTAGCTTGTTCCGGACGTCGCATCTCGGAGATCGACATAGTGGTTCTCTGTTTCATCAACTGGCGCCCACCGTGGGGCCACTGTCAAGGATTTCTGAGTAATGACGGAGCAAGGCGGAACTGCCGGTGGGAAGCCTAACAGAACCCCCCGGATGTCATAGAAACTTTTAAGATTCTCTTAGAAGACGTGTTCACGCGTTTAAGTAACCTTGAAAATAATCACCGTCGAAGGACGGCACAGGAGCATCGACGAGAAAGTTCGGAGGGAAGGATCATAAAAAGCCCATCACCAAAGAAATTAATGGAATATTCCGAACAATCCAAGACTCGAGATGGAGTAAGTTCATCTTCAGACAGAAGTCTGTCTTCGGATAGAAGTCTGTTCCGAGAAAGGAGGAGCAGGTCTCCGAGGAGAAACAAGTCTCCGAGGAGAAGCAGGTCTCTGAGAAGAAGTAAATCTCAGAGGAGAAGCAGATCTAGGGAGAGGCGGCGAACGCGATCTCTGGAGAAGAGGTGGAGCAAATCTCCAAGGAGAAGTAGATATACCTCTCCTAGGAGGGGAAGCAGAGATGCGTCACCAAGGACAAAGAAGAAATCTCCATTCATACGCGAGATCATAGAAACCAGGATGCCACGGAATTTCCATCCACCAGTGTTAAAATCGTTCAATGGAACAAGCGATCCTTCAGATCACATGGCGCACGTCAATTCAGTATTGGACATGTTAAGTTTATCGGACGATCAGAAGTGTCTGGTACTCCCCTCCACATTCAAATTGGTGGCTAGGAAGTGGTTTAGTGAATTATCGGAAGGAAGCGTCACATCATGGGAGGAGTTTGGCAAGAGTTTTCAGACGAACTTTATGGGCAATGTCTATACTCAGAAGCCGCCAACGCATATTATGAATGTCAGACAGCGCGAGTCGGAGACCTTACGGGAATACGTGGTAAGATTTACCACGTGTCAAATCACGTAACCGGGAAGGATGACAAGCTGATGCTTACCGTCTTTATTGGAGGACTCAAACCGGGTTTCTTCAATAGAAGCATCCAGGAAAATTATTAGGCGACGTACGCGGAAGCCCTAAAACGAGCACATGCAGCGACTGTTGGAGAGGATTCGGACATCACCAAAAAAGATTGGTATTCGTCCCAGAAAAAGGGAGCACAGGGGCAACGTAGTCCGCAACTAATAGGCGGAGACAAAAGAGCTCGATCCAGTGGAAATCCGCAGATGTTTAAAACCCCCTATCAACCTAGAGGAAGTCCGAGGTCGGGAAATTTTCCTGAGGAAGATTTGACGCCCCTGACAGCTACGCGCGCAGAAGTGCTAGCGCGGTACAATCAAAGGGCATATTCAAGCAACCTGACAAGATAGCTGATCCAGGTCACAAGCGAGACAAGAGCAGGTATTGTGAATACCATGGGACTCATGGTCATACCACCAATGACTGCTTCGACCTGAAGCAGGAGATCGAGAAAGCCATCAGGCGTGGAGAGTTAAAGAATTTTGTAGGGAAAAAAGAGCAAAAAAGGGGGAAGAAGCAAGGCCACGGAGATGGAGGCAAGAAGGATGCTGACAGACGTCGGGATCACAATGACAATTCGCCCAAAGGAAATAAAAGGTACGCAGGAGTGATCAACACAATTTCAGGAGGAACCTTGGGAGGAGATTCAGGATCGACAAGAAAGCGGTACACACGAGGAAGTAAAACACCCAGCGACAAACGACGTAGGAAATCGAATGAGGTAACTCCACCTATCTCTTTCTCCGACGAGGATTACTTCTTGCATGAAATCATAGATGATCCGCTAGTGATCGAGGTGGCAATATCAAATTACTTGGTGAAACGGGTCCTGGTAGATAATGGAAGTTCCGCAAACATCATGTATTCCCACGTCCTGGAATCTTTCAATGTCGATAAAGCAGAGCTGGAGGTCGTCAACACACCACTCGTAGGTTTCGCAGGGGGAATAGCACGCCCCTTGGGAAAAATTAAGTTCCTGGTAACTATGGGAAGTGCAGGTCGCGTCCGGACAGAGTTATTGGAGTTCATGGTGATAGACGGGACCTCGGCCTATAATGTCTTCTTAGGCAGACCAGATTTGCATGCTTTTGAGGCTATATGTTCTAGTCTACACTATGTTGTTAAATTCCCCGCCTGTGGAGAGGTAGTGACGGTGCGAGGAAATCAGAGGGAAGCCAGGTTATGTTACGCGGCCACCGTGCGAGACGCAACAAAAGTGGACATCTTAACGACGGAGTGCCTGGACCCCAAGCGAGAAGAAAGCTTTAGTCCGAAAGGAGAAGTGGATGAAGTGGTTCTGGACCCCGCATTCCCAGAAATGAAAGTTAAAATTGGCCGAGACATGCCACCTGATTTGCGGTTTCAGGTGATAGAGTTGCTGCAAGAATATAGTGTGGTTTTTGCGTGGTCCGCGGATGACATGCCGGGGATTCTTAGGCATATAATTGAGCACAGCCTAGGAATTGACGAAACGCGAAGGCCGGTCAAGCAGAAGAAGAGGCTATTTGCCCCAGATCGAAGCAAGATAGTAAATACCGAAGTCGACAAGCTGCTGGTCGTAAGAATCATAAGGGAAGTTGATTACCCAGAATGGTTGTCGAACCCGGTACTGGCAAAGAAACCAAGCGGCGAATGGATGATGTGCATCGACTTCACGAACTTGAATAAGGCATGCCCAAAGGATTCATTCCCAGTTTTGAGGATTGATATCCTCGTGGATTCCACGTCGGGCTTCGCGTTTCTTTGTTTCTTGGACGCGTACAAGGGATAGCACCAGATCTTTATGAAGAAAGACGACGAGAGTAAGAACTCCTTCATCACGGATCGTGGGACCTACTGCTATGTGACCATGCCCTTTGGTCTCAAGAATGCAGGAGCAACCTTCCAGAGGATAGTCAACAAGATGTTTAAAGATCATATTGGCAGAAACATGGAAGTTTACGTGGATGATATGCTGGTGAAGAGCAAGAGGCCCTGCGACTTGGTCAAAGATCTACGAGAAGCGTTGGAGATAATCCGACGATCAGACATGCGTTTAAACCCAGACAAATGCACTTTTGGAGTGAAAGCCGGCAAGTTCTTGGGGTACATGGTGTCACAGATGGGTATCGAGGCCAACGTGGAGAAAGTGCAAGAAATCCTGGATATGGCCTCCCCGACGACAGTCAAGGAGTTCAGAGGTTGACAGGGCGGTTAGCTGCATTGAACAGGTTTCTTGCCAAAATCGCGGAACGCAGCCTACCTTTTCTCAAGACCCTGAAAAAAGGAGTGTTTGAGTGGACTAGTGAGTGTGAGACGGCCTTTGCAGACTTGAAGGAGTATTTGGCACAGATTCCCAGGTTATCAACTCCACAGGTTGGAGAAGTCCTCATGTTATACTTGTCGGTAGGAGATGATGCGGTCAGTTCAGTGCTGGTGCGAGAAGACGACAAGATACAAAGACCAATCTACTATGTTAGCAAGGTTTTGCAGGGACCCAAGAAGCGGTACCCGACCATCGAAAAACAGGCATTTGCTTTGATGGTGGCTGTGCGGAAGTTGCGCCCTTATTTTCAAGCCCATGCCGTCAAGGTGATGACAGACACACAGTTGGGCAAAGTCTTGGGGAAACCAGGGAATTCTGGAAGATTAATAAAGTGGGCAGTCGAGCTAAGTGAGTTCGATATTGAATTTGTCCCAAGAAGATCCATCCGCGCTCAGGCCCTATCAGATTTCATAGTGGAGTGCACTCACGCAGGACACTCGCTTGAAGACGGAGAGTGGACTATGTTTGTGGACGGAGCCTCAAATGGTGACGGGAGCGGCGCGGGGTTACTCATTACAAACCCGAAGGGCGACACATTCACCTACGCGCTAAGATTCAATTTCATAGCATCCAATAATGAGGCGGAGTATGAGGCGTTTATCGCGGGGCGCGAAAAAACTCAGAGCCTTTAGTGATTCGCAGCTGGTGGTGAGTCAAGTCAAGGACGAATTTGAGGCGAAAGAGGTGATGATGACGAAATACATGGCTAAGGCCAATGAATGGATCGCAAACTTGGAAGAGTTCATTATAGAGAGAATCCCAAGGTCGCAGAATCGGAACGCAGATGCCTTGTCCAAGTTAGCCTCTTCCGTGTACTCGCATCTAACAAAATCAGTCCTAGTAGAAGTACTGGAGGAGCGTTCGGTGGAAGTTCTTGTTGCAACCGTTCAAGAGGAGGAATCATGGATGACTCCGATAGCAGAGTACTTAACAGAGGGGAAGCTTCCCACATCGTAGCTCGAAGCACGAAAGATAAAAGTCAATGCATTGAGGTATGAAATGGTAAATGGGGTTTTGTACCGGAGATCGTACTTAATGCCTCTCCTTAAGTGTGTGAGCCCGACTCAGGCAGAGACTATCCTGAGAGAAATGCATGAGGGTTGCTGCGGGGTGCACGCTGGCTACCGCAGCATAGCCAAAAGAGCCATGATCGCCGGGTATTACTGGCTGACCATGTTCAAAGAGTCAGAAGAGTTGGTTCGTAAATGCGCTCAGTGTCAGTTGCATTCTCTGATTTCGCGGTTATCGGCAATGGAGATGAAGACGATGATCAGCCCATTCTCATTTGGCTTGAAGTAGCCGTGTCTTCAGTCCCTGCAATAGCGTCCGGTTGGTGACTTCCGCCTGACCATTTGCCTGCGGGTGTCCAACGAATGTATAGAACTGGGATGATCAGCCCATGGCCCAGTCGCTGTCTTTGGGATGAAGACGATGATTTCGCGGTTTACGGCTTGAAGAGTTATTTAAGATTGTTATTTTACAGTGGTTAAAATTTCAATAAGGACTTCAGGTCGTAGAGTGTTTACGGCTTGAAGAGTTATTTAATATTGTTATTTTGCAGTGGTTAAAATTTCAACAAAGACTTCAGGTCGTAGAGCGTATACGGCTTGAAGAGTTATTTAAGATTGTTATTTTACAATGTTTGAGATGGATTAATAAAAATCCCCGCTCGTAAAACGGTCGCGATGTGAGAGGGAGATTCAAGTTATTATAAGATTAATGAGTAAAGGTGTACTCATGTAAAAGTTAGAATTGTTCCCCAAAATTCCTTAATAGACTACGACTTGCGATGACCACAAAATTAAAAGCGCAGATCATTTCATAAGGTAAAGCTAATCAAAATACAGAGTTTGGACAAACAAAAACTACCCCCTAGCCTCACTCCCCTGGGCCGGCAAGGTAGGATCTTCTTCGGTGTCATAGCCGGCATCGATAGTTAGTCCTGGACGATTCACGACCTCACGAAACGCCGCCTTAGGTCTGAGATTCAGCCTGGGAAACCGAGAGAAAGGGAGATTGGGAACAATCTTCTTGGCAGCTTTAAGGCCTTTCTTATAGCCATAATAACCAAAGGTGCCATCAGTTCCCCCACTATTTCATTGAAAGCAGTGGACACCTTGAAGTCAGCAACAGCTTGGATTTTCACAGCGTCGATGAGAGGAGACTGTTTATACTCTTCCACAGCCTTTTTCTTCAACTCTTCACAGTCAGCAGATTCAAGGAAGTCCTTCACTGCTTGAGATCGAGCCTCGTCAAGCTGCGCTCGGGCCTCAGAGAGCTGCACCCGGAGTCTGGAGTTCTCGTCTTCCAAAAGCGAAGACGACTCTTGTAAGGACTTAAGCGCGGAGGATTCTTTCTTGAGTTTTTCCACCAAGGAGCGCCTCTTGTTCCATTCGATTGCCGTGACCTCACCAAGGCGTTTGTCGAAGTTTGCACTTCGGCGAAGAACCTCATGGAGTTTGGGGACCTACCAGGGTAAAGCCGTAGAAATTAGCAGGTCGGAGATAACAGCAGAGGAAGTTAAGGGAAAAGGGCAGCATTACCATTCGAGGCTCTCCTGCAGGAGTTTCTGAAATGTACTTGATTCGAAGCGATCGTGGGGTGGAGCACTGATTGGAATCTCCGCCCCAATGTTCGACGGATTTCCGATGAGATCGTGGGAAGTATCCTGAACATGTGCGGATATGACCTCGAGGTCGGGATCGTGCTCTGCTTGCACTTCAGGATTAGAGGCCTCTTTGGCCTAGTGAAGTCGTTTAAGCAGTTGAGAATCTTCAGGCGTGGCACTGGCAGACTCCGCTGGGTCAGGGTCGGGGATTTCGATGATCGGTATGGTCTCCAAGTCCCCGAGGTCGTCTTCCGTGAAGCCAAATCGTTTGAAGAAACCTACAAAATACACGGAAATTTAATATAAGTAAGAAATACTAGAGAAGAGACAATGTGATATACATGTGCAGTCAAGGACTCTGGCAGGACTAAGGCCAGCCCAGGCGAGCTCAATTTCGGACAGGTCCGGGTTAATGTTGATATAAGTGGCAGAAAGAGTGGTCATGTCTTCCTCAAACCCATCGAGGTCCGCAGGTCGCAACTTGTGCCCAACGGCCTGCTGTATGCGCCACACGTCGGGGATCCCCAAATCGTCTGAGGAGATGAAAGAAATTTCCTCTTCCAGTCTTGGATAGACGAAGGGAGTCCACAAACTATGGTGGGCACATTACTCCACTTGCAGAAGCAGAACCAGTTAGCTCGCTGCCCGTTGATCTTCATACAGTAATAACACCGGAACAGTTCCACACTCGGCGTTAGCTTCGTGTATTGGCATAAGGCCTGGAAACCCACCATTATTCTAATGGAGTTTGGGGTAAGCTGACCGAGCCCTACACGATAGTGAAGGAGGAGATTTTTGGTGAATAGCGACAGAGAAAAACGGAGGCCAGCAACCAGTTGATCTATGTACACTCCAATAAAGCCTTTGTGGGCAAATAGGACCCTATCTGTGGGTTTGGGAGCACGGAGTATCCTCGACAACGGAATGATGAATTGAGTTCTTAGACCACGGAGGTCCTTGTGCTTTAAGGACAAAGTAATCCTGGCTGCCTCGCTACTTTCAACCAAGACTCCTTTTTTGCCCTTTTTGGTGAAAGGGAGGTCGTCGGCGTCGAGGGTTTGGCCGTCGTTTTTCGGTATGGTGTCGAAAAGTGGTGGTTTGTCTAGTAGGGGTAAAAGTAAAGTCTGTTGCAAGCTTGAGAAGATGAAGCCATTATTGGTAAGTGGGAATCGATCGAGAATTGTTGCAGAAGTTGGTGATTTCCTTTTCTGTGAATACGAGTCACTGGAACGATGGTGTTTTGAGTAAATGGATGAAGTGGCTGCGCATTAGTGTAGGAAAGTTGAGAAGACCCTCTTGAAAATCCTGGCGCCGAATTACATTTCGAAATTCGAAAAGATATCATCACAGCTGTCATAAGTGACAGCTGGTGATTCGACAGCTGTTGGCCTATCTGACACAACTGGGTCAGTCGTTTCATATTCCGGAGGTAGGCACCGAAGTCGTACGTCGTAAACTGACATACGACTTGGGGGACTAGTTGATAGGTCCTATATCCACTTTATGGATAGTGATCTAAGACGACGAAGCGCCAAGGTATCTGAGGCCTTGTGATAAAGATAGGCGTAGGAAGATATGCGTGGAGACTCCTAATGCGAGACTGATGTCCTTGAGATAAGGATAAGAGCTATCATCTTTTGAGAGTTATCACACTCAGGTATGTCTATATATACTGAATTACAACCTCAGTAGAGGAGGAACCCTTTTGGATAGAGAATTCTAACTTAGGCATCAGAGTCTTCCTGGGATAGATCCCGTGGAAGATCTGACTGTGGTTTCTGTTCCAGGTAGCTTGTTCCGGACGTCGCATCTCGGAGATCGACATAGTGGTTCTCTGTTTCATCAGGGACGATTTAGAAACTTTAGTTCAAACAATCCCCCAAAATGAAAGAATTGTGAAACGTGGAGCTTTAAATTGACATGTAAGAAAGGGTAGTAGGATTATGATAGGGTTCATGAAGGTTATGGTTTAGAGTCAAAAAATAATGAAGGTAAAACTATTTTAAATTTTACAATCGTTTATGATTTGGTTATAGGTACTACCTTGTATAAAAAGAGAGAAGAACACTTAATTGCATTTAAAAGTGGTATTAATAACAAATCAATTACTTTTTAATCCAAAAGAGCGATAGAAATTTATGTAAGAATTGTAAGGTAATACCGGGAGAAAGCCTCACAACACAACATAGGTTATTAACAATCTAAGAAAAAGTCATGCAACATACTAAGATTAAGTGGTGAGATTTAAAAAATAAAACTAATAGAGAAATTTTTACAAAAACTGTATTAAAAACTATTAATTGGAGAGTGGAGGAAGAAACAAATAACACATGACAAATTGTAACTAATGAAATAAAAAATTGCAAAAAGTGTATTAGGAGAGTCAAAGGGCAATAAATATAATAAAGAATCAAGGTGGTGGAATCAAGAAATTCAAGAAAAAGTGAAAACAAAAAGGAAAACTCATAAAATATTATACACTTGTAGAAATAATGAAAATATTGAAAGATATAAAATGCCAAGAAAAATATGGAAAAAGTAATAAATAAGGCAAAACAAAGGCTTTCAATTTTTTTTATTATAAAAGATTAAATACTAAAGAAGTAGAAAATGATATGTATAAAATAGCAAGGACAAGAGAAGAAAAAAAACAAGAGATTTAACACAAATTAGTTGTATAAAAGATGAAAATGAAAAAGTTTTAGTTGATGACGATATAATAAAGGATCGTTGGAAGAGATACTTCTATAACTTATTTAATGAAAGTAATGGCAATGAAATCACATTAGGTGAATTAGGTCAATTGGAGTAAAATAAAAATTTTATATACTAGCACAAAAATTTAATTTTTAGAAGTAGAAAAAGTACTAAACAAAATGAAAAACAGTAAAGTTGTTGGTCCTTATGATATTCCAATTAAGAGATGGAAGTGTCTTTAAAAATTTGAAATTACATGGCTTGCAAATTTTTTTAACATAATTAGAAAACTCAAAACATTCCTAACTAATGGTGAAAGAGTACTCTAATACCTATATATAAGAATAAAGGAGACATATAAAACTGTATAAATTATAGAGGTATTAAACTAATGAGTCATACTATGAAATTATGGGAGAGAATAATAGAAACGAAGTTAAGAAATGAGATTAAAATACTAGATAATCAATTTGCTTTTATGCCAGGAAGATCTACAATGGAAGCTATATATTTAATTAGAAAATTATGTGAGCACTATAATGAGAGAAAATAAGACTTACATATGGTATTTATTGATCTCGAAAAGGCATATGATAGATAGAGATGTAATGTGGAGGATATTATAAAAAAGATGGGTAAGAGTACCGTATATAGGAGTCATAAAAGACATAACAACTTGTGTAAGGACACCAGTAATGAGAGACCAGATCCTCTATCTAATATTTATTCTGTTTTATTCTATCTAACAATTAAAACGGCGTAGTTTAATTAAAATTAGGGACTGAATGCATACATATCTCTAAACTTACTTTACAATTATTAGACCCTAACCAAGAGATGAGTAAACCCTATGACGTAGTTTTAATTAAGAATAAATAAGATAGGTAAAATCTTGGATAGAAGATCCCGTGTCCAGTAAGGAAATCCAAAACTTTTCTGAATATTATTGGTTTGCATTAGAAATCCACTTTAAACCCGTACCTTTTTGCTTTAGTAATTGACAAAAATACAAATTATTTGCAAAAACCCATTCCTGGATGTATGTATGCTATTTGTTTATAATATAATATTAATTGATGAAACAAGAGCGGGAGTAAACTGCTAAGTTAGAAGCTTGGAGGAAAACACTAAAATCGAAAGATTTTACCATAAATAGAGGTAAAATCGAATATATGGAATGCCACTTTAGTAACGATATGATAAATGTAAAAATTGGTGGACATGAAATGAATCTAAGAGTTTTAAATATTTAGGATCTATTATTGAAAAAAAAAATGGGAGAATTGATAAAAATGTTACACATAGGATTAAAGAAAGATAGAATAAATGGAGAAGTGCGTCTTTTATACTTTGTGATCGTAAAGTACCGTTAAAATTGAAGGAAAAATTATTTTATAAGATCAACGATACTTTATGGATCAGAATGTTGGGTGACTAAGTATGATTATGAACCAAAAATGAAGGTAGTAGAAATAAAAATGTTAAAATAAATGTGTAGACATACTAGATTAGTAGAATAAGTAATGAATGTATTAGAAAGAAAGTGAAGGTAGCTATAATAGATGAGGAAATGAGAGAAATGCATTTAAGATGGTTTGGATATGTGCATAAGAAACCTCTAAATGCACCAGTACGACGTGTAGAAAGTAGAGAAAAATTAACTCAAATTAAAAGGGAAAGGGGAGACCTAAAAAGAATTGAAAAGAAATGATTAAAAAAGATATGATTTATTTAAATATAAATGAAAACATGTGTAATGATAGAATACAACGGCGAAATATGATTCGTGTAATTAACCAACCTCATCTAGTGAAATAAAGATTTAGTTATTGTCGTTGTATTTACTACTTGACTAGCATGATTCCTTGAAAAAGATAAAAATAATTTTTAATAATATTTATCTAAGGTACTGTTTTTATTATGGGTAACTTAAATTGGTTAATTTAACAAAAAGTTTACAAAAAAATATTATCAATTTTTGTAAAGTGAAGCACTTATAGAAAACAAAACAAACAACGTACTGTAAAAATAAAAATAATAAAAAACATAACTTACTTGGAATTTGGAAAATATAGGCCGATAGATATTTGGAGGACCAACACCACCACCACCACCACGGCACTATTTTGAATGCCGATCAGTTTAAATTCTTAACTTAGGGACTGCAAACAAAAGGAATACGAAGAATCACAATATTTTCTTTATAACTAAAAAATATAGTAAACAAAATTCAATGCAGTTGTGTTGATATCCTCTACGCTTTCCAGTTCAAACATAATTAGTCAAACAAATTAAGGATGATTGACAATTAATCAAATATTAATCTATATATACCTGTTCTCGAACTGCTGATTCTGTAACAAAGAATTCAACTTCAGGGCCAAAACAAATTTAATTTGTAGAGATGAAAAGACGAAGGCTTGGAATGAGTATGAAAATGGGAAGGTATATATATTAAAGAAAGTATAACTCAGACTGCTGATTTTGTAACAAAGAATTTTAACTTGAGGTTCAGTATGAGTGCCAGAACAAATTTAATTTGTAGAGATGAAAAGAGACAAAGGCTTAATTGGAATGAATGTGAAAATGGGAAAGAATTTGAACGACAATATAAAGGGGAAAGGGAATGTTGATGTCCCATGAGGTTCAGTATGTTTATTCCTTTGCTGAAGATTCCATGCACAATCAATAATGCTAAAATAAAGGAGAAAGAAGAAGGTTTAAGTTATATAAAACATAAAATCTTGGGTATTTAGGATCTCAATAGTCTCTTAATTTGGGAATTAGTATTCTACTTATATCCAATTTTGAAAAAGTTACGTTTTCGTCTCTTAATTTAAATTTTATTGCACAAATGGTTTCTAACTCATTTTTCATATATCCATTTAAAAGGTAACGTCATTAGTCATGTGACACACAGTGGTGGATTTAAAACCTATAGCTTGGGGGTGTGAAATTATATAGTACTAGTAGTGATAAAAGTTCTATTTTAATTTTTGGAGGGGACAAAATTCTAATTTTCTTAAGAATCCAATTGAAAATTTTTAACTTTTTATGGGGATATTGTATATTTTTTAAAATCTTGGGGGCGGCCGCACCCCCACGCCCCCCTTGTATCCGTGATTGACGTTGATTCATTGTTCAAAACGACATTATTTTTTGCCACCTATCTAAAGACTTTACTTGTTAAATGCATGAAAATTGAGTTGAGTATAATTGTACAATAAAATTCAAGTTGAGTGACTATAATATAACTTTTTTAAATTGAAAATCAAAACGTTATTACCCCCAAGTTGTCCTTATTTTAATTGGTCGATAAGTAGTTTTGACACTTCACTTCATAAAAACGTCTTTGGTTTTATTGTTGCCAGCTACTGAAGGATCGAATTAACCAAAATCCAAAAGCAAAAATATGTTTGGGAGGAGAGGATTACAATCACAAAATCTCACGTATGACACAACCGCCACACAACAACAATATCCGTTAGTCCACGGAATTTCTCTAAGCCGCCGTATGGCTTTTTCTCACAACACCTCTTTGAGGTTTCTCACTTCCAACTCCTCACTTATTACAAAGATCTCTAATACTCTCTATTTATAGTGTTAGAGATTTCTTAATTCCACACTTTTCTAATCCCTACCAATAACTAATTAAGAAACAAATACTAGTAGGAAACAACTTTAAACTTAAGAAACAAAACATATTAGGAAACTACTAATTAATAAAAGTTTAGTTTAATTTTCCAACAAATCCCCCTTTAAACTAAACTTTCCTTATATGATCAATACCTTCAAGCTCACGTGCTTGAATTTCTTTTGAGATTTCTTTTGCTGTTTGGATCATGTATTTGATCTTTTTCTTAATCTTCATCTTCGTCTTCACAAGTAACTTGAGACGAATTTTGTAGTTCCGAATCTTGAAATCTTCAAACATGTTTTCTGTTCCTCTTCCTTTATCACAAAACTCCCATATACCAATATTCCCTTCTATCAAAGAATGACCAATATAATTTCCAAGAATCAAGAAATCATATTGTTCAACTTGAATAATATTTTCAATATCTTTTATCTCAACAATGTCACTTTCACCAGTGATATTTTTATCACCTTCAACCATGTATATGGTTTCTTTTTCCTCTTCAAAATGGATGATTTCGTCTTTCTCTTCATAAGTGAAATCACCAACCTCATTTTCTTCTTTATTCACAAGAACAACAAATTCATCAACATCTTCACAAACGTGAAGTTTTATTGTAACATCACACGAATATTTTTTACAAACATTGTCAATTTCTTTTTTCTCCACATACTCATCAACATGAATTTCTTGTTCTTGCTCTACCAAACAAATAATATCTTCATCTTCTTCAATTGAATCAACACTTATTTCATCCACCACTTTCATAACATTATCATGATGATCAACACAATCTCCTTCCTTGAGATTTTTTATTTCTAAAGTGGATTCAATACTCGAAGATAAATGATCAACAATTGGTTGTTGAGTTGCTGAACTTGCTCACTTTGGTGATCATTATTTTCTTTCTCAATATAGAAAGATACTTGTGTTTGTCCAATTGATACCATTGGCTCTTTATAAGACCAATTTGAAACTCTTTGTTCATCAAAGATAAAATCTCTGATCACAATCACCTTTTCTGTATCCTCTATCTGACCATTCAATTTTTCATTAATTCTTTGTTCAAATAGAATTAATGAACGCTGCAATTCCTCAATTTTTAATGTTGCCAAATTCTTGGTCTCTATCATCAAGGCTACAAAATACTCAAACTTCAAGGGCAGTGTATTGAGAACTTTTGCAATAAAAATTTCATCTTGCAATACATGACCATTTAATTTCATCTCATCTTTAATCGCCAACAGACGAAAAAAATATGACTCAATGGATTCTGTCTTCTCCATTGTGCAAAGATCAAATCTTTTTGTAACATCAACAAATTATTTTTCATGGTGTAAAGTTCAAACTTTTTTGTCAACACCAAAAAAATTTTGTGTTGAAGTGTGTCAACACCTCTATATGTATTTTTCAAAATATCCCAAGCCTTCTTCGCAGTTTTGGCCGTTGAGATTTTCAGATAAACTGATTGATCAATGGATTGATGAATTTGAGACAACGCCATTTTTCCTTGCCTCTTTTTCTCCACAGGAGCATCTTCAGGTACTTCGTTTTGAACTTATTGGATCAAATCAAAAGCTTCCAAATGGATTTCCATCTGATCTCTCCAAATATTATAATTTTGTTTTCCCTTCAGTTTGGGAACAACACAAATTATATTTTCCATCATGGCTAATCAATTATAACCTTGCTCTGATACCAATTTGAAGGATCGAATTAACCAAAATCCAAAAGCAAAAATATGTTTGGGAGGAGAGGATTACAATCACAAAATCTCACGTATGATACAACCGCTACACAACAACAATATCCGTTAGTCCACGGAATTTCTCTAAGCCGCCGTATGGCTTTTTCTCACAACACCTCTTTGAGGTTTCTCACTTCCAACTCCTCACTTATTACAAAGATCCCTAACACCCTCTATTTATAGTGTTAGAGATTTCTTAATTCCACACTTTCCTGATCACTTCCAATAACTAATTAAGAAACAAATACTAGTAGGAAATAACTTTAAACTTAAGAAACAAAACATATTAGGAAACTACTAATTAATAAAAGTTTAGTTTAATTTTCCAACAGCTACCAATAAACTTTACCAAAGAACTTCGTGGTTATTAATTTTCATTATTTTCTTAGCAAAATTTGTTAATTTCTTTTGTTTTTAAGCGGTTGTACGTGAAACGAAATACAACTATATATCAAATACTTCATCATTTTATACATAAATGCATCAATATTATATAAGTAACAACTTTGTTGATGCGAGCTTCATAATAGTTTATCACGTGTTTTGTACAAGTTTCTTCATTTGGTTCTTGCTTCATTTTAAAAGTTGAACCACTTGATGGATAATTTATGTTTTGCAAGTATTTTTTTTAGGTTTTATTAAGTATTTTTAAGAAAAAGCTTCGATAAGATAGATGAAGTTATAATCTTTGCATTTGGAGTAATTTTGGTATTAAAAAAATGTACAATTAGGAGACAAAAATTGTACGTATCTTTTTACTTGCTATAAATGATCCTAATAGTCAACTTATATGTAAGTATCGTTTTGATTCAGAATTTTGAACAAATTAAGTTTTTATTCCACGATTTAGATTTTATCACATAGATGATTATCAACTCATTTTTCATCTTTTTAACTAGTAACATCAATAATCATGTGGCATAAAATGATGTCGTATTAAATGATCAATAGTCTCACCTTAACAAACGGCCTTACTTGTCAAATTGATTAAAAATAAGTATAAAATAATTTTTGTAACAAAATTCAAATTGATTTATCAGAATATAACTTTTTTAAAAGTAGAAACCCAAGGACAATTACCTAGCTCCGAATTTCGGAATAATTAAAATCTTTTACTCTTTTACTAGCAATGAACATGATGGGAGACATTTTGGAATAATAAAATGTGCTCTTATAATTACTCACTTGAGATTCAATTAGCATAAAAAATTGAACCAGGGGGCCTCATCTTAGATTCTTTGTTTTGGTTTGTAGGTAGTGTAATTCTCATGAGCTTTCGTGTGTCGCAACTAAATCATACTTATTTAAACTCAACTTTATTTGCTCTCTGGGCACATCTAAATTAATCTAACGCAAGTCTAAATAAATATTTCAATTCAGACTTATACATTAGATTATTTACTTTTAACCAAGTTCCATTTCTCTTATTTTTCTAAAATGAGGTTGGAATATTACATCCTCGTCCTTTCTATAAAGGTGAACGTGAATTTCCATTAAAATTAGGATTTTTGCTCCACATATTTAATCCAATTATTGACATTAACACGCAATAAATAATTTCAATTCTCCCAAATCAATTCTTGAAATAATAAAAAGGACTACTGGTAAAAATATGGGGAAAATAATAATAAACAAAAAAAAACGACAAAGAAATTGTGTAAGAAAACATTAAAAAAATTGATGGTTAAACATGTTGGCGTTGTAAGAGTTTATTTGGTTGTGAGAATTAGGTCATAAAAATTGATGGTCTTAATTTATACAAAGATCTAAAAAAAAAAAATCTTGTCGAAAAAACTCTTGATGGTGAAAATTTTATTTGGCAGCGCCAATATAAAAAATGTGGTCCTGTAAATATTAATTGTGGCATTTAATTCAATTTCAACCATGGAGATAAATAAATTAATAAGGGGCATTCTCATGTTCGACCGTGATCACATATATGCGACTTGCGTATCAAATTCAAAATTCGTGTAAAAAATATTTAGGGTATCAATTTAAACTTTCACGTATAAAGTATAAAAAATTGGCATATAAAGTATCAAAGATTAGCGTATAAACTATAAAAAAACTTAGCGTATCAATTTTAACTTTAGTATACAAAGTATAAAAATTTAGTATATAAAATATAAAAAATTAGCATATAAAGTATAAAAAAGTAGCGTATAACGTATCAAAAATTAACATACAACACAAAAAAAATTACCATGTGTGATACTAACATCAGTGTACCAGAATAAAATATTCGAGTATCAAATATAACATATTTGCATATCAGGTCGCATAGGAGTATTTGTGATTAATAAAAAGAGGGATTAGATGTATAAAGATGTGATTAATGGTGGAAATTTCGGAGATTTGAAAACTGATATCAAACGTAGAGAAAGTTACACAGGATGGAGAAAACTAATTGAACAATAATATTTTAGCCAATATAGCTATTCTGAAAGTTTTACTATTTCATGGATAAAAAAATAACATATTATTTTTGAAAAGTGTGGCATATTAAAAGAAGAAGAATTGGATATTTCAAACTTGATAAGCACATAATATTCATTTTATTGTATATTCTTTTATGTGTTTGAAGGGGTGAAATTTGTGCTTAATAGCGATAATTATGGCAGATTTTGGAAGTTTACAAAAATGGAGCATGCCGAGAGGGAAGATGACAAATTAAGAGAGCTTTCTAGAGGATTAAGGGCGGGAGACAAAGTTGAGGAGATTTAGTAGTACACGGACTCGTTGTAAATACCAAATTGGTGGATGAATTGAATTAGGAAACTGACTTTTATGTTAAAGTTAAAGCCGCATGTGGCTTATTGGAATTTGGAAAAAGAAAGAATTACATCTTTTAGTTGATTTAGGAAATTGGTATTTTCCCTCCTCTATAAGGGAATAGATTAATTAGGGTTAAGGGGTTCGCACACTTCTTAGTTTTCATAGCTTTTCTGCAGATTTGCAGTGTCTAGCTTTTCATAGCTAGAACAGCAGTGCCGTCGTTTACCCAAATGACAGACAACTCGGTTTGATTTATCTATTTAGTTTTATTTCTTTTAATTATTTTGATTGCTTTTAATTATGTTCTGTGAATAGTTTTTTTTCTGGCTGTAAGTAAGGAAGCACTAATCGATTAATAAATTGTGAGACCTAATTGATTTAATTAAACTATTTCATTTTTAATTTTGAGAGTTTTCTAAGCCTAACGTTAATTATCTAAATTAATTAAAGCTTGATCTCCTTTAATAAATTTAGGTAGAGCCAATTAATCCCTTGTTAAGTCTCTGGATTTAATAAGTAAGATTAATTAGTGGCAAAGTTACTGTCTCGGTAGATGGAAATAATCGGTTAATAAATTATTGCATGCTGATCATGATATGATTTATTAGAGTTAGGTTTTTCTAATACATAATGCTTTCGTAACAATAAATCTGGTGTTCGGCTGATTCCGGCCAGGTTGTGTTACGAATAAGGAAATAATTGATTAAGCAGATACTTGTCAATTATCGAACAATTAAGGAAGAATTGGGATATGTCAGAGCTGATTTTCGGTAGCCTATAACTAACTAGTTAATATGAAATTGTTATCCTTGAGTCGATGAACAATGAACAATTGATTAGTATGGAATTACTTATTTGCCGGATCTTCTCTTTTTAGTCAATTAATTTCCGTGATTTTCTATTTATTAAATTTAGTATTTAATTTCTTTTGATTTGTTGTTTTAATTAGTAAATTAAATTATTGTGACTATTTCTAAATTAACTAACTTAGAAGATAGAGTTGTTCCTCGTGGGATTAACCTTACTCTCACTATACTATTATTTATTCTTTAGAGTAAAAAATTTAATTTGGTACAAAAACGACGCACCAAATTTTGGCGCCGTTGTTGGGGAATGGAAATTATTTTCTATTTAGTTAATTTGTGTTGTTCTTTAGTTTATGTCCAGATTGTCTAACCCTAAATTGCTTTTTGATCCAGAAATCGAAAAGACAGCTCGTAGATTAAAGAAATAGACTAAATAACATTGCCAAAGAACCAATTATGGTTCAGCAATTGATGCGTCGTTTGCCCCCACGACGACCCGCAGAATTGAAGATCCAGCTGAACCACCTTTTTCGACTAACGACACTTTCATGTCCGACCTCCCACCTGTGAACTAGCCTCCAGGCAGAAATTTGCCACCACCTGAACATGTGCAATAGCCACGAGCCCCTGTGGTTAACCCAATAGTGCCGATACCGGTCCAAGCTCCGTTGAATGATCGACCATTAAGGGAGTCTACTAACCCAGTGATTAATTATAGGTCTTCTTGCATTTTTTTGCCTCAACTTACAATTGATTATGAATTGAAGGCATCCTTTCTTAATTTATTGCCTAAGTTTAATGGAGATGTTGGAGAAGATCCTCATAATTTTTTGCATGATTTTCTAAAAGTGTGTGAAACTGTAAACAATAGAGGAGTCTCACAAGAATACATTAAGCTAGCTAGTTTTTCTTGGTTCTTAAATGAAAACGCTAGTGCTTGGTTTAAAAGTCTTACTCCTAGATCTATTACAACATGGGATGACATGCAAAGAATATTTTTTATGAATTTCTTCCCAACCTCTAAGATTGCATTTGGTCGAAAAGAAATTGTAGGCATTAAACAAGAGTATAATGAGTCATTAACTGCATATTGGAATAAATTTAAACGTTTATGTGAAAGTTGTTCTCAACATCAAATCACTGACGAGCTTTTAATCCAATATTTTTATGAAGGTTTGCAACCGGAGGAGAAACGAACACTTGACGTAGCAAGCGGTGGAACTTTCATGGACAATAACACAACTCAAGCCACAAGCTTGATTGCTAAGACTTGTGAGTCCAGCCAACAGTATCAACATGTTTGTCGTTCGACCAAATAAGTGGGAGAAATTTCTAGTTCTTCACTTGAAAATAGATTGTAAGCTTTGACAGCAAGTGTACAGAAGTTAATAACGGGAATGGGTTCAGTTCAAACGGAAAATGTGTGTGCAATTTGCAAAAGCCCAACTCATTGAGCGGATCAATGTCAAATGACTCAAGAAGAATTTGACGCCGAAGTTAATGTTGTGGGAAGTTATACACAATGGCGCTACGATCCTTATTCGAATACTTTTAACCCAGGTTGGCAAGACCATCCCAACTTGAGCTACAGGAATCGAGCTCCTCAACAAAATCCTCCACAACAGCAAGCTCAACAACAAACCTAGCTGAAACTAGCAGCGCCGTCTACCCAAACAAATCCCAACTTGATAGCTACTACAAGGTTTGGAGTTCCTCTTGAAGATATGATAGTTAAATTAGCTATATCTGTGACTTTAATGCAGAACAATCAAGTTCAAAATCAAGGAGAATTCCAAAAATTTTAGCAAGAAACAAGGGCAGCTATAAGTGGGTTAAGTACTCAAATGACCCAAATAGCAAAACACTTTAATGAAATACAAGGTCCTTAAGAGAAATTACCATCTCAAGTGTAGATTAACCAACGAGAACACGTAAGTCAAATCACATTGAGAAGTGGTAAACAACTGGAAGAGCCAATCACCAAGGTCATAGCTGAAGAACAGAAAACTTCATCCGCGTTGTTCGACCAAACGACGAAGGCGCAAAAATCAGAGGTAGCTTCTAAATTGAATTTGCCTACTTCAAAATTTAAAATACCTCCACCTTTTCCTGGCAGGTTGAAAAAGAATGCCAAAGATGAGGATTTGGATGACATCTTAACCATTTTTAGCAAAATCGAAATCAACATACCCTTTCTTGATGCTATTCAAAATGCCAAAATGTGCCAAATTTTTGAAGGACTTTCTCGCAACAAAAATTCCTTATCTAGAGAAAGAGAAAGTTGTAGTTGGAGAGAACGTCTCAGCTGTAATACAACACAAGCTCCCTCCTCAATGCAAGGACCCATGTATGTTTTCTATTCCGTGTGTAATTGGAGATAAGAAAATTGAAAAATGCATGTTGGACTTAGGTGCTTCTATTAATGTCAACATATCCAGGTTTAAATATTGGCCCATTAGCTGATAGGTCATTATCTTACCCATTGGGGGTGCTTGAAAATCTCAATGTAAAGGTTAATAATTTCATATACCTGGCTGATTTTTATGTTCTAGATACGGGCAGCTCTCATGAAAAAAATGCTTCAGTCTTATTGCTGGGTAGACCATTTATGAAAACTGCTAAAACAAAGATTGATGTGGATAAAGGAACACTTACTTGTGAATTCAATGGAGAATATTTGACTTTTAATATTTTTGAAGCTATGAAGTATTCCATTGATGTAGAAAATGTTCATTCAATTGATGTGATAGATTCCTTAGTTCAAGAATATCTTGAGACAGAATTTGTGTAGGATAAGCTTGATGTAGCAGTCACGCAAAGCTGGACTGAAGCTGACGTTAAAACTCACGTCAATGATGAAATCATCAAAGTAGTCATGTCCCTCCACTCTCTTGAAGAACAGTCTGCCAGATTTGATGCTCACTGTTTGCCCAAACAGGAGTTATAGGATAAAATTCTTCCTTCTATTTTAAAGGCTCATGTTCTTGAATTGAAACCTTTACCTAATAATCTAAAATATGTGTATTTAGGTGCTGGAGAGACACTTTCTGTGATCATTAATAAGCACCTTATGCAAAGCCAAGAGGAGAAATTGTTGCGAATTCTTCGAGAGTGCAAGGAAGCCATTGGATGGACTCTTGCGGATATTAGAGGTATAAGCACAACAATTTGTATGCATAAAATCTTGCTTGAATCTAATTCCAAACCAGTACGAGACCCACAAAGGAAGCTAAATCTGAACATAAAGGAAGTGTTCCTCAAAGAAATACTCAAATTGTTGGAACTTGGTATTATTTTTCCCATCTCGGATAGCCAATGGGTAAGTCCGTTTCATGTGGTTCCAAAGAAATCAGGGTTCCAAGTGGTAAAAAATGACAAGAATGAGCTCATACCCATGCGTCTACAAATAGGTTGGCATATGTGTATTGATTTTTGTAAATTAAATATAGCCACTAGTTCAAACCGAATAAACCGAATTGAATAAACCGAATAAACCGAAAATCGACTCGATTGACACCCCCATCATCACCATAATTTCCACTTTCCGCTTTATAACTTTACTCAAGATTCCATCCAATAAAAAAATAAAGGAGAAAGTATAACGCCCCGATTTTTTTAGGACCATAACATGCCATGACTTTAAGATTAAGTTTCCAAAATCTTAAAATTATAAGGCTCTTCGTGTACATAAAACTTTAAATAAATTTACTAATTTATTTAATTGAATGTAACAAATTAAGTACTAACACCTCCAAAATAATAAATACAATGCCAAACTTCTAACTATCTAATCCATCTTAACAGTAAAAAATATACCTCTAGGATCTATAGTATTAGGCTATTCGACTATCCTTATGCTAAGCACTTGGTCTACTTATTCTTTACCATTCCCAATCTTTCATTTCGTCACTTATCACTGTCATCTGTAAAATTTATTTTAAAAGAAAAATTAGTGAAATCGTCCAGCAAGTAAACTCTAAATCATTTAAAGCTAATTATACTTTATAAACGTTTCATATATTATTAAAATAATATCTTTCTTGAAAATGAATATATAATTAAACAGACAATAGTTCAAAACATCAATGATGGTCCATAAAGATCAAAATCGTTGATATAGATCCAAATGGATGATGTGAGACCCCGAAATTTTTAAGTAATAATATAATTGGTTATTTTAATTTGCACATTAATATAAATTTTGAATTCATGGCACTTTGTGAAAATTGTAATTTAATAGTTTGCATTTTAATTAATTATTTATTTTAAGAGGTTAATTGTCAATTTTAGAATATTATAAGAGAATTGATTATATTAACTAATCTTAAGTTTGGGGTCTTAATTAGTATTTATAAAAGATAAGGACTTATTGATAAATTAAGAAAACTATTAAAAAAAATGTAGTTTGCCACATGGGTGGCCAACGTGTAAGCCCAAGTATAATTGAAACAAGAAACAAAAAAAAAAAAAGGGAGAAGGGGAACGGCAACGAGAGAAGAACAGGGGAGGAAAAAAAAAAGAAGAAGAGGGAAAAAGGGGAAAAGAAGAAAAAGGAAAGAAGAGAGGAAGGAAGACGGGAGAAGAAGGAAGAAGGAGAAGAGGAAGAACCAGCGGGAGGAAGAAAAGAAAAGGAAGAGGAATAGAAGAAGGATGATGAAAATTTTGGCAATTCAATCTTGGATAAATTTAGGAATTGGAAAAGCTGGTGCAGGTGGGTGAGTTTTATGTTTTGAACTTGGTTTAAATTCTTAGATAGAAGAAGAAAAATAAAATGATGAACTTGCTTTTGGGATTTTATACCAGTATTTAAATGTTGGAGAAGAGTTTTTTTTATGATATTGGACACCATCGAAATCTGAATTGAGGAGTTACTTTTCTGATTTCTACCTGCGATATTTTGTTCTGTTAAATCTATCAGTGTTTTGGTGTCGTCAACAGTTTTGTGTTTTCCTTATCTTATCAAGCGAATTATTATTGGATGTTGTTAATTTGATCAGATTTACCCTTTCTTGGTGGTGTTGTAAAATGCAGAATTTGGGCTTCTATATCAGTATTCTTGATATTGGACATAATCAAAATCCGAATTGAGAAGTTCCTTTCATGAACTGATGAATTGTTAAGTTCTTGTGAGATTTATTAATTTATATAATAATAAAAATGTATATATTTACATGTATACGTATAAAGGAAAATGAAAAAATTACTGGATAGAATATGAAAAGGAATCATCTGGAAAGGATGAGTTTTGTTTTAAACTATAGATGATTTTTTTACTTGTAATTCAAATTGGATTGAACATGGGTTTTGTGGGGAAATTTACTGGGTAATATATATATATATATATATTAGGAAAAAGGGATACAAGTGAATATTGTTTCTAGTTTAGTTTTGATGTGGTATGTGTTTGATTCTTCAAAAGTTTGTATCTGTTTACGAGATGTTGTAAAAGCTAAGTTGTTTTATGTGGGTTTTGGTCTTCAATCGGGTTATAGAAGATTTTGTCTGTGCTTGATGAGGGTTCAAGAGGCATCTCGTGGACTTAAGGTCAAAAATACTCAGTTTATAAATCGTTATAGGATTTTCAATTTGGTTTACAAAGTTTTTTTTTTCCTAAGCTAAGTGCATCTGGTGAATTTTCATTTTTAAGAATTATGTGTTTGCAGGGGATGAAAAAGAAGATGGTAAATAAACATAGGGAGAGTGGCCTTACTGAGGTTGTCTAAGAATTTTGATTCTATTTTCTTATATACATCTAATGTAAAGGAAGAATGTGTGTGGGTGAAGCTAAGAAAGCTGCAGCATGTGACGATGGAGAGAGTGGAGAACTCGATCCATTTGGCATGCTTACTGTACAACCATGCGTGAAATAGGAGCAGAAGAAGTGGAAATTCCACGCTCTGTGATGATGTGAGAATTAGTAATGATAGGAGCTTAATTTAAGGAGTGTGGATAATGGAGAATTGAAGTTTTAGAGTTTAATATAAAGTGTATTTTTAAAGGTGGGCCTCCTGCATTGTCAAGTTGGCTTTCAGACCATCAAGAATTAAAATGGGTGTGAGAAATAAGAATGGGCCTCAGTACATTAACGGTTTGGGCTTTAGTCCATTAAGAATTAAAATGGATGTGAGTAGTAAGAGTGGGCCACAGTACATTAACAGTTTGGGCTTTAGTACATTAAGAATTAAAATGGATGTGAGTAGTAAGAGCGGCCCACAGTACATTAACGGTTTGGGCTTTAGTCCATTAAGAATTAAAATGGACGTGAGTAATAATAGTGGGCCACAGTATATTACCAGTTTGGGCTATAGGTATAAATATAATTAATACTCCAATAGTTTTAATGGGATTTGGTGGTGTTATTCAATTATAAGTCTTAAACTTTAAAGGTAATGCTTTATCTCATATTTATTGCCAATCTTAAAGAAAATTTACGTTACCTCACTTAGGTAAAGATTCTTGTTTTGGTAATGATAATAATAACAATAAAAAATGATTTATATTGATTACAATGGCCATAAATGGAGCATATTTAATAAAATTCCATGGAAAAGAATTGCTAAATAAATGTATAAAATGTGAGAGGAAGAAGATTTAAAATAAGGAAACGGTTCTTAGTAAAAATTACCAAGTAAATATATAAAATATTATGGAAAGGAGAATTAAAATAAGGAAACTTCTCTTATTAAACATTCTGTATGATTTAGGCACAGGATTAATTGTACAATGAATTATATTGCATACAACTGCGGGAATATTACATGGAAAGGAGTGGTTAATCATGAGGGACAATAAGAATATCTTTCGAGTAGTCATAATTATAAATTAAGGAAAAATACTTACTTGATCAAAGGTGTACTTATAAACCTGCTTAGAAATTATAACTTGGCCAGTGGTGAATTTTGTACTCCACGATGGTCATAGTTACCGAATTGGCCTGTCTTTATAATAATTGTATTATATGATTTAAGGTGATATGGGCATTGTTAGAATTATGGACAATCTCCTTTCTTATATTAGAAAGGTATTTCATGATGAATGAATGTTTATAATTCACTGTAATCTTGCATTTATTGAATTTGTTGACTATGATATGATATGATTGAAATATTGGCTTTATGCTGTGTGGAACTAAGTGCTTCGCTGATATGAGTGCGAGAGCCACCTCTAGAATCCACACAAGCCGTTATTGATTGTAGCACACCGACGTGGTGTGAAATATTTGTGTATGGCATGAATTTGCCTGTACTGTGACTGCCTGACTGACTGGGGCCCAGTCATGAGTGACTTATTGATGGCTGGGAAGGCAAGGGCCGACGAGTTCATCATAAGTTCACCGTGACGTTTAGCCCTTGTCAAGTGGAACTAAGGAGGTTTTAGTTTCATGAGAAAGGGTACTGATTATCCGGATATATCATACTGTGCCTGCGGGGCAATTATTGACTGTGGAGGATAAGGTAGCTCTAAGTCGCACGCGAAATTTGCCGGGAGTCATATGGCTGGTACTGGAGGTCAGCTGGGCTGACCACAGGTAGCAAAACTAAACTCTTATGTGCTCCCTTTTGGGACATTGTGCTACATGAGTTGAATAGTCTTTGTGACTATTTGCTGCCATTCTCTTTGTGACTGGTTACTGTTTGTTTTACGGTGACTATTATTGTGAATTCCTCTTGGAATATATAAATTATTTTGGCACCTGATATTTTGGAAATGTAGTTCTAAATTATTCACCTTTTTTTTTAGAAAAAAAAACTATACCCAGTTCTCCACCCACTGAGCGATAAAGGCTCACCCCATTTTTCCTAAATGTTTTCAGTAAAGCAACAGAAAAGGTCGAGAAGGATGGACGAGTGGGACCACTATCAGATTGTGAGACATTTGGCGCTGAACCATAGAGTACAAATTAAGTTGTAATATAATATTGTAAATGTGAGATTTCATTGTACTCGTTATGGTTATTGGTGTTGAGAAAGAAAAATGTTGAGAAGAAATAGGGAAAATATTTCCTCAAGGTTTCACTGTATGTTCAGGATCATATGACTGATTGGACGACCCGATCCACTTTCCAACTAGGGGGTGGGTCGGGGCGTTACAGATGAGATCCCCTTCTTTGATATAAAAAAACTAACATTTTAGAAACATACGTCTCATATCATTACTTTAAAACAATAACCGTAATTTATTCCTTATTTATAGTTCGTTGATCATTTTTTCACATAAAACATAAGTATCATACTTTCATATAAAAACACATACACGAGATACTTCTCAATGAATAGGATTCCATGATATAACATGCATTCATGGTTTACTGAGTAAGCAACCTAAATGCATTCCTGCTAGGTCGGCCATTTGGCCCGTCAACCACATACATAGATCCCCTTTGAGTCGAGGATCATCATAACATAATATTGATTTTGGTTTTTTCCCTACTATTTTTCACCCAACTTAATTGTAAACATGCATTTTTGTGAACGATGTAAAAAAAGTGAAATTTAGATTTTTCACCAAATTTCTATTTTTCAAGGGTTATAACACACAGATTTTAACCAAAAATGGCAAAATCTAAAAATACATTGAATTTAACTTTTTTTTTACTATTTTTTGCACACACTCCCATTGTGAACATACATTCTAGTGAATAGTATCAAAAAAGTAAAAATTAAGCTTTTCACCAAATCTTCATTTCTTCATGGATTATAACACTTATTTTGGTAAAAAAATGACAAAGTAAAAAAACGTGTTGATTTTGACTTTTTCCCTACTATTTTTTATACACATATCAATTATGAATATGTATTCTAATGAATGGTATCATAAAAACTAAAATTTAGACTTTTCATAAAATTTCTATTTTTCATGGGTTATAACACACGTTATTTAGCAAAAAATAAAAAAAAAATCCAAAAATGCGTTGCTTTTGAATTTTTTGTGACATTTTTTACACCCGTCTCAATAGTGAATATGGATTCCAGTGAAAATAAAAGTGAAAATTAAATTTTTCACTAAAGTTCCACTTATCATGGGTTATAGATTTTGGTCAAAAATGGCAAAGCAAAAAAGTCGTATTGATTATGACTTTTTTCCCTACTATTTTTTTACCCATCTCAATTGTGAATATAATCCTTGTGAATTGTATAAAAAAAGTGACATTTAAATTTTTTACAAAATTTCCATTTTTCATGGCTTATAACACATATATTTTAGCCAAAATGGCAAAATCTAAAAACAATATTTAATTGAATTTTTTTGTACCATTTTTTGAACCCACCCCAATTGTGGACAAGCATTCCAGTGAATATTGTCAAAAAAGAGTAAAATTTAAAATTTTCACCAAACCTCCACTTTTCACAGTTTATAACACACGTATTTTGGTTAAAAACGTCAAAGTCAAAGAACGTATTGTTTTTAGCTTTTTTCCTACTGTTTTTTCACCCACCTCAACTGTGAACAGTGTCAAAAAATTAAAATTTAGATTTTTTTTTACCAAATTTCCATTTTTCATGAGTTATAACTTATAATACGCGTATTTTAGCTAAAAATGACAAAATCCAAAAATACGTTGATTTTGAATTTTTTGTACCATTTTTTTGCACCCACCCCAATTGTGAATATGCATTCGAGTGAACTATGTCAAATAAAGTGAAAATTAAAATTTTCACCAAATCTTCTTTTTTCATGGGTTATAACACATATATTTTGGTAAAAAATGACAAAGTAAAAAAATGTGTTGATTTTGGTTTCTTCCTATTATTTTTTACGCGTGTCTTAACTGTGAACATGTATTCTAATAAATAGTGTCATAAAAAGTGAAATTTAAAATTTTCGCTAAAATTTCATTTTTCATAAGTTATAACACGGGTATTTTAACAAAAAATGGCAAAAAATCTCGAATCAGGAGCTCCTCTGGATGAGATGCCCGCCCTTAAGGACCTGACTCAGAGCTCTCGCAAGGTGCAGAGAATTTAAAAATACATTAATTTTGATTTTTTTTGTGATGGTTTTTACACCCACCCGATTGTGAACATCCATTCAAGTGAATATAGTCATTTTTTTTTGGTTGGCTAGTCATCCCATTTGCGGGGGGAGGGGGGGCACTCCCTATTTTATTTATTAATAAATAAAGTTACAAAAGACAATGGCGGATATAACCACACCATTAGTACAATTTTAAAAGCTATAAATAAGGAGGACTCCTCCTTTACAATAACGCGCCTACAGCTAGAGGAGAAAAGGGGAGAGAACTCCTTTACATTAAAGCATTTGATTTAGAGTGAGTAAACCATCAGGGAAGCAGCCTTTTGAGTAAGATGAATTGCGGTAGATTGTAATTATATAAAGGCCGTCCATGGACTAAAAACCTTTATATACTTACAAAGCCCGGCATTATCATCTTACCGTGAAAGTTGCTTTCTACCAAAAACTCCTTACAATGTATCTATCTATAAATAACCAGGAGTGACAAAGAAGAAAATAAATAACCAGAAGTGACAAAGAAGAAACATGATAGATTCTCATTTGCATTGTACACTATAAGCAGAGTAGTAAAAGCTCTTGATGTGGTAAAATAGCCTAACATCGGCAGCTATTGACCAGCTGTTATATGAATCAAGTGGGTCGAACCAGAGGCAATAATCTTTGAGTATGCAAAAAATAACATACGAGACATTGGCAAAATGGCTTGAACTTCAGCAGCCATGGCCATATCTAAGCTTACTTGAATTAGGGAGGCTTCCATTGCTGCCTTGATCTTTTGATGTATGGGATGTTCAATCTCTCCAGTCTGATAACGTTCTGAATCTTGCCATGAAGATGCTTTTCTACATGGAAAATTTTGTTGGGAAGTTGTGGTGCTAATTTTGCTAACAGCTTGGCGGCTGAGTTTGCTTGTTTAGGGCATCTAGTCCATGAAATGCTTGGTGAAAGGTCTTGAATTTTGTGAACATGATCTCTGATTCTCCAGGGGCATTGATTTATATCCTGCAAAAATTTTTGACTGAAGTAAGAGCTTGATTCAATGGTGATGGTTAATGAGATACCTTTGGCTTGGCATAGTTGGAGTCCCCGCAAAGCTGTCTCCATTAGCACTTGATCAGCTGAAACACAGTTGTTAGTAGAATGAAAAGTAAAAGCAATCAACATAATACTTTGACTATTTCTTATGATGCCACCTCCAAAACCTTCAGCATTACTGTTAATAGAGCTATGAATATTAAACTTACAGGAAGGGTTATCTGGAGGGTACCATTTAATGAAGGAGATCTGCATTTTTGTGGCCAATTCTGAATCCCAAAGCTGATTCCATGTCCATTTTTTCAGAAATTTCTAGAAATTTACTGGATGCAATGGCTTTGATTTCTTCGAATATTATGTTCTTGAGTCTTTCAAAGGTGCATTTTTCTTCCTCATGAAACGATTTGTTTCTTGCTTTCCAGATTTGCCAGCAGATAACATTAGGAGTGATCTTAGTGAGAAACTTGTGTTTCTCATTTTTACTAGGGTGAGACCACCAGTAATTTAAGAACAGATTTAGAGATTGATGGTGTTGGGGAAAAAGAATTCCCAGTTCACAACCAAAAGCTATCCATAATTTTGTTGCTATTTCACATTGTAAGAAAACATGGTTAATGGTTTCCTCTTGTGTACAAAGTGTGCATTTGTGAGGTCCATGTACATTGAATCTGTGTAAGGCTGGACTTATTAGAATTAGTGCCTTGCTTAACTTCAGCATGAAAAAAGACAGCTTTAGAGGGATGTGTGAATCCCAAAAAAACTCTGCCAAAGGCCATACTGGTTGAGCTATCTGTGTCAAATGAAAAGCAGATTTAAAAGAAAAACAGCCATTATTTGTTAAAGACCAAATGATGTTATTTGGTGACTGAGGACATTGCAGAATATGTGATTCTATCTCATCCTTGATGGCCAGCAGTTTGTTCCAGGTTTTAGAGTATTTCTTACTAGGACTCTAGCTGGAGAAATGAGTGGAATGGCAATATTTATCATTTAGAAATTTGGCCCATAGAGAATCTTGTTCTCTGAAACGCCACCATAATTTGCAAGAAGATGCTTTCTGAATGTTGTATACTGCTCTAATATTCAGACCTCCCTCCATGTATGTAGAGCATAATTTATTCCAAGAGATCCAGTGGTAATTTGGCTTAAGATTATGTGAGCCCCACAGAAAATTAGCAAATACCATTTCTAGAGCTTGTAAACATTTTTTTGGGGGATTAGCTCCTAATAAGATGTGAGTATGCATAGCTGAAAGGACAGACTTAATAAGAGTTATTCTTCCCCCACTAGAAAGCCATTTTGTGCTCCATGAACTAACCTTAAGGAGACTTTTCTGAATTAATGGATCATAGTATGCAGCTTTGTTTTTTCCATAGTACAATGGAAGTCCTAGGTATTTAACCGAAAACTTCTCTTGATGAAATTTAGTGATCTTGAAGATGGAGTGTTTCACAGCTCTATGGCAGGAGTGGTGTATCATGAAAGAACTTTTCAATGTATTAACTTTTTGGCCTGAAGTTCTTTTATAGTTTGTGAGCATGTTCATGATATATCTAAGGGATTTTGGGTGAGCTGAAGTAAAGATGATTAGATCATCCGCGTAGGCTAGGTGTGAGATTTTTGGGCACTTCTTAGGAAAGTGGAAAGATGGGATGTGTGGTGCTTCACTATTTAAAGCTCTAGAGATGTATTCAGCACTTAATATAAACAAGTAAGGAGATAGGGGGTCTCCTTGACGAATCCCTCTTGTAGGTTTAAAAAAACCAAAAGGGGATCCATTGATCAAAATAGAGAAGTGAACATTAGAAATAAGTCTCCATATAATGTCTATTATAATCTCGCTAAATCCAAGATTACGGAGCATCTGAAGTAAGAAAAGTCAATCAATGCGGTCATATGCTTTTTCCATGTCGAGTTTAAAGACTACATTGCTTATTTTGTTCTTTTTAGGAAAACATTGGATTAGTTCACTAGCAAGTAGGAAATTGTCTATAAGTTGTCTATCTTTTACATACCCGCTTTGATTATTTCTAATCAATTTGGGAAGAAGAGGAGAAAGTCTTAAAGCTATGAGTTTAGAGATGACTTTGTTAAAGAAATTACACAAGCTAATAGGCCGGAATTGTGAGAAATTCGTTGGACTTAGGGTTTTCGGGATGAGGACAATAAAAGTGGCAGTTACTGCATTTGGGAGGCAGCCTCTATTGAAGAAGTGCTGTACAGCTGCAAGAATGTCGTTCTTGATGATTTCCCACGCAGTTATAAAGAAGTTTGCATTAAATCCATCAGGCCCAGGGGCACTGTTTTTATCCATGGAGAAAATGCAATTTTTGATTTCTTCCATGGAAGGAATACTCTCAAGTGTGATGTTATCTGCTTCACTAACAAGGCTAGGGATGTGATTGGCTTGAAAAGGAATCGTTGCAGTTTTGGAGAAAGCCTTCTCAAAAAACTTAACAGCTTCAGCACCTATTTGTTCCTCATTTACTAAGGTCTGACCACTTTCATTTACGATAGAATGGATGTGAGCTCTTCTCCTCTTTTGACTAACAAAAGAGTGGAAAAATTTTGAGTTTTTATCTCCCTCATTCAGCCATTTCTGATTTGCCTTTTGTGCCTAGAAGTCTTCTACGTTTGATGTGATTTTTCTTAGTTTAGCTCTAGCAAGGTTTAGGTCTGCCCTGTCTACTCCATTAGGGTTCAATTCATCTTCTATCTCTAACTGCCTCAATTTATTTTCAGCCTCTGTTAGGGAAGTGAAAATGTTTCCATAGTTCTGCTTGTTCCACTGTTTAAGTATATCTTTTGTGTTTTTCAGCTTTATTATGAGTTGTCTAATAGGATTTCCACTAACTCTTATATTCCAAGCCTGTTGAACGATGCTGAGGAACTGCTGGTGTTTGATCCAGAAATTCTGGAATCTAAAACCAGTTTTTGAATGCTTCTCGATTTTGGAAATTCTAAGGAGAAGGGGTGCATGGTCTGATGGATCTCTAGGGATCGATCACATATTTGACTCCTATATTGAGGGCATTGTTATTTACAAGCATTCTATCTAATCTTTTCCATATTCTACGTTTACCTTTCCTATTGTTGCACCATGTGAATTGAGGACCTGTGAAGTCTACATCTTCTAGGTTTTTTTCAATTGTGAATTTTACGAGCTCCTGTGTGTCTTCTAATCTGAAACTCCTTCCTCCTCTTTTTTCCTGTTCTCTAAGGGTACAATTAAAATCTCCCCATATCCACCACGGGGAGTTTTGTGTGTTGATGTTCGATAAACTTTGCCATATACTATTTCTAGCATATGTATTGCAGAGAGCATGAACTGATGACAAGATGATGGGACATGAGAGTTCAGGGTGGTGAAGAGAAACTGACAAGTGCTGTTGGTTTTCTTCTAAGAATGTGCAGGAAATGTGCTGGTTGAACAGTAACCATATAGTGCCATGACTATTAGCTGTGCACTGATCAAATTTCAGTTTTCTCCTAATTTTTTCCAGATCAGATATTGTAGCTAATGGCTCACATAATGCAACAAGTTCGATTTTATTGTTTCTTATGATGTTTTTTAGTCTTTTAAAATTAGTGTTTTTGGTAACGCTTCTAATGTTCCAGAAAAGAAAATTAATCATCGTGTTTGCTAGATTCATCATAATTTATTGCTTCCTTAATTTTAGGCCTAAGAGTACGAGTAGAATCAAACTTAGCTCTGATGCCCTTTATTTTTGGAGGAGATTGGGGTAGCTAAGAGTGTACTTCTGCAGTCGATTCCTCCTCGAGCTGATGGATTTCTGATTCTTCTGGTTCCGGTAGTGTGATGATGGCCTGTTGGATCCTTTCCTCCTCGCTTTCTGACAGCATTTCCTCTACTGCCTTTGCTAGTGAGTCTGAGCTTGATCTGTAGAGACAGAGACAGCGGTTAGAATGGAAATCATAATGACATTCAGGTTCGATATTTTGGATTTGGAGGGCTTCCTGCAGAGGAGCTGAATTGTTCCCAGAGCTCCTGCTACGGGAGTTGTTTGGGAGGGGTGTGCTAAAGCTGGATTTTGGGTTTGACTTGAGAGGGAGTGTTTTGGTTGAGGCTGATTCGTGACTATTTCTTTTCCTTTTGTAGTCGTGGTTGAACTGTTGTAGTTTGCAGCTGTAGTTTGGTCTGGAGTGTGAGTGTTCTGCACTATTGGTATGCTAGGATTTAGCGATAACGCCTGATCTTTCTTGGCTTCTGGGGCTGATGAAGGGGCTTTGATTTTCCAGGTTTGCTTCTGAGTTTCAGCCGGTTGGGGAGCCTGCTCTGAGGATGTCTCGCCTTTGCATTGAGTAGTGTGGTGTCCTAATTTGCTGCACACTGTGCAGTATAGTGGTTTATCTTCAGTAGATACTTCTATCCATCTTCCATTGTCTCCTCGACCAAGCCATATGCGTTCTGGAATTTCGCTGAGGACATCCACTTCGATGCATACACGAGCAACACTTGGTCTGACTACATTGAGTGCTGCAGCGGTTGCTGAATCGGTTTTCAAAGGTTTGCCTATTAAACTGGCTAAAGCGAAAAGGGATTTCTTGTTGAACATGTGCAGTGGTAATTTGTGGAAATTCACCCATACTGGTACAATGGAGGATTCTTTCTCCGGACAGAAATCAGTGGTCCATTTGAAGATCCGTGCTTGGTACCCCTGAAATGACCAAGATTGTTTGAGCCACATAAATCTGAAAACGACATGCGTGGTGTCGATGAGTCCCAGGTGACATGGTCCTTTGAAACCCGTGGCTGCTATTTCTTTTCTGAGAGTGATCATCAATGGTCTGCCCCAGGAAAATTTGCCAACAAGCGTAAAGCAAAAATGAGCAGCCAGAGTCAGTTCTTCCTCATCGGAGATGAAAATCGCCGGTTCTCCTTTGTGACTGCCTTGTTTAATAGAGTGTGATGCCGATCGGATTTGCTGTGAGAAGAGGGTGGATATAGTGTGATGTTGGGTTTGATTGGTGGCAGGGGCTTTAGGGATTGAAGCATTTAGGGCATCTTTGAAGGGAGTCGTTGGTGGTTCTCCAGTTGAGTGAGACCCCTCCATTCTTAGAGCTTAGGATGCGTGTGCTATCGGGTTTGGGTTTGGGCTGTTAGTTGGGTAGAAAGTGTATTTTAGGATTAAAGTGGTGTAAGGTGGCGGCTTCGATTTTTTCGATGGAATTGCGTGACTGTTTGTGGTAGATATGTGACCGTTATAGTACCGTTAAAGGGGGAGTAAGGAGGAGGTGGTAAATAGTAATATTGGTAATTCAGAATCTTAGAGAGCATTTGCTAATCTAGTGAATGATGTTGTATCAAGTGAATATATTCAATAAAAAGTGAAATTTAAATTTTCACCAAACTTCTATTTCTCACAGGATATATTACGCATATTTAGGTAAAAATGACAAAGTAAAAGATCATGTCGATTTTGTCTTTTTCCGTACTGTTTTTTCACCCACTTTAATTGTGAACATAAATCCTTTTGAATGGTGTCTAAAAATTGAAATTCAAAATTTTTATCAAATTTTCATTTTTCATTAGTTCTAATACACGTATTTTAGCCAAAATGGCAAAAATGCGCAAATTTTGTTTTTTTTTTGTACCATTTTTTTCATGTACCCCGATTGTAAACATGCATTGCAATAGATATTGTCAAAAAAAGAATTTTAAAATTTTCACAAAACCTCTATTTTCACGAGTTATACACGCGTATTTTGGTAAAAAATAGCAAAGTCAAAAAATGTGTTAATTTTGACTTTTTCCCTACTATTATTTTTGTCCATCTCAATTATGAATATGCATCCTTGTGAACTGTGTCAAAAAAAGTGAAATTAGATTTTTTTACCAAATTTTTATTTTTCATGGGTTATAATACACATATTTTAGCCAAAAATGGCAAAATCTAAAAATGCATTAATTTGACTTTTTTAGTATCGCTTTTTACACCTACCTTAATTGTGAACATACATTCCGATGAATATTGACAAAAAAAGTTAAAATAAAAATTGTCACCGAACCTCTATTTTTCACAAACCTATTTTGGTAAACAATGGCAAAGTAAAAAACAAATGTCGATTTTAGGTTTTTTCCTATTGTTTTTAACACATACCTCAATTGTGAACATGCATCCTAGAGAACCCTGTAAAAAAGTGAAATTTAGATTTTTCACCAAATTTGTATTTTTCATGGGTTATGAATCACTTATTTTAGCCAAAAAATGGCAAAATCTAAAATGCATTGATTTTGGCTTTTTTGTAATGTTTTTTATACACACCTCGATTGTATACATGCATTCTAGTGAATATTATCAAAAATGTGAAAATTAAGGCTCTGTTTGGATATGTGTTTCGTTTTGAGAATTGGAAAAAACGAGATCTCGAGTATGTTTTACATAAAGAATATTTTGGTTTTGAAAATTGAGTGTTTGAATGAATAAGTTTTGTTTTTAATTGTTTTTGTGCATAAGATTTATTTTATTAAATAAAGTTTAAAATAAGAACTTTTTTATTACATTTTGGGTTTATTACCAATTACTCCCATGTGGTCGGCTGAATTTCTAAAGAACCCTCATATAATGAAAAAACTTATCAATAACCACTATGTGCCTTTGATTTAAGAGTAAACTGGACGGAAAGCAGATGTATTGATGGTGGAGTTAAAGTTTCCAACAATACTCTCTCCCATTTTTTTCAAATGAAAGCAATAAATTTTAAATTATTAAAGTATTATGGCTAAAGTTAAATCATTAAAGTTTTGAGGTAAAAAAATTAATTTGAAAATTTTTCATCCTCAATCCTCACTTGTCAAATCTCTCCTTCCATAGTTAACCGTTCTCTCAAAACACCTCCAGCAACCATCCCTGTCACACTACCACCGTCAACCGCCACCTGTCGCAACACTGCCAACCACCACTGGGAGGACAACAATTTCCTCTGTTTGAGGATGGAGGGGTACTGCGACCCAAGTTTATAGAACCCATCTCGTCAATTTTGATTTCCTTTCCCTTTGATGTTGTATTGGGATGAGTATTTGATGAGCCACGGGTCCGCTGGTAGCGACTCCACGGGTGAGTAATAATGGCGGTAAAATTGGTGGAGATAGTTGGAGTTTGTGGTAATACAATTTGGCGTTGATGCATTGTACTGGTGCTACAAGATTTGGGGGAGTAGGCTTTGGGTAGGGCGGTAGGAAGGGTTGGTAGGTTATGTGAATTTGTGGAAAAGTTCAGTCAACCAAGTGTGGATCAATTTTTGGGCTGTGATTATTAGTTTTTGTGAGGATTCAATACCAAAAAGCTACCTTAAGAGTTGTTTAGAAATGAGATAAATTAAGAGAGAATAATGAGAGAGAAGAAAAGTAGAGTAAGAATGAATTTTATTATCAACATCCAATAATTACCCAGAATTCCCTTTTAGTGCTGTTTTATAAAAGCGTAACAAAATCACAACACTTTTTCCCATTTTGCACACACTATGTCATTAACACACTTTTTTATACACGTGTCTTCCAATTCACCTGCAGTCATAACAATACCTTCCCCATAAGATCATTCTAGTCCCTAGGATGAATGAAAATAGCTAACTAAAATCAGGAAATTGAGCATGGAAGGAGGGTCAGTCTTCCCATGTTGCATCATCTTCAGACATATTTTCCCAATGCACCAAAACCTGAACAAATGGAGCGTTATGACGTTTAACCAGTTTTCTATCAAGGATGGCCTTAGGAGCAACTCGAAATTGTCCATCTCTAGTTAATGTAGGTAAAACAGTACTTGGTCTTGTGCCTTTAGCAGAAGATTTCAACAGCAAAACTTGAAAAACTGGATAAATTAAGGAGCCAATAGGAAGTTCCAGTTTATATGCGACAGGACCAACTTTCTCAATAATTTTAAAGGGACCATAGTACTTAGAAGTGAGCTTGAAACTGTTAGGCAACGCCACAGAATTCTGTCGATATATATGGCTGTAGTTTGAAATAGACAAAATCCCCCACTTCATAGTTTTTATCACTTCGATGCAAATCAGCAAAATGTTTCATTCGGTTATGAGCTCTTAATAGATTCTCTCTCAATAAGACATTCCACTTATTTCGGTCTTGTAACCAATCCTCCACAACCTGTACATTAGAACTTGTACCAGAAAGACTAAGCTGAGGTGGTGGAAAACCAAAGAGGCCTTGAAATGGTGTGACGAGCAAAGAGGAGTGAAAATTTGTATTATACCACCATTCGGCCGATGAAAGGTAGAACTTCCATTTTTGAGGTTGTTGGAAACATATACACCTCAGAAAAGTTTCCAAACATCTATTAACTCTCTCAGTCTGTCCATCAGATTGAGGATGATAGGCAGATGAGAAGGCTAACTGAGTTCCCAGTTTAGAAAACATCTCTTGCCAAAAAATACTTGTAAAGATTTTGTCCCTATCTGTGACAATGCTTATAGGAAATCCATGAATCTTAAAAACATGATCAAAACACAATTGAGCCACTGATTTAGCTGTAAAATGTTTCTTTAAGGGTAAGGAATGAGAGAACTTGGTAAATTTGTCGACAATTACCAAAATTACCTCATAACCGTCGGATGGAGGTAATCCTTCAATAAAGTCCATGAAAATGTGTTGCCAAGCTTGTTCAGGAATTGGCAAGGGCTGCAGTTTGCCAGGATTATTGTATTGTTCACTTTTGTTTATTTTGCGAATTTCACAATCTTGAACATATTGCTCCATTGTCTTTTTCATGCCAGGCCAAAAAAATAATGTTTTAGTCTTTGATAAGTGCCTAGAATACTAGAATGCCCCCCATACATGAGTCATGCATAGCAGCAATTAGTTTGGTCCTGAGGTCAGTTGCAGGCCCTACATAGACTCTACTATAGAATCTGAGAATGCCTTGTTGGTATGAATAGTTTGGCAATGCTGTTGGTGTGACTACCAAAGTGGTTATCCAACCCTGCAGTTCATTATTTCCTTCATAAGTCTTAGTAATGTCCTCCAACCAAGCTGGTTTGACAACTGTTAATGCATGTACTGCAGCTATGTCAATACTTTGCTCAAGACTCTTGGTGGAGTGTATACATCTAGACAAAGCATCAGCCACCATGTTATCATTCCCTTTTTTTGTACCGAATTTCATAGTCGAGACCCATCAATTTAGTCATCCATTTCTACTGTAAAGGAGTGGAAATTTTCTGATCAAGTAAATATTTGAGGCTTTCATGATCGGTTTTAATAATGAAATGAGTACTAATCAAGTAATGCTTCCATTTAGAAACAGTCGTGATTAAGGAAAGCATCTTCTTTTCATAAATGGACAATCCTTGATTTTTAGTCTCCAATCCTTGGCTCAGATATGCTAAAGGTTTGCCTCCTTGCATAAACACCGCTCCAAAAGCTTTAGAACTAGCATCAGTTTCCAATACAAATGGTTTTGAAAAATCTGGCAAGGCAAGAACTAGTGCTGAATGAGCATCTCCAGTCCAGTGAAATGCATCTTTTTTGAGTAATTCAGTTAAAGGTTTAGCATTGAGTCCATAACCTCTAACAAAACATCTATAATATCTAGTTAAGCCAAGAAAACCTCTCAAAGATTTCAAGTCTTTTGGGAGTAGGCCAAGAAATCATACTAGAAACCTTAGCAGGATCAGCACTTATTCCACTTCCATTGATGATATAACCTAAATACTCTATTTGAACTTGTCCAAAATAGCATTTAGAGAGCTTGGCACACAGTGAATGATTTCTCAGGGAAATTAAGACTTGTTTAAGGTGTTGTAGGTGTTCATTAGGATCGGAACTCTAAATAAGTATGTCATCAAAGAAGACAAGGACAAATTTTCGAAGAAATGGAGCGAAAAACTCGTTCATTAATGCCTGAAATGTGGCTGGAGCATTTGACAAACCCAATGGCATAACCAGAAATTTATATAATCCTAGGTGAGTTTTGAAGGCTGTTTTTGAATATCGTTTTCATGCATTCTGACCTGGTGATATCCGGACCTGGGATCAATCTTAGCGAAATATTTTGCTTTATACAATTCATTCATCGATTATAGGTATAGGGAATTTATCTTTAATGGTGAGGTCATTGAGTTTTCAATAATCAATTCAAAATCTCCATGACCCATCTTTTTTTCTCACTAGAATTAAAGGGGAGGCAAATGGACTTTGGCTAGGTTGAATGATATGATTTTCAAGCATTTCATGCACTTGTATTTCAATTTCATCCTTCTGAACATAGGGATATCTATAGGATGCTAATTTAAAAGGTTGAGCTCCAGCTTTCAAGGGAATTTGGTAATCAAGAGTCCTAGGTGGAGGTAAAGATTTTGGCTCTCTAAACACGTCTTTAAACTCATTCAATAAAGCATTTAAGTTTTCATTGAAAGAAAAGGATACCTGATCAATATACACTTTGGACAGTTAGGTTTCTACTGTCTGAATGGCCTTAGGAGTGGAGGAGGCCTTATGGTATAATCTCTTGAGCTATTTTTCAATATCATGTCCTTGTGGCAATCGTGTCTGAGTCATATTCTCATTCCCCTGAAGTAGAATTCTCTAATCTTCTTTATCAAAAGATAGTTGCAACTGCTGAAAATCAAAAGTAATCGGACTAAACTTCCTCATCCAATCAACTCCAAGTGTGACATCATAGGGCTCAAAGTCTAAGACAAACAAATCATGCTAGAATTTATATCCTTGCATCTCCCATGTAAAATTGGAAATCATCTTACTACATTGGAGGAATTTTCCGTTTGCTACTCAAACTTTAAAGGGTTGTAATTCTTGAACATGGTGGGAAAAAATTTCTGCAAACTTGGTTTTGATGAAAAAGTGAGTGCTACCTCCATCCATTAGAATTGAAATATCTTTCCCTTGAGCCACTCCTTTCAATTTAATGGTACTTTGCAACAAGTCACCTGAAAGAGCATTCACAGAAAATTCTACTTATTGAGTGGCTTTTCCCTGAAATTCAATCACCTCTTCCTCATCTAGTGCAACTGTCTGGTTTTGTGTGCACTCATCTTCCTCCAAGACTAACATGTGTAACTCCTTATTTTTACATTTATGACTTGGAAAATATTTCTCACCACACTTGAAACAGAGATTGTTTTCCCTTCTATATTGCACCTCAGAAGGAGAAATTTTCTTGAAGGGCAAGTTATTGCTACTAACTGCTTCCCCAAAAGATTTCTTGAATGAATGATCAGTAACTGGTAAAGCATTCAGAAAGGATTACTGAGTAGAACTAGAGGGGTTCCAGAAACTTTTTGCAGTAGCTCTTTGCTTCTTTGAGTATGCTTCAAAGGTAGATTCTTGAAGCCTAGCAATATCAAAAGCTTCCAACAAATTTGTAGGCTTATGAATCCTAACAATTGCCTTGAGTTCATCATTTAATCCACTCAAGAATGAAGAAATGAAATATGATTCTGTGAGCCCTGGTAGTTTCACAAGAATCATGGCTTTAAGTTCTTTAAATTGTTCCTGATAAACTGTGATAGTTGAGGTTTGATGCAACTTGGTAAATTGTTCAACTATATCAATTTCTCCCACTTCGCCAAATCGTCTACACAAATCCTTTACAAAATCTGCCCATTAAATATGCCCCTTTTCCAAATTTATAACTTTGAAACCAATTGTCAGCCTTGCCTTGTAAATGTAATTATGCTAATTCAACTTGTTGATTCTCATGAATCTGGAACACAGAGAAATACTTCTCACACTTACGAGCCCAATTTATAGGATGGTCACCCTCAAAAATAGGAAAATCAATTTTGGGCAATCCTTGTGGATTTCTATTTCTTTCAAACCCATCACCCTTCTCCAAATTCTTGTTTCCCAAATTGAAATTGGTTCTATCAGTTGAATTTTAGGGTGTTTCCAAAATTCCTTTACCCATATGCATTAATTTAGATAATTCGGCAATTTGGGCAGAAATAGAAGTCATAAAACCATCCAATTTATTACCTAATTCATCCACTCTGTCTTCCATGTGCTGCTTATCAACCAATTGAGATTCAAGAACTTGCGTAAGTCGCATATCAAATCTCTTTATTTGTTTCTCAAGAGTCTTCATTCTAATGTCTTCTGCCATGATGAATTGAATAAGAGGATCGCTGGCTCTGATACCAAATGTGAGGATTCAACACCAGAAATCTACCTTAAGAGGTGTTTAGAAATAAGGGAAATTAAGAGAGAATAATGAGAGAGAAGATAGAGTAAGAATGAATTTTATTATCAACATCCAATAATTCCCCAGAATTCCCTTTTAGTGTTGTTTTATACAAGCGTAACAAAATCACAACACTTTTTCCCATTTTGCACACACTATGTCATTAACACACTTTTTTTTTTATAACACACACACCCTCACATGCATCCTACAGGAATCGAACTCTAAACCTGTAGGTCGGGAAGCTAACTCCCTAACCACTGGGCTAGCCCCAATGGCTATTAACACACTTCTTTATACACGTGTCTTCTAATTCACCTGCAGTAATAGCAGTTTTCTTTTCTTGTTTGTGGTGTTTGAATTGAAATTGATTTGTGGTATTTTCAATTGTGTTTTTTGAGAAGTTGAATTCATAATTAAATAGTTAGTGTTTGAATGGACACTGTTTTATTTGATTATTAGGAAATTTAATTTTGCTGGAATACTTTTGAAACAATTTTGGAAAACAATTTTTTACAGTAACATTAGTTTTGGAGAAGACGGGGAAGAAGACAATTGGGAGAGGAAAGAAAAAAAATAAAAGAGAAAAAGAAAAAAGGAAAAAAAATGTCACTTAAAAAAAGAAATAAAAGCCAATTAAATTAAAAGAAAAAAATACTACTGCTAATGTGTCTAAGTTGAATAAAAATGTTGATTTTAATAATTTAGTACATAACATGAAGGTTAGGGTATTTTGGTCAAATTATACTTATAAATAGCAATCCTTAACATGACACTCTCCCAATTAAGAGCTTGACTCCCACCTTCTGTTATCATACATGTTTTCCATTCACTTTACATTTAAATCAAGAGCACATGGGAGTCATTAATAGGTTTTTTCATCATATGGGGTTTTTTAGAAATTCAATCAATCACATGGGGTTATTGGTAATAAACCCTTAAATTTTTTGGGTTGACGGTGGCGGTCAAAATTCGATTATTATCGATTAACTGCTATTGACCGTCATAGCCACTATCGGTCGGCCAAATTCTGCTCAAATATTTGGAATCTAGCCTACTGTCAACTCAAACATTAAAAAAAATTAAAAGATGTTAAAAAGACTATAATGACCTCATTTTGTAGCTAGAGAAGTTAAAAATTTTTGTTTTGAAAATTGAATATAAACAAACATTTTATTTTGGAATGAGATGAGAAATAATTTTAAAAAACCGTATCAAAACAGACCATAACACAAAAAAAAATGAATATGTATCCTTGTGAACGGTGTCAAAAAAAAGTGAAATTTAGTTTTTTCACAAAATTTTCATTTTTCATAGGTTATAAGACACGTAGTTTAGCCAAAATGGCAAAATCCAAAAAGATATTGATTTTGACTTTATTTGTACCATTTTTTGCACCCACCCTATTGTGAACATGCATTCTAGAGAATAGTTTTAAAAAAATAAAAATAAAAATAAAATTTTTGACCAAATCTCAATTTTTCATGGATTATAACACACTTATTTTGGTAAAAAAAATGGCAAAGTAAAAAAGATATTGAGTTTGGCTTTTCCCCTATTATTTTTACACATGCCTCAATTGTGAACATACATTATAATGAGTGGTGTCATAAAAAGTGAAATTTAGAATTTTCATTTTTCATGGGTTTTAACATACGTATTTTAGCAAAAAATGAAAAATAAAATTCAAAAACGTGTTGATTTTAACTTTTTTGCGATTTTTTTACACCCAACCCAATTATGAATGTGTTTTTCAGTGAATATTGTCAAAAAAATGAAATTTAAAATTTTCACCAAATTTTCATGTATCACGGGTTATAGCAAGCGTATTTTGGCCAAATACGGCAAAGTAAAAAATTGTGTTGATTATAACTTTTTTCAATGCTGTTTTTTTGCCATCTCCATTGTGAACAAAATCTTAGTGAATTGTGTCAAAAAAGTGAAATTTTTTTGTATAATTTTTCGCACCCACCCCAATTATGGAGATGCATTCTAATGAATATTGTCAAAAAAATAAAATTTAAAATTTTCACCAAAACCTCCACTTTTCATGGTTTATAACACACGTATTTTGGTAAAAAACGATAAACTAAAAAAACATGTTGATATGACTTTTCCCTACTGTTTTTTCACTCATCTCAATTGTGAACATGCATTGTCATGAATGGTGTAAAAAAAGTGAAATTTAGATTTTTCACCAAATTTTTATTTTTCATGGGTTATAAACTCACATATTTAAACCAAAAATGACAAAATTCAAAAACACGTTGATTTTGACTTTTTTGTATAGTTTTTTGCACCCACTCCGAATGTAATCATACATTCTAGTGAATAGTATAAAAAAGTGATAATTAAAATTTTCACTAAATCTCCACTTTTCATAGATTATAACACACGTATTTTGGTAAAACAATGGCAAAGTAAAAAATGTATTGATTTTTGCTTTTTCTCTACTATTTTTTACGCTCGTCTCAATTGTTAACATGAATTTCAATTAATGGTGTCATAAAAAGTAAAATTTAGATTTTTCACCAAATTTTTATTTTTCTTGGGTTATAACATACATATTTTACCAAAAAATGGTAAAATTCAAAAGTTTGTTATTTTAACTTTTTTTGGTGATGTTTCTTACACACACTCTAATTGTGAACATGCAATCTAGTGAATACTGTCAAAAAGAAAAAGTAAAATTTAAAATTTTCACCTAACTTTCATTTTTCACAAGTTATAGCAGGTGTATTTTTGTCAAAAATGGCAAAGTTTAAAATCGCGTTAATGTTGGTTTTTTTCCCTACCCTACTATTTTTTAACCAACTTCAATTGTGAACATTAAATCCTTGTGAACACTGTCAAAAAAATTGAAATTTAGAATTTTTATCAAATTTCAATTTTTCATATGTTATAACACATGTATGTTAGCCAAAATGTTAAAATCTAAAAACGTATTGATTTTGACTTATTTATGACATTTTTTCACCCACCCTAATTGTGAACATGCATTCTAGTAAATATTATAAAAAAGTAAAATTTTTAAAATTTTTACCAAATCTCAATTTTTCACGGTTTATAACACATGTATTTTGGCCAAAAATTGCAAAATAAAAAAAAAGTGTTGATTTTGGCTTTTTCGCTCCTATTTTTTCACCCATCTCAATTATGAACATACATTATTTTGAATGAGGTAAAAAAAAGTGAAATTTAGATTTTTCACAAAATTTCAATTTTTCATATGTTATACCACACTTATTTTATCCAAAAATGGCAAAATAAAAAAAATGTTAGTTTTGAATTCTTTTTGGTATCGTTTTCTACACCCACCACGATTGTGAACATGCATTCTAGTAAATAGTGTCAAAAAACTAAAAATTAAATTTTTCACCAAATCTCTATTTTTCATGGGTTATAAAACTTGTATTTTGTAAAAAAATGGCAAAATAAAAAAAAACGTGATGATTTCGACTTTTTTCCTACTATATTTTCCCCACACCTCAATCGTGAATATGCATTCTAATGAACAATGTCTATACCAAAAAAGTCATGATCAACACGATTTTTACTTTGCCATATTAGACCAAAATATGCAATCAACACGACTTGATTATGACTTTTTTTCCTACTATTTTTTTACCCATCTCAATTGTAAACATAATCTTTGTGAACGGTGTCAAAAGATGTGAAATTTAGATCTTTTACAAAAATTTTACTTTTTATGGGTTATAATACACATATTTTAACCAAAATGACAAAATCTAAAAACGTATTAACTTTGAATTTTTTGTACAGTTTTTTGCACCTACCTCGATTATGGATATGCATTCTAATGAATATTATCAAAACAATGAAATTTGAAATTTTCACCAAACCTTTATTTTTCACAGTTTATAACATACGTATTTTGGTCAAAATGACAAAGTCAAAAACCATGTTGAGTTTGACTTTTTTTTCAACTATTTTTTCACTCATCTCAATTGTGAAGATGCATCTCCTTGAATAGTGTAAAAAAGTTAAATGTAGATTTTTCATCAAATTTTCATTTTTCATGGGTTATAAACTCACATATTTTAGCCAAAAATGACAAAATTCAAAAACAAGTTGGTTTTGACTTTTTTTTGTACAGTTTTTTATACCTACTCTGATTGTGAACATACATTCTTGTGAATAGTGCAAAAAAAAAGTGATAACAAAATTTTTCACTAAATCTACATTTGTCATGGATTATATTAAACGTATTTTAATAAAACAATGGCAAAGTAAAAAAAAATGTATTGATTTTTTCTTTTTTTACCCTTGTCTCAATTGTTAACATGAATTCTAATTAATGGTGTCATAAAAAGTAAAATTTAGATTTTTCACCAAAGTTTTATTTTTCATGGGTTATAACACACATATTTTAGCCAAAAATGATAAAATTTAAAAGTTCACTGATTTTAAATTTTTTTGTTATGTGTTTTACACGTACTCTGATTGTGAACATGCAATCCAATGAATATAAGTGAAATTTAGAATTTTCAAAAAAACTTCAATTTTTCACGGGTTATTGCATGGGTATTTTTGTCAAAAATTGCAAAATAAAAAATCACATTTATTTTGGTTTTCCACTAACTTCAATTGTGAACATTAAATCCTTATGAACGATGTTAAAAAAATTGAAATTTAGATTTTTTGTTTTTACCAAATTTCAATTTTTCATAGGTTATAACACATGTATTTTAGCCAAAATAGCAAAATCCAAAAATACATTAATTTTGACTTTTTTTATTCCATTTTTTGCACCCACCCCAATTGTGAACATGCATTCTTTTAAATATTATAAAAAAGTGAATTTTTAAATTTTAACTACACCTCCATTTTTCACGGTTTATAGCACACTTATTTTGGTAAAAATTGGCAAAATAAAAAATGTGTTGATTTTGGCTTTTTCGCTACTATTTTTTCACCCATCTCAATTGTGAAGATGCATCATTTTTAATGGTGTAAAAAAAGTGAAATTTAGATTTTTCACAAAATTTATATTTTTCATGTGTTATAACACACGTATTTTAGTCAAAAATGGCAAAATATAAAAACACATTAATTTTGACTTTTTTTGGTACCGTTTTCTACACTCACATCGATTGTAAACATACATTCTAGTGAATAGTGCCAAAAAACTTAAAATTAAAATTTTCATCAAATCCCCATTTTTCATGGGTTATAAACGTATTTGATTAATACATGGCAAAATTAAAAAAACGTGTTGATTTTAGCTTTTCTCCTACTATATTTTCCCCACACCTCAATTTTGAACATGCATTCTAGTGAACGATGTTATGGGGTAGGGGTCTATGCCCAAACCCCACCCCCACCCCCAACCCCACTCCTACCCCACCAATATATGGTTGGTTTTCTTAAAAAAAAAGAATGATGTAATAAAAAGTGAAACTTAGATTTTTCACCAAATTTTCATTTTTCATGGGTTATAACACATTTATTTTAGCCAAAAATGGCAAAATTAAAAAACGCGTTGATTTTAACTTTTTTGTGATTTTTTTACCCACTCCAATTGTGAACATGCATTCCAGTGAATAATGTAAAAAATAAGTGAAATTTAAAATTTTTACCAAACATCTATTTTTCATAGATTGTAGAACACATATTTTTGTCAAATATGGAAAAGTAAAAAATCATGTTTATTTTGACTTTTAACCCTACTATTTTTTATTCCACCCCAATTATGAATATTAATAATTTTGAACGGTGTCAAAAAAAGTGAAATTTAGATTTTTTTTACAAAATATTTATTTTTCATGGGTGATAGCACAAGTATTTTAGCCAAAATGACAAAATTCAAAAACGTGTAAGGGTTTGTTTGATTAATGAAGTTAAGTGCGAAAATTAATTGATTAAGACATGGATCAAATAAGGTTGTTTGATAACTAAAACTTGAATTTATTAATGAATTAAGAGCATTTTGAGAGCATTTGAAAAGACATGCAAAGTTCTTCTTTGATTTTAAGCGTTAAAATTTAGCTTATTTCTTAATTTCATAACATGTTCAAACACAAGTTTTAAATCAAAATTCAACCTATCATAATTATTCACAACATTTCTATAATATATCATAATTATTCATAATATCTATTCAATCTATTATTTCTAGAATCTCAATTTTCTTATTCCTTTTATAATTTAAAATTTTTATTCAATATATTTTTTTCAATCTATATTCTAATATTTTTATTTAATATATATTTCATCTATATTTTAATATTTTTATTCAATATATTTGATTCCATAAAAAAATTATATTTTAGAATATATTAATCTTTTCTACATTTTCTTTTTTTTTAAATAAAATTTGGGTAAATTAAGAATTATATTTTTAAAAACTTTTAAATATAACATCTAATATAGTAAAACACTAGGAATATGGTGATGCATTTCTTGATATTGTTTTTATTTTCAAAATTATTAATTTTTGTTAATTTATTTTGTCACAAAATTTTATTTTATTTTATAATAATTTTGGTTAGTTGTTTAAAAAGTAATATATTGAACATTTATTGATAAAATAAATAATTAAAAGATGAAAGTGTACTATTAACTATCAGATAAATATGTTTATGAAACAAGTTTAATTATTTCAACATTAAGTTTCTAACATTTAAAATTGATTGTTTGATTGCTAAAATTTCATACACTTAATTGTTTCAAATTTCAATTTTATCAAACATGCCCTTAATTTTGAAATTTTTTGTACCGTTTTTCACACTCATCCCAATTGTGGGCATACATTCTAGTGAATATTTTCAAAAAAAGTGAAATTTTAAATTTTTCACTAACAACCTATTTTTCACAGTTTATAACACCGGGATTTCGGTTAAAAATGGCAAAGTAAAAAACATATTGATTTTGGCTTTCTCCCTTTTTATACCCAACTCAATTGTGAACATGCATCCTTGTGAACGGTGTCAAAAAACAAAGTGAAATTTAGAATTTTCATCAAATTTCTATTTTTCATAGGTTATAACACACGTATTTTAGCCAAAACTGACAAAATCTAAAAACACATTGATTTTGACTTTTTTTGTATTGTTTTTTTGCACACACCTCCATTGTGAACATTCATTCTAGTGAATAGTGCCAAAAAAGCGAAAATTAAAATTTTCACCAAATCTCCATTTTTCATGGATTATAACACACTTATTTTGGTAAAAAAATGGCAAAGTAAAAAAAAAAGTGTTGATTTTGGCTTTTTCCCGACTATTTTTTACACGCGCCTCAATTTTGAACATACATTCTAATGAACGGTGTCATACAAGTGAAATTAAAATTTATTTTACAAAATTTTTTTATGGGTTATAACACACGTATTTAGCAAAAATAGAAAAATAATCGAAAAACGCATTGATTTTGATTTTTTTTTTATTGTTTATTGATCAATCAACATAATACAAATTGCACAAATATAATTTCACACTCTCTTATTCCTCAACTTTAATACAATGAGCAGAACAGGATAACATGACTGTAATTAAATCTTTGCAAACATTTTATTCACACGATCCAAACAAATTATTGGAACAATATTCTCACACTTAAGCAAACCATGCTGATGCTTCATTTATGAACCTCTACCTTTCATTGCTTGATGTTGATAGATCTACAATAGAAAAGCAAAAAAAAGGAGAAGTTAATAAAATGAAAAACTAAACATGATAATTATAAAATGGTGAACTATATTGCTAGACAGGTTTTTTTTTTTTTCCTCAAATCACCCTTTTATGGGTGGGGGGTGCTAGCCCCAGTTTATTGTTAAACAAGTCTGATATATAGTTTTATTGAGGTTGATTAGCAACAAATTATTTAAGTTTTTCTTACTAATAAATTTAAGTGAATCTCTATGATCAATATAACATAACTTAATTTCTGGTTTTAATTGTTTCACTATTGTTATTATTATTTTTGCCTCCAAATTTGTGTTTTTCTTTAATGGCCAATATTCTTCCAAATTAAAGTTCCTTACTCACCCAATTAAAGACTAATTTTAAATCTGTACTAATAAATATATATATACACACACGCGCGCGCGCGCACACACACACATATATATATGCAGACCAAGATTTTTTTCTACTACTGACAAAAATACCACAGATACCCAAGCTTCTTACTTATAATACAGTTTCATCAACTTTCAAACTTCCTTTTCATTTAATCAAGAAATTCATTAATCAATTTTAATATGAAACACTCTCATTAATTTCTTTCATCTTTCTTGTTTAACATTCATTTAATTGATTATTTTTGTTGTCTTAAAAATAATTAACAGTAGAAAATAAGTGGCTTTGTGAAGCAAAAGTTTCACTTGCATGCATGCGTGTGTATATCATAAGTTTCAGCACAAACTGCATGCAGTTCTCAAATCCCTCAAGGAATTTGATTTGTCGAATAGAAAATAAGGAACACACTTTGATTTATAGAGAATAAGGAATTGAGAATGCGAACCGTCTCATATATGAACCTGTTTTAGAGTAGTTTTTTTTCTCCGCTTTATATCATAATAAACAATTCGAAAAGATAGATTTGTTGAATAGAGAATGAGGAAGGATACGAACCTTGAACTTCTTTAATTCCCATATTTATCAGCAAATATGATTTCTTTATCCTGTAAAAGTTCATATCATAATTATAATTAAAGTGGTTAAGCAAAGCAAAGCAATACAATAAATAAGCTAAAGAAAAATCCTATGAATTGAAGTAAAAAACATTCATATATATATATATATTCCTTTAGATCCTCTGGAATAATAATGGCTTTGCACTCATCTCTGCAATCCAGTACTTTTACTTGTCTGAGTTTGGGAGCACTCAAATTTGGCCCAACACAAAATTTTGTCAACACTGGACAATTAAGCAATTCCAATCTGTTTAGAGATGGAAGAATGAGCAAGTCATCATTGAAGCAGAGAAAGTTACTGCTACTGTTACTGCTGCCAAATACAACTCGGAGATTCTCAAGATTTTCAAGTCGCATAATTCTCAATTTGGGAAACACAATGGTGGTTGCAGTAGTAGTAGTAGTAGTAATATCTTCTGTTGCTGCTATAACTTCCTCCATCATATCACAACTCCGAATTATCAATTCTTCTAAACTCACAAGCATTTGTGCCATAGAATAAAATAACACGAAGGTATCTCAAGTTTTGAAAGGCTTTAATGGCGGCGGTGGTTGTACCTTTGGGCATCTTCCATATTTGCTTTAACCCTTTTAGATAGTCAAGTTCAATTCTCTGTAAACAATCAAAAAGCACGACTGGTTTTGAATCAGCCGAATAGGGTTGTTCTCCTTCTCCATCAATGGCCATTAATATCCCCTCAAAATCCAACAATACTTCTATTTCATAACAAAAGGATATCTCAATCACCTCAAGATTTGGTAGTAGTTGGGCATTGTGATAATATTGAGATGATGTTGAAGTCAGTGGAACAAAAAAACTCTTGAGATTTTCACACTCATTTAGAGAAATAGATTTGAGTTGGTGAAGCGATCCAATTTGCATATTCACTGCCCATAGATATGCGTGGACGGCTTCAAGTGATATCATGCTAGGCAATGAAACCTGTGAAATAAACAAATTCAACTAGGGAAATAAAATAATTGAACATAAACTGATGACTAGTCATATGATGGAAATTGTAAAAAGAAATAAACAAAAAAGGCAAGAGAGATAAATACCCGATTTATCATTGCTTCGAGAGTTCCTTCGGTGGCTGCAGAATCATTGCAAAAACTTCTAAAGTTTGTATATCTAACCACCAAACTTTGTAGCTTTGGGAGCTCAACAATTTCATAACCAACTGAAGTTGAAGTTTCTTCCTTGGAAACAATTTCCTTCAATTTTCCACACAAAATTATAGATATTTGTTGGAGCTGCACAAAGCATTTTAGAACAGATTGGGGAAACAGATACTTTAATGCATCACAATGGTAAAGATCCAGTTTTGTAAGATTGCATAGTGATGGGGGTTAAATTGAGTGCCTCCACAAATACTCCATCTTTTGAAGCCAATGCAGTTCCACTGTCTGTAGTCTACGAAATGACCCAACTGGCAATTTCCCATTGCTTATTTCAATTAAATTATCCAGACCCCGTAAATTCAAAACTTCAGATATTCCCGGAAATCAAATTTGTTGCATCAATTAGCACACCGTAATGGAGCCTTTTTAAAACTTGCTCCTGAAAATTGGCACCTTCTAATATATTAAAACATGTTTGATATTCATGTAATTGAGGTTGATTAATTAGCAACAATTTGAATTACTCCTACTAATAAATTTAACTGAATCTCTCTATAACTTAACTTAATTTCAAGTTTTAAATTTTTTATTTACCTCCTAAACCATGCATGTTTTCTACAATGGCAATTCTTAAAATTAATCAAAGTTCCTTACACACCCAAAGACTAAATTTTTAATTTGTACTAATTAATAAATATGTAGGCAGTACATATATATAATAGAATTTAAAGTTTCAATCTTGATTTTGATGTAAAACCAACTGGATCCATTAATCATTTCCAAAATGAAACGCAATCTTTTCTCTCAATTTAATTTCCTGTTGAACCTTTATTTAATTAATGTATCGTTTTTATCATCTTAAAATTAGTAGAATCAATTAACTCTTGCAGTGGCTTTCTTAAGCAAAACTTTCAAATCTGCATATTAGTTTTACCACAAATTACATTTCTCAATCCCCAAGTTACAACAGTGGACCAATTTCGTCTAATAAGTGGAAATTTGGAAACATAGATGCATTGGATAGAGAATCATGACATATATGAGATGCAAACCTTCAACTTTTCTCCCAAATTCATCAACAAATATGACTCCTGTATCCTGTAAAATTAAGTTGATGTTACAATTATGAAAAGCAATAGAATAAATAAGTAAGTAGTAGATAAATCCCATCTCATAAATAATTCGGAATAAAATTTTAATTATGAAACATTAATTAATTGGTACATATATACCTTTAGATCCTCTGGAATAACTTGGTGATGCAGTTGTACTTGTTTAAGCTTTGGTGCACTGAACTTTGATCCAACACGAAATTTTGTCAACATTGGGCACCTGATTATTGTCAATTGGTGGAGAGATGGAAGAATCAGAAGAAGTTGATCATTAGAATTATTGATCAGAGAACTGTTGGTGTTGTTGTGGATGTCAAAAACCACTTGAAGATTGGAAAGATTGGTAAGAAATATAGATCTCAATTTGGGAAGAAGCTCAATATTGGTAGTATTAGTAGTTGTAATATCATCATCATCTCCTCCTTGGCGGCCTTCTGCTGCTGCTATAACTTCCTCCATCTTCTCACAACCCCAAATTTCCAATTCTTCTAAATTGACAAGCATTTGTGCCATAGAAACTGATAGCAAATGTCTTAGACTCCCACAACAACCAACAGAAAGAGTTTTCAAATTTTGAAATGCTTTAATTACGTAGATGCTTGTTATTGTTGTACATGATCTGGGCATCCTCCATATTTGCTTTAATCCATCTAGATAACTCAGGTGAATATCCCGTAACCCATCAAAAAGTAGTAGTACTGGTTTTGGTTTTGAGGAGGAGGAGTCACCACCATCACCATGGCCACCAATATTATTAGTAAACTTCATCATCCCCTCAAAATCCCATAATACTTGTATTGATTCACAGCCTGCTATTCTAATCACCTCAAGACATGGTAGCAATTGGGCAAGTTGATCAGATGCCATTAATGGAGCAAAAATACTCTTCACATTTGAACAATCAAACACGTCAATTGATTTGAGTTGGCGAAGGGATCCAATTTGCATCTCACTACCTATTAAATATTCTGAGCCATTATTTCTGGTAGCCTTGACATCAAGACCTGTCATGTTGGGTAATGAAACCTGTGAAATAAACAATTTCAATATATCATCAAGAATATTGAAGAATTATCTTACTCTCCTTTTTTTTTTTTTTCTTTATTTAAATCTTTAACATCAATTTGTTTTCTTCCGTTTGATAAACTAAATTAATTAAGGTATATGATCATTCAATATCAATAATACTTACATTATGAGATATTCTAATCCCACACAAAATTAAGTTTTAAGCTAAGAAAATGTCAATTCGAATGGATTCTCTCTCTTACTCACGGTGGAGGTACAAATTGAGGGTCAAGAATCTCCGAATGACACCAATGGAAAGAGAAAAGGTAGGGTAAGATATCGGACTAGAGGGGAAATACGGAGAAGAAGAGAATCAAAAGACGCAAGGAAAAAGCAGTCTAAATTTAACGGGAAAGATCGTTTGTATGGTTGGGATTCTGATACCCCCATGCTGCCTTTTAACTAATCTGTTCAGTTTTGATGTTTTCATTTGATGTTTGATTTAGTGCTATTGGTTGGGAAGTCTGTGGAGAACTCTCATGATCTGATTTTGTGAAATTATTGATGTTGAAATACTCTGTCTGATGATTACTACTCTGAACTTGGAACTTTTTGTTTGAATTATTGACTCTGATTTTGGCTCTTGCTGTGGTTATTGGTGATAATGCAGTGGTAATGATACTCGTCAGCTGGTCGCCTTGTGGCTTGGTTGGGACTGTTTTGCTTTATATTGTGTCAATGTTAAAAAGGTTGTGCTATGTCTGACATGAGGTGAAGAAGTGTAGTGACTAGATAGTAGGGGGGAGCTGTGGGGGACTTTGCAATTAACTGTGATGAAATGTTGTTATTTGTTGGATTGAAGTAAGGTGCTTGGTATGATTTTGTGATAAAGGAGGAATGATATTGTTCCTTGCTTGTGGTGTGATGCGCTAAAATGTTTTGATTCTAGAGTGTTGTAAATTCGGTCTGAAGAGTTTATGAGTGCCTTGTTTAATTTGGGTATGGTGTAAATGTCTGAACACGGATGACAGGTTTGGCTGTGTTTACTGAACTGATATGGGATGGTCTAATTTTGGCTTTCTGAGTGAAGGAGGATAAATCAAATACCCTGATGTGGCTCTGAGTTAAATGTTTTGCTTAAATTATGAGACTGCTTGGAGGTTGGATCTTGTGTGAAGATATCTGATAAGGGCAGATTTTGGTTTGTGCCCTGCTGTGATTGCACAAAAGCCCTGCAGTGGTAGTTTGTTTGTTGTTCATACCCTGAGGTGAACTTGATGATTTTGCTTGCTGGATTGGGGCAAAGTCCTTATGCAGTGGACGCTGCTGTTGTTTCTCTAGACAAGGGGAGAACAATGGTAAAAGTGGAGCTTTGAGGATGTAGATTTAGTGGGGGTTTTGACTTGGCAAATTTCATGATGAAGGGTCATTTTGCTAAATATCTGGATTTGTGAGGATGCAGGGGAAGAGTATTTGTTTGGAATGGAAGTCTGTGTTCTGTGATGGTATGTTTTAAATCTTCTGGTACATATGCTCGGAACAAATGGTAACTTTAGAAAAGTGGAAATAGCTTAGGTTTGACGGTGGGACCCTGCCCTTTTTTTTGAGCTGTCTGATTTCAACCTGGTTTGAACAAAGTGTGCAGTGATGAAGGCCATTTTGCTGATTTGGAGGAGTGGTTTTGCAACCTGACTTTGGCTAGTTTGATGGCACAAAATATAGTACTTTTGTTTGGTCAGATTATGGGATAATTTATTGAACATATATCTAGGCTTCCTATGCTTAGGGGTTTTAAGACTTAGTGATTTTGTATAGGGACATAGAAAATCATATTTTGTGTCTAAAGTAAACGTTTTCTTGATCCCTGCAGCTATTTAGATAGATAAATAAAGATACATGTAATGGAGTAGTACTCCAAATTTTCTTCTTTTACTTATGTAACGGTGTGATGGGTATATCTAGCATCGTCTTTTGCCCAATATTATATAAAGTAGGAAGTTGGGAAAAAAAAAAGCTAAGAAAATGTATATAAAAAACTAACTACAATATTTTTACATTTTTTATTTTCTTTTATTTTCATAAATTGTAGAAGAAGTGAAGCTACTTAAAATTTTCTCCAATAGAATTTATTAAAAAAAATATGTTCAATATTATTTGGATTAAAAACTATGATTCTAATATTAAATGATTTTGTTTTTATATACACAGGAAAATAAGAAAGTCATTTTCATTTGGCTTATATGTTTCCAGGCTCTATCTATGTACTGTGGAAAATGTTATAAGAAATCATATCCCTTCTAGAGAATATAGACATAATTAATATTCCCTATGTTCTCTTTTAAATATTTTAACTACCACATTTTTTTGTCTCAAATAAGTGTCCATTTTCACGTTTCAATATAAAAAATGAAGAAAGTTTCAATTCTGCCCTTTATTTATAGATATCTAATGGTATTAATTACTAAATTTGTGCGGTCATCATCATTAAGGGCAAATCAATCAAATTTTTCTTTTTTTTTTAATTGTTGTGTTTTTCTGTTTGCAAACACTTAAAAAAGAACAGAGGGAATATAGAGTATCCATTTAAGAGGTTAGCTTCTCTAAAAATTAAATCCGCCATTATAGCTGTAATTGATATTTAACAAAAGCAAGGCTATTCCCTAATTAGTATGCAATTAAATAATTGATCGAAATTTTATTGAAAAAATAGTTTTTATTCTCCAAAGGTGCTAATTAATATGCAATTAAATAATTGATCAAAATTTTATTGAAAAAATAGTTTTTATTCTCCAAAGGTGTAAATTCCGGACACCCAAACCGGGCCACGCTTATCCAACGGGACCCGAGCTCCAAGTGCGCCCCCAGAAATATTTCACCCAAGCAACGCACCCACAAGGAGTCGAACCCGCATGGAAGGCAATTTCTCCACACCTTATCTCCTTGCCACTTACCAGCTAGGCTATGCCCCTGGGGTAAAAAAAAAAAAAAAAAAAAAAAAAAGTTTTTATTCAATTTTATAATATGATGTTCTAATCATTATTCAAACAAAATTGATTCGTTTATTTTAAATTAAAATTTAAAGGTGATCGATTAAATGTTATGATGATTTAAAAATGGAGATTAATGTGAGACAGTCATTAGTTCAAAATTAAAATTGCATTAATTGGTTTGTATTAAATTGAGTAAAGAAGTCGGTTGATGAGTTGCCATTCTTTAATTAAAGATTGATATGTCAGCGTTACAATAAAGAAGTTCATTTTCAAAAGGATTCTTCTACAATATTAATATACATAATAGGTTTAGTGTTTCAAGTATGGCGTATTCCCATTTTCTAATTAATTATATTAACAAATATGTCAATTTAAACCATAGCAAAATTCAAATGCAAACATCTAGTTATATTGTTGTTGAATAATTAAATTATTATTATTATTATTATTATTATTATTTAGGAAGTGAAATTCAAACGTTAAATTTTAATAAATAAATTTATTATATGGTAGGTTGAATTGCATTAATAAAACATTAGAATAGTCCCAAACAGCTTAAAACTGTTTTGTAATGTAAGTTCAATAGCAATAGGATTGAAATTAAATTTTTGTCTCGTGATAAAATAATTGAACATAATTTGATTATTAGACATAACGATAGAATTAAAAAATAAAAAAAAAAGGCAAGAGAGAGAGAGATACCCGATTTAGCATTGCTTGGAGATTTCCTTTCGTGGCTGTAGAACTATTAGTGCCTGAATCATCATTCCAAAACCTTCTAAATTTTGTACGCTCAATTTTCAAACTTTGTAGTTTTGGGAGCACAAGGATTTCAGTACCACCTAAAGTTGAAGTTGAAGTTGAAGTTTCCTCCTTGCAAACAATTTCCTCCAAATTTTCACAATCAAATATATCTATTTGTTGGAGCAGCATAAGGCATTTTAAAATGGATTGAGAAAACAGATACCTTATTTCAGGACATACAGAAACATTTAGAACAGTAAGGTTGCAAAGTGATGGGGGTTGAATGGAATGTCTCCACAAATACTTCATCTTAGGTAGCTGATACAGCTCCACTCTCTGAAGTCTAAGAAATGAACCAGGTGCCATTTTCCCATTGCCTATTTCAATTAAATTATTCAGATTCGATAACCTCAAAACCTGTAAATTACGAAAGATATTTGGTGAAACCAAATTTGTCACATCAACAAAATCAACAATTTCACTGTAATCACCACATTCCAATCGAAGTTCCCTTATATTGACAAATCCATCTTTCTCTAATTCAGGTACAACATTCCTCAATCCTCCTGCCCGTTTTAGTTCAAGACACTCCGTTTTTCTCAAAATCATGCCAACATTAGAATCACCTAGTACTCCTCCATCAATGTCACTCACTTTCATGATCTTCTGAAATTCTTTTGGAAATTGGAAAATTTCTCCTAAATCCCAAATTCCGATGTAAAATCTTGTCATATCCCCAAGATGTAGCATTTTCAAAACTTTTTCTTGAGAAACGGTACGTTCCATACCTAACACCACAAGAACATTAAGATGAGATAACAAGTTTATCTCTACCGCATGTTGTTCATCAAATGCATGTGCATCACCTCCATATGTTCTTCGGAAATAATTTTCCAAATACAGTTCCTCGAGCTTTTTCAAATCAGGCAATACTCCTTTTGGAAGAGGATCAAAGCAAGTTTTAAACATCAAGTTTAGAGATTTCAGATTGCCAAGATTTTCAATTCCTTTTGGGAACTCCAATAGATCACATCCCAAGAAACTAAGAATTTGTAGATGATCAAGGCCACTTACTGTGGATACATTTCGGTCTAATTTGCAGTCATGTAAAAACAAACTGCAAATGCTCATCAAAGGCTGCAATGGCAATGGACTTTGGATGTTCAATTTCTTGAAGTATAAAACTTTAAGTGAATTTACCCTTTGAAGAATATCCACTGGTAGGTCCAACACTTCTTTTCTGTTTTCATAAGACATCTGTAGTAACTCAAGATGAGAATAATCTAAATCAGAAGGTAATTGATTCAATTTACCGATTATCAGTGAAGCTACAGTGTAAGGTCTATTGTCATGGTTCTCTGGGCCTTCCATAGTCCCATAATTGCTAACCATGTATCCAAGTTATTTCTTAGAGGAAATTATCAAGCAAACATCCCTTACAACATCATGCATCTTCACAAAATTCTCACCTTTACCATTCAACAACAAGTAGCAATCTTTCAAGTCAAGAATGACCGAGTCTATCCTATCTCTTATTTTTTTCATTGTGTCTGTTCTTCGGAACAGGTTCAACCCCTTCACATACATCACGAGAACTTCTATAGGAATTTCAAAATCTTCTGGAAACAAAGAACAAAGTAGAAGCACTGATTTTGCCTCTTCGTTCTCCAAATAGTTATAGCTCCACTCAATTCGAGAATACACAAAATCATGCACTCCTTTGATATTTGTCACCGAACAATTTTTTAGTTGTTCAAGTGCATCAGACCATGCGCTCTCAACTTTTTTATTCTCAAGTGCCTTAGCTACAATGACAATTGCAAGAGGTAACCTTGCACATTGCTTTGCAACCTCTTTCGCAATGCCTACCAGATCAGTAGCATCATCAGAAATCCCTGCAGTTTCTTTGAAAAGATGCCACGCTTCTTCCTCATTCAAAACTTTCACCTCAAAAATCTTCTGAGCCCCTGTTTTTTAGCAAACATCTGAAAACCGTGATGTTAGCAACACTTTCAGCCCTTTGCAAAGATCTATTGTAGGAATTCCGATTTCCTGCAAATCAAGATCTTCCCAAAGGTCATCTAGAATGATAAGAACTCTCTCATCTCTTTCTTTTTGAAGTACTGTGTTAACACTTTGAATTCTAGCATGTGAGCTATTCTTTTCTGAGATGAAGAAGTTCAACTCATCAGCAAGTTGGTCTTGAATCTTTACAATAAGTTGCTCTTTAGATTCTTTTTTCTTTGGCTCTGGATTTTGAGACACTACAGCCATTGCAACCTTATCGAAAACTTTCTGCTTCTTCACAAGATCAGCAATTTCCTTTGCCATGACTGTCTTGCCCACTCCAGCCATACCACATATCCCAATCACACTTGTCGAACTATCTCCCAATGCTTCCATTACTTGTCTCCTAGTGAGCATTCTTGATTCAAAGCCCCCAAAATCTCTGCTTACTGCATATGGGACTTGCACTTGTGGCGCAGGATACACCACTCTTTCAAAGTTGCCTTTCTCACAAAGTTCTAAAATCTCCTTATAAATCTTTGTCGCTTTCCTGCTGAGGACATAGCGAGACTTGATATTTGCACACTTGACGTTGCCTCTTGCCTCCAAAGTGTTCTTCACTTGTTCATCAGTTTCATCAACGTTTTTCAGCCAAATCAAAACATCAGGGCCAGTAACTTCGTCAGCTCTTGCTGCATCGATCCTAAGTTGCAACGCAGCCCTCTTGCTCCTGAGGTCTTCAATAGCACTGTTTAGATTATGAATGTTGGTGCTGAAACAGAACAAATATTGAAGTTGCCTAATAATTGGATCCACTAGATATGGGACAACTTTATCTGCAACAGAAATGACAATATCTGCCATATATTGATCAACTTCTTCAAGTGCAGCGGTCAAAGTTGTCTTTGGTTTGAAGTTGCATTAACTTCTTTCTAAGCTCAAAACAATTGATTGATCAGCTGTAAATTAAAACAGACAATAACACAATTAATATTGCAGTCAAAAGAAATGTAAAGATGAATTGAGCATTAAGTTGAATCAACAATATATATATATATATAGTCAAACAAAGTAAGACTTAAACCAATTGAGTAAAGGTTCTAAAAAATGGAAGATTATATTCTGAATTATGAAAATTCTTACTTTGGATCAGAAAATAAATATGACATATTCATGTAATCGCCTCACATATATATATATATATATAATCTTTTTTACATTCGTCATTAAATTTCATGTCACTAACTGCTATGGGGGTGCAAAAATAACATGTTTTTCGCCAAAAAACGTGTGTTAATCCACGAAAAAAAGGTGATTTTTCAAAAAAAATTGCTCCATCTTTTTTTACATTTGTCACTAAATTGCATGTTACTAATTCAACTGGGGCGACATTTTTTTACAATAAACATGTGCTATAACCCACAAAAAATGGTGATTTTTGAAAAAATTTGATTGCCAATTTTTTTTTTCATTCGTCACTAGTTTGCATGTTACTAATTGTTATAGGGTGCAAAAAAATCATGTTTTTCGCCAAAAATCTTGTGCTATAACTCATGAAAAATTGTGATTTTTCGAAAAAAATTGAGTCAAAACTTTTTTAACATCAATCCCTATATTGCATATATATATATATATATATATGGTAGGTAACTTATAGCAGCATAATTCTTAGAACATACTAAAATAGCACAAATCCTTCAAAAGTAAAAGAGTATACTTCTCAGACAAACTAAAATTGCATAAGTCCTTAAGAAAATAAAACTTACCTTGACAATATCTGTTGTGTTGACAGATTTTTGGATCACCGCCACCGCTAATATAAATATAGAATGCCGATCACAGTAAATTCTCAACTAAGGGATCGATCGACTGCAAACAAAATGATAAATTAAGAAGATTGATAATATTTCTTATTCACCTCAAAAGAAAAAAGAAAAGTGCAGATCCATATTCATGATTTCAAGTACTCGAGCTGTTACTTGTCGTCAATCATAAGTAAATAAAACAAAGGTTAAGTGAGAATAATCATATATACCTGTATTCTGGGCTGCTGATTTTGTGTTATGAAGAATGAACTTGAACTCGAGGGCCTGAACAAATTTCGTAGAGATGAACAGAAAAAGATCTAAGACTTAGAATGAAGAACGTGAAAATGGGAAAGTATTACTGTAGATGGATGTCCCAGAAGAGGAGAGGCTCAAATAATTGCCTTTGCAACAATAATGTTGAGCGAAGAAAAGATTCCTTCGGTTGGGGTGCGGGTGCGGGTGCGGGCATCTCGGTGTCCACAAGGGAGTGGGGGCATCAATCATGCTAAAAGACAGGCAGAAACGCGAAGGTTTACACTTTACAGTGAGAGCTAAAATAAAGAATTCCGCTGGGAGTGAGGTGAGCCCAATTGGGTCAATTTTCACTGGGATAGAATTCCGCTACTTGGGAGTGGGCACAAGAGAAAATATTTTCTCATGGGACAATGGGGGCATCAATCATGCTAAAGAAATGGAGAAATTTCATCGCAAATACTAAAAGAAATGTAAGGAAATGTGTGACATATAATCCTTTTCTATATTTATAACATCATCTCATCTCATCTCTCACTCACACACTCGGATGAATGAAAATTATGCCAGAATTTGTAATGTGTTATAAAATACTACAAACTTGTAGTATTATATTACGTAACAAATTATTATACAAATACTAAAAAGTAGAGATATAATGTTATGTTACTATTTCTATAAAACTAGTAGAATACAATTATAAAATATGAAATAAGTATACTAAAAGATGGAGAGAAAAGAGAGCAAAGTAGAGCAAGATGTTGTAAGTCTTCAACCATCCATTTCATTCACATAAGCCTCTATTTATAGGCTTGAACTTCACACCTCTATCTTGTAGGTTATAATGTTCAAAATGTAAGTTACAATAGTTACATAGGTTACATAAGTAGTGGGTGATTATGAGGAGAAATGGTGTTACATGAGTTACATGAGTTACATGAAATAATGTGAAGTAATTGGGGTAGAAAATGGGGTGGACATTCACAATTATTCATAACACTCCCTCTTGAATGTCCATCTTTAAGATAAATGCCTCGTTAAAACCTTACTAGGAAAAACCCAGTGGGATAAAAACCTAGTGAAGGAAAAAGAGTACATTTCCCATATATATAACATTGCCTCGTTAAAAACCTCACCAGGAAAAACCCTAATGGAAAAAAACCTTGGTTAAGGGAAAAAGAGTACAATGTATAATAACTCCCCCTCTTGAGCACATCATTTGACATCTTTCAATCGACGTATTCCAATCTTATATACCAACTTTTCAAATGTTGATGTCGGTAGTGATTTAGTGAACAAATCTGCCAAATTGTCACTCGAACGAATTTGTTGTACACAGATTTCACCATTCTTCTGAAGATCATGCGTGAAAAAGAATTTTGGTGAGATGTGTTTTGTTCTATCACCTTTGATGTATCCATCCTTCAATTGAGCAATGCATGTAGCATTATCTTCGAACAAAACAGTAGGAACTTTTTTATCCAAATTCAAACCACATGTTTCTCGAATATGATGGATCACTGATCTCAACTAAAAACACTCCCGACTTGCTTCATGAATTGCCAATATTTCAGCATGATTTGAAGAAGTAGCAGCTATAGTTTGTTTCATAGAACGCCAAGAAATAGCTGTACCACCACATGTGAACACATAACCCGTTTGTGAACGACCATGATGAGGATCAGATAAATATCCAGCATCTGCATAACCTATTAGGTCAAACTTGATTGCCTTAGAATAATAAAGACCCATATCTATCGTACCTTGAAGGTAACGAAAAATATGTTTTATACCATTCCAATGCCTTCGTGTAGGTGAAGAACTATATCTTGCTAGTAGATTCACAGCAAATGAAATATCAGGACGTGTATGATTAGCAAGATACATTAATGCTCCAATAGCACTAAGATATGGTACTTCTGGACCAAGTAATTCTTCATCATTTTCACGAGGTCGGAAAAGATCTTTATGCACATCAAGTGATCTAACAACCATAGGCGTGCTCAAGGGATGTGCTTTATCCATATAGAATCTTTTAAGCACTTTAGATGTATAACCTGACTGATGCAAAAATATACCATTTTCCAAGTGCTCAATTTGCAACCCAAGACAAAATTTTGTCTTTCCAAGATCTTTCATTTCAAATTCTTGTTTCAAAGAGTTAACAGCTTTTTCGAGCTCTTCAAGAGTTCCAATAATATTCAAATCATCAACATAAATTGCAATGATTGCAAATTCGGATGCAGATCTTTTAATAAAAACACATGGACAAATGGGATCATTCATATAGCCTTGTTTTATCAAATATTCACTAAGGCGATTATACCACATGCGTCCAGCTTGTTTTAATCCATATAAGGATTTGCACAATTTAATTGAATAAAGTTCTCGAGAATTGGAATTATTTTCCTTAGGCAACTTGAATCCTTCAGGGATTTTCATATAAATATCATTATCAAGTGAGCCATACAAATAGGCTGTTACAACATCCATTAAACGCATTTCAAGTCGTTCATTTGCTGCCAGATTAAGCAAATAACGAAAAGTTGTTGCATCCACAACGGGAGAATATGTCTCCTCATAATCAATACCAAGTCTTTGGGAAAAACCTTGTGCAACAAGTCGAGCCTTATATCGCACAATTTCATTATTCTCATTTCGTTTTCGCACAAAAACCCATTTATAACCCACTGGCTGCACATCTTCAGGTGTGCGTATTATTGATCCAAAAACTTTACGTTTTGCCAATGAGTCTAACTCTGCTTGAATTGCGTCCTTCCATTTTGGCCAATCATTTCTTCGTCTACATTCATCCACAGACTTTGGTTCATGATCCTCGTTTTCATTCATGATAGTAATTGCTGCAGCATAGGCAAATTTATCATCGACGTCGATTTTATATCGATTCCACCTTTTCCCAGTCATGACATAATTTATTGAGATCTCATGATTATCAGAATTTTCAGGTACCTGAACTTATTCTGGAAGTTTATTATTTGTCATGTAGGGAATTTCCATTTTTGAAGATTCTTTTGGAACTTCAATTACCTCGATTTTGCCATCATTATTATTTGCTCCTTTTTTCTTTCGAGGATTTTTGTCTTTGGAACCAATTGGTCTACCACGTTTCATGTGTGCCTTTAATTGATTACTAGTGGTAGAAGGTCCTTCAGGGACATCAATTCGAATTGGAGCATTAACAGCTGGTATATGTGACTTAGTTACACGTTTTGGGTCAGTAAAAACATCTGGCAATTGATTTGCTGAACGTTGCAAATGAATTATCTTTTGAACTTCCAGTTCACATTGATTTGTACGAGGATCAAAATGAGATAATGATAATTCATTCTAACTAATTTTCTTAACCAGCTATTTATTTTCTCCCCCTAAAGTTGGGAAAACTGATTCGTCAAAATGACAATCAACAAAACGAGCCGTAAATAAATCTCCAGTCGTTGGTTCAAGATATTTCACTATAGATGGAGATTCATACCCAACATATATTCCCAACCTCCTTTGAGGTCCCATCTTTGTGCGTTGTGGTGGAGCAATTGGAACATAAATCGCACATCCAAAAATTCTAAGATGGGCAATATTTGGTTCCTGACCAAAAACCAATTGTTGGGGAGAGAATTCATGATAATTTGTTGGCCTTATACGAATTAGTGTTGCAGCATACAAAATAGCATGTCCCCAAGCAGTTATTGGGAGTTTAGTTCTCAAAAGTAATGGCCTTGCAATTAATTGAAGACGCTTAATAAACGATTCTGCTAAACCGTTTTGTGTGTGAACATAAGCGACGGGATGTTCAACACTTATCCCAATAGACATACAATAATCATTAAAAGATTGGGATGTAAATTCACCAGCATTATCAAGACGAATTGTCTTGATAGGATAATCTGGAAAATGTGATCGTAACCGAATTAATTCCGCAAGCAATTTCGCAAACGCCAAGTTGCGAGTTGATAATAAACATACATGTGACCATCTAGTTGATGCATCAATTAAAACTATAAAATATCTAAATGGTCCACAAGGTGGGTGAATCGGCCCACAAATATCACCATGTATGCGTTCTAAAAATGTAGGAGATTCGGTACGAATTTTCATTGGTGACGGTCTTATAATTAATTTGCCTTGACAACAAGCAACACATGAGAATTCATTAGATTGAAGAATCTTCTGGCTCTTCAAAGAATGACCATATGAATTTTCTAAAATTCTTCGCATCATTATAGAACCGGGATAGCCCAACCGGTCATGCCAAACAATAAAATCATTATGATCAGTAAACTTTTGATTTACTGTTGCATATATTTCAACTATAGAAATATATGTATAATATAATCCGGTGGAATGAGAAGGTAATTTTTCTAATACAATTTTCTTTCCAAAATCCATACTTGTAATATACAAGTATTCATTATTACCTTCACTTTTGGTCTCAATATGATATCCATTTCGGCGAATATCTTTAAAACTTAACAAATTCCTTTGAGACTTAGAAGAATATAATGCATCTTCAATGCAAAATTTTGTTCCTCCTGGTAAAATTATTATTGCTCTTCCGGAGCCTTCAATCAATTTTGTACTACCAGATATAGTACTTACATGAGTTTTTTTCATGATTATATAAGAAAAATACTTCTTATCTTTTAGTATGGAATGTGTTGTTGCACTGTCTGCGAGACATAGTTCTTTGTCATTGATCACTGAAACGTCCATATTCTTCACAAAAGAAAAATTCTAAATGAGAAATGTTTTAATTTCTTTAATTATAAAAGAAATATTAAAACTAATGCATTAATAATTTTTTTTTTATTATTTGAGTACATCTAATGAAGATATTTGTTCATTATATAAAATGAGAAATTGAAATTTTTATTCATTACATCAAAATAAGAAAATAAGATGTTTATTCATTACATCAAAATAAGTAACTAAAATACTTATTCATTACATTAAAATAAGTAACTAAAATCCTTATTCATCATATCAAAGTAAGCAAGTAAAATTCTCATTCTTGGACATTTTCATCACCAATCAAGTAACTAGTATCACCTTCGGGGTGATTGACATAGAAATCCGCAACATCTAAAGAAGTAAAATTACTAAAATCATTGGCGATCAAACTATGATCAAGAACAACATCATTACTAATAAAATTTGTCTCTATCTTTTTATCTTTATTCTTCAATGATTCTTGATAGAGTTCAACAAGATGTTTTGGAGTACGACAAGTCCGAGACCAATGACCTTTCATGCCACAACGATAACACTTGTTATCAACTTTCTTTTTGTTTTGAATTCCATCTTTTTCATCACTACTCTCCCACTTCTGGTGAGTTATACCTCTTGCATGACCACCACGATTATTGTAGAAATTTCTACCACGTCCACGGCAACGGCCATGACCACGACCACGACCACGGCCTCGATTTTGTCCATTATTGGGATGCATAACTATCGCATTTACTTCAGGAAATGGAGCAGCACCAGTTGGACGTGATTCATGATTTTTCAACAAAAGCTCATTATTTTGTTCAGCAACAAGAAGACAAGAAATCAGTCCAGAATATTTCTTAAAACCCTTTTCACGATATTGCTGCTGCAGGAGCACATTAGATGCGTGAAATGTGGAGAAAGTTTTTTCTAATAGATCTTCATCAGTTACTTTTTCTCCACACAATTTTAATTGAGAACTGATTCTGAAAAGTGCTGAATTATATTCACTTACAGTTTTAAAATCTTGTAAACGTAAGTGCATCCAATCATAACGAGCTTTTGGAAGAATAACCGTTTTTTGATGATCATACCTCTCTTTCAAGCTTATCCATAAGACAAAAGGATCTTTTACTGTTAGGTACTCAGTTTTCAACCCTTCATCAAGGTGGTGACGAATAAAGATCATTGCTCTAGCCTTTTCTTGACTAGTGGATTGATTTCCTTCTTTGATGGTTTCACCAAGACCATTTGCATCTAGATGAATTTCAGCATCTAGCACCCATGACAAGTAGTTCTTGCCAGTAACATCAAGAGCAACAAATTCAAGTTTTGAAAGGTTAGCCATAATAATAATTATATCAATAAAATAAACAAACACTTACCACACTTACCCAAAAGAAAATTGATCAAAGTGGCTAGAGAATTCGTGCTGATAACGTGTTATAAAATACTACAAACTTATAGTATTATATTATGTAACAAATTATTATACAAATACTAAAAAGTAGAAATATAATGTTATGTTACTATTTCTATAAAACTAGTAGAATACAATTATAAAATATGAAATAAGTATACTAAAAGATGGAGAGAAAAGAGAGCAAAGTAGAGCAAGATGTTGTAAGTCTTCAACCATCCATTTCATTCACATAAGCCTCTATTTATAGGCTTGAACTTCACACCTCTATCTTGTAGGTTATAATGTTCCAAATGTAAGTTACAAGAGTTACATAGGTTACATAAGTAGTGGGTGATTATGAGGAGAAATGGTGTTACATGAGTTACATGAGTTACATGAAATAATGTGAAGTAATTGGGGTAGAAAATGGGATGGACATTCACAATTATTCATAACATAATGCAATATTCTTTTATTTTTGGTTTGGATATTTTTAATATGTGGATTAATTGCTTGTTGTATTTTCAAAGAGACCACAATATCTTGAAAATAAATAATTAATGGTTATAAGTGTTTTTATCATTAAGTACTTTTGGTTTATTATTTGTTTGGATAGTTTTCACAGAAACAGTTTTGCATAACTCATCTTTAACGTCACTAAAATGTGCTAGTGGTCACTCCATCAAATTTAGTGTTACCTTTGAATTTTTTTATTAATTTAAATATTTTTTTTTACAGCCGTATAAATATTTAAACACGTCTTTGTTTAATAATCACTCACTTCTCTAAGCACTAAGCCCCATCAATTACCTTCATTTGTTAGTATAATATCAAAATTAAAAAAAAAATTACATTTACGAAAAAATTTGAGGACAATTGCTAAATTAGACAGAATAACAAGAGAAAATCTGCTGTGAAACGATGGCAAATATGCGGCGAATTATGCATGCGTACTTTTTTTAATTAGAGTATTAATTTTCATTTCATAATGATATATTATACATTATATGCCAATTATACTGTTTTCATACTTCATACTTAATTCATACATTATATGCCAATAATAATACCTTCATACTTCTTCATATTTTATACGTTATACGCCAATGATAATGCCTTCATACTTCATACATTATACGTTATACGCTAATGTCTTCATATTTCTTCATACTTTATATGATATACGTTATATGTCAATCATAATGTCTTCATATTTCTTCATATGTTATACGTTATCCGTCAATCATAATACCTTCATATTTCTTCATACGCCAATTATAATACCTTCACACTTCAAACGTTACAAGCCAATCATAAATACTTTAGACATGAATGCATTATACATACACGTGAGGTGCGTCATTAATCCCATCGCATACATACGACAGTTGGACAAGAGTTTTTGTTGAATAACAATTAATATATCATTTTTCATAGATGAACAACTAAACTACAATAAGAAAAATAATAGTAAAAATATAAACTATTCGAATAATTTAGTTACCGTCAAAAAAGTTATCCAAAAGTTTGAAGAACCTAATTTGTATTTTTTATTAACTAGTGATTTTGCACTATAATAAAATCTCCACACTCTCCACATTAATCTTATACAATTATCACATCTAAAATAACAATATACCAAATTTTAGTGCTAAAAATGCCATTCATTGCTTGTTTCTACCATTGATTTTAATAATTATAATTCCATTTCTATACCATTTCCATCGTCATCACAATAATTTGCCTAGCCGCTCCATTTCCAATCTCAAATTCCTGCAAACTCTTTGTTTTTTTTAACTCTCACAACCTCTAACGTGCATCTCCTTCTCAAAAAACTAAAACTCTAACCACTAAAAGTTAGACACGGGATCTTCTATTCAAAATTTTTTCTGTCTTATTCTATTTTAATTAAAAGTTTAAAACTACACTATAAGGTTTACTAATATTTATGTATTTAATTCCTAATTTTAGTGAAACTACGTCGCTTTAAACATTAGACAAAAGTAGAATTGGAGGGCGTGTTTTGTTTTTTACTAAAGTAACTAAACTACATAATTAACTTTCAATTCGAAATGATCCAATTCTTTGCTTTCAATTCTTTCATTTGACCAAATTATTACCCTTGTGAAACGACGTCGCACCTATTTTTCAATTGAAGTCTCGCTTTACCGTTCTATCACAGCAAAAGTGCGAAACCCAGACTCGCACAACACACAGACGCACACTTTGGAATGGCGGCGATCCACAAAACCCAGAAAGGGAAAACTCAACCGAGACCCAGATCTTCTATTCTTCTCCTACTTATATCCACCATTGCATGCATTGCTTTTTTATACCTCGCAACTTCTTTCTTTTCTACAAATGGGTTCTCTTTTTCCACCTCAAAAATGAGTTTTGGGAGCAGTAATTCTGAGGATCAGTCTAACCATAAAGGCCCTGAGAAGTATTTGTATTGGGGTGACAAAATTGACTGTCCTGGGAAGCATTGTGAGTCTTGTGAAGGCCTTGGTCATCAAGAGTCCAGCCTCAGGTGTGGTCTTGAAGAGGCAATGTTTCTTCAAAGGTAAAGCACTACCAATTAAATTGGAAGAAAAAAAAATTAAGAGTTATAATTTGATGAATACATTGTTTGGACTCGTGGGTTTTTCTTATTTTGTTGTTTGATTGTGTTATCTATCTTTTTGGTGGATTTTTAATTGGAAAAGATTGAAGCTTTTATTAGAGAAGACTATGGTGAAGTACAATAGTGGCAGCGTAAATTACAATAATGGCATCAAGAATCCATTTTGTTAGTGAATTTGATCGAGAATGATATAGATTTATCATTAGGTAGCAGGGTGCAATATGAAATGGGCAGCACAGACTATAAGTGTTAGTGTGTCAACTTGATTTTGCAGTTGTATGAATTGAGGATTGTTAATCTCTGCTTAGCTTATTGGAATGTTTTTTAGTGGATTTTATTCGAATAGATTCGAGGTTTTTAGTGAAAATCGTCCAGTGCATGAAAATAATTGTGTTTGATGCAAGTCTTACCATTCATAGGTTGAACTCCAATTTTCAAATTACTGCTCAAGGCTTTGCAAATTGGCTTGGGAAAGTAGATTGTTAACCTCGATCTTTGGTTCAATTATAGGTTTCTGTTATAAAGACTGGACCAGGCAACTTGATCTTTTGGATGAATGACTAAGGAATGTGGTATTTGATTTTATATACAAAGTGATAATATAAGGGGTTCTTGTTGCCTATACAGTTAGCAATTTGGACCAGAATTGCAATGTTTTGCATATCATTTACTGTCCTTCTTGCCCTAGCATTTACCTATTTTTATAGTCGATTGTAGAATCGATGAAATCCTTAAAAGACTTGGAACAGTTAGCATTATCCTCACTGCAATGCTGGATTACATGCTTTCTGTCTCTTTTATTTCAAGGGTCCCATTGCTTCTAGTTACACACTTGAAATCACAAAGTGATTTGTTTTAACATCTGATGTTCATAGCATATTTTTGTACTTTAAAATTTCAATGTCATACTCATTCCTGTGTTCTGCTGCCTTTATGTATGTTTCAGAACCTTTGTAATGCCTTCTAGAATGTGTATCAATCCGATACATAATAAGAAGGGGATTCTTCGTCAGTCCAGCGACACCAGTTCAGAGGAAAGGTGAGTTCTGTGTGGGTAGGCTCCAATGCTACCTGTTCAAAGTAAAAGATGTACTTTGTATTCAGCACTTGATTTCTGCAAATTGCCCTGGACATGCTTTGGTGGCAGGAAAGAAAATTGGTTTAACATAAAAATGGTTTCTCCAAACTTTTTAGGTTAGTCATGTTTGTAGTGGCAGCTATGTTTTTCATAAGTGCCTGATGAAACAAATCAGTAAACAGTTGTTTTGCATTGATCACCTTCTTTTTCAACTATATTTGCTAGGTGGGCAGCTAGCTCTTGTGCAATGGATTCCTTGTATGATATTGCTCTCATATCTGAAAGAGTATCTGTAATTTTGGATAACTCAAAGCAATGGCATCGGATACTATCAACAAGCATGAAGTTGGGGTCTAGAGGGATTGCGAATGTGAAAGGAGTTAGTCGGGATGACCTCCAGTTAAAAAGTTCTTATTCAAATATTTTACTCATTAATCGAACGGCAAGCCCCTTATCATGGTAACTTAACATATCTGAACTTTCTTTTGCTCTGCTTCTTTTTAACATGCTTTATGCTCCTTGTTTTCTATGCTTGAATAAATTAACTTGTAGAGGCTTGACTATTTTAGTTTTGGAAAGCACATTGGCCACATGTCCTTTGGATTTCCAGCCTAACATCTCTAAAATCTGTGCTGCGATGTATATTCTCAGACAAATTGTCAAAATTTTGTTTAACACACATTTGGAAAGCATGTTCTGACCTTACTGGTTGCAAGGATGAATACCCCAATCAATCCCTCTTAACTCCTTTGTTATCACAATGAGAGTTGAAAACTTGTATTTCATGTGAAGTATCAATATTGAAATGTCTAATGAGCAGATTAATTACTCCCTCTCTCCCTCCCTCTCTCTCTCTCTCACACACACACACAAGCTTCTCTAAGACGAAGTCTTTCAATGTCATTATTAAAAGCTTCTTACTGAGCTTGAAATGGGTTTGTTTTTTTGAATCTTGATAGTTTTTGTGTAGGTATTAATCATGGTAATCATTCAGGTTCATGGAGTGCAAGGATCGGAATAACCACAGTTCTATTTTATTACCGTATTCTTTTCTTCCTTCAATGGCTGCAAAAAAGTTACGAAATGCAGCAGAAAAGGTTGGTTAACTATAATCTTTCTTATTTCCTGTATCATTTTTTTTTTATCTGTGATTGATGGAATATGAATTAGTTTCCCTTGTTATTGTCTCAACTTCATTGCCATGAATAGTTATTTGCATTTTCTAGCTTGATGCAGGTTGATGCCTGTGCAGTTGGAGAATGTTGGTGCAATAAGTAATGACATTGCTTTTCACTAATATAGTTTTTGAGAATGATTTTCAGCTTGCGGTGCAATGCTGTTAAGAATGCAAAGCAAGAGATTTCATGGGGTAGCTGTAAATCATATTTATGAAATTGAGTTTGAATTTATGTGCTTTTTATTATTATTATTTTGTGAAGAGGTCTAACATTATTGTGAGAGATTGAGCTTTAACCTGACTTCTGCATTGCCTAAATTTTATTTAAAAATCTTCTTGTTGGAGGTCTTTAATAGCCTTTTAAGAAGTTTAACTATGTCTTTGCACTTCATCTACTGGAAGTCAAATACGACTGTTCTAGGTTGCTAAGTGTGGAATGATGAAGGATTTAAGCATGGCTCAGCTGCCAAACATTCTAGCCAATAATGCCATGAAAGAATACCTTTGCAACCTGTGTATGGAGGAAACCAACGTGACCTGCAAAATCTATAATATACATTGATTTCCATGCCCTTTTATACGGAAGATGCACATTGTACTCTCCACTACGTGGTGTTACATCACCATGAAGTAATCTTCTAGGTTATATCCAATTTGCTAACTAATTTAAAGAGCTTCACTCTTTTGCATTTCACTAGAAGAGTCCTAGTCATACAAGCAATTTCCCAATGTAATATAGCTTGAAGTAGTCATTTTACAATTAACTACATATCCTAACCTTGCTTGAAGTATCAAAATTGAACTACTAACTCTCTAAGGGATTTGACTTTGAAAGTAAAGATCTTAGGATCCATGAAAATTGAAATTAGGCATCAATATTCGGCATCAAAGAACTTAAGCTTTTAGAGTAGGGTAATTGAACAAATGTAAATGCATGTTATGCACTGGTCCACTTGATTTTTGTTTGTAGAAGGCACAAGATTCTACTTTCATTGCATGATTTACCTGGGGACTGCTTTGGTTGGTTGCTTGAATAAAATAATCCACATGCCATATTGGGGTAAAATGTATGCTATCACATACTTATGCCCCATTTGATGATTTGTTGCAGATTTGGGCTTGGTTTTTCTTTTTGGAAGTAGATTTTATGCTAGAGCTGAGTTCACAGGTGCCTTTCTCTTTGTGTCCCAAATCATTTGTGTGCAAGGTGCTCATTCATTGGCCTTGAGCTGCTTGTAGAATTGATTCGAGGCATGTACAACATAAGTTTTAGGTCCACTTCTGATTGGACATAAGGCTTATTCCTATGCACTTTGTGGTTTGTAACTTTAACTTGTTTCATGGGGTATCTCATTGTTTAGAGATTCTATCATTGACTTGGGGTAATTTTAGGTTCACTCTAAATGTGCCTTGGCCCCAATTGTGGTCATCTAAGTTGAAAGGCATAAGATGCCATAATAGGTACTCTAATTTCATTGCACCATTGCTTATAGTAGGCAATCTTTAAGAGTTTGAAACTTAGTTGATATGAATGACATTGCCCCCCCTTGTTTCTCCAACAGATTAAGGCACGTCTTGGTGATTATGATGCTATCCATGTCAGACGAGGTGATAAAATAAAAACTCGGAAGGATAGATTTGGAGTTGATCGATCATTGCATCCACATCTTGATAGGGATACCCGTCCTGAGTTCATTCTATGCAGAATTGCAAAATGGTCTGCTCCAGGACGAACTCTTTTTATTGCTTCAAATGAGAGGACACCAGGTTTTTTTTCGCCTCTTGCTTCCAGGTTTGTTATCTTGGCACTTTGGTCCTCTTGATTTTGATCTCTATTATAAAAGGAATATACTGTAACTTTGCTTTACAATCTACTTATCTAGAAAAAATATTGCATAAATTTTCTGATATTTAAGATTTTTTTAATTTAAAAATCATGTCTAAGGCAATGAGGTACGTGCTTGTCATTGATTTCCGTTGTGCCCGATTCTTATAGTCACACTTTAGGTCTAATGATGCCTTTCTGGATTGAATTGTTGTTAGAATATGCTAAGCTATGCTTTACAATGAACAACATACTTTTGTTTTCTCTTAAGAAACTGAATTGCTATATTACAAATACTCCTCTGTTAACTACGTTTTTGTATTTATATTAAAGGAATGCTAGTGGCGGCTCCTCTAAATTCCAGTTTTAGGCAGAGTTAACCCTTTCAAAGATTGTGTAATAGTTTACCATATTCACTCTCCCCTGTTACCATTCTGTATTTCAATTACTTTCTTCATGCTAATGCTTCCTCTTTGACTACTTATAGGAATTTAAGATTTGTTCTATTGGTGATAATTCAAGGTTTTTCTTAGTTTTGTATAGAATTGCTGGTTTTAATTGTGATCTAATTAAGAATTCACCTTTTTTGGCTTTCACTTGTCACTTTTAGTTTGATTACCATTGGAGTCTGTGTAAAGATATTGGTATGAAACACCAGTTGGTTTTAGAGATCAGATGAAATCATGGTTACTATATTATTCTCCTTGGAGAAAAATGATTGTGGTGCAAAGAGAAGGGACAACCAACTATAGGAATTAATGGGGTAAATTTTGTAGGTTTGATTTGAGGGAAATGTTGTATTGTGTTGTCTGTGCGTGTGTGTGTGTGTGTTTTCCAATTTTTTAAAGGAGATAAAGTAGTTTTATAAATGAGGCACCAGAGAGGTGCACATGAAATGCACAGTGCTTATATCAAGTCATATAGTGAGAAAATTTTCAAGAAAGTTCGCAAATAATAAGCAATCACATGTGCATAGCTGTAATCTATCCAGGTAAATAAGTTGTTCCAGGATTCAGCCTTTAACTGCTCTACACTTTTATGAATTCCTTCAGAAACTCTTCTAATTCTCTCTCAAAGTAGCCGAGGATGCATAAGGGAGCGTGGTACCAGATGTCCATTCTCTCCTTTCCCTTAATTTAATAACTCCAGCTATACGGGAATCTATTCACAATCTTGGCCACATTTTCTACATGGAGGGGATATAGTGCCCACTATAAATCTAGAGAGCAAACTGTGTTTTTCCATTTTTTGGGTCCTCAGTGAGAATGTTTCTTTTATTCCTGCCTTACAGATTCTTTTGGTGTGTAGTCAGGCAAGTTTGGTATACTAATTCTGGTCCTTTGAGTGTGTCACAGCTGTAATTTGTGGTTTTTGTAACTTTTAGATATCCTTGTATACGAGTTCTGAATATCGCCTAACATAATAAGCCTAGTTCTCACTCAACCCAGCATGGTGTCCTTCCACGGATTCCAGCTTGAACTAGTTCTCACCTACCATTGCAATTCACATTTCTTTATCTGCTTGAGTTTCTATCAATCATTGGATGCCTCAACTGGGTAAAAACATCCACATAGTGGCTGCGAAGGTCTGAACTTCCAAGGTTCCAGCTCTTCAACTGCTTTTCTATCAGCATTCCAAATGCACATGTTTGACCCTTTGTCACACTTATGTTTAGGAATTACTTTAATTTTTTCAAATTTACCAGAGCAACATTAGAACCAGACAATTTTATTAAAAAAAAAGAATTAATATAACACATAGTAATACTGAACATCCTGAAAATGGAAAAGAAACCCTTGATTGTGCTTTCTGATTTTGACATTAAAGGCATTCTCAACTTTTTGCTTTCTCTCTCGCATCTCTCACTCTTGCTCCTCTCCTGAATTAGCAACCAATGTGAAAGGAGGATTCTCCCCTTAGAATGCCTGTATTGGGAGTGAGAACTTCTAGATCACCTTACACCTTCATTTGGTTACCATTTCCAAGGACAATATCTAACATCACAGAGAAGAGTTTGTGATGAAGTTAGACAGGGCACCAAAGAATTTAGGATATACTGGCAGTAGTCAAGAAAAAAGATTTGACTCTCAGGCACCCCTTCCGTCTTTCCCTTTGTACGGCATATAGTCTCCCTTTTACTACTTAGAGGCTCCCGTGTTCCAAATGAAAATTATATCTTTCTCTGTGTGTGTGTGTGTGACTAGGCCCAGGAGGGAATGATTTTCTATTTATCTATCCCTTAAAGCAGAAGAAGGCATCCTCTAGGAAACTGTCATGACTTTTAGGGCAGGGACAAAATGGTTAGGTAGAAGCAGATGGCTCTGCTTCAGCAATTTTGATGATTTAGGAGTTTTACTGCATCACAATTCCCTGACATCTTATCTGTAAAACTTGGTCATGTTGTGGAAATATTAAACTTGGTCATGTGTGTTTCTTTGCTTTTATTCCATTCCAATGAGAGAGCAAGGTTTCAGGTGCCAAAAAGACCCTTTCCTTTGGTAAACAACCAACCATTTTTACAAGCTTTGGCCTTTCTCAAAAATAGGGTTACAGCTGTTTGCAGTAATTCATGCACTCAGCATGTGGCTTGTCTTATTTGATGATTGGTGCCCAATTGTGGACTGATTCTGTATTTCTTTGATTCCCAGCTGCAGTTGTGCTTTGAAGGAAATGTGTTGAAAATGCTTGGATGTTTTGTTAATTCAATCATATGGTGATACCCCTTTTTTCAGGTACAAATTGGCGTACTCATCAAATTACAGTCTCATTCTGGATCCATTGATTGAAAACAACTATCAACTGTTTATGGTAGAAAGACTAATCTTGATGGGAGCCAAAACATTGATCAGAACATTCAAGGAAGATGAGAATGATCTCAGCCTTACAGATGATCCTAAAAAGAATACTAAGACATGGCAAATACCTGTTTATACAATGGATGATGGGGAATGCTAAATATTTTGTCTTGTTTGATATCAATTGTTTTTACTGGAAGCTCTCGTCAAACAGCGCAGTTCGAAGCAACAACAAGAAGAAACCATTGTCTAGAGAAGGAAATCTTGCAATGAAGAGTTGATTTCTTGCAGCTTTTTGCATAAACTGTGAGTTATGGGATTGCTCCATCAGGGCTTGTTCACTCACTGTGTGTAGATTTTGGTGTGAATTTTTCTCTAAGGGACATTATGTAACTCGAGGATTCGTGTTGCGCAAATGGTAAAAGTGCTTGCGAGGTGGCGGGAACAGGCCTCTTCCCTTGCCCCATTCCTTATATATATGGTAGGTTTGCTCTTTGTAAAAGGTGGGAAAAAAAAACTGTGCTTAGCTTCCTAAATGTGGCATGAGGCAGTTAGTATTATTTGTTATCTTTGAAGACTGATTTTGACTATGTTAAGAAATGAATCCATTTTCATTCAGAAACCATGCCATAGAGTTGTTTGAAATGCTTGTCTAGTTTGTACTTCTTGCTGGAAGGGAAATGCTGTGCAGGTTGAATATGTTTGAGATGATTAATTGGCTGGTGGGTAAATAGCATTTACTTTGGATGTTCTCTTTCAAAATAGTATTTGATTTTTTTTTTTAATTTAATTTATTTTGTTGTGAAGTCACATCATCAAGTAAAATTAAATGAATTTGAGTGAATCCTTGCCACCTTGTTGCTGTAATGGTCCGGTCGGATTCTGACTAAATTTTGGCTAAGTTGTTGAAATTCGACTAGCTAGCAGTGGTTTATTACTGCTCAATGCTCATCGGTGCCACCCGTTAGATTCTGATCACCATTCCAACCAAATTCCGATCACAGATTCTGTTTCCAATCACAGATTCTGATCACGTTTTCAACCAAATTCCGATCACGATATCACTAGGAATTTGAATTCCGATTACGAAGTTGAATTTTTATTAGTAGGGGATGGTCTACAATCAACCTGAATGAAATATTGCATCAACTCATCAAATAAAAACCATCCTTTAAATATTAGAGATTGAAAACAAAATCATCCTTAAAAAAAAAAAAATAACAGTTATAGTGTTTACACTTGCATAAAGTACACATAATTATTTAGACTAATGAACTCTTTTTTTTTTATATATATATATATATAAAAGTTTGCTTATATTTTCTATAACAGATTTTTCAAAATTTAATCTGCAATTTCCACTTGTATATATAAAAGTTTTTCTCATTTTTACTATCTATTAATTAAATATTCTCATCTCAATAAAATAAGAATTACTTTCCATAATCTTCTAATCCCACATTTATCTTTAACTTATTTCAAATTTTTTTTCTTCATTGATCTTATTAAGAATTACATTACATGCCATTTCTACTAATTTCTGTGTTTGTTATTAATAAGGAGAAAGAGGTTTTTTCTTTTAAAAAAAAATTGTTATTATTAATTTTTTATAAATAGAAAACAAAAATTTTTTTCCTCCAAGTCATGCCCAATAGCAAACTTTTGCCTCCACAAATCAGTTATTTCACACGTGCCAGAGATTCTACACAGCCTACCACACGTGTGAAACTTGCAAAATTTTTTTTTTTGAAAATAATTAATTTACACAACTGAAAAATTAAAAAATCTCATCACCAACGGAATTGAAGATATAAAAAGCCAATAATCGTATCGAATAGACGAACTGTCACGCAGCTCAGTACTGTTTATGACTCTCGACCGCCGGTAACTGATCGTGGGTTGTTGGGATATTCTTCAACCGGTACGTTTATTCATGAATCTGTGCTGTTTTTGTATGTTTGTGTGAAATGAACGATTGCTTTTCTTTCTTTCTCCAAAATGAGTAAAGATTCCAAAACATTGGGAAAAGAAAATGGGTGAAAATCAAGCCTCGGTTGTGGTTTTGATATCCAATATTTTCAAAGTTTTGGATTTGGATGGCATATTTTTGAAATTTTTAGATTTGATAGTTTTTTTTCTTGGGTTTTTTTTTTTTTTTTTGGAGATGAAAGGCATACAAATTTCAACTTTTTGGTTTATGGGTTATTTTTATTTATTTATTTTATTTTGTGGGTTGATGTTGTTTGATATAGGTTAGGGAAGTATAATTCTGGGAGTCTGTATAGATGGAGTTGAAATCAATAACTTATTCTTGGGATGAATAGAATACGTGAACTTCTTTTAATGCTATGAATGTTGTTTCCAACTGAGTTCTTATGTCATTGAGTTGGTATCTTAGTTTGTCTCAGAAGAGGAATGTATAGGGCATGCAAGTTAAGATGGTTTCATTTTTGGTGAATTTACAGGGATCAAGTTTGTAATATGTATAGAGAACAATGCTTTAAACTACTAATTCTGTTTCATATCTATTGCTGCATACTTGAAGATTAGTCTATGATACATTGGTCCCAACTCCTAAGTGTTTTATATGGCGGCTGATACTTTGTACTTAAATTGGTATTGCTTCTTTTTGCAAATAATTATCAGTAATTAGCTAAATGGAGAAGCGGGATTATACCGTTTGAGGGTATAGCTTGGTAGTTTTTTCTCCTTTTATTGAGCATTTGTTACATTTCTCTATCTTCATATGAAATGGTAAGAAGAAAAATTTTTACTTTATTGTAAAACTCTAGGAGGAAGTCTAACTCTCATTTTTATAACAATGTAAGAATATTTGGATTTCCGTAAGCAGCTGTATCATTTTTGTGATATGCCATACCTGGTGCGTGAACATCTATTTATTGGGGACATCAGTGATGCGGCAGATATTCTACAGCATGATAGCGACGAAATTACGCATATATTATCAGTTCTCAGCTCCACATCCATTTCATTTTTCTCTGAATGGCGAAGAGATATAGTGATCCCCACAAAAGAGATTCGAAAGGTGTATGCCGGTGGTTCAGGAACAGAAGATGATTCAGGTAATAGCTCCAGGACTTCACTGGCACCAGGGAAAGTGCTCTACTCATTGGAAAATGCGGGGAAGGATTTGAAGTTTGTGAGGATGGCGGTACCATTAAGGGATACTGAGAATGAAGACTTATTGGATTACTTGGATGTTTGTTTAGATTTCATTGATCAAAGTAGAAAAGAGGGTTCTGTTTTGGTGCACTGCTTTGCTGGCGTATCAAGAAGGTAATTTTCTTTCGCCGCTCCTCTGCAATTTTCCAGCAATCTTTGCTCCCACTTCACTACTAATGTATTTTTCAGATGCCATATGCTTTTTTTTTTTTGAAAAGGATGAGCATTCAATTGAAGTATGTTGTGTTTTATGATTCTGTTTATGACGTTTGTCATTTTGTCGGTGGTTGTTCTGTTTGAACCTTCAGTTTGGTACTTTCTAAAGCAGATATGAGGACAATTTAGGAAAAATTCTCCTTGAGATATCACCGTGTTTTGTAAATTCATAATTACGTCAAGGATTTCCATATAACACTGTCAATGCCATTCTCATCTCCAAGTTATTGAGAGCATCTTACACAGAATGTTCATCAGAGTGAAATTTTGCTGGAGCATTTACTTGATCATTTAGGATGTGCTTTTATTTTAATTGAGCTGATGCCTTCATGAAACTTTTATGATTAGCTCTAATAATATGTGCACTAATTTGTAATGAGCCAGTAAATTCTGCGCATTCAAGAGAAAGGAATTTCATTCAAATACTAACATTGATCACATGGATAGACTTTAATTTCACATGCAGAAATCATCTACTTTGACTATTGACATGATTTGATTTTGTTAATGTAGTTTTTCTTTGGTTTGTATGGATGCTTGCTAACTATAGAACTTTTGTTTCTCTAGTTTGATTCTTTTTTTTTTGGTCATTTTTAACCTTCTAAGTTTTGTCAGGGATGCAAGACATTTCATATGTTTATTATATGCTTTGTCAATTCCCAAGGTTTTACACCCCTTTTCACTTGTTTTGATGCAGTGCAGCTATCATTACAGCATATCTCATGAGGAGTGAACAACTATCTCAAGAAGGTATGATCAATCTGATTTGCTGATTGATTTGTGAGTCGTCTTATTGTATGTGTTTCTATACTTCAATTCTGTGTGTTAAATTGTTGTTGACCCTTATATCAACATGATAAAATGCTGGCATTCTTTCCATGCCTTTACATTTCTGTAGATGCTCTTGAATCCCTGAGGCAAAGCCGCGAAATTGTTTGCCCCAATGATGGTTTCTTGGATCAGGTGATGTAAGGCAATGAAAGTTCTTTTGTTGTCAGTTTCCACTCTTCTATATTCGCCGATCTTAAAGAATTGTCTTATACTTTGCAGTTAAAAATGTTTGAAGAAATGGGTTTCAAAGTTGATTGTGCTAGCCCCATATACAAGCGTTTCCACTTGAAAGTACTAGGTACCGTTTCCAAACAATATTCTTTGTGCTTTCTTATTTTTCATCTTAATTTTCTACCGAAATCTTAGTTGATTGATGTCTCATTTAATTTTTCTTATTTCATATTTTGCTTATTGCTTGTTGGCTATTTAACAAAAGTCAGCAACCATTGATATATTAGTTTGTTGTTGGTAATAATATACCTTATGATTGCATGAAATTGCACAGGATTTTGACAAGTGCAACTGTCACTCTGCAAAAGTTTATCTTTATTCTAGTTGTTCTTGTGGTAGATTATTTTCTTGGCATTTTGGGGATGATCTTATTTATATATAGTTTTTAGAGCTAAATCAATAGTGGTGCCAAGAAAAAGGTTTCTATCACTTTGGTAAAACAGTTACCATATACAGCTGATTCTGTAATCTAAAGAAGACTACCGTAGTACAGCGCATGTTTCACTAGCTTGGGACCCAATGTACTATTCCAATAACTAGAGCAAGTGTAGGCTTGTAAATTTTTTAAAATATTTGGATTCACTTGCGGAAGGATGTACCCTAACTTACTAATTCCTGTCAAGATCACTGTGGTAGTTGGCTAATTTGCATTTCTAGAGGGATTACTATATCAAGCCTTTTCCCTTTGGTGCTTATTCTACTGCTTCGGCCATGACTAACTGAATCTTGGACAGTATGCTGTAGGATGTGAGTTGATTTTACAAACCATGAATGATATGCTGTCAATCCTGCCTTTCCCATTGGTATGACCCAAGTTTACTCTGAAACAAGTGGGAACATCCAGCATGTCTGTTCCCTCATACCATTTCGAGTAGAAGAAAAGTGGGGTTTAGGGCATGTTGCTTTCTCTTCCCTAACATGATTTCTGGAATGTAAACAGGTGATTCCTATAACCGTGGAGAAAGAATAGACAGTTCAAAATTTGTGGCAGATCCTGGCTTGTCAACAGCAAAAGCCAATTCTGAGGTTGAAGCACCACTTGAAAGAGAAGCAACTCGCACTCCTTTATATCGCTGTAAAAAATGCCGCAGAGTTGTTGCGCTGCAAGAGAATGTTGTCGATCATCTCCCAGGAGAGGGTGAAACATCCTTTGAATGGCACAAAAGGAGAAGTGGCAACCCTTTCACCAAGCCCGAGGACAATGAATGTTCATCTATCTTTGTCGAGCCACTTAGTTGGATGACCACAGGTATGAAATAGTATAGTACTCTTTTTAGGATTTCTGGACCTACGGTTTTATTGATCAGGTTAATCTGACTGTTTCCCTTTTTCTCTTGAATACTATTATTTTTCTCCAGTCGGGCCTTCATCATTAATAAGAATAATAAACGTTTGATGATTCCTTTTCTTTTTTTGTTCCTTTTTCTTTTCATTATTTCGTAATTTTGGCTGACACCTCATTCATGTAGGGTGTCATCTAGCTTATATCTTATATGTGCATCTTTAAAAATACTAAGCTCTGAATTGTACACACTTTTCCTTGTGCAGTTGAAGAAGGTGCACTTGAGGGCAAGCTGTTATGTGCCAAATGTGAGGGACGTCTAGGTTACTTCAATTGGGCTGGCATCCAATGCAGCTGTGGGAGCTGGATTACTCCAGCATTTCAGCTTCACAGAAGTAGAGTGGATATCAGCACCATCTAGTTTCTCTCAGGGAAGAAGATAATATAGACATTGATCAGTTTTCATATGCTTTGTGTTTTGCATGACGCTCTTATATGTACTATGATAAGGTACTTTGAGATGGTATCAGTGAAACAAGATAAACATTCTCGTGGAACGAACTTCTTAGAACAGATATTTCAACTTATAAACTGTTTGCCAATCGGCTTGTTTATAATGACTTTGGTAAACACCACCAGGGATCTCTCACATAAGTGACTTCCTCTTTCAGTTATAGAATAACATGATGGATTATTGGTCTATTCATTTGTATGTTTAAGAACAGAAAATGGCTGAGAAATCACTGCAGCAGCAGTCATTCTGATTTTATTTTCAAGGGCTTAACAATATCTTACGGTATTTACAACTGCTTTATAACTCGTTCAGATTAAAGAGTGATATTCATTTACTCTACAGCTTTCTGGTTTTTATTAGGTTTCTTTATTTTAAGTTTTCTCTTTTGTATATATCTTTTGTCATTTTGGTACAGTTAGAACTTTAATTTTATGCTTTAGGATTGGAGAAAATAGGGTGAGAATTAGGCCTTTAATCTTGTTCCTTTCTTGTCAATATTTGTACACATGATGGACTGTTTGATTTGGTTAAAAGATGGTTTAATCCTGTTACCCTTGATTGTTTCAAGGATTTTGAAGCAATTTTAGGAAATGGAGGAAAGCACAAAAGGGGTGATATTTTTATTCAAAATTAGAGAACTATTAGGGATTTTATTTTGCTTTCACAAAGGTGTAGGTCGAGTTCTTTATTGACATTGAGGAACATGACTCCACAGACACTCCAAGCCTGTTTGAAAGATGTTTAATCTCATGAAAATTGAATTTATGAGTACAATTTGTGCAAAGAAATGCATAATGTCAATATTTGTAATTTTGGAAAAAACCCTCAACACAAATAATCACAAGAACATAAATATATAATTCTAACAAGTTTTTAATCATCATCCGTAATTTCGTTTTTCTTAAAATGAAGTGATTGAGTTTTGAGTTTTGAGTTTTGTTTGAGGCTGCATGATGCATCTTGTAAGATGTACTTATCTACGGGCATATTTTGTAAAAATTTGGCAAAACTACTTTGGAGCTGCTTCAACTTCATTAGTACACAAGAGGGCTTTTATTTAATTGCAATATTGCATTTTTCAGTAGTACAGAAGGTGGATGATAGAACATTTTAAGGTGATGCTATATCATATAAGTTTGGTAGATTTTAAGATTATTTATATTATAAGATATGACAATTTTAAAAGTCAAATCGTGATGTTTCTTTCTCTTTTTTTTAATAAGGTATAACATAGTATGGCACAATATGTGTGTCTGACATTACGGATTCAAACTAAATCACCATTCCTTTAAGCAGCGTGAGAAACTCCAAAACAAAAGAATCTCTATTTCACGCCAACTTGATTTTAATTGCATATGGTAAATGATATACATAGTGAAAAATTATAGTGAAATCCTATAGTGACTGACGTAGCAGTTATAAAAAGATAAACTTATCCATTATCTAGTAGGGTTCACTCATCATTTGGTTAGGGTATTAGTTTGTCTTTTTACACATGCCATGTCAGTCACTATGTGATTTCACTATAAAATTTCACTCCCCCTATCATTGCTCATTGCATATATACCATGGTTCTTGAACTTAATTATTAACTTTAAGTAATCGTTTTTTTTAAAAGATGTATGATTAACGTTTTAACACAACTCAACTATTATTCTCATAATCATCTCCACAATTAGAGCGAGAAGAAGATATTGTGGAGTAATAAGTTAGAGCGAGAAGAAGATATTGTGGAGTAATAAGGTTGTTTCCATGGAGATAAGTAAGAAAAAAAGCAATTATCTCCATCATTCAAGTCATATGAGATCCCGTAATTATGAAATTGAGTGATTGTAATTTTATCTTATAATTAATGGTTAATTGCAATCACACAATTAAGGATTGATTGATTGAAATCCTATCTTTCTATCCATTCACACAATTAAGGATTGATTGAGTGAAATCCCATATTTACTTCATAGTATTATTTTCTTATATAATAATACTTATAAATATAAAAAGTGTTGAATTCTCTTCTTACATTAAAAAGAGAAACCAATTTCAAAAATATTGTTCAGCTTTTAGCTTTCTTTATAATAAAAAACTGTTGACGATTAAGGATTAATAGTTTTGTTGCACGAATAATGTTAGCATGGCAACGTACAATTCATTCGGCATAAATAGTTGAAAGCTCGGACAATTATTGTTTCATTTTACAAGTAAAAAATGCATGCATAGTGGGCATTACTATATATGCTTGATCAGTTTCTGCAAATTAATGCCATGATTGGAGTTTCTTGGCTCAACTTTCCTGCCACCTTAATTTACAAGGTCTGAAAGTATATTTAACAATGGCAGTATATATAAACACACACACAATAGGACATGAATTTGTTTGTGTTGAACATGGAAGCTAATTTATATGAACATTTTAAGTAGCCCATCTACCCTATGGATTTTCTGAAGTAAAAGAAAAAAAATAGTGGGCATGCAGTGGGATAAATTAATACATATATTTTGATGATGTTACAGTAATTCCACCATGGACAATGACAGTTTGGTTCAGGTAAATTTTGCATATTCTTCTTCTCCATTCCTCTAAAGTAATGTTGATGTTGCTTGCCACCAATCTCTGTACCATACTTTGAATTAACTCTTGCTGGGCTTTACCGACAAAACTATATGTGTAGTCTTTGTCCCCCTCTCTCTCCAACATTATTGAGGCATGGAATGATGGAATGGTACATGATAATCAATTCTATAGTACTCTGAATAAAAGCTTTACAATCCATCCATATTATCCTCCATGCATATGAATGCAAACTCGTCATGCAATATGAACAACAAAACAACTTGTCAACAAAATCTAAAAAGCAAATTTACAAGGAAAAGTAAGGCAATGGGACCTCTCAAAACACAAAAAAAAGAATCCAAATGTTGTTTTTGTTTGCTAGTGGGATCTATGGCCAGCAAATAGAGCCCATGTTCTTGAATCTTCCCCACCTCTGATCATGATTCTGAACAAAAAAAAAAAAAAAAAAGTTATAAAATTTTGCTGTCTTTCGGGCAATGAAATAAAAGAATCACTATATACTAATCCCTAGCCCACAAGCTGTGCTGTGCATCTGTGCGCTCCTTTCATGAAAATCAAGAATTCATCCATGGTCGACCCTCTAATCCATTTCCACGTTCCACATTGTGTCACGTCGCTCTAAATAGCCAAATAGTTTCAACTCTTTCTCCTTCCCATCATGGAGCCAGCAAGAATTAGATTAATCATTATGCTTGTGAGAATGCAAAGTTTGGCTCAAAAGAAAAAAATAAAAAAATTAATAGCCATCCATTAAAAAAAATTAAGATTTAAAATATATGCTTTTAGCGAATAATTTTCTGTTTACTAAGAAGGGACTGATTCATTTTTTGTTTACTGAGGGATCAATTAAATACCGTCTCTCAAGTTTGAAATTCAACATTTTTAGTTTTTGCATATAGTATTAAAGCAAATGGGAAGGAGGGATATAACAAACCAAAAAAAAAAAAAAAACCGATCCATTTTTCGTAATTTCTCTAGTGGAGAAATATATAAATTGATAAATTATAATTAAAAAATAAAGAGTCACAAAAATATTAATTTTGCAAGCTATGGCGTCACATTTTAAAAAAAAAATTGTAAATTCTAAAATACTATTTGTACGCAACTTTAACATTTCATGCAGACTAGCTGTTGGAAGATTAATTGATGCAGAGTTGCAGATTTTATGGCATCAATGGATAATAAGCTTTATTGAAAGCAGCAGCAATACAGAGTAGCTAGCAGGGAAGCAACTAAACCAACTTAATAAGAACTGCAGACTACAACTGAACACACTTTGACAGATAATCCAAAATGTAGCCGATTACAATGATCCATAGTCTTACTATTCTTCATCATAAACAAGGAAAGTAACGGAAGGGACGTGACAAACTTTGTTGAAATCCTCTCCTTCTTCACCTTCCACCACTTTTAACCTGTTGTTGAATTCTTCAGGCATGTTGCATATTTGCACTTTTTCGAGGCAAGTAAGAAATCTCAACCCATCTGGAATCATCTCTAGTTCCTTGCACCTGTTAATATGAAGCTCACGAAGATTAGGCATCGCTCCTTCTTCCACCATCCACTTCTTTAAGTTGTTCAAACCAACGAGATAAAGATATTTTAGCCGACGAAACCCCATTGAATGGCAAACCATTTGTTGCCCTATATAGGATTCCTTGCGCAAACCAAGACCCAACAAGCATGGAAGCTTCTCTAGTGTCTCCATTGGGTCATCCTCAATCAAAGATTGGTTCAAGATTAAGCGGGAAAGGTTTTGAAAAAAGTCAGGCTGATACTCTGGCAATTTTCCGAACGGACCTTTCAGTTCCAACAAATGAAGATTGCCACAAAGCAACAGTTTTCTTATAAGGGTGCGTGCTTTCTCTGGCAGGATTCAAAAGCACAAACCTCCAGATTCACCATCTCCAACTTGCTTGAGTTTGATATGTAGTGGATGATTTCTACATCATTCTCATACTTACTTACAATGGCATGCAAGTTCCGAAGATTAGTTAATTCGTGTCGATCTTTAACATCAACAACATCATCCCTGAAGTTGTAAATTATCTCAAGGTTGCTCAAGCCACTCAATCTGAGCTTGAATCCGCGACATGGATTGCATGTTGCATAATCACCTTCCGGAAGATACAAATATCTAAGTCGTTTCATTTTCCATAGCACATCCGGGATATACCCAACAAGAGACCCTTTTAAATTAAAAGTTTCCAAGTGCTGCCAGTTTCCAATAGATGATGGTAATGTTACAAACATACTATCTCTTAAACAAAAATATCTGAGGTGAATAAGTTTCCCTATGGACTTTGGTAACTTAAAGTACTCGCCAAGGAGCCCACAAACTTTATCTTTGGTCTTTTCTCTAGACAAAAACAAGCCTTCTATTGTCAAACTTCTAAGCATCTTGAAATTCTTGTACAGAGTTTTTATAGACCTTGCTAATCTTATAGTGTACCGTTCTGAAATGGAAAATCTAAGGGATCGAATTTGCATACTCACTTCCTTTTCGGGAGCAACGTAATTGGGAACGTCCCGTGCACCCAATTGTACGACAAGTCCACGAATTTTGCTAGAGTTTGCTAATTCATCATTACTTCCTCTGTTTCGATAGTCCATCACCATTGAGAAATTTTCCTCTCGTGCCTTGACCAAGCACAGCTCTCTTATTAAGTCATGAAGCCGACAGCTTCGGAATCTTTTGAATGTACCAAATACTTCATCTGCCTCTACTTGAACCATGCACCGGTTTGCCAATTCTCCTAAATAACGTTCCGCTACATCCCGCAATGACTCTCCCTCTACTCTGTCTTCGACCGCAACCATTCCTTCAGCCATCCACATCTGATACAATTTTGCTGCACTTATTTCTTCATCTTCCAAAAACATGCTCAAATACAGAAAGCAGGGCTTCAGTTGATATGGTAAATCATCATAACTCAAAGCTAATATCCTTTGGACTTCGCCATGACGTTGCCCAATACTTCCCCTTACTAGCTGAGATTTGACATTTTTGCACACAATGTTCCACTCATGGGTGCCTTGTTTTGTTGCAAGAATACCTCCAAGTACTACCACTGCTAATGGAAGACCCCCGCAAGATTTAACCATTTCTCGCCCTAACTTCTCCAATTCATCATGGATATGCTCACTCTCTATGGAGGAAATTAAAGAGAGAACTGATTAGTGCCTTTGCAAAACAAATTTTTATTCCGTACATAGTTAATGGATTCTGTATACGCAATATATTTGTCGTAAAATAATTAGAATGCTCTCTGAAGTTTGTCAAAATAGGACAAAAGAATTCGACATGAGTTTACCATATTTATATACACTGTACATATACTGTGATGATTTGTGTAACATTCAAAACTATTTTCTAGAATTAGACCAAAACATGTCATGCTCTGATCGACTTAATCAGCACTCATTTAGAATCATGACAAGGGCAAATCAAGAAGTGGATGTGTAGGTCTACTAAACCATCCATTCATCTTAGCTAACAAATATCATAATTTTGATTGGTTGCTTCATCAAAAAAATAAGGTCTGCTATTCTCGAATAAGAATTTCCAACCATAAAAATAATTTCCTTAAATTCAATGCCTTTCTTTTTCAGAATTCTCGTGTTAAGTTTAAGAAAATTCGAAGAATGCCTAATGAGAGAACATATGCACCTGTAATATCAAGAAAAGGAATATAACTAGTTTCAAGGTCTATTTAGAAACTGTCATACCTTGCTGAATTCTTCCTTTCAATGCCTTCTTCTGAAGCAGTTTCCAGCTTTCATCCTCATTCAAAAGTCGCAGTTCGTGGTGGAAACCATGTGGATCAATCTGGATTGCCACATCCTTGTTACGAGTGGTAAGCAATATTTTATTACCTTTCGCACTGGTTGAGAAAGCATCCTTGATGGATTTCCAAGCATCTATTGACCAAATGTCATCAAGGGCTATCAAACACCTTCCATGTTGTTGGATGTCAAAAAGTTTTTTGACTAGCTCCCAATCTCTCAGCTTCTCAATCTCTTCTCTTTTCTCAGGAGTCATTTTAATCAGTATTTCTTTCAAAATCTCTTCTTTTCGCCATTGTTGGGATATACAAACCCAAGCAAAACTTTCAAACTGACGCCTTATACTTGGATGATTGTATACCTTTCTAGCAACAGTGGTCTTACCCAAACCTCCCATGCCGGAGATGGAAACAACTCTAAATTGCTCCGCAAGCAATTGCTCCACAAGCAACTCAACCTCCCTCTCCATGCCAACAAAATCATCCTCCTCAACATGGGAATATGTGCGACTCAACTGTTGCCGCCTAGAACTCGGTCCTTCTTCCTCTGTCATAATTTTTATCCCATACTCCTGAAAACGATTAGAGACCCTATCATTGAGACTTTGAACCTCTAGTCCGAAATTGTGATGCGTGTAGCATTCATTCAAGATGCAACTGTATCGCTTGAGAAAGTTGAAGACACCGTTTCTTCTCCTTAATGAAATTTTGAAAGCATAACTTTCAAGAACATTTTCTGCTTCATAAGTAAGATCTTTGCTCTGTGAAATCCACTCCTTGACAAGAGCAGACTCATGTTGCCTTGCATCAGCATCTTGTAGTAGTGAGCGCATCAATTTCAGTTCTGACTGAAGTTGTTCGGCTTGATCTCTCACCCCATGTAAAAACTTTCCTTCTTCTATCAACAAATTACCGATTCTTTCCAAAAGGAAAGATACAACAGGCTCAGCCAATTCGGCCATTTTTTAACTTCGAAAGGGTTATAGCACTGATGCTATTGGTATAGATATCTGGTCGAAATCGCGGATGTGAAGATGAACAAGTCTGGTTTGTATCAGTAATAGCAAAGTAGCAAGAAACTCTTACAGATCAACTTTCCATTATTTAACAATAAGCAGTCATACTGTGATAAAAAAAAAAAAAAAAAAAAGCAGTCATACTGTGATGCTATCATGATTGCATTGCATTTGAGTAATATTTTAACAACTAAAGCATAATCCACTGATTGCACAACAATTACTTTATTCTTTCTTTTTTTTTACTTTATCTTTCCATTGTTTATTATTGCTTTACTAAAAGCCGCGCAATTCATGGAAGCAACATATATAATATATATCAGATTCTGTAGTATGAAGAATCTATGGAATTTTATATTTCGCATAGATAGCAAACAAAGAATGTTACTTTATTTTGGATGTTTAACATAGGCAACAAAACAACGGAATCATTTGTCAAACATTATCTGGCCATATTTTGTAAAATGTTCAAAAGATATAACTAAGTATTAAAAATATAATATAACTAAAATTAAATTTATAATTATTATGTTATATCCCAATGCCCAAACATGAGGGAATCTCATTTATGTTTTAAGTCACTGAATTTAGTATAACCACGTTGTCTTGATCATTGGACAAAAAACTGAATAATTTTGGATAAATGATTTTCTTTAAACCCATCAACTATAAGAAAGTAACTAAACCAAAAAAAAAAAAAAAAAACTATCATTATGCTTATAACTCAGAAACAGTTAATAGCCATCCATTATTATAGCATCGGTTTTTTATAAAAATAAAATTATATACTCATGCTTTTAAGGATTTTATTTTTTATTCTTGACTATATGAGAAACATATAAACTGACAAATTATAATAAAAAATAAATAAAAACGGTAAATATTAATTTTCGTGAGCTATGACATCAAAAAAAATTTCAAAAAAAAAATTTGTGATTTCTAAAAACCTATCTATACACAACTTTAACATTTCATTTCTTTTCCCTGCTCAATAAAAAATAATGTAAATTAATAAATTATAAGAAAAAAATAAAAATATTTAATTTGAAAAAAACCTCAAAACTTTCGTAGACTATGGACTTTGATATGACTTTTTAAGATTAATTTGTAAAACAAAAATAATTTGGAATTGGAAACATATTTACAACAATTCCATTTGTGAAAGAAAATGTCAATGTACACTTAGACATGACCACGGTTCACGAACCGCCGGTTACGGTTCGTGAACCGCCGGTTCACGGTTCCACGAAGGGTGGAACCTGAACCGGCCCTTGGAGTCATGGTTACGGTTACGGTTACGGTTCGTGAACCGCCGGTTCACGGTTCGGTCACGGTTCCGGTTCCGTCCCGGTTCCGGTTCCGTCCGGTTCCCGTTCCGGTTTTGGTACGGTTTTCTCACGGTTCGACTTTTTAAAAAGATGACAATATGAAATGTGATGTACTTTACAAAATTTACAAGATGAAGAAAAAGAAGTTTGGTATAATTTACAATGTGAAAAATAAGAGAAGTTTGATATAATTCACAAATTTACAAGGTGAAAAAAAAAAGAAATTTGATATAATTTACAATGTGAAAAATAAGAGAAGTTTGATATAATTCACAAATTTACAAATTTATAAGATGAAAAAAAAAGAAGTTTAGTATAATTTACAATGTAAAAAATAAGAGAAGTTTGATATAATTCATAAATTTTACAAATTTACAATGTGAAAAGTAACAAGTTTGATATAATAAGTACAAGTTCACAAGTTTGATATAAATGAAAAAATACCTCATTTTATTATTGAAATATAAAATTTTGGCCTAAGTACAAGTTGGCCATTTACATATATGAATAATGAATCAATACAACATTTACTAAAAATAAAATTTTTCATTCATAAAAGTAATTTGAGTACAAGTTAATCTTCTTCAATGTCATCATCGTGATCGAGTTGAACGAAATCCGTGAAATAAGAAACTCCGGTTGAAGATCCGCCACTAACATTGCTCGTTTCGGAAATGTCGGTGTCGTAATCTAAATCAATGTCATCCGCCTTGTCCATTTCTTGTGCTCTCAAAAATGCCTTGTGCCAATCATCCACTAATGCTTGAATTTCTAATGATCTTGGTAATAATCGGGACCGGTGCTCGTCTAACATGATTCCTCCCGCACTAAAAGCTTGCTCCACAGCTACGGTTGATGCCGGAATTGCAAGAATATGTTTTGCGATAATAGAAAGGATTGGATAATCCTTCTCCTTTCCCTTCCACCATTCTAACACGGACCACTCGTGAAAATCCTTATCTTCATCACAAACTTCAAAAGTAGTTGTTAAATATCTATCAAGTTCCGTATCATTACCGGATCTTGGTTTTTTGTGTGAAGAATATATAGACTTACCAAGTTTAGGTGGTGCTATAGAAAACATTGATGGAGTACTAGTATTTTGATGTGATGCACTACTAGTAGAACCATCAATATTAGATCCGGTACTAATAGGAACTTGACTACCATATTTAGAAAGAAATTCATTAAATAAATCACGAAGAAGAAATATTACTTCTCCTATAATTTCCTTAGTATCTTGAGGTTTATAACCTTCATTGCCAAGAAAAAATGAATCTATACAACTATTATATGCAGTAATATATTCTTCTAAAATATTAATTTTTTGACGTGGATCAAAAACAGAAGCAATTAAATATGTAGGTGGAATTCTTCGGTAATAGTTAAGCCATTTTATTAACATATCATATATAGGAAGTGATAAAACAGGGTCATCTTTAAATTGTTGTAAAATACCAACAACATCACATGCAATGTGAACAAATAGATGAGAAGTAGGATAATAAACACCAGATAAAATTTCAGTAGCATCTTTAAATACCTTTAAAAGTTCTAATAATTTACAACAAATTTCCCACATATTAGGATGCAAAGAAATATTATCTACTTGATTTTGCATAAAAAAAGTACATAACAAAGTACTATATTGTGTAGATGCATTCAATAATTTATAAGTTGAATTCCACCTATTAGGAACATCTTTACTAAATCTTTTTGGTTTGCGTCCATTTTCCATACAAAATTTTACCCATAGTTTCATTAAATTTGGACGGATCCATAAAAGACTAATTGCCTCTTTAATAGGCGTAATATGCGTATTTAGTGTTTTTAAACCATCTTGTACCGCTAAATTTAATATGTGGCATGCACACCTAATATGAAAAAATTTTCCACCTATTATTGGTTGACAAAGAATTTTTAATTGATTAATTGAAGCCGTATTAGAGGAAGCATTATCAAAACCAATTGAAATTTTTTTTTTAGATAAACCATATTCATCTAAAATAATATTCAACAAATTAGATATATTATTTGCGGTATGTCTTGCTTCAAAATGACGAAAAGCAATAATTCTTTTTTGTATTTTCCAATCACTATCAACCCAATGACAAGTTACTCCCATATAAGAATGCATTTGCCATAAATCACTCCAAATATCGGAATATGTAGAAACACTACCATTTAATTTTGAAAAAGTTTCAATTAAAATTTGTTTTTCACCTTTATAAATTTTCTTTAATTCTCTTGTTATTGATGTTCTAGGCATTCTTTTAGCTTGTGGATTTAATGCCTCTTGACAATAATAATTAAATCCTACTTTTTCACCAAAACCAAATGATAAATGTTCTATGGCAATCATTTTAGCTAATTCTTTTCTATTTTTTTCATCCGAATATTTAAAAGGAGGAGTAGTAGAGGGAACAAACCCGGATAATTGCGATTGGTTGGTGGAAAGGCCGAGTTCGTGTGGATGTTTTTCCTTCAAATGTCGCGCCAAAGTTCCATCGCCCGATCCTTTCTTGAAAGCATAAAATTTATTTCCGGGACAATAATTGCATCTCGCCTTGATTGGTTGTTGGTTGGAATCTAAAATCTTTGTGTAATGCTTCTTGAACATATCCGATTTTAGCCTTTCTTCAACGTTGGGGCTTTCGGTTTCTCCACCACCACTAAAAATTTGCTCACTTTGGTTTGCACCAAATTGTGACCTACCAACAATATCTCTATTATAACTATCCATTTTATAGTAAATTCAAATTAAGTAATTGAATAAATATAAATAATTAGATAAATAAAATTATAACCTTATAAGTGTATAATAAAACTATAAAAGTGTTTAAATAAATTAAAATAATTAAAATAATAAAAATTATTAATGACATAAATAATTTGAATAAAATAAAATAATTTAAAGTAAAATAAATAGCTAAAGATTTGAATAAAATAAAATAATTTAAAGTAAAGAATTGAATTTTGAATATAATGAATTAATGAGTAAAAATAATTTAATGATAAAAAAAAGTAGATAATATAAATGATAATTGAGTATTGAGAGAATTGAGAGAATTGAGATGAAGAGAAAGGTGTGAAAATGAATTTAGAAAATTTTAGGTATTTATAGAAGAAAAATAAAAAAAAAAATAAAAAAAATGCATGCAAAACCGTTGGCAGCCAACGTCCCAATTTATGGCCGTTGGACTGCCAACGGTAATGTAGACATGAGGGCCGTTGGCCACTTGGCAGTTGGCCTGGCCCATCACTTTTTATTTTTATTTTTATTTTTTATTTTTTGCTGAACCGGCGGTTTAACCGCCGTTGGATCATCCAACGGCTAGTAAATCCTGGCCATCCAATTTTTTTTTTTTTTTTTTTTAAAAACCGGCGGTTCAAACCGCCGGTTCACGGTTCACAGAAAGTGTGAACCGGAACCGGCCCGCCTGGGCCGGTTCCGGTTTACGGGTTGGGCCCGGCATGGGCCGGTTCCGGTTTCGGGCCCGGCCCGCCGGGCCGGTTCCGGTTCGTGGTCATGACTATGTACACTGCAATTTGAGAGATATTTTTCTCTCTCTTCAGACGATCCCACAAATGGTTATATTATTGATTTTCTCTTCTTCTAAGCCGCCCAACAAATGGAACATAAGGCATAAGGCAAAGCTCTGTATTAACATCCTTATGCGGTCCTACAGGAAGAAATGATTGACTTGTGTATTTAAATATGTAAGCGGATCCTACATTTTAAAAAAAATTAATTATATAATAATAATTTCTTCAATTTAGAATCTCTAATAAATTAATAAAATTATCAATTCAAACACATTTAATCATTTTATAAATATTTTTTCTCACAACAAAACTCGAGAAAAATTTTTTGTAAAAAAAATTAAAAAAATACCATATTCAAACGGAGCCCAAGTTATCTAGAAGGACAAAATAATTATAAAAAAACAAAAGATGTTTTCAATAATGAGAGAAATTCAATTAAATTGTTAATTTGAAAAACAATCTATCAAATGTCCACTCTTGCTTACAAATATTAGAAAGGGTAAATTACTTTAACCGTTTGTCAACTTGAGATTAGTACATGTTTGATTTCTAATTTTGAAAAAGTTATATATTGACCCATAAGTTGAATTTTGTTGCAGAAACAACACTCAGCTAATTATTCATCGAACACAAAAACTCTTGTGAAATGAGTTCACATATGCGACGTGATACATTAATTTTGTTGAATTTAATACACTAATTTTTTCTAATTTTGATACACTAGTTTTTGTATACGCTAATATACTAATATTATATTTGATACGTTAATTTTTTATTTTGAATTGATATGTTTGGATTGAAAACTGATACGCTAATTTTTTATTTTGAATTGATATGTTTGGATTGAAAATTGATACGCTAAAGTGAAAATTTCATATGTTAAAGTGAAAATTTGTTACGCTGATATTTAATTTATACTTGATATGCTAATTTTTGGATTGATTTGCAAGTTGATATATGAACTCATTTTATAGGAGTATGCCCTTTTCATTAATTTGACAAATAACGCTGTTAGTCATGTGACACTATTTATCATTCAAAATAACATCGTTTTATGCTACATGACTGATGATGTTACTTGTCAAATGGATGGAAAATTAGTTAGGGACCAATTATGTAACAAAATTCAAATTGGGAGATCAAAATGCAACTTTTTCAAAATTAGAAATCAAAGCAATACTTATCCCTAACTTAAGAGATCGGAACCTCTGTTCAAAATTATCCTATTTTATTCTGTACAGTGTTCAAAATGACATAGTTTAACTAAAATTAGGGACTAAAAGGATAAATATCACTAAAATCCCTTTACAATTATTAGAGTCTAACCAAGAAATTAGTGAAGTTTACGATGTAGTTTTAATTTTAAACATAATAAAACTGAATAATTTTGAGCAGAAGATCCCATCTCCTAAGTTAAAGGACATTGGCATCATTTACCCTATTGAAAATCAAATTTGTTGTCTATGAAAATATTGAGCACTAGTTTTGTAGTCTAGGTAAACATTAAGAACTAATTTTGCATTATTTCCCATTATTGCACCATTTGGCAATGTTTCCTTTTTTTTTTCTTTTGGCTCTTTTGAAAAACAATGTAAGAGTTGGCTAGTTATTTCGATTAAGAAGAATATGTATACATCTGGACATGGTAATTTAAATGTGAGTATCAAATAAATTCTAGTGAACACTTTCTTCTTCCAAGATGTATACAATATAATCAAATTAGAAGTCCAAAATTTGAGAAAATGAGGTACATTCTTTGTTTAGGGAGAAAAAAAAAATCTTCGTTTGCATTTCAAAGAATAAATATTTTAAAAATGGGTGTTTGAATTGATAGTTTTCATTTTTTAATTTTTTGTGTTGAAGAATTCTAAAATATTTAATTTGAAAATTCAATTCAAATTTTAAAATATACTTTCTTTTTCTTTCTTTAAGAGTGGTTTTTTTTTTTTTTTAACAAGAAGATAAAAACCAGAATACTCTTGTTATAAAAAATGAAACAAGTGATATTATTTTTGCCTAAAAAACCATTTGGCCAAACTCCAAATTCTTGTTTAGTTACAGAAACAAGCTATAAAGATGGATGTCTGTACCCAACCTGAAAAAATTTCAAGACCACTTAAAAGATGGCTGTCTAGGAGTTGACTCTACTTAGAAAAAATAAAATCAAGAAATACTCTATCAAAATAGAGGCTTACGGCTTACCCTATCCAAAAAAAATCCAATTTTTTTTCATGGAAATTATAATAAATTAATTCAACAGCAAAGCAAATCCCTTACACAAACCCTAAACAAAAAGCAAAATAATAATAAAAAAGCTAATCTCATATGAAGCGAGTTGATATATGAAACAGAATTTAGTCACAATTTCAATATATATTAAAAGTGACAAAAAAATTAAAATTACAATTTCTAATGGTTATTAATTGTATGTTTCATATATGAAACATATCACATATATATGACAGAAAATTAGAAAATAGAATTATGATTTCAACGGTGAGAAATTAGAAATTAAAATCACAGTTTTAATGATAATTAATTATTTGTTTCATATATAGAATACGCCGCACAAATATGAACATGTTTCACATAAGTTTCAAAAACTTTTTTGAAACACGGTCCATTTATCTCATAATTCAAAATAGGAATATGTCTATCTGTCCTCGTAACGGTTAGCACGGATAAATAACGTAACATAAGATTAAAATCACACACCCCCATTCAGTCATACAATCAAGCTATCATTAATCCAACTCGATCGTGAAGGTACCAATCTCTCAAGCTGTTGCTTGGCAAATCTCCTGGCTTATTCTTTCTCAACTTCCTCTGGTCTGATCATCCATTTGAAACCTCAACAAAACAATTTGATGATGTTGAAACGGAAGTTTGAGCTTTAAACAATGGAGAAGACAGAATTCATATAGTCGTATTTTTCTCGTCTGTCAGCAATTAAAGATGAGATGGAGTTAAATGGGCATATCTTAACTGATGAAGTATTTGTTGAAAAAGCTCTAAACACACTGCCCATAAAATTTGATAATATTGTGGTTGTCATGCAAGAGACCAAGGATTTGTCCACATTAACAATTGAAGAATTACAAGGTACATTAATTCTACATGAATAGAGAATTAATGGAAAGTTGGATGATTCTGTGGAGAATGAGACTACGGAGAAGGCATTGCAGGTCCAGATAGATAAATTAAAGAATAACTCCAATGTTGTTGCCACAAATGCTCATGGCCAGCATTCCAGAGGAAGAGGACGCGGTAGAAATAATTACCGAGGTCGTGGTAGAGGTAACCAATTCTTTTAGCAAAGAGAAAATAATGGTTTTAATTTTCAATAGTCTAATAATTCTCAAAAGAGTAAAATTCAATGCTATAATTGTGGAAAATTTGGCCATTATAAAAAAGATTGTTGGGAAACTGATGGGAATAAACAAGAGGCTGTTTTATTTTCTACTGCTGAATATGAACAAACAAAGAATAGTAATTGGTATTTGGATTCTGGCTGTAGTAATCACATGACTGGAGGAAAGGAGTTATTTTCTAATTTGGATGAATCATTTAAAAGCATAGTTAAATTTGGAAACAATACAGTTGTACCTGTTCTTAGAAAATGGAGTATACCTATTACTTTGAAAAATAGGTCGACAAGCTTTATTGGTGATGTGTTTTATGTACCCAATCTTTATCATAATCTGTTGAGTCTTGGACAGTTATTTGAAAAGGGATATGATTTGAATTTTAAACATGGAACTTGTACGATCAGTGATGCACGATTGGGATTAATTGCAAAAGTGAATATGAATCATAGTAGACTGTTCCCTATATCTCTGAATTATGGTGATTCATCTTGCTTTAGTTGCACTATTTCTAATGATGCATGGTTGTGGCATATGAGATTTGGTCACTTCAATTTTGGTGGTTTAAATTCTCTGTCCAAGAAGAGTATGGTTTTGGGGCTGCCTTCACTTGATTTTTCTCCTAGACAGTGTGAATCTTGTATTAAGGGAAAGAAGCATAGACATTATTTCCAAACAGGCAATGCTTGGAGGGCTAGTCATCTATTGGAGCTTGTCCATTCAGAGTTGTGCTCAATGGAGGTACCTTCTAATGGTGATAATGAGAAAATTTGATGAACTAATACTCGTTCAACACCCCCCCGTCAAGTTGGAACCGGGGGAGAAATATCGACCACGGCCAACTTGGAAAGAATGTTGTTAAGGGCATCACCACCCAATGGTTTAGTAAAGATGTCGGCCAGTTGTTCGGATGAGCGTAAGTAGGTAGAGACGATGAGTCCAGATTGAATTTTCTCACGAACAAAGTGGCAATCGATCTCAATATGTTTAGTTCGTTCATGGAACACCGAATTTTCGGCAATGTGAAGAGCAGCTTGATTGTCGCAGTGCACACGGGTAGGATGGAGTTGTGGAAAACCAAGTTCAGCAAAGAGATAATGTAGCCATTGCAATTCGGAAGTGAGAACAGTGAGGGCCCGATATTCAACCTCGGCAGAGGACCGGGAAACAGTTGGTTATTTCTTGGTCTTCCAGGAGATGGGACTGTTACCTAGCATTGTTAAGTAACCTGTAGTAGATCGGCGAGTATCAGGACAACCAGCCCAGTCGGAGTCGGAAAAACCAACTAGGGAGAGTAAGCTTGAAGGGGAAAGGAAGATACCTTTGCCGACAGTGCCCTTAAGGTAACGAAGCACTCTGTGGGCGGCATCAAGATGGAACAAAGATGGATTCTGCATGAATTGGCTGAGGGTGTTAACAGCAAATTGAATGTCGGGCCGCGTAACAGTAAGATACAGTAAGCGACCAATAAGTCGGCGATAGATTGAGGGATCTGGAATAGGGGTGCCATTAGTGGTACGGAGATGGAAATTTTGTTCCATAGGGATAGAAGATGGACGAGCACTGAGCATTCCGGAATCAGCTAGGATGTCAAGAGTGTATTTACGTTGGCAGAGAAACAGTCCTTGTTTGGAGCGAGAGACCTCAATGCCGAGGAAATATCGAAGGGGGCCTAGATCCTTGATGGAGAAGGAGCGAGCAAGGAACTGTTTGGTGATGAGAATGAAGTGCTCATTATTGCCAGTGACGATGATATCGTCAACGTAAACCAAGACGAACACGAAAATGGGACCTCGAATGTACGTGAAGAGACTATAATCAGAATTAGATTGACGAAAACCACGAGAGACAAGTGTGGATGAGAATTTGGAGAACCATTGTCGGGAAGCTTGTTTCAGCCCGTAAAGTGATTTATGAAGTTTGCATACCCGAGTATCGGAGGTAGTAGAAAGACCAGGTGGTAGTGTCATGTAGACTTCTTCGTTGAGGTCACCTTGTAAAAAAGCGTTGTTCACATCGAGGCGATGGAAAAAAGGACTCGAACGGTGACTAATTTTGCGACGGGAGCAAATGTGTCATGATAGTCGATGCCTTCAACTTGTGTGTAGCCTTTGGCACACAAACGTGCTTTGTAACGATCAATAGATCTATAGGAGCAAAACTTGATTTTGTAGACCCACTTACATCCGATCGGAGATTTACCAGGTGGTAAGGGATAGAGGGTCCAAGTATTATTTGAGCGAAGAGCATGAAGCTCAGCAGACATGGCATCGCGCCAAATAGTGGATTGAGATGCTTGGGAATAGGTCCGAGGTTCGGTGTGATCAAGGACCTTGGATAAGAAGATGCGGTGAGAAGAACTCATGTTCTGCAGCGAGATATAGTTTGCTAAGGGAAAAGGAATATTAGAAGTGGCAGTACATATATAATCGCTGAGATGAAGAGATGGGCGACGGATCCGCTGGGCAGGTTCATAGACAACGGGACTAGGTGATTCATTGATGGGAGATATGACAGCATTATCGAGTGCTGGAGTGTTAGAATTTTCTTGAGAAATCAAAGGTGAGTCCGGTGTGTTCGTGGAAACAAGATGAACATCATATATAGGAGTGATAGTGATATCAGAAGGATGATGTGATAGGGAAATATCTTGATATGGGAATATTGACTCATGGAAAACCACATCACGTGAGATAGAGATGCGTTGAGTAGCGGGGTTGTAAACACGGTACCCTTTTTGCCCGTAAGGATATCCAACAAAGATATGAGGTTGTGCACGTGCATCAAACTTATGTTGAATATGCATATTTTTGGCAAAACATAAGCAGCCAAAAACACGCAAATCTGAGTAACAGGGAGCGGTACCCAAGAGAATTTCATGTAGAGACTTAAATTTGAGAAAAGGCGTTGGTAGTTTGTTGATGAGAAACGCAGCTGTGAGTATGCATTCCCCCCAAAAAGATAGTGGGAGGTGTGATTGGAATCGCAAAGCCCGAGCGACGTCGAGTAAATGGCGATGTTTGCGTTCCACAACCCCGTTTTGTTGAGGTGTGAATACACAACTACGTTGGTGAATGATACCATGGGTATGGACTTGACCAGAGAAGGAGTATTGATTTAGTCTGACATATTGATAAGGAAATTGAGAAGAAATGAAAATCAGTGATACGATTGATCTTTTATGTCTCTGATACCATGAGAAAATTTGATGAACTGATATCTTTTCATTCATTAGTATTGCCAAATATATACAAGAGCTTGAAACGAAAATACAGAGAATATATGCATAAAAAGAGGAATAGTTACAACAGAAGAGGAATAGTTACAATAGACTTAAACTAGATATTGTTGTTGCTGATTTTTTGTTGTTGTTGTTTCTGATGTTTTGGTTCCGTAATACTCGTTCAACAGATAATAAATATTTTATCACATTTATTGATGATTTTAGCAAAAAATGTTGGGTTTATTTTTTGAAAAATAAATCTGAAACTTGTGATATTTTCAAGAAATTCAAAGTGTATGTAGAAAAACAGACTGGATTCTACATAAAGGCTCTGAGAACTGACAGAGGCACTGAATATATTGTGCGTGATGAATTCTTGATGAATCATGGTATTAAACATCAGATGACAAATAGGTATACTCCTCAACAAAATGGTGTGGCAGAAAGAAAAAATAGAACAGTGATGGATTTAGTGAGATCCATGAAGGTGGCAAAAAATATGCCAAGGAATTTTGGGCAGAAGCTGTGTCTTGTACTGTTTATATTTTGAACAGATGTGGTATGAGGTGTAATCATGGGATGACTCCATACGAGGTTTGGTCTGGTAAGAAACCAAATATTAGTCATTTAAGAGTATTTGGTTGTCTTACATATTCTCATGTTCCTGATGCTTTGAGAAAGAAATTGGATGATAAGGCAGAGAAGTGCATATTTGTTGGCTATAGTCTACAGATAAAAGGCTATAGATTGTTTAATCCAGATACAGGAAAGATAATTGTGAGCAGAGATGTTACTTTTGATGAACAAGGAGCATGGAATTGGTCTTCTAAAGAACCAACAACATCAGTTGTTCAACCAGCAGTACCTTTATTAATTGAGGAGGAAGAAAATAGACAGTGCAAATTGAACAACCACCCTGTGTTCCTTCATCTTCAAGTGTGCAAATAACTCCTGCATAGTCTAGTCGACCACAACGGCAAAGACAATTACCAGCTCGATTGCAGGATTATGTTTTGGATGATAATACTAATGATGATTTATCTGATGAAGATGTTGTAATTTTGCTTTATTTGTAGATTGTGACCCAGTTGACTTTAAAGATGTGCTACTTGAGAAGATTGTTGGATACAAGCAATGGATGAAGAAATTCATGCCATTGAGAAAAATGATACTTGGGAGCTTACAAACTTTCCAAGTGGGAAGAAAGCAATTGGAGTGAAGTGGGTTTATAAGATAAAATATAAACCTGATAGAGAAGTAGAGAGATACAAAGCGAGACTTATTGCTAAAGGTTACAAGCAGAAACCTGGAATTGACTATTTTGAGGTATTTGCTCCTGTTGCTAGACTTGATACAGTTAATTTGATAATTTCTTTATCTGCAAAAAATAATTGGAGGATTTTTCAAATGGATGTTAAATCTGCATTTTTGAATGGTGTTCTTGAAGTAGAATTATATGTTGAGCAACCTGCTGGTTTTGTTAGAAAAGGTCAAGGAAATAAGGTTTACAGGTTGAAACGAGCTTTATATGGTTTAAAACAATCTCTAAGGGCATGGTATATCCGCATTGATTCTTTCTTTGTGGATCATGGTTTTCAAAGGTGTCCATATGAGCATACTTTATATGTGAAATCATCTAGTGAGGGTAATGTTCTTTTGATATGCTTGTATGTAAATGATTTGATTTTTACAAGCAATAATCTGGAGATGATTGCTGAATTTAGGGAGGCCATGATTAATAAACAGTTTGAAATGACCAACTTGGGTCTTATGTCTTATTTCCTTGGAATTGAAGTTTTACAATCTGATCAAGGCATATTTATCTCTCAGAAAAAATATGCAGGCTATATCTTGAAACTATTCAAGATGGATGGAGTTAAACCAATATTGACTCCGGCAGAGGAAAATTTGAAATTAACAAAAGAAGGGACAGGAGGACCTGTAAATCCGACATACTTTAAGAGTATAGTTGGAAGTTTGAGATATTTAACTTCTACAAGATCAGACATTACTTTTAGTGTTGGTTTGATTAGCTGGTTTATGGAAAATCCACGACAGTCACATTTACAAGCTGCAAAGAGAATTTTGAGGTACATTAAAGGTACTCAAGGAGATGGAATTCTTTATTCATCTGGTGATCCAGTTGAACTTTTTGGGTTCACGGATAGTGATTGGGCCGGTGACACAATTCAACGAAAAAGTACTTCTGGATATACATTTTTTACTGGTTCAGGTGTGTTTTCTTGGAGTTCAAAGAAACAACAAGTGGTTGCATTATCTACAGCGGAGGCAGAATATATTGCAGCGTCAAACAGTGCTACACAAGCATTGTGGCTAAGGAGAATGCTTGGATTTCTTCAACATAAACAAGATGGTCCAACTACGATATTTTGTGATAGCAAATCAGCTATTGAATTGGCAAAAAATCCAGTGTTTCATGGACGGAGCAAACACATTGATATCAAGTTTCACTTTATTCGTGAATTGGTTCGAGATAAAGATATTGCAATTAACTATTGCAAGTCTGAAGATCAAGTGGCGGACATTTTCACAAAGGTATTGAAAATGGAGACCTTTATGAAGTTGAAAAAGCTTTTGGGGATGACCAAGCAAGGCGACTTAGTTTAAGGGAGGCATTTGTAGAATTAAACTAAGTTTCCTAAAACTAGTTTAGTTAAATTCCTATTTGGTTTGTTTCCTAATTCCTTATTGACATGAATTAGGATAGTTAAGTTTCTATTTGGTTTGTTTCCTAATTCCTTGTTGACATGAATTAGGAAGTCTTTGTCTTATAAATAGAAGTGTAGGGTTATTTGGTTTTGTACAACAGCCAAAAACAAGAGTTGCTGTCTTTGTGAAAAGCCAATACGGCTTCGTTCAAGAAATAAAAGTGTTGTTGCCTCTAAATCATCTTTATTATTTTTCGTGTGATTCTATTTTGTTTAAATTCGATCCTTCAAGCCAGCTGAACTTTAGCACAAACTTCTCCAATTTTGGCGATGCTCTTATCAAGCCAGTCAATACAAGCATGCTCTCGTCTTCTGATTTATCAACATTATCAACATCAACTATTAGGGTTAACTGCTTCATTTCAGTTAGTTGAGGAAGTTCATACAACTTTTCTTCAAGATTTCTAACCATTTTAAGCTGTATAATTAAGGCAAAAGCCTTCAGTTTTGGCAGGCAGAAGTAAAACTTCATAATAGTATCCTTCAAAATAACAATATAATCGTAAACAGAAACATCAACAAGCAATGGGACATTTTTAATCACTAGACTTGCTGCACAATTAATCTTAAGTGAGACAAGATTAGCATTACACACAATGAGGGATTTCAAGCTGTAACATTGGCAAATTTCCATATGTTTCAATGCAAGAGAGGGACCAGAAACTTTCAAATTTATGAAATCTGTAGAGCGATGCACTACCAGACGTTCAAGAAATTTGTAGTTATTCAAGAAGAATTTGAGAACTTTCACAGACACGTCTATGTACCTTGGTCAAACTCAATTCTTTAAGGGCCGAACTTAAAGCCAGCCAAAAGATTTTTTTTCTGAACATCTCAAACTACTCAGGCCAAGGGATCATGGATCTACGCCGAAAAGGATAACAGTTCAAGCAACATGAACGTTTCCCTGCCAGGCTCAGTTCTAGCCTTTGCAATCTCCTTGTAAAGTCATACCGAACCCACTCATATCAATCTCCTTTCAGGAGAACTTGTTCAAATCAAAATCAACCTTGAATTCATCCAACACCAAGGCTTTGTGTGATTGCAGAACATGTTGAACCCATTTAACAAATGTACGCCTTTCCCTTTGAAGTAGTCTCTTATGCTCTGATGCACTCACCCGTACTGTTATCTTGTCTAGTGCATTGCAAGTGTCCAAATCAAGCCTAGGAACATAAGTCCACACATGTATCCATCTTGTCGATACAACACTTATCCGCGCAGCTTCTTTAAAACTTAGTAAAGATAGGATAGAAATAAGGATTTCATCCGGAAGCAGACTAATACGATCCTCATGTGGATGTCACTTATTTACAGAGTTTCTCAGTCCGAAACCAGAGGCATGTACAACCCTTTCCCCCATCTAAGTTTAAATCTATAAATAAGCAATCCTCAATACCCTATGAAAATTGAAAACCAGAGAAATCAGCGATGTTAATAGAGGCTATTTGGAGGATGTTAGTGGAGGCTGCAGGAGGCGGAGAATCTCTAGGTCTGGGTTTTGTAAGAAGAGATAAAAGAATGGAAGCAGGAAACGATTCTGACATCGGTTTCTTTATTCTTGTCTTTGTTTGACTCTTGGAAACTACTAGCTATTGAGAATGAGCTTAAGTTATATTGATAATAAGATGGTATATAAATACCTTTACACAGGGAGAATAAAGTAAGAACACAATAGGATAATTAAAGTAATTACTAATATTATCAATATACTAATATAGCCTAATATGCCCCCTCAAGATTGATCACCAATGGTGAGACCAATCTTGGTACAGATATGAAAAAGACGTGGTCGGGATAGCGATTTGGTAAGAGCATCAGCGAGTTGGTCATTGGCAGAGATATGCACGACGCGGAGATGATCGTTTTGAACAAGATCACGAACAAAGTGATAGTCGATTGCAAGATGCTTCATGTGTGAGTGAAAAATCGGGTTCGTAGAAACATAGGTCGCACCAAGACTATCCGTGAAAAGGACCGGTTTAGCAGTAGGAGTAACACGAAGCTCAAATAACAGTGATTTGACCCACTGCAATTCAGCTGCAGCGGCTGCAATGTCACGATACTCGGCTTCGGTGGAGGACCGAGCAACTGCCTTTTGCTTGGTGGAGCTCCAGGAAATCAGATTGGAGCCCAGAAAGATAACGAAGGCTTCTGTAAAGGTGCGATCATCAATATTGCCGGCCCAATCAGTATCTGAAAAACCATGAAGAGTTGGTGGAGGAGCTGATAACAAGTGAATGCCATAGTTGTGAGTTCCGTTCAAATAGCGCAACAAATGTTTTACGACTCCCTGATTAAGCTCAGAGGGGGAGTGCATGAACTGAGACAATTTGTTGAGGGCGAAGTAGACGTCTGGGCGAGTCATCCGTAAGTGTTGAAGACCACCAATAACTTGACGATAGAGTGTGGAGTCAACTTTTGGTTCACCATCGTTCAAAACCAGTGGAGTACCAACAGTCAGTGGAGTTGAGACGGGTTTGGAGTTGAGCATATTATGCTTGGAGAGGAGATCGATGATGTACTTCCGTTGGGAAAAAACAAGACCAGTAGGTGTTGAAAGGACATCAATACCACAGAAATAGCTAAGATGACCAAGATTCTTTGTGGAGAACCGAGAACTGAGTTTTGCAATGACATAGGAAACAAAGCTATCATCATTCCCTGTAATGATGAGGTCATCCACATAAACAAGAAAGTAACATAAATGTCCACCCTTGGAGTGGATAAAAAGAGAAGCATCTGAGCGAGAGGTAGTGAAGTCAAGGGAAAGCAAAAATTTGCGTAACTCACGATACCATGCTCGCGGAGCCTGTTTGAGCCCATAAAGAGATTTCTTTAAACAACAGACGTGATTCGGGTATTCCATAAAAATTTCCTCATCAAGATGCCTATTTAAGAAGGCATTGTTGACATCAAGTTGACGGATAGGCCAGTGATGATGAGTTGCAAGGCTCAAGATTGTGCGAATAGTGACAAGATTAACAACAGGACTGAACGTCTCGTGAAAGTCATTCCCAGGTCGTCGGTGATATCCGTGAGCTACCAAATTGGCCTTGAATCGGTCAATGGAACCATCCGAATTTCGTTTGATGCGAAAGACCCATTTGTTTCCAACAAGATTCATGCCAGGTTCACGCAGAACAAGAACCCAATTGTTGTTACGGAGAAGGGCCTGATATTCATCTGCCATGGCTTGAACCCATTTTGGATCTTGTAATGCTTGGCGGGGTGTGGAGGGTTCAGTGTCCGAGAAAAGACAGATTTGGAGGCCATACTTCAGATTTGGTTTGACAATGCTGTTTTGAGAATGAGTTTGCATCGAGTGACTTGGTTGCGGGGCAAGAGGCAGTGGCGGGGAAGAACCCAAGATGCCCGTAGTTTCAGGCATAGGACACATGGAATTGACGGTCATTGGTGGAAGGAGCCGAGAATCTGCCATAGGTGTGACAGACTCAGGAGGATTTGATTGATCCAACGATGAAGAAGTAGTAGGCTGAGGTGGCCTCGAGGTGGACAGTGATGGTGGCCGGTGTCGCGCAAGTGGGGCAGGTGCCGGAGAGTCCCACACGGGTTGGGTAAGGTCAAGGTCTTGAGAGGATGCCGATGTAGTGAGTTCGGCGTATGGAAAAACATGTTCCACAAAACGAACGTGGTGAGACACAAAAACTCTGCGAAGGGTGAGATCATAACAAAAGAAAGCAGATTGGGTAAGAGAATATCCAAGAAAGATGCACTTACTAGACTTGGGATCAAGTTTGTGCGATGAATACGGATGAAGCCACGGATAGCATAAGCACCCAAAGACCCGTAGCTTGGAAGGATCCGGCGGTCTGTGAAAGAGTTTTTCGAACGAGGAAATGTAAAAGAGAGCAACCTTGGGCATTCGGTTGATAAGGTATACTGCTGTGGCATAAGCATACGGCCAAAAACTCAAAGGAAGAGATGCTTGATACAAAAGCGCAAGGCCAGTTTTAGAGATGTGGCGATGTCGACGCTCAGCATACCCATTATATTCTGGAGTGTGCGGTGGGGTCGTAAGGTGAGAGATACCGTGCTGGGCGAGAAAGGTTCTGAGGGCCAGAAACTCCCCTCTGTTATCAATGAAGCGTGTTCATATTTTCTGCAAGAAGAAATTTTTGACCAAGTTTTTGAAAGATTGAAAGGTAGGCAAAACATCAGATTTCCGTCGAAGCGGATACAACCATATATATTTAGTGCAATGATAAACAAAAATAACATAATATTTGAAACCATCAGGAGAGGAAATAGGTGAGCTCCATAGGTCTGAAAAAATAACATCAAGAGAATATGACGATGTAATAGTAGAGTTCGAAAAAGGAAGCTTGTGGCTCTTATTAATTGCAAGAGTTACAATGAAATTGACATAATTGTTTTGAAGTAAAAGACATGTTCAAACTAGATAAAAATTTATTAAACATTTTAATGGAGGGGTGGCCAAGACGATTGTGCCACAAAGAGAGACAAAGACGATGTGGGCAGCGAGGAGATGAGGGCACGAGCCTGAGATGATAGAGATGTAGGCCAATAGTACACAGCCCCTTTATGAGGACCCTTGACCAATATAACCCCTGTGAGACGATCCTGCACCTGAAAATAAGAGTCACAAAATAGTACCGTCACAGGATAAGTTGAACACAATGCCGAGACAGAGATAAGATTCGTAGTCATCATGGGAACATATAGCACATTATTGAATCGTAAAGATGTACTAGGTAAAGAAGAAGAAAAAGAGCCAATGTGCGATATTGATAGACCTTTACCATCACCGATAAGGAAGTTGTCAGAGTTTACATATGGTTCATGAAGTGCAAGGGTGGCGAGATCAGTGGTCACATGGTGAGAGGCACCGGAGTCAACCACCCAGTCACTGTGTTTGGATGAGGTAGGAGTGTATACAGCCGTGTGAGCTGCAAATGGTGACATAATAGGTGGGCGAGGTCCATGTGGCGATGGTGGGGGAAAGTTCGCAGATGTAGAGGGCGAAAGATAGCCACAAGACCGCGCCGAGTGACCAACAATGCCACATATTTGACATTTACATTGGTAACGACTTGAAGAACCAGATTGGGGCGAGGATGAAGGCCGAGGCTGCCACCCAGATAGAGACGGTGGACGTAGCTGCCAGGTGGAGGTTGGAGGCCGATAGTTGGAGGGAAAGTGTTGTGCAGATCTTGAGATTCCGTTCCCTATTTTGGTTCCTTTATGAGGTGGCCGAGAATTAGTGTGTGGCGAGTACAAAGCAGTGGCTGGAGTCGTTATCGTTGATGATGACTGATTTTTAGTGTTGAGAGCCTCCGCAGTAAGGAGTTGTTCGAATAACTCTTCAAACGTAACTGATTCAGCCCTAAGTTTGATGGCATCACAAAGCCCACTGTATGTGGGATTCAATCTATGAAGAATCCGAAGTAGCAGGTCATCCCAATCAATCGTGACACCCATAAGAGATAAGTTGTCCAGATTGCGACGAAGATCATGCATAAATTTTGTGATGCTCATGTTACCTTGAGTTGGGTTCAAAAGATTATCACGGTGAACCATGATTCGACCTTTGGATGGCGTTGCGTAAAGTTGTTTGAGGATGTCCAATGCCTTCTTGGATGTATCCGCCATTGATAGGAGATGTACAAGACTGGTAGAGACAAAACTAATGATGGCGTTAAGCAGAAGCTAGTCTTGATGGAACCAGAACATGTGTTCCGAATTGGGCAATTCAGTGATTGATCCAGTAGGTTTGATTGTGATTGGTGGGCATGGTTTGGAGCCGTCGATGAAGCCGTAAAGATCATACACATGAAGTAAGGAATTGAATTGTACAAGCCATGGAGCATAGTTGATAGCGGTCAATTTGATAGGAAGTTGAGCATTGATGTTGATAACAATTAGTTTTTCAGTAGCAGAGAGTGTTGGTGATGACGATTCTTCTGGGATTGTCATTGTCGCTTATTGGATGGTTTGGGCGGCTAGGGTTTTGCTGTTAACCTAAATGCTCTGATACCATATTGAGAATATGCTTAAGTTATATTGATAATAAGATGGTATATAAATACCTTTACACAAGGAGAATAAAGTAAGAACACAGTAGGATAATTAAAGTAATTACTAATATTCTCAATATACTAATATAGCCTAATACTAGCAAGTTGACTTCTGATCACAAAAACTCCGGGATTTATATATGTTCTGACATCTATTACAATTCTGTATCAATGTTCCGAATGCTAGTTTATAAAGTATTATATCAATTATTATTCGGTGTAAAATATCAACTTTTTGTGTATCAAACATCAATGTTAGTTAATTCATGTTATCTTCTCTCTAGAATTTGGATGCTCCTCCTTCTCTCTAGAAAATATCACCTTTAACCCTAAATTCCACCTTTACTATCAACCACCCAAACAACGCCCTATCTCCAATCGGTCCCCACACAAAACTTTTCACCCACACGAACTAAGGACCACATTATCTACAGATTATCTTCATCCTTCATCCAAGAATCGGGAGAAAATCATCTGTTGGCCGGAGCTACCACTCACCGGAGCCTTTTAGTCTAAGACCCTCACCGACAATAAAGGGGTACACCCTAAAACCAACCCATCTATGGCAGCTACAGTTAGCTTGAGCTCCATGGCAGCTAGCTCTAGATCTGCTCCTATGGGGAACTTTCAGCTCCAACAACGCTCGTTCACAGCTCAGATCCAGCTCGCTAGCCCACTTCCTCAACTCCTTTCTCAACTAGCTATTACTCACCGAAGACTACACAAGGCTGTAGCTCACCAACAAAGCAGCTCAGATTCCGCTTTGTAAGCTCGCCCCTTGTCAGCTCATATTAAGCCCTTACCTGGTTCTTCAAAGAAAAAAACTTTGGTAGCAAAGCCTGGCCTTGCCCTTCCCCGTAGTCAGCCCGATCTCATGGCCGGCCAAACAGATCCATAGGTTCAAAAGGGACCATCAAGGCAGCTACCTCCAGAAGAAGGCTCTGACCCTAGTCAAGCCGTCAAGGCATCAACCAAGGTGTATGACAACCAAGAACAGGCTCACAGACCGGAAAAAGCTCCTATGGTAGAAGAATTTCCACGATTACAATCACAGAACTACACTATGCCTGGTCTTTACCAAAAAGGAAGTTCCTCTCAGAGATTGAAACTAGGACAGAAAACATTTCGTGAGGCTGTGTCAGCCAAATAGTCCAGTGATGTAGATGTATCATTTGCTCCATCTATTAAAAGCTCCCTTTCAACGTACAACGGGGAGTAAGCATTGTTCATCTCGGATTGGGAAATTTGCAAGGGGCAGACCGTCCATGGATGCAATCAGAAAGCAGATAACCGCAGCTGCATTCCAAGGTGAGTGTAATGTAGGGCTGCTAGACCAGAGACACGTATTCTTCAAATTTGATTTAGAAGTTGATTTCCTGAGAATGTGGTTAAAAAAGTTCTAGAACTTTAATGGCTTTCAAGCAAAATTGTCGAAATGGTTTCCAGAATTTTGTCCCGAGAGAGAATCTTCGATTGCTCTAGTTTGGGTGAAATTTCCACTTATCCCTATCCATTTATTCAACAAGGAGAAATTGTTCTCTCTTGGATCGGTAGTTAGGAACCCAATGAATCTTGACCTCGCATCTGCAGCTGCTGGTAAAATATTACGACCGAGTGAGATGAGGGTGTGTGTGGAAGTGGATGTTCTGAAACCAATTCCAAGCCGAGTGTGGATAGGTAGCAAAGGTAAAGGGATATGGCAGCTGATCCTGGTTGAAGATGTACCGGATTTTTGTATTGAATGCAATAAAATGGGACACTCTACAGCCATGTGTAAGCCAGCTAGTGGGAAAAGGTCTGAAGAACAGAAAGTTTGGATCCCAGTTAAGACACCTCCTAGAGCTAAGGAGACGGCTAGACCACAGAACTCGAGGACCATGGAAGAAAAAGGGAGCCGCAGTCACGCTGATCCAAGCAATATAAAAAACACTCAGGACATTGCTCAAGATAAGGAGAACAAAGGTCAAAGTGACAATCTTGCTCCTTCGGTAGCTCGGCATGAAACTGAAGTAATGCAAGATGGCCCCAACGTTGAGCGCGCTGACACACCTGGTTTACAGTTAATCGTTTACAACCCAGCAAGAACGATGGAGGCTCCCCCAAGCCTCACTCTGACAGAGATCCCCAAGGAGGATCAAATAATGCTTCTAAACTTGCAAGAGCACCCAGTTGTTTCCCCCACTCTACCAATAACAGATTCAGCTCCTCTCTTGCGCATTCATTAGCTCGATAAGGAAAGACCAAAACCTGAACTCCCTGTTTTGGCTTCCCAGGCTAAGCTACTCACCTTGGACGATGGTCAAAGGGATAACACAAAGATGCTAGTTCACTTTGAGGAGCAAGTGAGTGGCTAGAATCTCCAAGCTCAAACGCCAGTTAAATCAACAAGGTATAACCTTCGCTCCCACTCCAAAGAGGAAATCTATAAAAAGCAGAGTTCAAGGAAAAACAAAAAGATAGAGGCAAGAAGGAATGCTTTGGAGTTTTATTACTCTGATTCAGATACCCATTTTGATTTTGATTAGTGTCTGCCTGTTTCCCGGCCCCTGATTACCGATGTTAACATCAGTTTGGCCTTTGTCATTTAAACTTATGATGGATGCTGGAGTGTCATGCTATACCTTGTTGCAAAGTTTTTGGTCTTGTTTGCAGATTTTGGCACATTGACCTAGTAATGTTATGCTGCCGAATTTTGTCTAGGTCTGTGGCTGTTTATGAATTTTGTGTAAATAGAGGAAGTACTCTACATTTATTCCTTATGCGGTTTAGAATGTTTAGCCAGGTAGATAGAAAGGCCTTATTTTGGTCTTGACGAAAATAATGATTTTCTATCTTCTCTTACACATTTGGTAGAACTTCATGTAATGGAGTATCACTCCAATCTTTCACGTATTTTGTAACGGATTGCATGGGTATGCCCACCTCCGACTTTTGCTTTATATATATTATGGCCTGTTTAGATAAAAAAAATAATAAAAAAAAAACATCAATGTTAGTTTATATAGTATTATATTAAGTATTATTTTGTGTAGCGTATAAAATTTGGTGTATTAATTTTTCACTTATCATGTATAAAATATCAATTTTATTTTTTTATTATAATGTACAAATACAAAAGTATCAATTTTTCACTTATCATGTATAAAATATCAATTTTATTTTTTTAGTATAATATATAAAAAATTAATACGCACATGTATGTCGCACATATAAATCCGTTTTGCATGAGAATACTTGTATCACTTTTTATAGAGTGTTAATTAACTTGTTTAGATGCAATTAATTCAAGCCTTAATTTTCCATGTAAGAATTTTACTTATTTTTTGTGTAGATTCTTTATAAAGTTTTTCTTTTCTTTTCTTTTTTTGCTGAACATACCTAAATTCAGAATGTTTCTCAAAGTCGAATGGCTTACATTTTTTTTTTTGCTCAACCAAGTCGAATGGCTTACATGTATTGCTTTATTTACGGGACAAAATGTCAATCATGTTAATAACAACACAAAAAATCTTTAAAATATTATAATATCTCGAAACCATTCGGGCTAACACCCTATTTGGTATACATTGAATTAAAAGTGTCAAAAGAGACATTCACACATTTATTAATTTAAATTCAATCCAATAAATTTGTAGCAATGATTTAAAAACCGCAACCATATATATATATATATATATATATATGCATTAAATATGATGAGAATAATTAAATGCATATCTAAGTTATTTTGGTGAAACAAGGGTTTCCTTATATGAACGCAAACTTGTTATACAGAAATAAACAATTTTCAAATTTTCAACACTTTTATGTTTGAAACTATACCTTGCTAATGAAGACTTAGCTACCTCAATAATGATATCACCATTCTTCAAAAATCCTGTTGGCCTCAATATTATTCAACCATGTCCAACTGTACTTCTTCTTGTTCAGCATCCCATCTTCTTCTTCCTTCATAACCCATAATTCAAACATATTTCCCCTTTTAATAGTACCACAAAGTTGTCCATTAAAACTTCCCAAACTTAAACTGCAATGATTGTACTCCTTCAATGATGGATCAATCATGAGTTGGAAGTGCCGTACTTTTTGCTCGGCTAGATTGTATGAAATCCCAACTCGATGGGATGGGGGTTGCTTCTTGGAAATTCCCCACCAATAAAGATTTCCATTAACAAAAATCCCAGCTTGCTTCCCTGAATCAATAACCTGGATATCAATTTTTTCCTGAGTCTTTTTAGTTGTATAACTTCCACATTTATAATCGATAGTGTGGATGCTAATATTAGGAGTATTCTCATCATAATCGCGATGGAAGATGGAATCATCACTGCAATAGACGATGGAATAACCACCACCACCAGTGCAAGAATTGGGACCGAGTCCACACAGAAAATATTTGATATCGTAATAATCAACATTGGTAATAGATTGGAATTCTCTAATAGACGGATTCCATAAAACTGTATTATTAGATTGTCCAAGAAGACATACTATACCATTATACGAACCGATGAAGTAAAAACATTCTCCCAAGTAGAGGTGGCAATTGGGCGGGTTTGGGCGGGTAGTGAGCGGGTAGTTAACGGGTATTGAAAAAAGGGGCAACTACCCGCTCATACCCTATTTTGTTGATGGGCGGGTTTGGGCGGGTAATAATAAATTTGAGGGTACCCGCGGGTACCCGTGGGTACCCTAATGTAGTAAATTATGGGTATTTGTAGGGTAATTCACGGGTAGTTTGCGGGTAGTTGCGGGTACCCATAATGGGTATTAGTTAAAAGGGGTGGCAATCATAAACCTTGACCCGCGGGTCCAACCCAACACAACACTATACAGTTTTTACACATACTACACATTTTTTCACACACTACACACATTTTCACACACTACACACATTTTCACACTTACTACACATATTTTCACACACTTCACACATTTTCTCACACTACACACATTTTCACACATTACACACATTTTCACACACTACACATATTTTTCACACACTACACACATTTTTACACACTATACATATTTTACACACACTACACACATTTACACACACTACACATTTTTTCACACACTACACATATTTTCACACATTACACATATTTTACACATAGTACACACATTTTCACACACTACACATATTTTACACATAGTACACATATTTTCACACACTACACATATTTTACACACTACACATTTTTTCACACACTACACATATGTAAAGTTTACTTAGCTAGTTATGGAAGACGGGATATTTGACCGTGTTTCAATAGAAATAAAGTTTATCTCAATTTAATAGTGAAGACTATCATGGCAAACTTGCATTCTCGTATTGCATCATAAAAGGGAATTGAAAAGAATCAGATTGAATTGACAAACTAAAGTGGGGTTTTAATATACGAGACATTTTTAGAGTATGAATTTAGCACATTTTTGTTCACTATTTTGACTAAAATAGTTTTGTTTGATTCCCTCAATAGAGTGGAGTTGTGTTAAAAAAAAAACACTCTTTAAATACTTTTAGTATTTTATCTTATTAATGAAAAATTATTATTATTATTTAAAAAAAAAACACCTATAGATAGAGCCATCAAAATTGACCGACTTCCAAAATGCACTTTTAATCCATAGTAGTTTAGTAATTAATTCATCGATATCATACAAGTTCAGTCCTCTTCCCTTTGATTATCTCACCAAATGCTCAAAGAACACGCAGAAGAGAAGCTAAAAGAAGTGATTGGAACACCACAGATATTCATATGGTGTCAATTAAGATCCTCAAATGTGCAATGACATAAACAAATATATATGTTATTGTCCAGAGCTTGCTTGAAAGGAAACAAACACATTCAGTAGAAATTAATGAAGAAACACTGAAATGAAATGCCACAGTACTTTTTTTTTTTTAAAAAAAAAACAGAACCGACTTTATTGAAATATAAGCAAAATAAGCAAAATAAGTCTAATTAAACCATAAGTAAATGAAAAGAATTTCAATGTTTCAAATGATTGATGAACTTTTCAAGATTCCTAAAAGAAGATCCTTGAATAAGTTAACACATTGAAGCATCATACTCAAACAATAATAAAGATTGATCAGACTAAATAAGCTGAGCTATTGTTTTCCAACAGAATAAATACTTAAAATGGTTCAATATGTAGCTAACCATGAAGAACTCAACACAAATACCAAAACCCATCAAAAAAGATTTGTTCTTTTTGTATTTACTGTGCTGCTTCAATTCAGCAACCAAGTTAGAACAAGTTCTATCCCAAACATGAGTCATGACTAAGTCTCGCCATTAAACTTTGGATGTCAGTAGAAAGCCCATCCTCATCATTGTCATCGTCAGAATCTTCACGAGCTACTATAATTTGAGAAACAAAATCAGAGAATATTATTTGAAAAAATATTAGAAATACACATAAAACTTTGAAATAAATAATTTGTAATGTTACCTTGTAGGTCATAGAGCCAATCCCGAGTGCAAATAAGTACTTCAACATTTTTTGGCACAATGGAACTTCGAAACTTCTCAATAATCCTACCGCCATAGCTAAATGCAGATTCTGAGGCAACACTTGTGATTGGAATACTTAAAATATCCCGTGCCATGAGTGATAGTTCAGGCCATTTCATCCTATTTGATTTCCAATGTTCAAGAACATTCAACTTTTGGTTTCTTGGAATTGATGTTTCCTCCAAATACATGTCTAGCTGGGACTTGTTTTGTTGAAATCCATGTTCACTCTCATACAATTCAAATTCCTACACCAATCAATAATATGTTAAAACAATAAAATTATGTATAAATTGTAATAGAAGAACAACATGTGCGTACCAACTTAACCAAAGTACTTACCAAATCCATATCATCTTGATTCTCATCATCCATAGTAATAACATCATCCGAAGCAAGCAAAGGATCACTTGAACCAATATGCACATACTCATCAAATAATGAATATAATGCAGTTTTGAGATTTAGCAACTTATTTCCAGTTGTGCTTGGATCAAGAAACTTAAACACAGACTCCACATAATGCAATTTATACCGAGGATCTAAAATAATAGCCAAGGATAATACATGACTATAGCAATCCCAGTACTTTTGAAACTTCTCAAGCATAAAAGTTGCTATCTTACAAATTACCTCATCCTCACTTGTCAAATGTTTCACGATCAACCTTTGAATTTTGAACACATTGGGGAAGTACAAATTTGCAGTTGGATAATGTACCCCAGAAAAGAGAGTCGTGATTTCATAAAAGGGTTTCAAAAATGAAGCAATTTTTTCAAGTCTAATCCATTCTTCTGGAGAAGGGAAACACTTATATTGGTTGTCTACGTATTGCAATCGATGAAATGCAGCACGATAGGCTATTGCACTGTCAAGCATTAAGTATGTCGAGTTCCACCTAGTTGGGACATCTTGTCTCACTTTCTTGTTCACATTTAATCCCACAACGCGACAACAATCAGCAAATTTTAGCTTTCTAGCTTGGGAACTTCTTACAAACTTGACACTTTCTCTTATCTTTATCACAACCTCATCCAACGCTTTCAAACCATTTTGTACAATCAAATTCATCACATGAGCACCACAACGTACATGGAGAAAACGACCATTATCTATTAGCGAATCATTGAAATATAAATGATCCCTTAATACTTTTACTAATCCATCTTGATAACTTGCATTATCCAATGTAATAGTAAAAACTTTCTTGTCAATGCCCCATTCTTGCAAGAATTGAACCAAATATTCACCTAAAAGTTGACCACTATGGGGTGGAGGTATGTGTCTAAAAATTAAAATTTTATTTTGCAACACCCAATTTGAATCCACATAATGAGCTGTTAAACTCATGTAGCCATCTGTTGTGAGGGATGTCCATAAATCTGATGTTAGACATATCCTACCGGTGACCAACTCCAATTCTTTCTTCAATTTCTCTTTTTCGTGATCATATATTTTCAAAATATCAGCTTTTATAGTGTTTCTTGAAACCGTATGTACTGTGGGATTTAAAAACTTGTGCACACTCCTAATTCCTTCATGCTCCACAAAACTAAAGGGATAATTGTGCATCAAAATTGCTGTGGCAATATATTCACGATACTTAACATGATCAACAATTGGATAACTTAGACTATTTTCAATGATATTACCACGACATGTCTCCCTATGACGTCTCATACTAGATGTTCCTGATCTAGAATCCGCAAGTAATATAGACCCACATTGCTTACACTTAACTTTTTGTCTCTCGCCATCAAGTTTAGGCAACCTCTCAAATACATCCCATACCTTGCTTGGTCCTTTTCGTTTACCCGTACTTGTAGAACTTCCCTCACTGTGCTCTAACCCCTCATTAATGTGATCAACATTCTCCATACTAACCTGCACATAGAAGAAAATTATGAGAACCAAATGTTAAATCAATGTAAACTGGAATCTAATACTATAGAACATTGATCCCACTCCTAATCAAATTCAAAAATGGAAAACTCATAGAAAGAACGTGATGATTTTAAAATGAGGAGGAGGGCTATTTGTAAATCATAATGGGACGAAAAGAAAGAGCCAAATAATAGTAGATACTAAAAGAATTGAGTACTCTTTTGTCTGATTTTTTAGTTTTAGATTGCTTTTTGGAGAAAAAAAGCAACATGGTGGTAATATAGTCAATATTTTGGCTTTACTGCAGCATTTCAAGTGCAATGCTGTTCTTTTCATATTAAACATTAAAATTGGACTTGTATGCATTGCTGTTCTTTTGACTATATAATCTAAAAAGAAATTCACGACTTCAACTAATTATAAAGCGAAAGGACATACATTATATGCATATGAAACAAACTGCCTTGACTACACTAGTACATCAAAATCAATAACATTTTCCCAAGTATTGAAGTTGAGATATCTTTTAACCTCTTGATAATATTACAGTCCTACAGTCCTACAGTCCTACTCCTACACAGAACAGAAGAGATCATAGGACTGATATAAAGAAATAAAGCAAATAGCATTCATCAAAACTCAACCATTGTGGTGCAACTTTTCAGCAAGGCTGCATATTTCGAAATAGCGATTTTAGTGTCATTCTGGACATCATTGATTCTTATTGCAAAGTAGTATGTCCTATGACCTGATTATGGTTTGAACTTTGAATGGTCCTAAAGTAATAATACCGAATAAGAGAGACGATTTACACAAAAAAAAGCAAAACTTGAAAGAACAAAACTGCATTCTGCATAGCAAAGAAAACAACTCAAATCTTCCTCTCTAGTAGTTCTATATATGAACTTATTTGCTAGCTACAGATGAAGGAAAGAAGTAGATGAATGTAATCAATGTCATCCAAAAACATATGAAGTTTGCCGCAAGCTATAAATTACCAAATCAGAGAATGTGAGTAAAATGCAATTCAAATTGTAACCAAGTTTACCATTATTCACAATTTCACATAACAAGCCCAGCAAACTTAAATCATCATCGGCATAATGCAGAAACAGTGAAAAAGAGAAAAAAGTTTTCCCACCAAAGGAGGATCTTTGCTGGGCTGATAGTGAAGTCTTTGTTCTACAACACTTTCACAATCATATACTGAATCATCATGGCTGACACTACACAAAAATTGTCATTTCAAGAACTTTTTCTGCAAAATTTAGACATAATATGTAGCAAAAGCCAGCCACAGGTCACATTTGGAATGAAATGCTTTATCAGTTTATCATCTAAACAAAAATTCTCACTGGGTTCCTCAAAGATTGACTACCAATAGTCTCTACAAGTACAAGTACCACCCTCAAACCAAGTTCATCATTATATTTCCCATAATCAAAATTCAAGCTATAAAAATCTTGAAGCTCAATTTCTAGCAAAGTAACAAAGAGTGCAGAAACAGAAAAATCTCAAAAAACTTCTTGCTTTCCATAAAGGAAGTATTCGTGACATTATTCTTGGATTGATCTTACCATTATGCTCTATTGGAGTTTTAGTTAAAGACATTAACATTCAAAACATTAGGCTAGCCCAAAGAGATTACAGAATTTAATGGCAATGTATAACTGTTTTAGGCTGATTTGCTATCCTCAAGCTGAATGGTGAAGTAAACTGAATCAACCCCATGACATATCTAACTCTAAGTAAAGGCCTAGAATGTATGACAAACAGAATCTGGAAACTGAATTTTATGGTTAAATATACTAATGAAGCATTTAACATCCATTTACACTTGCAAGAACTCATTTACATGTATTAGAATGGATTTAACATCCATATCAAAAAGTAAAACAACAAAACTTGTAGCATTTTTGGATACGTTGGCAGTTTAGGACAAATCATATCGTTATTTATACTTTCAGCCATAACAAAATATGGATTAATTAGTAATACACTCCAAATGTTTAAACAAGTGCAATGTAAGCTAAACTAATAGAACAATTTCTAAATATGAAAAATAAGAAACAAAGCACACTAATATGAAGAAACACAGAACCTAACAGTGTAAAATCACAAATGTCAATTGAGAGGATAAGCTGCTCAAGCCAATATGGCAGGAAAAGAAATTCAAACTGCAAATCCAGTGATATGCTCCAGATCACGAGAAAAAAGCTACTCATTTGGATTCCCAATCTAACTTTCTCAACTATAAAGAACTTGAAAATTTGAATCTACAGATAATAATCCGAATATATTACTAGAGCACCACTTTCATAGAAGAAGTCAACTATAGGCCTATAATGGTATCCAACTCACAGTATACCGGAATGGCAAATATAGCCCCTAAGTACGAGCAAAACCAAACAGAAAACCAAAAACTCAACCACTTTGATTGTATTTGACAAGACGCAAACTGAAAACATGTAATAGTGCCAGGCAATATTTACAAAGTATAATCCAAACAAATAATTATCCATTATATTTACAAAGTATAATCCAAACAAAAACAAACAAGACTTTCAAACAATAAATTATCCATTAACCTAATTCAATCTCTCGTTTAATCCCTCAGCTGACTACAAGAAGAGTAAGATACAAAAACGCACACATAGAATGACAGAACAAACAGACAGGAATAGGGCTGCAGAGGCAAGAAACAGAAAGATCAGAAATGCCACTTAAACTTCATCTACCTTATGAGCTCAAAGATCAGGGAGAACGAATAAAAAATGAGCCATACACAATAAATTATGCTAATATTCTCTCTGAAAAACATGAAAAATCCAAACTTGGACAGCAAAATCAATTGTAGTAGGTGTTAAACAGATCGAAAGCACATCCACAAAAAACTAACCACAAATTAATCATTGCAAAAATAATAACTTCAAAGAGAAAGAATCATCCCAGATCCACAAATTCAATGCAGCTATAAAACTAAAACTAACAATCCAATAAAGCACAATTGATTTCACTTTGACGACCCCAATAGCAATGAGAAAGCAAGAGAGCTAAATGGAAAAACAAATAAAAATGGAACTCACCAAATGAGTCATTACAGGACTCAACAGAGTGAATCTTTAAACCCTTGACATAAAACGCTAAACCCACCTAGACCCACATGAATTTTCTCTGCAAAGACAGCTATGAAAAGCTAAAACTATGATTTAATGAACAAAATAGCACAACCCAGATCAAGAAATTTGCTCCAAGAGTCAATAGCTAAATAAAACTTTAAATAACTATATTAACATCATCCAAATGTGTAACTCCAAGAGTCAATAGCTAAATGTAAATCAAATTAAGGCATCCACCAATTTACCAACCAGTAAAACAACATAATAATTTCCACACTACCAAAACATGGGAACACTTTCCATTGTGACAAAATAAAAAGAAAGCCCTGTTGATTTGAGGAGGAAGAAGAGATGATATGTATACTTGCCAAGTGCTGGGAAGACATGAACTTCAACCCATACAATTTTTGCTGCAAACAATTTCAACAGCAAACAACTAAAACCAAGCTAAAAAGCAAAGAAAGCCAAAATGGATCTACAACAGTAGTACTTACCAAGGTACAACCCCTAAAGACCCTGCTCAAGAAGATAATCTCCAAGCCCGGAGTGAAGAGTCGGATCGGGCGGAAACGAGTCAAATCTGAAAGAGGATATAAAGGAAGAGACTCTTCAACGGCGGAAGTGAAGAGTCTATGCGGAAGTGAAGAGTCGAAGACCGGAGTGAAGAGAATCGGGAGTGAAGAGAGTCGGGAGTGAAGATTGAGCGTGCCTGCAAGAATGGATGGCCACTACCCGATAATACCCGATGATACCCGATAGTACCCGACAATAACTACCCATTAATACCCTATCCTTATTTGTTAATACCCGTATGCTATTATTTCAAACACTGAAGAAATTTTGTTAACACTCTGAATAGCTCCGGCATTTAATTACTAAATGATTTTGTTAACCCAATAATACCCGTTGCTATTATTTCAATACCTGCTATTAGCTCTAAATTAAACAAATTTTGACAGACACTTTGCTTTGATAAATTACTTGTTAGTTTTCAAAAATATTTTTTTTCTTAACATTTAATTACTAAATTCAGTAAATTGTCGGTATCTTTTATTTATCAACATATTAACACATAGGAAAAAGATCAAATTTTAAGTATAATTGTACCTAATGAATATTAATTGAAAGTATTATTAAATAAATATTAATTAAAAAGTGTATTGCTTTGATAATATTTTTAAAAAATAAGTTATTTTTTTAAAAAACAATTTTTTTCGACAAAACATATGTAAAATATGTGTACTATGTGTAAAATATGTAGTGTGTAAAAATGTGTGTACTATGTGTAAAAATATGTGTAGTGTGTGAAAATGTGTGTAGTGTGTGAAAAAATATGTGTAGTGTGTGAAAAAATGTGTATTATGTGTAACATATGTGTAGTGTGTGAAAAAATATGTACTATGTGTAAAATGTGTGTAGTGTGTGAAAAAATGTGTAGTGTGTGAAAAAGTGTGTACTATGTATAAAATATGTGTAGTGTGTGAAAATGTGTGTAGTGTGAGAAAATGTGTGTACTATGTGTAAAATATGTATAGTGTGTGGAAATGTGTGTAGTGTGTGAAAATGTGTGTACTATGTGTAAAATATGTGTAGTGTGTGAAAAAATGTGTAGTGTGTGTAAAATATGTGTAGTGTGTGAAAAAGTGTGTACTATGTATAAAATATGTGTAGTGTGTGAAAATGTGTGTAGTGTGAGAAAATGTGTGTACTATGTGTAAAATATGTGTAGTGTGTGAAAAAATGTGTAGTGTGTGTAAAATATGTGTAGTGTGTGAAAAAATGTGTGGTGTGTGAAAAAATGTGTAGTGTGTGTAAAATATGTGTAGTGTGTGAAAAAATGTGTGGTGTGTGAAAAAATGTGTAGTGTGTGAAAAAATGTGTAGTATGTGTAAAATATGTGTAGTGTGTGAAAAAATGTGTGGTGTGTGAAAAATGTATAGTGTGTGAAAAATATGTGTAGTATGTGAAAAAATGTGTGGTGTGTGAAAAATGTGTAGTGTGTGAAAAAATGTGCAGTATGTGTAAAATATGTGGTGTGTGAAAATGTGTGCAGTGTGTGAAAAAATGTGTAGTGTGTGAAAATGTGTAGTGTGTGTGAAAATATGTGTAGCCTCTGTAAAATATGTGTAGTGTGTGAAAAAGTGTGTAATGTGTGAAAATATGTATAGTGTGTGAACATATGTGTAATGTGTGAAAATATGTGTAGTGTGTGAAAATATGTAACTCTTTCCTTTTTTTTTCACTTGAAAATTAATGAGAGTAATTTAGGGTATTAATGAGGGTAGCTTAGGGTACCCGTTGATACCCGCTAGGGTACCCGTTGATATCCATTTATAGCGGGTAAGAGGGTACCCGCGGGTACCCTAATACCCACCCGCATATTACCCGCGCCCATTATTACCCTACCCTATAATACCCATTGTCAAAATGTAGCGGGCTTGGGCGGGTAATTTTAAGGCGGGTAGCGGGCGGGTAATGGGTAGCGGGTAATTTTGCCACCCATACTCCCAAGGTTGGAGGAATTTGCGGCTTCTTCCACTTTGTTTTGTCGTATTTTCCCTCATAACATGCATCAAAACTAATAGTTTGGGTTGGATAATTTAAGAAGAATTTCTGATATGGGTTTGAAATTGATCGTTCCAAGTGCAGTTTGTGGAAATATGGACTAGAAATTATAGAATATCATAACTTGCAAACGCACTTGAATCTAATGAGGACTTTTACTCGAAGTTTACACAAAATCCTCTCCAAAATATCTTCAGAAAGATTCATTGCTTCCTTGATGATTGAAGCGAAGAAGGATGAATTTTTATCACCGCACAGGACGAAACCAGGAACCTTAATTTTTTTTTGAGCCCAAGATATCAACTAAATCTCGATTCCCGTTGATAAAGATAAATTTCACTAGGAATTTATTAAAGAAAAAAAAACGAAAACGAAAACGAAAACAATAATAATAATTATTATTTTTAACTTAATATAAATTAATTAATACTTTCTTTGTAAAAATGTTTATTTATACAAATAATGTTGGTGTATTAAATTATCTACTCTAAAAACTTTTGAGTAGCTTTTCTCTATTTTCCTTTCGTATATTGATATAGATCTTTCATGGAGTAGTACTCCAAATTTATTACTTTATCTTTTGTAAGGTCGGGTATATCCGTCACTGTCTTTTGTCCAAGTTATGTATATATATTGTCGTTTAAAAAAAATGTTGGTGTATTAAATTAAGTTTACTTAATTAAGAATTTTATTTTTAATAGGATTAAATTTAGTAGTTATATTACTAATAGGATTTATTTGTTAGGTTAATTTCCTCTTGGCCATGGTTCCAGCCCGGAACCGGAATCGGGGCTTGCCGGACCCGAATCGTGAAACCGCCAGTTCAAAAAAAAAATTATTTTGCTTTTACAAATATATTATATTTCATTATTTCACACAATTTTTTTGAATTTTTTCACATATTCTCTCATAATCTCCTATTACTTCTAAAATTATTTCATTTTATTCAATTATTTACTTTAATATATTTCATTTCATTCACTTTGTTATCTAATTCTCATTGTTAGTTGTTTATTTTGGTAATTGTTATTGTTAGTTTAGAAGTAAGATTCTTGAATTTAATCACTTATGATGTGTTTTACATTGAATTATGTATATTGATTTTTTTGTGAATGAAAAAGGTGATTAACTAATATATTGAATTATTAAATTTTCTCATTATATAATAGTATTAATGGTTGGTTATTAAACTATAAGTATATTAAAATAAAAGATTACTTATGATTTACCATATTAACTTAAATTATCACGTGTTCTTGTAAAATGAATGAATAAATTCATATAAATACATGATTAAACTCATAGTTTAATATTCAATTATTAGATAAAACAGATGAGGGCCGATCTAAAGACGCCATCTTTTTTCAGATTCTACACGGGAATTAAGAACGATTTCCCAAAATATTACTATTTTTAAAAACATGGATGAAAATGCGGTTATTCCCATATCTATTTCCAAAAATTCTCAAAATAAGTTTGTTCTAATTATAAATTGACCCAGAACTTCTAAGAAGTTCATAAAAAGATTATAGATTCATTAATAAATAAAATTCCGCATCGATCTTTTCGAAGCTAAGTATAACCTTAGTTTAAACCCATCCATACTTGGTATCAGAGCCATGTGCTCATAAAAATTTTATAATTTCTTGAATGGAAAAAGATTATAAACTGCTCTTCTTCTATGAAGAAAATAGTATGCATAATTTTAATTTTTATAAACAAGAATTAGAATTATGGATATAACTATAGAAACTCCAACTATTATTGGAATATTAAAGGAATTAATGAATATGAATGTAGTACAAGAACTTAGAAAGATCATTTATGAAAAAATAATAAAAAATTTTGATTCTACAAATTCTGAAATAATAGTAGAATTAGAAGAAAAAATTAATTCTGAAACAGAATATGAATGGAATCCAGAGGAATGGCCAGATACAGATTAATAAAGTAAGCTTTAATGTATAGAAGAACTGCTTCAAAAATTATGGAATCAAATAAAAAATGCTATGTTTGCATAAATCTTTTACAAAGAATACAAGATGCTTATAAAGAATTAAAAATAAGAAAAGAAAGATTTCAAGAAAATCTTATAGTAGGAGTACACCCAGAAGCTTTAAAAGGGCAAGAAAGGGTTATAAAAGAATTAGAATCAGAGATTCTATATATGAAAGAAAAGGTAAACTTTCATGGAAGTCATGGATAAAATGAGTAAAATTGAATCCATAGAATTAATGCTTCTTAAACAAGAAGAAAATATAGAAAAATTAATCCAGTTAGTCAAAGGACTAGAAGTCAGGATTAATACAATAGAAATTATGGTTAAATCTGTAGAAGATCAAATACCTAATAAGGTAAAAGATAGTAAAAAATTCCAAGAAAACCAACGAAAGGTTTTTGAAGATTTTTGGATGAAAAGGGCTCCAACAGGATATAGGTCATATGAAAAAGGAAGTTTAGATGAAAGATTTCAAATGAAAAGAATTAAACAAGAAAAAATGAAACAAAAGGTTTCAATTGAAGAAACAAATTCAACCTCAGAAGAAGAAATGCATTCAAAAGAATAAGATGGATAAAGAAATTGAAGAATTAATATATTCTTTAGAAGATTTAGTAATAGAAGAACCTGTAAAGGTAAAAATGAATAAAGAAACATCTGTAAAACTAGAAACAGATAAACCAAGTACTTCATCAGTACCTATAAATCAAGGAAGAACTCGTAGAGTTCAACATGATAAAGCAGCCATAGAATATACGTATTCACCTAGTGAGAGTTCAACCTGATAAAGCTGCCATAGAATATACGTATTCACCTAGTGGAAAGTATATACCTACTAGACATATGCCAGCAATTACAAGTTCTGGATTTAGATTTTTAAATCTTGACTGCAAGTTAGATGCGTCAAAAGCTTTACAACAATGGGGACAAGATATAGGTCTCTATTTTTTGACTGATAAAACATCAAACTTTTCGTCAGAAGAAAAATATCAAATATGCTTAGCAGCATTAGATGGAAATGTTAAAAACTGGTATCAAGGAATATCAGATTCACCCAGAAATACAATAAGAGTCAATGTAGTTAGACATATGGATACATCCTTAACCGATGGAATCAGCACATTTGTTAACTATATAGCAGATGAATTCATGGGATATGATTAGAATTCAAGAATAGATTCATCCAGAATAGCTGAAAAACAAGAAGCTTTAAATAAGCTTAGTCAATTACAAATTTGTAATATGTGTGATATTAATTCATATATGTGTGAATTTGAAGAATATTATTATCAGTACTTTGATAGTAATGAAGATATGACTAAAATAGCTGATATGCTATATCAAAAATTACCAGGAATATGGAGTTCATATTTTTTGACTCAGTTTTCAAAAAATTATGAAATGGAAGGATATTCAAATACTCTAGGAGCAAGAATAGTTTTCTTAAAAGAAAAATTATCTAATCTTTGTGCACAAAAAAGAATACTTTCTAAAGCTAAAAAGGTTAATGAAACCATATGTTGCAAAAAAGTAGAAGAGGTAGGCAATTGGGGATGTATTGGATCCTCAAATAAATCTAAAAAACGTAAATCTAGAAATAAGATTTACAAAAAACACAAAAAATTCTTTAAAAAGAATAAAAAACACGATAGAAAGTACTATAAAAGAAATAAATCCGAGAAAAGAGATAAAGATAAAAGAAAAAAACCAACCAGCTGTAGATGCTGTAACTGTGGTAAAGAAGGACATAAGTCCTATGAATGCATTAAAAGAAAGGTCAAAATTTCAATACTTGACATAGAAGACATAGAATATGAATTAGAAATTGTGTCATCATTTGATTCTGAAATGACAGAAATATTTGAAGTATTTACTGAATCTGAATCAGAATGAGTGAAATAGAAATCAATAAAAGAGAAGAGGAAGGTATCCTCATACAAGAAGAAGAAGAAACTATAGAAGGATATGCATTAACAGCATCATTTTACCCTTCTAAATATGAAAAGATTAGGAATTTAGAGTTAAATCTAAAAGGACCTAATTAGAATATATTAAGTCAAATAGGAAATGCTTTTAAAAGAAAGAAATATGTTTATCATGAATAAATGGAAATTGAAAAGGTTATACCTATTCAAGAAACCTCTGGAAACAGAAAATTAAATTTACTAACAAAAAAGACGGTAATAGATTTGTTAAATAAATTGCCTAAAGAAAAGAAAGATAAAATGCAATATGTTTATCTTGCAGGCATACAAATTCTTTGTAAATCAAACTTTTCAAGAAGGCAATTGATTGTCCTTTAGTCAACAACCTATCTGATGAAAGATTTACAAAATGCCTTAGATGGAATCTTGGAATATGTAGAAGGCAATTTAGCCTACAAAAAACTACTTTTCACGTACTATCCAAAATAATGTATATCTTTAAAAGATAAAGATTTCAATGATGCCTTGAGTCTACATTTTTCAAAATTTTAAGAAAAGGATTTTTTTAACACTAGCAATCAATAATGAGCATATATTATTGTGCGTTATATAGTCTTACTAATTCAACTATGGAAGTATTTTTGACAAAAAACCAGCAGTTGAATTAGATAAAGAATGCCTAGAAATAGGAAGGATTCCTAGAGCCAAACTAGAGAATAATCAATATCCCAGATAGTTACTCAATAGAGTAGGAACTTCTAAGAATTTAGAAGAAGGGAACTCAAAGATATAGTCTCATACGATAAAAATAATATTGTGATAGGAAAGGGATAGAAGAAGTTATTCCTCACTTAACATACCAATAAAAGAAAATTCACCAAATAACTTAAAAGTTTTTGGTAAATATTTTAATGGCAAAAGTAATATCGAAGGATATAACATTCTTATAGATACAAAAAGTGTACAAAATCACTTTAATAGTTACTTTGATGTAGGGTTAATAAAGAAGTATAAAGACACATATAAATATGTATCAAATGAAGGAAAGGTAAATGAGATTAATGAAATTGTTAAAGTCCCAATAACCTTTCAAGAAACTAAATTTAACATTAACTGTTATTTAGATGCTTTCGATGGAAGAAGAAACCATCATATAATCCTAGGAAGATCATTTCTAAGACCGTCTAGATGATTTTACTATTGACAAATTGGTATTTGAGATTCTTTTGCAGGAAAAAACTATTTTTCTAGAAAAAGAAAATGCCTATGTGAACAGAGATTTTCTGTAAGTATTTTCGTAGAAAATTACTTGTTACGAAAAGAAAATTCTCACTTGTGCTCAAATTGATACAGGTGCAGAAATAAGTTTAGGAAAAGAATTCTTATTCAAGAATTGGATAACTAATCCAATAAAAGTTTCAATGCAAGGAGTAACAGGTGATAAGCAATCCTTAGACAAGGAATGTTTTAAACCTGAAATTATATTAGGAAGAAAAATAGTAGCCATAAAGCAACTATATGCTTATGAAGGATTAGATGTTGATTTACTGTTAGAAAATGACTTTGTCCAACAGTTTTAGACATACAATCAAACAATCTATATAATTAGTTTAAAAAACCCCTGTGACACTGGATACGCACTTCCGCGAATTCATACCCCATTTAGAGTTCAGCAGCACCGCATTGTGATGGATATGACAAAAATTTGGTTACCATAAAACCAGATAGAAAGTTTAATGTTTAAAATGCTAGATATAGAAAAAAGTTAAAGATTTAATAGCTATAAATTATGGAGAAATCCTATAGCAAAAATGGGATATAAAAAAGAGAATTAGCTATAATAGAGCTAAAAGATCCAAATGTTATCATTAGGATTAAACCAATGATATATTCTGAAGAAGTTAAGATCGAGTTTAAAACTCAAATAAAAGAGTTACTTAATTTAACATTAATTAGGGGAAGTAAAAGCCCTCATAGTTCACTAGCCTTTATGGTTAGAAACCATGTTGAAGAAAAACGTGAAAAAACACAAATAATTGTTAACTATAAAGAGTTAAATAAACATAGTATTTTTTATGGATACTTTCTTCCAAACAAAAATAATTTTAATCATTTAGCTAAAGGGAAAGAATACTTTTCTAAATTATGATTGTAAATTAGGATTATTGGGCAAATAAAAACTTGCTGAAAAATCTATACCTCTAACTGCCTTTAGCACCCTATAAGACAGTAGAATTGTTAGTGATGCCTTTTGGATTAAAAAATGCACCACAAATATATCAGAAAAGAATGGATACGATATTTTCTATTTTCTCATATATGCTTGTTTATGTTGATGATATTCTAATTTGTTCTAATGAATATCAAGAACACATAAACCATTTAAAAGAATTTGCAAAAAGTTGCATGCAAAATGGAATAATCTTAAGTCAGAAAAAAGGTGAGATTACTAAAATTGAGATAGAATTTCTTGGTATGATAATAACCACTAATGGCATTAAATTACAAAGTCATATATCTCAAAAGATATGTAACTTCCCAGATAAATTAAACACTAAAAAAGAAATAGAACAATTTCTTGGATGTTTAAATTATGCAGGAGAATTTATACCGCAACTTGCAAAGAAAAGATCTTTGTTGCAAAAATTATTAAGAAAAAATAATACTAGTGGATGGTCAGAAGATCACACTGAAATAGTTAAATCTCTAAAAGAAGAATGTAGAGAACTTCCTAAACTCAGAATGCCTAAAACAGAAGATAATCTTGTTTTACAAACTGAATACACATATTTTCACACATTACACAAAATACACAGTTTCACACATTACACGCAATACAAATATTTTCACACAATTCTCAAAATACACATAATTTCACAAATTGCACAGAATACACATGTTTTAACACATTACACAAAATGCACAGTTTTACACATTATACAAAAACCACAGTTTCACACATTACACTTAATACACATATTTTCACAAATTACACAAAATACACATAATTTCACACATTACATGCAGTACACATATTTTCACACATTTCACAAAATACACATAATTTCACACATTGCACGTAATACACATATCTTCAAACATTGCACGTAATGCACATAGTTTCACCCAATACATAAAATACACAATTTCAAACATTACATGTAATGCACATATTTTCACACATTTCACAAAATACACAGTTCCACACATAATACACATATTTTTTTCAAAAATATGAAAAAGAGAGACTCATATTTGAATGTACTGAGTCATACCTTATTCAATGTTCCTTTTGATAAGGTGCCATTTTAGTGGAATGTATACTGAGAAACCGAGTTAAGAGTTGTGTAATCTGTAAGAGAAGCAAAATAGAAAGCTACAACGGGACCTTGCCCCAGGAAAGCTCCGATGCTTATGTCAATATCGTTAATCATAGATAATAAGCGAAAAACCTATATATTAAAAAAGAACTCGTATTTATAGATACGAAATCACACCTTATTCAAGGTTCCTTCTGAGTGCCAGTGTTGTGGAAGGTATATAGAGAAAACGAGGAAAGACGCCGTTTGAAAGCTGTTTAATCTGCAATACCAGAAATAGTGAGAAGTACCACGGGGCATTGCCCCGAGAAAACTCCGATGCTTAAATCAGTATCATTAATCGCAGAAAGTGAGCGAAAAACCAATACACAAATAAAAAAGAACTAGTAATTATAGATACGAAATCAAACCTTATTTAATGTTCCTTCTGAGGTGCCAGTTGTGTGGAAGGTATATGGAGAAACCGAGAAACGATCACTTATGAGAGCTGTTTAATCTGCAATACCAGAAATAGTGAGAAGTACCACGGGGCATTGCCCCGAGAAAACTCCGATGCTTAAGTCAGTATCATTAATCGCAGAAAGTGAGCGAAAAACCAATACACAAATAAAAAAGAACTAGTAATTATAGATACGAAATCAAACCTTATTTAATGTTCCTTCTGAGGTGCCAGTTGTGTGGAAGGTATATGGAGAAACCGAGAAACGATCACTTATGAGAGCTGTTTAATCTGCAATACCAGAAATAGTGAGAAGTACCACGGGACCTTGCCCCGGAAAAACTCTGATGCTTAAGTCCGTATCATTAATCATAGAAAATGAGCGAAAAACCTACATATAAATAAAAAAGAACTCGTATTTGTAGATACGAAATCATACCTTATTCAACGTTCCTTCTGAGGTGCCAGTTGTGTGGAAGGTATATAGGAACAGATCGAGGAAAATACACAGTTTGACACGTTGCACGTAATACATATATTTTCACAAATTACGCAAAATACACAGTTTAACACAATACACGTAATACACATATTTTCAGATATTGCACACGATACACATAGTTTCACACATTGCACTTAATACTCATATTTTCACAGATTAAACAAAATACAGAGTTTCACACATTGCACGTAATACACATAATTTCACAAATTACTCAAAATACACAATTTGACATATTACACGTAACACACATATTTTCACAAATTACGCAAAATACACATATTTTCACATAATTCAAACATTATACGTAATACACATAACTTCACACATTACAAAAAATGCACATATGTTCACAAATTTAACAAAATACACAGTTTCACACATTACACATAACTTATATATTTTCACAAATTACACGTAAGACACATTTTCAAATATTGCGCATGATAAACATATTTTCACGCATTACACACTGCACATATTTTCACACATTACAAGTAATAAACATATTGTCACACATATTTAGAAAATTACACATAATACACATATTTTCATACATTGCACGTAATTAACAAATTTTCACACATTACACAGAATACACATATTTTCACACATTTAACAAAATACACATAATTTTGTAATACACATTTCACGTAATACACATATTTTCACACTGCGCAAAATACACAATTTCACACATTACACGTAGTATACATATTTTCATACATTGCACGTAATACACATATTTCCACACATTGCACGTAATACACATATTTTCACACACACAAAATACACAATTTCAAATATTATATGTAATACACTTAATTTAACACATTTCACAAAATACACAGTTTCACACATTACACATAATACACATATTTTTTCAAAAATATGAAAATAAAGACTCATATTTGAATATATAGAGTCATACCTTATTAAAATGTGTGTTATGTGTAATGTGTGAGACTGTGTATTTTGTGAAATGTGTTAAAATTGAATTACGTGTAACGTGTGAAATCCAGTTAAAGCATTGAATCCACACTAAATAATTCTTTGAGCCTTGATGCAAATATTAAATATGTAATGCAAATACATTTAATATTGCAAATAATACACATATTTTCGCACACTACACACTACACATATTTCAACACGTTACACGTAATAATAACAGATTTTCACATATTACACAAAATACACAGTTTGACACATTATACGTAATACACATATTTTCACACATTATGCAAAATACACAATTTCCCATATTACACGTAACACACATGTTTTCAAACATTACACATACTACACATATTTTAGAACGTTACAATAAATACAAAGTTTCAAACATTGCACATTATACACATGTTTTCAAACACTACACATACTACATATATTTTAGAACGTTACAATAAATACAAAGTTTCAAACATTGCACATAATACACATGTTTTCACACATTACATAAAATACACAGTTTCACACATTTCACGTGACACACATCTTTTCACATATTAAACAAAATACACAGTTTCACACATTGCACATAATATACATATTTTCACACATTTAACAAAATACACACTTTTCACACATTGCACGAAATACACATTTTCACACATTGCACGTAATATACATATTTTCACACATTTCACAAAATACACACTTTTCACATATTGCACGAAATACACATTTTCACATTGCACGTAATATACATAATTTCACACATTTCACAAAAAAATGTCAAAATCTAAAAATTCATTAATTTTGACATGTTTTATCGTTTTTTGCACCCACCCCAATTGTGAACATGCATCTGATGAACACAGAATAATTCATATTTTTATGCACACTTTAATGTGCTTAATGGGATGAAATCTGTACTTAATGGGTTTATTTGTTGCAGAATTTAGAAGATTTCAGTACGAGGTGTGCTGAGTAGATAAATATAGATTTGAGAGATTTTTGGAGGATTTGAAGGGCTGAAGATATGAGTGAAGAATTGGCAAGCAAGAAGAATCTGGAAAGCTACCAAAAGGATGGAATATTTGAATTTGGAAACTGATTTTTATGGATAGTTGAATCCGTGTATGGCTAAATTTAAAATTGGAAACAAGATTTCTTTCCTTAAGTTTAATTAGGAAGTTATGTTTTTCTCTCTATAAAGGGAGTCGAATAATTAGGTTAAGGAGAATCTTTTATCTTTTGAACACTTTGAGGGCGGCAGTTTTTCTGAAGGTTTTTTCTGTTCTGTCGCTACCCAGTTTTAGAGCTGAAGCAGCAGTTCTGCAGTACAGTCGTTTGCCCAGACGACAGTCTGGGTGGTTTGATTTTCTTATCTTAATTTAGTTTTTCTTTTATTAATTTATTATTCTTTTGTTGTTTTTATTATGAAGTGCGAGTAGTTCTTTATCTGGTGAGTAAGTAAGAAGCACTAATCATGAACGAGTTGTGAGACCGAATGGTTTTAACTAATGATTTCATAATCAATTCCGCGAGTTTTCTGAGTATAGCGTTAATTATCTAGATAGATTAAAGCCTGGTCAACTTTAATAAATTTAGATAGAGCCAATTAATCCCTAGTTATATCACTGAATTTAATAAGTAAGATTAATTAGTGGTAAAGCTACTGTCTAGGTAGACGAAAACAATCGGTTAACAAATTATTGCATGCTGATCATGATATGATTTGTTAGAGTTAGGTCCTTCTAATAGTTAATGCTTTTGTAACATTGAATCTGGTGATCGGCTGATTCTAGCCGGGTTATGTTATGAATAGGGGAATAGTTGATTAAGCTGATATTTGTCAACTATCGAATAAGTAAGGAAGGATTGAAATATGTCGGAGCTGATTCTCGGTATTTTATAACTGACTGATTGAAATGAGATTATTATTATTGAGTAAATGAACAACTGATATTGTGATTAGTGTGGATTGCTTATTTTCCAGATCTTTATTTTGAGAAATTAATTTCGGTATTTTTTATATTTGTTAATTTTGTTAGTTAATTCGTTTTTAATCATTTAATTTCATTACTATTATATTTTAATTTTAATTGTTGTGACAAAATTTGCAATTTAACTATTTAGAAGATTCTGTTGTTCCTCGTGGGATCGACCTTACTCTCACTGCACTATTGATGAATTTTTAGAGTAATAATTAAATTTGGTACAAAATGACACACCAGCATCCTAGTTATTATTTCCAAAAAAAAGTAAAAATTAAAATTTTTCATCAAATCTCTATCTTACTAGGGTTATAACACATGTATTGTTACTAAAAAGGCCAAAATCTGAAAATACGTTGATTTGGAATTTTTTTTGTACTGTTTTTTGTACCCAGACAAATTGTAAACATGTATTCTAATTAATTTTGTCAAAAAAGTAAAAATTAAAATTTTAACCAAACCTCCATTTTTTATGGGTTATTACGCACGTATTTTGGTCAAAAAAGGCAAAGTCAAAAAACATTTTAATTTTTTTTTCTCTACTATTTTTTACACATACCTTAATTGTGAACATGCATTCTAATGAATGGTGTCAAAAAAGTGAATTTTAGATTTTTCACTTAATTTTCATTTTTTATTGGTTATAACACAAGTAGTTTAACTAAAAATGAAAAAAAATCTAAAAACGCGTTGATTTTGACTTTCTTTACCGTTTTTTGCAACCAGTCTAATTATGAACATTCATTCTAATGAATATTGTCAAAAAAATGTGAGATTTAAAATTTTCACTAAATCTCTATTTTCATAGGTTATTAACATAAGTATTTTGGTAAAAAAAAGGCAAAGTAAAAAAATATTAATTTTGATTTTTTTTCTACTATTTTTACACACACATTTAATTATGATCATTTTGACTTTGTGTTTTTTACCTTTCTTGCAACCTACCTCATTGTCAATATGAATCCTAGTCAATATTATTTTTTAGTTAAAAATGCCAAAGCAAACAGAAGTTTTCATAGAATTTCTCAGTACACTACAGTAGCACGACCGAAATAGACTAGCGTGCGGCTTTCCTCGTGTTCCCCATATGTAAACAAGTCTTCATTTTGTCTCGAATATTTATGCCTGTCTTCTGGATGTCCAAACACGAGACAGCTCTCGGCTTGCCGGCCAGTTCTGAGTTTCGACCAACCAAACCCTGATCAAGAAGTGAGGCAAGAGGAAAAAAACAAAGGAAGCTTGTATGGTTGTGCCTGCTCAACGCTTGGAGTATTGTGGTGCTTTTCGGGCTTTCCTGAGACCGGGTTTTTTCCTTTCACAGTTCTTGCATCCCTGGTCAGCAGGCCCTCTACCCGCAGAGGTGCTCTATGGTTCTCACTCACTTTCAACGGTGCACGAGCAATGCCTAGAGATATTGCTTGAGCCTGCCCAGATAGCCCGCCACCATGTGCTTTCACAAATACATCGTAACTGGCCTCGTATCCTGAAGTAGCCAATGGATTTTTCACATACTGAAGCCACAGTGGATTCCCTTGAAGATATTCCTTAGCATCACGGTAGTTGATGATGTTTTTTATCGGAACCCTATTGAAGGACAACCCTGGCAATAGTAGATTTCCGGCGACCGGTGCCGAAGATTGTCTGGGCTGCAAAACCTCCGGAAGTCTGGATTTCACGTACTGTTTAATGTCGGCTGTCTCCAAATCCATAGTAGACGGGGCGGCTGGGACAGCTAAAATGATGGGCACTGCACTGGGGATTTAGAGGTGTAAGAGAGGGGTTTTGATGGAGTAAAGGAGAGACCGGAAGCATGGGCTTTATGGGAAATTTGAGAAGAGAAAGAGAGAGAAAGCCAAGGATGAGGTAAGAGCAGCCATAGAAGTCCCCATGGCCTCAGCCTTCAAAGCTTCTGTGTGGCAATGTGGGAGATGAATTTGAGTGCAGGATCATATTTGGATGGGTAAATAAACTCAATGGTCCCTAAACGTTGGGGTTAGTTACGTTTTTATTCTCATTTTTTTAAAAGTTTTATTATAGTTACTTAATTTAGATTTTGTAATGTAAACAGTTCCTAATCAATTTTTCATCCACTTGTTTAACGGTTCTATTAACTATGTGTTGTACAAAAAACAACATAAGTTACACACGTGAGTGAAAAACTACGTGTGTAACAGTTAAACAAGTGAATAAAAAATCGATTGGTAGCTGTTCACGTTACAAAATCCAAATTAATTGACCATAATGAAACTTTTAGAAGAATGGAGACCAAAAAGTGACCAAACCCAAAGTTGATGGATCATTTGAGTCATTTACCCTATTTGGATAATGTAAATTACGTTGTCGACCTAGTGAATATTGTCAAAAAAGTAAAAATTACAATTTTCACCAAACTTCCAATTTCTATAAGTTATTGGACCCACCCCTATTATGAAAATAGAAAAGTCAAAAAACATATTGATTTAGTTTTTTCTGTACTTATTTTTGCACCCACCCCCATTATGAAAATGCAGTCCAATGAATATTGCCAAAAAAAGTAAAATTTAGATTTTTCACCAAATTTTCATGTGTTATAACACACGTATTTTCACAAAAAATGGCATAATCTGAAACTGTATTGATTTTGACTTTTTTCTACCATTTTTTACAACCATCCCGATTGTGAACATTTATTCTATTGAATATTTTCAAAAAAGTGAAAATTTTATTTTTTATGGGTTATAACACACGTATTTTGGTACAAAATGGCAAAATTTAAAAAAAATTGTTGAGTTTTGTTTTTTCTCTACCTTTTTTTACACACCATAATTGTGAACATGCATTTTAATGAATGGTGTAAAAAAAAGTGAAATTTAGATTTTTCACCAAATTTTCATTTTTAATGTGTTATAATAGACGTATTTTAACCAAAAATATCAAAATTCAAAACTATATTGATTTGAATTTTTTGTACCGTCTTTTACAACCACCCCGATTGTGAACATGCATTCTACTGAATATTTTCAAAAAAGTGAAAATTAAATTTTTACCAAACCTTCATTTTCATGGGTAACATACGTATTTTGGTAAAAAAATGGCAAAGTCAAAAAAAAGAGTTGATTTTGGTTTTTTTTTCTCTACTACTTTTACACACTTTAATTGTTAATATGCATTCTAATGAACAGTTTCAAAAAGAGTGAAATTTTGATTTTTCACCATTTTTTTTATTTTTCATGGGTTACTTGCATTCTAACCAAAAATGGAAAAATCTATAAATGCATTGATTTTGACACTTTTTTTTACCGTTTTTTGCCCCCACCCCAATTTTGAACATGCATTCTAGTGAATATTGTCAAAAAATGTGAAAATAAAATTTTAACCAAGCCACCATTTTTCATAGGTTATAATACACGTATTTTGGTCAAAATGGCAAAGTCAAAAACTTGTTGATTTTAGTTTTTTCTCTATTTTTTTGCACCCACATTGATTGTAAACCTGCATTCTAGTAATTAAATATTGTAAAAAAAAGTAAAACTTATATTTTTCACCAAATTTTCAATTTTCATGGGTTATAACACAGGTATTTTAACCAAAAATGGCAAATTCTAAAAATGCATTGATTTTGATTTTTATCGTTTTTGACACCCACCCCAATTGTGAACATGCATTCTAGTAAATATTGTCAAAAAAATGAAAGTAAATTTTTTTAGAAAACCTAGATTTTTCATGGGTTATAACACACCGTAATTTGGTGAAAAATGGCAAAGTCAAAAAACGTATTGATTTTTATTTTTCCTCTACTGTTTTACACATACCTTAATTGTGAACATGCATTCTAGTTAATGGTGTTAAAAAAAAGTGAAATTTAGATTTTTTTTATCAAACTTAAACTTTTCATAGGTTATAACACATATATTTGAACCAAAAATTATAAAATCTAAATATGCATTGATTTTGACTTTTTTCGTATTATTTTTTCACCCATCCTAATTGTGAACGCGCATTCTAATGAATATTGTAAAAAAATAAAAATAAAAATATTCACCAAACCCTCATTTTTTATTGTAAACACACGTATTTTGGTCAAAATGGTAGAGTCAAAAAATGTGTTAATTTTAATTTTTTTTCTCTACTGCTTTTTACACACTTTAATTGTGAATATGCATTCTAATAAAGAGTGTCAAACATAGTGAAATTTTGATTTTTCACCAAATTATCATTTTTAATGGGTTACATGTATTTTAACATAAAATAGCACAATCCAAAATGCATTGATTTTAACTTTTTTTTTATCATTTTTTGCACTTACCTCGACTGTGAACATGTATTCTAATGAACATTGTCAAAAAAATTTGAAAATTAAACTTTTCACAAAACCTCCATTTTTCATGGGTTATAACACATGTATTTTGGTAAAAAATGGCAAAGTAAAAAAAAGTATTGATTTTAGTTTTTCCTCCATTGTTTTTTGCACTCACATCGATTGTGAACATGCATTCTAGTTAATGATGTAAAAAAAAGTGAAATTTAAATTTTTCACTAAATTTATATTTCATGAGTTATAACACACGTATTTTAACAAAAAAAATTCCGAATTCCAAAAATGCATTGATTTTGTCTTTTTTTACCGTTTTTTGCACCCACTCCGATTGTGAGCATACATTCTAGTGAATATTGTAAAAAAAAAAGAAAAATAAAAATTCTCATCAAACCGATATTTTTCTTGGGACACACCTATTTTGGTAAAAAAAATTGCAAAGTCAAAAAACGTGTTGATTTTTGTTTTTTCTCTACTGTTTTTTACACACACTTTAATTGTGAATATGCATTCTAATAAATAGTGTCAAAAAAAGTGAAATTTAGATTTTTCATCAAATTTTCATTTTTCATAGGTTATAACACACATATTTTAACCAAAAATGACAAAATCCAAAACTACATTGATTTGACTTTTTTTGTACCATTTTTTACAACCACACCAATTATGAACATGCATTCTACAGAATATTTTCAAAAAAATTAAAAATTAAAATTTTCACCAAACCTTCATTTTTCATGGGTTATAACACTTGTATTTTGGTAAAAAAAATGGCAAAGTAAAAAAACATGTTGATTTTAGTTTTTTCTCTATTGCTTTTTACACACACTTTAATTGTGAATATGCATTCTAATTAACTATGTCAAACAGAGTGAAATTATGATTTTTCATGGGTTACATGTATTTTAACCTAAAATGGCAAAATCTAAAAATGTGTTGATTTTGACTTTTTTTGTACCATTTTTTGCACCCACCTCGACTATGAACATGCATTCTAGTGAATATTGTCAAAAAAGTGAAAATTAAAATATTCACCAAACCTCTATTTTTCATGGGTTATAACACATGTATTTTGGTTAAAAATTAGCAAAGTCAAAAAATGTATTGATTTTAGTTTTTTCTCTACTGTTTTTTGCACCCGCATCGTTTGTGTACCTGCATTCTAGTGAAAATTGTCAAAAAAAGTGAAATTTAGATTTTTCACCAAATTTTTATTGTTCATGGGTTGTAACACACGTATTTTAACAAAAAATGACAAATTTAAAAAATGCATTGATTTTGTCTTTTTTTGTACTGTTTTTGGCATCCACCCTGATTGTGAGCATGCATTCTAGTGAATATTGTCAAAAAATAGAAATTAAATTTTTCATCAAATCTTCATTTTTAATGGGTTATAACACATGTATTTTGGTAAAAAAATAGCAAAGTCGAAAAACATGTTTATTTTTGTTCTTCCTCTACCGTTTTTTGTGCCCACCTTAATTGTGAACATGCATTCTAATGAACGGAGTAAAAAAGTGAAATTTAGATTTTTCACCAAATTTCTATTTTTCATGTGTTATAACACACACTTATTTTAGTAAAAAATGACAAGATTCAAAAACTCGTTGATTTTAACTTTTTGTTTATCTTTTTTACACCCACATCGATTGTGAACATGCATTTTAGTAAATATTGTCAACAAAAATGAAACTTAAGGCTCTATCTGAATATGTGTTTTGTTTTGAGAATTGAGAAAAACGAGGTTTCGAGTTGTGTTTTACAAAAGGATTTTTTTTTGAAATTTGAGTTTTTGGATTAATAAGTTTTTTTTATTAGTTTTTGTGTAGAAAAATTATTTTATTAAATAAAGTTTAAAATAAGAATTTTTTTATTAAATTGTTTAGGTTGACGATGGCGGTCAAAAGTTTATCGTTGCAAGTTAATCGCTATTGACTGACGCGGTCACCACCAGTCTGTCAAATTCCAGCCAAATGTTTAGAATTCGGCCGGCCGGTGGTGGCCTACTGTGGTTAACTGGCGACAATCAACCTTTGGCCATCACCGGTTAATTCAAACAAATAAAAATTAATAGATGTTGAAAAAACTAAAATGTCCTCATGTTAAGGTTAAAAAAGTTGAAAATTTTTGTTTTGAAAATTGAATAAAAACAAATATATTGTTTTGAAATGAGACGACAAATAGACCGAAAAGTCCTATCCAAACAGGCGCTTAAGTGTTTGGGTGAATCCCAAACTTCATTCAAGGAGATTATAGAAGGTAACTACACTAACCAGTGGTAGTAATCCTAGCCATAATGATTTCTTGTTAATTTCTTTACTTGGATGAAAAGCATTATCATTTATAAGAGTTACAATGTAAGGGAAGAACCCTCCTTATTTATAGCTTTTTCTATATATTAGTAGTGTGGATATTTCCACCATTGTCTTTTGTAACTGATCTTTTTATCAATAAAATTGAGAGTGGCGCCTGATATATCCCAATTCCTGTACGCGGATAAGCGATCTGATGCGATAAAGTTCAAAGGTATTTAAAGATTAGAGATAAAGATAAGCATGATCAGATGTACTTAAAAGACTCCTAATACGAGGCTAATGTCCTTGAGATAAGGATAAAGACTATCAGCTCCGGAGAACTGGTTACGCAAGTAAAGGTACACTTATAAATACCATACTACAACCCCATTAGGGGCAAGAAATTCGGGGTATATTCATTACATTTTTTGAATATCAAGCTTCTAACTTAGGCATCGGAGCCTTCCCGGGATAGATCCCGTGGAAAGTCTGACGCAGCGTTCTTGTTCCAGGTGACTTGTTCCGGACGTCGCACATTATTGGACGACTCGGTGGTTCTTTGTTTCATCAATTGGCGCCCACCGTGGGGCCACTAAAGACGTTGCGTGAGTGATGGCGGAGCAGACAGGAACATTAGGTGGAGATAGTGGCGAGAATCCACAAAGTTTTGTTGATGCTTTTAAAATGATCACGGAGGACATCCTCAAGCGCTTGGGGGATATCGAAGAGCGTCTTCCTCCGAAGTACAAGCCTTCCCGGGAGGGGGAAGAAGGGAGTTCGGGGGAGAAGCGCCAACTGAACGAACGAACAAAAAGACTCGTGGAGTACTCCGGTGAATCTGGTCACCAGTCTCCGGAAAATAAGAGAGTCAGGGGCGCGTCATCACGGACGAAGAAAAGAACACCGTTTATACGGGAGATCATAGAGACTAAGATGCCGCACAACTTTCGTCCACCAGTGTTGAAACCATTCGACGGAACAGGCGATCCGTCTTACCACATGGCGCACGTAAATTCAGTGCTGGATATGCTGAGCCTGACCGATGACCAGAAGTGCCTAGTAATCCCCTCCACGTTTGAATTAGTGGCTAGGAAGTGGTTCAGCAAACTACCAGAGGAAAGCATTGCGTCGTGGGACGAGTTGGACAGAAGTTTCCAGACAAACTTCATGGGCAACGTCTACACTCAGAAGCCACAGACACATATGATGAATGTCAGACAACGTGAGTCAGAGACTTTGTGAGAATATGTGGTAAGATTCACCACGGAGTCAAACCATGTGACGGGAAAAGACGATAAGTTGATGCTCACAGCTTTTATTGGAGGGCTTAAGCCGGGGTTCTTTAACAGGAGTATGCAGGAGAACTATCCGGCAACGTACGTGGAAGCGTTGAAACGAGCACATGCGGCAACCATCGGAGAGAACTCGGACTCTACCAAAAAAGATTGGTATTCATCCCATAAGAAGGGAACAAAGAGCCAGAGACAACGTAGTCCGCAAAGAGCAGGGGGAGAAAAAAGAGATCGAAGATCCAGTGGAGGTTCTTAGGTTCATAACATTCCTTACCAACCCAGAGGGCGTCCGAGGTCCGGAAACATCCCTGAGGAGGATTTGACCCCTTTGACCGCAACAAGATCGGAGGTGATGGCCGCAGTACAATCAGAAGAAATATTTAAACAACCTGACAGGATCGCCGCTCCAGAGCACAAAAGAGATAAGAGCCGGTATTGCGAGTACCATGGGTCCCATGGTCATACCACCAATGACTGCTTCGATCTGAAGTAGGAGATCGAGAAAGCCATCAGGCGTGGGGAGTTAAAGAATTTTGTGGGAAAGAAAGAGCAGAAATGGGGAAAGAAGCAAGGCCACGGAGATGGAGGGAAGAAGGATGCCGACGGATGTCAGGATCACAACGACAATTCGCCCAAAGGAAATAAAGGTTACGCGGGGGTGATCAACACAATTTCAGGAGGAATCTTGGGAGGAGATTCAGGGTCCGCAAGAAAACGGTACGCACGAAAAAGTAAAACACACAGCGACAAACGACGTCGAACATCGAATGAGATAACTCTATCTATCTCTTTCTCCGACGATGATTATTTCTTGCATGAAGTTACAGATGATCCGCTAGTGATCGAGCTGGCAATATCAAACTACCTGGTGAAACGGTGCTGGTGGATAATGGAAGTTCAGCAAACATCATGTATTCCCACGTGCTGGAATCTCTGAACGTCGAAAAAACAGAGCTGGAGGTCGTCAACACACCACTTGTAGGTTTCGCAGGAGGAATAGCACGTCCCTTGGGAAAAATTAAGTTCCTTGTAACCATGGGGAGTGCAGGCCACGTCCGGACAGAGTTATTGGAATTCATGGTGATAAACGGGACCTCGGCCTACAATGTTTTCTTAGGCAGACTAGGTTTGCATGTTTTTGAGGCTATATGTTCTAGTTTACACTATGTTGTCATATTCCCCGCCTGTGGAAATGTGGTAACGGTACGAGGAAATCAGAAGGAAGCCAGACTATGTTACTTGGCCACCGTGCGAGACGCAACAAAAGTGGACATCTTAACGACGGAGTGCCTGGATCCCAAGCGAGAAGAAAGCTTTAGTCCAAAAGGGGAGGTGGACAAAGTGGTGCTAGACCTCGCATTTCCAGAGAGGAAAGTTAAAATTGGCCGAGACATGCCTCCCGACCTGCGTTCTCAGGTGATAGAATTGCTGTAAGAATACAAAGTGGTTTTTGCGTGGTCTGCGGATGACATGCCGGGGATTCCGAGACATATAATTGAGCACAGCCTGGGAATCGACGAAACTCGAAGGCCGGTCAAGCAGAAGAAGAGGCTATTTGCCCCAGATCGAAGCAAGATAGTAAATTCTAAAGTCGACAAGCTGCTGGTCGTGAGAATCATAAGGGAAGTTGATTACCCAGAGTGGTTGTCGAACCCGGTACTGGCAAAGAAACCTAACGGCGAATGGAGGATGTGCATCGACTTCACGGATTTGAATAAGGCGTGCCCAAAGGATTCATTCCCAGTTCCGAGGATAGATATCCTCGTTGACTCGACATCGGGCTTCGCGTTTCTCTGTTTCTTGGACGCATGCAAGGGATATCACCAGATATTCATGAAAAAGGACGACGAGAGTAAGACTTCATTCATCACAGATCGCGGGACCTACTGCTATGTCACTATGCCCTTTGGTCTCAAAAACGCAGGAGCAACTTTCCAGAGGTTAGTCAACAAGCTGTTTAAAGATCAAATTGGTAGAAACATGAAAGTTTACATGGATGATATACTGGTGAAGAGCAAGAGGCCCTGAAACTTGGTGAACGATCTACGAGAAGCGTTGGAGATAATCCGACAGTCAGACATGCATCTGAACCCAGACAAATGCACATTTGGAGTGAAAGCCGGCAAGTTCTTGGGATACATGGTGTCTCAGAGGGGTATCGAGGCCAACGTGGAGAAAGTGCAAGCAATCTTGGACATGGCTTCCCCGACGACTGTCAAGGAGGTTCAAAGGTTGACAGGGCGGTTAACTGCATTGAACAGGTTTCTTGCCAAAATCGCAGTACACAGCCTCCCATTTTTCAAGACCCTGAAAAAATGAGAGTTTGAGTGGACCAATGAATGTGAGATAGACTTTGCAGACTTGAAGGAGTACTTGTCACAGATTCTCAGGTTATCAACTCCACAGGTCGGAGAAATCCTCATGTTATACTTGTCGGTGGGAGATGATGCTGTCAGTTCGGTGCTAGTACGCGAAGACGGCAAGATACAAAGGCCCATCTACTTTGTAAGCAAGGTTTTGCAGGGACCCGAGAAGCGGTACCCGACCATCGAAAAATAGGCATTTGCTTTGATAGTGGCTGTGCAGAAATTACGTCCTTATTTTCAAGCCATAGTTCAAAAGGAGGAATAAGGAAGTAATTTCCGCATAGCCACCATCAAAGCAAATGCCTGTTTTTCGATGGTCAGGTACCACTTCTCGGGTCCCTGCAAAACCTTGCTTACAAAGTAGATGGGCCTTTGTATCTTGCCGTCTTCGCGTACTAGCACCGAACTGACCCCATCATCTCCCACCGACAAGTACAACATGAGGACTTATCCGACCTGTGGAGTTGATAATCTGGGAATCTGTGCCAAGTACTCCTTCAAGTCTGCAAAGGCTATCTCACATTCATTGGTCCACTCAAACTCTCATTTTTTCAGGGTCTTGAAAAAAGGGAGTCTGCGTTCTGCGATTTTGGCAAGAAACCTGTTCAATGCAGCTAACCACCCTGTCAACTTTTGAACCTCCTTGACAGTCGTCGGGGAAGCTATGTCCAAGATTGCTTGCACTTTCTTCACGTTGGCCTCGATACCCCTCTGAGACACCATGTATCCCAAGAACTCGCCGGCTTTCACTCCAAAGGTGCATTTGTCTGGGTTCAGACGCATGTCTGACTGTCGGATTATCTCCAACGTTTCTCGTAGATCGTTCACCCAGTCGCAGGGCCTCTTGCTCTTCACCAACATATCATCCACGTAAAATTCAATGTTTTTGCCAATTTGATCTTTAAACAGCTTGTTGACTAACCTCTGGAAAGTTGCTCCTACGTTTTTGAGACCAAAGGGCATAGTCACATAGCAGTAGGTCCCGCGATCTGTGATGAATGAAGTCTTACTCTCGTCGTCCTTTTTCATGAATATCAGGTGATATCCCTTGTATGCGTCCAAGAAACAAAGAAAACGCGAAGCCCGACATCGAGTCAACGAGGATATCTATCATCGGAACTGGGAATGAATCCTTTGGGTACGCCTTATTCAAATTCGTGAAGTCGATGCACATCCTCCATTCGCCGTTAGGTTTCTTTGCCAGTACCGGGTTCGACAACCACTCTGGGTAATCAACTTCCCTTATGATTCTCACGACCAGCTGCTTGTCGACTTCAGAATTTACTATTTTGCTCCGATCTGGGGCAAATAGCCTCTTCTTCTGCTTGAACGACCTTCGAGTTTCGTTGATTCCCAGGCTGTGCTCAATTATATGTCTCGGAATCCCCGGCATATCATCCGCAGACTACGCAAAAACCACTTTGTATTCTTGCAGCAATTCTATCACCTGAGAACGCAGGTCGGGAGGCATGTCTCGGCCAATTTTAACTTTCCTCTCTGTAAACGCGGGGTCTAGCACCACTTCGTCCACCTCCCCTTCTGGACTAAAGCTTTCTTCTCGCTTGGGATCCAGGCACTCCGTCATTAAGATGTCCACTTTTGTTGCTTCTCGCACGGTGGCCACGTAACATAGTCTGGCTTCCTTCTGATTTCCTCGTACCGTTACCACCTTTTCACAGGCGGGGAATTTGACAACATAGTGTAAATTAGAACATATAGCCTCAAAAGCATGCAAACCTGGTCTGCCTAAGAAAACATTGTAGGCCGAGGTCCCGTTTATCACCATGAATTTCAATAACTCTGTCCGGACGTGGCCTGCAGTCCCTATGGTTACAAGGAACTTAATTTTTCCCAAGGGACGTACTATTCCTCCTGCGAAACCTACAAGTGGTGTGTTGACGACCTCCAGCTCTGTTTTATCGACGTTCAGAGATTCCAGCACGTGGGAATACATGATGTTTGCTGAACTTTCATTATCCACCTGCACCCGTTTCACCAGGTAGTTTGATATTGCCACCTCGATCACTAGCGAATCATCTATAACTTCATGCAAGAGATAGATGGAGTTACCTCATTCGATGTCTGACGTCGTTTGTCGCTGGGTGTTTTACTTTTCAATGCGTACCGCTTTCTTGTGGACCCTGAATCTCCTCCCAAGATTCCTCCTGAAATTGTGTTGATCACCCCGTGTACCCTTTATTTCCTTTGGGCGAATTGTCGTTGTGATCCCGACGTCCGTCGGTATCCTTCTTCCCTCCATCTCCGTGGCCTTGCTTCTTTCCCCATTTCTGCTCTTTCTTTCCCACAAAATTCTTTAACTCCCCACGCCTGATAGCTTTCTCGATCTCCTGCTTCAGATCGAAGCAGTCATTGGTGGTATGACCATGGGACCCATGGTACTCGCAATACCGGCTCTTATCTCTTTTGTGCTCTGGAGCGGCGATCCTGTCAGGTTGTTTAAATATTCCTTCTGATTGTACTGCGGCCAGCACCTCCGATCTTGTTGCGGTCAAAGGGGTCAAATCCTCCTCAGAGATGTTTTCGGACCTCGGACGCCCTCTGGGTTGGTAAGGAATGTTATAGACCTGAGAACCTTCACTGGATCTTCGATCTCTTTTTTCTCCACCTGCTCTTTGCGGACTATGTTGTCTATGGCTTTGTGTTCCCTTCTTATGGGATGAATACCAATCTTTTTTGGTAGAGTCCGAGTCCTATCCGATGGTTGCCGCATGTGCTTGTTTCAATGCATTCGCGTACGTTGCCGGATAGTTTTCCTGCATATTCCTGTTAAAGAACCCCGGCTTGAGCCCTCCAATAAAAGTTGTGAGCATCAACTTATCATCTTTTCCCGTCACATGGTTTGACTCCGTGGTGAATCTTACCACATATTCTCGCAAAGTCTCTGACTCGCGTTGTCTGACATTCATCATATGTGTCGGTGGCTTCTAAGTGTAGAAGTTGCCCATGAAGTTTGTCTGGAAACTTCTGTCCAACTCGTCCCACGACGCAATGCTTCCCTCTGGTAGTTCGTTGAACCACTTCCTAGCCGCTAATTCAAACGTGGAGGGGAGTACCAGGCACTTCTGGTCATCGGTCAGGCTCAGCATATCCAACACAGAATTTACGTGCGCCATGTGGTCAGACGGATCGCCTGTTCCATCGAATAGTTTCAACACTGGTGGACGAAAGTTGTGCGGCATCTTAGTCTCTATGATCTCCCGTATAAACGGTGTTCTTTTCTTCGTCCGTGATGACGCGCCCCTGACTCTCTTATTTTCTGAAGACTGGTGACCAGATTCACCGGAGTACTCCACGAGTCTTTTTGTTCGTTCGTTCAGTTGGCGCTTCTCCCCCGAACTCCCTTCTTCTCCCTCCCGGGAAGGCTTGTGCTTCGGAGGAAGACGCTCTTCGATATCCCCCAAGAGTTTGAGGATGTCCTCCGTGATCATTTTAAAAGCATCAACAAAACTTTGTGGATTCTCGCCACTATCTCCACCTAATGTTCCAGTCTGCTCCGCCATCACTCATGCAACGTCTTTAGTGGCCCCACGGTGGGCGCCAGTTGATGAAACAAAGAACCACCGAGTCGTCCAATAATGTGCGACGTCCGGAACAAGTCACCTGGAACAAGCACGCTGTGTCAGACCTTCCACGGGATCTATCCCGGGAAGGCTCCGATGCCTAAGTTAGAAGCTTGATATTCAAAAAGTGTAATGAATATATCCCGAATTTCTTGCCCCTAATGGGGTTGTAGTATGGTATTTATAAGTGTACCTTTACTTGCGTAACCAGTTCTCCGGAGCTGATAGTCTTTATCCTTATCTCAAGGACATTAGCCTCGTATTAGGAGTCTTTTAAGTACATCTGATCATGCTTATCTTTATCTCTAATCTTTAAATACCTTTGAACTTTATCGCCTCAGATCGCTTATCCGCGTACAGGAATTGGGATATATCAACTCTGATAGTACAATACTTAACCGAGAGGAAGCTTCCCACATCGCATCTCGAAGCCCGAAAGTTAAAGGTCAAGGCATTGAGATATGAAATTGTAAATGGGATTTTGTACCGGAGATCGTACTTAATGCCTCTCCTCAAGTGTGTGGGTCCAATTCAATGAGAGATTATTCTGAGAGAAATGCATGAGATTTGTTGCTGAGCGCACGCAGGATACCGTAGCATAGCCAAAAGAGCCATGGTCGCGGGTATTACTGGCCAATGATGTTCAAGGAGTCATAAGAGTTGGTTCGGAAGTGTGCTCAGTGCCAGTTGCATTCTCCGATTTCGCGGTTACCAGTAATGGAGATGAAGACGATGATCAGCCCATGTCCCTTTGTGCAGTGGGGTCTAGACTTGCTCGGACCATTTCCAAAGGCCAGAGGAGGATTCCAACACCTTTGCATGACGGTGGACTATTTCACCAAGTGGGTGGAAGCAGAACCATTGTCTGCTATAACCGGTTTTGCAGTTCGAAAGTTTCTTTGGAAGAATATCGTTTGCAGGTTTGGCATCCCAAGGTCGGTGGTAACAGACAACGGGACGCAGTTCATAGGACAGTTCAGCCAAATGTACGAAAGATTGGGCATAACCCCGTTCTATACATCCGTCTGGCATCCTCAAGCCAATGGTCAGGTGGAAGTCACCAACCGAAGGCTGTTGCAGGGACTAAAGACACGGCTACTTCAAGCCAAGGGAGAGTGGGCAGAAGAACTCCCAATATTTCTGTGGGCACACAGAACCACTCCAACGACATCAACTGGGTTCACGCCGTTCTTATTAGCTTTTGGTATGGAGGCCATGATACCTGCGGAGATCGGTGTTCCCACTCTCAAGGTCACCCAATACCAATGTGACGTTAATGAAGAAAATTCAAATATGAGCCTGGATGAAGTTGAAGAGAGACGAGAGATCGCATGCATAAGGCAGGCCAAATACAAGCAACAAATGGCCAAATATTACAACGAGAAGTTGCGATAAAGGATCTTCAAGCCAGAAGATTTGGTTCTGAGGAGAAACGAGGTCAGTAAACAGGCCGAGGAGGGCAAGCTAAACCCAAACTGGGAAGGACCATACTAGGTAGTGGAAACAAGGAAAATCGAAAGTTACAAGTTGAGCGATATGAGCGGAAAAGAGATTCTGCGGTCATGGAATGCGGCCAATCTCCGACAATTTTATCACTGAAGCCAAGAATCGTGCATTGCAACGGGACCTCGCTCTGTGAAAAGTTGGTGGGGCGAGGAGCTACAAATAGTTATTTTCCGTATGTGGCTAATATTCAATAAAGACTTCAGGTCGTAGAGTTTTTACAGCATGGAGAGTTATTTACAGATTGTTATTTTTCATAAGATTGGTTAATATTCAATAAAGACTTCAGGTCGTAGAGTTTTTACGGCATGGAGAGTTATTTACAGATTTTTATCTTCCATAAGATTGGTTAATATTCAATAAAGAGTTCAGGTCGTAGAGTTTTTACGGCATGGAGAGTTATTTACAGATTGTTATTTTCCATAAGATTGGTTAATATTTAATAAAGACTTCAGGTGGTAGAGTTTTTGCGGCGTGAAGAGTTATTTATAGATTGTTGTTTTCCATAAGAATGGTTAATATTCAATAAATTTTTCAGGTCGCAGAGTTTTACGGCGTGAAGAATTATTTGCAGATTGTTATTTTCCATAAGACTGGTTAATATTCAATAAAAATTTTAGATCTTGGAGTTCCTACGATCTAAGGAATTATTTAAAGTTGCATTTAGCCATTCAAAAGACCTACTAACATAAGAAGATGATGACATAAGGAGTTACACAGTTGCTGCTTCAGGAGAGGAGAAACTTGAACATGGTGCAGTAGGAATAACTGAGAATAGAACAAAAGATTTCATAAGGAACACAAATTCCTACAAGTTATGTCCTAGCTTCACTCTCCTGGCCCTGCGAGGGGGGTTCATCTTCGGTATCATAACCGCCCTCGAGAGCTAGTCCTAACCGGGCAATCACCTCGCGGTACATGGCCTTGGGACAAGGAGTAAACTCAGGAAACCGATCGAGAGGGAGTTTGGGGACGAATTTTTTTGCGGCTAGAAGACCCTTCTTGTAACCGTACTTCGACAAAGGTGCGATAAGTTCCTCAACTATATCTTGAAAAGCGAGGGAAACCTTAAATTCATTGACGGCTTTTTGCTTGAATTCATCGCCGAGTGGGGAGTCCATGAACTCCTCCACGGCCTTTTTCTTTAGCTCGTCGCAGGCTTTAGAACTAAGGAATTCGTTGATGGCCTGGGATCGAGCATCAGCCAGCTGAGACCGTGCCTCGGCCAGTTTAATCTGCAGCTCTCGATTCTCGTCCTCACGCTTGGAAGAGGATTCCCATAGAGAGTCCAACTCAGCAGATTGTTTCTTCATTTTTCGCTCTAAAGCTTCCCGCTTGGCCCACTCGGAAGTGGTAACCTCCCCTAAACGAGCGTCCATCCTCCCGCTCCGGCGAAGTACTTCGTGAAGTTTCGGGATCTGCAAAAAGTTACTGAATGAGAAAAATCAATGGCAGCTAGCTATGGCAGAAGATACTGGAGTCTAGACGATTACCATGCCAATGCTCTCTTGGAGAAATTGTTGAAATGATATGGACTCAAACCTCTCAGAAGAAAGAGCGGCGGAGGTCTCCACAAAACCCAGGGTGTCATTTCCACTTTTCTGTAGAGGGGGATCGGGGATGTGCTCTGCCATGATCTCAACCTCGACCTCCGACGCGGGGATGTTCGTTGTTTCTCGACCCTCCATTTCAGTGGTCGGGGCTGCCAGTGTCTTTTGAGCTCGTTTCAAGAGTGGTGAATCGTCCGGGGTGGCGCTGGAAGATTCTTCCGGAGCCGAATCGGGAAGCTCGAGGACTGGAAGAGTGTCAAGATCTCCTCCGGTAAGATCAACGTCCATGAAGCCGAACCTCCTAAAAACACCTGCGGGATGCACAAGAATTTAATATGAGTACGAGATATTCTATGAAAAGAAACAAGAAATTATACATGTGCGGTCGATGATCCGGGTAGGACTCAGGCCGGCCCAGGATAGCTCGGTCTCTGAAAGGTCAGGGTTGATGAGGATGAAGGTAGCAGAGAGTGTGTTCATGGACTCCCCGATATCAGTCGAAGCCGCATGTCGCAACTTATCCCTGACTGCTTGTTGCGTAAGCCACACGTCAGGGATTCCCCAGGGTCTCCGACGATATAAAAAAGGAATTTCGACTTCCAATCCTGTATCGATGACGGAACTCGAACAATCAGAGGAAGGTTAGTCCTCTTGCTGAAGTAAAACCAATTGGGACGCTGACCGCTGATCTTCAAGCAGTAGAAGCGACGAAACAGTTCGACGCTAGGAATCACCGCTGCGTAACGACACAAGGCCTGGAAACCCACCATTATCCGGATGGGGTTCGAGGTAAGTTGCCCCAACCCAACGCGATAATATAACAGAAGACTCTGGGTAAATGTCGAAAGAGGGAAGCGGAGTCCCGCGACTAATTGATCTATGTACACGCCGATAAATCCTTGGGGTTGCAAACAATACCCTATCGGAAGGTTGTGGAGCCTGGAGTTGGAGCAAAAGGGGAATAACGAACTTCGTACGGAGATGGTGAAGATCCTTGGTCTTCACAGACGACACGATGCGTGCTGCATCGCCATCCTCAACCGGGAAGCCCTTCTTTCTTATTTTTGTTAGAGGGAGGTCATCGTTGTCAGGTTGACCACCGTCGTTTTTCGATGCAATGGTGGAAGACGGAGGTTTGTCTAACAGTGGCAAAAGTAATGTTTGTTGAACAAATTTGGGTGGATTTTTACCTGTTTTAGAGGTCCCGGGAGCTTGGGATAAAGAAGCCATTGTCGATAATCGGTGGAATTGACGGAGAAGGTGGTGAAACAAGAGAGAGGGACTTTTGAAATGAAAATGCAGCGACAAAGGGGGAGATTTTCCGGAATGAATTTCTGAGAAGTTAAGCTAAAGGGAAATTGTGAAAAGGCAAGTAGTTACCAGAATAAGCCAAGATTGAAATTTGAATTAATGGTATTGAGGGAAACAAAACTGCTGGCATTTCAAATTTCGAAAAATATAATGATGGCAGCTGTCATTGGTGAGTGTGCCTGACGTTACGTAACCGCGTGGTTTTCAAGTCAAGGTCGCACGTCAATGAATAACATGCGACTTGGGGGACCAGTTGATATATCCCAATTCCTGTACGCGGATAATTGATCTGAGGCGATAAAGTTCAAAGGTATTTAAAGATTAGAGATAAAGATAAGCATGATCAGATGTACTTAAAAGACTCCTAATATGAGGCTAATGTCCTTGAGATAAGGATAAAGACTATCAGCTCCGGAGAACTGGTTACGTAAGTAAAGGTACACTTATAAATACCATACTACAACCCCATTAGGGGCAAGAAATTCGGGGTATATTCATTACACTTTTTGAATATCAAGCTTCTAACTTAGGCATCGGAGCCTTCCCGGGATAGATCCCGTGGAAGGTCTGACGCAGCGTTCTTGTTTCAGGTGACTTGTTTCGGACGTCGCACATCATTGGACGACTCGGTGGTTCTTTGTTTCATCAGCGCCCTATCCGAGTTAGGGATGATTAGCCAATAAAAAAAGAAAAAAAAGAGCATTATCATTTACAAGGCAGCCAAATCCCGGTATTCCAACTCCTGCATCACTTCAGCTAACTTGCATTTTCTATTGATTTTGTTTGTTTAATGTTGTTGCAAACAACTTTTGTTGGGAACAAGTATAAGGGTTTTAGAACAACTACAATCATATGAACAAATTGATCTAGATCTTATTATATTGCCATTATCCTGCATATTCTGCGTAAGATGATGGAGTCACAACCAAGGTATACCTATCATAAAGAAAACAGTTTTGGACGTGGCATTTTTTTTGTCAAAGAGAATGACTCATGCCTATTTTTGGTTAATTAGCTATGGGATTAACCTCAATGTCATTGATATGTACATTCAGTAAAGGATTGCGTTCATTGGTGTTCTGTTCAGCCTTCCAGAGAACCAGCACCAAGATCGAGCTTCAAGATTTAATCAAACAAATTTCTATACAATGTTTTTAAGCAAGGTTGGGAAAGATGCGAGTCCCACACAAGGATATACTAACAGTTTTGAGGAATACTATGGGAAGATGCATGGGATACTTTTTGACAATCCTCCAAAGGGCCTTTTCCAATGACATTAAATTTTGAAAAAGAGATGATGAAGATTGGGACGAAGGAATGAAAAGTATTATGAGTGGGGATATGTACAATAATAGAAGACAAAAATTTAGGGGAAATCAGTTCATATATGATACATGTTTTATATATCAAACAGACAATTAATAACTGTTTAAATCACAATTCTAATTTTACTAATTGACCGTTAAGATTGTGATTTTAATTTTTTTTTTTACTTTTATTATGAGTTAAAATTGTGATTTATTTCCGTTTATATATAAACTTGCTTCACACGAGACCAACCAATTGATAATAGAATATCATTTTTTTATCTCTTTCCAATCAATTTTTTTCAGATATTGGGATGGCCATAAAAGATAGTAATAAATAATGTTATTTATTTGGGATTGAATTCTATTTGACAATAATTAATTATTGTTCATTTATCATTTAGATTGTCTCTCTTCTGGACTTGTGACCGGACCTGTGGACTTATTGTTGGGAATTAAGCAGGCATAAGCAGCGGAAATTTAAAAATTTAATTCCCTAAGCCAAGATCAGTTTAGAACAACAATCTACTATATGTTTAGAACATACCGTTTTGGTGCGCCTTTCGTTCTGTTGAAGCATCAACAAAACACGAACAATTAGATCGTGTCTCTACGGTATCCACACGAACAGCGTAATCTTCGAACTCGTCTCACGAACCCGGATAGAACTCACAAGAACTTGGGTGCTAGCCCTTTATTCTTGTTAATTAGTTGATTAATTCAACACTTGAATTAATCTTTGAGCAATATAGTAGGGTTTTGATTCTCTAAAACTGAACTGTCTCACAGACCTCTCATCCCTTCACGAAGGGAGACAGTTAAGTTGATATTTATAGGCTTAGGGTTTCATAAAACCTTAACCAAAACAGAATCCTATTCTTAATAGTATTCTGGAATACCTTTATTATTATTTAATTTATTTCCTTAATTAATTAAATAATTAAATAGGAAACCAATTAATAGTCAAATCCTAGGAAATCAATTAAGATATATATCATATATATATATTTATTAATTAATTATGACAAAACCAAAACTTAATCCTAGTCTAACTAGGATAGTTTATTAATTGCTCAAATAAAATTCATCTAATGAATTTAAACGTTCTGAATTACTTACTATTCTAAGTGTGCGACCCTGTAGGTTCCCGTAATGTTGGCAATAATTATAAAATCATATTTCATAATTATAAACAATGAGCGGTATCTAGCAACACATCATTGCTACCCAAATTACGAAGAATTATATGCTTCAAAGCAACCTAAACTGTGACTGATGTTATCATGTTGTAAATTCCTTTTGTTCTCGATATCTAGATTAAACACGAGACATGGACATGTCATTCTCGTATAGTTTAATCTTTATTTCTTGATTCCTGAATTAGCTAATCAAAACAAATGACAAATCATTTGGGCATGACCATGCACTTATTAGCTTAATTCAATCAAGAGGCCATAGATATCATTCCCATGTTATAGGAAGAACAAATCCCATCTTGATCACTCACAACCCACTACATAAATTATTATATATCCAATCACCATCTTTATAATCCCCTTGTTAAAGGCAACGTTTGATGGAGTCAAAATATACAATTCTTTATGTTGGGCACCATGGTGACCTCAAGTCCAAGGAACATTCAACACCATCATCACTACGAAATCATTTATGACTATCATAACATGATCCATGCAATGATTTCATAGCGGGTCGGTCCAGTACATGAATTCTCTAATTTATGCACTTATGTATTGTTCTTATCACATATTAATCAATCACACATTAGTATTACCATATTATTAATGTCCCTATTAATAATACTCGACTAAGGACATTTAAGAATATACATTATATTCTAGGGACATTATTATTACAATAATTCATATAACAATTATAAATAATTGTGACAATAATAAAATGCCTTTAATTAATAGAATATTCATGATAATAAAATGTTAAACAATCATCAATTTTAGGACATTCATTCGAACACTTCTGTTATGGCATTTTATTGAAACTTAAATGTGAAAGCCATATAAATAGGCTTCGTTGATGGCTTGATAGAGTGCAAAAAACAGCACTGTGAAGTGTGAACTAAGCATGAATGCATATATCAAAGCATACCATACACAGTCGATCCTGACATTCCAAGAACTGGGTTCCATAATTAGCACTAAATGATTTTGCTTGACCAACTCCTTTCAGTTTCAGGACCCAAAATTCAAACTACCAAGAGGTAAAGGTAAAAGGATTCTTCTGACTTTCACCTTCCATCACAGCATATGGAAATCATTGAAGAGATTTTATAAAATAAGCTATGAATACATTTCTTGGAATAAACATTTTTCATTCTTAGTTCTACTAAATCAAATCATGTTAAGAAACAAGTTTGGCTGATAAAAATTTTATAATTCTTAGTTCAACTAAGAATCGCCTAGTTTTTTAAAAGAGTTCCAATCTTTCTTTGCTTACCCCAACATGTTGAGAGAATGAGAGTAACAAAGTGTTTTTTTCAGTAACAAAAGAATATGGTCGAACATATATAGTCATGACAGATCAATAAGCTATTTAACATATCATACATTCATTTGACATTTTTAATCTTTTTTTTAAGTAATTTTTATTATAATGCTCAAATTATTACAAATGTGCCCTAAACTATTAGGAACAGACCTATTTATAGGGTAACTTGAGACCATACTCTCTTATTAAGGTCTTGCTTATTCAAGACCGCTACAACTTGCAAGTGCGTTGAAACATTGGAGGTAGACTTTCGAATAATGGAGACGGAAAATGCTTTTATCAGATCCGAATCATGGACCTCGAGCCCCAAACAAAAACCTTATAGAAGTGAATGAAAAGAGTGCATAGACAAAAATATAATTTCAAAAGATAGGGAATTAGAGCTTACCACCTGGAAGGCTGGAAGAAGTTAATCACCAACTCTCATACGTGGTTTTGCTTCCTTATTCCTTCCTCCCTACTGAAGTAGGGAGGTCAGGCCAAACTAAGCTTTCAACATAAATACCTAAGCCCGTATAACATCCAATTTGCTAATTTCACCATATGAGAATGAATTACGTTCTAGATACAACCCATGCGTGTATAATAATATTTCACATGATGGTGCCGGAGGGGATCCCAAACCATTTTAGTCCAAGATTCTGTCATCGATCCCATACTCTTTCATAATCCAAATATCTTTTAAGCCAAACTTTATTTTCGTAAAAATAGCACAACGAAAGAGATCCTCTTAGAACTTGTATACTCCAATGTGACCTGAACTTTTGTAGCAATTCCATTGGTATTTCCATTTCTCCAAATGTTTCACTAGCCAAATCAAAACTTAAAATTTTCTTATCACTTCGCCAGTGCATTTTCCCACTCACAAAAAAACCATTTTCAATTCCTCTAAGAAGCTTTATGCCCTTATATTTACCAATCTTTCTCCAAACATTAGTTTTCGCACTCCAAACCTTAGTCAGGCTCCCAACGTCAACGTCATTCTCTGGATCAGGTCCCTCAACCTTAGTCAGGCGCTGTTCTTTTCGGGTTTCTTTTCTGCGTTTTGTGTTGCCCATTGCGCGAGTGCGTGCAGTGAGATATATAGGTTATGTTTGGATTTAAGGAGAGGGAGCAAACGTTTAAAACTATAATAAGATTATGAAATTTTAGTTTTATTATAATTAGAATTCTACTTATTATTATATTCTATAATTATCTTATTAGAGGAAGTTTTTTCCAAAATAAAATACATTCTAAACAAATATTACCAAAATAACACATCTTTAAATTATATTACTTAAATACTACTTTTTAGCCAGGTAAACCCTAAAATATCCACGGTAAAAGAAAAATTATTACCAGAGTTAAAAGAATTTTAATAGAATAAAAATTATTACTTTGTTATCAAATCCAAATTCTCTTCCTCTATCTTTGTTTCCAATTTCTCAAAAATTCTAATAGAAAGAAAAATCATTACTTTTTCTCAAATCAAGAGCAACAAGTTTTTATCCAAAATTATTGAGTAAAATAAACCAAAATATCTATTATTTTTTAAAAAAAAAAATTGTCAAAGTAAAAAATTTTAAACAGAAACAGATAAATTTTATTTTTAAATAAAACACAAGAGTTTAATTTTATGATAATTTTTCTTTAATTTTATTTTTAAACAAAACGCAAGAGTTAAAAATTATAAATCATTATGGTTCTTTCTACCAATAATTATGGTTTATTTCTATCTTTTACGTTCCTGATTCATTTTATATAGGTCTTAGTTTTTATACTTTTATGTGAAAAACTAATAATATTGTAATAAAATAATGTTTTTTGTGGAATGAGGAAACAATTGAAAAGTATCAAAATCCTCTATACTATTAGTGACAAAAACTTAGAGCCCAAAACAAAATCCCCTTTCCTATTAGTCCCAAAAGCTTTTTGGCAAAACTTTGCCATAACATTAGGAGCCACAAAAGCTTTTTGGCAAAGCATATGCACCATAAGAGGTCGTGTTCGTTTAAACCAAAACCCTATTAATAGGTAATAGCAAGCTTTCCAAAGAATAGAAATTTTAGAAAAAAACTTATATGAAATGAGTTCATAAGACACAGACAATTAATGATTGTTAAAATTTTGATCTTAATTTCGTACCATTTTTATTGTGCGTTGGAATTGTAATTAACGACCTTCTCATTTACAAACCCATTTCAAATAGGTTTTTCTCTAGAAATTTATATCCAAAATCCCAACATGGAAGGACTGAAAAAAACAGTGTCTAAGCTAAAAATCAATACACTAGTGATGATTTTGATTGTATGACCTTGTTAGATATCACCATTTCCGACCTCCCATAGTCAGAAATTTAATGCCAATGAAGAAATGAATAAAGTTTTGTTAGAATGTGAAAAGCATGAAGAATCCTAGAACATTGATGAATAGATTGCCTTGTGTAATGGGTCAAATTCAATATCTAGTGAATTAGTTCCATATTAAAGGGTCAGCGATTAGGCAGAAACCTGAAGATTTAGAGTACTATGTTATTAACAGCTTAACTACCTGAATTTTACTACACATTCTACGGTTTCTATTTTTCAAGTAACAGAAGAAGATGGTTGTCCTAAAACTAAGCATGATATCATATGGAGATATATAATCGTGAACTTGCCATCTACTTGAACCTCTTCTTGCCAGCTGACTACTTCTCGCCTTTGTGCAATTTACCCCTTCGTTGCAAAATCCAGGCTGTATTTCTTCAGTTCCGGAATCTTTTCAAGTGCAACTATTACTGTGACTCGAGAAGGATGTTCGTAGCTGTGTTAACATCATTTCTAGCGTGGATGAGCGCCTGTCTTGCAGAGTTTCTGTCAAAACCCATTGAAACGAGGGTAGCGATGGAATCCTCTGGAGGATCGATGGTGGTGGATGGAAAAGGAGCAGGATTGCTTCCCTAAAGCAAACCAGGAAAAAACAAAGATTACTAAAGGGAACAAAAAGGCATCCAAGCAAATGAATAGATAATTAAAGAACAACACTGAGTCACCATAGTATCCCCATGGAGTTGCTGAAAAGAAGCTTATGGTCGGTTAACATTGAAACATAACAAATGGTTAAATATATTTGGCAAGTTAAATTCAGCCCTTGTAGGTGTAGTAAGAAGTGACTTGTATGTTAAGCGGCAGCTGATTCTATTTACCTCAATTTTGTTTAAAAATCTGTGACTTCCTTAAATACGTGCCTCTAGAACTACATTTAATGGGTACCTTAGAAAAATAACAATATAGTGAATTCAATTTAACAATCACTTACGAACATACCGAAATGCAATAGGAGTCAATTTTCTCAGGGAGGAGGGATTCAAAAGTTGTTGGTCCCAATTCCAAAAACAAAATTAACCCACATATAAAATAAAGCAACTTCTCAAGTAAACAGTAAGAAACTCCACAGAGACAAACAAATCTCAATCAAATTGCAGCCAAGAAAGTTAGAATTCACTGACAAAAAAAAATTGGAAGATCAAGTTAGCAAGCTAAGCATATTACAATCACATACAGCATATCCAAACATCTGAAACAAATTATTTTCTGAATTTGAAAAGAACTGCACCATCAGTCATCTCAAGAGCTGAAATAATAATTTGTAAAAATGTGCAAGATATCACCAAGGGGACACTTGCATACATAACATGTCTCTACATAATTTGTGTGTTTTTGCATTGCAGAAATAAGCTTAAGTTTCATTCCTGTAATAGATAACCAAGAGAAACTGTATCGAGACAGTCTTTTTGCATAGATGTAGTTATGACATAAGGTCATGCGGCCAAGATACCACATGCCTTAAAGTTAATGAAATAAACCAAAAGGTTTTAAGAACCAAAGAAATATACGATCCACGGAGTAGTAAAAAAAAAGGAGAGGAGAATGAAAGAGAGCAGAGACAGAGTATTGGCATAAATGGAGGATGAAACAAAAGCTGAGAAAAGGGAAACAGAAGAAACTCAAAGCAAACATAATCAGGAGATATTATTAGCCATGTGAAACTAAGGATGTATGTTTACTTTTTTAATCTGTAGTTTTTAATAGTCTGTTCCTAATTTCAGCCAATCATTTAAATATTATGCAGGATAAGGTGCAGAAACTAAATAGCTATACTTGCCTCTACTTGGCGACCTGCAAAGGATGTTACATTTCCTGGAGTGCTCCTAGGTGGTGCTGTAGGAGATGCACTCCCCGTAGATGGCCTTGACAGTCGAGAAAAGAGAGAAGCAATAGATTCTGGAAACTGAACAATAGAAAAGTAGGGATGATCAAGCACAGTTTTAAAGCATAAATACATAGACCATCAACATGAACATTACAAAAGCATTCCAGGATGACATTCCATGGTGATGTTAACTTCTATGCATTTGACCGAATTAACCAAACCATTGGCACTCCCTCCAGAACCAAAAGAGAATAGATTGCTAAAAGCATCACTGTATTACATGTTTTACGCGAACCTGAACTCAGAAATCAAGCCAATAAATGGAAATCAATACACATTCCTAAAGAACCTTTGGTTGGTCTTCTTCCTCATTTCTCCACAGTATACCATAAATTTCCACTCAGAAGATAGCGCAATAGTGCAAACAAAGACACATGTCATATGAATAATCTAGGATATTTGCAATCAGAATAACTGATTTCAACAGTGACTAGTAACCTGAAAGCATATCATTCAATTAGGTGAAGCAAGCAGATTTGGATGATAAAGCACATTGGCTTATTGGCTAATTGTCTTACGACTGACCAGCAACTCTCAGAAAATCAGCACTGATTCCCAAAAGAAATTCAAAATTCTAATACAGAAAGTGATAAAACCTTCATCCTGCGTATGCCAAGTACATTCAAACGGTACAAGGAACCAGCAAGAATGCCACAGATCCCTGGTAATAGAGATCTTTTCCATGATGAGAAAAGAAGCTGCCAAACGTAAAATGAATGTCAGTTAGGATAAAGATCATGAACAGGAAGAGGATGTGGATAATATGGAAGGATAAACCAATGAATGTTTCTAATTCAAAGTACATAACACACAATCATTCGGGAAAGAGCAATAATACTTCTGTATATGATCACCTGAAGACCAGCTAGATATATAAAAGTCTTGTCAGAGAACTGAAGGCTAAATACACGGAAGCGTGTTGAGACCGGTATGTCAAGATAGAAAGGAACAAATGAAGCAAATATGAGACCATATGGACCAGATGTGAGAATGTTCAAGGAAGAATCTGCATAAATAAAACAAAGAAAATTAAGTCCTTTTCCATCTATTCAAGCAAAAAAGTATAAACTGACAGATAGTATAACACCCATATACATATAGGTACACAATTATCCATGACTTCAACCTAACACTTTTTGCCTCTAGAACCTCAGGAGTACAAGTAGCTAAAGCATATTTACCCTAAAATCCTACATCCAGATCATCTCATTGTCACTGGTACAATATTACATGTTCAGCTAAGGTCAAGAATTGTCAGACTCACAGAGACGCTTACTGTTTCTGGGGCAGGAACCATTTCTATGTTGGCTATGTTTGGGGCAGTGCCATCGTGAACTGGCATCAGGAAACAAATGGGAAAGATGGCAAGACAGGAAAGGTAGTAGCTTGGCAGCACACCAATTTGGGTATGCGTTTTTGGTGAAACTGGGTACAGGGGCATCACAGGGAAGAATGTAACACACTACACAATGACTGCTGACAACCATGTGATGGTGGTCAGTCATCAGCTAGACAATAGTAGTGTAGAGTGCGTGACTAGAAAATCAATTGACTGAGTGTTGAGGCAATGCCTGGAGTTGCAAGAAGCTCAATGCCATTGCACCTGAAGTGTGTGCCAGGGGCTGAGTGGTCCAGTGACAGTTACCAGCAGCAGGTGCTGGTCGTGGTGTCACAAATGATCAGCAAGATGCATGTTGCTAAGGCATCTCATTGGTGGATTCACCAAGTCTTGGAAAGCTGGTAACAGGCTGAAAGGTGCTAAGCCCATTCATGATTTGGTACTAGATTCCATTTCAGCTCTGAGCTATCTTGACCTCACTAAAATTAAAAATTCAATATTAAATCCAACTTCAAAGAAACCTCTCAGAATTTGAATTCGGATTTGATTAGACTGATGAACAAAGAAATCCTTAACCAAATGAAAAAAAAAAAATCGGGAGCAAAACATAATGCTACCCGTTTCTAAAAGATTCCATATCATATTAAACTCATATTTGCATTGCACAACCAAAGCTCCACAAGACAGTAAGTGCTCTCAGAATCTATACCATTATTACCATGAATCACATCAAGCAGAAGATGCACTGATGCACCTCTCAAATACATATGACAGAATCTCTCTTCTTTGTAACACACGTGAAAGAGGAGAAACTATTTTTGTAAAAACAGAGACCGACCAGAATTGAAAAAGAGAATGCAGTTACTAATGCACCAGAAGAACTAGAACATTCCATAGCTCCTTTCTTTGGAATATTTTTCTACTGCTTGTTTGAAACAAAATAATCTAGATCAGAAAACATTGCACTTCTCTAATCATGGATTTACCATACCATTAATGATCCTTAGTCCAAGGAGCTCAAGCAGCAAAGACATGATTGCAGAGAACAAGAAGAAGACCTGCAAACCAGGAAACTACGTAAGCAGAAGTACAATGTGAACATTCATAACTGTAGGATTAGGCGGAAATACAGTGTGAATAATTGAGCAAGCATTAATTTAAATACCACAGATTTACAGAATATTGTCATATCAGAATCATCATTTAATTTACCAATAAATTTGTCACCAAGCTAACAATTCCATGGTCAGCCAGAAATCTTATTCTTCCTCGAGCAAAAGAGGGGCAAAATTTGGATAAACAAGTAGAGCATGTATCTGACCATGCCCAATTTCAGAAGATAAATTGATATCAATGAGACTTCAGGTCCTTTCAAAGAGAGTGCCAGAGACGGACAATAAAGCAGAAAATCTTCAGAACTCATATATGAACATAAATCACCTCTTTGTGTCTTTAAGAATTAATTATCTAAAAGGTACGCCAAAATGATAAGACATTTCTCATAGACAGAAACTTCTACCTTCCTGTTTCGATAGCACTACTTGGAAAAAATGCTTTCACTAAATAATCTAACTTGTGAATGGATATAGAAGTGGAGGAGAAAACTATTAAATGAGAACTTCACACCAGTGAAGCAACCACCAATAAATCAAAGTTACAAAATAAACTAGTATTCTTTCTTTCCAAAACAAATCAGATAAAACTGCAACCATAAAACAGTGAAAAGGACCATGAAAAATTGTGTCACCAATCTAACGAACCTTTGAAAATGTAGGACAATTATTTATTACTATTAATTTGCATTCATACAAATTATTGGCAGCGGACCAGACAGCATAACACAAATTATAACCAATTAAATCCTTTCGGTATCCTGGTTCAAACAACTTACAGAGTACTTATTAGAACCAATTTGCCTCTCAAATACACGAAAATAATAGAGTAGATATATCCCAAAAATGAGTTCTGGTGTAGATGCAAAGGCGAAAACTGAGACGATCAGCTTCCAAATTTGTAACTTCTTCAAAATGTCCTGCCACAAGGACAAAGAAATCTGTTAAAGATGCAACCTGACTGTAATTCCTAGGATCTCAGGATAGTACGCAAACATTTCTCATGAAGAAAACATATAGAACAGAAAACTATATTCTGAAGTAACTGAGAATAAGAAGTTTTATCGTCTCCTGGTGTGTTAAAAACAAGGATTCATCCTCTCCTTCAACCCTTGGATCAGTAGAAAACCAATTAATTTTGGTGAACATACACATGACAGGGCTTCTCCAACTTTCTAGTCTGCACAACCCTTACTTATTACCTCACTTGCATCTATGTATGTTTTGTGTCCATGTGCATGTCCGTGTGTTAGAGAGAGGGAGGGAGAGAGAGATGGAGAGAGAGAGCAATATGCCTCTATATTGGTCTATTTCCAATTTCCTACCAAAAAATGATTCCCCTATACAGCATAAATCAAGCAACTGAAGCATTTTAATAACTTACAAGCAAGCAAGTTCATCTGCCAAAGTAAGACAAAACAGAAACCAACACCTCCCCAAAGAATGAAAGGAAATTAGAAACCCTCTTTAATTCTCATCCAGCTAGTGCGCTACATAATTCCTCTCATAAGAAATTTTAATACTGAATGTTGAATCTCAACTCTCTAATTGCTAATCAACAAAAATCCTAAGCACAACTTGCAAAGTAAATTACTCTCTACAGGAGAAAAATCCACAAAAGAGACTAATCATCACAACAATTCCCAGAAGTGGCATCAGAACAATCCGTTTTAAGAGACTAATAATCCCATCATTCACATATAACCAATAAGACAGGATGACATACAAAGATCTCCAGTTCACCAGAAAAAAAAAATCCCTTGATTATTCTCTCAATGAAGAAGGTTACTGATAAATGTCTGCAAAATACATCTAGGAATTCATAAGTAATTTGAAAACCAATTGAAAAAAGGTCAGGACGTAACCGATTACAGATTAAGCTTAAACCTTCTTTTCAGATAACATAAGATTTTGATAGAAAATCTTCAACTAACTCCATCCAAGTTACAACTGAAGTTCTCTCATCAAATAAGGTCAACTAATTGATGGCCTATTATGTCATATCTAGAAACTATTTATTGAATTGAGAGAATTTAGGTGGATTAAGGATTACACCTTAGGCTTAAAAACTTCAAATTTTTTGGGCCTTCTCTTCAACAACAACGTCGACAACAACTAAGCTTTTGTCACACTAAGTGTGCTTGGCTATCTGGATCACACTTTTGCCTGTGCTTGGCTTTTTCTTCAGATAACTTAAAATTTCTGATGGCAGACTACACTCATCCTTCTTAGTCCTAACCTTGTTCAATTTTGATTCAAAGATTGATTCTTCTGAACCCAAGAAAGGCTGTATAACTTACAAAAGTTCTCAAGCAATACAAGCCACTAAGATTATGATATCTTCAAGGAGATCAATTTTTCAAGAAGAATTTCTGGAAATTAAATGGTAATGCTCACAGAATGAAAACTAAAAAGCTATATTTAACCTTCTTACGATTAAGAAACGTCCAGAGATTGACAAGGAGTAAATCTTCACTCCAGGCACCAGAAAATTACTCCTACTCTACTCCTAATTCACTGAATTTAATCTGAAAGCGGAAGTTTAGTGCTACTTTATCTACTTACTCCTAGTCTCTTCCTCCTAATTCACTGAATTTAATTAAAAAGAGGAAGTTTAGCACTACTTTATCCATTAAGCTCCAAAAAAAACTTCTCCCATTTTCCACATCTACTTGGACAATCAGTAAAGGACAATGGATTATACAGATGATCAAGTTTGCAAAATGCATTCTTTAAACAAGATTTTCAAAAAAACAGCAAAACCATAGAGCAATTACTTGTAGAATAGCAACCCCCCATCCAAAAACATAAAAAAATAGGCCAAATTTCAAAGTGGGCAGCAGACATACAATAAAATTAAGTGAACCCCACAACAGGAAATCACACAAACACCACAGTTTCACCCCCAAACAACCCCAAATGCTCAATTAAATAACTTTTACTTAAAAAAAAAAAGGAAAACGGAAGAAATGGTATACTTGATAGGACCATCCAAACTTATTAGAACGGCCTTGGATCCCGAAAAGGATGGAGAAAAGGGCACACGCGATCATTAATGTTCTCGTCACTGGTGCATTGTCTGCCATGATCAACACAAAAATTAAATTAGAAATAAAATTACCGTCAACCCATCAAAACAATGGGAAATGGGATCAGAACATACTGAAACCAGATGGGCCGCCGTTCATCTTTGTGAAGTGAAATTCAACGACGACCTCAACTCTCTCACAGAATCGCCAACCTTCTTTGATACTACGATGTGTGTGATTGTGTGAAAGAGAGTGTTCTTATTTGTCTTCTTAATTTTCCTTTTCTTTTTTTTTTTTTTGAAGTTTTTATGCTTCGCCTTTTTCCTACGTGTAGATTCTAGATTTTTTTTTTTTTTAAATGTAGTTTAACTATTTATATTCATACTAAGGTTATTTATTTTTTTATTATTTATTTTTGGAAGTTCAGATATGATTTTTTTTTTTTTTTTGTAAGTTCAGATAGTATGACTTGTATATTAACTAGTGATAATGCCACATTTAATGTTATAGAATTATTTTTTTTAAAAAAAGTTAAAAATTAAATATAATAATTCATTTAGGTAATTAAATATATTGGGAATTTGGGATGAGCATAATAAATGTATAGAGATCATAAATTAGAAACACAATTGTGATAATAGTAGAGAAAACAAGAAGTAATGGAGTGAGATCTTGTCATTTTTTTGAAGTTCACTTTATTCAATAAGTATTACATATGAACTAGTGATAATTAATGGCACATTTTACGTAAAAGAATTATATTTAAAAAAATTAAGAATAAATATAAGATTACAAATTATTCATTTTAGGTAATTATATATATATATATATATATATATTTATTGTGGTGAACATAATAAATGGATAGAGATCATAAACTAGAAACACCATTGTCATAATGGCAGAGAAAACAATAAACAATGAGTTTGGGATCTTCGCATTTTTTGAAGGTCACTTTAATCAATAAGTATATGTTATTTGCATTGCATTAGAATTATATTTTCTCTCTTTTGCATTGGATTAATTTCATTTTGATTTTTTTGTTTCCCAAGCTAAAAAAAGTTATCCATATTTAAAACATTAGGAAATATTGGAGTGGTATTTTTTATGTCTAGCCCTTCAAAGAATAGTATTTAATTAAACATACATGAAACCGTGAAATATGCAAATTAATTTTTTTTTGTTTCCCAATATTAATTAATTATACAAGCCATGGGCATTTATAAGTGGCAAAGGTGCCAAAATGGACACATACCCATTATCATTTTCGATCAAAATACATGTATTGTAGCCCAAAAAAAATGGAGCTTTGTTGATATATATGAGTTTACCTTTTCTTGACATAATTCACTACAATGAACTTTCACAATTAGGATAGGTGTAAAAAATAATAAATAAATGACCAAAATTGGTAAGTTTTTGGATATTGTTATTTTTTTGCCAAAATACGAATATTATAGCTCACAAAAAATAGAGGTTTACTGATAAATATGAGTTTAATTTTTTTTTTTATACAATTCATTAGAATGCATGTTCCCAATTGAGGTAGTGCAAAAAATAGCTGGAAAATGGCCCAAATCGGCACATTTTTGCATATGGTCTTCTTCGACAAAAATACGTGTACTATAGCCCATAAAAAATGGAGGTTCGGTGATAGATATTAGTTTTATTTTTTTAACACAATTCACGAGAATGCACGTTTACAATTGAGATAGTGTAAAAAACAATTTAAAAAAAGGCTAAAATCGGTATGTTTTTTATATTGTCGTTTTCGACCAAAATAAGTGTGCTATAGCCTACAAAAATGGAGGTTTGGTGATAAATATGAGTTTCATTTATTTTGACACCATTCACTAAAATGCACATTCACAATTGAGGTGGATGCAATAAATAATACGAAAATGGTAAAAATCGGCACGTTTTTTGACATTGTTATTTTTTGCCAAAATAGGCGTGTTATAGCCCACAAAAAATAGAGGTTTGGTGATTAATATGAGTTTAACTTTTTTTATACAATTCACTAAAATACATATTCACAAATGAGATGAATATAAAAAGTAATAAAGAAACACCTAAAATCGACACGTTTTTTGATATTGTAGTTTTTTGCCAATATACGTGTGTTATATATTGGTGTGCCTAAAAATTTTAGAGAGAGAATTTCCTCCTCCTTCTCTCTAGCTACCTGAAAAATTTTTAAGGGCCTTTCAGCTTTGCATTACTCTTGTGTAGCATATGTTTGATTTTCACTTAGTAGCTTCAATATATCTTGGACCCTTCAGCTTGGCAATGTCTCAATCGGACTCCAGACTGCCCGATTTTCACTCACAGCTGCATTTTCTTTCACACCCTAACGCAGGCACGCTCTTCAGCATCGCTCCGCCTCATCCGGCTTCTAGACTGGCGTCAGCCCCGGTGTTCTTCAATGGTCTTCATCCCGAGACACCGACGACATCCTCGTGCAGCTTGTTCAGATCTGGGGTTCAGCCAAACTCATCCACTTGCTCAGCTGCTCCGACAGATCTGGCGTCCCCGGTGGTCTTCAGCTGCTCCGAATGCCACTTGCCCAGCTCCGATTGCTCAGATCGGGCTTTCGGCTTCTCCGCCTCCCAGTGGCTGTACAGATCGGGCTCCCGGCACTCCTCTCCCCACTTGCTCAACTCCGATCGTACAAATCGGCCTCTCAGCTACTCACGTGCTCCGGTTGGAAGTCAGCTGGAATGTTAGTCGAACTCATGTGCTGGCGGCTACTCATAGCTGCCACTAAGCTCTGATCGCATCCATTCTGGAGCTGGAATGTCCGACCCCACCGGAGGTAAGTGGTTTGACTGACACTGTAGTGGCTCCTTTGGAGCTGTTGCGATGGTCTTAGCATCTACCTTGAGGGTGGAAGGTTGGTGATTCTGATAACAAGGGACTCCAGCTTTCAGATTTTGTCCTAGCGGTTGATTTGTCACTGCGAATATAGCATTTTAACTCTCCTTCAATTACTACTGAATGTGGACTCTTTCATGGCTATTTCATTTATTTTGTTGGGCATTTCCGTTGAGTTTGGTGACTGAGCTGCGAACATAGGCTTGGTTATACTTGGCTGAAGTTTCAGTCATTTATTTAATTGGACTTTGGTTGTTGCGCGGGTAGTGATGCAAAAGAATCCGGCAGGTGGATGAATTTTGTAAGGCTGTTGTGCAGTGAGTCTTCATCTGCTTTCATGTATTTTGTAAGCCTGCTTTCATGTGTTTTCAACTCCCTAGTGCAAGCTGTCGTCTAGTTTTGTCCACAACTGGGACATCTCTCTCTTAAGAAGGTCCAGCTGAGTAACGCCGCTGAAATCTGCTCCATATCTGAAAGGCATTCCAAAAGCAAATGGGCGCTTTTAAGATAGCAAAGGTGTCTCCATCCGGAAGAAAAGCTTCTCCAAGTTTCCTTGTTGTTTCTCTGCCCTTATGGTAACATTTTCAAGTCCACTGAGATTCTTTCAGTGCAATCTCATTTACTCATATCGGGCCAGAAGGGCCCTGAATCAATTGCGGCAGAAAGCTTACATTTATTATGACCAATTGCTCTGAATTATATCTTGGAAGAAATTTGGAGGACCTTCGGATGGTAGAATAACCCATAGAAACACCGGAGATAACTGATTTTTTGATGGGTGATTTACATCGATTTGTTTAACTGGAAGCTTAGCTTGCTTTGTGAATGGTTTTGATTTGGAGTTCCTCTGGTCTGGATGGTAATCACATGCTCTTGATATCTCCCATTTTTCTCAAAGTTGAATTGCACCCTGTTGCTTGGCGGTGATGATAGCATAGCTCAGGTATACCTTGTGGCCCCTAGTTGCCGGAGTTAGACCAGCTTGGCCTTTTTTATCTGATTTCTTTTTTTGATAGTGTGGGGCTGTTGTGGTTGGTTGTTGGATATCTTTTGGAATACATGACAGCCTTCACATGAATGAAAGTACGCCGTTTAGATGCTTATTGCACATATTTGATTGAGGCTATACATTTGCTGGTAATGGAGATTCTTGTTCGGATCTCTACAAATTAGTGATCAAGTACTCGTTTTGCCAATGTTTCCTGGTTCAATTGTGTGTTTGTGCATATACTTAGATTCATGTATTTACATTGTCATTAAGCCCTGTCTTTGGCGATATTTGGGGGAAGAATTCTACTACTTTGGTAGCTTCCAAAGCAGTTGTTCTCTTCCCCAAACACATTATCAAGGGTCTTGGTATTGTATTGGTTTTGATATACATGTAATCGAATAGGACTATAAAGTTACTGCATTTACTTCAAATCACATGTAATGGAGTAGTACTCCAATTCTAGTGCTTTCACTGTTGTAACGGTGTGTTCGGGTATATCCGGCACCGTATTTTGCCCATTTATATATATATATATATATTTTCGGTAAAAAAAAAACGTGTGTTATATATAGCCCATAAAAAATAAAGGTTTACTGATAAATATGAGTTTCATTTATTTTGACACTGTTCACTGAAATGCACATTTACAATTGAGGTGGGTGCAAAAAGTAGCACAAAAATTGAAAAAATCGGTACATTTTTAGATATTGTCATTTTTTACCAAAATATGTGTGCTAGGGTGGGTACATTACCCAATGGGATGTTGAGGGATGGAATATTAGTGCTCTATTGTTGGGGTTTTGTGGTGTGGTGATTGAAGATTTGCGTGATACCAGCTCGAATTATGCAATTCTGAAAGGCAGCCCGACCAAGCAAAGAATGCAATATGGAAATCGGTATTGATTGTGGTTAGTGGGATTAGAATAAGGTACTTTGGGGGACATTGAAAGAGGCATGGTTATGCATGGAAAAATGGTGAACGGATGCTACTACCCCAATGAAATAGGCTGCAATGGACTTTGATAACTTGGGAAGCGGCCAAGAATGTGAATAACTAGGTGCGGAAATTGCATAATCAAGAAGGGACAATGGTTTTGGAGAAATGGAACCTTTTGGTCAATACTAACAGTAAGCTCATGATACTAACCCCTCACTTAGTTTTAGGTTAGTCATATATACAACATAGAACATCTTGAATGGAAATTAGAAAGCTTTACTCTACTTGAGCTAGAGTTTAGATCAAGTAGAAGTTTTCTTAATTCCCATCTTTACACTTACTTGACAATCATGTACTGGAGTAGTGCTCCATGTTTACTGCTTTCTATTTTGTATCGATGCTTTGGGGAATGTCCAGCTTCGTTTTTGTCCACCATGTATATAAGGTTTCAAAAAAAAAGGTGTGCTATAGCCCACAAAAAATAGAGTTTTGGTGATTAATATGAATTTCACTTTTTTTTACACAATTCACTAGAATACATATTCACAAATGAGATGAGTATTAAAATTTAAAAAAAAGCTAAAATCAACATATTTTTTATATGGTCATTTTCAGCCAAAATAGGTGTGCTATAGTCTACAAAAAATGGAGGATTGGTGAAAAATATGAGTTTCACATTTTTTTACATTGTTCGCTAGAATACTCTCACAATTGAGGTGGGTGCAAAAATTAACACGAAAATAATCCAAACCTGTACATTTTTGGACATTGTCATTTTTGGCCAAAATAAGTGAGTTGTAGATCACAAAAAATGGAGGTTTGGTAGTAAATATGATTTTTAAATTTTTTACACAATTCACTATATGCACATTCAAAAATGACATGAGTGTTAAAAACAATAAAGAAATGGCTAAAATTGGCACGTATTTTTATATTGTCATTTTCGGCTAAAATACATGTGCAATAGTCCACAAAATATGGAGGTTTAGTGATAATTATGAGTTTCACTTTTTTTACATAATTCAATAGAATGCACGTTTACAATTAAGATGGGTAGAAAAAACAGTACATAAACGGCCAAAATTAGCATGTTTTTGGATATTGTCATTTTCTCTCTTTTGCATTGGATTAATTTCATTTTGATTCTTTTGTCTCCAAAGCTAAAAAAAAGTTATCCATATTTAAAGAAGTAATATTAATTAATTATACAAGCCATGGGGGTATTTAGAAGTAGCAAATGACAGACCAAACTATTACTAATTTGGGTGTAGATTCAAACAAATTGAATTTGGATATCTAATAATATTTAGAGTTAATTGTAAAAACAAATACCCTTAAACTATAGCTTGATTGCAAAATACCTCATAAACATTTAATTTATCACTTTACTGCCCTCAAGATTTAAGTTTTTGCAATGTAATATATTTTCTAATGTGGAGACAATTTTATCTTGTTAAATATCTTTTGCAATGTAATATATTTTTTAATGTGGAAATAATTTTATCCTTGTTAAATACGTTGGACTTTTCGATATATAAAAAAAGTATTTTATTCCAAAAAGATAAAAATGTATTGTATTCCAAAAAAAATACTTTAGAGATAAAAATTTAGAGAGAAAAATAGTTTTGGCCATTAATAATTCGATTTAGTCAAATTGAGTAATCTTATGAAAAATAAAAATTGAGCCATATCGAGTCATCTTATGAAAAATTAAAGACAACCAAATATGAAAAAATAGAGACAACCAAATAAAGGTATTTAGGCAACCAAATATGAAAAAATAGAGACAACAAAATAAAGGTATTTAGGCAACAAATATGTATAAGGGTTAATTCTATCTTTTCATTATGTAATTTCTATTAAAATGTAGAACATTGTGATAAGGGTTGAATTGTACTAGGACTCTTCTTGTACAAATTCTATCTGAACCCGAGTTCTTCGGGATAGGTCTACTGACGAATTGAGGAATTCCAATCCTACTAGAACTCTACCAGGTACGACTCTATAAAAGTAACCTTATTATCACTAGGTAAAGGGTTACGCTCTCATTACTTACTTTTACTTTATGCTTATTACTCAGAACATAGATTGACTTAAGCATCGGAGTATACTCCCCGGTACAGCCCAGGAAGTATTTCTGACGTATTCGTGTTGCAGGTCTCCTAGGTTTTCGGTGACAAAGTTAGCCGCACGTGACCTCGAGAGGGCCTCACGGGCCTCACAACACTTGGTGATTTCGGACATCATCAATTTGGCACCGTCTGTGGGAAATCGACACAAAAAGTTGATGATTTCTACCAATTCACAAAACTGAGCAAAGTCTGGGCAACTGTTCCTAGGTTGACGATGATTGTGCAAAACTCTAAACCTGAAATTGATATTCGTCCAAAAAAAATAGGATTTGACGAATCCTATTCCATGGACCTGTTGATATGTTGTAAAGATGAAGTGTGCCAATCTCACTAGTTAAATGAGTTAGACGCAAAAGGGATCCCTCAAGAAATTTGTGGATGCAATTTGGTGGTTGGAAGGATTACCATCGAGCTGGAGAACATATTTCCAGTTTGGTAATTCCAATTGTGGCATTCATCGTTTTCTCTATATTAAGGAAAATCATGGAACCTTAGTGAATATTCAATTTTTAAGCAATATAAATTAGTTGCGTCTTGAGTTTGCCAATGAAGAAGTTCTGGGAGGATATTCATAATCCATAAAATCACCAAAATGCTAGACTTCTACCATAAAAAAATGATTATGAGCCTTTGGAATCCGAGGAAGAGGATTATTCACCGCTGCCTTTTCAAAAGGAAAAATGGCATATTGAGACAACCACTAAGAAGAAACTGCAAATCTGTAGTCCAAAAGCATTGATGAAGCCACATGTACCAAGGTTTAACATTGCCGAAAAATGGAATAAACGAGGAAAACAGAGATAGATAAGCTGAATTGTGCATAAATGGAGCATTACGCATAAGGAGCATTTTTTCTGTATAGGGATCCGAAATATATAATTCATTTGATCACCAGAAAAGAGAGACAGATGAAGCATCAAAGACATACTTCAGGGAGATAAAACGAAGGTTAACTTCAGAAGTGATCTTGTCAATTCTTTTCGGTATATAATCCCTCGGTTTCATCAGCATTTCGAAAAAAAAACGAATTTATAAGAGGTGGGAATTGGTTTCCCTTTGTTCATATTGTTGATTATTCATTCATTCATTAAGATTACATGGAAATATGTTGTAACTTGAGAAGGGAAGAAATAACAGAAAGTGGCTAGGGACAGTGAGGAAATACAAAAGAATGTACAAGCACTTCCGGGCCGGCGTTGGTGGAATGTTGATTCCAATCCCTTTTCTTGTCTCCCTGATAAGCACATAAATGTTCAGTTTATTACCTTTGCTTTGATGTGCTTTGTAGGGTGAAACATGTACTTAATGGTGTGAATATGTGCAGATTTGGAAGCTTGTAGAATTGGATCGTGATGGAAGGAAAGTGACGGATTTGAAGAGAATTCTAGAAGATCAAAGACTTGGAGATAAAGTTGGAGAGATTTGGCAAGAGGAGCTTTGGCACTTGCCAAAGTGGTTGGTACGTCGTTTAGTACCAAATTAATTCCTACTTCAAATAATACAATTAGCACGTGGAAGTAGGGTCGATCCCTCGAGGAACGGGTACACAATTAATTTTAGTTAATTCTAAAGTGTAACAATTCAATTTTAATGTGTCAAATTAATTAAACTTAACAATTAATTAATCAAATTAGCCAAAGAAAATCACAAAGATTATAATCTATCAAATAAGTAAAATCCGGCAATTAATAAATCCATACTAATTAATTTTAGATCGATCATAGACTCACAAATAAATTAACTTGTTCAAACCAATTGGTTATAAATTACCGAGAATCAGCTCTGACATAATCCAATTTTTCCTTAATAATAGATAATTAACAAGAATCAGCTATAAATTAATTACCCCTAATTAAATCTTAATTTAGCTGGAATCAGCCAACACTAAATTTAAAGATTTAATTGCATTAGTAATTAGAAAAACCCAATTTTAGCAAATTACAATCATCAACAGTATGTCATAATTTACTAACCTTTAATTCCCTCCTACGTGATGGTAGTTTTACTACTTAATTAATTACCCAATTAATTACAGATAATTAATAGGAAATTAATTTAGCATTGCATTGATTAAAATAATGTGATCAAGATTAAATTAATCGCAACATTAACATTAAACACAGGGAATTTCTAGAATTCGATCAAGTTAATTTAATAAGCACATTTAGGTCTCACGATCATATTTTAATTAGTACTTCATTATTAATGCCGGAAAATTAAATTAAGCTACACACATAATTAAAATAACACTTAAACTAATTAATGAATAAAAATTAATACTAAAAGATAAAGGTAAAAGAAAGCTTATTGGTATTCTGGTGATAACCACAATGAAGTAACTGGAAGCTGGTTGAACTCTGAGCTGGACTTCAACTTTGCCACTGTTAATCCACGAATGATTGCTCCTGAACTGGATTGGTATTTTATTTGATAGGATATACTTAACTAAGAAAATGATTTATACTAAAAGAAAGATTCTTAATTTAATCTGGAAACCAACTTAACAGGTTAGAAAATTCCTACAGTAACGAAAATAAAATGAATGAACATTATCTATTTAGGAATTTGTCTTAACTCAGAATTCTTAAAATTTATCAAAATGAAGAACTTTTCATGATATCAAAATTCTAGGTACTGGACAAAAATCCGATGGTATTAATCCAATTCATTTAAAATCACAAATTCAGCCTAACCAATTAATTGACATACTGCACTTCAATCAAAGATTTTAATAACAAATAAACTTGAATGACTGAATCCGTGAAAATAAAAACTTCAATTACGCAAGGCTAAAATAAATTTAAAGTAGAATTAAACTCAAAATTCAATGGATGTAAACTGGATTACTTCAAAATTAATGGATAAGAATTCTACTTAATTCAATTACTGAATTAAAAAGACTTCAAAACATAAAAACTTCAAACTTAAATTTGAAATAAATTAAATACTAACAACTAAACTTGAAATAAAACTGACAGAATTCTAAAGATGGAATCGGGATTGGGTAAATTTCAAACTAATCTATCCCTTCTATTTATAGGCAAAAACACAAACCAAAAATCCTAAAAATCTTCAATCGTATTCCTGCTTAAATCACAAAATCAAATCGTCCAATATTTCAGGGAACAAATTTGATAATCCCTGAAAAGCTTCAACGTATTCAACAACTTCTTGACTTTGACATATTCTCATCCTTATCAGCACCCTTTTTTTTCACGTTTCCAAGATTTACTTCAGTAAATACTTTACTTCACAATCTCCATAAATCCTGCACAGAATACACACATTATTGCTAATAAAACAACTTAAAATACTAAATAATAAAACCTAAAAATGATATTTATCAACTTCCCCACACTAGAACTATGCTTGTCCTCAAGCTTATTCAAAACACTTATTCACAAGAAATCCAAAATTAAATATTTCACATTCAAATCGAGTTCTTCCTTCATTCCACAATTCCAATCCTTGTATTAAAGACACAAAATATCCTTTTCTTCAAAATTAAAAAGTACAAGAATGAATACTCTCAAAAATATCAGTGAAGCTTCAACTAAGCACTCAAAATCTCTCATTTAGGTAATCCACTCAAACAGAATTGTACAAGACTTCTTACCATAATTTTGTAAATATGTCACATTTCACCCATATCTTGCCAAAACCAAATACATGAATCAAAAGGACTTTTATTGGTTGTATTGGGGCTAGGGTAAAGAAGGTAGGATAAACAAAAGAATAATGAAATGGATAAAAATCTACTCAAGGTGCTTTCAATCACAACTAAGCAAATAATCCCCACACTAGGTCTTTTGCATCAATTTCAAACAAGCAAATATATTTCTTTTTTCTCCTCTTTTTCAATTTTCTTGTCCTGTTCTTGTTTGATCAAACAGAACCCTCTTTTTTTTCATTTTTTTTTTAACTTCTTTTTTTTTCTTTTTATCAAAAGAACACTTAGTTCTTCACCCTTTCAAATTGAATTTGCTTTCTTCAACCTAAGAGGATTATTTCAAACATTATTCATTTTGTTATAAGCACCTTGAAGAAAAAGGAAAATAGAAAGTTAAAAGGTTGAAGTGTATTTTAAATGGGTTACATATCAAAGAAAGAGTTTCAGGCTTCAAAAGGGTTAACTAAAGATTTATTGTAAGGTAGGAAAGAAACTAAAGCCAAACTTGGTTAACCTAAATGCCTTTATCATTTTCATGTAATAATAATTCCAACATCAATGGTTCCATGTGCACAACAATGCAAAATTTGTAAGATCATCAATGTACATTCTTTTCACTCAACAAGAAGAAAAAAAAAATCATTCAAGCATCAAAAAGTGGTTTTGCATGCTTAGGCTCAATCCTCACTTTAGGTAGGTAAGTAAAATTCATTCTTGCATTTTATCATTTTTTGAAACATACAAGGATATATTTGAACTCCAAATACAAGGATTCCACCAACTTCCAAACCATACTCGATTATCATGATTAATATTTAAAACCAGATTCTTGTCACAACACATAAATAAATAAAGAATTTTTTAAACACTTTAACAAAACACAACAAAACACATATAATCCACCTCCCCACACTTAAACTTTGCTTGGCCCAAGCAAAAGTATAAGCTGGACAAGGCTTCAACAAATTACCCAACCGAACGAAATTAAAACTAAAACAGAAAATTAAAAAGTGCAAAGAATGTAGAACTACTGCCCTGAATTATTCCAAGGTTCTTGAGCATCCTTCCTCTTCAAAATTGCCAAAAGCGATTTGTTGAGACGTGCAACTTCAACTGTCATAAGTCCCATATCTTGTTTCACTTCTTCCTTCAATTTCTTCACTTCATTTTTCAAAAGAATCACTTCTTCTCGCAAAATTAGGGAACCTGCATTTGAATGATTGCTCGAAGGAATTTCCTCCGGCTCACAGAACTTAATTCGCCCATAAGTATCCACAAAAACAACATTCTTATCTTTTAACAACTTCAGATCAATGTGTTCAGAACGATTAAGAAATTGTGCATTCGAAAGATTAACAAACTTCTCTTTGTGCAAAAACAAAGTAATGAAATTACCCAGAGCCAAGTGTCGATTAGTATGAGTAGCAATCTGTCCCCATTGATAACCAATCCAAAAACCCAAATTAATTTTTTTATTATTACGCATAGCCCATAAGATATACAGTTCATTCGTACGTACCACATTTGGATTACCCTTCCTTCCAAATAAATTATATGCCAGAAAAGTCTGACACAGGAGTAAAGCACGATCCTTAATAAAATGGACTTTTGATCTAGAAGGTTCATAAAGATCAGAATCATTAGGGGCTATTTCACTCCAAAAAGCTTCAAAATCTACTCCTCTAGGAAGGCCATAATCAGCAGATAAATAAGCATCACTGGTTTTCTTTTGACTGCTAATTATGCCTAATTCCCTATTGACATCGGTTATGGACCAATTATATTCCTTGTTAAACAATCGGAATGCAAAGACCTTTTTGAAAACAGAATTTCCAGTTTCAAATGAACACTTAAAAGTTGCAAAGAATTTCCTCAACTCAATAGGATACAGGATTTTAACATCTAATTGCAGGAACCATGACCAACCCACAGCATTAAAATAATCACGAATTTCCTTCTCAAGCTTTAAACATGCTAGGCTTTGAAAATTAAAATACTTTGGGCTGGAAATATTTCGATTCAATTGTTTAATGTACCTGTTTTTCTCCTCCATATTTCTGAACTTGATTGTTGCTGGGATTTGGACGCTTTGGTTGCCCATTCTATCTGCGTCTTTTTCTTCATCAGATGATATTGTGACTGGTGACTTTTTTCTCTTCTTCTCCATTTTGGTCTTTGGAGATGATGTAGTAGTTGAAGAAAGCCTCTTAGAGCGTCTAGAAGGAACTTGGGCTTGTTGAATGTTTTCAGAATAAAAATTGGGTTTTGAAAGTTCATCTGACAGAGACTGTAATTTCGATTTTTTTCTTCGTGAAGACAAAACAGGTGAATCAATTTCAGAAGTCTGATTGGTATCCTTTGGTCGTGAATCCTCCAAACGAATTGCTGCCCTTCTCGCGGAACTCCGTTGTGATGAAACCCACTTAAAAACAGATTTTCTCAATCTCTTTTTTGTGGGTATTGGCAAGGTTTTTGGCTGAATTGGAGGTTGATAAACCACCATATCCCAAATTCCTCCATCTTGTTCTTTGGTGGTCAAAAACCCTTCAATGTTTTTATCATCGTTGCCTTCCCCAAAACCTTGTTCTTCCATTAATGGTGCTTGAAGTGGGTCTTCAACTTCTTGATTATTCTTTGGTGAGGAGGGTGGAGATGGTGTTGGTGATGATGTATAATCAACCAAAGATGTTGACGGGTTCCTTGCATTTTGTTGGATTTGGACCATAGTTGATCTTGGAGAGTAAAGTTACCAATTTTGATTATGGAGAGAAAAGAAAATTTCAGCAACTTTGATGGAGAAGAAGGCTGCCCGTCTGTGGTCTACAAGAAGAGAAAACAAGGGTTAAACATTTAGTCAAAGTCAAAGAAGACTATTTTGACTAAAAATCTAACAACCTAACTAAAATCAGATTTTTATCAAATAAAATCCAACCAAATTGTGGGTCCTTTATAAAAACAACTGTAGTAAATTTAGTCCAGATTTTTTTCGTTTTTTTTTTTCCGTTTTTTTTTTTTTTTTTTAATATGAAAAAGAAATTTTTATTCTCATCCTCTATTCTTGCCACTTTGTCTTTTCTTCAAACCTACAAGACAAAAATTAAAAAAAAAATTAAATTCATATGAAAGACAAATTAAAAAAAAAATAAAATTATTGGGTTACCTCCCAATTAGTGCCTTCATTTAAAGTCTTTGGCTAGACAAAGAAATTTGTGGCTATTAAAAATATTTTGGCAATGCCAAATTAAGCTCTTCCACAGTACTAACCTGAACATTCTCATAAAAAGGTTTCAACCTTTGTCCATTTACTTTAAAAATCTTCCCTGATTCCAAGCCTTTAATTTCCACAGTTCCGTTAGGGCAAACAGAGACTATCTCAAAGGGTCCAATCCATTTAGATTTTAATTTACCTCCCATCAATCTTAATTTAGACTGAAAAAGTAGTACTTTATGCCCTATTTGAAACTGTTTCTTTCTTATCACTCTATCATGCAACATTTTAGTTTTTTCTTTGTACCACAAAGCATTATCATAAGATTCTAGTCTCAATTCCTCTAACTCTTGAAGTTGTAATTTCCTCTCTTCCCCACACTTAAATGTGTCCATATTAATTTGTTTAATAGCCCAGTATGCTTTATGTTCAATTTCTACTGGAAGATGACACAGTTTACCAAATATGAGCCGGTATGGGGACATCCCGATCGGAGTTTTGAAAGCTGTTCTGTACGCCCACAAAGCGTCATCCAATCGCATACTCCAATCTTTTCGAGAGGTATTAACGGTTTTCTCCAAAATTTGCTTAATCTCACGATTGGAGACTTCCGCTTGGCCATTTGATTGTGGATTGTATGGTGTGGCCAAACGGTGGTGTATTCCGTATTTCTTCATTAAAGCTTCGATCGTGCGATTGCAAAAATGAGTTCCCTGATCACTTATGATAGCTCGTGGTACTCCAAATCTGCTAAAAATGTTAGATTTCAAAAACCCTGCAACAACCTTAGAATCATTAGTCCTGGTGGCTTTGGCTTCCACCCATTTTGATACATAATCCACAGCTAGTAAAATATACAAGTTGCCAAATGAACTAGGAAATGGTCCCATAAAATCCATACCCCATACATCAAAAATTTCACACACAATTATTGGCATTTGGGGCATTTCATCTTTGTTTGTTATATTTCCCATTTTTTGACATTTCTCGCAACTTTTACAAAACAAATACGCATCTCTAAATAGTGTACTCCAAAAGAAACCACTATCTAGTATTTTTCTAGCTGTTCGTTTTGGACCAAAATGTCCACCACATGCATACATATGACAATGATTCAAAATTTCATTAATTTCACTTTCCGGAATGCACCTTCTAATTATTTGATCTGAGCCAATTTTCCACAAATAAGGTTCATCCCACAAAAAATATTTTGAATCATTTCTAATTTTCATTCGTTGTGCATGTGATAGTCCTTTTGGAAATGCTTTACTCACCAAATAATTTACCATGTCCGCATACCAAGGTTCCTTACCAATCTTACCAGTAATGGTCAAAAGATGCTCATCTGGAAAGGTCTCTTGTATGGCCAAACGGTCTTCTTCTCGAACCAATCTACTTAAATGATCCGCCACATTGTTTTCTGCTCCTTTTTTATCTTTAATCTCCCAGTCAAATTCCTGTAAGAGCAAAATCCACCTAATTAGTCGGGGTTTTGATTCTTTCTTTTGTAACAAATACTTCAAAGCTGCATGGTCAGTATAAACAATAATTTTAGAGCCAAGTAAATATGATCTAAATTTCTCAAATGTAAATACTATAGCTAATAATTCTTTTTCGGTTGTAGTATAATTGCATTGAGTCTGATTTAGAGTCTTTGATGCATAATAAATCACATGGCTTTCTTTTCCATCTTTTTGGCCAAGCACAGCTCCTACGGCATAATCGCTTGCATCACACATTAGCTCAAATGGTAATTCCCAACGGGGTGGTTGAACGATAGGGGCTGTTACCAATTTCTCCTTCAAGGTATCAAAAGCTAATTTCCTCTCATCTGTTAGATCAAACGAAACATCATTCTGCAATAATTGTGTCAGGGGTTGTGCTATTTTTGCAAAATCCTTGATGAATCTTCTGTAAAATCCTGCATGTCCCAAAAAACCACGAATTTCTCTAACGTTAGATGGATAAGGTAATTGAGAAATTAAATCAATCTTAGCTTTATCAACTTGAAGTTCTTTTTCAGAAACTACATGTCCAAGTACAATTCCTTCTCTAACCATAAAGTGGCATTTTTCATAATTTAAAACCAAATCTTTTTCAACACATCGATGCAACACTTTATCAAGATTTTCAAGGCAGTCATCAAAGGAATTCCCATATACAGTAAAGTCATCCATGAAAATTTCGATGCAATGTTCTATTAAATCAGAAAATATACTCATCATGCATCGCTGAAAAGTTCCTGGAGCATTACACAAACCAAAAGGCATGCGTCTATATGCAAACGTTCCAAATGGGCAAGTAAAAGTTGTTTTTTCCTGATCTTCTTGTGCTACAAAAATCTGAAAATAACCGCTATATCCATCAAGAAAACAGAAAAATAACTTACCCGCCAGTCTTTCAAGCATTTGATCTAGGAAAGGCAAAGGAAAATGATATTTCCTTGTAGCAGAATTTAATTTCCTAAAATCAATACACATTCGCCATCCGGTTTGGAGACGCACAGGAAACAATTCATTTTTTTCATTTCTTACCAATTCAAATCCAGATTTTTTTGGTACCACATGTACTGGACTAACCCATTTGCTATCAGAAATAGGAAATATTATCCCCAATTCAAGAAGTTTTAATATTTCTTTAAGCACCACTTCTTTCATATTTGGATTTAATTTCCTTTGTGGATCCCTCACCGGTTTAGAATCTGGTTCAAGAAAAATTCTATGCATGCAAACACTTGGACTTATTCCTTTTATATCTGCCAAAGTCCACCCTATTGCCGCTTTATATTTTCTCAAAAGTCTAATCAATCTATCTTCTTGACTCTGACTGAGATTTTTATTAATAATAACAGGCAATGTTTCTTTTTCACCTAAAAACACATATTTCAAATGTTCAGGTAAAACCTTCAATTCCAATTCGGGTGCCTGCAAAAGTAAAATAGCAACTATATGTCCTAAGGCAAGATTGCGTTTCTCAACCCTTACTACCCTCTTCTATACATATGCAATCCAATAAGGCAAGTTCAATTTAATTCTATTTTTCATGGCCCACAAAATAGTTAGTTCAAGAGAAGATATACAGTAGCATGTTCATTAGGAGGCTATGAAACGATGGCATAAATTCAAGGTTGGGTCACCAATTAAATGGCCCTTACACCTAAAAAGGACATAGGGCTCAACATCCGAATGAGCAATTTCTTTCCAGAAAGCATTAAAAGGCACATCACTGAGGAATCCTGATCTAGCAGTCAAATACACATTCGCGTTGGCATCCTCGGGATTCACAACGCCTAATTGTAAAGCCAATTCATGCAGAGACAAGGAGTAGGGCTCATTCAAGAGCCAAAATTTAATTTTTCGAGTAGTTAGTGACGAGGAAGCAGTCAAAGAGCAAGAATATGAAGCATAAAATTCAAGCAAAACTGAACGAGCATTTTAAAAACCGGAAAATCCAGCAACCATAACTTCCCAATATTCTCAAAATAAGCACGAATTTGATTTTTAATATTCAACACAACAAGGCTTTGAAAATCAAATTTCTTATAATTAATAATGGAATGGTTTAGGACTACCTCATGTCGGCGAATCATTGATTGCTTCGCAAAATGCATGAAGTCTGGGTAGATAGCTTCTCCGGCATTAGGATCGGTGGTTGTTGAAGTGGCCGAAGCTTTCCCTTTTTCAGCAGCAGTAGCACAGTGCGAAGAGGACGGTGGTGATTGTGGGACCGAATTGTTGTGTCTTTGAGCAGCCAACCGATGTGATTGATGATGACCGGTGGTTGTTGGTGCGAAGGTAACATGTATCGGTGATCTCTCGATGTCAGATATTGAGATGTGGGTCAGTGACTCAGGTGCCGTGGCTTCGTCGAACTCGCTCTTGAAATTGCACTCGGACAAGGTATTGCTAACTGCTAGAGTCGCGTGCTTAATGACCGTTTGTTTGCGGCGTTTGGAAGGTGGCGGCTCTGGAGAAGGAGTCTCATCTACCTGCATGGACTATGTGGTCAGTAAGGAGTTCTCCGGTAAAGTTGGAGGTTCCAGCGGTAGTGGTGAAGCAAACTTTATATTCACCATTATGGTGGGCCGTCGGCGGGATTGGAAGGGAGGAGGTTGTTGACGGTGACAGGATAGAGGAAGTAAGGTGGCGGCTGCTAGGGCTTGTTGAAGAAGACAAATTGAGGCAGTAATTGTTGGGGCTACTTTTGACTTGTGAAATAGAAAATTGTGGGCGTCTTATTATAATAGTAGTCAAGCTATTGGCCTCAATCCTTTTTAAAAGGTTATTCCTCTTTCATCATTTTTGTCCACCCACTACTTTACTGCAACTCAATCTTCTCCACGCACTTGACCATGATTGTACAAAAAATCTGGAACAAGAAGGAACTTTATTAACTGATAATAAAAATAAATAAATAAGTCAAAATTTAAAATTGGGTTGCCTCCCAATAAGCGCGCCATTATTTAATGTCTTAGACTAGACAAACCTTGTCAACTCAAGGTATGAATGGAAAAAGCCGCAACTCTTCCACCACATCTACTGGTATAGCTTCAAAAAATGATTTAAGCCTTCGCCCATTAACCTTAAAAACTTTCCTAGTGTCAATTCCTTTGATTTCTAATGTTCCGTTTGGGCAAACAACGACCACCACAAACGGTTCAATCCACTTGGATTTTAGTTTTCCGCCCATAAGACGTAGCTTAGACTGGAAAAGAAGAACTTTGTGACCAACATGGAATTCTCTATTCTTTAAGAGACGATCGTGGTTCAATTTGATTCGATCTTTATACCACATAGCATGATTATATGCTTCCAAGCGGATTTCCTCTAATTCTTTCAACTGAAGTTTCCTATCATCCCCACACTTAGTATCATCCATATTCAGCTATTTAATGGCCCAATATACCTTGTGCTCCACTTGTACTGGAAGGTGCTATAGTTTCTCGAAAATAAGGCAATAGGGTGACATACAAATCGGAGTCTTGAAGGCTGTTCTATATACCCATAAGGCATCATCTAGGCGAAGACTCCAATTTTTTTTAGAGGTATTTACTGTCTTTTCCAGAATTTGTTTGATTTCCCGATTAGAAACCTCTGCTTGGCCATTAGCTTGAGGATGATAAGGAGTGGTAAGCTGTTGATGCACACTATACTTTTTATTCTATTTATGTGAATCTGAGTGCCACTTGGCCGAATGATTGTGCTTCAACTTTGATTGATGTTCCATTTTTACGTTCGGCTGGCTTACTTGTTGAGGATAGTCAGGGTATATTACATTTTAGTGAGCCGAGGGATCCTTCTTCGCGCAATCTCCCTTTTACGTGTGTTACGGCACTTAGGCAAGATGTACGAGATTTGCGTATACTTATTTCGGCAATTGCAGCAGGATATGCGAACAATGATAAAAGAATACACACTTTGTCAGCTGCGGTTACTGAGATCAGAACAACTCAGTCTACCATTCTCCAACTTCTCCAAAATCGTTTGCCCCCACAGAACCCTCTGAATTAATTCAGGTTGTCCTTTTTCCTTTTCCTCTGTGTTTGTTTTTGTTCTTATTTTGATTTCTTGTCTGTTTTGTCTGTTTCTCTCTTCTAACTTGAGGACATGTTAGTTTTTAAGTGTGGGGAGAGTGTGTTATGTGTTGTTTTTACTTGTGATGTTTTATTTTTATTTTCAAAAACAAAAACACCAAAAAAATAAAAAAATCCAGAATATTTCCACAAAAACATGATTGTTTTACTTTCAGTTTGTTGATAGCATTTTAGATTGTTTTGTAGCTAAAGAACTGTTTCACGTTTGTAACACTATCTGATCAAACTGAATATAAGTGGAAGTTGTTTAGTTCATTGTAAGGGTTTGTATATGATTTTGAATGACTCAAAGGATGACAAAGACCGGATTTGAGTTTGATTTGCCTATTTAAAGAGAGATTTGAGCCTAAGCATACAATGACTATGTTGGTGCTTAAATGAATTATTTCTTTTGAATGAGTGTGAGTTGTACTTGGTTGGCTTATTGAATTTGCTTAGTTGTGCATAGAAATCATGGGGTTGAAAATGAACTTGAATGTGATAAAGACATTTAGGATCTCACCTATTTTGACTTTCGTTTTCAATTCTTACCCTCATATTTACCCCTAGTTACCCCTTTTGAGCCTTAAACCTTTTATTTATATTTAAACCACTATAAAAATTCGCCAAGACCTTTTTAGCTTTCTTTTGGCCATCCGAGGTGCATGTAGCTAAGTAACTTATGTATGATTTGTTTTTCCTTTGTGTGAAAGAGAGAAAATTGCATGAATAAGTCTCTCTAAATGAGTATTTTAGTATGTTCTTTTGAATTGAAGTGTTGAAGTCCACTGTTTGTCTAAACAACACTGGGCAGAGAAAAAAAAAGAACAGCAGAGAGGAAAAAGAAAGAAAAGAAGAAAAAAAAAGTAATCTGAAAAAGAAAAAAATATATGTGCTAAGGCACGGAAGAAAAGTATTTGTTATACTGAAATTACTTTGAGTAATTAACGATTTTGAGACTTGATGCAAGATAAGTGTGGAGATGTTCTTAATTGAGTTGCTTACACCTTGGTTTTATGTTTAGTCTTTTATTCATCTTGTTTAGAATACCTTGTTTACCCTAGCCCCATTACAACCCGAAGAAAGACCTTTTGATTCTTGTTTGGTTTTGGTATTATGGTTATCTTTTGACATATTTGCAAATTTGCTGTAAGACTTCTATGTGCAATTTAATTGAGTAGCTGAACCCGATTTAACACATCTATAAGTGCTTTAGAGTGATCTTGAAGAGTTGCTCAAATTTTATATTTTGACTTGGGGGACTTGATTATGTATGAGCTTGTTACTTGAACTAAGCATGAATTTTTGGAAGAATTTTTTTTCAGTTTGGTTGGATTGGTATTTATTTTGTGAATTGATTTTATTTGTTGCTTATTTTTGTTTAAATACTGAGGGACCAGCATAAGTTAAGTGTGGGGATCTTGATGAGCACAAAATACTTGTTTTATTGTATATTCTTTTTAGTGTCTGAAGGGGTGAAATATGTGCTTAATGGTGTTAATTATATCAGGATTTGGAAGATTCCAAGAATAGAGAATAGAGAAGGAAGAAAGATGAATTTGGAAAGTTTTCTAAAAGATGAGGGTTGGTTGATTAAGCTGAAGGAGTATGGCAATTCAAGGATTCTTTTATATGACCAAATTGGTGGAGAAATAGAATTAGGAAACTAACTTGTATGCTAGAGTTAGAGTCGCATGTGGCAATTGGAATTTAGAAACAAGAAGGATTCATGCTTTTTAGTTGATTTAGAAAATTGTTATTTTCCCTCATATATAAGGGAAAAGATTAATTTAGGGTTAGCACGTTGGCTCGCTCTCGCTTTTATTAGTTTTATGCAATTTTGCAGTATTCCAATTTTCATAATAGGAACAGACACGCTGTCGTTTGCCCAAATGATGCTCGAATTTGTTTGATTTTATTTATTTAGTTTTATTATTTTAAATTCTTTGATTGGTTTTAGTTATGTGTAGTGGGTAGTTACTTTTTTGGCTATTAGTAAGGAAGCACTAATCGATGAATTAATTATGAAACCTAATTGTTTTATTTAAACTTTTTCATACTTAATTTCGAAAGTTCTCTAAGCCTAATGTTTATTATTTAGATTTATTAAAGCTTGATCACATTTAATCGATTTAAGTAGAGCCAATTAATCCCTTGTTAAGTCACTGGATTTAATAGGTAAGATTAATTAGTGGCGAAGCTACTGTCTCGGTAGATGAGAATAATCGGTTAATAAATTGTTGCATGCAGATCATGATACGATTTGTTAGAGTTGGGTTTTTCTAAGTTTTAATGCTTTCGTAACATTAAATCGGGTATTCGACTGATTCCAACCGGGTTGTGTTATGAATAGGAAAATAATTAATTAAGAAGATGCTTGTCAATTATCGAATAATTAAGGAAGAATTGGGCTATATCGAACAGATTCTCAGTGGCCTTTAACTAACTGGTTTATTTGAAATTGTTATCTTTGCGTCATTGAGAAATGAAGAATTGATTAGTGTGGAATTACTTATTTGCCGGATTTTCCTTTAAGTTAATTAATTTTCGTATTTTGCTATTAGTGATTTCATTATTGAATTCCTTTTTATTAATTGTTTTAATTACAAAATTGAATTGTTGTGACTTATTACAAATTAACTGATTTAGAAGAGAATTGTTATTCTCTGTGAGAACAATCTGACTCCTCTATACTATTTAATAGTGTTAGGAGCCAATTTAACTTTGGTAGAATAACGACACACCAAAGAGAAAACAAGGCACAAATTTAATTTTTCTTACCAGTTTTTTATCTCTTTCTTGGAAGTATTGATTAAATTACGAACCATGATGAAGGATTAAAAATAAATCTAAAACAGAAAGTAAACAATACAAAAAATATATGATATATGTAAATATAAATGAAAACATATATATAAATATGATAGCAAAAAATTAAATTAACTCATATAATGGGATAAATATTTAGTTGTAGTATAAGTAGGATTTAGGAATTAGCATTAGATCATAAAGGAACTAGTTAGTGAAATGAAATTAAAAGCAAATAATTTGGATTATTAACAAAAATATAAAGAACCACTGAGCACAAGTCGTTAAAAAATCTTAGGACCAAAAGTGATACAATCCTAAACTTTGGGGGATCAAAATTACATTTTTCTCTTGGATTATTAGATGAAGTATACACCATGTATGCACTTGTTAACGAACACATGTATGCCATGTCAGCACTTCCGTTAATGACTTAAAAAAATATGTGAATTGTCATATTTTGGCCACAAAATGAAACATTGGGGACTATTTTTGTTAGTTCAAAATCATTGAAAACCAAAACTGATACACCCCTAAACTTTGGAACCAAAAATGCATTTTTCCCTTGAATATTAAATGGACAAGTACTATACGTGTTTCTCTTTATTTTAATGCCTAGGGACTTGAAGATATGTAATACTTAACCATAAATTTTAAACTTAGTATTGTAATCATAATATCTTGGTTCTTATTACATTTGGATGGCAATTTGAAATAATTCATTTCATTGATATCATTGTAAATATTTATTCTATTATATATTTGGGAGTAATAATAACATCTCAATATTTGATATGATAATATAATAGTAATATATAATTATTATTAATATTGAATGAATCAAGTTAAAAGTTACAATTTTATTGTTCTAATAACCTTTGAAACACTAGTTTTTAATTCTTATCGAGAATCTCATATACTTGTGTATATATAATTTGTTAGTATATATAAAGTCATATTGACCATTATGATTGGTTTCAAAACTTTGAAGGCATTATACATGTTTGTGAATATTGTGATAAGTTGACTATTTAAAAAATTTATTGGTTTTTTTTTTTCTTGTAAATTTCCTTGATATTGCTTTTGGGAATAGCTAAAGCGTCCATAACACTTGATATATAAAGTATTTGTATACAAAAAATTAGTGAAAATTAAATAATAAACAAGAAAAGTTAATGAATTTTAATCAATATGAGGATTAGGTGATGATAAATTCATTTAAAAATATTTCCTTTATGAAACTTCATTTTATCAATTATTTGATACCTAAAATATTTTAGTCATTTAAAATTTAATGATTAAAATAAACAAATGGAAAAGGGGAAATTAAACATTTTCAATCAACATTTGCTTGTTAGAATTTTGTTAGATACAATTGCAAAGAAATTTTGCATCTCATATTTGAAACTGGCATGAGACCACAATATATCAAATATGTGTTGTAAAAGTAATTTTAATCACATAAAGTTTAGTGATCAAACCTAGATTAGTTAGTTTTTTTTCAATAAATCACCTCATGTATTTAAGAGTAACACCAACATCATAAATATATTGGTATATAATTATTTTCGTTTTCTTTATCACATATTGACTAGTTATTATGAAAAAAAAATAAAGCAAGTAATTCATTGATTTAATTATTCAACCCTATTAGAAAGGTAATTATTTAATTTAGTATAGAACAATGAATGAAAAAGTATTAGAAATGCTATTATAGTTTTTTACATTCAAATTATATTAATATTACAAATGCTATTACAATTCTTTACAATATCCCTTGAGCAACCAACAATAACAACAAAGATGTTTCTCCTCATTTTTTTTTTTTTTACCTCAGAATTAAACGACAAAATAAAATTAATAATCAACAAAATATAACAAATTTATTCAACAAGGCAAGAAACTAATTAGATAGTCTCCATATTTGATGTGTAGAAAATACTGATCATGGTATAGTGAAAATCAATCTTAAGCTGCTTCAATTCCCCCTCTGCTGCCGCAATCATTTTTGCATGGAAATTAATTTCCATATACAATGCAACAACACCGACGATTATACGACTTCGGATCAGGTACACATAAAACGTTATTAATCGGAAAGCCTTCGAATCCGCATTGTTTGATGCAATCAATTCTGCTTATGCATTTTCCCACGAACTTGCAGTCGCTGGTCTGATCATCATTTGCGTTGATTTCTATCACTGAAAACATAGACACAAATAAATAAATAAATAAATAACAATTAACCCTAACTAAAAGTTTTAATACATAGAACTATAGAATTGAATTTTATTCTCCATTTTAATTATAGTAAGAAATAGTACCATGGAAAAATGGAGAAAGAACAAGAAGGAGACTTAGAGGTGCAACAATTTGAAGTTTTGGTGATGCCATTGGTGAAAGGATTGCAACAATCAATTGGGATTTTCAATAAAGTTAGGTCATAAAAGAGAAGGCAATAATGACATTGAAGAATCAAATGGAAAATTTTTGGAAGTATTTATAATGGAGTTCAATATCTCTTTTAAGGAAATTAGCGTATCGTGATAAATTCTAGGTCCAAGTGGAATTGAGCCAAAAAAAAAAAAGAAAACTCCAATTGGAGAATAAAATGGCAAATTTGGGAAACTTTTTATGGAGTTAATTAATTCTATATATTTGAAAAGAAACATAAATTAGCATGGAAAATCCTAAAAATTAAACAAGTGCAAAGATAGATAATTTTGTTAAATTAAGGAATTACAAATACATCAATCAATATTTGCCGCACGTTAACTAAGATATCATTCAATAAGAAACATATTTTCTTCCACAAATCTAGTTTAAGAAATTAACTATATATGGGATTGTTTTATTTGTAAAAGAAATCACTTGTCACAATTTGTTAGATTGCGTTGTGCAAGACGAAAATTATGAAAAGCCGTCTCCGAAACTTCGACTTTAATTTACTTTAGGATCTAATTGTAAACTAATAATTCGAAAAAGGTCATACCTTCGTACAGGTAAATTATTTCAATTTATTCTCAATTTTTGAGATTCATTTCAATTTTATTTCTAATGTTTCAAAATCTCGGTTTACGTCCTCATGTTATAATTTAGATTATAAAAAAATTTTGCTCATTTTTTCATCTACTTAAACTCTAATTTGAATAACTATTATTGACATGCATATAACATTTAAAGGATCACAAAAATTGGCTGTGTTGGACATATATATGATTATCATATATATGTTATATGATTATCGAGGTGGGTTTTTTGTTTTACAAAAATTGAACAAATCACCATTTAAAACCCAAATTGTAACATTACGAAGAAAAATAAAACTTTTTAAAGATTGAATATGAAATTGAAATAAATCCTTAAATTGAGAAATAATTAAAATAATTTATCCTATATCCTTGCAAAGTTTAACCATTAATAATTTATTAATGAGCCCATTAAAAAGTTGAATTCATTAAATTGTGAAATGTTACCCTGCCATAATGTGATCTAATGTGTCCCCAATGTAGACAAAAAAATAACCCACCTAATAGCTTTTAACAATAAATAAATGACTAAATAATATGCGTGTCATGCTGAAATATCCCCAATTAAGCATTTCTATCGTTAAACATTTTTTTATAACATAATTTCCCAATCATTGAATCCATAAGTACTGTTTAACTTGTATGTTAAGCATTTCCCTTATTAAACCATTTTGATAACATATTTTCCCAATATTTGTATCTATTAAGATTTTAAATGAAAAGTTTTCATTTAGTTCACTAAATTATGTAACATCATAGTAAAATTTATGATTTCTTTCTATTATATATATATATATATATATATATATATTTATATACACACATAGATTTAAATACATACATACATATACAAATTTTCGTTTGCAACACTAATTTGAGCATTAGAAACATGAAAATATTGATTTTTCCTCTTTCGTGCGAATAAAAGAGTTCAAAAGTTGATACGTTGAGGAATAGGAGATGCCAATAAAAGGAAAAGATGATATCTAGGGTATTTAGATCAGGTATTAGTTTTTTTGTTATTTTTATTAATCAAAATTAGTTGATATTTAGGGTTTGTTTGATAAAACTGAAATATGAAAATTGAAATATGAAATGTTGGAATAATTAAATAAAAAAAGAGGAGTAAATTGGACTAAAATATTTGTTTTCCAACAACATTAGAGATTTTTATTTTTAGTTTCTACTTCTAGTCTAGTAGCATTTTGATGTTTAAAAACTGGTTTTTCAATGTTACTCATTGAGCCATTTGAACAAATTGGTTGCATTTTATGGTATTTCTTTCTTCATATTAATGAAGTTATCACTTTGAACTAAAAAAAACAAAAGTTTGAAAATTATTTTATTTTACAAAAAATTAATACTAAAAAGATGTAAAATGATGATGTTAATACACACGTGGAGTTGGCATTTATTGGGTTAATTACAAAAAACCTCCCTATGCTATACCGAAATTTTAAGTTACCTCTCTCATATTTAAAAACCTGCTATTTACCTCTTTATGTTTTGGGTTTTTTTAAAAAGTAACGGAAGTCGAATAACTTAACAGAATTTGTGAATCACGCACCTTAAATCAGTAGGCCATGTGATTTGTAACATAAAGGATATGCTGGCGGATTTGCACTCAAAGCCTGAAAAACTGGTGACGTACTCGAAGGAGCTGAACAATCAACCCAAGTCCTGCAAGGGATGGGATCTGATATTCGCGTTCATTTCAAGAACACAAGGGAAACCACACATTCTTTTTTCAGGGCAAAGCTTTCATGGCCGTCACCACCATATTCACCATCACGATTACCGCCGTGCCGTGTGGTTGTGTCTTGGATTTTGGTATTTTGATCCGATTTCAGTGGGAGAACAATAGTGGGTCTAATCATTGGTGGGTTTAAATATATCATTTGTGTTTCTTGAATTTGTGAATATTGTTTGACTTAATTGGGTCGGTTTTGCAGGTTGTGTTGATTGATTTTAAAGGATGAAAGTACAGACCCTTTACTGGATTCGTATAGAATCAATCTGCCCCTTTGCCTTTTTCGTTGTTGTTCAAAAGTTTTTGGCTTTGCCTTTTTCTCTTCACCCTTTTAAGCTTTAGCGGCGGTTTTGGGTTCTGAATACTTGGGTGGAGTGAATTTTAGTTGGAATTTTTGGGTAGATTTGGATGCTAAGATTTGGGAATTTTAGCTGGAATTTTTTGGCAAATTTGGATGTAGAAATTTTAGTTAAAATTTTTGGACAAATTTGGATGCGAAGATTTGGGTTCTTCGTTATTTGCACCATAGCTGCCACCGTTGTCATCCCGCCGTCATCGCCGCCAACACTACCGCAGGTGGAGCATCGATGGTATATTGAACCACATCAATTTTAGTTGGAATTTTGCCGTCATCGGCGCCAACACTACCGACAGGTGGAGCATCGATGGTCGATTGAACCACATCAATTTTAGTTGGAAATTTTGGGTAGATTTGGGAATTTTAATTGGAATTTTTTGGCAAATTTGGATGCGTATAGAAATTTTAGTTAAAATTTTTGGGCAAATTTGGATGTGAAGATTTGGGTTCTTCGTTATTTGCATATTGCTTTTAGTGAAAACAATACAGAATGATTTAGGTTCATGTGCTTAGCCTCCTCTAAATAATTTTGGAGACTATTGGGGCTATAATTAAGAAAACAAGAGAGTTTTTCTTTTGTTCATAAAAAATGGATGAAGATGATGAATTCGTAGAAATAAGTTTCAGGTTTCTAAGGAAGAAGAAGATGGCAATTTTATCATTTTAATATCATAAATTGGGTTATTTTTGTCTTTTTACCGATTTTATTAAGTTTAAAATAATTTTTTTATTCATAATGGCGCGTGTTATTTAAACTCCGTTATTTCTTCTATTTCCATCTATTTTTCAAAAAAAAAAAACGAAGCACAAGGGGGTATATAGTATGTTTCTAAAAGTTAAGGAGGTAACTTAAAATTTCGGTATACCATAAGGAGGTTTTTTGTAATTAACCCTTATTTTAATTAGCATTGATTTTTTGGCAAGATAAGGAAAGATCTTATTGGATGCTTAAATCAAATTAAATCAAACTATGCACGGAAGATTGATTTAAAGATTAATGTTATCTTGATAATTATGGAGCTTATCTTGGTATTCTTGGAAGTTATGATTGGAGATCTATCTTTGGAAAAGATAAGCATTGAAGGCACATGGTTTTCCATTCGAATTATTTGGAAATAATCTTGGAGATAAACATGGAAAGATTTGGTGTGCCTATATGATCTTTCCAACCACACGTATTTTGTGTGTGCTTTGTTGATTATTCTTTCGGTCTTTCTAAGACTGTGAACACACTTCTTTGTTAGACATCTTTGATCAAAATGTGTTGGCTTTCGCATCTTAACGCAAATATATTAAAGATGCAATCCTTGTATTCTTTGTTATAATTCAGCCTCGGGAGGAGGTTGCTAAGGAGCTCGGGAGGAGTTCAAACGTTGGCAAGAGGATTTTGCATTAACCACGGATTTCGGGAGGAGTCGCTATTGACAAGGGGATCTTGTCTTCATTGTGGGCAAGGGGATCTTACATTAACCACAGATTCCGGGAGGAATCATCATAAGTCGAGGGGAGCTCGCACAATCACGTTCACATGAGGAGTTAGGAAGAGGCGGCAACAAAATAAGAGGGAGTCTTACTTTGTGTCAGACCGAGTGTCATGTAACTTGTGAACTTAGTGGATTGTTCTTTCTAGACGTGGCCTCGCAGACGTAGGCAATTGTCGAACTGCGTTACCAACATCCTGTCTTTTTAATTTCCGCATTTTTAATATTATCCATTATTGTTTTATTATCGGTGTCACACCTAGTGTCTCTAACCCACTGGGACACCGCGTATCTAACCTAGATCTTTCAATTGGTATTAGAGCGGGTCGTCTTTGTTTCTTAGGTGGGATCCGCAGGACTTGATCTTGGTTTTTGGTAACGATGGACTCTATGAAGGAAGGACGTTCAACAATGCATCCACCTCTACTGGACGGCAGCAATTATGCTTATTGGAAGGCCAGAATGAGAGCCTTCATCAAAGCTATTGATCAGAAAGCTTGGAAATCAATTCTGACGGGTTGGAATCCCCCAGTGATTACCGCAGATGGTGTTGATTCTCTTAAGCCAGAAGAAAGTTGGTCTGCTACTGAAGATGCCTTAGCAGACAGTAATTCAAAGGCTCTTAATGCTATATTCAATGGTGTTGATCCTGGTCAATTCAGACTGATTCTACTTGTGTGTCAGACAAGAAAACATGGGAAATTTTTCAAACTACTCACGAAGGGACTACAGCCGTGAAATTATCTAAGATGCAGATTCTAACTATAAGATTTGAGAGTCTAAGGATGCTTGAAGATGAGAGTATTGCTGACTTCAGTGCCAAATTCTGTGACATCGCCAATGAGGTGTTTGGTCTTGGTGAAAGCCTTTTTGAAGGAAAACTTGTTAGAAAAACTCTACGATCTCTGTCTCAACGATTTGCTTATAATGTTACTGCCATTGAAGAAGCAAAAGATGTCTCAAAGATGAAGTTAGAAGAACTAATGGGATCTCTTAGAACTTTTGAGATGAATCTTGGTGTAGACTTAGAAGCAAAGAAAGTCAAAGGAATTGCCTTAAAAGCTGAGATGTAGAAGTCAGTTGATCTTGATGAAGATGATCTTGATGACTCTCTTGCATTAATATCAAAGAACTTTAGCAGAGTCTTGAAGCGATTTGGCAGAAACAATCAGGGTGTCAAGGGCAGTGTCAGCAACACTTAGAATGACTTGGCAAGCAATAAGAAGTACATGGAAGAAAATCATACATCTGATCAGGCATTCAAAAATAAGGGAATCAAATGCAGAGAATGTGACGGTTATGGGCATGTTCAGGCAGATTGTGCCAATACATTGAGAAAGAAGAGGAATTCTCTCAACACAACTTGGAGTGAAGATGATTCAGATATAGAAGAAGATTTTCAGAACAATCATGTGGCTCTTACCTCTAAGACTGAACAATCTATTCATGATAAGAAAATTGATGTTACACAAAGTGTCCATGGAAATATGTCAACTTATAGAGATGAAGATGAAGATTATGTCACAGAAGAAGATATTCTAGTCGAATACAAGAATCTACATGATAAGTGGACTGAACTCTTTAAAGTAAATCAGCAACTTTATGTGCAGTTTGGAGATCTACAAAACGAGAGGGACAATCTTTTAAACTCTAATACAGATTTGGAAACCAAACTGAGAGTAAGTCAAGAAGAAGTGAAAACTCTGACCAACGAGTTAAATCACATAAAGGAAGGTGTCAAGATGTTAAATTCAAGTTTTTCCATGCTGGATGAAATTCTTAAGACTGATCAATCCAGTGGTGATCACTCTGGATTGGGGTATAAAGGCGAAAGTTCAGTGTCACCATCAGTGTCACAATCAGTACTGCTACCAGTGAATAATTCCAAAATGAAGCAAGTTGCTGAGGATACCGCAAAGAACGTAAAAAAGTTAAATCCACATTATTTCCATCATGCTCCTACAGGCAAAGGTAACAGATTTATTCCTATTTGCCATTATTGCAATCGACGTGGTCATATTCGTCCTAGATGTTTTATTTATCTTGCTGATTTAAGACAAGGTACTGCTAGAAAGTATTTTTCTCGCTGAAATTCAAAGCAGAGTTGGGTAATAAAACCCAATTTAAGGTTCAACTTCACATACAATTCACTAAAGGTTGCACAAATGATTGATGAGTTCGTTTTATACCAATTATTTTATGCTAAATCTCTTGGCTTTTGTCTTGTGTTTGATGCAAATACGTGGTGAATTGTGTTGTTTTGTGCATATAGGTGATGTACTGATTGATAATGATGAAATGGTGCAAAAAGAGTGAAAATGAGGGTAAATGTAGTGAAAAGTGTCAAAAGGAAAAATGAAGGAATTCGGAATGAATTTTCGGCCAAATTAGGGTTTTGGCACATTTGAGTTTGCAATTTGTTTTGTTTATAATTCTTTTAATTCTAATCCGAATGATGTGATCTTGGTAGCTATGGAAAGCTCAGAGAAAGTTCTACAACTTTCATGTTTGCTGAAAAGTCCAATTCAGAGTCTAGGCCATACAAATCTTGCATGGAAGTTGGATGATTTTTCTGGCTAAACACAAGCACTCAACTCACTCGCACACAAGCACTACACTCTTGCGCACAAATGCACACTAGCTCACATACAATGTGCGGCGTGACCTCGCCGCACAACACTCTCGCACACCTCCGCACTCACAACGCACCACACTTATGCGGCGAGGTCACCTCGCCGCATGAACCACACACACACCTCACTACACTCATGCGCACACTAGCACTACACTCTCACTGCTACACTCGCACACACCTTGTGCTGCGAGGTCACCTCGCCGCACACACACCTCGCACATTGCATGCATTTTCGCACACACCTCACAACACTCACGCACGTACTTTTGCTAGACATTCACTTCACACATGCACACACTTATAGCATACATTCAATTCACAAATCATTTCTCTCATGCATTTCATTCATTTGTTCCAATTATCATTTGCATCCTTTATGCTTCGGTTTTTGTTTTCTCCTTGCATTTCACTAGTTCATCTACTCTTGCATTCATTCATTCATGATACATTTTTTGCTGCTTGTGTTTTGCATTTCTAAATCAACCACACTCACAACACCAATTTCACTCAAGTCTCACAACTCATCTACAATCTCACATTCACTTCACCTCACTTTTACATTCATTTCACTATGTTTGCACTACACCTAAAACTCACACACTCGCCCACTAGCACCATACACGGCGCGAGGTCTCGCCGCGAGACCTCGCTGGCAAAAGTAACACACGCGAGACCTCGCTGGCAAAAGTAACACACGGCGAGACCTCGCCGCGAGGTCTCGCCACACAAACACACTACACGGCGAGACCTCGCCACGAGGTCTCGCCAGTATCATGTCCCTCGAAGTTTCATCTTGGCAGAAATCCGTCTTAAGTGTGGAGATTTTTTGTGGTAAGTGCAGGAGATGCATGGAAGGCATGATCGAGAAAGGCCTGAAGGCGCACGGCAGCTGAGTAAAAAGAAAGGCTGAAGTTGAGTTTTCGAAGGCGTGTTCTGCCTCCCTTATAAAGGTGTGAAGTGGGCTGAGCGTAAAAGGAATGACAGCAACAGGTTGAAGGCGTGATTTTCAAAGGCTCAGAGGCGCGAGGAGATCGATGATGGCGTGTGAGCTGTTGTCTGAATGCGCCAAAACTGGGATGAAGGCGCAGAGCTGCTGGACTAAAGGCGCTGGATTGCTGAATTACTACTCAACCTCGAATTTTCACATTTCAAGCTGATTTCTGGGTTTTCTCTATTCAAGGGCACTTTTGTAATACTTTAGATATTTTACGGTTGCGTATTAGTTACATTTTCTTGGCTCTATATATATGAGATGTAGCTAATGGAGAGGAGAGAATATTCTAGATTAGGGAACCATTTTTTGAATTAAAGCGGGAATTCTCATTTTTTCTCTCTAGATCTATTCTCTCTCACAAAACATTTCTTCTCCGATCTCATTTTCCAATCACGATTGCGAACCAGAGATTCATATTGAACTCAACCGAAGCAACATTGAACTTCCTTTTACATTTCAATCGGTGAATTTTCTCAATTTGATGGAATTCAATTACTTTATGTTGAAATTTAATGCTTACGAGTTGAATATGGAGTTTTCTAGCTAATCGTGTGATATCTTAGGATTCTAAACGGATGAATACATGATTTAGAAGATTCGATGCTATGTAATCAACATAATTGATAAAGATTGAATTTGCACTTGAATTAACTACTTGAAATCTGTTTAATTTCATGTCTCTGCACTGATTTTGACTGAATTAACCTTCGATTGTGATCGCCATGTCAAGTTGAGGATAGATTCACCAATGATAGTGAAGATGCATGAGATGAGAACCAAAGTGTGATTGTCCGAGTCTTTACACTAGCTTTCTACGATTATTTCATTTCTGAGAATCAGGCCTCGCTATGGGAACTTTTGATGAATTGAAACATTAGGAAAAGTGTTGAAGAGACTCTCTGTGTTAACAATGAAGACATTTGAAGCTTAGGTCGGGCCTCGCCATGGGATTTCCTAGGTTTTGCAGGTTAGAGTAATTAGTTTGGAGAGTTGAGAGGTTGCGGAGTGAATTTCACCATTCTCAGGCCTCGTCATGGGAGAGGATGGTGTCGAGATGTACAGGAATTGGTGTGGTCGCCATGCTAACCATAACTTGAGCTTCTAGGCAACTAAGGTCTCCTTGAGATTTGCTTTGCTTGCGAGTTGATTGCATAGCATAGATTTGCTATGTTTGAGTTCATCCGATACAAGAATCCTAAGATATCTGTTTATACTTGTTTGTAGCTTTCCTCTTATTCCTTTTATTTTTGTTCCTTTGCAAGTTTTAATTTCGTTATTTGATTACTGTAACAATTCTTGGAACAATTCTTGAATTTTTGATACTTTGATACGATCTCTACTTCCACTACTACATTAGTGTTTAGAGTTAAAATTGAGAGTTCGCGACAAGCTCTATCAATTTTTGGCGCCGTTGCCGGGGAAGGCAATCGGTTCTGGAATTTGTTGAATTGTTCTTGATTTTTTACTTGTTCTACTTTGTGTTTTTGTTTGTGACATTTACCTTAGCTTTCATTTTGTGTTGTGTTCTGTTATTTGCAATTTCTTTAGTACGTGTTGAGAATTGTGATCTGTTTCTTTGTTGCACAGTTGAAGTTCTTGGTTCTTTGTTATTATACTCCACAACAGTGTGTTGTGTATGCCAAGGTCTAGCAGGTTTGCAGGAGAACCACAATTCTTATTGGATCTTTAGTTGGAGAAAACTTTGAGAGCACACTTGAAGCAACAAAAAGATATGGCTGCCCAAGGAGCACAAGCACCTCGGTTTGGAGACCACTATGCAGTAAATTTTGACAATCGATTTGGTCATCAGGACATCGATGTGGAAAGTTATCACATTCCTCCACAAATTGTTTCCATGATCACCCAGGGCCAATTCTTCCAAGGTCTTGACAACGAGGATCCTAACAATCACCTCGATTGGTTTCTCGGCTTATGTAGCACTTTCAAGTTGCCAAGGGTTGATAGGGGTGAGGTTCACAGAATTTTATTCCTTTATCTTTCAGTGGAAAGGCTAAACACTGGTTCAAAAGTATTGGGGGAACAAATGCTGGAATGTCATTTGATGATCTACAGAAGAGGTTCTTGTCCAAATACTTCCCTCCAGCTAAGCTTGAAAAGAGAAGGTTGGAAATTACGAATTTCCAACAACAAGATAGTGAGACATTTAGAGAAGCTTGGGAGAGATTCAACGACTTGATTAGGCAATGCCCTAACCATGATTTGGGAGAGATCAGAGAACTAAATACTTTCTTCAAAGGCCTTACTGCTGAAGCCTCAATGATGGTTAAGGCCTGTGCTAATGGTGCTCTCAAAGATAAAAGTGTCTAGGAAGTAAGGGAGTTATTTGATCGAATAGCTGAGGACGAGTATCTCTTCCCAGAGACCCGCAAAACTCATGTTAGAAAACAAAGTGGGGTTCTTGATGTAGATGAGGAGACTTCTCTTAGTGCGAAGCTTGAAGCATTGGCCAAGCAGGTGCAGACTCTAAAGGTAACACAAACAAAAGCTCCACTTCTTTCATGTGGTATATGCAAGGGTGAACATTATACTGATGAGTGCTCTGTCACCACTGAGTCCATTCAATACGTGAATAACTATGGCAACAGGCCACAGTACTCTGGAAATTACTCAGGAGGCAACAATAGAGGCTATGGTGGTAATCAAGGAACTTGGGGACAACAGAACCAAAGCCAGAGAGGTCAATATACTCAAGGGAATGATCAAGGGAGAACTTCCAATCCTCCACCAGGGTTTGATCAGCAAGCTAGTACCTCAGAGCCGAGGAACTCATCAGTGGAAGAAATGCTTCGGAGTCTTATAGAAAAGGTGGATAAAAATGAGGAAAGATTTGTTGCTTTGGAGACATCTGTAAGACATCATGATGGCACATTCAAAAACATTGAGATGCAATTGGGTCAACTCGCGAATGCTATATATCATAGACCTAGTGGTTCTCTTCCTAGTGATACGGTGCCAAATCCTAAGAACAATATTGGATGTAAGGCCATAACCTTGAGGAGTGGAAAACTTTTGCCTGGGAACAAACCTTCAGAAGTTAAGAGTAATTGTACAGAAGAAGACCAGAAAGATGAAGCTGAGGAAGTTTTGGAACTTATGAAGGATAATGAGCAAGAGGCTAGTAAGACTGCGAAGAAGGAAATACCAGCTAGGGTAGGAAATGAGATCACCAAGAACTCCAATCCTTACAACTACCCTGAGTATGCCCCCAAACCTCCTTTTCCAGAGAGAAAGAAACCACCACCAACAAAGGGCCCTCAGTTCAATAGGTTTCTGGAAGTACTCAAGCAAGTAAATGTGAATCTTCCCCTGATGGATTTAGTGACTTCAATGCCAAAGTATGCTAAGTATCTCAAGGATCTCATCTTCAACAAATAGCAAATCTTGAGATGTGAGGTTCCCATGATGGTTTCTGAGTGCACTCAAGCATGGATGGTTCATGATCTTCCTCCGAAGCTTAAGGATCCGGGGAGCTGTACTATCCCATGCAAAATAGGCACAAGGCATTTTGCAAAGGCTTTGTTTGATTTGGGAGCTGGAATAAACTTAATGCCATTGTCCATTGCCATTAATGTTGGATTGGAAAGCAGGATTAGACCAGTAGCTGTTACACTTCAGCTTGCAGACAGGTCCTTGGTTACTCCCTCTGGCTTGGTAGAAGATGTTCTGGTAAGAATTGACAAGTTTATTTTGCCTGTTGATTTCATCGTACTTGATATGGAGGAAGACCCCGAGGTACCACTCATCTTTGGTAGACCATTTTTAGCTACTGGTGATGCATTAATTGGAGTTCGAAATAAAACCGTCATCTTTAGAATTAATAATGAGGAAGTGGTTTTTGATGTGAACTATGCAATGAAACACCCTATGCCTTTAGAGTCTTGTTGTTCCATTCAGGTTGTAGAATGTTCCTCAGCTTTAGTTGATAATGGTGTTGAGCATGATTACATTGCTGTTGATAGAAATGTTGATGATGAAGAATTTGGTTGTAATGAGCTTGATGTAGAAGCTTGCATGATTTCATCAGAGGGTGCATACATAGAAGAATGTGGTTTCATAGATATATCAAGCTTTGATTTGCCAAGTCAATCGTTTGTAGAACTTACCTCACAGGAAGCATGTGTTAAGAATTGTTCAAATGATAGTGGAGGTCATGCTATGTTTGTTGATGCTGATGGTTGTTCTTTTCTTGATACTTTGATAAATTGCATAGAGTCACATCTGGAAGAACATTATGATACCATGAATCATGATAAAGTGGGAATTGCTGGGACTCTTTGCAAAATAGCAACTTTTGAAACTGTGAATGAATCTGAGTGTGTATTTGGTACTTCACCTCCAGTGCATAATGAGAAATGTTTGTTACAAAATGATAATGTTGTGTGTGATGATAATGTTGAGAAAATTTGTGGAGTCAAAAATGTTAGTTTTGGTGATAAAGATGTTAACACTTTGAATGATAAGGATAACATGGTGAACAATTGTGAATTTGAGACTTTTACTTTTGAACTTTCTGATGAGCTTGTTGAGACCCATGGATGTGCATTCCTTGGGTGAGCCTTGCAGGACTACTATGGATAGTGTGGTAGAAGAGGGTTATGATGTGCTTCAAATGAATGTGATTTTTGGAGAAAGTTCTTCTCATGATCCTGTGCTGACACATCTCCTCAACATTCCAGTGTCTTCTGGGAAGAAGGAGCATGCTTATGAGAGTTCATCTTTTGTGTGGTGCAGAGATGGATTTACTGAGACCAAGACATACGTTGTGGATGAATAAAGTCTAGCTGGAGACTATCTAAATCCAGAACTACTTCTTTTCCTTTAGCTTTAATAAGTAGTTTGTTTTCTTCTTTTCGTTTTGTCTTTACGTTTCTTTCATTTTGGAATTCATTCATCAAAATCACTCATGTTAAAGGTGTTTGCCCAGGAAGGGCATTGCAAGAGATTAGCCATGCACTCAAAAGACTAAGTGTGGGGAAGTGATGCCATGGAATTTTTCTTATTAGGAAGATGGACCAAGACATCTTCACAAAGCAAAAATTGGAATTCATGACAATATCAATACCAGGGAGCTCCTAAACCTATCTTTTCTTTACATTGAGGACAATGTATGTTTTAAGTGTGGGGGAGTGTATGTTTGCTTTGGTTTGTATCTCTTGGACTTTGTATGCTTAATTGTCTTGCATGAGTGATGAAATTTTAATGAAATTTTTTGCGAAGTTTTTTGTTCTATGTGATGAAGAATATGCTATTTTCTAAGTTTTGTGGTGAATTTTGAGTGTTAGCATATTATGTCCAGTTATATGTGGTGAATTTATTGTTGTGTAGGTTTTTAATTTTTGTGGAAGTTTTGAAATTTTTGGTGAATAAGTGATGTTTGAACACAAGTTTTGTGTAGCTGACATTTCTGTGGCAAAATGTTCATAACCATGGAGAGTTGGGTGTTTGTGGTGCTGTTTTGGTGGGTTGAAATTCTAAGTGTTAAAGGAGTGTGAGTATGCCAGAAAGTGTCAAAATTAGGAAAAGAGGGTGGTGTTAGTGAGAGCAATGAAATGTAGAACACTTTGTACTATGCTTGGATCCTTTGGAAATCTTGTTTGAATTTGTGGTTCATCAAGTGTTATTTTCATATTTTGCATGTGAAAGTTGTTTTGATGTCTTTAATTCCAATTTGGATGAAATTGGTACATTTTGTTAATCAAGGCATCATGTTAATGTAAGATAGATATGCCATGTAAAATTCAAATGACACAGGAGGTAATGTGCGTGGATTCTATTCTTTTTGTTATGCATTTATCTGGTGTCTCCAGAATTCGTGCATGTTTAGTCAATTTGGGATTCTTATGAACATGTGCTTGCACAAGAAATGATATGGGAGAAAAAGCCATATTGGCAACTGGGAAGGAAAAAGCCATAAGAACCTGGCATTCAAATTTGGAGAAAAAAGCCATAAAACCCAGGCATTATTGTTAGTCACCAATGTGTGAAACAAATGTGCACCAATGTGCAGAATAAGGGCAATGTCCCATAGAGTACCAATGTACGTATAGGTACCATTGATCTTGTGATTGCATGTTCATAAGAGTGGACAAAGAGATTGGCATGTATTGAATGGGTATGAGACGAGCTAGATGGTGTATAGCAAGGGAATAGATGAAGTTCATGTTCCTCAGCACACACTTGCACGCATGACATTTTGGTCTTTATTCATCGTGCCTTGGTTGATAATTTGTGCTGAAAGTTGATAGGTTGGAATTGAGGATATGTTAAGAGTTTTTGATATTGCATGAAAAATTTGTTTTGATGAACTCAAATGAGAATGAGTCGACAGAGGAGCAGAGTTTAATGCTAAGTGGTTGTGAGTGTGAGTTTGCTTGTGGACAAGCAAAGGCTCAAGTGTGGGGGAATTTGATGAGTTGGTTTTATACCAACTATTTTATGCTAAATCTCTTGGCTTTTGTCTTGTGTTTGATGCAAATGAGTGGTGAATTGTGTTGTTTTGTGCATATAGGTGATGTACTGATTGATAATGATGAAATGGTGCAAAAAGAGTGAAAATGAGGGTAAATGTAGTGAAAAATGTCAAAAGGAAAAATGAAGGAATTCGGAATGAATTTTCGGCCAAATTAGGGTTTTGGCACATTTGAGTTTGCAATTTGTTTTGTTTATAATTATTTTAATTCTAATCCGAATGATGTGATCTTGGTAGCTATGGAAAGCTCAGAGGAAGTTCTACAACTTTCATGTTTGCTGAAAAGTCCAATTCAAAGTCTAGGCCATACAAATCTTGCATGGAAGTTGGATGATTTTTCTGGCTAAACACAAGCACTCACCTCACTCGCACACAAGCACTACACTCTTGCGCACAAATGCACACTAGCTCACATACAATGTGCGGCGAGGTGACACCTCCGCACTCACAACGCACCACACTCATGCGGCGAGGTCACCTCGCCACATGAACCACACACACACCTCACTACACTCTTGCGCACACTAGCACTACACTCTCACTGCTACACTCGCACACACCTTGTGACCTCGCCGCACACGCACCTCGCACATTGCATGCATTTTCGCACACACCTCACAACACTCACGCACGTACTTATGCTAGACATTCACTTCACTCATGCACACACTTATAGCATACATTCAATTCACAAATCATTTCGCTCATGCATTTCATTCATTTGTTCCAGTTATCATTTGCATCCTTTATGCTTCGGTTTTTGTTTTCTCCTTGCATTTCACTAATTCTTCTACTCTTGCATTCATTCATTCATGATACATTTTTTGCTGCTTGTGTTTTGCATTTCTAAATCAACAACACTCACAACACCAATTTCACTCAAGTCTCACAATTCATCTACAATCTCACATTCACTTCACCTAACTTTTACATTCATTTCACTATGTTTGCACTACACCTAAAACTCACACACTCGCCCACTAGCACCATACACGGCGCGAGGTCTCGCCGCGAGACCTCGCTGGCAAAAGTAACACACGGCGAGACCTCGCCGCGAGGTCTCGCCATACAAACACACTACACGGCGAGACCTCGCCACGAGGTCTCGCCAACATCATGTCCCTCGAAGTTTCATCTTGGCAGAAATCCGTCTTAAGTGTGGAGATTTTTTGTGGTAAGTGCAGGAGATGCATGGAAGGGGTGATCGAGAAAGGCCTGAAGGCGCACGGGAGCTGAGTTCAAAAAGAAAGGCTGAAGCTGAGTTTTTGAAGGCGTGTTCTGCCTCCCTTATAAAGGCGTGAAATGGGCTGAGCGTAAAAGGAATGAAAGCAAGAGGTTGAAGGCGTGATTTTCAAAGGCTCAGAGGCGCGAGGAGATCGATGATGGCGTGTGAGCTGTTGTCTGAATGCGCCAGAACTGGGATGAAGGCGCAGAGCTGCTGGACTAAAGGCGCTGGATTGCTGAATTACTACTCAACCTCGAATTTTCACATTTCAAGCTGATTTCTGGGTTTTCTCTATTCAAGGGCACTTTTGTAATACTTTAGATATTTTACGATTGCGTATTAGTTACATTTTATTGGCTCTATATATATGAGATGTAGCTAATGGAGAGGAGAGAATATTCTAGATTAGGGAACCATCTTTTGAATTAAAACGGGAATTCTCATTTTTTCTCTCTAGATCTATTCTCTCTCACAAAACATTTCTTCTCGGATCTCATTTTCCAATCACGATTGCGAACCAGAGATTCATATTGAACTCAACCGAAGCAACATTGAACTTCCTTCTACATTTCAATCGGTGAATTTTCTCAATTTGATGGAATTCAATTGCTTTATGTTGGAATTTAATGCTTACGAGTTGAATATGGAGTTTTCTAGCTAATCGTGTGATATCTTAGGATTCTAAACGGATGAATACATGATTTAGAAGATTCGATGCTATGTAATCAACATAATTGATAAAGATTGAATTTGCACTTGAATTAACTACTTGAAATCTGTTTAATTTCATGTCTCTGCACTGATTTTGACTGAATTAACCTTCGATTGTGATCGCCATGTCAAGTTGAGGATAGATTTACCAATGATAGTGAAGATGCATGAGATGAGAACCAAAGTGTGATTGTCCGAGTCTTTACACTAGCTTTCTACGATTATTTCATTTATGAGAATCAGGCCTCGCCATGGGAAGTTTTGATGAATTGAAACATTAGGAAAAGTGTTGAAGAGACTCTCTGTGTTAACAATGAAGACATTTGAAGCTTAGGTCGGGCCTCGCCATGGGATTTCCTAGGTTTTGCAGGTTAGAGTAATTAGTTTGGAGAGTTGAGACGTTGCGGAGTGAATTTCACCATTCTCAGGCCTCGCCATGGGAGAGGATGGTGTCGAGAAGTACAGGAAGTGGTGTGGTCGCATAACTTGAGCTTCTAGGCAACTAAGGTCTCCTTGAGATTTGCTTTTCTTGCGAGTTGATTGCATAGCATAGATTTGCTAAGTTTGTGTTCATCCGATACAAGAATCCTAAGATATCTGTTTATACTTGTTCGTAGCTTTCCTCTTATTCCTTTTATTTTTGTTCCTTTGCAAGTTTTAATTTCGTTATTTGATTACTGTAACAATTCTTGGAACAATTCTTGAATTCTTGACACTACATCTTCCCTGTGGATACGATCTCTACTTCCACTACTACATTAGTGTTTATAGTTAAAATTGAGAGTTCGCGACAATCTCTGTCAATGATGAGTGGTACTTTGATATTGCATGTTCTAGACATATGACTAGTGATGAGAAGCATTTGAGAAATATTGTGTTTGGTAGCATGGGAAAGTAACTTTTGGCAATGGTGTCACAGTACGTGTTATTGGAAAAGGTACTCTAGATGTGTCATGGTTACCAAAATTGGAAGATGTTCTTCTAGTACAAGATCTAAAATCAAATTTAATCAGCATTAGCCACTTGTGTGATCAATACCAAAATGTGAACTTCAGTCGTGGAAAGTGTGAAGTATTTGATCAAAACAACTTGTGCATCATGGAAGGAGTACGATCTTCTGACCATTGTTATCGCATCTCTACTTCATCTACTTGTCTTCGTTCAAGCATGGAAGATTCTGTCCTATGGCATCAAAAATTGAGACATGTGAATGTAAGAATGCTACAGAAGATTGTGTCTAAGAGAGCTGTCTGAGGGATTCCTATACTAAAGTTTAATGAAGACAGAGTATGTGGGCCATGTCAGATTGGGAAGCAGACTAAGGTGTCACATCCCAAGTCACAGATACTAGGAACATCTCGTGTACTTGAGCTGCTGCATATGGATTTAATGGGTCCAATGACTGTAGAGAGTATTGGAGGAAAACGATATGCCTATGTGACTGTTGATGATTTCTCTCGATATACATAGGTGGAATTTCTTCGAGAAAAATCCGACACAATTAATGCTTTCAAGGCTTTGTGTAATCGTCTTCAGCGAGAAAAAGGTTGTAGTATTGTGAAGATTGTTCGGATTCGCAGTGACTATGAAAGAGAATTTGAAAATTCAGAATTCTCAGATTTCTGTAATCAGCATGGAATAGCTCATGAATTTTCTGCACCTAAAACTCCACAGCAAAACGGGGTTGTTAAAAGAAAGAATCAAACTATAGCAGAGATGTCACGTGTGATGTTACACGAAAGAAATATTCCACAGAAATTCTGGGCAGAAGCTATGAACACAGCATGTTATACTATAAATCGAGTATACCTTCGTGGTGGAACTGAAAAAACTCCATATGAGATTTGGAAAGGTAGAACTCCAATTGTTAACTATTTTCATCCATTTGGTAGTAGTTGTTATGTGTTGAATGATAGGGAATATAAAGGGAAGCTCGATCGCAAGAGTGATGATGCTATTTTTCTTGAATATGCTGTCAATAGTCGAGCTTATCGAGTCTACAACAAAAGGACTCGAACTGTCATTGAATCTGCGAATGTTCAAGTCGATGACTCTCTGGAAGTAACTGCTGTTTCTAATGAAGATATTACAGACTCTCTACATGAAGTAAGTTCCAGTGTTCCAGGCAGTGGTTCACCCAGTGTCACAAATGGTGTCACTAATCAGAGTGCAGAAGTTGATAATGTGGAAGATGTCATCTCACCTCGTAGGCAACCATCCACACGTGTTCAGAAGAACCATCCTACTAATGAAGTTATTGGAAATCTGGATGATGAAATTCGGACAAGAGAAAAGCCGAGAGTGAACTATCGAGATATGATTCAAATGGCAAGCTTTACTTCTTCTATTGAGCCTAAGAATGTGAAAGAAGCCTTACTATATGAGTATTGGATTATTGCTATGCAAGAAGAGCTTGGGCAATTCACTCGGAATCAAGTTTGAGATTTAGTTCCATGCCCCCCCTAGTGTGAATGTCATTGGCACAAAGTGGATATACAAGAACAAGAGTGATGAACATGGGAATATCGCTCGCAACAAGGCTCGGTTAGTTGATCAGGGATACACTCAAATAGAAGGTATTGACTTTGATGAGACATTTGCACCGGTTGCTAGACTTGAGTCCATTCCTCTATTGTTGGCTATTGCATGTGTGTTGCGGTTCAAGTTATATCAAATGGACGTGAAGAGTGCTTTCCTCAATGGTCTTCTTTTAGAGGTGTTATTTGCTCAACCAAAGGGTTTTGAAGACCCTCATTATCCTGAGTATGTCTACAAGTTGAAGAAGGCGTTATACGGGCTCAAACAAGCTCCTCGAGCTTGGTATGAATGACTCACGGTGTATTTATTGTCCAAAGGATATGAGCGAGGGGGAATAGATAAAACCCTTTTCATTCGCCGTGATAAAGGTCAGTTTTTACTTGCTCAAATATATGTTGATGACATATGTTTGGCTCAGTGTCACAGGTGATGGTAGATGAATTTCTCACTCAAATGACTGAGGAATTTGAGATGAGTATGGTTGGTGAGTTTAATTATTTTCTTGGACTTCAAATTCAACAACGGAATGATGGGATTTTTATTTCTCAAAGCAATTATGCCAAAAATTTGTTGAAGATGTTTGAATTGGAGAATGCTCGTCCAAGGCGAACTCCTATGGGAACTTATGAGAGGATATCTAAAGATGAGAAGGGAACTCCTATTGATGCAAGTCTATACAGAAGTATGATTGGTAGTCTCTTATATCTAACTGCTAGTCGACCAGATATCTGCTACAGTGTTGGTTTATGTGCTCGATTTCAAGCAAATCCTCGAGAGTCACACCTGGTGTCAGTGAAGCGAATTCTCAAATATGTTAGTGGGACAACTGACTATGGGATCTGGTATTCATTTGATACAAACACCAATCTAGTTGGTTATTGTGATGCGGATTGGGCTGGAAGTTCAGATGATCGAAAAAGTACTTCTGGTGGATGTTTTTACTTGGGGAATAACTTGGTGTCTTGGTTCAGCAAGTAGCAAAATTCTATTTCTCCGTCTACTGTCGAGGCAGAATACATCGCAGCTGGTAGTAGCTGTACTCAGCTTCTCTGGATGAAGCAGATGCTGAAAGACTATGGTGTCACACAGGATGTCATGACACTCTACTGTGATAATATGAGTGCGATTAATATTTTTAAGAATCCTATTCAGCATTCTCGGACAAAGCATATTGATATTCGACATCATTTTAATCGATCTCTTGTGGAAGACAAGATTATTGCTTTAGAGCATATGGTAACCGAAAAATAAATTGCTGATATTTTCACCAAAGCTTTGGATGGAGCAAGGTTTGAAGAACTAAGGTCTGCCCTAGGCCTTTGTATCATGTGAAAAGGTTCTTCAGAGTTGTAAGTTTTTTTTAATTTGTATTTACAGCAATATAAAATAAAAAAAATGGAAAACAATACAAAACAAAAATAGTAGAATAGTTGTTGTTTTTTCTTTTATGTTTTCCCGCCTTATGCTTTTTGGCGAGTTTGTAGTTGTAGGTTTCGTGTTTTGTGGATTTCTGATCTTCAGCACTCCAAGTGACACGTGGCGTTTTTGGGGATTCTCGGTTGAATATATGGAATTAAAGAGTTGGTCTCGGTTACGAAAATTCTAACTGCAATAATTTTGGCTCTTATTTCTCTATTTGATATTCCAAGGGTTTCTGGACTTCTAAGCTTCTACTACTCAACTTATTGAACTCATCTCAGCCGTCTTTAACATTGTGAACGTAATCAAAGATTTTGAGAGTTCTATTGAGTTAAGTGATCCACAATTTCAGAGATGCCTCAGCGAAAGTCTTCTTCACAGATGAGTAAGGTGACTGAAACCCTAGATGATGATGAAGTTAACGTTGTTGTTACTCATGCCTCTCCAAAATCATCAAATAAAGATGAGAACTCAACCAAGTCGCAAGAACAAGCTCCGAATTCTAAAGCAGATTTAGCTTCAAGAGCAATTACAGTCTCTCCAATTCAGTCAATTAACCCCTCTGGAGTAAGAACACAGTTTGGACAGGGAAGTGATGTTTCATACAAGATGAGTGATGTACCCCTAAAGCACCGGGTGTCTCAAAGGTTACTGCTGAACCTAAGAGAAAAAGATTCCAACTGGTGGATGAGGTTTCCTCAGATGAGGATTGGGCTGAAGAAGGCAATGTTAGAGGTGATGTTTCTAATGATGTTAAGGATGGCTCTTCTGATGGTGAAGAGGGATCTTCTGATGATGATGACTCTCTTGATGGTGATGATGATTCTTCTGAGAATGTTGAAGTTCATGACCTCTCTGACTCAGAACCAGTGAAGTCGCCAAAGGCAAAGCGACAAAAAGCACAACCTGCCCTTGAATCTCAGCGAGTTACTCGCTCCAAGTCGGTGTCAAAGGGCAAGTCCCTGCTGCTTCAAGTAAGTCATCATTTTCTGCTGTTAATCTGGATGATTTTAAGTCAGAATACAATGCTGGTCTGTGGACAAGAGTCTCTAAAAGGAATATTTGGGGAGAGAGAAATATACATGAATGTGATTTCAAGGATTGTCAAAAGTTGGTGGATCAGTTGGTTAGCCAAGGCCTGGGTAGGACCATTAAGGGAATAAAGCCTTATGTTAGAAGGGTTGTACAAGAATTCTATTGCAATTTAGATTCCAATATAAAGGATTTTGATCACCCAGATGGAGGACATGTTTTGGTTAGAGGCCATTTGTTTGAATTTTCCCTAGATGTCATAAATACACATTTAGGATGTCATTGGGCAAATGTGGAAGAGTTTATACCTGATTTTAGTAAGATCATTACTGATGTCACAGGGTGTGTTAAACGGGTTTGGCCTAGCGGAAAGGATTTTCCTGCTTCTCAATTATCTGTTAAGTATGCAATTTTGCATAAGATTGCTATGAGGAATTGGCTTCCTACATCTCATGGAACTGGTGTGAATAAGTCCATGGCTACTCTGTTGTTCAAGATTGGGAATTTTGTTGAATTTGATGTGGGTCAGTTCTTGTTTGACCAAATTGTTAAGCATGCAGACTGTAAGAATGAAAGGATAGCGTATCCTTTTTCGTGTTTGATTTAAGGCATTCTTTCATCTCAACATTCTGTGATTCGAGCAAGAGAAACTCTGGAGATGGACAAGGAAGATATCAAAATCAGTTACAAGCTCCTAAAAGGTAATCATGTCAATGATATGGAAGATGTCACAGAGGATGTCTCTGACACATATGAGCTGGGTAACTCTATATTGCTATCACGCACCATTAAGGTGCTGGAGGTTGAATTAAAGGCCCTGATGACTCAGCAAGCTGAGATTGAGAAGAGGAAAAAGGAGGTCTCTTCCTTACTTGATGATCTGGCAGCTGTAAAAATGGTTAAGGATGTTGCAGCTGAAGCTGCTGAAAGAAAGAAGGATGTTGCTGCAAAAACTGCCACTACTGCAACTGATGAGGCTGGACCTTCAGACATTCCACCTGATGTCACATAGAATGTTTCAACAGGTATACCTCAAAACCTATCTCCTATTCTTACAGATTCTGCAATGGAGACAGATAATCCTATCATTCAAGAAAATGTTGAGTCTGATTCTACTGAGGAAGTTGTTGCAAAGGAAACTCCTGTTCCTTTTGCTGTTTCTGGTGAAGTCACTTCTGGTGTCACTCTTGGTGTTACACCTGGTGTCACTGAAAGTCAGGCCCCTTCCAGCGCCCATTCTGGTGGGTATGTTGCTGGTTCAGATGAAAGAGTTCCAGAAGAAGCTGCTGGTGTTCAGTTGCTAGCAGACTCAGTTGGATTAGTGCCCTATGATGCAGAGGAATCTGGTTAATATTGCTCTGATGTTTGTTTATGATATTTTGCTTCAGACAATTTGTTATGTTTTATTGTTATTTTGTGCCATTTAGTCTTTTTGTGGCGAAAAGGGGGAGTAATTTGGAGTTTAGATGTTTGTTTTGTAATCCCTAAAACAATTGTATGCTGGGAACTTGGTGTATTTTGTTGTGTCATGCACAATGTCCTGTGCAGAGATGTTTATTTACTAAGTTCCTGTTCAGGGGGAGTTTCAGTCAACTTCCGTCCATCATACAGGGGGAGTTTGGATTTTGCAAAAAAATGCTAAAGGAGGAGATTGTTAATGCACACGTGGAGTTGGAATTTATTTTAATTGGCATTGATTTTTTGGCAAGATAAGGAAAGATCTTATTGGATGCTTAAATCAAATTAAATCAATCTATGCAAGGAAGATTGATTTAAAGATTAATGTTATCTTGATAACTATGGAGCTTATCTTGGTATTCTTGGAAATTATCATTGGAGATCTATCTTTGGAAAAGATAAGCATTGAAGGCACATGGTTTCCTATCTTTCCATTCGAATTGTTTGGAAATAATCTTGGAGATAAACATGGGAAGATTTGGTGTGCCTATATGATCTTTCCAACTACACGTATTTTGTGTGTGCGTTGTTGATTATTCTTTCGGTCTTTCTAAGACTGTGAACACACTTCTTTGTTAGACATCTTTGATCAAAGTGTGTTGGCTTTCGCATCTTAACGCAAATATATTAAAGATGCAATCCTTGTATTCTTTGTTATAATTCAGCCTCGGGAGGAGGTTGCTAAGGAGCTCAGGAGGAGTTCAAACGTGGGCATGGGGATCTTGCATTAACCACGGATTCCGGGAGGAGTCGCTATTGACAAGGGGATCTTGTCTTCATTGTGGGCAAGGGGATCTTGCATTAACCACAGATTCAGGGAGGAATCATCATAAGTCGAGGGGAGTTCGCACAATCACGTTTACATGAGGAGTTAGGAAGAGGCGGCAAAATAAGAGGGAGTCTTACTTTGTGTCAGACCGAATATCTTGTAACTTGTGAACTTAGTGGATTGTTCTTTTTGGTCGTGGCCCCACAGACGTAGGCAATTGCCGAACTGCGTTACCAACCTCCTATCTTTTTAATTTCCGCATAATATTGTCCATTATTGTTTTATTATCGGTGTCACACCTAGTGTCTCTAACCCACTGGGACATCGCGTATCTAACCTAGATCTTTCAGATGAAATTGTAAATATACGGGGTATGTTATCATCACTCGTCTATTCATTTATACACAATAAATGATTATTTATCACATGGCACTAATTAGAAATTCGTAATTACTATCATTACTCGTTTTGGTAATATATGGATTTTCAATTTTTCTTGCTATTAAATTATATCATAAATATTAGAAATGATAGACCATCTATAACTATTTATTTTTGGATTATGTTTTTCATAACCTTTTCTTACAACCAATTTTACAATATTAATATGGAAGAAGATTTATTTGTTAGAGAATCAAGTGGAAACAAATTCGGTTGATATAATCTTGTTATTGAATATATATTGGGTAAATTAATTTAATTGTACCTTAACTTGGGTGTTCATTTCCTTTTTTACTCTAATTTTTAAAAAGTTATATTTTTGTCCCTCATGTTACAATTTGATTTAAAATCGTCATTCATCTATTTTTTCACTTAAAATTCAAGTTAAATAAATATTTAACACATCTATGACAAATATAAGTGTATACATACAAATTAATAAAATCAGACATATACATGATAAATTAATGGTCATCAGAATTGAATTTTTCTAACACAAAAAATAAACAAAGTACCTTTGAAAACTAAAAATGCAATGGTACGAATCAGGAGAAGTAACCATAAAGGTGCTCCCGCCTAGCTCAGGTACCGATAACGTTTACACAGTTGCAAGAGTTCGCATAATTTATCACCAAAATGTCCGAGCAGTTATAAAGAAATTAAATATAGAACGTAAGTTTGATGTTCTTAATGGAAATTATAGAGTTAAATAAAATGAAATCACACACAAGAAATATATTAGGGGAGAGAAAATAAATTCATAATAACATCACTATTATCAATATCTCAAACAATCACAATACCCTTACAAGTTCACAAATTCTCAAGACCTTTCGAACCCTTAGACTCTCTTGTTGACAAAGATCTTATACATAAATCACTAACCATGATCATTAAAAGAATTAAAAATATTGGATAAATTACTTCAATTGTCTCTCAATTTAAGTGTTCATTTCGCTTTTGTGCTTAATCTTTAAAATTTTACTTTGGTCCCTCATGTTACAATTTGATGTTCTTCATTCATTTTTTTTCTCACTTAAAATTCAAGTTAAATAAATATATAACACATATATAATATATAGAATTGTATACAAAATAATAAAATTAGGCATATGCATGTTAAATAGTCATCGAATTTGAATTTTTCTAACATAAAACACTACAAGAAATGTGGGCATTACTGACTAAGATATTGCGTCAATAAAGGCGCAAATGTCGTCAGTAGAATGGATTAGTGACGGAAAAATGTCGTCAAGTGGGTCGCCAATAAAGTGTCAACAGTAAAGGGTCTTTTGACGACAATTTGTTAAGCCGTCACTAAACATTCCCTTTTATTGACCATAGTTTGTTGTCAAAACAAATATTGACGATAAAATTTTGTCAGTGAGGTCTGGTCAATAATAGTAGTCGTTGTCAGTAAATGGTGTCCTCTACCGACGATATCAGTGGTAACGCATAAAAGTCGTCAATCAAGAATGCTATGGTCAAACACTTTACTGACAAGATTTAACGACAACGAATTGTTGTCAAAAGTAATAAAAAAGTCAACCTTCACGGGGGAGAAACAGTATTGACGACAAATGTTGTCAATAGAAAACAAATTGCAAAATTAGCTTTATTGACGACAGGCATTGACGAAGATTGTTGTCAATTGAATATAAGTGACAACAAATGTATGTCAATGGGATATGCTTTTTGTAATGAGTTGCATTGACGATATAATTTGCATACACCTCGTCACTAAAACGAGATGGTAACAATCAACATCGACGACAAATAGTCGTCAAATAGAATTCCATGTTTGTACTGGGCTGCCATGATTTTTGCTGCCGCCCTGTATAGCATATTATACATATATTGATACACTCATTTCATTCTATTCCTATAACAAATATTATGCATACACCACAATTAACTTCATTCGTTAAATGAAATTCAATAGAAAAGTAATCTTCATTTGTGGAACATTTGAGCTGCAATTGCCACAATATTTATATAATATTAAGCAATATACGCATTTCATTGTATTCCATTGCATCATATGAATGAAACCAAATCCAAAATAAGAAATTTACTAATAATATCTACAAAACTATTTTCAAAAGGTATTCAGAAATTATACCCCAAAATATTGCCAAATGTTAACTGGCATATAAGTGAAGGCAACCTAACCTAATATAAAATATCCACATTAAGGATAGACGTTGTTTGCCCCTCAATATTTCTTCTTCCAACCTTGAAGCCAAATCACTACAAAATACGCAATTTCAAAGAAACAAAATCACAGCTTTACTCATAATAAGAAACAATTACACTTAGTGGTAATTTACAACTGCATAATATGAAATAATTGAGATAGTGTAAACTTACATTTGTTTCAGCTAGCATTCTAACAAGAATAGCAATTTGATTCCTTATTTCCTCCATCTTCTCATTGGATTGCATATGAAGTTCTTTAGGCTGTTTGATTTCTTCTTTCTGAGCGCTCATTTCTACTTTTTGAGCATTGATTTCAACCACCAATGCATTAGTATTCTTTTCGGCTTCATCAGCTCTTTGTCTTTCATTTTCTGTCTCCTCCCTCAGTTTTTCCATTGCTAAAATCTGCTTTTTTGATGTAGAACGTCCACGAAAATGACCAGGAATTCCATTTAATTCTTGCACACAAATTTGAACTGGAGACAAATCTATTGTAGCTTGCATTGTTACAAAATTTTCCTACAATAATGTGTAAAATATTCACTAAGAACATTAAAAAAAAATAGGAGAAAGAGACAAAAGGAAAGTATAGATTGTAGAGGATATAAAGAAACTAGCAAGGTAAAATCAGAATTTAAAGTATACAAGGTTACCAATTTATTGAGCATCTCTAAGGTAATTGAGTAAGCAAGATATAATTCAACGAGGAAGGCAAAAAAAGAAAAAATAGAATTTGGACGATATATAATATAAGAATGCAAAATCAAAATTTAAAGTACACAATATTACACATTCATTGATTACCTTTGAGGTAATTGTGTAAGAAAAGGAAAAATGCAACATTACAATCAAAGCATGTTGACAAAAGTATATTAACATAAGGATAACTGGCAACATATCAACATAGTCAACATTACAATCAACATGTTTAAAACATATAAATTGAATGTTTGGGTTTCAAATTGTATAAAAAAAATTCTGTGAACAGTAAGAGAACAAATACCAGGGTTTCTCTGCTTCATGATTAATCATTGCTCCTTTTTTGGTTGAATAATGGGCCATCTTATAAGCATCAATGGGATTCACCTCGACTCCATCTTTCCTCTTCTACATTAAACATCAGTTAAAATAATTGACATGCTACAATTCAGTTACAAGATGAAATGAATCACAAACCTTTTCCTCAATCATTCTTGCTATGGACTTTGTTCCAGTAGTGCTTGGGATCTTAACTTTTTTGCGATTGCCAGCATTTCTCGCACACATATCCTGGCAAAAAATGTAAAAGTGGGATTGAAAATTAACATAACATGAAAATATAGCTTATTTGAATTAAAATCAAAATTTAGACTTTGTATTCTTTGCTGTCAAAGTGATTGCACAAGAATATCCAATCTTCTTCTCTAACATCAATGGGTACATGCTGCAATGCCTCTTCTTTGGATGAAAATTCCAGAAATGTTGAATGCAAAGCATGCTTTGTGACTCTTGAACTGATTTGCCAACTGTTTGTTAATGCATTGTCTAGCTAGGGGACCATCTTCATACACAAACCCCTCCTACATAGCATATGAAATCAAATACATTATTATCAAATTAAAAAATTATTATTAATGTATAAGAATTGACTATAAATGAAAAATACCGAGGCATTCTGAATGATCTCCTCCTTCAGTCTTTCATCTTGGGATGCATAGTTAGGCTTATTAAATCTAGCCATTTTGCGAACAACGCATCCCAACTCACTAATGAAGTCCTGTGCATTTTTCCCCACAATACGCTTGCAAATAGCATCAAACTCAACAACTAAAATTACTTGAGCACGTCTTTTGTTTACCAATTCAATATTCCTAGTTCTACCTCTCTTTGATGTATTCACTAACCATTTTGTTATACAAAAGAGTGAGTTAGTTTATAGGTCAAAGAAATAAAATCAAAGTCATATCCATTCATATCATAAGATGACCATTTTCATCACGAAATAAAAACATAAAAATACCAAGTAAAACTGATTTTGTAAGAGTATTTAAATCAGAAAATATCAGTAAGTAAATCGTTTTAAATTTTTTTGTTTAGAAGCATTGAACCTGTATCTTGTGGCTCTTCGTGAGATGGCTGATCAGCTCCTTCCCTAGCTTGTTCATCATTAGATGGTTGGCCAGATTCTGCCCTTTCTTGACCATGCACGTTGCTGGACTCATTTCCCAAATAAAGTGCACGCTTAGCTTGTACAAGACGTGAGCTTCTCCTTGGGGTTAACACCTATTCAGCCTCTCCAGCTTCATTTTTCAAGTGAAAACCAGAAGTGGTTCGAGTAGGTGTTCGTTGAGTGCTTCTCGGTGAAGAGCGTGTATATGGTTCAGATGTCTTCGTTGGCTTTTTTCCCAAGCCACGTTTAAAATTGTTCAATTCCTATAAATGGTTATGAAATTTTTCAATGTAGAGCTATCACAAAATTTCAAAACAAAAAAAAAGCGAACTACGTTTTGCTGGACTCTCATTTGTTATGGAAATTTCACATACTTCACAAGTTCCAAAAATCAAATACTAAACCTCATCTATTGTCCATCAAGTGTAACAAAGTTTAGTCAAGCCCCTCAAGTTTAATTGAATCAAATGCATCCAACGATACTCAAAAGTACGACAAATATCAAAATACAGTGAAACAGCAGACCTTAAACTAATGAAAGGTTCCAATAAAATGCTCAAAGGCACAAATATTAGAATCAAGACTGTATTTTTACAAGCGGGTCACTGCAAGACAGACCCAACTCGACAAAAAGAACAAAATTTTGATCATGCACAAATCCAATTTTGCAAGAAGATAAGTAAGAGGGGTGATTTCAGTGAGGATAAATAATCTAATGGCAGCAATAAATCAATCGTTTGAAGTTTGAACCATCAAAATATAAACATAGCAGGAATATATACGGAAGCAGCCTATAATCAGACATTAAGACTACATGCAAACCTCCTTTATTATGAGTCGATTCATAAGCTTGAAGGGGAGAAAGAGAAATGTACAAACACAGGGATTCGTTTGGCTCCCTTTCTTACTTGCAAGTTGCGAGTGACTGAAGAATAGGTACTCTGAATAAGCTAAGATTGGAGGCTCATAACTTTCCAGGAGTAAGCCAGACACCTAAAAGCACATAACAAATTCCATTACATCTTACTATGAAAAAAGACAAGCATTGTACTCTGAATAGGTTAAATAAAAATAAATTGTACAACTGAGGTAAAGAGATCTAAAGCAATTGGCCTCAAGACGCTATATATGACAACAACCACTATAATCATCAAAATTACAAATCGCGAAAGAACCCAGATAAGGAAAAAATGGCTAGAAAATGCGGCGGTAAAGTCCAAGCCTTGAAAAAGTGTACAGAGATATGCTAGAAAAAATACTCTTGAAGAGGCAAAAACTCAGAAATTGTAAAAACACGGAAGGTAAGAAGACCTAAATGCTAAATTATCAAAAAAAAAAAAATGAGACATTAAACAATATTAAACAGCAAAGGATCCAGTATATCAGCTATCTAATAAAGTAACATGAGAAAAAATTTGATTATGGTAGCAAATTTGTAATCAAATCTTAAAATTGCATTACATCCAAAAATATCATTGACAGTAAACTATCTTCCTCTATTAATGAAACTGAAACATCTTTAGACTTCAGATTTCCTTATCTTCTTTGATTTTCTTTCACGAAATTGTTCTAATGACCCTGTAGGCATAAAAGTAGTATGTTCTCTTCCAGAATCTTTAAAAGACAGGTCACTACATGTTCTAGAAGTATACCCACTCACGGGCCCTGAACAGGAAAAAGAGAATTCCCCTAGCTTATCTTGTCATAACTAGAATACCCAGAAATTCTGGGACATTTTTTTTGGTCCAAGTAAAAATGTCGGCTTTGGAATCAAACATCGAAGCATATGAGTAAATCAACGAACCCATCTGGGATCAAATTTTTCCCTAAAAAGAAAACTATTCAAAATCAATACCTCATATACTCCATTGTCTTGTACGATTCTTGACAAGCGAATTCTAATTTCTTGAACCATTGAGATGTGATAGGCGGGAATTGACGATTCGATGGAGAGAAATCGACGGAAGCAAGCAGGAGAGAAGGAGCTATTAGAGAAGTTAGGTGAAGTGAAGGGATATGAGAGAAGAGATATGAGAAGGAGCTGCGGTGAAGTGAAGGGGCAAGCAGGCGATGATAATTGTCTTTTAGGGAAACAAGCGACCAAAACGACGTCGTTTGGTGCTATTTTGTTTATAAAAAAATCTTTTTAAAATTTGGGTTAGTATTTCCTTTTTTGCTCTTCTTTAATTTTTTTTATTTTTATTTTACTATCTACATTCTTTTTAAAAATTCTTGAACGTTTATTTTATTTTTAGTGTTAGTTTAAGTTTATTTATAATTTTCTTTTGAATTTCTTATAACTATAAAAATGCTTATATAGCTTTATTCTAATTATTTTAAAATATTATTATTATCCATCACATTTGAAATTCTTCAAAATTAATAACTTTATGAAAATCATTTAACTTTCATTAATCTGTTACATATTAGATTTTCTTAGTAAACTAAATTATTTTCATATTATTAATTAATAGTGCTTTTAATTGATCAGCAAAAATGTGTCATTTAATGAAATTATAATGGTAAAAAAATAAAAATATTATGGTGTCTTACAATTATTAGTAAAAGTTAATATATCTAATAGGAATTATTATTTTTTATATGCCTACCTTAGTTGATCCAAAAATAACATATGTATTCTTAATCAAATAGTGCATTTACACGCCCACATAATAGTGTTCAAAATAAACACACATCATTATCATTCGTATACATATTTTTAGAGTTCTTACAATAAATTTAACCCACATAATAAGGCCCAAAACAAGCCGACATATCAACATACACATACACACACACATATATATATATACATATCTATATATATATATATATACATATCTAAATATATATATATATACACATATTTGTAGGCTTTCACAATGCATTTAGATATGATAATAAGACTCAAACAAATTTAAATATTTATTACCCAAATTATAATTATGACATATTGAATATATGAAATCATTCAAATTGGGATTGATTACTGTTTTAGTTCATTGCATTATCATTTATGTTTGATAATACTATTTGAAAAAAAAACTTTCAGTATACTTGATGATATATATTTAGAGACTATTTTTTACAAATAACATTCATTCATTGACAACCAAGTGTCGTCAATGAAATATGTTGTCATAATATTGCTACATATAACTTTTTATTGACGACATATAATTTGCATCACAACATCTGGTCAGTAAAGATACTACTACCTGTCGTCAATAGGTCGTCAATAAATATGGAAAAATTGGCGGGAATAATTACTGCCATTGTTTATTGACGAGATATTGACGACCTTTCAGACTCCGTCAATAAAGGTAATGATGTTGACCAGATTGTATTGACAACTACATATATCATCAATAAATGGTGCTTTTATTGACGAATTTTCTCTCGTCAAAATGTTTTTCGTCACTAATGCCCATTTTTCTTGTAGTGAAAAGTACACAAATGACTATTGAAAACTAAAAATACAATATGAGAGACAAAAATGAAACTTTTTAAAGATAAGGAATAAAAACAAAATGAACTCCCAAATTGAGGGACAATTGATTTACCCAAAAATATATATCAAATAAAACATTCAAGGTCTAAATAGAGGCTAACTGGAACTTTAGTATACAATTAGCGATGTTATATTTAGATGAATAGAGATGAAGGGTAACTATTTATAATAGGGTAAATTAAAAAAAAAAACAACAACAACAAAACCTCTTCTGATTTAGGAAATTTTTAAGTTACCTTTCTACAGTTTAATTAAAAACTCAATAATTGCTTCCATGTATTTTTTTTAAAATCGATGATTTTAGAAAAAGACATATTACATATATATTGGATTAGATAGATCTATGAAAATAAGTATTTCAAATCTATATAATTTATATATTTTTAGAAAAAAAAATACAAGGAGATAAAATGTAGATTTTTAAACTATGAGGGAGTAACTTGAAAATTTTTAAAGCTATAGGAGATTTTTTTGTAATTTACCCTTTATAACATTGTAAACTAAGCTAGGCATGATTGGGCTAATTTTAATGATGTTATGAGATGTATATTTTGTATCCTACACAATGAAAGAAAACATAATTTGAAAATTTTGATTTATTGTGGTATTTATTATCTATTTATAATAATTTCTTAAACTTAAAAATAAAAGAATTATCTTCTAACGGTAATGTTTGATATAATATTTTCCATGACATATGTAGAGAAATTTGAATTTGATAAAATTCGTATATCATACTTATTTTTTATCTTAAATATGATATGCGTTATAAAATCCAAAATTCTTGCATGCATTAGATGTTATTATAATAAAGTATGGCTAGTAATATTTGACCGCGGCTTGATGTTTAAAATGTAATTTAATTTTTCAAATTTTTATTTTTTAGCCACTAAAATTGTTAGCCATATTTATTTTATACTTTTGTGATATTGCAATTTCGAGCATTGGGAATGGTAATTGAATTTGATCATCAATTTCAATCATTAGTTAATCGTGATTTCTAAAGTGATCACATTGGCCACTTTGTTTTAGTTCCATATATATTCATTTCCTTTGAATATTTTATGGACAAGTATTAAACGTGTTTCTCTCTATTTTAATGCCTAGGGGCTTGAAGATATATTCTACTTGACCGTAAATTTTAAACTTATTATTGTAATCTTAATATCTTGGTTCTATTACATTTGGTTGGCAATTTGAAATAATTTATTCCATTGATATCATTGTAAATATTTATTCTATTATATATTTGGAAGTAGCCGTAACATCTCAAATATTTGATATGATAATATAATAATAACGTAAAATTATTATTATTAATTGAATGACATAAACTTAAAAGCTACAATTTTATTGTTCTAATAACCATTGAAACACTAGTTTTTAATTCTTATCGAGAATCTTACATACTTGTGTGTATATAATTTGTTAGTATATATAAAGATGACCATTATGATTGGTTTCAAAACTTTGAAGGCATTATACATGTTGGTGAATATTATGATAAGTTGTCTATTTAAAAAATTTATTGATGTTTTTTCTTGTAAATTTCCTTCATATTGCTTTTGGGAATAGCTAAAGCGTCCATAATACATGATATATAAAGTATTTGTATACAAAAAAAAAATGGTGAAAAGTAAATAATAAAAAAGAAAAGTTAATGAATTTGAATCAATATGAGGATTAGGTGATGATAAATACATTTAAAAATATTTTAATCATTTAAAGTTTAATGATTAAAATAAACAAAAGGAAAAGGGGAAATTAAACATTTTCAATCAACATTTGCTTGTTAAAATTTTGCTAGATACAATATGTAAAGAAATTTTGCATCTCATATTTGAAACTGACATGAGAGACCACAATATCTCAAATATGTGTTGTAAAAGTAATTTTAATCACATAAAGTTTAGTAAAGTTAGAATTTTGTACAGAACGTATATCTTGTTGAAGAAAATGTCAGTAAATGTGTTGCAATCTATATTAAACTCTTCTGTCCATCCTTTGCTGTTCATGCAGCAGCCAACTATGGGTTGTAGCTGCCGCACTACCCACAACCACAAGGGCAGGGTAAATGAAGCTGTTAGCGACTAATGTGGAGACTTGCAATTATTATTTGTTTGAAATATGAAGGCAGCTAAAATACCTCAAAATAGCTATTGAATGCCATTCAATTTAACTCTAAAAGCCCTATACTTTGGTGGCTATATTTTGCAAATAAATAAATAAATAAAGAAATGAGATAAAAAAAAAGTTTGGATGAAGGGGAGAATTTTTCCAACTTTTCCAGCGAAAAGATTTTGTATAAAGATGTAAAAGGTAGTAGCTGGGTGGTGATAGTGGTGATGGTACTGATGATGGCGGCGATGGTGATAGTCCTGATAACGGTGGTGGTGGTGATAATTCTGATGACGGTGGTGGTGGTGATAGCATTGATGATGGTGTAAGGGATGAGAAGAAAAGAATTAGGAGAAAAAGAAATTTAAATTTATGTTTTACCTCAAAACTTTAATAAATTAAACTTTGCCCCTAAAATTTTAATACTTTAAACATTAATGTCTTGAATTGGAAATAAGGCAGAGGATAAAGTTGGAAATGTTTTAACTGCCGTTAGTACACTCATTTTCCATCCACTTTCTAATAAAATCTATACTAAATGGGGTTTATTGGTAGGTTTTTTCAGTATATGGGAGTTTTTAAGAAGTTCGGCCGACCACATGGGGGTCATTGGTAATTAACCCTTTTTTTTAAAAAAAACAAATCACCTCATGTATTTAAGAGTAACACCAACATCTTAAATATATATATTGGTATGTAATTATTTTCGTTTTCTTTATCACATATTGACTAGTTATTATGGAAAAATAAATAAAGCAAGTAATTCATTGATTTAGTTATTCAACCCTGTTAGAAGGTAATTATTTTAGTAAGATTAATTACAACAATGAATGAAAAAGTAATAAAAATTCTATCATAGTTTTTTTTTACATTCAAATTATATTAATATTACAAATGCTATTATAATTTTTTTACAATATCTCTTGAGCAAACAACAACAACAAAGATGTTTCTCGTCTTCTTTTTGAGCTCAGAATTAAACAACAAAACTAAAATAACAACCAAAAATATAACAAATTTATTCAATAACAATACAAGAAACTAATTAAATAGTCTCCAATATGTTTGATGTGTGTAGAAAATATTGATGATGGAATAGTAGTGAATCAATCTAAAGCTCTGCTTCATTTCTCTGATGCAATCATTTCCGCATGGAAATTAATTTCCATAAACAATGCAACAACACCGACCATAAAACGACATGGGATCAGGTACACATAAAACGTTATTAATCGAATGACCTTCGAATTTGCATGGTTTGATGCAATCAATTCTGCTTATGCATTTTCCCACGAACTTACAGTCGCTGGTCTGATCATCATTTGCATTGATTTCTATCACTGAAAAAATAGAAAGAAAAAAAAAAGAAATTAACAATTATCCCCAACTAATTAAAAGTTTTAATAGAACTATAGAATTTAATTTTATTCTCCATTTTAATTATAGTAAGAAATAGTACCATGGAAAAATGGAGAAAGAACAAGAAGGAGACTTAGAAGTGCAATAATTTGAAGTTTTGGTGATGCCATTGGTGAAAGGATTGCAACAATCAATTGGGATTTTTCACATAAAAGAGAAGGCAATAATGATATTGAAGAATGAAATGGAAAATTTTTGGAAGTATTTATAATGGAGTTCAATATCTTTTTTTAAGGAAATTAACTTAGCATGATTAGTTCTAGGTTAAGACTACTAAAGAATTCCAAGTGGAATTGAGCCAAAAAGTTAAAAAAAAAAAAAAAACTCCAAGTGGAGATCATGAAATGGCAAATTAGGGATATATTTGTTATGGAGTTCAATTCTTTATATGAAAAGAAACTTAATTAGCATGGTAAATCCTTAAAATTAGAAAAGTGCAAAGATAGATAATTTTGTTGTATTAGGGAATTACAAATACATCAATCAGTATTTGCCGCACGTTAACTAAGATATCATTGAATAAGAAACATATTTTCTTCCACAACTCTAGTTTAAGAAATTAACTATATATGGGATTGTTTTATTTGTAAAAGAAATCACTTGTCACAATTTGTTACATTGCGTTGTGCAAGACGAAAATTATGAAAAGCCGTCTCCGAAACTTCGACTTTAATTTACTTTAAGATCTAATTATGACTAAACAATATGACTTTAATTTACTTAAATGACTAAACAATATGCGTATCATCATGCTGAAATATCCCCAATTAAGCATTTCCCTCATTAACATATTTTATACGCAAAAATTTCTTTGCACGGATGTATATATGCGACAGATTTAATGACGTGCTCATACGCACAATTGTATTACAATTCGCGTTTAACGTATTATATTTATGGCATATTATGTATCAATTGTTTCAATTAGTATATGTGAATAGTAGGGTATGAATATTAATGAAACATGTTTATGATTTACGTATAATTTAGGATTTATTTGCGTATAATATATATACGTTAACCAATATCTTTCTTATTCGCGTATAGCCCAGATATGTTAACTCATACCTTCCTTATTCACGTATAATATATTTAAGATTTATTCGCGTATAACGTATATATGTTAACCAATATCTTCCCTATTCGCGTATAACTTAAGACTACTTATTCGCGTATAACGTATATCATCTTGAAGCATATCAATGTTAAACAAGTATGTTGCATTCGGGTATATAGTATCACATCTTTGCGTATAAATTTTATTCACGTGCGCGTAATATGCAACATATATGCGACTGTTTTACAAGAGGCTTCTTCTTTTTGATAACATAATTTCCCAATAACTAAATCCATAAGTACAATTTAACTTGTATACTAAGCATTTCCGTTATTAAACATTTTTATAACATATTTTCCCAATATTTGTATATAATAATATTTTAAATGAAAAGTTTCACTTATGCTTTGTTTGATAAGTGAAGTTAAATTTGAAAATTAATTATTCAGAGTTTGACCAAATAAGCTCCTTTGATAACTAAAGGTTGAATGTTTTAATGAATTAAGAGCACAAAATTTTTTTTGATGGTGATAAAACCTAACTTATCGCTTAATTTTAGAACACGATCAAACTCAATGTTTTAAAATAAATTTTAATATATCATAATTATTTATAATATCTCTTTAATGTGATATAATTATCCAGAATTTCTCCTCAATGTGTTCTTTATCCTATCATCTCATTTTCCTTATTCCTTTTATAATTTTTTCTTATTCAATATACTTTAATTCTTTTTTCATTCTATATTCTAATCTTTTTATTTATTATACATTCATTCTATATTTTAGTATTTTTATTCAATATATTTAATTCCTTAAAGTTGTTTTATGTTTTAGAATATGATTAATTTTTTGTACATTCTCTGTTTTATAAACAAAGTTTTGGTAAATTAAAAATTATACTTTTAAATATTTTTTTTAAATATAATATCCAATATATTAGAACACCATGAAGTAGAGAGAATACAAATACATGCATTTATACGATAAAATTTTTATTGTTAAAATTATTAAATTTTGTAATTTTTTATTTTTTTTACAAATTTATATTTTTTATAATAATTTTGATTAGTTGTTTAAAAAGGAATTTATTGCCCATTTATTAAAAAATTAAATAATTGAAAGATAAAATTATACTATTTATTATAAAAATACTACAAACTTGTAGTATTATATTGTATAATAAATTATTCTATCACTATTAGAAAGTAAAGATATAATGTTATGTTACTATTCCTATAAACTTCACACCTCTACCTTGTAGGTTACAATATCCTAAATTTAAGTTACAAGAGTTACATAGGTTACATAGGTAGTGGGTGATTATGAGGGAAAATAGTGTTGCATGAGTTACATGGAATAATGTGAAGTAATTGGGGTAGAAAATGGTGTGGACATTCACCATTATTCATAATACTCCCCCTTGAATGTCCATCTTTAAGAAAAATGTCTTGTTAAAACCTTACTAGGAAAAACTCAGTGGGATAAAAACCTAGTGAAGGAAAAAGAGTACATTTTTCATACATATAACACAACCTCGTTAAAAACCTTACCAGAAAAAAAACCCTAACGAAAAAAAAAACCTTGGTTAAGGAAAACATAGTACAGTGTATTATAACTCCTCCTCTTGATCACATCATTTGACATCTTTTAGCTGACGCATTCTGATCTTATAAACCAACTTTTGAAATGTTGATGTCGGTAGTGATTTAGTGAACAAATCTGCCAAATTGTCACTCGAACGAATTTGTTGTACACGGATTTCACTATTCTTTTGAAGATCATGTGTGAAAAATAATTTTGGTGAGATATGTTTTGTTCTATCGCCTTCAATTGAGCAATGCATGCAGCATTATCTTCGAACAAAACAGTGGGAACTTTCTTGTCCAAATGTAAACCACATGTTTCTCGAATATGATGGATCACTGATCTCAACTAAAAACACTCTCGACTTGCTTCATAAATTGCCAATATTTCAGCATGATTTGAAGAAGTAGCAGCTATAGTTTGTTTCATATAACGCCAAGAAATAGTTGTACCACAACATGTGAACACATAACCCGTTTGTGAACGACCATGATGAGGATCAGATAAATATCCGACATTTTCACAACCTATTAGATCAAACTTGATTGCCTTAGAATATAGAGACTCATATCTATTGTACCTTGAAGGTAACGAAATATATGTTTAATACCATTCCAATGCCTTCGTGTAGGTGAAGAACTATATCTTGCTAGTAGATTCACAGCAAATGAGATATCAGGACGTGTATGACTAGCAAGATACATTAATGCTCAAATAGCACTAAGATATAGTACTTCTGGACCAAGTAATTCTTCATCATTTTTACGAGGTCGGAAATGATCTTTATGCACATCAAGTGATCTAACAACCATAGGCATACTCAAGGGATGTGTTTTATCCATATAGAATCTTTTAAGCACTTTAGTTGTATAACCTGATTGATGCAAAAATATGCCATTTTCCAAGTGCTTAATTTGCAATCCAAGACAAAATTTTGTATTTCCTAGATCTTTCATTTCAAATTCTTGTTTCAAAGAGTTAATAACTTTTTCGAGCTCTTCAGGAGTTCCAATGATATTTAAACTATCAACATAAATTACAATGATTGCAAATTCGAATGCAAATCTTTTAATAAAATCATATGGGCAAATGGGATCATTCATATAGCCTTGTTTTAACAAATATTCACTAAGGCAATTATGCCACGTGCGTTCAGTTTGTTTTAATCCATATAAGGATTTGCACAGTTTAATTGAATAAAGTTCTCGAGAACTGGAATCATACTCCTTAGGCAATTTGAATCCTTCAGGGATTTCCATATAAATATCATTATCAAGAGAGTCATACAAATAGGCTGTCACAACATCATTAAACGCATTTCAAGTCATTAATTTGCTGCCATATTAAGCAAATAACGAAAAGTTGTTGCATCCACCACGGGAGAATATGTCTCCTCGTAATCAATACCCGGTCTTTGGGAAAAACCTTGTGTGACAAGTCGTGCTTTATATCGCATAATTTTATTTTTCTCATTTTGTTTTCGCACAAAGACCCATTTTTAACCCACTGGCTGCACAGCTTCAGGTGTGCATTATTGGTCCAAAAACTTTACATTTCGCAAACGAGTCTAACTCTACTTAAATTGCGTCTTTCTATTTTTGCCAATCATTTCTATGTCTGCATTCATTTACAGACTTTGGTTCATGATCCTCGTTTCATTTATTACACTAATTACTGCGGCATAGGCAAATTTATCGTCGACGTTTGTTGTATATCGATTCCAACTTTCCTCAGTCATGATATAATTTATCGCGATCTCATGATTATCAGAATTTTCAGGTACCTGAACTTCTTCTGGAAGTTTATTATCTGTCATGTCGGGAATTTTTATTTTTGAAGATTCTTCTGGAATCTCAATTACCTCGATTTCGCCATCATTATTATTTGCTCATTTTTTCTTTCCATTTGTCTTTAGAACCGATTGGTCTACCAAGTTTCATGAGTGCCTTTAATGGATTATTGGTGGTAGAAGGTCCTTCCGGGACATCAATTCTAATTAGAACATTAACAGCTGGTATATATGATTTAGTCACACGTTATAGGTTAGTAAAAGCATCTGGCAATTAATTTGCTAAACATTGCAAATGAATTATCTTTTAAACTTCCAGTTCACATTGATTTGTACGAGGATCAAAATAAGATAATGATAATCCATTCCAACTAATTTTCTTAACTAGCTGCTTATTTTCACATGTTGGGAAAACTGATTCATCAAAATGACAATCAGCAAAACTAGCCGTTAATAAATCTCCAGTTGTTGGTTCAACATATTTCACTATAGATGGAGATTAATACCAAACATATATTCCCAACTTCCTTTGAGTCCCATCTTTGTGCGTTGTGGTGGAGAAATTGGAACATAAATCACATATCCAAAAATTCTAAGATGTGTAGTATTTGGTTTCTGAACAAAAACCAATTATTGGGGAGAGAATTCATAATAATTTGTTGGCCTTATACGAATTAGTGTTGCAGCATGTAAAATAGCATGTCCCCAAACAGTTGTTGGAAATTTAGTTCTCAAAAGCAATGGTCTCACAATTAATTGAAGACGTTTAATAAACGATTCTGTCAAACCGTTTTGTGTATGAACATAAGCGTCAGGATGTTCAACACTTTTTTTTTAAAACCGCACTTATATATAAATGTTGGACAAAATATGGTGCTAGATTTACCCAAACATACCACTACAAAAGTAATCATGATAAACTTGGAGTACTACTCCATTACATGATTTCTTAATTAACTATATATATGAAAAAAAGAACAAGCCCACTTTAGCCCAAATCTAAAGTAGCACCTTTCTATTTTCCATTCAAGGTTTCAAGCATAGTACATGACTGATCTTCCTTAAGTACATGTATAATTTTCCAAAATTCAGAAAACATTTATGGTTGAACATTTAGAGGATGTTCAACACTTATCCCAATAGACATACAATAATTATTAAAATATTGGGATGTAAATTCAACAACATTATCAAGACGAATTGTCTTAATAAGGTAATCTAGAAAATGTGCTTGTAACCGAATTAATTCGGCAAGTAATTTCGCAAACGCCAAATTGCGAGTTGATAATAAACGTACGTGTGACCATCTAGTTGATGCATCAATTAAAACCATACAATATCTAAATGGTCCACAAGGTGGGTGAATAGGCCCACAAATATCACTATGTATGCGTTCTAAAAATGCAGGAGATTCGGTACGAATTTTCATTAGTGATGGTCTTATAATTAATTTGCCTTGAGAATAAGCAACACATGAGAATTCATTCGATTGAAGAATCTTCTGGCTCTTCAAAGAATGACCATATGAATTCTCTAAAATTCTTCGCATCATTATAGAACTGGGATGGCCCAACCGGTCATGCCAAACAATAAAATCATTATGATCAGTAAACTTCTGATTTACTGTTGCATATATTTCAACTGTAGAAATATAAGTATAATATAATCTGGTGGAATGAGAAGGTAATTTTTCTAATACAATTTTCTTTTCAAAATCTATACTTGTAATATACAAGTATTCATTATTACCTTCACTTTTAGTCTCAATATGATATCCATTTCGGCGAATATCTTTAAAACTTAATAAATTTCTTTGAGACTTAGAAGAATATAATGCATCTTCAATGCAAAATTTTGTTCCTCCTAGTAAAATTATTATTGCTCTTCCAGAGCCTTCAATCAATTTTGTACTACCAGATATAGTACTAACATGAGTTTCTTTCATAATTATATAAAAAATATATTTCTTATCTTTAAGTATGGAATGTGTTGTTGCACTATCTACTAGACATAATTCTTTGTCATTGATCATTGAAACGTCCATTTTCTTCACAAAAGAAAAATTCTAAATGAGAGATTTCTTTAATTAAGTCTAAAATATATTGAAAACATATACATTAATAATAAATATATTTATTTGAGAACATATAATAAAAATATTTATTCATTTTATCAAAGTGAGAAACTAAAGTGCTTATTCATTACATCAAAGTAAGAAACTAAGAAATTAATTTATTACATCAAAATAAACAACTAAAATACTCATTATTGGACATTTTCATCACTAATCAAGAGACTAGTATCACCTTCAGGGTGATTGACAAAGAAATCATTAACACCCAAAGAAGTAAAATCAGTAAAACTATTGCCAATCAATCCATGGTCAAAATCAGCATCATTACTAAAAAAATTTGTTTCTATCTTTTTCTCTTTTTTCTTCATTGATTATTGATAGAGATCATCAAGATGTTTTGGAGTACGAAAAGTACAAGACCAATTGCCTTTCAGGCCATAACGAAAGCATTTGTTATCCCATTTCTTTTTGTTTTGGCTTCCATCTTTATCATCACTACTCTCTCACTTTTGGGGGTGAGTTGTACCTTTTGCATGAACACCACGGTTATTAAAATTATTTCTACCACGTCCACGGCCACGAGCATGGCCCCAACCACGGCCCCGATTATGTCCATTATTTGGATATATGGCTGTCGCATTTGCTTCAGGAAATGGAGCAACACCAGTTGGACCGGTTTCATGATTTTTTAACAAAAGCTCATTATTTTGTTCAGCAACACGAAGACAAGAAATCAGTCCAGAATATTTCTTAAAACTCTTTTCACGATATTGCTGCTGCAGGAGCACATTAGATGCGTGAAAAGTGAAGAAAGGTTTTTCTAATAAATCTTCATCAGTTACTTTTTCTCCACACAATTTTAATTGAGAACTGATTTTGAAAATTTCTGAATTATATTCACTTACAATTTTAAAATCTTGTAAATGTAAGTGCATCCAATCATAACAAGCTTTTGGAAGAATAACCATTTTTTGGTGATCGTACCTCTCTTTCAAGCTTATCCATAAGACAAAAGGATTTTTTACTGTTATGTACTCAGTTTTCAACCATTCATTAAGGTGGTGACGAATAAAGATCATTGCTCTAGCCTTTTCTTGACTAGTGGATTGATTTTCTTCTTTGATGGTTTCTCCAAGACCATTTGCATCAAGATGAATTTCAGCATCTAGCACCCATGACAAGTAGTTCTTGCCAGTAACATCAAGAGCAACAAATTCAAGTTTTGAAAGGTTAGCCAGAATAATAATTATATCAATAAAATAAATAAAAACTTACCACACTTACCCAAAAGAAAATTGATCAAAGTGGCTAGAGAAATCGTGCTGATAACGTATTATAAAAATACTACAAACTTATAGTATTATATTGTGTAACAAATTATTATACCACTACTAGAAAGTAGTGATATAATGTTATGTTACTATTCCAATAAGACTAGTAGAAGACAACTATAAAATATGAAATAAGTATACTAAAAGATAGAGAGGAAAAGAGAGCAAAGTAGAGTAAGATGTAATAAGTCTTCAGCCTCCCCATTTCATTCACATAAGTCTCTATTTATAGGCTTGAACTTCATACCTCTACCTTGTAGGTTACAATGTCCTAAATATAGGTTACAAGAGCTACATAGGTTACATAGGTAGTGGGTGATTATGAGAAAAAAATAGTGTTACATAAGTTACATGGAATAATGTGAAGTAGTTGGGGTGGAAAATGGTGTGGACATTCACCATTGTTCATAATACTATTTGAATTATTAAGCTATCAGATTAATGTGTTTATAATACAAGTTTAATTTTTTCAGCATTGAGATTCAGACATTTAAAACTGATTGTTTGATTGTTTAAACTTTAGACACTGAATTATTTCAGATTTCAAATTTCATAATTCAGATTTTAAATAATAAATTCATATTTCATAGTTCAAGTTTATAAAACATGGCATTTGTTTTACGTAGTAAAAAGAAAGTGATGGTAAGTACTACTTCCTTACATTTGTGAAATCTATAAATTGGGAGGACTCGTCCTTTATATTTCATTGCTATTGAAATTAATCTTAAAACAAAAGATTCGGAGAAGTTTACAAATTTATATTTAATATGTTTGCCTCTAGAGACTAATAACAATACATATTAAAGCCAAACAAAAGTAAAGATCCCCTGGAGTGAGAAAACACATGCACCAAAGGTAAGTTATTGTCTTAGAATTTTTTCTTTGATCAGACCTTGTAATTAATGTGTACAAGTACCATGTAATACTAGCCTTGTAATTCATGTGTACAAATACCATGTAATACTACAATTGTCCAGACTATCAAACATGACCTTACTTTGTTAAATTATGTATCATCATAGTAAAATGTATGATTTCTCTCTATTATATATTTATACACATTTACATACAAACATACATATAGAAACTTTGTCATTGGGACTAGCCCAATAGTTATGGAGTTAGCTAGCATCTTGGCTTCCAAGTTTACTATCCAATGATAGAGATGCATGCGAGGGTATGTGAGTACAAAAAAAATCATATAAAAATTTTCATTCACAACACTAATTTGAGAATTAGAAATATGAAGATATTGATTCTTCCTATTTCGTGCGATTAAAAGAGTTCAAAAGTTGATACGTTGAGGAATAGAACATGCCAAGCAATGGAAGAAATGATATACAGGGTTCATACAACACTGGCTGAAATGGACAGTTCATTCAGGTTTAAGCATCTCAATCAAAGAAGATTGGATCCCAAAAGTCACTAATTCTTTAAAGCAACCCAACTCAATAGGACATTATCTCACTCTAAAGGTAAGTCATCTTAACAATGGCTAGAAGAATTGGAGATTACCTTCACAACGAGTCCTATTTCCAAATGATATTGTATATCACATTCAATCTATTCACATTGAAAAACAGCCCAATCTAGAGAAGATGAAATGTAATGGTCCTTAAAAAAACAGGCACGGGATCTTTTGTCCAAAATTTTTCCTATCTTATTCTGTTTTAATTAAAACTACGTTGTAGGGTTTTCTAATCTCTTGGTTAGGTCTAATAATTTTAGAGTAATTTTAGTGATATTTATGCATTAAGTCCCTAATTTTAGTAAAATTACGTTGTTTTGAACGTTGGATAGAATAAGACAAGATAAATATTGGAGAGAAGATCTGGCCTCAAAAAAATATGACAAGTATTTTATCAAAACAATATAACACTTTGCATGCAATATCCGAAATGCCAGTGCAACATCGTCATCCCTTTCTAAGCCTTCTACAGGTAACAATATCTTATAGAAAAGCATTTGGAATCTCAACATTCCCCCAAAAATTCAATTCTTCATCTGGAGAACTTGTCACAACGCTTGTCCAACGGCAAAAAATCTCAACCATAGAGGTTGATTAATATCTCCTATTTGTTTTCGATGTAATACAGAAAATGAAACAATCTCTCACACTCTATTAGACTGCATAGAGTCTGACATCATTTGGAGACTCTCGCCAATGAGATTCAATTTTGGTATTGGTGATCTTATGGATTTCACGGATTGGATGAGCAAATGGTTTTTGGAAGCACCAGGGAAGGACCTTATTGAACTATCTTGCTTCATTATATGGGAAATATGGCTTGCAAGGAACAATTGTTTTTGGATACAACAACAGACCACAAACAAGTCATTTCCAAATCTATGGCAAATTGGTGGATCCATAATTCCCAGCAGTCGATACAAACTCAACATAACACTCAAATAGCCAATCATGCAATTACAACAAGTTCACCAATTAAACTCGATACTGGAGGGTTTCTTAACAATCCAGAGGGAATGGATCACGTGTCAAATATGTGGATTATTCAAGTAGACAGAGCTTTCAACTAGCAAAACAAGGAGATGAGATCTTCTGTCCAAAATTATCCTGTCTTATCCTATCCAACATTAAAACTATGTCGTAGGGTTCACTCATATCTTGGTTAGGGTCTAATAATTGTAAAGTGATTTTACTTCTTGGTCCTTACTTTTAGTGAAATTATGTCATTTTGAATACTAGACAGAATAAGACAAAGTTAAATTGGACAAGAGATCTGGTCGTTTTGATAGCATTCTATAGTTGGCAATTATTTGACAATGTACAGATAAAAGGACAAGGGGGGTCTAGGATTTTAGTACTATCAGCCATCCAAGCAGAGTCAATCGCTTGTCTACAAGGCTTACAAGGGGCGCTTACTCATGGAACTGATCAATTATGTGTTTACACTGACAATCTTTTCTTCCTTCAACAACTTTCGGGATTTAGCAATGCAGAGATTGATATCCAATCCATTTTAGCAGACATTAAATTCTACTCTGCACAATTCCTATGTTGTATTTTCATTAAAGTTCCACGCACTCTTGTCCATGAGGCCCATCTCATAGCAAAAAGCTTTAAAGCCTCAAATTCTATAACTTTGTAACCTTCATTTAGCAATGAAATTAATCTTCGAAAAAAATATCTGGTATTACAAGGGTTTTTTTAGTCTTTTTGTTAATTTTGTTAAATTAATTAACGTTTGGTCTAAGGGATTAATGGTAATTTCTTCAAACCACAAGGTTCATTTGATATTTTAAGCAAACTTCAAGGGTAATAGATGTAATTAATACTTATAAATTTAATGGTTAATTACTGATGACCCCCATGTAGTCAGCTGAATTTCTAAAAAAACCCTATATAGTAAAAAAACCTACCAATGACCCCATATGTTCCTGATTTAATTGTAAAGTAGATGAAAAATATCACCTATAACAGAATGTGTGTGAAATGTGCTTCATATCAGAGTGAAAAGAAAGAGAGGCACGAGATTTAAATCCAATCAAGAATAATTGACAAAAATAACTCTTAGCTTCAAACTAATGATTTTTATTTATTTTTCCTTTTTCCTTCCTTCATTCTTTTTCTTTTTTTCCTCTTCTCTTCTTTTTCCTATTTTATCTTCCTTTCCTGTATTTTTTTCCCATTCGATTGAATTGACATTTTTTTTATAATTTTCTTATTTCCTTGTTTTTTTCTTTCCTATTTTTTTCTTTCCCTTTTCTATTCGTCGATCTCTTCCATCACCACCAACCCAACCAACACCACCAACCCAACCAACATCACCACCACCACCCCCACAGACGCCCCCTAACTCCACCCTTTTGCTAATACTCTATAATTTATGAATCTAACACAAACACAAAAACAAAAAATTTACTACTCTTATGCTTTTTGGAAATCTCAAAATTTTGATGCGAGCAATGAACTCTACAACAGTCCCAAGTTTAACAAAAAAATCGGCTGTGAACACAATACATAAAAGCAGTAAATTATCCAACAAATACCAAGACAGAAAAAAAAAGTTCAACTTCAACCATCTCAACACAGAAAAAAACCTTGATTCCAATTGATTCCATCAATCTCGTCAACTTAATTATGGCTAAAGCATAGGCAAGTATGGTTATGTTTTTGTTGAAATTGAATTGACCAAATGAGTTCTCACCACTGAGAATCCATTAAATTACCAGTAGTGATGACAATTGTAGTAACGATGATGCCTTATTCAATTGCAATTACTTCATTCTCTTGTATTCAAGGAGTGGTGGAGTAGGGCAGTTAGTTGAAGAAGATGATGAAGTACGGTAGTGTGTTGAAGAAGATGGTGAAGTATGGTTGGTGGGCGGGTGGGCAGCGAGTGGTTGTTCTGGTTGTGGTGGTTGTGAAGGATGGTGGAGGGAACAAAAAAATGACAGTGGAAAAATAATGAATTGACGTCATTTTGGAATGAAAGAAATAAAAGAAAATTTTTAATTAATTTTTTTAGCTCAAATTTTTAATAATTTAAAATTTGATCCCAAAACTTTAATAATTTAAAAATTTATTGTTTTGAGTTGAAAAATCATAAAGGGTATTATTAGAAATTTTAACTGTGCCATTATTACACCTATTTTTTGTCCACTTTACAATTAAATCGGGGAGTAAATGGGGTCATTGGTAGGATTTTTTCACTATGTAAGGGTTTTTTAGAAATTCAGCCGACCACATGAGGATCATCGATAATTAACCTTAAATTTAATTTTATACAAATATTTAGATAAACTAAGGAACAAATGGGCTTCATTTATAAGTACTACTAATGGTAAATTGTTCATGGGATTACCGACAGTGCCAGTTCAAGTTACATTTATGATCGGATACATTTCACTTGAAGAACTCAATCAACAAATTCTTCCTTATATCAAGACTTTGCCTCAATATGGAGGCATCATGCCTTGGAATAAATTCTATGATGTGTATTATAGTAAGTCTATCAAGCGCAATGTGACTAAGGAAGTCATTACCCTCAACAGTGCATATTAACTCCCTATCTATGAAATAAGTTTGATCTCTCAAGTCTCGCCCTCTATATATATACTAGTTAATGGCCAGCCACACAAAGTGTGGCAGCCTAGAGATATACTTTGGGCTTCAGTTTAGATTGTGATGTTATTGGGCCTCTCTGTTTTTTAATTGTTTGTTTTATTTGTAAAATTCTATCTTAAAATAACTAGTTGAATTGTGTTTTAGGGCATTATAAGTTTTAGTAAAATTGGATGGGAATATTGTTGCGCGACCTTTTTGGGATGGCAATATGGCGGCAGCTCTTAACTTTTGAAGCCATAAAATTTGTTAGACAACCAGAGCATGCTAGTAGCAAATAATAGTGCGAAAATTGGGTTAACATATTTTGAATAGTGGTTCAGCTCACTTTTTTTTTGGATTTGGCAAGAATCTCACGAAACAAAATCATCTTGTCTATGCGAATAACCGTTCTTTTAGACAAAGGTTTGTTTTTAGTTCTATTTGTTCCTTTTAAGGTTTTGCATCCTATTCTGCCAGCACTGGTGTCTTGAATGCATTTTTTTAGCTATTTAATAGATCTGCCCTTTTTGATGTTTAATACTTTGAATAAATTCTTTTCTATTTTTAGTTATTTATAATGGAAATGCTGGACTATTTTTCCTCTTTTCAGGAGGGTTGTTTATTATTAAACAGACTGAATTCACAATAACGAAGTAAATGAAGAGAATAGATAAGTTGCGATGTTTGGATCCGATGGAAGAATCAAATTAGAATTAGGCGAAGTGTTTCGTTTTTTAAGAGGTCCACTGTAATGGCGATTGTGGAACTGAAGGCTGCTATGACAGGAGGCAGAATAATCAGAGTACGAAGAACAAAAAAGTATCATATAGGACAGGTACACGCTTACCCAATCAAAACAAGGGCTTGTATGTTTTTCTTTGTTATTTTCTATTTATGATATGTATAACTAAACATATAATAATATTAATACGGTGGGTAACTAATAAGAGAGCTTGTCATCATTATAGCTGATATACAAGAAAGGCGTTTAAAGCATAAGCGACAGTTGTTTAATGAACTTTAAAAAATGCGTATCCAGTAATTTCTGTTAGTATCTGAAGTGTGATGCCTATAAATCTTGTCTTCATAAGTTTGAAAATTTAAGATTGGTATTTGGAAATATATATATAAGCACAAACCTCTTTAAAGCTTGCAAATTTCAAAACTTATTTGGGAAGGAATTTAGTTACTGGAACAAAGTCTAATTAACATATCATTAACCGATATAATAGTTATATATAATTAATAATCTTCTTTTAGGTGGTTAAACAAATAACTTAATGGGACACAAAAGGTTACACGTTTTGTTGGTTAAGACAAAATAGGCAGGACACAAAATCCAAATGTTCGTCTGATAAAGTAAGCAAACAAGCCAAAGTTCAAAGTAGTCAATTAGCTCAGAAGTTGCTATTTATTGGTTTTACCTTGCTTGCTTGCTCGGTTTAAAACTTGTTCTAGACCTCTTTTTGCCATGATATTTGTAGCTGGAATGGCTGTTTCTATTCTTCTTTGGGTAGTTAGACTTTCATGCACTCGAGTATGCGTAATATCTGCTTGTGAAGCATCGGGTGCTTTTCCATGCTTTCTTGAGCCTCCACTATCAATATCTTCAGTTGTAGTACTTTCAAATGTCTGAATTCTTGCAATGTCTGTAGATGTCCCTGCCTCTCTACTTTGCAGAATTTTTGTATATTTGTTCTCTGTGGGCAGATATGTTATTACATTGTATCGTGTGACTTGCACTGTCCTTGTCATAAAGCTGGTAATCCTTAAATGGAAAAGCAGTTTTAGGCCTTCGTACTTATCATAAAAGCATCACAATTCACCTTTTCATGTTGCATATTAGAGTATTTAGTCAGTAATTTATGTTGTCATGATATAAAATATACAATTGCCATATAAGACCTCTTTTTCCATATTTATTACTTGGGCAATTGTTAATCCAAGTAATACTTCAGCATTTTCTTGATCTATTGATACTTGCAAAGTTGCAGACATATCTGCTAATTCAACTTGAAATTGAAGCCTGACAAATATTTGATCAAATATGCTTTTATTGCATATTAAATTGATTTACTTATATAATTTATTTTTCTATGCAACTTACTGTGGCTGAGGTGTTGGTGATGTAGCTGCGTAGTATAAACAATTGAATTCCATGTCAAACCTTGCACTGGTGGATTTTAAACAATTTGGGCAAACAAGATAGTAGAACTTCTGCACTGGATTATTAATTCTGACTTCAGCTTTGATCTAGTATGATTTAATCTATAAGTAAGTCAGCACTAATTTCAAATTCTTGTATGGGTTTGATCATGTATTAATATATATATATATATATATATATATTAATATAGTATTTGAACTGTTAAGAGCATAAAGTATGGGAATAAAAAAGCTTACTGTTTCAATAAGGCTTAATAATTGGCTTATTTTTTGAACTTGAGTATCTGAAGGAGTGCTGATAATCTGGTGCTGCTTTTCATACAGCTTTTCAGCCACTATTTTTTCAACATGTTTTGAGTTTGCTTGTAACCTATATAAATAGTACATCAGGTTTTAGAAGTCTTAAAAAAGAAGATATTGATAAATGTTAGTATGTTTAGGCATATTTAGACTTAGGCTTACCATTTTTGGAGCTCTCTTGCCTGTGGTAAAGGTGGATCAAAGAGAATAATGTTGTTTGACAGAGTCCGTACAGAAATTCCTACAGCATAGCAAAGCATTACATTAATCTGTTTTTAGTACATGAGTTCTATTTTAAGGAAGGCATTACCATGAAATGATGTGATTCCTAATCGTGTGCCCAATATGATTGACATTTCATGAACATTATTAATAATATATGGTGCTTCGCTGTGTAAGAAATCTTCCCAAAAAGTGAGTATTACCTGCACCTGCACAATAAGGATGAAGTAGTTTTAGGGTTGGATTTTTGTTAGGCTATGATATATAAAATATTAATAGCTCTTACTCTTCATCAAGGATGATAAACTCTTGGATAGCCACGCTTCTTCCTTTTACCGCCACGGTTCTTGATGGAAGAACATGTATCACAGCACATAAAATATCTATAAAAGAATACCAAAGTCAACTAAAATAGAAGTTTTAAATCGCAGAAATATTATAAGTTTTAAAATAAAAGCTATAGAGCAGCAAATTATTATGGGTCAGAAAAAGCAGAGAGGAAAATCCACATAACTGATTTTCAATTTGGGATTGTCCATTTTTGATACGGATGGTCTTGGATAGAGATCCTCAACCACACGAAACCCTCACATTTGGATCGTTGTTCAATCAAGATCACGAACAAGACAAGAAGACAAGAATGTGGAAATCACAAAGAAAACACAAACAAAGATATTGAACGGCAGTTTTGATTGAAAGCAATCAAACCCAACACGTTATAACAAAAAGAATCCAAATCAACCTATGTAAATCAAGAGTTGAAAAGTCTTCATTTTGGCTTGTTCTTTAAATCAAGAACGGGTAAGTTCTTTCTTAGGTCTTAGCTTAAGAATCACGGTTCTTATGAATTTCAACTGAAATCAATTGAAGATTCACATTTTTCTCAACAACTTTTCATGAATGCAAGAAGGTTTTAAGCAATGCTTAATTTATCAAAATTCATGTTCTCTTTTTTTCATGTGAAAAACTCACCTATAAATAGGCTACAAAAATATGAAACCCTAATTCGATTCCAAAGTGGAATTGAATACTAACTCTAACAAACTAACTTAATCCTTTATGGAAAAGGACTCTAAAGACACGGCTAAGAAGGAAAGCAAAACACATTTTTGCTTCCTAAATTTACTTTCCTAAAAATTCCTAAAAAGTAGGAGATTACTTTCCTAATTATCATGCAAGATAATTGGACAAGTAATGGACTCACTAATAACAAAATTAAAGCCCAAAATAAAACATTAAAGTGGCATGAACAATTAATGAAGCCCAATACGCCATTACTTGGTCTTCAATGTAGTCCATGGATTCGTGACGGTAATCTGCCAGAATCACGTCACTCATTTTGGTAGGCACTTTTGACGTTGCTAACTTCCGAATCTTGTAAACTGTAAAACATAAAAGTTGTAGCCCTATGTCTTATCGTTCCAGGGCTTCTTGAATCATGCAATTCCGAGTTATATCGAAAGAGATATGTCAAGAATACTAAACTGTGGCAGAATCTTTCAGGATGAATAATTGACTTTAACACCATGGACATGGACACGGGCTCATTCTCATCAATTTTGCTATCAAAGTCCACAAATCTAGTGAGGCTATAATAATAGTCTAATGCTACATGTTCTGTTTCCCGGACCTGTCTTATGAAAGCACTTTTCTTTAGTATTAACTGATAACAAGAAGAGGCATAATGTGGAAACGTTCCTAGTATTAGTCTTATCATTGCATTTCCAATGTAAAATGTCTTGTATAGTTGTAGAACTCTATCGACTTGATGCACATCCTCACTATAGGCAATAGCCTATATGCTATTCTTCTATACAAAGCCTTCTTATTAGCTGAGCTGAAGCATTCTAGTTTAAAAGATATGAAGTTTAGTACAAGTATTTATTCATACCTGAGCATCATTAACAACAAATATTTGATATGCAGCTCCTTTTTTTTGTCTAATTCGGATTGGGGTTTTTTTTGTTAAAATTAGCTTCGACACCCAATCTCTAGTCATATATATTAACGCAGAAATATCCATACATCTGTTTTCCATATTCCTAGAAATATATATGAATGTAATTTTTAGTGCAAATCAATGAGCTAATTGAAACCACAGGTGATCTTTTCAAATAATCACACAACTTTGTAAGCATAAAGCTAACAAGTTAATTTAGGAAATTTACCAAATAAATATGTGGATAGAGCTATGTTACTCAATCCTAAAACATATTAGTAAATGCAAACAATTCTTATCAGAATGTATTAAAACTGGATTAATGTTTGTGAATTAAATATTCAATTTAATAATCTTAAATAACAGATACTCTATGCACAAATAAGGATTTGGATAACATTGAAAATGTATAAGCTAAACACTATTTTCGCTGCTTATATTTGTAAGAATTGTTGATAATACTTTAGTATATACTTCATTCTTAGTTAAATTGGTGCTATTAACAGTTGTAGTTAAAGGTCTAATAAGGATATTAACCTGAGCTACGGTTTTGGCACGTGATAAAGCAACATATAATTGTCCATGTGAAAAAATAGACTCTTTAAGATAGTTACCTACAAAATCTAGAGTCTGGCCTTTTGCTTTGTTAATAGTCATTGCAAAGCACAAGCGCACTAGAAACTGTGTTCTTTTGAAAGGTATAGAGCTCAAATCATGTTTCGAACATTCAACTAGAATCCGTGGAATAAAAATAGGTGTACCAATATACGAACCAGTCGAGATTTCAGCCTGAATAATGTTTTGGTTGAATGCTTTACAAATAAGTCGAGTTCCATTGGATAGACCTTTACCTGGATTGATGTTACACAATAGCATAATAGGATAATTGACTTTTAGAATAAGTTCATGAGGTGGAAAACCTTGAGGAGTCAATGAATATAGCAAATCTTGTTGGTCTAGTTGATCTAAAAAATTAGCAGCTTCATCAGTGCTATAATAAATAGTTTCTTTACCGAAGAATCTGGCTATCAATATGTTGTTTATTTCGTTAACAAAATCGTTCCTTGTTGAAAGAATGGCCCTATTAATAACCAAGCTTTGATTGGTATTAAATAGCTTCAAATCTAGAAAAACCGCATCAACAAGAATATGTAAAGATGCCTCTTCATCAATAAAAGGAATTTTCGTAGTGGTTGGAATCTGAATTTGTTTGTCTTCATTCATTTCTTCAAGACCATTTTCAACCCAAAGTAAATATTCAGAAAATATAGGATTCGCTTGTACCCTCATATTCTGGTGTAATTGTAACTTTTCAAACTTTGGCCAAAGCGGTGACATAGCAATACATGCATTTATGATATCTTCTTTTGAACCTTTAGGAATTATTGGTAAAGTTTGCCTAAAATCACCACAAAAAACTATAACTTTACCCCCGAACAATTGATCAATACCTGTTAGATCTCTTAACACTTCATCAAAATGTTCAATGATTATTCTTTTTGTCATTGTAGCTTTATCCCAAATAATAAGCTTTGCAACTTTTAATAAATAATGTTCTTTGCTTGCTTATGTTGCACGACCTGTTTATATCTTCACCAATTGGAATCTTAAACCTCGAATGTGCTGTTCTCCCACCTGGAAGAATAGAAACTGCCACTCCTGAACTGGCTGTGGCAAGTGCTATATTACCATTTGACCTTATAGCTGCTAGCAAACATTTGTAAATGAATGTTTTGTCTGTTCCTACAGGGCCATCTATAAAAATGGCCTTGGGTGAACCTTGCTTTATACAAGAAATTATGACATCATATGCTTTTTTCTGTTCTTGATTTAGCTGATATATACCTTGTAGCTCTTCCACAGAATCAATAATATTAGTCTCTACTTCCAATTCTTTGGTGAGATTATCAATTTGGTCAAATTCTCTTGGATCTTCAATAATATTATAATCTTGTAATGCTCTATTCATCGACTATAAGCAATTATCTATTGCATGTAATGTTTTTTTCCTTACCAAACTTTTGATTACTGCTTTGACATAAGCAAAGTCCTCAGAGAGATATTCTTCAAAATCTATCCATAATTGTTTGCCATTTTGGGGTTTGAATATACCAGGAGTGTTGCAAATAATTGCCTTAAGGTAGCTGGCTTCATATTACATACAAAGATATGTAATGTTGTTATCTTGAAGCAACCCCAATAATTGAACCACTTCCTTATATGTGTTTGTAATTTGATCATTGATTGTTCTTAAATACATAAAAGAAGTCATCGCACGCCGGTGTAATAAAAGTAACCGTAAATAGTACTTTTCACTTTGTGGTGGATGTATATTGTGTATTCTTTCAATAACATGCCTCTGTTTACGGTGTTGCCATTCTTTGGATTGTCCATTCCAAACAAAATATTTAGGGAACTCAATCTATAAGCAATGCAAGTTCTGAGCGTATGAGTTTGACCTGTTAATGAAAAAAATTGAGTTAGCATAGTTTCTTTTACAAGCTGGGTTATTGGAAATATTATGAAGAGATTGTGATGGTCTAAATAAGATACTTTGTTCATCTTCTAAATGAATTGGAAGGTTGATCACCACAAGATATATTTAATACAAATCAAAACCAAATATTCTCCAAATAGCTTCAGGTTGAGAAATCCAACGTGCTATTTGGAAATTTTTTATTTCATCGATTATCCATCTGGTTGCTCTAATGCTATATTATAAGAAATTTTATCATGTCCCTTATAAATATATTTTAAAATATATTTAATTGCTCTAATTGTTGAACAGATTTCTACATTCATATGGCAGTTAAATTTTACCGATAAATAAGGATTATAAGAAACTACCCACCAATTATCTAGGTAATACCCACGCCGATAAATAGGATACGTATTTTCTCCTTACATTGTGATGTTTGAAAATTTCTTAGGATATTGATACTTACAACCATAATTTCTTTTCATGCATGGACATGTTGGATCAAGGATGCCACAAGGTCCATGCATCATATGCTTTGCAACTAATGTATGAAGGTAAGGTTGGCTTTTGGAATCAGGTAATTCTGCACTCACAATCCTATCATAAGCTTCAGGTGAAAAAAGCTTTGATTTAAAATCAAGAGAGTAATGATTCGGGGAGTGAAAAATTAGAGTGAAAACGCAAAGTGACTGACGTGACAGTTATAAAAAGACAAACTAATCCATTATCCAGTAGGGTTCACTCATCATTTGGTTAGGGTATTAGTTTGTCTTTTTATAACTGCCACGTCAGTCACTTTGCATTTTCACTCTAATTTTTCACTCCCCCTATCACTACTCAAATCAAGAATAATCAAAAAATGAGCATGTGGCAATCCCCTTTTCTGGAATTCAATCACATATGTATAGACAACAACCTTTCCAAAAGTTTTGTTTTTGAACAATTCTTTTTTAACAAGCTCAAGCTTGGCTCTAAAGACTCTTGCTACTAAATCTGGTCTGTTGTGCACTTCACCGGAAGGTAGTTTATAAGTATAAATTTCAAGACAGCTTGGATTAGCAGTCATTGTAAAGAATATATCTGGTTTTCTATAATGTTGCACTAAATTCATAGCATCCATATATCTTTTATGCATTCTCTAGGGCCACCAATAAAAGAAGTAGGTAATATAACTATTTTTCCAATATCAGCACCTGTAGCATGGCCTTCTATAATACTGTACACTACACCTTTATAAATTTCTATTCTTAATTGGTTTTCTATATGTGGTGATTTTAAAAATTCTAATTGATAAGCACGAATTATTCAGTTTATAATATATGTTTTTATGTGCTTTGTAGGGTAAGTTTGATGCTAATTGGTGGTTAATTTTTGCAGAATTTGGAAGATTCCAGTCAGGAGAATAGCGAGGAGATAAGGGCTGATTTGGAGAGTTTTTTTGGAAGAATTAAGGAGCTGAAGATAGAGTTGAAGAGTTTGGAAGGAAAAGAATTCTTGGAAGTTACCAAATGGGTGGATGAATTAGATTAGGAAACTGCTTTTATAGCCGTGTGTGGCTGATGGAAGTTCAAAAACAAGAAGAATTATTCTTTAAGTTGAATTAGGAAGTTTATTTTCACTTCTATATAATGGAGTAGATTAATTAGGGTAAAAGACAACTTTACTTTTTGCGCAGTTTTTCTTTATCGTAACTCTTCTGCAGTTTCCGTTGTCCAGTTCATAGTGGGGACAACAGTACAGACGTTTGCCCAGACGACAGTTTGGATGGTTTGATATTTTCAGTTTAATTCATTTTTATTTTCTTTAAGTATAGTTGCGATTGTTGTCTTCTATTATGAAGTGTGAGTAGTTTCTTTTCTAGCTGGTAAGTAAGAAAGCACTAATAGATTGATGAATTATGAGACCTAATTGTTCTAATTAACTATTTCATATTTAATTCTGAGATTTTTCTGAGTCTAATGATATCTAGATTAGTTAAAGCGTGATTAACTTTAATAAATTTAGGTAAAGCCAATTAATCCCTTGTTAAGTCACTAGATTTAATAAGATTAATTAGTGGCAAAGCTACTGTCTAGGCAGACGGAAATAATCGGTTAACAAATCGCTACATGTTGATCATGATATGAATTGTTAGAGTTAGGTTCTTCTAATATTTAATTATTTTGTAACATTTAATCTGGTGTTCGACTGATTTTGGTCGGGTTATATTATGAATAGGGAAATAGTTGATTAAGCCGATACTTATCAATTATCGAACAACTAAGGAAGAATTGGGATATGTCAGAGCTTATTCTCGATATCCTATAACTAATTGGTTAGTATGATATTGTTATTTTTGCGTCAATGAACAATTGATTAGTGTGGTCTTGCTTATTTACCGGATCTTTACTTTAAGTTAATTAATTAAGTTATTTTTTATATTTATTAATTTCATCGATTAATTTCTTTTGGTTATCTAGATTTCATTAGGGTTATTTATAATTTTAATTGTTGTGGTAAATTGCAAATTAACGAATTTAGAAGATTTTGTTGTTCCTCGTGGGAACGATCTCACTTCCCTATAATTTTTAATAGTTTTAGGAGAGGATTAATTTTGGTATATATATGACACACCAAATTTTGGCGCCGTTGCCAGGGAATGGCAATTATTTTCTATTTAGTTAGTTTGTATTGTTCTTTGGTTTATGTCCTAATCGTCTAAACCAAATTTACTTTTTGATCCAGAAATCGAAAAGACAACACGAAGATTGAAGAAAGAGATGAAAGAACATCGCGAAAGAACCAATTCCGATTCAGAACTTGACGAGTTGTTTGCTCCCACAACGACCAGCACAAAATCAGAATTAGCTTTTTCACCTAACGAAACTCTCATAGCTAACCTTCCACCTGTGATACCACAACCTATCTGCGATGAGCCACCACTTGAACGTGAGTAGCAGGCAAGAGCTCCTGTGATTAATCTAGTTGTGCAGATAACAGTCCAAGCCCCATTGGATGATCGATCATTAAGAGAGTCTACTAATCCAATTATAAATTATAGGCCCTCTTGCATTATTTTGCCTCAGCTTACCACTGATTATGAACTGAAAGCATCCTTTCTTAATTTATTGCCTAAATTTAATGGAGATGTTGGGGAAGATCCTCATAGTTTTTTATTTTATTAAAGTAAGTGAAACTGCGAACAATAGAGAAGTATCACAAGAATACATTAAACTAGCTAGTTTTTCTTGGTCCTTAACTGGAAACTCTAGTGCATGGTTTAAAACTCTCACCCCTAGATCTATTACAACATGTGATGGCATGCAAAGAATATTCATTATGAATTACTTCCCATCCTCTAAGTTTGCATTCGGTCGAAAAGAAATTGTAGGCATTAAACAAGAATATGATAAGTCCTTAACAGCTTATTGGAATAGATTTAAACGTTTGTGTGAGAGTTGTCCTCAACATCAAATCTCTGACGAGCTTTTAATCCAATATTTTTATGAAGGGTTGCAACCAGAGGAGAAACGCACACTTGATGCAGCGAGTGGTAGAGCTTTCATGGATAATAGCACAACTCAAGCCATAAGCTTGATTGCTAAAACTTGTGAGTCATACCAACAGTGCCAACCCGTTCGTCGTTCAACAAAGCAAGTGAGTGAAATCTTCAGTTCTTCACTTGAGAACAAATTATAAGCCTTGACAGCGACTTTGGAGAAGTTAATCACTGGAATGTGTACAGCTCAAATAGAAAAAGTCTGTGTAATATGTAAAAGTCCAACCCATACAACAGATCAATGTCAAATGACTCAAGAAGAGCTTGACGCCGAAGTTAATACTGTGGGAGGATATCCACAAAGGCGCTACGATCCTTATGCCACTACTTTTAACCCAGGTTGGCAAGATCATCCCAACCAGAGCTATAGAAATCGTGCTCCTCAACAAAATCCTCCACAACAACCAGCACATCAGCAAGCTCAACAACAAACCTAACTGAGACCAGCAGTACCATCTGCCCAAACAAATCCTAGCTTTATAGCTACCACAAGGTCAGGAGTCCCTTTTGGAGATATGATTGTTAATTTAGCTACATCTGTGACTTTAATGCAGAACAATCAAGTTCAAAGTCAAGGAGAATTTTAGAAATTTTAGCAAGAAACAAGGGTAGCAATAAGTGGGTTAAGTACTCAAATGACCCAAATGACAAAACATTTTAATGAGACACAAGGTCCTTAAGGAAAATTACCATTTCAAGTGCAGATAAACCCACACAAAAACGTAAGTCAAATTACATTGTAAAGTGGGAATCAACTGGAGGAACCAATCGCCAAGGTCGCAGCTAAAGAACAGAAAATTTCATCAGCACCGTTCGACCAAACGACGAAGGCACAAAAATCAGAGGTAACTTCTAAATCGAATTTTTCTACTTCTGAGAATAAAATACCTCCTCCTTTTCCGAACAGGTTAAAAAGAAATGCCAAAGATGAGGATTTGGATGACATATTGACAATCTTTAGTAAGATTAAAATCAACATTCCATTCCTTGATGCTATTTGTAAGATGCCAAAGTGTGCTAAATTCTTGAAGAATTTTCTTCCAATGAAGAATCCTTATCCAGCAAAGGATAAAGTTGTAGTAGGAGAAAATGTCTTAGCTATCATACAACATAAGCTACTTCCTAAATGCAAGGACCTAGGTATGTTTTCTATTCCATGTGTTATTGGCGAGAAGAAAATCAAAAGATGCATGCTGGATTTAGGTGCTTCTATTAATTTCATAACCCTTTTTACATACCAAGGTTTGAACATTGGCCTATTAGCTGAAACAAGAGTAGTTATCCAACTTGCGGATAGGTCATTAGTTTATCCAATGGGAGTGTTTGAAAACGTTTTAGTCAAGATTAACAACTTCATCTACCCTGCTGATTTTTATGTCCTTGATTCAGGTAGTCTTCATGACACAAATGTCGCAGTTTTGTTGTTAGGAAGACCATTCTTAAAAATCGCTAAATCAAAGATTGATGTGGATAAGGGAACCTGAACTTGTGAATTCAATGGCGAATATTATACTTTTAATATTTTCGACACTATGGATTATCTCATTGATGTAGAAAATGTTTATTCAATTGATGTAATAAATTCCCTAGTCCAAGACCATCTTGAGACAGAATTTGCGCAGGATAAGCTTGAGTTAGCCATTACACAAAGCTAGACTGAATCAGAGGTTAACTATTACGCTAATGACGAGATCACAGCTGCAATCATGTCCCTCTACACTCTTGAAGAACAGACGACAAGATTTGACACTCACCGTCTGCCCAAACAGGAGTTGCAGGATAAAATTTTCCTTCTATTTTAAAAGCTCCTATTCTTGAATTGAAACCTTTATTTGATCATCTAAAATATGTCTATTTAGGTGCTGAAGAAACACTTCCGGTGATCATTAATAAGCACCTTACCCAAAATCAAGAGGAGAAATTGTTGCGAATTCTTAGAAAGTGCAAAGAAGCCATTGAATGGACTCTTGCGGATATTAAGGGAATAACCCCAACAATCTGTATGCATCAGATTTTACTGGAATCCGACTCCAAACCAGTGCGTGACCCACAAAGAAAGCTAAATCAGAACATGAGGAAGTGGTCCTCAAGGAAATATTCAAGTTGTTGGAACTTAGTATTATTTTTCCTATTTTGGATAGTCAATAGGTAAGTCCGGTTCATGTGGTTCCAAAGAAATCAAGCCTTTGGGCATACCTTGTGCGCGAGAAATTATGATGTGGTATCTCTTGATTTTGAATAATGGGATCGTGTCAACTTCATAATTAAATTGTATTTTGAATATATTTGTCAAATTAAGCTGAATATATGTATGTTTTGCAGGAATATTGAAGGATGATAGATTTGACATTAAGAGATTTCTAACATATATGTATATTTAGGTTTTTATAAGAATAATTCTGTTTTTTAATTGTTTGACGAATAAAACGAATGATGATCGATGGATGGGAGTAAAGATCGATCAATGCAGACGCATGCTATATCTCTAATGTTTACACTAATTTTGAGTAGCAACATCATCAATGGCTGAAGAAAACCCAGAGAATTGAAGATGACAAAGTAGGTTGTCTCATCAGCAGAAGATGCTGAAGATGATGCTAACCTTGATGATCCACAAAATTAATCCAGCCTGGCCTCCTCGATCTAGGCCGTGAAATTAAGGAAAAATCATTATTATATTCTGAGGAAATCCCAGAAAATACAAAATTCTCATGAGTCCGATAAATAATATCACGATGGATTCAACTCCTAGTTACATCGGTTGCATCAACTTGTTTTCATTTAAACATTAGAGTACTATAACTTTTTCAACATGGACATATATAAACTGTACTTGTAAAAATGAGTTGAGCTTTTGGGCGTTTCTTGTGCGAGAAATGATCAATATGGTATATCTCTTGACCTTGAATATTGAGTTGGTGTCAATTTCAGTACTAATTAAATTATATTTTAATAAATTTTAAAATTATGTGCTGAATATAGGGGCAAATTGCGAAAAAACGTTCCTCTTGTATTTGTTTGAAAAACTTTTTTAATCCTTAACATTTCAAATGACGCAAACTCGTTCCTTGTACTAAAATAGTTGATAGCTGCAATTTATGTAATTTATTTTAGGTGGTTTATTGGGTTTAATTGCAATAGCTCTGCACTTAATTGAGGATTTTTTTTTTTTTACTATTTTAAAACCAATATTCAATATCTATTCAATTAAAGACACGTGCATACCTAATTTCTAGTGTTTAAAAATAAATTTTAGTATTGTTCTAAAAAATTAGCAGCCCATTAATAATTGAACAAAAGCCTCTCATAAGAGAAAAATTGTTTATACGTACAATTGACCTCCAATCTCATTTTGGGTTAAAAAAAAAAAACAACTGTGTTACATAAAAATTCATGGGGATCTTAGCTTAGCTAAAGCTATTAAAAGTTGTGAATGGTGAATCTAATTACCAGTTAGAGACTTTAATTTTGCACTGATCAATGCATAATAATTACCTTTCAATAGGTCAATCACTGGATCTACAAAGAAACAAAGGACATTAATTTATTAAAAAAACACCATGCAAATTAATACTCCATCTGTTTTTTAATAAGTGACATTTTAGCCAACTTTTTTTTATTATTCTCAAATAAGTGTTATTTTATATATTTCTATACAAAAAATTGGAAAGCTTTCAATTTTATTATTCGTTCAATTTATGTAATATAATATGACATTAATTGCATTTATTTATTCTTCAATAAAGAATTATAAGTAAATAAGACAATTGATTCATTTGGAGTACTCCACATATAGGTGGCAAAATTACCCGCTACCCATTACCCGCCCTTAAAATTACCCGCCCAAGCCCGCAACATTTTGGCAACGGGTATTATTGGGTAGGGTAATAATGGGCGCGGGTAATATGCGGGCGGGTATCAGGGTACCCGCGGGTACCCTCATACCCGCTATAAATGGGTATTAACGGGTACTTAGCGGGTATCAACGGGTACCTAGCGGGTATTAACGGGTACCCTAAGCTACCCTCATTAATTACCCTAAATTATCCTCATTAGTTTTCAAGTGAAAAAAGAAAAAAAAAAGGAAAGAGTGACACATTTTACACATAGTACACATATTTTCACACACTACACATTTTTATAAATACTACACATATTTTACACGTAGTACACTTTTTTATCACACTACACATATTTTACACACACTACACATTTTTTCACACACTACACATTTTTTCACACACTACAAACATTTTCACATACTACACATATTTTCACACACTACACACATTTTCACACACTACACATATTTTACATATACTACACACATTTTCACACACTACACATTTTTTCACACACTACACATATTTTACAAATAGTACACATATTTTCACACATTACACATATTTTCACACACTACACATTTTTTCACACACTACACATTTTTTCATACACTACATACATTTTCACACACTACACATATTTTACACACACTACACACATTTTCACACACTACACATTTTTTCACACACTACACACGTTTTCACACACTACACATTTTTTCATACACTACACATATTTTACACATAGTACACATATTTTCACACACTACACACATTTTCACACACTACACATATTTTCACATACTACACATTTTTTCATACACTACACACATTTTCACACACTACACATATTTTACACACACTACACACATTTTCATACACTACACATTTTTTCACACACTACTCACATTTTCACACACTACACATTTTTTCACACACTACACATATTTTACACATACTACACACATTTTTACATACTACACATATTTTCACACACTAGACACATTTTCACACACTACACATTTTTTCACCCACTACACATTTTTTCACCTACTACACACATTTTCACACACTACACATATTTTACACACACTACACACATTTTCACACATTACATATTTTTTACACATAGTACACACATTTTCACACACTACACATATTTTCACATAGTACACACATTTTCACACAGTACACACATTTTCACACACTACACATATTTTACACATAGTGTGTGAAAATGTGTGTACTATGTGAAAATGTGTGTAGTGTGTGAAAATATGTGTAGTGTGTGAAAATATATGTAGTGTGTGAAAATGTGTGTAGTGTGTGAAAAAATGTATACTATGTGTAAAATATGTGTAGTGTGTGAAAATGTGTGTAGTGTGTGTAAAATATGTGTAGTGTGTGAAAATGTGTGTAGTGTGTGAAAAAATGTGTAGTATGTGAAAATGTGTGTACTATATGTAAAATATGCGTAGTGTGTGAAAATATGTGTACTATGTGTAAAATGTGTGTACTATGTGTAAAATATGTGTAGTGTGTGAAAAATGTGTGTACTATGTGTAAAATGTGTGTAGTGTGTGAAAAAATGTGTAGTGTGTGAAAATATGTGTAATGTGTGAAAATGTGTGTAGCGTGTGAAAATATGCGTAGTGTGTGAAAATGTGTGTACTATGTGTAAAATATGTGTAGTGTGTGAAAATGTGTGTAGTGTGTATAAAATATGTGTAGTGTGTGAAAATGTGTATACTGTGTGTAAAATATGTGTAATGTGTGAAAATGTGTGTAATGTGTGAAAAAATGCGTAGTGTGTGAAAATGAGTGTAGTGTGTGTAAAATATGTGTAGTGTGTGAAAATATGTGTAGTGTGTGAAAAAATGTGTGTACTATGTGTAAAATATGTGTCGTGTGTGAAAATGTGTGTAGTGTGTGAAAAAATGTGTGTAGTGTGTGTAAAATATGTGTAGTGTGTGAAAATGTGTGTAGTGTGAGAAAATGTGTGTACTAAGTGTAAAATATGTGTAGTGTGTGAAAATGTGCTTAGTGTGTGAAAATGTGTGTAGTGTGTGAAAAAATGTATAGTATGTGTAAAAACTGTGTAGTGTTGTGTTGGGTTGGACTCGCCGGTTAAGGATTATGATTGTCACCCCTTTTAACTAATACCCATATTACTCTATGAAAGTACCTCACTACGGGTACCCGCAACTACCCGCAAACTACCCGTGAATTACCCTGTAACTACCCATAATTTACTACATTAGGGTATCCGCGGGTACCCGCGGGTACCTACAAATTTATTATTACCCGCCCATCTACAAAATAGGGTAGGAGCGGGTAGTTGCCCCTTTTTTCAATACCCGTTAACTACCCGCTCACTACCCTGCCAAACCCGCCCAATTGCCACCTATAACTCCACATAAGATGTTGTGGCTTGTCCAAGTACATTCATCCTAATCCTGCTAGACATGAAGAACTAGGGTTTTCATATATATATATATGTGTGTGTGTGTGGATGGCAAGAGAAATTTATTTATTTCATAAATAGGAAGTTAATATGCAGTGTTGAGGGTAATAACTTCCTTAGTTACATGGCGCTTGATAGACTGACTATAAAAATCATCATAGAATCTGTTCCAGAGCATGACGCCTCCATATTGGGGCGAAGTCTTGATATAAGGAAGAACTTGCTCATTGAGCACTCCAGGTGGAATGTATCCCTCACTAGGAGCAACAACAGCTGGTAATCCCATGAACAACTTACCATTAGTAGTACTTATAAATGAAGCCCATTTGTTCCAACTCGTAAAAAACCATCAGGATAGGCTCTGGTTGATCATACTCACAGGAGGGAATGTCGTAAAAATGAACCCAAACGTAATCGAAAACACCGATTTTGATTTCTTTGTCTAAGTGATAATCAGGTAAGATAACACTTTGGTGATGCAGATAAGTAGACCTTTCTCTCTGGTGTGCTATGTTTGGCGAGCTCAAGAGCTAGATCATCCCATGCAGTGCTGGCCATGGTTTGATTTAGATTTCTCAATGAAAAAGTCTACACCATCTAAAATGGCATCGCCCAATGGACGAACCTCGGTAGACGCGTCAGTGTGCACAAACGTACATGGAGCGAGAGAAACTAAATTAAGTGAGATGCCACAGACGCAAATGCATGTGTAGTATTAAAAATCAAAACATATCAAGGCAAATAGGGTGACAGGGCTCTTGGGGCTTATATAGCATACATTCTTGTCAAAGCTACAGCCACACCCGCTCAAAAGTGCAATTACGTACCGTGGCACGTTTTTTACATTTTGTGGATGGTCTATGTGCGTGTGAAATCTAATTTATTGATACAATAAACAAAATAATTGTGTTAATTATATTTTGGGTGGTGTTATTGCCAGAGCAACTATTAGCTTTCAGAGCAATAAATCACAAATCTTCCAAATTTACCCTTAATCAATCTAACTCTTTTATCTTTTCTCCATTTATTAGTACACTTTATCTTTATCTTCTTTTTACCTTATCATTAAAACTTATCACTTCTTTGTAACATATTCCCGTAACTTCTATTTTCTTCTCCTTTGTACTAATTTTTCTCCTAAATGTTTGTTAATATAACATTTATTTTCATCCTCAAATTATAAGAAAAAATTATATAAAAATAATATGACACTTATTTCTATTAATACCTTTTATTGTTCTCTCAAATAAATTATAAAATATTTACCAATATACAATACCGTTGTTTTAGTTTTTTATTTCACAAATTCAATTTGATTTATTTGTTTTGTTCATTTTCTTTTATCAAAACTTGTAAAACAAAAAAAAATAATGTTACAATAATTATTTTTGTTACAACGTTTTTTATATTTTTATAAATAAATTATTAATTTTAAAATTTAAATTTTTAATAATAAAAAATTCTTTCTAAGACATTTTTTTTATAGAAATAAACTTATAAAATATTAATTCAAATTTGAATTTTAAATTTTAGATAATAAAAAATTCTTCGCGCCTTAATTATATTATGACCAAATTAACATTTCAAACAGTTAATAGATCACAAGGAAAAAAACCGCTCAGAGTAAAAATAGAAGTTAATATATGCATCGAAATTCTAAAGTTAAATATGTTGCATTTTTATTATTTAAAATTTATGAATTAAATTGTAGCATGAAAAAAATATATGAAATTGAGATTTCTATTATATATATAGTGGTAGTTTCTTACTTTTAAGTTTTAAGTTATGAAAAATCTTTTGATATATTTTAACAAAAACTATAACTCGCCTAGGATAGAGTATTTTTTTTTTAGTTTTATAGTAGAATTTTTTTCTTCATATTTTTTATAAGAAATAAATAATTTGGAGGTGTTTGAATTATTGAGTTTGTTTTGGTGGGCATTTATATTCGCGAATTTTTTATTAATAAATTTTAAAAATTAATTTTTTATGAGTTTATTTTGGTAAAAAATGTCTTAGAAAGAATTTTTTTTATTAAAAATTTAAAATTCAAATTTAAATTTAATAATTTATTTATAAAAATATAAAAAACGTTGTAGCAAAAATAATTACTGTAACATTATTTCTTTTGTTTTAAAATTTTTGATAAAAAAATAGACAAAACAAATAAATCAAATTGAATTTGTGAAATAAAATACTAAACAACATAAACAAATGGAGCCTAAATTTTTTGAAGTATATATTGGTAAATATTTTATAACTTAATTGATAGAACAATAAAAGCTATTAATAGAAATAAGTGTCATATTATTTTTATATAATTTTTTTCTTATAATTTGAGGGTGAAAATAAATGTTATATTAATAAAAATTTAGGAGAAAAATTAGTGTAAAGGAGAAGAAAATAGAAGTTACGGGAATATGTTACAAAAAAAATTATAAGTTTAAATGATAAGATAGAAAAAAAGATAAAGATAAACTGTATTGATAAATGGAGAAAAGATAAAATAGTTGATTGATTAAGGGTAAATTTGGAAGATTTGTGATTTATTGCTCTGGAAGCTAATAATTGCTCTGGCAATAACAGCAGCCTTATATTTTACATCCCTCGAATTCTTGAATTTTGAAAATTTGAAGGTAGTCTTGAAAGTAAGAAAGTTTGAACTTTGAACAGCAACACAACTATTCCTAAATAATCTGGAGATTAATTACATTTTAATAATTAATCTTAAAAGTATTTTAAGAATTACATGGTATGTCATATGTTATTTTAAGAATTAATTAATCTTAATTCTCGCGCTAATGTGGGGAGTCAGTTTGAGTTGGACTTGGGTCAGACGGTTTTAACTGTACAAGCCCAAGTTATGCAATTTGGTAACCTTTCGTAGTTTTAATCGGTATTATTATTATCAAACCATTTTTCTGTAGAGTGTAGAGTGAGCAAAGAGCATTGATGATGATCATGAATAGATCCATCACCCTTACCTTAACCATTACGATGTCATAGATCACAAAATTGTTGATTTCTTAAGAATCAAATTAGTATTTTGTTTTTTAAGGTGGGAAATCTAGATGGGAGATTTTCAAATGAACATATTAATTAACAAGATGCTAAAGAGGATACAATGTCTTAGATTTATAATAATATGATTAGTTTTTGGTTATTGATCTTTGATCTAATGAATTGTAATGTGGGTATTACTCTTATACCTTGGAGGAAGCTTTTGACTGGAAAAGTTGTGTTCTCCTTAAAAGCAATTACTGAGATTTTGAGTAATACTCCCTCTATTCTTTAATAAGTGTAGTTTTGACTAATATTTTTTAGTTATTAAATAAGTGTCATTTTATAAATTTCAATACAAAAAGTTTAAAAGGTTCCAATTTTAACCTTCATCCCATTTGTCTATGTAATACTCCCTATGTTTCAAAATATTTTACGTTTAATCATTTTACACACCTATTAAGAAAAATCTTAATTACCCTAGAAAAAGTTTCTTATGAGAGTTGTGCAATAAACTTTTTATGTGTTATTTATCTTGCTTCATCAATTAATGAGTTTTCTCATCTTCTCTTTTGCCTTGTTATCCATTAATACATGCATGAATGCATGGTTTTCTTTAGTAAGTCGTTCTATTTCTTTTTAAATTAAAGTGCATTCATTAATATAATAGATGCATAGTAAATTGTTAAAAGAATTAAATACATCTAGGTAAAAGTATATCAAAACATTAACTAATTAAATTGTAACAAAATTTTGTAATTAAAACGTAAAATATTATGAGACGGAGGGAGTAGTATTTAAAAGGAGAGAGAGATAGTTATATTTATAAATATGGGTAAATAAGAAAATTTGTTACTTTTTTAATTAGTATGTCCATTGTTAAAACGACATTTATTAAAGAATAGAGAGAGTAATTAGTTTCACTCCAATACCTATTCTATTACAACTTTAATAAATTGGAACGAGTAATTGGTTTCACTCCAGTACCTATTCTATTACAACTTTAATACTCCCTCTGATTTTAAATAAGTGTAGTTTAAGGGATTTGCACACTTATTAAGGAATCACTAAAATGACTAAAAGAACATTTAAATCATGATTATTAGAGTTTTTGCATAGAGAATAAATTTTTTATCTCTCATCTAATTTAATATAGTAATAATGGTAAATAAAGTTAAAAAAATAAGAATAAATTAAAACGGTATTTAATTCGAAACATAAATACAAGTATGAAAGGTTATTTATTTAGAATAAGAGAGAGTAAGTTGGAGGGTGCACTGAAAGAGCTCCTTGTTTTGGATTTTTTTTTTTTTTTTTTGATGTAAGTTATTTGACTAAAATATTGAGGTTGACTGAATGAACTACACAGTTTTATGAGAATCTCCATTGGCTTGTGTTGTGTTGATGTTAATTGGGACCGCAGCTTCTTCGAAAGTAAAATAAATACAATTGAGCTGCTAAAACTAGACATGGCCATCTAGTTCTTCCGGAAATAGAATCGGGAACCCTACCAAATTAGAACTGTGGCTGAATCGTCTATTGATGGGTCGGTTACGGTCTTTATTTTTTTGGAATCGTAACCGATAATTTTTTTTCTATTTTTATAATTCTATAAATATTTGTATATCTCTTCATTTTCATAACATAACTCTTTTTCTAATATTATTTCTTAGTGTTCTACTCTTTATATTGTAAGTTTTAGCGTTTATAGTTTATAGTTTACAGTTTATAGTTTATAGTTTAGGGTTTAGGTTTAGGGTATCAAATTTTTTAATTAATTATATTATTATATTACACTAATATACTATTTGAATTCTAATTAATAGTTCAATCATTATTTCAATACTCTTATCATTTATATATATTTTTTTCTCACTTATCTAATCCCTCATAATTCTATTTTTCTAAAACCTTTATTTATTAGTTCAATTTCAACTATTAATCCAATTATATTATGTATCAACTTAATTTTCTAATTTATATATCCTAATTCTATTATTATATTATGTTAATATACTATTTAAATTCCAATTAATAGTTCGATCATTCTCTCAATACTCTTATTATTTCTATATCTTTCTTTCTCACTTATCTAATCTTTATAATTCTATTATTCTAAAAAAAATCATACGTTAGTTTAATTTTAACTACTATTCTAATTATATTATTATATTATACTAGTTGAATTCTAATTCATAATTCAAATATTCAATTATTCTTTCAATATTCTTATTATTTTTATATCTTTGAATCTCAGTTATCTAATTCTTCCTAGTTCTAATATCTAAAAACTATATATTCATTAAGTTCAATTGTAAATTATTCTAATTATATTATTATGTTGTATTATTTGAGTTTCAATTAATAGTTTAATCATTATTTCAATAGAAATCAAATTTACAAATGGGATTACAATCGAAATTCAAAACAAAAAATCGAAAAAAAAAAATCAAAATTGAAACTACTCCCCCGTTCTTTTATAAATGTCGTTTGGACTAACTTTTTCTGTTCTTAAATAAGTGTCATTTTACAGATTTTAATATAAAAAATCTATATAGTACCAAGTTTACCCTTTGTTCCATTCATCTTTATGATATGATGATATTAATTAGAGACTTGTCCATTTTCTCATAAGGAATTAAATAAGGGTAAATAAGATAATTTATCCATTTTCTTAATAAGTGTGAAATTGACTCAAGCGACATTTAAAAAAAACGGAAGGAGTAAACCACAACCAAAATTGGGACAAAATCGCAATCGGGACGAAACAGGGACGGTCGGTTCCGAAACCGTGACCTTGTCTAACGAAAACAACACTTTACCAGCTAGCTGCCCTTGGTATTTTTCCAAGGCAAGAGCAAGAGAAAGAAGCAGCCCCAGCACCAGCCCCAGACCCAGCCCCCTTTGTAAAACAAAAACAATCTCTACCCATGCCCATGGGATCTTTCCTACACCACAACTGGAGGGACCACTATGCCAATGCCCTATCAATTGCTATTTACTCGTCACACGCACACTCCTCCAAACTTATAAATTAATTAATAAAATATTATTATTCTTTACTCGTTTCCTATATCCTTGTCCAGAGTTTGCTTCTACAAAACACTCCATCCCCATGTATGACTGTCACAGTGTAGAAACTAATTCCAACAACTCTGCTAGGGCTGCGTCATCATCAACCAGTTCGCTGGTATCTACATTGTCTTGCATGAATGTTGTTCCTGCTCCTGAATCATCGGTTGCAATTGCAGGCGCCATTGATACTGCTTCGGAATTGCCATGCTCAAAAATATTAATATTATTCCCAGTTATATTTTGGGCAGCGTATGGTCCTCCTAATAATTGGGTGGGATCAACAATGTTGTTATTAGCCTCTGCTGCTCCAACTGCCTGATGCCTCCTTAAGCGTTGCTGAGCCATGAGCAAATCATCGGGATAGTCATCCAAAGGGAAATTTGTAAATGCTTTCTCTCCTCTGTATTCAATGGCTTTCCTATCATAAGCTCTGGCTGCCTCCTCCTCCGACGTAAAGGTACCCAGCCATGACCGCTTACCTTGATGCGGGTCCCATATTTCCGCCACCCATTTTGATCCCTTCGAGTTTGACCTCTGCCTCACTCCCCTGGGTTTTTTCCTGCTCTTCTTCGTCTTGCTCTTCTTCTTATTCTGTTGCTGCTGATGCTGCTGCGTGAATGGATCCTTACTAGTACTAGTAATGTTCATCTCATCATTATTATTCTCCCCACCTGCAGTCCAACCCAAATTGCCCCAGCTAGCAGCTGCTGATGCATCCAACAACATGGCCCCAATGCTCGTGGAACTGGAGGCGCCAAGCCCCAGCGGAAGCATTGGTGATGATGACGACGTGGGAACTTCAATGGCTGCTTCGAGATCATCATAATCATTGGGCTGGGGCTGAACTGACTCCACAGCAGCCATGGGTGTGCCATCCGTAAAAGTGTTGCCGCCGCCTCCATCATCAATATCATCATTGCTTCCGCTGAGAACGTGCTTGAGAGCTGAAACCATGCAGTCGTGTTCGTGTTTCAACAATTTTTCTGAATTTCGAAAGAATCTATCCATTTATAATCACAACAAATAATGAAATAGCAATAATACTTGGTGAGCGCCGTATGATCAATTTGTTGCATGTATCTGGAGAGAGAGAGAGACTAAATTAAGTGAGATGCCACAGACGCAAATGTGTAGTATTAAAAATCAAAACATGTCAAGGCAAAAATGGTGACAGGGCTCTTTCCTTATATAGCATACATTCTTTATTTTTCGAGAAGCGACAAAACAAGCTTTTCAGACATGTCAGATATATACTTAGTTCTCCAACTGTCAATCATAGTTACGGCCACAGCCACAACAGCTCAACCGAGGCACGTTTTTTACATTTTGTGGACGGTCTAATATATGCCAACGTGTGAAATCTTATTTATTGATATAATAAACAAAATAATTGTGTTAATTATATTTTACATCCCCCGAATTCTTGAATTTTGAAAATTTGAAGGTAGTCTTGAAAGTAAGAAAGTTTGAACTTTGAACAGCAACACAACTATTCCTAAATAATTTGGAGATTAATTACATTTTAATAATTAATCTTAAAAGTATTTTAAGAATTTCATGGTATATCATATGTTATTTAAACCTCGGAATGTTTTTTTTTTAGTTACTTTGACTAGAGTCAAAATTGATTCCGTAATTTGGCGAACTTAATTTTCTATGGATTATAAATATAATTAATCAAGAATTAAGGGACTCTAAGAGAGAGCTGAATGGGCGGCGCAGAAAGCATGTTGGTCCCCTTATCAGCCGCCAAAAATATGAAAATAAAATGTGCGAGTGTCACATTAATAAAATAGCATATAAGGACAAAATCCATCCATTTTATTTTTAAACATTCTCAAATAGAGAGATGGATTTTATGTACAATATTATCTTGTGTTATTCTGTCTTAAATTAAACTATATCGTAGATTCACTCATCTCTTGGTTAGGGTTTATTAATTGTAAAGTAATTTTAGTAATATTTATATTTTTAGTATCTAATTTTAGTGAAACTATATTGTTTTGATCGTTAAACAAAATATGACGAGATAATATTGGATAGAGGATTTGGTCTCCTAAAATAGGTGTGATAATATAGACATGGCCACGGTTCTCGTTTTAACCGAAACCGGCCCGGTAGGTTGGGCTCAGAATCGGAATCGAGGCTTGTTGGACCCGAACCGTGAACCGGAACTGTCCATGGTAGGCCGGTTCCAGTTCAATATTTTTCAAATCGAACCTCCGGTACTAAAAAAAATATTTTTTTATTTTGCTTTTACAAATATATTATATTTTATTATTTCACAAAATTTTTTTGAATTTTCTCATATATTCTCTCATAATCTCCTATTACTTCTAAAATTGTTTCATTTTATTCAATTATTTACTTTAATATATTTCATTTCATTCACTTTGTTAACTAATTCTCATTGTTAGTTGTTTATTTTGATAATTATTATTGTTAGTATGGAAGTAAAATTCTTGAATTTAATCACCTGCACGGTGTGTTTTATATTGAATCATATATATTGATTTTCTTGTGAATGAAAATGGTCATTAACTAATAAATTGAATTATTAAACTTTCTCATTATCTTATAGTATCTAATAGTATTACTTATGATTAACTATATTAACTTAAATTATCACGTGTTCTTGTATAATTAAGGAATAAATTCATATAAATACATGATTAAACTTATAGTTTAATATTCCAATAGTATCAATCATTATCCATATTCATTATGGTACAACTATTAGTAACATATTAATGGTAATGGTTATTTAATTACTAACAAATATAAAGTATTTTTTATTTTATTATATTTTGTATATACATAATTACATCTATATGGTAATTCAAGTCACTTTTCAATTATATCAAGTTTGTATATATTTTTTTCAAATTTAATGTTAAAAAATTCGAATTGCAAAAAATCGTGAATAAATTGAAAACAGAACTGTGAACCGGCGATTCATGAATCGTAACCGTGAAGCCAAGAGCCGGTTCAGGATCCACCCTTTGTGGAACCATGAACCGACGGTTCACAAACCGTAACCGATAGTTCGTGAATTGTGGCCATGTCTATGATGATAGATTGAGATAGCCTTATTCAGAGTAAAAAATATGTAAATACAAAATCCATCATTTTATTTTTAAATCATCTAGTTAAACAATCAAGTTACCCCCAATAGTTCTGTCAACTATTTGACTCTGAATTCAATTTGATCAAATTCAAGTTGCTTGAATTTGAATTCGAGATCAAAATTTTTATTATATATTTAATTTTTTTATATTTATATTTATATTTTAATTCTTAATATTTTAATAAATTTTAATTTAAATAACTTATATTTATATTTCAATCCTTAATTGTATAATAAATCACCATTTAATTTTATCAAAATTTATAAAATTACACATAAATCCTATATTTGTTATAAAAAAAACGATCGAGCTCGAATTCAATAATGATATTGAGTAACTCGATTAGGATATATTAGACCTCGACTCAATTCAATATTACAACCCTAATCTAAAATATTTGCACATTCATAATCTTTAATTAATGCAATTCGTAAATCAGATTGTAAGGAATCCTAAAAAATGTGAAACAATTTAAGCGACTTCCTCAGTTGAAGCTAACAATAACGTTTCCCAATCATAAGGGAGATATGGTTGACGAAAGCCTTCACTTCTTAATTGGGGATTAATTTGCAAAGTATTATTAACATTCTGTCACGACTTCAAACGTAATAAGTACGCTTTTAGTTGTACAGTCAGTAGTTAGTTAGAAAGTAAGATGAAATTGCATTCTATTGGTTGAGAAGAATAAATAGTTGTAAGGGGGCATAAGGCGGTTAAGCATTTTGTAAAAGAATATTTCTGCAACTTGCATATCTCTTCTTCAATACACTTCTCTATTCTGAACCCTATCCTCCTTCTCTCTTTACTCTTAATTCTTTTTTCCAATTGAATCTGAATTAGTGCATTAATCAAGCTGAATCTGACACATTCGTCCTAAAAAGAAAAAGCAACTAAAGTTTCATTTGTTATATTCAAAAAATTAATTAAGAGCAAATGACACCAACAACGGGCTAGCACTTGATTTCACACAAAAACTGCTTAGATATTATTCATACGCGGACAAACAAACAAATCAACCCCACACAACCCAAACAGCCGTCAATGTTGTAGGATATTTTTCTCGCCAACTTTGCATAGTTTTGCGTTGGCCTACCCAACGTATGCATAGTTTAAGTCTGGACAAATGTTACAACGTTCAACAGACCAACCCTCATTGGCCTACCCAACGTATGCAGCTCCTATCATGCATTTCATACGTCCGTCCACTCGAACAGACGACGATAAAATTCACTCGTACACCAGTACTAGTTTACCACCCACATAAAAATGAAGGTTTAATTCGTATTCCGTACGGCCACTGCGGGCTCTGCCTCATCTAGAAATGTATTAAATTTTGCATAATTGCATAGGTCTCTCTCATAACACGGCCGTTATTATTTGTCCCATATATATATTGACGCTATACTCGTCGGTCGTCATGTACTAGTCTAGCTTTCTTGCTTCAGCTGCTGTCAAAGATCCAGTAGTCAAATTTAATAATTAATAATCGGGCGTGGGACTGAGACAAATAGCCTCATCTCAGATAATCAGGCTGGCAGGCTGCAACTGTAATCCTGTGTTAGTTCTCATTGGTATCTATGCATGTCAGCAGCCTCCACAATATCCGAATCGGAAATTGGAATTCATTGGATTTCTGGCAAACTCGAGGCGATGCATCAATACCACCGACCAATACGGTTCCATTTTGGGTTCAATAAATTCTACGGCTCATCTCATACTTTTTTTTCAGTATTATTGAGTTGTCATTAAAAAATGAGCACATGTTAGATGCGTTCATACGCTTGAATCCGTTTTACATAATAACATCTCTTTTTAAAATATTATTTAAATATTCTTTAATAGTTCTTTTTCTCCGTGAATTAATCAAAAAGTAAAATATTTCAAAAGAAATAAAAAAAATCCTTTAATAAACTATATCTTTCGGCTAGAAAGAAGTTTCTTATTTTATAAAAAATATGTGAAAATAGTTTTAAAGGTTGTCTTTTTTTTTTTTTGGTTAGTGACTGAGTAGGAAACATGCAAACTCTTGTATCATAATAAAATAAAAAAATTCAAAAAAATCTATCTCAAATTTTATAAGTTGAAACTTGGATTTTGAAAGAAATATATATTGATTTTTTAAAAACCGATGTATGCATTCATTTTCTTATTTCTAACTTGATAGAAGTATATCAAAATTAATAAATTATGGCAAGAAAATATAAAAGTTCTGATAAGAAAGTAACATATATAAATATATATTTATTTTATTGATTCAAACACTGATTTTTCAAATAAAAAAATCAAAAAATTAAAAAATACCATATCCAAATGGTCCCTAAATTCTCAATTTAGTATATGTCTAGCAAGCCAGAAGCAATAGATCTCCATCTTTATTTAGTCTTTCACCAAAGCTTGGTTTATCCTTCTTAATGGGCACAGTGCACTGCAGTGGATCTTGAATGAAAATATGAGGAAAAACAGAAAATCATAAAACTCCAAGCCCAAAAGGCCAAAATTAATACTTGGGGTTCACTTGTTGATGATTGCCTTTTCCTTCCAGAAAAGGGAAACACGTTGACAGTAGAAACAAAAATTTAAGAGATTAGTCCAATACAAAAATTTCTACAAATTTCAACGTTCTAAATCTGACTCAAAAACTTTCCCACTCCTTCAAATGGAGTCAAAATATCAGCACAAGAAGAATTTGGCCTTGAGTTCATGTAAAACAAAGTAGTTTTATCAACAATACAACTCAGCAGAATAGAATGCCTGATCCAGCTTCTTTGCATATTACGACTACTTAGGTTAGGTCCACCACCGAGATCAATTGGCAACCATGATCTGCCTTAGTCTTTGACTTGCAGGAAATTGATTTCCATTCCAAGAAAACCATTTACGTTGTTACCTCTCTGCTTTGCAAATTGCAATTTAAGATTCATAATCACGATCCATTTCCCTCAAAAGCGCTAATGCCCAGCTACTTTTGTCAATTGTTTTTCTTGAGCGTCAAACCTCAAGTCAATTCTCAAAGTAGGATTGTTTTTAAAAACTTTTCTAAGAATAGGGTTGTTTTCAAACCCTATTCTAATTATAGGAACTTCGCATTCACCGAATGCGAAGTTTTTGAAATATGAAAGAAAAATTAAAAATTATTAAAATAATGAATTAAATATAATAAAATTAAATAATAACATTATAAAATATAATTATATAATTAATTAATAAATTTTAAAAAAATTGACATCCAGACTACGTCCGAACGCAAGTCCGGATGCCAATTTTTTTGCAAGGAAATTTTTTATTTGCTAGGAATTTTTTTTAACAAACATAATTATCATTAATTATATGATTACATTTTATTATGTTGTTATTTTATTTTGTTATAAAAAATTCATTGGAAAAAATTATAATACCCACAACTCACAGTTGTAAAAAAATATTTAAAGTAATTAATTCAAGAAAAAATTGAACTCACACATGTAAAAAATATTTAAAGTAATTTGAAAAAATTTGAAAATTGAAAAAAATTATAATTATGCAACTCATGGACCTTTTAAATATTTTACTTGAAGCAATTAAAATTCGCATTTGCTGAATGCGAACTCTCTAAAATCGCATTCAACAAATGCGAACATAAGGAACTTCGCATTCACAATGCGAAGTCAGTGAAATAAATTTTAAAAAAATATAATAAAATTAAATAATAACATTATAAAATATAATTATATAATTAATTATTAAATTTAAAAAAAATTGTTCATCTGGACTTGCGTTCGGACGTCCGAACGAGAGTCCGGATGAAAATTTTCATTTCAGGTAATGAAGGGTGATATTACAATGTATTTGTATTTCCTTTAGAGTGCATTAAAAAAAGGTCAATGGTACCAAAAAAATCTTTCATGCTTCTCTTACCATTCACCATTATTTACACAACTTTCCTTCAAAATTTGGGAATTTTGGCTTCAAATTTTTCAATCTGTCCATGAGTAGTGTGCCACAAATCTAAATGATTCCTTAGCTTTGGAATGCCACAAATTTAAATGATTCCCCAACTTTAAAACGTTCCATATTAGTAATTTATTTTGCATTTCGTCCGTATATAGATAGATTATGTCTCTAATCATGTGTGTGAGACATAACAAATCGAAGGCCGAGATGCATTAATTTCTTTTATAATTTATTTATTCATGGCCTATTTAATTTATATTTCATGGTTAGTGTTCGTTACCTTCATATTTTTTGTTATGTATCACACACGTGAGAGACATGGTCTGTCTACGCATGGACCGAAAACAATTAGAGGACGACCTAAAATTCAAAATACAAAATGAGGGACTAAAATGAAACGTTTTAAAATTGATAGACAAATTCGAAATCAACCCCCAAAATAAATAGATTATTGACGTAATTTACCCTCAATTTTAGTATTAAGCTATTCAATTTATAGTTCTCGACGTTATTCATAAGCATATCTTCTTCTAAATCTTTCCAACTCATTTCGAGTAGCGGCATTTATTTTTTTGCTGGCAAATTAAACAGTCATTTAATAAATAAAGACATTAGAAGGTGTCGTATTCCTTTTAAAGTTTCTCAATCATCCTAGGACTCTGCTTCCGAGAATAATAATAAATAGGGTTATCTTCAATTTACCCCCATGAAAGATGATTTTTAATTACTTTGCCCCCATAAAAGATTTTTATTAGCACTTTTCACTGATAAAGATATTTTATTATTATATTTAAATGAAAAGTTTAAATTTTTCCTTCAAAAATTATTCTTTTTTATTTTTTTTATATTTTAGATTAATTTACCCTTAAATTTAATTCTCAAAATCTTGTTCTACTTTATCATCATTTTATTTTCTTTTTGTTTCATATATACTTTAAAAATTAAAATTCTTATTATTATTTTAACTAATAGAATAATATATATAATCTTACTAAAAAAAATTAGATTTTGGATACGGTTTACTATTTTTTATAATTTGTTTACTATTTTTAATGTACTTGGTCAATAAAAATCTCATATGAATTATTTAATTTTTTGGAAGGTAATAAAATAATGCATACTTTGTTCAATTTTTTTTTTATTCTTTAATAAAAAAATTAATGAAACATTCTATTTTACCACTCTGATATCTATGGATTTTTAATTTTGAGTGAATTAATTTTTTATTAAAAGATATCTCTATTAGAAAAATATATATTTATAATAAATATACACCTTAAAATAATAAGCAAATAATTATTTTATTTATTTATTTTGTCATTATATAATTTTATTATGTTGATTAGATTATTTTAATATATATAATATAATAATATAATTAAAAAATTTTAAGATATTAAATCAATGTTTTAAATTGTCAATAATACAAATAAGATAAATAATCATATTATAAAGATACAACAAACTAAAATGAGTAAAAAAAATCATAAATTACAAGAAACATGACATATTTATTTATATAAAAGAAGATGAAATAAAAGGAAAAGAAAAAAATGAAAAAAATAAACAAGTATCTTAATTGGCTAAAAAAATTGATCAAATATTTTATGCCTCAAATTAATAATATTTAAGTACTAATACAAAATTATGGAGTAGATAAATTACAATTAATATTTAAATATAAGAGGGACAAATATAATTTAATTTATTTCTAATTGTTGGATAAAATTGTCATTTAAAATTAATAATTAATGATGTTATCAATTAGCATATTTAATTGATAGTTAACGGTGCAAAGTGTTAATAAAAATCTTTTATGGGGAAAGTGATTAAAAACCATCTTTTATAGGAGTAAATTGAAGATAACGCTAATAAATATGACAATCCACCGTATGAGCTTGGCGGCTGAAGGACGGATAATATCAGAAGAGGAAATTTGATTTTTTTTTTTAGTTTTCTCATGATGTCAAGGCTACTGATACATTAATTTTTTGTTCGGTAAAAAATAAAATCCAACTAGAATATATATTTGTCTTGTTGTTACATTTTACATTCATATGAGTCATTTTAACTTTGAATTTTCTATTCCCATTTATTAGGATGAGACAAATTACAAACAGTGAGATTATGGCAAAACAAAAATAAAATAAAATAAAAGTTTTGACAAATTTTTATTTTCATGATTTATAGGTTTAAGTTTCCTAAATAATTGTTTCCCTTTTCTTTCTATTATATAATCACGATCCAAGGCGACACAAGAATATAAACTATTTTAGATTACTATTTGTAATCAATTCAATTAAGAAATGTATAACTACTGTCCTAAATCAATTCCATAAAAACTAAAATCTATGGAAGTACATTCCTAATTAAATGAATTCAATTAAAAATTTCTAAAACCAAATCAGTAGGAACGTAATTAACTAAAATATTATAGAGTCTAATTTAGGTCAATTAAATTAAAGAAAGCAAGTAAGAAATTGTACAAATCAATTCAATTAAGAAATCAATTTTATATACTCCGGTTAACTTCTTAATATTTGTGAAAGAAAATATGTTTCTTTTTTTTTTGATAATCCTGATTCCAACTTACGTTGTACTATACTGGACCCCAAGGCAACCGTCCTCTAGGAGGAACCGTCCTCTAGGAGGATGTAAATCGCGGGATGTGCACGCAGATGGATACTACTCTCACAGTACCGGACAACCGTCCCCTAGCCACCCTGAGGATGTAAATCACGGGATGTGCACGCAGATGGATACTATTCTCACAGTATCGGCCCAAGTTGGGTACCAGAGCTAGTTTTCAACCTTTGGTCACCAAGTCATCACTCCCTCCAAAGTGTTAGAAGCTCCTCCAGCAGGCCCCACACGGCCTCACTCCTGCACGTACGTACCATAAGCCTTTCTCCACTAGCGTATGTGCGCAGGAGGACTTGATGTTCCACAAATATTCCTCCATAAATAGGAGGGCGCCGGAGGACTTGATGTTTCACAAATATTCCTCCATAAATAGGAGGGCGCCGGAGGACTTGATGTTCCACAAATATTCCTCCATAAATAAGAGGGGATTTTAATTTGTTGAGGACAAGAATTGAACTCTTGACCTCCAACTCTCCTAGTCACTTGATGCCTAGGAGATGACCATCCAAAGCTCATGTTAATATTGCATGATATCTTGGTTGACGTGCGACTAATATTGATTGATATATAGTAATTAACTAATTTAACAGAATTACCTGTCTTTGCATTTGCTTAATTTTGAAGATTTACCATGCCAATTAATCTTCTTTTCATAAATTAAATTGAACTCCATAACAGATATTCCAAATTTTTTCGTTTCCTTTTTTTTTTTGGCCCAATTCCACTTGGAGTTCTTTAGTAGTCATAACCTAGAACTTATTAAGCTAACGTAATTTCCATAAAAAAATATATTGAACTCCATTATAAATACATGCAATTTTTCCAATTGATTCTTCAATCTCATTATTAATTACCTTCTCTTTTATGTCCTAACTTTATTGAAAAATCCCAACTGAGTTTTTGAAATCCTTTCACCAATGGCATCACCAAAACTTCAAATTCTTGCACTGCTGTCTCCTTCTAGTTCTTTCTCCTTTTTTCCATGGTACTACTATTTCTTACTACAATTAAAATGAAGAATAAATTAAATTCTATAGTTCTATTAAAACTTTTAATTAATTGTGGTTTTAATTTTTTTTCTTTTATATTTTCAGTGATACAAATCAATGCAGAAGAAGAATTCAGCGACTGCAAGTACACGGGACAATGCAGAAACATAATTGATTGCATCAAACAATGCAAATACGAAGGTCATTCGATTAATAACGTTTCATGTGTACCTGATCCCCAGTCGAATAATCGTCGTTGTTGTTGTATTGTTACTGAAAAGTTCCATGCAAAAATTATTGCATCAGGGAATTAATTGAAGCAGCTTTAGATTGATTGATTCACTATTATTCCATATCAGTATTTTCTACAAATATATCAAACATGCATGGAGAATATTTAGTTTCGTGTCTTGTTCAATAAAATTTTATGTTTTGTTCCTTATTTCGTATTGTCATAAAATTTTTTACCTCAAAAAGAGGAGAAACATTGGTGTTATTGTCCGCTCAAAAGATATATTGCAGTACTTATTTTATACAAAAACTCTTATAAAAGTGATTTATATATCATATATTGGTGTGCCATTTTGTACCAAATTAAATTACTTACTCTCAAACAATAAATCAAGTAAAGTGTGAGTAAGGTCGATCCCACGAGGAACAACACTATTTTCTAATTCAATTAATTTGCCAAAAGTAACCACAATTTAATCAATGATTTAAAACAATTAAATTAAAGAAATCAATTACGGAACAAGCAAATAACAAAATAATAAACTGCAGAAATTAATTAATCAAAAGAAAGATCCAGCTGTAAATAAATCCACACTAATCAATTGTTAATTGTTCATCGACTCAAAGATAACAATCTCTATTTAATCAGTTAGTTATAGATTACCGAGAATCGGCTCTGACATAACCCAATTCTTCCTTAATTATTCGTTAATTGACAAGTATCAGCTTGACTCAATTAATTCCCTATTTATAACACAACCCGACCGGAATCAGCCGAACACCAGATTTAATGTTATAAAAGCATTACGAAGTGAAGAACCTAACTCTAACAAATCATATCATGAATCAGCATGCAACAATTTGTTAACCAATTATTTCCGTCTACCGAGACAGTAGTTTCGCCACTAATTAACCTTACCTATTAAATCCAGTGACTTAACAAGGTGTTAATTGGATCTACCTAATTAGATTAAAGGTGGCCAATCTTTAATTAAATTAGATAATTAACTTTAGGCTTAGAAAACTTTTGGAACTAAATATGAGAAAGTTTATGAAGAACAATTAGATCTCACAATTCTTGCATCGATTAGTGCTTCATTACCTACAGCCAGATAAGAAAACTACTCACTAAACATGTTTAAAAACAAAACAAAATAAATATCAAGAGAAAATTAAATTAATACTGAAAATTAATACTACGGGCTCTGATTTTTGGAAACAAGAAGTCTGCAAACCCTGCAACAAAGCTGTGCCAGGAAATCCAAAACTAAAACTGAACCTGTAATCGAAAAAAGTGTCCTTAACCTAATTGATCTACTCCTTATATAGGAGAGAAAAACAATAACTTCCTAAACCAAATCAAACAAAGAATCTTCATTGTTTCCAAACCATCACACTACAAGCGGCATTAAAGGGTAAACTTCCTAATTGCTTCAAACACCAAGTTTGGTAAGTGCCTAGAGTCATTCTTCCACCATCTCTCCTTAGATTCGTCTTTACTTCCTTATACTCTCTAAAGATCTCCAAATCTGCCTCTTTCCTTCCAAAACGATCCAACTCTTCAAGCTTCCCAAATCTGCACATATTCACACCATTAAGTACATGTTTTCACCCCACAAAGCACTCAAAACAAAGATAATAACTGAACATTTATGTGCTTATCAAGATCCCCACACTTGAACAATGCTTGCCCCTAAGCATTCAAACAAAAATTGAAAACAAACTAAACAAACTACCATCTTCACCAAATAAGCATCACTCTAACCAAACCAAATATTTTTTTTTCCAAACAGTTAAATTTAACTCAAGTAACAGCTTATGCATCATCAAGTCATCCAAGTCAAACTACAAAATTCTGAGTAACTCTCCAAGATCACTCCAAGCACTCAAAAGATACATAGAATTGGGTTCAGCCACTCAATAAAATCGCACATGGAAAATTTCAACAAACTTGCAAATATGTCACAAGACCTTCATAATATTAAAATTAAACAAGAATCAAAAGGTCTTTAAAAGGTTGTAATGGGGTTCGGGCTTACAAGGTATGGTTTAAGATAGTCTAAAAGGCTTAAAAAGAAAACAAACATAGGTGTAAGCAACACTCGTAAAAAAAACCTCCCCACACTTGATCTGCACCAAGTCTCAAAATCCTAACCTCCTTAAAACCAATTCTGCACATCATACTCTTTCTTTTCCTTTTTGTTTCACCAGCAGCTATTTTTTTTAATTTTGCTGCATTCTTCCCTTTCTTTTCTTTTCAATCAGCAGATCACATTTTTTTCATATTATTTTTTCTACTGTCCTTTCTCTTCCTTGCCATAGTTTAGGCAAACAACACAGACAAAATTCTGCAAAACTTTTTTTATTTCTTTCCTTTCTATCCCAGTGCTGTTTGGGCAAACAATGGACTTCTGAATTCCAATCCAAAAGAGCATTACTGAATTACTTCTATAATAGAGACTTCTTCATGTGAATTCTTTCTTGTTCAACCAAGGAAAAACAAATTATAACAAACTTGGTCACTTACACCTTAAGGGCCAAAAGAAAGATAAAAGGGTCTTAGGTGAAAATTTTTAGTAGTGTAAATACAAAGAAAAGGTTCAAGGCTCAAAAGGGGTTACCTAAGGGTTAAATATTAAGGGTAGGAATGAAAAGTAAAGTCAAAAGGGCGAAATCCTAAGTGCCTTTATCATATTCAAATTCAACTCCAACAAATGACATCCATGCACAACAAAGCAAGTTTAAGAAATGAACCATGCGCAATTTGCACTCAATTCGAAGAATAATTCATATAAGCATGAACAAAGTGGTCATTCAATGCTCGGCTGAAAATCCTCACTTTAAGGTGGGCAAAAATACCCAGAATCAGTAGTCATCATACTTGGAATCATACTCAACTATCACAACCCACTACTATGAATTAAACCATAACTAAATTTCCTTTTCAAAAACAGTTTGGCTAAAGAATGCTTACAAAGGGGAAGTAGTTCTAAAAAGAATATCATAAACAACTAAAATTGCAAAACTGAATATTTTTCAAAGATTTTATGATTTTCTGATTTTTTTGTTGTTTTTTTATATTATATTAAAAGGATTGAAGTAAAACACATAACATCTAAAACCCTCCCCACACTTAGACAATAACATGTCCTCATGTGAGAAAGAAAAACAAACAACACACAAGAAAGTACACGAAAACAGAAAAGAAACAAACAAGTAAAGAATAGGGATAGCCTGGGATTATTGTGGGGGTGGTGGTGGTGGCAAACGAACTTGCAAAATCTGGAGAATCTCAGCTTGAGCAGTGCGGATATCCGCGATAGCAGTGGTCAAATGAGTGATACGCTCATCAGTGTCAGCGTATCCAGCAGCAATGGCAGAAACTAACAAATGTAAATCCTTCACATCCTGTCGTAAAGCGGCAATACCTGCAGAGGGCAAATTGCTCGAAGGTGGATCCCTCGGCTCATTAAAACACAGGTGACCATCCGTTTCAACTAACAAACCAACAGTCTTCAAGTAGGGAATATCAATTGCAGAAGAAAGACAATTATTAGGCCAAGTATGACGAAACTGCACAGAAACGGGATCACGCGATAACAGAATAGCAACGATATGACCTAAAACCAGATTCCGCTTATCATTTTTGGATGCTCTATGCCACACAAATGTAAATCAATAAGGAAGACTCAATTTGACTGCTTTTTTCATAGCCCACAAGATGATTAATTCATGCGAGGACACGACTGTGGTTTGATCATTACGACCAAACAATGTGTAAGCTAGGAACCTATGCGATAAAAGTAAAGCAGGGTTAGCTATAAAGTGGGCTCTAGAACGAGAAGGTTTATACGAATCGATGTCAGATGGTGCAATCTCTTTCCAAAAAACAGCCAAAGGAACTTTGGGAAGCCCAGTTTTTGCAAGAAAATAATCAGCAACAATTTCACCCTCAGCATCTTCTTCGACAAGTTCTAACAGTTCGGCCAAATCATGTAAGGACAGATTGTAGGGCACATTCAACAAACGAAAGGACATAGCAGGAATAGTAATTTTGGCAGAAGACTCACTAATCTCAGACGAAAAAAAAGCATAAAATTCCCGCAAAAATCGCACAGGCATTTTCAAAGAAGGGATATTCAACAGCCATGTCCAACCCACATTAGCAAAATATTCACGGATTTTTGGTTCCACATTCAACACGGATAAACTGGAAAAATCAAACACTTTATAATTAACCACAGAGAGTTTTTGAACTACCTCGGATATGAACTAAATCAAACTAATCTGACTCCACGTTGTAGACCACGAATTCACACAAAACCTGAACAAAAAGACAACCTTTATTAAATGGGAAAACAGTAACAAACCAAAATAAAATTAAAATAAACAAACGTGCGAGAAAAATAAAAAAATAAAAAAAAATAAAATAAACGTGGGTTGCCATTATTTAACGTCTGAGACTAGACAAATTCTGACAGGTTAAGGAATGTTTGGAAATAACTGCAGTTCTTCTACAACTTCCATTGGAACTGCCTCGTAAAAGGGTTTAAGCCTCTGTCCATTAACCTTGAAGACTTTCCCAGTATCTAAACCTTTTATTTCCACAGTCCCGTTCGGGCAAACAACAACTACCACAAAAGGACCAATCCACTTAGATTTCAATTTTCCCCCCATGAGTCTGTGTTTGGACTGAAACAACAAGACCTTGTGACCAACATGAAACTCCTTCTTTCTCAAAAGGCGATCATGGTGAAATTTTGTGCGATCCTTGTACCACATAACATTATCATAGGAATCCAAACGAATTTCCTCTAATTCCTTCAATTGAAGCTGCCTCTCTTCCCCACACTTACTTGCATCCATATTGAACTGTTTAATGGCCCAATATGCTTTGTGTTCAACCTGTACAGGGAGACGACAGAGCTTCCTAAAAATAAGGCGATAAGGGGACATTCCAATAGGAGTCTTGAATGCTGTCCTATAAGCCCATAAAGCATCATAGAGACGATGACTCCAATCTTTTCGAGAGGGGTTCACAGTTTTCTCAAGAATCTGTTTTATTTCTCGATTTGAAACCTCAGCCAGCCCGTTAGACTGGGGATGGTAAGGAGTGGTGAGGCGATGATGTACACCGTATTTGGACATTAGAGCTTCAATAGTGCGATTGCAGAAATGAGTTTCGTTGTCACTGATTACAGCACGAGGAATTCCATAACGGCTAAAAATAGTGGACTTTAAAAATCCTGCAACCACTTTAGAATCATTAGTGCGGGTGGCTTTAGCTTCCACCCACTTCGAAACATAGTCAACAGCTAAAAGTATGTATATATTAGAACAAGAACTAGGAAAAGTACCCATGAAATCCATACCCCAAACATCAAATATTTCACATACAATTATAGGCAATTGAGGCATTTCATCACGTTGGGTAATATTTCCTAACTGTTGACAACGGGGACAGCTCTTACAGAACAAATATGAGTCACGAAAAATAGATTTCCAATAAAACCCACTATCAAGAATCTTCCTAGCAGTACGTTTAGGACCAAAATGACCCCCACAAGCAAATGAATGACAGTGCTGCAAAACATCGTTAACTTCATTTTCTGGAATACATCTTTTTAAAATTTGATCAGTTCCAATATTCCACAAATATGGTTCATCCCATAAGTAATATTTTGCATCACTTTGAATTTTTAGTTTCTGTGCATGTGTGAGATCCTTAGGAAGTTCCTTACTGACTAGGTAATTAACTAGGTCCGCAAACCAAGGATCCTTACCTGAATTACCTGTTACAGTATACACTCTTCATCTGGGAACGTTTCTCGTATGGGCAAACGGTCATCGTCTGAAATTAATCTGCTTAAGTGGTCAGCCACATGATTCTCAGCACCCTTCTTATCTTTAATCTCCCAGTCAAATTCCTGCAAAAGAAGAATCCAACGAATAAGTCGGGGCTTAGATTCCTTCTTAGAAAACAAATATTTTAACGCAGCGTGATCAGTGTAGACAACTATCTTAGAGCCTAACAAATAAGATCAAAATTTTTCAAAAGCAAAGACAATGGCTAAAAGCTCCTTCTCAGTAGTCGTGTAGTTGCACTGCGTGATATTCAAAGTCTTTGATGCATAATATATCACTTGACTTTCTTTGCCAAATTTCTGAACAAGTACTGCTCCTACGGCGTAATCGCTGGCATCGCACATTAACTCAAAAGGAAGGTCCCATTGAGGAGGCTGAACTATGGGAGCTTAAACTAATCGGCTTTTCCACTTGTCAAAGGCAACCTTACACTCAGTGTTCACGTCGAACTGTACATCTTGCTGCAGGAGTCGTGTCAAGGGTTGTGCAATTTTTGCAAAATCATGTATGAATCGGCGATAGAACCCTGCATGACCTAAAAAACCACGCACTTCACGCACATTAGTAGGATAAGGTAATTGTGAAATTAAATCGACTTTCGCCTTATCAACTTGAATGCCTTTCTCTGAAACAATATGACCAAGTACAATGCCTTTCCTGACCATAAAATGACACTTTTCATAATTTAGAACCAAGTTCTTTTCAACACAACGAAGTAACACATTATCAAGGTGATTAAGACATTCATCAAATGAATTACCGTAAACAATAAAATCATCCATAAATATTTCTATACACTTCTCAATCATGTCAGAAAAAATGCTCATCATGCATCGTTGAAAAGTACCGGGGGCATTGCATAAACCAAAAGGCATGCGTCTATATGCAAATGTACCAAATGGGCATGTAAAAGTGGTTTTTTCCTGATCTTCCTTAGACACATAAATCTAAAAATAGCCACTATACCCATCAAGAAAACAGAAAAACATTTTGCCAGCTAAACTTTCTAACATTTGATCGATGAAGGGCAAAGGGAAATGATCTTTCCTAGTGGCTGCATTCAACTTACGGAAATCAATACACATACGCCAACCTGTTTGAAGGCGCATTGGTACTAATTCATTCTTCTCGTTTTTCACCACTTGGAAACCTGATTTCTTGGGGACGACATGAACTGGGCTTACCCATTCGCTGTCCGAAATAGGAAATATGATGCCAAGCTCCAACAATTTGAGGATTTCTTTGAGAACCACCTCCTTCATATTCGGGTTGAGTTTCCTTTGCTGATCACGAACAGGTTTGGAATCAGCTTCAAGTAAAATCTGATAAATACAAATGGTGGGGCTAATTCCCTTTATATCAGCAAGTGTCCAGCCAATAGCTTCCTTCCGCTCACGAAGAACCCGCAACAATTTCTCTTCTTGGCATTGAGTGAGATGTTTGTTAATGATCACGGGCAGTGTTTCACCAGCACCTAAGTAGGCATATTTCAGATTATCAGGCAAAGGTTTCAATTCAAGAACTGGAGCCTTTAAAACAGAAGGAAGAAATTTATCATTGGACTCCTGTTTGGGCAAACAGTGAAGATCTGATTTGGTTGTTTGTTCTTCAAGAGAGTGAAGAGACATAATTGCAGCTACAATCTCATCCGTGGTGTGGGGATCAACATCTGATTCACCCCAGCTTCTGGTAATCGCCAGCTCCAATTTATCCTGCACAAAGTCAGTCTCAAGATGTTCTTGGACTGAAGTATCCATTAGATCAAGTGAATAAACATTTTCAACATCAAGGGGGTGATCCATAGCCTCGAAAATATTAAATGTATAATACTCCCCATTGAATTCACAAGTTAATGTCCCCTTATCCACATCAATCTTTGATTTAGCTGTTTTTAAGAATGGTCTTCCTAACAATAAGACTGCAGAATTAGAGTCATGACGACTGCCTGAGTCAAGCACATAGAAATCAGCTGGGTAGATAAAATTGTTAACCTTGACCAACACATTTTCAAGAATTCCCATGGGGTAGACTAGTGACCTATCAGCAAGTTGAATAACCACTCTTGTCTCAGCTAATGGTCATATATTCAAACATTGGTATGTAGAAAGAGGCATTACATTAATGGAAGCTCCTAAATCCAGCATGCATCTTTCAATTTTTTTCTCTCCAATAACACAAGGGATAGAGAACATACCTGGGTCCTTACATTTAGGTGGTAACTTTTGTTGTATAACAGCTGAAACATTTTCTCCGACCACAACCTTGTCCTTTGCTGCGTAAGGATTCTTTCTTGAAAGAAAATCTTTCAAAAATTTTGCACACTTGGGCATTTTCTTAATAGCATCAAGGAATGGAATGTTGATCTCAATTTTGCTAAATATTGTCAATATGTCATCCAACTCCTCATTCTTGGCATTCTTTTTCAACCTGTTGGAAAAAGGTGGAGGAATTTTAATATCTGGAGTGGACACATTCAGTTTTGGATTTACCACTGATTTCTGCTCTTTCGCCGTATGGTCGAACACCTCTGACTCTGATTCCTGCCCAGATGTCGTATGGTCATACGACGGGGTCTGATTTTTGTGTTCTACAGCCTTTGCCTTGTTGATTGGTTCTTCGAGTTGCTTCCCACTTCTCAAGGTGATTTGACTTACGTTTTCTCGTGGGTTAATCTGCACTTGAGAGGGCAACTTTCCTTGAGATCCTTGTGTTTCATTGAAGTGTTTCGCCATCTGGGTCATTTGGGTACTCAACCCACTTATAGCCACTCTTATTTCTTGCTGAAACTTGTGAAAATCTCCTTGATGCTGAGCTTGCGTGTTCTGCATCAAGGTTACAGAGGTTGCTAAATTAACAAGCATATCGTCAAGAGGAATTCCTGACCTTGAGGTAGCTACAAAGCTAGGATTTAATTGGGTTGCTGGGGCAGGCTGTTGAGCTTGTTGTTGCGTTGGCTGTTGGGAAATATTTTGTTGAGGTGCGTAACGTCTGTAGCTCAGATTCGGATGGTCTTGCCAACCTGGATTGTAGCTATTTGCATTAGGATCATAGCGCTTTTGTTGATATCCTCCCATTGCACTTACTTGGGCATCTAACTCCTCTTGAGTCATTTGACATACATCTGCAGAATGGTTAGGACTTTTGAAAATCTCACAAACATTTTCCATATGAGCTACACCCCTTCCATTGATCAATTTCTTAACACTTGTTGTCAAAGCTTCCAGTTTACTTTCAATTGAAGAGTTGGAAATTTCACCAACTTGCTTAGCCGATCGACGTAACGGTTGATACTGTTGACGTGATTCACATGTTCTAGCTATCAAGTTCGTGGCTTGGATTGTGCTATTATCCATGAAAGCTCCTCCACTTGCCGCATCAAGAGTTCTTTTCTCCTCTGGCTGCAAACCTTCATGCGGCATTAAAGGGTAAACTTCCTAATTGCTTCAAACACCAAGTTTGGTAAGTGCCTAGAGTCATTCTTCCACCATCTCTCCTCAGATTCGTCTTTACTTCCTTATACGCTCTAAAGATCTCCAAATCTGCCTCTTTCCTTCCAAAACGATCCAACTCTTCAAGCTTCCCAAATCTGCACATATTCACACCATTAAGTACATGTTTTCACCCTACAAAGCACTCAAAACAAAGATAATAACTGAACATTTATGTGCTTATCATATATAAAATGGATAATTAATCACAACCGTGGTTCTAATTTATCTCACGTTGAAATTGTGATTAACTCTCTTATTTCATATACGAACTTCCTTCAATGGAAACTAACTATTTATTTTATAAATGAACAAAATTATGAAAGTTTTTTTTTTTTGTCTCAATTTCAAATCTGCTCTTTCAAATTGATCTATGCATTTGTTCATAAATGTCCATCAAAATAAATAGTTTGCATTTTACCGTGTTTTCAAAATTTAAAAATTATATACTAAAATTTTCACAATATTAATCTTTTTTAATGCAATAAAACTATCATATGATTTCTAGCTAATACTTTTGTTTTTCATTATTCAAATTAATCTAGTTAAAATAATTACCTTTCTATAGCTAGGGAGGAGTAATTAAGTTAATGATGAATTACTTGCAATATATCATTATTTATTTTTCTTTAGTCACCAGTAAATTTGTGATAATGAAAAAGAGAATAATTATATATCAAAATACTTAAGATACCGTTTAGTTTTAGTCACTAAGGTTTATGTAATCAAAAGTACTTTTAAACCATGTATTTGAGATGTTGTAGCCAAATATATTTCCATATATGTGATGCAAAATTTCTTTACAGTTGTAACTAATAAAATTTTAATAAACAAATATTGACTAAAAAGCTTAATTTCCCATTTCCCTTCTGTTTATTTTAATCATTAAATTTTGAATGATTAAAATACATATGTATCATATAATTTATATAAAAAAAACTTCATAAAAGAGATATTTATAAATGTATTTCTTGTCGTCTAATCCAGATATTGACTAAAATTTATTAAATTTCCTTATTCATTATTTATTTTAATCCTGATACTGCCCATAACGCTACCAATTCATAACAACCCAAAACCTTACACACAAGAAAATAATTCGTAACAACCCAAACCTCAGAAATAGAAAAATAAAAAAGCGAGGTTGATTTATCTTTTAAAAATTGAACAATTTCATTTGTCTTATTGTGTTTAAAGAAATAATGGTGACATATGTATATATCACTGAACTGGCGATATGGAAACTTGAGGTCTTTTATATTCAATTGACTAAAAAATAGGCAATTTATCTAGACTAATATTGGGGTTGTAATGGAATTGATTTAATCTTTCATATATTTTTAATCTAACTATTTGATATCATTATAAGTGTTACGTGTAGTCGAGCTCGAGGTCGTTTTTTCAAAGTTAATTATTTGAAACAAAATTGTTATAAGATTTTTTTTTGCAACTTTTTAAAATTTTTTATAGCTAAATGAGAATTTATTATAAATAAGTACTAAAATATAAATATAAATAGTTAAACAAGAATTTATTACAAATAAAAACTAAAATATGAATATAAGTACACAAAATTTAGATACATATATGTACAGTACTACACATGAGTATTCCCACGTACAACTTTTTTGAGTCAAGTTCGGCTTTGTGAGCTACTCGACTAGTTTGAATTCTATTTGAACTATTTGCCAGTAAATTGCGACTTTGGATCTTCTATATCATTTTGTGTATCACTCTCTATAAATATGATATGTGTTTTTTTAAATAAAACTAAACCCCTAGTCAATGATTAATTAATGAACTCCAGGAAATAAAAAATTCAAGAAATGACACAGAAAATGATACATAAAAGTAATATAGAAGATCCATTAGTGTAAATTGCTCTATTATACCTACCCTATTCTATGACTTGCAGCTCAAAGGGAGTCGAATTAGCTACAAGATATTAGATCCGAAAAGAGCCTAATTAGCATATAAGATATTAATTAGATCAGACATTTTGCAAGAAGAGAGCCTAATTAGCAATAAGATATTAATTAGATCAGACATTTTGCAAGAAGAGAGCCTAATTAGCTAGTTCCTCTAATTCTAAATAAATGACGGTTTAGATATCTTTTGGTTTTACAAAATAAATATCGTTTTACTATATATATTCTTACGATTTTACCCTTACTCAACAAAATAATTTGCTCATTATTGATGTTGATCAGTATTAATTAAAAATTTTGTAGTCAATTTTATGTATTACTTAATAACTGTCTCTCAAACATCATTTATTTAAAATAAGGAGTACAAGATATTAGATCATACAACTACTCTGATACCATGTTAAGATTTATAGAAGAGACAAAGGGGGGAGGGGGGAGGAATAAACAATGTGGCTAAAGTTAAGTGTCTTCAAGAGGGCAATAGCATAAGTATATATACAACAAGTAAAAAAAAACTAAGCTTCCCTTATAACTAAAGGCCTAATATTTTGAGCAAAAAAAAAAAACAAAACTAAAGGCCTAATATATATTTACATTTTATGGAACACATAAGTCTTTTCAGGCAACACATATCTTCATAGGTAGCTGATACATATATATATATGGTTGCATCCTTTGTTCTTTGGAGGACAAAAATAGAAAATACAAAAGTAAAAAAGTTCAGCCAAAATTTTTGTAGTGATTATGCTTACCTAAACTTATCTATATTAACATGTTGTAGTGCCATTTAGGAAAGAGTAAAAGTAAGTTTTATTCCATAATCCATAGTACTGAGTTCATACATCAAGGCTCATTTTGATAATAGTTATAAAATAGAGATTAAACACCAAATTTTGGGATACTAGATTATTTTGTAATGGCTTTTAACCAATGTTTCAATTCTTGTTTAAGTGTATACTATGTTGTATTGGCCAATATATGTAATATTGAGACCACCAACATATAATTTTCCATCTTGTTCAGCAACAACGTTAATACGCCGATTGTATTCTTTACTGAGATCTACAATGGCTAGAACTTGTCCTGAAGGACTGACTTTCACACCTTGAGGGGCAATCGTAGAGTCGCTCTTCACAATGCTAACCCCAATCCAGAAATCCCCGTCCTGGTTCCTCTTGATCTTATTTGGGTTTCCTTGCAATGTCAGAAAAATTTTTGAAGTTCCAGCTTTTGCTCCCTTCAGCCAATACCTTTGGATTCTCTTAGCATTAGCCTCTGAGACTAGTAGGAATGAGGCCTCAATATTGCTTGCCACTCCAGTGGACCTTGCAAGTTGTCTTAGTAGTGTGGTTACTTGTTTGGTTCTTGGATCGTATTTTAGCAATCTTCCTGTTGAGTCTCCAGTTTGCCTGGATATATCTGCTTGCGTGGACCAAAGGAAAGTTGTAAAAATGACTTTGTGTGTCTAGTTCTTAGTTTGAAATAAGTTCAAAACAAAGACTTGTTTAAGTGCCAATAAAAAGTTTTGCAAGACAATTACTCTGGACCGTATACTGCACTTGCATCTGTAAAATAAACATTTCCGTCGCTGGCAACATCCACAGCAAACAGAGAACGGTAGGTTGGTAATGCGTCTGTAGTACGAACAAGAGTAACAGCGGCACCTCCGAGAATTCCAACAACAGTGAGTCCAACATATGGATCACAAGCGTATAGATTCTGTGTTAAATAGTTGAAACTCAATCCTACAGTTAGCCCGCATGTTGGAAGGAAGCCAGTTTTTCCATCACAAAATGCCTTGTTCCTGACAACAAATTGAGTATACTTTTTAGCAAATGATTTGATTGAACTGAATGTGGCACTGATGAGATTTTTTGCATGCGTAGCCTTTCATGCTTGGATCTATCGGCAGTTAGAAAAGGTGCTAGAATAGCAAGCATCATAAAATGTGCAAAATCTAGACATCCATGTTGCAATGTAAGGCATATCAAATCCTTCAATGCAGCATCTACTTGTATTAACTGTTGTATTCTATGTAGCATTTAGAAGATCAAAGTAAGTGATTTGAAACTAACTTTATGTTTCTTGCATATATGAAGCTAGCCCTTCACTCAAATTACTGTATATTTTATGGTAGTTCTATAATATACTAAGATGAATCTCATCTTATTCTGAATTCTTTTTAGGTTTATTGCCCTAACAGTTCAGTCCATTCCATCTTTCTTCCCTTTAGTAAGCTATCGTATTATCTTGAGGAAAATGTAGAAAGGGCATTCTTTTGACAATAATAAGAGTCACAGCATAGTCCAAATTTTGATCAACGAAAACTTTAGCTCACTGTATTGAAGTAATTTTTCTTCCGGCAAAAGCAGCTTAGAGCATTGAGCACATATATATGTATCAACTTGTCCATTGCAGAAGAATATATTTATACATAACTGATCAGTATCTGCCTAAAAATTGAATCCATATATATGCTGAGCCTATATATATCAAGTATATATGATCAAATCTTTGTCATGTTGATTTTGTGTAGTTGAAAAATACTGAACCCTTAGAGAATTGAAATTTAAACAGTACCTGTTTGGTGAAGTATAGCCAAAATCCATGAAAGAATTAGTAAGTTTTGAGTACTTGAGAATTCGACCATCTATAGTACCAGCGTAAGGGCCAGTATGTAGTAAGTCGAAAGTGAAAGACCCTGAGCCTGCCACATTCGTGGGAAATTGGAGTTTTGTGAATGCTGTGAGAGTAATGCCATTTTGAGACGATGCAATGGCAACATCTATAGAAAAGATGAATGAAAGAAAAGACAAGAGCAAGAAGATGGAGGAGGCCATTGTGTTAATTCCTTCTAATAGTAATTAAATTGTGGCTATTAATGCCTTGTCTAGAAAGTATTTATAGGGCCAGAATGAGCTCATTAAACTTCACAAATAGCAATATTTCAACTTGTTAAAATGATTTTTGGACTTGGATAATTGAAAATGGTTATAAATTATAATGAAGATTGATTGGTGCTCTTGGAGCTCCAATATGGCAAAATTATCAATGGCTGATCTTGCCAATTTCTTGCAGTACGTGCTGGCCATGCCCACTTTTGGGCTGTCTTGGTCAATGGAATTACAAAATTAATTGTCAAGTTGCATGATGGCTGTTGATAGCCGTATGTGCCACCCTAAATATCTGCACATATATATAAGACGACAGAGACAAATCTTCTTTGTCAACCTAACTTTGCCTAATTAATTCTATTCTGTTTTGCCTACAATGGAAATCTGTATCAGTTGTTAGTTTTCCTATTTCTCACTACTACAAAATTGCCTTTTTAAACCGCCCCTTTTACACCGGTTAAACATAACCCGGTGTAATTTATAAAAACGCGGTGGTATTATCGTAATATTAAACAATAATTTAGTGAATAGGATCACTTTTTACACCGGTTATGTAAGAAGTTAATTTTTTACACAACTTTTTACGCCGGTTATAAGATAACCGGCGTAAAAAGTGAGTTTTTTTTTTTTTTTTCACCAACTTTTTCCACAACTTTTTACACCGGTTATAAGATAACCGGTGTTAAAAGTTCACTTCAAAAGTGAGTTTTTTTTTTTTTAGCACCAACTTTTTACACCGGTTATAAGATAACCGGTGTAAAAAGTTCAATTTTTACACAACTTTTTACACCGGTTATATTATAACCGGTGTAAAAAGTTAGTTTTTTTTTTTTTTTTTAAGCACCAACTTTTGAAGTTGTTTACCGAGGGAATAAGGTCTTGATGTAATATTAGTATCAGTTTACAGTGTCATTGTAGGGATTTTATCAAAGTGAAATAAAGATTAGATAATGGTTATATGTTTGCGAACTCATCAGTAGTAACACTAGTCAAAGTTGTACTTATGAGTGAATATCGGATTACTTGGACAATGATTAGTGAGCATCATTAACAAAATCTGTTTTGTTAAAATCAAGTTAATGTTTTTATCTTTTGTTCAATTGTTTGTTAAAAGCAAGTTAAATTTATACTTATCTTCATCTTAAGTTTAAATTTATTTATAGATAAGAATGATTGGAGTTATCTATTATTTGAATACATTGCTGTTTTGAAGCCGTCAAATGGATAATTAAGCAATTAACATTTACGAGTGGTATTTAAAGGACTTTTTACACAGGTTATAATATAACCGGTGTAAAAAGTGATGTTTTTTTAAAGCACCAACTTTTTACACAACTTTGTACACCGGTTATAAGATAACCGGTGTAAAACGTGAGTTTTTTTTTTTTTAAGCACCAACTTTTGAAGTTGTTTACCGAGAGAATAGGTCTTGATGTAATATTAGTATCAGTTTACAGTGTCATTGTAGGGATTTTATCAAAGTGAAATAAAGATTAGATAATGGTTATATGTTTGCGAACTCATCAGTAGTAACACTAGTCAAAGTTGTACTTATGAGTGAATATCGGATTACTTGGACAATGATTAGTGAGCATCATTAACAAATCTGTTTTTTTTTTTTTGTTTTTTTTAAGCACCAACTTTTTACACAACTTTGTACTCCGGTTAAGTTTTTTATTTTGCTAATTTAAATAATGTTCTTATCATGTTTTTGCTAATTTAGAGATTGGATAATTTCAAGTAATGTTTTTATCTTTGTTCAATTGTTTGTTAAAAGCAAGTTAAAATTTATACTTATCTTCATCTTTAGTTTAAATTTATTTATAGATAAGAATGATTGGAGTTATCTATTATTCGAATACATTGCTGTTTTGAAGCCGTCAAATGGATAATTAAGCAATTAACATTTACGAGTGGTATTTAAAGGACTTTTTACACCGGTTATAATATAACTGGTGTAAAAAGTGATGTTTTTTTAAGCACCAACCTTTTACACCGGTTATCTTATAACCGGTGTAAAAAGTGAACTTTAAAAAAAAACACTTTTTACACCGGTTATAATAAAACCGGTGTAAAAAGTGAACAATAAAAAAAAGCTTGGTCTTCTACAAAGTCATGGCAACTTCCAAGTTATCCCAGTTATGTCTATTCATCAGACAGTAGAGTAATTGGAGTGAAGAAAAGCTTTGTCTTCTACAAAGGAAAAGCTCCAACCTTAATCAAGTCATCCCCGTTATCAACATTTATGCAGTAGAGCCATGGCAACTTCCAAGTTCGTTTTGAAGATATTCATCACGATTTCTCTGCATGGCTCTATATATATATATATATATATATGGTATTCAACATGATTCCGTTTTGTTTTTATGGATATTTGCAGAGCTTGCGGGAGAATTGTGCAATGGGGATATTGAACAATGGTTCTTTTTTGTAACAAGACAAGAAAGAGAAGCGCGAGGCGGGAGACCTAGCCGGACCACCACTTCAGGGTACTGGAAAGCTACGGGTTCTCCCAGTTATGTCTATTCATCAGACAGTAGAGTAATTGGAGTGAAGAAAAGCTTGGTTTTCTACAAAGGAAAAGCTCCAACAGGAAGAAAAACAAAGTGGAAAATGAACGAATATAGAGCTATCAAAGAAGAAATATTGTCTTGTTCATCTACTTATGCTATTCCTAAGGTTAGTACTAATACTGATTTGTTTGCATACTTTTTCATTGATTTTTGTTCAGTTTTAAACATTTTTTTCTTCTGGGATTTGCAATTAAGGCATGAGGTGAGCTTGTGCAGAGTTTATGTTATATCGGGCAGTTTTCAAGCATTTGATCGAAGGCCAGTAGTAGGGGTGGTAGGGACTTCGAGGGAGACAATGACTCTTGAATTTTCCCACCTCCAAGATGAATTTTCCCAGAGTTTATGTTAAATTTTGCACTTACCTTTCTCCAAATGAATTTTCCCACCTCCAAGATAATTTGAAAAACTGTATGACGATGTATATGAGACTATTCGGTTGTGATCGGCAAGGTTTGAAATCGGGATTTCATGTATGATTGTATTGTGGTTAATATTGTGGATGGCTATTCTACAGCATCTTCAAGTGAGGAAGATGATGAATAGTAACTGGGTTTGAAATTTGAAAATCTTTCTGGACAAAAACGATTCCCCAAATCTGGTTGTAAAAAAAGATACAATTTTTTTATTATAAAAACGGTGGAAAAAGTGTTATCTTTTTTACACCGGTTCAATACAAAACCGGTGTAAAAAAAGATACAATTTTTTACACCGGTTTCTAATAACCGGTGTAAAAAACTTGTACCTTTTATACCGCCTGTATATACACCGGTTCATTTTTTGAATAACCGGTGTAAAATATGTAAGAAAAAACCGGTGTAAAAACCATGTTTTGTAGTAGTGTTTGCGGTTATGTTTGGGATCCGTTAGGAGTGAATTTGGGGTGCCAATCAATTTGCATTTGTCAAATGAACAAAAAGATTTGGTGACCATACATTTCCAATCTTATATGTTATATTCAATATTTCATTCCATAATGTATATTTAACTAAAATCATAGCAAGTGATTATTGAATTTTAATATATAAGTGTTAAAGACGACATATATCTATAGAATGAAACACAAATTGAAATAAAAGATCCATTACCTTTCTCTTCATCGATTCTTCATAAAACTTAGAAAGATGGTTGGAAAATGTACAAGGTTGCGGTGGTTGAACATGTATAAAATGCAGAAATGTTGCGTGGATTGATCAGTATTGCTCAATTTCAGTATACTATATAAGAGATGAAGTGTCTAAATTCAATAAAAAGAATGTACATTTTTTACAATGTTTGTATAAATATTTAGAGGTTATGGCTTCAAGTTTCAGTAAGTTATTAGTTGTAGAAATCAGATATCTCTCCAAAATTATATATGTCCTATTTTGTTCAATGTTCAAAACGACGTAGTTTAAGTAAACTAGGGATTTTTTTTTATTTGGCTGAACCTCTTTCACGAGGTGGGTCACCACTCCCTAATATATTGGATGCATTTTTGGGTGATGGACTTACCCTAATACCATCCTTACACTTTGTGACCCTTTGAACCACTTCCTATTTACATGCCAACGGCCTAATGGGAAGGAGTTCAAACGGTTTTAACAGAATCATAAATATGGAGAACTTCCTCCATTTACATAAGAGCTTACATCTAGATACAGAGATATAGACTAACTTTACACAATAGCATATTATCCAATAACAGAGTGGGAAAATCAAGTCGAGTTCAGCCTTTTCTTTGTTCACTCCCACAAAAATAATGTGATAAAATGAAAACTTTGGGAGTGATCTAACATGGCAGTCCAGGCCCCTCAGCAGTTTAGTATCACATCCATTTATGTAGTATAATGAGAAGGCAGGAGGGATCCCCTTTCCCTGCTAATACTTACTCAATTTCTTTGTTCCTTTCCACAAAAGACGTGTAGAAAATTGAAGATTGGGAAATTGGCCTAACGCGGCAGCTAATGCCCTCCAACAATATGAGACATCACCCATTTATGTAATGTAGTGAGGAGGCAGGAGGGATCCCCTTTCCCTGCCGATTCTTACCTTTTTAAAGGAAGGAAGGTCCGAGATATCTCTTTGTATGATCTTCCTAAAGTCATGACCCTGGTCAGACTGTTCATGAGGAATTCCATTTGTAGCAATACACCCCGCCGTTTTATTCTCTTCCGCAGGCCTGATGACCATTTCACACTTCAGCTGTATTAGCTCCACTCTCCTTCTTTGATTAGCCACCATCCAGTTCAGGGCTGATATGGAGCTGATAGCTTTGTAGAGGCCTTGATGGCTTGTTTTCAAAATGATGTTGTTCCATCCCTTCTCACAACAGTAGTTGACCCCTTGATGTGCTATATCTAGTAGCCCATTGATTACCGCGATTCCTGCAGGTTTAATCCATTCATATTGGGAATATAAAGAAATAAGCATCTCACCATTATGGTCTCGGATGATCCCTGCTGCAGCTAATGTATGTTCCATGCTATGATAGGCCACATTGATTTTCACCCAATTCCCAGCTGGTTTCTGCCATTGGAATGCCTGAATGTTCATCCTGTCCCTGTAATTCTGCACTTGATCCCAAAATTGCCCCCAGTTGGACTCATCCCACACCATCTGATGCATCTTACATTTAATGATCTTTGAAGCTAACAACAAGATTTGCTGGATAATGTGAGGGATGTCCACTTGGCATCCATCAAAAAATGCTCTGAGCCTTCCTTTCCAAACTTCCCAGCATATGATTGATGGAAGGACAGCCAACAAGTATTTGTGTGCTTCATTTTTGGAGGTAGTTTGCCACCATTGTCTGCAGGTTAGTCTGATTGAGTTGGATGAACAGAGAACTCCCATCTCAGCAGCAAAAGTGTTCCAGACCTGTCTTACTATTTTGCAGCTCACAAATGAATGGTTAATTTCTTCCTCATTAGTAAAACAGAAATAACACATGTAGGGACCATTAAAATTAAACCTGTATAAGGTATCTCCAAGAGGAATTCTCCTTCATAGCATACAATACATGAAGAATGATATCTTGAGGGGAGTCTGAGAGCACCAAATCTTTTTGAAATGATAGTTTGCCTCTTTTCTCTGTCTGACTTGATGAAAGGCAAAAGACATTGTAAAGTTACCATTCACACTCAAGATCCATTTCAGTTCATCCTTACCTTGTAATAGAGGGGCAGGGACATGAGCCAATTTGTTCAGCATTTCGACTGGAAGGTCAGACCAAGATCTATCCCTGATATAGTCAGCAAGTTTCTGAAATTCAGGAGATGAGTGATGAATGTCTAAGGGACCACTCCGCAACCAATTATCCAGCCACATATGACATTGCCCATCACCCACATTAACCATTATGAATTTTTCAGCATTGGGAGCACATTTAATCATTCTGTTCCAGGTGTGTGAGTCCCCACGGTAAGGAGCTATTTGTATGGGGTGGTAAGGGTCACAATATTTTTTATGCATATATTCCGCCCACAATGTATCTCTTTGCCTGAATCTCCACCACAACTTGAAGCTTCGCACAGAGATGACATCTTTTAAAGCTCTGAAGCCTACACCCCCTTCATTAGTTGGGAAGCACAGGTCCTTCCACTTTATCCAATGATATGCCCTATCCTTGTTGTTCTGCCACAAGAAATTAGCAAAGATACCTTCTATTTGGTCCAGCACACCTTTAGAGGGACCTATCGCCATAGTTAAGTAGATGGGCATAGCAGCCAATACACTTTTAATCAAAGTAATCCTGCCCCCTTTGGAAAGGAAATTGACATTCCAAGACCCTAATCTATGCCTGATTTTTTGTATCATTCCTTCAAAGTGGGCAACTTTGATTTTACCGTAATGCAGGGGAATCCCCAAGTATGTAATTGGCCACTGACCTCTTTGAAACTTCGTTATTCTACCCACTAGCCCCCTTTTTTGAGTGGACAGCTTGTGATGAGTTAGGAAACAGCTTTTATCCTTATTAATTTTCTGCCCTGATATGGCCTGATAGTGATCTAAGTCCTTCATGAGCTGAGACAAGGTTTGAGCGTGGGCTGAGAAGAAGATTATGATGTCATCGGCATAGGCTAGATGAGATATTCTTATACAGTTCCTTGGAACAAAATATCCCCTGTTTGTTGCATAAGATAAATTCAGAATTCTAGTGAGATACTCAGCTCCTAGTATGAATAACAAAGGAGAGAGGGGATCCCCTTGCCTTAATCCTCGAGTCATACTAAACCAACCATGTGGAGAGCCATTGATGAGTATGGACATCCAAACATTAGATACCAACCTCCAAATGGTGTCTAGCCATCTTTCCCCAAAGCCCATATTTCTCATGACTTGAATTAAATATGGCCAATGCAGCCTATCATACGCTTTCTCCATATCTAGTTTTAGGATAATATTTCCACATTTGTTCTTACTAGACATAGAAGCTGTCAACTCACTTGCCAATAAGTAATTATCCAGTATTTGTCTTCCCTTAACGAAACCACTTTGGTTGCTACTTATTAAGGAAGGCAACAAGACCCCTAGTCTATTAGCCAGCAGTTTTGAGAGGACTTTATTCACAAAATTACAGAGACTAATTGGCCTAAAATGGGTGAGACTTGAAGGGTTTGGGATTTTAGGAATTAAGACTATAGAGGTGGCAGTCATGGCTTTAGGAGTATTCTCTCCATTCAAGAAGCTTAGGGCAGCCTGCAGTAAATCTTGTTTGATGATCTCCCAAACAGTTCTAAAAAAATGACCGTTAAATCCATCGGGTCCTGGGGCACTATTCTTTTCTAAAGTAAAAACTATTTCCTTTAGTTCTTCCATAGTTGGATCACATATTAAAGCCTCATTCATCTCCCTATTGACCACATATGGAATTGCCCCTAGCCTGAACTCACCTGATGTCCGTGTGGCAGAATATAATTCAGAAAAGTACTGAACTGCCTCCACCCCTATTTCTTTCTCCCTATAAACCCAATCCCCAGATTCTCCTCTAATCCTATGGATGTAATTCCTAGAGTGTCTTTGCTTAACCGAGGCATGAAAGAAAGCTGTATTCCTATCTCCCTCTTCAAGCCATTTAATATTGGCTTTTTGAGCCCAATACTTTTCCTCCCTCACAGTTGCCAGTTTCAATTTCGCAGCAGCCAAGTTTATGACTTCCCTAGGGAGGGGATGGACTGCATCCTCAATCTCAATCCTTTCCATTTCCTGCTCAGCAGACTCCAGCGCAGTAAAGACATGCCCGAAAATCTCCCTATTCCACACTTTCAGTGCTGCCTTTGTTACCTTTAGTTTCTCCACCAGTGCTCTTAGGGGGGTTCCTGAGACTGGATTCAGCCAAGCCTTCCTAACCACCTCTAAGAAATAACTATGGTCAGTCCAAAAGTTTTGGAACCTGAATCCTGCCTTTCGTGTTAACTTCTGCTCTCCTGCCTTGACTATCAGTGGGGAGTGATCTGAAGGAGACCTAATGTCATGGTGCACACACACTTGGATAGAGGAGTTGAAGAAGGAGGAGTTAATAAGACATCTATCAAGTCATTTCCACACTCTAGCCGCACCCTTTCGATTGTTACAGCAAGTAAAAAGGGATCCTGAAAACTGAGGCTCCACTAAACTTAACCTATCAATGAAATTAGTCAACTCGTAGGTGTCTCTCCCAGAGCACCACTTCCCTCCTTTCTTTTCCGAGCTATTGACTATACAATTCCAATTACCCCAAAGAAACCATGGTGTATTAGAGAGGGAATATTTGGCCAAAGACTCCCATAGTTCCTCTCTCTCTTTAGACGTGTTCTTAGCATATACCGTAGACACAATGACTGGGTTTAGTAATTCTGGGTGAGTCACTGAGCAGGTTACATGTTGATTGGTTGTTTCCAGGACTTGGCAGTTGAAAGGTTTCCTCACAAATAACCAGATTTTACCTCCATTACTTGCTATGCAGGTATCAAAATGAAGTCTTCTTCTAATATTTTCCATACTAGACAAGTTAGCAAATGGCTTTGCTAAAGCTAACAAATTGACACAATATTTCCTAAGCAGCTTCTTAACTCTATGCAGTTTCCCTTTAGTGCCTATCCCCCTTATATTCCAAAATATTGAACTAATCATCAGAACTTCTCTCCCTGTGCCCAGTTTTTGTCTCTTTAGTCCTTAGAGTCATTGTGGCTACCATTTTAGGCTTCACTTTGCTTGTACTTGCAGTATTTTTTCTCCCTGGCTTAACCAGCTGAAGTTTCTGCTTCGGAGGGGAATTCGTACCTGTGGTTAAAGACTTCACCACATTAATCTCTTCCAGCGCTATTGGGTCATCTTCCACTTCTGTGAGTTCCTGTAAATCAGTAGAAGATTTAGTCTTTGGTATACAGTTCAGGGAAGGGGAGCTTTGTAATTGGATTGACTTAGCTGGAGGGGCAGAAAAGGTCCGCTGATTGATGCTATGGGGGCTTCCTTCCTCCAGCATGACTGGCCCTTCAACGGCTGGAATGAGAGGTTCTGGAGTAGTCGTACAAGGAAGTACAACTTCAAGCCTAACGGCATCTTTATCGACATGCTGGAGCTGGGAGGTGTCTGCCGTGATATTCAAGCTGTGAATGTCTCCTTCCCCAAGGGGTTGAGGGGTCTGCTCAGCAGTCTGGCAGTGAACAGCAGCAGTTGTGGGGTCAGTTTGGACAACAAATTCTTCAATTAGTATTGGATCATCAGATATCTTCTCTGGAGCTTTACTACCCTGCTCATTAGTTAATGCTATAGGATGGTTAGCAGAGCTATCTTTCATGGGCATGATCACCTGTCGAGTTTCTTCCAAGCAATCAGCATTTTGCACATCCGTGAAGTGGGTTTCTTGAAGCGTTGATGGCACCAAAACCTCACCTCCTCTCTTAGAGCCTTGAGGGATATCTTCTACTACACTACAGACTTCAATCACGCTATTAGACACTATTTCTTTTCCTTTCTGATGAGTGGTGGACGGATCAAGTCGTTGCCTTATTTCATCCCCTGAAGGCTCTCGTATTATGATAGCACTCTTCTTCCTATTCACTTGAGCCCACTCCTTCTGCTGTTGCTTGGATTCTACTTTGGAGGATTTTGGGAGCTTAGGGGTCAACTGGGAGGGAGAAATGCAGGACTCAGAGCAATGCCCCAATTTCTTACACTTGGAACAGTAAGTGGGCTTGTCTTCTATAGTCAATTTTTGCCATTTGCCGTTTTCCTTACTGCCAATCCAGATCCTTTCCGGTATGTGTTTCTGTACATCCATCTCCACACATATTCTGGCCTCACTAGGCCTTGCCATGTGGCGAGCAGCAGCTATAGCAGCATCCATTTTCAAGGGTTTCCCTGCAATAGATGCCAAAGCATACAATTTTTCTGGGTGGAATAGGTGAATTGGGAGGAGGGGAAAGCTAAACCAGACTGGAGTAATTGAGGGCTCGACTTCCGGGCTGAATTCCTTTGACCACTTGAATAATCTCGCTTGAAAGCCAGCAAAGTGCCACACCTTTTTCATCCACATACGTTGAAAATCAATTTCCAATTCAAACTTGAACAGTATGTGGCGGCTGTCGAGGAGGCCCGCGTACACCTCTCCTTTAAACGCAGCATTGAGAACCTCCTTTCTGATTATGGGCATATTTGGCCTGCCCTAAGAGAATTTACCCACCAAGGTGTATTGGAATTCCTTAGCTAACAGATCCTCTTCTTCCTCCGTCATTAGAAGCACGGGCTCCCCTTTGAACGTTGTGAGAGCAGTTTTCTTAACCTCAACAAACGAGATATTGAACCCCCTATCCTTTTGGGTGCCGCCATTGAGAGAGTCTTTGTAGGATTTAGTCTGAGTAGTTTCCGGTGGTTTACTACGGGAAGGGTCCGGAGGCTCCACCGGCGGGGTTCCCATCAGGGAACTATTTGTCCGTTATCAATCCATTAGGAACTAATTACTGTCTAGGATGTTACCGTTTTTCAAATCAGCGGCTAGGATTAAGTCAGTTATTGAAGGCTAGAATTTTAGAGAGAGAACTCTAGTGAGAAGGCAGAGGACAAGGGTGGATTGATTTTGCCATAATGTAAACTAGGGATTAAAAGTATAAATATTACTAAAATTAGTTTACAATTAATTATTAGACCCTAATCAATGAATGAGTGAAAACGTAATTAAAAAAAAATAGATGATTTATCTAAATTTAAAACTCCACAAACTTGAAGAGAAATATCTTAAAAGTTAGAATATACCAAGTGGATTTCTGCGCAACACCTTCATTTACAAGTAAATCAACATATTCGTTTGCTTGCCGAAATACATCTGAAATTGTCAAGCAAAATGTTTTATAATTTATCAACCATTGAATTTTTTAGCTACTCTCCATTGACATTTGTGTTTGTCCTTCAATAGAAATACCAACGTCTGATAATTTAATTCAATATGGGCATGATGTATTTCCTGTTCTAAATACAATTCGACACATTTTGCTAGAGTCAAAACTTCATCTTCAAAACTTGTACAATGTCCAAAACATGATGAGAACCCAAAGACTTACCTATTCCATAACAAACCAATGCCCCACCTCCATGTCCTCGATATATGCTACCCTATATCTTTACATACAAGATGATACAATTTGTAAAAATCTAGACAGACATGCACAAAGCTCAATAGTCGTCCTAACGGATCTTGTGTTTCATTCTGTGTTTTAATATCTATTTCATTGCATCTTGTGTTTCATTCTATGTTTCAATACTTGTTTCATTGCGTGGAGCAACGTCACGTATATGTAACGCTTATCCATTAGATTTAACTAATTACTTGATAGAGTTTTGGTTTAACTTATCTCGTGTGTGTATAGAATAAAACAGATGATGAAACGGGGAATATAAAGTGCTCAATAGTACTCTTCCAAATTGAAATATAAGGTTCACAACACAGTTCAAAATTTGATGAACGAAAGCGTTACCTCACTGTATTGAAGTATTTTTTTTCTTCCTCAAAAATAGATTACAGCATAAACATGTATCAACAACTTGTCCAGAAGAATATATTTATATGTATCTGACTAAAAATTGAATCCACATATAAGCTGAGCCTATTGATTTTGTATGGTTGAAAATACTGTACGACCTTGAAATTCAAACACTACCTGTTTGGTAAAGTATAGCCAAAATCTGTGAAAGAATTAGTAAGTCTTGGGTACTTCAGAATTCGACACAGCGTAAGGGCCCCTTTTGAGTATGTCGAAAGTGAAAGACCCCGAACCGGCAACATTTGTTGGATATTGGAGCTTTGTAAATGCAGTGAGAGTAATGCCATTTTGAGTTGATGCGATAGCAGCATCAATTGAAAAGATGAATGAAAGAAAAGCAGAAAAGAGCATCAAGATGAAGGAAGCCATTGTGTTCGTGAGTATCAAAAGCAGTGTGTAGAAAGTATTTATAGGGACAAATTGAGCTCATTAAACTCAATTACTAGTAAATTCAACAAATAATACAAGTTTTTGTTGTTTTTTTTTAACTTGTTAAAAATATATCTGTGATTTTTCAACTTGCAAAAGAAGGGGAAGATATTGAGGGGTACTAATTAATTAGGTAGCTATGAAATTTAGTAATCAAGTATTCGTATGATAAAACTTTTTTTAACATTATTTTTTAGGTCTTAAAATAGCTAAACTTTATGGAAACTTCTCTATCTAGTTTATTTTTAACACATGGTAGATTTGTGGAAAATAGTGATATTTACAAAAGACGCAAATTTAGAGAATTTGAAGGCTTTATTAAATAATATAAAATCCGTAATAATGAAAATAAAGATTTGCAAGTATTTATATATGAATGTTTTTCATAGCACCACGTACACTTGCTAAAACTATATATTCTTCACACAAAAATCAAGATTCAGTATTGAGACGAAACTTAAAATGTATCTAACAACTATTTTTGAAGTTTGTGATGAAGATAGAGATTTTACAAGTGGCCTGTGTTAGAATGGTGGAAGGAGAAGGAGAAGGATTATCCAATCATTTTTATTATCACAAGACAAATTCTCGCAACTCCAATATCAACCGTAGTGGTGGAGCAATCTTTTAGTGCGGGAGGGGGTATTTTAGACAAGCACCAATTTTTTTTATTACCCACATCGTTAGAAATCCAAACATTAGTATGATTGGCACAATGCATTTTTGAGGCCACAAGAAATGAACAAAATGGATGATGTTGATTTATGTAATACCCAGAGATTTTAGTAAAATTAAAATCTCTATGTATTATTTGTATATAGGACACTATTTAATAGATTATGTTTATAGTAATAAAGATACGTGAGGAATTAAATAGTTTTAAGCTTAGGGAATTATTTAAAAGAAATAGAATAAGATACAAATTAATTGGAAATTTAATATCTAAAATAAAAGGAAATAAAATACTTTACGTACAAGGAATCTAACACATGTAAACCCTAGAGAAACAGAATACTTGAGGGATAAGGAAACTATTACATGTAAACCCTAATCAAACACTATAAATAGGACCCTTCAATACATCAGAAAATTCACGTAACGACTTTTGGAGCAATAGAAAAGGCTGACTTTGGAGCAAGAGAAAAAGGCTGATAGGAACTACAATAATTAGTAAGTAAATTCTAGATCCCTTTCATAGTTATTAATCTTTAGATCTTTTACAAATTACTTTAATATGTACTATGATTCACATTAAGATTTATGTCATCACGTCACTGGTTTCGTTAAAAAAAAATTCAGTAATCTTCTATTATGACCGAACGAATACAGATCAGAGGACGGGAGTAAATTGTTGTGAATAATTTTGATAATTGAAGAAGGAAATTTTAATATGATGAAACCTTACATACACGCATGTACGTGTTCAGAAAATTGATCATGAAGGCTTATTTATATTTATGTATATATGATATGTAATCATTGGGTAATCATGACAAAATAATATATATGTATACAAATGTGTAAGTGATCATGAATAAATTTGATTAATATGACGTGAACTTATATACATGTGTACGGGATTCAGGAAATTGATCATGAAGGGCTTTTTCACATATTAAGTATATATTATGAAGATCTGTTTTTGCTTTCTTGTGGTGTATGCATATATTGGATAATTTCATCAACTTGGTTTTCGTACAGTAAAGTTACAAGATTAATATATGTACATAAAGTTAGATTAATGATACTGATTATATTCAAGTACAATAGTTCGGTGATTAAAAAAAAAAGAAACATATTACTGTATGAAGTTAATTAAAGTCATATACATGACCCAAGAGATAATGAAAGTTATGTACATGGCCCAAGAGATAATGAAAGTCATGTACATGACCCAAGAGTTAATGAAAGTTATGTACTTGACCCAAGAGATAATGAAAGTCATGTATATGGCCCAAGAGATAATGAAAGTCATGTATATGGCCCAAGAGATAATGAAAGGCATGTACTTGACCCAAGAGATAATGAAAGTCAAGTATATGACCCCAAGAGATAATGGCCGAATATCGAAGTATATGAAAGTCAAGTATATAAAAGTCAAGTATTTGTCTGTTTGTTTATATGTTATATTAAAATATATTATTTTGCAAAGTATGACTATTTTAAATGATCTAGGGTTTATTTGCTGGGCGATTCGCTCATTCTTTATATATGTAATATTTTACAGATAATGTTGATGGCGTAGATAAAGACGAGACCGGGGTCTGGGAATGGTAAATGATGAGTGGTTGAAGTACTTAGTATAAGAACTTTGGAATAAGTTTATGGGTTTTAGACCCATGATTATGTTTGAATATTTGTGATGGATTTTGTTTTATTAACTATGGTTTTGTAAGGATGATTAAATAAGTATTAGTTTTATATTATTATTGAGTAATGATAGTAAGAGGAGCCTTGTGACCTCAAGATTATGGAAACTAAATCTTGAGGTTACGGCGTGTTTCGGTCCTCGGAAATCGGGACGTTACATTTAGTGGTATCAGAGAATGGGCCAGGCCTTCACCCACGGAGTGTTGGAACTAAGTGCTACGTGCGGGAGCCACCTCTAGAATCCTTTGGAACTAAGTGCTACGTGCGGGAGCCACCTCTAGAATCCTTCGCCACCCAGGTGGGCCTGGTAAGGATCTTGTGGGCCTTGCGAGGACGCCAAGGCCTCAAGGGGGGGTGAATGTAAGACCCCAATCCCACATCGGTTGGGAGAAGGATTGATGTAATGTATATGTATGTGAGCCTAGCTTCCAAGTTCAACTTCAGGATATCCATTTTGGCATAGCGAGGACGAGCCAAACGAAGTTGGGCTTGGGTGCGTCAGGCTCTAGTCGTGTCACGGCCTCCCGGGCGCATGTGGGCCCACGGATTCACTGTGCTCGCGGGCTCGAGGCGTGACAGAATGGTATCAGAGAGTTAAGATCTTCTGTTAGGAGCCAAGTAGACAAGGTTAGAATTTTAAGAGAATATGAGAACTAATAAATATGTGTATATATATATATATTTGTCTTATATATGTATGTGTATATGAGTACATGACCAATTTATCCCTTTCAGAATTAAAACGATTATGTGAAACCCTAACATAGTTCGTTGCGAATTTATGTAGCAAAAATGGATAGGTACCCATACATAAGTCACAGAGGGAACGAGCCTTGCAATTGTCAAAGGAGTTACCCGTCTTGCCATGTTCGTGGTTTAATGCGCAAGTTAGAGGAAGAGAATCATTTATACCACATTAAGGAAAAGGAGGGTGAGGTGTTAGAAATGAATGTAATTGACCGTAATTATCACGTGAATGATTGTCGTAATCAGATAGTCAACCTACAGAATCTTTTGCACCAAAAGAATGTAGAGTGACAAGAGTTAACCGACAGGCTGGAGCGTAAAAGAGGGAAGAAACGACATTACAAACGTCTCGTGGAAGAGTATGAGAGGGAGAAAGATGTAGACGATCCCATAGAAGAATTAGAACATGATCATATGGAGGTAGAAGATGACCCTTCTATGGTAGAATCTGAAGAACCTAGGGAAGATTTTGAAGAAGTAGAACAAGACCTAGAGCCTAAAGAGAATGTTAATGAGGAAGTCATTCTTATTGAAGATTCAGAGGAGGAGCTTGGTGAAGAGAACGAAGGAGCAACAACTCAGGAGTATACCCTTGGGTACTCCTTCAACGTTCTCAAGGGTTCTAAAGTTATTAGTTAGGAATAGTTGTTGGTAGTATTATGCAATGCCGATGAGGTCATTAGCAATAATAAATAAGAAGTTGACAGGTTACTTCACAATAGGATAATAAATACCTGATGACTATTCAAAATTGTTAGAGGATTACAATAGACTCAATGTTATGAGTATAGCACTCAAATAATTATTTCATGTTGTGGAATTTAGAATAAATAATAGTATTCTTGTTATGCTTCATTAAACTTATGTTACAAAATACATCAATGTTCTTCCAAACAATGCATTGCTAACTATTGGAGCTAAATCACAAACATATTGCTACTTGTAGGGAGTAATGGCACATCAAGAACAACATGACGAGCAAGCCAATGGTGGAAATCAAGAGAACCCACCCCCAATAGATCTTAATAACTTGATGAACTTACTCACCCAGACTATTCAGGCCCAAACCCATATTCAACAACACTTATTGAATATGGCACAGCAGAACCCAATACCTAATCAAGGAGGAGTTCGTTTCCATTACGAGAACATGAGGAAGAATAGAGTGTCAAAGTTTGAAGGGAATGCTGATCCGGAGATTGCGGAGAATTGGATAGAAGAGGTGGAGGTCAGTTTTAAAATGTTGCAAACCCCAGATGAGTTAAAGGTAGAAATCATTGAACCTTTTCTGTTAGGTGGAGCCAAACGATGGTGGGATAATACCAAACCTTCCGTCACTATTCCAGTAACATGGGTCAACTTTAAGAATCTATTTCTAAAGAATTATTATCCGGATTCAGTTCGGCTGAGGAAGATGAGCGAATTTGATAATCTCAAACAAACCACAGACATGTCGGTGATAGATTACGCTTCCAAATTCAACAATTTAGGGAGGTTTTCAACTGCTGTTATGAGAGACGAGGGTTTCAAAATGTTCAAATTTAAGAACGGTCTTCAAAGTCGTATCCAAACTGGATTGGTAAGAGCTAGAGCCCAAGGATTTTTAGAATTATTGGATGCTGCAATAGAGGTTGAGGCCGACATTAAGAGACGAGAGGGAGAGTTCACCAAAGGGAGGGTGAAGACAATTACCTACCCCAACGACGGAAAAAGGAAGAGAGAAGTTTCAGATGAAGTAAACGTGTCAAAGAATACTAAGATCAAACCTGAATGCCCCACATGTCATAGGAATCATTTTGGAGAATGCTTGTTAAAATCAGGCAGGTGTTTTAACTGCGGAAAACCTGGACATCTCGCGAAGGATTGTACAACTGGAAGTAATACTAATGTCAACTCTATCCCTATCAAAGGAGAACAGGGAAAAACCAATGCTAGAATTTTTACTATGACCCAGGAAGAGGCAGACAATCCCAGTGACGTAGTGACAGGTACAATATACGTAAACTCCACACCTGCTTATGTATTGTTTGATTGTGGTGCATCACATTCTTTCATGTCAAAGAAGTTTGCAAAAAATGCTAAGTTGTCTTCACAAGTTTTAACTAACCCTTACCGGGTAGCTACACCAGGAGGAAAGGTACTCACTGCTTCATTTGTATGTAACGAGTGCTCGTTAGAGATTAATAAAGAAATTTTGAGTGGGACCCTTATCCAACTTCAGATACATGGTTTCAACGTCATTTTAGGAATGGATTGGTTATCTAAAAATTTTGCCAAAATCGATTGCCGAACCAAAAGAGTAGAGTTTAATTTTCCAGATCGAGAAAGTTTTGAATTCTTAGGAGATAAGAGGAAACCTTATGAAAAGAACTTACACTTCATATCTGCAACTAAAGCTTGGAAAGCTTTTCAGAGAGGGTGTGAAGGGTATCTAGCCTATATTGGGGAGGACAAAATTGATGGGGTGAATATCACAGACATTCCAGTGGTAAATGAATTTGATGATGTTTTTCCTAAATAGTTACCTGGATTACCACCAGAAAGAGAAGTGAACTTTGAGATATCCCTTAAACCTGGCACAGAGCCTATCTCGAAGGCACCTTATAGAATGGCCCCTTTTGAACTAAAAGAATTGAAGAAACAAATACAAGAGTTATTGGACTTGAAATTTATTAGACCAAGTGTTTCACCCTGGGGTGCACCGGTATTGTTTGTAAAGAAAAAGGATGGCAGTTTTAGATTGTGTATTGACTATCGAGAGTTGAATAAAATTACCATCAAGAATAAATATCCTCTTCCCAGAATAGATGATTTATTCGATCAATTGAAAGGAGCCAAGATATTTTCGAAGATTGATTTGAAATCGGGATATCACCAGTTAAGGATAAAATCTGAAGATATACCGAAAAGTGCATTTCGAACAAGATATGGGCATTATGAATTCCGGGTAATGCCGTTTGGGATGACTAATGCACCTGCAGCTTATATGGATTTAATGCATCGGACTATGAAGGAATTTTTAGATAAGTTTGTAGTGGTTTTTATTGACGACATTCTGATATACTCTCCAGATGAAGAAATGCACAGAGAACATTTAAGGTTAGTGTTGGAAGTATTAAGAAAGGAGAAGTTATATGCAAAAATTTAGCAAGTGCGAGTTCTGGCTAAGAAGCGTAGCATTTCTTGGACACGTAGTTTCTGATAATGGTGTGTCGGTAGATCCAAAGAAGATTGAAGCTGTCACCGATTGGCCAACCCAACCAATATTACTGAAATGAGGAGCTTCTTAGGGTTAGCTGGGTATTATCGAAAATATGTAGAGGGTTTCTCAAAAATAGCAGTACCTCTAACGAGATTAACACAAAAACGAGCTAAATTTGAGTGGACCCCAATGTGCGAGGAGAGTTTTCAAGAATTAAAGAGAAGGTTAGTGTCAGCTCCAGTATTATCCTTGCCACAAGGAGAGGAGGGTTTTGTGGTCTATAGCGATGCCTCTAAAAATGGTCTAGGATGTGTACTGATGCAGCATGGAAAAGTTATTGCTTATGCCTCCCGACAGTTGAAACCATACGAACAAAACTATCCTACTCATGATTTAGAGCTAGCTGCAGTAGTCTTTGCCCTAAAAATCTGGAGACATTATCTCTACGGAGTAACATGTGAGATTTTCACTGATCATAAGAGTTTGAAATATATATTTACGCAAAAAGAACTCAATATGCGGCAAAGGAGATGGCTTGAGTTGATTAAAGATTATGATTTGAAGATCAGTTATCATCCTGGGAAAGCAAATAAGGTGGCTGATGCACTGAGTAGGAGAAGCAATATTCCGAAGACAGGTGTTTTAACTCGACAAATGGAGGATTTGAATCTAGAACAAGTAGACTCCATAAGCGAAGTGTTAGCTGCTCTAACCTTACAACCAAGCTAAGTGGAGAGAATTAAGGAGAGGCAAAGGACGGATGAAGAAACCCTAACTCTAAAAAGAAAAATTGAAGATGGGGTAACACAAGATTTTAGAACGAAAAAAGATGGAAGTATGTCGAAAGGCGAAAGATTAATTGTACCTAAAGATGAACAATTAAAGAAAGACCTGTTGAAAGAGGCACACAACACTAAATTTTCTATCCATCCAGGTAGTACGAAGATGTATAGGGATTTGAAGACACACTATTGGTGGTGCGGGATGAAAAGAGACATAGCTGAATTTGTGGCTAAATGCATGGTATGCCAGAAAGTCAAAATTGAACATCAGAAACCAGGTGGACTATTACAACCACTAGAGATACCAGTTTGGAAATGGGAAAGTATTTCCATGGACTTTGTTGTGGGTTTACCGCGCACTAAAAGGGGAAATGATGCGATATGGGTCATAGTGGATCGTTTAACAAAATCCGCACACTTTTTGCCTATAAGATTTGACTTGAGTAAGGACAAACTGGTAGAACTCTATATTGATCAGATTGTAAGGTTACATGGTGTTCCAATAAGTATAGTTTCAGATAGAGACCCACGATTCATCTCGAAGTTTTGGAAAGAATTTCAAAGACAAATGCACACGGCGGTGAATTTGAGTACGGCTTATCATCCACAAACTGATGGACAAACTGAGAGGACTATTCAAACCCTGGAGGACATGTTAAGAGCTTGTGCTATAGAATTTGAAGGGAATTGGGATAAATATGTATCATTGATAGAATTCTCTTATAATAATAGTTACCATAGCAGCATACAAATGGCACCTTACGAAGCTTTATATGGAAGGAAGTGTCGGTCACCATTATACTTGGATGATATAGGAGAGAAATATGTTACAGGTCCTGAACTACTTCAATTAGCAAAAGATAAAGTGAAAATCATTAGAGCAAATTTGAGAGCTGCACAAGATAGACAAAAGAGTTGGGCAGATTTAAAAAGAAGGACAGTGAAATTCAGCATTGGTGATAAAGTGTACCTTAAGGTTTCGCCCACAAAAGGAGTCATGCGATTTTGAGGATCAGGAAAGTTGAATCCAAGGTATATAGGGCCTTATGACATTCTTGAGCGTATTGGGAATTTAGCCTATCGATTAGCATTACCACCAAACCTATCTAGGGTCCACAATGTATTTCATGTATCGCAACTTAGGAAATATATACATGATTCAAACCATGTACTGGAGAGAGACGATAACATTCAATTGGAGGACAACCTAACTTATGAGGAATATCCTCTGAGAATTGTGGACCACAAAATACAAGAGTTACGCATAAAAGCATCCCATTTGTGAAGGTTCAATGGACAAATCACACGCCAAGGGAAGCCACATGGGAATTAGAAGAAAAGATGCGAGAAAAATATCCTCAGCTATTCGAAGAGTAGGGCGAAGCAAGTTTCGAGGACGAAACTTATTTTAAGGAAGTAAGAATGTAATACCTCAGAGTGAGTGAGGATAAATAATGTATGAAAGAATAAGTTTTCTAAATCGTTCCAAGAATAGGACAAAGCAAGTTTCGAGGACGAAACTTATTTTAAGGAGGTAAGAATGTAATACCCAAAGATTTTAGTAAAATTAAAATCTCTATGTATTATTTGTATATAGGAAACTATTTAATAGATTATGTTTATAGTAATAAAGATACGTGAGGAATTAAATAGTTTTAAGCTTAGGGAATTATTTAAAAGAAATAGAATAAGATACAAATTAATTGGAAATTTAATATCTAAAATAAAAGGAAATAAAATACTTTACGTACAAGGAATCTAACACATGTAAACCCTAGAGAAACAGAATACTTGAGGGATAAGGAAACTATTACATGTAAACCCTAATCAAACACTATAAATAGGACCCTTCAATACATCAGAAAATTCACGTAACGACTTTTGGAGCAAGAGAAAAGGCTAACTTTGGAGCAAGAGAAAAAGGCTGATAGGAACTACAATAATCAGTAAGTAAATTCTAGATCCCTTTCATAGTTATTAATCTTTAGATCTTTTACAAATTACTTTAATATGTACTATGATTCACATTAAGATTTATGTCATCACGTCACTGGTTTCGTTAAAAAAAAATTCAGTAATCTTCTATTATGACCGAACGAATACAGATCAGAGGACGGGAGTAAATTGTTGTGAATAATTTTGATAATTGAAGAAGGAAATTTTAATATGATGAAACCTTACATACACGCATGTACGTGTTCAGAAAATTGATCATGAAGGCTTATTTATATATATGTATATATGATATGTAATCATTGGGTAATCATGACAAAATAATATATATGTATACAAATGTGTAAGTGATCATGAATAAATTTGATTAATATGACGTGAACTTATATACATGTGTACGGGATTCAGGAAATTGATCATGAAGGGCTATTTTCACATATTAAATATATATTATGAAGATCTGTTTTTGCTTTCATGTGGTGTATGCATATATTGGATAATTTCATCGACTTGGTTTTCGTACAGTAAAGTTACAAGATTAATATATGTACATAAAGTTAGATTAATGATACTGATTATATTCAAGTACAATAGTTCGGTGATTAAAAAAAAAAGAAACATATTACTGTATGAAGTTAATGAAAGTCATATACATGACCCAAGAGATAATAAAAGTTATGTACATGGCCCAAGAGATAATGAACGTCATGTACATGACCCAAGAGTTAATGAAAGTTATGTACTTGACCCAAGAGATAATGAAAGTCATGTATATGGCCCAAGAGATAATGAAAGTCATGTATATGGCCCAAGAGATAATGAAAGGCATGTACTTGACCCAAGAGATAATGAAAGTCAAGTATATGACCCCAAGAGATAATGGCCGAATATCGAAGTATATGAAAGTCAAGTATATGAAAGTCAAGTATTTGTCTGTTTGTTTATATGTTATATTAAAATATATTATTTTGCAAAGTATGACTATTTTAAATGATCTAGGGTTTATTTGTTGGGCGATTCGCTCATTCTTTATATATGTAATATTTTACAGATAATGTTGATGGCGTAGATAAAGACGAGACCGGGGTCTGGGAATGGTAAAGGATGAGTGGTTGAAGTACTTAGTATAAGAACTTTGGAATAAGTTTATGGGTTTTAGACCCATGATTATGTTTGAATATTTGTGATGAATCTTGTATTGGAAGGACACTTTATGATGATTGAAAATTTTCATATATTGAACTAGCTTGTCTTTACTATAATTGGTTTATATTGTATGATTGAAATGTTGGTTCCGTGCTATGTGGAACTAAGTGTTTCGCTTAAATGAAGGCGAGAGCTACCTCTAGAATCCACACAAGCCGTTATTGATTATAGCACACCGACACGATATAAAATATTTGTGTATGACATAAATTTGTCTGTACTGTGATTGTCTAACTAACTGGGGCCCATCATGAGTGGCTTATTGATGGTTGGGAAGGCAAGGGCCGACGAGTTCATCATAAGTCCACCGTGATATTTAAAAATTGTCAAGTGTAACTAAGGAGGTTTTAGTTTCATGAGAAAGGGTACTAATTATCCGGATATACCAAAAATTTGGCACGTCGTTTAGTACCAAATTAAAATGCCTACTTCAAATAATACAATTAGCACGTGGAAGTAGGGTCGATCCCTCGAGGAACGGGTACACAATTAATTTTAGTTAATTCCAAAGTGTAACAATTCAATTTAAGTGTGTCAAATTAATTAAACTTAACAATTAATTAAACAAATTAGCCAAAGAAAATCACAAAGATTATAATCTATCAAATAAGCAAAATCCGGCAAATAATAAATCCATGCTAATCAATTTAGATCGGTCCTAGACTCACAAATAAATTAACTTTTACAAACCAATTGGTTATAGATTACCGAGAATCAGCTCTGACATAATCCAATTTTTCCGACATAATAGGTAATTAACAAGAATCAGCTATAAATTAATTACCCCTAATTAAATCTTAATTTAGCTGGAATCAGTCAACACTAAATTTAAAGATTTAATTGCATTAGTAATTAGAAAAACCCAATTTTAGCAAATTACAATCATCAACAGTATGTCATAATTTACTAACCATTAATTCCCTCCTACCTGATGGTAGTTTTACCACTTCATTAATTAACCAATTAATTACAGATAATTAATAGGAAATTAATTTGGCATTGTATTGATTAAAATAATGTGATCAAGATTAAATTAATCGCAACATTAACATTAAACACAGTGAATTTCTAGAACTTGTTCAAGTTAATTTAATAAGCACATTTTGGTCTCACGATCATATTTTAATTAGCACTTCATTATTAATGCCGGAAAAATAAATTAAGCTACAGACATAATTAAAAGAACACTTAAACTAATTACTGAATATAAAATTAAATTAAAATAAAAGAGAGAAGGTAGAAGAAAACTTATTGCTTTGGATTGATGAGAACTACGTTGAAGTAATTGGATGCTGGTTGAACTCCAAGATAGACTCCACCCTTTTCCAATATTAATCTACGACAGATTGCTCCCTTAATTATGAACTGGATTGGTATCTTATTTAATAGGATATACTTAACTAAAAAAAATGATTTATTTTAACTACTAAAACAAAGGCTCACAATTTGAATTGGAAACACGTCTTTAACATTTTAGCAAATGTCTTCAGCCCAATACACGAAATTCAAAATCAAATTTGATCAATTAATTGATTAATGTATTTACCCAAAATTCAAAAACTTACACGTCTGACCATTAAGAAGATAAGCTTCAACAATCACAATGCTTGAAGAATAATTAAAGATAGACTCAAAACTTAATACTTCTATAATGGAAATAACCGAAATCAATTCAACTTGAATAGAAAAGAATTCTACTAAAATTAATTACTGAATTTAAAAGACTTTAACACATAAAAACTTCAAACTTAAATTTGAAATAAATTAAATACTAACAACTAAACTTGAAATAAAACTGACAGAATTCAAAAGATGGAATCGGGATTGGGTATTTTTCAAACTAATCTATCCCTTCTATTTATAGGTAAAAACACAACCAAAAATTCCTAAAAATCTTCAATGTCTTCCTGCTTAAGCTCAAAAATCAAATCTTCCACAATTTAAGGAAACAAAATTGATATTCCGAAAAAGCTTCAACGTATCAACAAATTTGACTTGACTACTTCACAGGTTCTTATCAGCAACTTCTACTCCAGATTTTCATCATTTACCATAGTAAATAATGTTTTTCCTCATAATCTCCACAAATCCTGCACAAAATATGCAAATTATTGCTAATATAACAACTTAAAATACTAAATAATGAAACCTAAAATTATACTTATCAATTCCCCACACTAGAACTATGCTTGTCCTCAAGCTTATTCAAAACACTTATTCACAAGAAATCCAAAATTAAATATTTCACATTCAAATCGAGTTCTTCCTTCATTCCACAATTCCAATCCTTGTATTAAAGACATAAAATATCCTTTTCTTCAAAATTAAAAAGTACAAGAATGAATACTCTCAAAAATATCAGTGAAGCTTCAACTAAGCACTCAAAATCTCTCATTTAGGTAATCCACTCAAACAGAATTGTACAAGACTTCTTACCATAATTTTGCAAATATGTCACATTTCACCCATATCTTGCCAAAACCAAATACATGAATCAAAAGGACTTTTATTGGTTGTATTGGGGCTAGGGTAAAGGAGGTAGGATAAAGAAAAGAATAATGAAATGGATAAAAATCTACTCAAGGTGCTTTCAATCACAACTAAGCAAATAATCCCCACACTAGGTCTTTTGCATCAATTTCAAACAAGCAAATATATTTCTTTTTTCACCTCTTTTTCAATTTTCTTGTCCTGTTCTTGTTTGATCAAACAGAACCCTCTTTTGTTTCATTTTTTTTTTCATTCCCCTTTTTTTTCTTTTCATCAAAAGAACACTTAGTTCTTCACCCTTTCAAATTGAATTTGCTTTCTTCAACCTAAGAGGATTATTTCAAACATTATTCATTTTGTTATAAGCACCTTGAAGAAAAAGGAAAATAGAAAGTTAAAAGGTTGAGGTGTATTTTAAATGGGTTACAAATCAAAGAAAGAGTTTCAGGCTTCAAAAGGGTTAACTAAAGATTTATTGTAAGGTAGGAAAAACAAACTAAAGCCAAACTTGGTTAACCTAAATGCCTTTATCATTTTCATGTAATAATAATTCCAACATCAATGGTTCCATGTGCACAACAATGCAAAATTTGTAAGATCATCAATGTACATTCTTTTCACTCAACAAGAAAAAAAAATCATTCAAGCATCAAAAAGTGGTTTTGCATGCTTAGGCTCAAACCTCACTTTAGGTAGATAAGTAAAATTCATTCTTGCATTTTATCATTTTTTGAAACATACAAGGACATATTTGAACTCTAAATACAAGGATTCCACCAACTTCCAAACCATACTCGATTATCATGATTAATATTTAAACTAGATTCTTGTCAAAAAAAAACATAAATTACGAAAGAATTTTTGAAACACTTAATAAAACACATATAATCCACCTCCCCACACTTAAACTTTGCTTGACCCAAGCAAAAGCATAAGCTGGACAAGGCTTCAACAAATTACCCAACCTATCGAAATTAAAACTGAAAACAGAAAATTAAATATTGCAAAGAAATATAGAACTACTGCCCTGAATTATTCCAAGGTTCTTGAACCTCCTTCCTCTTCAAAATTGCTGAAAGTGACTTGTTGAGACGTCCAACTTCAACTGTCATAAGACCCATCTCTTGTTTCACTTCTTCCTTTTCTTCAAACCTATAAGACAAAAAATTAGAAGAGATTAAATTCATATGAAAGACAAAATAAAATAAAAAATAAATAAATTTATTGGGTTACCTCCCAATTAGTGCCTTCATTTAAAGTCTTTGGCTAGACAAAGAAATTTGTGGCTATTAAAAATATTTTGGCAATGCCAAATTAAGCTCTTCCACAGTACTAACCTGAACATTCTCATAAAAAGGTTTCAACCTTTGTCCATTTACTTTAAAAATCTTCCCTGATTCCAAGCCTTTAATTTCTACAGTTCCGTTAGGGTAAACAGAGACTATCTCAAAGGGTCCAATCCATTTAGATTTTAATTTACCTCCCATCAATCTTAATTTAGACTGAAAAAGTAGTACTTTATGCCCTATTTGAAACTGTTTCTTTCTTATCACTCTATCATGCAACATTTTAGTTTTTTCTTTGTACCACAAAGCATTATCATAAGATTCTAGTCTCAATTCCTCTAACTCTTGAAGTTGTAATTTCCTCTCTTCCCCACACTTAAATGTGTCCATATTAATTTGTTTAATAGCCCAGTATGCTTTATGTTCAATTTCTACTGGAAGATGACACAGTTTACCAAATATGAGCCGGTATGGGGACATCCCGATCGGAGTTTTGAAAGCTGTTCTGTACGTTCACAAAGCATCATCCAATCGCATACTCCAATCCTTTCGAGAGGTATTAACGGTTTTCTCCAAAATTTGCTTAATCTCACGATTGGAGACTTCCGCTTGGCCATTTGATTGCGGATGATACGGTGTGGCCAAACGGTGGTGTACTCCGTATTTCTTCATTAAAGCTTCGATCATGCGATTGCAAAAATGAGTCCCTTGGTCACTTATGATAGCTCGTGGTACTCCAAATCTGCTAAAAATGTTAGATTTTAAAAACCCTGCAACAACCTTAGAATCATTAGTCCTGGTGGCCTTGGCTTCCACCCACTTTGATACATAATCAACAGCTAGTAAAATATACGAGTTGCCAAATGAACTAGGAAATGGGCCCATAAAATCCATACCCCATACATCAAAAATTTCACACACAATTATCGGCATTTGGGGCATTTCATCTTTGTTTGTTATATTTCCCATTTTTTGACATCTCTCACAACTTTTACAAAACAAATACGCATCTCTAAATAGTGTTTTCCAAAAGAAACCACTATCTAGTATTTTTCTAGCCGTTCGTTTTCGACCAAAATGTCCACCACATGCATACATATGACAATGATTCAAAATTTCATTAATTTCACTTTCCGGAATGCACCTTCTAATTATTTGATCTGAGCCAATTTTCCACAAATAAGGTTCATCCCATAAAAAATATTTTGAATCATTTCTAATTTTCATTCGTTGTGCATGTGATAGTCCTTTAGGAAATGCTTTACTCACCAAATAATTCACCATGTCCGCATACCAAGGTTCCTTACCAATCTTACCAGTAATGGTCAAAAGATGCTCATCTGGAAAGGTCTCTTGTATGGCCAAACGGTCTTCTTCTCGAACCAATCTACTCAAATGATCCGCCACATTGTTTTCTGCTCCTTTTTTATCCTTAATCTCCCAGTCAAATTCCTGTAAGAGCAAAATCCATCTAATTAGTCGGGGTTTTGATTCTTTCTTTTGTAACAAATACTTCAAAGCTGCATGGTCAGTATAAACAATAATTTTAGAGCCAAGTAAATAGGATCTAAATTTCTCAAATGCAAATACTATAGCTAATAATTCTTTTTCGGTGGTAGTATAATTGCATTGAGTTTGATTTAGAGTCTTTGACGCATAATAAATCACATGGCTCTCTTTTCCATCTTTTTGGCCAAGCACAGCTCCTACGGCGTAATCGCTTGCATCACACATTAGCTCAAATGGTAATTCCCAACGGGGTGGTTGAACAATAGGGGCTGACACCAATTTCTCCTTCAATTTATCAAAAGCTAACTTCCTCTCCTCTGTTAGATCAAACGGAACATCATTTTGTAATAAACGCGTCAGGGGTTGTGCTATTTTTGCAAAGTCTTTGATGAACCTCCTGTAAAAACCTGCATGTCACAAAAAACCACGAATTTCTCTAACATTAGATGGATAAGGTAATTGAAAAATTAAATCAATCTTAGCTTTATCAACTTGAAGTCCTTTTTCAGAAACTACATGTCCAAGAACAATTCCTTCTCTAACCATAAAGTGGCATTTTTCATAATTTAAAACCAAATCTTTTTCAACACAGCGATGCAACACTTTATCAAGATTTTCAAGGCAGTCATCAAAAGAATTCCCATATACAGTAAAATCATCCATGAAAATTTCGATGCAATGTTCTATTAAATCAGAAAATATACTCATCATGCATCGCTGAAAAGTTCCTGGAGCATTACACAAACCAAAAGGCATGCGTCTATATGCAAATGTTCCAAATGGGCAAGTAAAAGTGGTTTTTTCCTGATCTTCTTGTGCTACAAAAATCTGAAAATAACCGCTATACCCATCAAGAAAACAGAAAAATAACTTACCCGCCAATCTTTCAAGCATCTGATCTAGAAATGGCAAAGGAAAATGATCTTTCCTGGTAGCAGAATTTAATTTCCTAAAATCAATACACATTCGCCATCCGGTTCGGAGACAAACAGGAAACAATTCATTTTTTTCATTTCTTACCAATTCAAATCCAGATTTTTTTGGTACCACATGTACTGGACTAACCCATTTGCTATCAGAAATAGGAAATATTATCCCCAATTCAAGAAGTTTTAATATTTCTTTAAGCACCACTTCTTTCATATTTGGATTTAATTTCCTTTGTGGATCCCTCACCGGTTTAGAATCTGGTTCAAGAAAAATTCTATGCATGCAAACACTTGGACTTATTCCTTTTATATCTGCCAAAGTCCACCCTATTGCCGCTTTATATTTTCTCAAAAGTCTAATCAATCTATCTTCTTGACTCTGACTGAGATTTTTATTAATAATAACAGGCAATGTTTCTTTTTCACCTAAAAACACATATTTCAAATGTTCAGGTAAAACCTTCAATTCCAATTCGGGTGCCTGCAAAATAGAAGGCAAAAGTTTATCAGTTGTGTTCTGTTTGACCAAATGAGAGAACTCAGAATTATTAGAAAATTCATCTAAAGAATAAAGTGACATAATAGCATCTCTGAGTTCATCATTTTGCAATTCTTTTGCCTCAACATTCGTCAAACCTGTTGTGATTGCTAACTCCAATTTATCCTGCATAAAATTTATCTCAAAATGATCTTGGACAATTGGCTCAAAAATATCAACAACATTACAATTTTCAACATCATGGGAGTGTTTCATAGCATCATAAATATTAAAGGTCAAAAACTCCCCATTGAATTCACAAGTTAAGGTTCCTTTATCCATATTAATTTGGGCTTTCACAGTTTTTAAAAATGGTCTTCCCAACAATAAAACTGCAGATTTTTTATCATAATTTTTTCCTGTGTCAAGAACATAAAAATCTGCAGGATATATGAATTCATTCACCTTAACTAGCACATTTTCAAGAACACCGAGTGGATATGCTAATGATCTGTCTGCCAATTGAATTACAACTCGTGTTTCAGAAAGGGGTCCCATACTAGATTCATCATATGTAGACAAAGGCATAACATTTATTGATGCTCCTAAATCAAACATAGCACTTTCTACCCGTTTGTCCCCAATTATACATGGAATGGCAAACATACCTGGGTCCTTGCATTTTGGTGGTAATTTTTTCTGAATTATTGCAGAAACATTTTCACCTACCACCACTTTCTCATCCTTTGACTTTTTAATCTTTCTGGCCAAAAAATCTTTTAGAAATTTTGCACATTTTGGCATTTTCCTGATTGCTTCAAGGAAAGGATATTAATTTCAATCTTGCTGAATATGGTGAGGATATCACTCATGTCATCATCCTTCACATTCTCGGTTTAACCTTCCAGGAAAAGGAGGAGGTATTTTAATATCAGAAATATTATTATTTAAATCAACTTTTACCTCAGATTTCTGACTGTCATCTGCTTGGTCTAACGGAACCCTTTTTCCTGGTTTGTTTTTCCTTGATTTCAACGTAGGTTCCTCCAACTGCTTTCCACTCCTTAATGTTATTGACTAACATTTTCTTTGGATTTGGTAAAACCTGTGAAGGCAGCTTCCTTGAGTTCCTTCTAAAGCATTTACGGGCGATGGATAACTGAGTAATTTGATTACTCAACCCTGTTATACTTGCACGAGTTTCCTGCTGAAATTTTTGCATCTCCAGCTTGAGACTTAATAAATCCTTGCTGCATACTTTGAGTGGTGGTGGCTAATTTGTAATCAAATCCTCTAAAGGCACACCTCCTCTTGAAGTGGGTATGAAAGTTGTTGAGCAACTGGAAGCCATTACTTTCTGTTGTGGCCTATATTGTGGAGGATAAAACTCCGGAACTGGCTGTTGTCTATTCCATATTCTCAAATTGGAGATCTTTCCACCCCGGATTGAATGTATTAAGAATGGGATCATATTGCTGATTTGCTGCATTTACCGAAGCTGTTGGTCATCTTGAAACTGATGGGCACAAATCATTTGGGGTGTCCTGGATTATTACACACTCCACAAATCTGTTGGGGTATGATCCAATGTTGCAACTAAACGTTCACTGAAGTGGTCAATGCATCAAGTCGAGTCTCAAAGATGACATGTTCGCCGTATTTACTTGTTTGGCCGAAAGGAAACAGATATTGTTGTCGGGATCTCACACATTTGTGTAATCAAAGCTCTAGCTTGCCGCCGGAGTTTTATCCATAAATGCACCACCACTTGAAGGCATCAACCGTCCTCCTTCTTCCGGTGGAGAACCTTCATAAAAATATTGGATTTAGTAACTCTGTCAGAAATTGATGTTGAGGACAATCATTTACAAAGTCTTTTAAATCTTAACCAAATGCATGTGTCAAAGATTCATCAATATCTTGTTTGATTCCACAAATTTCTTTTCTTACTGATGTAATTCTTGATGCAGGGAAAAAATTATGTAAAAAGATTCCTTGTAATTTCTTGCCATGAACGTATAGAATTTGGAGTTAGACTACTAAACCATAAATTAGCTTCTCCTGTTTGGGTAAACGGAAAAACTCGCTATATTAATGTATTCTTGATTTACTCCCCGATTGTTCAATGTTCCACCACACTCTTAAAAATCATGCAAAGAGTTATATGGCGGGTCCTCCCCCAACTAAACCGTTAAATTTGGGGCAACAATTAAGGGATGACACGGTTTGAGTTTCAAAAATCAACAGTTTATAGCAGGCCAATACAATGCAAGACGGGCTGGATAATTTATCAAGGGACTACGTTTAACTCCCTTCCAATGTCTTCTCGAGCACGGGTACGCTGGTTGTCCTCCACCCTGGTTATTTCCATTCTGTTTTCTGCCATGTCAAAGTTAGCAAAGAATGTGGTCTTTGATCTCGTATTCTCGTTGCTGAAGTATCCTGCCGTTTGGGCAAACGGAGGTTCTGGAACAGAATCAAAAAAATGCCCTTGGCGTCTTTCCCTCGTCTCTTTCCTTAATCTTCATTGCTGTCTTCATCGATCTCTGGTATCAAATAATGAGGATTATGGGTTAGGGACGAAACGGGTCATTACCAACCAAGAGATAAAAAGAATTAACATAAAAATGGAAAAGTATAACGCCGTTCCCGGTAGCGGCTGCCAAAAATTGGGACGTCGTTTTGTACCAAATTAATTCCTACTTCCAATTAATACAATTAGACACGTGGAGAAGTAGGGATCGATCCCCGAGGAACGGGTACACAATTAATTGTTAGTTATTCTAAAGTGTAACAATTCAATTTAATGTGTCAAATTAATTAAACTAACAATTAATTAATCAAATTAGCCAAGAAAATCACAAAGATTATAATCTATAAAATAAGTAAAATTCGGCAATTAATAAATCCATACTAATTAATTTTAGATCGATCATAGACTCACAAATAAATTAACTTGTTCAAACCAATTGGTATAGATTACCGAGATATACAGCATCTAGACATAATCCAAATTTTCCTTAATAATAGATAATTAACAAGAATCAGCTATAAATTAATTACCCTAATTAAATCTTAATTTAGCTGGAATCAGCCAACACTGAATTTAAAGATTTAATTGCATTAGTAAATTAGAAAAACCCAATTTTAGCAAATTACAATCATCAAACAGTATGTCATAATTTTACTAACCTTTTAATTCCCTCCTACCTGATGGTAGTTTACCACTTAATTAATTAACCAATTAATTACAGATAATTAATAGGAAATTAATTTAGCATTGCATTGATTAAAATAATGTGATCAAGATTAAATTAATCGCAACATTATCATTAACACAGGGAATTTCTAGAATTTATCAAGTTAATTTAATAAAAACATTTTGGTCTCACGATCATATCTATATTAGCACTTCATTATTAATGCCGGAAAATTAAATTAAGCTACAGACATAATTAAAAAGAACACTTAGACTACATTAATTAATAAAATTTAATAATAAAGATAAGGTTAAAAGAAAGCTTATGGTAATTCTGGTGAACCACAGTGAAGTAATTGAGCTGGTTTGAACTCTTGAACTGGACTCCAACTTTGCCATTGTTAATCCACAATGATTGCTCCTGACTGGATTGGTACTTTATTTGATAGGATAAACTTAACTAAGAAAATGACTTTAAACTAAAAGAAGATTCTTAATTTAATCTGAAACCAACGTTAACAGGTTAGAAAAATTCCTACAGTAACGAAAATAAAATGAATGAACATTATCTATTTAGTGAATTTGTCTTGAACTCAGAATTCTTAAAATTTATCAAAATGAAGAACTTTTCATGATATCAAAATTCTAGGCACTGGACAAAAATCCGATGGGTATTAATCCAATTCATTTAAAATCACAAATTCAGCCTAACCAATTAATTTGACATACTGCACTTCAATCAAAGATTTTAATAACAAAATAAACTTGAATGACTGAATCCGTGAAAATAAAACTTCAATTACGCAAGGCTAAAATAAATTTAAAGTAGAATTAAACTCAAAATTCAATGGATGTAAACTGGATTACTTCAAAATTAATGGATAAGAATTCTACTTAATTCAATTACTGAATTAAAAAAACTTCAAAACATAAAAACTTCAAACTTAAATTTGAAATAAATTAAATACTAACAACTAAACTTGAAATAAAACTGACAGAATTCAAAAGATGGAATCGGGATTGGGTATTTTTCAAACTAATCTATCCCTTCTATTTATAGGTAAAAACACAACCAAAAATTCCTAAAAATCTTCAATGTCTTCCTGCTTAAGCTCAAAAATCAAATCTTCCACAATTTAAGGAAACAAAATTGATATTCCGAAAAAGCTTCAACGTATCAACAAATTTGACTTGACTACTTCACAGGTTCTTATCAGCAAATTCTACTCCAGATTTTCATCATTTACCATAGTAAATAATGTTTTTCCTCATAATCTCCACAAATCCTGCACAAAATATGCAAATTATTGCTAATATAACAACTTAAAATACTAAATAATGAAACCTAAAATTATACTTATCAGTGCCTGCGGGCAATTACTGACTGTGGGGGATAAGGTTGCTCTAAGTCGCTCGTGCAATTTACCGAGAGTCATATGGCTGGTACTGGGTCAGCTGGGCTAACCACAGGTAGCAAATCTAAACTATTATGTGCTCTCTTATGGGACATTGTGCTATCTGAGACGAATACTATTTGTGACTGTTTGTTATTAGTTTCTCTGTGACTTTTATTGTGGTTTTCTCTTGGTATGTATAAATTATTTTGACACTCGATATTTTGAAAATATAGTTCTAAATTATTCACCGTTTGCAAAAACTATACCTAATTCTCCACCCATTTAGCGATAAAGGCTCACCCCTATTTTCTCTAAATATTTTCAGACGAGCAAGGTGAAAGACCGATGAGGGCAGTGGTAGGAATAGCTAAGAGAAGTGGAGCTATCGTTAGTGGTGTGAGACATTTGACACTGAACTCTACAGTCGAAATTAAGTTGTAATCTAATATTGCAAATGTGGGATTACATTGTACTTGTTATAGTTATTGGTGTTGAGAAGAAATAGAAAAGTAGAAAAAAATTGCCTCGAGGTTTCACTATATGGTGGGTTGGGGCGTTACAAAGATTGTGAGTTCAGTACTATTAGGTTGAAAGTTGAGATAAAAGTGAATTTTCTAGATAGGGTTGGCTTCCAAATAATATGGGATTGAATCTCATATGTTGGTTGCGTTTGGGCAAGAATATAAGGCTCTATTATAGACTCTACTGACTTCATTCTTTTCCAACTTCTTGAGCCTTTTGATGGTCTAGTGGTAGGCTGTTCATATTTGGCAGCTAGAAATTTTGCCCATATAGATTGTTGCTTTTTGTACCTCCACCAAAGTTTATAAGAGTAGGCCTTGTGGATGTCAAAGAGAGACCTAAATCCTAAAACACCTTCCTAAGATTGCAAACAAAGTTTGCTTCATAAAATCCAATGATATTTAGGATTGTGCTTATTTGATCCCTAAAGAAAATATGCAAAAATAGATTCAATTTTTTTAGCACTGATTTTGGGGGATTTTAGCCTAGCGGAATGTAAGTTGGCATAGCTAAAAGAACTGATTTGATTAAAGTGATTCTTCCACCACTAGAAATAAATTTTGAACTCCACGAGTTAACCTTGAGTTTAATGTTCAGAATTAGAGGCTCGTTGTCGCTAACTTTGTTTTTTCCATAATAAAGTGGAAGTCCCAAATATTTGACTGGGAATTTGTATAGGTGGAATTTGGTGAGTTTTGAAATGGTGTGTTTTTTGGGTCTATTGCACAGATGGTGTACTAGGAAGGAGCTCTTATGTGGATTTGCTTTTTGTCCCAAGGCGTCCTCGTAGTGTTTGAGGGTGTTCATGATATGTTTCAATGCCTTTTGACGGGCAAAAGTGAAAATAATGAGATCGTCTGCATACGCGAGGTGCGTAATTTGAGGACATTTTTTTGGGAAAAGGAAAGATGGGATTTGGGCAGATTGAATATTCAATGCTCTAGTAATGTATTCTGCGCTAATAATGAAAAGGTAAGGAGATAAAGGATCTCTTTGACGTATTCCTCTTGTTGACTTGAAAAACCCTGCCAGAGACCCATTTACTAAGACTGAGAAACACACATTTGAGATAAGTCTTCAAATCATATCAATTAAAATTTCCGTAAAGCCAAAGGAACGTAGGACTTGTAGTAGAAACAACAAATCGACTCTATCATAGGCTTTCTCCATGTCAAGTTTTAGAATGACATTACCGGATTTGTTCTTTTTTGGAAGACATTGGATGAGTTCGCTAGCTAATAGAAAATTGTCCATTAATTGCGTTCCCTTTACATAACCACTTTGGTTATCGGTAATTATTTTGGGCAGAATCTGAGATAATCTAGATGCAATTAGCTTTGATATAACTTTGTTTAGGAAGTTACACAAGCTAACAGATCTAAATTGAGAAAAGCTTTTTGGACTCAATGTTTTTGGAATTAACATCATAAATGTAGCTGTGATGGCTTGTGGTAGTATGTCACCATTAAAAAAGTGTTGAATAGCGGCTAGAATGTCATCTTTCACAATTTCCCACAAAGTTGTGAAAAAATTGGCATTAAAGCCATTTGGCCCTGGAGCGCTATTTTTATCCATAGAATACACACTCCTTGAGTTCATCAAGGACTGGAATGGCTTCTAAGAGTGAGTTATCCTTTTCTAATATTAACTTAGGAATATGACAGGGTTGGGGAAAAGGACAAGTCGGGACTATGGTGAAAGCTTTTTGAAAATATTTTACAGCTTCTTCACCAATAAGCTCTGTTTTATCTATCATTTGATGATTATCATCGCATTGAAATAAATATTGCCAAAAAAATAAAAATTAAAATTTTTACCAAACCTCAATTTTTCATGGGTTATATGACACTTATTTTAGCCGATAAAGGCAAAATTCAAAAATACATTGATTTTAACTTTTTTGTCTCGTTTTTTGCTCCCAACTCGATTGTGAATGTGCATTCTAGTGAATCTTATCAAAATAGAACTGAAAATTAAAATTTTCACCCAACCTTCATTTTTCATGTGTTATAACACACATATTTAGCCAAAAACAACCAAATCCGAAAATGTGATGATTCAGACTTTTATATACCATTTTTTGCCCCCACCCCGATTATGAATATGAATTCTAGTGAATAATGTTAAAAAATTAAAATTTTCAGCAAACCTCTATTTTTCACGGGTTATAACACACGTATTTTAGCAAAAAAAAAGAAAAATCCAAACATGTGATGATTTTCTCTTTTTTGTACACACCCCAATTGTGACGCATATATTCTATTGAATAATATAAATAATTTGAAAATTAAAAATTTCACAAAGACTCCATTTTTCATGGGTTAACAAACGTATTTTAGCTAAAAACAGCAAAATCACAAAAATGCATTGATTTTGACTTTTTTGCACTGTTTTTTAAACCCACATCGATTGTGAACATACACTCTACTGAATATTATCAAACGAAGTAAAAATTAAAATTTTCACTAAACCTAAAGTTTTCATGGGTTATCAAAACACATGTATTTTAGTAAAAAAAGTAGCAAATTTTAAAAATGTGTTAATTTTGACTTTTTTATACCTATTTATGCCCTCACCCCGATTTTGAACATGCATTCTAAATAAATATTGTTACAAAAGTGAAAACTAAAAGTTTCACCAAACCTCAATTTGTCATGGGTGATAACCACTTATTTTAGCCAGAAATGACAAAATAAAAAAATGTATTAATTTTGACTTTTTTGTACCATTTTTTGCACCCACCCCGATTGTGAACATGAATTCTAGTGAATAATTTCAAAAAAAAAATTAAATTAAAATTTTCACTAAACCTCCATTTTTCATGTGTTATAACACATGTATTTTAGCAAAAAATTGTTAAATTCAAAAATGTGTTTGATTTTGACTCTTTTTCACCAAGTCTTCATTTTTATTGGTTATAACACACGTATTTTTATCCAAAACTGGAAAAATAAAAAAATGCGTTAATTTTGACTTTTTTGCAACAGTTGTTTACACCAATCCTAATTGTGAACATGCAATCTATTGAATTTTTTCAAAAAAATCTCTGTTTTTTGCATCCACCCCCGAATATGAACATTTATTTTAGTGAATATTATCAAAAAAATAAAAAATTAAAACTTTCTCCAAACCTCAATTTTTCATGGATTATAATAGCACACGTTTTTTTTGCCAAAAATGGAAAAATCCAAAAATGCATTGATTTTAACTTTTTCGCACCTTTTTTACACCCACCCCAATCGTGAACATGCATTTTAATGAATATTATATAAAAATCAAAAATTCAAATTTTCCCCAAACCTTAAATTTTCATGGGTTATAATAACACACGTATTTTAACCAAAATAGCCAAAATCTAAAAATGCGTAGATTTTGGCTTTTTATACCTATTTTTGTACCCACCTCGATTTTGAACATGCATTCTAATGAATATTGTCAAAAAAGTAAAAATTAAAATTTTCACCAAAACTCTATTTTTCATGGGTTATAACACACTTATTTTAGCCAATAAAAGCAAAATAAAAAAATGCATTGATTTTGACTTTTCTATATTGTTTTTTGAACCCACCCAGAATATGAAAATCCATTCTAGTGAATATTATAAAAAAGTTAAAAACTAAAATTTTTACCAAACCTCAATATTTCATAGGTTATAATAACACAGATTTTTTTAGCCAAAATGGCAAAATCTAAAAATGAGTTGATTTAGATTGTTTTATACCATTTTTTTACTCACCCCAAATGTGAACATGTATTCTAGTGAGTATTTAAAAAAAGTAAAAATTAAAAATTTCACCAAACCTCCATTTTTTATGGGTTATAACAAACTTATTTTAGCCCAAAACACCAAAGTCCAAAAATGCGTTGATTTTAAAATTTTTTGTAACGTTTTTTTACACCCACCGTGATTGTGAACATGCTCTACTTAATATTATCAAAAAAGTGAAAATTAAGTTTTCACCAAAACTCTATTTTCATGGGTAATAACACACGTATTTTAGCAAAAAATGAAAACAAATACAAAATTGTGATGATTTTGACAGTTTTGTTCCATTTTTTGCACCAACACAGGTTGTGATTATGCATTCTAGTGAATAATATCAAAATATTTAGAAATTAAAATTTTAACCAAATCTTCATTTTTATGGGTTATAACACGCGTATTCTATCCAAAACCGACAAAATAAAAAATGAATTAATTTTAACTTTTTTGTAACGTTTTTACTCCAACCCTGATTGTGAACTTGCAATTTACTCAATCTTTTCAAAAAAGTGAAAATTAAAATTTTCACCAATTCTATGTTTTTTGCACCCACCCCTAAATATGAACATTCATTCTACTGAATATTATCAAAAAAATTAAATATTAATATTTTCTCCAAACCACAATTTTTTATGGATTATAATAACACACGTTTTTAGCCAAAAATGACAAAATCTAAAAATGCATTGAATTTGACTTTTTTGTATCGATTTTTCCATCCACCCTGATTGTAAACATACATTCTAGTGAATATTTTTTTAAAGTGAATTCTAGTGTATAATGTTAAAAAAAATGAAAATGAAAATTTTTCATGGGTTATAACCCATGCATTTTAGCAAAAAAGGGTAAATTCCAAAAATGTAATGATTTTACCTTTTTTTCTGTTTTTTGCACCGACCATATTTTTGAACATACATTCTAGTAAAGAATACCAAAAAAATTGGAAAGTATAATTTTTACCAAACTTCCTTTTTTCATGGTGTTACAACACAAGTATTTTATCCAAAAATGGTAAAAGTAAAAAATAAGTTGATTTTGACTTTATTGTACCATTGTTTGCACCCACACCAATTGTAAATATGCATTCTAGTGAATAATGTAAAAATAAATTGAAGAACAAAATATTCACCAAACCTTTATTTTTTATGGATTATAATCACCTATTTTAGCCAAAATGGAAAAATAAAAAAATGTATTGATTTTGACTTTTTTGTACCGTTTTTACACCCACCTCGATTGTGAACATGTATGCATTCTTCTGAATATTATAAAAAAACTGAAAATTAAAATTTTTTACCAAACCTCAAATTTTCGTGGGTTATAATAACGCACGCATTTTAGCCAAAAATGTCCAAATCTAAAAATGAGTTGATTTTGACTTTTTTATACCTATTTTTGAACCCACTCTGATGTTAAACATGCATTCTAAAGAATACTTTCAAAAAAAAAAGTGACAATTAAAGTTTTCACCAAACCTTCATTTTTCATGAGTTATAACACACTTATTTATCCATTAAAGGCCTAATTAAAAAATGCGTTGATTTTAACTCGTCTATAATTCTTTTTGCACCCAACCCGATTATGAACTTTCATTCTAGTAATATTGTAAAAAATGTAAAAATTAAAATTTTCACCAACCTCAATTTTTAATAGTTTATAATAACACACTTTTTTTCCCAAAAATGGAAAAATTCAAAAATGTGTTGATTTTAACTTTTTTTGCTTGTTGTTTAAGAAAATTACGGTCAGCCTTTAAGTGAGCAAGCGTTTAACAAATCAACCCCTTACACCAAAAAAATATGTGTGTATTGCCTAATATGCCCTTAAAACTTTATCTATAATAATTATATTACCTTTGTTAACTAAATACATATGTTAAATATTAAAATAATAGCAAAAAAATTCACAAACAAAAAAACTCAAAAAAAAATCTTCTTTCTTAATTAATGAAATTAATTATTTTATTCTCCAAAAATAATTCTTTCTCTTCCAGAATTTAAAATTTACATAGAAAAAGATTTCTTGATTAAAGTTTGATTAATTTGATAAACCCATTTGTAATAAAGAATATAAAATTTATAATTTATAACAATGAATTAAAAAGTGCAAAAAATATTTATTGTCAATTCATATTTACTCATATATTTTTGTTATTTTTTTAACAAAAGAAGTTATGTCATTTTGGTCTTTTCATTAATTTAGTTAGTACTTTCACTAAACCTCAAGGGTGGTAAATGTAATTAACCTCATAAAGAAAGAAACAAAAGCAAATTAAATTGCTTGGAATTAAATTAATCAAAAACAAAATCATGAATCATATCACACTTTATTGAATTCCACTGTCTACCATTTCATTAGGAAGATTGGTTATTCTTCCTTCTCAAATCTAAATTGAATTTCCTCTTTCAATTGTAATATCAAAAGCATCTTTAGGATCCCCTAAACCCTGACTTGATTCTGCAAACACAATTCTTGGAAGGAGTTTTTTTTTTTTTTTTCAAATTAGGTAAAGTAGATAAAGTTACACGCAATTCAAATTGAATTATTTAAAGTGATTGAGAATGCCTAGGAGAGGCACCCAACAAAATATACAGTTATCCACGACAATCAAAAGTTTGAGCCAAGATAACTAAGGTCAGATCGAATACATTTCCTAAAAGAAGGAAATCATAACTGTCTACTTTTATGGCTCCCCTTGTTCTACGTGTAATTTCCATTTCATCTGACAAGCACAATGGAGAGTGAAGAGTCCTTTCATGGTTGGCTAAGCTGTCTGTCGGAATATTCGCTTTCCTTAAGCAATGCGAATATTATGCACGTGACACCAACTTTCTTATTTTTTTGATCTCTTGCCATATTCTATGGGTATTTCCAAATTCCCTTCAATGACTGTATCAACACAAGCGAATCCTATTCAATAACCCACAACCCCCCCCCCCCCCTCCCACCCACCCACCAACAATTGGGCAGCCCCCAATGTTCAGTTTAAATGTATCTCTCACAGGTGAGAGCCATTTAACTGTAATGAATCTAAATGAGTATCTAGCAATTGACAAATATCTCCACAAATCCGACCAGTTATACACAAAGACTCAAGCCAGGGAAATTAACATGCATAATTAACTTGATTTCCTCAAAAATGTTAGCACAAATAGAACTGAGGTTCATATTGTGGTCATCAAACATATGATCATTTCTAAACTTCCACACATGCCAACAGATAATAAGGGGAAGAACATGGACAATAAAATTGAGAAATTTTAGGTCTAAACTAGATAGGTGTTTTATTTTGAGAATTGAGAACAACGAGATTTTGAGTTTTTTTATATGAAAGGGGTATTTTTGTTTTGAAAATTGAGTGTTTGGATTGATAAAAGAGTTATTTTTATTGGTTTTTGTGTTGAAAATTTATTTGATTAATTAAAGTTAAAAGAAACAATTTTTTTAAAAAAAAATATTAGGTTGACTGACGGTCTGCTAGTCAACACATATGTATATTTTATTTAGGGTTATCTTCAATTTACCCCCATAAAAGATGATCTTAAATCACTTTGCCCCTATGAAAGATTTTTATTAACACTTTGCAACGTTGACTATCAATTAAAGATGCTAATTGATAACATCATTAATTATTAATTTTAAATGACAATTTTATCCATCAATAAGAAATAAATTAAATTATATTTGTCCCTCTTATATTTAAACATTAATTTTGTATTAATACTTAAATATTATTAGTTTGATGCATAAAATATTTGATCAAATTTTTTAACAAATTAAGATACTTGTTTATTATTTTCATCTTTTTTCTTTTCCTTTTATTTCACCTGCTTTTATATAAATAAATATGTCATTTTTCTTATAATTTATGATTTTTTTTACTCATTTTAGTTTGTTGTGTCTTTAAAATATGATTATTTATCTTATTTGAATTATTGACAATTTAAAGCATTGATTTAATATCTTATTTTTTTATTATATTATTATGTTATATATATTAAAGTAATCTAATCAACATAATAAAATTATATAATGACAAACTAAATAAATAAAATAATTATTTGCTTATTAGTTTTAAGTTGTATATTTATTATAAATATATATTTTCTTAATAGAGATATCTTTTATACTTAATAAATTTAATAAAAAATTAATTCACTCTAAATTAAAAATCCATAGATATCAGAGTGGTAAAATAAAATGTTTCATTAATTTTTTATTAAGGAATCAAAAAAAAAAAGGACAAAGTATGTATTATTTTATTACCTTCCAAAAAATTAAATAATTCATATGAGGTTTTTATTGACCAAGTACATTAAAAATAGTTAACAAATTATAAAAAATAGTAAACTGTATCCAAAATCTAATTTTTTTTAGTAAGATTATATATATTATTCTATTATTTAAAATAATAATAAAAAAATTAATTTGTTAAAGTATATATGAAGCAAAAAGACAAGAAAATGATGATAAAGTAGGACAAGATTTTGAGAATTAAATTTAAGGGTAAAATAGTTTAAAATATAAAAAAATAAAAAAGAATAATTTTTTAAAGGTAAAATTTAAACTTTTCATTTAAATATAGTAACAAAATATCCTTATTGGTGCAAAGTGCTAATAAAATTTTTTTATGGGGGCAAAGTGATTAAAGATCATCATCTTTCATGGGGGTAAATTGAAGATAACCCTTTTATTTATTTATTAAAAAAATTCAAAAAGACCAGAATGCCCTCATTCTTATTTTGGAAAAATTGAAAATTTGTGTTTTGAGAATTGGGTGTAAACAAACAAATAATTTTGGGGAGAGATGGGAAATTGGCCAAAACAGCCTATCCAAACACACCCTAATATATATTTTTTTGTTTTAACCTCCACCATTCATTAGACACTATGTTGATTGAGGATCCCTAATATCTGAATCCACATTCAACCAAAAAAATTCCAAACACCTTAGGCGATGTTCCCTATTGCAAAAAGATGGTTAGTAGATTCCGTTGAGTGTTCAAGGCAGTAAAACCATCTAAATGGACGATGTAAGTTGAACTTGAAAAGTTTTGCACCAATGGCCAATCTGCCCATATAACTAATCTCAACATAGAAAAGGAAATTTTTATAGGCAGAACATCATTCCAAATGAATTTAACAAAATGAGCATTTTAGTTTGCTCTTTGTCTAACACATTCAAAAGCTGATGAAACAGAAAAGGATCCATCATTCGATGGCATCCAAATCATTTTATCATTTTATCATTTAACAATATCTTCCACTAACTGAGAGGCAGTTTATCATTAAGTAAAGGGATGTTCCAATTACCATTCAGTTTAAATCTTTCACCATATGATAACATGGAACATCCATTACTTACGTGATAGTACTTTATCCCAATCAATTATCATACCAAAAATCACAAAATTTCCCATATATGTGTGAAAACTAATGAATTTTGCAGCTTGAGATGAGATGCTAATCATTATTTTCCATGTTTTAGAGGAATATGAAATGCCAGACAAAGCCATAGAGAAGTTGAGTATAGTAGAGGGATGATTTCATTTACAATGCTTTGTCTTTAAGAATTTAGCCCAAAATGAGTCTTGACTTCTAAATTTCCACCATAATTTATAAAAAAAATGCCTCAAATATGTCTTGAAATGATCTAAAATCCACATCCCTTCTTCTTTTGGTAAGCATGGAGTCTCCCATTTTATCCAATGGTGCTTCCTTATATTCAAATTATCTTCCCATAAGAAGTTGGCAAGGATTTTTTTAGATTGTTCAACACTTTTTTTGGTGGATTAGTAGCAACTAACACTAGTACAAAAATAGCCTGTTACACCGGTTAAATCTGGATATTTACACCGGTTATTTTAAAAATGAACAGGTGTATATATAGGCGGGGTAAAAGGTATAAATTTATTACACCAGTTTATAAAACCGGTGTAAAAAGTCTTTCTTACACCGGTTTTCCTATAACCGGTGTAAAAAGTCTTTAAAAAAAAAACCTCTTTAAAAATCTCTTCATCCAAACGATTTCACACAAAAGAAATCAACTTTTAAAATAAAAATTCAAACTTGTTCACTGATCCCTTCATTATCTCCCAATCAAACATCACTTATAATAAAAAATATACAAACTTTATAATTTCTAATTCATAAACAGATACAATAACACATTAGGAAGAAGAACAGAGAATCAGCTAACATGAAAGATAACCGAGCTTTGAAAAATCCAATCCAGAAAACAAATTAAATATCTGCACAAAGCTAAAACAAGTGAATTCACAAAAAAGTAGTATTCACAGACACAGTCAAGCCCTAGAAAAAAAATCTGCATAATCCATTTAAGTATTCATCAGTCCATCAAACATTTTTATATAAATTAAATCTTAATAATTATAAATTTATACTATAAAAGGAGCATTTTAAAACTAAAGTAAAATTCGTGAGATGCGAACGTCGAGAAACAGAGAAAGAAAGAAACCGTACCAAATGGAGATGGAGACGGGGTGAACTGGAGACGGCGGCGATGGAGATGGTAATGACGGAGACTACGCCGGTGGAGGTGGCGGCAATGAACCCGGAGGCGGAGATGGTTTAACAATATGCGGGAGAGAAAGAGTTTTTGGTAGGAGACTTAAGAGTACTAGCAGGGCTTTTTGTTTAAAAAACAATTGAAACTTACACCGGTTAAAATAATAACCGGTGTAAAAAAATCTAAAAAAAAAACTTTCTACACCGGTTAAAGAATAACCAGTGTAAAAAAATCTTTCTACACCGGTTATTCTTTAACCGGTGTAAAAAAAACTTTCTACACCGGTTATTCTTTAACCGGTGTAAAAAAAAAACTTTCTACACCAGTTAAAAGAATAACCGGTGTAAAAAGATTTTTTTAAGATTTTTTTACACCGGTTATTCTTTAACCGGTGTAAAAAATACTTTCTACACCGGTTAAAAGAATAACCGATGTAAAAAGTCTTGTTTAATATTACGATAATGCCACCGCGTTTTTATAAATAACACCGGATTCTGTTTAACTGTTCTAAAAAGGGAGGTTTAAAATCCCCGTTTTGTAGTTTTTGAAGGCAAATGCCACTGGTACGGGCCCTTCGAATTTTTTCCCAAAAGAATAAGGGAATTGAACCAGCGACCATGCAATCGAGGAATGATTTCCGTGTATAACCATCTCCTCTGGGCTGCAAATAGAAATCTAAATCTAAAAACGCTTCGAAAATCTCTGGGGATCCGTCCAGGCATGTTACTGAACAATCCACGACTTTGCATGTTCCAGGTTGGCTCTTGCAATGATCCATCAACAAACCTCTGGAGTCGTTCTTTATATTCTTCCCCGTCGCTCCCACGAAGCTAAACAGGCTGCTCCGGCTCCGTGACGGACGTTCCTCTGACATTCAATGATATCGTATTTCGATCGAGGGTGGAACGCCGATGGCAACGGAATGCTGAATTCTAACTCGTCCCATGGATTTCTTTCCACCGTGAGTTTCAAAACGTTTTTCATCAACGGCATGTTGAGAAAAGACGAACCTCATTCGGAGTCCTTATTTTCAAAAGCCCACGTTAATCTTCCCAGCATTAGGAAATGATCAGCCCCGTTATATTTCTTCCATTAGGGCTTATTTTTCACCCAATCCAGCATCATCTCGCAGGGTCGATCGCGGTCTTTTCGCAGTGTAATTATACCATAAATACTTCTCAATTGCCAGTCCCGCATAGAACGGCATATAAAATGCAGTGGCCTCTTCGGAATTCAGAGTTCGGCACCTGTAATTCACCATCCTGACGTGATAAATCACCTCAGCAGAATACAAGTCGGTCCAATGCCAAGCCGGTGAAATATTCCCGGGTACAACTCCGTCGAGATTGTTTGCTTTCGGGCCAACGTTCCATTAGAAAGCATAGGGTACATGGATTCCAAGGGTAAGTCATGGCAGTTTTCCAGTAGCCTTTTGTTGAATGACGGAGGAAGATCGTACACAAAAACTTGCCATTTTCGCATCCTTTGTCCCTAAAACCCGGATTCCTTTTTGCAAGCAAAGAGGCGGGGAACGAGCAGAATCGCGAATCAAGAAAACAGTAATAAAGCATTGGATTACAACTGCTTGGAGCAGCCAGCCGAGAAGGCGTAAGGCAGATTGAGATTTGAATGAAGTGAAGGGGTTTTTGGGCACGATGATTAAGAAAGTGTTTGTTTTTTCCTCAGGAATAGGAGACTAACAGAATTAGGCAGCATCAGTTTTTGTTTCTTTGTGACTCAATCTCAATTTGATGATAATGATTATATTTAAATTTTCAATGCAAATTAATCGGCTGAATCAGTCAACCATTTGGATCTAAATTAATTCAGGCTAGAAGCTAGAAAATATCTTTTTATTTAGACATTTCCCATCGAGTCGAGAACAAAAATTAAACACACTTTTATTCAAAAACTGGCTTACATACTTTGTTAAGAAAACGCAACTTTCACTGATATATGTAAGCAGATAATATATTGGTTTCCAATTATGGTTTTAGGTGTATACAATGTCGTATTGGCCAATATATGTAATATTAAAACCACCGACATATAATTTTCGATCTTGCTCAGCAACAACGTTAATACGTCCCTTGAATTCTTTACTGACATCAACAATGGCTAGAACTTCTCCTGAAGGACTAACTTTCACAACTTGAGGGGTAATCGTTGAGTCGTTGTTCACAATGCTAACCCCAATCCAGAAATCTCCCTCTTGGGTCCTCTTGATCTTGTTTGGATTTCCTTGCAATCTCAGAAAAATTTCAGAAGTGCCAGCTTTTGGTCCCTTCAACCAATACCTTTTGATTCTGTTAACATTAGCCTCTGCGACTAGTACGAATGAGGTAACAATATTGGTTGCCACTCCAACCGATCTTCCAAGTTGTGTTAATAGTGTGGTTACCCGTTTGGTTCTTGATTCATATTTTAGCAATCTTCCTGTTGAGTCTCCAGTTAGCCTGGATGTTTGTTGTTGTCTGGAACAAAGGAAAGTTGTAAAAATGACTGAGTATCTTGGGCATAATTTGAAATAAGTTGGAAAACAAAGGCTTGTTTAAGTGCCACTTGCCAGACAATTTTATCTTTGGGAAAAATATAATTTTGGTTGACAACGTTTTAAACTGTGACAGTTTTGTTACATAATAATTTAAAACAACATAATCAAAATTTTAAAATTTCAATTTGTAACAAATATAAAATAATAGGTAAATTACTAAAACCATTTGAAGATTTGGAGATTCATTAAACTATTGTTAATATTTTTTAAAAGAGTAATGATAGGGAGAGTGAAAAATTAGAGTGAAAACGCAAAGTGACTGACGTGACAGTTATGAAAATATAAACTAATACCCTAACCAAATGATGATTGAACCCAAAGGGATAATGGATAAGTTTGTCTTTTTATAACTGCCACGTTAGTCACTTTACGTTTTCACTCTAATTTTTCACTCCCCCAATCATTACTCTTTTTAAAAAGGTCCATTATGGTCGATATGTTACTATTTTGGTTTAAATTCGTTTTTCGTCAATTTTTTCACATGAAATCTATTTAAACAACTATTCAATACAACATGACAAATAGAAAGGTATGAAAAATGATAGAATTTGAGTTGGATATTTTAGCAAGAAAAATGAACAAATGACCACAGAAAATTAAAAGCCCAACATGAGGGAGGAATATCAAACTTTTTAAACAATAGAGACAAAAGGGAAATAAATAACCAAGTTATAATTAATACACCATTATAGGGTTTTATTTTTTATTTTATATAAAAAAAAAGACTTGTTATAAGAGAATATGATAAAAAGTTAACCACTAATAAACATGTATTAAACATAAGTCTTTTATAAGTGTCGTTCTAACCAACTTTTTTTATTCTTAAATAAATATCATTTTATACATTTCAATGCAAAATATGTCAAAAGTTTTAATTTTATTCTTCATTCCATTTATTTAACATAACACGACATTAATTGTATTTGTTCATTTTTTTAATAAAGATTTAAGGGTAAATAAGACAATTTATTTGTTTTCTTAATTAGTGCGTTGTTGATCAAAACCAAAATTAATAGAGATCACAGGGACAACAATAGTATCAAAACCAATTAAAAGACAGTACTCTTGTGAAAAAAGAAACAAGTTAATAAATAAGATTATGACTTATAGCATTTTTCTTGATAAATAAGATTATTAAGAATACTAAATTAAGCATAATTTGAATAAATTAAGTTGGAAAATTAATAATAGTGAAGATTTATAAACATACTCTGGACCGTATACTGCACTTGCATCTGTAAAATAAAGATTGCCGTCGTTGGCAGCATCCACAGCAAACAGAGTACGGTAGGGTGGTATTCCATCAGTAGGACGAACAATAGTAACAGCAGCACCACCAAGAAATCCAACCATTGTGAGTCCAACGTATGGATCACAAGCGTAAAGATTCTGTGTGACATAGCTAAAACTCAATCCTAGAGTTAACCCGCATGTTGGTTTGAAGTCGGTATTTCCATCACAAACTGTCTTGTTCCTGACAACAAATTGAATGTACGTACTTTAATTTTAGCAATTGATAGAGTGAGCTGGATTTGGCACTGATGAGATTTTTTTTCACATGTAGATTGGCAGTAAAAGAAAAGGTGCAAGAGTAGAAGGCATGCTTATGCTTATGATATTGATTAGTCTGGTGCATCATAAAATTTGTAAAATCTAGACAGACATGCACAAAGCTCAATAGTGTCGTACTAATACATCTTGTGTTTCATTATGTGTTTTAATATTTGTTTCATTGCATATTGTATTTCATTCTGTGTTTCAATACTTGTTTCATTAATTGCGTGGAGCAACGTCACGTGTATATAACGTTTATTCATTAAATTTAACTAATTAATTGATATAGTTTTGATTTAACTTACCTGGTGTGTGTATATAGAATAAAACAGAGGATGAAACAGGGAATATAAAGTGCTCAATAGTGATCTTCCAATTGAAATGTAAGGTTCACAACACAGTCCAAAATTTGATGAACGAAAACGTTACCTCACTGTATTGAAGTATTTTTTTTCTTCCCTCAAAAACAGATTAGAGCATAAACATGTATCAACAACTTGTCCAGAAGAATATATTTATATGTATCTGACTAAAAATTGAATCCATATATATGCTGAGCCTATTGATTTTGTATGGTTGAAAATACTGTACGACCTTGAAATTCAAACACTACCTGTTTGGTAAAGTGTAGCCAAAATCTGTGAAAGAATTAGTAAGTCTTGAGTACTTCAGAATTCGACCATCCATAGTACCAGCGTAAGGGCCCCTTTTGAGTAAGTCGAAAGTGAAAGACCCCGAACCGGCAACATTTGTTGGAAATTGGACCTTTGTAAATGCAGTGAGAGTAATGCCATTTTGAGTTGATGCGATAGCAGCATCAATTGAAAAGATGAATGAAAGAAAAGCAGAAAAGAGCATCAAGATCAAGGAAGCCATTGTGTTCGTGAGTATCAAAAGCAGAGTGTAGAAAGTATTTATAGGGACAAATTGAGCTCATTAAACTCAATAACTAGTAAATTCAACAAATAATACAAGTTTTTGTTGTTTTTTTTTAACTTGTTAAAAATATATCTGTGATTTTTCAACTTGCAAAAGAAGGGGAAGATATTGAGGGGTACTAATTAATTAGGTAGCTATGAAATTTAGTAATCAAGTATTCGTATGATAAAACATTTTTTAACATTATTTTTTAGGCCCTAAAATAGCTAAACTTTATGGAAACTTCTCTATCTAGTTTATTTTTAACAAAGGGTAGATTTGTAGAAAATAGTGATATTTACAAAAGACACAAATTTAGAGAATTTGAAGGCTTTATTAAATAATATCAAATCCGTAATAATGAAAATAAAGATTTGCAAGTATTTATATCGATTGTTGTAGAAAACCCTATATAAAAACAAAAATTAACTCTAGAATAATTAGAAAAACTTAAATGGGTGAAAAATGATTGAAACAAATGAATTTTGTCAAAAAAAACAGCACATATGATGGGATTTTGCCTCATGAGTTTTGTACACTTCATTGAAATTTTCAAAATGGTATATCATAAAAACGATTTTGAATTCGAACAAGAAAGTTACGTTTATTTAAATTTAACTGCTTGATTTAGCTTTTTCTCACATCGACTTCATGTTCCACCCTCATATGCCACTCCTAATTACATTCTATAAGAAATTAACACATGTTTCACCCTCATGTATCACCCCTGTAACATGTACAATACATAAGGGAACCGAATTGCATGACATCATTTTTTACTTTTTAAGTAAGTCCTGGATTTATTCCAGTCAAATTTAAAAACTTGAGGACTCAAATTGGTTGGTGAAAGTGAAACGGGAGATACAATTTTACCTTTTTACTTCTTTGTGGATTGATCTGCATGGCCGAATATGTATTCTCAACCGATCCACACCAGTTTTTTTTACATATATTTCATCTGACCTCCCCAAATTCTATATTTTGCTTCATTGAATTAATTTAGTATTAAAAGTTATCCGAAGAATGGAAGAATGGCGTATAATTTCTTTTTCCAAATTTCATCAATAAATGGTTCTAATGGGCAAAAGTAATACGGTCCCATATATCTAGCCGTCCTACGCCAACGGAAGAAATTTTGCAATTTATTATTAGGTTCTCTTGGAGCTCCAATACCGCAAGTTAACAACGACTGATCATGGCAACCATGGTTTGAATCTCACTTGGAACAATCTCCATCCATTTATGGATAAATAGGTGGAGAAAGAGTATTTGTGAGATGTTCCAAATTCCCCCGGGGCACATACGCAATGGAGATCAATGATGGTGGTTGTGCGCAGGAGTAAGGCCGTGTGGGGTCGGAATTCGTCGGAGGAGCATCGTCAACACCTTGGACCGGGAGGTGTGTGACTTTGTGACCAATGATTGGATACTGACCCTGGTACCCAACTTGTGCTACTACTGTAAGTTTGTACCCATTGCGTGCATATCCCGTGCTTTACATCCTCAGTTGGCTAGGGGACGGTTGGCTTGAGGCGCAGGATTAGTCTGACTCAACAACAATAAAGTGACGGGAAGACATAGAGTTGTACAGTTAGTAACCTGATACATCAAAAAAAAAACAACGACTGATCATGCCAATTTCTTCGTCAATGGATTTGCAAAATTAATTGTCAAGTTGACTGATGGGGGTTGATAGCGGTATGTGCCACCCTATATATCTGCATATACAAGACGACAGAGACAAATCTTGTTTGTCAACTTAACTTTACCTAATTAATTCTATTCTATTTTGCCTAAAACTGAAATCCATATCAGTTTATCTCTTTCCTATTTTTGAGGTTGGGGTTGGAGTTCCGTTAGGATTTAATTTTGGGGTGCCAATCAATTTGCATTTGTTAAATGCATAAAAAGATAAGGCGACTATACGTTTATATGCCAACGGATCTTTGTTTTATATATTTGTTGTTTAAATTTCTATTCCAATTTATAAATACTGGTAATCTATATTTAATATCTACTCCATAAAGTTTTAGTAAAATATACGTTATCTGTATTTATAAACTGAAATGGTAATGAAACACAAGATTTGTAGTGCTTTTATGTTCATTGAATTTTCATAAACCTCAGAAAGATGTGTCAAAATGTACAAAGTTGTGGTGGTTGAACGTGTATAGAATGCAGCATTAGAAATGTTGCCTGAATTGATCAAGATTCCTTATTGATTGCTTACTGTCAGTATACTATATAAGAAATGAAGTGTTTAAATTCCATAAAACGAATGTATATTTTTTAAAATGTTTGTATAAATTATGTAGAGGTTATGGCTTCAAATTATTAGTTTTGTATTTGTAACAATTTGTTCATTTATGACCTCTCTAAATATGTAGAGGTTATTGCTTCAAGTAATGTCACACCCCGAACCCGCAAGCACAGTGAACCCGTGGGCCCACACGCGCCCGCGTGGCCGTGACACGACTGGAGCCTGACGCACCCAAGCCCAACTTCTTTTGGCTCGTCCTCGCTATGCCAAAATGGATATCCTGAAGTTGAACTTGGAAGCTAGGCTCACATACATATACATTACATTAACCATGCTCCTATCCGATGTGGGATAGGAGTATCACATTCTCCCCGTCTTAAAGCCTTAGCGTCCTCGCTAGGCCCAAGTAGGATCTTAACCAGACCTACCTCGGTGGTGAAGGATTCTAGAGGTGGCTCCCGCCCTTAGGTCGACGTAGCACTTAGTTCCAACACTCCGAGGGTGAGGTCTGGCCCATGCTCTGATACCACTCTGTCACGCCCCGAACCAGCAAGCACAGTGAACCCGTGGGCCCACACGCGCCAGCGTGGCCGTGACACGACTGCAGCCTGACGCGCCCAAGCCCAACTTCGTTTGGCTCGTCCTCGCTATGCCAAAATGGATATCCGGAAGTTGAACTTGGAAGCTAGGCTTACACATTTATATAAGGCACAAGCCTTACTCCTATCCGATGTGGGATAGGAGTATCACATTCACTCCTCCTTGAGGCCTTGGCGTCCTTGCAAGGCCTACACAGGATCCTTTAACCAGACCCACCTCGGTGGTGAAGGATTCTAGAGGTGGCTTCCGCCCTTAGGTCGACGTAGCACTTAGTTCCAACACTCCGTGGGTGAGGTCTGGCCCATGCTCTGATACCACTCTGTCACGCCCAGAACCCGCAAGCACAGTGAACCCGTGGGCCCACACGCGCCCGAGTGGCCGTGACACGACTGGAGCCTAACGCACCCAAGCCCAACTTCGTTTGGCTCGTCCTCGCTATGCCAAAATGGATATCCTGAAGTTGAACTTGGAAGCTAGGCTCACATACATATACATTACATTAACCATGCTCCTATTCGATGTGGGATAGGAGTATCACAAGTAATTTGTTGTAGTGTAGCAAATGGGTTAACCAAGATTCTACCCAAAATTATCTTGGAAAATGAACAGATTATAAAAAATTATCTCATTGTTCAATTTTTTTTTAAAAAATAATAATAAATAATAAAATAATATGTACAAATTTGATATAGTTGAAATATACCTTATTTTATTACAGAAATAGAAAACCTTGACCTAAATACCGAATTCTAAATTGACTATTTACATATTTGAATAATAAATTCTCATACAACATACACTAAAATGAAAACAAAATTATCATTTATAAGAGTAATTTGAGTATAAGTTTATAAAATATTAATTGATTTAAATTTTAATCATCTAAAACTTCAACGTCGATATCAGGATGGACCGAATCCGTGAAATAGGAAACTTTTGTTGAAGGTCTAGTTGGACTAGCAGTGCTCGCTTTGCACATGCAGTTTCGTGATCTAAATCAACGTCATTCATTTTGTTCATTTCTTGTGCCATAAAAAATGCATTGTGCCAATCGTACTAATGTTTAGATTTCTAAGATTTGGGTAATAAACAAGACCGGTGCTCGTCTAAAATACCCCCTCCCGCACTAAAAGATTGCTCCACCGTTACGGTTGATGTTGGAGTTGCGAGAATTTGTCTTGTGATAATAAAATGATTGGATAATCCTCCTCGTTCTCCTTCCACCATTCTAACATAGGCCACTCGTAAAATCTCTATCTTCATCACAAACTTTAAAAGTAGTTGTTAGATACATTTTAAGTTCTGTCTCAATACTGAATCTTGATTTTTGTGTGAAGAATATATAGTTTTACCAAGTTTACGTGGTGCTATGGAAAATATTCGTGTAGTAGTACTAGTACTTTGATGTGTTTCACAACTAATAGAACCACCAATATTAAATCCGATATTAAGAGGAACTAGACTACTATAAATAGAATAAAATTCATTAAATAATTCATAAACAAGAAATTCGACATCTCCTATAATCTCTTTAGTACATTCACCCTCATAATTTGTATCGTGAGAAAAAAAATGAACCTACACAATTATTGTATGCAATAATATATTCCTCTAAAATATTAAAATTTTGACGTGGATAAAAAATAGAAGAAATTGAAAATGTAGGTGAAATTCTTCAATAATAATTAAGCAATTTTGTTATCATATCATGTATAGTGAGGGATAAAATAGTGTCATCTTTATATTGTTGTAAAATACCAACAATATCACATGCAATATGAATATAAATGAGAAGTATGATGATAAACACTAGATAAAATTTCAATAACGTCTTTAAATATTTGTAAAATTTTTAATAATTGACAACAAACTTCCCACATATTAGAATGTAAAGCAATATTTTGTAGGAGTATTGTGTACATGATGCAGTTTAGTCGGTTTTGCATAATATTTTTAACTGCACCATGACTTGTGATTTGTGAAAAATATAAACCATGACCAACCATTAAAATATAAAAACCATAGTTTGCATTGTGTGTTTTTCCAGTACAATGTGGTGCAGTTTATGCAGTTTAAATTTAAGTATACTATAATCAATTAACAAATAGAAGAATGCTAATATCATCATAGAATGTTAATATGAAAGTATAAATAAGAAAAATTGTGGTAATAGAAAAAATGATGTTACCTGAAATTTTGAAATTTATAGTATATGTATATTCTTTTTCTATAATACAAAAAGCAAAAAATAATAATGTAAGGTAATCATAAGCAATTAAGGCCAATTATCAATACTTTCTATGTTGAATGATTTTATATAGAATGATTTTATTATTATAATATATATACGGTGCGGTTTTATTGCGATCTTACTTTTACTAAATCAAACCGCACCACGCCATGCAGTTTCAAAATATTGAAACTAAAACCAACTGTTGAAAACAATAAAATCACGGTTTGTGCACCTTATAGTGTGGTGCGGTGTAATTTGGTTGGTGTAGGCTAGTTTTGAATTTTGTTGAACTCGCCTAATATTTTGTACTTGATTTTGCATTAAAAAAAAGAATATAAACAAATTACTATATTGTGCAGATGAATTGAATATTTTATAAGTTGAATTCTATCTATTAGAAACATCTTTATTTAATCTTTTAGGTTTTGTCCATTACGGATAAATTTAAAACATGACATACACATTTAACATGAAATTTTTTTTTACCTATAATTGGTACAAAAATATTTTTTTAATTCTACAATAGATACATTATTAGCTGATACATTATCAAAACCAATTGAAAAATTTTTATCATTCAAATTATATTCTTGTAAAATAACACTAATTAATCTAGATATATTTATTGTCGTATGAGAATTATTAAAAATTTCAAATGCAATTACTTTTTTTGTAGAAACCAATTTGAATCTACCCAATGACAAGTTATACCCATATAAATATTCATTTGTCAATGATCACTCCAAATATCTGAACATATTGAAACACGAGAATCTAATTTTAAAAATATTCCGATAAGTTATTTTTTTTCATTTTTATAATTTTATTAATATCACGTGTTAAAATTGTTCTAGGAACACGTTTAACTTGTGGATTTGCATTTTCTTGTACTAATCTTACAAAATTTTATTTTTCACCAAATAAAAATGGTAAGTTTTTTGTACAAACAAATCTAGCTATACCATCTTTCCATTTTAAATCATTAAATTTAAATTACTAGAAGAAGAAAGACCTTGTTGAGTGAAATCGGTTAATTGCGCTTGTGACTTTTGAATGTAGATTTCTTGAGAATGCATTTTCTCCAAATGCTTGGTTAGTGTACCATATCCACTCTCAATTTTGAAAGCGTATGATTTCTCGCAAAAATTGCATTTTGCTCAAATAAGAACTCTATCAGCATAAAAATTTTTTGTGAAATATTTCACAAACATGTTGAATTTTGGATTCATTGCTGGACGACAACTTGACGGTGATGGATTTGCAATTTCATTACCAATATTAATTGATTGGGATGACGAACCAAAACTATCCATAATATAAAATAATTCAAAACGATTAAAAAAGAATGAGAAATTGAATTATTGAAAGAATAATATATAAAAAATAATAATTTAACTAATAATGATAATAGAAACAATAATTAGAATTGAATTTTATAGAATTTTTATGCTTGAAAATTGAAAAGAAGAGAATTAGAATATTAAAAAAGAGGAGTAGAAATTGTATGAAAAAATTAAAAAATTAAGGAGGGTTTTATAGAATTAATTAGGAAAAGAAAAAAAAAAGAAAAAAAAAGAAAAGGAAGTGAAGAAACGGTCAAATAAATCGTTGCCAACATGGCAACAGTCAGCATATTAATGACCGTTGCTATTTTTTTTTCCATACACGCCTTTAATGACTAGATACATCACGCGTGGCACAAGCAGGATTTTTTTTTTTATTTAAACGGTTTGGAGTCGAAATTGGTTCCGGTTATGATTTTAAAAACCGAAATTGACGGTTTAGTCACAATTACAATTATGTGGGTCCTTAGTTCTAGTTTCGAAATCTCCGGTATGACCAGGTCTACCTTAGACCGTATAGTGCACTTGCGTCTGTAAAATAAACATTCCCATCGCTGGCAGCATCCACAGCAAAAAGAGAACGGTTGGTTGGTACTGCGTCTGTATCACGAACAAGAGTAACAGCAGCCCCTCCAAGAAATCCAGCAACTGCGAGTCCAACATATGGATCACAAGCGTAAAGATTCCCTGTTAAATAGTTAAAACTCAATCATACAGTGAACACGCATGTTGGAGAGCTATCCAAGTCAGTTGTTCCATCACAAAATATATGCCTTGGTCCTGACAACAAATTTAGTGTATGTATACTTTTTAGCAATTTATTTGATTGAATCGAACGTGCACTGATGGGATTTTTCACATGAGTAGCCTTGCAGTCATGGATTTTATAATATTAACCTTAGCAAATTTTATTTTTTTTAGAAAAATGTTATAACAATCCTTTTTTCCAATAATTAGAAATTTGTCACGCGATCATGTCTGTTTTGTAGTGTGTTATTAAATAATAAATAAAAAGGTTCTATTACATGAATTTATTTTTTTTGGAATTTTATCTTCTTTGTATTGTACTTTTTATTTGCTTTCTTTTTCTTTCTTAACTGGATAAACGCTCTCTTCAAATTATGAAATATTATTGTCATCTTTATCTATAATTTAAATTTTATTCTTCTTAAAACTTATTTTCTTTGCTACTTTTTTCTTCTTGATTTTGTTGACTTGTCTTTATTGATCTTGATGATGTCGATTATCACCTAGTGCTGTGAGGTCTCCCCCAAGTCACGTGCTCCTTGTAATATCTCCTGTAACCTAGCAGACCTGCAACACAGACGTCAGAAAATACCTCGGGCTGTACCGGGGAGTATGCTCCGATGCTTAAGTCAGTTTGGGACCCTGAGCAATAAGCTTAATACGTAATGTAAGTCATAGAGAAAGTAACCACTTACCAAGTGATAATAAGGTTACTTTTATAGAGTCGTACCTAGTAGAGTTCCAGTAGGATTGGGACTCTCAGATCATCAGTAGATTCATCCCGAAGAATTCGGGTTCGGATAGGATTTGTACAATAATAGTCCTAGTACAATTCAACCCTTATCAATAGGCCCTCAGATCGGTTAAGATTACTCAGATCTAATTTGATCTGATTAATGTCATCTATGTCCTCCACACACATTACACATTGTATGACCTACACACCCGTTCTTTGCCATACAAGCCCCAAGTACATTGAAGATAACAGAGTACCTTTCTGCGTATGATCAAATGACGAACTCCGTAGATATGCAAATTCGACACGTGTATTTAATCTGAAATCGGACCAGTTGTGTAATAAGTGAAGTTTTTGATATGTGACGTGTGTATTTAATCCGAACTCGGAGCTAAAGCTTGTAAGACCTTACAAAGACTCCATGTCACCTCCGAAAGCCCCAATAAGCCGTCCAATGTACACACATCAATTTCGTGGAATATGCCCTCAAGATACCTTAGCCCCAGTGCGGTTGAGTTTTGTGCACGCAATAGAAGCTACAAAATTCATGCCAAACTCCGGATCTTGTACCAAAGCCACTGAACCGTCGCCAGCTATACATTTGCGAATCTCGAGAGAATATCGACGGTGGAGATCATCCAGCCCATTAGCCCATAAGGTTTCTATAAGTAGCCTCATACTTCATTGCGCAGATTTCACCTTCTGCACTTTATTATTGCGAAGCCATCAGACTCCCTAGCTCGGATTCCAGATATCACCGACCTGCAACTGAAACCCGAACTCAGTTTATCTTCTCAATCAAGTAAGTATGTTTGCATCTGATCATTCAAATTCCTCGTCAGCTATTAACTCCGTGTCTAGGTCGGGAGAATTAGGTAGTCCTAGTTCTCCGAACTTGGTATTTAGTACTTTAGGGGAACCTAAGACTGTAGAAAACCGAACTGCGGATCAAAGTACCGCACGACCAAGCCACGAAACCGAGCTCCCTACTAATGCACCCAAACCTGCAGTTGATACTGCTATTGGAAATATTGAAGTAGGGGGTAATTCGGAGGCTCCCCAAGAGCATATATCTAAGTTAGACATAGTAGATTAGATTCTTTCATATAATGAAGTAGAAAACTTAGCCAAACAAAGTTTCATTCCTGCCGATATCGGAGCCCGAACTCCGTTGCCCAGTGAGGTTGCTAGCCGACCTCTGGAGGGTTTTATTAGCATATTTGTCGAACACTTTGTAGAAGTTCTAAGATTTCCTCTTTCTGATTTTCTAAAATCCATTCTGAGTGAGTTTTCAATTTCCCTCGCTCAATTTACTCCCAACACCATCCGAACTCTGAGGGGGTTTGAGATGATCTGCCAACACCTAAAAATTCCATGTACTACTTCCCTATTCAGATACATATATAACCTAAAATCCTCAGGTCGGGATCTAGGGTGGTTTTATTTTACCCGTCGTAGAGGTAGAGTAGAAATGTTTGAGGGGAGCCCAAGCTCCATCCACGATAGGAAAGACAAGTTCCTTTTCTTCGGAGCTCGGGCGTTGGGGAGGAATCCTTTTGGGGTTCTGACAAATCAATTCCAGATCGGTCACCCAAGAGTACAGCCGCTATTATGGAATCCTTGAATAAATTAGAAACCTTTGTGAATAAAAATGGCAAACTATGCCTCACCAATATCCCAGAACGGGTGTTGGTGTCTTTAAAAATGAGCCCCGTCGAGCTGGGACCTGACTATGAGGACGAGGTGGACGAGCTCGGTTGTAAGGGTACATGTCTCTTGTAAGAATATTCATGCGTTCTATAATATCTATATATCAAGTTGATAATGATTTCTTCATCTCTTCTGCAGTTATGCAGCTTAAGGATATGCTTGGAGGTATGAAGACCTCCAAGAAAAATCAAGCTCCGAAGACCAAACTAGCTGAAGCTGTTTTGGGTCTGGAGTCTCCTGCAGCTCCATCAACCTATGTACCCGAGAGAGTTGCCACTACCGAGGTCGGGCAACAAGCGCAACCGAGCTTGGGCACTACCTTTGGGAGGGTTGACAAGCCAATTAGCTCGAAGGTTACTACAGACACTGCTGGTGATCAACTCACCACCACCTCGGCATCGGGATCCCATAACAAGAAAAAAAGAGCTGAGGATGCCTTGGATGAAGTCAATAAGAAAATGAAGACAATCTTCGAACTCCCGGGTCCCTCGCTGTTCAGGGAATTGGTCGTGCCAAGGCTTACATTTGGCGATGACATCATCGACGTTCCCGAATACCAGTTGCTCCCGAACTGGGGGTTAACTGGTAATGATTGGCTATCAGTAGATACGTCGCTCGAGTTTGTTAAGGAGGCTGTCCCACCTCAGGATAAAGATGCTCTTCACAGTTTTGAGAAGTGCAAACTAAGGCGACGAACTGCTTTAGGAGTTTCTCTAGTAAATAAAACCACTTCCTATCTTGGATTTTGATGTTTATACCTTAATTTCATATAAAAATATTAAACCGGTGGGCTATTTTGCAGACTTTAGCTCTGGTCGGGGAGATGGTAGCTCGATCAGAAAATGATGAAGTTGTTATCAACCAACTTCATGCCGACCTAAAGTCTTCAGAGGCCAAGCGAGATGAGTTGGAGTCATTCAATCAAGAGCTCGGGTATAGAGAGCAAAATATGAAGACCGAGCTTGGGAACAGTTAGGACTCTTTGAAAAGAGCTGAGAAGAAGATTGCGAAGCTGAAAGCTCAAAACCTCCAAATGAGACAGCAACTTGCTGCAGAGCAAGCCAAGAAAGCATTCAAAGGTGAAGGTGCGTCCCAGCTCGTTCACCGAATGTTCTGCTCGACCGATTTCAGAAATTTCTTGGGGAAATTATGACTCTAGCTAAGGACTATGGGTACCACCTCGCCTTAGCGCACTTGGACTCGAAATATCCCAACCTCGGCATAAAGAAAGAACCCGGCTATGATGAGGGATGCAAGGTAGATGTGGACGACAAGCTCGACGAGCTGAAGGATGGGAAAATTGTGATTCCCATCGAATCGTTTGTTCCCTCTTCTCTAGAGATCGACTGGATTTCTGAAGAAGAAGAAGATGTCGATCCTGCCAGTAAGCCTTCCCGAGCTGAGGATTCTACCCGAGCTCAAGATTCTTCCCGAGCTGAAGAATGAAGACTCTGCCATGCTTTGATTGTTCAACAATTGTAATAGTTTTAGGACTTTTACAATGTAGCGTAGCTTGGAACACTTTGAATATTTCCGAGATTTGTAATTGACAATTTTACATTAAATATATGAATATATTTCAAGTATTTTTCAGATCAAAATTTCTTATCGACTTTTCCAATTTGAATATTTGTCATTTTGATCTTCAATATTTTGTTCGTCCCTAACTAATTGTGCCGAACTCCACAGTTCGATTTTGTATATGTACTAATTTTTAGAACTTAGGTTCTTTTACTAGTTTTTCCAAGATCAGAGTCTTGCGTTCTTACTTACGAAGCTTAGTATTTTCATTTTTCATTTTGAATATTGAAAACACGATCTCCATAGTTCGGTTTAAACTATTATCAACTAACATTCTCGAACTCCGTATTGTTTGCTTTATTGCCATGTTTTTAAAACTTGAGTTCTTTAAATTGGCTTTCTTGATTTCTTATACTTTAATATATTTAAATCCATCTTAGTTCGGAACTTTGGAGGTGGGGAGCAGTTTACTAATTGATTATGAATCATTCCGAGCTCCGGTTCCTTCTAAAATTTTCGGAACTTTTTATCATCCCTTTGTAATTCGGACGAAGTTTTTGACCATATTACAGTATTGCATTCGGTCTTTGGATTGCACCATTTTTCAAGAACTTGAGTTCTTTTGGCTGGTTTTTCCGAGGTTGCGAACCTCAGTTACATAATTAATCTTGTAAATGAGCTACTGCTCATTTTTTTCCGATTTATCTTCCCGAGACCATATGGGATTGTGATTCAGAGATAAATGTGTTTATCTCTATTTTATGATTCACAAAAACATTTTGAGATTTGAGTAGCATGCTTTTTGTTTTCTTTCTGGAATTAAAGTATTTGGTAGTTCTGCACAAATAAGAAGAAACCAAATTCGATGAGATAAAAAGAGATATCAATAAGTAGTCTTTTCGACATCTTGGAAAATAATGTGACAATATAAAAATCTGAGCTGCACATCTTGTTTACTATTTAGTCGGTCTAAACCGAACTGTGCATCTCTTTATTGCTATCATAGCATTTAAAAACAACTATATGTAAAACTTCATCAAGTGAGCTATGTTCCACATTCGCAGAATCATCTTCCCATCTAGAGTTGATCGCTTGTAGTTCCCAGCTCGTACAGCTTTGACAACTTGATATGGCCCTTCCCAATTTGGGTCTAACTTCCGAGTTTCCCCTGCCTTGCTTATATCGTTTTTCCTTATTACCAGATCCCAAGGTCGGAAATAAGTGTTTTTAACCTGTTTGTTGTAGTATCGCGTCATATCTGACTTGAACTTGGCCTCTTGGATAGACGCAACTTCTCTTTTCTCTTCCATCAAATCAAGTTTGAGGAGTAGAGCTTCATTGTTCTTGTCTTGCTCATGATTAAGCACTCGGGTACTCGGGAGGCCTATCTCAGCTGGGATAACTGCTTCAGATCCGTACACCAAGCTGAATGGAGTTTCTCGTGTGGCTGTTCTCGGTGTAGTTCAGTAAGCCCACAACACATTTGGAAGGTGTACTACCCATTCTCCTTTGGCATTTTCTAACCGAGTTTTATTCCTTGAATAATAATTCTGTTCATCAACCTCAGTTTGACCATTGGCTTGAGGATGAGCTACGGATATGAAGTGCTGATGGATCCTGAGTTCTTCGCACCAGTTCTTGAACGGATCACTTACGAACTGTGTTCCATTATCAGACACTATGATCTTTGGTATCCCGTACTGACAACAACATTTTTCCAGAAGAACTTCAGTATATTCTTTCCGGTTATTGTTGCTAACGGCTCCGCTTCGATCCACTTTGTGAAGTAATCGACCGCCACTACCAAGTATTTGACTCATCCCAGAGCTTCTGGAAAGGGACCTGCGATGTCTATCCCCCATTGCATAAACGACCAAGGACTCTGCATAGTTACCATTTCGACCTGAGGTATGTAATGAATCCTCGTGTGCTGCAGACACTTAACACATTTCTGTACCAAGTTATGTGCATCACAATGAACCGTGAGCCAATAATATCCTATTCGAATAGCTTTTTTAGCTATCGTCTGAGCTTCTTCATGACTGTCGCATAACCCTTCATGGATTTCTCTTAGCACATACTCTGTTTGGTTGGGACCCACACACCTCAGTCACGGCATTAGGTATCCTTTTTTGTACAGAGCTCCGTCCTGTACTTTATACCTAATAGCTTGGATTCTCAACTTTTGAGCTGCCGCTTTATTGGTTGGGTGAGCTAAGGTACTTCATGATTCGGGTCATCTAATTTTCTTCCTCTTCAATGAACTGAACTGTTAGTACATCAATGCTTCGAGCTCCCAACACTTCAACTAACACACGTTTAGTCAAGTGTGCATAGGCCGACAATGCTAACTTGCTGAGAGCATCATCTCATTTATTCTGAGCTTGCGAAATTCTATCAATTGTGAAGAGATCAAATCCCTTAGCCATTTTTTCTGCCTTCTCACGATATCTTTGCATCATTAGGTCTCGAGCTTCGTATCCCCCAATTACCTGGTTGACAATGAGTTGAGAATCGCTGTAAACCTGTAACTCACGAACTCTCATTTCCTTTGCCAACTTCATTCCTGTTATGAGAGCTTCATACTCGGCTTTATTGTTAGTGGCTTAGAAATTAAAGCGAAGAGTATAAATGAACTCCTGACCTTGGGGATTTATCAGAATAAGACTTGCCCCAGATCCTTCTTCGCTAAAGGCTCCATCCGCAAATAACCCGATGGGCATTTTTCATCATATGTTGATAAGTTGCTCCCGCATTTTTTAACCCGATGGGCATTTTTTCATAACAATAAATACCCTTTTCAGTTATGAAGTGATTTTTTCAGCATCGACTTCGTCCATGAAGATCTGATGATATCCCTTATCTGCATCAAGAAAATAGAGCATCTCATATCCCGTAGTGTCATAGACTTTCTGATCAATTAGATGTAAATGATAAAAGTCCTTTGGACATGCCTTATTTAGGTTTGTGTAATTAATACACATCCGTAGTCCTGCATCTGGTTTCTATATCATGACTGGATTAGCAAGCCAGGTCAGATAAAAGACTTCCCAGATAATCTTAACGTTTAGAAGTTTATCCACTTCATCATAGATGGCTTTGTTCCTATCCGGAGCAAATGGTCGTTTCTTTTGCTGAACTGGGGGTATCTCAGAATCTACATTCAACTTGTGTACTGCAATAATTGGCAAAATGCCTTTCACATCCTCAGGTTCGCATGCAAAAACATTCTTGTATTGTTGGAGTAAACTGATGAGAGATTGCTTTACTTCTTGAGGCAGAGCTGCGCCTATTTTTGTTGTCCGATCTGGGAATTTCGCATCAACACTTACTTCTTCCAAATTATCTGTTATCAGTCCATGACTTCCCGAGTTCATCAACTCTAGGTCGTCTTTTGTAGGTGGCAGCCCTCCAGCTATGCAATTGACTTTAGATGCATGAGTCGTTTTGTTTGCATCTCTCAAAGCAATCATATGACATTCCCTTGCCATATTTTGATCACCTTGGATAGTAGCAATTCCCCCAGATGTGGGGAACTTCATCACCAGATGATATGGTGACTAGATAGCCTTGAGTTGAACCATTGTTGGTTTGCCGAGAATAATGTTATACGGGAAAGTAACATCAAGAACTGCAAAATTAGTGTATATTAACCTATCTTTTGGGGCTTTCCCCAATGTCACGGGTAAATTAATTGTACTAATGGGTTGCGTCGCTTCTCCTGAAAATCTGATCAGTGGACCAGGACATTTCTGAATCTGTTCCCGTAGAATTTCCAACTTTTCAAATGCATTACGATAAATAACATTTGAAGAACTGCCACCATTGACATGTACTCTATGTACTTCTTTATTTGCTATAATTGCTGTCATTAATAAAGTGTCACAGTGAGGGAACTTACTCGGTACAGCATCCTCCTCCAAGAAAGTAATGACATTGGAGTATTTGAAGCGCTTATGAACTCGCTCTTGCTTGGGAATTCTTCGTGATGATGATTTTCGTGCCGATCTTGATTCACCAATCGGACCTTCCACAATGGTATGAATTACACCAGTCACATTCTTGTCTTCCTCATTGGTTTTAGCATACCCATCATCCTTAGGCTTTTTATCATTGTCAGGTCAGCCTCTATCTTGAGATCGGCCTCTCCGGCGACCTTTCTGATATGCCTGTTGTACAAAGTCTCGAAAATGACCACTTGCAATGAGTTCATCAATATCTTTCTTGAGGTTTCGGCAATCCTCAGTATCATGTCCCGTTTGGTCATAAAACTTACAAAAAAGATTTTTATTCCGTTTACCTTTAGGAGTAGTCATCTTCGGATAAGACTTTATCAATCCTTTTTTTTCCATAATGGCTAGTATCTCAATTCGGTTACAAGGAGTTGAAGAACCCTTGTAATCATTGGATTTTTGAGATTGGGGCTTATCAAAGGATAACCGATCAAATATTGGAGTTTGCTTACCTCCAGCTCTGGATCTGTTATTGTAATTATCCTTCTTTTTCTCAGATCCTCGACCCATATCTCTCTTGGTCCGATCTGCATCTTTGCCCTTAGCAAACTTGTCAGTTCGGTCCATCAGCTCATGCATGGTTTTAGATGGATTGGTGACGAGTTTTTGATAAATCCTCCCAGCTCTTAACCCGTTAATAAAAGCACCAATCACCTCATCTTCATATCGAGTTTTGACTTGCACACTCTTGTCATAAAACCGAGCAACATACTCCCAAGCTGATTTATTTTTACCTTGTCGACTATTCAAGAGCTCGACAGAGGACTTGTCAAATTTCTTCCTTAAGAAGAATCTATTATAGAAGAGCTGAGAAAGCTGTTCATAAGAAGAAATTGAATTTGGCTTGAGGACTTCAAACCAACCACGCGCTCTTCCAACCAGGGTTGTTTCAAAAGCCTGACACATAGTCACCTCTGGTGCCTGCTCAAATTTCATAAGCGATGTGAAACATACAAGATGATCCCTTGGGTCAGTATCGCCGGAATACATCCCCATACACGGGATTTTAAAGTTTCGTGGTTTAGGAAAATAGCTAATAGCCTCCACGAATGGCGTCACCGTTTGATAAGCTCTCCTAGCTCCTACCATCAAAATATTTTGGACTTCATCACGAATGCGATTATTAATACGATCCTCCGAATCATCACGATGATCATGATTGTGATGTCGTCTATATCACTCTGGGGAAGGATTCAAAAGACGACCTCCGTAACTATTATTTCTCTGATTCCGAACTGGAGATCGGTTCAGAGGTCGTTGGCGATCGGGGTCATTATCTCCCTGAGATTTTGAGTTAGAAAAGAGCTGCACTCGGTCATACATATTCGAAGCGCGTTCCAGTTCCTTACTAGGTCTCTGACTAAGTTCTTTTACAATTGCCTTTATATGTTCAAAATTGTCGATAAGGAATTTAATCATCTCTGGAGAATGAATGTCAATAGGGTGATTATTTTGTCCACCAAAGCATACCGGAGGATCTGGGGCACATCGCGGAAGATTGTTTCCTTCAATAACAAGCTTTGGAGTATCGGGATCACATCTCTGATGATTATTACCTCCTTGTGGATCTTGCTCACCTCGCGGATTTTGTGGATCTGCACCAGTATTCCCAATGTTACCAGTTGTTGCTCCGCGTGGAGGGCAACTGGAAGTAGCTTGAATAGTAGGAATATTCTTGGTGTTCCGCTGTGAACGATTGAGCGTCATCTAAAAAGCTTGTAATCGAATCGCACAGATGGCGTCAAATTGATGATGTCGATTATCACCAAGTGCTGTGAGTTCTCCCCCGGGTCACGTGCTCCTTGTAATATCGCCTATAACCTAGCAGACCTGCAACACAAACGCCAGAAAATACCCCTGGGCTATACTGGGGAGTATGCTCTGATGCTTAAGTCAGTTTGGGACCCTGAGCAATTAGCTTAATACGTAATGTAAGTCGTAGAGAAAGTAATCCCTTATCAAGTGATAATAAGGTTACTTTTATAGAGTCGTACCTGGTAGAATTCCAGTAAAATTGGAACTCTCAGTTCATCAGTGGATTCATCCCTAAGAATTCGGGTTCGGATAGAATTTGTACAATAATAGTCCTAGTACAATTTAACCCTTATCAGATCTCCTCATTTGAATTTTGAACTTCATCAATAAATTAATTATGTGAGTGAAGCTTATTGAATTTGTACCAAAAAAACGTTTTTGTATGAAAAAAGTTACGTGGTTTTAAGTTTTTTTTATACTTACCATTGTTGTAATTCTTTTACTTCTTGACCATTTGAATGTATTTGTATTGTAGATAAAGTGATGCTCGAAAGTTAAAATTGACTTTGACATGAAAATTTTTTAAATACGTTAGAATATAGTAATGAATTGATAAATTTAACCAATTATATTTAAAACCTTGAATTGTTGAACATTTGAAGGCTAATGCAACAATGATCGGATTTTGATCTTTTATTTCCTTTAAAATTTGTCCTTTGTTGTTGGCCAAATCCACCCACAATACAATCTTAAATGCTTCTATTTTGCACTGTTTCAAAATATGTATTTTCAAATTTTATAAAATCTATTTGTAATTACCCAGTTGGCATATGTGAGTCATCTTCATATATTTGGGCGTATGGTTTATAACCATCTTAATTGCACTATTAATTTTGTGTTTATTTGAATGCCTATTTGTCACTTGTGCTTTTGAAATCAAATACAAAAGATTTATTAGATATGATTCATGTGATTATTTTTTACTTTTATAATAATATTAGTATCTTGGTATTTGCCTCATTTATAGGGAGATGAATTTTACCCTTTTCCCTGATTTTTTTCATTGAAGCATTCTTCCACATTTATTTTTCTTAGTAATAAAACTTTTATTCTCTATTATAAATTCTTAAATAGTATAAAATATTAATTACATATAATTTATGTGATTATTTTTAGTTTTTATAACAATATTTGTATCTTAATATTTGCCTCATCTCTAGGAATATGAACTTTATTTTTTTTCCCTGATCTTTTTTCATTGATGTATTCTTTCACATTCTTTTTTCTTAGTACTAAAATTTTTATCTCCACCTGTGTTGCTCTCTTATAATTCAATTTACAAATTGGAATTATTGTTGTTATTATTGTCTACGACTATTATTTCCTGACAAAAGAATAACAAAATGTAGATTATTAAGAAAAAAGTAATTTAAATAATAATTAACATATTTAGTGTTTTGTGCATGGTAAATCAACAAAAAAAATTAATTAATTTGTCTTAAAAATTAATCTTGTTTGGGTTTCCTTATATTTACTATTCTTAAGGTTTGATGAAAGTACCAAATAAATCCTGTGGTTTAAAAAATTATGATCACCCTCCTTAATTGAGCAGACGTTTAACAAATTAATTTCCCCTATCAAAAAATATGTGTGTAATGCCTAATATTTCCTTAAAACTTTGTCTATAATAATTCTATTGTCTTAGTTAACTAAAATATTAAAATATTATATTGTCTTACACATGTTAAATATTAAAATTAAAAGCAAAGAAAATTTTCTTTTTCACACAAACTAAAAAACTCAAAAAGGAAAAATGTTCTTTCTTAATTAATCAAATTAATTATTTTTTATTCTCCAAAAATAATTCTTTTTCTACCAAAATTTAAAATTTGTATAGAAATAGATTTATTGATTAAAGTTTGATTAATTTGATAAACCCATATATAATAAAGAATATGAAGTTGATAATTTATAACAACGAATTAAAAGTGCAAAAAAAGTATTTACTCATATATTTTTGTTATTTTTTTAACAAAAGAAGTTATAGCATTTTGATCTTTCCATCATTTTTGTTAGTTAACTTTAGCAGTAGGGTGGTGAACGTAATTTTTTGAAACAACAAGGATTCGTTTGGTACTTTCACCAAACCTCAAGGGTAGTAAATGTAATAAACCCAAGTTCCTTACCGCGCCAAGTGTTTTACATATAAGTGAATTTATGAATTTCTAATTGTTTGAAATTTAAATTTAATGAAATGATTAGAACAATCGAAGAATTATAACTCTCAGTGTAGGTGGATTAAATCCTATGGTCTGCTTGATAAATTTAGAAGTGTTGTTATGCACTCTTCTAACTTCACAACACTTTTCTAATCTGTGAGGTAGGTTCTCTCCCATCAACACCCTATGACCCATTTGAGTCAACTCATAGATAGATGATAGAGTAGGAGTATGTTAGAATATATCGCTAATGTAAAAAAAATTATGCTTAAACTACGTAAAACCTTATAGATATTATTAAACGTAAATTATTCGAGGTTTGATTATAGTGTTGAATTTAATACTAAATTTTAATCTATCTATCTATATCTATATATTATATTACATATATCTTACTATACTTAAGCGCGAGTTTCAAACTTTTTATGCCCCGCGTACTCAGTATCAGCATTAGGTCGCCAACCGGTCATTGCTTTTACGTCTCTATCGCTTGGTTGGCCCCTTAATTCTTTTGGTACCCTTTTCACCTCCCTCGTGTGTTTGGTGTATGTTTTCTACCTGCTTGTGCCGGATATAGATAGTGTAGGGACTTTCGAGTTGCTTTCAGCCATTTAACTTTTCTTCACTTTTTCCGCCTGCTTTTGTTCTCTTCTTGTTCTTACCTTTGCATTATTTTCTTCCAACATCTGCCGCTTCTTGCTTCTCGTTTTTTGCTGTTTCTTCCTCTCTGGTTTTTGCCGCTTCTCGCTCTTCGGTTCTGCCATTTCTCGCTCTTTGGTTTCTGCCACTTCTTGCTCTTTGTTTGCTGTGGCTTCTTGGTCTTCGCCTACTCTTGGGGTTGTGTTTTGGTTGTTTATAGATATATATATATATGTGTGTGTGTGTGTGTGTTTTTTGGTTCTGTCTTTCTCTCTTTTTTGGGGTCTTCTTCCTCTGTTTTCCCGGGGTTTGGCTTCTGTGTTTGGGGTATTTGTATGGCTGTGGTTGGGGTTTGGCCTTGGCTTTGATTCCTTTTGTGATTTTATTATTTTTGTCCCGGAAGTGGTGGCGGGCTTGTTTTGCCAGGGCTTGCATTCTGTCATTGGAATTTGGCTGCATTGCTTAATTACCGGAGGAGGATTGGGAAAGAAGGCTTCTCAAAATATTATTTTGGGATTTTTTTGAGACAGTAGGGTTGTATATTATTTCTGTTTTTAGGAAAAAATTGCGATTTTGGGAGTTGGTATTCTTCATGCTTGTCTTTATAATTGTGGCTGAGGAAAAAATATTGTTTTCTTTCCCGATATTTGCTATTGCTAATTGCTGTCTTTGCATGCATGTTTAGGACTTCGCTTTGGCCTTCATTGTTTGGGTGATTTTGTTGATTTCTCTTCTGGATTTGGGTGGCCTGTTTTATTTGGCCGCTTGCTGTTAAGAAAATCAGTTATTGGTTGTGCTGGGTCTGCTTTTGCCCGGTTAAGTGTGATGATGTGTTTTTGACTATTTAAGTTTGAAGCTTTCTGGCCTCTTTTTTTTTTGGGAATAGGATTGTATATTTTTCTGGGACACGAAACTGGATTTTATAAAGGCCCCTGTTTTCTGTTTTCTCCAAAAGGTGTAAATTCCGGACACCCAAACCGGGCCACGCTAGCCGTGCCCTGGGCCTGTACGTGACAGGTAAATCGCGGGATGTGCCCTAACTGGCAGCCTGCAAGGATATCCAACGGGACCCGAGCTCCAGGTGCGCCCCGAAGAATATTTCACCCAGGCAACGCACCCACACGGAATCGAACCCGCATGGAAGGCAATTTCTCCACACCTTATCTCCTTGCCACTTACCAGCTAGGCTATGTCCCGGGGGCTTTTGGAATGGGGAAAGGAAAGACTGTTGTTAGGCTTATAGATGTTCAAGTGATTCTTCTCTTTTTTTTTCATAAGAGGGTAAGGGACAATATGGAATAAGCCTTTTTTTAGGCTAAAGTTAGTTTCTCCCCCCTAACTTTGTGAGACATGGTATTATTGCAAACTATTGGATTACATTGTGTTGGAGTTATTCATGTTAGGAACCCTCTTGTTGGAGTGATTTTGATGAGCCTTGTTCCCTCAAAACCTCTTCTGTTCTTACCTTTCATTAAGAATTCCGTAAATTCAACATATTCATAGGTCCCTTTTAAAAACAACAATTGTGAAGATAACTTTTGAATTATTTATGAATTATATTGGTTGTGCTTTGTCTCACTTATGGATTTCATTTTACCAAAGTTTTGTTTGGAAAATAAAAGCTTACATTGTTGCCTTTATTTTGGTAAGGTGTATGTTGCTTTTGGGATCTGTAATTTGTTTTGTGTTTAAATGATAGTATTGAGGTTGAATTAAGTGGGAAAAATTTTTGTGCAATATTTTCCTCCCCCCCCCCCCCAAAAAAATCCAAATGGAATTTAAAATAGAAGTAAATCTTAGATTTGGATTGATTTATTATGGACATGCTATATTTTCAAGTTCTTAATTTTATTAATTTAAATAATTTTATTTATTTACATATTGTATTAATTATAATAGGACTTAATGATTTTGGTTTTAGTGATTGAGTTATGTTACTATGCAACAAGAAATTGGATAAACTTTGCTAAGTATAATTATTATATTATAAATTGGAAACAAACTCGACTGATTTTGTAACAAGAAATTGGATAAACTTTGGTAAGTATAATTATTATAAATTGGAAACAAACACAACTGTTTTTTGGTTTTAGTTGGTTTACCGTTATACATCAAATAAAAGTATTTTAGGGATTAGTTTAATAAAAATTTTAAACAAAAAATATTAATTGAATAAATTTTTTAAATATATTATAATTTCCTAAATATGTAATCGATAAGTTCTATCACTACTCATACTAAATTTAAACATTCTCTACTACAACTTTTAATTAAGTTAATTTTAGAGAAATTATTTTTTTCAAAACCCTATATTAATATATATTAAAATAGCATAATTTTATTAGGAATTAATTAAATATTCATTTAGTACTATCACAACGCATACTTAAATTTAGACACTTTCTATTACAACTTTTAGATTATATAGTTATAGATTGTATAACACATTCCTCTCTAAATTATATATTAATAGATTGTATAAGATATTTCATAATTTAATTAAAAAATATTTTGTGCAATTATATATTTATAGATTGCATAAGATATTTGAGATTGTATATAAGTTCTCTAAATTATATATTAATAGATTGTATAAGATATTTCATAAGTTAATTAAAAAATATTGTGTGCAATTATATATTTATAGATTGCACAAGATATTTGAGATTGTATATAAGTTCATGAATCTCTACCAATGTTATAATGATAATTTTTTTTAATTATAATTATAATTTGTTTGCAAGATTTTTATTTATAAATAATTGTGTATTTAATCATAAAACACTATCTTGCTAAAAACGTGTAAACACTAAGACCAAAACTCATTGAAAATAGTTTAAATGGGATTTAAAGACTACAACATTAACTCATTTATATTGTTTAGATTTTTTAACTATATTTTTTCCTAACTATGATTATAATCTATTTAGTATATTTTAATTATGAAAAATTTACCTAACCTTCCTAAATCAATTTAATCAAAAAGTTCAAAATTTAATTTACTTTTTATTTTCTTTCATAAGATCTTATCTTTCTATCATTACAATCTAAATTTTATAATCCAATAGCAAGTTAAAAAAAACCAATTCAATTAATAACTTACCTGATATGAGCAATGAGAAATTTATGTTATTTTAAATATGTTAATATAGAGTTTTAACAAAAATTGATCATATTCATATTATTGATAAATTCACTCACGCCAATCCTTAATCTCAAATTTAGATAATGATTTCAGATCTTATCTCTTAACTATTGGTGTCGCATAATTGAGCAGATTTAATTTAGGTAGATGAGCAACGTTAAATTTAGTTAGTAACTTACTAAATTTAAAGAGGAACAAAAAGATCTTTTAAATTCTTAACAATATTTTTATTAAAAGATCTCAACATTCCCACATTCTCATATCATTACTTTCGTGTGCAACTCAAGGAAATGATAGACACGTATCAGCTTATTTTTGAGTGGCACATCATATCCAAATCCCTATTAACCCATTATATTAAATTATAATTAATTTGAATTTATTCTATTGTATTTTTTGTTCTTAGTAAATAAGTAATTTGTTTCTTTTCATTTGAATTTTCACCATATTAAATACAAGTTCATATGATAACAAAATTTGGTTAAAGACAACATTATCATCATTAACTCACAAGATTAAATTATTAAATTAGCATTAATTTAGGCTCTTTTTCTTAAAAATTTTAAGTGAATAAGTAATTGAATTCTTTTGATTTTATTTTTCAAAATATGAAGTTATGTTTTTTTTTGTTATCTTACTAGATCTATTAACTACAAAATTTGTAATATGGTAATACAACCATAGAGATAAATGTTATTCACCCTAAAATGTATATCTATTCAGTAACAAAATAATAACAAAACAATAAAGGGCTAATTGGTAATTATCCCATTGTTGTTAACAAAACTGTTTGACTAATTACTTATGGTTTATAATATGCATTTTGCCCCTATAGTTTGATATGGAGATTTCATATGAATTTTATAAATTTTAATCAAAACAACTACATGTAAACATATTAGAAGGTTTTATGCAAGTAACACACCAAGAACAATTATAAGAGTAAAAAGAAAAACTCTAAACCAAAAATCTCATTAAATTAAAAATTCAATCAAAATTCTCAAAAACTCTACTACTTTTAAACAATTCCCGGGCTACCGCACATTGTGCGGTCGTGGCCACCCTTAGCATTGTCAGTAGAAGGCAACATATTTAGAAACCATGGTAACTTCTCCTAGATTTGCCAATTTGTTGCTCTCGACAGCCGATAGCTCTAAGGTTAGATCCGTTATCGTTTGTTCCCAACTTTTTCCATATATAATATAAAAAATATAATATAAAAAACCTACCCTAATAAATAAGCGTAAGACTTTAATAAAAGCAATTTCATTTTAGTAGAAAGAATAACAAAACCAAAAGTAAAGCCCAATAATAATACTAACAAATATAAGGCCCAAAATCTAACTCTGGGCTGCCGCACTTTGTGCGGCAGTGCCCTTACTAGTATATATATAAGCACGAAGGGGTCCAATATTTTGATAGTTTTGTTTGAAGTGGTTTTGATTTAGGGGGGTATTTTGGTAAGCAAATTTTAGATATTTGTATTCTAGATAAGAAGTAATATCTAGATAGGAAAGTTGATGACTATAATGTTTAAAATTGTTTGCTTCATAAAGATAACAATAAATTTTTTTCTTAAATTATCATAAAAGATAAAAAAAAAACGAATTAGAACTTTCCTAAGTTAACATAAAAAAGAATTAATTATCTAAAGAAATTTTTTTCTTAAATTAACATAAAAGAACCAATAAAAAACGAAATAGATTTTTAAGAACTTTCCTAAATTGAAAAGAAACGAATTAATTAGATAAAGATGAGAAAAAATAACTTTAAAGATAAGTATAAAAAACTTTCTTAAATTATCAAAAAATAACCAATAAAAAATTAATTAAATTTTTAAAAACTTTCCTAAATTAACATAAAATTGAATTGAATATATAAAAAAAACTTTCTTAAATTAACATAAAAGAACCAATAAAAATCCAAATAGATTTTTTAAGAACTTTCCTAAATTTAAAAAAAGGAATTAATTAGATAAAGATGAGTAAAAAGAACTTTCCTAAATTAACATAAAAAAAGTGAATAAAAAGTTCAATGTTTATACCTTCTAATTCTTCATTGAATTAATTTAAGAAATCATTGATTTAATTTAATATCATTTTATTTAATTATGTCAAGAAAATCAAGTTTAATTAGTTTCTTAAATTATTTTCGTTTTCTAATTATAAGTTAATAGTTCAATCATGTTTCATAATTATTTAGTATGTTTCTATAATTAATCTTATTTTTTATATAATTAGATAAAGTTAATTATTTTTGGAAATTGTTTTAGTTTCCTAATTTTAATTGTAATATATTTAATTATTTTTAATTTAATATCTAGAAGTATATTAGAATATAGTTTTCACTTCCTTTTTCTTAAACAAATTAAAAACCATTTAAATACATCACAAAAACTTTCTAAACAAATCATAGGACTAATTAATCTTTCCTAACAAATAAAATTGGTTAGATTGGCTTTGATTTAGTTATTAATGAGTGAATTGAAGTTCTTGTGTTATAATTTACTTCTATATACTAAACTTATTTCATATTTTGGATTTTAGTGGTTTTAGCATGTTAACCTACTTCCACAATTATTAGTCAATTAAATTAAATGAAAATTACATAACTTTAATTAAGAATTGAATCATTTTCTTTAAACTAAAATTTTTAGTTAATTTAATGGAATGGGAGATAGCCCAGAATAATTAGGAATAAAATATCATTCTTAAAATCAAAATTGAGAAGATAAAATTGAAAAGAAAAACAAAATCAAGAGATTGTAAACCAAAGCATATATAATAACGGAGTGGATAACTTTTACCAAATATAATTAGAAATTGAATAAATTTCTTTTAAACTAATTCAATCACGAAAACATAAATGGAATAGTAATAAAATAAGGTAAATTACATTTACCTCCCTCGAGATTTGTTCAAACTACCAAATAAACCTTGAGTTTTGATGAAACTACCCAAAGAACCATTGACCAATCAATTATATAACAATTATCCCCTTAACCAACTTATAATCTCATTGTATTGTCAATTGTACCATTACTAATAAGACAAAATTTAGGGAAAATTTGGAAAAAAGGGTGTGGTGTGTCTCAACCCATTATTATTAATAAGGGCGTAACTTAAACACATTTATCATTAAGGGTGTTAAAATAACTTTATTATTTTATATAATTAGTAAAAGACTTTATTATCTTTCCTACTAACTATACAACTTATGCAAGTTCAAGTAAAACTAAATATATTAGTGTACGCTCAAATAAAGCCAAATCTTTAACATAATGAGAAAACAAGAATAATAATTAAAGAACAAAATCAATCAATAAAAATAAAAACAAGCAAATCAGTATGGTAAATTTTTTCTCAATACGTACACATTAGAAAGAACAAGAAATAATAGGGGAAAAAAAGACCACTTGATTTTAATTTTTTTTAAGTAACTTGTGATATTAGTAATTCTCCCTGCTTGGTTTACAATAACAATTCAAAATTTTGGAAATCTTGCAATTTAGGTCATTTTGCAATCGGTAAGCAAGAATCATCCTCAATGTTTAGCTCTTGATGTTATGTTAGGTTCTTGTTATCAAACCCTAACTGGATGGAAATTATAGAAAAAGAACAAGGCAGGAAATGAAAAATTGAAAGAAAGAGAAGAATTGGAATTAATCAAAATAAGAAACTGTAATTCTTGATTGATAACTGCCTTAGCTGGAGTACTCATCTTATAACTAACAACTGGGCCAATCACTAAATGACAACTGTTAAACTAACCAAACTAACTATTACATCATTTTAGTTACAAAGGCGTGATAATTTGTTAAGTAGAACGTGATCTCATCTGAAGTTCATGACAACTACTCTCCTGCTGAAAAATTTCCTCAAGGATTAAAGTGAGTTAATTGTGAAACAATAACATCCTTGTCTTCCCACGTGGACTCCTCTGCTGGAAGATTTGCCCATCTAATTAGCCATTGGATCACAGATTTACCATCACGTAGAATCACCTTCATTTTCAAAATAGCTTCAGGTTCTATCTTGTACTGTTCTTCTGATAACATATCTGGGAGTTCAGATGCATTAGTAGCCTCCCTTTTAACATGTTTCTTGAGGAGGGAAACATGAAAAATAGGGTGAATAAGAGAACTTTTAGGAAGTTGCAGTCTATAAGCTACTATGCCAACTTTACCAATAATGGAGAATGGACTATAGCACTTTGCTGACAGCTTTCAACTTCTTCTCAATATGACTGAACTTTGTCTGTAGGGTTGCAGTTTAACATACACAAGATCACCTAACTCAAATGTCCTCTCACTTCTGCCTTTGTATGCTTGTTGTTTAATCCTCGACTGAGCAGTAGTAAAATAATCCTTGAGAATTTGTAGCATGTTCTGTCTGTCCTGCAGGAATTGAGTTGTGGTAGGCACCATGGAATCATAGTAAGGTCCAATTGGTAGGGGGCAGTGGTTGATACCCGTAGAGTGCAGCATATGGGAACATTCGGATGCTTGAGTGATATGTGGAGTTGTACCACCATTCTTCCATAGATAACTAATGAAACCATTGCTGAGGTCGAGCATTCACCATACATCTCAAATAAGCTTCAATGCACTGGTTTAGCCTCTCACTTTGCCCATCCGTCTGTGGATGATAAGCTGTACTCAGCTGCAATTTTACTCCCAAAAGCTTGAACAATTCTTTCCAGAATAAGCTAGTAAAGATTCTGTCTCTGTCAAAGACAATCGATTTTGGTAAACCATGAAGTTGAACACATTATCTATGAAGATTCTAGCTATGCTTGCTACTGACAAAGGGTGTGCTAGAGGTATGAAATGCCCATATTTAGTGAGCCTGTCGATTACCACCAAGATAGAGTCATATCTTTCTGAGTTTGGCAAGTCTTCTATGAAGTCCATAGAGATGTTACATCATGCTTGCTTTGATATCGGTAATGGTTATAGAAGGCCAGGGTATGGAATGTTTCATGTTTGTTTCGTTGACAAACATCACAGCTCTGCACAAAAGTGACCACTTTAGTCTTCATATGGGGCCAATAAAACAACATCTTAAGCCTCTGTAAGAGTGCTTGTTGTCAAGAATGACCTCCTAATGAGGAGAAATGCAAAGTTTGTATTATTTGTGCTCTGATAAATGTCTTTGAGCCTATATATATATCTTGTCCTTAGACCTTAGGATGCCATTTATATACTGGTACTGAGCTAGCTCATGAGGTGCAAGGATAACTTGAGAAATTAAATTCTAACATTCAGGATCACCATCATAGTTTTGTTGTACTTCTTGCATCCATACATATTGTATTGATGAAATGGTGATACAAAATCATGTGTGATCACATGTTCCGGCAAATCCAAGGTACTTGTTCTAATTTTTAAAGATGAATCTAATGTATGGAGGCCTGGAATAGGATGGAGAATAAGTCTCATATTGGTCCCAACGAGGTCCGAGACTCCAAAATAGGATAACACAGGAAATCATGACAAGAGGCGTCAAATATTGTTTGCTGAGAGATTCTGCCACGTTTTAGTAATCTGATCATATCTCTCTCAATATAACTCGGAATGGATTCTAGCTGCATTAGAACACTAAGCTTTGAGCTAAAACTTTAATTTTTCACTTGTTACCAGATTCGGATGGGATCAAGGTGAAAATACGCTGTGAAGCCGTACGTCATGTCATGACGCAGGCAAATTTCGAGACTTTTAGTTTTGTCTTTTTATTTGTGTTTTTTCGTGATTTTTTTATTTTGGGCTGTTTCCTAAAGTGTTCCTAAGATGTTAGGGCCCAGAAATATGTCTTCTAATTATTGTTTAGTAGGAGTTTAAGTTGAGTTTTAATTTTGGGCTTTTGTTTAGTCCATGTTTTTAGGAACCTAGGGTTTTATCTTTTTAGAAAGTTAGGGCTTTATTTTGTAAGCCTATAAAAAGGCTATTATGTTACTTATTAGAGAGGTGAATTTTGAGAAATAAAGAACATAGGGTTGTTTTTTACGTGAGTTGTTTTCCTGATGAGAGATTTCGATTTACATTATGAAGATTGTTCCTGAGGAGGGAGTTTTTCTTTGATTGACTATCTTGTTATTTGTTGGTGGGGAGCCATCATATAACCGTGCATACTATCATCCTACGGAGATAGGGTGATTCAACTTATTCAAATTGATTTACGAAAAGATCGTGGACACTTTTTTGCAACAACTATCAATCTACGTAAGGAGCGTGATGAGATCGTTATCAAGTGGTATCAGAGGTAGAGTGCTGAAAAGTGTCCACGATCTCATGTAGTACCATACTGCAACGCCGTGCAATTGTTTTCATGGCGATACATCGTGGCAATGCATCGCCGTGCAATTGTTTCCATGGCGATGCATCGTCGTGTAAATTGTTTCCATGGCGATGCATGGCCGTGCAATTTTCCCTTTTCAGCCTAATATTCCACTTCCAGGCAATATATGTGTGTCTTCGCTGCCGAATTGGACTTAGTGGTAAACATAAGAGTTGTAGATATTTCTCCTGGCTTTCCATAGGTTTAAAAATCATCAATATGGGAAGTCTGTAGCTCAAGATATTAACATTCTACCAAACTATGGCAGTGAACTCAACATTCAAAAATTGAAGGAGAGATCACAAGAAACTCCGTTCGCGGACCTGCACACTGAATTGGAAGACTGTTAAAGCATAAGATTTGAAGTATCTCAAAGAGCTTTACAGAACATCCAAGATCTCCTCATTTGGATTAGTATTCAGAAAGTTACGCTCAAATGAAGTTAAGCTATTTGTTATGCCCGAGTACAAAATAAGCATGTTAAGGGATTCTTCAAACTCTACAAGCATCATTTCAGGCCTTTTTGAATTCTTTCCTCGTTCTTTAACCTTAAACACACATTTGTTTCATTTAATCAACATTTTTTGTATTTTTCTTTATTTTATCACTCCAAGTTGTAACCCACATAAAATGCACAAAATGACACATAACACTACACAATTGTATGAAAAGCAAGTCAAAAGCTAAGTGAAATAACACATATAAGTCGATATAAAACAAACTTATCAACTAGGCTGAACGGAGTTTCTTGTGTAGCTGTCCTCGGGGCAGTTAGGTAAGCCAACAGCACATTCGGAAGTTGTACTACACATTCTCCTTTGGCATTTTCTAACTGAGTTTTTATTCCTTGAATGATAATTATGTTCATCACTTCGGTTTGACCATTGGCTTGAGGATGAGCTACGGAGGTAAAGTATTGATGAATCCTGAGTTCTTCATACCAACTCTTGAATGGATCACTTGCAAACTGTGTTCCATTATCAGACATTATGATATTTGGTATCCCATACCGACAAACAACATTTTTTCAGAAGAACTTCAATATATTCTTTCCGGTTATTGTTGCTAATGGCTCCACTTTGATCCACTTTGTGAAGTAATCAATTGCCACTATCAAGTACTTGACACGTTCCGGAGCTTCTGGAAAGGGGCCTGCAATGTCTATCCCCAATTGCATAAACGGCCAAGGACTTTGCATGGTCACCATTTCGACCCGAGGTATGTGATGAATTCTTGCGTGTTGCTGACACTTAACACATTTCTGTACCAAGTTATGTGCATCACAATGAATAGTTAGCCAATAATATCCTGCTCGGAAAGCTTTTTTAGCTATCGTCTGAGCTCCTTCATGACTGCCGCATGACCCTTCATGGATTTCTCTTAGCATATATTTTGCTTAGTTCGGATCCACACATCTCAGCCACGGCATTAGATATCCTTTTTTGTACAGAACTTCATCCTTTATTTCTGACCACACATCTCCACACATCTCAATTTTCGAGCTACCACTTTGTTGCTTGGGGTTTCTCCCGAGCTGATGTACTTCATAATTGGTCATCCAACTTTTTTCTTCTTCTTCGATGAGCTGAACTGACATCTCATCGATACTCTGAGCTCCCAACACCTCTACCAATACACGCTTAGTCAAATGTGTATAGGCTGACGATGCTAACTTTCTGAAAGCATCAGCTTGTTTATTCTGAGCTCGCGGAATTCTATCAACTGTGAAGAGATCAAATCCCTTAGCAATTTCTTCTGTCTTCTCTTGATATCTTTTCATTATTAAGTCATGAGTTTCATATCCCCCAGTTACCTGTTTTACAATAAGTTGTGAGTCGCTGTAAATTGTAACTCTCGAGCTCCCATCTGTTGAGGCAATTTCATTCCTGTTATGAGAGCTTCATATTTTGCTTCATTGTTGGTAGCTTTGAAATCGAAGCGAAGAGCATACGTAAACTCCTAACCTTCAGGATTTTTCAAAATCAAGCCTGCCCTAGATCCTTCTTCGCTAGAAGATCTATCCACAAATAATACCCAAACATTGATAATTTTGTTTGCCCAATTTCCATAGGTTCGTTTATATGACCTGGTGTCTGAACATCCCAATCTTGCAGTGTTTCGGCAATAAAGTCAGCTAAGACTTGTTCTTTAATTGTTGACCTTGTGACAAATATGATTTCGTGTTCTCCTAGTTCGATAGCCCACTTCATCAGACGATCTGAATGGTCAGGTTTATGCAACACTTGCTTCAAAGGTTTATCAGTGAGAAACCAGATAGGATGAGCTTGAAAGTAGTGGCGTAGCATCCGAGCTGCGACAACTAATGCCAATACCAATTTTTTGAGACTGGAGTATCGTTGTTCTGCTCCTTGCAATGCCTTGCTCACATAATACACAAACTTCTGAATATTATTATGTTTTTTAATCAAAACTGCACTTACCCCTTGTTACTTGTAGCTAAGTACAAAGAAAGAGTCTTGCTATGAACAGAAATAGCTAGAGATGGTGAGGCGCATAAGTACTGCTTGAGCTCCTCAAAGGCTTTCTGACATTCCTCTGTCCATGAAAAATCCTTTGCTTTCTTCAAGGTAGCAAAGAATGGTAAGCAACGTTCAGCTGATCTAGAGAGGAACCTATTCAACGCGGCTAAACGTCCCGTTAAAGTTTGGACTTCATGGACATTACGAGGTGAGATCATTTTCAGAATTGCCTCTACCTTCTCAGGATTTGCTTTGAAACCACGCTTTGTAACCATATATCCCAAGAACTTTCCTGAGCCAACTCTAAAAGTGCACTTCTTGGCATTTAGCATTAGACCTGTCGATCTTAAGGTTTTGAAAGTCTCCTTGACGTCAGCAAACATATCTGTCATTTTTCGACTCTTGATGAGTAGATCGTCAACATACACCTCCATGTTGCGGCCGATCTGAGAATCGAAAACCTTGTTCATCATTTTCTGATAATTTGCTACCACATTTTTTAACTCAAAAGGTATTTTCACATAACAGTAGATGCCTTTTTCAGTTATGAAAGCGGGTTTTTTAGCATCTGCTTCATCCATAAAGATCTAATGGTATCCCTTATATGCATCAAGGAAACAAAGCACTTCATACCCTGCAGTTGCATTGACTTTCTGATCAACCAGAGGTAAGGGATAAAAGTTTTTTGAACATGCCTGGTTCAAGTTTGTATAATCAATGCACATCCGTCATCCTGAGTTTGGTTTCTTCACCATGATTGGATTAGCTAACCAGGTCGGGTAGAAAACATCCCGAATAAAAATTGGCTTCGAGAAGTTTATCCACTTCATTATATATGGCTATATTTCTATCCGGGGCAAATGGTTGTTTTTTCTGCCGGACTTGGGGTAGAACGGCATCTATGTCCAACTTGTGCACTGCCAAAGTTGGTGAGATACCTTTTATATCCTCAGGTTCCCATGAAAAGACATCATTGTATTGCTGAAGTAAATTGATGAGAGATTGTTTCACTTCTTGGAGCAAAGCCGCACCTATCTTGACCTTTTGATCAGGGGAAATTGAGTCAATGGCTACTTCTTCTAGGTCATCTGCTATCATTCCATGATCTCCCGAGTTCATCAACGGTGGCCTAGCTCAGGGCTCTTCCATTGTAGGTGGCAGTTCGCCAGCTATGCAATTTATCTTTGATGCATTTGTTGTTTTATTTGCATCCCTCAAAGCAATCATATAACATTCTCTTGCCATATTTTGATCACCTCGGATTGTAGCGATCCCTCTTAGATATGGGAACTTTATAACCAGATTATACGACTATTATAATTATCCTTCTTTTTCTCAGAACCTAGACTCATATCTAATTTTGTTCTGTCTGCATCTTCTTCTTTAGCAAACTTGACTTGCACAATCTTGTCGTAAAATCGATCAACATATTCCCAAACTGATTCATTATCACCTTGCCAAATATTCAAGAGCTCAGCAGAGAACTTGTCAAATTTCTTCCTTTGCAAAAATCTCTTGTAGAATAGCTGAGAAAGTGCTCATAGGAAGAAATTGAATTGGGTTTGAGGCCTTCAAACCAACCACGCACTTTTCCAACCAGGGTTGTTTCGAAAGCCTGACACATAGTCACTTCTGGTGCTTGCTTGAATTTCATAAACGATGTGAAACGTGCTAGATGATCCCTTGGGTCAGTATCTTCGGAGTACATCTCAATGGACGGAATTTTGAACTTTTGTGGTTTAGGAAAATTGCTAATAGCCTCCACGAATGGTGTTACCGTTCTATAAACCCCCCAGCTCCTACCCCCAGAATATTGTGGATTTCATTACGGATGCGATTTGTAATATGAGTATGAAGATCATCATGATGATCATGATGACCGTGATTGTGATGTCGTCGATGTCGCTCTGGAGAAGGATTCAAGTGCCGATGTCCATAGTTATTATTTCTCTTACTGAGGAATGGAGATCGGTTTAGAGGGCGTTGGCAATCAAGATCATTATCACCCTGAGATTCCGTATAATGAGATAAAGAAATCTGCAATCGGTCATACATATCCGAAGCTCATTCCAGTTTCTTGCTAGGTCGCTCACTAGGTCTTTTTACAATCATCTTGATATGCTCAAAATTCTCAGTAAGAAATTTAACCATCTCCGGAGAGTGAATGTCAATGGGAGATTGTTACAGTCAGCAATGCGCAACGGGGGATTTGGTTCACGTCGCGGAGGATTGTTACCTTCACCCAGGCGCATTGGAGGATCTTGTTCACCTTGTGGATTCTGTGGATCTGCACCAATATTTCCTTCATTACCAATCGTTGCTCCACATGGAGGGCGACTGGTAGTAGTTGAATGAGTAGGAATGTCCTTAGTATTCCGTTTTGAACGAGTAAGCATCATCAAAATATCTTGTAATCAAATCTCACAGACGGCGCCAATTTGATGATGTCAAATATCACTAAGTGCTGTGAGGTCCTCTTGATGTCACGTACACCTGAATTTATCACCTGAAACCTAGAAGACCTGCAACACACACTTCAAAAATACCCCTAGGCTATACCGGGGAGAATGCTCCGATGCTTAAGTCAGTTTGGGACCCTAAATAATAAGCTTAATACGTAATAAAAGTTGTAGAGAAAGTCTCCACTTATCAGGTAATAATAAGATTACTTTTATAGAGTCGTACCTGATACAGTTCTAGTAGGATTGGAACTCCTCAATTCGTCAGTTGACCTATCCCGAAGAATTCGAGTTCAGATAGGATTTGTAGAAGAAGAGTCCTAGTATAATTTAACCCTTATCAGCATGTAGAGTTCACAATTTGTGTATTAAAATGATTTTCATCATCAAGTTTTACTCTGCTGAAATTTCAGAAAATTAATGTATGAGCAGCCTTGATCAATCAGGTGATAGGATGGTTAAAATGCATCGATCATATTGAAATTTTATCCATATATAGAAGACATATCTTTATATATTATGAACGGTGGAGATCAAATATAAATGGCTGTGTACCAAGTTACAAGTTTTTGAAGAAATATAGTCTGAGAATAAATTCTGCTGCAGTTTCGGCAAATTAAGGTATGAGCAGACTTGATCAATCTGGTGATCGGATGGCTAAACATGTTTCGATCATGTTGAAATTTTATCTATCTATATAAGACATCTCGTTATATATTATGGATGGTGGAGATCGAATTTAAATAGTCGTGTACCAAGTTACAAGTTTTTAAAGAAATGAAGTCTGAGAATAAATTCTGCGGTAGTTTCAGCAAATTAAGGTATAAGCAGCTTTGATCGATCAGGTGATCGGATTGCTAAACATGTTTCGATCATGTTGAAATTTTATCTATCTATAGAAGAAATATTATTCTATATTTTAAACTGTGGATATTTAATTTCAACGGTTGTGTACCAAGTTGCACATTTTTTAAGAGATGAAATTTGAGAATAACTTCTACTATAACTTCAGTAATTCCAAATCAGGACAGTATTTGATCAAATCATTGAACGGACAAGCAAACAATGTCCAATCTCGTTGAAATTTTATGTGATTATAGAAAACATGTAATTTCTTTTTTTGAGTGGTGGAGATCAAATTTCAACTGATCAATATCCAGCAAGTTATAAATTCTTGATATATACATCTCTGAAGAATATAGGTGGTGTATGACATCATAAAAATCTTATATTGATGGAAAAATGGCTATCATAAGTCAATGAAACTTCAGCTCCAATGCGGTAAATGCAAAACCACATACACAACAAATCAACTTACAAATGGTATGGCAAGAATACATATCAATGTGCTGTTTATTTTGATGTTTTTCCTCAAACTTCATAAAGATTTTATGAATGCTTAAGTTTATGAGGTTGGCAAAAAGTATTATTTGAATCATTTTGTTGAATATTGGAAGACAAAAATTAATCTACGTTGCAGTGATATTTGGATGAAAATATTGAGTTGTAACTGCAAAAAGTATTTTATGAGACTTTGATATGTTGAGATGAAAGCACAAATTACTTAGTTAATTTTAGAGTGTCTTATTTAATGAATAAGTAAAATAACTCATATTGAGATTATATAGTGGTGTTATTTTGAGGGACTGAAAGGCTTGGATGTGCGGGTGGTATAGTCACATCTACATGTCAGAAATTCATCACTATGTGTCTTATTCTTTCTTACGCATAGTCATATACAATAAAAGATAAAAGTGTTAATTGTTTGACAATATTCTATTCACAAATGAATTGGGAACAAGGCAAAAGAAAGTTCTGAGAATGATGGAGAATTGCTTACTTAGAATGAATAAGAGTTTTTATTCAATATTTGAGCTTCTTTATAAACTAAAGTTCCACGAAAAAGTGTACCCAATTCACAAGATAAAGCGATCCGACGTGCGATCTACAAAGGCCTTAAGAGGCGACGTTCAAAAAAAGCCAAAAAGACTTGGTGACATTATTTTTACTAAGAGATCCGACGTGCGATCTACAAACGCCTTAAGAGGCGACAAGTATAAAATAAAGCCAAAAAGACTTGGCGATATTATTTTTACAAAGAGATCTGATGTACGATCGCCTTAAGAGGCAACATGTATATAAGTAAGCCAAAATGATTTGGCAACATTATTTAAAGAAAGAGATCTACAAAGGCCTTAAGAGGCAACAAGTATATAAATAAACCCAAAAGACTTGGCGACATTATATACTTCAAAGAGATCCGACGTGCGATCTACAAAGGCTTTAAGAGGCAACAAGTATATAAATAAGCCAAAAAGACTTGGCAACATTATTTAAAGAAAGAGATCTACAAAGGCCTTAAGAGGCAGCAAGTATATAAATAAGCCAAAAAGACTTGATGACATTATATACTACAAAAATGTCCGAGTGATCTACAAAACCTTTAAGAGGTAGCAAGTATATAAATAAACCAAAAAGACTTGGCAACATTTTTCTGCAAATAGATTACAAGTCGATCTAAAGTTGATTTAAATGCCTTGTGGTCTTAAAATCAAGTAAAGAATATTTTGAAGTCGTAAGAGTTTGGCTCACAAAACAAACATAAATCACAAGTACGATCTAAAGTTGATTAGAATGCCTTGTGGGCTTAGAATTAAAGAAAGAAATATTTTGAGGTCGTAAGAATTCGATTGACAAAGATACATTTTCTCAAAGACCATAGTGTTTTGCTGCTTCCTGAACATGCACTTTCGAAAGACGAGCTTCAAGTAGTCATGACCCTGATTTCGGTTTTAACCGGAACCGGGCCTTAACCGGCCAGGCGGGTTGGGCCCGAAACCAGAACCGGCCTATTTCGGGCCCAAACCGTGAACCGAAATCGGTCCAGACTGGCCGGTTCCGGTTCATACATTTATGAACTGCACACCGGCGGTTCAAAACTGCCGGTTTTTTAAAAAAAAAATTGACGGCCAGGATTAACTAGCCGTTGGTTGATCTAACGGCTAGAACCGGGGGTTAACCATCGGTTCATAAAATAAATAAATAAATAAATAAAATTGAGATGGCTGTTGCATCCAACGGCTATCATTTATGGTATGACCATTAGAAAGCCAACGATTGTGGACTTGTGGCAGTAGTGTTTGTGCTACATTGTTTTTGTTTTTTTGTTTTTTTGTTTTTTCTTCTATAAATACCTAAAATTTCTAAAACCATTTTCACACCATTCTCTTCTCTCAATCTCAATTCTTTCTCAATTCTCTCAATTCTCCCAATACTCAATTATCATTTATATTATCTACTTTTTTTGTTATCATTAAATTATTTTTACTCATTAATTCATTATATTCAAAATTCAATTCTTTACTTTAAATTATTTTATTTTATTCAAATCTTTAGCTAATTATTTTTGAAAATTATTTATTTTATTAAATATTGAATCCTCATTAATAGTTTTTATTATTTATATTATTTTAATTTATTTAAATACTTTTATTATAGACTTATAAAGTTATAATTTTATTTATCTAATTATTATATTCATTCAATTACTTAATTTTAATTTATTATAAAATGGATAGTTTTAATAGAGATATTGATGGTAGCTCACAATTTGGTGCAAACCAAAGTGAGCAAATTTTTAGTGGTGGTGGAGAAACCGAAAGCCCCAACGTTGAAGAAAGGCTAAAATCGGATATGTTCAAGAAGCATTACACAAAGATAATAGATTCCAACCAACAACCAATTAAGGCGAAATGCAATTATTGTTCCGGAAATAAATTATATGCTTTCAAGAAAAGATCGGACTATGGAACTTTGGCGCGACATTTGAAGGAAAAACATCCACACGAAATCGGACTTTCCACCAACAAATCGCAATTATCCGGGTTTGTTCCCTCTACTACTCCTCCTTTTAAATATTCGGATGAAAAAAATAGAAAAGAATTAGCTAAAATGATAGCCATAGAAAATTTATCATTTGGTTTTGTTGAAAAAGAATTACTTACTCATTATTGTCAAAATGCATTAAATCCACAAGCTAAAAGAATGCCTAGAATAACAATAACAAGATAATTAAAGAAAATTTGTAAAGGTGAAAAACAAATTTTAATTGAAACTTTTTCAAAATTAAATGGTAGTGTTTCTATATGTTCCGATATTTGGAGTGATTTATGGCAAATGTATTCTTATATGGGAGTAACTTGTCATTAGGTTGATAGTGATTGGAAAATACAAAAAAGAATTATTGCTTTTCGTCATTTTGAAGCAAGACATACCGCAAATAATATATCTAATTTGTTGAATATTATTTTAGATGAATATAGTTTATCTAGAAAAAAATTTTCAATTGGTTTTAATAATGCTTCGGCTAATACGGCTTCAATTAGTCAATTAACAACACTTTGTCAACCAATAATAGGTGGAAAAGTTTTTCATATTAGGTGTGCATGCCACATATTAAATTTAGCAGTACAAGATGGTTTAAAAACACTAAATACATATATTATGCCTATTAAAGAGGCAATTAGTTTTTTATGGATCCGCCCAAATTTAATGAAACTATGGGTAAAATTTTGTATGGAAAATGGACGCAAACAAAAAAGATTTAGTAAAGATGCTCCTAATAGGTGGAATTCAACTTATAAATTATTGAATGCATCTACACAATATAGTACTTTGTTATGTACTTTTTTTATGCAAAATCATGTAGATGATATTTCTTTGCATCCTAATATGTGGGAAATTTGTTGTAAATTATTACAACTTTTAAAGATATTTAAAGATGCTACTGAAATTTTATCTGGTGTTTATTATCCTACTTCTCATCTATTTATTTACATTACATGTAATGTTGTTGGTATTTTACAACAATTTAAAGATGACCCCGTTTTATCACTTCCTATATATGATATGTTAATAAAATGGCTTAACTATTACCGAAAAATTCCACCTACATATTTAATTTCTTCTGTTTTTTATCCACGTCAAAAAATTAATATTTTAGAATAATATATTACTACATATAATAGTTGTATAGATTCATTTTTTTTTGACAATGCAGGTTATAAACCTCAAGATACTAAGAAGATTATAGGAGAAATAAAATTTCTTCTTCGTGATTTATTTAATGAATTTCATTCTAAATATAGTAGTCAAGTTTCTATTAATACTGGATCTAATATTGATGGTTCTACTAGTAGTACATCACATCAAAATAATAGTACTCCATCAATGTTTTCTATAGCACCATGTAAACTTGGTAAATCTATATATTCTTCACACAAAAAACCAAGATCCGGTAGTGGTACGGAACTTGATAGATATTTAACAACTACTTTTGAGGTTTGTGATTAAGATAAGGATTTTCACGAGTGGTCTGTGTTAGAATGGTGGAAAGGAAAGGAGAAGGATTATCCAATTCTTTCTATTATCGCAAAACATATTCTTTCAATTCCGGCATCAACCGTAGCAGTGGAGCAAGCTTTTAGTTCGGGAGAAATCATTTTAGACGAGCACCAGTCCCGATTATTACCAAGATCATTAGAAATCCAAGCATTAGTGGATGATTGGCACAAGGCATTTTTGAGAGCACAAGAAATGGACAAAACGGATGACATTGATTTAGATTACGACACTGACATTTCCGAAACGAGCAATGCTAGTACAATCGGATCTTTAACCGGAGTTTCTTGTTTCACGAATTTCGTCCATTCCAATCCCGATGATGACATTGAAGAGTTAGATGATTAAAATTTAGGTCAATTAACTTGTACTTAAATTACTTTCATGAATGAAAATTTTTATTTTTAGTAAATGTTGTATAATGATTCATTATTCATATATGTAAATGGCCAACTCGAAATTCGATATTTAGGCCAAAATTTTTTATTTCAATAATAAAATGAGGTATTTTTTCATCTATATCAAACTTGTAAATTTGTACGTATTATATCAAACTTGTTATTTTTCACATTGTAAATTTGTGAATTATATCAAATTTCTCTTATTTTTCACATTGTAAATTATACCAAACTTCTTTTTTTTCACCTTGTAAATTTGTAAATTTGTGAATTATATCAAACTTCTCTTATTTTTCACATTGTAAATTATACCAAACTTCTTTTTTTTCATCTTGTAAATTTGTAAAGTATATCACACTTCATATTGTTATTTTTTTTAAAAAGTCGAACCGTGACAAAATCATACCAAAACGTACAAAAATCAGAACCGGAACTGGGACGAAACCGGATCGAAATCGGAACCGAGATGGAACCGGAATCGGGACAGAACTAAAACTGTGACGGAACCGTGAACCGGCGATTCACAAACCGTAACCGTAACCATGAGTCCAAGGGCCGGTTCAGGTTCCACCCTTTGTGGAACCATGAACCGGCGGTTCGTGAACAGTGGTCATGTCTAGCTTCAAGCCTCTCATTACCACAGAATAACTTTCCGATTGAGGGAGCCTCCTTAAAATGTTTCAAAAGAGGTCGGAAGTACACATATAAAGAAAAAGAAAGTAGATAGAATCGCAAAAGCCAGTATACTTGATTGAAGAAAATAGAGAAGTTCGTGAGACAATTGCTGAGCAGTCATATTCTCGAACCTCTCAACAACTGGGAGAACAAGGGAGTTTGGAATGGTGTCTATGGCAACAACGACATGCGAGGTCTCATCGTTGCCAACATTTAACAAAGGGCGCAATGGAAGATTATCTATATGGTCTTCATTGATTAGAGAATTCTGAGAACGAGAACACTAATTTAACATTTATGCACATAACATTTTGACCACCCGATCTAATTTAGTTTTACATTTGCATATTTTTGGCGTAATTCACCTAAATACAAATTTGTAATGGTTTGACAGATGGCAAAATCAATGTAAGCACAAATTAGTTGCTGATTTAGTACATTGATCGCACTGGGTGAGCTTTCTATATCCCTTGGAATTTTGTTTTAGGACTCTTTTAGCTTACCAGAAACTACTAATTAAACATGGATTTTGTTTCATATTAAGATTCATCTCTCGGACTAATATATATATATATATATATCCTCAAAAATCCTCCAAACAGATAACTGTACAAGACTTGGAAACTGAAGTTGCAAAACTCAAAATACAAGTTAGAGAAATCAAAGCTCGACAGGAGCTTGACCAATTAGTTTTGCAGAATTTGACTGAACGGTTAGCACAAACAAATAAGGGTAAGGCCAAGGAGGAAGAAATAGAAGTTGAACAATTCTTCGAACCCTTAAACTCTTCAAATGCTGAAACTCCAAAGATTCTGTCTGCTATCACTTTTAGGAGACATGATGTTCGAATTTAATTGGTTGTACAGAACAACTTTGTATTAGAAACAGCAGCATTATGGGATACAGGAGCTGATCTTAGCTACATTGATGAATGAATCATTCCGTCAAAATTCTTTGAGAAGACTAAAGCCATGTGTGTCTTGGATAAAGGAGAGATGACAGAGGAAGAACAATCTCAACCAGAATCTCTAGTAGCTGAGATTGCTAAATTAAGACACCGGAGTTCATTCGGTGATAAACAAATTTCAAACTGGAAAAGACCTCAAAAGTTGTACTATCCCAGGGCAACATATCCAGACATGGTGCTGGAAGAAAAACCCAACATTCTTCAAAATAGTTACAATGCCAACAATATCTATGAGTGGAACATAGATGGCCAGACGGAATATAATATGATGACTATGCTCCAACAAATGACGATGGTAGCAACCGCCTATCGAACATCACATGCCTGCACAGACCAATTAGTAGCCCATATTTTAGTTGCTGGTTTTACAGGTCAACTGAAAGGTTGGTGGGATGAACATCTTACTCAAGAAGAAAGACAGAGTATTATGCACTCAGTCAAAATAGATGACCAAGGAGAACCAAAAATGGTGGAAGGACTTAACAATGAATGTGTTCATCCAGTTCCACCATTGGACAAACCAGACGATATATATATATATATATATATATACACACACATGTTGATTTCACTTATTTATTTATTCATTGGCATAATAGATTGTGAAGAATTCAGCGAGCTGGAAGAGTTGGGCAAGAAAATGGTGAAGTATTGCGGAGGTCTTTCACTGACTGTGGTTGTTCTTGGAGGAATTCTTAGCACTAAAAAGGGAGTGGACGAGTGGAATATTGTGCATGCAAATATTAGATCGTTAATGGAAAAAGGAGAAATCATCGGGGAATGTAAAGGAGAAGTGCCCAAGATTTTAGCTTTGAGTTACTATGACATACCTTATCAGCTAAAACCTTACTTTCTTTACCTGGGAAAATTTAAAGAAGATTCTGATATAGAAGCAGAAAGGTTGTATCAACTGTGGATAGCGGAAGGCATGGTATTTAAAAGCGATAGAATGGGGCAAGAAACAATAATGAAGGTTGCAGAGCGTTATTTGGAAGAATTAGCAAATAGGTGCATGATTCAAGTTGAAATGCAGGAGCAGTACGAGGCTGCAATTACAAAATTTAAATCATGTCGGCTTCATAATCTGATGAGAGATCTATGCTTGGTGCAAAAGAGGAAGGTTTATATAGGGTTATTGAGTTTGGACAAGGAGATGATGCCACACCTACAAGTGATCATGTAGTAGATTCTTTATTCTTGTCATTCATTTGAGAGACAATAGCGACTTGACATTCGATTGAGCAAATTGGATGAATACTCCAAATTTGCTCATCTTTCACGAAAAGAACAAATAAGGCACCTTTGATCTTTCACGAATAAAGGAGTAAGTGAAGAAGAGGGTAGTAGTATTTGTAAGAGTGAACAGTCGAGAATAAAATTCGAGAATTTCAAGAGGCTTAGAGTGTTGGCGATTGAAGGTCAAGAAAGTTCTGATACGTGTTGTTGTTGTTGCTGTTGCTACTGATTATCTCTTCCTTGTGAATTCAAGCATGTTACCTCAAGTTGCATTATTATCTAAGCTAATCTATTTGAGATATTTGAATTTTAGAGGCTCTCACGTCTTTAAGTTGCCATCTTCATTGGGCAATCTACAGAGACACTCGACCTACGGAAGAATAACCAATGATATGCTACGGAAGATTGGAAATTTAAGACATCTATAGCTTCCAACTGAAAATTATAGTCCTCAGTTCTCTAAGTTGCGGTTTGATCATGGTTTGAGCAAACTGGAAACACTTGATGGATTCCACAACAGGTTTTATGATTGTAAAAGTTTGTTAAAATTAACAAATCTCACAGCTTTAAGAGCAGAGGTTTCCTCCAATATTGAGGATCTTGAACAATTCATCTACGGTGTATCAAACATGAGAAATTTACGCATGGGGAAACTTGATACTTGGTGGTGTGATTTTCTCAAAAATAGAGACAAGGGATTAGTTGTAGCTGAGCAGCTACTTTCGTGCCGTTATTTTTAGAGACAAGGGATTAGTTATAGTCGGACTTTTTTTTGAACAAGTTACCACCACCAGTACCACCCAGAAACAACAACAACATGTCTTTAGGTTTAGGCCTCCATTCGTTGACTTTGTTCTCCTAAAAAATTGAGGAAGACCTAATGGGAACAGTTGAGAAGCTTCCCAACCTGCAAAGACTTGATTTTAGAGAAGTGGAAAGAAATGTTTTGCAGCGCAACGGGTTCCCACAACTAAGACTTCTTGCACTTGAATCTTTGAGCAATTTAGAGAAGTGGAAGGTTGATGAAGGGGCCCCGCCTAAACTCCTAGTTATTGACCATTGTGGACAACTTGAGATGATATATTCCTGAGGGATTGAGATCAATAACTTCCCTCAAAGAATTCACTCTGCCTACTATGCCAATAGAATTCAACAACAGAGTTGGAATAGTGAATGGTTGTTAAATCCTTGTGCATCCAACCCAAAACCAATTGGCAATGGGTGGAATAGCCCAAGGATCTTATTAATTAGTTCAAGTTCTTTTATTTAATCGATATGGGATATTATCCCTTAACATCCCTCCTCAAACATGACTTAAGAGCTTACTAGGCTGCTAGGGCTCTAGTCATGTTTGAAAGGCCCAAATTCAAACAGGTAAGAGCTTACTAGGCTGCTAGGGCTCTGATACCATGTTAAATCCTTGTGCATCCAACCCAAAACTAATTGGCAATGGGTGGAGTAGCCCAAGGATCTTATTAATTAGTTCAACTTCTTTTATTTAATCGATGTGGGATATTATCCCTTAACAATGGTGAACAAGGACAAGATTTTCATAAGATATCTCACGTTTTTTCGGTCGTCATCATCCACGAATAAGAATGATCAGTAGAAGCCATAGATCAATAGGTAAATTTTATATATGTAGAATTTGTGTGTGAATTGTGATGTGGTTAATCGATTTGCATGCGTTTTTTAAAAAACATTACGGACATTCTCCTCGATTGCATATATTCGACTTACCCATATCAAAAAATAAGGAAAACAAAATAATTTTTTAGTCCTTCACATTTAAAAAAAAACAAAATGGTCCCTTACATTTCAAAAGTTAACAGTTTAAAACAAGCAGCCTAACTCGTTTAGTCCAACCGCCCTAACTTAATTAGTTGTGCAATTTAAGTATGGAAGCATCTTCTTTGTTCAAATATGAAAAATTAATCAACATGAGCGAGGAACATTGAAGCCCTTAAAGGCATGAAATCGATACAAGGATCGATCATCCATCGCTGGCTTACCATGAAGACTTTCAAAAGAGGGAAAAAATGTAAATTAAGGAATCAAGAAGCTCAAAAACCTGGTAGAGTGAACCAAAACATTAATGTAAGATTTTACCGTCTGTACAGAAGATCATTAAAGTTTGTTAAAGGTTAAAGGCTTGAAATATGCATGGCAACAAATTAGAAGTGTTGATATTTCAGGAGTTTAGTGTGAAAATACTGAATATTTCTACGATGAAATGGGAAATATATCATTACACAAAAAAACATTTTCTCTAGATTTTTTTCCCCAACTGGGTTTTTATTGAGTAAGGTTTTAACGATGTACATTCTTTGTATAATGAACATCCAATGGGGAGTGTTACGAAAATATTAAATGTGGATATTCATTATCTATTCAATTGGTTCACGTATATCCCCACTGGATTCATCTCCTTTTGTAAATGTGTAAATTCAATGAATTTCAAACTTCTAAATTAATGGATTAGTTATCATCTCAAAATACTAAATTAATAAATAATTCAGCTATGTGGTTCAGTTACCTAATTCTATAAATAGAGGTTATTGTAGTTCATTTTGGGTAACCTTTAAGAACTTTTAGGAAACCTTTGGTAACCCTTTAGAAATCCTGAAAACTTGTAAAATCACAGAATTTTCGTAGAACCTCTATTGTAATAACCACTCTTGTAATTTAAATTGCTATCAATGTAATTAGTGAATAGAGAAATAATTCTACATATTTCCTCTTATGTATTGAGAAAATTTATTTAGAAAATTATATTAATCATTCGTTGAATTGTGAAAAATCAAATTATTTAAGTTTTCTAAATTATTTTGGTTTTCTATTGAGTTCATAAGGAAATTATATTAATCGTGCATTTAATATGAAAATCAAATTAGTTAGCTTCCTAAACTATTTTGATTTCCTATTTTGTTTGGATAGAAATAGATTTTAATTTAATTCAATATAGTATTTCAATAGAAATCAATGACTAAAAATTAGTTAAGTTTACTAAATTATTTTGGTTACTTAAGAAAATTAATGATTATCTATATTTTGGAATTGGGGTAAAGATAAATATCCAAAAAGAGAATGAATGAGATGGTTTGGTTTAACTACCAAATATTTATGGAATTCATTAAGTTATCTAATTATAAATTTCTAATTGTATTAAGTTTATAGTTATATTCGTTTCCGGAAATATTTATAGATTTGATAAAGTTATCTAATTCTTAATTCCTAATTGTATTAGTTTTATAATCGTATTTATTTAGGGAAATCTTTAAATTATTTATTAATAATTAAAATAATCAAAAATTAATTTGTTGAGGAAAGTTATCGATATAATTTATTTAATTTGTTTAGTAAAGTATTGATTGTTTCTTAATTTAAATGGTTTTCAATTTTTTTGGGAAAGTATGTGGGAAAAAGAAAGTAAAGACTAAAATTAGTTTAATTTATTTAGGGGAATGTTAAATTTAATCTAATTTAGATTATTTAGGAAAGTTTTAATTAAAATATGGTGTTTAATTAAAATTAAATTAAGAAGGTGGTCTAATTTCTAATCATATTAGGTAAAACTTATATTTGGCAAAATTTATTAAATTATTTATTATATTTGATTATATTTTTGAATTGCCAAAAAGCAACATATACTATGGAAACACTAAAATCGAAAATTCCTTTTTCTTTCATGTAATTAACCTAATTAAATTAAATTAATTTTTTTTATAATTTTAATTAAATTAGGTAATATTAAAAGAAGGTATTCTAATTTCTAATTATGTTTGGAAAAACTTATCCAATCCCTCATTATATTCAATTATATTAAGTATTTCTTATTATACTTGATTGTCTTTAATTTAGCATATATATAAGTATATTAGAATAATAAAAACTTAAAATCATTCACCAAAACAATTTAATGACCCAATTAATTAAATTGTTTTATTCGATTTTTTGGTTAATGAAAGTTTTCAATTATTTATTATATTTGATTTTATTTAGTAATTTCTTATCATATTTAATTGACGATTTTTGGTTTAAATAAAATTTTCATTTCCTTATTATGTTTAGTAATTCTTTATCATGTCTGATTATCATTAATTTAGCAAATGTCCATGATGAAGTCTGAAAATGAGCTTTGCTGGGAGATAAGGATCCGAAGCCTTCGTGGATCACCTTAAAGCAGCCCACCTCCAAAATCCACGTAGAATAAGAAGTCCAATAAAATCAACCTTGAAGAAGAAGTCCAATGAAGTCGGACTTGGAGAGGAAGTCCAATGAAATCATCCTTGAAGAGGAAGTCCAATGAAATCAGACCACGTTAGAAGGGTCAATCTGCAAGTCTCCGAATAAGCCATTCTCCAGAAGGGTCGATCTGCAAGTCTTTCAAGAATGATAACAAGTCCACTTATTCAAGTAGAAGCCCTCCTCACCAGGGCTTACTCCGAGATCAGCTCACCTCTCGCTACCAGGGCCTCGCCTTCCCTCTCCATTAGGGCCAATTTCCTAAGGAGCCCATCTCCATATGTTTCTATATGCAAGTGAGTTAATCAGCCCTGCTCCAAAATGAACCATGCTCCAATCAAGCCCTGCAGAATGAGCCTTGCTACGTACGAGCCCTGCAGAATGAGCCTTGCTCCAATTGAGCCATGCAAAATGAGCCCTGCAGAATGAGCCCCGCTCCAAACGAGCCCTGCAGAATGAGCCCTGCTCCAATCGAGCCCTGCTCTAGAAGGATCAAACTGCAAGAGAGAAATCGTTAGTGAAACGCCCCAGGTAGTCCTGGGGAGTTCCATTCCGATGCCTAAGTCAGAATTAGGTCTTAAGGAAAATAAGCATGAACTGAAATTAATAGTTCAGGAGGGATCCCTTATTAACTGCACTCAAGTAATATTTATAGAGGAAGTCATACCTTGATGATGTCACCCTTAGACTTTACTTGTAAGGAAAGAAACCTTCTATCCATTTAATCTCAGCCGTTAATCTGGGGTGTCTATTTTCATACCACATCAATAGCCCCCTAGATCGGTTTGAATTCTTATTCGACCCGATCTGAAGAGTGGCCGGATTTCAAAGAGCGAATATTGTTATCATATACCCCTTGGATCACTGGAGGCTCTACTTTACGCACTCCCTGCAAAGAATTTAGTCTTGCTTCAGTTGGATCTTTTTCTGTAGTAGATTCATTTTTTCCCAGTTGGGAAGAATCCTGTAGCAGATTGGTCCTTGTCCCTGTGGGGTCTTGTTCTGCAGTAGATTTATTTTTGCCCAGTTGGGTCTTTTTCGGTAGTGGATTTATTTTTGCCCAGTGCCCAGTTGGGTCTTATGCTGTGGCAGATCTGTTTGTGCCCAGTTGGGTCTTATGTCGGTACACTAACTGCTACTCATACCTTAGCTCAAATTGAACCCTCTGTAAAGCCCTTCGTAGAAAGTTCCCAAGGATTTCCAGTTTTGGAAACTAGCCTTACTGAGGTAACTTCTCGAGATAATCACACCGTGGAAGACATAATACATGATAACAGCCCTTTTGAAGAGGACAATTCTGATAATAGCCCTTCTGAAGAGGAAATTCTGATAATAACCTTTTTGAAGAGGGAAATTTTGAAGAGGGACATGTTGATAATAGCCCTGAAGAGGGACTTGCGGATAATAGATCTTCTGAAGAGGGACTTGCTGATAATCTTATTCCATCATTGAGAAATATTTTGACTGCTTTCATAGCTATCTTTAAATTCTTCCATTATTGCGAATATGCTAAAAATGATTATGAGACTAGGGTTGCGCCCGGCTCGTCTTAGTTTGTGAAGAACTCGAAGAGTATGGTATTTTTCTTCTCCGTTCTTTTCATACTTTACTTATGTTTCTCTCTCTCCTTTTTTATTTTATCTTGATGTAGTAGTGACAAGTTTCGCAGCCCTGATGAAAATTCGCAAGATAGGATAGGATCCTGTTAAGGAGTCCGTGAAAGAGTCCTCCTCTAGATCTTTGGCCGCTTCTGGAGAAGGCGAAGCCCCCAGCTGTGTCTATCTCTCCAAATCGACTATTTGGTACCATGAGCAACCCCACTATGCCTCCCAACCTGGCCAAGGCCTCACCAGAAAGGCGGGGAAGAAACTTGTCCCTAGTTCCTTAGGAAAGGAAGTATCCAGGAAGAAATGTCACAATCGTCTCAAAAAAGTCGGAGATGGGAAGAGGTACTTATTACGAATTCACTTCGGACATTATTCCCCCAATGGAAAATAGGGTCATGGCTATCCTGGATGATTCTGAGGTGGATGCCTAGATGCGTTTGGGGCTTTCTCAGGTATGGCAAACTTAACACTTCTTATTTCATATGTACTCTTTATTCTTCTGATATGCTTATTATTCTTATTTTCTGTAGGGCTTGTTCTTAGCCACATACTTGTCTTCTTGTTTCAAGAAAGTTTCAGAGGACAAAGAGTAATTAACTGTCAATTTAGCCCAAGCTCGAGAAAATCGAGCCAAGGCCGAAAGCCTTCAAGAGAAAGCCAAAAGGGCCTCATCTGAGGCGCAACAAGAGCTTCATAAGCTGAAGAAGAAATATGACTCCTCATGTGAGAAAGTTTTTATTCGTGAATCTCGCATCTCTGAGCTAACTAAGTCGAAGGAGCTCCTAGAATCCCAGCTCGTGTTCTATTATGGGGAAGGTGCCTCTCGGCTAGCCAACAATCTTTTAGGACTAGATCATTATAGAGATTTCACGGCGACCTATGTAATTTGTTTTGAATCAAGGGGCTACATCAGCTTGCCAGTCGGTAAACGGGCTTTATCCTGATTTGGAGGTAAGCTGTTTGGAGGGTTACGATGAGAATTCAGCCAATTAACTGGACAAACTAATGGAGGATCTCGCAGCTGGACGTGAGACCCTTCCAATTGGGGATTTCGTAACACTTTATATGGCGAGAATCGCCACTATTTCCTCAAGAGGTGGTGAGGTTGGCCATGCGCCAGTTGAAAATAGGAAAGTTTACGTAGGGCAAGAGAATACCCTTAATGAGTAAGGCCCAATTGCTGGCAATGATGCATCCTTGTGGAATAATTTGTGTAATAGTCTAGGTGGTCTTACCTTATCTTCGTAAGGAACGATATTTTTCAGGTGGATCTATCAAGATTTCCCTTTCTTGGATATATTTAATATGTTAAACCTTCCTCATACTGTACACAAGTTTCATTAAGATCCCTTCTGCATTCACCTTAATGGTAGTAATTACTATCTAATGGGGATTTCCCCCAGCGAGATCAATCGGCACAGAGAGGCCCAACTTGATTTATAGAAAGGCCCTATTTCGTCAACGGCGCGATGAGTTAAACCTTGAGAAATAAGTGCCTGATTAGATTCTCTCAGGTCTTACCATTTAGGAAATAATAGCTTTGTACCTTCCTGAATTTCTCAGTTCTTACCATTTACAAGATGGTAGCTTCGTTTCTGAATGAATTTTTCATGTCTCGCCATTTAGAAAATAGAAGCCTTGAGGCTGCCTGAATATTTAAGGTCTTCCTTATTTTTGAGAATACTCTTTAGCGAGCCTGAATTTCTCAGGTCTTCCTCATTTTGGAAGTATTCTAGAAATCTACCTGACTTCACCAAGTCTTGGAATCTGCCTGAATTCATCAGGTCTTGGAATCTGCCTGACTTCAGCAGGTCTTGGAATCTGCCTGAATTCAGCAGGTCTTACCATTTATGAGATAGGAGCTTTGAGCATGTCTGAATAGTGTCGGTCTTCCTCTTTTAGATGGGAAGTTTGGAATAATGCCCAGTTTGGCCCAGATCTCTCCCTTCTTGAATGGACCTCTTGAAGTTTTGCCTGGAATGTCCCTGGTCTATATTTTACACTTGGCCTGGATAATCTAGGTCCTTGTAATTGAAGCCTTGCCGGAATAGCTCTAAGTCCTTGTTTTACGCCTTGCTTGGATTAGTCCAGGTCTTATGACATTACTTTGCCTGGGTTATACCAGGTCTTATGATTTCCGCCTCGCCTGAAGCTGTCCAGGTTTTATGACATTACTTTGCCTGGGTTATACCAGGTCTTATGATTTCCGCCTCGCCTGGAGCTGTCCAAGTCTTATACTATTACTTTGCATGGGTTAGACCAGGTCTTACGTTGATACTTTGCCTGGGTTAGTCCAGGTCTTACGTTGATACTTTGCCTGGAAAGGTCCAGGTCTTATGCGGATGCTTTGCCTGGAAAGGTCCAGGTCTTACGTTGATACTTTGGCTGGAAAGGTCCAGGTCTTACGTGCCTGGGAAGGTCCAGGTCTTATGTTGATGCTTTGCCTGGAAAGGTCCAGGTCTTACGTTGATACTTTGCCTTGAAAGGTCCAGGTCTTACGTGCCTGGGAAGGTCCAGGTCTTATGTTGATAGTTTGCCTGGAAAGTTCCAGGTCTTACGTTGATACTTTGCCTGGAAAGGTCCAGGTCTTACGTGTCTGGGAAGGTCCAGGTCTTATGTTGATGCTTTGCCTGGAAAGGTTCAGGTCTTACGTTGATACTTTGCCTGGAAAGGTCCAGGTCTTACGTGCCTGGGAAGCTCCAGGTCTTACGTTGATACTTTGCCTGGAAAGGTCCAGGTCTTACGTGTCTGGGAAGGTCCAGGTCTTATGTTGATGCTTTGCCTGGAAAGGTCCAGGTCTTACGTTGATACTTTGCCTGGAAAGGTCCAAGTCTTACGTGCCTGTGAAGGTCCAGGTCTTATGTTGATCCTTTGTCTGGAAAGGTCCAGGTCTTACGTTGATACTTTGCCTGGAAAGGTCCAGGTCTTACGTGCCTGGGAAGGTCCAGGTCTTATGTTGATGCTTTGCCTGGAAAGGTCCAGGTCTTACGTTGATACTTTGCCTGGAAAGGTCCAGGTCTTAAGTGCCTGGAAAGGTCCAGGTCTTATGTTAATGCTTTGCCTTGAAAGGTCCCGGTCTTACGTTGATACTTTGCCTGGAAAGGTCTAGGTCTTACGTGTCTGGGAAGGTCCAGGTCTTATGTTGATGCTTTGCCTGGAAAGGTACAGGTCTTACTTGATACTTTGCCTGGAAAGGTTCAGGTCTTACTGCCTGGGAAGGTCCAGGTCTTATGTTGATGCTTTGCCTGGAAAGGTCCAGGTCTTACGTTGATAATTTGCCTGGAAAGGTCCAGGTCTTACGTGTCTGGGAAGGTCCAGGTCTTATGTTGATGCTTTGCCTGGAAAGGTCCAGGTCTTACGTTGATACTTTGCCTGGAAAGGTCCAGGTCTTACGTGCCTGAGAAGGTCCAGGTCTTATGTTGATGCTTTGCATGGAAAGGTCCAGGTCTTACGTTGATACTTTGCCTGGAAGTCTTACGGTCTGGGCCTTGGTTATTGAATTTGCGTCTTACCTAGATAACTTAGGTCTTTCTAGAGGGTCGCCTGGGTTTACCAGGACCTTGGTTGCCTTTGAGACCTTCTGTAGGTATTTCAAAGTGGAGAGCACCGTTTCCCTTTTTAGGTATTACTACAGTTTGAGGAACTCCAGCAAGGATGGGGGTTGGTTTTACTTTTCCCGTAGGACCACTTCGGAGGCCTTCCTGCCTCCACCTTCTAGTAGCCTTTGGGAGGTGCCTTTCATGACCGAAGGGTGTTTAGTGGCATTAGGGGTAAGTAATGCCAACTTGGGTCTCTCCACTGCAGAGCTCGAGGGTCATGGTACCCGTCCTTTTAGCCTCTTCTTTACTTTGCCCCGGGCTACATGACTTATTGGTTATTTGCTGGGCGGATTATTAATCCTTAGATGTCCCTTCGCAGTGATGGATTTTCCGACGATTATGAAGAACTGCAAGACTTCTGGGAAAGGTCCCGAGACTTGTTAAGCTCGAAGAGATTCCTAGGGGACCCGCTGAGAAGCCGGTCTCACCCCTCAGGCCTACTATTGGCACCTCAACTGTTCAGGAGGACACCTTCCCTGCTCGGTCATCTGGAGCGTTGGCACCCGAATGGCTCCTTTCGCCCTCGCACAAGAGAAGATACGTCGGGGGGAAGGTGATAATTGAATCTAAGAAGGCCAAGATGGGTCGACCGTCGTGCTCTTCTGCGGGCTTTTCATTGCTGTCTATCAAGTTCGACCAGTTGTGCCCTCCACCTCTTACCAGACGATCCCCATGGCTCAATTCAATCCTATGTGGTATTATCAAGTAGATGACTGTCTGAATCGTGAGACGATTCAGGAGTTTTCCTCTTGTGTCATCCCTCCAATAGAGAAAAGGGTTATGGCGACCGTGGAGGACTCCGACTTGGACCCTATCATGAGTTTAGGACTTACGCAGGTAGGTATCATTTTCTCCTTGTGACTATATTTATTTGCTCCCCAATCCTCTTTTTCCCTTAACGCGTCTTAGCTGACTTGTACACGGTGGTTGCTTGGGATGCATCTCTGGGGCTGGGCTTGTTCTTGGTGAAGCTGTTGTCTCGATATCGGAAGAAATGCGAGTCCCTCGAGGAGCTTACTGCCGACTTAGTTAAAACCCGCCAAGAACTAACGGAGGCAACAAGGAGCCAACTAGAGACCGAGAGAATAAAGGAAAGCCTGAAGCGAGACTCGACTAGTTCTCAAGAAGAGCTCCGCAAGATGAAAAAGTATAAGTCTTACTCCGAGAAAGTTTCTGCACAGAGGATTCGAATCAAAAAATTAACTGAGGATAAAAAGACTTCGGAGGCTCGTAGCCAATTCTATTCAGGGGAGGGAGCATCTCAGCTGGTACAGAACCTCCTTGCTTCCCAGCAATTCGTCGACTTCATGGTTGGTCTCTGTACTTCGGTAATGGATGAAGGGTCTACGTTTGCCTATCAGGAGATCATTCATCCTGAGGTCGAGGTGGACAAGCTTGAAGGTTATGATGAAGCCTCCCTGGGGAAAATGAACATCTTGATGAACGACTTCACCCAGGGGAGAGTGCACCTCCCAGTGGAAAACTTTATTCCTCTTTTTCCAGCTGAAAATACTCTTATTCCCGCTAGGTCTGAGAAAAGCAGCATTCCGGAGTGTAAGGTGTCCTTAGGAGCCCAGGCTAACACTCGGGAGGGTACTAGCCTTGATGGGGATACTGAAGACCATTTGTCCCGTTAATGGTGTTCTCGTTTTGCTGCCGTGAGGCGTTCTTTGTGATAAGTTAGGCCTTACCTCTTTTTGACTCTTTCATAGGGAATGCCCTTAGAATGGGTTTCCTCTGCAGCATTGATAAGTTAGGCCTTACCTCTTTCATAGGGAATGCCCTTAGAATGGGTTTCCTCTGCAGCATTGGATGATTGGTTTTTGTAAGGTTCTCTCCCGAACTTAAATATATATGCTATGATTTTCATGTGGGAGTGATGAACCCCAGCAGGGCGTTTCGAACTCCAGTAGGGCGTGATGAACCCCAGTAAGGCTTATTATTTATGTTATAAGCCTATAAACTTCATGTGGGAGTTGTGAACTCCAGTAGGGAGTGATGCACTCCAGTAGGGAGTTACAACTCCAGCAAGGCTTATTATTTATGTTATAAGCCTATAAACTTCATGTGGGAGTTGTAAACTCCAGTAGGGAGTGATGCATTCCAGTAGGGAGTTACGAACTCCAGCAAGGCTTATTATTTATGTTATAAGCCTATAAACTTCATGTGGGAGTTGTAAATTCCAGTAGGGAGTGATGCACTCCAGTAGGGAGTTACAAACTCCAGCAAGGCTTATTATTTATGTTATAAGCCTATAAACTTCATGTGGGAGTGATGAACCCCAGCAAGGCGTTTCGAACTCCAGTAGGGCGTGATGACCAGTAAGGCTTATTATTTATGTTATAAGCTAATAAACGTCATGTGGGAGTTGTAAACTCCAGTAGGGAGTGATGCATTCCAGTAGGGAGTGATGCATTCCAGTAGGGAGTTACGAACTCCAGCAAGGCTTATTATTTATGTTATAAGCCTATAAACTTCATGTGGGAGTTGTAAACTCCAGTAGGGAGTGATGGACTCCAGTAGGGAGTTACAAACTCCAGCAAGGCTTATTATTTATGTTATAAGCCTATAAACTTCATGTGGGAGTGATGAACCCCAGCAGGGCGTTTCGAACTCCAGTAGGGCGTGATGAACCCCAGTAAGGCTTATTATTTTTGTTGTAAGCCTATAAACTTCATGTGGGAGTTGTGAACTCTAGTAGGGAGTGATACACTCTAATAGAGGGTTACAAACTCCAGTAAGGCTTATTATTTATGTTATAAGCATATAAACTTCATGTGGGAGTTGTGAACTCCAGTAGGGAGTGATGTACTCCAGTAGGGAGTTACGAACTCCAGTAAGGCTTATTATTTATGTTATAAGTCTATAAACTTCATGTGGGAGTTGTGAACTCCAGTAGGGAGTGATGCACTCCAGTAGGGAGTTACGAACTCCAGTAGGACATGAAGGTCTCTTTAGTTTATGCTTTGCCTGGGTAGTCCAGGTCTTATAATTCACGTTTTGACTGGATGGTGCAGGTCTTTCCATTTCTTGGCGGTATTTGAGTTTTGCCTGAATGTTCAGGTCTTTGGAGGTTGCCTGGGTCGGACCAGGTCTTATCATCTTGCCTGAATGTTCAGGTCTTTGGAGGTTGCCTGGGTCGGACCAGGTCTTATCATCTTGCCTGAATGTTCAGGTCTTTGGAGGTTGCCTGGGTCGGACCAGGTCTTATCATCTTGCCTGAATGTTCAGGTCTTTGGAGGTTGCCTGGGTTGGACCAGGTCTTATCGTCTTGCCTGAATGTTCAGGTCTTTGGAGGTTGCCTGGGTCGGACCAGGTCTTATCATCTTGCCTGAATGTTCAGGTCTTTGGAGGTTGCCTGGGTCGGACCAGGTCTTATCATCTTGCCTGAATGTTCAGGTCTTTGGAGGTTGCCTGGGTTGGACCAGGTCTTATCGTCTTGCCTGAATGTTCAGGTCTTTGGAGGTTGCCTGGGTCGGACCAGTTCTTATCATCTTGCCTGAATGTTCGGGTCTTTGGAGGTTGCCTGGGTCGGACCAGGTCTTATCGTCGTGCCTGAATATTCAGGTCTTTGGAGGTTGCCTGGGTTAGACCAGGTCTTATCGTCTTGCCTGAATGTTCAGGTCTTTGGAGGTTGCCTGGGTCGGACCAGGTCTTATCGTCGTGCCTGAATGTTCAGGTCATTGGAGGTTGCCTGGGTTGAACCAGGTCTTAGTTCAAACCAATAGCAAGTAGAATTTCACAATTGCATATTAGAGATTTAAATTTGCTCAAGTGCCATTTGTACCTCTAACGTAATCAATATTTAACTTCAATGATTTAATGCAATTTTTAACATGCAATTAGACTTACTTGGATATTTCTATAACCAAATTGCCATTAAAAAATTGCAAATAGATACTGAGATGGTAATGTGATTTTAAGCAAACAGATTAATAAAGTAAATTGCTTTCAAGTTTAATTTGAGAACACGAAGAGATTTTAGTCAGATCGCACCTTGGCTGCAATTTTACAATTGGTAGTGGTCATTGACTTTTCGTATCAGTTCCCACAGACGGCGCCACTGATGAAGTCTGAAAATGAGCCTTGCTAGGAGATAAGGATCCGAAGCCTTCGTGGATCACCTTAAAGAAGCCCACCTCCAAAATCGACCGAGAATAAGAAGTCCAATAAAATCAACCTTGAAGAAGAAGTCCAATGAAGTCGGACTTGGAGAGGAAGTCCAATGAAATCAGCCTTGAAGAGGAAGTCCAATGAAATCAGCCCACGTTAGAAGGGTCAATCTGCAAGTCTCCGAATAAGCCATTCTCCAGAAGGGTCGATCTGCAAGTCTTTCGAGAATGATAACAAGTCCACTTATTCAAGTAGAAGCCCTCCTCACCAGGGCTTACTCCGAGATCAGCTCACCTCTCGCTACCAGGGCCTCGCCTTCCCTCTCCATTAGGGCCAATTTCCTAAGGAGCCCATCTCCATATGTTTCTATATGCAAGTGAGTTAATCAGCCCTGCTCCAAAATGAACCATGCTCCAATCAAGCCCTGCAGAATGAGCCTTGCTACGTACGAGCCCTGCAGAATGAGCCTTGCTCCAATCGAGCCATGCAAAATGAGCCCTGCAGAATGAGCCTTGCTCCAAACGAGCCCTGCAGAATGAGCCCTGCTCCAAACGAGCCCTGCAGAATGAGCCCTGCTCCAAACGAGCCCTGCAGAATGAGCCCTGCTCCAATCGAGCCCTGCTCTAGAAGGATCAAACTGCAAGAGAGAAATCGTTAGTGAAATGCCCCAGGTAGTCCTGGGGAGTTCCACTCCGATGCCTAAGTCAGAATTAGGTCTTAAGGAAAATAAGCATGAACTGAAATTAATAGTTCAGGAGGGATCCCTTATTAACTGCACTCAAGTAATATTTATAGAGGAAGTCATACCTTGATGATGTCACCCTTAGACTTTACTTGTAAGGAAAGAAACCTTCTATCCATGTAATCTCAGCCGTTAATCTGGGGTGTCTATTTTCATACCACATCAGTCCACAATTAAAAAATTTTTGTTTAAAGGAAATTTCAAACTCATTATATTTAATTTAAATTTTTAACAAAATTTCCAATTCTTTATTATATTTGATTTAAATTTTCAATGTGTTATTTATATTTGATTTAAATTTTCAATGTGTTATTTATATTTGATTATATTTAGTGATTCCTTATTATGGTGTAAAGAAAATTTTCAATTCTTTATTATATTTAGTAATTTTTTATCATTAATTTAAAATATGTCCACAATTAACAATTTGTTGTTTAAATTACCCAAATATAGTATTTTAAATTCAATTACCATGTTATTTTAGGATTAGATTTATGCTAAAAATGTAACCAACTAAAATACTAACTGTATTATAATATTAAAATCCTTGTGTTTTTGTGACATTTGTTAAAAGGAAAGTGAAATCTATTACAACTTATTATTTTTATTTATTTATTTATTTGTATATATATTCTTTAAATCCTATTAAAACTCATGGTTTTGATTTAGTGGTTTTGTTAAGTGATTTTTATATGCTTGTAAACAAATTGCAATTTCTTTTCTAAACAAATTAGAGAAATTTTGTGTTTTAATCTACTTTGCATATATTATTATTTAAATAAATTGCAACAAGTTTCTAAAACGTTTAGACAATCAAACTAATCTTTCTTAAACAAAAAATATTGTTTAACGATAATTTTTATGGAGTGTTTGGTTTTAGAAAGTTCTTAGATCAAATGTGAATTTAATTGGTGAAATTATTATTGGTTTAGGATGGTTAATTTATTACTGGTTTACAAAAGTCAATAATTGAATTAATTTAGGAAAGTTCTTATCATTAACAAAAATATAGTATTAAAATTGTGTTATTACTTATGTGAAAGAGAAAAACAAATTATATTTGGGCTTCATATTTTGAATTGGTTTAGGAAAGTTTTTAGATCCAAATTGTGTGTTTAATAACTATTATTGGTCTAGGATAGTTAAGTTATTATTGAATAAGAAAAGTTACTTGGTTCAGGAAAGTTCGTAGTAAGGGGTAAGGTTTCTTAAAATTAACATTAACAAAAATATGATAATATTAGAAAAAAGAGTAATGATACTCAGAGTGAAATTGTAGATCGAAATCCCATAGTCAATGACGTGACATGTGTTAAAAGACAAAATCATCCCTTATGTATAAAAAGCTAAAATGATGTAGCACCTTATAAAAAATTGACACGTGTACAATCACTTATCCCTTGGGGTTCACTTATTATTTGGTTAGGGTATTAGTTTAAGTTTTAAAAATAAGATAACTAATTAAAATGATACGTGTCAATTTTTTACAAAATGCTACATGAAAGTGATACAGTAGACCTAGTTATGTCTTTTTTATACCTGCCACGTCATTCACTATGGGATTTCACTCTAGAATTTCATTCTGTCTGTCATTGTTCTAAAAAAATGAGTAATGATATGCAGAGTAAAAAAATAAAGTGAAAATACAAAGTGAATAATGTGAACTAATTGGTGATAAACATGTGTTAATTAATGGGACCAAGTACCTATACATGTTTATCACTATTTGGTCCACATTATTTACCTTATATTTTCACTCTATTTTTTCACTCCTTCTATTATTACTCTATTAGAATAGCATAAATTTTTGTTCGGTGTTAGTACTTATATGAAAGAGCAAACGGATTATATTTGGGTTTCATATTTTTCCATTGTACATGTTTTGTTAATTGAATTAATTTAGGAAAATTCTTAATTGAATTAATTAGGAAAGTTCTTTTAATTGAATTGGGTTAGGAAAGTTCAACTGAATTGGTTTAGAAAAATTAGAAATAATCAATAAATAAAATTAACATCAAATATAAGGTTGTGATCTTTAAAATATAATTAGGTTTCTTGAAATTAACAATCCCATAAAATTAATTGTAAAATAGCATAAATTCTTGTGTAGCTTTTTGTGCTTATATGAAAGAGAAAAAATGAATATTTTGGATTTGATATTTTGAATTGTGTCTTATTAATTGAATTGGTTTAGGATTTCTTGAAATTAAAATTAACTTAATATAGTGGTTGGTGATTAAAACGTAATCATGTCTTATTATTGATTAATAAAAAAGAAAAAAACAATTTCTCACTATCCAAAATTTTGTTTGTAACTTGAGCTTTCTTGGAAGCCATTGAGGCCAATGAGTATAAATTAGCCTTGGAATGAAAAATGAATCAAAAGATCTGCATAAATTAATTGCGTATATGTAGGATTGAATTAACTAAAACACCAAAAATATTGTCCTAACACAAACAAGTCTTATTGGCTTCATTCAAAACTCAAAAAGATAATAATTCAAACGAACCGTAAAAAAAGTTACTCTATTGAAAAGGAATAATACAGTATTTCCACACAACAAGACAATACATATTTTTTTATGGCATAACCTCGATCTCGAGAGAGGGGCGTCACTCCCTATTTAATTTATTTAGATGTAAAAGATGAGACGCGAATATACCCTAACCACTTGCACAAGAGTGAACGTATTTGAATTAAGAGTACTGCTCCTATATGAGAAGCTTTAACAAAAAGTAAATGAGATGACTCCTCTTTGCAAAATATATTATTGTAAAGCTTGACCGCAAAACCATGAAAGCCAACTAAGACAAATTAAGGATGAACTTTTTGGCTTGAAAGCTCACCACACATATATTTATAAGATAAGAAAACCATCTAAACCTAATCAGGATTTGACACAAAATCCTTATCTAACTCTATTCCGTAATTCAAAATAATAACTAATTAAAAAACTAATTCTAATATGAAACTACTAGTTAAGTTTATTTTAAATTTTCAACCATATCTCAAAAAGTGAGAAAATGAATTAAATTGCACAAACTCGTATCCTAACACCCCAAAAGACATTTAACTGAAGCAATAAACATCTATAGATAGAAAACTATAAATTTGATTTAAAAAAAGTTTCTAACTAACACACATAAATATCTTCTTTCTAATAAAACATTTTCAAAAGCAAACTTTAAGCCATTTTTGGCTTGGGCTTAATGCGTTTCAGTTTTGACTTTATCTCAAAATTTTATTACTACTTACCATTTTATTTTTCACAAAATTTTTTCTCAATTCTCTCAAATGCTTTCTATTATCTCATAATCTCATATTACTTCTAAATTCTCAATTTATCTCTTAATTGTCACAGTTACTTATTTATTTTGTTTTATTCAACTCTTTATTTTATTCAATTCTTCACCTAATTCTCATTTATTTCTTAATTCTTATGTTTTTATTATTTCATTTATTTCTATTTAATAAATTATTTTACTTTACTTCAATTTGCTATAAAATGGATATTATTAAATAATATTTTGTAAAGTTGTACATGACAAATTATTTTTATTTTATTATGTTTTGTATGTACATGACCAATTCGTATTTAGATCAAAAGTTTTTTATTTCTTCAATAAAACAAGATACTTGTCAATTATATCAAACTTGTATATATTGTTCTCATTTGTTTAATTATTTAAAAATTCAAACCTTGAAAAATAGTGAAAAGACCAAAATCAGAAATGAAAATGGCAATCCTAAAACTCTAACCATAACTGGTCAAAGAAAGATTCGTTCTGATTGCACCTTTGGTAGAATTTATCGCAAAATTTAATTACTACTTATTATTTTATTTTTCACAAAATTGTTTCACAATTCTCTCAAATGCTTTCTATTATCTCATAATCTCCTGTTAATGCACACGTGGAGTTGGCATTTATTTTAATTGGCTTTTGTTTTTTGGCAAGTAAGGAACGATCATAATTGGCAGCAGGAATCAATTAAATCAATCTATGCAAAGAAGATTGATTTGGAGATTAATGCTATCTTGGTATATATGGAACTTATCTTGGTATTCTTGGTAATTATCAATTGGAGGTTTATCTTTGAAAAAGATAAGCATGGAAGGCACAAGGCTTCTATCTTTCTATGGGATTTATATGGAAGTAATCTTGGAGATAAACATGGAAAGATTTTGTGCACTCTATAAGGATCGTTCAACCACACAGTTTTCATGTGTAGAGCGTTGATGTTTCTTTCGGTCTTCATTAGACTGTGAACACACTTCTTTGTTGGAGGTCTTTGTTTAAGTGTGTTGGCTGAAGCATCTCAATGCAATATTATTAAAGGTGCAATCCTTGTATTCTTGGTTTAATCTCAGTCTCGGAAGGAGGCTGGTTTGGAGCTCGGGAGAGTTCAAACGTGGGAAAAGGGATCTTGCAATAACCACGGATTTCAGGAGGAGTCGCCATTGACAAGGGGATCTTGTATTCATCGTGGGCATGTGGAGCTTGCTATAACACGGATTCCGGGATGAATCACACAAGTCAAGGGGAGCTCGCACAATCACGTTCACGTGTGGAGTTAGGAAGAGGCGGCGCGACAAAGATAAGAGGTAGTCTTACTTTGTGTTAGACCGAATGTCTTGTAACTTTGTGAACTTAGTGGATTGTTTTCTGGGCATGACCTCGCAGACGTAGGCAATTGCCGAACTACGTTACCAACCTCCTGTTTTTTTATTTTTCCGCAATTTAATATTGTCCGTTACGATTTTTATTATTGGTGTCACACATAGTGTTCCAATCTACTAGGGCACCGCGTATCTAACCTTGATCTTTCAATTGGTATCAGAGAAGGTCATCTCTGTTTCTTAGACGGGATCCGCAGGACTTGATTTTGGTTTTGGTGCAATGGACTCTATGATGGAATGATGCGTTCACCTTTATTGGATAGCAGAAACTATGCTTATTGGAAGGCCAGAATGAGAGCCTTCATCAAAGCTATCGATGAAAAGGCTTGGAAATCAATTCTGACAGGATGGGACTCTCCAATGGTTACCAACACAGAGGGTGTCACATCTCCCAAGCCTGAAGAAAGTTGGTCCGCTACTGAAAATGCATTGGCAAACAGTAATTCAAAGGCTCTTAATGTTATTTTCAATGGTATTGATCCCAGTCAGTTCAGACTTATTTCCACGTATGAGTCAGCCAGAAAGGCATGGGAAATTCTTCATATCACTTATGAAGGGACGTCGGCTCTAAAGTTATCAAAAATGCAGATGCTAACTACAAAATTTGAGAGCCTAAGGATACATGAAGATGAAAGTATTGCAAAATTCAACGCCAAACTCTGTGACATCGCTAATGAGGCATTCGTTCTAGGTGAAAGTTTTTCCGAAGAAAAATTGGTGAGGAAAACTCTACGATCTTTACCCCAACGTTTTGCTTATAAAGTCACTGGCATTGAAGAAGCGAAAGATGTCTCCAAGATGAAGCTAGAAGAACTTATGGGATCTCTTAGAACGTTTGAGATGAATCTTGTAGTGGACTCGAAAGCAAAGAAGGATAAAGATATTGCTCTAAAAGCAGAAATGCAAAGGATGGATAATCATGGTGAATATGACTTTGAGGAATCTCTACCACAGCTATCCCATAACCTTAGCAGAGTTATGAAGGGATTGGACAGAAATATTCAAGGTGTCAAGACCAGTGTCAGAGACATCAAAAGTGGATTATCTAGCAATAAGAAGTACAGGGAAGAAAATCATGCATCTGACCAACCTTTCAACAACAGGGGAATTCAATGTCGAGAATGTGATGGCTTTGGGCATGTTCAAGCGAAATGTGCTAATACATTGAAGAAAAAGAAGAATTTTCTCAACACATTCTGGAGTGAAGATGAGTCAGATAGAGAAGATGAATTTCATAATAATCATGTGGCTCTTGCTTCTAAAAGTAAACAATCAGACAATGGTGTTGTCAAGAATGTTACACGTAGTGTCACCGAAAATATGTCGACTTATAGTGACGAAAACCAAGATAAAATCACAGAAAAAGATATTATTGTCGAATACAAGATCCTTTCTGAGAAATATATTGAACTTATTAGAGTAAATCAGCATCTTCGTACTCAAATTGGGGGTTTAAGAGATGAGAAGCTAAATCTTCAAAACTCTGCTGAAGGGTTGGAAGCCAATCTGAGAGCAAGCCATGAGGAAGTGAAGAATCTGACTAACGAGCTAAATCATATAAAGAAAAATGTCAAAATGTTAAATTCGGGTTCTTCCAAGCTAGATGACATCCTGAAGACCAGTAAACCAAGTGGTGATCATTCTGAACTTAGTTATAAAAGAGAAAGTTCAATGTCACAGCCAGTGTCAATGCAAGGTAATGATTACAAAGAGAAGGAAGTTGTTGTAAGTACTGCAAAGAACGTGAAGAACTCAAATGCTCATTGTTCTTATCATGCTCCTAGAGGTGAAGGAAACAGATTTATTCCTATATGTCACTATTGCAATAGTCGTGGTCATATTCGCCCTAGATGTTTTACTTATCTTGCTGAATTGAGACAAGGTACTGCTAGAAAGTTTTCTTCTCGCAGAGATTCACAACAGAGATGGGTAAAGAAGTCCAATTTGAAGTACAATTTTACGTACACCTTTCTGAAAGCTACAACAAATGATGAGTGGTACCGTGATAGTGGGTGTTCTAGACACATGACTGATGACGATAAGTTTTTGAAGAATATTGTGTCTGAATGTATAGGAAAAGTGACGTTTGGTAATGGTGTTACAGCAAGTGTCATTGGAAGAGGTATGTTAGATGTGCCAGGGCTACCAAAGTTAGACAATGTTCTTTTGGTACGTGGTCTAAAGGCGAACTTGATTAGTATTAGTCAATTGTGTGATCAAGATCTGAAGGTGAATTTCACTCGTGGGAAGTGCTTGGTGTCTGATCAAAACAACATGTGCATTATGGAAAGAGTGCGTTCTTTTGACAATTGTTATCTCATTTCTGCTTCATCTACCTATTTTCGTTCAAGTATGGAAGACACTATCCTATGTCATCAAAAGTTGGGTCACGGTAATGTCATAGAATTTATGCATGTTCAAGATGATGATTCCCTGGAAAAAGCTGATGCTTCTGAATAAGACGTGACACAGTCCCCAGATGGAGAAAACTCGAGTGTTTCAGCCAGTGTCCCCACCAGTGTCACAAGTGGTGTTACAAATCAGGGTGCTGAGATTGATAATGTAGAAGCAGCCACATCTACTCACAGGCAACCATTCACTCATGTCCAGAAGAATCATCTAGATGATGAAGTTATTGGAGATCTGAATGAAGGTATTCGAACTCTAGATATATCGAGAGTGGACTATAGAGAAATGATCCACATGACATGTTTTACTTCATCTATTGAGCCCAAAAATGTGAAAGAAGCCTTGCTAGATGAATATTGGATTGGCTCAATGCAAGAAGAACTTGGTCAATTAACTCGAAATCAAGTTTGGGAGTTAGTGCCGTGTCCTCTTAATATAAATGTCATTGGAACCAAGTGGATATATAAGAACAAGAGCGATGAACATGGCAACATCACTCGAAACAAGGCTCGGTTAGTTGCCCAGGGGTACACACAAATTGAAGGTGTTGACTTTGATGAGACATTTGCTCCAGTTGCTCGTCTTGAGTCCATTCGTCTCTTGTTAGCTACGGCATGTATGATGCAATTCAAGTTGCACCAAATGGATGTAAAGAATGCTTTCCTCAATGGTTTTCTTCATGAGGAGGTGTATTTTGCTCAACCAAAGGGTTTTGAAGACCCTCATCATCCCGAGTATGTCTACAAGTTGAAGAAGGCGTTATACGGGCTTAAACAAGCTCCTCGGGCTTGGTACAAAAGACTCACGGAGTACTTATTGTCTAAAGGATATGAGCGAGGGGGATTAGATAAAACCCTTTTCATTCGCCGTGATATAGGTCAGTTTTTACTCGCTCAAATATATGTTGATGACATAGTGTTTGGCTCAGTGTCACAGGCGATAGTGGATGAATTTGTTGCTCAAATAACTGAGAAATTTGAGATGAGTATGGTTGGTGAGCTTAATTACTTTCTTGGACTTCAAATTCAGCAACGCAATGATGGTATTATCATTTTTCAAAGCAAGTATGCCAAGAATTTGCTGAAGAAGTTTGAATTGGAGAATGCTCATCCAAGGAGAACACCTATGGGAACTCATGAGAAGATATCTAAAGATGGGAAAAGGATTTCTATTGATGCGAGTCTATACAGAAGTATGATTGGTAGTCTCCTATACCTAACAGCTAGTCGTCCAGACATCTGTTATAGTGTTGGTTTATGTGCTCGATTTCAGATAAATCCTCGCGAGTCACACCTGGTGTCAGTAATGCGAATTCTCAAGTATATTAGCGGGACAACTGACTATGGGATTTGGTATTCCTTTGATACAAATACCAATTTAATTGGTTATTGTGATGTTGACTGGGCTGGAAGTTCTGATGATCGAAAAAGCACTTTTGGTGGATGTTTTTACTTGGGAAACAACTTGGTGTCATTGTTCAGCAAGAAGAAAAACTTTATTTCTCTGTCGACTGCATGGGCAGAATATATTGCAGCTGGTAGTTGCTGTACTCAGCTTCTCTGGATGAAGCAAATGCTGAAAGATTATGGTGTCACACAGAATGTCATGACAATCTACTGTGATAATATGAGTGCTATCAATATCTCTAAGAATCCTGTTCAGCATTCTCGGACAAAGCACATTGATATTCGACATCATTTTATTCAATCTCTTGTGAAAGATAAAACTATTGCTTTGGAACATATGGTGACGGAAAAACAAATTGCTGATTTTGTCACCAAAGCTTTGGATGGAGCAAGGTTTGAAGAACTAAGGTCTACCCTAGGCCTTTGTGTTATTTGAAGAGATTCTTCAGTGTTGTAAGTTTTTTTTGTATTGTATTTGTATTTTCAGCAATATAAAAATATGAAAAACAAAAATAGTAGAATAGTTGTTGTTTTTGTCTTTTTTGGTTTCCCGCCTCAAGCTTTTAGGCGGCATTGTAGCTGTGGATTTCTTTTTGGGAATTCTGGTCTTCAGCTCTTCAAGTGACACGTGGCATTTTGGGGATTCTTGGCTGATATTGGGGAATTGAAGAGTTGGCCTCTTTCACGAAATTTTTGACTGCACTTATTTCGGTCACATTTCTTCTCTCAGCTATTTCAAGGATTTGTGGTCTTTTGGGAGTCTTATTCTTAAATTGATTGACATATATCAGCCGCTGCTATTTTCTTGACCATATTCAAAGATTCTGAGAGTTCGATTAAGTCAAGTGCTCTAAAATTTCAGAGATGTCTCAGTCAAGGTCATCATCTCTAGAAAGGTAGTTAAAACTATGGATGATGATGAAGTTCATGTCGTCGTTACCCCTGCTTCTCCAATTTCGTCAAATGAAGGTGGTAGTTCTTCTCATTCACAAGAGAAGTCTTCAGATTCTGAGATTGAGTTGTCTTTAAAAGCTGAGATGGCTACTCCTATTCAGTCGATAGATTCTTCAGGAGTGAGAACAAGATTTGGACAAGTTAGTGGTGGTCCATTCAAGACAAGTGTTGTACCTCTTAAGGCATCTGATGCCTATAAGGTTACAATAGAGCCCACAAGAAAAAGGTTTCGGAAAGTGGATGAAGATTCTTCAGATGATGCTTGGGCTGAAGAAGAAGGTGTCAAAGATGGTGTTTCTTCTGATGATGATGTTGAGGATCTGTCTTATTCAGAACCGGTTAAGTCCCCTAAGGCAAAGCGACAGAGAGAAAATCCGGCATCAGAATCCCAGCGAGTTACTCGCTCCAAGGCGATGTCAAAGGGCAAGTCTCCTGCTACTGCAAGTAAGTCATCCGACTTTTCAGTTAATTTGAATGATTTCAAGTCTGAATACAATGCTGGTTTGTGGAGTAGAGTTTCTAGGAGAAATATCTGGAGTGAAAGGAATATCCATGATGGTGATTTTAAAGACAGTCAAAAACTTGTGGATCAGTTGGTTAGCCAAGGGTTAGGAAGAATAATTAAGGGAATAAAACCCTATGTTAGGAAAATTGTTCAAGAGTTCTATTGCAATCTAGACTCTAATGTGAAGGATTTTGAGCATCCTGATGGTGGATATGTATTTGTGAGGGGAAGTTGTTTGAATTTTCCCCGGATGTGATAAATACACACCTAGGCAGTTATTGGACTAATGTGGAAAAACTCACTTCTTACTACAGTAAAATCATTACTGATGTCACAGGAGGTGTCAGGCGAGTATGGCCTAGAGGGAAAGATTTTCCTGCTTCTCAGTTGTCTGTTAAATATGCAATTCTCCATAAGATTGCCATGAGGAATTGGCTCCCTACCTCGCATGGAACTGGTGTGAATAAGTCCATAGCCACTTTGTTGTTCAAGATTGGAAATTTTATTAAATTTGATGTAGGACAATTTTTGTTTGATCAAATTGTGAAGCATACAGACTGCAAGAATGAAATGATAGCTTATCCTTTTCTGTGTTTGATATATGGTATTCTGTCTTCACAACACTCTGTAATCTGAGCAAGGGAAACTCTGGAGATGGACAAGGAAGATATCAGAATCAGTTATAAGCTGTTGAAGGGCGATCATGTCAATGATATGGAGAATGGCTCTGATGATGTTTCTGATACTGACAACGAAGGACTTGGTCATCCAGTCTTGCTATCACGCACAATTAAGGTGCTGGAGGATGAATTGAAGTTTCTGATTACCTAGCAGGCTGACATTGAGAAGAGAATGAAGGAGATCTCTTCATTGCTTGATGATTTGGTAGCTGTAAAGCCAGCTAGAGATGTTGCTGCTGAGGCTGCTGAAAGGAAAAAGTAGTTTGATGCTAAAGCTGAACCTGCAGCTGATATTGGAGCTGGTTCTTCAGGTATTCCACCTGATGTCAATCAGGATGTTACAGCAGGTATTCTTCAAAACCTATCTTCTGTTTTTACAGAGTCTGTAATGGAGCCTAAAAATCCTATCGTTGAAGAAAATGTTGACTCTGATTCTAATGAGGAAGTTTTTGCAAAGGAAACTCTTGTTCCTTCTGCTATTTCTGGTGAGGGCACTTCTAGTGTCACTCCTGATGTCACTGACAGTCAGGCTCCTTCCAGCGCTCAATCTAGTGGGTATGATGTTGGTAAAGATGAAAGAGTTCCAGAAGCTGCTGGTGGTGTTCATTTGCAAGCAGACTTAGTTGGCCTTGTGCCCTATGATGCGGAGAATTCTGATTGATTACTCTGATATTTTCTTATGGTGATTGCTTAAGACAATTTCTTTTGTTTTTTTTTTATTCATGCCCTTTTGTCTTTTTGTGGCAAAAATGGGGAGTAATTTGGGATTTTGGATATTTGTTTTGCAATCCCTCAAAAATTTGTATGCTGGGAACTTAGTCTCTTTTGATGTATCATGCACAATGTCTTGTGCAGTGATGTTTCTTAGGGAACTTGGTGTCTTTTGCTGTGTCATGCACAATGTCTTGTGCAGTGATATTTTTTATCTAATTTCCTGTTCAGGGGGAGTTTACAAGAACTTCCAATTCAGCATACAGGGGGAGTTTAGATTTTACCAAAAAATGCCAAAGGGGGAGATTGTTAATGCACACGTGGAGTTGGCATTTATTTTAATTGGCATTGGTTTTTTGGCAAGTAAGGAACGATCATAATTGACAGCAGGAATCAATTAAATCAATCTATGCAAAGAAGATTGATTTGGAGATTAATGCTATTTTGGTATATATATGGAGCTTATATTGGTATTCTTGGTAATTATCAATTGGAGGTTTATCTTTGGAAAAGATAAGCATGGAAGGCACAAGGTTTCTATCTTTCTATGGGATTTATATGGAAGTAATCTTGGAGATAACCATGGAAAAATTTTGTGCACTCTATAGGGATCGTTCAACCACACGGTTTTCATGTGTGGAGCGTTGATGTTTCTTTCGGTCTTCATTAGACTGTGAACACACTTCTTTGTTGGAGGTCTTTGTTTAAGTGTGTTGGCTGAAGCATCTCAATGCAATATTATTGAAGGTGCAATCCTTGTATTCTTGGTTTAATCTCAGTCTCGGGAGGAGGCTGGTTTGGAGCTCGGGAGAGTTCAAACGTGGGCAAGGGGATCTCGCAATAACCACGGATTCCGGGAGGAGTCGCCATTGACAAGGGGATCTTCCCATAACACGGATTCCGGGAGGAATTACACAAGTCGAGGGGAGCTAGCACAATCACGTTCACGTGTGGAGTTAGGAAGAGGCGGCGACAAAGATAAGAGGGAGTCTTACTTTGTGTTAGACCGAGTGTCTTGTAACTTTGTGAATTTAGTGGATTGTTTTCTGGGCGTGGCCTCGCAGACGTAGGCAATTGCCGAATTGCGTTACCAACCTCCTGTCTCTTTATTTTTCCCCATTTTAATATTGTCCATTACTGCTTTTATTATTGGTGTCACACCTAGTGTTCCAATCTACTAGGGCACCGCGTATCTAACCTTGATCTTTCAACTTCTAAATTCTCAATTTATCTCTTAATTGTCACAGTTACTTATTTATTTTGTTTTATTCAATTCTTTATTATTTTTTATTTTATTCAATTCTTCACCAAATTCTCATTTATTTCTTAATTCTTATTATTTGTTATTATTATTTCATTTATTTATATTTAATAAATTATTTTACTTTCCTTCAATCTGCTATAAAATGGATACTGTTAAATAATTTTTTGTAAAGTTGTACATGACAAATTATTTTTATTTTATTATATTTTGTATGTACATGACCAATTTATATTTAGATAAAAAGTTTTCTATTTCTTCAATAAAATAAGAGACTTGTCAATTATATCAAACTTGTATATATTGTTATTATTTTTTTAATTAATTAAAAAATTCAAACCTTGAAAAACAGTGAAAAGACTGAAATTAGAAATGAAAATGGCGATCCTAAAACCCTAATCATAATTGGTCAATGAAAGATTGGTTTTGATTCTACCTTTCGTAGAATTATAAATTGGCCATTCACGAACCGTAATCATCTAATTCTGAATATAAACATGTTGTTTATTAAATTTGAAACAAAGTAAATAAGTTGAGAAAAAGAATATTTATGGCATGTTTGATAAAACTAAAATCCAAAAACTGAAGTATTAAATCTGAAATCAAAAATCTAAAATAATTAAGTGTGTGAATTTAAAACAATCGGTTTTAAATGTCCAAACCTTAATGGTGAAATAATTAAATTTGTTTCATAAACAGACTGGTATGACAGTTTAATGATTCAAATAGTATAATTTTGTCTTTTAATTATTTATTTTCTCAACAAATATGCTATATATTACTTTTTAAACAACTAATCAAAATTATTATAAAAAATAAAATTTTGTAACAAAATAAAATTACAAAATTTAATAATTTTGAAAATAAAAATATTATCATAGAAATGCATATATTTGTAACCTCTCCATATTTATGGTGTATTATTATATTAGATGTTATTTTTAAACATTTTGAAAATTATAATTTTTAATTTACCAAAATTTTATTTTTTTTTAAAAAGAATATAGAAAAGATTAATCATATTCTAAAACATAAAAAAAAATCTTTATCGAATTAAATATATTGAAGAAGAATATTAAAATATATATTAAATAAAAACATTAGAATATAGAATAAAAAAGAAATATATTGAATAAAATTTTTAGATTATAACAGGAATAAGAAAAATGAGATAGTAGAAAGAATAAATTGAATAGATATTATGAATAATTATGTAATATTATAGATATAATATGAATAATTATGGTATATTGAATTTCATTTTAAAACCTAGGGTATGCGCGTGTTGTGAAATTAATGGATAGGCTAAATTTTATCGCTTAAAAGCAAAAATGAATTTTGCTTGCCTTTTCAAATGCTCTTAATCTATTAAAATATTTAATTTTTAATTTTCAAATAAACTTATTTGGTCCATGTCTGAATCAATTAATTTACAAAGTTACGTTTAATTATCAAACAGCCACTTCGTTCCATTTGGCTCGATTTCGGTATTTTCAAACTCCTACAATAAAACAGCATGAAGTATCTAGAGTGGAATAAAATTAGAATCCGAAAAGCCACATGATTGCACAGCAAGATCGACTCATGCTTGGCATTATAAACCTGCAGTCAATCACAACAATCAACAAGAAATTTGTTGATTGGACTTATCTGGATTTTTTTTTGTAAGTTAGGCTTGATCTGTGTTAAATTTCTGCGAAACAGAAATATGGGCCAAATCCAGAATCATAAGTACGACAATCTTTCTTCAATCATTAAATCTCCTCCATATTCACAAAAAAAAAATTATTAAAATCAATCATTTTTCGTGCTGCAGGAGCTACATTATCCCTAAACTTTCTTAATTTTGGCATCACTAATTATCTTAAACTAAATCTCTTATATAGAGAAAATATTTATACGATTTTTTAAAAAATGATAATTATTTTGGCTTTGCCGTACTAAACTTAAGTAATTACTACTAAATTGCTTATTATTATTCTTATCTAATGTTTATTTAAGGTATGTCTTTTTATGATTTAAATATATAATAACATGCGCCTGAATCCATCACCTGAAACCTAGAAGACCTGCAACACACACATCAGAAAATACCCCCACTCTGTACCGGGGAGTATGCTTCGATGCTTAAGTAGCTTAATATGTAATGTAAGTCATAGAGAAAGTAACCCCTTACCTAGTGATAATAATGTTACTTTTATAGAGTCGTACCTAGTAGAGTTCCAGTAGAATTGGAACTCTCAGTTCATCAATAACATAATACCGAAGAACTCGGTTCAAATAGGATTTGTCCAAGAAGAGTCCTAGTACAATTCAACCCTTATCATATTTCATACAATATATATATAGTTTTTATTTAAAATATGCATTCTTATGCCTTGCATATTTAATAATATTGTCTTAATTTTACTAATTTATAAAATTCAATAATTTTATTGATTGAGATAGCTAGAAAAATTAAAAAGAATTAAAATATAGTTTTGCTGTTTTATTAAATATATTTACGATAGCAAAGTAAAACGACATGAAATAGTAGATAAAACAAAAGTATAATGATTTTCTTATGTAAAACTTTTAAAATTTGATGCCTATTCTTTATATTGGTAGTTTATAAATTATAATTGTGACTTTTAAAAATAGCTATAAATTGATAAAAACATTAGTTGCAAAATTTTTATACGAAACTACAATACATATATTTGTATTTAAAAATTGTCAAAAAAAATATTAGGACCTTACAAGCCATACATGTATAATAATTATTAAAAATATTTTAGAGTTAAATCAAATAAAGAACTAAAAATTATTTCAAATATTATATAGAAAAATAAAAATTATATATTACTTAATTATACTATAATCAATTTTATCTCAACTAACTAAAATTTCTAACTCCACCACTGCTCGTGCTCTACTAAATTCCCATTCCCATTCCCTTTGGAGCTTATTTTTTAGTCTCCTTTATGGGAGTTATAGTCTCCCTATTTGGGAATTTTATTTCTCTCTTTTTTTAATTTCTCTCTTTTGAGAGAGTATGTTCAAATTTGCAGATCTATTGAAAAAGCTATGAAGAGCTCACTTTAATATTTTTAATGATGAAGTACAAGACAAAGAGATAATAGAGAATAACAAAAATGGTGAGGTAGGTCACGGGTGAGAAGAAAAAAAAAAACAAAAGGCAAAAATCGTCATTTAACTTTTTTAAATCCAGGTTTTGGTCACTTAAATTCGTTGAAAGCATCATTGAACTTTTTAAATGTATGCTTTTAGATCATTCCGTTATCCAAATCAGTTAACTTTTCTAAAACGGTTAAATTGAAGGATGTTTATACCTTTTCAAACAAATTAGACAACAAGTTCTATTCTCTTTCTCTCTTTCTTTTCTTTTTCCCCTCTTTTTTTCTCTCTTTATCACCACAAAGAAAACTTTAAACAACCCATAATTTTTTGAGTGTAAATCTTCCTTCTAGTTCAATCAAAATCTCAAAATGGTTGAATTTAATCAAAATTCCAACCACTTTTTCCAACCTATTTCTATTCATCATCTCACACTGCATCTAGCGTCGCTAGTCGACATGCTTTTCAAAACTAGCATGCTGCCGGAATAGCCAGAGGTGTGGCTCCAAAGGTTCGATTAGAAGAAGTATGCTGAAAAAGTGTTTGTTGCTTTGATCAGACATTCTCGCTGCATATGATGCTGCAGTCTCCAATGGGATTGATGTGATTTCTATCTCAATTGGTGGTGGGGATGGTGTTTCTTCCTCGTATGATCTCCATCCAGTCGCAATCAAAGCATACAACCCAAATAGTATGTCAGTGACAAACCTTGTATAGTACAATTCCATCCAACAAAAATTGGGCTTCAGTTCTGCAAACCCAAAATTCTAAACGAATGTGAATTTGAGATTAATATCTCAATACATAATCTGTAGACAAAAGTCGATCTATATTATCCTTTGAGGACAACCCTTATAGTCTTAAAACACCCATCAACATTTATTAGACATAGGAATCAAAATATGACAATATAACATGCCCATTTTACCCATTTTACTTTTGACCATTCATTAATACCAAGACCAAAAGACTAGATTCTTTTTCAGGTTTCACTATTGGTAATGCATTTCATAGGTAAACTCATACTCTACAAATCTCTATCTCTATATCTTTATGACCAATAAAGCACTACGAATCCCATGAGATGGAATGTTCTGAGGGGAATTAGAATTTGATTCGCTCCTTCTAGAGGAGAATTTCAGAAAAAAAAAATTGGGTTATAGAGTAATTGATTGATGATGAAAACGATTGTAGTTACATAGCAAAAGATTTGGAGTGATGAAGAAGATGGAAGATTAATTGATTGATGATGAAAACGATTGCAGTTACAAAGGGGAAGATGGAAGATCCCTCAACTGTGCAGACTATTTTACCCCTGAAAAAAGTGATTTCTGTATGCACAGATGGACTCAATAGACAGAATGACCAAAAGTTATAGGTTTAAAGAGTTTGATGACCTTTTTAGCAATTTAATAGTTTAGCGACCAAAAACCAGATTTAGAAAGAGTTGAGTGACCCATTTTGCCTTTTGCTCCAAAAAAAAAAAGTAGGTGGTAGTAGAGCCAGTAGTAAAGGTGATAGAAGGAGGATCAGTATTTTAAAACTCGGACCGGAGTGCAAACCGGTAGCGTTACTGGGCTAGGGGTCAATTAGTCGGACCGGTCGAACCGGTGTCAAGAACCGGATGATGTCATAAATATATTTAATATAAATATATTAATTAAATATTAACATATCTCACATTTATGTCGAAATAAAATGACCAAATTATAAAAAAATAATATTCAATTAAATTCTTAGTTTTTCATCCATAAAAAAATCATAGATCTTATTGTTTAATAATGCTAATAATTATTTTATTTATAATTTAATAAAATTTTATTAAAATACACGAGATATAATAAATTATTAATCAATTTGATATCAAATTGATCATATTAAAATAAGTTAGAAAAAATAGTTCTCAATACGCAATTTATTTATTTCAAAACTTAAATTTGTGAATTAAAAAAATTAATAACATATCATACTTTGAATTTAATTTTGTGTTCTACAAAATAATAATTAATTAAAAAACAATAAATATTGTATGATAAAATTTTAAATTTATATTTATTTAAATTGTATGAATGTGATTGATTGAAAATATTGATAAAAAACATAATTTCTATATTAATTCAAAATATTGTAATATGGTAAATTGAAAGTATTTATGACAATTAGAATGTATTAAAAATCTTAAAATATGGTAAATTGTTAGCATTTATGATAATTGAAAAATATTAAAAATCTTGAATATGGTAAATTAAAGTATTATGATAATTGAATGTATTCAAATTTTAAAATATTGAAATATGGTAAATTGAAATAATTTATGATAATTAAAAATCTTGAATATGGTAAATTAAAGTATTTATGACAATTGAATATATTCAAATTCAAATATATTGAAATATGTTAAATTGGAATCATTAATGATAATTGGAATGTATTAATAGAAAAACATTAATTGATTAGATTTAGATGTAAAATTTTTTTTCTCTCAAGCTTTTCAATTTGCTTGAAGTTGACAATCGGGTAAGTAATCATCAAGGCATGCTCGGTATTCGTGAATCTAGTTATTAATCCCACTTTTACCTTGTACAGTTTTGAAATTGCAGGAAAGTGGGGTTGCAAAAGGAAAGTGGGGTTGCAAAAGAATTAAAAGAACATAGACATTGAAAAAAAAAAAACTGAAAAAACAAAAAACCGGGTTCTAACTGGTTTCCGGTTGAACCTGGTTGAACCCGGTTTTTGACCGGGTTTGACCGGTTTTTTGTCCACCGGTTTTTTTACGTAACTCGGACCGGACACCTGACTGGTTCCTGGTCCAACCGGTCGAACCAGCCGGTCCGATCCGAGTTTAATAACACTGAGGAGGAGAGGAGAAGCACAACTTTTACTGTCATTTGGACAGATTTGAAGGGAGATTAAAATTTCTTCAGTTCTACCTGAATTTAAAATTGCACAAATGATTCAAACATAAAGCTCTTAGATTGCTATTTTGCAACATTGATGTTCTGATTTTCAATTTAGATGTTGTTTGTTAATGGGCATTTTTCAACTTTTATAATCTTGTGTTAATTCTCTAGACATTTGTCTTGGTTATCTAAAATTCATTGTTTAAGTTATCTGTAAATAATATTAAGTTGACTGTATTGTACATTTTTTTTAGTAATGATATTATCGTTTTTTATTAAAAAAGAAAAGAAACATTTAATATGTTGTTCAACAATAAGCATTAAATTTTTATTTTAATAGGATTGACTATATATTCGATACTTAGTTATCGTGTTCGATTTAAAATTATTTTCTCATTTTTTCGATATTTTGTCAATAATAGAATGACCTGCTTCAATACAAGCTAATCTTTCGAGCATAATGGATAAAGGCATTTGCTTGTACAATGATGAATCGCAAGAGAAATTCAAATCTCTTAACATTTCAATTTCTCATTAAATAGAATAATAATTTTTTTTTGCATTTTTAAGGATTTACTTCCAAATAATTTCAATTAATTAAAACTCGGATCTTCCAAATAAGGTTGAAATGCGTGTATCATTTTGAAACTTGCTCAACCACGAGAACTCTTTTTTCACGAATTCAAAATTGTGGTGTGTGCAGTAAAAAAAAAAATCAAAATTAACGCATTTTTTTTATTTTGTCATTTTTAACAAAAATACGTGTATCATATAACCTATGAAAAAAATAGAGCTTTGGTAAAAATTTTAATTTTAAATTTTTTGACTATATTCACTAGAATGCATGTTCAAAATCGAGGTGGGTGCAAAAAACAGCACAAAAAAAAGTAAAAATCAACGTATTTTTTTATTTTGTCATTTTTGACAAAATACATATGTTATAACCCATGAAAATGGAGGTTTGGTGAAAATACATGTGTTATAACCCATGAAAATTGGGGTTTGGTGAAAATTTTAATTTTCAATTTTATTAACAATAATTACTATAATGGATGTTCACAATCATGGTGGAAGCAGAAAACGGTAGAATAAAGTCAAAATCAGTGTATTTTTTTATTTTGCCATTTTTTACAAAGATATATACATGTGTTATAACCCATGAAAAATGAAGGCTTAGTAAAAATTTCGATTTTTAATTTTTTTGACAATATTCACAAGAATGTATGTTCACAATTGGGATGGGAACAGAAAGCAGTACAAAAAAAGTTAAAACAACACGTTTTTAGATTTTGCTATTTTTTACAAAAGTATTTGTGTTATAACACATAAAAAATGGAGGTTTGGTAAAAATTTTAATTTTAATTTTTTTAAAATATGTACTAGAATGCATATTCACAATCGAGATAGGTGCAGAAAATATTACCAAAAAAGGTCAAAAACAACGTGTTTTTAAATTTTGCCATTTTTTACAAAAGTACGTGAGTTATAATCCATAAAAAATGGAGGTTTGCTGAAAATTTTAATTTTCAATTTTTTACAAATATGTACTAGTATGAATGTTCAAAATTAGGGTTTGTGCACAAAACGGTACAAAAAGTCAAAATTAACGCATTTTGAGATTTCACTATTTTTTACAAAAATACATGTATTATAACCCATGAAAAATGGAAGATTTGTGAAATTTTTAATTTTCAATTTTTTACCATATTAACTAGATTGAATGTTCACAATCCGAGTGGATTCAAAAAACGGTACAAAAAATGTTAAAATCAACGCGTTTTTTTTTATTTTTGACATTTTTTTACAAAAACACGTGTATTATAACCCATGAAAAATGGAGGTTTGGTGAAAATTATAATTTTCAATTTTCTTGATAATATTCACTAGAATGCATGTTCACAATCGGGATGGGTGCAGAAAAAAGTAAAAACAAAGTCAAATTCAACGCTTTTCTGTATTTTGTCATTTTTTACAAAAATACGTATGTTATAACCCATAAAAAAATGGATGTTTGGTTAAAAATTTAATTTCAATTTGTTTTACAATACTCAATAGAATGCATATTCACAATCGAGGTGGGTGCAAAAAATATTATAAAAAAAGTTAAAATCAACGCTATTTTTAGATTTTGCCATTTTTTACAAAAATACATGTGTTATAACCGATGAAAATGGAGGTTTGGTGAAAAATTTTAATTTTCAATTTTTTTTACAATATTTACTAGAATGAATGTTCAAAATGAGGTAGGTGGAGAAAATAGTACAAAAAAAGTCAAAATCAACGTGTTTTGAGATTTTCGCCATTTTTGACAACAACAAGTGTGTTATATAACCCATGAAAAGTAGAGGGTTTGTGAAAATTTTAATTTTCAATTTTTTTCAATATTACCTAGATTGAATTTTCACAATTTAGGTAGGTGCAGAAAACGGTACAAAAAAAAGGTCAAAATCAATATTTTTTTGGATTTTGCTATTATTGACAAAAACACGTGTGTTATATATTACCCATGAAAATTAGAGTTTGGTAAAAATTTTAATTTTCAAATTTTTTGATAATGTTCACTAGAATGCATGTTTACAATTGCGGTTGGTGCAGAAAATAGTTTTAAAAAATTCAAAATCAACGCATTTTTTTATTTTACCATTTTTTACAAAAACACGTGTGTTATAACACAAGAAAAATTGAGGTTTAGTGAAATTTATAATTTTTAAGTTTTTTAACAATATTCACTAGATTGCATGTTCACAATTGGGGTGGGTGAGGAAAACATAACAAAAAAAGTAAAAGTTAACGTATTTTTTTTATTTTGCCATTTTTTGACAAAAATACACTTTTTATAACCTATGAAAAATGGAGGTTTGGTGAAAATTTTAATTTTAAATTTTTTTGACAATATTCACTAATGCATATTTACAATCAGGATTGGTGCAAAAAATGATGCAAAAAAGTTAAAATTAATGCGTTTTTAGATTTTTTTTTTCTATTTTTAACAAAAATATGTGTGCTATAACCCAAGAAAAATGGAAGTTTGGTGAAAATTTAAAAATCAACGTATTTTTTTTATTTGTTCATTTTTTTACAAAAACACGTGGGTTATAACCCATGAAAAATAGAGGTTTGGTAAAAATTTTATTTTTCAATTTTTTTGATAATGTTTACTAGAATGTATGTTCACAATCGGAGTGCATGCAGAAAATTAGAAAAAGTCTACATCAACGCGTTTTAAAATTTTGCCATTTTGTAGAAAAATACGTGTGTTAAATAGAGGGTTGGTAAAAATTTTAATTTTCAACTTTTTTTATAATATTAGCTAGAATGAATGTTTACAATTAGGGTGGGAGCAGAAAATAATACAAAAAAATCAAAATCAACGCGTTTTTGAAAAAAAAAAAATACCTGTGTTATAACCATGAAAATTGGAGGTTTGGTGAAAATTTTAATTTTCAATTTTTTTGACAATATTCATTGGAATGAATGTTTACAATTAGGGTAGGTGCGGAAAACGATACAAAAAGAGTCAAAATCTACATGTTTTTTAATTTTGCCATTTTTTACAACAATAAGTGTGTTATAAACCCATGAAAATTGGAGGCTTGGTGAAAATTCTGATTTTTAACTTTTTTGACAATATTCACTAGAATACATATTCACAATCTGAGTGGGTGCAGAAAACGGTACAAAAAGAATCAAAATCATCGCGTTTTTGCATTTTGTCATTTTTTACAAAAATACGTGTTATAACCCATGAGAAATGGAGGTTTGGTGAAAATTTAATTTTAATTTTTTTTTACAATATTCACTATAATGCATGTTCACAATCGGGGTAGGTGCAGAAAATAGTACAACAAGAAGTTAAAATCAACATGTTTTTGGATTTTGCCATTTTTTACAAAAATATGTGTTATAACCCATGACAAATGGAGGCTTAGTGAAAATTTTTACTTTAAATTTTTTTTACAATATTCACTAGAATGCATATTCACAATTGGGGTGGGTGTAGAAAATGTTACAAAAAAAAGTCAAAATCAACGCATTTTTAGATTTTGCCATTTTTTTTTCAAAAAATCGAGTTTTTTTAACCCATGAAAAAAATGAAGATTTAGAGAAAATTTTAATTTTTAATTTTTTGACAATATTCACAATACTACATGTAATCAGGGTGGGTGCAGAAAACAGAACAAAAAAAGTCAAAATAACTGCGTTTTTTGAATTTTGCATTTTTTTTTATATAAATACGTGTGTTATAATATAACCAATGAAAAATTCTTTAGTAAAAATTTTAACTTTCAATTTTTTGACAATATTAACTAGAATGCATGTTCCCAATTAGGGTGGGTGTAGAAAATGGTACAAAAAAATTTAAAATCAACGCATTTTTTTGTTTTGCTATTTTTGTATATTTTTATTTTCGAGTTTTATTATAGTAATAGAGATATTTTGTGTGTATTTGGATTGATTAATTTATTTTGATAGAAAATTATACTATAGAATTTTTTATTATTAAAAATTTAAAATTCAAATTTATATTTATTATTTTATAAAAATTTTATTAAAATTTTGAAACTTAAATTTAAAATTAATATTTTATTATTATAAAAAATCCAATGGGATCATCAATTTTTTCATTAATAAAAAAAAATAGAAAAGTAAAAAATACTATAAAATATAATTACTATAACTTTTTTTGTTTAGAAAATTATTATCAAAATTTGAAATAAAATAAAAAGCCCAAATAAAATGTTGAATAATTTTTTTTCCTTTTAAAAGAAAAAAGCTACAATGTCTCTATCGAAATGGGGCCATTTTCCGAAGAGTCCATATCAAATATTCATAGGACAACCCAAAACCAAACCCAAAAATCATTTCAAATAAGGCCACCCTTCAAAATAGTCTTGGATTAATGCCGAAAGCTCACCCATCAACGTGTAACTTAGCCCATCCAGTTTTTAGAAACTTGCAGTCCAGTAGAATGGATTGCTGAAAACTTTAAACAATTTCTATGCTTGGCATTAAGAATTTCTTCAGCTCGTTGTGTAATATGGATTTCATGTCTAATATTTCTTTGCATTATTATTAGGGTGAATTACGTCTACCTCCTGCGAGGTAAAGTAATATTACGAATCGATCCCTATAGTTTGACCATATTACAGTTACCTCCTTGATCTAACCACTATGTTACAGTCACCCCCTTACCAAAACTACTGTTTAACAAAAACCCCGTCAACAAAAAAATGACTGAGTTTCTAATTTCGACTGTATTTTAAATGAATAAGTGTTATTATAAAATTATTTATTCCATTAGATTAAATAAAAATTAAAAAAAATTGAAAAGGAAACTATTAGCACCATTACCTCACTAAATTGAATTTGAATTAATTTAAATTAATTTATATTAATTTGAATTATTTTTTTATTCTAAGTAAATAAGTAATTGGTTATTTTTATTTTATTTTTCTATACACTAAATACAAACTAATGAAATTAAAAAACAATTGGTCAAAGGCATCATTAACACTATTAATCCCAAGATTAAATGAGATTAATTTAAATTATTTTTATTTTTTATTTTAATTAAATAAGAAATTATGTTCTTTTCACTTTAAATTTTCACCATATTAAATATAAACTAATATAATTTAAAAATTGGTCAAAAATATCATTAAATAGTTCAGAAAATTAAATTAGAATTAACTTTGGTTCTTTTCATTTTCTAAAAATTTTAAATGGATAAAGTAATTGAATTCTTTTTATTTTAGTTTTCAAAATCATAAGTTAGGGCTCTTTGGTAATTCCATTCTATTCATTAACAAAATTTAGGCCAAGGAAGGTGACCGTAATATAGCTAAACTATAGGGATCGATTCCTAATATAACTTTACCTAAAGGGAGGTAGATGTAATTCACCCTTATTATTATGGATTTCACACATAAAATATATCAATAATCATTAATTATGTCAAAATGTATGGAGCTCGGGTCCCGTTGGATATCCTTGCAGGCTGCCAGTTAAGGCACATCCCGCAATTTACCTGTCACGTGCAGGCCCAGGGCATGGCTAGCATGGCCCGGTTTGGGTGTCCAGAATTTACACCTTTTGGAGATAAAAAGGCAACAATGTGTATTTGATGGGCTCATATGATGAGCATATTTAGTTTCAAATCTAAGTTTAATTTAGGTATATATATATGTTAACTTTTATAAATCTGTTTGCCTAATTATAACTAGTTTGTTTGCCTTTTTATAAGTACCTACCAAGATGAAAATAAGAAAGATGATGAGGGTTGTATTAAGTAAAAGTGACGTGGAGTAAGCTGAGAATATATATTGGATTGTGCAAGACCAATCCAAAAAAGAGAAAAATGTTAAGTCACAGCCGTTAACTGTTAACTTTAAATGAGCGTAACTTTCTCATCCGAATTTAAAATCGCTTGTATAGTATAGTGTTTCAAAACTCTCGACAAGATTTACAAGAGTCATCAAGCTTTGCCCTAGATCTGTGTCATTTTTCGACAAAATTTATTTATTTAGGCTACTTTCAAACCCAATTAAGTTTTCTTAATTATTTTTGAATTATTTTCTACTTTGGTTTAAACTTTACTACAACTATCTAAACACGTGTAAGTCTTCATTTTCATTATTATGACTTAATAATTATTCACTATAGCTTTCCAATTCTCTAAAATTTGGGTTTTTAACATGTATAAGTGTCTTTTACAAATTTGTCGCGTGTTAAATAGTTAGTGTGAAATTTTAAAAGAAAAAAAGATGAAAGTTGTGTTAGATAGAGAGATTGTAAATTTTTGTCACACGGACTTCCCCCACAATATTTGAAAGTTTGAATTATTTTCCTATTAAACAATAAAAAAAATTAATCAGATTTTTAAGAAAATTATAATTTTGCTTCCCCTCCAAAAACATGAATTAAAATATAACTTTTACCACTAATATTATACAATTTTGTCCCTTTCTCCAAACTATACTTTCTAAATCCCTCTAAACTTAAAATGAACTCGCAACCCGTATCTAGTTTTTCTTGTTTGTTCTTTTTAAGCAAAAAGTTTGGCAGATGTATATATATAAATCGTTTAGCATCTTTTTATTTATCAGAGAATTTGATCGTGAAAATGCCGTGTGGACTTGGTATGAACTAGGAGCTAGCTAGGGCTGTCATTGTTTATGGCAAGAATTGGTCTAAGTTAAGAATCTTGTCAAAATAGTTGTGTTCTTCTACAATAATCATGCTGAAGGCCAAACAAACTATGGAAGCCAGACAAAATTTAGCCCAAGTCTTTTATTTCTTCTTTTTTTGGGAAAATTACAAAAATTATCCTTTACATTTATTGAAAAAACTTTTTTCATCACTTACATGTAAAATAATGTAATTTCATTCCTCACATTAAAATATTGTACTAAATTTTATCATTTCATCAAATCTCATTTAATTTTTAACAGAAAGCTATGCTCGTGTCATGTGTACATTGTCCAATGATAATACATATATATTTTTTGTTTAAAAAATAGATAAAGTTAGATAAAATGATCAATCTATTGTGAATGTTTACTGTGGATAACAAAATGAAAAAATATATATATAAATGATGTTTTTTGTATTTTTCCTTTTTTAATTTTTGAGAAAAAAATATCATGTATAAAGACTTCCACGCAGAATTACATAAATGATAGTAAATAAATATCAGCAATAAATAGAATTTGAAGGAATCGTTGTTTGAATCGCTTACCTTTAGCACTGGAAGGTTCTTATGACTCAAATAGTATTCAACTAAAGTCTATCCATCATAATGCATTGTTTACTCGTTTGCTTGATTGACTAGACAAAAACAGCATACTTGTATTGAAGATTTTTCAAATGCCCATTGTGTTCTACACTTGGCAAAAGCCCAATGAATTACAACTTGATCACTTTGTTTCGGTTGTCCATAAAATGCTCTTTTCTGTTTTCCTTCATCAGCGTTAATTTTTTTTCTGTTTTATTAGTTTTTTGAAAAGTAAATGGCAAGTATGCATACCCTCTTAGAAAAAACTTTTGTAAATTTTAAATAACAAAGTGATTAAACTTCAAGTTTTATTCGTACTTTGATAGTTATTTTATTTCAATCATCTCTTGAATTTGGAGGTTCATTTTGCTTTCATCCCTAATTTTCAAAAAAAAAATTATTTCCATATTTCATGTTACAATTTGAGTTCTAAATTGTTCTTTATTTTTTTGTCACTTAAATTCAATTTGAACAACTATTTAACACGCATATAGCAAATAAAAAAACATAAAATTTAATAGAGTTGGATATATGTATATCAAATATTCATTAGATTTGAATTTTTCTGATATAAAAATTGAACAAATGACCGTGGAATTTTTAGCTCCCTCTCAACTCTCAAATTTGGAGTTTAAAATTTAGAATTTATATGTAATGTAAAAGTGGGTAGAAAGATAAAAAAAAATTAAAAATCAAAATTACAATATGAGCAGAAGAAAATTAAACTTTTTAAAAGTTAAGAATGACAGCAATGATTCAAATAATTTACCCCCACCAAATCAAAATGTAGGCATGCTATGACATTCTACGTTTAAATTCACCATATTCATTAGACTTTCACCACATTTTTGTTGGACAGCAGCTTAACACTTTTGGAGTCCATGCAAAAATTAATTACTCATGAGACGTAACAGTATTCAAACATTACGACAATGTATGAGCTTTAATTATATCAATATGAGCAATAATAATAAATAAATAATATTCGACTTAAAGGGATTAGAATGGTGACTCGAATCCTAACATTTATTACCTTTTTGACAACTCCCAACCACATTTGAATTTTTTTCATTCTTCAATTTCCACTAAAAGTAGAGAAAGAATTGACTTCAATCCCTTTTGACTTTGCAATAAAATTTTCTTTTACCATTGATGATTGACTGCTTAGTTGCTTGGAGTTTGTATATACAACTTGTGTTCTAAATTTGTGCCTTGATCATAAAAATCGCATTCTTTTTAATTAATTGAGAAGACTGCATAGCATTTCCCTCTATCAAAGGACCGGAAATGCAGGGTCATCCCAAAAAAAGAACACATGCATGGTTCTATTGTTAATGCATCAACCTTTATCTGATTAAGAAAAAATCAAATTGAAAAATTTTCATTTAGTAACAAAATATTATAATTGTCACAAATGATCTTAACTAGGGTCACCAAAAGTTAGTTTTTGTACTAATAAGATGAGGAAAACCATCCAAGCATGTTTGACTTTTTTTTTCTTTTTTTCTTTTTGTTTGTCTTCTTTAGTAAGAAGCATGTTTGACATTCTTACTAATTGGGCCTAAGTTTATATGTTGGATACAACATAGGCAACATATTTTTTGGATGCAGCATTCTTTTTTATTTTTTTTATTATCTCATATTCCTAACTCTACAACTCCGTGTCTATCCCGCCACTTCACTGTTGTTGAGTCAGACTAATCCTGCGCCTTAAGCCGACCGTCCCCTAGGGACCTGAGGAGGTGAACCGCGGGATGTGCACGCAATGGGCACTAATCTTACGGTAGCAGCCCAAGCTGGGTACCAGGACCAGTCTTCAATCATTGGTCACCAAGTCATACACCTCCCGGCCCAAAGTGTTGACGATGCTCCTCCGACGAATTCCGACTACACACGGCCTCACTCTTGCGCACAGCAACCATAATTGTTCTCCATTGCAAGTGTGCTCCGGGGGAATTTGGAGCATTTCTCAAATACTCCTTCTCCACCCATTTAAATGGGTGGAGATTGCTCCAAGTGGGATTCGAACCATGGTTGCCATGGATGAATCCCACTTGTGATACCAATTGAGACAAGCTCTCTTAGTTTGGATGCATCATTCTCGATTTTTCATTGGGAGACAATATCCTCTATTTCACAATCATGGTTAGTCTCTCTCTCTCTATAAGTAATCATACAAAGTACCAAAATTTTTATACAATTTAAGAACTCCAAGCACATGGAGTTTTAATTGACATAAAATAGGAAAGGGAATTTGTCTTTGTATGAATAAATAGTTTAATATTTATTAAAATTATCATGATAAACTATTTATCATCTATTCAATCATTAAGTACTAAGTAATTTTTTTTTCACCCTAATAATCATTAAAATTTATTTACTGTGAAGACTTTTCTAAATGACACTTGGATTTTTTCTAGACATTTCTCCCAAGTGTAAATTTTTCTAAAAGTTAAATTCTAGTCCTATAATTAATTCAATCTCCTCCATTGGATGGGGGAGACTAAGTAATATAAATAGGAGCAATGTGCACTATTTGTAGCTACCAAGAGTTCAAGAGGCAATCAGCCAAATATTGTAAAACTTTCTTGTAAGTGTTAATACAAGATAACCATTTTCGTTCCAAAGCTTTGGCTTTGTTTTTTCTTTTCTTTTGTCCATTAAATTTTCAAATTTAGACAGACTTAAACTAAGGAGAACATTTAAGGTCTTTTTTTCATCTTCAAATCGTTAATGAGATGATATCTCTCCAACAGTTTTAGATTATCTGGCTCACAATTAGATTTCCCATGTATTAATATACTTTTATTAATTACAAATTGTCAATATTTCAATCTAGATGAATATAAATTAGCCCCAATTGGTACACTTTAAGAAGACGTATTAAGTCAATTAAAATATGTAACTATGTATTAATTGAGCCAATAGGCCTCGGGGTTCAAGTAGTGTTGTTCACCCACTTATGTCCTCTTTTAAAGGAAACAAAAATGTGTTACTTGAGCCACTTCAAAAAATAATTTTATTGAAGTTTTACATTTTCTATATTTAATTAATTTTTCCCTTCAACGTCTGAAAGTTGTTTGCTTTTTTTTTTATATAAGTTTTAAGATGGTTTTAATTCAGCACAGCTAGTGCATAATTGGAGCAAAAATTGACTAAGTAATAAGAATGTTCAAAATGATAATTTTAAATTTTGAATATTTTGTGGTGCTTTATGTGACCAAAAACTCAAAGAATTTAAATGGTAAAAGGCTTGATTTAGAAATTTACATGTTTTGAATGATTGAGCTTATCAGTGTTTTTTGGATTACTATCAAACTGTAATCCCCTGTATTTATATTCTATTCTCTACCAAAGTTTTTCATATTCTGCATCCACCTCTAATCTTATTACCCTAATTGTGAATATCTGTTTATATGTAATAACCTAATTGGTGAATTATATTTACCTTCCATATAGTAAAGCCATATTATAAATTAATCATCGTAATTTTGTTATATTACGGTCGCCTCCCTTCACCAAACCATTGTTTAACAAAATCATTGCCGTTAGTAAGTCAAATAAAGTCAACAAAAAAATGATTGAATTTTAAATTTGCCCTTGCCCTTATTCTAAATAGATTATTGAATTTTCAAATTTGCTCTTATTTTAAATAGATGAATATACTTAATTAAAATTACTCATTGTAGTAGATTAAATATACACTAATAATTTTTTTTTAACAAAGCACCATTAACGCCATTATCACTAAATTGAAATTTGAATTAATTTGAATTTTTTATTTAAGTAGATAAATAATAGGTTTTTTATTTTATTTTTGTATTATATTAAATTAAATTAATAAGTTAGACATCATTAGCACTATCAATCCACCAGATTAAGTTAAAATTAATTTTGGCTGTTTTTATTTTATTTTAAGTAAATAAGTAATTAGATTATTTCATTTTAATTTTTCACCAAATTAAATATAAACCAAAGACATCATTAGCATTATTACCTCACCAGATTAAATTAGAATTAATTTAGATTCTTTTTATTTTTTAAAATTTTAAGTAAATAAGAAATTAGATTTTATTTATTTTATTTTTTAAAATCATAAGTTAAAACTTTTTGGTAATTTTACTATATTTTTCAATGGAACTTAGATAAGGGGGTGACTGTGATATAGTAAAACTATAGAAATCGATATGTAATATGACATTATTACAAGAAAAGTAAAAGTAAGTCACCCTGGTATAATTGTTGAGACAAATTTAATTGTATACTTTATTTTATTTTATTTTTTTGGTTAATTATAATGGATCTATATAAATAGATTACTAGACAATAAATAAGAAGAAAAATGATCAAAGGCAATCCAGATCCCTGACAAGTACACATCCACGTGAAGGATCAACACTTTAAAAGTCAATTTTCACCAAAATCTTCAGATTTAGGATGTGCCATTTGCTTGACAAGATTTAGAAATGTTGCAATTCTTTCTTTTAAACTCCTATACTATTAGGAATGATCCTGGTCTATTACAATGAGCCTATTTATGCCGCTACGTAGAAACCACTGTGGATTCAGAACCTCTTGCATGCGCTTCTCGCTAACTTGGAATCAGTGCAGGGTTGCACTTATACGATGTTTCCATCCACTTTTACTTTGTGTCTTTTTATTGACATATCTGATATGTTTATTGCGACATCTTTATGATTATTTACATTTTGATTTGGCTTGAAATCACATTTTGTCATATTATAATTTACAAATTTCATAACAAAAAATTTATCAATTTCGTTAGTTAATAGTTAGTCAACTAATAGTAGGAATTATTATTGTAAATTTAGCCGGCCAAAGAGCTAATTATAATATTCACAAACATGAAAGTTTGTGTTATAATATGGTTTAACATTAAAAGAAGTAAATGGATTTAACTCGATAGAAAATTAACCACTAGAAAAGGGAGGGAAAAACCTCTGCACCTAGATTTCTTAGTCATAAAAAAGATCCAACATAAACTAAATGTAAAAAATAAGTTCCTAAAAACAAATAGAAATCAAATGGTTATTTTCATTCTATCCAATGAATTAGAAGTCCAACTTGCTTTAGATATTGATCTAAATAACGAAATTGAGTATGAATTCAGCCTCAATGAGTATTACTATGTGAAGATGTCATTGCAGTAGAAAAATTAGAGCAAAAGAGAATTAAAATCATCTGACTAAGTAATCAAGTTTGCTCATTGAAAACGCAAAAGAAACCCCTTTGTATTTAACCTATGTTGAAGAATAGAATATTCAAATACCTAATGGCTTCTAAGTTCTTTTACATATCAGAATTAAACTTTGTCTTGTACCCAAGATTTGAAATTTTATGTTTTCTTCTATAAAAAAATTTAAGAATATTCAATTAAATCCTTTAAAAAATCGGAATTTCGCCTTCTCCGACTCTCTTCCAACCCCCGCACCTTCCCCCCCTACCCCCCAAAATATATATATATATATATATATATATATAACTTCCATTAATAAAGTTATACTTTCACCACTTATTTTTTAGAGAAAGACAAATATCGTAGTGTTATCAAATAATTTCCGAAAGGAACAAAAACAAGGAAATTTGTTTGGAGATGGCAAAAATTAAGGTCATATGTATCTAGAGAAATCACGGTCTCTTTTTTTTTTTTCCAGTTCAAGGTTTTTGTTTATTTATTTATTTATTTATTCTTTTAGATTCATGATAGACTTTAAAGGGGTAAAATAAGGGATAAGGTTTGGAGCTGATGTTGAGATCATACAATAGTTGAGTAAATATTTGGTAATCTGTTAACTATCAAAGTTATAGTTAATTAAAATTCACTAAATATGTTATTGCAATATTGACACTTTTTCTTTGACATTTTGCCTATCAATTCATATGGGATTTTCTTATATTACGTAGTTAAATGAATGTCCTAATCAGATTAAATTATGGTCAAGGTAGCTTTCTTGTCTTAATGGATTCGACAACCAAACTTTAAAGTTCATGTGATAAAGCAATGGGCAAACAAACTAGACAAAAGAAAATTGGGGCCATGTTCCCTTATCTTATCCTGAACCTATTAAAGAAGTAATTTATTGCTAAACAACAAATTAACAAAAGAATTATGATAAAGAATTGTAATTTGATTTAATGGATCTTCTTTTTATTTCAATTCCTGTTTGACTCTCATAAATAAACGTAACGTATTTAACGTTTATCCCTTAATATTTACTAATTATTTAATAGAATTTTAATTAAATATACGTAATATATATTTATAAATTGAAACCATGATTGAAATAGAATATTTTGAGTAATTTATTTGTGTGAGATTCTATTATCATTTAGTCAGTTATTTATTTATAATAAATGCAAATTCAACGAGTAAAAATCGAACTCTACATAAATTAATAAAATTATTAACTCGTGTAAAAAAACTCGTGTCATTGCTCTTAACAAAAAAAAAAAAAGTATTTATTAATGTGTGGATTTAAAAAGAAAAAAAAATAGAAATTGGAATCCAAGTGTTGAGACACAAGTTGACATTATTAAGCAAATATTACAGTGGCAAGAGATAGGGTGATGACTCATACATAAATGATCCACCACTATACAATAAGGATTTATCATGAGTTGTGGTGCGTACGACACGTAAGACAATAATAATTTTCCAAGATCAGACACGTTTTCCAATTTTATCTTGATTGAAAATTCAAACCTCCAAGACAACATCATGAAATAAATTCAATTAGCACGTGAAAATCGAAAAAGTACACGAAATTTCCAAAAAAAAAAAAATAAAGAAAAAGAAAAAAAAAAAACCCAAAGAGAGAAACACAACATAAATAGCCCTCTTCTATTTGATAAAGTATTAGGTAGTTAATAGCCACAAACTCATTAATTGAAGGGAAAATTGTCAAAATAATCACCCACGTTTGTATATAAAAATTTATTTTGTCATCGACATTAAAAATGATGCATTTTAGTCATTGATATTAAAAAAATGCACCAAATTAGTCACTAATCAAACTGTATTAGCTTTTTTAACCGAAAAAAATGCACCAAAAAATGCACCAAATTGTTGGCCTATTGCTTTGCTGCATTTGGTGTGTCTTGGAGATGGTTCCGAAATTTGAACCGATGTTGGAAATTCATTCAAGCATTTAGCAGTTGATTTTGACGAGGCACTGGACTTGTGGACCTTTGACCCTGATGTTTGTAGGCTATTGTTCTATAGTGCTCAAGCCATACGTAACCATGACAGCCTCGCTTTCTCTGTTTCGCTTTATCTATATACTTGTTTGGCCTGTTAGAACCACACCTCATATGTTTTAGTTGCAGCTTTGTTGATCCTCTAATATCTTAAGGAAATGGATTTATTAGGCTAGAATGATTGGGAGTGCTGCACTGAACGACATATGAGAGTCTTGGGAAGAACTAGGGCATGGTTTGATTGATAGAGACAAATTTTGGAAAGGGGCGTAAACGATATGTCTCAGTGTTATCAATGAAGTTTTGCCTTGGGATAGAACTGGATAGTGGTATAATTTGGTTCTAACAGGTGAAGATAGAACTTGACAGATTTTGGATGTTGTAAAATCTATGATTTATAGCTTTAGTTACAATTGTCTTTTGCCCCCATCTTTAGTAAAGGCGGAAAAATGTTTGGGGCAGAATGATGAGAGGAGCTGGATTGCCGTTTTGCATAGGAAAAGTGGAGGCCACCGTTCCTGGGCTTTTTCAGGGCAGAAGTGATAGACAGCTTTTCTCTTCTCTTTATCTTTCGGAAAGGCGGTCAATGGTGTAGGAGAGACTAGTTTCGTCCAGGTAGCTTTTGACTTGAGAGGATCCCGGGCTCGAGTGCACGAGTTTGGCTGCTGTGGGCACTAATGGATGCAAGGACTTGAGATAATTTGGAAATGAGGTTAATGATAACCACTGTGTAAACATCTACTACATTGATGAATTCCAAGAGAGAGGGTAATGCCGAATCTGTAGATCTCTTGATAAATCATTTACTAAGATACTTCATTTGGACTGGAGATAAGAGAGGCACTACTTTTGGGCAATTCTTTTCTTATCTTTAACGTATTACTTCAATTAAAAATCATGTAATGGAGTAGTACTCCAAATTTACTGCATTTACTTCTGTAACGGTGCGTGGGTACATCCAGCACCGTATTTTGCCTAGCATATATATATAGCATATTTCATTTAAAAAAAATAAAATAAATAATAAATAATAAATAAAGGGATAAAAATGAAATATCGATTTATTTTTCAAACAAAGCCCTTCATAATTTATTTATATTTCACCGTTAATGGAGGAAGTGTCCACTAGTAGAAAGTGGTAGATGATAAGTAAATTAATTGTAGTGAAGAATTTTGTGTGAAGAATAAATCAAATTTTCACTTTTATCCCTTTATTAAGTGACTCGTGATACGAACGTGCGTTTTCCTGTTAAAAAAGTTAACAGTTTTTTATTGAGTGACTAATTTGATGCATATTTTAAATGTTAGTGGCCAAAATGTATCATTTTTAATGTGGGTGACAAAATAAATTTTTTTGTGTAATGTGATTGACTATTTTGGCAATTTTTCCTTAATTGAATTGTGAGCAACACCCAATATTTTCTCCCTATGTGTACACAATGACTCAATATTATATTGGGTTGACTCGTTACCCAATGCAGTGACCCACATAATAGTGGGTCATTATGTACATATGAGGAGAAAGTATTTGGTGTTGCTCACCAACTTAACTGATGAGTTGGTGGTTATTAACCACCAAATCCTTTTTCAAACATAAGAGGGCTATTTATGAGTAATTATTAACTACCAAATACTTTCTCCTTTTGTTGTGAATGATATTTACTTAAAAGGGTGGGAAATGGGAAATTACTTCCTATAAAAGGGACACATATAGTTTTTTTTTTTTAGTATGCTGGGAGAATTGGATTAGTTACCCTAATTGATAGTAATGAAAGTAAAAAATTACTTCAAATTGAAGTAATTTTTTCATTCTTACTAACTTGATTTCATTTATTTAGGATACTTTACTTCCTTTGAAAAATTAAAATTTGTAAATTTTTTATTGAGTATCTTTGACATGGTGACGTAGAAATGAACATGAACAAGAACAAGAAATGAGGATAATCGAAATAAAAATGTTGATATAGATATATGTACATACTAGACTAAATAAAATAAGTAATGAATGCGTTATAAAAAAAAGTTTGAGTAATTCCAATATATAAGAAAATGTGAAAAATATGTTTAAAATCATTTGAACATGAACATAGAAGATCTTTAGTTGCCCAGTTAAGCATATAAAAAATAGAAAATTATTAGTTCAAAATATAAGAGGAAGAGGAATAACCAAAAAAAATTACGAAAACTATAACAAAAGATATGATAAGTTTAAATGTAAATGAATAAATGAGTTTAGATAAAATACGGTAGTGAAATGTGAACCATATAGTCGATGCCATTTAGTGGGCTAAGTACGATGGGGGTGACAGAGAACATGCTCTGGGTCATCTTCCTTCTTACAGTACAACAAAGCAACAAGCTTAACGCGACAAGTAGGGCGGTAAGTGGGGTCGAACCTTTTCGGGTTACAGGGCAATAAAGAGAAAGTTCACAGTTTTACATGTTGTAGTTCTAATATGGTTCACCGAAGGTTTAGTTGTTGTTGAAAAAAAAATTACAAATAAACTATAAGAAAAGATACGTTAAGTTTCAATATAAATAAATAAATGAGTTTAGATAAAATACGATGGTGAAATATGATCATAGAGTGGATACAATTTAGTGGGATAAATATTTAGTTGATGTTGTTATTGTTGTTTATTTGACATTGGGTATCTTCTTAAAGCTTCATTTAATTGTTTTGTAAATATTGGTTCTTACATATATTATCTTTCCATTCAAACAAATATATGGTTGGTGGATTTTGTTAGAATGTTTGCCAGAAAGATATCATCAAGAGAATTCATTAGAAGCACAATAAACAAAATTGAACTTTAATTTTAAAGGTTAATCGTTACCTACTAATTATTAGTTATTTTAGTTCTCAATCGTAACTTTTTTTAATATATACTATCCATGAAATCTAAAAAATTTTACAAAAATAAATATTCAACATATTGTAGAATTATTAGTTCAATGTTATTCATTTTCATTATCAAACTGTAAATTTATTTTTAAAATTCTCAATCAAAAACTAAATCTATTAATATATGTAAATTGAATATTTGGTAAAGTTCCTTTTGAAACGGTCGATACCAATTGTAGTAACAGATAATTACATTAATTGTTTTTGTTGATTGAAGATCACCACAATAATCAGCATTCGTTTCACACGAAAAAAGGATGGCCATCATTCTTTGGACATGCAAACGTTGTAGATGGTGAAAAATAAATGGCCTTTGCATATTGAAATTTCATGGCGTATTGCTGGTCTTATACTTTGTATATATGAAGTTTTCTATTAATAAGTAATGAGTATTGAGAAACTATTGGTCACATATAAGCATATTAATTATCTTATATTGAAATTAAGTTTATTTTCATTTTATATTTTGAGTTGGGGGAGTAGTTTATTTTTCAAAAAAATAAAAGCACAATTGTTGGGCAAAAAAACTTAAAATGTGGAGTTTCCAACACAAAAGTCAACCTTAAAAAGGTGGGAGGGACTATTTTATCCTTTGACAACAAATAATATTCATCTTTGTGTGGCAATAGTTTTGTTTCTAAATCATAAGAAATAGGAAATATTCAATCACGAGTAAAGAAGGACTGACATAAAATCTTTAGGATACGTGAAACACATCAAACATTCGCTCTCAAGTTAGGCAGTGAAGGTCAGAATACAGAAATCATTCATTTTTAAATCATTCATTTTCTAAATATATTTAGGAAAATTTTGTATTAAGGGCGCATCTCATGTCATTATTCTTAAGTAGGGCGTAACTTTAATAATTTTGATTGAGATAAAAAATTAAAAAAACCTAGAGTTTGATCATTTAATGAAGAAAAAAATTAAGAAAGGGAAGATTAATTTATAATTATTAAAAAGTCATTAAAGTTACGCCCTACTTAATAATAATGATATTAGATGTGCCATTAATATAAATTTTCCCAACATATAATAATGAAAACTTACAAAAATGAAGTTAGAATAAATGCTCTTTTGTTAAACGAGATCTAAGATACTCAAATGAAATTATAGGATAATGAAATATGAACTCATAACAATGCTACCTCAATCAACTCTGTGCAAACTCTCAATTTACACAAAGTACATTAGAGACAGTTGGACCTTATATTGAAGTCCATAACCTTATTTCATGGAGTAAGGCATCCATGTATGATTCTAACTCAACCAATACGTGTACAATACTATGTTAAAGGAGAAAAATATAGTGAAACAATAATTTCATTTATTTTTTTTGTTTAAACATAGAAGAAACGTACAAGATTCTTTTGTAAATTTTGACCTTTAAAAATGCACAATGTCAATTATCTTCTAATATAATAATATGCATACACCAAATATCTTATCTTATACTAGCAAATAAAAAATATTCTGTACATTGTCCAAAGCATGTTCTAATAACATATCTTATCCAAAGCATGTTCTATTGTTTTTCAAGGTAAATTACTTAAATAGTCTTTTAATTTACATTTCGTTTTTGTCCTTATTTTTTAAAAAGTTTTATTTTCGTCTATTGTAATATTACAATTTGGATTTCAAATCATCTTTTATTCATTTTTTTCACATAAAATCCAATTTGAACAATTATTTAAAGGACAAATATAAGAGCATAAAAATTGATAGAGTCAAAAATATGCAAATCAAATGATTATCGTGTTGAATATTTCTTGCATGAAAAGTGATCAAAGAACTATTAGAAAACAAAATTATAACACAAGGATGAAAATAAATTTTTTTAAAGAATATAGATAAAAGCAAAATAAAGTACCAAATTGAGAGACGATTGAAGTAATTTACCCTATTTTTCACATTGTTTTTGTTGGATTAAACTTTGATATCTAGTTTATCGACACATGATTTGTTAAAAAAAAAACTCTCAGATTCTCTAAATCTCATGATTTTGAAAATTCTCTCTCCGATTCTAGTGAAAAGAACATACTTTAGGACTGGTCATTGAGTAATAAATTGGGATAATAGTAAATATAAAATAACATTTAAAATCTAAATTCACTATATCTTAAAATTTCAATTGAAATTAATTGTATTTTATGAAATGCATCCGAGTTATAATAAACTCCAAATTTGCAAAAAATGGCAAACACCATAAGTAAACAAATGGATTTCTTGATAAAGTTGATCATCACACATTTGTCCAATTTATTTGAACATTAGTTTGGGATTAATTAGATTAAGAATAGACAAAAGTGAAAATGAAAAGAAATCAATTCTAAAATATTATATTAGGCAACATTGAAAATAAAAGGGCATCTTTTAGTTGAAATGTAGATGTTAACTAAAGCAATTCAAAATCAAATATAGAATTTTTCATACCTAATTATATTCAATGCAAGCAAAATATTTGTCTAACTCAACTCTTATCAAATAAATAACTTTGAGTCACAAGATTTGGTATCTTATGCATTTCTTGATGTTTATTGTGTAAATTTTTGCTATTGTTTCAGAAAATCAAGACGACAGGAAGGTAGAATTTAGTTAGAGCCCAACTTCTTGGTGATCTAATTGTTATGTCTTTAGCTTTACGAAATGTTTTTCGATTCATTTAATTTCCATAGTTTTAGAAAATATCCCAACTAGGAAAAGTTGTTTTTTTATTATAATTATTTCTATTAACAAAACAAAAGAACATTAAGTTGAGAAAATTTACTAACCCTACTGATTACTCACCTTTGACATCTATACTTATCATAACAAGGGTGACAGAATTTAATTTGGTGGCTAAAAAATATAAAAACCAACCCCTCCACATTCAATTTGCATAATGCTTATAGGTGAACCGTAATCAACAAGAATCTAATACAAGTTCAATCCTTGCTGTTGATATGGACATATGGAGGAAATGCAAACAAACTTGTTGTACAATCACATCAATTGACTTGGAGCAAAAATGGATTTGCCGTCCACAAACTATTCATTCTGAGCATATTATATGAGATTTTTTGTTTCTTTTGTGGTTGGTTTAATTTTGTTATTTCTCAATAGGAACAATAATTTAGTCCTTTTTGGTGTCTGACAATTTTCAACTTGTATGGTTGTCTCTCCACGACCACGAGTAATATATTTGTTGTTTGTCCAAGTCCGATCCTTTGACAAATCATGCTGAGAAATTATCTAAACAAGTTAATCCATGGTCCATTCCTTTTGTCCCTTTTAATGATGCTACAAGTGCATACCCTATATTTAGAATGTCACGATATGTAAGTGGGAAAACTACAAAAAAAAAATTCCTTATCGCTAGCTCACATTTAAAATAATATAATTTAGTTACTCACATTAAAAAAACGTACTAGATTGGTAACTTTATTTAATTAGTTTTATTTACTTTCTTAACGAAAAATATACACGTACGTGTCATTATCAGATGATATATGCATACATGCTTTCAGTTAAAAAATAAAATAATTAAACAAAATTAGATAGAATGATAAATTTAACACAATCTTTAAAGTGAGTGATGAAATTATGTCATTTTAAATATGAGTGATAAAAAAAATTTAAATATGAAGAATAATTTTTGTAATTTTGGTGCGTGGGTGTTTGAATGCTATTGTGTGCTTGTTGTACTTTTAGTCTTGGATGACCTTCCACGGATGACTGAACATTTCAAAAGAATAACTCCTTTCTTCATTTATTGGCACGATCTTTGTGTCCTACTAGTCTAAAGTTAGATTTTGTAACACATTCTCTAGTTTGCTCCCCACCAACAAGGTTAAAATTGAGATTAATTATTTCAATTTGATAATCTAAAAATGACTTCATTGAATTAATCCTTCTTCATAAAACTTTTATTTTGATGTTCGTCACAATTGCCTTGAAAACAGTTTAACCTAACAATGTGGATTGGTTGGAGATGTATGCATAGAAAAACAAATATATACTTAATGAAAATTGAAATCCAAATAAAAATTCTAGTGATTGTATACACCTCAAAATTTACAATGAAAGAGTAGAAATAAGTTTGAGATTTTGGATATAGAGTAAATCGATTGCTAACAATTAATCTCTTCAAAAGTCATGTCATCTTACGAATTATATGCTAGAGCTGTTCTTTCGCAATACTTACCATAATAAAGACTAGGATCAATGACACATTCAAGAAGTAACATTTGGGAGGGTGAAACGCGAAATTATATGTTATTACTGGTAAAAAGTATATTTTAAATTATAGGGAGGTAAAATTTGGATAACATTTTAACCAATTTGGACATTTGTTTAGTTTTTCCTACTATTTTTCTTTATCATTTGCCCTTTCATGACATTTGTTTAGTTTTTCCTACTATTTTCTATATTTTGTTATTTTGTTAAAGGAGTAATATTTGAAAGTTTTTGATTTTGAAACTACTCATTTAACAAAATAACAAAGATACATATTACTAAAAATTTTATCGAATATATATTGAAAGTGGCTGAAAGATCTAGGTTAGTAGTGCGGTGTCCCAGTGGGTGAGTGACGCAGTTCGGCAATTGCCTACGTCTGCGGGGCCACGCCCAGAAAAAAACAATCCACTATGTTCACAAGTTACAAGACATTCAGTATGACACAAGGTAAGACACCATCTTATCTTAAATACTGCTGCTTCCTAACTTCTGCAGTGAACGGATTGTGCGAGCTCCCCTCGACTTATGTTGATTTCTCCCGGAATCCGTGGTTAAGCAAGATCCCCTTGCCCACGTTTGAACTCCTCCCGAGTTCTATGCTTGAATCAAGAAACACAAGGATAGCACCTTCAAGAATATAACTTTTAGATACAACAGCCAACACACTCTTAATCAAAGATATTCACCAAAGGAGTGTGTTCACAGTCTTAGAGAAAGACCGAATAAAAAATCACAAAACTCACACATGAAAACCGTGTGATGGAAAGCTTCATATAGGCACTCAAAAATCCTTCCATGTTTATCCCAAGATTATTTCCAAAACCATTCGATTGGAAGGACGTAATCACCAAATCTTACCATCATTATCTTCAAGGTAATTTTCAAAATAATTTAAATAAGAAGATGGAAACACTTGTGCCTTCAAAACTTATCTTTTCCAAAGTAGGATAGCTTTCAAGAATACCAAGATAAATTCCATAATTATCCACATGGCATTAATCATCAAATCAATATTCCTTGCATAGATTGATTTTATTTGATTTTTTCCTTCAATAAAAGCTTTCCTTATCTTTGCCAAAAAATCAATGCCAATTAAAATAAATGCCAACTCACGTGTGTATTAACAATCTACCCCTTTGGCATTTTTTGGCAAAATCCAATCTCCCCCTGTATGCTGAATTGGATGCGTTTGAATCAAACTCCCCCTGAATGAGCACTTGGTAAATAAACATCTGCATAAGACATTATGCAAGACACAGCAAGAGACACCAAGTTTTCCAGCATACATAGGTTTAGGAATTACTAACCAAATATCCAAAATCCAAAATTACTCCCCCTTTTTGCCATAAAAGGACAAAAGGATCACAAAAGCAATAATAAAACCATAATAAACTGTCTTCAAAAATCAGCATAAATAAATATCAAGGTAATTAGGCAGAATTTTCCTCATCATCAGGCACAAGGCCAACTGAATCTGCAAGCAATTGAACACCTGCAGCAGCTTCTGGAATGCTATCATCTTTACCAGCATCAAACCCACCAGATTGGGCGCTGGAAGGGACAGAACTGTCAGGAACATCAGGTTTGACACTAGCAGGGACATCATCAGATACAGTAGTAGGAACTGCAGTGTTTGCCTCAATCATGTCCTCATCAGGATCAGAATAATCAGCTTCTTCAACAATAGGCTTTTCAGCATCCATTTCTGTCTCTGCAAGTACAGGAGATAGAGTTTGATCTATACCTGCTGGAACTTCTGGAGTAACATCAGATGGATTGTCTGCAGTAGTGGCAGTCTTGGCAGCAGCATTCTTCTTCTTCTCAGCTGCAATATCTCTGGCTGTCTTTACAGCTGCTAGATCATCAAGGACAGCAGAAATTTCCTTCCTTCTCCTTTCAATCTCAGCTTGCTGACCCATTAGCACTCTCAGCTCATCCTCTAGCACCTTAATGGTGCGTGATAGCAGCACAGTGTTGCCAAGCTCATCAGTGTCAGAGACATCCTGCGTTACATCCTCCATGTCATTGATATGATCACCTATCAACAGCTTGTAACTGATCCTGATCACCTCCTTGTCAGTTTCCAGGATTTCCATTGCTCTAATCAATGGATGTTGTGAAGACAAAATTGCATAAATCAAGCTAGGAAATGGATAAGCCAACCTCTCGTTCTTACAATCTGCATGCTTAACTATCTGATCAAATATAAATTGCCCAACATCAAACTCAACAAAATTTTCAATCTTGTACAGCAGGGTAGCCATTCCCTTATTCACTCCAGTTCCATGGGAAGTTGGCAGCCAATTTCTCATAGCAATCTTATGCAAGATTGCATACTTCTCCGATAGTTGGAAAGCTGGAAAATCTTTCCCCTTTGGCCAAACACGTCTAACACCCCCAGTGACATCAGAAATTATCACACTATAGTCTGGTGTAAAGTCTTCTAATTCTGCCCAATGACTTCCCAGATATGTATTGATTACATTCGGAGTGAAATCAAACACTCTCTCCCTCACATATACACGACCACCATCCGGGTGTTCAAAATCCTTTATACTAGAGTCAAGATTACAGAAAAACTCCTGCATTACCCTTCTAACATAAGGTTTAATACCCTCGATTGTCCTGCCAAGCCCTTGACTAACTAACTGATCAACCAATTTCTGACACTCTTTAAAATCCCCCTCATGTATATTTCTCTCATTCCAGATATTTCTCTTAGACACCTTAGACCACAAGCCAGCATTGTACTCCGATTTAAAATCATCAAGGTTAATATCAGAAACAGATGACTTACTTGAACCTGTAGGGGACTTGCCCTTTGACATTGACCTTGAGCGAGTCATTCTCTGAGATATGGGAGCAGTGGTTGCCTTCTGTCGCTTAGGCTTTGGTGACTTTACAAGGTCAGAATCTGAAAGGTCATGAATTTCAGCATCCTTAGAGGAATCATCATCAACAGGAGATCCATCATTGTTTGAGGATTCTTCTTCATCATCAGAGGAGTCCCCATTTTCTTCATTCGACACACCTCCTCCAATATTGTCTTCACCAAGCCAATCCTCATCAGAGGAACTTTCATCCACAAGTTGAAACATTTTTCTTTTGGGTTCAACATTCACCTTATAACCACCCGGTGTCTTTGATGGTACAACACTTGTCTTGAATTGAGTAGTACTGGTCTGCCCAAATCGTGTTCTAACGCCGGAGGAGTCAATGGATTGAATTGGGATAACATCTATTGCCATTGAAGCCAGATCATCCTTAGAAATTGGGACTTGTTCTTGCGGCTCAGTAAAAAACTCATCAATGTCAGGTGATTCTGGAGAGGTGTGAGTCACCACAGCATGTACTTCATCATCATCTAGAGTCACCTTGCTTGTTCGTGATGAAGACTTTCTCGGAAACATCTCTTAAATTTTGATCTCTTGACTTGATAATATTTTCAGGAATTCTGATTGTGCTCAAAATAGTGAAGACGGCAGGATAGAGCTCAAACACTTATGAGTTGTAGAAGTTGAGAAGACCAGAAACCCTTGAATTTCAAACATCGAAATAATTGCCAAAAATGCAGCAGTCGGATATTGTGTATTCCAAGCCAACTCTTCAATTCCATGTAATTGACCGAGAATTCCGAAAACGCCAGATGTCAATTGGAGTGCTGAATCGCTGAAGTTCCCAAAAATCATAAACCACCAAATCTGCTACTACAGGCTTCCCAAAAGCATTAGGCGGGAAAGCAGAAAAAGACAAAATAGCTATTCTACTATATTTTTGTGTTTTTCGTATATATTTTATAAATATTGTTGTACATATAAATACAATACAATGAAGAACTTACAATACTAAAGAGTTTATTCACATAACACAAAGCCCTAGAGAAGACCTCAGTTCTTCAAATCTTGCCCCATCCAATGCTTTAGTGAAAATATCAGCAATTTATTTTTCTTTCACCATGTGTTCTAAAGCAATGATTTTATCCTCCACAAGAGATCGAATAAAATGATGTCGAATATCAATGTGTTTTGTCCTTGAATGCTGAACAGGATTCTTTGAAATATTGATCGCACTCATATTATCACAGTAGAGTGTCATGACATCCTGTGTGACACCATAATCTTTCAGCATTTGCTTCATCCAGAGGAGCTGAGTACAACAACTACCAGCTGCAATATATTCTGCATCGGCGGTAGACAGAGAGATAGAGTTCTGTTTCTTGCTGAACCATGACACCAAATTATTACCCAAATAGAAACATCCACCAGAAGTGCTTTTCCGATCATCTGAACTTCCAACCCAGTCAGCATCACAATAACCAACTAAGTTGGTATTTGTATCAAAGGAGTACCAAATTCCATAATCAGTTGTTCCACAAATATATTTGAGAATCCTTTTGACTGACACCAGGTGTGACTCGCGAGGTTCTGCCTGAAATCGAGCACATAATCCAACACTGAAGCAGATATCAGGACGACTAGCGGTTAGGTACAAGAGGCTGCCAATCATACTTCTGTAAAGACTTGCATCTACAGGGGTTCCCTTCTCATCTTTGGAGATCTTCTCATGAGTTCCCATAGGTGTTCTTCTTGGACGAGCATTTTCCAATTCAAATTTCTTTAGTAAATTCTTTGCATACTTGCTTTGAGAAATGAAGATACCATCATGTCGTTGCTGAATTTGAAGTCCAAGAAAGTAAGTAAGCTCACCAACCATGCTCATCTCAAATTCTCCAGTCATTTGAGCAACAAACTCATCCACCATGGCCTGTGACACGGAGCCAAACACTATATCATCAACATAAATTTAAGCAAGTAAAAACTGACCTTTCACTTGACGAATGAAAAGGGTTTTATCTACTCCCCCTCGCTCATATCCTTTGGCTAATAAGTACTGAATCAGCCTCTCATACCAAGCCCTAGGAGCTTGTTTGAGCCCATATAAAGCCTTCTTCAATTTGTAGACAAACTCGGGATGATGAGGGTCTTCAAAACCCTTTGATTGTGCAACATACACCTCCTCATTAAGAAAACCATTAAGGAAAGCACTCTTTACATCCATTTGATACAACTTGAATTGCAATACACATGCAATGGCCAGCAAGAATCGGATAGACTGAAGGCGAGTAACTGGAGCAAATGTCTCATCAAAGTCAACTCCTTCAATTTGCATATACCCCTGAGCAACCAATCGAGCCTTGTTGCGAATGATATTCCCATGCTTATCACTCTTGTTCTTGTATATCCATTTGGTGCCAATAACATTCACATTAGGGGGACATGAAACTAGATCCCAAACTTGATTGCGAGTGAATTGATCAAGTTCTTCTTGCATTGCACCAATCCAATATTCATCTTCCAGAGCTTCTTTCACATTCTTTGGTTCAATAGAGGAAGTGTAGCAAGCCATTTGAATTATATCTCTATAATTTACTCGTGGCTTTTCTCTTGTACGAACACCATCAGTCAAACTTCTAATAACTTCAGCAGTAGGATGATTCTTCTGTACTCGAGTAGAGGGCTGTCTGTGAGGTAAGGTGACCTCATTCACATTATTATTTTCTGCATTCTGATCAGTGACACCACCTATGACACTGGGTGAAACGCTGCCTGGAACACTGGAACTTACTTCAGGTAGAGAATTTGTAACATCTTCATTAGGAATAGCACTTACTCCCAGAGAGTCATCGACTTGAACATTTGCTGATTCCATCACAGTTCGAGTCCTTTTGTTGTAAACTCGATAAGCTCGAATATTGATAGCATATCCAAGAAATATAGCTTCATCACTCTTGCGGTCGAGCTTCCCTTTATATTCCCTGTCATTCAACACATAACAAATACTACCAAAAGGATGAAAATAGTTAACAGTTGGAGTTCTACCTTTCCAAATTTCATAGGGCGTCTTCTCAGTTCCTCCACGGAGATATACACGATTTATAGTGTAGCATGTTGTGTTTATTGCTTCAGCCCAGAATTTCTGTGAAATATTTTTTTCGTGTAACATGACGCGTGACATCTCTGCTATAGTCCGATTTTTTCTTTCCACAACTCCATTTTGCTGAGGAGTTTTAGGTGTAGAGAACTCATGACCTATTCCATGCTGATTACAGAAATCTGAGAAATCTGAGTTTTCAAATTCTCTTCCATGATCACTATGAATCCGTACAATCTTCAGAATAGCACATCCATTTTCACTCTGAAGGCGTAGACACAATGCTTTAAATGCATTAAATGTGTCGGACTTTTCTCGAAGAAATTCAATCCATGTATAACGAGAAAAATCATCAACAGTCACATATGCATATCGTTTTCCTCCAATACTTTCTACAGACATAGGACCCATCAAATCCATATGAAGCAGCTCTAGCACACGAGTTGTTCCTGGTGTCTGTGACTTGGGATGTGACACATTTGTTTGTTTACCAATCTGACATGGTCCGCATATTTTGCTTTCATCAAATTGCAGTTGAGGAATCCCACGGACAGCTCCTTTAGTAACTATGTTCTGCATTATTCGTATATTCATATGACCCAATTTTCGATGCCATAGAATTGAATCCTCCATACTTGATCGAAGACATGTTGATGTGGCAGAGATGAGATAGCAATTATCCCTTGATCCTACTCCTTCCATGATACATTTGTTGTTTTGATCAATCACCTTGCAATTTTTCTTCTTGAAATTTACATCCAAGTCTTGGTCGCACAAGTGACTAATGCTGAGCAAATTTGCCTTGAGGTCATTTACCAGCGGTACATCATCTAACTTTGGTAACCAAGACACATTTAGAGTACCTTTTCCAATGACACGAGCTGTGACACCATTGCCAAAAGTCACTTTTCCCATACTTTCAGACACCACATCCTTCAAAAAATTATTTTCACCAGTCATATGCTTGGAACATCCACTGTCAAAATACCACTCATCTGTTGTGACAGCCTTTAGTGATGTGTATGTGAAATTGCACCGGTAATTAGGCTTCACCACCCAGCTCTGTTGTGTATTTCTGCGAAAAGTAGAGTTTCTAGCAGTACCTTGTCTTAACTCAGTAAGATAGATAAAACATCTAGGACGAATATGACCACGACGATTGCAGTAATGACAAACAGGTATAAATCTATTACCTCTTTCGTTATGAGCATGATAGTAATAAGAATGTGGCCTGTTCACAGCAACCTGCACCCCTTTGGATTTATTCTCTGACAGTGACACTGACTGTGACATCATTTGTGACATGGGCTGTGACACTGAGCTTTCTCCTTTGTACCCCAGTCCTGTGTAGTCACCACTCGATTGACCAACCTTAAGAATTTCATCCAGCTTGGAAGCACCTGAATTTAGCATCTTAAGTCCTTTCTTTAAGTGATTTAACTCGTTGGTCAATGTCTTTACTTCCTCTTGGCTTACTCTCAGTTTGATAACCAGATCAGTGTGAGATTGTTGAAGATTGTCCCTTTCGTTTTGCAGATTTCCAACCTGTGTATGAAGTTGTTGATTCACTCTAGAAAGTTCAGTCCACTTGTCATGAAGATTCTTGAATTCCACCAGAATATCTTCTTCTGTAACATAATCTTCATCTTCATCTAGATAGGTTGACATATTTCCAGTGACACTCTGTGTAACATCCGTTTTCTTGTCATGATCAGATTGTTCTGTCTTAGTGGTAAGAGCCACATGGTTGTTCTGAAAATCATCTTCTTTGTCTGAATCATCATCACTCTAAGTTGTGTTGAGTGAGTTCCTCTTCCTTCTCAGTGTATTAGCACAATCTGCCTGAATATGCCCATAACCTTCACATTCTCTGCACTTAATTCCTTTAAGTTTGAATGATTGATCAGACATATGATTTTCTTTCCTGTTCTTTCTATTATTTGCCACCTCATTCTTGGTGTTACTGACACTTCCTCTGACACCAGGATTACTTCTGCCATATCTTTTCAGTATTTTGCTGAAGTTTTTAGATATTAAAGCCAAGGTGTCCCCAAGGTCATCATCTCCAGAATTGTCCAACTTCTGCATTTCTGCTTTTAAGGCAAGCTCCTTGTTTTTCTTTGCTTCCATGTCTACTCCCAGATTCATCTCAAATGTTATAAGGGATCCCATCAATTCTTCCAACTTCATCTTTGAGATATCTTTTACTTCCTCAATGGCAGTAACTTTATGAGCAAAGCGTTGAGGTAAAGATCGTAAGGTTTCCCTCACAAGCTTTTCTTCTGAAAAACTTTCACCAAGGGCAAATGCTTCGTTGGCAATATCACACAGCTTGACATTGAATTCTGTAATGCTTTCATCTTCAAGCATCCTCAAGTTTTCAAATCTTGTAGTCAGAATTTGCATCTTTGATAACTTTACACTTGAGGTTCCTTCATGAGTAGTTTGCAGAATTTCCCATGCCTTTTTAGCAATCACACATGTGGAAATAAGTCTGAACTGTGCTGGATCTACTCCATTAAATATGGCATTAAGCGCCTTTGAGTTACTGTTTGCCAAGGCATCTTCAGTAGGCGACCAGCTTTCTTCAGGCTTGAGTGATTTGACACCATTTGCATCAGTAGTCGTTGGAGGATCCCATCCAACCAGAATAGATTTCCAAGCCTTCTCATCAATAGCTTTAATAAAGGCTCTCATTCTTGCCTTCCAATATGCATAGTTGCTTCCATCCAAGAGAGGTGGACGCATTGTTGAACCTCCTTCTTTCATAGAGTCCATCACACCAAACAACCAAGATCAAGTCCTGTGGATCCCGCCTAAGAAACAAAGACGACCCGCTCTGATACCAATTGAAAGATCTAGGTTAGTAGCGCGGTGTCCCAGTGGGTGAGTGATACTGGGTGTGACACCGATAATAAAATGCAAATGGACAGTATTAAAAATGCGGAAAATAAATGGACAAGAGGTTGGTAACGCAGTTCGGCAATTGCCTACGTCTGCGGGGCCACGCCCAGAAAAAAACAATCCACTATGTTCAAAAGTTACAAGACATTCAGTATGACACAAGGTAAGACACCATCTTATCTTAAATACTGCTGCTTCCTAACTTCTGCAGTGAACGGATTGTGCGAGCTCCCCTCGACTTATGTTGATTCCTCCCGGAATCCGTGGTTAAGCAAGATCCCCTTGCCCACGTTTGAACTCCTCCCGAGTTCTATGCTTGAATCAAGAAACACAAGGATAGCACCTTCAAGAATATAACTTTTAGATACAATAGCCAACACACTCTTAATCAAAGATATTCACCAAAGGAGTGTGTTCACAGTCTTAGAGAAAGACCGAATAAAAAATCACAAAACTCACACATGAAAACCGTGTGTTGGAAAGCTTCATATAGGCACTCAAAAATCCTTCCATGTTTATCCCAAGATTATTTCCAAAACCATTCGAATGGAAGGACGTAATCACCAAATCTTCCCATCATTATCTTCAAGGTAATTTCCAAAATAATTTAAATAAGAAGATGGAAACTCTTGTGCCTTCAAAACTTATCTTTTCCAAAGTAGGATAGCTTCCAAGAATACCAAGATAAGTTCCATAATTGATTATCCACATGGCATTAATCATCAAATCAATCTTCCTTGAATAGATTGATTTTATTTGATTTTTTCCTTCAATAAAAGCTTTCCTTATCTTTGCCAAAAAATCAATGCCAATTAAAATAAATGCCAACTCACGTGTGCATTAACAGTGACTTTTAATTAGATCTACAGCAAAATAATATCGTTCTTCAATCTAAAACATACATCACAATTAAAAGTGAATGATTTGAAACTTTTCAGTTATATGAAAATTTTGGTAAATATTTGTTTGGAAGAAAGTATGCTTGCTGTTATTCTTTTGAAGTTTAGTTTTAGGTTTTTTTTTTTATGTTATGCTAACAATATATTTCATAATTCTAAACCATTTCCATGAGTATAGAAAGTAAGATTTCTTAAAAGTTTTTCAATTAACTCATATTTTTTGTTTTTTTTTTAATATAGCTTGGAACAATGGTTATTTCAACTCTTAAATCTATTACATATTAATAAAGTGTTGCCCTTCTCATTTTCAATTTAATTTTGCTAGCACGGAGTATTTAGTTATGTGTTAAATGTCATATATAGTGGCTTATTTGCAAATTTTCACATCTAAATAAGCATTCAAATTAAAAAGGATGGAATGGAAAACGAAATAAATAATATTGTTTGAGAATGAAAAACATAATAAATAATGTTGTTTGATTAACTTTATGGATTCCAGATAAAATATATTGTTTTTCTAAATATTTGAAAATACACAAAACCATCCCCCTCATCCGGTTTTACCGAGGCAGAATGGACTGATGGACAAAACATTCACAATTCGTTCTTTTACTTGTGATTGCCCTCTTTTTTTTCACTTCATCCAAATACTTGCTTTTATCATCATCTTATTAATGTTTTTTTTTTCTTGTTTTTTAACCCAATTGATTCTCTCTCCTTCTCATTTCCTTTTGAGTTCTAATCGCATGTCTTTCAAGTTATTTTGTCTAATTTTGTCTCTTTCACAATTTATTTTGAATATTGAAACTCACTTTTTACAAAAATTTTTAATCATTCATTTATTTTTTTCATAAATAGTTTATTAATAAGCTAGATTTTTTTAAAGTTGAAAATTTTTAAAAAAAAGGCTAAAATTTATTTTTGTGAGTTTTATAATATTTATTTTAGTTAATTTTTAAGTAAAATTAATGTCAAAAAGACAAAATTGTATATCTTATATGATTTCTATTTCAAAACACTTACCTACCAAACCAAATATTCTATTAAAATTGTGATTTCAAGCATTTAATCAAACATTATTATTCGAATGTTGTTTTTCATTTCCCATTCTGAATAATCTATTTCCATCTTTTACAAGCTAACCAAATGATACATAACTACTTAATTACTTGATAAAAATTCACTTTTAACATAATGTTAACGCAAAAACTTATATGAAACGGGTTCATATATGAAACGGATAGTTAATTATACCCATCCAAGAACACATTTATACACTTCCGCTTCATTATACATTTAGATTGAAAAGTGATATGCGAAAATTTGATACTTCATTATATTAAAATTGATACATTTAAACTGAAAAGTGATATGTGGAAAAAAAAATACTCATGCTTGTGAATTGCATATATGAACTTGTTTTAGAGGAGACTACCTCTAATGTTAAAATTAGTCTTTGGATGTTCTTAAACTAAATAAGTATATCAGATATCACAACTAACATCTCTAACTAAATGGGGGGATGAAATTTTAACTGCATACTAATTCAGAAATCAAATTAAGTATAATCTCAAAATGCATATTTCAATAAAAAAAAAATATTAACGATATGGCCTAATAGTCTATGATTTTGATTATATGGTATTGCTTTGATGTAACACATACATACTTACATAAATATATAAATACATATATGTGTGTATCTCTTATTATATGTGTGTTGATTATTTAAGACTCCGTTTGGATAAGGTATTTTTGGGCTTCATGATGAATTTTTTTTTTTTTTTTTTTTTTGAGATTTGTTATGAAAAATGAATATTTTGGGAGTATTTGGGTTAATGATTTTATTTTGTTGGGATTTATATTGAAGCTTTTTTATTAATAAAAGTTTGAAATTTAAATTTGAATTAATATTTTATTATTTTATTTTGGTGAAAATTGTGTTAAAAGAAATTGTTTATTATTAAAATTTTAAATTTTAAATTTAAATTCAAATTTAATATTTTATTTATAAAAAATACTATAGCAAAAATAATTATTGTAGAATTATTTTAAAAATTTTGATGAAAAAATTGAATAAAACAAACAACTTGTTTTGCATTTGTTAAATAAATCACTAAAACGGGAGCAACCAGACAGAGTACTATTATGAAATAATATGGTTTGGTATTTTGTGTGTCTTTCCTTATTTATATTTCTATTTTTTTGTAGTAAATTTTGTATGTTGTTTCATTAGTTTAAAATAATTACTTTTTATGTTTTAAAAAATTGAATAAATTCTCTACACTTCTTATTTTTGTAAATTTTTGTAATAGAAATTGAAATACTTGAGATAGTCATCTGTCAATAATTTTTCACCATTTAAATCAATCTAAACATATTACTTTACATATTAATGTTTTCTTATACTTATAAGATGATAGTTATTATCTTATTCTATTGAGCACCTTACTCCAAATTTATTATATATAAATTTAGGAACTAATTAAAATTTTCAAAATCAAAAAATGTTTTTATATTTAATTTACTATATTTTAAGTATAATAAATATGCTTTAAAATATTTTATTTTCTTAAAAGAATTAATTTGACAAAAGATTTTATATTAGGGATACATATACCATGGGATATGTGATTATTGTTGTAATGAAAGTTAGTTAAAAAGAATATTTTGTGAAAATGTTTACATTAAAAATGTTTCATTAATACCTTAATTTAGAATTTGATAAAAAAAAATACAAAACTATTCGAAGAAAACAATTAAACATCTAACAACATAGTTTTTTAATTTTTTAAATTTTTTAAATTTTTGATACTCAACTGAAACTTATGAAAAGAAAAAAAAAATCAATTGGAAGAGACCAACCAAATCTTACCAATGAAATCACTAAGATCAAGAAAATTGAAGAATGGGCAGTGATCCAGATTTGATATAAATTATCATCTAAAATGATGAGTTTGTCATTATCAAAATTGTTAACCAAACCATTTGTACTTTTTATATTAGAATAAAAAACACTACTAACTTGAGAAAATTTTCTACCTCATTTTGAAATCATTTGTACTTTTTATACTAGATAAATAGATAAAATTCTCTATACCGATTTCATCTCGAGACAAAACCCAATTTCCTCATATGCTCGTTTGGTTGGCAGGAAAGTAATGTTTAATAGAAATGTGATTTTTGGGATTTAAATTTTGAAAAAAATGAATATTTTTTCTAACTAATTCTTAGGAATTTAATTTTGAGGAATCTGAATACTTAGCTTGGCTTTGGATAGATTGTCAGAAAAGTTAGTAGATTCTTATTTTATTATTTGATTTCAATGATTGAACCAAATAATGTTATTTGAATTCAATTTGTGTGTTATACTTATACATTACCATTTATATAGTTTTATTCTAAATCATATTATGAAATTTAATTATATCTTTTTACCTTATGATAAAATAAAATTATTGTTTATTTATTGATATTAAAAAAGAGAATAGTTAATTAAATAAATGGAAAACAAATTTACAAATTAATGTAAATCAAAATAGCCAAAATTGATTAAACAATAAGAACTGTAGATATAATATGTATGAAAATTTATTAAGTAAAAAGATGAAAGAAAAAGTTTAAAGCAACAGAAATAAAATTATGAATTTTTTAAACAAAATTATAAAACACTAACCTTGTTAATAATTTTAATTAAAAAAAATAAAAAAAAGATAACATATCATCCATCTATTTAACTCTTTTTACATTGATTTACCTTAAAAGTCAATATAAAGAAATTTAAAAACTACTAAAATTCAATTTTAGTTAGGTAGGAAATTCAATAAATAAATTAATATCAAACCAAAAAATAAAATATAAAAATGAATTATAATTTACCATAAGAAATATATGAAACTCAAAATATAAATAATAAGAATAAAAAGAGTCACATTGTTAAAATCTTCAAGAAAGTAATCATAATACCAACTTTTAAAAAGAATTTATAATCGTGGAATCTTTCAGTTATTTTTCTTGGTTCAAAATTCCTTTTACTTTTCCTGGATGAAACAAACTCATGAATTTAATAATTAGAAAAATGATTAGTTTACCAATTTGAAACAATCACAGGAATTTGAGAATTAGAAAAAATATTACTTTCCCAACACAGATTCTCTACCAACCAAACAAGCACCTATCTTTAATTGGCTTTCATTCAAGTATTTTTTTTTTCATTTTGACTAAAAAGAATTCTTAAATATTGTACATGTCTCAATTATATCCACGTTTGAATTACTTTATTTCTTAACCCACGCTGTTTTATCACTCTAGTTGTTAAAAAAAATGGAAACTGTACGTGAATAATTAAGCATGCTAAAATCTGAGATAATCCTAATGCACAAGCTTTGAAATATACTGAAATTAAAAGAGAGAGAGAGAACTGAATTGATGAGGTTCTACTGTGAGATATATGGACTGTAATTCCATTTTTAATTGGTTTGAAATAAAATGATAATCAGAGCAAGAATTTTTTTTTGTTTTTGTTTTTTTCTTCTTCTCAATTTCTTTATTTATTTTCTGAGGTAACATAGGCTAATTTATACTCACCATTGCCTAATCCACCTCAACTTCTATCCATGGAGATCCACTGTCCTGTCCCAGAAGTGAACAGGTCAGCGATGACACAATAGATAAGATATTAAATAAGCGTATTTCAAATTGCTTGATGATTACTTTGTTGGAGGAACGAGTCTTCTTTGTTGAAAATGAATGATCCTAAAGGCATGCGTGAATAAATTTTCTCACGCATTGTGTGAACTATGAAGTAAAATATCCACATTACAATGAATTTAAACACCATACGAATGAATATCTTGACCTCATAATTTGTAAATGAGAAATATGTGTTACAATAAAGGAAATAATTATAGTAACAGTTCTAAAAAAAATAAGAAAGAAATGATAAAAAAAATGATATATTTGAATACATTGAAAATATGTGCATAAAATAGATATGACGGGAAAATATGATCCATATAGTCGATCTCATCAATTGAAATATGATCCATATGGCCAATTTTATATGGTAGTATTGTATGCAAAAAATGTGTAGTATATGTAAATATATGTAGTGTTTGAAAATATGTATACTATGTATAAAATTTGTGTAAATCTCTGTAAAATTGGTGTAGTGTGTAAAATTGTGTATAGTATATATGCATAAAATACGTGTAGTGTATGAAATATGTATAGTATATGTAAACTATGTGTAATGCATGAAAATGTGTGTAGTGTGTGATTATGTAAAGATTCGTGTAATATATGTATAAAATATTTAGTGTGTGATAAAATGTGTAGTATGTGTAAATGTATGCAGTACGTGAAAAAAAAGTTCAGTATTTTATTTATGTTTTTATTTTTTTAGTAAAGAATGAAAGGAAGTGATTGAATAGTTTGATTATCGAGTAAAGAATGATTAATAAAATAAGGGAATGATTTAAGTATTTTCATTCTCATTGATGCCTATTTTAATTTCCCAATCAAACATAAACAACGGCAATATTGATTGAGTGATGATTCTCGTTTTTTATTCTATTATCCCCTGACAAACATAACCTTAATTGTGGTCGTTGTTGTATGGTCTATTATAATAAAATTGCATGATATTCATATTGGAAAAAATTCCTAAAATCATCATGTTCTCATTTGCCAACCTCCACTAGCATACCTAACCCGCTGAACCCCTACCAAACCGCATATTCGAATGAGTAATTAAAGCCAAATCTTAAGTAAAAACAGCAATGATATATATTTACCGACTTGACTTGCATGAAGGCAGGGAAACCATTGGTAAGAAAAAAACGTTGAAAATGTTTATCCAGTTTAGGATCTTGGTTTGATACTATTTTTCACCAAAAACAACAGAAAATTATGCATTGTTTGGTATAGGTAATAAGTTCAGGGTAAGGCAGCAAGGCAGCCCATGGGAGATATGTTTGATGCTTTCAACTATGCATGAGAAAGAAGAAATGAACCCTAGACAATAAAAATTGTTGTAGTAGTTATTGAAAATATCCAAGCATGCATCTATTTTCAATTTGGGTAGATGATACCGATAGTGTCTCAACTTAATTAGAGGTATATATTATTTTCTTCTCTAATCTTGACAAAGTTACGGTTTGCTCCCTCAATTTGAAATTTGCTGTAGAAATAGTTTTTAACTCATATTTTATTAATTTGATAAGTAACGTTATTAGCGCAGCACAAAATAACGTCGTAATATCATATGATTAATGGTGTTATTTAATGATGTACTTTGAATGATGAACAGTGTTGCTTGTTAAATAGATGAGAAATGAGTTAGAGACTATTTGTGCAACAAAATTCAAGTTGAATGACCAAAAAGGGTTTTTTAGATTAAGGACCAAAACGATACTTAACCCAAATTGATGGATTATTGGAGTCATTTACCTTTTTAACTTTAATATATGTCATTTATAAGTCATTTAATTACAAATGTGACACTTTTCATTCTTAAATATTTAATTAAAAAGTAATGCACTCTTTCGAGGTGGTGATTTTTAACCAGTTTAAAGAAACTTAAAAATTTAAAAGTGTTACAATTAAAAATACAAGAAATGAATTTGCAAAGCGTGAATTCTTTAGCATGGGTAAGAAAAATATGTAGTGATAAATAAATGAGGTACTTTTAAAAATAAAAGGTTAATTCCACTTTACCTCCTTGTAATTTGGAAAAATTCACTTTTATTATATTGTGGTTTCATAATGTCCACATAACCCCATTGTCCTTTGGCTAAAGTGGAAAACGCAGAAAAACCGTCTAAACTGGTGAGAGGAGATGAGAGAGAATATGGTGTTTGAGATAAAGATGAAATAGAATATAGTGTTGGAGATAAAGTGAAGAAAGAAAGATAAAAAGTCAAGGTAAAAAAAAAACGTGATTGTAAAACAGAAAAAATGGAGGAAAGAGGAACACAAATAAGAAAAGTAAAAGAGAAGGGAAAATAATTAAATAATAGATTATTCTTTTATTTTTATTTAAGGGTTATGTAGTAATTTTATACATTTTAGACAATTTTAATCCATTTTTCACTTTAGTCCAAAGCACAAATGGGTTATATGGACATTATGAAACTATGAGATCATAAAAGAGAATTTTCTTAAACCACAAGAGAGTAAAGTGGAATTAACTCAAAAATAAATTAATAAAAATACTAAAAATTATACAATTTAATTCTTGCACTTAACATCATATTCACACCAAAAAGTAGCAACTTAAACAATTAAAATAAAAATATAATGATGTAAAATATTCAATAATATATATATATACACACACAAAAATTACATTCTTAGATCTTTGATGAATATCAAAACTAACATTAACAATAATTTCCTGATCACCAACCATCCCCAATTTTCTTCTTCCAACTAGAAAATAATCTCTAATTTTCTATCTAAGATCTTTCACTCATCCTCAAAAATTCATAATAAACTTTTTTTTATATTTGTGAAAAGAAGAAGAAATAACTTGTAAAAAGAGAAAAAATAAAAGTAGTTGAAAATAAAGGACAAGGTGAAGTAACATTTTTTTGGTCAACATAAAATTGTTGGCCTAATAGTATGACTTGGGATCTGCTGTCCAAAATTATCCTGTCTTATTATGTTTGAGATTAAAACTACATTGAAGGTTTTCCTCATTTTTTGGTTAGCTAGGGTCTTTTAATTGTAAAGTGATTTTACTTTTTAATCTTTACTTTTAGTAAAACTACATCGTATTGAACATTAGACATGATAAGATTGGATTATCTTGGACAGCAAATCCACTCTATGATAGTATTTTGTATAACAGTCTTTTCTTACTTGAGTTTCTTGTTCTACCTAAAACAAATATTTTATTTTATAATTGGGTTTTCTTTGTAGAAATTATAGGCGGTAAACTTATAAGCAAATTTGAATTTCATTTTGTAGATATCTAGATCATAAGTATATGAATAGATTTGGTGTCTTAAATATTTTATTTTGTCAATGAAGACAAATAATTTAAATATCCTAAATATTAATAAATTAAAAGAAATTGTAGCAAGCAGTGAGAACAATTGCCCCTATTGCCCCACTATATCTTCGCCATTGCTGCCTTGGATTTTTAATCTACAATTAATGTCTCAGTTTTAGTCAAGAACAATAAACTTTTTTTTTTGGCCAAAAAAAAAAAAAACTTTTCTACTTTTCTACCTAAATATCAGTGTTTCTTGTAGACATAAAATAATAAAAATAAATGGGACAGACTCGGATTTTTAATCTACAATTAATATCTCAGTTTTAGTCAAGAACAATAAACTTTTTTTTTGGCGGAAAAAAAAATCTACTTTTCTACCTAAATGTCAGTGTTTCTTGTAGACATAAAATAATAAAAATAAATGGGACAAACTCCTGTTAATCGGGTTCATATATGCGACCTGCATATCAATTAATTAAAAAATTAGCATATTAAGTATTAATTTCAATTTAAAGTAGCTATAAAAAAATTTGCGTATCTTTTCACTTTTAAAGAAACAAAATTTTCGCTTTAGAGCTTTTCATTTTACCGTAACACTTTTCAATCCAAACGTATCAATCTAATAAAAAAATTATGTATCAAATATAATATTAGTATATTAGCGTATACAAAAACTAACTTATTAAATAAAATATCACCTTATCAAATATAATATTAACGTATTAAGACTAAAAAATTACAATATCAAGTTAAACAAAATTAGTACCACATGGCATATATGAACAGTTTCAGAAGAGTTTTAGTCAAAATAAATAAATATAGTAAAATAAAAATTACGCAGCTTCTAGTAAACTCATCACAGTCATCAAATTTGACCGTTCTCAAAGTTGACCTGTTGAGTCAATCGACTATGTCACTATTCATAACTAAATTTAAAAAAAAAAAAGGTTATGTCTACTTATACTACTAATTTAGTCAAATACCCAAAATATTCGAGCATAAATATATGATTTATATATATATATATATTACATTTGTGTAAGAATTAATATGTATTTATTTGTAACAAAGAAATAATTCAGAAATTTCCGAATTAATTAACTTAAATCCTGAAAATATATGGATAGTCCATTCTCTAAGCCCACAATAATTCTCTGAAAGGAAATTTTTCCAAAAACAAATTATTTGGGTCTCAGTAGGTCAGACATTTTTGGAATTGATCCTCATCACTATAACTTTGACTTTCTTAATGCACTGAAATTTATCATATTATCATTTTAAAGTGATTTGTATCTTTGTTGCATCTATATATAAAAAATAGAAGTTCTTAATCAAGAAAATTTACAGGTCTTCAGATTAATTGTTTTTATGCATATATTTTTAGGTAAAGAAATGCTTTTTACTTTTAAAAAGACTAAGGTGGAAAGGTTTTTTTTTTTGGGTCAAAAGTGATAACTTATATGATTATTAATAAGAATCTTAAATCCACTATATCGAAAATCATCAAAACATCCCAAAGAATTTGAACAGTAGATTTGTATTTCTAAATTTGTAATAAAATTAATTAAATCCTAAATACTAACTAAATGTACAATTGCAAGTAAAAAGGGAAAAATGTGACTTAAATTTTTTTCTTAAAAGAAAAATATTTTTACTTATACAAAACTGTCATCTTTCTTAACTTTGACTGCAAAATAAATATTTTGTCAAAAGAAAACTATTTCTATTATATGGAGCTCCTCTTATTTATGATGTTGTGTCTTGTGTCATAGAAGCGAACGCTGTTGACAACGTAATAATTTATGTAAATATAATAATTTTTTGTCAAAATATCATATAATGTTTTTTTTAATATACCCTCAGTCACAAAGTCTCAAATATTAGATAATTCTACTAGTCTTGAACATTAGACATGAAGAGTAGAATGATATTGTTTTATTGTTTTTTTGGTTAGGTGAATTTTGAAATGATTGGCGTGAATAGCAAAATAGTGCCCAACAAAGGTTTTTTTTCTCCTCTTATTTATGATGTTGTGTCTTGTGTCATAGTAGAAGCGAACGCTCTTGACAATGTAATAATTTATGTAAATATAATGGTTTTTTGTCAAAATATCATATGATGGTTTTTTTAATATACCTTCATATATCCACAAAGTCTCAAATATTATATAATTCTACTAGTCTCGAACATTAGATGTGAAGAGTAGAATGATATTGTTTTACTGTTTTCTTGGTTAGGTGAATTTTGAAATGATTGGCGTGAATAGAAAAATAGTGCCCAACAAAGGTTTTTTTTAAAAAAAAAAGTAAAAGTAAAAGAAAAAGAAAGCTAAACAAGCAAGGGACTAAAGTTAAAGTACCAAAAAAAAAAAATCGTTAATATATTTACCACATTGAAGTTAAATCATACTATAGAATAGATTTTCAAGTTTGTGAATAATAAGTCATCCCTACTGACCAAACTTATAACAAGTTAATATCTCCCATCATTAGTTAACTAATGGTTGACTAATTAGATTAATAAATTTTTATTGTGAAATTTATAAAATATCTATAATAAGTTTCAATCACGGGGATGTAAAAATAATGTTTTAAAACTTTAACTTGAGTTTTTTTTTAATTTATTATTTCGGCAATTCTGTTAATAAATGTTGGTCAAAGCAGGTTGACGGTAGTTTCGTAAAATCACAGAATTCGTTTGATATTCTCATTAAACCTCATAAATGGTAAATATAATTAACCTAATCTTAAATTGATGCGGACAGTTAGGTTTGCTAAATATTTCATAAATAGGGACTAATTTTAGTATTATGAATAGATAAAGGATTAAAGTGAAGGACAAATAACAGGGTAATTGGAGGAAAGGGACTTAAATGACAACTATAATAATTTGATGCTTGTATTGAAAAGAGAAATATAAAATCTTTACTATTCCAATTGTGCCAAAAGAAAAATGTGCTAAAATTGAAAGGACAGAATTGACAATATAGTTATGCAGATAAGGATAGAAATCTTTATAAATCATTAAAATTAATTATTAAGAAAATTAAAATCATGACATTCATAAAGATTATGACATGCCTCAAGTAAGCATACCTTTAAAGCAAGTTTTCCCCACCACAAGCTTACATCCATTAGCTGTCTCTCACAATAATAATAAATTGATAGATACCAGAAATTTGCCAAACTAATTACATTATTAATGCTATTATCTAACTCTATTTAACAAAATCATATATGCTTATGCATTTAATTAAGTTCTTCCATGTCTAATATAGAATTACTTAATTAACTTGATCCTAATTCCAAATTTATGAATATTAAATGCCAAAATAAAAAAAATGAAGAGTAGAACCATGGGAGGCACTACATCACAAGAAGATAATTTGGAATTTGTTTCTTTTTTTTTTTTTCCATTGGCAAAATTTATTATATATAATTCATAATTTTAGCCTATTTTATATTATTTTAAGAGAAAAGAAAAGAGCCCAATTGGGATGAAAGGAATAGACAATTTTCAATCGTGGTAATTAAATTTTATAAAAAGTAATTTTAATGAGCGCAAATTTTTTTTACACATTATTATAATTGTACTTATTGTATAGTTAAAATACGAAGTATAATCCATGTAACGAATCTCATGTATAGTAATAAAATTATTCGTGAGTCGAGTATTCTACTATAATCAATATTACAGCTAGTTTCTGTAAAACGAGTTTATTTATGAGATGAGAGTTAATCCCGATTTCAACGCACAATAAAAGTTACAGAAAATTAGAATTACAATTTTAACAATCATTAATTATCCATTTCATATATAAAACACGTTTTATATATAAATCAATTTACAGAAGTTTTTGTATCCATATATTATTAGAGGGATGAAATTTTACGAAAATACTGGTGAGTCAAGTATTTCCGTAAAAAAATTCTTTGTGAAAATTTACCAAATGGTGATTTAAATACTTAATTTTTGAAATTCAACGCGCACAAAGAGTGATTCTTGTGGCCAAAATGATTAACAAGAGTTAGGACCCCATAGTTGGCCTTTGTCTTGGATTTTTGCAAATTTTGCTTGACCGTCACGTGACTTTAGCATGACGTAGACGAGTTAATCCGAAAACGAGTCGCCGATTATTTTGTTAAAAATCTCAAGAAAACGGTAACAGATGGTGCACGACTTAACTTATTAAAGCGTAACGTCTGGTTCAGACAAATCGCAGACACAAACGAACAAAAAAAAAACGGAGGAGGCAGAGACACAGTGATGAAAACGTGAAATGCGCGTCAAAGTAATAACATTCCAAAGTCGTCTTCTTTGTACAACAAACTCAATCCTCAAAAGTCCAAACTACTTTAATTTATTACAAAATTTTAAGGAAAAATATAAGAAAACATGAAGAAAATAGTTTGAAAGCTTATTATAAATCAAAATAGCCTTACAATTTTTTTTGAAAATATATTATAAGGTTACAATAATTGCGATAATCCAATTTGAATTTTCTATTCTAATTCAATTTCAATATCCTACTTGTCTGTAGCATACTACTTGCTATAAGTACATGATTTCAAATTTAAAATTTTCGACCTCAAATTTAGAATAAAGAGGAGCATTATGTTAAATTAAGAGTTACCATAAACGTTTGTTATACTCATGAAAACGTCCCGGGAACCAAATCGTTGCATTATATATTATAAGATTATAATGAAAAGCAAGGGATTGAGGAAGTATGAAGAATAGATGCACTTTTAGCATTTTTACCATAATTTCATTTTATGAAAAGAAACATTTTCGAAAAAACAAAAAAAAAAAGCCCTTCTCAAGTTTTTCTTATGATAAAATTTGGTAAATTTTTTTTTTAATTTGGTTAATATGTTAACATAATATCCAAGACTAATAAAATTTACATGAATGAAGGTCGATGAATTTCCATTTATAATAAATATCTCATAGTTAATATCTAGGTGTAACAAAAAACTAACTTTGAACCTTAATAATTGATAATGCGAAAATAAATTTGTTAAGATTTTCTTGTATACCATTATCATGTAGCTTCAATCCTATAGTTTTTCTTTTATATATAACGTTTTGTTCATTTGACTTGAATTTAATTTTTAATCTTATTCTCCTTACGGATTTATGATGGCATAAAATCTTAATAAGTAACTATGTCACAATGTATTAGAAAAACATAATTTTGCAAAAATCATTAACATATTAAGCACCATTAATCTATATAAAAAAATTTATTTTCATTAATTTTTTACATTGTTTGACTCTATATTTTTCTATTAATTTAATAAAGGTTAAATTATAAAGAACTTCCTATAGTTTAAATTTTTTTTCAAATTACCTCGATATAATTTAAAAATCTACAAATTATGTCACTGTGATTTAAAAAAAAAACTGAAAAAGGATATAGTATAATTTACTTAAAATTAGTTATAGAAATCTATACCTCTGTTTTGAATCAGATAGATTTAAAATATATATATATATATATATATTTCAAATTCATATATTTTGTGTATTTTAAAAAAAATAATCACGAGAAAACAAAATATAGTATTTTATACCATAAAGGGGTAATTTAAAATTTTTAAAACCACAAGAAGTTTTTTGTAATTTGCCCTTTAATAAAACATTTAACCCCATTTAGCTCACGAACTTTGTACTAACTCTTAGCTTGATTCTTTTTAGGTCAAAGACACACTAAGAAGTCAATATCAAAGAAGTAAAAAACAATGGCCTGAAAATGTTGACATATTCACACCTTACTTACCAAAACCATAAAACCACCAAATCCACCTCTTCACTTCCCTTCCATCTATACTTTGAGTAATTGTATTATCATTATCCCATTCCAAATAGGCAAAATTTTAGTGAAAACAACTAAAATAATACATTTTTGAATTTTCTATTTAAAATTGTTGTTTCACTTTTTTCTATTAAGTTAATGTTCTTCTCATTTAAAATTAATAAACATTCTATTTAAATTAATTTATTTTATTTGATGATGATGTTCTAACAATAAAAAAATAGAACTATAGGATAAAACACTAATTTTGAAATAGAAAGTTTAAAAATTAAAAAAAAAATTGACAAAAAAGGAAAAAAAAAAAAAAAATGCAAAGTAAAACCGCTTTGAACCTTCTATGAACCCGCTCTTGGTGCTGATTACCTGCCATTTGTTTTTCAACTTTTCATTCCAAAAATAAAAATAAATAAAATAATAAAATAATTCAACAGAACTTTTCTAAAGAGCACTCCTTATATTTTATTCTTTGGGAGAAAGATAAAAGAGAAGAAGAAAACTAAAAATAATAAAAAACATAAATCGAGAGAGAATATCTCTTCAACTTTTAACATATATTCTTCTCTAAATTTTTTCTCCTCAATTAAAACAGAGTAACTTTTCTGGAATTCTCCATTCATTTCTTTGGAAAGATATCTTGATTCCATTTTCATCTGAATAAAACCCTGTTTAGGATTTAATTTTTGTTATTTTTTTTTTGGTGGAGAATATAGATTTATCTGAATAATTTTTTCTTGAATAATAATCACAAGTTTTTTTTTTTTTTTATAATCTTTCTATCCCTGATTATACTGATGATGTTGATTTCTGATCATCTGAAAAAGTAACTGATAATTTTATTCATCAGAAATCAACACAGTCCATCTAACTTCTGAGTCAAAAGTTCAGAACAATCAGAAGTTTTTACCTTTTTTAATAAGAATTCGGTTGAAATTTGGAGTCTTTTGATTTCTGGGTATCAGCAAAATCTTTCAAAGATTGGATTTTGATACCCGGGATTAGATAAAGACTGGATTTTGATATCCGGGTTGTGATCAGAATTGCATTTTGAGGCCTTTGAGGTTCAGTCATGGCCAAGAGTTCAGGGACTCTTGTGAAATGGAGAGAGTATTTTTTGACTGCAAATTCAGATATATTTGATATAATTGAGCGTGCGATTCTGGTTGCTGCCGTCGATTATCCGAAAGAGTTCAAGTTGAGAAGAGATCGAATTGCTGAAATGCTTTTTACTTGTAAAATAACCAAATGTTTTGGTTGTGATAAGCTAGAGTTAGCTGTGCCAAATGATGGTGGTCATGGGGAAGATGAGGAGGAAGTGGAGGAGAAAGAGAAGTGCAACAGTGAATTTGATAGAGAAATTGAGGTTGAGATTGAGGGTGTTAGGAGTAAAGAGAGCAAGGAGAATTTCAATGAGGACGATCATCACCATGTTGATGCGGAGGAGTTGGAAGTGAATCTGCATCATCAGGTTAGCAACTACAGCTTTGGGGAAGCAGAGGCATTGACTAATGAGATTGAGGAGGAGTCTCAAACTTATGGAGAGGTGATAAGGATCAAAGAGATTCTTGAAAACGGTGAAGATGAGGTTTATTTCGAGCCCCTTTCCTCTTGAATTCAATCCAATTGAATTTTACTGTTACATCAGTTTACAGCTTCGATGTTTCTCTTACACTTGGATTGTTTTTAATAGGACATTTCTGTTGATGAAGTTTGTAGATTTTTAAGTATTCTGTTTTTCTGAGATTTGGTATAAAGAGGTTTTTGATCCTTGACATGGACAGTGGCCTAAAATTTCCAGTTAGTATTTTCTATTAGCCTCAGGGCCGTACATTCCATTGAACTGTATCAGAACCTTTTTGGTACTTTTTAGTCTGATGATCCAAGTAGACATGTTTTTTAAAGTGTATAAGTTAGTTTGTGTGATTCTAACTGTATATATTCCTTTATGATTGCTTGAATGATGTTCATTTGATTACTTCTGTTGATGGATTCTTTAGTTTTAGTTTTTGTTTTTGCATTGCATTAGCTGGTTTTGATTGATGGTGTTTTTTTGCTACAGTCTGTTTCGACGTTGTTTGATTCGTTGAGAAGGCTGCAAATTATGGATTTATCTGTGGAGGTTTTAAAGGTATGTTTAGCGGAACCGTTAATTGGTTAATAGATCTTCATCTATCAGTTAGTTAGTTAAGATTTTTAAGTTTTTCTTACACGATTGCTTGAATTACGGCACTTAATCTGATTTTTTCCACTTCAGGCAACAGAAATTGGAAAGTCTGTTAATGCTCTTAGGAGACATGGATCAAAGCAGATTAGGCAGCTCTCCAAGACACTTGTCGAGTATGAAACTCGTGCCTTTTGATTATGTTGGAAGTTGTATGATTTTACACAGTAATATATGCAAATCATTGCCAGCGAAAAAAACGTTTGAAATGGTGTTCTTGTTCTTTTATGCGAATGTTTCGCTTCTTCTATATTGGGATTTGGTTGCATTTATACTGTTTCATGCATTGCCGTTACAACCTGCCTTGTCAACTAGCAGATCTTATGTCATTAGTATGAGGTGTAATAATATAACAAAGCTTTTGTTTTCAATTTATCGATTAGCTGCTCTGTCCATCCAACCTTTTAGCTGCATCTTGGCTTCCAGTATTGTAGACTTATATGTGTTTTCTCTAATGAGAAGCATTTGAACAGCAGTGATTTCTCCCCTCTCATCGTATGTCAAGCATTAGTTTTCACTCTCTCAGTTAGCAAACGCGTACATCTGTCTGGTTCTGAATGAAAGCTAATTATGTATGCTTTGCTTTCTACTTGTGAGTTGCAGTGGCTGGGTGGCCATGGTAGATGATTGGATGAGTGCTGCAGGTGCTGTTGCAAATGGTATGTCAAAAATTGTGTTTTCACAGTTAATGCATTCCCAATTCTTGTTGTTGGATTGTTGCTCACAACTCAGTCTTGTTTATCTTTTTATTCTACCTGTGCAGAAGGAACTCCCGAGTCTATGAAAAAGTCTGATTTAGTTGATGAGGAGGAAGGGCTTCCTTCTCCTCCGCTGGATGAAGGATTTCTCTTTGCAACTCAAAATATTTCAATGGAACTTTCACAGGTATGTTTATCCTGATATTTCTATAGTATGGGCAATATATTTTTCTATTATTTTCCCTTTTATGTGCTGATTGGATTTACTTGATTTTGTTTTCTTGGATTGCGATCTCTGAAGTTCTTTGATGGCATGGACGATGACGGAAGTGAGTTGAATTTCTGTCAGTCTGATTTTCTAGTTTGCTTTTGCTATTCGGTTCTTTATTGGAATTCCCCACTAATGGAGATGTATCATTTTGTTTGGGGATGTTGTTTCAGATCCTCGAAACAGTGGGGAATTCAACAAGAACCGTGATAATGGCAGAAAGCCATCCTTTGAGAACCAGAATGTTGCAAAACGGAAGCAGCAAATTCGTGATGAGGCGGTTTCTCCAAAGGAACGGAAGGGTGAACAGCTGAAGAAACAAGAACCTGTTTTGAAGAAGCAGGATGCGGTGGTGAAGAAACAAACAGCTGTTGCAAAACCAAACAAGCCCTCAGCTGGTGGTTCTGGTCCAGGCAGACCCACAAAACCTAGTGTTGATCAATATCAGATGAAGTCTCAGCAAAAATCTGATAAGGGGACAATTCAGAAGAGGGAATTGCCTTCTCAGCAAAATGTGAGTATTATCAACGATGATATTTTAACTTTAAGAGTGGTTTAAACTATTGAACTTTTTCATGACTGTTTTAACATTTCTTTTCTCTAACTAGAAAACGAGGTGCTCAGATGAGGCAGCTGTTCTATTAAAACTAGAGGCCTCAAAAAGGAAGCTTCAGGAACGCTACCAAGAAGCTGAGAATGGTTAGTTGCCCCCTTGAAACCTTGATTCATTTGAAAGTGAAAAAAACTATTTGAGTTCTTGTGCCTGAAAATTGATTTAGTCATTTAATTTCAAGAGCTTCTGTTTAATCTAATGCCGTATCATGGACTCTCTTGTAGCCAAGAGGCAGCGAACCGTACAGGTTATGGAGTTGCATGATATCCCCAAGCAAAATCTTGGCCATAGGAATCCAAACATGAGACCTGGCAACTTCAATAGGCACTGGACAAATGGTCGCCGATAAGTCCCAAACCTACCGGACTTTGAAAGACAGTTTGTCCTCTGTTAGTCAAATTGGAGAATGCTAATACTCTCGGGATATGGCTTGGCCAGTGCATCACAGGATTGCATCTAATATTTTGATACTGTAGCCACTCTGCTAGTGGGAAAAGCTTGTTGTTTTCAGAGAATAGCCATATCATGGATGTCTAGATTTAGACTTTTTGATGGAACTGAAAATAGGGTGGAGCATGTTTTGCTCCGAAATCCCCTTCATTGTAGAGGACCCTAATTGAGCACCAATGACTTTCTCAATCTTTTGGATTGTCATAATAGATTTAGATCAGACATAATAGCTTTGCACAAAATAAGTGCATTTCAATAGGTGCTTCTGATCTTGTATAAAAATCTTTTGACATAAATACAGAAGAAAGTTGATAGGATATTGCTGTTTGTAGGCAGTCAATGGATCATCTTTAGGTGGATATGATTTGATGAAACCATTTCTGTGGTCTAGTATAGCATACCTCACAGATTCCCTGGCAAATTTAACCAAATGTGGTTTTGCATTGCCTCAAGGGAGTTTTTAACTTATGGAATGCATATCAAAATCAATAAATATGCAAATCTTTTTGGCTTTTGACTCCACTAGCAATGATATCATTCATGATTTTATCCATTGCATAGCTCTTATAAAGCTTTTTAGGGGACAGAATGAAGAGGGATGTGTTTAATTTCTTTTGGAATGTCTACATTCTTCTTTTTCTCCCACCCCTGCTGAGCTCACAAATCCCACTGCATTTTGGACCACAACAGTAGTGGTCACTTCCCAAAGGTTCCATTGTTCTTTTCATCATTATTTCTTAAAAAAAATAAAAAACAAAAAAACAAAACTTTTTGGTGTCTATTTTTTTCCATTTCCCCTAGTGGCCTGAAGATTAAGCTTTGTTGCTGGTTTGGCAAGCATTTTGAGGTTACTGGTTCCAACTATGGCATTGGATGCATAATGGGAGAGGCTGCTATCTTGACTACTATAGCCTTCAAATTGACCCTTAGAAAATGCTCAATTTGTCAAAAATTTTGTAAAAATGTGCATATGCAATGTACTTTAACAAGCTGACTAAACACAGGATAGTTTGTCAATTCAAAATTGATTTTTATTTTGTAAATAAATTGTAGTTATATCTTGGTAAATTATATTGTCCTGTTTAATGTACACTTTTAGCCTTTCTGGCAAGTATTATTCACACACCTATTCTTGCTAGTACCACTACTCTTTGAACCAAGTTGGCTACTAGTAGCAACTTAAGGTTTACACTGAGCGTCGGAACTAGAACATAATTTGAGGGGGCTCAATTGTATTTAATTTTTTTTTTTCAAATTCTATACAAGCAGGCCGCAAGCGGCAGTACCACAGTTCACCACTCGGCATTTGGCAGTCCGCAGCAGCAACAAGCGGGAGAAAATGGAGGCTAAATCCTCTATCTAATATTTATCATATCTTATTCTGTCTAACATTCAAAACGACGTAGTTTCATTAAAAGTAGGGACTAAATGCATAAATATCACTAAAATTACTTTACAATTATTATACCCTAACCAAAAAATTAGTGAACCCTACAACGTAGTTTTAATTAAGACAGAATAAGAAAGATAAAATTTTAGACAGAACATCCCGTGTTGAGAAAATGAGGTTGAAGCTTTGAGGGATTAGGTTTGCAGATTTTTTTTGAGGACTGAGGTTGTAATTTTGAGGGAATAAGTTTGTTTGATAAGTGATAATAGTATAACACAAATCTGATTTGTATAATTAGATTTTTTTTTTAAAATTTTGGAGTAAGTAAAAAGATGTCGTTTTACTTAAGTGTTAAAAAAAATAAAATAAAAATTTGGAAATACTTCAAGTCATCATCTTCAGATCTTCTTCGAGATTTCAACTCCTATGGCTCTGCTTGGGTGGTGGACGGTGGTGCGATGCCTTGGGGTGAGTGTGCTATGGGGTGGAATATATATACCCCCTTACCCTCCCCCCCCCCCCCCCCCCCCCCCCCCAACCTTTTAGATCCTCCACTGTTGAGTGTAATGTCGGAAGACCTTTAGATAGTGGCGAATTCAGAAAGTCGAGTAAGGTTTATACTAGGCATAAAATCAGTTGATCTTCTTGGCAGTGGCAAACCAGAAAGTCTACTGGATAAACAAAATTGTATAACACTAGTATTAATAATGATTTCTAAAATATACCTTCTATTAATAATGTTATACAATTTTGTTACTCAAGTAATCATTTTTGTCTCATTAAAAAGAAATGTTACTTAACTTTTTATCTATAATGCTAAAGGTTTTTTACTTGTTGAAATTTTTTTGTCTATAATGCTAAAGGTTTTTTCCTTGTTGAAAAATCTATCCAATTAAAGCAATGATAACTCACATTTGTTTTAAATCAAGATAATTAGTCATCTTTCATTATTGATCACTAACAGTGAATGTGCCATGCACATTTTCTATCAAAAAGAAATAATAAAAAGACATAAAGGTCTAAATCATTCTTCAATTTTTTTTTCTATTAAATTAACTAGAAGGAAAAAGACTAAGGGGCATAATTACAAATCATGGAAGATGACAGTATATATTAAATTATTGATTAATAGGAAATGATTAGAAGAACTTTTCTTTTGACATTAACATCTTATTCAACCACTTCTATACTATACAAGGATATTATAAATAGTTTTTTTTTTATCATTAACGATGTCATCTAAGGTACTTTTAACTTATAAACTAAATTTATTAACACCTTTTTCTCTTGCTCGAGAACTGAATTTCCTTGTCACGATGATAATTGAAGTTAAATCCATCTTGTAATTGTTCCTATTGTACCTTTTAATATCTCATTAAACTTTACGATAGTGATAGATTCAGAATTTATTTATAAAAGTGAAATTGTATAATATAACTAGTAGAACGTTTTTAAATTTGTTTTGGAGAATAAGATTTTTAGTTTTTTTTTTAAATATCATATAGAAAATTTTACATTTTAGTGAGAATTTTTTTTTTAAAATCATGAGTGTAGATCATCAATGATTTACGACTCACGCTTCGTTAGGAATATTTATTTTTCTAAATACAAAGTTCCAAATTACAATTTTTTTTTTCAATCGGGCAAAGATAGTAAAAATCATATATTGGAACTATAAATAATGGTGTGACGTGAAGTATATTGACATTTTAGGAAAATAATCAGCAATTTAATACGCCATTAATTAGCATTTTTTACTATTAAAAATTTGCTAAATTAAACAACATTAATTATCTTTCATTGCACTCCAATTCCCAACCTTTTTTTTTTCAAGAATTCCCTTAAAAGGATGGCAGCATTAAATACTTCATTTTCACGAATATTAAGACATTATCATTAGTACAAAACTATGGTCTTACGAAATACATACACATAAAAAAAAAAGTAGAACAAAAGTAAATTTCATTATTTGAAGTCAATAGAGAATGATAAATTGATATGTGAAATACCCTTTTTTAATTTTTTTTAAAAATGTTATATAGTGTTAAATAGTTGTGATTTTCACATTTTAGATTGGAAAGGCTACAAATTACCTTTTCCTAATTTGGTAAAGCAAAAGAGAAATTTGTTACAAATCAATTGCAAAAAGTTCAACATTTAAATTTGATTAATGAACTTTTTTTTTTTGTTTATCTAGAAAAGTTGCCCAAAACTCTCAAAATCATGAGAGATATAAATTTTGACATCTTAAATAAAAATTATAGGAAAATTTGTGGAAGACCCTGTTATTTACTTGAAATGTGCGTCAAGCCTCGATTGTATTTTCTGCCTTTACTCTTACATTTGCCTTCAAGTAATGATCCATTTTTAAGCCATTCCTCGAAATTTACTGGTGAAGTAAGCCCTCCACTATCCCTTATTTTAATTTATTATTATTTAATCTTTTTTTTTTGTATTGACGTAACATTTATTCTAAATTTGATATATTCTATTGTAGTTTATGTTTAAAAGAAGAATATAATTGAGTCAAAAGAGAGAGAGAATTTCGTTTTCAAACTAGAAAGATCGATGCACTATTACATTTGTCAGTTTTAATCACCATAATAATTAATAATCTAATATATGACAAATGATACCATCTTATTATTTTCATTTTTTTTAGACAAATAACGTTTGTATATTCAAGTTGTTGGTTTTTAACTTTTTATTAAGGTAATATAATCGAGCATATTACATACAATATGAGTTTCAAACATTCATGCCATCTTATTATTATCATTTGTTTAGAAAAATAGCGTTTATGTTAATTCAAGTTGTTGGTTTTAATTAAGGTAATAATCTACTATATTACGAACGACATGAGTTTCAAACGTTTATGTCATCTTACTATTATAATTTTTTAAGAAAAATAACGTTTATGTTAATTCAAGTTGTTGGTTTTAATTAAGGTAATAATATAGTATATTATGAACGGACATGAGTTTCAAACGTTTATGTCATGCATCTTACTATTATCATTTTTTTAGAAAAATAATGCTTATGTTAATTCAAGTTGTTGGTTTTAATTAAGGTAATAATCTAGTATAATACAAATGATATGAGTTCCAAACACTTATGTTATTTTATTATTATCATTTTTTTTTAGAAAAATAACGTTTATGTTATTTCAATTTGTTAGTTTTAATCAAGGTAAGAATCTATTGTATTACAAACTATATGAATTTCATACATTTATTTCATCTTATTATTATAAAAAAATATAGAAAAATAACTTTTATGCTATTTCAAGTTGTTGGTTTTTATTAAGGTAATATGCTCCGTTTGGACGATGTGTTTTTAGATTTTATCATGAAACTTTTTTTCTTGGGATTTGTTATGAGAAAAGTATATTTTGAGAGTGTTTGGAATGAATGATTTTGTTTTGTTGGGATTTGTATTGAAGATTTTTTTATTAATAAAAGTTTGAAATTTAAATTTGAATTAATATTTTATTAATTTATTTTGATGAGAATTGTGTTAGAAAGAATTGTTTATTATTAAATTTTAAATTTTAAAATTTAAATTTAAATTTAATATTTTATTTATAAAAAACACTGTAGCAAAAATAATTACTGTAGCATGGTTTTTGTTTTTAAAAATTTTGATGGAAAAATTGGACAAAACAAACAACTCATTTGCAATTGAGAAATAAATCACTAATTTTGCAGCGTCCAAATTACGAACGGTATCAGTTTCAAACTTTATATCATCTTATTATTATTATGTTATTAGAAACATAACATTTATGTTATTTCAAGTTGTTGATTTTTATTAAGGTAATAATCTAGTATATTACGAACGAGACGAGTTTCAAACGTTTATGTCATCTTATTATAATAATTCTTTTTTTTTTGGGAAAAAAAGATTTAGTATTATTTGAAGTTGAACTATATTAAGTTGTATGAAACATGCTTCATTAGCATGCAATTCCACCCTCTCAAATGTAGAGTCGCTGATTGTAAGATCATTGAACTTTGAAGTTGAACTTTGAAGCTTTAATTATTATTTAGACTAAAAGACTCAAAAATGGCTTCCAACAAAAAGTCCACACGCATTTTTCAATGTCCAATTCTAGTAGTAGTCACGATAGAATTTAATTAGAACCGCACACGATTCATATATGCACAACTTTTGGGCAAATATTCTTATTCATTTCATCAATCTATATTTCCTTTTATGACTTCACATGTTTGCACTAAAGATTATCTCTTTGGTTCTTTAAGCTCTATAGTGGCATAACTTTTTTGACTTCTCTTTTATTTTATTTGTTTTACAAACTTTTGATTTGCCTTTTCAATACTGTTGAATGATAAGGGAAGAATCTATCCAATCTATATAAATGTCTTCAAAATAATTAAAGAGTTTGTGGTGTAAGGTTCTATGCACCGGCCCTTTTGGTGCACCATTATATATATACACAATTATTTATGATATTTTAATCTTGTTCCTTTTTTTTAAATCAAAGAAGTATAGATAAAGATCAAATTCATGTACAACATGACAAGTTACCTTGTACCAATTTCATTAATTATATCTTGCCTTCTAATGCTTCATCTTCCTATGAAGAAATATTTCACTCAAAACAAACAGAAAGACTGAAAAAAGTGTACTTGAACCTAATTTCACGACCCTTAATTAATTAAGTCATGTTCATGTATACCGTTTTGAAATTCCTCAATAAAAAAAATTGTCAAAATTTTATATAACACTTCTTATTAGTTTATTAACGGATGGAACTTATTTAGCTAAATTAAATTAAATTAAATTAAATGCGCTCATGAAAGCAATAATACCACGAGTAAAGTTTTTATTGTTCAGAAAATCACATGGAGGTTTAGTGATAAATATGAATTTCACTTTTTTTGACACCGTTCAGTAGAATGCACGTTCACAATTGAGGCGGGTGAAAAAATAGTACGAAAATGACTAAAATTATTATATTTTTTGACATTGTCATTTTCGGCCAAAATACGTGTGTTATTGCCTACAAAAAATGGAGGTTTGGTGTTAATATGAGTTTCATTTTTTTTGACATAATTCTCTAGAATGCATGTTCAAAATTGTTACGAGTGTTAAAAAATTACAGAAACAACCAATATTGGCACGTTTTTAAACATTGTCATTTTCGACCAAAATACGTGTGCTATAGCCCACAAAAAATGAAAGTTTGGCAATAAATACGAGTTTCACTTTCTTTGATACAATTTACTCGAATACATGTTCAAAATTGAGATGGGTATAAAAACTAATACAGAAACGGCCAAAATCGGCACTTTTTTATATTAATATTTTCGCGAGAAATACGTGTGCTATAGCCCACAAAATATGGAGGTTTTGATATAAATACAAGTTTCACTTTTTTATGCCGTTTACTAGAATGTATGTTCACAATTGAGGCGGGTGCAAAAAATAACACGAAAATGGTCAAAATTAGCACGTTTTTTGACATTGTCATTCTCAGCCAAAATACGTGTACTATATCCTACAAAAAATGGAGATTTGGTGATAAATATGAGTTTCACTTTTTTTTACATAATTCACTAAAATAAATGTTCAAAATTGTGACGGGTGTTAAAAACAATATAAAACCAGCCAAAATCGGCACGCTTTTGGAAATTGTCATTTTCGGCCAAAATACGTGTATTATAGCCCACAAAAAATGGAGATTTGGTGATAAATATGAGTTTCAATTTGTTTGACATAATTCAATCGAATGCACGTTTAAAATTGATATGGGTGAAAAAAACAATACAGAAATAGCGAAAAATTGGCATGTTTTGAATATTGACGTATTGGGCAAAAATGCGTGTGTTATAACCCATAAAAAATAGAGGTTTTGTGATAAATATAATTTTCACTTTTTTGATACCGTTTACTCGAATGCACGTTCACAGTTTATGTGGGTGCAAAAAATAGCACAAAATTAGCTAAAATTAGCACGTTTTTGGACATTGTCATTTTCGGTCAAAATACGTGTGCTATAGCCCACCAAAAATAGAGGTCTAGGATAAATATGAGTTTTATTTTTTTTGACACCATTCACTAGAATGCACGTTCACAAATGAGGTGGGTACAAAAAATAGTACGAAAATGGCTAAAATCAGCACGTTTTTTACAATGTCAATTTCGGCCAAAATAAGTGTGCAATAGTCTACAAAAAATGAAAATTTGGTAATACATATGAGTTTTACTTTTTAACACAATTCACTAGAATGCACATTCACAATTGAGATAGGCGGAAAAATAGCACGAAAATGGCCAAAATCGACACATTTTTAAACATTTTCATTTTCGGCCAAAATACGTGTGCTATATCCCATAAAAAATGAAGGTTTGGTAATAAATACTGAATGTCATTTGACTTAACGAAATACAACCGAATTTTGTGTCGTTTAGATACAAATTGCATATCATAGTATTCTAAAAAATAACCTAAAATTGCTCGCTCGAGTTCAAAAGCGGAATATAGATCCATGGCATTTACTGTTGTTGAATTAATCTGGCTTACATTTTTATTGCGGAATATTGGTATTCGTCTAATTCAGCCTTTACAATTATTTTGTAATAATAGTAGCGCACTTCATATATCTATTAATCTACTATTTTATTCTCGAACAAAACATATAGAAATTGACTATCATTTTGTTTCGAAAAAAGTTGCCATGTGAAGTCTTGTCACCAGTTTTATGCCTTTTAGTCAGCAACTGGCTGATATTTTTATGAAACCTTTGTCCAAATTCTCATTTTTCTACTTTCAAAGCCAGATTGCACTTGATTTACTTCCTGTCTCCATCTTGAGGGGCTAATAAGAATAGTGGGTTCAATAAAGATGATGCTGATTGATAGAATGATTAATACTGTCATTACAATTAATGATAATGTTAAATGATTGATGGTGCCATTATAATGATTGATTATTAATACAATTGATAGAATCATTGATGTTAATTGATCCATTTGATTAATGTAATAGATTTAGATAAGTTTTTATCATTTTCGTCCCCCACTATAAAATGGAATTCATTGTAATAGAATCAGTGTGAAGAAAATAGAAACAAGATGTTTTTATCATTTCTAAAATATCATTTCTTTGCTTCTAATTTTCTTCATAAATTACCTCAATCATGAATTTAAGGATTAATTTCACTTTTGTCTCTATTTTTTTAAAAGTTTTATTTCGTCATTTGTGTTATAATTTGGGTTTCAAATAGTCTTTCATCGATTTCGATCTTTTCACTTAAAAATTTAAGTTGAACAACTATTTAACAAATATATGACAAATAGAATGGTATAAAAATTAATAAAGTTTGACACATGCATGTAAAATGATCATTGAAATTGGATTTTCTTGCATGAAAAGTGAACAAATGACAATTATCAAAATTGTAATTTGAGGGACGAAAATGAACTCTTCAAAAGAAATTAGGACAAAAGCGAAATGAACTCTTCAAAAGAAATTAGGACAAAAGCGAAATGAACTCTCAATTTGAAGTACGATTGAGGTAATTTACCCGTTTATCTTCTTTGGATCTTCATCTAGTGATGCAATATTATTGAATGCATTAACCATTGATTGGCCAAAGAGGTAGTCTCCTGACCTTCTGATCTAACATTCGAGAATTGAGGAATGTATGTAAGGGTGTGTATTAAAAAAAAAACAACAAAAAAACAGAATGAGCTAGTGAGGATTAATTGAACGAGCTATAGATCGAAGTTCATGCCAAACTGATCACGTCAAGTTGGTCTATCATGTTTGTGTTTGTCAAGAAAGATATTCATGATGCTCATTTCAAATGTTTGTGTTGAATCGTTTGTGTGGAGGCCCATAATAACATTGAAATGAAATTTTAAAAAGGTTCGATGGAGGTCTAAAACCTAAGGAGGCTTAAAAGGGCAAAACAAGGTGAGAGACGGTCGAAATACATGTCGTTGAGACACCCTATCGCAGCACTAAGAGAGCAAGACAAACCAAATGCTTTTTGTTGAGGCACCATGCCGCGGCACTAGGTTGTTAACGTTATGGGGCGCCATGGTGCGATGACCGGAATAATTTTTCATGTTTTATTTTTGTTTTAATTTGTGTTATTTTTTGTCTAGCTTTTTTTAATTGTTCATTAGATGAGTCAGACCAAAAACGCGTTTAGTCTTTATATTTTAGTAAGAGTTCTAATTAGTTTAGAATTAAAAGTTTCGAATCTTGTGTTATAACAAGAAAATAAGAGATAATCCTATTCTTTGACAGAGTTTTTAATGTCTTTCATTCTGATTAAGTTTAGGGATATTTTGAATCTATTGAAAGGCTTCATAATGTTGTATTTTTACAAATCTTGGTTGAAAAATCGTTCATTATAATTTGAGAAACTTATTTAGAATGTTGTACTTTGTTAAAAACTTATCATAATGTTGTACTTTGTTAAAAACTTATTTAGAATTTTCACAGGGTTGATAATTCAATTTGACTTTCTATAACTTTAATTAATTAACAAATATTAATTAATTTGAGCTTAGGCTTAAAAACAATCAAGTGAGATTGATGGTAAAAAAAACTACATTTTTTTATTATCGAAAAGGTTCAAGAGTTAGAATTTTCGCCGATTACGGATCTAGTTGCACAAGAGTGCAACAGGATCCCTATCACAGAGTCACTTTTCATTTTGACAAATACATGCAATTCTTTTTAGAGCAAACTGCCCGAATGGTCATTGAACTTTTTCGCAATCCGTGTTTTGGTCATCAAACTTTTAAGTTAGCCTAAAAAGTCACCTAACTCTTGAAACTGCCGTTTTTAAGTCATTCCGTCCTATCTCTCCGTTATCTTTCTTTGAATCTGTTAACTTGAAGGATATTTATGTCAATTTAACTCTTATCTCTCTCACTCACTACTATCCTTTTCTCTTTCCTCTCCTGCAAACTCTTTCTTCTCCGGCCCATTCTTTCGCTTGCCACCAATCTTCTACAGGGAAAAATTTGTACCTAAACTAAACTCGTAAGTTTTTCATTCCTTTAACAAATTCATTAGATCCATTCATTTCTTTGAAAAGATATAAACCCGATAAAATGTTCTCGTCTTCTTCACAGACCTTTATGACTTGCTGATTTCCAACTTCTTTTTCTTTTATCAGATCTGATTCGAATTTCTTATTAATAGAAACAATGGTGGCTTCTTTCTCTTTCATCTGATTTCTAATTTGTTGATACAATGATCATATCACAGTTCAATGGAAAAGGCCCAAGAAACTCATCTTCTAAAGCAGACTAAATAATCTTTGTCATTCAAAGCATCACTTCAAGGCAAAATAATGACAACAGAAATAAGAAACGTAGGAAAAGATTTAAGTCCAAGGAAAATCTTGGTTGAAAGTGCAGTATTTTTAGTTATGAGATTGTGATTGCGAGCTGGAAGGAGTTGTTAATATGAATTGGGTATCCTATTTCATTGCTGTAACAAGAACAAGAAACTCTTCATGATCAATTCATTCATGAACATTGAATTTGCCCCAAAATGAATATCTTGATTGCAAAGAGGCCTATTCTCCAATTGGGTCCTCTCTTCTCAGCGCAAAATGATTTGTTTCACTCTTCATCACTCAGTCTGAAAATCCATACTTTCTCAAATTTTGTCCAAGAAGAGTTTCTTATCTGGATTGACATTCATGGTTTCTAAGCTGCAGAGGAAGAAATTTGGGTTTTGGAATTGAATTTCCCCAGCTTTTGTGGGTTGCCTTAACTCTTGCGACCTCCCATTCCAGTGAATTACCTAAACTACTGACGGCAAATTCAGGAAGATGCCATTGCCACCTCGTCTAGTGATGTGATAAGAAACACAGAGACCCATTATCATGAATGGGTTTTGGATGTACCTTTAATACTTTGATTTACAATGGAATGTTCATAAGAAGAAGAAAAGAAGAAGAAAAGAAGAAGAAAAGAAGAAGAAGAAGAAAAAGTCAAAAACGACCCTAAAAAAGTTGATTTCTGTTACCTCTCACGGCGCTATTGGACGGAAGGACCAAAAGTTGTGGGTTGAATAGTTTGGTGACCTTTTAGGCCACTTTAAAAGTTTAATGAGCAAAAGGCGGATTTCCAGAAAGTTTAGTGACAATTTGGGCAGTTTGCTCTTCTTTTTACTATTTACTTTTCTTGATGTGTCTTTATCTTATATCGGTTGGCATAACATCACTCTAATATCTTAGCACATATGTCTCTCCACCGTCCACACAATCAATAAAATCAGTTATCACCAAATGAGCTTAGCTCAAATGGTATCACAAGTGGGTTTGAACCATGACAACCATGGTTCAAATCCCACTTGGAGCAATCTCCGCCTATTTATAGATAAATAGGTGGAGAAGGGGTATTTGTGAGATGCTCTAAGTCTCCCCGGGGCACATACGCAATGGAGAATGATTATGGTGGCTGTGCGCAGGAGTGAGGCCGTGTGGGGTCGGAATCCCTCGGAGGAGCATCCTCAACACTTCGGGTGGGGAGGTGTATGACTTGGTGACCAATGACTGAAAACTGGCCCTGGTACCCAGCTTGGGCTGTGCTATACTAAGATTAGTACCCATTGCGTGCACATCCCGCGGTTTACATCCTCAGCTGGCTAGGGGACGGTTGGTTTGAGGTCCAGGATTTAGTCTGACTCAACAATAATGACGCGGAGTTGTAGTAACAACAATGATGACGCGGAGTTGTAGTAACAACAATGATGACGCGGAGTTGTAGTGTTAGGAACCTGAGATATCAAAAAAATAAAAAATAAAAAAATAAAAGTAAAAATAAAAATAAAATCAGTTATCGTACAGGGAATTTTAGGCTGACAGTACACTTTTGTGTGTGTATTTCACTACTTCTGTCCTCATTGTGGTTTCGTTTTCTAGCAAGGAAGCAATGGTATGACTTTTAAGTACCAAGTATTACAAATTTATTGAGTAATTAGTGGCTAGCCAAGGGGGTCTAAGTTTATGCAACTTATCAGTTTATAAGTATTCGATTCTAAATTCAAAAAAAGAGAAATGTTGTGATTGACTGACGAATAACTTAAAATTTTAGCACATTGTTGTTGTAATTAGCGTGTAGCCCGCAATTCGTCTTTTTTTCCCTAGCAAGGAAGCAATGGTATAACTTTATGCACAAAGTATTACAAAAAATTTTCTTTTAATTTTTTTATTTTAACACACACACCTTTACAGGCATCTCCAAAGAATCGAATTCTAAACCTTGATATCCGGATGGTATAACTTTAGGTACAAAATATTACAAATTTATTGAGTAATTAGTGGTTAGCCAAGCCGTCAAAGTTTATGCAACATGTCTGTCTAAATTCGGAAAAAAAAAGAGAAAAGAGAGAGGTTTTAACATAAAATTTGAGCACATTTGTTGTTGTAATTAGTGTGTAGCCAGCAGTTCGCCTCTTTTTCCCTTTTCGACTATTTCATTATCAATTTGGTAAATCCAAATTATTATGCTGGTATAGGGGTGGCCATGGTTTCGAACTAGACGGTTCTCGGTTTCGGAACTGCGGTTCCTAAGGTGGAATCGTACCCGAACTGCCCCTCGGCAGTTCTGATTCTGGTTCCGTCCCGATTCTGGTTCCTGTTTTGGTTCCGCTCTGATTCCTGTTCTGATTTCGGTCCAATTCCGATTTTTTTTTCGATTTTTAGTTTCGAATTTCGATTGTAATCCCACTTTTAAATTTGATTTCTATTGAAATAATGATTAAACTATTAATTGAAACTCAAATAATACAACATAATATTATAATTAGAATAATAATAGTTATAATTGAACTTAATTAATATATAGTTTTTATAAAATAGAACTAGGAAGAATTAGATAAATGAGATTCAAGCATATAAAAATAATAAGAATATTTGAATTATTAATTAGAATTCAACTAGTATAATATAATAACATAATTAGAATAGTAGTTAAAATTAAAATAATATATGAATTTTTTAGAATAATAGAATTATGAATATTGAGAGAATGATCGAACTAATAATTAGATAAGTGATAAAGAAAGATATAGAAAGAATAAGAGTATTGAGAGAATGATCGAACTAATAATTGAATTTAAATAGTATATTAACATAATATAATAATAGAATTAGGATAATATAAATTAGAAAATTAAGTTGATATATAATATAATTTGATTAATAGTTGAAATTGAACTAATATATGGAAGTTTTAGAAAAATAGAATTATGAAGGATTAGATAAGTGAGAAAGAAAAATATATAAATGATAAGAGTATTGAAAGAATAATTGAATAATATAATAATATAATTAGAATAATTAATTAAAAAATTAATACCCTAAACTCTAAAGTGTAAACGTTAAAACTTACAATATAATTATTAAAAAACTAAGAAATTATGTGATGAAAATGAAGTGGTATACAAATATTTATATTAAAAAAAATTTTGTCGGTTCCGATTTTGTGGGCCCACGATTTCGAAACCGAAATTTTGGCCATCTCTATGTTGGTACACAAATATTTTAGTATTAATAATGAGTAAGAATGAGAATAAAATGATAGAATAAAATAGTGGTAGATGTTGTAAAACTATTACTTCTATGCAATACAACTAAATAACAGTGCAAAAGAGAAATTACAATAAAGAGAAATACACAAAAGAAGTAGGTAGAATTATGGCTCTATTGTATTAACTTTTATTGATAGCAATTTGGTATTACAAGTTTGCAAAGTTCCTGCAGGGTTTCTCTATTAAAATGAATTACAATAGCTTCTATTTATAGATGAAATCAAATAGTTGAACCAGGTAGCTGAATCATATAGCTGAATCAGGTAGCTGAACCAGGTTGCTGAATTATTTATTAATTTAGTATTTTGAGATGATAACTGATAGTTATCCATTAGTCCAGATATTTACAAAGGGGATGAATCCAGAGGGGATACACATGAACCCATTTAATGAACATCCACATTTAATATTTTCATAACACTCCCCCTTGGATGTTCATTTATACAAAGAGTGTGCCTCGTTAAAACCTTACTAAAAAAAACCCAGTTGGGAAAAAAAAATCTAGTGAAGGAAAAAAAGTACATCATTCTCGTATATTTATTTCTCCTCCTGATTCGAAGATCATTTGAGATCTTTTAACCGACACATTCCAATATTACTAATCAATTTCTTAAAAGTTGCAGTCGGTAATGCCTTGGTAAATAAATCTGTCAAATTATTATTTGACCGGATTTGTTGCATATCAATTTCACAATTCTTTTGAAAATCATGAGTAAAAAAGAATTTTGGTGAAATATGCTTCGTTCTATCTCCTTTAATATATCCTCCCTTTAATTGCGCTATACAAGTAGCATTATCTTCATATAATATAGTTGGAGGATTTTCAAAAGATAACCCACAATTCTTCTGGATATAATGGGTCATTTATCTTAACCAAATACATTCTCGACTGGCCTCATGAATTGCTATAATTTCAGCATGATTCAAAGATGTGGCAGCTATTGATTGTTTCGTGGATCGCCACGAAATAGCTGTGTTACCACATGTAAATAAATATCCAGTTTGAGACCTTGCTTTATACGGGTCAGATAAATACCCAGCATCAGCATAACCAAGTAATTCATGTTGAGAATTATATGGATAAAATAATCCAAGATCAATTGTTCCTTGGAGATAATGAAGAATATGTTTAATACCATTCCAATGTCGTTTTGTAGGAGAGAAACTAAATCTTGCTAATAAATTTACTGCAAATGATATATTTGGTCTTTTACAATTAGCAAGATACATTAATGCACCAATTGCACTAAGATATGGTACTTCAGGACCAAGAATTTCTTCATTATCTTCTCTCGGTCTAAAAGGGTCCTTAATAGGATCGAGTGACCGAACGACCATTGGGGTATTCAATGAATGTGCCTTATCCATATAAAACTGTTTTAATACCTTCTGGGTATACGCAGTTTGATGAACAAAAATCCCATTTTGCAAATGTTCAATTTGCAAACCAAGGCAAAATCTCGTCTTTCCAAAATCTTTGATCTCAAATTCTTTCTTTAAATATTCAACTGCCATTTGGATCTCTTCAAGAGTTCCAATTAAATTGAGATCATCAACATATATGGCAATGATTACAAATTTTGACCCATTTTTCTTTATAAAAACACATGGACATATTGGGTCATTAGTATAACCTTCTTTAGTTAAACATTCAGTAAAACGGTTATACCACATACGTCCAGATTGCTTTAATCCATACAAAGACCTTTGTAATTTGATAGAATAATTTTCTTTGGGATTTCATTATATGCTTCAGGCATACTAAATCCTTCAGGGATTTTCATATAGATGTCATTTTCTAATGTGCCATACAAATAAGCAGTGACTACGTCCATTAGGCGCATATCAAGTTTTTCATGCACTGCTAAACTGACAAGATATCTAAATGTAATTCCATCCATTACAGGTGAATATGTTTCATCATAATCAAATCTAGGTCTTTGTGAAAATCCTTGGGCTAAAAGTCGTGCTTTATATCTCACAATTTCATTGTTTTCATTTCTTTTTCGCACGAATACCCATTTAAATTCCACTGGCTTTACACCTTCTGGTGTTCGGACTACGGGTCTAAATACTTTTCGTTTTGCTAGTGAATCCAATTCAGATTGGATCACATCTTTCCATTTTGGCCAATCATTTCTTTTCCGACATTCATTGACCGATCTAGGTTCATGATCCTCGTCTTCTTCCATAATATCAAGTGCAACATTATATGCAAAAGTATTATCAATAATTATTTCTCTTCGATTCCAACATTTTCCTGTAGTAACAAAATTTATTGAAGTTTCTATAATATCATTCTCTCTAGAGTTACCTCTTCAGGAGCAACCTCTTCAGAAGGTTGAATTTTGTTACTAACAATATTTTGGAGTTCTTGACTCTCGTTTAATCCTCTTTTCTTTCGAGAATTTTTATCTTTGGAACCTAGAGGTATACCACGGTTCAGGCGTGCTTGAAACTTATTAGCATTTGTAATCTGTTTTTCGTGGATATCAATTTTAACCGGAATATTTTTCGTAATAATATATGATTTAGTAACTCTTTTGGAGTCAGTAAATGCATCCGGTAATTGATTTGCAATTCTTTGAAAATGTATAATCTTTTGAACTTCTAGTTCACATTCTTTTGTACGAGGATCAAGGAAATCAAGTGATATTTTCCATTTAATTTCCTTTTTCGGTTGAACTTTATCTCTCCCTAATGTCGGGAAATGCGATTCGTCAAAATGACAATCAGCAAATCTTGCAGTAAATAAATCACCTGTTAATGGTTCAACATATTTAATTATAAAAGCTGATTCATACCCGACATATATCCCCAATCTTTGTTAGGGGCCCAATTTAGTACGTTGTGGCAGTGCAATCGGGACGTAAACTGCACAACCAAAAATTTTCAAATGAGAAATATTGGGCTCATAGCCAAAAGCTAATTGTATGGGGGAGTATTTATGATAACTTGTCGGCCTAATTCTCACAAGTGTTGCAGCATGTAATATAGTATGGCCCCATGCAGATAAAGGAAGTTTAGACCTCATAAGTAATGGTCTAGCAATTAATTACAACCATTTAATAAATGATTCAGCTAGACCATTTTGTGTATGAACATAAGCTACAGGATGTTCAACACTTATTCCAATCGACATGAAATAATCATCAAAAGCATGCGATGAATATTCACCAGCATTATCTAAACGAATTTTCTTAATTTGGTGATCTGAAAATTGTACTCGTAGTTTAATTATCTGAGCAAGTAATTTCGCAAACGCCAAGTTGCGAGTAGATAATAAACTTACACGTGACCATCTTGTTGATGCATGGATCAACACTATAAAATATCTAAATGGTCCACATTGTGGATCTACAGGCCCACATATATCACCATGAATTCGCTCTAGAAATGCAGGGGATTCAGTCCCCACTTTCATTGGTGAAGGTCTAATTATTATCTTTCCTTTGGAACATGCAACACAAGAGAATTCATTAGAGTTTAAAACTCTTTGATTGTTCAATAAATGGCCATGTGAATTTTCAATTATCCGTCTCATCATTATAGAACCAGGATGTCCCAGACGGTCATGCCATATTATAAAATCATTGGAATTTGTAGACTTCTGGTCTACAAGGTGATGACTTTCAATTGCACTTATTTTCGTATAATATATACCAGATGAATAAGATGGTGATTTTTCCGATACACGTTTTCTTCCAGAAATGGTATTTGTAATTAACAAAAATTCACCATTTGTTTCATGCATAGTCTCGATATGATATCCATTTCGGCGAATATTTTTAAAACTCAGTAAATTTTTTTCCGATACACGTTTTCTTCCAGAAATGGTATTTGTAATTAACAAAAATTCACCATTTGTTTCATGCATAGTCTCGATATGATATCCATTTCGGCGAATATTTTTAAAACTCAGTAAATTTCTTCGAGACTTTGTAGATAGTAGTGCATTGTTTATAACAATTTTGGTTCCTTTAGGGAGAAGTATACTAGCTCTTCCGGAGCCTTCAATCAGTTTAGCACTACCACTAATTGTATTAATATTAGTCTTTCCCATCTTCAGGTAAGAAAAATAGTTTTCATTTTTAAGGATAGTGTGAGTAGTAGCACTATCAATAAGGCAAATATCATCACCATTATTTAATCCCATGTGTTTGGTATTTATCTCTTCTTCAGGAAGATAAACATCCATTTCATCTTCAGGAAGACAAATTTCTTCGTCAGAAAGAAAGGTATCAACTTTCTTCGTCAGGAAGAAAGTGACAAACAAATTAACAAAAGTAAATATTAGTGAACGAAATGAAATACGTAAATTTCATAACTTGAAAAGAAAATTACACAAAATATCATAACTAGAAAGGAAATAACAGTGCAAAAGAAACGAAAATTACAAAATTGTAAATAACAAATATTTACTATCTGATCACATTACACCTTCAGGGTGTTTAAATGAATCAGATCAAATTGCACCTTCAGGTTATTCAAGAAAATCTGCTATATCGAGATTTGTCATATCAGCATCATCATCAGCATGATCATGTGTTTGATCAATAAAATTTGTCTCGACATTCTGGTCTTTCCTTTTTAATGATGCTTGATAAAGTTTAACCAGGTGGTCTGACGTACGACAGGTACGGGACCAATGACCTTCTATGCCATATCGATAGCATTTATCTTCACCATTTTTCTTTCCTTCAATTTTCTTTTCAACCCACTTCTGGTGGTTATTTTGTTTCTTCCCACGATAGTGATCATTATAATGATAAGGCACATATTTATCACGACTGCGTCCATGACCATGACCACGGCCGCATCCACATCCACGGCCTCTACCACGTGTATTTCCAAAATCACGACCATAATTTTGAGATTGAGACACATTCGCTTCAGGGAATGGACTAACACCAGTTGGTCGAGATTCATGATTTTTCAATAATAATTCATTATTTTGTTCAGCCAATAGAGGACATGCAATAAGTTCAGAAAACCTCTTGAATCCTCTTTCACGATATTGCTTTTGAGGCATGAAAAGTGGAGACTGTCTTTTCTAATATATCATTATTAGAGACATTTTCTCCACACAATTTCAATTGAGAAGTAATCCTGAACATAGCTGAATTATATTCATTGATAGATTTGAAATCTTGAAGTCGCAGATGAAGCCAATCATATCGGGCTTTTGGAAGGACAACCAACTTCAGGTGGTTGAACCTTTCTTTTAAATCTCGCCAAAGCTCAAGTGGATTTTTGACAGTAAGATATTCTGTTTTTAACCCCTCATCCAAATGATGACGGAGAAATATTATGGCTTTGGCACGGTCTTGGCTTGATGCATTATTATTTTCAACAATAGTATTTCCAAGACCCATTGATTCAAGATGAATCTCAACATCCAGTATCCATGATAAATAGTTTTTTCCAGAAATATTAAGAGGAAGAAATTCTTGCTTTGTAAGATTAGACATAGTGAAAAAAGATATAATTGAGAAGATGAGAAATATTACCTTAAGAGTTTAACAAAGGCACGTAACCAAAAATTGCTTCAAAGTTTTGATTTGAACTTGATTTGCTCCAGTGGTAGAGTCTCGTGCTGATAACGTGTAGTAAAACTACTACTTCTACGAAATACAACTAAATAGCAGTGCAAAAGAGAAATTACAATAAAGAGAAATACACAAAAGAAGTAGGTGGAATTATGACTCTATTTTATTAACTTTTATTGATAGCAATTTGGTATTACAAGTTTGCAAAGTTCCTGCAAGGTTTCTGTAATTAAAATGAATTACAATAGCTTCTATTTATAGATGAAATCAAGTAGCTGAATCAGGTAGTTGAACCATATAGCTGAATCAGGTAGCTGAACCAGGTTGCTAAATTATTTATTGATTTAGTATTTCGAGATGATAACTGATAGTTATCCATTAGTCCAGATATTTACAAAGGGGATGAATCCAGGATACACATGAACCCATTTAATGAACATCCACAATTAATATTTTCATATCAGTAATGACATTTTGTTGACAATTTTATGAACCACAAATTTGTGGACGGTAAGCCTCCATGTTTATTGATATATCTTCCTACGCGTCCCGGTAGTTGTTGGTCATTTGTCCTTTCTAGTGTAATCAAAAGTTTGGGGAATTGCAAGCCTCCAAACGATATTGACCATAATTTTCAACTCAACTTCAACAAATTGTCACACAAACTCTGCAGTCTGCACATTTCTTTCGTGTTTTAAATGATGAAAAGTATGTATATGCAAATTTCTTTTTTACATTAATTGAAAGTAACAAATAAAAAGAAATGTGCAAGTGAAAGTTTGGTTGAGAAAATTTGAGGTTTACCCTCATAGATTGTGAGTGTAGAAAGGAAAATTAAAGTTAATTACATTTTTAGATTTTGGTTTAGTTCGTTAAAAGAAAATAAATAAAATAATTTAGCATAGTGTTTGACTAATTAATCTACATACTGCCAACCCTCTATTGCACATTTCAAAAAAAAAAAAAAAGGAATTGCTTGTATTGATTAATTACTGCAATTTACTTGAGCAAATGAACTGACTATATGTTAGATGTTCTCCGTTGTTTTAACTTTTTTTCAGTTCAAATCACACACAAAAAATATAATAATAATAAAATAAAATTTATTTTTTTATTAAAAATTTTTAAATAAATTCTTTTCAAGAAGTAAAATTTCACCTGTTTAAAAATTAAAATATAACTTTTATTGTATAATTTTATACAGTTTTATTAAATAGCCGTTGTCTAAAATGTAATTTCAAAAACAAAGAATGCAAGAATACAAGACCATTTAGCTCACTTAATTTAGCTCATTTAATTTAATTCATGAAAATTGAAAAGTCCAATGGTTTAATAAATATTCAAGATGCTTTGCTACCAACAATAGAATTCAAACCACGAGGCAGTCCCACTATATATCTTGAAATATTTCTTGATAATGTTGGTTTTGAAGCATCATCTTGCCTGCAACTTTATTCCTCAGACAAATGCTATGCATGATAAGGCAAAAGATTACTTCATTTTTATCTTAAATGGACTGCAAAAGATAAGACAAGACAAGGCAGAGGAGAAACTTCATGGTCTTTATCCACAACTACCAGTACACAAAATCATGAATCGTGATCATCATCAATATTATTGTTGAATGGTTGTCTGGTTTTTTACTTGTGGATGCTATATATATGTGGCAGAATGTAACGTTATGTGTGCAAAGGAAAAGACTGCCTAAATTAAAGCACACAACTTGCAATTTGTTGGAAGATCATACAAACAAGTGGAAGTGATGTGTAATTTGTGGTCTTGTATGCATTACATTTGTGGTATTGCAAGCATCAAAGTAATGGGAAGTGGGAAAAAAAAACAAAAAGAAACTGAATAATTTCCTAGTGACATGTAGGGTGTACAATCCGCAGGTTTACCGATTCTGATTTACGCCGGTATACTGAATAATTTCCTAGTGATATGTAGGGTGTACAATCCGCAGGTTTACCGATTCTGGTTTACGCCGGTATTTTTTTTACTTTAAGTATAAACCAGTTAACGAATTGGTATCGCTACTGGTTGTAATGGTTCTGGTCGAGCTTATTGGTTAAATCAAAAAATTGAGATTTTCTTTTTACTTAAAAGTTAAAACATAAACTAATAACTAATTAACTTTTATGAAAATATAAACGTACTTTTTTTTACTTAAAAGTTAGATTTAACACTTTAACTTATAGAGTTCATGTGATGTAAATGTGTGTGGATAAAAAAAATACTTAGTTAATGTACTAATTACTTAGATTTATAGCATTATTTACATATAAGCTATGACATTATTAGTTGATATACTAAGTACATATATTCATAAACTTACAAAATTATTTACTTATAAGCTCTAATGTACTTATTTTATTTAGTTACTTTATTTTATAAATGTCAATAATATAAATTATGATAATATAGTATTAATTTTTACTTGTTGTTTTCTTACTATTATATTCTGATTTATATAGTAAAATTACTATATAATCAAAATATAATTTAGCATATATTTTGATTTTATGCTAACTTATTTATAAAATTTAATTTCTATAATAATAGTAAATTATAATAAAAATTATAATAGTTATATGTTAAATTTGTAAAAACTAAAACATGTTATTGTTAGTCATAGTTATATCTTAAAATTTATAATATATTATTAGCATTGTTGCTATTACATTATAGAATACAGATTGTAAATTATAATTTATAAATTATAAGTTAATTAAAAAATAACTTAACTCTTAACACAAATTAAAATATATTATAAATAGTATTTGAAATATTATATTATTAATATATCAATTTTTACCAGCTTATACTGATTAACCGTGATAAACCAATTTATAAACATATATATTGGTTATCCGATTTAACTGGTGGGAAAAAAATCCCTACCGACAATGAACTTATTAACCGGTTATTACTCGTTAACTGAAATTGAAAAAATCAAATAACCGAATAAACGGTTGCAATCTAATTACCAATTTTCCAAATTTTTTGCACAACCCTAATGATATATCAACACTATATTGTTGCTTTAGTAATATGCGAGATTACTAAGCTTCTTGTTGGACAAGGTATTTTTTGTTTTTTTGAAGTAAAAAGTATATTTCTTTATGTAATTTAGAGAATAAATATTGTTTAATTGAGAAGTAGGTGTTTAAATTGATAAATTTTATTTTTCCGTGTTTTTGTATGAAAGAATATTTTAATGGTAAATAGTTTTTTAAATTATTTTTTTTTACAAAAAAACTTGAGCAGCACCAGTCAACATTGACTAACAACTCGTTAACTGCACGTTAGTCGGTTTGATTCTGACCAGATTCCGTCCAAGTGGTGGACGATCAACTGTTGACCAATACTTATATGGCATATTTTTTTTATAAAAATCACAAAATGACAAAAATATCTCTAATTCTCAAAAGTGGAAAAAAAAAATAAAAGGAAACGGTTGCACAATACTATGTTTTGACTTGAGAACAAAAATCCCAAAAAAAAAGTTTTTATCGAAACACATCCTAATCTATAAAAAGCTATTCATTAATATATGTTATTTATAAACGAAATAGTTTTTAATCAATTAGACAAGAGAGAGTAAATGTTAAATTAGAAACTTGGTTGAAGATATTAGAATTTACAATTTTAACTTAATATATAGAATGTCATTTTTAAAACCATACAAATAATAATAAGATAAATGTGAAAATCATTGGGAACGAATTAAATGTATTTAAAAAATTAAAATATTTAAAATCTATTATTGAAAAAAAATATGAATTACTAAAGATGTTACATATAGAATTCAAGCAGGTCGGAGCAACGTCTTTTATACTTTATGAGTACAAAGTGTTAATGCGCACAAATTGGCATTGATTAATTGGCATTGGTTTTTTGGCAAATTGGTGAATAAGGAAAGCTTGTGATTAACTTGGAGAAATCAATCTATGCAAGGAAGATTGATTTTGGTATTTAATGCTATCCTTATATATTTGGGCTTATCTTGGTATTCTTGGAAGTTATCCTATCTTTGGAAAAGATAAGCATTGAAGGCACAAGTTTTTCCATCTTTCCATTTGAATGATTTTGGAAATAATCTTTGAGATAAACATGGGAAGATTTGGAGTGCCTATATGATGGAAGATGCCGCACGGTTTTTCGGTGTGAGTTGATAATTGTTCTTTCGGTCTTCATTAGACTGTGAACACACTTCTTTGTTGGACATCTTTGATCAAAGTGTGTTGGCTTAAGCATCTTAATGTCATATTATTGAAGATGCCATCCTTGTATTCTTTATTATAATCCAGCCTCGAGAGGAGGTTGTTAAGGAGCTTGGGAGAGTTCAAACGTGGGCAAGGGGATCTTGTATTAACTACGGATTCCGGGAGGAGTCACCATTGACAAGGGGATCTTGTCTTCATTGTGGGCAAGGGGACTTGCATTAACCACAGATTCCGGGAGGAATCAACACAAGTCGAGGGGAGCTCCCACAATTCGTTCACTGTGGAGTTAGGAAGAGGTGGCGTCAAAGATAAGAGGGAGTCTTACTTTGTGTCAGACCGAGTGTCTTGTAACTTGTGAACTTAGTGAATTGTTTTATCTGGGCGTGGCCCCGCAGACGTAGGCAATTGCCGAACTGCGTTACCAACCTCCTGTCTTTTTAATTTCTGCATTTTTAATATTGTCCATTATCATTTTATTATCGGTGTCATACCTAGTGTCGCTCACCTACTGGGACACCACGTATCTAACCTAGATCTTTCAATTAGTATCAGAGCGGGTCGTCTTTGTTTCTTAGGCGGGATCTGCAGGACTTGATCTTGGTTTTTATGTGATGGACTCTATGAAGGAAGGAGGTTCAACAATGCGTCCACCGTTATTGAACGGGAGCAATTATGCTTATTGGAAGGTTAGAATGAGAGCATTCATCAAATCTGTTGATGAGAAGGCTTGGAAATCAATCCTAACTGGTTGGGATCCTCCAATGACGACTGATGCAGACGGTGTCAAATCTCTCAAGCCAGAAGAAAGTTGGTCTACCACAGAAGATGCCTTGGCAAATAGCAACTCAAAGGCTCTTAATGCAATCTTCAACGGTGTAGATCCTGCTCAATTTAGACTTATCTCAACATGTGTGACAGCCAAGAAAGCATGGGAAATTCTTCAAACTTCATATGAAGGAACTTCTGTTGTAAAGTTATCAAAGATGCAGATATTAACTACAAGATTTGAGGTCTTAAAGATACATGAAGATGAGAGTATTGGTGAATTTAATGAAAAGCTCTGTGATATTGCTAATGAGGCGTTTGCACTTGGTGAGAGTTTTTCTGAAGAAAAGCTTGTGAGAAAAACTCTACGATCTTTGCCTCAACGGTTTGCTTATAAAGTCACTGCCATTGAAGAGGCAAAAGATGTCTCCAAGATGAAGTTAGAAGAACTGATGGGATCTCTCAGAACATTTGAGATGAATCTTGGAGTAGATCTAGAAGCAAAAAAGGCTAAAGGGATGGCTTTAAAAGCAGAGATGCAGAAGCTGGATGACCATGGTGAAGATGACCTTGAAGAATCTCTAGCACTGCTGTCTAAGAATATTGGCAGAATCGTGAAGAGATTTGGCAGAAATAATCCAGGTGTCAAGACCAGTGTCAGTAACACCAAGAATGAATTGTCAAGCAATAAGAAGTACAGAGAAGAAAATCATGCATTTGATCAACCTTTCAACAACAGGGGAATTCAATGTAAAGAATGTGATGGCTTTGGGCATGTTCAAGTGAAATGTGCTAATACATTGAAGAAAAAGAAGAATTTTCTCAACACATTCTGGAGTGAAGATGATTCAGATAGAGAAGATTAATTTTATAATAATCATGTGGCTCTTGCTTCTAAAACTGAACAATCAGACAATGGTGTTGTCAAGAATGTTACACGTAGTGTCACCGAAAATATGTCGACTTATAGTGACGAAGACGAAGATGAAATCACAGAAGAAGATATTCTTGTTGAATACAAGATTCTTTCTGAGAAATGTATTGAATTTGTTAGAGTAATTCAGCATCTTCGTACTCAAATTGGGGGTTTGAGAGATGAGAAGCTAAATCTTCAAAACTCTGCTGAAGGGTTGGAAGCCAATCTGAGAGCAAGCCAGGAGGAAGTGAAGAATCTGACTAACGAGCTAAATCACATAAAGAAAAATTTCAAGATGTTAAATTTAGGCTCTTCCAAGCTGGATGAAATTCTTAAGACTGGTCAATCCAGTGGTGATCACTCAGGACTGGGGTATAAAGGAGAAAGCTCAGTGTCACAACCAGTGTCACACTCAGTGTCACAACCAGTGTCACAATCAGTGTCACTACCAGTGGATAATTCCCAATGTGAAGCAAGTTGCTGTGAATACTGCAAAGAACGCAAAAAAGGAAAATCCTCATTATTCTTATCATACTCCTAAAGGAAGAGGTAACAGATTTATTCCTATTTGCCATTATTGCAATCGACGTGGTCATATTCGTCCTAGATGTTTTGCTTATCTAGCTGATTTGAGAATTGGTACTGTTAGAAAGTCTTCTCCTCGCAGGATTTTACAACAGAGTTGGGTGAGGAAACTAAATTTGAGGTGTAACTTAACATATACTTTACTAAAGGCTGCCACAACTGATGAGTGGTACTTTGACAGTGCATGTTCCAGACATATGACTGGTGATGAGAAGTTTTTGAAGAACACTGTATTCAGAAATATGGGAAAAGTAACATTTGGACATGGTGTCACAGCTCGTGTCATTGGAAAAGGTACTCTAGATGTGTCATGGTTACCAAAACTAGAGAATGTTCTTCTGGTAAATGGTCTGCAGGCAAATCTGATCAGCATTAGTCATTTATGTGATCAAGATCTGAATGTGAACTTCACTAAGGGAAAATGTAAAGTAGTTGATCATAACAACATGTGGATCATGGAAGGAGTAAGATCTTCGGACAATTGTTATCTCATCTCTGCCTCATCTACGTGTCTTCGATCAAGCATAGAAGAATCTATCCTATGGCATCGAAAATTGGGTCATGTGAATATAAGGATGCTGCAGAAAAGTGTCTCTAAGGGAGTGGTTCGTGGGATTCCAATGCTGAAGTTTGATGAAGAAAGAGTGTGTGAACCTTATCAGATTGGGAACCAAACAAGGGTGTCACACCCTGAGTCTCAGACACTAGGGACAAATCGTGTGCTTGAGCTGCTTCATATGGATTTGATCGGTCCTATACCGGTAGAAAGTATTGGATGAAATCGAGTATATCTTCGTGAAGGAACTGAAAAGACGTCCTATGAAAAATGGAAAGGAAGAACTCCAACTGTTAACTATTTTCATCCGTTTGGTAGTACTTGTTATGTGTTGAATGACAGGGAATATAATCGCAAGAGTGATGAAGCTATTTTTCTTGGTTATGCTGTTAATAGTCGAGCTTATCGAGTCTACAACAAAAGAACTCGAACTGTCATGGAATCTGTAAATGTTCAAGTCGATGACTCACTGGAAGTAACTGCAGTTTCTCATGAAGATGTTATAGAATTTTTACATGAAGTAAGTTCCAGTGTTCCACTCAGTGTCACAAGTGGTGTCACAGATCAGAATATTGAGAATGATACTGAGGAAGATGTCCTCTCACCTCGCAGGCAGCCATCCACTCGTGTTCAGAAGAATCACCCTACTGAGAAAGTTATTGGAAATTTGGATGATGGTGTTCGGACGAGAGAAAAATCGAGAGTGAACTATCGAGATATGATTCAAATGACATGTTTTACTTCATCCATTGAGTCTAAAAATGTGAAAGAAGCCTTACCCGATGAATATTGGGTTGGTGCTATGCAAGAAGAACTTGGTCAATTCACTTGCAATCAAGTTTGGGATCAAGTTCCGTGCCTCCCTAATGTGAATGTCATTTGCACGAAATGGATATACAAGAACAAGAGTGATGAGCATGGAAATATCACTTGTAACAAGGCTCGATTAGTTGCACAGGGGTATACACAAATTGAAGGAGTTGACTTTGATGAGACATTTGCTCCGGTTGCTCGCCTTGAGTCTATTCGATTATTGCTAGCCATTGCATGTGTGTTGCAATTCAAATTGTATCAAATGGATGTGCAAAGTGCTTTCCTCAATGGTCTTCTTAATGAGGAGGAATATGTTACTCAACCAAAGGGTTTTGAAGACCCTCATAATTCGAAACATGTCTACAAGTTGAAGAAGGCGTTATACGGGCTCAAACAAGCTCATCGGGCCTGGTATGAAAGACTCACAGAGTATTTATTGTCCAAGGAATATGAACGAGGGGGAGTAGATAAAACCCTTTTCATTCGTCGTGTTAAATGTCAGTTTTTAATTACAAAAATATATGTTGATGACAAAATGTTTGGCTCAGTGTCACAAGCGATGGTAGATGAATTTGTTGCTTAAATGACTGAGGAATTTGAGATGAGTATGGTTGGTGATCTTAATTACATTCTTGGACTGCAAATTCAGCACCGCAATGATGGGATTTTCATTTGTCAAAGCAAGTATGCCAAGAATTTGCTAAAGAAGTTTGAATTGAAGAATGCTCGTCCAAGGCACACACCTATGGGAACTCATGAGAAGATCTCTAAATATGAGAAGGGAACTCCTATTGATGCAAGTCTATACAGGAGTATGATTGGTAGTCTTTTGTACCTAACAGCTAGTCGTCCAGATATCTGCTACAGTGTTGGTTTATGTGCTCGATTTCAGGCAAATCCACGCGAGTCACACCTGGTATCAGTAAAGCAAATTCTCAAATATGATAGTGGGACAACTGACTATGGGATCTGGTATTCTTTTGATACAAACACCAACTTAGTTGGTTATTGTGACGCTAATTGGGGTGGAAGTTCAGATGATCGAAAGAGCACTTCTGGTGGATGTTTCTATTTGGGAAACAATTTGGTGTCATGGTTCAGCAAGAAGAAAAACTCTATTTCTCTGTCTACTGCTGAGGAAGAATATATTGCAGCAGGCAGTTGTTGTACTCAACTTCTCTGGATGAAGCAAATGTTGAAGGATTATGGTGTCACACAGGATATCATGACACTCTACTGTGATAATATGAGCGCTATCAATATCTCTAAGAATCCTGCTCAGCATTCTCGAATAAAGCACATAGATATTCGACATCACTTTATTCGATCTCTTGTGGAGGATAAAATTGTTGCTTTGGAATATATGATGACTGAAAAACAAATTGTTGATATTTTCACCAAAGGTTTGGATAGAACAAGGTTTGAAGAACTAAGGTCTGCCTTAGGCCTTTGTGTCTTATGAAGAGGTTCTTCAAGTGTTGTAAGTTTTTCTGTTGTATTGTATTTGTATTTATAACAATATAAAAAAAATTATGAAAAACACAAAAATATTGTAGAATAGCTATTTTGTTTTTTGTGGTTTCCCGCCTCACACTTTTAGGTGGCATTATAGCTGTGGATTTCGTGTTTTGAGGATTCTGATCTTCACCACTCCAAGTGACACGTGGCAGTTTGGGGATTCTCGGCTGAATATATGGAATTGAAGAGTTGGTCTCGGTCACGTAAATTCTGACTGCAATAATTTCGGCTCTTATTTCTCTTTTTGATATTCCAAGGGTTTCTGATTTTCTGGACTTCTACTACTTAAGGTGTTGAAGTCATCTCAGCCTTCTTCATTGCTGTGAGCATAATTGAAATTTCTGAGAGCTCCACTGAGTTAGGTGATCCAAAAATCTCAAGATGTCTCAGTCAAAGTCTTCATCTCGGGCTAGAAAAGTGATAGAAATAGTTGATGATGGTGAATTTCATGTGGTGGTCACCTCTGCCTCTCCAAGTTTGTCAAATGGAGATGAAAGTTTCTCTCACTCATAGGAGAAGTCCACAAGTGTGGAGATTGATTTGTCTTCAGAACCGGAGATGGCCACTCTCATTCAAACAGTAGATCCGTCTGGTGTGAGAACTAGATTTGGGCAAACAAGTGGTAGCAAATTCAAGACAAGTGTTGTACCTCCAAGAGAAACTGATGTCTCTAAGGTTACCATAGAGCCTCAGAGAAAGAGATTTTGAGTTGTGGATGAAGATTCCTCGGATGATACTTGGGCTGAAAAAGAAGATGATGTCAGAGGAGATGTTCCTTCTGATGATGATGTTCAGGATCTCTTTGATTCAGATCCGGTTAAGTCTCCTAAGGCAAAGCGACAGAGAGAAACTCCAGCCTCTGAATCTCAACGAATCACTCGCTCCAAGGCAATGTCAAAGGGTAAGTCTCCTGCTGCTGCAAGTAAGTCATAAGACTTTTCTGTATATTTGGATAATTTCAAGTCTGAATACAATGCTGGTTTATGGAGTAGAGTCTCTAGGAGAAATATCTGGAATTAAAGAAATATTCATGATGGTGATTTCAAAAATTGCCAAAAACTTGTTGATCAGTTGATTAGCCAAGGTCTAGGTAGGACAATTAAAGGGATTAAGCCCTATGTCAGGAGAATTGTTCAAGAGTTCTATTGCAATTTGGACTCTTCTGTGAAGGATTTTGAACACCTCAATGGTGGTTATGTGTATGTGAGGCGTAAGTTGTTTGAATTTTCCCCATATATGATTAATACTTACCTAGGTAGCCACTGGGCAAATGTGGAAGAGTTCACTCCTGATTACAGTAAGATCATTACTGATGTCACAGGAGGTGTCAAAAGAGTATGGCCTAGAGGAAAGGATTTTCCTGCATCTCAACTATCTGTTAAGTATGCAGTATTGCATAAGATTTCCATGAGGAATTGGCTCCCAACCTCACATGGAACTGGTGTGAATAAGTCCATGGCTACTTTGTTGTTTAAGATTGGGAATTTTATTGAATTTGATGTAAGGCAATTTCTGTTTGATCAAATTGTTAAGCATGCAGACTGCAAGAATGAAAGGATAGCTTATCCTTTTCCGTGTTTAATATATGGGATTCTCTCATCACAACATTCTGTAATTCAAGCAAAGGAAACTCTTGAGATGGACAAAGAAGAAATAAGAATCAGTTACAAGCTGTTGAAATGTGATCATGTCAATGATATAGAGGATGTCTCTGAGAATGTCTCTGATTCTGATAGTGAAGAGCTTGGTAATTCAGTCTTACTATCGCGCACTATTAAGGTGCTGGAGGATGAATTGAAAACTCTGATTGCCCAGCAGTCTGAAATTGAGAAGAAAATGAAGGAGGTTTCTTCATTGCTTGATGATTTTGTTGCTGTAAAGTATGCTAAGGATGTTGCTGATAAAGCAGCTAAAAGGAAGAAGCATTTTGCTGCAAAGGCTAAAACTGTTGCAGATGATGTTACTGGTTCTTCAAGTGTTCCACCTGATGTCACTCAGGATGTTACAGCAGATATTCCTCAAAACCTGTCTTCTATTTTTGTAGAATCTGAAATGGAGCCTAAAAATCCTATCATTGAAGAACATGTTGATTCTGATTCTGTTGAGAAAGTTGTTGCAAAGGAAAGTCCTGTTCCTTTTGTTGTTTCTGGTGAAGGCACTACTGGTGTCACTGACAGTCATGCCCCTTCCAGCGCCTAATCTGGTAGGTTTCATACTGGTAAAGATTATAATGATCCAGAAGCTGCTTCTGGTGTTCATCTACTAGCAGATTCAGTTGGCTTAGTGCCTTATGCTGCAGAGGATTCTGATTGATATAGCTCTGATATTTGGTTATTTTACTCTGCTTAAGACGATTTTATGGTTTATTATTGTTTTTGTGCCCTTTTGTCTTTTTGTGGCAAAAAGAGGGAGTAATTTGGGCTATTTGGGTATTTGTTTTGTAATCCCTTAAACAATTGTATGTTGGGATCTTGGTGTCTTTTGTTGTGTCATGCACGATGTCTTGTGCATAGATGTTCCTTTACCTAGTTCCGGTTCAGGGGGAGTTTTCAAGAGCTTCCGATTCATCATACAGGGGAAGTTTGGTTTTTGCCAAAAAATGCCAAAGGGGGAGATTGTTAATGCGCACAAATTGGCATTGATTAATTGGCATTGGTTTTTTGGCAAATTGGTGAATAAGGAAAGCTTGTGATTAACTTGGAGAAATCAATCTATGCAAGGAAGATTGATTTTGGTAATTAATGCTATCCTTATATATTTGGGCTTATCTTGGTATTCTTGGAAGTTATCCTATCTTTGGAAAAGATAAGCATTGAAGGCACAAGTTTTTCCATCTTTCTATTTGAATGATTTTGGAAATAATCTTTGAGATAAACATGGGAAGATTTGGAGTGCCTATATGATGGAAGATGCCGCACGGTTTTTTGGTGTGAGTTGATAATTATTCTTTCGGTCTTCATTAGACTGTGAACACACTTCTTTGTTGGACATCTTTGATCAAAGTGTGTTGGCTTAAGCATCTTAATGTCATATTATTGAAGATGCCATCCTTGTATTCTTTATTATAATCCAGCCTCGAGAGGAGGTTGTTAAGGAGCTTGGGAGAGTTCAAACGTGGGCAAGGGGATCTTGTATCAACCACGGATTCCGGGAGGAGTCACCATTGACAAAGGGATCTTGTCTTCATTGTGGGCAAGGGGACTTGCATTAACTACAGATTTCGGGAGGAATCAACACAAGTCGAGGGGAGCTCGCACAATCCGTTCACTGTGGAGTTAGGAAGAGGCGGCGTCAAAGATAAGAGGGAATCTTACTTTGTGTCAGACCGAGTGTCTTGTAACTTGTGAACTTAGTGGATTGTTTTATCTCGGCGTGGCCCCACAGACGTAGGCAATTGCCGAACTGTGTTACCAACCTCTTGTCTTTTTAATTTTCGCATTTTTAATATTGTCCATTATCATTTTATTATCGGTGCCATACCTAGTGTCGCTCACCCACTGGGACACCGCGTATCTAATCTAGATCTTTCACAAAGTAGCGTTGAAATTGAAGAAAAAAATTTATAAAACAGTCATATGACCAATGATACTTTATGGATCAGAATATTGGATGAATAAATATGAGTATGAACAAAAAAGAAGAGTGCTAAAAATGAGAATATTAAGATAAATATATGAACACATTAAACTATATAGAATAAATAATAAATGCATTAAAAAGAAAGCAAGAGTAGTATTAATAGTTTAAAAAATGAAAGAAGTACGCTTAAGACAGTTTGGATAGGTGCTCAAAACACTTTTAGATGCTCCAGTGTGACATATATAAAGTAGATAAACATGAACTTGAATTAAAATATGAATGAAGATACTTGAAAAGAATAAGAAAGAAACAATAAAAAGAAAATGATATATTTAAATACAAATAGAAAATAATGATGAAATATGATCTACATAACCGTTCCCATATAGTGGGATAAAGGTTTAATTATTATTGTTATTATTGTAGATGCTTGTGGTATGTGAAGCCTTAGCATACAATATTTTTTTGTTTTGGTTTAAAAAGAAACCTTATAGAAAATAAACATTTTTTTATGTTTGAATTGATAAATTTTTGTCTTGACGAAAACTTGTGCTGAAGTATTTTTTTATTTTCAAATTTTTAAACTAATATTTTATTTTTAATAAAAAATTTAATATCTTAAATGTGAAATTATATTTTGTTTTTGTCAAGCATCCTTTAGAATCCACCAATTTTTGTTTATTATAAACACAAATAGAAAAATATTAATAAATACATAGAAAAAATAATTATTGCAATATTGTTTTTTATTATAAAATTATTAAATAAAATTTGGATAAAACAAATAGTTCAAATAAAATTTTGGATAAAGACTAAAAAGCTAGGAACCAAAATGTTTAATTTAAATGGAATATCTTTTGTTCTTCATTTCTGTGTTTTTGGGGACTGAGAATAGTCCATCACCAATACAATTTCTTCCTTAGTTCCTTAGTGTTGGCCTATTAATTGAGCTTAATGATCAGATTTCAGTTAGTTTAGACATAAAAAAACAATGATCTGATTTCTGTTGGCCATTATATTAAACTTGCAATCTTAGAGCTGAGTCGTATTTGATTTATTTTTATTAGCTTGAATCAGATTTGGGCTACCTTAATTACTTTTATTTTTCAAAGAATCCTTTCAAATTATTATAACATTTGCATTTAGAGAAAAAAAAATTAAAAATCTATCAAAAACTATATTGAAAATCGAGATATATTAACAGGCTATGTTGGTAATTTCATGTTTGTAAGCGGGGTTAGTAAGAAGGCGTGGAATTTGGAGAAGTATTAACTATAGAGATGGCTATTTTCACGATTCCGGTTCCGGAACCGGCGGTTCGGTTACGGTTCTAATTTTTTATGTTTGGAACCGGAACCGTCGGTTCCGGTTCCGGTTCCAAACCGTTAAATAAAAAAAAAAATTTATATATTGCCACGTCAGCAGTGGCTGAGTGGCAATCATGTGGCGCGTGCTATGCACGCGCCTGTAATAAAAAAAAAAATTACAGGCGCGTGTCAAACACGCGCCTGTAACAAAAAAAGAAAAAAAAAAGCAACGATCAATTATTTGACCGTTGCTGTAGTAATAGTTGTGACCGTTGCCATGGTGGCAACGGTCCAAAAGAAATTGGTGAGGAACGGTCAATTATACCGTTCCTCTCAATTATTTTTTTTTTTTTAATTTTTTCTAATCTATAAATACCCCTTATTTTTTTCATTTTTCTCACACAATTTCTACTCTTCTTTCTCAATATTCTAATTCTCTTCATCTCAATTTTCTCAAGCATCAAAATTCTATAAAATTCAATTATATTTATTGTTTCTATTATAATTATTAGTTAAATTATTCATTATTGTTTTTAATATATTATTATTTAAATTTCTCATTCTAATTCTCTTCATCTCAATTTTCTCAAACATCAAAATTATATAAAATTCAATTCAATTTATTGTTTCTATTATAATTATTAGTTAAATTATTAATTTTTGTTTTTAATATATTATTATTTCAATTTCTTATTCTTTTTTAATCCGTTTGAATTTTTTTTTATAAAATGGATAGTTTTGGTTCTTCATCCCAACCAATTAATATTGGTAATGAATCACAATCAAATCGTCGTCCACCAACGAATCCAAAATCCGAAATGTTTGTGAAATATTTCACAAAAATTTTTGATGCCGATGGAGTTCTTATTAGAGCACAATGCAATTTTTGCGAGAAATCATACGCCTTCAAAATTGGGAGTGGATATGGTACACTAAACAAGCATTTGGAGAAAACGCATCCTCAAGAAATCGGCCTTCAAAAGTCACAAGCGCAATTAACCGGTTTTGCTCAACAAGGTTCTTCTTCTTCTAGTAATTTAAATTTATTTAAATTTAGTGATTCAAAATGGAGAGATGGTGTAGCTAGATTTGTTTGTGTACAACATTTACCATTTTCATTTGGTGAAAAACCAAATTTTGTGAGATTAGTACAAGAAAATGCAAATCCACAAGTTAAACGTGTTCCTAGAACAACTTTAAAACGTGATATTAAAAAAATTCATAAAAAAGAAAAAAATAGCTTATCGGAATATTTTTTAAAATTAGATTCTCGTGTTTCAATATGTTCCGATATTTGGAGTGATCATTGGCAAATGAATAGTTATATGGGTATAACTTGTCATTGGGTAGATTCAAATTGGTTTTTACAAAAAAGAGTAATTGCATTTAGAGTTTTTAATGATTCTCATACGGCCATAAATATATCTAGATTAATTAGTATTATTTTAGAAGAATATAATTTGAATGATAAAATTTTTTCAATTGGTTTTGATAATGCATCGGCTAATAATGCATCTATTGTAGAATTAAAAGATATTTGTGCACCAATTTTAGGTGGGAAATTTTTTCATATTAGATGTGTATGCCATATTTTAAATTTATCCGTTCAAAATGGTTTAAGTGCATTAGAAATTCATATTAAACCAATTAAAGATGCAATTAAATATTTGAGTGGACATCCAAGTTTAATGAAAACATGGGGAAAATATTGTATACAACATGGACAAAAACCTAAAAGATTTAAAAAGGATGTTCCAAATCGTTGGAATTCTACTTATGATTTACTTTGTGATTCTTCTAAATATAGTTCATTGTTATGTAACTTTTTCATTGATAACTCTTGTCTTGGAATTGTATTATATCCTAATCATTGGACTTGTTGTTTAAAATTGTTAGAAGTTTTAAAAGTTTTTAAGGATGCTACTTGTTTGTTTTCACGTGTGTATTTTCCAACTTCTCATTTATTTTTAGTTGAAGCATGTAATATAATTGGTGTGTTAAAAATACACATAAATGATGGAACTTTGTCGCAAAGTATTATTCACATGTTAGAAAAATGGCTTAATTATTATAGAGAAATTCCAATTTTATATTTAGTTGCTATTGTTCTTGACCCTCGTTTTAAATTTCAAGGTTTAGACCAATATTTGAAGTATTATTATAATTCGTTACAAGAATGTTTTCCATTAGATCCAAATATTATTCAATTACAATTAAATGTAAGTAGATACATAAGTGAGACTAAAGATATGTTAAATGCATTATATGAAGAATATTCTTCTAATTTTCAATCTCAAGTTCCTTCTAGTAGTACCATTAACACTCACACTACTCACCATAGTTTTTCAACTGGATCTTCATCTTCGTCTTCCTTTATCCTTCCTGGTTTAGAAATGTTTCAATCGTTAAAAAAACACAAGGGTACTACTAGTACGGAACTTGAGATATATTTAACCACTTCTTTTGATTTTAGTGATAACAAGTATGAATGTGATAGTGTTGAGAACTTCCAAATATTGGAATGGTGGAAATCCAAGACAACGATGTTCCCCATTATTGCTTCGATAGCCAAAGAGATTTTGGCGGCCCCGACATCAACCGTAGCCGTGGAACAAGCTTTTAGTCAAGGTGGCAACATTTTGGACGAGACCCGATCGCGTATGAGTCCCATGTCCTTGGAGATTCAAGCTTTAGTAGATGATTGGACTAAAGCCGCATATAGAGAACAAGAACAAGACATAGAAGAAAATTTTGATTTAGATTTAGACGGTACCACCGATGGTAGCTCTACTTGTACAACTAGAACGAATTCACCGGTCACCGATGCCGATAGAGCCAATAATGACGACGACGACGACGACTATTAGTTTATTAAAATGAAGAAAAATATCATATTGTACATTTTTACATTATTGAAAATTTGAAATAATTTATTATGTTTATCAAATATTATAATTTTCCATATTTTGCAATTGTATTATTCTACTATTCAAATTTAAAGTTTAAACCATCAAATGAATAAAATTTAGTAGTTTCTTCATTTATTAATTTCTAACTTGTAAATTTATGAATTAAAATCTTAACTTGTAAATTTTTCTATCAAATGAATAAAATTTAGTAGTTTATTCATTTATTAATTTCTAACTTGTAAATTTATGATTAAAAATGTTAACTTGTAAATTTTTTTATCAAATGAATAAAATTTAGTAGTTTATTCATTTATTAATTTCTAACTTGTAAATTTATTATTTAAAAATCTTAACTTGTGAATTTTTCTATCCAATGAATAAATTTTAGTAGTTTCTTCATTTATTAATTTCTAACTTGTAAATTTATGATTTAAAAATCTTAACTTGTAAATTTTTCTATCCAATGAATAAAATTTAGTAATTTCTTCATTTATTAATTTTTAACTTGTAAATTTATGATTTAAATTTTTTAACTTGAAAATTTTTATAAAATACTCTTATTCTTTCTATATTTTTCTTTCTCACTTATCTAATATTCATAATTCTATTATTTTAAAAAATTCATATATTACTGTTATTTTAACTACTATTCTAATTATGTTATTATATTATAATATTATACTAGTTGAATTCTAATTAACAATTCAAATATTCATATTATTTTTATATCCTTAAATTTATCTAATTTAATTCTTCCTAGTTCTATTATCTAAAAATTATGTAACTATTATTATTATAATTATATTATTATGTTGTATTATTTGAGTTTGAAATAATAGTGGGATAAAAATCGAAATTCGAAACTAAAAATCGAAAAAACCGGAACCGGAACCGGCCCTCGGCGGTTCGGTTCCGGTTCCGCCGGTTCCGGAACCGTGGCCAATGCTAATTAACTAGGAGGGTAAAAATCACAAGGATTTATTTGCAATTTTTTCAAATTTAGTTAGGTCAAATGATTATTTACTATAAATTAAGGACTAAATCCTGATTTTCTCTCTCTAGAGTTTTCTCTTCTTTAAAGAGGGAAACTCTCTAAATTAAATTTTTGGAAAATAGAGGTTCTCTTCTTGAGCTTCTCTATCAATATATCTCCCCGAGTTTGGAGTATTCTCTCTCACCTTGAGAACAATGTCTCCTATGTAGGGCTGATATCGAGCCGAGCCGAGCCCGAGCTTCGTCGGGCTCGAGCTCGGCTCGTTTATTTTTCTTCAGGCTCGAGTCGAGCCTAGAACTCGAGTTCGAGTAAAAAATTTCGAGCTCGAGCTCGGCTCGGGATCGGCTCATTTAGCCTTTATTCGAGTTCGAGCTCGATTTCGAGCCCAAACTTGAGCCCGAGCTCGAGCTCGATTACTTTTTTTTCACTTTTTTTTATTTTTTTCTTTTTTTCACTTTTTTTTTTTTGCACAAATAAGATTATTCAATCACGATACAATAATTTATCAAATACTTTGATAATAGTTAACACAATTTATTAGTTATATTCAAATATAAATAAAATAAATTACAACATACATTGTTCAAAGAAACAAAACCAACTAAATAATTCAAAATTCTCACAAAAACAATAACTTTTTTATAATTGTATAGTTGTTTAACATAAATTAACACTCAAATAAATACATCAATTCAAACGATTATAAAATATTAGCTTATTATAACAATTCAAACACTCGTATATTGTGATTTGTGTCTTAATAAATATATATAAAAATATAATTATTTCTAATATTTAGTATATAAGTACAATATATATTATATAATTAATATTTTAATCGAGCTTTAATCGAGCTATAAACGAGCTTTTTAACGAGCTGTTCATAAACATAAACGAGCTTTCACCGATGTGTTCATTTATTGTTCATTTATTAATCGAGCCTAAAATCTTGTTCGTGTTCGTTTATTTATTAAATAAACGAGCTCGAGCCGAGCTTTAATCGAGCCGATCCCGAGCTTGTTCGTGAACGTTCGTGTTCGTTCTCAACCCTACTCCTATGTTTAGGAGTTTTGTTATTTCTCTTTCTTTCTCTTTTTTTTCAATTTTTTAAAAAATTTTCAAGTACCCGAAGTTCAAATATAAGAAGGGTTCAATTTAGATCTTGTTTCAAAATTTTTAAGAAAGGAAGAATTTGCATCGGAGGTACGAGTGGTGGTGCTCTGTAATGATCGTGGCTTTTTTTGCAAGAGTAGATTTGGTGCAATTTGAAGAACCTTTTTGCAGATCCAAAATCGTGGCTTTATGCAGCAAGTAGATCTGATTGGTTTTGTTCAGTTGGCTGAAGATCCGAGGAAGAAAAGAAAAAGGCTGGAGATCTTATGCATTCTAAAGAATATTTTTGCATATCAAAATCGTAGTTTTTGCAGCAAGTAGATCTGATTGGTTTTGTTCAATTTGCTGAAGATCTGAGGAAGGAGATGAAAAAAGCAAATGCTGGAGAAAAGAGGGGGAAGATGAGAAGAATAAAATAAAATATGACACATACATGAATGATTTATCAAGTGGCAGTTAGGATTAGGAGACCATCCTTGATCAGTTTCTGCAGACTAGATGATCATTCCATCTAACAACAATGAACAAATTCCATGAATTTTTTGTTAGATGATTTTATAGTTAAAAATTCTTTTGTCTGTATAATTTTTGTGGAGATAGAAATTCTACATTCTAATTCTCCTAATCTAGTTGCATTTTGTCATAATTGAAAATTCAGTTCTTGAGTTTCTTTCAACCAGTTGGTTACATTGTATATTGTGTATATTTTTTTCTCATTCATATGAATGAAAGTTATCGCTTTTGGACAAAAAGAAATAAAATTAAGAACTCAAATATAAATATAAGTAGGTTAAGTCATAATTTATTAACATATTAAGGACTAAAATTTAAGTATAAAAAATACATAATTAAATTACTCGATTAGTTCACAAGCTAGTTGAGCTTATGTAATCTGAATTCGATTTCAAAATCGACTCTGGTAGTTGACCGAGCTAGTACATCACTTACCAACCGTAGTAACCGTAGTATTAGTTGTTATTCAATAAGGCAAGATATGAAAATGGAATTAAATTTATTCTAGCTTATATAATATAAGTTCGAGTTCAAACAAGACTCGTGTAGTTTACCGAGCTACTCGCTCACTTACCAGCCCTAGCATTAACTATTATTCAGTAAGGGAATATGTGAAAATGGAGATACATTAATAGGCAATTTTAGTAATTTCATGTTGTAAGAAGAGGTAAAGAAGAGAAGGAAAAAAATTTGGACAATTTCTCATTTGTGAGTGTCATCCTTGCGCACGAGAAAAAATTATGTTTAATATTATCCTATCTTATTGTGTCTAATGTAAAAAATGACATAATTTCACTAAAACTAGAGACTAAAAGCATAAATATTACTAAAATCACTTTACAATTATTAGACTCAAGACTCAAACCAAGATATGAGTAAATCCTACATAGCTTTAATCCAAACGAGAAAATCACTTTACAATTATTAGACCAAAATCAAGAAATAAGTAATAACTTTAATCACCCTAACTAAGAAATGAACAAATCTTACATAGCTTTAATCTAAAAAATAATAATTACCCCAAGGGACGCTAGAGAGTTTCAATAAAAGGATAAATATACCGTTCATTGGTTTGACAAAAAAAATCGATGTGGGATTGGACAAATTAACTATGAGCCGACAATGCTCAATTGGGCCAAATTAACAAAGACTTCTAGGTCCATTTAGATTTGAAAAACTTCTTTTATTACAAATAATGGGTCTCTATTGGGTCAAGCCCATACTTGATATTGAAATCATTCTTTTCTTTTTGTTCCCTTTACCAATTCCAAGGCATTTTTTTTTTTTTTTAAAGGTGGTTGTGGTGCAGATTTGGCAGCTTCGTTTTTTAAATTTTTTATTGAAAAAATAAAATATAGCCTTTATTACTAATCTTATACAAATTTTCTCTCATTTCCCTCTCAAAGTCGACTTTTTGGATTCGCCAACGTTCAAATACTACTTGAACTGTTTTAAAACTTCCAATCCCATTTAATTAAACACGATAATATTAATATTGTTAATAATAATAACTTGTCTTTCAAACATCCAAAAAAAAAAAACTAGTCTCGACTCTTTGGTCGGTTTTAAGAATGCTGATTAACCTTAATCCTTAGAATCAAGTTCTAAACTATCTTTTTTTTTTAATAACATGATGGACTAGAATAACGAGATATCGAAAAATAAGTAAACATGTTAGACGAAAAATGTGGCTTTAATAAAAGACTACAAACTATTGATAACTCAGAATCAAGAAATTGGTTGCCCTGCCGGGACTTGAGGTTCGGGTATCTTATGCCATTTTAGAAGATAACAACAAGTTTTTGAACATAAATTGGTAGCATCAAAAACCGTATATGAGAATAATTCCGATGTATGACCCAAGAACAAAAGAAATCAAAATCTGACCTTTGAATGCGATGAAGTAACACACATACTCACATAGTCATGTTTGATATTTCAAAACCTTAAAAAAGGAATGAATCCCACGTACGTACGTTGCATGCAATCAAAGAGAGAATTATTCCATCTTTTTTTTCTCCAAGATGGATTGATTATTCGATCTCAATATATCTCATGGTTTGATTCTTCAAACTGCATATTCTTTGTCATCTTTGCCTTTTTTTTTTTTTTATGTTATCAAATTTCCCATGCTGCTAAATGCCATGTGATGAGGGGCAACACTGAATTATCATCTTCTATTTTTTACCACATTGAAATATATTTATCAGTGCTTTTTGTATAAATAATACTTGTTTATTTTTTAAAAGGGGTTGAACCCTTAATATTAATATTGGTACCGTGTTATTATCTTAAAGATTTATATTGACTTAACCATCAGAATAAACTCAACAAGACAGCCTGAGGATTTTTCTCTAACTCTTGTCCTGAGAGGATAAGTTGGATTAATTTGCTCATTTGAGCTCGGATTAGAAACGAATTGAGGAAAGTTAATTTGTGATTTATCTCGAAAATCTTTACTTATATGGTGAAATGAGGAATTCAACCTTTGTATCTGAAACCTTAGTTTTGTCTGAACTCGGGAATGGTTGAATTTCTTTGACATCATCACCATTCAACTTGAAACTTTGGCGGTCATGCATACATGATGAAATTCATTAATCTCACTCACATGTTTATCTACACAAAGAAACTTTCATTTCTTGGTTAATTTTCAAATTTTTTTTTTTTTTTGGTGATTTGAGTTTTAAGTTGTTTTGCTTTAATTTTATGTTTGCTAATTTGTCAAATTGCCATTGATATAAAAAGATTTAGCAGCCATTTTTCTGTTGGGAAAGATGCAAAATAAAGTGCATTGCCACACACTAGTGGATCATTCTTTTGCAAGATTGTGCTATGTCTACGTTCATATACTGCTAAAATGATAAAAACGAACTTGTCTGCCATATCCAAAATATGGATACAATAATTGGCCAACTTTTGAATATTGTTTTCTTGGATGGTAGAATAAATTTTGCACTAAACTCTATAATTAATCTTTAACCAAAACGAGAAAATGGACTATGGGACATTAATACTTTCTTCTCAATTCTGCTACGCCTTACGGCTGAACCAGCCCGTGCGGGCATGGGATATTAATACTGATAGAATGTTTTGTAGGAAAGAATATAATTTCAATTAAATTGACTATAAAAGTACATTATCCTTATAGCCACTAAACTATTTGAATGTTGTATTTTTTGTACTATTTCTTTTCTTTTCTTTTTTCTTTTTTTTGGAATTTGGTTACTTAGCTATGAAAAATAATGTACTAGTGTCTACTTGGTTGATTTAGGTCGTTATTTTATTTTTTTTTTGTTAAATTTTAAAAAACAAATATTAAATTATATTTTTAAGTGCAAATATTTTGACAGGACTTCGTTTGATAAACACTCAGTGATATAAATCTTAAACTCTATTATATAAATTAACCTTATTTGCTGGAATAATATAACCAAAAAAAAATTTAAAATTCTCTAAATGCAATAAAAAAATCAAAATTAATGGTTGAATTTGATAGAATAGCCTCACTTGTAAAAGATAAGTGACTAAACTAAAATTTAAAAAAAAATAATGAGCACAAGCATATCATTTGAACAACTCCAATGGCACCTGAAGATGCCTTTAAAGTTTTTTGAACTTAAAGATGAGGGGTTTAACTATCTCTAAATAATATTTTCCATCTTCTTTATTCGAATGCCCTGCTTTTAGTATATAAACTTACCTGCAGTGGTTCTATTCTACTCTAAACGTCAGCAAAATACACGAACAAAATCTCAACCCTTTGTTTGAAGGCCGCCTCTAGTATACAAATTCGCATGCAGCGGTTTCAATTAGCGCCAGACACCATCATATAGATTAGATGTAATAGAATAAGATTCATCTAATACATTAGGTTTATATAGAGAGAGAGACTATTGTATCCTTTTACAATTATACAATTGTCAATCCAACTTTATGCTAGGTTTAATTACCATTGTTGATGGAAAATCAATGAATGTTTGAACAAATTTTCTTAGTTTCTTCATATTTAAGTTTAATGATGGACAAAGAAGAATACCAATGTGTTTAACCAAAATGATTCGATTTAGTTTGTGATTGATTGGCATAAGATTAGTTGGAAATGTTTAATGAAATACAATGTACCAAATCCCAATTGGATACAAAGTATTATTAATGCAATATATAACTTTGCCCACCAAATCTATTTTATTGACTTTTGCATGAATGTGGGTATTCTTGCCTTCCTATTGTGGATGGGCCTTATGGCTGACATCCCACTGATTTCCTTAATATTTAAAACTATTAATGCAATATATAACTTTGCCCACCAAATCTATTTTATTGACTTTTTGCATGAATGTAGGCCTTCTTGTCCTCCTATTGTGGATGGGCCTTATGGCCGACATCCCACTGATTTCCTTAATATTTTTTCTTTTAAAAATTAGTGTAAATTACAAAAAACCTCCCTATGTTATATGGAAATTTTAAGTTACCTCCTTAACTTTTAAAAACCTACTATATATCTCCTTGTGCTTTGGTTTTTTTTGAAAAATGGATGTAAATAGAAGAAAAACGGAGTTTAAATAACACGCGTCATTATAAATAAAAAAATTATTTTAAACTTAATAAAATCGATAAAAAGACAAAAATAACCCAATTTATGATATTAAAATGATAAAATTACCATCTTCTTCTTCCTTAGAAACCTGCAACTTTTTTTTTAGCAAGCAAATTGAACTGTTCAATATACATATAAGAAACTTCAAATCTTACAATGCCATTGACAAGCAAAAAATTGGAAAAGGAGGCAGAGGGTGGGGAGAACAAAATCTACAAAAAAAGCACGAATCAAGGAACTATCGCAGCTAGCAACTCCTAGAACAGCCGTCTGTTGTTTGAAATGCGGATATGAACACTATGACTGCATCAATTTATTTTGTTTAACACAAACAGGAGCCTTGAATGTTTGACACTTCATCTGTTTTCCAATTTTGTGTTCCCTGGGCTTATTATACAAAGTCTGAACCTGTACATGCTTCTTCATCTTATTCTTCTTCAAGTACTTTTCGCCATCAACAATCTCCTCAGTAACACTAGCAACCATCTTAATTATAACCCCAATAATCTCCAAAATTATTTAGAGGAGGCTAAGCACCTGAACCTAAATAGTATTGTTTTCACTAAAAGCAATATGCAAATAACGAAGAACCCAAATCTTCACATCCAAATTTTCCCAACAATTTTAACTAAAATTTCTATACGCATCCAAATTTGCCAAAAAAATTCCAGCTAAAATTCCCAAATCTTACCAGTCAAATCTACCAAAAAATTCCAACTAAAATTGATGTGGTTCAATCGATCATCGATGCTCCACCTGCGGTAGTGTTGGCGGCGATAATGGCTGGACGACAACAGTGGCAGCTATGGTGCAAATAACGAAGAACCCAAATCTTCGCATCTAAATTTGCCAAAAAAATTTAGCATCCAAATCTACCCAAAAATTCTAACTAAAATTCACTCCACCCAAGTATTCAGAACCCAAAACCGCCGCTAAAGCTTAAAAGGGTGAAGAGAAAAAGGCAAAGCCAAAAACTTTTGAACGACAATGAAAAAGGCGAAGGGACAGATTGATTCTATACGAATCCAGTAAAGGGTCTGTACTTTCTTCCTTTAAAATCAATCAACACAACCTGCAAAACCGACCCAATTAAGTCAAACAATATTCACAAATTCAAGAAACACAAATGATATATTTAAACCCACCAATGATTAGACCCACTATTGTTCTCCCATTGAAATCGGATCAAAATACCGAAATCCAAGACACAACCTGACGGCACGGCGATCATCGTGATGGTGAATATACCGAAATCCAAGACACAACCCCACGGCACAGCGGTCATCGTGATGGTGAATATAGTGGTGACGGTCATAAAAGCTTCGCCGTGAAAAAAGAATGCGTGATTTTCCTTGTGTTCTTGAATCCTTCGAGTACGTCACTGATTTTTCAGGCGCGTGATTCACAAATTCCGTGAAGTTATTCGACTTTCGTTACTTTTAAAAAAACTCAAACCATAAGGAGTTAAATAGTAGTTTTTTAAATGTGAAGGAGGTAACTTAAAATTTCAGTATACCATAGGGAGGTTTTTTTGTAATTTACCCTAAAAATTATCATTGGGATGGTTTGGTTGGTTGAGAAATGAAATCTTTTCAAGGCCAAATGAAACCTTTAAAGGCTTTTTTTTTTTTTTTTGTGGTGCAAAGGAACCAATTAACCAAATAAAAATAAGTAAATATTGAGGGATTAGTAATCAATGAACATAGATTTTTGTTAGAAAAACACTTGCTCATAAAAACTCTTGTAAAATTGATCTATGGATAAGACATGGTTTATATATAAAATGAATAATTAATATTAGTTGAAATCTTTATTTTAATTTCTTGTCTCATTGATTAATACATCGTTGCATATATGAAGTAAAATCACTTCATTTGAGACCTGCTAACAAACGTTTAGATTAAATCAATCAAGTTAATCAATAACCACATATTGTAAAGTGACAATTAATCCACAAATGCTTGGATTCAAATAGGATTGCTTATGCAATAATTAAAAAAAAAAACTTTTTAAAGCATCTTCGTTTCGAAAGATTAGAGCATATCCTTGAATAAACTTCAGTATTCTTATTCTTGATACAAATAATTCGTGAATTTTGAACACTAAAACAACAACTATGTTTTTTATCTAGTTATATAAATCATATATCATCATCGTGTTCTCCAGAGTGCATTAAACTACTAAAACTACTGTTAGATCTGTTCAATTGTACTAAAAATAATGTTAGAATATTCATAGAGATTAAAAAAAAATAAGAAGGAAGAACTGACGTGCTCGCTGAGGTCTCCCTCCAATAATCCAAAGTTCTTGCAGTTTGAAAGGAATGTCAGATTCAGTTTGAGAAAACCTATCGATTACCAAGCCCATTTTACATTAAGGGGGAGTTTGTTCAAATTTTTCAATGGCAATCACAATGATTTTGATTGAGAGTTCAATAGCAATCGGAATTATAATTGCATTGTTAATATTTAGTTCAAATCCTGTAATGGTATTATTATGATTGATATTGTTTGGTTCAAATCAATAACATTAATAAGAATTAGTCAAAATTTCTATTTTACCCTTATTGGAGTTCGTGTCTTTATTATTATTATTAATTATTATTATAATTAGTATTATTACTATTACTAATTAATAATAATATTATTATTATTATTGTTGTTATTAATTAGTAATATTATTAATATTATTATTAATTATTAATATCGTTAATAATATTATCATTATTAATTATTATCATTAGTAATATTATTAAATATTATCATTATTAATTATTAATATTAATCATTAATAATATTATTATTAATACTTAATAATAATTATTATTAATTATTATTAATACTTAATAATAATTATTATTATTAATTACTAATATTATTAATTATTAGTATTAATATTACTATTACTATTATTATTTTAATTAATAATATTATTATTATTATTATTATTATTAAAGTACATATTGGAATAGAGAGTTATTTAGTAGAGATGAGTAAAATCGATTACCCAATACAAGGTAATGAATGTTTAATGAAAGGAGACTAGGGAATTATTATTTAAGGTAATCATTAATAAATAGTTATTCCAGTTACCCCTTCCTAAAACAATCAATTCTGTTGATTACTATTTACCCCTTCTATTCCCGTTACCAAACAACCCCTAAAAAGGCCGACAACCAATCTTTGCAAACAAAGTTTGCGAATAACCCAAACAAGTTGGTCCCTTACCAACATTATAAGAAATCTTTCACAAGAAACAAAAATTAGCAGATGTTCAGAAACAATCCAACAAAGGCATATTTCTTGAAAAACAACGTTTAATCTTTGTTGTTCTGTCGGAAACTGATCATATACTCCAGACATTTCACAAAAAAATGAAGAGAAACAAAACAAATGCCTCGAAGAGACAAGAAGTTCATCATCATTTATAACTTCATCAAAGTCTCAAAGCATTCAAATGCATACAACATAAAAAGATGAATGTAACTAAAACATAAAGAGAAAAGGTACCGTATCAAATAGGAAAAGAATGGACAACACAACATTACAAAACATATACTTCTTCTCTCAGCCATGTGAAACCCTCTTCTTAAAAGTTGGCAGATCCAAAAACTAGGAATATTTTTGGTCTCCACCAACAGAATGTAAAGGGAAACATTTGTAGTAATCCCGTACCGGGTTTATATAAGTAGAGCCCGTAAAGGGTGAATTCCTTTGTAAAACCTCAAATGTGCTCCGCTCTGTCTTCTTCCTCCTCTTCCTCATAATCGCCTTCATCATCTGCAGTAGCATCCTGGTACTGCTGGTATTCAGAAACAAGGTCATTCATGTTGCTCTCAGCCTCTGTGAATTCCATCTCATCCATTCCTTCACCAGTATACCAATGCAAGAAAGCCTTCCTCCTGAACATAGCAGTAAACTGTTCGCTGACTCTCCTGAACATTTCTTGGATGGATGTCGAGTTACCAATGAAGGTCGATGCCATTGACAGTCCTCTAGGTGGGATGTCACAAACACTGGACTTAACATTGTTAGGGATCCATTCAACAAAGTATGAGGAGTTCTTGTTCTGAACATTGATCATTTGCTCGTCAACTTCCTTGGTGCTCATCTTGCCTCTAAACATGGCTGATGCAGTAAGGTAGCGTCCGTGACGAGGGTCAGCAGCACACATCATATTCTTTGCATCCCACATTTGTTGTGTCAGCTCTGGGACTGTAAGAGCTCGATATTGCTGAGAACCACGAGAGGTCAGAGGAGCAAAACCAACCATGAAAAAGTGTAAACGGGGGAAGGGGATCAGGTTAACAGCAAGCTTTCTGAGATCAGAATTTAGTTGACCAGGGAATCGAAGGCAGCAAGTCACCCCACTCATGGTTGCAGAAATCAAGTGATTCAAATCACCAACTGAAATACAATTCGCAAAACAGCGCTTGTTAGGATAACTTAAAGCAAATAACAGAAAGCAGAAAACGTTGAAGAACCAAACAAAAAAATCGATCAAGCAGATTATAAATAGCCACTTACAATAAGTTTATATACATATCATGCATTTAGCAGATTTGTAAAATCATCACATTCTTGAAATGCCTAACAATAGAGCCACATTGATAACCATGACAGGCAACTCCATGATAACTGATGAAAAGCATTCTTTCTTAAGAACACTATTTAACTCTAAAGCTCCAGTTTCTCTATTAAGTATGAACCTCCAGTTACAGAATTAAAGTTAACAAGGTCACTTCTAAGCACAGACATCTTATGTAAGCAATCCTGTGGCAACAAATTCCAAGGCCATTATCCCCTTAAACTTCCACTAATTGTTATGACAGCTTGTACTGAAACATCAATCAAAGTACAAAAAACTCAGTACTCACTGATGTCAGTTTCATAAGCATGTAGGGATGCACAAATCTTAATGGCAGCAAAACTTTCCCACGTCTTCTAGCGTTAGTTCATAGAAACAGGATAGCAATAAGACTACAATCCTAGTAATATAAACTAGGATAAGCTGGTTATGATGTGGTCCTGTAGGTTGTGAACAACTAGAATCACCTACTTCTGTTATGTCAAGAGTTAAAACAAAAAGATTGTGGACCACAGGTAACATGATAGTAGTTAAAAGTCAAGTGAATGTTCTATCCAGTGTAACAAGTCATGTGACCTAACTAATTGGTTAGTCTGTAACAGATAGAAAGATGTGTCAACTAATCTTGAAAATGATCCGAGATCAGTAAAATTCAGAGGGTGTCAAATATTGAAAAAAAAATATCATATCCCATGCACATGTTATCCTAAACAATATTTTTAGAAGTGCATATAATTAGCAACATGCGCATGGACCATTTGCAATGGGACAAACTTCTGATACTCAAAATACAAGTGCAGATTACACTTCAAATCAACGACACTAATCAAACAAAATCTGTTAAAAAGATACTGAATGACACTCACAGCTAGGGGTGGTGAGCTTAAGAGTCCTGAAGCAAATATCATACAAAGCTTCATTGTCAAGCACCATGCACTCATCTGCATTTTCAACAAGCTGATGCACTGAAAGGGTGGCATTATATGGCTCAACCACTGTATCTGAAACCTTTGGGGATGGGAACACAGAGAACGTGAGCATCATTCTATCAGGATACTCCTCCCTGATCTTTGAAATTAACAAGGTACCCATACCAGAACCAGTTCCACCACCAAGTGAGTGGCATACTTGAAAACCTGTATTTGCACAACAATGTTAGGAACAGATCCAAATCAACTATCCCCAGGACATGCCTAACACAGCACCTCTATTATTATTGCAGATATTATTTAGTTCAAATTATTGCAATTTCTACAATTATTCAGATATTAATTACTTATAAACTAAAATTAACCAGGCTAGATCGGGTAAATTTTCACCTTGAAGACAGTCACAATTCTCAGCTTCCTTCCTCACAACATCCAGAACAGAGTCAATAAGTTCAGCACCCTCAGTGTAATGCCCTTTAGCCCAGTTGTTTCCAGCACCAGATTGACCAAAAACAAAGTTATCAGGCCTGAAGATCTGCCCATAAGGACCAGTGCGAACGCTGTCCATAGTGCCAGGCTCCAGATCCATAAGCACAGCACGAGGAACAAACCTTCCACATGATGCCTCGTTGTAGTACACATTAACACGCTCCAATTGTAAATCTGAAGTTCCAACATAACGCCCGGTTGGGTCTATTCCGTGCTCATCGCAAACTACTTCCCAGAACTTTGATCCAATTTGGTTGCCACACTGTCCTCCTTGAACATGAAGGATTTCCCTCATCTTTCCTGCAATTATACAAACACCACCATATAAAACAGTAGATCAATTTTGTGCTGAAGTACATTGCCTCAAAACCACTAGAAATCCAAATTTGTTCACTTAAAAGTAAACAAAATTGAGCATCAACACAGGGATCAAACACATTTCTACATACACCCGCGCTATATAAAGTGAGATTTAAAGTTACGCAGATTCGCATTGGTCTAGAAGAAAAATCAAAAAATTAAAGAAAAAATCTCAGAATTTGGCACGAACTTCAATCCAACCGTAGATCTAAAAGTATCTTCAAGAAAAATGGAAAGGAAAGTATTTAGATTCAAAATTGAACAATGTGAAAAAAATAACAGCAAAAAATTCAAAAATAAAAAGATCTAAAAGCAAGTAAAATCTACACTAAATAGGTAAAACAGCACAAGATCTAGCAGTGACTTGCAAGTCTTAATTTCATCATGCAAAAAAGATCTAAGAAAATACCAAAAAGTACACACGAAACAGATAAGAACAGCACAGGATCCGGGCAGAGAAACAATGCTGAAACTGCTAAGCAAAAATTCCAAATCAAACTACATGAATTAACTCAAACTCAACCAACGAAGACCACGGAACACGAAACCACGTCAAATTATAGGAAAATTCCAAAAAAAAAATTAAAATTTACAAGTGCACTAAATCATCGAAATGTAATCGAAGTTGAGAGAGATTTCGCGATTTAATTCACTTACCTTGAGAATTCTAAAGAGAACTGAGAGAATTTCTAAGGAAAAATCGATCGAGAGAGGGAGAAATTCACAGCTAGATCGAAGAGGAGAGCGTCAGTACGACTGTGTGAGTGTGTGAGTGTGTGAGTGTGTGAGTGTGTGAGAGTGAGTATTGAGTGAGACGAAATGTACCCTAGGGGATAGTTTTATATAAAGTGGATGAGAGATCAACGGCTGATATTGTTTCCCTCCTATTTTTCGTGGACCAATCATGTGCCATTGGATTTTAATAATGAACGGTGGAGATTTAGCAATGAATAGTAATAGGAGGGATTTTGAAATTTTTAAAAACGGGACGGGGTTTTGTGGCTGAATTAGCCTTGTCCGAAATGACTAAAATGTCCGTTGACACACTGACCGTTGTAACTTTTTTTGAATAAATGCACCGTCTTCATGTTTTTCGAGAATTCAAATTTTCGGGGCAAATTCCTTTTGACTATTATTATTATGTTTTTTAAACTGAATTTTTTAAATCGAGAAATTTGAACAAATTAACTAAAAGAAAATCAAAAAAATACATGTTTCAAATTATTAAAACACATCCATATTGTTTGTTAAACTGTGATTTATTACGGATTTAAAAATTTCTTTTGGAAATAAATGCTTTTTGTTGTTTTATAATGACTTCAAATCCATGACAATCATGACTTGCACATTTTATTTTTTCTCTTCCCAAAAAACAAGGGTAAAATATATAAAAGCATGGAGTGTTTTAACTTTTATACTATTTATAATATAATTCATGTAATTTGAATAATAATGGTTTACAATGACGGTCAGTCTTCTTTTTCTTGAATTTACATACAAATTACTTATAAGTAGGTATAATTAAGAATTGATGTTAAAAAATTTTAAAAAAAAAACGAGATTGAAAAATTATTGGCAATCAAACACTTTTTAATATTTATGTCTATGAGTAATGCACTTTGAAAAATAGCTATAATTAACTTAATTATATATTTATGAGTACAAAAATAAAAATTTGTTGAAGTACGAAAAATGCATGTTTTTATAGTAAAAACTACACATTTAAATTATGAAATCTTGTTATTTTTTTTTTTAATTCTTTTATACACAAGTAAGTACTTCATTGTTTACCAAATTCATAAGTTATTACCTGGGTTGTGTAATTTAGCAATTACTAGTTATTTTCTTGGAATTTTAATTTGTTTATTTTGTTTCAGACAAAAACCACTCACTAATGGTTTTTCTCAGGTCACAATTAACTATGTACAATATTAAAATGTTTGATTAAGATAAAAAAAAATTAAAAAAATCAGAAGTAAATAAGGAATAGAAAATTATATCAATTGAATAGTTAGTACAAACTAAAACAAAATCGAATATTATACTATTAATAAAGTGTGAAGTCGCATTTTTTGTCCATAGTCTCTAATTTTTTATTTTTTATTTTAAATTAGGAAGAAATATTTTTTTCATAAACTATAATTTTAATTTGAAAGTGAAAGTTAGCGATAGATAACTCTAGTGGTGTTTCGCTACTCCAATAATATTTATTTTCTGATAAATTGACATCAAATTCTGTACACACATTACAAAATTTCTTTTTCTCTTTTTAAATCACACTCAATAACTATTTCATTTCATGTGAAATGCAAATATAACTTTCAAAATTATTTTACAAAAAAATATAAACATGATTTTCTATCCTAGTATATATATACATAAAATGAGAGCATACTTTGGTCAATGGTATCTCTCATTTTTTTTTTTATTTCTTTTGAACTTAAAGCAAAATTCATCATACTCGACATGAACATGGAACTACCCATTCTATAAAAGTTCATTACCTCAATTGAACATTTTAAAATCAATGTTTATAAAATTTAAAAATTAAAAAAAAAAACAAACAAAATTTCTTTAATAGCAGACATAAAGTGCGTTTTAAGCACTAGTCTATATATTCCAACATCAACAAACTTTTTGGTGTGTAGTGTTTTTTCTTTTTTTATTTATTTAAGAAGGAAAAAAAAGAGCGCACTCTAATTTGTGAGATAATATTCTCTCCCTCCAACTTTTAATCCTTTCTTAAATTATAAATAGTTTATTATCACCAATGTCCAAAAACCTTTATCTCATATAAATCTAAATTGCCTAAATAGGACAGGATCTTGCCAAGTAATATGGGTCTATTTGGATGGGTCTAAATTAGTGATTTATTTCACAACTGCAAAATGAGGTGTTTATTTTGTTCAATTTTTTCAGCAAAATTTTTAAAACACTAAACAATGCTACAGTAATTTTTATAAATAAAATATTAATTTTAAATTTGAATTTTAAATTTTAATAATAAACAATTCTTCTTAACACACTTGTCACTAAAATAAACTAATAAATTACTAATTCAAATTTAAATTTCAAACTTTTATTAATAAAAAAATCTTCAATACAAATCCCAACAAAATAAAATCATTCATTCCAAACACGAGCAAACTGCCCAGATGGTCACTAAACTCTTTGCAAATCCGGCTTTTGGTCCCTGAACTTTTCAAGTAGCCTAAAAAGTCACCGAACTCTTCAAAAAACGCAACTTTTGGTCCTTCCGTCCAATAGCTCCGTGAGTGGAAACGGAAATCACCAATTTGAAGGGTGGCATTATATAATCTCAAAATAGCTCATCCAAACAGAGTTTATTCTTATTTCTCTACTTTCATTTTTACTCTTTTTTTTTTTTCTCAATTAAATTTTCTAATATTGCACCTTGTAGAATTTGCACTTTCTATTTTTATATGAAAGAAGAGTACCTTTGATTTGTGGTTTCTCTCCTTTTTCATTAATTTTAATATTTTATGGAATTTTCATTTATAACTACCCATGAACACAATATAAATAAGTATACATCCTGCAAATTTGTAAATAATATAAAGCTATTATTATAAACAATAAATAATTGAATAATGGTATTTATAATTAACAAATACAAAATCAAATTTCTTTAATAACACACGCATAGAGTATCTTATGCACTAATCTATACAATATATAAAGAAAAAAAATCCCTTTTGTTTGTAGTGTCTGTCCATTTCTAATTTTTTAAAAATAATTAAATTGAACTTTTGAGGTTTAAAAATCATATATTTAAGATTTTAACTTACCATAACAACCTACAATAACTATTCATGTGCTAAACACAATTAAACTATCAAATTTTACAACTAAAATATAATTAATATGTGAGAGCTTATATAAAAATGAAAAAAATAAAAGATAGCAAATTTTTTCAAAAAAAAAAATGCACACACATTGAGTGTGTTAAAATTATTAATAGTATTAGCGTTAAACACTCTTTAGTATATGGTCTCTCTCATTTTTAAAAAAATTTGAATTACAAAGTAACAAAGACAAAAGACTACAAATTTCAATATCCCAAACAAAAATTTTTCCATTTTAATAATGCAAAATTTATTTTTAATTTGATGGGATGCTTTTAGAACAAAACATTTATTAGTTTTCAAGAGTAATAATAAAGAGTACGAGTGTTTTCATATAAGATTGTAATTCCACTCACATAAAATTTTATTATTACTCATTCACTTACACTGATTATGGCATACCTATTTGTTCAATATTGGAAAACGTAGTGAAAAGTATGGATATTTTACAAATGAATACATTTATATGGAAATATTAAAATTATTATAACTTAAATTTTTTTTAAATCAAGAGTTCTGTGATATTTTATTCTAGAAATAGTCCATTAAGAGTTAAGCATTTTATTTTTTTTCATGATATTCTGTTTATTACAACAATTAATGTGCTTACTATATATAATTAGTTAGATTCTTGAAATTTAAAATCAATAAAAATAAAAAAAAAATTATTGCATTACGCTACTGTAGTGGGAGGCACAATGTGTACATGCAATTTATTGGAAGATAATTTATGACTTTTTTTTTTTTAACATGGAGATACAAATATTTTATTATTATTAATTCATTCATTCATTTATCCACCTATGGTGTACTATATTCTATGGTTATTTAAGCAAAAAAATGTTACATTAAAATGTTATTATCCAAATAATAATATAATCAAATCAAACAGTGATAACCCAAGACAAAATAAAAGTGTAGAATAAAATTCTCTTATTTGAGAATTCACATAGAAAACAAAATACTAAGAAAAAAACTAAATTAATAGAACAAAAGAAAATAAGAAAAAGAATCGCAATTTTTTTCCATTAATATTGGTAAATGATAGGGATATTTTAAGGAAGGAAAAAATAAAGGGTTATTTATATCTATACTACACAAAAGGGAGGGCATTAATTTCCTAGGTATTTCCTATCATTTTTTTTTATTTTGCAAAAAAATTAAATATTATTTAAATTACCAACAACTAATCAACTAAATAATTGCCAACTTACAAATATTTCTTTCTCTTTTATTTTTAAAATTACATTTCATAATTTATTTTATTTTCATAAGCGTCGCATTACTCACTAGTGAAAAAATGAGCTTTAAAATATATATATGTATTTGGAGTTTATTGATTTTCTAAAAGAAAATTTCCATTAAAAAAATTATGTTATAAATTGTTTGCAACGTTTGATGTTGGCATTATATTAATTTCTCAACATAACAAGAATCATATTTTTTTTCCACATATATAAATTAAAGGGATAGGTATATTAAATTAAACCATCATTTTCAGTTGGTGGTTGGTGTATCCTTCCTTTACCAGAAAATAATGTATTTTAGGTTTCTTGTCTCTGTTGTCCACAACACCAAGTACTTGCTTTTACAATAATTCTCTTGTATAAATTTTTATTCAACCCTTTTTCGATGACAGCAACAAGAATTATTGGCCTCGCATCAAAAACTGTTTAATATTTGTTGAAAAAAAAAAATAGACTGTATTTGATTTCACGAATATTTTGTCCCCATAATTGAAATGTTGAATTATATATATAATTGAATTTCAAAATAGAAATCTTTCGTATAAGAAGATATTGATTAATTAATAATTATCGACTCATTATTTCCGTTAGTGATTGAAATGCTCTTTACTAAATATAAAAAGCTGAATGAAACTATGTAAGATATATTACGCTTTTATGTTAGTAATTAACAATTAACTCAATGGATGAGTCGATAGTTATTAACTACTTAATATGTACTCCTTTTAATGTTGAATACTGAGAAGAAAAACATTCTTGAATTATTCCTATCATACACATAAAAAATTTGTAATTGTTTTAATTTTTGAATTTACTGTATATCTTTTACAAACCATACTCCATATACTTTAGTAATACTTGTTTATTATTGATAAATCATTTTGCTTTGTAGTATTGTTAACTTGCTTTTTTCATTTTTTTTCCCTATGAGATTGATGAATCTTACTCAACTATATTTTTCACTCTATTTTGTGATATTTAATTTCAAAACATTCAAAATTTATTTTAATACTTTATATATAGTAGCCGTCCTTATATAGTAGTAAGTTATTACTTACTATTATTCAAATGGATCAAACATTATTGAGCCACTTATAATAACTTTTGTCACAAAACTCATATCATTTTTGGTTCATGTCCCCTTTATTATCCCTTCCCAAAATTTTTCGCATTTTTCAAAATCTTTATATGAACTTTATCATTACAATAAACTTAATTGCATTTTAATTAAGATAATAGTATAACACTAAGTTTATTATTTTATAGGACTACAAATACAAGAATCTATATAAAGCGAGACGACTAAATCAAATATTATAACTCATATATATATATAGAATATGGCAACAATTAAAAGATTATTGGTTATTAGACAACAATTAAGGAGCTGCATAGTTGAGGGAAATAAGAATTAGAGAATGAAATTCGGCTTATGACAATTGCTTGTTTGATAGAAATTGGAATGAAAAAAATAGAATCCAAAATCGAATATGAATGAATTTCATGTAAAGAAATGAGATTATCTAATCTCATTTTGACTAATTCAAATAAATATAAATTTCTTCTTTCTTTCATTTTCTAACATTAAGAGCGAAATTATAATTTTGATTGATTGTTGATACAAAAAGACACAAAAATTGAGAAAAAAATCTTGTGAGACGAGTTCATATATGAGACGAGAGTTAATCACAATTTTAACGTACAATAAAATGGTAGAAAATTATAATTATGATTTCAACGACTATTAATTGCCCATCTCATATATGAAACACGTTTCATATATGTACCTATTTCATAGGAGTTTTTCTCTAGAAAATTAAATATTAGTATTCGACTACTATTTTGATTCTAAACTAATAACAAAATAATAATAATAAAATTACAAAAACACATTCCATTTTAGAATTTATCAATTACGACAATTTCGATTTCTGCGTACAAATCATGTCGCCTTCACATTGTTTGTGGTATTTGAAACAGTGAATCTCTAACTCTAATCTCTGCCGTCTCAACTTTACTTTAAAAACCCTAAACCCTAGACTAAGGCCTTATTGGCATAGCGATTACTCTTTTTACGTTCATTTTCTTGTTTATATTCTATCTAAATGTTAGTTTAAATAACTTGCGCAAATATAATTTGAAAAATCAAATCATCTCACAAAACCAATTGAAAAACTTATGAGTCATCATTCAAACACCAAATGATTGTTAAAAAATTTAGTTAACTTTCATGTAAAACTTTCACCAAGAAATGTAGTTTTTAGGGTTAATTACACTTTGCCACCATATGCTTCCAAAATATACACTTTACCACCCTTAAAGTAATGGTGTTAACTAATTTAACCATGCAAAATGACCGCACATGAATATCACCTATATTTGGACAAAAATACTCTTGTCTTTAGGCATTTTTCCCCCAAAATCTTATTTAGCATTTCTTTTGAAATTTTTTTGCAAAAACAAACTGGATATAGTTTTATTGAATGTCTAATAAAGAGTATAAGATCCATTTATAATAACAGTAATTTCAAATTTTAAATTTTGAAATATTAACAATAAAATATTATTTTGCATAATAAAACTGAATTTAAAATTGTAATAGTAAAATAATCTATCACATAAATTTCCCCAAAATAAATTAATCAATCCAAACACATAAAATATTCATTTGTTACAACAAAAAAAATTATTTGCAAAACAAAAAAAAAATCAATCCAAATAGAGACTTATGTTGATTTTTAAGCCTATTTTTCTTTTGTATTTGATTTTTTTGTGGGAATTCAAAAGTCACTTATCAAATTCAAATATAGAACCTCATTGGAGGAGAAATTCTTAAACGTGTAGAAAATATTAATCATATATTTTTATCAAATAATTTTGGTTAACATTAATATATATAGTTATTTTTTTCAATTTTTATTATTTTATTTTATTTTAAGGTTCCCGAAAAAATATAGATTGGAGGTGGCAATATTATAGATATATAATCATATTTTATAATAAAAAAAATTATATCACCATTTAAAAATATGCTAAAAATGAATAAAAATGTTGAATTTCTCATTGAAAAACAAAGAGTAGAAAAGATATCTTTAGTAATAATTATATTTTTTGAAATTTTAAAATTTTTTATCAATTATTATCAAATATTGTAACTTAATTTAATGAACTATAAATATTTTAGAAAATAGTATAATTTGAAAAAGAAAAAAAAATAAAATTTAAATGTAATTATATTTTGGTCCCAATATTTTGTAGAGAATGTTTATTATGAGGTATATTTATGTCAATTCATACATATATTTGGATGGTGTTACTTTTCTAACTTGTTGATTAGTCAACATTGTGGTAAAGTGTATATTTTGGAAGCATAAGGTAGCAAAGTGTAGCTACTCATAAAGCATGAGATGGCAAAGTGTAATTAACCCTAGTTTTTATCTAAAACATTTAATTTTAGGTCCAAAACAGACACACACTTTAAACACATAAAAATTACAAAAAACATCTTACATATTTGTTGAAATTTTTTTTATTTTATTTACATTTAAAATAATACAATTTCATCACTTGTATTAAAACAATACAACAAATGTATCATTCCATCAAATTCAGTTTAATTTTCTAACCAAGAACATACACGTGTTGTTATCTAACTATTATACATACATATTTTTCGTTAAAAGAAGTAAATAGAGCTCGATAGAATGGTCAATTTTGTCTGTATTTTTAGTTTAAATGACAAAATTAAATTTTTTTCGATGAAAAAAATCAAAAATGAATATGGAGAACATTTTTTGCATTTTTTTCCCTTTAACACATTCAAGCAAATGTAGAACTTTTATTGGGTATACATGTCATTCCACCGTCTTTAACTTGGTAAGAACCTCAAGAAAGTTGAGGACAAAAGAGTAAATTGAAAGCAATCCTGAACTGGAAGTCAGGAACAATCATTCTGAGATATTTTACTCTTTACGCATATGACGCTTTCTAAAGTATCAGCGGATCTAATAATACCTTTTAAATGAATCAATCTACTTGTCAAATTAAAAACTCTTTCGTAGCGCGTTATACCACTCGCTTTATTTGATTGGTTAAAATTAAAAATACTTGTTCCGGATTGATGACGCGGCTACTATTCATTGGTTGAATTATTATTTCAGATACACTCGCTGAAGAAGGAGCGTGAATGTAAGAAAACATTGTTAGAAAGGAAGAGACAAAACTGGTCCAAGCATAAAGCAGCAGGTCACATGAAATTAAGCTACACACTACCTGTCCTCATGTGGATTGCCAGCCCAATCCAAATCTTTGATGTACTATTTGTAACTTTTTTTAAAAAAAATTGAGTAATAATTATTTATTTTTTTAATTTTGGTTTGGTTTTTCAAACTATAGTTAGTTCAATATTTTTTTTTAGAAAATTTAGAAAAGAAGGCATAGAGAAATAATAAAAAGGACATATAAAATGTATTAATTTATGTATGAAATGTATATTTTTATGGATAATGCCAAATTATAACTCCATTTATTTGCTATTTTATCATCAATTATTCATTCATGTATTTATGATAAATACTTATTATTGAACTAATAATAAGATTCTATGTGATTATAGTTACAAACTCGCAAAAACAAAGTGTAATTTCTATCATTACTCTATATTTTTATTATAAATAAAGCAATACCTCTAATTCATGTAAATAAGAACAAATAGTATTAAATATAATATCCCAAGTAGGTTTTATAGAAACTCATAAATTAAGTAATAAGATCATTCGATCACTCAATTTATTGTCAGTTAGTTTTAAATTGAATGAATAGATCAACTGGTTTACATCTTCACCTGTGAACCAATAGGTCACGACTTCGAGTCACCAAAGTGGTAGATGAGGTACCATTATTGATCATCTTTGAAAAAAAAAGTTTTAAATTGAATGAATAGAGTTTCTATCACACTATTAGAGCTTTAGGATCACCCATTTCAAACACGATTCGGATTTATCTATATATTATTCTAGACATTTTTGATTTTTTTATTATGCCAATACTCTGTCCTCTTTATATGTTCAAATTTATCTCATTAATTTTAGTTAGAATTAAGTTTAAAATCTACCCTGGACAATGTTCGTTCATAGCGAGTTATGTTAAAATAAGTAATAGAAATAATATCTAACACCAGTCTCAATGTAATAGAAATAATATCTAATATCTAAAACCAGTTTTATAAAAGCTCATAAACTAATTAATAAAATGTTTAAATCACTTCACTCATTGCCAATTTATTTTGAATTGGGTGCACAAGTTTTCTTACAAATCAATTGAATTTGTAACTCTTTGTTAATTCACTTCTGAAATGCGTTATTTTAAATTTTTTTTTATTTTTTCTGCATTTTATCTAGTAATTAACCTTAGTTAGAGTTGAACCCCGTTAGAGTAGTGATTTGATATACCATCGTTTTAAAAATCCTTCCTTTGCTTGGGTTTTAAGCATCTTTCTTGGGTGTCTAATCTGAATCAAACATTTATTACTTTAAAGAACTACCAACATATTTTTGACAAGTTTAGTAATAATAGTATAATAAAATAAAAACTACAATTGACCCAAATTGTAATGTTTCACCAAACTCTTAAATTTTCAAATGTAGGATGTAACAACCATTCTAATAGCCATAATGACAATTAATACTTTCAGTTTCTACAGTCCACACTATTAACATCCAAATTGGACCACTTTTCTGTTTCAAATTTTCAAACAAAAAAAATGTAAGAAAATCCCCCAAAAAGTCAATAAGAACCCAAATGAAAAGAACATATAATTTCCCTCAACTTCTTGAGTTTCTTTCCAACTTGATAATTGTCTCAATGGAAAATTCAAAATATGCATGAACAAAAACCCAAAAGTTCTACCAATATAAGCAAATACTAAACATACTATTTCCTTAAGTGGCATGCAGCTTCAAAACTTCAAATTAATTTGCATTACCATTAGGCTGTACGGAATGGTGGATTTAACATGACTAACACTTGCTTCTTATTCACGTAATGCATTGTGACACAAGAAATTGAAAAAATTATTTTTTAGCATAGGTTGTCCAACTAATCAATTAATGTATAACGACTTTTATATCAACCAACTTGTGGATTTGGGTTAATTATCAATAACCACCTTGTGGCTTGTCGAATTTTTCTATAGGCCCCATGTTCAATTAAAATGTATTGAGTACCCCATATATTTTTGGGTATAATAGAAAGTAGATGGAAAACAGGTCTATTAATGAGGATCGATTAACACACGCGTTGTTCTGCGGGTGTGATTTACCAAAGCTCAATTTAGTATCGTAAAATTCCCAAATTACCCCTTATTTGAACTTTTATCATCATACAATCATGTCCTAAATTTTTTCAACACGTGTGATGTAAGAAAGTTCATTAAATGATCATAAATTTCTCAATTTACTCTTTTTTATCTTTATCTCCGTTAATAATCTTATCTCAATATTTTTTCTTCCCCATCTTACATTCTTCCTCATTTATCTCCATTAATGTCTTTATCTCAATATTTCTTCTTCCTCATCTCACCTCTTTCCTCGTTTTATCTCCATTAATCTCAATGTTTCTGGGTTTTTTTCTCTTGACATGATTTAATTTTTTTTCTTTTTAATTAGATTAAATTCAATAAATATTGAATTCATTTAAACTCTAATAATAAAAATTAATATTACTTTTAATTCAATAAAAAAACTCAATCCATATATAGATAATTATTTATAATCTTCAGGATTAAAGCAAATTTATTTTTAAATTTCTCATTTAATGATAGATTTTTAAATCAAAATATCTTTCTTTCCAATCCAATTGACACTTTTTATTTTCCTCTTTCTTTTTTTTTTCTCTTTCTCTTTTTGTTTCTATGTGATACAAAACTCAGATCGATTCACTCCAAATCCCAGCTTGTATGTCTTGGAAGCAATTCGCAGAACCTTCGAATAAAATCGATGAACAAGAACAACCTAACAACTCGTGAGTTGGAAATTAAGGAACCAACAAATTAGCCCGCTTCGCATAAACTAACCATTCTCAATTGATGTAAACAAGCAAACCCTTCGCAGGAATACAAATTCACACGTAAAAAATAATCGCTGAAATCTTATTAAAATTATCTTAAAATATCGTTCTCTTCTATTACAACTGAATGAAACACCTATTTATAGGCCTAACATAAATCCTAGACGAATTATACTATAAAAGGAAATTTTAATTAAATTAAATCCTAAATTAATAAATATAAAAATTATTTCCAGCACGTCGTGACGTGGGGACAGCCCGACATCACGATGTCGGGAACAAACCCTAAAAAAAACTACTCGTGTTGTGGACGTCGCAATGCGCAACGATGGACGTCGCGACGGGCGACGATGGACGTCGCGACGTGCGACGATGGACGTCGCGACGTGCGACGATGGACGTCGCGACGTGCGACGATGGACGTCGCGACGTGCGACGATGGACGTCGCGACGATGCTGCACACATCCTTGAACTCTGATTCGCATCAGTCCTTCCGTCGTGAAAAATATTTGTCCTCAATCTGAGACATTACTTGGAAAGACTTCAACAGCTGTGTATATCAATGCCTGTTTGTTAACACTCTCCTTGTGGCTGGCTCCGGTTCCCTCAATGGACTGCATATCTTGGGCAATCTTACACTGATCCTTGTACACCTCTGACAGATGAAGAGACGTTAATACCATTTTTCGGCCATCCTTTTCGAAAGAATACACATTATCTTGCCCAAAATGTTTCACTCAGCAATCATACATCTATGGCCTTCCTAGAAGCACATGACTAACTGTCATTGGAACCACATCACATAATATCTCATCCCGATAAGCTCCAATCGACAATAAAATTAGAGCTTGTTTAGTAACCTTTGTCGAAGATTCTTGTTGCATCCATTAAAAGTTATAGGGAATAGAGTGATCTTTCACAGATAGCTGCAACTTATTCACTATCAAAGTACTAACAAGATTAGTACAACTCCCACTATCCACGAGCACATTGCAAGTCTTACCATTAATTGTACCTCGGGTATAGAAAAGTTGTGTACGCTTATAATTTTCAGTCTCCAACATCAGTTGTGAGGTTAAAACCTGTAGAAGCACTAAGAGTTCACCTTTTTCTGGCTCACAAGACACTTCATAGGCCTCTTCAACAGCTGGCATATCTGGATCAAAATCCGTTTCTTCTACCACAACTCCATTTAGACATACGATGAATGCAATTTTGCTAGGACATTAAGCTGCAACATGTCCAAATCCCTGACATCTATAACACTGACAATGTCGCACAGGTTGCTTGGCACTTGACACCTTCCCAGAAGCTTCCACTTTCTCTTGCACCTCAGCCTTAGGATGGGTAACTGGCGGTGATTCTGCTATAACTGTCTTCCACGGTGAAGTAGAACTAGATCTCGATGTCCTCTCAAGCATTAACTGTTTTTCCACCTCCATAGCTTTATGGACCAAATCATTAAGGTCATAATAGTGGTAAAGAACAATAACCTTAGCAATTTCACGATTCAAACCACTAATGAATCTAGCAATAGTTGCATCTTTATCTTTATGATCCTTTGCTCGACTCATCACCATCTGCATGTCCTTATAATACAGCTCAACGCTTCGATCCCCTTTAGTCATATTTTGTAACTTCAACCACTGGTCCCTGTAGTAGTGGGCTAGAATAAACCTCTTACGCATAATAGCCTTAACATCCTCCTAAGTCTGAATTGGCCTTTCTTTAATCCTTTCTCGATGAGCAAGTAGATCATCCCACCATGTAGCATACCCTGAAAACTCCATAACTGCGAGACGGATCTGCATCTCCTCGGAATATTGATAAAGGTCTAAAATGTTGTCAGTTTTACGAACCCATTGCAAAAATTCCTTAGGATCTTCGTTGCCCGTAAATGTCGACACCCTTATCTTTCCCTCTCTTTCGGTGGTAGCAGTTTTTGGTGTCCATCATTTAGAAATCTCCTCATACTCAGCACCCGCCTCATCAATATCATATATTAGAGGTTTTCACACAGGTTTAGGAGCTGGTGAACTCAATTGATCCACTTGTCGTTGTAACCACTGGTAATCAACAGACACTTTGGTGAGCTGTTCTAACACAGCAGCCAGTTGCATCTCAATATTCTGATTAATGCTAGCTTCACTTTGTTTACTCATATTATCAAATTCAAGAATTCCAACACAAATCCAAAGTTTGATTTTAAATGTTTTCTTTCCAACAAAAATCAGAACCAACATAATAAAAGATATAATTGCTTAACACCAATCACAAAACACAATTTATGATAGGTTTGCGAATATCAAACAATTTGAATTCAATTTTATAAGAAAAAATTGAAAACCTAATTTTTGTTTGAAGAGTGAGCTCTGATGCTTGTATGTCACGGAAGCAATTCGTAGGACCTTCGAATAAAATCGATGAAAAAGAACAACCCAACAACTCATGAGTTAGAAATTAAGGAACCAACAAATTAGTCCGCTTCGCACAAACTAACCGTTCTCAATTGATGTAAACAAGCAAACCCTTCGTAGAAATACAGATTCACACGTAAGAAATCAATCGCTGAAATCTTATTAAAATTATCTCAAAATATCGTTCTCTCCCATTACAACTGAATGAAACACATATTTATAGGCCTAACATAAACCCTAGACGAATTATACTATAAAAGGAACTTTAATTAAATTAAATCCTAAATTACTAAATATAGAAATTAATTAACGCCTTTTATTTCCCTACGTCGGGAACAAACCCTAAAAAAAAACTACTTGCGTTGTGGACGTCGCGACGCGCAATGATAGACGTCGCGACGTGAGATGATTTGACGTTGCGACATGAATTGCTGCACACGTCCTTGAACTCTGATTCGCATCACTATGTCAACAAGTTATTCCCAAATTTTCACCACTCACACCACCATCCTACCCGTAAAATTCAAGCCACCATCACCAGTGTTGTTAAACTCGGACCGGACCGGCCGGTTCGACCGGTTGGACAGGGAACTGGCCAGGTGTCCGGTCCGAGTCACTACAAAAAACCGGAAGTTCAAAAAGTGGTCAAACCCGGTCAAAAACCGGGTTCAATTGGGAAAATCAGAAACCGGTTGAAACCCAATTTTCGGTTTTCAACTCTTTTTTTTTCCTTCCTTCCTTCCTTTCTTCCTTCCTTTCTTCCTTTCTTTCTTTCTTTCTTTCTTTCTTTCCATCTTTCCATCTTTCTTTGTTTCTTTCTTTCCATTTACACTCTTCCTTCCTTCCTTTCTTTCTTTCCATCATATCTTTCTTTCCATCTTTCTTTCTTTTTTTCCATTTACACTTACACTTAAAGCTAATCAATAGTAGTAAATATTTTTTCATTAATACACCCCAATTGTCATTAATGATTCAAATTTACCACATTTTAATATATTAAAATTTGAATACATTCAATTGTCATAAATACTTTAATTTACCATATTCAAGATTTTTAATTATCATTAATGATTCCAATTTACCATATTTTAATATTTTAAAATTTGAATACATTCAATCGTCATAAATACTCTAAGAACTTAATTGAATATTATTTTTTTTAATAATTTGGTCATTTTATTTTGATATACAATGTGAGATATGTTAATATTTAATTAATATATTTATATTAAATATATTTATGACGTCAATCGGTTCTTGACACCGGTTTGACCGGTCCGACCAATTGACCCCTAACCCAGTAGATCTACCGGTTCGCACTCCGGTCCGAGTTTTAAAACACTGAGCATCACTACCAAATTTTTTGCCACCAATTTCAAATTTCTCCAAATTTTGATGCAAGTCTCTCTGATAAATAAGTAATGCCACCAATTTCAAACAATTAAAATAACATGTCGAGGTAGGCCTATTCGTCCTTGGGGCAGGTGGGCATGGAAATTTTTCTGAGACCGATTCTTGAATTTCCAGTTGGAGACTTTGAGTTGTTAAAATTGAAAGGTCTTCATCTTCTTCCCTCTTTTCCTGGTATATATTGGATTTAAATTGAACCTTTATTATTATTCTAACAATCACCTATTTTGCCTATTTTTTGCCTTCTGATTCTTTGCCATCGCTAGATGCTTTGATAAATCCATAGTGGATTGATTTTGAGAGTTGAAAGAAGTTAATTTTATTCCGATCAGGCCAAAGAGAAGAGAAATAGAGGACTGTCAAATTAAAGGAATGAAGCCAAAAGGATTAGATAAATTGGTTGCGGTGGTTACGATGGTGGTGGAGGAGAAGTCGATAGTTACACTGATGGTGGTTGTTATGGTGATGATGATAGTGATGGTAATGGTGATGGTGATTGAGAAAGAGGGTGATGGTGATGGAGAAAGAGGGTAGTGGTGCTGGAATTGAAAAAGAGAGGAGGAAGAAAAAAAATGATGGTGGTGATGGTGGAGGAGAATGAGGGAGGTGGTGATGGTGGAGGAGGTGGAGTATGTGGTGCTGGAATGGAAAAAATGAAGAAAAAAATGAGAAAAAAATTGAAAAAAATGAAGAAAAAGATGAGAACAATGTAAGAGAGAAAGAGATTTTTTTAACTTTATATATTTTACCTCTAAAGTTTGATGATTTAAACTTTAATCCCAAAATTTTAATTTTTTAAAAGTTTACTGTTTAAATTTGAAAAAAAATGAGAGGGCATTGTTGGATCATTAACTGTGCCGTTATTGGAATTGTTTTCTGTCCACTTTCTATTTTACCCCAAAATATATGGGGGTACTCAATATATTTTTATTAAACATGAGGATTAAAGGGAAATTTGACAAACTACAGGGGGGATTCTTGGTAATTAGCTCTGTGGATTTTGCTTGTAGGAGCTCTCACTCTCAGGAGTGGCCTTCATGTTTTTCTGATTAGCTGCTAATTGCAGCATCAGAAGATGCAAAGCTATTGGGTTAAATTCTAAACATTTTCAGCAATGAAAGTTGTCGATTTGGATTAAAAAAAAACTTGTCAGGCCAAGTTGGTCACTAACAGCTGAATTTGTTAGATTTATCTTGATATTAAATTGATATAGGTGTTAGTCACTAATCTAGTATGTGATGTAAGTTTTATGTACCCATGACCTAGTTGAGTCAATCTTTAAAATCAGTAGCGGATTCAAAAAATCAAATCTGGGGGGAGAAAATTGTATAATATTATTAATTGAAGTTATATTTTTAATTTTTTGCGACAAATTTAATTTTCTAAAGGATTTAATTGAAAATTTTTATTTCTTTATGAAGGAATATATAATTTTTCAAAGGAAAAATTGTCAAAATAGTCACTCACATTGTACAAAAATTTTTTTTTATCATCCATATTAAAAATGATGCATTTTAGTCAATAATATTTAAAAAATCTACTAAATTAGTTATCAGACAAACTCTGTTGATTTTTTTAAAAGAACAACGAATGTTCACATTATGTACCAGTTAATAAAGGGGTAAAAGTAAAAAATTAATTTATTTTTCAAACAAATTACTTCGTGATTTATTCATACTCCACTGCTAATGGAGGAAAATTCCATCGGTAGAAGACGATAAATGATCAATAAATCGATTGTAGTGAAGAAATTTGTGTGAAGATTAAATCGATTGTTGTGTTTTGTGGAGCTCTTACTTTTGGTTACATATTTGGGTCAAACTAAATCCATAGAAAAACTATTCACCATTGCAGACTATATTTGTGTCCCGTTCCAGCCTGAAAATGAGGCCTTCTTTCTCCATGGCCCGGTTAGCAATCTGGCACTACAGCATAGCACACAGATTAAAATTTCCACTTTTTATTATTTATTTATTTTTGTACAATAAAAAGGAAAAATAATTGTTCCAAATAGCTTCAATGCTTCATCTTTTTTTTCCTGAACAATGGGAAAGGGAAAAAAATTGTTACAAATCTTATTGATGAAAGTTGAACCTCATCAATAGATTGTAAATACAATGTCGGCAGAATGTAATTTGAAGGTGTATTTTGTGGAACTTGTCTAAAAAATTACTAGCAACACCACTTCAATATTCACTATAGAAGAACACAATCCAGAGTGTAAATAATTAATTTACTAAAAATATGTTTGAGTTTACCTAATTTTTCAGCAAAAAAAGTACTGAATATGAAGTTCAACAACGTGCAATGGTCCAAGACTTTTAAGTAAATAGCCCACATTATTGTTTCTCCAACCCAAATGTCTGTTTTTTAATTTCATCTTTCTGTCTAGCCCGCATTGGAAATATTGGGAAATAAGGTGTGACAAGATCGATCTTCTATCTAAAATTATTATATTTTATTCTATTCAATATCAAATTTAAGTTGTTTTACTAAAGTTTTGATTAAAACATAAATATCACACAAATCAAGTCTATAATTATTAAGATTTAACACAAATACGTGTGAACTCTATGACGTTGTTTTAATTTGAAACGACATCGTTTTGATGTGTTAGACATAATATGACATAAAAATATTTGATAGAAAATTTGATTTGAGAGTGTGACAGTCGCCAAAATTTTAAAATTTATACTTATTTAATAAATTTTTTAATTAAATTCTTTAAAAAAAATTAGAATTTCGTCATCTTAAATAAAATAATCTTATACAATTTTGTTTTTTCAAACTTGACTCTTTGAATCCGCCACTGCAAACTTAGCCAACATAATCGGGAAAAAAATGTAAAATTATATACGTTAATAATAGTGAACTTATTGCTAAAATGGCTTATTTATTATCTTCTGCCGTCACAAGATCACAGTAGGCATATTATCCTATCCGATGTATATAATAAGAAAACTTATCGATAATGAGTTAATGCAGCCTCGTTGTATTTTAATAATTTGACGTGCACGTTACAATTCATGGCTTCCATTGAGCTGTACTCGTATAAAAGTTCGTGCAGAAAGATTGGTTAAGGCTTCAATGCATATAATTTCTGTCCAAAGACACATTATAAAATAAAGGGAGCAGTTTAGATTGATTTTGTTGCTGGCCCAAGTTCTTCTTTATTAAATCACTCCGTAGTCCTCCCAGATAAAGGAAAAGAAAGAACTGGGCCTGACAAATATAAAGAAAACGAAAAAAATTGCAAATATCATTATTGACATATGTTTAAAAATTTTTTTTCATCGCTCACATTTAGAATAATACAATTTTATTATTCAGATTAAAAAATTATACCAAAATTTATCATTTTATCCTATTATGTGAGTTTTTAACGAATAAATACACGTGCTATTATCTAACTGTTAAACGTGTATATTTTTTGTTAAAAAAAATAGATGAATTTAGATGGAAGAACTATTTTTAGTGTAAATGAAAAAATTGCATAATTTTAAATGTGGAGTGGGAAAAATTTTATGAAAAAAATGTGAATGACATTTTTCCCTTCAGAAAAATGTAATGTGTGTCTAATAGAAAACGTTTATTTATGTAATTGATCTTTTAACTATTTTAATTTTCAATGGATAAAGAAAGAAAAAGAAGAAGAAAATTGCAAAAATTAGAAGAAAACAAAAATGCAAGATTGAAAAAAAAGTGACACATTTATGGTTCTTGAAGAAATTAATTAATCATACAATATAAAAGGAAAGGGCTGAAAGAAAAGGGGGAAAAAAAAAGATGAGGAGGGCATAGTAGAATATTAGAACAAAAATAAATTGGAGTAGCTCAACCAAAATGATTGGTAGGATTGCACTACAATATCATTAATTAGCAGCCTTTCTGCAGTTTGGTTATGTGCCATTATGGCTTACACTAACTAAGTATGCTGCCATTTCTTGGTGGACAACATTATAGGAGCAGCACCAACTCTTGGAGACAATAAGGCATTAATATATATTTTCATTTTTATTGTTTTGTACTATATTTTAAGAAGGTTTTTGGTAGTCTTTTTGGGGAACTATAAATAATAATAATAATAATTAATGAGGATATATTATATATAGATGGAATGTCACTAATCATTGTAATTCTAAAGTTAATCTAATGAAGCAAAAAAATAAAAAATAAAATAAGGGAAGAATTAATTAAAGAATTTGAAGAATTTAGTTAAGGAAATTATAATGCTTAATTAGATAAAACCTAGGGGAGTTTAATGTAGTCTTAACCTAAATAAAAGGGTGAAGATCATAAATTTATAATAACTCTTTTGATGTTACCATAATTTGAAAATTATATTACACTAATCTCTTATAATATATCTTTTTGATTAACATGATTAGTTATTTGTATAAATTCTTTGCTCTGAATTATTAATTAGCATTGAGTTCCTCTATATCTTTTCAAACTTTGAAAGGAAATCATAATCGTTTAAAAGAATTAATATAATTAGGTTACCACTATTAAGACATCCTGTTGCTTATGATGGAAATCATTTTTGCAGCCTAATTATATGAAGTTAGGGAAAAAGAATAATGTTGAGAAACTAAGGAGTTGATCTTGAAAAATCAAATAATTAGCCCTACCAATTAATGTGAAAAAGTTTGTAATCAAATTTCCATAAAAACTATATATTATGCAAAAGTTATTCGTAGATCTAAAAACACAGATGATTTTGTTGACAATTGTTAGGAAGGAAGAAATTTTAACACATAATTAAATAGAATTTAATTGTAACCTAAAAGTTTAGAGTGTTAGTTTAAATCCATACTTATATATTAAGCACTTTCTCCACTTTCTCATACCAATATATAGAATTGGTGACACTTAATCATAAGCCTCAATAAAAGTATAGAAGGTAAAAATTGATAACTAACCTAAGTCTAAAAAAGTTCTAATTTAACATTTTAGAAAGATTTATTAATTCTAAGCTCTCCCTTTCTAGAAATTTTTCCTTACAAAATGTTTGGACGTCATTATTGTAATGTCTCCCTCATACACATACATGAGATGAGATTGCTTAAAGAAGGTGACAAAAAAAAAAGTTATTCCCCTTATGTATATCTATATTGGTAAATTAGTTTAATCGTCTCTCAACTTGGGTTCATTTCACTTTTATCCTACATTTAAAAAAGTTTCATTTTTTATTCATTATATTGTAGTTTTGATTTTCAGTGGTCCTTTGTTCACATTTTATGTAAGAAAACTCTAGGTTCGATAACTATTTTACATGTATGTATCTAATTTTATCATGTTTTATACTCTTTTATTTGTTATATGTGTGTTAAATAAGTATTTAAATTGAATTTTAAGTTGAAAAAATATAATAAAAGATGATTTGAAATTCAAACTATAACATGACTCACGAAAATGAACCCTTTTAAAGAATGGAGACAAAATAAAATGAACCCTCAAATTTAACAACGATGAAAGTAATTTACGTGTTGGTATGTCTATATAAATATTACATAGTTTTAGGTTGAAGTCTCATGCCTTTCTTCTCTACCTTTAATTTTGATTTGTAAAGTAAACTCTAGCTCTCTTAATTAAATAAAAAAGTATATATTTGAATAAAATTTACATCATATTTCTCTTTATTTTTCAAAAACAAGAAAATTAATGAAAAAGAGAAGAGGGGAAAATTAATTCGTGTGAACTTTTTTAAAGGCAAGTGAATAGAAACGTGAACGTGATTTTCTTGATATCCATAATCAATTGCTCTTATTCTGGATGCCCGTGCATATACGTTGAACGTTGACCAGGCATGCATGATATGCAACAAACGAATTCTTCCATTAATGGTGTTTTCTAAGCCATCCACGTGAACTGCATTCCTTCAAAGTTTTGTCTATTTTGGGTTTTAGATTAAATTATTTAAATTGGGAAAAATAAGATTTGGTTTTAAAGGATTGATGAAGACATTTCTCTAAGGAAATCAACATAGTAACAATGCAACCTTCCAAAAAGGTATTCTTGTCTAACAAGAAAGGAATTATTACCAAACTCAATTTACTTTCCAAAAGTGAACAAGAGTATAATAGATACCATAATTATCATATAATTATGTAAATCATTTTAACCCAAGAAGTAATTCTATTGTGTGTGACCCTTTAGGTTCCTAATCACTTGGCAATAAATATAAATAATAATCTTAGAATTAAATTGGCTTTTGTACAAAACCAACAAACTCCCACTTGGACTAAAGACAATTTAGTCACAGAGCTTCTAAGATAGGATAAATTAAACGACTTTAATTTATCATTAATTCAACAATTAATTCATTTATATTCATAGATCAAGAGCGGCCTCTAGCCAAGACATCATGACCACCCAAGAGTTAGAAAAAGTCAATTGATCGACTTCACCTATCCATGAACCAGGTACCATGTAATTATCATCCTTTCACCATCCTATATTCCGATTAGTACAAGAGTAAAGTCTAAGTGCCAACTCTTTATTGTACTAATTATATTTCTTTCTTGTACCGAAATTCAACTCCTTGTAAATAAATTTAGAACTTTTCCAAATTTACTTACTAAATATGTGCACTTTGAGTTGAACTTCAACAAGTGGCGCCAGAAAGGAATATACTCTCCCACTATTAGGAGTGGTGAATCCTATATCGATCATAAACTATCAATCCGTGCTTCTTGTTATATCCAACATCTACCGCTCGCATATCCTGTTACGGTTATGGACAAATAGAGTCAAAACATAACATCCACACTAAAGATACTCTTATGATCTCAAGTCAAAGGATCGCTTACACTACTGTCACGTAGAGATTATACCATTGGCACTTAAATAGTTAACGATATGGAAATCTTTAAGCGGATCATTCCAGTGAACACATTCTCCAATGATCCACCTATATATCACTATATATACTAGTCTATCCGCATTAACAACGTCCTTGTTATTGTTAATACTATGACCAGGGAAATTTAAGAATAATAAATATTATTCTAAGGACTTTATCATATTGTATATATATCGACATATATATGTTACAAAATGATAAATATGCCATATCTTTATTGCATAAAATTACATAATCATTCTTCCATTATAACTCAAACCAATCATTCAGTACTTCAAACCAAATGAATGAACATGACTATCATGTTTCTTTTGGGATAATGGTTTAGTCAATGAATAATTATATTATCCTTTGTAGAAATCTCTTGTATCTTTACTTAAATTCTATCAGTGATTACTCTAATCAAATGATAAAATTTTAGTACATGTTTGGATCATTGATGAGACCTTAGTTCCTCAACTATTGAAGAAACTATTTCCATCCAAACAATCTTGTAGCTACTTCTCAAGCAACTATATACTTATTCCTTGTTGTAGAATATGTTGTTATAATCTATTTGAAACAATTTCAAATAACAACATTTATATTTAGGATAAATACGTATCCATCTTGATACTTGTAATCATCTTTATAAGATTGAAAACTAATATCTATGAATCCATATATATAAAGCTCAACTTTCAAGAATAGATCCTTAATACTTCTCAAGTATTTAAGAAAACTCTTGACCACTTCTAGTGACTCTCACTGGAATTGGATTAAAATATGCTCATAACACTTATAGCGCAGAAGATATTTGGTCTTATATAATATACATAAATGATCTTACTTCTTAAGAATATTTTGCATACTATATTTCTTAATATCAGTCTTTGGACACATGTCCTAAGGTAAATCCCATCAAATATAGGAATGTAAAACTTGTAAACTGATCCATGCATGTTAAACATTTTAACATCTTATCAATACATATACAAATATATATATATATTGACTGTATATGACCAAACAACTTATCAAATCTATCTCTATAGACTTTTCCCAATGCATAAGTTGTTTCTCCAAAAATTTTTAATTGAGAAGGTTTTTGAACAACTACACTTTAACTAATTAAGAGTAGTTATGTAAATTCTCATTATTAATATGTCATCTATATATAATATGAGAAATACAATAATATTGCCAATAATCTTTTGTATACACAAGATTCATATTTGTTTTTTGATTAAATCAAACTTTTTGATTATCTCATCAAAACAAATATTTGAACTCTTAAAAGCTTGCTTTAGTCCTTAAATGAACTTTTATAATTTGCATACTTTGCTAGGATTTTTGAATAAAAACCCTTAGATTGTATCATATACTAATCCCTTTGCAAATTACAACAAGTAAAATCTTAATGGATTTTAACACGGCAATTGGTGAAAAGGTTTCATCATAGTCAATACTATGATTTTGTGTAACCTTTAGTGACCAATATTCATGCTTTATGGGTAACAATATTACCATCCATGTTTGTCTTCTTTTGAAGACCCACTTGCACCTTATGAGTTTTATCCCTTTAGATGCATTGACTAAGGTCTATACCTTGTTGTCATACGTGGAATCCATTTTAGATTTTATGGTTCAAAACCACTTTTAGATTTCTTATCAAATAAGACTTTTTTGTAGATAGTAGGTTTATCATTCTTAATAATAAACACATAATCTCATGTAGACGATACATCCTACTAATCATACAATTTACTTGTGTATTGAGAGCTTCATGTCCTACCGCATTTCCATGAGGTACAAGCTCTAATTCCATTTTCTTTTCATTACTAAATTATGGTTTAAGAACTTCATCAAGTTCTTTATGCTCCCACTTGCCTTTTCTAGAATAGACTATTCTTCTAGAAATATGACATATTTTGAGACAAACATTTTGTGCTCATTAGGATCATAGAAATAATATTCAAAACTTTCTTTTGGACATTCCACAAAATAGTATATATGAAAATTTTGTATCAAACTTATCGGATTTTACCTTTTAGAAAATATAGGACACTCCCAAACATTTTGGTTATTTCCCATACCCTATCTCATATAAGGTAAAACCGATAGGTTTAAATGGAATATACTTTAAAAGATCAAATGCAATATTTATGGTATATTCTCAAAACAATTTTGAGAGAATTGTATAGCTCATCATTAATCAAATAATATCTAATAAAATTTGATTATTACTTTAATAAAGAAACAAGTTTATTTTATTAAGATAATTATAAATTCTTGACTCAAGTATTCTCTATTTCGATCTAATCGAAATATTTTAATACTTTTATCAAGTTGTTTTTCAACTTCAATTTCGTATTCTTTGAACTCTTCAAAGAATTTAGTTATATATACTTCAATAAGTACATATATGACTATATTTAATATAATCATTTGAAGTATGAAAAACTTTCTCTAATTAGAATTAACATAGGTCTACATACATCAATATGTAATAGATTTAGTAATTCAGTAGATCTTTCACCTTTTTAAGTAAAAGGTAAATTGGTTATTTTCTAATAAATAAGATTCACATTTATCAAATGAATCATAATCAAGTGATTCCAAATAAACATCTTTATACAATTTGGCTACGCGTTTCTTATTTATATAACCATATCTACAATATTAGAGATAAAATTATCAATTTTTGTTTCTTTATGTTTATGTTTGAAAAGAAGATTGTCCAACTCAAATATATAAAGTTTGTTATCCAATTAACCAGCACCTTAAAATATTTTCACAATAAAAGGAACAACATTTATTCTTTTGAATTATTGTAAATCTATTCATGTCAAACATGAAATAGAAATAATATTTTAGTAAGTACTGATAATAACAATCCTTTATATTAAGGATTAATCTTCTGAATAAAGAAAACTCTATATTCCTATGGTTAATGTAACAACTTTTGTCACATTCAATTACCACATATAAGAATACATTTTCTTTACTCAACTTTCTACTTATCTTTAAATCTTGCATATTTATGTAAATATGAGATCCAAATCCGGTATCTAATACCCAAGATTTTATTTATAAGCAGAAACATTTATTTCAATCATAAACATATTTGAAGTAGAAACTTCACCAAGTTTCTTCTGCTTCAAAATTTCAATGAACCTTTTAATTCTAATTCCAATGTCTATCTTAATAGACCATAGTAGAATTTAATACCATATAAACTTTTGTCCTTATTATTTTGTGTTAAGTTTGAGTGCCCTTTTATTGATTTTCTTAAAATCAGGGTCTAATTTCACTTTCTTGGAAAACTCAAGTATTAACACAATTTCTTTTGTCTTCTTGATTGAATCCTTTGTTGTCTTATTAAGCAATTCAAGCAAATATTTAGATCTCAACTTTGTTCATAACAAAATTAAAAAATCTAATTTTTTTAATGAGACTAATCACCTTTAGCACATTAGATGATACTAAAGGTTATTTGCCATTTTGCTCTAAATGAGTTCATAAGAGAGATATCATATATCTTCAATTTTAACTCTTATATCACACAATTATTTCATCTAATGAAATATTGTAAAAGCATACATATTCACATACAACTATTGTAATTAAGATTCATGAATGCTTTTTAGCATAAGACAATATACATTATCAAAATCATCTTTATGTTCTTGACATGTATCTTTGATTACTTGATCAATATCATCATCAAGAAAAAGATTTTGAGGACATAAAATAACTTCTCATACCTAAAAACAATTTTTAGGTTGTAAAATTCAATCCATAAAATTTGAGCAATTAATATATTGTCAAACAATATATTATAGATAATTTTCTACAACAGAAAATAAAGATATAAAAATATTTCATATTTATGCAATAAGCAAGACCAAAATAAAATAAATATGGACTTATGAAAATTTTTTGATTTTGCTCCCACTATTTTATTCAAATCAATATCCCTTAAATTGATTCGAGAATTTCACAAAATTCTTAGTGGCTAAGATCTTATTTTAATTATTTTTAACCTTGAGGTAATTCAACAAGTTAAAAATAATCTCAACAAGTAGGTAACAATTGCCAATTACAACAAATTGTAACTCTTATTTTAATTATTTTTAACATTGAGGTAACTCAACAAGTTAAAAATAATCTCAACAAGTAGGTAACAATTACCAATTACAACAAATTGTAACTCTTAGATAGTTAGGCCATCAACTCTTGATACACATATCTCACATGTCCCCTAACTCTTTGCCTCAAAAACATTTTGACCTTGAGGTAACTCAACAAATCAAAAGTCTTTGTTAAATCAAACCCACTATTCAGAGATCTTATCTCATAGCATAAACATATTTAAAGTAAAACAACCTTGAGGTAACTCAACAAGTTGCTCGAATAAAAATTGTTTAAACTATAATAATGGAAGGCAACTAATTATGATTTAATATTTAATTAAGGGATTAATTTATGGTCTCATCATACATACATATCATATATGAAAATTATTTGATCAATTAAACATTCAATATGCAATTTGTTATAAAAATACTACAAACTTGTAGTATTATATTGTGTAACAAGTTGTTATACCACTACTACAAAGTAGAGATATAAAGTTATGTTACTATTTCTATAAAACTAGTAGAATACAATTATAAAATATGAAATAAGTATACTAAAAGATGGAGAGAAAAGAGAGCAAAGTAGAGCAAGATGTTGTAAGTCTTTTCACCATCCATTTCATTCACATAAGCCTCTATTTATAGGCTTGAACTTCACACCTCTATCTTGTAGGTTATAATATTCCAAATGTAAGTTACAAGAGTTACATAGGTTACATAAGTAGTGGGTGATTATGAGGAGAAATGGTGTTACATGAGTTACATGAAATAATGTGAAGTAATTGGGGTAGAAAATGGGGTGGACATTCACAATTATTCATAACACTCCCCCTTGAATGTCCATCTTTAAGATAAATGCCTCGTTAAAACCTTACTAGGAAAAACCCAGTGGGATAAAAACCTAGTGAAGGAAAAAGAGTACATTTCCCATATATATAACATTGCCTCGTTAAAAACCTCACCAGGAAAAACCCTAATGGAAAAAAACCTTGGTTAAGGGAAAAAGAGTACAATGTATAATAACTCCCCCTATTGAGCACATCATTTGACATCTTTCAATCGACGCATTCCAATCTTATATACCAACTTTTCAAATGTTGATGTCGGTAGTGATTTAGTGAACAAATCTGCCAAATTGTCACTTGAACGAATTTGTTGTACACAGATTTCACCATTCTTCTGAAGATCAGGCGTGAAAAAGAATTTTGGTGAGATGTGTTTTGTTCTATCACCTTTGATGTATCCATCCTTCAATTGAGCAATGCATGCAGCATTATCTTCGAACAAAACAGTAGGAACTTTTTTATCCAAATGCAAACCACATGTTTCTCGAATATGATGGATCACTGATCTCAACCAAAAACACTCCCGACTTGCTTCATGAATTGCCAATATTTCAGCATGATTTGAAGAAGTAGCAGCTATATTTTGTTTCATAGAACGCCAAGAAATAGCTGTACCACCACATATGAACACATAACCCGTTTGTGAACGACCATGATGAGGATCAGATAAATATCCAGCATCTGCATAACCTATTAGGTCAAACTTGATTGCCTTAGAATAATAAAGACCCATATCTATCGTACCTTGAAGGTAACGAAAAATATGTTTTATACCATTCCAATGCCTTCGTGTAGGTGAAGAACTATATCTTGCTAGTAGATTCACAGCAAATGAAATATCAGGACATGTATGACTAGCAAGATACATTAATGCTCCAATAGCACTAAGATATGGTACTTCTGGACCAAGTAATTCTTCATCATTTTCACGAGGTCGAAAAAGATCTTTATGCACATCAAGTGATCTAACAACCATAGGCGTGCTCAAGGGATGTGCTTTATCCATATAGAATCTTTTAAGCACTTTAGATGTATAACCTGACTGATGCAAAAATATACCATATTCCAAGTGCTCAATTTGCAACCCAAGACAAAATTTTGTCTTTCCAAGATCTTTCATTTCAAATTCTTGTTTCAAAGAGTTAACAGCTTTTTCGAGCTCTTCAAGAGTTCCAATAATATTCAAATCATCAACATAAATTGCAATGATTGCAAATTCGGATGCAGATCTTTTAATAAAAACACATGGACAAATGGGATCATTCATATAGCCTTGTTTTATCAAATATTCACTAAGGCGATTATACCACATGCGTCCAGCTTGTTTTAGTCCATATAAGGATTTGCACAATTTAATTGAATAAAGTTCTCGAGAATTGAAATTATTTTCCTTAGGCAACTTAAATCCTTCAGGGATTTCATATAAATATCATTATCAAGTGAGCCATACAAATAGGCTGTTACAACATCCATTAAACGCATTTCAAGTCGTTCATTTGCTGCCAGATTAAGCAAATAACGAAAAGTTGTTGCATCCACAACGGGAGAATATGTCTCCTCATAATCAATACCAGGTCTTTGGGAAAAACCTTGTGCAACAAGTCGAGCCTTATATCGCACAATTTCATTATTCTCATTTCGTTTTCGCACAAAAACCCATTTATGGTTACTGGCTGCACATCTTCAGGTGTGCGTATTATTGATCCAAAAACTTTACGTTTTGCCAACGAATCTAACTCTGCTTGAATTGCGTCCTTCCATTTTGGCCAATCATTTCTTCGTCTACATTCATCCACAGACTTTGGTTCATGATCCTCGTTTTCATTCATGATAGTAATTGTTGCAGCATAGGCAAATTTATCATCGACGTCGATTTTATATCGATTCCACCTTTTCCCAGTCATGACATAATTTATTGAGATCTCATGATTATCAGAATTTTCAGGTACCTGAACTTCTCCTGGAAGTTTATTATTTGTCATGTCGGGAATTTCCATTTTTGAAGATTCTTTTGGAACTTCAATTACCTCGATTTTGCCATCATTATTATTTGCTCCTTTTTTCTTTCGAGGATTTTTGTCTTTGGAACCGATTGGTCTACCACGTTTCATGTGTGCCTTTAATTGATTACTAGTGGTAGAAGGTCCTTCAGGGACATCAATTCGAATTGGAGCAATAACAGCTGGTATATGTGACTTAGTTACACGTTTTGGGTCAGTAAAAGCATCTGGCAATTGATTTGCTAAACGTTGCAAATGAATTATCTTTTGAACTTCCAGTTCACATTGATTTGTACGAGAATCAAAATGAGATAATGATAATTCATTCCAACTAATTTTCTTAACCAGCTGTTTATTTTCTCCCCCTAAAGTTGGGAAAACTGATTCGTCAAAATGACAATCAACAAAACGAGTCGTAAATAAATCTCCAGTCGTTGGTTCAAGATATTTCATTATAGATGGAGATTCATACCCAACATATATTCCCAACCTCCTTTGAGGTCCCATCTTTGTGCGTTGTGGTGGAGCAATTGGAACATAAATCGCACATCCAAAAATTCTAAGATGGGCAATATTTGGTTCCTGACCAAAAACCAATTGTTGGGGAGAGAATTCATGATAATTTGTTGGCCTTATACGAATTAGTGTTGCAGCATGCAAAATAGTATGTCCCCAAGCAGTTATTGGGAGTTTAGTTCTCAAAAGTAATGGCCTTGCAATTAATTGAAGGCGCTTAATAAACTATTCTGCTAAACTGTTTTGTGTGTGAACATAAGCGACGGGATGTTCAACACTTATCCCAATAGACATACAATAATCATTAAAAGATTGGGATGTAAATTCACCAGCATTATCAAGACGAATTGTCTTGATAGGATAATCTGGAAAATGTGATCGTAACCGAATTAATTCCGCAAGCAATTTCGCAAACGCCAAGTTGCGAGTTGATAATAAACATACATGTGACCATCTAGTTGATGCATCAATTAAAACCATAAAATATCTAAATGGTCCACAAGGTGGGTGAATCGGCCCACAAATATCACCATGTATGCGTTCTAAAAATGTAGGAGATTCGGTATGAATTTTCATTGGTGACGGTCTTATAATTAATTTGCCTTGAGAACAAGCAACACATGAGAATTCATTAGATTGAAGAATCTTCTGGCTCTTCAAAGAATGACCATATGAATTTTCTAAAATTCTTCGCATCATTATAGAACCGGGATGGCCCAACCGGTCATGCCAAACAATAAAATCATTATGATCAGTAAACTTTTGATTTACTGTTGCATATATTTCAACTATAGAAATATATGTATAATATAATCCGGTGGAATGAGAAGGTAATTTTTCTAATACAATTTTCTTTCCAAAATCCATACTTGTAATATACAAGTATTCATTATTACCTTCACTTTTGGTCTCAATATGATATCCATTTCGGCGAATATCTTTAAAACTTAACAAATTCCTTTGAGACTTAGAAGAATATAATGCATCTTCAATGCAAAATTTTGTTCCTCCTGGTAAAATTATTATTGCTCTTCCGGAGCCTTCAATCAATTTTGTACTACCAGATATAGTACTTACATGAGTTTTTTTCATGATTATATAAGAAAAATACTTCTTATCTTTTAGTATGGAATGTGTTGTTGCACTGTCTGCGAGACATAGTTCTTTGTCATTGATCACTGAAACGTCCATATTCTTCACAAACGAAAAATTCTAAATGAGAAATGTTTTAATTTCTTTAATTATAAAAGAAATATTAAAACTAATGCATTAATAAATTTTTTTTTATTATTTGAGTACATCTAATGAAGATATTTGTTCATTATATAAAATGAGAAATTGAAATTTTTATTCATTACATCAAAATAAGAAAATAAGATGTTTATTCATTACATCAAAATAAGTAACTAAAATACTTATTCATTACATTAAAATAAGTAACTAAAATCCTTATTCATCATATCAAAGTAAGCAAGTAAAATTCTCATTCTTGGACATTTTCATCACCAATCAAGTAACTAGTATCACCTTCGGGGTGATTGACATAGAAATCCGCAACATCTAAAGAAGTAAAATTACTAAAATCATTGGCGATCAAACTATGATCAAGAACAACATCATTACTAATAAAATTTGTCTCTATCTTTTTATCTTTATTCTTCAATGATTCTTGATAGAGTTCAACAAGATGTTTTGGAGTACGACAAGTCCGAGACCAATGACCTTTCATGCCACAACGATAACACTTGTTATCAACTTTCTTTTTGTTTTGAATTCCATCTTTTTCATCACTACTCTCCCACTTCTGGTGAGTTATACCTCTTGCATGACCACCACGATTATTGTAGAAATTTCTACCACGTCCACGGCCACGACCATGACCACGACCACGACCACGGCCTCGATTTTGTCCATTATTGGGATGCATAACTATCGCATTTACTTCAGGAAATGGAGCAGCACCAGTTGGACGTGATTCATGATTTTTCAACAAAAGCTCATTATTTTGTTTAGCAACAAGAAGACAAGAAATCAGTCCAGAATATTTCTTAAAACCCTTTTCACGATATTGCTGCTGCAGGAGCACATTAGATGCGTGAAAGGTGGAGAAAGTTTTTTCTAATAGATCTTCATCAGTTACTTTTTCTCCACACAATTTTAATTGAGAACTGATTCTGAAAAGTGCTGAATTATATTCACTTACAGTTTTAAAATCTTGTAAACGTAAGTGCATCCAATTATAACGAGCTTTTGGAAGAATAACCGTTTTTTGATGATCATACCTCTCTTTCAAGCTTATCCATAAGACAAAAGGATCTTTTACTGTTAGGTACTCAGTTTTCAACCCTTCATCAAGGTGGTGACGAATAAAGATCATTGCTCTAGCCTTTTCTTGACTAGTGGATTGATTTCCTTCTTTGATGGTTTCACCAAGACTATTTGCATCTAGATGAATTTCAGCATCTAGCACCCATGACAAGTAGTTCTTGCCAGTAACATCAAGAGCAACAAATTCAAGTTTTGAAAGGTTAGCCATAATAATAATTATATCAATAAAATAAACAAACACTTACCACACTTACCCAAAAGAAAATTGATCAAAGTGGCTAGAGAATTCGTGCTGATAACGTGTTATAAAAATACTACAAACTTGTAGTATTATATTGTGTAACAAGTTGTTATACCACTACTACAAAGTAGAGATATAAAGTTATGTTACTATTTCTATAAAACTAGTAGAATACAATTATAAAATATGAAATAAGTATACTAAAAGATGGAGAGAAAAGAGAGCAAAGTAGAGCAAGATGTTGTAAGTCTTTTCACCATCCATTTCATTCACATAAGCCTCTATTTATAGGCTTGAACTTCACACCTCTATCTTGTAGGTTATAATGTTCCAAATGTACGTTACAAGAGTTACATAGGTTACATAAGTAGTGGGTGACTATGAGGAGAAATGGTGTTACATGAGTTACATGAGTTACATGAAATAATGTGAAGTAATTGGGGTAGAAAATGGGGTGGACATTCACAATTATTCATAACACAATTAAATAAATATATTATTTTATCAAATACAAATCACATATGACATGTTATTCAAATAATCACATTAAATGAATATTTAATATATTTATATCAAATATAAACCACATATGACATATGTTATTCAAATAATCATATTAAATGAATATATAATAAATTTATATCAAATATAAATTGTATATGACACATGTTATTCAAATAATCATATTAAATGAATATATAATATATTTATATCAAATATAAATTGTATATGACACATGTTATTCAAATAATCATATTAAATAAATATATAATAAATTTATATCAAATATAAATTGAATATGACATGTTATTCAAATAATCATATTAAATGATAGATTCATATCAAATATAAATTACATGTCGTCTTATTCAAATAATCACATTAAATGAATATAAAATAGATTTATATCAAATATAAATCACATATGTCATATTATTCAAATAATCACATTAAATGAATATATAATAAATTTATATCACATATAAATTAAATATGTCATATTATTCAAATAATCACATTAAATGAATATATAATAAATTTATATCAAATATAAATTACATATATCATATTATTCAAATAATTTCATTAAATGAATATATAATTTTTTTTTCTGCCATGAATCTATATGTATATTATTTTTAATTAAAAATCATTTAATTGAATTATTTGAAACTATGTGGGTCAAAATATAATTTGCAAAACTAGAGGGCCAACTGATCAGAAAAGAAGCAAATATTTGGGGTCAAAACAGAATTAAAGAAAAAATAATTTTCTTTGTCACCAGGCGTGTTTCAAAAACGCATCAGACATATCTGTTTCCTTTTATAATTTTTTAATTGATGATGACGTCATCTGACGTCATCATCTTCTTCAATCAAAACGAAAGAAGGAAAAAAAATTCTTGCTACTCTGATCAGCCTTTTGTAGGTGACTTCCACGTCGGCAAAACAAGATCACATCTTGCCTTGATGGGTTGCCGGATCTGATCCGGCTTTGGCCCCCTTTTTTTTTTTTGATTCAAAACTATTTTAAATAAAAATCACATATTTTAACCCCTCCAATTTTGAAAACGAATTTTTCAAAATAACAATTCTCAAACCCATCAATTAAATCAAATATACATACATAAACAATTTATCATTCATGACATGGTATATTATGTATAGATAAATCAAATTAGGCTCTGATACCACTGTAAGGAAATCAACATAGTAACAACGCAGCGGAAAATATAACAATTATATTATAATTGATTTCCATAGGACCTTTAATGATAATCTATACAAAATATACCTCGAGAGATGCTTGCGAAATCCTTGAGCGAGGTTTAATCGACCAACAAGCCGCACAAGTGTCCGGCCTCTAACGGTAATCCACACGAACTACTTTCGGGATCCTCAAAGGATTGATTTTAACGTTAGGTTAATAAGCTAGATCCCTCTAAACAACACCTTAGAAATCTAATAAGAAAAACCATTTTTCTTATTTACGTGATTTCTTATTGAGAGAGTTGTGTTTTGTCTTTGACCTAACATTAAGCATCTATATATAATAATGCAACCTTCCAAAAAGGTATTCTTGTCTAACAAGAAAGGAATTATTACCAAACTCAATTCACTTTCCAAAAGTGAACAAGAGTATAATAGATACCATAATTATCATATAATTATGTAAATCATTTTAAGCCAAGAAGTAATTCTATTGTGTGTGACCCTTTAGGTTCCTAATCACTTGGCAATAAATATAAATAATAATCTTAGAATTAAATTGGCTTTTGTACAAAACCAACAATTTCTAGTCTGTTCTTGAAGTTAAGATTTTATTTTGAAGAGAAAAAAAAAATTCAAACTCTAAATTTGTCCCTCTAAAGGGTTAAGTTAGAGAGTCAATGCATGCTTAATTAATGGTGATCATTGTTTTTGCATGAATCATAGCATAACAATATGTTTAGAAGGAATTTATGAGACATTCAAGTATATATAAACACGAGGGAAGACTGAAGGAGATCAGATCCTCTATCCAATATTTATCAATGTCTTATTCTGTCTAATATTTAAAACGACGTAGTTTCATTAAAACTAAGGACTAAATATATAAATATTACTAAAATTACTTTACAATTATTAGACCCTAACTAACAGATTAGTAAACTCTACGACGTAGTTTTAATTAAGACAGAATAAGACAGACAAAATCTTGGACAGAAGATCTGGTGTCAGATTGAAGAGGGATTATAACAAAAATTAATAACTTTAAGATTAAATCATGCATGCATCATCAACATTCTGTCTAAATTTGACATGGACAGAGAGATTTATGAAAAATAATGATTCTCACCAAAAAAAAAGAATTTGAAAGATGTATTATTAATTAATAATGATTATGTATCATGAAAATAAAACTCTACTAATATTTATATAGTTATAACAAAGGAAAAATTAAATCAGAAAAGAAGTCTAAATTATTTATAAACATAGGGTTGAAATATGGCCAAAACAAAAAAAAAAAATTGGGTTTGAAACGACTTGCATTATGTCTTATAGATTTAGTCATTCATTCAAAACACCAAGTCACTAGTAAGAGATTTTAAATCCAAACGCGAGAGTTATACCAATTTGAAACTAACGATGCAATTTTTCTACTTTTTCTTTTCACTTTTTTAGACTAATTCTGTGTAACTCAATACAGATTTTCAACCTGTTTCACATTAAATTAAATTAAAACCAAATTCTTTGTTCCATCTCATTTTGGCAATGTGTTTGGAAGTGTTGTTACAAATAGCCAAACTTAAATTAAATACACGATCAGTAGTAGCAGGTAATGATCGTCAAATTACGTGTAATTTAATTTATTTAGGATATAGGTATCTTTTTTTTGGTCGTTTTTTAAAAGATGTAGTCAAGTTATTGTTGAAGCAAGAAAATTCGCCTTGAAGGAATTGAGATCAGATCCTCTGTCCAATATTTATCATGTCTTATTCTGTCTAACGTTCAAAATGTTAAAACTAAGGACTAAATGCATAAATATCACTAAAATTACTTTACAATTATTAGACCCTAACTAAGATATTCGTGAACCCTACGACATACTTTTAATTAGGACAGAATAAGACAAACAAAATATTGGACAGAAGATCCCATGTCGAAGGAGTTCGACATCGTGAGCAATTTGATTATCGAATTGGAGTTAGTAACCTAATCTTTGAAATACAAACACTCGTGAGGACTTCTCGAGATAAGATAAATATCGAATTGAAGTTAGTAACCTATCCTAACATCTGCGAGACAAACACTCGTGAGGATTCTTTGGGATAGACAAGTGGAGAACTCCCCTGAAATTTGTCTCGAGATAAAAAAAGGACTCGTGAGAATTCCCTCGGAGTCTCGAGAAAGCTCCGATACTTAAGTCAGCATACAAATCATTCCTTCCCCAGTGCTCCGATTCTCAAGTTTCTCCGATGCTTGGATGCTTAAGTTAGTATACAGATCATTCCGATACGTAAGTTTTCCCGATGCTTCAATGCCTTAAGTCATTATACAGATCATTCCTTCCCTCATGCTCGAATGCTTAACTCAATCACTACTACAAAATGGCGAATTTAAACCGCCATTTTTAAAGTGGTTAAACAAAAACCGGTGTAATTTATATATTAATATACATATCATTTCTCCTCCGATGCTGAAATGCTTTAGTCAGTATAGAGATCATTGATCCATAATAAAGATTTATACAGGGTCATAATTTATTTGCCAAAATATCCCAAGTCTTCACGCATATAAGAGGTTATATTTATAGATGTAAAATCATAATTAACTTAACAAGAGTTATTATTCACAGAGAGTCCGGGTAGGACTCCCACAAATTGTATGCAAATTGGATCAAGGAAACATTATCTCACGTGTGGAGTCGTTATTGGACATATTCAACAGTTATCATTCTTGGAATATATTTACACTGATCATGTTATCTTGAATGTACAATAAATCATATAAAGCCGAGAAGATACTGCACCAACTCCCTACTGCAGACTGCAGACGATATTTTCTTGTTGGAGCATCGAACAAAAGGAATATGAATATTGAGACTGGCTACCAACCAGACACTATAAATAAGACTTCAAGGGGTCACTTTGTGAAGGAATCATAATTAACAACCTTACGTAGGCTTTTTAGCAATTCTTTTTGCTCAAATGGTAATAGAATAAATGGTTATAATGCCTCAACACTTAAAATAATGATTTGATATAGAGATTAATTGGAGACAATCTATCCATATATAACAATATCTATCAAGAAAAGTATATATAGTTATCTACAATATATGCATGCACACCTTCAAAATTGTGTTGCATCAATGGCGGATTGAAAGGGGCAGCCGGATATATGGCCAGCCTTAAAAATTTATAATTTTTTAAGAAAAATTGCAAAAATCGTTCTTCACATTAGTTGTAATTTTTTTTTTTCATCATTCACCTTTAAAATAATATAATTTCATAACTCATATTAAAAAATTATACTAAAAAGTAGATTGAGTTAGATAAAAGGATCAATCTATTCCAAATTTTTTATGTAAGTGACAAAATTGTATCATTTTAAATGTGAGTGACAAAAATAGCTTTTCAATAAAATGTGAATGACGTGTTTTGCAATTTTTCATTTTTAAAAAAAATATTTAAATAAATTTAAAAAAATTAGAATTTCACCCTCTGAAATATTAAAATATAAATTTTATTAATTTTATCCTATAAACTCAATTTGTTGGATTTGTCATACTTGCATGCACAAGCTTTTAGTATATAAAAGTGTGTAAAAATGTTGGGCTAATATCAGAGTTTTTCAAGGAAATATTAATTATTAGGCCGTTAAGAATTTCCGGGACCCCAATGCAAGTTGAGCATTCGAAAACAATATCCTTTACAGGTACCAAGTCTCCATCTTTGCATGTGGTTGAATAGCTTAGATGGCCAGATGATGAGAGACCAGATAGATACCAACAATGGAGCCAATTAATAGAAGGAAATTTTTTTTTTTCTGAGAAAAAAAAAGTTTAGAAGGAAAGGAAATCATCCCATTCCCATCCCACAGTAGGTCATCTTCTTCAATTAATTGAAGTTTACACTGATATTTACAAAAGCAATGATAGGAGTGCGAGTTTTTCATGTAACATTGTAATTTTATTTGCATATTATGAATGAATTTAACAGCCCACATTAGGGGTCAACACAAGAATATAATGATGCCAAAGACCATACTTAAAAAAAAAAAAAAAAAATTGCATTGGGACAACATCTAAGAGATCATTTTGCATGGAAATTGGACCTACCATGTGGTGTGTTTGACTGCTCAAATTTGCAAAGACATATTCAGGGGGGCTTTATATCTCAAAATCATGCAATTTTTTTTAAATTTTTTTTTGGGAAAAAGATCAACATGACAACTACCATTACAAACTTGTGGCTTTTGCAAGAGACGAGAAATTAATTAACTTAAAAAGAGGAAGAATAATGGTGAAAGACTATGAATGCCACAAATATGTGTGTAGCGTTTCCCGAAAGATTAATTAATAAAGTTTAAAGAAAGAAAAATAGTTCAACAATAATGGAAAAAAAAAAATTGTCATACATCGATGTAAAGTCGAATTCATTCAATAATGGAAGAAATTCTAACCACAAATCCAAAAGAAAGTCAGGGTGCACACGTCCTTTCCCTTTTTGGAAGGAGAAAAAAAAAGGAGGACGACAAAGAAGAGGAATCATATCTTTGGGACCTTCTGCGAATTTTCCTATTCTTTCTTAATACATAATAAAATTGAAATATTAGGATTTCATCCCCTAAAAGATCTAAGTCAAAAATGTCAACCATGGATATTTTGAGGGACTGACGTTGCAAATTCTAGTATTTAATTTAAGTTCCGGTTGTATCATATTAAAAGTTGATCATTAAATCAAGTACATTTTGCATGAATTTTTTGGTTTGCTTTCTTAATAAGACCTCAACAATTAATTTTTTTTCTTTAGTGATTAATTTACATGTAATGCTTATAAATTGAAATTGGTGAAAGCATTTAACACGACAATTTATAAGGTGCTATTTTTATTTAAATATCAACTTGCATGCATAATAATTTAGGAGCATGATAATTCATTTTTCTAACTGAGATGTTTGGATTAAGAATTACATAATTGTACTTTTTTTTTAAAAAAAATAACTAAATTTATTTTTCTTTTATCTCAAAGTTATTAAATTTTGTTTATCTTTGATCATATGAATTTACCTCCTTCTGGTCATGTGAAAAAAATTCATAAAACTTAGCAATGCATCGACAAATATTTTCTTTTTTTTTTTAACAATTTATGAAAGTTATCGCTTTTGAGGAAAAAATTTCTTTAGTTTTAGTTTAGCTAATTAATTTTTAAAGCATACTCTAGCCATCAGAAATACTCAGGTGATGTAATATATAACATGTGAAAATAGCTATAGCATGTTGTTATTTCATAATTTTATCGTCATCTTTATAAATTGGTTTGCCAGAAAATCCTACCACTTAGTTTTTGACAATCTTTTTAAATATTTTTTTTCATCCAATCATAGACTTTTATCAACAAATGAAACAGCCTAAACATATTAAAAATATATATGATGCAAAGGTTAAAGATAAAATTATCTAGAATTATTTAAAGTAGCAGTGAGTTTAATTACAAATATTAATTGAAAAACCTATACATATCAATGAAAGTAGACGGATTATCAAAGCAAAATCTACAATGTTGAATGGTGGGTTTTGTTGGACAAACTAAAATCTGCATTTGCCCTTGAAAGAAACACAAGGAGATGCACCATAGAGACAAAATAACACCGTGAAATTAACAGTATAAGTTCATGACTATTCAAATAAAATTAAGCAAATTTAAGCAATAGTTAGTCACCAAATAATTTAGGGAAAATTACAACTTACTCATCTATGGTTTAAAAATATACAAGTTACTCATCCAGTTATATAGTTTGAAAAATTTTCAAGTTACTTATCTATAGTTTAAAAATCTATATTTTACTTTCTCGATGTTTAGTTTTTTTTTTTCTTTTTTTTTTTGCTGAGAAACACACAAAATATATAGATTTGAAATACTTATTTTTGTCGATTTATCTGGTCCGATATGTGGATATAGCTTTATACTGTTGATTTTAAATGAATTACATTATGTCTTTTTCCAAAATTGTCGATTTTTCACAGTTATTCAAAAAAAAAAATCACAGGAATGTGACTTTTAGGTTTTTTAACTATATATAAGGAGGTAATTTAAAAATTTTCCAAATTACTATTTTTTTTTCAATTTTTTGTAATTTACTCTATAATTTATAAAAACTCTACAACCGGCAAAGGTAACACAGAAAAATGGTGGGATGGGTGCTTGAAATAGTTAATAGTATACCGAATAATATTCAACTTATTAAATTAATATCAAAACTTGCAAAAGAAATCATTTTCATTGCAGTTGCATCAAGTTAAAAGATGATTAAGACTTGAACTTGATTCTTTAATAGCTTGCATGTTATGCTACAAAAAATAGGTGAAAGCATTTAAAATTGACAATTTAATTTTGTGTGAATGCATTCTTCAATGTTGGTATCATTTAGGACTATGATGGTTACATATGTTTCATTTTCTCATTAATTGTCATTTTATAGAATTGGGCATTGACTCATTTTGGATAGCTATCGATGTAGAAATTAATTAATGTGCAACTTGTTTGAATTTCAATTAATAAAAAGCTCAAGAAGAACTAAATGCATTACATGGTTGTAATTAAAGTCTACATATGCATGTTTTGTACTATGACGATGAATTGCTATGGCACATATTTATTCACATATTAAAGGAATGAGAATTATTAAGAGTAGATAGTGATGCTTTGGAAATCATCATTTTTGTATATTTGGTTAATTTACATATATAGAAATTCCTCCAAGTAATTAAGTACAAAATTTAAGTTGGTTTCCTTTCTATTGTTAGTGTAATGAAGGGGTTTAAAGACCTTGCTTATTTGGGGTGTCGCCATCCCAAAATTTGATAATTTGTACTATTTTTAATAAAAAATAAAAAATTTGTAATTAGATCTTCAAAAAAATTAGAATTTTATGATTTAAATATAACTTTTAGTAATAATATTATGTAATTTTGCAGTCTGCCCAATTATAATTTTTAATCTGCCACTAATTACATATATAGAGAGACAGAGATGATGCCATTAGAAAGAAGTCAAAGGGAAAAAGAAAATTCATTTCTTTAACTATTCAAATACCCACTGAAATAGTATTCTATTGCAACATTTTACCATCTTTCATAAAAATTCCTTTTCCAAGAAAGCTTCCTTTTAATCACGTTCTTACCATTCTTTGCTTAAAATTTTCATTAAATTTGAAATTTTACAAATAGTTTTTCTGAAAAGAAAATTTGATGCTATTATTTAACAAATAATTATATATGATAAACACTTTTAATCCACAAACACCATTACTTAAAAATACCCCTCATTGAGGAAATAAGCATTATTGCAAAACATTAAAGGTAGGTTAAAATTTAACAAGCAACATATAAACAAAAAAACTCTGGTGAAACGGATTCATATATTAAACGGATAATTAATAGCAGTTGAATTCATGATTTTAATTTTTTGTTGCTTTTATTGTGCGTTAAAATCGAGATTAACTTTTGTTTTATATATATAGAGTAATGATAGGGGGAGTGAAAAATTAGAGTGAATGCGTAAAGTGACTGACGTGGCAGTTATAAAAAGACAAACTAATACCCTAACCAAATAATGAGTGAACCCTAATGGATAATGGATAATTTTGTCTTTTTATAACTGCCACGTCTATCACTTTACGTTATCACTCTAATTTTGCACTCTGTATATCATTATCCATATATATAAACCCGCTTCACAAGAAACAAACTGAACATTAGAAATGGTGGTTTGTGCAATTTAATTATCAACTTCTTTTCATTCTTTTTGTAAAACTAGTCAAGTGAGAATGTGGGAGGAAAACACACATAGACACATCAAATTAATTAATAAAACAGCTCATCAAACAACTAACTTCTTTCTTTCTTATCTTAATCCTACTTTTCTTATTAGCAAAAGTGGTCCAATCCCCTAAATGTAGGAGGAAGAAGAAGACTAATAAACTAAAGAAAACTCTCACCAGATTCCCATTGTCACATCTCTTTCCACTTTAATTATTATGGTTACAAAATAACTCAACTGTTAATTAATCATTATAGACAATAAGTTCAGCAATTCTACCCACCAATTGCTCCCCACCCACATGCTTAAACAATCTAAAAGTTGATAACAAACTTTGTCACTTCGCCGTTTTCTAAAATACAATTAAATCATTCCACACCATTTTGTTAGCCCCACCATATATGCCCCTTTTCAGTTCTTATTCCACAATAGGGTGAAAGTGAAATTCATTCTTTTCTAAACTGTCATCACAATATTAGATATAAATACAAGAAATTTTTGCTCTTGTATTTTTCTTTTAAGGGTAGTGATACGGAATACTAATATTTTTAGACGATTTGATAAATTCATTTTTATGGAGTTCTATTATCACTCGATCGTTTATTTTTTTTACAATTTTGTGTCAAATTTTTGAGTAATGATAAGATTTTACGCAAGTGAAGTTACCATGTAGCGCAAAAACTTCATAATCTCTCTCGTTACTCTTTTTTAATATACTTATTTAGTTGGTTTATATTTAAATATTTATAGAACTTTGTTTAATTATAAGTAATTTGTTTGTCTATGAGTAGTCCACCCTAATGCCGACAAAAAGAGTTGTGATAGGCAAATAGTTAACATAAAACTTTGTCAAATACTATAATAAAAATCACATTACAAATTGTGTAAAGGGTAAAATATAAATGAGCAAATGAATTTAGATAGAGTGTAATGTCGAAATACAATCCATATATATATATATATATATATCTTTTACATATTTATTCGATTGGTATCCATTTATTTATTTTTGTTTCAAGCCACCTTAAGTATATTTTGGACCTTACTGGTCTTTTTGACCTGTAAAATCTTCCCTAAGTAAACTAGTTTGATGATCACTACTAGCCCTTTTCCTACTTGATATAATTTTAAGAAAAAAAGACTGGTTTAATATACCCTTCCATGTTTGACTTTACTTTTTGTCTATATAAGTACTTTTCTTGAATAGTTTGTCATGTTCCTTAACATCAAGTTGGCTTTTTTTTTTTTTGGGTTTAAAAGGTTGGCTTTATAAGAATAGCCTATAATAAAAAATTGGTTAGGTGAACAATGATCAACTAAGAATTAGTTAAGATAGCATTATGCCATCAAATAGTCTCAAGCAAGCAAAAGTGTTTTTTTTTCCTTAGACATAAAACATTCTTTAGTTAAAGCATACTCATAAAAAGTTAGAACTCAAAAGTCTTATGGCACTTATCTCCAACTGATTTATTTAATCATAAATTAAATTGTTTTTGCTGTAGAAAAATTACATTTTTATAAGTATTTATTGATAATCTCATTTGAATAAAATGGGAACAGTAAAAAAATAAAAATAAAAAAAGTAAAGGATTTGCTTGGATGAGAGGATTTTGATTTAATACCACACAACAAATCCTAGATTGCTTGGATATACATAATTTTTTGGTATAACAGATTATTAAATTTTAATAATTTCATCTTTTCAAATTAAAAAATTTCTATTTCTTCTATATAAATTATTTTCTCAAATCTTGCCATTCTCTTTTCTTTTACTTTTTTTTTCTCTTTCTTCTCCCCTGGCCTCCTATAAACTTCCAAAGAATTAGCTAGTTTTGTTAAAATTTGGAGTTTCCTTTTAAAAAGTTAAATAAAAATAAGTGAAACAAAAATAAAAACGAGAATGGTCAAAATTTGAGATACTTTTTTTCAAATGCTTGTTTCTCAAATAAGATAATTTAATTAATGAGATTTTCAAATCTTCAACTAAAATGTCTCTTTAAATCTAAATCATTCCATCCAAATGCAACCAAAATATTTTGGTGCAAGGGGGAAATGAAAGAGTTTAAAAGTCTAATTTTTGTTGAAAAGAATTATAAAAATTGAATTGTTTTAACCCACGTTTGGTATGTAAAATTAGGGTTATGCCTCTTTTTGTTGATTAATTTTTCATAAAATATTTGAGTAATCATTTCTTATCATAACCCCCCACACACCCACAAGAAAAAAAAATCGAGTTTATATATTTATACTTTCTTACACAAAATGTGTTGCTTTAATCATTTCGACAATGAATTATTAATTAAATTGTAATTCTCTTTTTTTTTTTTATATTTGTCTACACTATAAATCATTATATGTTACCATTAACTTAAGCAATTAGCAACAAAATGAAAGTTGTGCTATGACTGTTGAGTTTGGTATTAGTTCAACCTGCCACTTTGACTTTATTATTGACTTATTTAACAAACTTTGATAATCTCAACATGTATGTTTCACCCTACAATTTGTGGGAATTAATTACTTTTGAATTTTTGTTTTAACATTAGCATATCACTTTTTTGTTGATATTATTCAAATAAAATAATGGAAAAAGAGATGAAACACTATTTTTGAAATGATTCAAAGTTGAAATTAATTCTTCCTCCATTACTGGAAAGCCTCCACATACACTATGGATCTTTTTAACACAATATATTTCATTTACTGTTTCACTTTATGTAACTTTGACATATGCATGTTTCTTCATTAAAGTTAAAATTAACACCAAATTACTCCAGTTAACCCCTTGATGTTATAAACTCACAATACTTTACTATTTTCTCTTTTTAGGTCAACTATATTTTCAAGTTTGTTCAGCGAAAGCTTTTTTATTTTCCTTTTTTTTGACAGAAGATCAATTGCTTGACTTCGTTCATCACAATCAATTTTGCTTTCTCAATATAAACATTTTTTTTAATATAGGTTTTCTCTTCCGTCCTCAAATCTTTCTGGATTTGTGTTAAAATTTTCATCTTTTAGTACTAAATATGTCAAAATTGCTATAAGAAAAAGTATTTATGATTTTAGTGTTAAAATATAGATGAGGAATCGGGTTAAAGAGAGAAATAGGATTGAAGTAAACATAAAAAGTGATGAAATTTTATCCTAACATTAAAACAATTTCATGTTAATTTTAATTTTAATAAAAACATGTATCGTGTTTATAAAAAATGAAACCAAGAATAAAACACGGAATAATATTACAAAAGATTGCCCTCCACATATGACAACAATAATTGTATTTAATACATAATCATCAAGAACTAATTTAATATTATGAAATGATTGCCTATGACTTGTAGATGAAAGCTAATTTTCCTACATCTAATATCTTAGGAAACCTTGTTCTTTTAAGAATTGTTTTCACGTTGTAGATGTACATCCACCATCGTCAAATCATTGTAGCATGCCTTCATAGTTCATACCACGATGCAAAGCACTTAAGCCACTTCTTGGATCCCTTTTTAAGGTGGCAGAGATGATATGCACAAGCAATCAAGTAGTCTTGTTAAATAGCTTGTTAAAAAGCTAGACCTATTATTAATAATTAACCAATACTTACTTGTTGACCATGGCAAAATTGTGTAATATTATTAGTAAAAGTAATATTTTAATTTTAAAAAGAATTGAAATTTTAATTTTTTTTAAGGACTTAGTTAATTTTAAAATTTTTTTATAAAGAAAAAATACAAATTTTTAAATTTTGGGGCAACCACTCTCTCCCGTTCCTTTATAGATCCACCAATGTTTGCTGATTATTGTTGTGACACATTAATTAACAAATTGTTTTATTGGATGGTGATAATTCAATTGTACATTATCGAAAATGATAGAAGTTTGAGGTTTGAAGTTTGTGAATTAGGAAAATACAGTGATTTTAAGAGAGTTCTTGGCTTACTATTACCAAATTAACAAGTTAAATATGACACTTCAATACTAATCACATTGAATAAATTGTTGAACTAGCCCCCAATATTAGTAATTAAGAAATCTAATTTTAATTTTTGAACTTGAAAATGAGGCAATTCAATTTTCAAACTTTAAAGAGGTGCAATATCTTTTTTGTTTTTACTTAATGCTCAATGGGATTTTATAAACTTCTCAAAAAAAATATGTTTATTAAGTTCATTAGCTTTGTGAAATACAAGTGTCACTAAAATTATAAAAATTTCCAAGAAGGGGGGAATGAATTAAATAATGTGGAACACTTGTATAGCACGAGGATCAATTTACATTATTTTTAAAGTCCAATGATCAAGATAAATAGATAACGATTTTCAAAACTCATAGGCTAACTATGCAATTTTCACTATTATATAGGAGAGAGAACTAGTATAGTTTTAAATGAACCAAAATTAATTTGAGTAGCAAAATGTAAGGGTATTCAATACTCATTGACAAAAAAGAAAGTAAGAAAGATTGTACTAAAAATGCTTGGTGTTGAATAAGGAAAAGTAGATTTTTTACTTGGCACAACAAATAATACGAAGTTGACAATGTAGACCCACAAATAATATCGAGATAAAAACGTAATTTTCACGGGATTTTTTTCTATTGATCATGACTCGATACTTAAGTTAGTCTATAAATTATTGAATTTCTAAAGTTATTTTTAATAATTACAAACTCATATTTATAAATGTAATAATACATACCTCAATCTTTAAATCGTATATAATTAGTAATGGAATCGTTATAGAGTGTCGCTTCTTGATTGAATAATATTTACGTATATAACACTTGCAAATTTTCTAACATGACCCTCCTACTACAACAAAAAAAAAAATCTAAATTGAATTACAAGAAAATATCTAGAGAGAATTATAATAAATAACAATAATTACTTCTAGATTTTTTTTTTCTTTTGGAACTAAAGGTTTTTACATATTAATGACGTGGGACAAAAATCACGTGTCAGCTCACGTGCACCATTTATAGGAGACATCGAAATTATCGTTGTCTGTCGAATAGCGTTAACTCACCGAAGGCGTAGATTCACACTGACGTAATTATGAAGTCGCATTTTCTCCTAATTTTACGGCGGTAAATGTCGGAACACTATCCAACCGTAAAAAGCCGGCCCCGCCAAATTTAGTTAATGGTAATTTTTCACCACTCACGATTCGCTCACGCGCCATTCACCCCATCGATAATTGCGCTGTCCAGAGCTGTAAAAAGCGTAGACCCAGTGGAAATGCCAGTGGGGACAGCGCGTGGATGCTGTGAACTTTTTTATTTTTTATCCATTTAACCGTAGCTTTTTAACAGCTTTACAATGATGACTTTGGAGAATTTTCTCGAGTTTATTTCATGAATTCGCCGCAGCCCGCATGACATACATTAAAGTTGTTATTGCCACTCCAAAATGAACTATTGACAGATCTAGGTTAAATTATTAAAGGGCATTCTCTATATGAATTTCACTATTCCGTATAAAGTATAAAAAAAGAATATATAAAATATAAAAAATTAACGTATAAAGTAAAAAGTTAGCGTATTAACATAAAAAGTATTAAATATTAGCATAAAAAGTATAAAAAATTAGTGTATCAAATATAATCCGCGTTTCACGTCTTATATAAATATATAAGACGGTCTTAAAATAAATTTTGCTATTATTAAATGGCATCCACACCCTTGTTTGGGTCTCTCTTGTGGTTTTACCAATTTTTTAGTAATTTTTTCAATAGAATAAACTAAAGAAAGATTGGGGAAATTAATTCAATATGAACAAAAGAAGAAGTTGATTTATGAAATTTATTGAAAAAGAACTTGTAATTAGCTAGATTTAGGGTTCCGATAAATTGAAAATTTTGTTCAAAGGATGCTTGTAGATAAATAAGGTATGAGTTTAACGAGTTTATTATAACAAACCTTTGTTAATTTATGTACATAATGCATAATTTTTTTGTGTGCATAAATATACTTTTGTATAAAAATTTGTGCAAATATCTATTACAACAAATATGTTAAAGTTGTACCATCTCTATTATTTTCATTATTTGACTTGCCTTGATTTACATGTTTTATTAACTTTCAAAATATTACGTAAATTTTAAATCATAGCTTATATTTAGTCAATTGATGGTAGTGAAAGCGATTTTCTATTTGTAAATTTTCAAAATTAAAGAAGTAAAAAGGAAAATTTTTAAATGCAAAAAGGTTAATGTTCACTAGAAATTTGATTTTCTTCCACCAATTACTCTAATAAAAAAATATTAAAATTTACACTTTATTTTGATATGAGAAAAGTGTAATATAGAAATTTGGTATGTTACTATCATTTTTCTATTTCTTCACAAAATTCAAATTGCATTGAAATATTTAAAGAAATATTTAGAAAATACCATAACTAATAAATATAGGAAATGCTATAGATTCTGACATCATATTTCTTTGTCAACAATGAAAGAAATGAAATAAATATATATGAATTTATCTTAACAATTTAAGAAATTAGTTTTTTTTTATGATTGATTTTGAAGTGACAAAAAATAAAATTATATAATAGAATTTTTTTTACTTTACACGCTATTAAAATCAAAATTCGGTTTTATGCTTAATGAGCAATTTGCTTTATTTGATTATGTATAACATATAATTTTCTCCTTAAAAGATCCATTTTACTATAAATATTTTCTTAAAAAGTTAAATATAATAAATTTTCATTCATATATAAAACGCGATTCATATATGAAACAAACAATTAATCACACTTGAATCGCGATTCTATCCTCCTACTAATTTTTTGCGTATTGAAATCGCGTTTAAATCACCGTATAACAACTCGCTTACGATCCAAAAGTTAAAACTTTACCTTGCTGCTATTCATATCTACCCTTAATTAGTGTTTTGCAAAATATTAATATGCAACAAAAAGAAAAACAAAAAGACTTCCTTCTTGGAGAGTGGCAAGAGCATTTCAACGGAGTGTCAAAATGTGAAGAAGAACATTGATACCAACATGTCCCAACCCCATGCATATACATAAACCAGAGAGAGAGAGAGAGAGAGAGAGAAAAGATGTGGGACAATTGAAGAAGTGAGTAAGTCTGGTAAGAAAGAAGTCAGTCAGGCCTTCCTTACAACTCTACAACTGAGAAGCTTTTCCTTTTCTTTCACTTTGCTTTTGAAAAAGCAGACAAACATCACCCCCTCTCTGATTCTTCTTCTTCTCCTCAATTTCTCACTTGTTACATCATCCCTTTGTTTCTTTCTTTCATTTTCCTCTCTCTCTCTGAGCATTTGGCTGATAACTTTGTGTGGAAGAATAAAGGAACATGCGCCATTTCTGAGGAGCCTCTAATATTCTCTGCATTGTCCCAAGTTCAATTGTAAGTTGCAGTTCTTCTCTTCCCTATGCATAGTTCTTGCCTTAGAATTCATCTGGGCTGTTTTTTTTTTCCTTTTAAAAAAAAAAAATCATCTGGGCTGGTTCAAGTTTGCTTCTTTTTCCCAATTCTTTGAAGTTTCAGCTTCAAGTTATTATCTTTTTCTGTTTTTGATGTTTTTTTTTTCTCCTTTCAAGATCAATTTAAGATGAGCAATGAGTAGTTCTCTTCTACAATGTATTTTGTATTTTTTTTCTTTTTTTGCTTTTCTTGCTTGAGTTGTGAGGATTGGGATCTTCTTTCCTTAATTGTGGTTTGACTTTTGCTTTACAGAATCATAGTCGTAATTTTTTTTTATGGAAAGTGTCTTCTTTGTATATGTGTATTTACGTATATTTGTTAAAGTATAAATAATATTGGTTTGTGTCTCCTCATTTGGAAATGCATTCATCAATATGGTTAACTAGATTTTTCATAGAGCAAGAAGGAAATTAACCCGTGATTTGATCATTTTCCCCGCTGTTTTTTCTTCTTGCTTTTTATTTTTCTTAATTATTGTTTTTAGTTTTTTGGCTTGTTTTTTCAGTAGGGAATGAAAAGATCATTTTTTTTGCCCTTTGAACTTTTTGGTTTTCTTGTGTTTTGGAGTAATATAATTTTTGAAGGTCTTCATATTCATGGAAATGTTTGTTCATTGTGGAATTCTTGAAGGTATTCAGAATACATGTCCTGACTCTAAATTTTAGTTACATCAGATTGTGAAATTGGTTGCAGATATCAAAGATCAACAAAAAATTCTCAAGTTTTCTTCTTTGCTTTTATCTCTCATGTTTCCTTAATGTGTTTCAGAAACTGTTTATGATGAAAAAAATGGCTTCTGCCTGTGTCTATTGTTAGGTATATGCACGTGCACGTTCCCAAATTTTATGGTGTCATTCTTGACAATTCTAACTTGGCTGACCTGTTTGAGTTTTGCTTAAGTTTTCTTCTCATGTTATGCTCATCTCTTCTTGATAGTTTAGTCCTCTGCATATCTAGATGTGGACTTTGTTTGGCTAGAAATGTCACCTTAGATAACTTGATTACTAGTCTGATGTCATTATGATTGTTTCCTTCCTTTTGCTTTGATTTGTCCTTTTTTGCTGTGCAGTTGTGCTATTGATACTTAGCTGATATGATGAGTAATGAAATTGTCCTGTTACCACCGTTTGTTGCTTATGTCAACTGTGTATTGTCATTTTGTCTCATTTCTCTTTTTGATAAAACTGAAAGGAGTTTTCTTTCGGTGCAGAATAGAGAACTGGGAAATGACGAAGATAAGTCCTGAGTTCGGAGGTGAAGTGGAAATGCAGGCATTTAGGTCACTGTCAGCTGATGTGAGCTTCGTTTCGAATCAGTTTCCGAAATATAAATTGGGGCCTGACAATCAAGTTCTTGAAGAGGTAGAAATGAATAACAAAGGTCCACCCCTGAAAGAGGTTATCGTGCAAGAAACTACGCAGCTTACTGAGCAGCACAAGCGTCTCTCCGTTCGTGATCTGGCTAGCAAATTTGACAAGAATTTGTCTGCTGCAGCTAAGTTGTCTAATCAGGTTGTGCACCTTTCTTTTTACAGTTTAGATTGCTGCATGTTCCTTCTCATTTCTGATCAAATTGTAGAGTCTATGGCTATTATGTGTTTCTCATTTATTTTGTGTTTAGTTTGTGTTGGCTAGAACCTTTCTTCTGATGAGAGACGTTCTATCAATTTACTTTGAAACTTTTCGTGAAAACCCAGGCTACGCTTCGAGAAGTGGCTTCATTAGAGGGACATGTTCTTCTGAAGAAGCTTAGAGATGCATTGGAGTTTTTGAAAGGAAGATTGGCAGGTCTAAACAAGGAAGATGTGGAAAAGGCTATTTCTTTGGTTAGTTTTCTCCTTAGCATTAAATTGTTTAAAGTTTTTCATTACATTCCATCTACTGTACAAGTTCCCATATCAGATATGATCAGTAGCATGCTCAAGAAGTTGAAATTTAATTTGTGACAGCAGTCTAGGGATGAATTCTTATGTACTTCTTTGGTACTATCATCAACTAGTTAGAATACTTAATTGCCTATGGTTGCATTTGTTTTGATTTGTTAAAACATATTTTTCCAATGGAAAACCACTAAGTTCACAAGGTGACTGATGACTCTTGATTCTCAAGTACTTTTGAATTGAATATATTCTTTGCTATCTGTAATTGTTCACATGCAAATGGTTCTTTTCAATTTTCAACTTTTCCAGGTGGAAGCTTTGGCAGTTAAGTTAACACAAAAGGAAGGTGACTTAATCCAAGAGAAATTTGAAGTCAAAAAGCTATTGAACTTTCTCAAGCAGGTATTATGACATGCCTTCCTTTTCACTGGCTAAAACTCAAATTTATTAAACTGAAGTGCCATTACTGTTCAATGATATGGTACTGATCACACAGTAACATGGGACAGATAAATGGTAAGACAACGATTTTCAAGAAAACACAAATTTAAAAAATTTGAAAGTTGTATTGAATAAATTCAAAATCGTAAGTCGTAACAATGAAAATAAAGGCCTGCAAATTTGTATAGTTGTAGGAAATTCTAAATCAAAAAGGAAAATAATTCAAAAATAACTAGGAAAACTTTGATAGGCCTGAAAGTGGCCTAGAATTTTACTGAAAAATGGCACATGTCATGGGGCAACACCAGATGAATGTTGTTGATCTTGAAAGTTTCGAAACGGTATATAATAAAGACAATTTGGAAGGAGAAAGTTAAACCCGTTTGAAGTTAACATGTTTTAACTTTTTCCCCTTCTTGGAATATGATCTTGCGTTGCCCAACACGCAATTACATCACACAACATGAGCCCTTAAAGCATCATTTCCCTCCTCTCCTTTGGTATATTTTATTCAGAAAGCTCACTCATCTATGAATTTGGACATGTATCTTGCAACACTGAGAGCCAATTATCTTGATCTACAGTTTCACTTAACCCAAACCCGCTCTCTTTACGTTTGTTACAAAGTTCTACATGCTTTATCTGTTCAACTGTAGGCGTTTATGATAATTTGTTCTTAGTTACATTATTGCTGAAAGAGATCCTGTGTATGAGGCTTAAAGTTCAGATGTCCTATCCTATTTTCCTTGTTTCTATGTGAACAAGCAATCAGTCCATGGAAGAGAAGTAAACTTTTTGATTATGTTTCGGGACTTCTTTTAACTTAAACATACACTTGGAAGATCTGTGCGAACGCAAAAACTGGTTGCAAACTCAAGTCTTGAAATTTTACTGATTTTTTGTCATCTCATCAGATGTAGAAAATTTGAAGGCAGAGAAATCTTGGGAACATTTGTTATTAAATAATGTTACCAAATTAACTTGAATAGAAAGTTATGAAAACTGAGTATTGTGCAGCAGACTTCTCGTTTGATGTCATGCAAATGGGGCTGAGAAGTTGAACTATCAATGCAGAAATGATGAGAAGCCATGAAAACTATACGGGCCTTAATAACACAACCAAATTTTACAGAGAATTAAAGAAGAACTAGAATCTTCAATCTTAGAACCATTTTCAGCTGGAACACTACCTTCTTAGTTCTCTGTATTGTCGGTTTTGAAGTTTCTAAAGTACAGTAAAAAATGCAGATGATGAATGCCAAATAAACTGGAGGTCAATTTTGTGTTGCAGCTATGCTATGGGTGATTGTAAGACATGCATCCTGTGTTAATTTGTCATATTTGATTACGCTTGTCACCAAGAGAGTCTCTATGAGGGTCACCTTATCCAGTAATTGAAGTTTCACTTGTTGTGTACCTTGTCATGCAGTTTTTATGTCCTCAATTGTTTGAACTGAAATATGGTTTTGTTTTATATGTACTTTCTATCTTTTCTGTAAAATGTTTGAATTTATTCCTCTCTTGCAGGCTTCAGAAGATGCTAAAAAATTGGTTAGTCAAGAAAGATCTTTTGCATGTGCTGAAATTGACAGTGCTAGGGCAGTTGTACTAAGAATTGGAGAGGCCCTTGAGGAACAAGAACGGATTTGCCAAACTTCCGGGAAACAGGTACCTAAAGGCATCCATTCTCATCTGTGTGTTTAATGAAGTCATAAGTAGAATCTGTCAGGTTTGGGAGTAGAAAAGAAGTAATTGTTTGAAGCCAATAATGGATGCCTGCTATTACTCTTATTTCCTTATGTTGCTTCATTCTCTATCTTCTTACATTTCTCTTTCACCTAGCCATGGTACCGAACTGGTTCCTGGGTTTTGAAATGGAGACTGGAAAGTTTCTGGTTCAGGTTCCAAGAAAAGTGGAACTGGACCTGCTGGTTCCGACTCAGAGCTGGTGGCTCAGATTATTGAAAAAGAAAAAGAAGTTTGTAGACCTTTAAGCTTTGGGCAGGCTATGCATCCGAGAGTATGGTCACTCCGAGCTAAAAGAAAAAGAAAATTTATTCCTGCCAATGGACAGTGTGCAGGATCATTGCTCAGCGACGGATAGTGCAATGGCTATTCAGTGTCCTTCAATGGTTATATAAAGAGCTCGACCTAAATAGTGTTCTTCAGTGGTTGATTATGTCTTTTCTGTCGGTCTGAAATCCTTGTATTTCATAAATTTGAGTGTCTTATAGCAGCACATGCCTGTTATCTGAGCATTTTTTCTTCTTGTGTTGGCATTTGACAAATATATTTTGTGGAATCAACAACAGGGACAACAATGAAAAGACTATCAAACTCAAAGATTTCCACAATCTTAGAAAATTCTATCCAAGCAAGTCGACCTAAATTGAAGTTTTAGAGCCCATTCAACTGTTATAAATGTAGGTGGTCAAAGAGAAATGTCATGACCATCATATTTCATGCTGTCCAAATGTTTGAGAACTGGAAAACTTAATATTTATTCAATGTATGTTCAGTACTGCAAGGGTCAATATGGACTCAAGTATATGACTCCTGCTGGACACATTATTTACATGAAGTGCATGTATTAAGTAACTTATGTAGAAGGGACAGTCTTGTTTCTTGATCGCGCGATTATTACTGCTCAGAAGTTGATAATAATTTAAGAATTTTAAATCCCTAACATAAAGTTCAACCTTGTTCGTTCAACCTTAATTCTACAAGAACATGTTTATTTATGCTGTCAGGAAATGGAGGCATTGATGGAGGAGGTTCAAGAAGCTAGAAGAATGAAACTGTTGCATCAGCCTAGCAAGGTATGTTACTATTTTATGCTGATCTTATCTTCTGCATGTGGGTCTTTTTGCATTTTGTTTTTAGTAGTATCTGGTTTATCATGACTTGGAAACCCTGGCTTTCAGGTTTTCTGTCATAAAATTGGTAAATTTTGTTGCAGCATATTCTGTTCCTACCAAAACACTGAAACTGGAGTTGCTTATCTGAAGAAAAAACTGGTTTAAAGAGAATTAACTTCTCAAGTCATCAAAAGTAAAAATGGTCATCTTCTGTTCATTTCTGCTGTTGGATACTTTATAATGTAATAATATACTTTTGTGTATTTTCCGTTCGCATTTATTGCATCTGTTGGTATTAGAGTCTCTAATCTTGGAAAATTTTACTGATGCTTTTGGTATTAGAGTCTAATGTTTGGAAAATTTCTTTTCTTTGGCTGATTGTTTATGTATTTTGGAAATATTGATCTTCTGTTGTAGGTGATGGACATGGAACATGAACTCCGAGCACTAAGAATTGACATCAGAGAGAAGTCCACAGTTTCATTTCAGCTTCAGAAAGAGGTCTGCTAGATCTTATGGTGTCTTTTTTCTCTTTTCTCTACCATACAAATGGAACCACAAAACATGTCTTGCTTTAAACTTCCTGTCAGCACATACAGGAGGGTAAAGTCTCCCAAAGAAGTTCATAGAAATGTTTAGATTGTTGTGCTCATTTAATCTGACTGGATTTTATCTCACCAAATTATTCTTTTGCAAGCCTCTTATTTGCTCCACATCCATGTTTAGTATTGTACTTTAGCCACAAAAATCCTTTTGCCATGGTCTTTTTTCTATTTTGATTTCACTTTAATTTTATTCTGCATTCTGTATATTTGTCAAAATCAGTGTCATACCTTAGGTATTTCCTAGTTGTCCATGCACAGTGATGAAATCCACTGTACGGATTCTTTTCCAAATTTGCAGACTTAAGTTTTATCTTACATTCAATAATAAAGTACCTTTAACAGACTTTTGTCCTCCTTATTTCCAGCTGTTGATGAACCAGAGAGCTGAGGAAAATAAATACCTGCCATATAAGATAAGTGGTTCTGAAAGTTTGGGTTCAATTTTACGAGTTCAGTCCTGTTCAGATGAGGCAATTGAGCTTATGAAATGTTCAGTTCAGTGGTATCGTTTATCATCGGAATGTAGCAGAAGGGAGCCTATCTTAGGTACCTTTTGAATTTTTTTTTTCATTTTAATTGAAACAACTCCTGCTAATGTTAGTACTAATAAAAAAAGTGTCTGGATATGATCCTGTGTCTGCATTGCAGTATGTCGATTTTCCTATTTATATATGTTCAGGGAAATTTGGTGTCTTTTGAGGATGTTCACTATCAAAATTTTCCTTGCCTTTTTTTTCAAAGGTTTATTTCTCCTGTTTCCTTATGTGTTCTTTGAGTCCTTTTCTTCTGGACTTCTTTTTCAATTTTATTCTTAGAGGTTAACTTTTTGCTTAATATATCTTGTTCCAACTATTGGAAATACTGTACGCATCCCATCTGTGTTCTTTGTAGATTAGTTTATCAGTTTACTGAGGAGCTCCAATCAGTCATCAGTAGAAATATCAGACAGTTATAAACCAACAACTGCTTCATTTTGTTCATATGTTTATCTCAGCAGGTTTGTAATTCTCTTTATCAGGTGCCGACAAATTCATTTATGCTCCTGAGCCAATTGATGTTGGAAGGGTTCTACAAGTAGATGTACTTTCAAATGGCCAGAAAGTTTCAGTGACAACTGCTGGTCCTATTGATCCTGGTTGGTAGCATTTGTGTCAGATGCCATTTATTTCTCTGTAACTGTTTCCCATCTTGCCTTTCTCGTCTTTCTATTTATTTGCGAATACTAGTCCTTTATGTGTGCTTCCTTGTAATTCTAAAGATGTGCAGAGATTTTGAAGAACTAAGTTATACTAAACCTTTTTCTGCAGCTACTGGCTTAGAGAATTATGTGGAGACACTTCTCCGGAAGTCGAACACTGAATTCCATGTACGTTCACTTATTTCCATTTTTCACTTTGAGCATCAACAAATAAATGGCTTTTCTTGTTGCATGGCAAGGTGTGACAGTTGCAAACTTTTAATCATATGCTTCTTTTCTGAGACTATCCTTTGTTTGCTCTGATTACCATGTACTGACATTTTACCAGCAGAAGCCATCATATTTGCTTATTTTCAGTTCAGAAAATTGCTGTACCTTGCGTTTAGCTCGGTCCCCATATGGTGAAAGTAAATTAAACTAGGGAGCTTGCACTTAAACCTAAAGCAATCAGTTATATTTTTTGCACTTTATTAGTTGCATAAATGTTTAGTTGAGTTGGATTAATGTGACAGTGGTTTTGGTAACCTTGTCATCAGCTGGACTCTTCATGGTCTTTTGCTAAATTAAACTTTCAAAGTAAGATTTACCTCTTATGCAACAAGACACATTTCAAATTAACTTATCAAGTCTCAGAACTAGCATATGGCTAGTCTTCCTAGAGACTGATATTCTAATGAAACAAATTTGGACAATCTGTCTACTGGAGAAATCAGGCCTTTATATTGTCAATTCTTTTCGGTGGTTTTTCTACGAATGGGATTTTAGTCATTTGAATTTCATTTACAGGTGGTTGTCTCTCAAATGAATGGGAGGAACTACTCATCGCGCTCAACACACGCGCTACACATTGGAAAAACAAGGATGAAACTTTGTAAAGGATGGATTACGAAAGCTAGAGATTGTTATTCTGTGTCTATGCAGGTACTAAATGTGATGCACTGACTTCATCTCATCTGTTTAACAATGATCATTTTGTGTGGAAGATCAACTAATCATCATCTGCTGTGTTGCATAAAGTTTTCCATTGATGTTAACTTTTTACCCTATTTTGATGGATTCCTGCTTGAAAATGTATGATCCTTACTGTCTGACATTAGTGAATTTCACTTGAATTCATGTACATCCAGAAATTTTATTGGTTCTCAAGTCTCCACTATATCAGTTTCTAACCCCATCAGAAATTCATCTCTTGGTTAATCTAAATGCTATAATGGCCCAATGATTTGCTATTTTTTTCTTCTGAACTCATCAGCTATGCGGATTTAGAGGAGGAGGAAACACAGCAGCCAAATCATTGTATTGGCAACCAAGGAAAGGACAATCATTGGTGCTAGTGTTTGAATCTGAGAAAGAAAGAAATGGAGCCCTAACGCTTGCCAGGAAATACGCCCTTGATTGCAATGTGAGCATGCGGCTTCACTCTCATTTCATTGTTTTGCTTTAGCTATTTGGTTTCAATGAACATTCTTTTCTGTCATTCTCAAACATGGAGTAGCACTCAAACATTTATGCACACATTGCCTTTTCCTTATTGTTCTTTCCTTGCCTCGTACATATATTGCAACACTCTTAGTCTCTTACTCTTCTTCTTAGACATTTATTGTGTTTCCAGCCACAAGTTCAGATATTCTTTCAATCTTTCACATTTCGTGTGGAGAAATCAAAACCTACCGTGGTTCATAACTTACGGTGGCTATCGCTTTAGGGAATATCCATAAACACTGCATGCATATTGTATCCATTAAACTCATTCTCAGAAATAATGTACAATTTTCTAGTCATTGATTCAGTTCTTGATCCATGTATGTTGACTGAAAATCGAACATCGATACCCTGAAGTATGAGTGAATCAGTAACTGCCTAATTGTTCTTATTAATCAAGATTTTGTTCCACAGATTCTAACATGAAAATTTTTTCAACTGTTGTAGGTCATGCTTGCTGGACCAGATGATGATGCCTTAGTCTAAATGTAACCAACTGGCAACATTTTTTGTTCACTTAATGTGTGTATAAAGATGCTTTCAAGTGTGAGTAGTTCTATTTCTTGTTGTTCTTGTGAATTTGATGAAAGAAGTAAATTTGCAGTTCTTCTTAGTCAGGGTTTCACTAATTTAGTTGCATCCATTCTAGGCAGGGTTTTTGTTAGCCTATTCATTGGTTGTAACAAAAATGACTAATCATCAATGATTCATTTATGTTCATTTGCATTTTGTACTAATATTCTGTCCCATTTTATGTTTTGCTAAACATTTTTATTCTAGAGATTGACAAGTTTTTTTTTTATTTTTTTTATTTTTTTTTTAATTTTATAATAATGATGAATGATGTTTTAAACATGTTGTAATTAGAATCATTCATATTTGTTAAACAAAATACAAACTTTTAATTAGAATTCTTTAAATACGTAATTTTTAAGGCTACTGTTATTGCCAGAGCAGCTATTAGCTTCTAGAGCAATAAGTCACACATCTTCCAAATTTACCCTTAATCAATCAACTATTTTATTTTTTTTCTATTTATCAAGACAACTCATCTTTATCTTCTTTCTACCTTATCAGTAACTCATCAATTCTTTATAACATCTTCCGGTAACTTCTTTTTTCTTCTCCTTTATCTTTTCTCACAAAAATAATATGACACTTATTTCTATTAATAGTTTTTATTATTTTCTCAATTAAATTATAAAATAGTTACCAATATATAATTAAAAAAATTTAGGCCCTATTTGTTTACCGTTGTTTTAGTATTTTATTTCATAAATTCAATTTGGTTTATCTGTTTTGTCCATTTTTTATCAAAATTTTTAAACAAAAGAAATAATGTTACAATAATTATTTTTAATATAACATTTTTTTATAGTTTTATAAATAAATTATTACATTTAAATTTGACTTTTAAATTTTTAATAATAAAAAATTCTTCCAAAAACTTTTTTTACCAAATAAACTCATAAACTATTAATTCAAATTTGAAATTTAAATTTTATTAATAAAAAATTCTCGAATATAATGTCTACTAAAACAAACTTATCAATCCAAACACCTCTAAAATATTTATTTCTTATAACACGTCTCAACAAAAATTTTTTTTACTATAAAACTAAAAAAATACTCTATCCAATGTGAGTTATATTTTTTTTTAAAAATACTAAACATAAACATATGGCAACTATAAATTATTATTTTTATTTTTAATAACGCTTCACATACTAATATTTTATCAAAATAATTCACATAAGTTAAAACTTAAAAGGAAGACATCACCTATATAGATAATAGAAATCTCAATTTCATGTATTTTTTATGTTACAATTTAATTCATAAAATTTAAATAATAAAACGGCAACAAATTTTATTTTAGAATGTGGATGCATATACTCACTTCTATTTTTATTCTGAGAAATTTTTTTCCTTGTGATCTATTATCATTTTGAAATGTTAATTTGCTCATAATATAATTAAGGCAGCAAGAATTTTTTATTATAAAAAATTTAAAATTTAAAATTGAATTAATATTTTATGAGTTTATTTTTTGGTAAAAAAATGTCTTAGGAAGAATTTTTTATTATTAAAAATTTAAAAGAAAATTTTAAATTTAATAATTTATTTATAAAAATATAAAAAATGTTGTAACAAAAATAATTTCTGTAACATTATTTTTTTTATTTTACAAATTTTGATAAAAATGGACAAAAAAATAAATTGAATTTATGAAATAAAACACTAAAATAATAGTAAACAAATGGAGTCTAAATTTTTTGACGTATATATTGGTAAATGTTTATAATTTAATTGAGATAAAAATAAAATCTATTAATAGAAATAAGTGTCATATATATATATTTTTATATATAATTTTTTTCTTATAATTTGAGGGTGAAAATAAATATTATATTAATAAAAATTTGGGAGAAATTCAGTGTAAAGGAGAAGAAAACAAAAATGACGGGAAGATGTTATAAAGAATTGATAAGTTGTAATGATAAGGTAGAAAGAAGATAAAGATTAGTTGTACAGATAAATGAAGAAAGGATAAAGAGTTGATTGATTAAGGGTAAATTTGGAATATGTGTAATTTATTGCTCTGGAAGGTAATAGTTGCTCTGGCAGTAACACCTGCTAATTTTTAATTAGAATTATTTAATAAATAGTCAAAAGAAGAAAATTCATATCAATATTATTTGCTAAACAAAACACACAAATTTAATAATATATGAATTTTAATTTTTGTAATTGCTCAAAATTATAAATCATTATGAGTTTTTCTTACCTTCATTGATTTTATTGTGTAGATTATTTTTCTCAATTTTAACTAGTAGAATAATGTCTAAATGGGGATGGGTAGATTTTTTGCAAAATTATTTACAATTAGCTTTATTTTCAATGAATTCTTTGATTATAATTAGTTTTTTTTGTAACGATTTTACTTTAAATTATTTTACTGTATTTTAAAATTTTTGTATCATGATCTTGAGTTTTGATAAAGGAAAAAATATGTGAATTTTGATATGGAAAAAAAAATTAAAAGAAGAAAATAAGGAAAAAAATTAAAAGATGATAAGAAAAAATGTAAGAGAAAGGTAGAGAGAGAAAATTATTTGTGAAGAGAGATTAAAAGAAAAAAAAATAAGGAAAGATAAAATAGATAGATGGAAAGAGAAAATTATAGGAGATAATAATTTGTGGAAAGTGATAATCATTTGTCTTTCACACAATAATAATGTGAAGAGAGATTAAAAGAAAACAAAATAAGGAAAGATAAAAAAGATACATGGAAAGAGAAAATTATAGGAGAGAGTAATTTGGTAACATTTTTTTTGAAAGTATGTTATTTTGAAAAAAAAGTGGGCTTATTGTGATTAGTAGGAGAGAGAAAAAGAAATTAGTTGTCTTATATGACAAATAATGATCTACGTGGCGAAAAAAATGCTAGTTATGGAATTAAATTTGAAAGTGTATTAGATTGAGAATATTTTTTAAAATTATGCTATTTTGGAAAAAAAACTCTGGAATTGCACTATTTTACTACATACTTGGTAGGGCACACTGCTCAGTGTAAGTATGTAAAAAAATATCTATAGTATGCGAAAAATATGTAAATAGATGTAGCATGTAAAAATATATTTAGCATGAGTAATATGTATTATCGATCGCATATCTTTCTCACAAAGTAATAAAGGGGTTGAGAAAAGTCCAAACTCAACTATTCTCTACCACAAAGCTCTTTCTCTCTCTTGTACATACAAGTATAAAAATATTTCATTTAAATTTATAATCTTTATTGAAAGAATTAAAGAATAATGTTGTTTCCATATAAGTGGCTATGATTATATGTCTAACAAGGTTGTATATGGTGTATATAAATATATAATTTTTAATGAATCTAATTTTATGGTAAGACTTCATGGAGGAGTACACAAATACTTCAAGAAGAGCTTGGGCAAAAATGATCTAAAACATATCAACCTCAAAAAGAGCAAACATCACAATTCTTAATTTAAATAACCAAATATATAAAAGTTAACAATAATAAGTTTGGATGAAAACGACCGTCCAAAATATTAGCATTTACCGAAACTTAAATCATAGTCTTAACATGAAATCCAAAATGGTAAGAAAAAGTAACATTTTGAAATACCATCTGCTTTTGTTTTTCAGTTGGTGTCCACCACCATGTTTCTCCCTCTAACTTTCATCTTTCTCAAAAGAAATTGAGCTTTCTTCAGTTGAATTATTTGCAGGATCATTTGCTTCAACAACAAAGTGTTTGCAAGAAAATTGCACATAAATTCGAGGTCACGTTTCTCACAACAAGTATTACCATTAAACACTAACACTTGAAATGCATCATTTTTTTTACTCAAAAATAATCTTGTCACCCTCTTGTAGATGATGGTCTTTTACAAATCCCTTCCATTGTCCAGCAAAATACAATACATTGGCATTTTTCACAATGTCAAATTTCTAAGATAACAAACCTGGATGGTACACAGTTACATTTTGCGGTAAAACTTCTTCTTTCTATTTTTTCTCAAACTTTTCTGGGATAAGCTACAAATGTGAACAAGTTTGTACAATCATCTGAGAAAATAGGCATAACATTTTGAAATGCAATACTTTTTTTTATAATAAAACTATTTAATCAATTTTTAGAACTACGACACAATAATTTATCCATAAATATAAAGATCACAATTTTATTGAATGGTAATTATTAAAAACTAAAAAAATTTACCAATTGTTTGTCGAAAGAGTTTATGTAAGTTTGAAAAACGTGCATCCCATAGAGATCAACAACTTTTTCCATTCGCGCGGATAATATTCAACACTCAAATTTACCTGCATTTAAATATACAAATCATTGATTGAGATTTAAAAATAAGTGAAAGAGAAAAAAAAAGTACAAAATATTTATTAGATTAATAATTTTATTTTTTTGAGATAGAAATTTTTTTTGTTATCACTACCCTTACAAATACAAGAATTGCTGAAAGTTACACCATTAGATCTGGATAGAAATCCATAAACAAATACAATCAAAAAAATAATATCGAATTTAAATTAAAAATATAGAATAGTGCTTTATTTTTTTAATTAAATAATGTTGTCCTCAAAGACAAAGATTCACATGTACTTTCAATATAATTTATATTAATAATAGACCTGAATTATATGGAAATCCAGATATGGAGAAGCTCAAGAAAAGAGCAATGGCCGCTAGCGATGTTGACTTGATCCTAGGGAAAAATGAGGCAAAAAAATGTATTTATATAGTAATTATTTATAACAATAATTGTCTGTAATAAATATAATGGCTTTGTATTAATTTGTATAATTTGACTTCTTTAAATTGAACAAAACAATTGGGCTAGCCCAGTGAGCACATGAAGAATATCCACACATAGAATTGAGGGTTTGAATCATTGCACACTATTCTTATGGAGGAAGGTTTTAAATTGCAACATAGATAAGATTATTGTATTAAATATAGGGATTGATTTATAATAGAACTTTAAAAATCAGATTTTCTTTCCAATTTTTTTTTCTTATTCTGTCTAACACATTAAAACAACATCGTTCCACTAAAATGATGACATTGTATAGGATTCACTCAAATTTGGGTTAGAATTTAAAAATTGTAGATTTTAACTCAAATCTCACTTAAGATTTAATAATTTTAAATTTTAAATTTGTGATATTTATGCTTTTGTTTACAGGATGGGACTAGAACAAAAGTTTGGTGGGGGCTAACTTTAAAAAAACTTTCTTTTGTGCGAGTAAATCAATGCATTTAATGATTAATTTTCTGAATTCAATATTACAAAAACTATAAAAATATATAATATACACAACTACACTATTAGTATACATTGATGAAATAGTAGTTTTTGTGAGTGTATTCTATATGTTTCATATCTAAAATTTCTAATCTAAATGCAAATTTTATAATACTAGTTCATATCTATAATTACTATTTTTTTTATTTCAATCTATAAAATCTGTAATAAAATTACTCAAACAGCCAAGTTGATTTAGGAATTTATTTTCAAACTTATAAATTAACAAATAATAAAAAATAAAAATTTTAAATAAAAAAAGTAAAAAACCTTTGTCAAAATAGCAAATAAAACAAGATTGAAAATGAAGATAAAGATAAAAATAGAGAGAGTGAACAAAAAAGGGAATAGTGAAAGAAATATATTTTATTGGTGACTAGTCAATGGATTTATGGAAAGAACAAACAAAATTGCCACTGCTGCTACCCATGGTAATGGATTGGAAAAGGAAAAGGGTAATAAAGGGGAATGAATCTTCTGTATTACTTTTGTGTCTCACTTCCTGTATCACGTTGTAAGATTTTGACACTTGTATTTATCACTTATCCTTTAGGGTTTACTAACCATTTGATAGGGTTTTAGTATTATCTAAAAGTACACTTGTCACATTTATAAAAAGTGATATAGGAAGTGATACACTAAATGATACTGAAGATCCAAAGCCGTGATAAAGTCACTAGTGTTTAGCACATGTTTTTCTATTTTAAAATTAACCAAAACGATGCCGCTTTATTAAGTTAGAGTGCTTTTTTTAAATTGTTTATTTTGTTAAAACAAAAAGCCTTTATCATCTTCTTGATTCATATTGAGTGGCGAGTGCTGCGAAGGGGTTGCGATTGCGGTGGGTGAGGGATAGAGCCTCCTTCTCCATAAGCTCTGGTGAGCTTGGTGGGGGATGCATCCCCCCTAACCCCCACCTGATTCCGCCCCTATTTATTAATGGTTTTAAATGACATGGACGTTTTGAGTATTGAACAAAATAATACAAGGTAATTTTAGACTGAGACTCCGATGTATCCAAGTTGCAGCTTAGATAGGAGGATACTTGTAATAAGTATAAAATTTGATTTGTAATATAATATGACTATTTTACAGAAAAAAATGGTTCAATTTGGTGTTATTCCGATTGGGTTCATGTATTTCTCCCATGTGACTAAATATTAGAAAACTTTTATTAGTGTGTAATTGTTTTCTCTTTGGACTGACTAAATTCGAAAATTTTTATTTCAAAAAAAAAAACCTATATACTTTTAATACCATGCTAATATTATGAGAAAATTATGTTGGACTCCATTAATACAGATTTAGGAAAAAAAGAAAAAAAAAAGCTTGTGTTCTAAACTAAACATATATAGGTGAACACGAAAAATTAATGCAAAAATATATGTTTGTTATAAAATACTACAAAACTTGTAGTATTATATTATGCAACAAATTATACCACTACTACAAAGTAGGGATATAATATTATGTTACTATTACTATAATGCTAATAGACTACAACTATAAAAATATGAAACAAGTATGAAATAGTGTTAGAATGATAGAGAGCAAAGTAGAACAAAATAGAGTAAGAATTTCAATCATCTTTTCCCTTTCACATAAGCCTCTATTTATAGGTTAAAGGCTTACACTTTACATTCAAGGTTATAATACATTTCATGTAAGTTACAAGAGTTACAAGTAATGGTGGAAAATATGGGGTAGTGGAAGTTACACAATATAATGAGAGATCATGAGTGTAATGGGGTATTTAGATGGACATTCATATTTGTTTATAATAGTGTTGAGTGGAAAATTTGTGGATTAGATAATAATTAGAACTTGAAATGAAATCAAAATTTTATCTTTTTCTAAATTTTTTTTTTTGCATGTAAGCACAGAATTCCCTATTTGATCAATTCAATGTAAAGGAACCCTTATATAATTTTAAATACATACCAAGTATGTTATATTTTCATATATAACAAATTCAAAATGAACCAACCACACATATAACAGAGTCACATTAATGTTTTGTCTAAATTTAATTATATTAATTTTAAAGAATACTTATATATTCCTTATGGGCTTTATGGAAATACATTTATATATTACATTTTATGCCAAGATTGTGTTGTTTGAATGGTTTCTAAAACTTAAAATTGAGTGTAATATAATGAAATGTTCATTACAATAATGTCACACAAAAATATTAATGCTTAACAAATTCATAACTTAATATAAATTGTCCCGTTAAAGTCTCGGGTTTTCAAAGGAAGCAAAAGTCATAAAATGGACTTAAGTACAATCGTCACTTCCAAATCGATTCTTTAGGAGTGCACCCCAACTCATACCTTCGATTGCCACACAAGAAGGAGGTTTGTTTTTTTGGGCTTCATTTTGAAACAACTATTACATGAATTATATTCTATTATATCACTCCTATAGGATACCTTTGAGATCTTATCCGGGTTCTCTACCTGAATTTGGCGTTGATTGGAATCGAGATAGGCTAGATATATTGTATACTGATAAGTCAGTTCTATACTGACTTATATGTCATAATTCCTTGAGCTTTTGCATGATTTTATTGTGAAAATCTTACTTGATGCATGACTTATGTACGAAAATGTTCATGAACTGATAATTGTGGGGATTATGAAAAAGTATGAAAATGTTGTACAAATGATGTGGTTATTGCATTTATTGGAAATGAGTACACACTTGACACAACTATCTCAACTGACTTATATGTCATAATTCCTTGAGCTTTTGCATGGTTTTATTGTGAAAATCGTACTTGATGCATGACTTATGTACGAAAATGTTCATGAACTGATAATTGTGAGGATTGTGAAAAAGTATGAAAATGTTGTACAAATGATGTGGTTATTGCATTTATTGGAAATGAGTACACACTTGACACAACTATCTCACAATTCTTAAGCACACACACACAAAGTTCCAGTAAAGCACACAAGCACAATTAAGCACTTCACATGCACACACTACACACACCCAGCACACACGCACACACTGGGTGAGCGTACCAAGCACGCAAACACACACCGGGAGCGTGTACGACGCTCGCACCTAGCACACACACCCCATGCGTGCACAGCGCGAGGGCACCTCGCACGCACGACGCGCGCACCGCACCGTGCGCGCCTCGCACCCACTCGCACTCATCGCAACACACTCGTTCACTACATTTGGACACTTGCACATTCTGTCACTCATCAATTACATTTACTAGCACTCACATTGACACAAGTTGCAAGCACATAAGGCACAACACTTAACACGCACAACTGAATCACAAGCACAACAATTCTTGCAGACTTCCAGGTGTTTGACAAAATGTATCTTCAGCACTTAAGCAATCTTCGGTAATGACCTAGAATATATGACATCATTTTCACTTACTGAATTTTGTAAGACACGCGTCACCGACACAAAATGAAGAAGAAGCATGCAATGGTCAAGATACAGTCACAACAACACACAAAGTGGAATTCAATGTATAAAACCAAAAAAACTCAACAGAAAAAGTGGGGAGAGGGAGCCGGCACACAGAAGAGGATCAATAGATTAGGGTTCTTAGAGTTAGGCTAGTTTTAGGACTTTCTCTCTCTAACATTATACTGCCTTGAGATTTCAACTTGTACCGATCTTTACTTGTTGAAACATTTGAATTGCAATATATCTGTGCTTTATGTGTTCTTAATTCACTGAGTGTTTGATTTCAATGGGCTTTCATGATAACGTTCAAATCTAGAGTTGATCTGAGGTACCCACTGAGATTGATCTGGATCTACAGAAGGAAAATTGAACCTAACATGATTTGAATTTGAGAACCATCCATGTATGAGTTCTAAGATCTGATTTCACTATGGTTCCATATGTGCGGTACCCACTGACATTTGAAGTCAAACTTGTATACAAGACTTAGGATTATTCTTGTAGAACAGTTTGAACACGCAAATTGGGTAGCTGCCATACCAAGAGAGGTAGTCAAAAAGTGAACTAGAATTGTTGTACAGAGTAGGGATCTGGATTCTTAATTAGTGCAAACAACTTGCCCCACCCGGGGAAGTTTGTGGGGTAAGTGAATTGGGATTGAGAGAACCACCCAGTTGATCAATCCAATGAAACTAGCAGAAAGTTCCCTTATGCATAAACACTAGTCAGTGATATTAAATAGAGATCTGTACATATTGGAATACCTCAAGGCAGTACCTCACTTTCTTATTTGAACACTAACATTTTGCATTCATTCTTACTTTTACATTTCATGCATTAATAGCTAAGTGAACAAACAGACTCTTGACAACCAACCCTTCTCTGTGGAACGAATCCTCTTGCCACTACTACATTAGTGTGTAGGAGAAAATTGGGAAGTAGCAATAGCTTCCACCATATACTAGAGACAAGGCCTTCGAACAAAGGAGAGGGGAACGCGATAGGCGAGATTGCATCCATTCTAGGGTAGGGTTTTTGTTAGCCTAATCATTGGTTGTAACAAAAATGTACTAATCATCAATGATTTATTTATGTTGATTTGCATTTTGTAATAATATTCTGTCCCATTCTATGTTTTGCTAAACTTTTTTATTCTAGAGATTGAAAAGGTTTTTTTTTAATAATGTGATGAGCATAAAATAATTCATAGTTTTAAGTATGCTTTAATATGATTGGTGAGGTGAAGTTTACTTAATTGGTATATTTATTGCAGAATTTGGAGGTTTCCAGCTTAAAGGATAATGTTGAGAGAAAGATGATTTGAAGAGAATTCTTGGGAAGATTCGAAGGAGTAAATATAGCATAGGACATCAAGATGATTCGGTGGAGGTTTCCAAAAGAGATGAAAGTTTGGCACTAAAAAGGGTTTATTAACTGTTACCAAATTGGAGAAGAATTTGATCTGGAAGATATTTTGTTACAACCACATATGGTTGAGAGATTTATGGAAACTAGAATATTTTCTATTTTGAGTTAAACTAGGAAATCATATATTTTCTCTTCTATATAAGAGGAGAGGATAATTAGAGAGAGGTGTCTTTGGATCTTTGATCCTTAGAACATATTCTTTTTATGCAGTTTTTCTTTTAGAGAATTTTCGTTTTGGTTGCTGTCCAGTTGTAGGAGGCGTAGCTTTTCTGCAGTTGTACAACAAGAACAGCAGTACCGTCGTTTGCCCAAACGACGGACTGGTTTGGTTTTATATTTCAGTATCAATTTAATTTCTTTTTCAATTATTATTCTGCCTTGTTTTAATTATGAATAGTGAGTAATTTCTTATCTGGCTAATAAGTAAGAAGCACTAATCATGATTAAGTTGTGAGATCAAATTGTGTTAATCAATAATTTTATATTCAGTTCCAAGAGTTTTCTGTGAATAGCGTTCATTACTTAATTGGATTAAAGCCGGATCAATTTTAATAAAATTAGGTAGAGTCAATTAATCTCTAATTAAATCACTGGATTGAATTAGTAGGATTAATTAGTGACAAAGCTGCTGTCTCGGTAGACGGAGACAATTGGTTAACAAATTATTGTATACTGATCATAACTTAGTTTGTTAAAGTTGGGTCCTTCTAAGAATTAATGCTTTTCTAACGTTGAATTGGGTGATCGGTTGATTCCGGCCTGGTTATATTAGAAATAGGGAAATAGTGGACTAAGCTGATACTTGTCCACTATCGAATAAGTAAGGAAGGATTGGGACACGTCAGAGCCGATTCTCGGTGTCCTATAACTGACTGATTGATATGATATTATTATTTTTTGCGTCAATGAACAACTGATAAAGATTAGTGTGGATTGCTTATTTGCCAGAATTTTATCTTAAGTAATTTAATTCAGTATTTTTATGATATTAATTGCTTTGGTTATTAATTTGTTAATTTATCTAGTTTCCTTCGTATTATTTTTAGTTTTAATTATTGTGACAAATTGCGAGTTAACTATTTAGAAGATTTGCTGTTCCTCGTGGGATCGACCTTACTCCCATTAGACTATTTTAAATCTTTTAGAGTAAGAATTAATTTTGGTGCAAAAACGACACACCAAATTTTGGCGCCGTTGCCGGGGAATAGCATTATTTTCTTTTTAGTTAATTGTTTGTTCTTTGGGTTGAATTCCAGATTTTCTAACTGCAATCTGTTTATCTTTAGATACTGAAAAAATTGCACAGGTTGAGAAAAGAATTGAAGGGAAGACACCAAGAAGTCATTTCTGATTCTGGGGCAGTCGCCGTTTGCCCATACAGAACTCATATAAGATCAGAATCAAAATTTACACAGCCACAAAAATGATAAATATGGCTGATTTGAATTGTGTTCAGAACCAGAACCAGAAGGGAGGACGCACTTAAGGGAGTTGATTTGTTCCTTTGATCAATTTTAGATATTCTTGCATAGTTTTGCCTAAACTCAATGTTGATTTTGAATTAAAAAGCATCATATTTGAATTTCTTGCCCAAGTTTCATGGTTTAGATGGGGAAGACCCATATATTTTTTGCACGAATTTTCTTAGAGTATGTGGGACAATAAATAAAATAGGGGTATCACAAGAATATATTGCATTGGCTAGTTTTCCTTTTTCTCAATCTGGAACAGCTAATAAATGGTTTTAATAGCTTGACTCATAATTCTATCACCTCTTGGATAACATGCAACATGTATTTCTTCAAAAAAATTTCCCTACATCTAAGATTGCATCAATTAGAAAAGAAAATTGTTGGAATTGAACAAAATTGTGATGAATCTTTGTCTGCATATTGGGAAAGATTTTAGAAACTTATGTGAAAATTGTCCTCAACACCAAATACCCGATGATTACTAATTTCAATATTTTTATGAAGAGTTGCAATCTGAGGAAAAGAGGATACTTGACATTGCAAATGGAGGTGCATTCATGGACAATAATACAACTCAAGCCACGAATTTGATTGTCAAGACTTGTGAGGTCTCGCCAACAATATCAACCCATTTGTCGTGCGACAAAGCAAGTTGGTGAAATTTCTAGTTCCTCTCTTGAAAACCAAATTGGAAGTTTGACAGCATGTTGTGGAGAATTTGGTTACAAGAAGGGGTGTAATCCAGATAGAAAAGCAGAAATTAGCCAGCACAGTCTGCCCCAAACCAATTCTAATTTCATAGCCACCACAAAATTAGGAGTACCTCTTGAACATTTGATAATGAATTTGGCAACTTCGTGACGTTGATGCAACATGGACAAACTCAGAATCAAGAGGATTTTCAAAAATTCCAACAAGAAACTAAGGGAGCCATTGATGATTTGAGCACTCAAGTCACTTACTTGACAATATCTATCAATTCATTGAGAGGATATCAAGGAAGACTACCCTCACAGGTGGAGGTAAACCCCATGGAATATGTCAGCCAAATCACATTGATAAGTGGACAAAAGATTGAGGAACCAGAGGTAGAGATCAAAATTGAACAACCAATCAGCCCAGAAATAGAGGCGTCGTTCGACCATACGACGACTGGGCAAAAATCAGAGGTAAGTCCTAAATTGAATTTTTCCAATTCTGAAATTAAAATACCTCCACCTTTTCCAAACAGGTTGAAAAAGAACGCCAAGGATGAGGATTTGGATGACATCTTGACCATCTTTGACAAGGTGGAGATTACCGACACATTCCTTGAAGCAATTAGAAAAATGCCAAAGATTGCAAAGTTTGAAAAAGATTTTCTTGCCAAGAGAATCCAACATCCAAAAGAGGAGATGGAGGTGGAATGTAATGACATGCCGGTTGTTCTTGAGGATACACTGTCACATGAATGTAAAGAACCAGATTCTGACATTAAAGAATTGAAGGATGAAGAGATTGGAGATGAAACAATGTCATTGAATCTGATACAAGTGATTTCAAGCAACCCAGAAATTTTCCGTTTGCCCAAACGAGACCCGGCTGATACAAGTTTTCTTATATTTTGCAGTTCCAGTTCTGCATTTATATCATTGATTAAACCTCTGAAAGTTGTGTTTTTTATTGAGGAAAAGATGCAGCCCACTGTCAACAACAAGAATCTTACTCAAAGCTCATGGATCAAATTGATTTGGAACCAAAGAAGCTACAAGGAAATTGTAGGAAAAACTTTGACTTGCACACAAGATGTACCTTCTCCAAGACCACCTCCGGAGCCTCCTCCACTGGTTTACTGAGTTCGACACATGCTTGGTCTAGCCAAAGACTTTAAACAAAGGCGCTTGTGGGAGGCAACCCAATTTAAATTATTTTTGAGCACTTTTTCTTTCTTGTCTTATTTATTTTATTAGCTTTTCTTGACAGTTAACTAAATCTTCTTTTGTTCCAGGAATATTGGCACTCGTGGTTTAAAATTTGTTACAGACATGGAGTTGGTTGATTAAAAAGACGTGGAGACATATTTTTTCTTTCTTTTCCATGGGATCAAGCCCAGTACATTCTATCAGCTTATGATAATGCAAAGGCCCCACTACTTTATATTACCAAGTCAAAGTGGTCCCATAACCCAATTCACACATTTGTCTTTTTGCTAAACCCCACAACCGTCACCTTCATCTTCCTTCCCAAATTAGACTTGCCATCACCATCTTCTTTTCTTTCTTCCTTCAATAGCCATGGCCATCATCTTCTTCATTCCAACTGACTGCCATACGTGCTTCCAATTTCATCGACCACACAATCTACGTCGGCGGAGGAGACTTCATACAAACAACCAACTACCCTATTTTCTTTTTAATTTTCTTCTTTCAAGTTTTTCTTTTAATTTTCTTTTAGTATTTTTAATAAATTTGTTTTTTTTTCTCCAGGTTATTATGCACTTGTGGCTGAATAAGGTTCCATTACAAGCTCTCCCATAGTGATTCTAACGATTATTTTCAGTGATGGACTGATTTTATTCGATTTGACCAAGTGGGTTGTTTAAAAATTCTTTCCTTTTACCATAACCACTTGGTGGTATCTTACTTTCTATGTCACTTGATCTTTGTTTGACACTTTAATGTTATTTGAGATCTATTTGGCATAATATTTGTAAATTTAGCCCAATTGTCTTGTTGTGCTTGCAAATTTTTGGTTTGAATTTGACTGATGTGCTTAGAGCTCTTAAGTTTTGTTAGCCGAGGGATTCTCTTTCGAGCTAAATCACTTATACAGATATTGTTGATTTTCAAGAGAAGGTGATTACTCACGTTTTTTGGTGTCTACCATTATCTCTGAAATTCCTCTAAAGTCACAGCAATCAAGTTTTAATTCTGATATTCTCCAGTTCTGCAGCAGTCGTTTGCCCCCGCAGAATCCCCCCCAATGATCAGGCTGTCCCTAATCTCTTTATTTTCCTATGTTTTTTCTTTTTAAATCTGTTTTAGTTTGTTTGCTTTTCACATGAGGACATGTTATTATTTAAGTGTGAGGAGGTGTTCTATGTTATGTGTAATTTTTGTTTTCAAATACCAAAAATCCAAAAAATCATAAAATTAAAAATTTTTCACAAAACCAGTTTTGTTTTGTTTTGTTTTCAGTTTGTTATTTGTTTTGAACTGTTTCACTCTTATGAGCATCGTCTGACCAAACTAAATATGATAAAAACTTGCTTAGTTTATTGTGTTGGTTTTTGCATGATCTTGAATGGCTCCAAGGATGACGAATACAATTTCTGAGTTTATTTTGCCCACTTAAATGTGAGGATTTAAGCCTAAGCACTGAATGACTACTTTGTTGGTGCTTAAATGATTATTCTTGATGAGTGAAAATTGTGCATGGTTGACTTATGGAATTTACTTTGTTGTGCATGGATATCATGTGTTGAAATTGAACTTGAATATGATAAAGGCACTTAGGATTTCATCACTTTTTGACTTTATTTTTCATTCCTACTTTCATTTGACCCTTAGTAAACCCCGTTGAGTCTTTAACCTTTTCTTTGTGTTTAAACCCACTAAAAGTTTCACCTAAGACCCATTTAGCTTTCTTTTGGCCCTTAAGGTGTAAGTGACTAAATTTGTTATGATTTGTTCCCTTTGGGTTTCACAAGAGAAAATTGCATCTGTTAGGTCTCTATGCATTAAGGAATTTCAGTATGTGATGTAGAGTACAGTTTTGAAGTCTGTTGTTCGACCAGACAACATTGGGCAGAAAAGAAAGAAGAAAAGAAGAAAAAAATCTGCAGAATTTTTCCTGTGTTGTTTGCCTAAACTGTGGCAAGGAAAAGAAGAGAACAGCAGCAATAATAAATTGAAAAAAGAGTGATCTGCTGAAAAAGAAAAGAAAGAAAAATATGTGATAAAAGCACAGAAAAAGAAAAAAAAATAATCATTGTGCTGAAGTTACTTTGAGTTGTTGTGAAAATGAAAAGTTGAGACGTGGTGCAATATAAGTGTGGGGATGTTTTTAATTGTGTTGCTTATACCTTAGTTTTACTTTTAGCCTTTATTTCATCTTATATCCTACCTTTTAGGCCCTAGCCCCATTACAAACCAATTAAAAGACCTTTTGATTCATGTTTAGTTTTGATACTATGATTATCTTGTGACATATTTGCAAACTTGTTGTAAGTTTCCATGCGCAATTTTGATGAGTGGATGAACCTGATTGTAAACATTAATGAGTGCTTGGAGTGAACTTGGAGAGTTACTCAGAATTTTTTATTTTGACTTGGATGACTTGATTATGCTTGAACTTGTTACTTGGACTAAGTATGAATTTTGTTTTGAAAGAGTTTCTCCGTTTGGCTAGATTGGTGTTTGTGTAGTGAAGTGGTTTAGTTAGTTTTGTTTGTTTGTTTGTTAGTTATTTTCTGTTTAAATGCTGAGGGGCCAGCATAGTTCAAGTGTGGGGATATTTGATGAGCATAAAATAATTCATAGTTTTATGTATGCTTTAATATGAGTGGTGAGGTGAAGTTTACTTAATTGGTATATTTATTGCAGAATTTGGAGGTTTCCAGCTTAAAGGATAACGTTGAGAGAAAGATGATTTGAAGAGAATTCTTGGGAAGATTTGAAGGAGTAAATATAGCATAGGACATCAAGATGATTCGGTGGAGGTTTCCAAAAGAGATGAAAGTTTGGCAGTAAAAAGGGTTTATTAACTGTTACCAAATTGGAGAAGAATTTGATCTGGAAGATATTTTGTTACAACCACATGTGGTTGAGAGATTTATGGAAACTAGAATATTTTCTATTTTGAGTTAAACTAGGAAATCATATATTTTCTCTTCTATATAAGAGGAGAGGATAATTAGAGAGAGGTGTCTTTGGATCTTTGATCCTTAGAACATATTCTTTTTATGCAGTTTTTCTTTTAGAGAATTTTCGTTTTGGTTGCTGTCCAGTTGTAGGAGGCGTAGCTTTTCTGCAGTTGTACAACAAGAACAGCAGTACCGTCGTTTGCCCAAACGACGGACTGGTTTGGTTTTATATTTCAGTATCAATTTAATTTCTTTTTCAATTATTATTCTGCCTTGTTTTAATTATAAATAGTGAGTAATTTCTTATCTGGCTAGTAAGTAAGAAGCACTAATCATGATTAAGTTGTGAGATCAAATTGTGTTAATCAATGATTTTCTATTCAGTTCCAAGAGTTTTCTGTGAATAGCGTTCATTACTTAATTGGATTAAAGCCGGATCAACTTTAATAAAATTAGGTAGAGTCAATTAATCTCTAATTAAATCACTGGATTGAATTAGTAGGATTAATTAGTGACAAAGCTGCTGTCTCGGTAGACGGAGACAATTGGTTAACAAATTATTGTATGCTAATCATAACTTAGTTTGTTAAAGTTGGGTCCTTCTAAGAATTAATGCTTTTCTAACGTTGAATTGGGTGATCGGTTGATTCCAGCCTGGTTATGTTAGAAATAGGGAAATAGTGGACTAAGCTGATACTTGTCCACTATCGAATAAGTAAGGAAGGATTGGGACACGTCAGAGCCGATTCTCGGTGTCCTATAATTGACTGATTGATATGATATTATTATTTTTGCGTCAATGAACAACTGATAAAGATTAGTGTGGATTGCTTATTTGCCAAAATTTTATCTTAAGTAATTTAATTCAGTATTTTTATGATATTAATTGCTTTGGTTATTAATTTGTTAATTTATCTAGTTTCCTTCATATTATTTTTAGTTTTAATTATTGTGACAAATTGCGAGTTAACTATTTAGAAGATTTGCTGTTCCTCGTGGGATCGACCTTACTCCCATTAGACTATTTTAAATCTTTTAGAGTAAGAATTAATTTTGGTGCAAAAACGACACACCATGATGATTGATGTTTTAAAACATGTTGTAACATTGAAATCTTGCAAGGCAAATGAATTATTGGATTCCATGACATTTTACCTTCTCTACATTTTCCTTTTCAAAAAAGAAGTTGCATGGAATTGCACTATTTTACTACATACTTGGTGGGGCACAATGCTCAGGTGTAAATATGTAAAAAAATATATATAGTATGCGTAAAAGGTGTAAATAAGTATACGTGTAAAAATATGTTTAGCATGAGTAAATGTGTATGATCGATCACATATCTTTCTTACAAAGTAATAAAGGGATTGAGAAAAGTCCAAACTCAACTATTCTCTACCACAAAGCTCTTTCTCTCTCTTGTACATACAAGTATCAAAATATTTCATTTAAATTTATAACCTTTATTAAAAGAATTATAGAATAATGTTGTTTCCATATAAGTGGCTATGGTTATATGTCTAACAAGGTTGTATATGGTGTATATAATTATTGGTCCAATATAATTTATAATGAATCTAATTTTTGGTAAGACTTCATATAGGAATACACAAATACTTCAAGAAGAGCTTGGGCAAAAATGATCTAAAATATATCAACCTCAAAAAGAGCAAACATCACAATTCTTAATTTAAATGACCAAATATATAAAAGTTAACAATAATAAGTTTGGATGAAAACGACCGTCCAAAATATTAGCATTTACTGAAACTTAAATCATAGTCTCAACATGAAATCCAAAATGGTAAGAAAAAGTAACATTTTGAAATACCATCTACTTTTGTTTTTCAGTTGGTGTCCACCACCATGTTTCTCCCTCTAACTTTCACCTTTCTCAAAAGAAATTGAGCTTTCTTCAGCTGAATCATTTGCAGGATCATTTGCTTCAACAACGAAGTTATTTGCACGAAAATTGCGCATAAATTCGAGGTCACGTTTCTCACAACAATTATTACCATTAAACACTAACACTTGAAATGCATCATTTTTTTTGTACTCAAAAATAATCTTGTCACCCTCTTGTAGACGACGGTCTTTTACAAATCCCTCCCATTGTCCAGCAAAATACAATACATTGGCATTTTCCACAATGTCAAATTTCCAAGATAACAAACCTGGACGGTACACAGTTACATTTTGCGGTAAAACTTCTTCTTTCCATTTTTTTGCAAACTTTTCTGGGATAGGCTACAAATGTGAACAAGTTTGTACAATCATGTGAGAAAATGGGCATAACATTTTGAATTACAATATTTTTCTTATAATAAAACTATTAATCAATTTTTAGAACTATGACATAATAATGTGTTCATAAATATAAAGATCACAATGTTATTGAATGGTAATTATTAAAAACTAAAAGAATTTACCAATTGTTTGTCGAAAGAGTTTTTGTAAGTTTGAAAAAAGTGCACTCCATAGAGATCAACAACTTTTTCCATTTGCGCGGAGAGTATTCAATACTCAAATTTACCTGCATTTAAATATACAAATCCTTGATTGAGATTTAAAAATAGGTGAAAGAGAAAAAAAAGAGTACAAAATATTTATTAGATTAATAATTTTATTTTTTGAGATAGATTTTTTTTTTGTTATCACGACCCTTACAAATACAAGAGTTGCTGAAAGTTACACCATTAGATCTGGGTAGAAATCCATAAACAAATACAGTCGAAAAAATAATATCGAATAGTGGTTTATTTTTTTAATTAAATAATGTTGTCCTCAAAGACAAAGATTTACATTTACTTTCGAGCAATGATAGGGGGAGTGAAAAATTAGAGTGAAAACCCAAAGTGACTGACGTGGCAGTTATAGAAAGACAAACTAATACCCTAACCAAATGATGAGTGAACCCTAATAGATAATGGATTAGTTTGTCTTTTTATACATGCCACGTCAGTTACTTTGAGTTTTCACTCTAATTTTTCACTCCCCCAATCATTACTCTTTACTTTCAATGCAATTTATATAAATAATAGACCTGAATTAGATGAAAATCCAGAGATGGAGAAGCTCAAGAAGAGAGCAATGGCCGCTAGTGATGTTGACTTGATCCTAGGGTAAAATGAGGCAAAAGAATGTATTTACATAGTATTTATTTACAACAATAATTGTCTGTAATAAATATAATGGATTTGTATTAATTTGGGCTTCTTTAAATTGAACAAAACACTTGGGCTAGACCAGTGAGCACATGAAGAATATTCACATATAGAAATAATTGTTTGAATCACTGCACACTGTTCTTATGGAGGAAAGTTTTAAATTGCAACATAAATAAGATTTTTGTAATAAGTATGGGGATTGATTTATAATAGAACTTTAAAAATCAGATTTTCTTTCCAATGTGTTTTTTCCTTATTCTGTCTAACACAATAAAACAACATTGTTCCACTAAAATAATGACATTGTATAGGATTTACTCAAATTTGGGTTAGAATTTAAAAATGGGTTAATTACCGATAACCCCCATGTGGTTTGCCAAATTTTCGTATAACCCCAATGTGTTGTCAAAACATACCAACAACCCCCATATGTTTCTGACCTAAGCGTAAAGTGGATGGAAAATAGGTGCACTAACGGCACCGTTAAAATTTCCAATATTACCCTCTTACCTTTTATCAATTCAAACTATTAAATTTTTAAATTACTAAAACTTTGGAGTCACAGTCAAAATTATTAAAGTTTTGAGGTACAAAATAAATTTAAAATTTTCTTTTCTCTTCCTCAATGGTTTTTTCTCTTCCTTTTTTTGTTTTTTTTTCCAACACCACCACCCTCTTCCACCACCACCACCCTCTTCCACCACCACCACCACCACCCTCAATCACCACCACCACCACCACCACTACCACTACAACAACCATCCATGCACCACCTTTTTTATCTCTATTCAAATTTTGGAGTCAAAATTTAAAATTATTAAAGTTTTAAAGTAAAAAATAAATTTAAATCATTCCCTCTCCTTAAAGTTTTACGGTCAACGACGGCGGCGACAACTACAACCACCAACGGGGTGCTGCTGCTGGTAGCGGTGTCGGTATGGAGAAGGAGAATCCATGGTTGAAGTCAATACTCGCGTATTTGCCACTTCATCTCCGATCATCGTCTCTCTTCTGGCCACCCCAAGCGCAGGAAAGAAGAGCAGCAATCAACTCCTGAAAAAAAAGTAATAAAAACAAAACAAAACAAACACATACACAGACACACATAGCATCCCCGCCCATCACCCCAACTACACAGTTAGAAATGAACAATTGCAAGAAGCAATAATAATGAATAAGAAATCAATTGATGATCAATTAATGGAGCAATTCACTCAGTCACTACGGAAGTGTTCAAAAACTAAAATGACTTACTCGACTAAGAAGCACAAGGCCTGGTTCCTGCGTTTCCAACAGGCGGAGGCTGGTGGTTCCAACAACTTTTTCGTCAACAAACACCGACCCGGCATTGTCATCATTGGCATTCCGATAATGGGATTCCAAGAGGGATGGCAAATTCAGAAGCAAAGCAGTCATTTAATTTCAATATGAATATTAATACAGTTCTACCAACATCAAACTCCAAATCAAATTCGTCTCCCAATCAAATTCAATATGAAAAAGATGAATCCCGAGATTTGCAAGCATCAAGAAGTCAAAGAGATAATAGAAAAAAATAGAGATTTTTTGTCGATGTGATCAAAGCATCGATTTTTTGTGATTGATTTTTCAAATCAGATTTAAGAAAGACAAAGATATAATGGAAAAAATAGAGAAAGAAAAAAAAAGAAAAAAGAATCATGAGGCTGATTCTCTATATCAGGATTTAGGTAAAAAGAGATGAATGGTTTAATGGTTTAATCGGATTAAGGTAATTCCCATAATTTAAAAAGTAGATGAATGGTTTAATGATTGAAAAAATTTTAAAAAAAGATGAGAATTATGATTCTCCAAATCAGATTAATTAATATCGCAGAAGAAATGAGAGAGAAGAAGAAAAGGGTATTATGTTGTGGAGATTTTTTTTGAGAAAGATGTCTTCGACTGAAGTATGTATTCAAATGAGGAAGAAGGACGAAGAAGAAAGGAATAAGAAAGAAGTCAGTAAGCACATTTAGATTTAAAAGTCAAAGAGAGGGTACTTTGAGAATTGTATGCTCACTTAATAAGTTTGGGACAATCACACTTGCAGAACTACACGCGTGTAACCCAATCTCCGTTAGGGGACTGACTTTCCATCCACTTTACAATCGAAACCAAAACACGTGGGGGCTGTTGGTATGTTTTGACAACGCATGGGGGTTATACGAAATTTCGGCAAACCACATGGGGGTTATCGGTAATTAACCCTTTAAAAATTGTAGATTTTAACTCAAATCTAAGTTAAGATTTAATAATTTTAAATTTTATATTTGTGATATTTAAGCTTTTATTAATGGACTAGAACAAAAGTTTGGTGGGGGCCAACTTTAAAAAAACTTTCTTTTGTGCGAGTACATCAATACATTTAATGATTAATTTTGTAAATTCACTATTACAAAACTATAAAAATATATAATATACACAACTGCACTTTTAGTTTACACTTGATGAAATAGTAGTTTTTGTGAGTGTATTCTATATGTTTCATTTCGAAAATTTCTAATCTAAATGCAAATTTTCTAATACTAGTTCATATCTATAATCACTATTTTTTTTTCAATCCATAAAATCTCTAATAAAATTACTCAAACACTCAAATTAATTTAGTAATTTATTTTCAAACTTATAAATTAATTCTAAATAAAAAAATTTAAATGAAAAGAGTAAAAAACCTTTGTCAAAATAGCAAATAAAACAAGAGTGAAAATGAAGATAAAGATAAAAATAGAGAGAGTGAACAAAAAAGGGAAGAGTGAAAGAAATATATTTTAGTGATAATTGGTCAATAGAATTACGGAAAGAACAAACAAAATTGCCATTGCCGCTACCCAGAGTATGGGATTGGAAAAGGAAAAGGGTGACAAAGTCAATAGTGTTTAACACATGTTTTTCTATTTTAAAATTAACCAAAACAATGTCGTTTTGTTAAGTTAGAGTGCTTTTTTTAAATTATTTATTTTTTCAAAACAAAAAGCCTTCATCGTCTTCATGATTGCTATTGAGTGGCGAGTGCTGCGTAGGGGTTGCGGTCGCCAGGGGTGGGGGATGGAGTCTCATTCTCCACAAGCTCCGGCGAGCTTGGTGGGGGCTGAATCCCCCCGAACCCCCACCTAGTTCCGCCCTTGTTTATTAATGGTTTTAAATTGCATGGACATTTTGAGTGTTGAACAGAATAATAGAAAGTAATTTTAGGTTGAGAATCCAATCTATCCAAGTTGCAGCTTAGATAGGAGGATACTTGTAATAATTATAAAAATTGATTTGTGATAAAATACGATTTTTTTAGAGAAAAAAATGGTTCAATTTAGTGTTATTCCAATTGGGCTTATGTATTTCTCCCATGCGACTAAATATTAGAAAACTTTTAGTAGTGCGTAATTTTTTTTCTTTGGATTGACTAAATTCGAACATTTTTTTATTTTGCAAAAAAAAAAAATCTATATACTTTTAATACCATGCTAATATTATGAGCCAAAGCATGTTGGACTCAATTAATACAGATTTAGGGAAAAAAGAAAAAATAAAAAAAAGCTTGTGTTCTAAACTAAACATATATAGGTGAACATGAAAAACTGATGCAAAAATATGTGTTGAGTGGAAAATTTGTGGATTAGTTAATAATTAGAACTTGAAATGAAATCAAAATTTTATCTTTTTCTAAATTATTTTTTTGCTTGTAAGCACAAAATTCCTTATTTGATCAATTCAATTTAAAGGAAACCTTATATAATTTTAATACAAACCAAGAATGCTATATTCTCATATATAACAAATTCACAATAAACCAACCACACATATAACAGAGTCACATCAATGTCTTGTCTAAATTTAATTATATTAATTTTAAAAAATACTAATATATTCCTTATGGGCTTTATGAAAATACATTTATATATTATATTTTATGCCAAGTTTATGTTGTTTTGAATGGTTTCTTATGGATTCTAGAACTTAAAATTGAGTGTAATATAATGAAATGTTTATTACAATAATGTCACACAAAAAAAATTAATGCTTAACAAATGGTTGCTGTTATTGCCAAAGCAACTATTAGTTTCCAGAGCAATAAATTACACATATTCCAAATTTACCCTTAATCAATCAACTCTTTATATTTTCTTCATTTATCTTTACAACTCATCTTTATCTTCTTTCTACCATATCATTATAACTTATCAATTCTTTATAACATCTTCCCTTAACTTTTGTTTTCTTCTCCTTCACACTGACTTTTTCCCAAATTTTTATTAATATAATATTTATTTTCACCTCAAATTATAAGAAAAAAATTATATATATGAAACTTATTTCTATTAATAGATTTTACTTTTCTCTCAATTAAATTATAAAATATTTACCAATATATATGTTAAAAAATTTAGACTCCATTTGTTTACCATTATTTTAGTATTTTATTTCATAAATTCAATTTATTTTTTTTTTGTCCATTTTTTATCAAAATTTGTAAAATAAAAAAATAATGTTACAGTAATTATTTTTGTTACAACATTTTTTAATATTTTTATAAATAAATTATTAAATTTGAATTTTGCTTTTAAATTTTTAATAATAAAAAATTCTTCCTAAGACATTTTTTACCAAAATAAACTCATAAAATATTAATTCAAATTTAAATTTTAAATTTTTTATATAAAAAATTCTTGCTGCCTTAATTATATTATGAGCAAATTAATATTTCAAAATGATAATAGATCACAAGGAAAAAATTTGCTCAGAATAAAAATAGAAGCAAATATATGTATCCACATTCTAAAATAAAATTTGTTGCCGATTTATTATTTAAATTTTATGAATTAAATTGTAACATAAAAAAATATGAAATCGAGATTTATATTTTATATATATATATGGTGGTAGTGGTATCTTCCTTTTAAATTTTAACTTATGCTAATTATTTTGATAAAATATTAGTATGAGAAGCGTTATTAAAAATAAAAATAATAATTTATAGTTCCCATATGTTTATGTTTAGTATTTTAACAGAAAATATAACTTACATTGGATAGAGTATTTTTTTTAGTTATATAGTAGAATTTTTTTTTATTGAGACTTATTATAAGAAATAAATATTTTGGAGGTGTTTGAATTGATGAGTTTGTTTTGGTACACATTATACTTGAGATTTTTTTATTAATGAAATTTAAATTTCAAATTTAAATTAATATTTTATGAGTTTATTTGGTTAAAAAAGTTTTTGGAAGAATTTTTTATTATTAAAAATTTAAAAGTCAAATTTGAATGTAATAATTTATTTATAGAAAAAACGTTGTATTAAAAATAATTATTGTACCATTATTTCTTTTGTTTAAAAATTTTGATAAAAAAATGGACAAAATAGATAAATCAAATTGAATTTGTGAAATAAAACACTAAAACCCACGGTAAATAAATGGAGCCTAAATTTTTTGAAGTATATATTGGTAAATATTTTATAATTTAATTAAGAAAATAATAAAAACTATTAATAGAAATTAGTGTTATATTATTTTTGTGAGAAAAGATAAAGGAGAAGAAAGAAGAAGTTACGGGAAGATGTTATAAAGAATTAATAAGTTGCCAACAAGGACTCAGGTTCGAGTCCTGGCAGCGGCAGTGTAATGATAAGTGATTTATTGCTCCGAATTGGGTGATTCAAAAGGCTATGGAAAGCTAAGCCTCGGGGCTACAACTTTGATGTTTAAAGGATTTCCAAATTCACAACGCATCAGGGCCAGAAATTGGTTGCAAAGTGTCGGTTTGTAAGTTTTCAGAACTTGAGAGTTAAGAAGTCCAATCTTGGTTTATGTTTTTCCTTTGAGCTGAAGTTGTTGCACTCATTCTGTTGCTAACCATACACAAGTTCCACACTCATGCACACTTTGTGTACATTCACCTCACCACACTACAATGCACACACATTCACTCTTGGTCTCAAACACTCATCTTGATCACATGCAAGATTTTTCCATTTGCACACTAAACACAAGGGATGAACCGACGACATGTCGTGGTAAAGGGGAGAAGTACTCCACGACACGTCGTGGTTGAAGGGAAGAAAGGCAAGAAATACTCCATGACATGTCGTGGAAGAGAGGCAAGAACACTCGGCGACATGTTGTGGAGGAAAATCAAGAAGGCCGGCGACATGTCGTGGAAGGGAAGCTGAGTTTTTGTGAAAATTTTTTCTAAGTGTTGATCGTGTGATGCACAGGTGAACGAAGGCATGGTTGGAGTTGGCATGGAGGCGTGCGGGAAAATTGGTGGCGTGATCGGGCGAGGCACAAAGGTGCTGGAGTTTAACTAAAGGCGCAATCTTGATGGCTCGAAGGCATTGGAGCTGGATTGAAGTTTGCTACTTTGGATTCTTAAACTGTTGCTGATGTTAAACGTTCCTTTTGGGGGCATTCTTGTAATAGTTTAGCTATGTTACGTTTTTACGTATTAATTACATTTTGTATTCCTCTATATATAAAGAGAATTTAGGGGGAATATTGGGAAAATTCATATTCTAGTTTCTTACGAGACTTTTGTAATTTTTAAGCGGGAATTTTCTCACTCTTCTTTTTTTCACTCTCTAGTTTCTCTCTCTAGAATTTTGGCTTGATCTCCAGTTTCGATCGAGAAATTGAACCGAACATTGTGATTCTTTGGAGTAATTTACTAATTCAATCGGTAAATTCTTTCTATAATATGAGAATTACATGTCTGGAATTGTATTTTCCCGATCATGAGTTGGATATGAAGTTTTGTGGCTAAATTCGCTATGTTCTAGGGTTTTGAACCGGGTAAAGTGTAATTAGGTTATGCTATGCAATACAATTGACGTAATTCATCGAGAATGAACTCATACTAGATAGTAATGCTTAAATTTTGTTAAGTTTCACTCATTTGTGCTTTTGTTGATTGAATCATGCTTCGATTGTGGTCGTCATGCTAGGTTGAGGTTTAATTCATCAATAGGAGTAGAAATGCTGGAAATGAGAACATGCAGTATGACAATTGAGTTTTCTCACTAGTATTGTTAGAACATGAACTGAGATGCGGTCGTCATGCCGGTGGAAGTTCATTGAGACTTAAGAATTGAGTGAGAAGAGACTTCTTAAGCTTCACGAAGACAAATGGACCTAGGTTAGGCCTCGCCATGGGAAAACCTTAGATTTTGCATGCTATAGTAGTGGATCCTGGGAAGTTGAGACTCTGCGGGTTACAACCTTCACTCTAGGCCTTGCCATGGGAAAGAGTGAAGTCAGGGAGCGTAGAATATGATGCGGTCGCCATGCTGATCATAGTCTAGGTTCTCATGCAGTTGTTTTCCTCTTCGTTTTCCAGTGTATGTCAATTGCCTTGCATTTGAGTAGTCTATTTGCATATTCATCCGGTGTAGAACCCTAGGACATCTTACTAAGACTTGTTACCACATTTCAGTGCATTTTTCCTAGTTGTTCTTTGTTCTTGTTGTGTTTGTGCTCATTGTTCTGTTTCTTTGTTATTGTTCTTGTTAGTTACATCACTTCTCTTTCTCTGTTTTGTTTTGTTAGCATTCATTTCTGATATTAGAACAATTTTCTGAATTCTTGAAACCAATCCCTTTCCCTGTGGATCGATCCCTATCTCCACTACTATAGTAGTTTCTAGGGTTAAATTGAAAAGTACGCGACACACATTTCAATCTTTGGCGCCGTTGTCGGGGAAGGCACGATTTCTGGAATATGATTAAGTGTTTCTTGAATTTCATCGTTAATTTCGTGTTGTTCTATTTTGTTTGTTTACTCTGTTCTTATTTTTGTATTGTGTTCTGTTTCCTTGTTATTGTTGTTACTTGTGGTTTTTGTTTTGTTGTCTGTTGTTTACATTTGAGGTTCTTGTTTTTGTGTTCTGTTTTACTTCGGTTATACTTCAAGTGTTGTTGTATGCCCAGGCTACGATCTTCTGGAAATCCTGAGTTTACACTAGACCTTGAACTACAAAAGACTTTGAGAATTCAAGCCAAACAAAGAGACATGGCTAATCCTGGAGTGAGAGCACCACGTTTTGGTGATCATTATGTTGTGAATTTTGACAACGGATTTGGACAGCAAGATATTGATGTTGAAAGCTACCACATCCCCACTCAGATTGTATCGATGATCACTCAAGGTCAATTTTTCCAAGGATTAGACAATGAAGACCCTAATGATCATCTGGACTGGTTCTTAGGTTTGTGTAGCACATTCAAACTTCCACAAGTGGAGAGAAGTGAAGTGCACAGAATCCTTTTTCCTCTTTCCTTGAGAGGTAAAGCAAAACATTGGTTCAAAACCATTGGAGGCTCGGATGCAACAATATCTTTTGAGGAACTTCAGAAGAAGTTCTTGGCGAAATATTTTCCACGAGCTAAGCTTGAGAAGAAGAGAATGGAGATCATGAATTTTCAACAGCAAGATGGTGAATCATTCAGAGAAGCATGGGACCGTTTCAATGACCTAATCCGTCAATGCCCTAATCATGACCTTGGTGAAATCAGAGAATTGAATACGTTTTTCAAAGGCCTCACACCTGAGTCTTCTATGATGGTGAAAGCTTGTGCTAATGGTGCATTGAAATATAAGAGTGTGCCGGAGGTTAGAGAATTTTTAACCAAATTGCCGAAGATGAGTACCTTTTCCCTGAGACACGGAAACCTCATAGAAGAAGACAGAGAGGAGTGCTGGATCTTGATGAGGAAACTTCATTGAGTGCAAAATTTGAGGCCCTTGCCAAGCAAGTGCAAACTTTGAAAGCTACTCAAACAAAAGCTCCTGTGCTTTCATGTGGACTGTGCAAAGGTGAACACCACACTGATGAGTGTGCTATCACAACTGAGTCTTTACAATATGTGAGTAATTACAACAACAAACCTCAGTATGGTGGAAATTATTCTGGAGGGAATTACTCTGGGTGGAATCGACCTTACAATGGTGGACAAGGCAATTGGGGACAACAACAAAATCAAGGAGGGCAATATTATCAGGGAAATGAGCAAAGAAGATCCACACAACCACCACCAGGCTTTGACATTCAACCGAGTTCCTCAGAGCAAGGGAAACCATCCATAGAAGACATGTTATATCGTCTTATGGAAAACATGGATAAAAATGAGGAGAGATTTGTTGCTTTGGAGACAAATGCAAGACATCATGATGCCACACTCAAAAACATTGAAATGCATTAGAGCAAATAGCCAATGCAGTGCATCAAAGACCTAGCGGATCTCTTCCCAGTGATACTGTTCCAAATCCCAAGAACAAGGTGGCTTGTAATGCCATTATGTTGAGGAGTGGAAAACAAGTGCAAAAAGCCACCACTACTAGAGATGACGCTTGTGAAGTTGAGGATGAAGTGGTTGTGGATCTTGAGAAGGATTATGCAAAGGATGCCATCACACTTGAAAAGGAAGCAGGAAGTGCTGTGGATAAAAATTGTGCACATGAGACCATTACACTTGGAAAGGAGGAGGAGGTGCAAAATAAAAAAGGCAAAGAAGGTAAGGAGTTGACAAAGAAGATTAGAGGACCACCCAGTCCTTACAACTATCCTGAGTATGCTCCTAAGCCTCCATTTCCAGAAAGGGTGAAACCACTACCAAAGAAAGGACCACAATTTGATCGTTTTTTGAGTGTGGTGAAGCAAGTTAATGTGAGTTTGCCTTTGTTGGATTTGGTGAGTGCTGTTCCGAAATATGCCAAATTTCTCAAGGATATCATCTCCAATAATGAGTAAATTCTTAGGTGTGAGGTGCCCCCAATGCTTACAGAGTGTAGTGAGCTACAATGGGGCACACCTTACCCCCTAAGCTGAAGGATCCTGGCAGTTGTACCATCCCATACAAGATTGGCACAAGGTACTTTGAAAAAGCTCTGTGCGATCTCGGTGCAGGATTTAACTTGATGCCTCTGTCTATTGCGGTAAATATAGGTCTTGGTGGAAGGATACGTCCGGTGGCGGTTACTTTGCAACTAGCGGATAAATCTTTGGTTAACCCAACGGGCATAGTCGAGGACGTGTTGGTAAAGGTTAACAAATTCATATTACCAGTGGACTTCCTTGTGATTGATATGCAGGAAGATCCTGAGGTACCTATTATTTTTGGGAGACCATTTCTTGCTACTGGGGACGCTTTGATTGGAGTAAGAAGCAAAACGGTAACATTTCGCATTAACAATGAGCAAGTATTCTTTGATGTTAACTATGCTATGAAGCACCCCATGCATGTTGAGTCTTGTTTTGCGATTCGAGCTATAGCATGTCCTATTATGGGGCACAACCTCTATGACAATGTTAAGCATGATCTGTCTCGTGTCAATGAATTGAATGCTTGCTGTGAAGAGGAAATTGAGAATAAAGAGTTAGATGTTGAAGATAGAGTGATTTTGTCTGAAATTGGAAACATAGTAGAGTGTTGTTTTATAGATGAATCAATCTTTGAAGTGCCGTATGAAGTGTTGGTAGAACAGAACCTAGAGGAAGCATGTGTTAAGAATTTCTCAAATGGTAATGAGTGCCATGTTATACTTGATGATGCTGATAGTCGTTCTTTGGATGTGTCTTTTCTTGAGGTCCTGATAGATTGCATAGAGTCTTATCTTGATGAACATTGTGATGTCATGCATGAAGATAATATTGAACATGTTAAAGAAAATGTCAAAACATTGATTGAAACTATTGTTGAGCCACCAACTTTTGAAACGGTAATTGAATCTAGGGATCTTACTGATGACTCAGGAGGAGTGCTAAATGAAATCCCCTTGTTAACTAATGATAATAATTTTTGTGTTGATAAGATAGTACAGACTCCACAAATTTCCCATATTAGTCTAGATGAGGAAGATGTGCGAATTTTGAATGACATTGCTAACATGGTGGAAAATTGCTTTATTGATACATCAATTTTTGAACTTACTGATGGGGTTGTTGAGACCATGGATACAAAATTCTTGGTTGAGTCTTGCAGAACCAAAATGGTAAGTGTGGTGGAAGAGGTAGATGATGTGCTTCCAATGATAGAAGAATTCCAGGAGGTACCTCCAGTAGGGGAGCCTCAGTGGTTTAAAGTGAAATTCATAGAGGTTGTGCCCCATGTGTATGAGCTTGAACAACTCCTTGAAGACACTCCTCAAGTGCCCTACAAAAGGAAGAAGAGTGCTTATGAGATTTCTTCTTTATGGTATAGAGATGGTTATTCCGAATTTTGCAGGGATGGATACTCCGAATTGTGAAGGAAAAGGCTTGAGGAGGATAGTCTAGCTGGAGACTTACAAAACCCAGAACTACTTCTTTTCTCTTAGCTTTAATATAGCATTTTGGTAATCTTTTCGAGTCCTGGCAGCGGCAGTGTAATGATAAGTGATTTATTGCTCTGAAAGTTAATAGTTGCTTTAACAATAACATTAGCCTTAACAAATTCATAACTTAATTTAAATTATCCCGTTTATGTCTCTTAGTTTTCAAGTTTTCAAAAGAAGCAAAAGTCATAAAAATGACTAAGTACAATCGTCACTTCCAAATCAAATTCTTCATGAGCACACCTTACTCATACGTTGATTGCCACACGAGAGGGAGCTTTTTTTTAGCAGCTATTAGATGAACTCTATTAAATTATATCAATCCTATAGACTACATTTGGATCTTATCCGGGTCATTTACTTCGTTTGGCGTTGATTGAAATCGCCATAAGTGTGAGATAGATTGTACATAGGCGTGATTGTATACTAGAAGGCCTTCGAACAAAGAGATTGTATACTTAGAGGCAGGGCTTAAACATACAATTGGAAGGTCTGTGGGCACGCAAAAACTGGCTGCAAATTCAAGTCTTGAAGTTTAACTGATTTCTTGTCATCTCGTCAAATGTAGAAGTAGAAAATATGGTTTGTTTTTATATACACTTTTTCTATCTTTTCTCTAAAAAGTTTGAATCTCTTCCTATCTTTCAGGCATAAGAACTTGAGGAACAAGAACGGATTTGCCAGACTTCCGGGAAACAGGTACCTGAAGGCTTCTATTCTCATCCTTGTTCAATGCTGTGCGTTAAATGAAGTCATAAGTAGAATCTATCAAGTTTAGGAGTACAAATGGAGTAACACTGTTTGAAGCCAATAATGGATATCTGCTATTACTCTTAATTCCTTATGTTGCTTCATTCTTTATCTTCTTACATTTCCCTTTCACCTAGCCATGGCACCGGAACCAGTTCCAGGGTTCCGAAATGGAGACCGAAAAGGTTCTGTTTCTAGTTCTGGTTTAAGAAAAGTGGAACTGGACTGGTTCCGACTCTGAGCCTGTGCAGAGTCAGTCTGAACTCTGAAGCTTGAAAAAAAGAAAATTTATTTTTGCCAATGGACCGTGTGCAGGATCGTTGCTCAGCAACGGATAGTGCGATGGCTTTTTAGTGTCCTTGAATGGTTATATAATGAACTTAGTTTAACTAGTGTTCTTCAGTGGTTGATTTTGTCTTTTCTGTCGGTCTGAAATCCTTGTATTTCATAAATTTGAGTGTCTTATAGCAGCACATGCCTGTTATCTGAGCATTTTTTTTCTTCTTGTGTTGGCCTTTGACAAATATATTTTGTGGAATCGACAACAGGGACAACAATAAAAAGACTATCAAACTCAAAAACTTCCACAATCTTAGAAAATTCTATCCAACCAAGTCGACCTAAATTAAAGTTTTAGAGCCCATTCAACTGTTATAAATATAGGTGGTAAAAGAGAGATGTCTTGACCATGCTGTCCAAATGTTTGAGAACTGGAAAACTTAATATTTATTCAATGTATGTTCAGTACTGCAAGAGTCAATATGGACACAAGTATAATAGTATATGAGTCCGGCTGGACACATTATTTACATGAAGTGTATGTATTAATTAAGTAACTTATGTAGAAGTGACAGTCTTGTTTCTTGATCATGATTACTATTGCTCAGTGGTTGATAAAAATTTAAGAATTTTAACTCCCAAACATAAAGTTCAACCTTGTTTGTTCAACCTTAATTCTACAAGAACATGTTTTTTTATGCTGTCAGGAAATGGGGGCATTGATGGAGGAGTTTCAAGAAGCTAGAAGAATGAAACTGTTGCATCAGCCTAGCAAGGTATGTTGCTATTTTATGCTGATCTAATCTTCTGCATGTGGGTCTTTTTGCATTTTGTTTTTAGTAGTATCTTGTTTATCATGACTTGGAAACTCTGGCTTTCTGATTTTCCCAAGCTCATGCTCTGTCATAAAATTGGTAAATTATGTTGCAGCACATTCTGTTCCTTCCAAAATACTGAAACTTGAGTTGCTTATCTGAAGAAAATGCTGGTTTAAAGAGAAATAACTTCTCAAATCATGAAAAGGAAAAAAAATAGTCATCTTCTGTTCATTTCTGCTGTTGGATACTTTATAATGTAATAATGTACTTTTGCGTATCTATGGTTCGCTGCTATTGCATCTAAAGTGAATGATACTTGGTATTAGAGTCTCTAATTTTGGAAAATTTTATTGATGCTTTCGGTATTAGAGTCTAATGTTGGAAACTTTATTTTCTTTGGCTGATTGTTTATGTATTTTGGAAATATTGATCTTCTGTTGTAGGTGATGGACATGGAACATGAACTCCGAGCACTAAGAATTGACATCAGAGAGAAGTCCACAGTGCATTTCAGCTTCAGAAAGAGGTCTGCTAGATCTTATGGTGTCTTTTCCCTCTTTTCTCTACTATACAAATTGAACCACAAAACATGTCTTGCTTTAAACTTCCTGTCAGCACATACAGAAGGGTAAAGTCTCCCAAAAAAGTTCATAGAAATGTTTAGATTGTTTTGCTCATTTAATCTGACCAGATTTGATCTGTTCAACTTATTCTTTTGCAAGCCTCTTATTTGCTCCACGTCCGAATATTGTAATCTACCCACAAAAATCCTTTTTCCATGGTTTTTTTTCTATTTTGATTGACTTTAATTTTATTCCGCATTGGGCATGTTTGTCAAAATCACTGCCATAACTTAGGTATTTCCTAGTTGTTCATGCACAGTGATGAAATCCACTGTACAGATTCTTTTCCGAATTTGCAGACTAAGTTTTATCTTACATTCAATAATAAAGTACCTTTAAGAGACCTTTATCCTCCTTATTTCCAGCTGTTGATGAACCAGAGAGCTGAGGAAAATAAATACCTGCCATATAAGATAAGTGTGGTTCTGAAAATTTGGGTTCAATTTTACGAGTTCAGTCATGTTCAGATGATGCGATTGAGCTTACGAAATGTTCAATTCAGTGGTATCATTTATCATCGTAATGTAGCAGAAGGGAGCCTATCTTAGGTATCTTTTGAATTTTTTTTTTCATTTTAATTGAAACAACTCCTGTTAATGTTAGTACTAATAAAAAAAGTGTCTGGATATGATCCTGTGTCTGCATTGCAGTATGTCGATTTTCCTATTTATTTATGTTCAGGGAATATTTGGTGTCTTTTAAGGTTGTTCGCTGTCAACCTTAAGCATCCCATCCGTGTTCTTTGTAGATTAGTTTATCAGTTTACTAAGGAGCACCAATCAGTCATCAGTAAACAACTGCTTCATTTTGTTCATATGTTTATCTCAGCAGGTTTGTAATTCTCTTTATCAGGTGCCGATAAAATCGTTTATGCTCCTGAGCCAATTGATGTTGGAAGGGATCTACAAGTAGATTGTACTTTCAAATGGCCAGAAAGTCTCAGTGACAACTGCTGGTCCTATTGATCCTGGTTGGTAGCATTTGTGTCAGATGCCATTTCCCCTCTTGCCTTCCTCGTCTTCCTATTTATTTGCGAATACTAGTCCTTTACGTGTACTTCATTGTAAATCTAAAGATATGCAGAGATGTTGAAGAACTAAGTTATACTTAACCTTTTCTTGCAGCTGCTGGCTTAGAGAATTATGTGGAGACACTTCTCCAGAAGTCGAACTCTGAATTCCATGTATGTTCACTGATTTCCATTTTTCACTTTGAGTATCAACAAATAAAGGGCTTTTCTTGTTGCATGGTACAAGGTTGATGATTTTCTGAGACTTACTGTTGGTGTGACAGTTGCAAACTTTCAATCATATGCTTCTTTTTGGGGTTATCTGAACAAATCTGTTGACCTATATTCAGTTGTACTTGGAGAATTAGGACTAAAATTTTTCAATTCTGAACCATTATTTAGAGAAAAAGGAAAATAAAACTTGTGTCATCAACTGTTAACAAGATCCTTTAAACAATATTTAGACCCAACTCTTGGAAATTTTTCGATTTGAAATCATTAATATGCACATTGTGTTGACAACTTAAATCACATCTTGATTGGTTATTTTCCTGTTGATGTCTGAAGTTCAATTTTCATTTTTTCATCTTGTCTTGCCATAATTGCAGCCTGAAGCAATTTTCAACTATTACAAGCCGCTGAATTAGATTAAAGTAGACCATCACTAGTCTGTGTATAATACTGTGTGTTCAGTTGTCTGTATATCCAAGTTTTATCCATTGGAGCTCAATGCCATGTTTCTTCAATAACTCATTTCTACAATGGGGCATCTTTTTACTTTGCATGAACTGCAAAAAGAGATGTTAATGACATTTGTTTTGTTGTTTTGTTGCAATGTTAATTTAGTTTCCGCTATGGTGCATCTTTTTACTTTGCATGAACTGCAACAAAGATGTGTCAATGATATTCCTTTTTTGCCATAGTACTTTAGTTTCTGACTGGATCTAACAGTATTTGAGGCTGAAAACTATACTTTCTTTGCTCTGATTACCATGCACTTACATTTTTACCAGCAGAAGCCATCATATTTGCTCACCCAAGTTATCTGGAATATTTCAGTTCGGAAAATTGTTGTACCCTTATGGCAAAAGTAACTTAAACTAGGGAGTTTGCACTTAAACCTCAGTTATATTTGCACTTTATTACTTGCATAAATGTTTAGTTGAGTTGGATTAATGTGGCAGTGGTTTTGGTAACCTTGTCATCAGCTGGACTTTTTCTAAATTAAACTTTCAAAGTAAGACAATCTGTTTGTCTACTGGAGAAATCAGGCCTTTACACTGTCAATTCTTTTCGGTGGTTTTTCTACAAATGGGATTTTAGTCATTTGAATTTCATTTACAGGTGTTTGTCTCTCAACTGAATGGGAGGAACTACTCATCAATCGCGCTCGCTCGACACACTCGCTACACATTGGAAAAACAAGGATGAAGCTTTGTAAAGGATGGATTACGAAAGCTAGAGATTGTTATTCTGTGTCTATGGAGGTACTAAATGTGATGCACTGACTTAATCTCATCTGTTTAACAATGATCATTTTGTGTGGAAGATCAGCTAATCATCATCTGCTGTGTTGCATAAAGTTTTCCATTGATGTTAACTTCTTACCCTATTTTGATGAATTCCTGCTTGAAAATGTATGATCCTTATTGTCTGACATTAGCGAATTTCACTTGAATTCATGTACATCTTTTCCTTTTCCTCTCTTCTACTGAAGCTGAGTTTGGTAGGAGCAAGAGAGCTGTTGGCAACATCCACAAACATGCAGTAGCATTCACACATTTATGCACCACATTGCCTTTTCCTCGTACATATATTGCAACACTCTTAGTCTCTTACTCTTCTTCTTAGACATTATTGTGTTTCCAGTCACAAGTTCAGATATCCTTTCAATCTTTTTCACATTTCGTGTGGAGAAATCAAAACCTATCATGGTTCTTAACTTACGGTGGCTATCGCTTTAGGGAATATCATGCATAAACACTGCATGCATATTGTATCCATTAAACTCATTCTCAGAAATAATGTACAATTCTTTCTAGTCATTGATTCAGTTCTTGATCCATGTATGTTGACTGAAAATCAAACATCGATACCCCGAAGTATGAGTGAATCAGTAACTGCCTAATTGTTCTTATTAATCAAGATTTTATACCACAGATTCTAAAATGAGAAATTTTCAACTGTATTTGTAGGTCATGCTTGCTGGACCAGATGATGATGCCTTAGTCTAAATGTAACCAATTGGCAAATTTTTTTTTTTTTTTTTTTTTTGTTTACTCTAATGTGTGTATAAAGATGCTTTCAAGTGTGAGTAGTTCTATTTCTTGTTGTTCTTGTGAATTGATGAAAGAAGTAAATTTGCAGTTCTTCTTAGTCAGGGTTTCACTAATTTAGTTGCATCCATTTTAGGCAGGGTTTTTTTGTCAGCCTAATCATTGGTTGTAACAAAAATGTACTAATCATCAATGATTCATTTATGTTGATTTGCATTTTGTACTAATATTCTGTCCCATTTTATGTTTTGCTAAACATCTTTTTTTTTTTTGTAGAGATTGAAAAGTTTTTTTTATATGATGATTTGATGTTTTAAACATGTTGTAACTTGCACAACATTGAAATCTTGCAAGGCAAATGAATTATTGGAATATTCCATGACATTTGACATTCTCTACATTTTCCTTCCTCCATCATCTATCTAAAAGAAGTTTGCATGGAATTGCACTATTTTACTACATATTAGGTGGTGTATAGTACTCTGGCGTAAATAATACATTAAAAAAAACATATGTAGTATTCATTAGTAAGCGTGCAAATGTAAAATTGTGTATAAAATATGTATAGTATGAACAAATATGTAAGATATCTTTCTCACAAAGTAATTTGAAATCTTTATCAAAAGGATTATGGAATAATGTTGTTTCCATATATTATAAATGGGTATGATTATATGTCTAACAAAGGTTCCAATATAAATTAAATGAATCTCATTTTATGGTAGGACTTCATGGTTGAGTAAAGAAATACTTCAAGAAGAGCTAGGGCAAAATGATTTAAAACACATCAACCTCAACAAGAGCAGATGGCATCACAATTCGGCTAAAATTAATCGAATGACCAAAATGTCAGCATTTTAGTTCAGATAGCAAAATATTTAAAGTTTCTGAAACTTAAATTATAGTCTTAGCATGAAGTCCAAAATGGTAAGTAAAAGTAACATTTTGAAATACCATATGCAGCTTTTGTTTTTCACCATGTTTCTCCCACTAAATTCCACCTTTCTCGAAAGAAATCGAGCTTTCTTCACCTGAATCATTTCCAGGATCATTGGCTTCAATGCCGAAGTTGTTTGCACCATTTGCAGTTGTTTCCTTCGGTAGATCCATGAAAAAACTATAATTTTTCGGAGTGTACTTGCTACAACGTGTCTTACCATCAAACACTGATACTTGAAATGCATCCTTTTTTGTGTATTCAAAAAAAATCATGTCATTCTCTTGTAAATGATTGTCTTTCACAAATCCTTCCCATTGTCCGTCAAAATACAAGACATTGGCATTCTCCACAATGTTAAATTTCCAAGATAACAAGTCTGGACCGGACACAGTTACATTTTGCGGTAAAACTTCTTTCCATTTTTGAGCAAATTTTTCCGAGATAGGCTACAAATGTGAATAAGTTTGTACAATCATGTGAGAATAGGCATAACAACATTGACAAATCCAATACTTTTTTATAATACAATTATTTAATCAGAACTATGACAATATGTATTTATATATATAAATATAAAAACCACAATTTTATTTAATGGTAATTATTAAGAAACAAAAACAAATTCAGTATCGCAGATATAATAAATTTACCAATTGTTTGTTGAACGAGTTTTTGTAGATCTGAAAAAAGGAAATTGGGTGGGTGTCCATAAGTTTTTCCATTTGCGCTTTCACCTGCATTTTAGTATACAATAATTGATGGAGATTAATTTAAATATAACAGAAAGAAAAAAAATAATGATTACAAAATATTTATTAAATTAACAATTTTTTTTTTTTTGAGGTAGTAGTTTTTTTTATCAAATACAAGAGTTGCTGAAAGTTACACCATTAGATCTAGGTAGAAAACTAGAAATCCATAAACAAATTCAGCTGAAAAAATAATATCGAGTTTCATTTAAAAAAATCATAGCCTGTGTTTTTTTTTTTCTAATAAAATAATGCTATCCTTAACTTTAATAAGCAAAAAAAAAAAATGATTCATTCTCGTACTTTCAATATTAATTATATTTGTTGACCTGATTGAGATGGAAATTCTGAGAGATTGTGAAGCTCAAGAAGAGACCAATGGCTGCTGCTAATGTTGACTTGGTCCTAGGTAAAATGAGGTTAAAGAATGTATTTATATAGTAATTATTTATAACAATAATTGCCAGTAATAAATATAATGGGCTTATATAAATTTATACAATTTTTGTCCAATTGTACAAAACAATTGGGCTAGCCCAGTGGACATATGAAGAACATTTATAGCTAGAAACCAATGTTTAAATTACTCTAAACACTATTCGAGTCGAGGAAGGTCTTCTTGTAATAAGTATAGGGATTAATTTGTAATAGAATAGGGTTTTAAAAAAAATGTACAATTTGCAAGTTCTAAGTTGAACATGGGATCCTCTATCCAATGTTTCTCTATTTTATTTTGTCTAACACATCAAAACGACGTCGTTTTACTGAAACGACATCCTAGGGTTAGATATGAGTTATCACTTAATATATAAATTTTATTTTTGTGATACTCATACTTTTACTAGAGTTGGCAAAAATACCAATGCACGTTACCAATCCGCAATATAACATGTTTAAACCGGCAAAATTTTGCCTGGGGATATTATTGGGTAGGGTAATAATGGGTACGAGTAATATGTGGGTGGGTGTGCAGGTACCGTATACTCAGCATAAATGAGTATTAACGGGTATTCTAACGAGTATTAATGGGTATTCTAAATTACCCTCATTAATTCCTTTGTGAAAAATGAAAGGAAAAAAAAAGAAAAAAAAGGAACAAGTGTTTCTAGTGAACCAACAAGAATTAAATTCTAGTTTATACAATGGTAGAATAATATTTACTACTAGATCACTAGTATTACATGAAACAAATTAATAGTACTATAACACTATACTGGATATTAATTCACCACTAGTTTTGTGTAAATTATAATGTTTAAAAATTTTGAAACTAGAGAGTAGCCAAATATGGGTACTATATTATTCAATGAGAGTACCTCAGTACGATTACCTACAAATTACCCACTTACTTCCCTCAAATCACTTAATGAGGGTATCATCAAATTTATCACTTATCCGCCCATTTTTACCCATCAATAAAACGGGCATGGACAGGTATTTGCTCATTTTTTCAAACCCGTTTAATACCTGTTCACTACCCGTCCAAACCCGCCCATTTGCCACCTCTAACTTTTATTCATGGTTTTAGTGAACAGTTGGTTTCTTGTGAAACTAATTCATATATGCAGCGAGTGAGTTAATCGTAATTTCAACGCACGATAAAAGTGACACAAAATTAGAACCATGATGTCAATGGTTATTAATTGTTTGTTTCATATATGAACCACGTCTCATATATGAACTCGTTTCATATAAGTTTTTGTGTTTAGTGAATCATCGTCGTTTTAAACATTGGACAAAATAATACTCCTTTTGATCTTTTTTAAATATCGTTTGAGAGTTTGTTTTACTTTGCAAAATAAATATTGTTTTAACTTTTTCTTTCAATTTTACCCTTATTTAAATCTTTACTTTTTTATGTTTATCAAGATGCTTTGAAGAAGATCAGGAGACATACTATTACTATCCAATAAGAGGAGAGAGAAAAGTTTTTTACTCCTCCCTTTGCACAATCTCTAACAAAATTATTTAATCATTATTAATGTTAGGGGGCGTTTGATAAGGGGGAATAGAAGGGGTCAATGGTAATCAACAAAAGTAATTGTCATTGTTAATATTTGGGAAGGGGTAATAAGAATAACTATTCATTAATAATTACCTTAAATGAGTCAATGGATGATTCCCTAGTCTCTCCCCCCATTAATCATCAATTACCTTGTATTGGGTAATTGATTTTACCCAACTCTACTAAATAACTCCCTACTCCAATATGTACTTTAATAATAATAATAATAATAATAATAATAATAATAATAATAATATTATTATTATTATTATTATTATTATTAATTAAAATAATAATAGTAATAGTAATATTAATAATAATATTAAATAAATATTATTATTAATAATATTATTAATAATATAATTAATAATATTATTAATAATATTAATCATTTATAATAATATTAATAATTAATAATGATAATAATAATATTAATAATTAATAATGATAATAATATTAAGAATATTAATAATTAATAATGATAATAATATTAATAATATTAATAATCAATAATGATAATAATATTAATAACATTAATAATTAATAATAATATTAATAATTAATAATGATAATAATGTTATTATTAATTAATAATACTAATAATAATAATGTGAATTCTGATAAGGGTAAAATAAAAATTTTGACTGATTCCTATCAACTATTGTTGATTTGAACCAAACAACATCAATCACAATAATACCCATTATAGGATTTGAAGTAAACATTAACAATGCAATCATAATTCTTATTGTCATTGACCCCTCAATCAAACCCATTGTGATTGCCATTGAAGAATTTGAACCAAACGTCCCTTTAATCATCATAAGTTAAGGTTACTTTAGTCATTTCACGCATTCTTTAATAAGTCTGAAAATTCCTTCAACGACATTTAAAAAAGAATAGTGATAGTACAGAATATCCAATCTACTCAAGTTACAGCATATATAGGATACTTGCACTAAGTATTAGGGATTGAAATATAATAGAACATGACTATCAAAAAAATTGTACAATTTGGTCTTATTCTAATTGGGCTGATGTAGTAGAGCATAATTATTTTCTCTTTGGATTGACTAAATTCGAACGTACTTGAGAAAAAAAATCATATACGTAATACTATGCTAATATTATGAGCCAAAATACGTTGGGCTCCATTAATACAGATTTAGGCAAAAAAAAAAAAGGTTTGTGTTCTAATCTAAACATTCATAAGTGAACATGAAAAACTAATGCAAAAATATTGTGCTGACTGTTGAGTGAAAAAATTATGGATTAGTTAATAATTAGAATTTGAAATGAAATCAAAATTTTATCTTTTTTTAAATTATTTTTTTGCCTGTAAGCACATATTCCCTACTTGATCAATTTTTTTTTTTTTTTAAATATATGGGGTTCTAGAATTGGATTTCGCTTTGTAAAAATTTATCTATATTGGATTTAAACAGAAAAATATATCTTCACGAGATTTATAAAAATACAGTTGTGTTTTACATTTCATGTGAGGAATGTGTTGTTTGAATAATTTGATATTGGCTTATATAACATGGAATAATATGTTCTAAATACTAATTATAGTAGCATCCACGTACTTGAAAATAAAATGTGGCCATAGAAATTGCATATTCATTTTAAGTTTATCGAGAGAGGGAAGAGAAACCCACATGTTTGGTCGTTCTCACGTGACTTTGCTTAACAAATACATAACTTAATATAAATTATATTTGCTTGGGCAATTAGCCTTTATTATTGCTTATCAATTTGTCCTTATATGAAAACTGTTGTAAAATCGATTCATATATATTAAATGTGATTTATATATAAAAGGACACTTCACCTGATACTAAATTCACCAAATATTAAAATAGGCCCTATATATCCCTCGGCAAACTACCGAGTAGGAATTTTTTTTTTTTTTTTTGGGTTCAAACTTCAACCTGCTTTATATGTATCTTCGTGATACAAATAGTTTGGTCCGTTTGGATATGTGTTTTATTTTGATACTTAGAAAAAATAAAGTTTCAGAATGTCTTAAGAAAATGTATACTTTGATTTTGAAATTTTAGTATTTTGATCGATAAATTTTGTTTTTATTGATTTTTGTGTAAAAGAATTAATTTATTAAATAAAGTTTTAAAAAATTATAAATTATTTGGATTTACCGTCGCAAGTCAACAGTTGTTGACCATCGCCGGCTGAAATTCGAACAAAATTCTGGCGAAGTGACCAGAATCCAGTCGACTAGCTAGTAGCAGCAGGTCGACGGCAGTCAACTGTTGACCGTTACCAGTCAACATTTATATATTGGTTTATTTTTTTAAAAAAAAACTATAATGCCCTCATTTTATTTGGAAAAAATAGAAAATTTTTGTTTATTTTTCTATAATTGAAAGTAAACAAACAAGCCATTTTGAGGAGAGAAGGGATTTGGCAAAATTAGCTTATCCAAATGGAGTGTAACTTAATTGTCAATTCTTCTACATAAGTTATCCAAATCATCAAGCCAGAACCAATATTCTTTTATCTACAATTTATGATTAAAGAAACAACTGATTAATTTGAAGGTATGCTACGCTCAAAAAATAAAGGATGAGACAAACATGAAATCAAAGAACTTATTCTTGAGTTCATAACGAGAGAGCGAGATTAGGAGAAATCACAAAGTAAGGATAGCCCTCATAAATAATTGTGTTTAGATAGGGCAATTTTACCTATTTCTCATCTCTTCTCGTTCCAAAATGCCTTGTTTGTTTATCACTAATTTTCAAAATAAAAAATTAAAATTTTAAATGAATATTCTAGTAATTAACAAGAATAAGAAAAAACTATACCAAAAATAATTATTGTAAATTATTTTTAATTTTGAAAATTACTGTTGAAATAATAGTCAAAATAAACCCGCTAAATTATATATGTGTATATATATAGAAACACTTAACAATTTCATGCCTTAAATATTAACCACACAAACGGTAACTTTTGAACAGTCGCAACCTAATAACCGTCCGATCAACCCTTTAATCCTACGGCTCAGATTTCAAGAAAATTTGACCGTTGGGGGACGAAGCGCCTCTTCTTTCAGCTTAAAAAAGGGAACTCTTCTCACTTTCCAAAATTCTCATAACAATCTGCCGAAGTGAAAGAAGAAATAGATCCGGAGAGAGCGACAGAGAGAGAAAGAGAGGGGGGAGGAAGAAGAAGAAGAAGAAAGCTTCAAGAATTTTTTTTCAAGAACCGGGTTGCTTTTATATATAAAGAATTTTTGAGAAGTTCAAACTTTTTTGAAGGTTCTTTATACAATGGCTTCAAGAAATGTTGTTCAACAACAAAACAGAGGTGCGAAGACTGGTCTTTTCTTCTAAAATGAACTCTTGCTTGATGGGTTTATCTTATTTATTGATTTTCCAGTCTTCGTTTTATGTTTCTGTGAGTTCGTTGGATTTCATTCATGATTATTGCTTGTTTATTTTTTAAATTTCTGTTGAATTTTGTGGGTCATTTTCATCGGTCATTTTTAAGTTTCGGTTTGAAAACTTCAAATAAAAACTTCATCTTTTCTACATGTAATATATTGGTTCTGATGACATTTTCACCTGAAATCTTTAATTGTATCTTTAATTATGCAAAGCTTTTAAAAGATGAGATTTTTCTTGAACGTTACTTCTGTCTCGCTTTAAAATCCTGCTTCTTTTGAATTTGATATCAAAAGAAATTGGAAAATCAGAGGGTAGAATAATACTTTTCCATTCTTGTTCTTGTGGGATGAAGAAATGACGCTTTTCTCTGTTTTGAATGTGATTTCTTGGTTATCTTTGATTGTGGATTTTTGCGGCTGAAGTGTCATTTAATGTTAGATAGTAAATCGAATTTTCTTGTAATTTCTAAGTAATTTGATCTTGTTCTGATCTTTACTGTTTAAATTTTTGATAAAGTAGATAGTATGTTTTTCCTTTATTTTGGTTTTCTGGGATTTTACTGTTCCACTTAAGTTGGTCAAATTTCGATGAACAGAATGATCATTCTGTGTTCGTGCAGTTGAGGGATTGTGATGAGATTGTTGAATATTTCCAAAACCTTTAATGAATCTTGTTGTGTGTATTGTGCAGTTGAGGGAGTTCCTGGAGGTGTAAAGCAGAAGAACATGGCAGCGGAAGGAGGAAGAAATCGTCGAGCACTTGGAGATATTGGCAATTTGGTTACTGTTCGTGGTGCTGCTGAAGGCAAACCTCTTCCTCATGTCTCGAGACCAGTTACAAGGTTCATCTTTCTTTCCCCTCTCTCTTCTGCAGTTGTTTTGAATATCTTGCTTTGCATTTGTTGTTTTATGTCCTGTTGTGTTCTCCTGTTTTCCTTGAACTTCTTGATTTACAATGACTTAGTTCCCTTAAAGCCTAATTGAATGTTCTTGTATGATGGGTGGCAGTATCCATATGTTTATACTTATTCTTCAACTTATTTTTTTTCTGTACTTGATGGGTTGTTTTCCTACTGTTTTAGGAGTTTCTGCGCACAATTGCTGGCTAATGCACAGGCAGCGGCAGCAGCTGAAAACAATAAGGTCTGATTTGGTTCATCATCAACTCCTCTTTTATTCCTTGTGTATATTCATATTTTGAATGAATGAAAATGTAGCTTTTACTAACCATTTGTTTTGAAATGATCCCTGATTTGCAGAAATGCATGCCGGTTAATGTCCAAGGAGCAGCCATTGTTGCTGATGGAGTTTTACCACAGGATGGTAAAGCTAAGAAACCAGCTCAGAAGAAAGCTGTTGTCAAGCCTAAACCCGTGCCTGTGGTGATTGAGATAAGTCCGGATACAGAAATCAAAGATGAGAAAAACAAGACGAAGGCTGGTGAAGAGTTGTCAAGAAAGAAAGGCCCAACTCTTACTTCTACTCTCACTGCCAGAAGCAAGGTGCCTTCTTCTATTATCCTCTTGCAGTTTTTGGCTTTTGGAGATATGTGAGTTTTGGAGGGCCTTATTTGATTTTGTTAATACTTTATAGGCTGCCTGTGGTTTGAGCAAAAAACCGAAGGAAGTGACAGTGGATATTGATGCTGAAGATGTGAATAATGAGTTGGCAGTTGTGGATTACGTTGAGGACCTTTACAAATTTTACAGGCTTGCTGAGGTATATAAATATTAGGATCCTTTTAAAGAATCTCAATATTAGGTCTGGAGGGGATTGGGTTTTTAGCTTGAATGATTTTGTATTTTCCTTGTGCAGCATGAAAGCAGAGTTGGTGATTACATGCATTCACAACCTGAGATAAACGAGAGAATGAGAGCAATTTTGGTTGATTGGTTGATTGAAGTTCACCATAAATTTGAGCTAAACCCAGAGACTCTTTACCTCACTATCAACATAATTGATAGATACCTTGCAGTCAAGATTACACCCAGGAAAGAACTGCAGTTGCTTGGTATGAGTGCCATGCTTGTAGCTTCAAAATATGAGGAAATTTGGGCTCCCGAGGTAAATTCTATGTGCATTCTCAAGTTCATACTTGATGGACATGATATGTGCTTGTTTCTGCTAGAATTCAAGGCCAATTAATCTTTATCAAATGGGTTATAATGATGCAGGTGAATGACTTTGTATGCATGTCAGATAGAGCTTACACTCATGAGCACCTATTAGTGATGGAAAAACGCATTCTTGGTGAATTATTATGGAGTTTAACAGTTCCAACACCATATGTGTTCCTTGTGCGCTTCATCAAAGCCTCTATTCCTGATTCTAATGTAAGCACAATTTTTTCCAAGTTTTGGTGGTTTCCATTGTTCACTTTAAAATTTTCTGGTCAGTAAAAGTAACTTGATCATTTCTGTTATTGAATTTAGATGGAGAAGATGGTTTACTTCCTATCAGAGCTTGGCATGATGAATTATGAAACCATTATTTACTGCCCATCAATGATTGCTGCCTCAGCAGTCTATGCAGCAAGATGCACATTAAACAAGAGTCCTTTCTGGGATGAGACTCTTAAGTTGCACACTGGTGGTTACTCGGAAGACCAACTATTGTGAGTCAATTCTGAGTGCCCCCTGTTTCTCATTGTTTGCAAAAGTGTTTGATGCAGAAGTTTTTTGATGAATAAACACTCATTTGTGTATCGTTTTATTCCAATCAGGGATTGTGCTAAGCTGCTGGTTAGCTTCCATTCCATGGCTGCAGCTGCAGATAACAGGCTGACGACGATCTATAGGAAATACTCAAGCACTGAACGTGGGGCTGTTGCTTTGATGCCTCCTGCCAAATCTCTTTTGGCACCAGCATGATGATGATGCATTTAGTTTTAGTTTTAGTTTGAACTTGGCTTGTTGAATTCTTTATGCTCTTCAATCTGAAAATAGATGTGCGTGCGAGCATCAGATGTTTAAGATTGGTATTCTTTTTCATTTTATCAAGCTTGTTAGTTGTTACATAAAACTCTTTTTAGGATTCCAATACTTCTTGAAATCAAGAAAAAATATAGTATTTTTTGGATTCTCAAGAACAACATGCACTGTATTTTGTACCCAGTGCTATCACAGATTGGTCTTTTCTACTCTTTTCATTAAGCTTGTGATAAATGCAAAACCGAATTGGTTGACATCCACAACAGGAATTTTTTGGCTGTTCTAATCATGAACATGATAGGACTTGACCTGATTAAAATATGAGAGCCATGCTTTTCTGTCACCGTATTGTATATATAGATTTAAAACTAAAGGATGGATATTGCTTTTCTCAATTAAGCAAAACTTGGTGACACATCTTTCATTTATGTGTTCTTGTGTTTACAAAGGAACTTAAGCATCATCCTATTCTGTGATTGTGCCTTCATGGCTTGAGTTTCCAACTTGCCTTTAAAAGAAAAGTATGGTAAGAACTTAAAATCATGTCAATTTACTGAATAAATTTGCTTACAGTTTGCGAATATCATTAGCAAAAATGCATAAAGTTGAAAGAATTGTTTTGCAGTTTTTACCCGATTGTTTATTTTCTTCAGATTATATTACTTTTGATCAGAAAAGACCAATCTGTGATATCAATGAATGCATAGAGCATCCAACCTTTCTCATCTCAACACAGGGTAAGCACGTCATTGATAGGATAAGCTTTTTTTTCTGTAAAGATCAATGTAAGTAAACATGCCCTTAGATGAACTGCCGCATTCGATACCGAAACAGATACCTACGAATGTTTAGATGACAGTTGGCCTAAATCAGCATACAGAAACATTGCACAAGCACCCGTCTCAAATATTCGACAAAAACAGTCCGAAAAAGTCAATGCGTGAAATTTAAACATTCCACTGTAAATTGCACACATCTTCACGCTTTAGGTGTCTAGTATGCACTATATGTATAAGTCTATAAACAGTAGAGAATTGTAGTAGAACTGCTCTGTGCGATATATATATATAGGATTGCATAGCATTACAGAGAGTGCCATTTATTGTAATGCTAATACAAGTTCTATCCAAGAAATTATTAACAAATGGGAGACGAGTTGGTCTTTCAATGATGTGAACAACGCTAAAGAATCCGGACTTCCTGTTTCTTAGCTCCTGCAGCAATTGCTGAGATTGCGGAGAATGTCTCAACTAAAACCCCCCAAGTTCAAGAGTCCAAATTATGTACCCATGATAATTGCAGCAAATATGAATTGTCTCATAATTCATGGAACATAAGAGATAGCTTATGAAAGCACAATAATCAGAGACGTATCAGAAATCTAATCAACTTTAGAATACATGCATCACTTGATACTGATGGCTGAGACATTACCACCCATACATCAGAACAGATGCCAGAATGCATATATCAAATTCAACTATTCACCCCAGAAGGAAAAACCACGCTCCCTCATTACCTTTCTCACTTCAGGATGTCGAAATGAATCTCTTTTGCTATCTAGAACTTTGGATTTAAATCTGGCCCTATTCTCTAGCTGACCACAGGCTGCTTGATTGTCTTTCAGTTTTGTTATTTGGTCCCCTTCAATTTGTTTTCCTGCTAGCCAAGTCTGAAGCATTTCTTCAATCTTTGGCTCTGGTAATAAGTGTTTGTTCTTCATCTCCAGATAATACTGATATGACTCCTCCAATTTTCCATTCAAAAAGAGACCATGTATGAGCACAATGTAAGAGCTCCTATCATGATCAAGTCCATTATTCCTCATCTCATTCCACAGCTTGAAAACGTTATCAAACTGGCGCCAACGACAAAGCTTTCTAATTAACATAATATAAGTATCATGGGTTGGTTGGCAACCTGTCATCTTCATCTTTTGCAAGAGCTCAAATACTTCTTCATCTGACCTTAGAATGTGGAAGAAAGCGTGGTACGTTCGGACAGTAGGAGACATGCCCCTTTCTATCATCTCATTAAAGATCTCTCGAGCTGCATATAATTGACGAGTCTTGCAGATAGGCATGACTAGTGAGTTATATGTAACAGAATTGGCACAAATACCATTCTCTTCCATTGTTTTCATGAGATTTCGTGCTTCTTTTACATGCTTTCCTTTAGCAAGAGCATGTATCACCGCATTATATACTTTCCGATCAGGTGCAATATCCAATCCCTTCATCTGGTCAAAAAGTTTTAGCAAGGATTGGAGCTTACCAAATTTCGAATAGCAAGACAGCATACTAGAGTAAGAAAACACATCTCGAGGTATCCCTCTCACCTTCATCTCCCCCCAAATTCTCTTCCCTTCACGCAAGTCACCAACAACATTACACCATCCATTTAGGATAATGTTAAAGCTCTTAGTACTCAATGGAAACACACTTTGGTTACAGAAAAGTAAATGTTCGGCATCTTTCACATTTTTATATCGGCAAAGTGCAGATAGAAGATTCTGAAAGTCTTCAATTGTGATCTCGAATTTATACCGCTTATATGAATAAAAAGTGCTAATTGCCTTCCCTACATCATGCACAGCACAATATCTCCTCATCATAATCACAAGTGTCTGAGGAGTGACAAGTGATGAACCTGTAATTCCACCTCTCATTTCCTCTACCAATCCCCATGCGGTATCAAACTTTCTCATCTTCCCGAGTATAGAAATCATGGAATGGTATTCCCTCTCGGAATGTGCATATCCTGGTTGTTTGCCAGCCCACAGAAAGAAAGTAAACGCTGCTTCCCAATCATTCCGCACCCGAGACAGAACCTCTACCACCAATTCAGAAGAAACCATCACACCAGATTGCTCAAGTCTACTCTTAATTTGAGCCCCAACTTTTTTCCATTCATGAAGAATACCCATTATAGTTTCTACATCGCAAAAATCAGTTAAATTGGATTCTTGACATCTACCGTTTTCAACATCATCTTCACAAAAATCTACCTCTTCATTTCCACTGCTCTCATCCTCAACCACGGCATCGTCGGCATTATGCAGACCAGGGGAGTTTGGATCTTTTGCATAGACTGAGGAACTATAAGAAGAGATAAAGATTGAGAAAATAGTGGAATCATACCTTAAGGGGATTGAAGAGTCAGAATTGAAGTGAGGTAAAGGACTAGAACATTGATATAGCGAAGCTGTTGGGTTAGAAACACGAACACGTGATGAGGACTGAAAGCTTACACCACCATAAAACCCAAGTGAGGAAAAGGTTTGGATAAATTTTCTTCTGAATTTCCACATACTCCTGGAACTGAACTCTCAAAGGTGATGAAATGAAGGAAGCTCAAAAGATGTTTGATAAAATGTCGCACACAATAATCCGCATAAGAGAGTGTGGCTGCAACAGAGCAGGTGAGCACCCAAAAGCTAAACACATTTCAAGGCTTGGTTTCTCCAATTGAAAAGGTTGTTGGATCAAAGATTTAATTTGGGCAACATCAATTTGTCCAACACTTAAACTCGTTGATTCAGAAACCCGTGTTGAGCGACGTTTGTGCAATACAATCGTTTGTTATTGGGATCAAACTAGTAAAGCGACCCTTGGATGTCATGTGATGGAACTGAAATGCCTTCTAACTGTCTAAAAGGCTAAATCTAGCTAAAGAGAAAAATATAATACTATCCTTAGTATTTATCATGTTAATTACACCGATCTCCCTATGTCAAACCTTAAGTAATGTACATATATTTAATTTTGACTTGTAATCTTCTGTGCAATATTTTGTCTGTATTATTTCGTCCTAATTAAAACTAGGTAGTATGGTTCACTAATCTCTTGGTTAGGGTCTAATAATTGTGAAGTAATTTTAGTGATGTTTATGCATTTAGTCCATAGTTTTAATGAAACTACATCGTTTTAAACGTTAGACAGAATAAGACATGATAAATATTGGACAGAGGATCTGGTCTCTTTAATTTTAAGAATCTCATAAAATTTTAATTAAGAATCTTATATCAGATCATCTATCCAAGATTATATCTGTCATATATCTAATGTTCAAAACGATGTAATTTAACTAAAACTAGAGACTAAAAGCATAAATATCACTAAAATCACGAGGTAAGCACTTCATTGATGATACCAGATCCTCTGTCCAATATTTATTATGTCTTATTCTGTTTAACGTTCAACACTACGTAATTTCATTAAAACTAGGGACTAAATACATAAATATCACTAAAATTACTTTACAATTATTAGACCCTAACCAAGAGATTATTGAACCCTACGACGTAGTTTTAATTATGACAGAATAAGACAAACAAAATATTAGACAGAAGATCCTATGTCTTCATTAATAGGATAAGCATTTTTTTTATGTAAAGATCAATGTAAACATGCCCTTAGATGAACTGCTGCAATCGATACCAAAACAAATACCTACGAATGTTTAGATGAAAGTTGGCCTAAATCAGCATACAGAAACATTGCACAAGCACCCATCTCAAATATTCGACAAAAATAGTCCGAAAAAGCCAATGCGTGAAATTTAGGGGGCGTTTGGTTCAAATTCTTCAATGGCAATCACAATGTATTTGATTGAGGGGTCAATGACAATGGGAATTATGATTGCATTGTTAATGTTTGGTTGAAACCCTATAATGGGTATTATTATGATTGATGTTGTTTGGTTCAAATCAACAATAGTAATAGGAATCAGTCAAAATTTCAATTTTACCCTTATCAGAGTTCGTATCTTTATTATTATTATTATTATTATTATTATTATTAGCATTATTACTATTATTAATTAATAATAATAATATTATTATTATTAGTTAGTAATATTATTAATATTACTATTAATTATTAATATTATTATCATTATTAATATTATTATTAATGATTAATATTATTAATTATTATCATTATCATTATTAATAATTATTATTAATATTAATATTAATATTATTATTAATATTAATATTATTTATTTAATAACATTATTATTAATTATTAATATATTATTATTATTATTAATATTACTATTACTATTATTATTTTAATTAATAATAATAATATTATTATTATTAAAGTATATATTGGAGTAGGGAGTTTTTTGATAGAGATGGTACCCAATATAGGGTAATGAATGATTAATAAGGGGAGACTAGGGAATCATCCATTGACTCATTTAAAGTAATCATTGATAAATAGTTATTCCCAGTACCCCTTCCCAAATACAATCAATTTTATTGATTACCATTGACCTTTCTATTCTCCCTTACCAAACGCCCCCTTAAACATTCCACTGTAAATTGCACACATCTTCATGCTTTAGGTCTAGTATGCACTATATGTATTAGTTTATAAACAGTAGAGAATTGTAGTAGAGCTGCTCTGTGCGATATATATAGGATTGCATAGCATTACAGAGAGTGCCATTTATTGTAATGCTTATCCAAGAAATTATTAACAAATGGGAGACGAAACATAAGTCATTAACTTGTTTATCTTTCAACGATGTGAACAACGCTAATGAATCCGGACTTCCTGTTTCTTAGCTCCTGCAGCAATTGCTGAGATTGCGGAGAATGTCTCAACTAAAACCCCCAAGTTCAAGAGTCCAAATTATGTACACATGATAATTGCAGCAAATATGAATTGTCTCATAATTCATGGAACAATGATGTTGGGGAATAACATCAAGATGTTGAACTGTGATCAGCCTTTTGCTCATAGAAGGATTCGTAAGTTGCCACTCTAGTCTTCGATTCTGGTAGCTGAAGTTCTTCAATAAAACCCATTGACATCTTTAAGAAATCTTCCTTGTGCAATCGTTTCCAGTCCTGGTACAATTACAATTATGAAAGCATAGAGGAAACCAGGAGTTAGGGGAGTGATTAATGTCAAAAAATGAAGGCAGGATGAAACCTTTTTTTAAGGACAGACCCTTCGTGGAGAAATAGAAAATTGAAACAGCAGATTAAGACAATCTACAATGATTAAAGACACAGCAAATATCTATGTCCACTATAAAGTATCCAATACAAGATAGGCACCAAAAATCTAGTTTAATATACAGTGGAAAGAAGTCTCGTCTCAAAAAGATCAAAAGAAGGGCAATTTTGGTTTCTTGCTATTCTATCAGCCATCTAAACCATGAATTTGCGGAAACTTCAGCGGAACTTTCAGGGAACGTGAGCTTTTATAAAATGCGAGCATAAGAGAACAAAACTAGACGATACAAAATAAAATGCTTACAAGCTCCGTTTCCTATTTTAACGGCTACATAACCAAAAACTTGGCTTTTACTTCAGAGAATTCCAAGTTCAATTAGTCCTTCAATTGGAGCTCTAATGCTATACTATGGCCCCTTAAATCTCACAATTTTGGCAAATGCTTAATCATTACTCTAGTTTCATAAAATAAAAATATATTCCAGGAGTAACACTTTGTCTTTCCACATATAACTGCCCTTCCATGAGGTTACTGAGCAAGCTACATGCTGCCCATGGAATAAAATCCAGATAACTGACCATTCTCACCTATTAACTACCTAAATCAATTCAGTAAAACCAAAACCTGTTGTGAATGATTGGTGTCCTACAGCCGAACTATAATTTACATGTGAATGAACTCAAAGTGAATTTAAATTTGCTTGAAAAACATCCTTTTTCTCAATGTTATACTAAGTAACCAGCAAAAACCTGCTTCTCATCATCCACTGCTCATCCACAAAAGCAATCAGATAATACACTCTTACTGCACTTCAAGCAATTTTAACATTCAATTTTGGCAAGATTGATCCAAGCTCACAGAAGAAAAGGGGACAAGAACAAAAGCATCTACAGAAAATACTTCTAAACAACTTGTCTTTAGCAATAATCTTTCAATAATGACATGTAATTTAATTAGGGAAAGAAGTCCAACAGAGGAGGAGACATGCAGCTCTGTTAACTACAAGAAGGTCCAGAAATCTTAATTTCCTGGTTCAGTAAGCAGCATAACCAAGTTAAAAATAGCACACAGAAAAAGAGGCAAAGAAAAGAAACCATATAATACCTCAAAATCCCATTCTCCATACAAGTTCGGGTCAGTCTTGTTGCTCCAAACATACGTGTCAACTTGCATATTTTCAGATATATCCTGCAAAATTTACTTAGTTTAGTTTGTCACCTAAATGTGTGGCACTAAGCAATCAAGTGACTAATTGCGCATTTGGAAAAGAGACTAGAAAAGCAATACAACACATCAAATGCAGAGGCCTGGTGCAAATTTTTTAGCGATGGCACACCCTTCCATTTTACTCCGTTTGGGTCCCAACCATCCAAGGAGTTGGTAACCTATATTTATTGATTTTGCTGCTTTAAAGTAAAAAACACATTTAATTACCTCCTCAACATTACATTTCTTCTATCTTTTTGACAAAAAAATTTCTTGTTCATCCACTCACTTCTAAGTTCAATCTTCTGGTCTTCTTTTTTATTACAAGTTTGTTTTATTTCAATTTTTCTGTTATAGGTGCTGCCTCTGATGTATTGTCATTTTAGTCATTTCTCATTCTATCTTTTCTTGTTATACCAGATAATCTTAACTTCTTTCTACTGTACTTTCTAGTTCTGAAACATGTGGTCCAGTATGAACATAACAGGTCCTATTGCTATCAAATAGAATCACCTGCACCGAAACATAAACCTCCTGACAGCACTTAGTTAAACCTTGCTTTGGTCCTATAATTTGTATGAAATATACTCAGTCTCCGAATCTATGTGCCCCGTCAAATTGCTAGATTCATCACTTTTCAACACAATTCTGAGAAATGGACTCCCTATCTTTTTGGTTTTCCTCCTCTATCTTTTATTCTTCTTCCTCTTTTCTCTCGTCTCTGCACTAGTTCTACTTCTAACAGTTTATTTTCTGCACATTTATTCAGTAACATGGCAGCCATTAAACTCAGCCCACTTCAACTAACCTTTCACTCACTACAATCTTAACAACTTTGCCAACTTATACAGCAGTCTCGTGACTCGTATCAACCTTAAGGTGACTAGAACTAAAATAACTGCAGAACTAGCTTGGATTGGGGTTGAAGGTCTTGCATCTTTTTCAGTAAACCAAGAGCAAATGAAATTTTAAACTTATTTATTTGCACATAATTTTCTTTTGGTTCTACAAGCCCTATAAAGAACTCAAGTAAAACGTCTGAAAATCAACAATGTTTAATGCGGTAACCTAAAAGACCCTGCATCAAAATTTTGGTAGGCAATCTGTAAGCCTTTAATTCTACATTTCTAGAAGTTACCCATGTAAAGAAGCTCCCATTAATGACGTGAGTTCCCCGAGCCCATACAGCATAAAACATGCTATGATTATGCCAAAACAAAAATCTCATTTCGATTCTATAAAGTTATCTGGAACCCACAAGCAAAATATAAATTGATATTAGGTTAGACATACAGTCAAAAAAACGTCAACAGTTTTCCTTTCATACTCATCATCCTCAAAGCTATCCAGAATTTGTAATTCAAAAGGAGTAATGTCGAGCAGAACCTGCATAAAAAATTTTAAAAAAAAACATAAGTAAATAAGATAGAAATGTGAAAACCTTTTTCCACTTCAATGTCAAAATTGCACCAACAATCTGCCTATTCAACGCATAATACCTTTGTCTAAGTAATCTGGCATTTACTAGAAATGTTATTGCTTAGACGGATGAGAAATCAACATGAATATCATGTTCTTATGCTACCTAAACCTACTAGGCCAATTGATTTTTTATCAGTTTGCAGCAGAGACTTAATCCAATTTATCGGGTAAAAAATAAGATTGAAAAAAAAATGATGAACACATTGGGGACAAGTTTTCCTTTCCGTGAAACAAACAAATAATCAGAACAATTGAGCAAGATTATGTTTGAACATCTATGCTGTTGTTTTTCCAATTGTCTTTTGCTGTATAAGAAACCAAATATTGAATGAATATGATTTTACTGACATTTTAAAAATTCAGAACAAAAACAGAGACGCTAAAGTAAATCACCAATCAAAAAGCCATTGACTTTGTTGCCTAGTGGGCAAGATGTTATAGATGGATAGCCTAAGACATATGCAAAGGGTTGGAACCATTTCCTTATCCACCATACATCTTGTACACTCTATAAAGCTAATATGAAGAAATGAGAGTTACAAGCAAACCTTTCCGGTTACTTTCTTATTTTCTATGGGTAGGATCGCTGGGTAAACTCTTCCTTTGATGCTAAACCGATGGCTGCAGAAAAACGTCAATTGTAAAAAGTTTGTAGCATTAACCCTCCAATAACCCAATACGACTTGATATGTTACAGAAAAGCCAAAAGAAGATTTCCAGTCATTTTAGCTCATGATACGACATGTGTGACTCATAGCAACACAAGTACAAACTGTCAGTATGAGTCAATGAAAACTATTCTTCATAAATCCATGTGTTATATAATATCCTAGGCAATTCATTTTGGCTAAAAAAGATTGAACTTCTTTCATGGTTGGAAAATAAGGAATATGACCAAGATAATTTTTCCCCCTCCCTTGAGTTTGAAATAACAGCGCCCAGGCTGCATATAGATCAAGCTGCCATTTTGGATAGAAAATAAGTTCACTTGACCCACAAGTGTCCCATATTCAATCTTTATATAACAGAAAGGGTATTCCTTTCTCTTCAGTCACAACAAGCTCTAATCAACTAAATCAAAAACCCATTTCATGACCTAAAGCTAACCACATAGTACAAACTATCCAAGTTAAAACATTTACCAACTCATTTAAGAGTCACAAAATACTTAGTCCTAAATGCAATAAGCTTACATAACATGAACAAATTTTCAGCACATGTCACACCAGTTTAAGTTAATTGAGGTTAAAATTCTTCACGTGGAGGGACATTGTTCAACTGACAATTTTGCAGTCAATAAACAGAATCGAATGAAAAGTAGCAGATGTTAAAAGGTTGGCACCTTATACTATTAATACCCATAGAAGATTTGGTATGAAAGGCTTCACTTTTATTTCTTTTTGTTCTTGATCAACAATAAATTTGCATATTTCACAAAATTACGATAAACCACATATGGCTACAAGATACAAAATTCATTCCTTCAAGATTCATGTAATTTTCTTTTAACTTCCTCCGTTTTTTCTAAAAACAGCACATTTTCGCATAAAATGGAAAGTACTTCCTGGCATTTCCAACAATTACACAAAGCGAACTTGGCACCAACTGTATTTTAACATTTCTAAGAACCCAATTTTATATTCTAAAAGAACCTTTAGTCATGTTTATGTTCATCATGTCTTTTTTTATGTAAGCATAACCATGGAAGTCGAGAAAGCAAATAAAAAGATTGTTACTAGCAATATCAACACTGTAATGAATAAATACTTCACAAATGCAGTTAATACAACAGACGAGTATATGAAAGTGTGAGTGTAGTACTGACAAGCCGTGGAGTATGGCCAAAGAAGAGCGAGGGACACGATTCAAGAGGACACGAACAACATCATCATCTAAGAGGCTACCATAGACAAACACATTATTCACAGCTGCCCGAGGACTTGCTGACCCCATCGACGATCAAATGCTAGTATTCGATCCTCCCTCCCTTCTCTACACAAGTATATCCATACTCAATCAGTAGTATTCAGATACAATACAATCCACTCAAATATCAGAACATAAAGACTTGCACAGCATGTAACATTGATGTCATACAACTTAAAACAGATCATAAAATTCCAATGCACAATCTTTTTTGAAAGGGAACCCAACTGGGTTTTTTGGAGTCCAACCAGCATCCTAATTCGGGCCCTAAAGGCGTTTCACAGCGTACAATCTATTGAACCAACATAAATTTCAATTCATTATACAATCTCTGGAATGGTTATTTCTCTCGCTAAATATCTGTTTTTCCAATTTATTTCTAAACCCAAAATTGAGTGCATACAAAATTGCAGGATTATCATTTACACAAGAAAAAGTATTAAGCATCATAAATCATTAAAAGATGCAATCTTTCATACAACCGAAACGAGAAACAATCATGAAACAGAGCTAATAAAAAGAAAAAAGACACCCAAAAATAAAAACATGAAAAAGGTACAAAAACATAAATACCAAAAGCAAACAGACCGAGCAAAAGGAACATAACAAAAATGAAATGAAGGGGTTTGAGCAAAAACTTAATGGAATCGAACGGATGGCAAAAATCTTTATACCCAGACAAAGACGAGCAGTTATTCAGAGTACGTCAGTGAATCAAAACACTAATATTTATTAAGAGATTCAAAAGGGATTCGAAGGGGGACCTGATTAGTGCATTTGAGTATCCAAAAATTAGCGAATTGAATGGTGGGGATGACGCTGACGTTGTGATTCCAAACTGTTGAGAGGAGAGTTTGTGCAGTTGTTAAAGACACTCAAGTACGAGGTAAAGGCTTTAGAATATATCTTTCCTATTAGAAGGGAGCCTCAGTCAAAATTATTTTAAGGGTTAATTACACTTTACCTCCCTAAGCTTTTAGGAGTTACACCTCACTACTTTTTATTTTAAAAATATATATTTCAGCATCATCATTTAAATAACAGAGTTAGTTAACTTAAAGGTTTTTTTTTTTTTTTGAAAAACCCGAGTTATATTAATAAGGTCGGGGCACAACTTTAATAAATACGGTGTCAAAATAATTTTAATATATTATATACTTAGTAAAAGTGTTTAGTATCGTTATTATCAATAATAAGAAAGATTACGTTGAAATACCTAACTTTTTATCTTTTATTAGTTTTTTTTAATGATTTCTTGTGGATAAAATTTGATAGTAATTTAGATCATTATCAAACTATCTTAAATAATAAAATGTATTTATCATTAAACTCCTTTAATTCTTAAAATTTTTTGTAATGTCTTAAATAACAAAATATACTCATTGTCAAAAGTCTTTCGAAACGTAAATTTTTCTTGTCATGAATATATTTATTATTAAATTATCTTCAATTATAAATATTTTTTTCATTAATATATTTAAAATATAAATGATTAAATAACACATCACCGCTTGAGAAATACAATAACTTTAAAATTAAAAATTAATAAAATTAATAATTATAATATAAAAGAGTTTAATAATAATTAAAATAAACATGAAAGTTTATGGATAACAATTAAGTAAAATTAATATTAAAATTTATTAATAACACTTATGAAACAGTAAATGATGAAAATATAGTTAAAATGATTAGATTAATGTGTTTCAGTAATAAAATAATAAGGGAATAAACTTAGTATGAAAATTCATTGATAATAATTATAAAACACTAGATGATGAAGATTAAGGGAAAAATAGACTAAACCCCCTTATACTATTACTTTGTTTCACTTTTATCCCTTATAGTTTTAATTACAACAATTAACTCTCATAACTTTTCAAGCTAAAAAAAATCAATAACAACGTTAAATATAGTCAATGAAAAGATAATGTTAATTCGACTAAAACTCTTTAATACATACCACAACCAATTAATTTATGAAAAAAATGAATAGAGCCTATGTAAATATAATTTTAACCTTATTAGAATTGTTCAATATCTACAACACTAATTGTATTCCTATCAGAATTGTTCAATATTTAAAACACCCAATTAAATTTTAAAAAATATAAAATATAATAAATTGATATTAAACTAACCCGCAATGAAAGAAATTTTTCAAGATATATCCTACAATATTTGTCATGATTTATTCCTTAGAAAAGCATAAAAAGATTCATTTTTATTCTTTTGTTAGAATTTTAAATTTTCAGCTATTGATTACTTTTATTAAATAATTCTTTATTTTGAAGTTAATCTTATCATTTTATTATATTATAATAAAGTCATGTGTTCAATTTCATTTAATTATTTAATTACAATTAATATATTAGACTAACTATTCTAAAATTAGAAAATTAAGGGGGTTAAATATTTCAATTAAAACTATAAGGGGTGATTGTAGAACAAAGCAATAGTATAAAGGAGTTTAGTATATTTTACCCTAATATTAATTTAAAATTTAAAATTTTGAAATATTAATAATAAAATATTTTTTAACACAATAAAATATGATTTTTAAATTTGAAGTTCAAATTTTAATAACAAAAGATTCTACAATATAAATTTTTCTAAAACAAATTAATCAATTCAAATACATATAAAATATTTTTTTCTCACAACAAATCATAAAAAAAAATTTATTTTCAAAATAAAAAAATATCCAATCTAAATAGAGATGTATGTTGATTTTTATACCAGTTTTTTGTTTCTATTTAATTTTTTTTTGAATTCGAAAGTCACTTTTAAAATCCAAATATAAAATCTACTTAGAGGAGAAATTCTAAATGTCTAGAAAATATAAACTGTATACTTTTACCAAAAAAAATGGATTAACCTTAACGTATATTGACATTTTCTTCAATTTTTATTTTTATATTTTAATTTCAAAGTCTCCAAAATATATAAAATAAAAATATGACAATATTATATACATATAATTGTGTTTTACAATGAAACAACTATATCACTACCTAAATATATGCTAAAAAAATAAAAGAGAATGGTTAATTTCTCAATGAGAAAAAGAAAGAACAAAAAGAGATTTTTTAGTGATAATATATTTCTAAATATATATTTATATTTTGGGAACTTTAATATTTAAATTTCTTATTAATTATTATCAAATCTTATAGTTTAATTTAATTTGATAAAGTATAAATATTTTAGAAAATAACCTAATTTGAAAATAAAAAAATAAAATTTAGATATAATCACACTTTTGCCCCCTAAATTTTGTGGAGAATATTTTATATGAGCAACATTTATATCAGTTCATACATATTTTGGATCGCTGTTTCTGTACAATGTGTCGATTAGTCTACGCTATACTAAATTATATATTTCAGAAGTAAAAAGTAGTAAAATATAGCTACCTACAAAATTCAGAACGAGAAAATGTAATTAATCCAACTATTAATGTTATGTTTCAATTGACCTTTTCGGTTTTAAGAATGAAAATGTTGTGTTATAGGTTTTCTAATAAAGTAGGAATATAATTTTTCTTTTGGATTTGATGCAATAAGTTTTTGGCGAAAAGATCGCGCAATAGATATGACATTACATGTTTCACTTTATGTATTATTTTATATAGATATGTGACGTGTCTTGACATTAAAGTTAAATTAATACTAAATTTTAACAACTAATGTTAATGTTAATTTAAAACTTAACAATCCTTGTTCATTTTAACCAACTTCTCGTGATTCTCAATTTTTGTTTACCTCGAATTCTTGTATATGGTTCTTCTTAACTTTATCCATCAAAACCGTCCTTCACAGTTTAAGAATTCAACTTTATGTATTGCCATAACATTTTTCTTTTTTCGTTGTGTTGCATCGTCCATCAAAATAAGCATTTTTTTAAATGAAAATTTATATTGTCGGCATAGATTTGGTCATAGTTCATAGTGCTAACATCGAAAGGCTGATTCATAGCAACGTTATTGATGGTGACTTTGGTTTTAGGCTTTTAGCCATACTTATTGAAAAAAATATAAATGTTTATGTTCATTAGACCATCTCCAACTTAGTACCAAATTTGGTGTTTTTGTGCTACGTTGGCACCAAACCTCTCCAATGTATCACCATCTTTTGCACCAAATTTGGTGTAGAGACTATTTTTTTTCAAATTTGTTATACTTTTTATAAATGTAATTATATGTTTATTAAATATGATTAGTTATTAATTAAACTTACATATATTCTTAATTATGTATTTATGTCAAAATTTTATTTATAATTTATATTTATTATATGTAACTAACATGCAATACAAATATCCTAAAAAAACTTTTCAAGATTCCTGTCATCCCCTCCGTTCAAGCAAAAAGTTTAGGCTTATTATTGTAGTTTTACATTGTTGGTTATAGAGAAATAGATTTGGGATTTTTGACAATTTTATGTTTTTTAATATTTGAAAATTTATAAATTTATAGTTTTAATGACAAAAAAGATCCAATAGAGTGTAGTATAATTGCACATTTTAAAAAGTATGGTGACATATTTCTGGAAAAAAAAATAGAGATGGACAGTAAGATTTTAAAAAAAAGTGCAATAACTTTTTTTGCAATTCACTCATTTGCAAATTGTTGTTGGGCTTTCTCTTTACCCTCTTAAACCCTTGAGACCAAAGGGTTTTAGCATCCCTCCCTCCTCTCCTCTCTCGTTCTCTGCTACAAAAATCCGCGAGCATTCAAAATCAATTTTTACAGTGAAAATATTTATTTTTTGAAGCCCAGAGATGGGCTCAAAGAGCAAAAAACACTCAAAGACAGCCTCCTCAAGGCTGCACTCGAACTCAAGTTCGGACCAATTTTCAACTTCAGTGTCAGTATCATCTTCTTCTTATTCTTCATCGTTTAATGATCGAAACCCAGATGCAGAAATCAACGAAGATGAGCTCTTATGCTCTCTTGAAGAAGCTTCCAAAAGATTCCCTTTTTTTATTTCTAAAACAGCTTTCGTCGGGAAAGTCTATAACGATTCTGCTGCTACTACTACTACTACTACTTCTGTTATGGAGGGATTGGATTCAAAAGGGTGTAGAGTTTGGCTGTCTGAATCCTCTATGATTGCTTCTTCTATTGCTCCCGGCTCAATTGTCTCGGTAAATGTTCTTTTTAGCCTTTTTGTGTTTTAAGTTTGTGGGATTTCCAAAATTTGACCTTTCTATGGTTTTCGTTGTAAAGTTTGTGTTTTGGATGTGAAATTGTTAGGCTGTGATGAATTTTTATGATGGGGTTGTGTAATTTGATTTTTTTTTTTAATATTTAAACAAATTTGATGCTGGATTCTTTCGTCCATGGTGGGCCTTCTTTATTTATTTTTTATTTTATTTTTGGGGATAATTTGATTTAAAGTTTGCATTTTTTCCATTATGGGTTGTGCTCTGTGTCCACTTTCTGTTGTGTTTATTGCTAGAATATGCACTAATGCATGCTTTCTTGTGTACAACTTAACTATGTTGAGCAATGATAGTCACCTAAATTTGTGGTTAAATGTAGTTGAATGTCTACTTCTTTGTTTATTTACTGTCAAAAGATTGCGTCTGTTGAGATTTGGTACGATGAGTATGAAACTAAGAGTATGTGGTGAAGATGGAGGAAGAATTGGTCTAAGTGAAATGAAATTGGGGTTGTTCTTTTGGTGGTTATATAAATGGAATGAGAAGACTAGGCTTTTGTTTTTTATTGAACCTTTTGGTTGGGATTAGGGATTTTGTGTCCAGGAATTGACACCAAGTAAGAATGGGTAGGTAAGAGGAGGGAAGGCCCAAAAGTGCATAATCTCCAATTTCCTGTTTTATTCACGGTATCAACTGTTTTCTGTTTTGTTTCCCAACATTTAAAAAGAAAAATATGTTTACCCGGAGGGAATAAGTCGTAAGCACTGGGTGCTGACAGGGAGGAGAATGACAAAAGAGAGATTTTTTATTTTGGAAGCATGAAGTGATTTTTCTGTCAGCAGTTCAGCTGCTTGCTGATGGCATTCATTTGGAGCTTTCTATCAGGCTTATGATATTTTGACCCTCGAATGGGTTCTTTGCAGAGAATGGAGTTCGGGATATTTGCACTCTTCTAAAAACTCAATGAAGGTGTGCTAATTGCTACAGCGTATGATTGAAAATTGAGATGAATGAAGGGAGAGGCAGAAAGAAAAGAAAATGGAAAAGTAGAAATGGCAAAGAAAAGTTGTACGCCCAATCCAAAACAACTTCCACAATGAGCGGAAATAGCCCAAAGCCATTGCCATTCTGGGGTTCACTTGCACTCCATTTCCAAATTTTTACCACGAAATGAGAGGCCTCTATTGTCCTTTTCTTCTTCCCCAGCCCCTGTCAGGTCATCAGTTATTCTTTCCCCTTGAGAAAATGATGTCCGACACAGCTGTGAAAGATGGTTTGTATCTTATCCCATTCTTCTATTGATTTTGTTTGTGGATCTTTAGGTGTAATAAATCAATTAAAGAACAGTTGTATTTGGGGATGAATGTAGCTGTTCAATTCTGTTGACTGATGTATGTGTAAGCTTACACATTACTGCTGTTTATTGTTTTCTCTGAGTGCCTTGTAAGAGTATTTCTTAATTTCTTGAATCTTTCTTTAAAATTGGTACATCTAGTAATTTTTTTTGGTATCCTGTATATGCCACTGCATTAACAGGTCTCTCTTGCTTCTTCAAGGAAATTTTCGAGTCACTATCCTTTGTGCTCATTAGCAGATGAGTGTGCGATGAATTTTGGGTTTGACTTCACTGAAAAGCTGGCTGATGATGTGGGCTGCTACTTTGCTCTTGCAACTGTTTTCCCTTCCAGTAAGGTTTGCAGAAAAATTTGCGTCTATTTCTTGTTCTTTCAGTTGTTTCAACTTCCCTTAGTTCTGGTTCATAGTATTCTGTAACAGTTTCTCAGGTAGGGCTAGTAAATTTAGTTTCCAATTTTCAAGGTAGTCCGCTTTGAGTCTTCAATTCAAAATGTTTGGCTTGGAGCAATGGTAAATAATCTTTTTTAACATGCTTAATGCTGTTATCTATGAATTATTTTCATGTTGAGGTTCGAATAGCCGAACACGATGAGAAGTTTAATCCATTTTGCTGACCCCATTTAGTTGACTAAGGCTTAGTTGTTGTTGTTGAGGCCCATTCATTGTTCAAATCTCTGATCTGTATATTACAACGGGAAATAACTAGAATTGGCTAAAAGCTTTTATGTCTTTTCAAATGCAGAGCTTCAAACTTCGGAAAGCCTTAGGATTTAATACATGAACTAATAGCTGAATGGTTGGATTGTCTTGCAAAGTGTGAACAAACTAAAGTAAGTTTAGAAATTTTATTAGGAAGAGAAGGTCATAGTAAGCTACGTTACAAGTTTCAATTATAGGCATTCTCATAATTATTCTCTGATTGCCATAGTAAGATTTTTATTTTATTTTGTGGGGGGTGGGGTGTTGTGTTGGTAAAGGTATTTTCTTTTGTTTTCTTATTTTTCCCTCTTTCTTGAGATCGTATATCTGACATTGGGAGACAATTAAGATTAAAAAGCATTACAGCAATTCTAAAGTAATCTTGTCTCCTAGGTATGTTACAGTGATACGAACATATACACTAAAAGAGGATATATAAAGTTGGAAAAATCTAAGACTTTCTTGATCCGGATAACATGAAGTAAACCAGTCTAATCATGGACCATGTAAAAGAAAGGATATCGGTTTGCAACAGTAGTAAAGACAGGTCATCTGTTCTGTTTTTAAAAATATTGGGCCAGTCAAAATATCTTTTGAATCTTTTTTATATCCAGAATATGAAGTTGAAAGTTAAAATTGACTTTGCTAATCTCATCTCCGACTAAATCTCACTTTAATTTCCGTATCCCATACCCATGAAGTTTGTGTACTGAGAGGATTTCAATTCGCATTCCAAGTGTTCTTGTTCATTCTGAATTTTGGCCACCCTCTCTGTTCAAGTCAGTGATGGCAAATCTAGGGAGCAGTAACCCATTTTAACAACTCTACTCAACCACTAGTTTCTCAATCTCACTCTTATAAGTTTACTCTTACTTCATCTATTTTGTTCATGAAATTTATGTTGCTTTGTTCTTATTTACTTTCCTTTCAATTATGTTTACTTGGACTCGTTTGCTTTATTGTTTATCTTTTAATTTCAGACTTTTTTGCTTTATTGTAAATTGAGTTTAGATTGCTTCATCTGCAGCTTGTGAAGAATGCTGTGCGCTTGTCTTCAAACCTCTTACTTACCATGGGTTGTCCTTCTTCTGGCCGCACTGTGTATGTTAATCCTGTGCAAGATCACCCAATGACGGGTTTCAGTGAATGTGATAAATCACACAGCACTAATGGGTGCTGCCTCTCATTATACAACTGCAAAGAATTAGGTTTATCTCTTGTTTCTTCAATGGGCAGTATGTCCTCCAACTTTGGCTTCTTGGCAGAACCAACACATGTTCAAGATGAAACTAGCAGCGGGATTTCATCCCCAAAGACACCAGTTTTGCGTCAAACTAAACTTAAGGCTCCTACTAGTGAACAGTTGAGAACACTAGATTTTGGAGACTCAAGATCACATTTGTCCCACCTAAAAGAGACATCAGACGATATGCTTGATTTAAAGGATATTTTAGGGAATGATAATGTGAGGAAACTTTTACAGACCTGCTGTACTTCATGGTTGTTTTCTCGTAAGTTGCTCCATGGAAATTTTGTGGCCATTCCTATACTGTCAAGGATTTGTATTTTCCTGGTGATAGGTGCCAGTAGTTTGTCTACAGAAAGTAATATTCAGATTCTGACTGAGAAAAACGACTCCAACATGAATTCCCAAGTGGCAGATGAAGAGAACTTTAGGAAAGATGCCTTTTTGGTTGATCATGGAACCAAAGTTAATATTTATTCCCCTATGAATTCTGCACTAGAAACTTCACTGAGTGGAACTTCACCATTGTTGGAATCTGTACATGGGAATTTCACAGCCACTGCGGCAGTTGGTTTGCCAAGGTTAGGAGGCCTTGCTGAGGAGTTTGCAGTTCTAAAAGATATAATCATTTCGTCTGCAGTTAGGTGTGATTTGGCCAGGTATTTTCTGCAACATTTCTATGGACCGTACTTTTACTTGTAATCATTGATCAAGTCGGTTACACAATGTAAGAAGGAAAAATGATGACTTTAGTTTTTTATATGGTAATTTATAAAAGGAAAAGGCCAAGAATGTATCTCAACTAACTCTTTGAATTTGGCTTACTAGTTTTGTGGGGCTTGCAGTGGCTAGCTTGTTTTTAAGCTGGGAATTGGTAGACGACTGCAAAAGGCATAAAGGTTTTCTCATGCTGTGATCTTCTGCTATCATCAGTTCATAATTCATAGATGAAAAAAACTAAAGGACTTAGATGAGGGTGGGAAATAATCGTTTTTTGGGAAACCTTTTTAGATTTTCTTTTACATGTCTTACATGTGATTTCCTTTTTCTTCCCTTTAATTAACTAATATATATTATGCAAGTATGACTGGATGAAACTGTTGTTACATGTTTCTTGGCTTCTTTCGTACTCCCCTGCTATATGAAATTGCCTGCTTTCCTGCTGCCTTTCTAGTTTACCCATCCCTGAATGTTTTGGCCATTTTCCTGCCACCTGGTCCTCAGATACCCAAATGACCTTGTGAAGTATTAAGTAATCTTCCAGTTTTGAAGTTCCAGGTAGTTTTTCTTTCTTTCTTTTTTCTTTTCCTTCCAGGTTTAGGTTCTTAGCTCCCAACTCAAGCATATAAATGCGTTTTTAGAATTACAGTCAGTTTGAGGCAAAAAATTTAGACCACGAGTCTCTCAAAGGAGACAACGAGTGTAATACAGCATTCTTTTTTTCGCTGATGGGAATGTGAATGCATATTTTATTTTATCAAGTAGAAAAAGCAAGTTTCCTGAAAGATTCCTTTGTAGACTTGGGGCATTTTAATATTGTATATTCTCATCTACCTCAAACTTCTATTCAATTTCTAATTCTATTTCTCAAATTATGACTCTGGTGGGCAGGGATTACAATTTCAAAACTCTATTGAGAATGAGCTTAGATCAAGCACAGTGGCGAAATACGATCCATATAGCCGACCCTACTTAGTGGGATAAAGGCTTAGTTGTTGCATTGAGAATGAGCTTAACTATAGTAGTGTAGGTGCAGGAATAGTGCTCACCCTAGGAAAGCATTATAATAATCTACATGAGAGGATGCAAATCCTCCATATCTCAAAATTTGCATGATACCCAAATTTACTGCTGCCTGTGAAAGTAGTAGAAATTTTTGCAATTGAGAGGTGTATCATTGGAGCTTAATTAATTACAGAATTTTACTTTCTGGTTTATGTTAGGCTGTTAGACATTAATATTACGATGTAAGTTTGTGATCTTCCTTCAACATATGCTGATTTTTATTTAAATTGTTTAGCATGGGCCTGCGACCTACAAAAGGTGTGCTTCTTCATGGCCCACCTGGAACTGGAAAAACTTCCTTGGTTAGGTTATGTGCTCATGAAGCTGGTGTGACTCTATTTCCTGTGAATGGACCTGAAATGATAAGTCAGTATTATGGAGAGAGTGAAAGAGCACTGCATGAGGTCTTTGATTCAGCTAGCAAAGCTGTGCCAGCTGTGGTTAGATTTCTTCTTCCAGATCATATAAACTTGTATTGTTGTTTCTGACTTAGTAATGTTTGAAGTGGGAATATATATCAATTGAGACTGATGTCTTTGGTACGTGCATTCAATGGGGTGTCTTTGGTACACACCCCTGATGATTTTGCAAGTGCTCAAAATTCTTTTACCTAATGACATTTTTCTGGTTGGTTTTCTAATTCTTTCTGTTGTTATTTTGAGGCAAATGTCCATATTTCTGATTCGTTCAATGGGGTGAAGTTTATGTCTTTAATATTTTGTACATATATAAGAATTAACAGGGCATTACTTTTTTTTTAAATTTCATATTTTTTTAAAGATGAACTGTAAGTAATCTTTCGCTATAGTAGGAAAGATGCCAGGCAATTTTGGCAAAGCATATGCTTTGTAAACCAGCATGCTGACGTGAAATTTGATCTAAGTTGAGGCTGCCTGTTATTTGTGGCTGTGCCTGAACTTAATGATGGCTGGAAAGTAAATAGTCTGCTGGTTAGCGTAAACATAGTGTGATCTGGATTGGGGTATCCCACAATCCTCAAAAGAATGGATATTCACTTTCGACATTTTTATAATTCCTTTTATATTAATACCTTTGTTAGTTACTCCATTGCTCCATTGTGATTGATTAATCGAACATTTTCCCACCTACTTGGCCAGAAGGTTATAACAATGTGTGAATGTAGGTTTTTATTGATGAGTTGGATGCCATTGCACCTGCACGTAAAGATGGTGGTGAAGAGCTATCTCAAAGAATGGTAGCAACATTGTTAAATTTGATGGACGGGATTAGCAGAACCAACGGGATAGTTGTCATAGCTGCTACCAATCGGCCTGACAGTGTTGAGCCTGCACTTAGGCGGCCAGGAAGACTTGACAGGGAAATGGAAATAGGTAATTTGAAGTCTTGAATATTCTGGTTCTTGTTTCATCTTGACGTCTTTGGGCCAGTTAATGTTTCTCTGAGTCATTCGCATTCTTGTTTCCTGACCATCTTTATGGTGGCAAATTTAATCCCTGTGTAGTGCTATGAATTGATACTTGACCTCAAGGATGAAAGAGTATTGTAGTAACTTTTATTTATATGACACTTATAATTGTTATTCGTAGTCTGTCGTTACCGCCATTTCTTCATCTCATATGACTCACATCCAGATCACCAGTACTTTCTTTGCCAAATTTTGTATATCTTTAAGTCCTACAGCACATAATTGAACTTCACCACTGTGAAAAATAGTTGTACAGATGATACATTGGTGGAGAGACTGTTCTACTTGAGGTGAAGCATCCCCAACATTGGTCTATTAAATAACAACTAGAACAACTAAGCCTTTATCCCACTATGTGAGGTTGGCTACATGGTTCATATTTCGTTATCATATTCTATCTATACGCATGTTTCATTTATATTTAAGTGTATCATATCATTAAATACTTAGTTTTATTATTGCATGAAGAATGAGAAATTGAGTTACTTCGTAATCGAAAAGTTTTATCATAGCAATCTGGTGGTTGACTTCTTTGATATTGTTTTGATTCAATTAACCTGTGCTTTGTTGTTATGTTTATAATCTTTGTGGATGACCCAATACATTCTTTGAAGTATGGATTTCTTGCTACTTTGCGTCTTTTCTCATTGATAGCTCTTCCTTAGTTTTTTTGTGTTTATTGGTTATTTTATTTTGATTAGCATAAACTAAAAGTATTACTTATCGTATTTTATGGTTACTTCATTATATAGATACAAAAGCAGAACTTTTTAATTTTGTAGTCATGCTTCCCTTCATAGTGAGCTGCATATGCACACTAGCCCCAGGGGTCCTTTGCGCTATGATCTGACAATTAATTTTTTTCCTTTTCAATCCACAATAACAATATGATGTATCATGGTCTACGATATGAGTGACGAAGTTCTATCATTACCATCCTTGGGGTAGGGATAGCCTAACTGTAAATAAAAATGGTAGTTGATTTCTAATGCTATTACAGTTACAAAGTAAATGTAACTTCATGTAACTTGTTTAGCTATTCTGAATATCTGTTCCCTTAGAGTATGCGAAAATTGTCCGATGAAAGCAAAATTGGTAGCCAAATTGTGCCATCTCTTTTTTTGGTTCTATGTCTTTCTTTCTGCTGCTATGTACTTCCCTCTTTTACGCACCGGAAAGAAACAGTTTTCAGAGTGTCCAGGAAGCTACCTTTGTTTCCTTTTTTTTCCTGGTTCAGCTTGGTATTTTGGGCTACTGTAAACACAGTCTAAATCAGTGGTAGCTCATTACCACTTGGGGATTTTTTTTCAGTGCAAAGTGCTTCGGGTGTTTGGTTGAGCGAAAAATGCTATTATAATTTTCTGAAGTTATTTGTGCAGCTTCAAGTATATGATATGATTGCTACGTTTCCTAGTAATTAGTAAAATAATAGAGGCCTCTGCATCTGGCATTTGACCTGTATATAAAATGTTTGTAGGTGTTCCATCTCCCAAACAGCGCCTTGCAATACTGCATGTGCTTCTTAGTGACATAGAGAACTCTCTCTTGGAACTGGATATTCAGAATCTTGCCACTGCTACACACGGATTTGTCGGTGCTGATCTTGCTGCCCTTTGCAATGAGGCAGCTTTGGTTTGTCTTAGACGATATGTTGAATTAAGTGCCAATTGCAGGGGTTCAAAATGTGATCCATCAAATGACTTACAAGATACTTGTTCCTATGGTGACATGAATAGCTGTTGTGACCTGTCACAGAATAACTTGGAAGATTTGACCTCATCTATTTCAAATATGCATTTATCATCAAAAATTGAAGATGGTTTTGAAGTGGATGGGACTGGTGTAATGGGAGATCCTATTTTGAGAGTGACTTCTGAGGATTTTGAAAAGGCTAGGATGAAAGTTAGGCCAAGTGCCATGCGAGAGGTATGTTTACCATATTTGGCCTGTAGTAATCTTGCTGGATAATATCTACATGCGTGCTCTTGACTTAATAGGTTTTTTTGATCTTAGTAACTCATAACTCCTGTGGATGTTATATAGTTTTTAAGTATGTTTGAGCTTGCCATTAGCATTGGGTATCTTGGTTTTGAACAACCCATGTCATAAGGCCAAACTTTATTCCAATCATATTGTGATATCCAATTATTGCTTAGGAGGTCCATTTGCTTAATCTTACTTTCTATTTTTTTCATTCTGTTTTTTCAACACTTCTCACTGTCAAATGCTCCATTATTACAAAAGTGGCAATAATGTAACGTTTTGTGAAACTGGATTCCAAGCATGTGGGACCTTTATTTTGACCTCAAAATCTTTGAAACTTCTTCACTTTTGTTTCTTTGGATTCATTTCTGAACTTTACAGTTAACTTTATTTAACCTTTTTGCAGAAAATCACTGTCATATCGGGGCCTTGTTTTCCTTCTATGCAATCTACAATATCGGTTTTCAAGCTTTTGAATGTTGACATTGTCATGCTTCTTCCACTAATACATTTCAATGATTGTGTATCAACCATTATGCCGTATCATTTTTGCCATTTTCTTGATTCATCCCTCATACGACCAGGTAATACTTGAGGTACCAAAGGTTAGCTGGGAAGATGTTGGTGGCCAGAGGGAGGTTAAGATGCAGCTAATGGAGGCTGTTGAATGGCCTCAAAAGCATCGTGATGCTTTTGCACGCATTGGAACTCGGCCCCCTACTGGAGTTTTAATGTTTGGTCCACCAGGATGCAGCAAAACTCTCTTGGCTCGTGCAGTAGCTTCTGAAGCTCGACTGAATTTTCTTGCAGTTAAAGGCCCAGAACTCTTCAGCAAATGGGTTGGTGAATCTGAAAAGGCTGTAAGGTCTCTATTTGCAAAGGCAAGGGCAAATGCACCTTCAATCATATTTTTTGATGAAATAGATGGCCTGGCGGTGATCCGTGGGAAAGAAAGCGATGGTGTTTCTGTTTCTGACCGTGTGATGAGTCAACTTCTTGTGGAACTGGATGGTATTCCCCCATAAAGCTATTATTTCCTTTGTTGCCGGATGTTTTTGACAGGATATGCTACTATTTGTGAATCATCAGTGCATTTGCTTTGTCCTTGTGATTCAATTATATTCTATGGATATCTGACTGACAAAAGTTAATTACTGTTGATGTGAAGAAATTTCTGCTGTGTGAGAGTCATCCTTAACTCATGTCTGCTTGAATTGCTTTTGTTACCTAGGTTTACATGAAAGAGTTAATGTCACTGTCATTGCTGCGACCAATCGACCGGATAAAATTGACTCTGCTCTTCTAAGACCAGGTGATACTCTGTTTTCTATTGTTCTGGCTTGCCTAGAATTCTAGCGCTACACGTATTCTTTTGGTATTCAGCTGGGAAAATTCAATCTTGGTATTTTTGAAGGACGATTTGATCGTCTGCTATATGTGGGGCCTCCGGACAAAAAAGATCGTGAGGAAATATTCCGAGTACATCTCCTGAAAATGCCATGTAGTTCTGATGTGTGCGTGGAAGAGCTTGCCCTTCTTGCTGACGGATATACCGGTGCTGATATATCCCTTATCTGCCGTGAAGCTGCTATTGCGGCTATTGAGGTAGTCTTGCACTTAAGTGGGAAGCAAACCAATTTCTATTCTGTGAAATGGTTTTATCTGATGAAAAAAAGTACCTATGTTTCACTTTTTGACTTTGTTTTCCTCTGAGAAATATTTTCTTGTGATATCAGGAGAACTGTTGTGCCTCAGAGGTAACTATGAAGCATTTAAAAGCTGGAATACTACAAGTTCAGCCATCTGACATTCGGTCCTATGAGGAGCTGTCATATAAGTTTCAGAGGCATGTGCACTCAAATATGGAAGATGTCTAGGAATCTAAATTGTCATCAAGTGGGCAGCTTTGAAGTGCTTTGTGGTAGTTATCAGCCCTTTTCTTGCATATCTTTTACTGATTGTTATCTTTTCTTTGGGTGGTGCAATTGTATGGATAAGATTGCGATGGTTTTTGGAAATTCAATTCCTGATAAGTGACTGCCTCCTGAAAGATTAAGTTGGAATAAACTCTTAACATTTTAAATAAGGACAATTTTTTATATTTTGTCTTGTACATAACATGTTAGAATCTGAGTCATGGATCTGGATTTTGAGGTTAACATTATATCAGACTGTTGGGCAACCAAAATTCATTGGTTTCATGTGTAAAAAATAAAGGCTAATTTTCTGTTAGTGCGGAGATGATGAACTTGATATCAAGTGTGGCAATACATTGTGAACTTCATCTAATCAAAATTTACGGTGCTTAATATGTCTTCTGTTGACGCTGAATATTTCTTTGGGATAAAGGCTTAGTTGTTGCTGTTGTTGTTGTTGTTCCTTTTTAACTTTTGTTTCTCATTTGGGTGGTTGACATGAAGAAGAATTTTCAGTTCTGAATTTCCTTCTTCTTCTTCTTTCTCTTTTTCCATGGTTTCGTTTCTGATGATTGGTGTTTGGTAAGACCAGGTTGTGGATTGGTAGTTGGCAATGTTGGTCATAATTTGTGTACGCACCTTTTTTTTCGAAGTGCTTTCTTTTACTGCAATATAGCAGTGACGTTGTATGGTATCTTAATTGGTTTACAGTCTTCTTGCTTTACATGTCAAGCAAAGTCATCTTTTCCAGTGATTAATTGATATATCTTATTATATAATCTTCTTGGAACAAGAGGAGTTAAGATTTGAGTCACAGCTTTGCATCATATTCCAGCATTTTTTGTAGGTTCCAAAGTGTCACCATGCTGATAGGCATTTGTCTGCCACTGTTTTTCTGGCAGTCCCTCTCGTGATTCTGTGCTGCAGTATCAAGGCGTGCTGTTCGTTGAGGATTATCCTTTTCGGGTGAACCGATCGGCAGTCGAAATTATCTCCAGCAGGATGAAAATGCAGGGGGCTATGAAGTTCTCACCTTTTCTTTTCATGCAAGATATTTTCTCCTCATACATGGCATTGTGCTTACCTATACTTTGATTATAAAAACATCACTCGAGTCTCCCAGGTTGTGTCGACGCAAGACAGGAACAGATTTCTCCAGAGTGATTTTGATGAAGTGGAGCAAGAAGATGCAAATTGTGTGATAGGACAAAACCTCGACTGCCAGTATCGGAAAGTTTGTTTTCTTCTATATGTTTCTAGTCTAAATTCTCAGGCTCGACTCGCAAGCCTTTCTCTTTCCCTTTTTCATACGGCTGAGAGTCTTCTTTGTACCAAAGTAAAAGTTAGCTCTAACAAGTTCAGCAAACTTCACCATTCTTAAAAATCATTGTTCAGTGATTTGTTATACCTGAATCCTCTGAATCCAATTTGTTCATTCTGGATGATAAAAAGTCAAGCACTCTATTTATGTACAAAATAAACTACAAAATTGTGTCAACATGGGCTTTTAGATGGTTTATGCCTCCACTTCATGCACTCTTTTCCTTGCTACATAATCTTTAGGATTTGGAATGCAAATAATGACCAAAAGCTGCTACATGGATCTTCATTGAAGAACATCCAATTTGATTTACATCATGCTTTTGGTCATTGCTTCTGTCTATTCATGGTGAGTCTGCAGTAAAGTACTGCATGCATTCTTTAGCTTGGCTTGGAGGACTAGATTATGGGAAATGAGGATGATGAATGTAATGATTTTAAGTCATGAATGTCTAATAATCTGCAACTATCCTGTAGTTTAACCATTGTTAGGGAGACCAACAATAACAGCAATACCAACTAAGGTTTTATTCTAGTGTGTGGTGTTAGTTATATGGATTATATTTCATTATTGTATTATGTATTTTATATGATTTCTAATATAGTCAATGTTATTTTAGTGGGGAAGTTTTATATCGGCGGCGTCTGATGCATTGTTGAGGATGGTTTTACGTCGGCTGCTAACTTTACGCATTGTTAGAGAGATTCTCCAAAGAAAATTGATGCATTGTTAGAGAGATTCTCTAAAGAATTCAACATGGGTTGAGATAGCATTTTGATGCTGGTGTCGTTACAAATTGCTTTTGGGAAGATATGCCACGAAAGAACCAAATTTAGTTTAAATGAGTCACTAAAATGATAGGTTGGATTCCATTTCAATTGAAACTTGTTCCACAATCATAAATTACTTCAATTCAGTTCAGTTTTTGCCAATTGTTAAGTTTTACATGGAGTTGGGGGTTAATATAGAATGAGATTCCATTGTAGAAAGTCCAAAAAGTAAACTCAGTTGATTGATTAACCAATCTAATAGCAACATTATGATTCCAAATCCCCTTAGAAAATGTTTTTTGATGATTCCTCAAGCCTCAAGAAAGGCTATAGATCTTGCTTAAATACAGCTGTCACATTTTATGTTAGTAATAGAGCAATTACTAGAGAGGCCATTTAATTGCACCAACTAAGACTTCATTCTTATTTTTGGACAGAGTAAATGCCCAAAACTTATTGTGGTTGGTATTTCCAACGATTTCTTCAATTGTGTTAACATTTGAAGCTAAAAGCCCAAAAGTAAATAGATGGTTTTATTATTATTTTTTTTCAAATCCATTGATTTGAGATTTGAATGAAATTTAAGTGATTTTATGTGATCAATCCGAAAAAGGTTTATATGATAAATTAACGTAAAACTCTAAAAAAAATTTAGTTTTAGAATTTAAAGTGATTTTTATTTGATCAATCCCACAAATTTTATACATATGAATTTGGGGGAAAATGAGGATAAGAATAGTTTTGGTTTTCAATATTGAAAAAGTTACATTTTGATATCTCAACTTGAATGTTATCGCAAAATATATCTCCAATTCATTTTTCATTCATTTAACAAGTAACTCTATTAGCCATTTAGTACAAAACAACGTCGTTTATTTGGTATAAAATAACGTTATTTTGATTAATGAACAGTGTGTCACGTGACTAATAACGTTACTTCTCACATTAATGAAAAATGAGTTGGAAACTATTTGCGTGATAAAATATAAATTATGGCACTAAATTGTAACTTTTTTAAAATTAAAAATCAAAACTATACTTACCCTCAAATTAAACAACTATTGAATCATTTACCCAAAAAAAAATGATTAAAATTTTCTTTTCTCGATCATTTTAAGCTTTGTCTTTTTGAAAAGTTGATGAGATACCTTTCCTTTGAATTGTATTTGAACATATGTCAAGTTAATGTTTAGTAACCTCAAATCACAAGCAATAGTAAGGAATCTTGAAATTAAAGTCAATCCTAAATATCCCAATTGGATTGTTTTATCATTGCAACCAAACAAACCCCACTAAAAACTTACATTGAGCACCCAAAAATATTCTCTCTCAATCATAGAAAACACCATCCCCGCACTCACACACACACACACACTAAAAAGATTATTTAGTTCATCATTTTATCTTTCACAAACCCCACAAACTAAACAATCCCTTCAAAAGAAACACACACACATACACACACACATACACATTCACATTTGATTCCCACTTCAACAACAAAACTACTAAAGAAGACATTTCCCACAAAGTGACCTAACTTTGCTAATTTTCTCAATCACTCTTTTTTTACCCCGAAATTTCTTTTCCACTAAAATCCCAATCCCAATCACAATCCCCATCTATGATTTTTCAGAAACCATTCCTCCCTTTACACACAAATCCCATCCCAATCATCCCACCCATTATTATCGCGCGTATCCTACACGGGCCGCAATAAAATGCAAGGAATCACTCATAGAGAGTCATTGTCCTTTTTTTAATTAAACATCCAAATATCTTTGAAATGGGAGACCTTGACTTCCTTAATTTCCACAAATCAACTGCCACCTGATTGATTGGTATAGTCCAATAACATGGCGCGTGTTTCCCACTCTCTTTAACATTAAATTACCAAACTAACATTTTATCTTTATATTTGTGTACATATGTAGGCATAGATCACATATCCATAAGGATCATAACACATAAAAATAACTCTAAAATTTTTTTTTATAAAATAAGTTCATATATGTAAAGAATAAATAATCGCCATCAATCGTGTATTATATATAAATTGATTTTAAATAAATTATTGTATACTTATTATTACACAAAACAAAACAAATCTTTTTCTAACACCATGAACTTCGCCAACTGCAAAAACTAAAAAAGAGATTAAAAAGACCCCCAAATCCCGGAAAATAAAAACAAAAACTCTTTTCCAAACTCAATAAAAATCCATTACAAAAGCATCATCAGCAACAGTGACCATAATAAAAGCTGAAAAGAAGAAAACAAGATCCACCTCGAACACCCCTCCCACCACCCCACCCCCCCTCCCCCACATCAAAACTCAACAAAATCTTTCACTCTTTTCCTCCTCTTCCTTCTTCTTCTTCTTCAACCCTTTCAATCCCTCTTTCCAAAACTCTCTCTTTTTTTCTCTATAGGGAGAGGTACAAGAAAAAGACTCAAACTTTCCCAAAAATATTCTTTATCTTTCCATATTTGAAAACCACTTCATTTTTTGTTTTTTACACTACTTTTAGCTTGTCTTGATGGTGCTATAATCATAATTTTCATCAATAATTTATCCCTTTTGTGAATCTTTGAGTGTTCCAATAACAAAAATTCTCCCAACCCACAATTTTTTTTTTGGATTAAATATCCAAAAATCATTTTTTGAGGGGTAAAAAACAATGAGGGATGATGACTCAAATTGGTTTGCTAAATGGGAAGAAGAACTTCCTTCACCTGAGGAGCTTATGCCTTTGTCTCAAACCCTAATCACACCTGATCTAGCCATAGCTTTTGATATTCGAAATCCCAATAGCCCACATCATCATCATCATCACCAGCAGAATAATCCGGCACCGGTGCCGCCTCCACCGCCTTCCCAAGCTCAGAATACTCCCTCTTCGCAACCCAACTCGTCTGCAGAGTTTGACTCCTCTGAGTTGGGTGGTACTGGTGGAGGAAGTGGTGGGGCTGGTGCTGGTTCAGGAGGGGAAGAGCCTGCCAGGACCCTGAAGCGGCCCAGGCTGGTGTGGACGCCACAGCTCCACAAAAGATTTGTGGATGCTGTGGCCCACTTGGGGATCAAGAATGCCGTTCCCAAGACAATAATGCAGTTGATGAGTGTGGATGGGTTAACACGCGAAAACGTAGCTAGTCATTTGCAAAAATATAGGCTTTATTTGAAAAGAATGCAGGGGATTTCTAATGGTGGTGGTAGTGGTGGTGGTGTTAATGGTAATGCTTCAATGGCTGCAGCTGGGAGTGACCCTGATTTGTTTGCAAGCACGCCTGTCCCAGCTCATTTTCTGCATCCGGGTAGGCCGAATTCGGACCATTTCTTGCCATTTGTGCCTGTGACTACAATGCAGCATCATCATCAAATGGCTGCTGTGGTGGGGCATCATCATCATGCGCAACTGCAGCAGCAGTTTAGGCATTTTGGAACATCACCTCCAAATGGGCAATTTGAGCATCCATTTTTGTCTAGGCAATCACAGCAGCAAGTTCAGAGAATGGGGACACCAGTTCATAGTAGTAGTCCTGTGATGCCATCTTATGTGGAGGATATTGAATCAGCCACGGCTACTGCAAATGGGAGGAAAGTTCTCACCTTGTTTCCAACTGGGGATGATTAAATTTGGGGTAACTGCTGACTTTTCCCTGTGCATCGTTTTCATCATCAATTTGGGTTCTGAGTCTTGTGAAAAAGTTTGTATTTTGAGTAACATTTTAGTTCTGATTTAGCAATTTTACTATAATTGTGGTGTTTCTGGGTGTTCATGGTATTGGAACATCATGAATCTGTGGATGTTCTCTCGAGATTTTTGCTACTGTGTTTAGGGAGGGTGCGGTTGTGTCTGCCTTTAAATGTTAGGGGATCAGTGCATAGTGTCAGTTATGGAGTTTTTTAGTTCAATTCCATGAACTCCTACAAATGTAATTATGTTGCGGGTAGCATTCTATCTTCTCCAAGTCTGCTTTCGGTGGCAGATTGCCCAATATTGATCGTCTTGTGTATATTTATCCATTCTGCTTCTAGTGACGGATAATGTCCATAATGTCACTCTGGCGGCAATAATCTTATACCAGGCTTGAAGATCAGCTGTGATAGCAGCTTCAGTTCAATGCGTCTCTCCTAGAGGTAGCTGAAGTCCATGATAGCACTGTTGGTGATATAAAATGGGGACAAAACTCAATGAATAGTTGTCCTCTAAATTTCTTAAGACATGGATAAAATCCATGGATATCGATTGTCCATTGGATTTTTGGCGGCATTCAGAATCTCCTGCATAGAAACATAAATATCTTGTTTTTCAGTTTTGTATCTTGTAGAGGTGAGTCCTGCTTGTTGTAAATTGTGTGGTTGATAGCAGACTTTTAAACCCTATTATTGGGGAATCATTTAGGAAAGAATAACTATTCTGATGTTATTAGCTTGTTTTTATCTTAATTTAAATGATCGTGAGCAGTCGATATTCTACTGCCTTTGCTCAAATTACTTAGTTTACATTACTCCAAGGCATATTTATAGCTCTTTCTGCGAGGGAAGTGTTATTAATGTTTTGTTTGGCTAACTGTCATATCAAGTGTTTCAATACAGCATCATCATGTTCTCATTTCTGCTAAATACGGCACTTACAGTGTTTGCTTGATTATCAATTACATTCACATCTCAAGCTGTCGCCAGCTTGATTGTGTTCATCAGAAAACTGTCTTCCTTTTTCTTTTTGTAACAGTAAAATGCTGGAATTGACAATATGGTGGTTGTGAACATATCTAGTTCTTGCAGAGAATGAACCACTTGTTTTTTAAATTATTCAAGTTATGAGCAATTGTATGAAGATATGGTATTCATTGCTCCATTTGATGGATTCAAGCTACTAATGGACTCTGCAGTATTCAGTTTTGCTATATAAGCATTCATTAATCACTCAAAAATAAGCTTTCTGTTTCTTTACCAGGTACTTTACTTGCATTACAATTTTTGCTATGTCCTCTTGATGCTTTAACTTTTTTGTTTTATTTTTGGATAGAAAGTCATACGCTAATCTAGAATTCTTCTTTACATCTTTAACTCTTTTTCACGACTTTGAAGATATGATTATTTCTCAATTATCTTCTTTTTTTTTTTGGACTGATACTTGTTCATTCTTTGTTTCTGTGTAGCTGGAGTCTCTCTTTTTCTGTTTCTTAAAACATTGGGGGGAGAAAAGTTATATTCAATAAAGGAAATATCAGGTGAAAGAGTAACAATTTGAAGTAACTATATAGAGAAAGAACCGTTACTTTTTAATAGAATAATATAAAAGAGGTGCACGTTATACAAAAAATTTTGTCTTTACCCTGCCATTGCTTTTTCTCCAACCTCATACCTTTTTAAATACATAATGGTTTTTTCAGAAAGTAAAGAATGATTTTAAGCTCACTTTTTAACTCTTTGTTACCTTATTAGGAGTTAGTTGACCTTAGAAAGGTTGGACTAGATGAGTTCCCTATTACAATTAGAATTACATCTTGCAGAACATTAATTGACTTGAAAGCTAAAGGTGCGTGTGATGTCATTGCCATTATATTGGAATGACTAGCATTCCTCAGGAAGATCCTGCCATATATTGAATTGAAATATCGATGCTCACTAGTGCATCTTCTTGATCCTGTAATCATAATCTTGACAGTTTTCCAGCATTTGAAGACCCAAGCTGCGTTTCTCGTTTTTAGGCATATATTAATTTTTTATTTGTTGTTTCCAGACCTTCATGAACCTATGATGTTTATGTATGTTTAATCTATTTTTTTTCTTTGTTTCCTAACTGAGCTTTAAACTTTGTTATATTAGGTTAGTTGCCACTATTTCATTGATTTGGACTTGAAAGTGCATCGCTTTGGTCTTTTGATAATTTTGCTTCATAATTTGTAGTGTGAGGTAGAGTCTGTGGCTTTATGATGATTTAGTCATTTACACTTTTCTTCTTGTCCTATGCCTAATGCATCCCAGTTTTCTAATTACGTGCAAATATGTTATTGTGAGAAATACGGAACTCTAGAAAACTGTGTGTCAAAATAGAAGATAGGGTGTTCTTTGACAGAGAATATTGGTTTCTGCAGTTTGTTATAATGCTTGCAACCATGGAGCATCCAATTACAAGATTATTGGTATATTGTTCCAGTGTTACATTTTGCAAATTAGAGCCATGATGAGAAGCATGCTTAACTGTGTAAAGGGCACAATTAGAGTAAAACTTCTAGAGTATGTTCAACTTTGTTGAATCACAGGATGAAAAGAGCTTGGACTATGCGAGTTTTGAGTTTGATTTTCTTTAATGATAATGTGAGTACCATGTTATTATCGATTGTTTTAGGATGATTATAGTTGTGCCTCACTATAGAGTTAATTAAGGAGTTAATGGATATTAATTGATTTACCTTCTATAGATAAAATACGATGGCGAAGTATGATCCATTTAACCGACTCCCCATAGTGGGATAAAGGCTAAGTTGTTGTTGTTGTTGTAGGTAGAGATTCACTTGCATACAAGTATCCCTTGTGCATCCTAAAATCTAAAAGCTATTGGTGTAATTTCAACGAAAAGAATTGCTGAAATAAGACATAGAATGATCATGAGCTTTTTCGTTCAAATCCATAATTAAAAACTTAAAGTATCTGGAATTGCCTTGCTTACTTTCACTCGAAGAGAATTTTCTTTTTAACCATTTGATCTTTCTTTCTCTTCTGCAACATTTATGTAGTTGATATCTGATCGATGTATGGGCTGAACTTTACTGGCTATTCTTCGACAGTGATTTTCAGTTGGAAATTGGAAATGAGAAAATCAACATTCTTGCAAAATCTTGATTTTCTTCCAACTCTTGAACACGTATTTTACTTTCGGACAGACATGTAGAGTATACATATCCTTATCTCAACTTTCTGCCTCAAGATTGGCAGAGACAGCAGCAATGAAATCATGTTATGGTAGCATAATTTCAGTAGTTTCATTGTCGACTCTCAAGTATTTGTATATTCTTCTGGACAATATGATAGTTCTATAGCTTGAAGTTAACACATTCGTTTTATGGTTTAGCTATTTACACAAAACTTCTCTTTGAATGGTAATGCATTCATTTCGTTGATTTAACAGGAGCACAAAAGAAACTCCAATCACTAGTTCAACTGGCCACCATTCGTGTGAAGTTCTAATCAGTGCGCCAGTTTTTGAGGCTCTTCAAAGCTTCAATTCCAAAACCCTAAACCTTGTATGAAAAGTTAAATACTTAAAATCCAATCCACTAAACACGAGAAATGATCGCATCATTATGAAACGATTGTAATGGATTAAACCAATATAACCCGTTTTGCGATTGTTTACATCCCTCTCGAATCTCAAATTTGGTATTCAAGATCGAGGGTGTGTTGAGATTATTTAAATCCCTCTCAAATTTCAAATCGAGTGTTCAAAATCGAGGGCTTGCATGTATTCCTCCTCTCGAATCTCAAATCAAGTGTTCAAGATCGAGGGTGTGCATATATCTTATGCCAGGTAGAAAAAAGTTAAAAATATATAAACAAGAATGGAGAGATTTGTTATGAACATTATGCTTCCTCAATCAATAACCTTAAAAATGTGCATGAAAATACAATTCTTTGCACATAAATCATCAGCTCATGAAGACTTTTTGAGTGGAGTATCTCGTGATCAGACACTCCACGAAAATGCTAGACAAAGTTCAGATGCTTATAGGACCATTTTGGATTAAGAAATCCCATCTTTTTTTATTCACTAAACTATGCATTATTAGAGCACCAAATATTCGGTTTCTCTACAAAACCAAACGCAAAGTAACATGCATGACGCATAGTATATATTTAAAAAACAAAATAATAATACTAATAATAATAATAAAAGGAACCCATGTAAATAAATTATTAATCCTATGAGAAGACTTCTAACTAGTTCATTGGAAAATCTCCACACAAAATAAATAAATAAATAAATAAAGAAGAAGAAGATGAAGAAAACAAGAACTGTTCATTATCGTTGTACGAGACATTCATTGTAAGGATCTTATCTGTCTCTATTATATATTCATTGTTTAATGTTTGGAGAGTTTTTTTTTTTTTTTTTTTTATTTCCCAAAAGTTGGAGAAGTTCTGTTTTTTTTTTTTAATATCTTTAACAACTTTGATTCCACTGGAAGCATTAAGGTACATAATTTTGTTGATGTTTTATGTCCCAGATGGATGTATTTGGTACCATTCGATTATGATATTGTTAATTACCCAAAAAACACAAAAAAAAAAATTCCCTTTGGTCGAGCATTTTTTCTCTCTCTTCATAAATGCTATATTTGGCTAGTTACTTCATAATTTTCATTAATAAACATAGGTTTATATGACTTTAAAATTTTCTTTTATTCATGAGATAAATAATATTATTTTTTTGGACAGTACATTTTTTTCCAAGTTATTATAGTCCATGAAAGTAGAGGTTTTTTTTTGAACATTTTGTATTTTTTCCCTTTTTAATTTATTAGTTGAAGGCATTTCCATTTTAAATAAATGCACACATTATTGAGTTAAAGATTTACCAAAATAATCCTGATTTATGCATTTTTACACCTACAAACAATTCAATCAAAATCTATGGGTTAATAGAAAATACCTATATCTAAGTGTAAACTGTCCTAAAGAAAAACATTGAGGAAAAAAATTCATAATGTATCCTATTTTCATCCCATATATACAATTATATACAGATATCTAAACATGATTAAATTTGTTAGAATATGCAATTCAAATAAATTTACAAACAATTAGTTCCTATTGCTAATAGAAAAAGAAAAGTAAGTGAGAAGGTATATTTTGATTCTAATGATTTGTAATATACCATGAGAAAGAAAGTTTAAAATCTTCAACAGAGGAAGAAGAAAGTAATAATTAGAGATGAAAGAAGAGAGGAACTGGTAATAGAAAAGAGAGAAATAAGAAAATAAAATTTCTTTCAAAAGAACAATAGTGTTCATTATTCTGTATAAAATAAATAATCTTATTAAATTCCAATTAAGTATGAAATATATTATATAGTGTTAACATTTTAATGGGATCCTAATGGAATTCCACCCTATTCTATTTCTAACAAGAAATAGGGGTAAGGATCTTCCTTGAAATTTAATTTACATATATGCAGGTAGAAATTGTATCTGAATTGGAATAGCAACCATTTGGTTAAGATTAGAGGGCTAATCTATATTAAAGCAAAGAAATAAAATTCGAATAGTTTAGAATATGAACGAGGAGGTTATGATTAATGTTCTCTAATGTCACGAACCAAAAATCTAAACACTATAAAGAATCGTTTTGACTTGTTTTGATTGGTTAAGGTTATAAGGTAATTCATACTGACAAGGTAAAAACAAAACCCTAACAAGTTAGTATACAACCGAGAAAATTAATATTGATGTTTTCTAGTGTTATGAACTAAAAGTCCCGTCACTACAAAAATATTGCTTGGACCTATATAGAATAATCATCATGATATATTTTATACTCTACATGATTATTTAGAGATTGCATTTTTCCAAACACATAGGACTATTAATAGATTTTTTTTTTTTGTGGTTGAGGAAAATTTTAAAATGGACATTGTACCTAAAAATATCTTTATGACAAAAACTAAGAATTTGAGAATGAGATAAGGCAGATTATGGAAGTTGTTATATTTTAAGCAAAAGTTATGCAAGTGATGTTTTCTATATATTTAAATAAAGACATGCTACCCTCCTCCAAGACCGGCATGACTCAAGCTTCTTTAATTTATTTTAGACAGATCCGATCTATTTTGCTTTTGATTTTGCCTTTTTGTAAGTATTTTAATTTAGAAAACTGAATTTAAAAGTAGATCTTATTTGGAGGGCTACATTCATTGTTTGTTTGACAGTTCAGAACTCAGATGATGATGTAAACTTCCATGATCCATCCACACCAATGCATTGGTTTTGTTTTTATATATATTATTATGGTTTAGAGTTAATTGCAGAATATATCCTTTAACTATGACTCGATCATAAAATACCTTCTAAACTTTTAATTTTAATATTTAACCACCCTTAATATTTAATTTTTTCTAGTGTACTCCCAGCGACTGGGGAAGTAGCATCCTGACCTTCAACTTTAATGTTCAAACTTTAGGGGATGCATGCAAAGGTGTGTGTTTAAAAAAAAAAATCAAGTATATTACATTTCGATAGAAATTGTATTGTAAGAAAACAAAATTAAACCTAATAAACGTCAGTTGCCAAAATACCCTCATTTGGTTATCTTTATTTTTTATAAGGTGATGCAATCCAAAAATACCCTCATTTTGTTGTCTTTATTTTTAATAAGCTAATGCAATGAATAACTTTTTTTTCTAATACTAAAACTCTTTATTTCTCTCACAAAACTTTTTATTGCTAAAGTATTTTCTAGAATATAAGATATCTTTTGAGTATATCGAGAAGTCTGACAAATTTAACAAGGGTAAAATTGTCTCCACGATATTATCTATATCAATTATACTGAAAATGTATTGCATTGCAAAATATTAAATATTGATGGTGTTAAAGTGTTAAAATTAAAAGTTTAGCGGGTATTTCACGATTAAGCCATGGTTCAAAAATATTTTTTGCAATTAATTCTATAGTTTATTAAATAGTACTAAATTAAAAAGACACTTTCATCATGTAAATTCATAAATTATTTTGAATGATTAAAACAACAAGCAAACAGATCACTACTGGATTTAGATTTGCTCAAAGATAAATTATGTTTGTAGCTGGCACTGTACAAACTTTGGCAGACATAATCTATTGGCATCTATTGAGACAGCCCAACAATTTCAATTTCTTCCCCAATGATCATCAATTATTGGCTTCTCTGAAAGCCCAAATGCCTCCCTAATGATCCATGTGCATGCATTTCTTTTTTGGCCTCATTTGATTGTCAGCAAGGTAAAAAATTATTTTGGGAATATGATTTTTGAAAAATTTAATTATGAAAAAGACATATAAGAATATATTTATTTCTTGTGTTTGGATACAATGAGAAAGTTATAGGATATTAGTAAGATTAACTAAAAGCATTGTAAGAACCAACACAAAATTTTTTATAAGAATAAAAAAAAAAAAATCTTTCCAAACACGACGTAAAGAGTATATCTTTTTGTTTGGGGGGGGGGGGGAGTGTTGGGGTTTCTAGAGAGAACTCCTATTTTTAGTTAGTGTACTTATTTGAGCAAGATGAAAGGAAATTTTCATGTCCAATTTTGAACAAAAACTAACTTGATAATTAATATTGTGTATACAGTCTTTAAATTTTTTTATTTTTTCCCAAAAATCTAAGCTAATTTTTTATTTTTACCCATACTCCATTATTTTACATGTTGTTTGTTGAGTCATGAATAAGAAATGGTCAATTATAAGCATGAATAGTTTTTTTTTTTTTTTTAAGAAAATCGTATTTTTCTAAGTTTACAGCCTACGAAAATTGGGAATTTTTGAAGCTTTTATATATATTTTTTTGCTCTCGTAAACTTAAGGGTAAATTATGTTTTACTCACCTTTAGTTCTTTTTTGTACATTTTATCCCATCGTAGACCAATCAACCATTAGCTTTTTAACACAGTGCAAAGTTAAAAATAACAAATTTTGCCCTTCTGAACCTTCTTTTAAGTGACACTTTACTCCTCTTTTTTTTATCAAAAATCAAATATCTATTTTACTAACTCCGTCAAAATTTTATATGAAGATAATATAATGTCTATAGAAAACTTTCAGTTTGTCTCACAAATTTCATTTAATTTTTAATTTTCTTTTTAAATTCAAATACTAAGCAAATGTACCCCCTAGAACGATTTTCACTAAATTTTCTTGCTCAAATGTAAATTTTACCGATGTATATACTAGTAGTATTAGCGATACTTTCTAAATTTCTATAAAATATGAATAGATAGTTACAATAATATGTGACAAAAAGTAAGTACAAAGAATGTTTATTATCTCAATAATAAGAAAAATATTTTGAATTTATCTTTCTAATTTATTTGTAAGCCCAAAATTTAACAGAAAGATCAAAGCAACAAGATATAATAATAAAAATTAATACTATTTCTTAATCTTCTTTAATTTTTTTTTTAAATTTTCATTCTTTTCTTGTTTGTTTTCTTTTGGTGTAATTGCTCCAAATTTCAAAAAAATTGATAACTCCATTTCATAAAATTTTGTTAAATTTTTTAAAAAAATTATATTATTTGTCTATAATAATTACATAATTTTAATATATATGATTACAAGTTATTTTTAATTTTTTTAGATAGTCAAACTAATAAAAACATACTTTCCTTACGAGAATTTCTCTCTTTAGAAGAGAAAGTACGCTAGTCTTCCCAAGACAACATTGTGGAGTGCTGGTTTTATTTCTCAAAAAAAAAAAAAAAAAAGTCTCCTGGTCGTTTGGAGTTTTTAATTTATACTGCTATATAGATAATTTTATTATCTTTATACCTTTAAGTGCAAAAAGCTAGAAAAATCACTTAGGCTCCGATTGGATGAGGTATTTTTTAGTTTTATTTATAAAAGGATTTTTTCGGATTTTATTATGAGAAAGGAATATTTATAAAATGATTAGATGTGTGTGGATAAATAAATTTTGTTAATTTATTAGAAATTGTGTATAAAAGAAATGATTGTATATATAATGATTGAATTATATATTGATGAATGATTTTTTTAAATGATGCAGGCCCAACTTGAATTCTGATTTCAAAACTTTTCTTTACCTATTTCACGTTAATAATCAATTTTTTATGAAAGTTGGGCCCCACTTGAATGTTATTTTAAAGACTACCTGCCAAATTTACTGCTTGGTCACTTACATTTCATTTACAAATGATTGACTGTTTTATTTTTTATATTTTTTTCAGTAAATGTTACTGTTCAATTTAATTGGTTTTGTAAATGCAAATAAATATAAAAGTATTGTCCAAACAAATTTATTTTTAGTTTTAAAAATAAATCCTAAAAATCTATAATCCAAACAGAGCCTAACTTTTTTCAAATCCAAATTTTAGTCACTGAACTATTATTTTTGCCAAATACATCATTGAACTTTTTAAACGTATATGTTTTGATTATCCGGTCGATTTTATCCATTTTAGCGGACGAAAAACACATTTTTTAAGTATAAAACTATCTAACTAAACTAATAAAACCAATTAGGACAAAACAACTAACAGAAAAAAGTCGATTTTATCCATTTCAACAGATGAAAAATAGTTTTTTCAAGTATAAAACTGTCTAACTAAACTAATAAAACCAATTAGGGCAAAATAACTAATACAAAAAGATTCTTTTTCTTTTTCTTTTTCTCTTTCTCTTTCTATTTCTCTTTCACTTTCACTCCTCTTTCTTCCCAAAGTAATCAAGATTTAATCTTTATTTTCTAAATTCCTTTTTTCTATTGAAAGCAAAAGATCGAGCAGTAGATTCTTGATTGAAGAGGTGATCAAAATAGAAAAGATTCTTTCTCTCTCTCTCTTATTTTTTCTTTCTTACTAAATGTGATTTAACAATCCCGCAGGTGAGAGAATTATAAGTAAGATATAACTAAGAGTCTAGCATGCAATTTTAATTTGAGATATGCATTTTGAAATAGCAAGGACGGGCCAAATTAAGGTTGGCTTGGGTGTGATAAACTCTATCCGCATTATGGGCTTGTATGTGCCTATGGCTATATAAGTTCATCGGCCTCATGAGCTCGGGACATGACACTAAACCAATCGATTCATTGGCCTCGCGGGCTTAAGGCATGAAAATAAACCGATTAAAATAAGGGATTAATATGGAAATAGGTAAAAAGGTTTGTGGATTTCCAGATTTATATGGGCATTAACCTATTTGATTGATCTTATAATTTTACATTTTCTTGTGTGATTAAATTTTATAGGACAATTTTGGATATAGGTAACTCTGGTAGGGCCATTTTGAATATGGATTTTATAGGAACTATTCATGGATTGACTTTGAAGATGGATTTAAATTGTGATTTGTAATATGTATAATGATTTTATTGTTACTAGTAACATTTTGAAGAAGGTTAGTAAATATAGATTTTTAATGAATTTTCAATTGTTATAAATTTCTTGAAGTTAAAATGAGACATTTTTACTCGTTACAGTTGTTGTAATCTTCTATGAAACCAAAATCAAGTCTTTGCATTAAAGTTCTGAACTTGCTTAATCTTTGTCTGTGAAGAAAAAGAAACACAATTTGGGAGTAAAAGAAAGAAATATAGTAAGAATTGCCTAAATTGCACAAAATTGCTTCACTAATTGTCCAAAGTTTCTTATACGAGGAAAATCATAGAAACTTTCTATAGTTAAGATATTTTTACCCTAAAAATTTGTTTTCCATCTAATCAACAGATGAAATCGACGAAATGACCAAAACACATAGAATTAAAAAGTTGAGTGATGTTTTTGGTAAGAGAAATAGTTCGATGATTAAAACCCAATTTGAAAAAAGATTAGTGATCTTTCTGACCTTTTGCTCAATCTTTAATAATCCCTTCATATATGATTATAGTATTAGGGTTATTCAAAATCAGGCAAGTATAGAAGAGCCATTTAAAGTGTTTTTGCTTTTGTGTTGGGCAGTTGGTTAGATTTTACCAAAATTTTTAAAATTTTCCTTGTCAATGCCGGTATAGCATGAGGCGATTGCTCTTGAATGGAGGAGGAAATGACGATCAATCTATATAGGAAAAGTAGTAATAGTAAAGTTCTTGATCTTATGGTCCATAAGGTACAAAGAGTGATTTATTGTCTTTCAACATGAATCTATTGGATCATATGATCTCCCCATGATCTTTCTTGTGAATGATTGGGTTAGTGTAGTGGCCACTAATGCTTTCAAAGTTAGAGGTGTTCGAAATCTAGTAACATTATTTTTCATTTAGGTTAAAGGTCAAGAGTTTGAGCCCTCAACAATATTTCTCCTCCCTTAACTTGGTCACTTTGTGTTAAGAGATATCTCACATCGGTTAAATAAAAAGAACTTGAACTAATTAATAAGATCCTTGGGCTACTCCACCCATAGTCAATTGGTTTTGGGTTGGATGCACAAGGCTCTTTAATATGGTATCAGAGCCTTAGTGTAACGCCCCGCCTTATCCTTTAAAGGCATCCTGACGGGAGCGTTAAATTACGTCCGACTCACGTCTGGGCTCAATACAAATAATAATATTTCTAAAATTGTATTTTTAACCATAATTCAAAGTGGAGATCACTCTTATTCAACGGTAACTTATTTATTACATCCCAAAAGTTATATCACACTATTCAGTGTCCCAAAACTTAAGATTAACAACAGGAACCATAATCTTGCAAACCACAAACTATCCAAGTTGTATATATATTACATTCCAAAAGAAAAGCACTTCTAAAATATTAAAATAGTCCAACATAACAAAAGACTATTTCAAACGACCTTTTATACCTTAACCTCCTTATCTCCTACCACACAATGCGTCGTTAGTCTTCGAATCCAAACCAGCTCCTAATTTGTCCCGAATTGCTCTGAAAAATAATTTATAAAAGAGGGTGAGCTCAAAATAGCTCAATGAGGGGGCAGAGTATAATTTTGAGAAAACGTAATTTTAAAGACAAGTACAATTTCTGTAAATACGTTTCTTTCCAAGCACAAATAATCATATTGCACAACATGTTACTGCACATATCACATATCATTTTCACATATCGATGTCACATGTCATTTTTCACAAATATGTATACCTGTTGATCGGTTCTACCGACCTTTACCAATCTTATCACTCCGGGAAATTCGTTGACGCGTGCACGACTTGTGAAACTACTTTATCCTTCCTTGTGGTCAGTGACCACTGCGGCCCCGCAGGCCTAACATGGCATTCGGATTTGCCACTTCGACTCCTTTCGAACAAGATTAAAACCTCCTTAATCTTGTGACGGGGCTCACCGGTGTAGTTTTGGCGTAATCGCGGCCCAATGCCATCTTGATTATTTACCAAACCAACACTTACTAGGGTCCATACAATTTAATGCAATACACTTATAACACGTTTACACAATTCAAAAATCATATAACAATCATGTGTAAACCACGACTTCTCTAGCCTTAACAAGAGATCAGGAACATACGTGTATCAAGAAATCTAGTATCAACCATTTATTTTCTTTTACATGTTTGCAAACTTGTTCCATTCTAAAGCTTATACTCTACCGGGAATATGCAAAAGAAGTCTTATTAGGTACATGTGAACATCTATATATATATATATATATCAAAATAATGGGATGATTCAATGATGTTAAAACAATAAAATATTGATGATTCAATAATTCAATCAAATATTGATGTAATTCACAATAATTCATCACCACGGTTTCACTTCAAATAATAAGATGATTCATATATATATATATATATATCAAAATAATGGGATGATTCAATGATTCAATTGCAAGGTCTCTATTTCATTAGTCCAAAAAGGAAGCCAAGTACGAATACAATCTGCTACCTTTAGTCTATCTCTACAGAAATGCCTTATTTTGTTCCATTAAAAGTCAGAACGACAAGTGCTTTGCCTATCAAGTTTGTCTCATTTCCCAGTTGCCTTAATCTTAGAGGAGAGCCAAAATGCCCCATCTCCATTGAGAGGCAGATGACAGTGGGTATGGAGCTCATTCAGTCTAGCAGTTGGCCATGTTTGCCAACTGTAATATAAATTACGTCACACCCCAAAACCACGAGACTAAAAATTTTATGTTAAGAAAATAATCCAGAACCCAATTGATAATGGTGAAAACTTCCTTAAAGATGCAAATTGTGAAGACCCTTTCTGTTTTCCTAAGGGAGACAAAACAAGCTATGACATTTATCTTTCGTTTCGAATGACAACAAACTCGAAATGCATGTTTGATTTGCCACCATGGACAAAATAAAAACTATAAGATTTTCTAATAAACAAAGGCCACAAAGAAGAACAAAACCAAAACTCAATCTTTTAGATTTCTTTGGGTTTTTGCTGCAGTCAAGCTTCTAGCCTTTTCTTTAACATTTAAAAGAACAAAACATTTAGACTTTCAAATAAAATTCAAACCCTAAACAAAAGAAAATCAATATTTTACCATCACAACCAAGAAGTCGAATTATCTTTACTCCTTTCTAAACTTCCTCTAACGTTGGAAGTGTAAAGTTAATGTAACTCCTAATCACCATCTTGAATAAGTTGAACAAAATGTTACTCTTTTGAAACATATAGTGGAGAAGCTCTATATATATATATATATATCAGTCCGACTGCGACCCACTTTCCTTTCTGTAATTTTTATTTTAACCTCCAGGGTCTAACTCTCCGCTCTTGGTATCAGAGCCACAGGGGGAAGTGGGTATGCAACCCGTTGTTTCTTGAGCAGATTAGTATATCGGCTGGAAACCATGTCTGTCAGACGAAAATGAGATTAATTTCTCCGTAGACTTGGTATAACAACGCCACGTACTAATTTTCTGTATTTAGATTTTGCAGATCTACTAACTTGTAGGATGAATTTGAACTGTAATTTGGTGTATGTTGTTTACCAACATGGATCCAAAGCCATATGGAGAATGAAAGACGTGAAGGACTGTGTTGAGGGTACCAGATCTGATCTGGTATGGTAACAAGTTACAGTAAGAAATTCATACTGCAATTTAACAGATCTACAAAATCTTGGTCCAGAACTCATGAAACTAAAGGTTAGATCTCATGGATTCCGAAGGTGATGTGCCAATCGGAGGGATTTTACATCTGATTTGATAAACGTGTTTATTTCTTGTTGAGATCTACTAATTATTTTCTTCTATTTTATTTGTGTTTTATCTGTTTAAATATGGCTTCTATTTTTAGTCGTCTTAAGGGATCTTCAAGTTCCTCCTCAAACTCTTCAAACAATGTTATTTTCAAAGAAGAAATAAATCTTGAAAATATTGAACAATCAATAGACAATTGGAAAATTCCTAAAAAACCATCAAGTGAAATTTATAAAGATAAATGGAACTTGGTTTCAGATTATACAGTCAAAACAGTTGAACAAGCTGTCAATTTAAACAATGATTATGAAAGCATCAAACTACTGTCTAGAAAAATGATAGAAAAACATCGGCAAAAATATAATTATTTGCATTTTGGACTAGTTCAACTTGCTGCAAAACCTCTAAATAGAGAATGATTAGATACATCTTTACTTCTTTATCTAAGAGATTGTAGATTCTTGAATTTTGATGATTCTTTGCTAGGTATGATTGAAACTAGCTTATGTGAAGGATCTGTTTATTTTGATTGTTTTCCAAACTTTACTGTTTCTTTGGAAGATAGAAACATACTTGATGCTTTAACTTTAAATGTTAAAGTTGCAAACTTTAATGCTAAAACTGGAACACTTCCGGTAATAATCTTGTTTAGGGTTCAGTATAAAGCCATGAATTCTGCTTTTAACACATGAGCGGTAACTGCTTCTAAAAAGGGAGAAACAGTCATGTTTAAAACAGATTTGACTAAGTTTAGGCTATCTATCCCTAGAAACATAAAATGGAGTCAAGTAACTCTGCCTGAAAATTAGTTTTTGCCAGAAGCAAATCCTTCGGTACCAGTCCAAAATACAGCAGTATCAAGTATCAAAAAATTTCCTAATGGAGGTGTCCAAATTACATTTGATAGGACCCAAAGTCTTAGGATTACAGGAAACATTAATAGCCAAGGTTCTAGAAGGTCCTTTGAAGCTCAGTCTTCTAGACAACCAGCAAGAGCTTCAACATCTTCTGTTGATATACGAATCTATGGTCTAGACAATTCATCTAGAATAACACAAGCTAGATATACAGTAGAATCTCAAATAGATTTCCCTGAACAAAGTGAAAGTAATAGCCTTCCTAGATCACCTACATATTCTACTATGACGGACAATGTAGGAGAATTAAGAATGCTCAAACTAGACTTTACATTAGATAAAAGAGAAACTTAGAAAAGAATTTTATAGTAAAGAAAACCAAGAAAAAAGAAAATGATTTTTTGAAAACTATAAAAATGAAAATAGAAAAGAAATACAAGAAAAATATTATGACTTCTTGAAAATAAACGAGTTGCATTTAGCATTTTTTGCATGGTTTGAACATTATGCAACTAACAATTGTATAGATTATCCTTTTTCAAATGAAAAAGAGATCTGTGTTACAAAGACTTGGCAGGTTATTGATGGTGAGACAATAAGGTCAGAACTTCCGCCATCATCATCATTCACTACTTCATACAAGTCAGTGGAAAATAAGGAAATTCCCTTTAAACAAAAGAAAGCAAAAGATACAAGTCCAGTAAATGCAAGAGATATTCAGAGCATATATGAACAAAACAACTACACCAATAAATATTTACAAGCCATTGGAGAACATCTTCTCACCAAACCTATACAAACTACATCTACATTCTCACATGTATCAAACACTTTCCCAAATAAACATCTATTCAAACCACATGAAATACCCTCAAAAATAGCTAATCAATTAGCAAACAAACCTCTAACCGAGTTAGAGAAAAGGATAGCAAAGATAGAAGAAACCTTTACTACCCCATCTAAACAGAAATCCAGTGATCCTGCTTCAGCATCTGCATTTGTAAATCAAGCCATGTGTGTCTTAGATAAAGGAGGAATGTCTGAAGACGAACAATCCAATTCAGAACCCTTGGTAGCAGAGATTGCTAAACTGAGACACCAGAATAACAGACAACTCTCAAACTGGAAAAGACCTCAGAAGTTGTACTATCCCAGGGCAACATATTCAGATATGGTGTTAGAAGAAAGACCCAACATTCTCCAAAATAGCTACAATGCCAACAATATCTATGAGTGGAACATAGATGGACAGACGGAGTACAGTATGATGACTATTCTCCAACAGATGACAATGGTGGCAACATTATACAGAACATCTCAGGCTTGTACAGACTAATTGGCAGCGCACATTTTAGTTGCTGATTTCACAGGGCAATTAAAAGGATGGTGGGATGAGCATCTCACTGAAGAAGACAGACAAAGCATTATGCACTCAGTTAAGACTGATGATCAAGGAGAACCAATCCTACAAGACGGTGATACTATCTTTGATGCCGTATCTACTTTGATATTTACTATTACCAAAACTTTTATTGGTGATCCAGGTATTTTCAGAGATCGATCCTCAGAATTACTGAACAATCTGAAGTGCAAAAATCTATCTGATTTCCGATGGTACAAAGACACTTTCTTTACTCGGATATATGCCAGACCTGATGGTAACCAGGCATATTGGAAAGAAAAATTTCTGGACGGACTTCCAAAATCACTGAGGGATATGGTTCAAGAAGAACTCAGAAACATATATAATGGAGTAGTTCCATATGAACAAATTACATATGGACAATTGACAACACAGATTCAACAAGTTGCCTTGTAAATCTGCAGGCAAGACAAAATGCTCCGACAATTGGCAAAAGACAGGGGCATAACGGAGAAAGGATCTTGGTTCTTTCTGTGAATAGTTTGGACTTCCTAGTTGTAGCCAACCCAGAAACTGAAACATCATAAAAACATATCCAAACCCAAATATACCAAACATTTCCCCAAACGAAGACTTCCATATAGACAACCAAAAGCTTTGCCACAACCAGTCAATCCACAGCCTAAACCTTACCAACCACTAGCCTTGCCAAATATCATTTGTCACAAATGTCATAAACCCGGGACATATAGCAAAATATTATCGTCTCAGAAGAAGAATTCAGAGTTTAGAAATAGATAACAGTATTCTGAACCATTTATCAAACCTTCTTGCCGAAACAGAAGATGAGGAATCAGGTTATAGTGAAGACAATCACATTAACCAAATTGAAGATGATGATATTGATAGTTCTACTCCTAGTGATAACCAACATCCAGAAGAGCCGGTTATTAATGTCTTCACCAAAGAACATGACTTGCTTCTTGAAATGATAGATAATTTGGAAGATCCAGATCAGAAAAAATACTATCTAAGCTAGTTCAAGAAGGCAGCCAGTGATCAACTATCTACTTCTAGATTCAGAAGTGACCATCGTACAAAACACCCAAAGGTACTCAACACCTATAACCTTACAAATATCCTGAACAAATTTCCTCAAAAATTCTCCAAACAGATAACTGTACAAGATCTAGAAACTGAAGTTGCAAAACTTAAAATAGAAGTCAGAGAAATCAAAGCCCGACAGGAGCTTGACCAATTAATTTTGCAGAATTTAACTGAACAGTTATCACAAACAGATAAGGGTAAAGCCAAAGAGGAAGAAGTAGAAGTTGAATAATTCCTCGAACCCTTAAACTTTTCAAATGATGAAACTCCAAAGACTCTGTCTGCTATCACTTTCAGGAGACATGATGTTCGAATTAAATTAGTTGTACAAAATAACTTTGTATTAGAAACAGCAGCATTATGGGATATAGGAGCTGATCTTAGCTGATGAAGGAATCATTCCGTCAAAATTCTTTGAGAAAACTAAAGAAGGACTTCGTTCAGCAAACGGGTCTAAGCTCAACATATCCTATAAACTGACTGATGTTGAGGTAAATTTTTCTTTAGCAACAGTTAAGGTATCATTTCTATTGGCCAAAAATCTTACTCATCCAGTTATCTTGGGTATGGATTTTATTATACAATTGATGCCTTATATGACAACATTCGAAGGGATTTTGCCACAAAATCTGGGAAAAACTGTTCTTCTTCCTTTTACCAGGCCTCCAGTACACAAGGAGCTTAATCCTTTATTTAACAAGATCAAGCAGATCAATTTCCTGAAGGAAGAAATTGAGTACAAAAGAATTGAAGCACAATTGGCTCAACCAATAGTTCAAAATAAAATCAAGGAATTACAAGAAAAGATTGAGAAACAAGTCTGTGCTGAAATACCGACTGCTTTCTGGAAAAGAAAGCAACACACTGTTTATCTTCTATATGAGAAAGATTTTAAGGAATCAAATATTCCAACAAAAGCCAGACCAATCCAGATGAATCAAGAGCTTCTGGAACATTGCAAAACAGAAATCAATGATCTTGTGAAAAAACAGATCATTAGACCAAGCCAATCTCTATGGAGTTGCTCGGCATTCTATGAAAACAAAAGTTCAGAAATTGAAAGAGGAGTGCCCAGATTGGTAATAAACTATAAGGCTTTAAACAAAGCTCTCCAGTGGATCAGGTATGCAATTCCAAATAAAAGAGATCTTTTGCAAAGGCTTAATACAGCAAAGGTATTCTCTAAATTTGATATGAAATCTGGATTTTGGCAAATTCAAATTAACCCATCTGACAGGTACAAAACAGCTTTACAGTACCTTTTGGTCATTATGAATGGAATGTTATGCCTTTTGGTTTAAAAAACGCTCCATCAGAATTTCAAAGGATTATGAATGACATTTTCAATCCTTATTCAAACTTTGCTATTGTTTACATAGATAATGTCTTAGTTTTTTCTAACAACATAGATCAACACTTTAAACATCTTAACATCTTTTTGCAGGTTGTTAAAGAAAATGGTCTAGTTGTATCAAAGAAGAAAATTAGTCTATTTCAGACCAGAATTCGATTCCTAGGACATTATATCCATTTAGGAACAATTATTCCTATAGAAAGATCTATCCAGTTTGCAGATAGATTTCCTGACCAAATTTTAGAAAAACAACAATTGCAAAGGTTTTTAGGATGTTTAAATTATATAGCTGATTTTATTCCTGAATTAGCTAATATTATTAAGCCTTTGCATGACAGGTTAAAGAAATCACCTCCACTATGGACAGATATCCATACTGAGGCGGTAAGACAGGTAAAAACCCAAGTCAAGGCTTTGCCTTGTCTAAATCTGCCAAACCCAAGTCTCCCGAAAATCATTGAAACATATGCGTCTGATCTGGGTTATGGCGGGATACTTAAACAAGTATAAGACAACAAAGAAAGAGTTGTTGCCTTTACTTCTAAGCATTGGAATAGTGCTCAACAAAACTATTCCGCAATTAAGAAAGAAATTTTAGCTATTGTTTTGTGTATTTCTAAATTCCAATTTGATCTTCTTAACCAGAAATTTCTTGTTAGAGTAGATTATAAATCTGCAAAGGAGGTTTTACTAAAAGATGTTAAGAATCTTGCTTCTAAACAAATTTTTGCAAGATGGCAAGCTATTTTATCTGTTTTCAATTTTGATATTGAATATATTAAAGGAGAAACCAATTCTTTGCCTGACTTTTTAACTCGTGAATTCTTGCAGGGTAGATAATGCCGCCTAAAAAGAAGAAAGAAGAACCTCCACCTCCAATGCCTCAACGCATTATACCAAACAAACCAAATGAAGCTTCTTCTTCAAAACAAACCCCTGCACAGGTATCTGCAGACAAGCAGCCCAAAGACTATGCTTTGAGCCCAATTCAATTAGAAACTATAAAAATAGAAACTTCAAACTTGCCTATTTCAATCGTCAACCCAAAAATTTAGGCCGAAATGATAGAGGAAGATGAAAAAGTTGAATTGGAGACTATTCAGAAATGGGCTGCATCAGTAAGATTTCAACTTGTGAAATCCCCTCAAACTTCAGTGGTGGTTTCAAACCCTACTAATTTGAAAAATACTCATACTTCTGTAGTGGTTGCAAGCCCTACAAATTATTCAAATGTGGTGGCATCTCGCTCCACAAACACAAAACAAATTTCAAAAAATGTTTTGCAAAAAACAGTTTCAGAATAAGAATATTTCAAAAATCAAACTTATGCTTTTGTTTGTCAAACAGAACTTGATTTCTTTGTAAATGACCCGAACAAAGTAGCGGAGGCTATTCTTCCAAACACTTCAAATTTTATTGAGCAAACACCAAAGAAAATCCAAAATTTCTATGAGTTTATTCTTGTAGATACTAAATCCATTGCCCTAAAACACTATCTTGACAAAAAAGATAGAACATTGATTACTCATTCAACCGCCCAAATCCTCAAAATCCTCAAGCCATCAGACTGGGGAACCAATTTGAATATACCCCAAAATTTTTCACAACCTTTTTCTCCCCCAAGATTTACATATTGTGATTATAGACAAGCTTGGTTCAATACCTTTTCTAAACAAAACCAAGTAAACAAACACTCATGGTTTTTCTATTTTAAAAGAGGAACCAAATACAAATTTTCAATCTGGTTTATTCAATGGTGGAATTGTTTTGGACTAAATCCACAAATTTTTCCAACAGAAGTTCAGTTGGGATTACAAAAATTTTCAGAAAAATTTACAACCACTGAAATGCATGTTCCGGTATTATTGCATTTCTATTCAATATTTTCTTTATCATGGATTTATGCTTGGAAATTTGAATTTTCTAAGTAGGACAACAAAATTTCCTCCACTATTAATCCGACAAGGTTATACAAAGTAGTGGAAAGATTTTGACATTGAGTGTGTGCATCCTCTTAAAATTGATGCATGGTTTCAAAAGAATACACAATTTCTCCCATCAAGAGATCCAAAGATATGCTAATTTCTTCAACAGAAATCGCTTACGGCTTCCAAATTGGCAGCAATTTCCAACAAAGATGATTATGTCAAGCAACTTGAAAATTTGTTAGCCCAATTCAAGCAAGCTAACAAGCCCAGTACCTCAAGCACTGACCCAACACAAGCAAGCCCAATTTCGGAAACAGAAGAGGAAGACTTGCTGATTGACCTAGATCAAAATGAAGATGATTGTTATGGTATATTTTCTCAAATACCATAATAGATGCAGACTAGACTTTGACTGTAATAGTATAGTCAAACAATAATAAAAAAAACTTTCATAAATACCCTTATCTTGGGAATTGAGGGCAGAATTTTCATTCCTTAGTATTCAAATTTCCTACTCTTTCTCTCTCTAAGCAAGTTTGCTCTCCTTTCTCTCTACTTTTCTTTCTTTCTTCTTACTTTTCTTTTCATCTTGGTTTGCAAGACTTCCTAAGCTTTGGAACCTTTGCAAGGATACCTTTGCTTGGATCCCTTAGTTTAAGACTTTTGGATTTGATTAAGGACAAATCTTGTGTAAGATCCTTAATCATATGAACTTGTAATTTATTTTATTATTGTTTATAATATGTTGTCTTTCATATTATTTGAGATCTAACTTTCTAACCATGTAACTTTTATTCTGTCATTTAATTTCATGTATTGTAATTTCTGTTATCTAACTTAACAACTGATCTTCTAACAATTCAGTGACAGTCTGACTGCGACCTACTTTCTTTTCTGTAATTTTTATTTTAACCCCCGGGGCCTAACTCTCCGCTCTTTGTATATATATACATGTATATATATATACATGTACATATATGTATGTACATGTATGTATATATATATATATATACATTTACATACATGTACTTATATAGATAAACAAACAAAGAGAATGATTTCTTCTCCAAAATGGATTCAAGATAGCAAATTTTCAAAGCAGCCCGTCAAATATATATATATATATATATATATAGGTACTTATATAGATAAACAATCAAAGAGAATGATTTCTTCTCCAAAATGGATTAAAGATAGCAAATTTTTAAAGCAGCCCACTTAACAGAAATTGGAACCATCAAAGTTCCGTCCCTAAAACAAAACCAACCAATTATGAATTCAATCAGAGCAACCCACTTCATAGTAAATTGGAACCATCAAATTTTCAGTTCGTAAGGGAATAAATTTTACTCACCGTTGTTTAAACCTGTGGTCCTTGCCTTTCCTTTCCTTTCACCTTCCTTCCTTCTATTTTAATTGATGCCCTTAAACTGATAAGAATAGGCGGCAAGGATTGCTTAACAAACCTGGCAGCGGGTTCCTTCTTCTTCTATTTTTTTTTAAGTTTTCTTAAATTGCCTTATTATCCTTAGAGTTTTAAAGAGACCAAGTAGAGTCCACAAATTTTCAATAATTCTATACAATTGGTCCCTAAAACTCATATAACAGAAAAATAAAATTAAACGTTTTAAACAACCATATACGATAAATGTATTAATATAAAATTATGGAGTTTTACACCCTTCTCCCCTTAAAGAAATTTTGTCCTCAAAATTCTTACCGTTTGTTGAAAAGAGTTCAGGGTGTCGTTTTTGCATGCTTTACTCGGTTTCCCAGGTAGCTTCTTCCATACCATGATTTCTCCAAATGACCTTGACAAGTGGAATTTGCTTAGTTTGAAGCTGTTTGAGATTTTTGTCAACAATCTTTATTGGTCCTTCTTCATAAGATAAATCAGCTTGTAATGGTAAACTAGTTGAATCTATGACGTGAGTTATGTCTGGCATATATTTACGCAATAAGGAGACATGGAACACATCATGCACTACTCCAAGTTGTGGTGGTAATGCTAAATGATACGTGACTTGTCCTATTCTTTCAGTGATCTCAAAGGGACCAAAATATCGTGGACTTAATTTTCCACCTTTCCCATGCTTGATTATCCCTCTTTTTGGTGCCACTCGTAAAAATACCTTTTCGCCTTGTTGGAACTCCAAATCCTTTTGATAAGAACATAGAAAGCCTATTATTTGGGTGGTCAATAAGCGAGTGGTTCGTGATATTCATTCCATTAATTTGTGATGAATCATACAGTTGGAAGCCTGGAATCATGTTGAAATCACAGTTACCAAAGGTTCCATGGAGGTTTGGAGCTTCACAACATTTAAAGTGTTGCCACCATGGGAATTACATTGCTGAGAGATTCTGCCAAGTTTTGGTATTTTTGCGATATCTCTCTCAATATAACTTGGAATTTCGTGACTCAAGTGGCTCTGGAACGATAAGAGATAGAGCTACAACTTTTATGTTTTAAGTTTTACGAGATTCTAACGTTATCACCGTGAAACGTGCCTACCAAGATGAGTGACGAGATTCTGGCAGATTTCCATCTCGAATTTCATGGACTACATTGAAGACCAAGATGGCGTGCTTGGGCTTTGCCTTCAATGGATCACGCCATTACATTTAATCATAGATTTATTTTGTTGTTAATTCAGTTTTAATAAAGTTACTTGGCCCAATTATCTTGCATGATAATGGCAAGTAAAAGTTTAGGAAACTTTCCTATTTTCTAGGAGATGTTTGGCAATTATCCCACATCGGAAAAATACCAATCATCAAGATTTTTTGTAGCCTATTTAAAGGCAACCCCTTTGACGTTTTTAATAGAGTTGGTAGATGATTTTTGATATTGAAAGTTCATAATTTTGCAGAGCAAAATTTGACCCCAAACCCTTAGAGACATTAAGCTAAGTTTGAGCTTTTGTTCTTCTAAACCCTAAAGTGAGATTAAGCCAGTAGTCTTGCTTTTGTTCTAAGTTTGAGAACAGCCAAATCTGATTTGATTTAGGTGCCGCCTGAGTCAAGTTGGTTTTGTAATAGCGTTGGGGCTTTCGACAAGTTTTCATTGAATCGCGCTCAATATCTTCTTGTTTTCTTTTGTTCTTTCTTTATCTTTGTTCTAACTCTTAATCTTCTTGTGCTTTGATTAATTTCTTGGTTTGGTGAACTTGTTTGTGGAATTTTTCAAGCTAGACCTGTTCTGTGGATCAATAAGGTTGTCTAATCCGCCCAAAGGTGGATCAAATCAAAGAGAACCTTATCAAGTGGTATCAGAGCAATTCTGGTGCTTGAAAAATTTCAGCTTTTACTCGTTGTGAAATTTTGTTCTATTAATCAATTATGGATTTTTTTTCAAAGTAAAAGGTATGCAAGGGAACTTCGATCTATTGCGAAAAGTATAGAGGAGATTAAATGGATGCTTCTACAATTTAAGGAAACAGTTCGAATTGATGAGCAATGGAAAAAGGCCATTGAGGAAACCACATCAGTAAGATCAACTCCTATACCTACTCCCAAAGTTCGTGTTGTTAAATGCTTGAGATGTTTAGAAGTTGGGCATAGTGTAATCCAATGTCCTCATTGGTATGATGAACCCAAGGATGAACTTCTCGTTGATCTTCAACCATTAACCATGGAGAATGTGTGTGATGAGGTAAAGGATTCATCTTTTCCTTTAAATTATCTTGGAGATATAACACATTTGGAGGTTGATATGGTTCAAATTGATAATGTCATGGAGGACCCAAATCAAGAAGATGTGATAATTCCAATTATTCCACTTGAAGAACCTTCTCAAACATATTTGATTTATTTTGATGTATTGAATGTTGTTAATATGTGTGAGAATATAATACCCAATGACGAACATATAAAAGGTGAGGTTGTTGTTGTAAGTGGAAAAAGCCTAGAAGTGACTTTAGATGAAAAAGACAAAGAAGAGATAACAAAAGCTGTTGGAGATATTGTTGTATTTGGTTCTTCTTGTTGTCTAACAGATCATGTAGGTTATGATTTACTTGGTATCACAAAAATCGTGCAAGATTCGAGGTCGAATCTTCTCCAAGAAAGGGAGTATGATACGAACCTAGAAAGCCTATTATTTTGGTGGTCAATAAGCGAGTGGTTCGTGATATTCATTCCATTAATTTGTGATGAATCATACAGTTGGAAGTCTGGAATCATGTTGACATCACAGTTACCAAAGGTTCCATGGAGGTTTGGAGCTTCACAACATTTAAAGTGTTGCCACCATGGGAATTACATTGCTGAGAGATTCTGCCAAGTTTTGGTATTCTTGCGATATCTCTCTCAATATAACTCGGAATTTCGTGAATCAAGTGGCCCTGGAACGATAAGAGATAGAGCTATAACTTTTATGTTTTAAGTTTTACGAGATTCTGACGTTATCGTCGTGAAACATGCCTACCAAGATGAGTGACGGGATTCTGGCAGATTTCCATCTCGAATTTCATGGACTATATTGAAGACCAAGATGGCGTGCTTGGGCTTTGCCTTCAATGGATCACGCCATTACATTTAATCATAGATTTATTTTGTTGTTAATTCAGTTTTAATAAAGTTACTTGGCCCAATTATCTTGCATGATAATGGCAAGTAAAAGTTTAGGAAACTTTCCTATTTTCTAGGAGATGTTTGGCAATTATCCCACATCGGAAAAATACCAATCATCAAGACTTTTTGTAGGCTATTTAAAGGCAACCCCTTTGACGTTTTTAATAGAGTTGGTAGATGATTTTTGATATTGAAAGTTCATAATTTTGCAGAGCAAAATTTGACCCCAAACCCTTAGAGACATTAAGCTAAGTTTGAGCTTTTGTTCTTCTAAACCCTAAAATGAGATTAAGCCAATAGTCTTGCTTTTGTTCTAAGTTTGAGAACAGCCAAATCTGATTTGATTTAGGTGCTTCCTGAGTCAAGTTGGTTTTGTAATAGCGTTGGGGCTTTGGGCAAGTTTCCATTGAATCGCGCTCAATATCTTCTTGTTTTCTTTTGTTCTTTCTTTATCTTTGTTCTAACTCTTAATCTTCTTGTGCTTTGATTAATTTCTTGGTTTGGCGAACTTGTTTGTGGAATTTTCCAAGCTAGACCTGTCCTGTGGATCAATAAGGTTGTCTAATCCGCCCAAAGGTGGATCAAATCAACGAGAACCTTATCACCTTTCTACGAAGATCAGCATAACTTTTTTGGCGGCTTTGAGCGGCTTGCATTCTTTTCCGAATTAATTGTACCAGGTCAATTGTCTCATCTATGACTGGTACATCCTTAGCATATACCAACTTCATCTCTCCAACTTCATTCCAACATATTGGGGATCGATAGCTATTATTGTAAGCAAACTCTGCCAACTTTACGTAATGATCCCAACTTCCTCCAAAATCTAACGTACACGCACAGAGCATATCCTCTAAAATTTGAATAGTCCTTTCAGATTGACCATCTGTTTTGGGATGGGCTGTGGTACTAAATTTTAAAGTAGTACCTAAAGCTTCTTGAACACGTGGCCACATTCTTGATGTAAATCGAGGATCACGATCAAAAACTATACTCACTGGTACCCCATGGAGACACATTATTTCCTTTAAATACAATCGTGCTAACCTCTCCAAGGAATATTTTGTGTTCACCGGTAGAAAATGTGCGGTCTTAGTAAGGCGATCCATAATAACCCATACTGCATCATGATTTTGTGGTGTTCGAGGTAATACAGTTACAAAATCCATTGTGACATGCTCCCATTTCCATTCCGGTATAGGTAACGGTTGCACCAACCCTGATGGTCGCTGGTGTTCCGCCTTTACTTGCTGGCAAGTAAGACATTTTGCCACAAATAATGCTATATCACGCTTCATTCCATTCTACCAAAAATATTGTTTAAGTTCTCGATACATCTTAGTGCTCCCTGGATGAATTGAGTAGTTTGAGCGATGAGTTTCTTCCAAAATTGTATTCTTTAAGCTCCTTATATTAGGCACACACAACCGTCCTTGAAAGCGCACTATATAGTCACTCCCAATAGTGAAGTTTGGAAGTCTACCCTCTTGGACTTTTGGAACTAAACTTTGAAGATCAATATCCAACTGTTGAGCCTCTTTAATTTCCAAGATTATTTTTGGATAGATCTGTATATTCGCCACCATGAACCTATTCTGTTGTATGTTCAAACATATCTATGCTAGTTGAGCTTTCCTACTTAAAGCATCGGCAACTACATTAGCCTTTCCAGGATGGTAATTAATGGAAAAATCATAGTCTTCTAATAACTCTATCCATCTTCGTTGCCTCAAATTTAGGTCCTTTTGAGAAAATAAATATTTTAGACTTTTATGATCCGCAAAGACCTCAAATTTTGCTCCATATAAGTAATGTCTTCATTTTTTAAAGCAAAGACAATCGAAGCCAATTCCAAATCATGGATAGGGTAATTTTGCTCATAAAATTTCAACTTCCTAGAGGCATAAGCTATTAACTTACCTCTTTGCATTAATACACACCCAAGCCCTTCTTTCGAAGCATCAGTATAAACCACAAAATTTTCTGTTCCATCTGGTAAAGTTAAGATTGGTGCACTTGTCAACCTATTCTTGAGTTCTTGAAAACTGCCCTCACATTTCTCATTCCACACAAAATTCTTACCCTTCTGGGTTAACTGTGTTAAGGGTCCAGCTATTCGTGAGATATCCTTAATAATTCTCCTATAATATCCTACAAGTTCAAGAAAACTTTGAATTTCAGTTGGTGTTTCTGGTTGCTTCCAGTTCATTATGGCCTCCACCTTAGACGGATCCACAGAAATTCCTTCTCCTGATATGATATGTCCTAAGAATGAAACTTGATTTAACCAAAACTCACATTTTTCCAATTTAGCATAGAGTTGATGTTTTCTCAATGTTTCCAAAACTAATTTAAGATGTTTCTAATTTTCTTGCTTACTTCGAGAATACACTAAAATGTTATCTATAAAGATCACAACAAATTTATCCAAATATGGTTGGAATACCCGATGCATAAGATCCATAAAAGCTGCCGGTGAATTTTTAAGTCCAAAAGGCATCACGACAAATTCGTAATGTTCATATCGAGTATTAAAAGCCGTCTTGGATATGTCTTCATTATTAATTCCCAATTGGTAATATCCTTGTCGGAGATCAAATTTTGAGTACACCTTAGCTCCGTCTAATTGATCAAACAATTCATCAATTAAAGGCAAAGGATATTTATTCTTAATGGTGACGTCATTTAAACCTCGATAATCGATACACAATCTCAAAGATCTATCTTTCTTTTTCACAAACAACACTGGTGCTCCCCAATGTAAAGTACTCGGGCATATGAAGCCTAGCTCAATTAGTTATTGTAATTGTATTTTAAGCTCTTGTAACTCCGACGGTGCCATTCTATAAGGAGTCCTTGAAATTGGGGTTGTTCCTGGTATTAGTTCAATGATGAATTCTATTTCTCTTTCTGGAGGTAATGACTCTATTTTACTTGGAAAGACATTAGGTAATCATGGATTACTGGAATTTCCTCTAACTTTGGTTTCTCTGGAGATTTGCTAGCTAAGTATCCAATTCCTCTCTTATGTAACAATTTTCTTGTTCTTACCCCAGAAATTAGAATTTTCGCAAATTTACACCGTTCTCCAAAAAGCTTTATCACGGTCGTCCTGGTTTGCAAAATTTTACTACCTTTCCCCGACAATCAAGTTGTGCATGATGTTGGGATAACCAATCCATCCCTAAAATAACATCATATCCTTGGATTGGTGCACAAATTAAATCTGCACTCATTCCATTACCACTTACTCCTATTTCACACGATTTATAAATCGTGTCAGCTATCAATTTATCACCCATAGGTGTATAAATCTCTATGTGGTATGGTAACTCCTCACATGATAATTCCAAGTAAGAAGTAAAATCAGATGCAACAAATAAATGTGTTGACCCTGGGTCAATAAGAGCCTTAACATTATGATTATTGATGGTGAACATACCTTCCACAACATTTGCTCCATCGGGAATCACCTCTTGGCCTATAGCAAAGACTCGAGCTTGTACATTTGGTTTCTCTTCCATCTTCTTACGTGCTCCCGGTGTCGTATTCTGGAAGCCCACATTTCTTTGTGGGTTTCATACGTTTGGACATTCTTTTGCAAAATGCTCAACACTCCCACAACGTAAACATCTATTTTGTTTCATCCAACATTTACTCTTATCATGATTCCCACGACCACAAAAGGCACATGTTCTACGATTTTGTGATGGCGAAAGTTGATGAACTTGTGGTGGTTGTGGCTTTATAGTTGAATTTCCACCTCTATTAAACCCTTGGGTATTCCTTCGCCACTTTGAAGGGTTTTGATTCTTACCCCACTGACCTTCACGCTCTCTTGTCCTCATTCTGGCATTTTCAATGCGAATAGCGTAATCTAAAGTTTCAGCAATAGTCGTCGGTTTTACTGTTATCATTTCATCTTGTATCTCATAACGTAGCCCTTGGATAAACCGACGTATTTTTCTCTCCTCACTATCCACCAACCGATAAGCAAACTTAGAGTGACGATTAAACTTAGCCTCATACTGTATCACAGTCAACTCTCTTTATTTAAGGTTGATAAATTTTTCCTCCCATTTTTCTCTACATGCATTTGGGAAGAACTTAATGTTAAACTCTTCTAAAAAGTTTCTCCACGTCTTAGTAGTGTGAAAAATTTGCCATTTTTCTTGGATAGTCTTCCACCAATCACTCGCAGCTGCTCTTAATTAGAAAGTGGCAAATGTCACTTGTCTCTCATCCTCATAATTCAAAGTGGAGAAGATATCCTCCATATGTTCCAACCATAACTCTGCCTTATCTCCGTCAATTTCCCCATGAAATTTAGTGGGCTTGAATTTCATAAATCGTTCCAACACACTATCTTCTCCAGATATTGTATTTGACTTGGATTTATCGGTAAGAATTTCAGACATCAGAGTTACCGCTTTCACCAACTGAGTTAATAACGGGTTATCTTCAATGGTACTTGCCCGAGAAGTTCCACCCTCTTCCCTGTACATGTTTGTTGATTCTTGGTGGTTTGCCATCTACGTAAAAGAATTAACATATACTACACGAAATGATTAATTTTATACTTTTAACAGTCAAAACATTTCAAGCGTCAGACTATATACTACACGACGTTGGCTTAATCTACCTACCAAGTCATTTAAGGTAACAAAAGTAATATAGTTATAACACATTCCTAGTTTAGTCAACGACTACAAAACCTATTCACATCGAGAATATACATAGTCATCCCCAAAAGTGTTATTCACAGCTACCACAAAAGGTATTAAATTCCCATCTTTGCTACTAAGTCGAGTCATGCTTTGACTCTTCTTGAACGATCTCAATCCTAACTTTCTTGTTTCCCCCATCGGTAAGGTCATCCAAGCCAATGCTTGCCTCGAGTTGATTCACCGATTGTCCATCTTAAGGAGGTCCCCTCTTTTCAGGCATGCCATACTCCAAATACACTCGTTCTATAGTATCTGTTATAGCCACATATTGATGGTAGATCTTTGCAAATCCAGCCTTTTGAATCCTCCTCATCTTTTCACATTGGTTCTGCCAATCCAGGCGCTTATTGAACTCCTGATATGAACGAACAGACTCTTCTTGGAGTTCCTTTTTCATCTTTTCAATCAACTTCTCTTGTTCTCTAACTTTTCCTTCCAAATCTGTTGGGTCCATTGGATTTTGCTCCTTATCATGTAGGATCTGCTGCTTTTCTCTTTCCAGTTGTTCATTTCCACGCTCGAGTCGTTTATTGTCTCGAAGGAGCTCATCCCTTTCCTTAGCCACATACTCCATGACATAATCTGGGTATGATTTTCCATAAATGCATTTTGGCCTAGGCCCAGTAGGAGCTTTTGGATCATACTTTTGATACGATACACAACAGTTATGTCTATATCGTATCACTCTTCTTCCTTCTTCAACCATGTCCTATATCAAAAACTTCATATTATCACATATATATATATATATATATATATAATCACACTTGTGAATTCATTTAATTTTCAAAATTTCCATGCACATAGGGTCCAAGAATCCTTTCTGGCTTCATATGCATTAATGCTCTGATACCACTTGTAACGCCTCGCCTTATCCTTTAACGGCATCCTGACGGGAGCATTAGATTACGTCCAACTCACATCTGGGCTCAATACAAATAACAATATTTCAAAATTTGTATTTTTAACCATAATTCAAAGTGGAGATCAATCTTATTCAACGGTAACTTATTTATTACATCCCAAAAGTTATATCACACTATTCAACGTCCCAAAACTTAAGATTAGCAACAGGAACCATAATCTTGCAAACCACAAACTATCCAAGTTGTATATATATTACATTCCAAAATAAAACCACTTCTAAAATATTAAAATAGTCCAACATAACAAAAGACTATTTCAAACGACCTTTTATACCTTAACCTCCTTATCTCCTACCACACAATGCATCGTTAGTCTTCGAATCCAAACCAGCTCCTAGTTTGCCCTGAATTGTTCTACCGACCTTTACCAACCTTATCACCCCGAGAAATTCGTTGACGCGTGCACGACTTGTGAAGCTACCTTATCCTTCCTTGTGGTCAGTGACCACTATGGCTCCGCAAGCCTAACATGGCATCCGGATTTGCCACTCCGACTCCCGTCGAACAAGATTAAAACCTCCTTAATCTTGTGACGGGGCTCACCGGTGTAGTTTTGGCGTAATCGCCGGCCCAATGCCGTCTTGATTATTTACCAAACCAACACCTACTAGGGCCTATATAATTTAATGCAATACACTTATAACACGTTTACACAATTCGAAAATCATATAACAATCATGTGTAAACCACGACTTCCCTAGCCTTAACAAGAGATAAGGCACATACGTGTATCAAGAAATCTAGTATCAACCATTTCTTTAATTTTACATGTTTGCAAACTTGTTCCATTCTAAAGCTTATACTCTACAGGGAATATGCAAAAGAAGTCTTATTAGGTACATGTGAAAATCTGTGCATATATATATATATATATACATATCAAAATAATGGGATGATTCAATGATATTAAAACAATAAAATATTGATGATTCAATGATTCAATCAAATATTGATGTAATTCACAATAATTCATCACCACAGTTTCACTTCAAATAATAAGATGATTCATATATATATATATATATATATATATGTATATATCAAAATAATGGGATGATCCAATGATTCAATTGCAAGGTCTCCATTTCGTTAGTCCAAAAATGAAGCCATGTAGGAATACAATCTGCTACCTTTAGTCTATCTCTACAGAAATACCTATTTTGTTCCATTAAAAGTCAGAAAGACAAGTGCTCTGCCTATCAAGTTTGTCACATTTCTTAGTTGCCTTTATCTTAAGAGGAGAGCCAAAATGCCCCATCTCCATTGAGAGGCAGATGACAGTAGGTATGGAGCTCATTCAGTCTAGCAGTTGGCCATGTTTGCCAACTGTAATATATCACACCCCAAAACCACGAGACTAAAAATTTATGTTAAGAAAAGAATCCAGAACCCAATTGATAATAGTGAAAACTTCCTTAAAGATGCAAATTGTGAAGACCCTTTATGGTTTTCTAAGGGAGACAAAACAAGCCATGACATTTATCTCTCGTTTCGAATGACAACAAACTCGAAATGCATGTTTGATTTGCCACCATGGACAAAATAAAAACTATAAGATTTTCTAATAAACAAAGGCCACAAAGAAGAACAAAACCAAAACTCAATCTTTTAGATTTCTTTGGGTCTTTGGTGCAGTCAAGCTTCTAGCCTTTTCTTTAACATTAAAAAAACAAAACATTTAGACTTTCAAATAAAATTCAAACCCTAAACAAAAGAAAATCAATATTTTACCTTCACAACCAAGAAGTCGAATTATCTTTACTCCTTTCTAAACTTCCTCTAACGTTGGAAGTGTAAAGTTAATGTAAGAAAAATATCATGCTTAGCTCCTAATCACCATCTTGAATAAGTTGAACAAAGTGTTACTCTTTTGAAACATATAGTGGAGAAGCTCCATATATATATATATATACATGTACATACATGTACTTATATAGATAAACAAACAGAGAGAATGATTTCTTCTCCAAAATGAATTCAAGAAAATTTTCAAAGCAGCCTATCAAATATATATATATATATATATAGGTACTTATATAGATAAACAATCAAAGAGAATTTCTTCTCCAAAATGGATTCAAGATAGCAAATTTTTAAAGCAGCCCACTTAATAGAAATTGGAACCATCAAAGTTCCGTCCCTAAAACAAAACCAACCAATTATGAATTCAATCAGAGCAACCCACTTCACAGTAAATTGGAACCATCAAATTTTCAGTTCGTAAGGGAATAAATTTTACTCACCGTTGTTTAAACCTGTGGTCCTTGCCTTTCATTTCCTTTCACCTTCCTTCCTTCTATTTTAATTGATGCCCTTAAACTGATAAGAATAGGCAGCAAGGATTGCTTAACAAGCCTGGCAGGGGGTTCCTTCTTCTTCTATTTTTTTTTTTAAATTTTTTTAAATTGCCTTATTATCCTTAGAGTTTTAAAGAGACCAAGTAGAGTCCACAAATTTTCAATAATTCTATACAATTGGTCCCTAAAACTCATATAACAGAAAAATAAAATTAAACGTTTTAAACAATCATATACGATAAATGTATTAATATAAAATTATGGGGTTTCACACTTAGCAGCCTAGTAAGCTCTTACCTGTTTAAATTTGGGCCTTTCAAACATGACTTAGGATTTAAGTCATGTTTGAGGGGGGATGTCAAGGGATATCCCACATCTGTTAAATCCTAAGTCATGTTTGAAAGGCCCAAATTCAAACACGTAAGAGCTTACTAGGCTGCTAGGGCTTTGATACCATGTTAAAGATCCTTGTGCATCCAAGCCAAAACCAATTGGCAATGGGTGGAGTAGCCCAAGGATCTTATTAATTAGTTCATGTTCTTTTTATTTAACCGATGTGGGATATCCATTAACATCCCCCCTCAAACATAACTTAAATCCTAAGTCATGTTTGAAAGGCCCAAATTCAAACAGGTAAGAGCTTACTAGGCTGCTAGGGCTCTGATACCTGGCTTTGATACCATATTAAATAAGCCTTGTGCATCCAACCCATAACCAATTGGCAATGAGTGGAGTATTCTAAGGATCTTATTAATTAGTTCAACTTCTTTTATTTAACCGATGTAGGATATCCCTTAACATCCCCTCTCAAACATGACTTAAATCCTAAGTCATGTTTGAAAGGTCCAAATTCAAACAGGTAAGAGCTTACTAGGCTACTAGGGCTCTAATACCTGGCTCTGATACCATGTTAAAGATCCTTGTGCATCCAACCCAAAATCAATTGGCAATGGGTGGAGTAGCCCAAGGATCTTATTAATTAGTTTAAGTTTTTTTTATTTAACCGATGTGGGATATCCCTTAACACTTTGCAAGTCTTTTCCTCAATAATGTTTTCCATTTACGGTTATAGATCAAAAATTCGATTCCCCATTTTTCCTTTCCTAATTTAGGATTATAGGTCAAGAGTTCGATTCTCCATTTCCTCTCTCCTAACGTGATCACTTACAAGTTCTAGAGAAGAAGTGAAGGACTTTTGTGAGGTGAAAAAAGAAAAAGTGCTCGTCCGAAATTTTGTGAGGTGAAAAGAAGAAAAAAATAAAAAAAAAAAGAAAGGAAAAAGGACTTTTGTGAGATGAAAAAGGGGAGAACAAAGGGAAAAAAAAGAAAAAGGATGAAAAAAAACTTGTTTTGAGTTCTCTCTCGTTTCTATTTTTTGGTAAGGAAAATATTTAAAGAAGAAACTACCATTGTTTTGTTGGAGTAATGAAACAATACAAGGAGTAAATACTTTGGGTTTTTAATGTGGGATTATTTAGCTATTTATAGAATGATTTTTTTTTAATTAAGGGCGCTTTACATGTCGTTATTATTAAGTAGGGCATAACTTTAATGTATTTATTATTAAGGACATCAAAATAACTTTATTATTTTATGCAATTAGTTAAAGACTTTATTACCCCCACCCTTTACCCAATAATCAACCATCAAACAAACACTACGTTCTTAAATTGTTTTTCTAAATTCAAACCTAATTCCTAATTTTAAAACTCTTCAATAATCAAATTTTTGTTTAATGCTAATATTTTTCAAGCATCATTTGTGTGTGTTATAGTATTGTGTGTGCTATAGTATTGCTCGAAATAACATGGACTTTTTTTATGTCTAGTATTGCTCATTCATCCATTCTTGGTATTGTTCTTGCAAATAAGTTTCTAAGCAGGGCAAATAATGTTTTCATGCTAAATTCAACTCAGCCTTCCCTGCAACTCCGACCATTAAAGAAAAGATTTGCTCTTAAATCTTATGAAAGTTGTTCTTTCACTTGAATAATGTTTTTTGTTCTATCTATGAATTGACTTTCGTATTACCTCCAACTATTGCACAAAATGGGTTAAGAAGTGCAAGAACGATGCATGATCCTCTTTGAATGTCACATGTGAAACAAAAAATACTAGAGAATGTGACTTTAGAGCTCAACTCCAAGTAGTTGCTATGCTTTCATATTTCCTTTTTTTTTTTTTTGTGTAAAATTCTTTATGCACATGGAAACAAGTATTATCTTAAGTTGTTTCCATCTATCTCAAATCAACGTGATCCAAAACGATGCACAAAAATTATGTTTCTTATCAAGAAAATAAATTGATTTGGATATTGAATTATCTCAATATCCCAACCAATGAATACAGAGTAAATACTAAAGAATTCATGCATCCAAGTAATGGAAAAACTCGCCTTAATTGGAGAAATGTAGTAAAAGTTTGAAAACACTAAGAAGTGAATGGTGTGTTTTGTCGTAGATAGTAAAAACGATTAAGGTTTGAATTCACGGTTCAAAATTTAAGAACCTAATAATTGATGGTAGATTATTCATGAATGATAGAAAGGTAACAAAGTCTTTAACTAATCACAAAAAATAATAAAGTTATTTTGACGTTCTTAATAATAAATATATTAAAGTTGCGCTATACTTAACAATAACTACATGTAACGTGCCCTTAATACAAATTTTCCTTTATAGACTTAAACTATTTCAATTTTAATTGTACTAAAAATCTACTCATATTGTCTAGATGTGTTAACCTTCCTTCTTTCTTTGTAAAATTAATAAGTTAATCTTATGTCTAACTAGTCAAACTGGATTGCCAATTTTTTGTAAGACTGGATTACTTTTTTTTTTATTAATTGATTGACAGTATTCCTTTTAAGTCATTTATAATTAATATAAATTATCGATTTGGATAACAAAAGAAGTAAGCAAACTAGTAAATCAATAAATATTTTTCTAAAATTATCAAATAAGATAAATTTACGTAGTAGGTAAATTTAAAGATTAATTAATGTTTATTTAAATATTAATAGAGTAAAGCGAGAAAAATTAGTTTATATGCTCCCAATTGAAAAAATCACATTCCTGTCCTAAAAACCTCAATGTTATATAATTCACGAAACTGAAATTTTTCAAAAAATTTAATTCTCTTTTTTTTTCTCAATTTTCAAAAATTTTACTTTTTCAATCTTTTGGTATAGTTGGTTGGTTTACTATCCATAAAATCATGCACAAACAAACATGCATAAATATTTTTTTAAAAATAATTGCACCTTTATGCAAAAATTTTAATGCTATAACCCACGATAATTGCTCTGAGTCATTCTTTACTTTTTCATTTATATTTTACAACAATTTATTAGTTTAAGCATTTCACATTGAATCTTTGATCATTAATGGCATTTTCCAAAAGTATAATCAAAATTCTTGGCTCAAAGAAAGTAAAAAGAAAAAAGGCTACATTTCGAACTAAAAAGCATTTTTAGAGTTTTCCACTACAAACAACAATAACTAGTACAACTTCTAAGGTTTTTTTAAGGTCCTGCTGATTCCAAATAAAAAGTTTTTAACAGTCTTTTAACAAATAACCCTAAACGACGAGAAACAAATAAATGCAGACATTCCCCATCTAAATAAAAGGTTTTCTTTCTAGTATTAATAATTTTGGGAGTAATCAAAACTCAGAGGCTGCTGGCAGAAGGGAGCCTGCAAGAAAAAAACAAAGGAGATTATAAGGTAATCCAGAAGTAATTCTGACAAACATAGAACACACAAAGCAAAACAACACTCGTTCCTGGAAACTAGCATCATCATCAATTTAAGTTTTAACAATCTCTTAATTCGTCGTTCTTTTTTGCTTTCTCCAGATCTGGTTAAACTTTAGTTCACGCATAATGAGCATGGAAGATCAAAAATAAAGAGTACTGCTTCTATTATACTACTAATACTCTCTTCGTAAAATGAGGATTGGGCAAGACCATCAAGTAAGAAGTAGCATTCATTAAGGCCAATGCATGGGAAAAGATTAATATGCAAAAAAGAGCAAAGTGCATTAGTACCAAACCCAAACGTGCCCCTCATCGCGCTGCAACTTAATAGATTATGAAAGTCCAACTACAAGTCTAGATGTGATTTTAGATTCCCAAAGTACAATTATTTTCATGACTTTTGAGAGAAAAATAAAATGCATGATGACCTTTAGGTAGAATAAAGTAATGGTGTTAAAAGAACCCAGATGCCTCTACCTGAAATACAGCATGTCTAAGTTGATCATATGATTGGGCATACATCATGGACTGGGTAGGCCACTGTAAGTATACAGCATCCCTTGACGTTTGATTCAATCCTACGGCACAGAAAGGGCTCATCACTGGGTTCCTGTAGTTCAGGGAAGATTGTGTGCCAGGCATCTGACCTAACTGGGGCAAAACAGAATCATATTGCACATATGGATGCTGGAACTTCTGCACATACGGAGTCAAGCTGAAGGCTTGATTGCTAGGAGCATATTTAATGTACCTACATAAGTTTAAAAGGACCAAGTTCATAGCATTAGCAGCCAATACCATTCATCTTCAGTTGTATTCCCAAACACTAAATCTTAATTGTAACAGAACCGGCAATGTCAAACAATTCAAGGAACACCAGCAGACCCAACTTCTATTGAAGCTTCATCATTACCTATGCAGTTTCTTCCAAACAAATACCTCACTAGTTTCATACCAACAACTAACATTCACTAACCAACAACAAAAAATATAATTGAGTGTACATAAGCTTCTGAAAACTTTTAATGGTATTTTCTTGTGTCAGATAATAAAGTACATATGCTAAGAAGAAAGGATGAACATCAACTTAGAAGAAGAAAATCAATCACAAACATCCATTTACTTCACTAGCTAAATGATCAGAGTTGTACCCAAGCAACTCTCTAATCCAAATAAAGAATTACCGGGAGGCTACACTCAACCTAGTTATAGTTTCATTAAAACATCAAATCAAAATTTCTAGCACTGCAGGATTTAAACACAAAAAATCCAGCTAAAGACAGTCCTAACTGTCAGCAGCTGCAAATTAGAACCAAACACCCAATGAAATAAAGATGAATTTCCATCCCAAAGGACATCTAACAAAGGAGCAGCTTGAGAACAATAAAGATGCACATACTTGTTAAGATACAGTAACATAAACATGAAAAGATAAACCAATTTAGATAGAAAATAAATAAAAAACATACTATAAATACATGATCAGTGCATCTATGCTCATACAACAAATAAACATGATAACAGATTATCCATACACCATAAACATCAACAAGAAATTTCAATATTCCCAAATTCTCAACCCATACCTTTCATAACTTCGATCATAATCAGGATCAGTGCGATCCTTCTCCCTGTCCCTAAAAATGGCTACTCTGGAAGAAGTAGCATAATCCCTGTTAATGAAGTTCTTCTCCAAATCCATGGCAGAGTTCTTCAAATATTCATTTTCCTCCAAACAAAAACATGAATTCTTTCCATCAGAAGGAACTTGAGTTAACATGTCATCTGATTCAGAACCACCTGGACCACTAAAAATTCGAGCACGTGCCCTGTCATACTCCTCCTTTCTCTCCTCCACAGTTCTCACAGGACTACGTTTTAAACCCGATTCACCAATCTCATTTTGAGATGCTTTGTTAGGCCTTGACCTGATGACAATTTTGATCTGTTCATTTTTGTCATTCTCCAATTGTTTAGCTGGTATATCAGATAAACAAACAGCAGGGTACTTGCTCTCTCCTTGTCTCCTGACCAGAATTCGTGTTCCCAGACCATCAACAACATTCTCCTTAACCATGGTCTGCAGACCATAGTGTTGGGCAACTCTATGGGCTGCAAGGCGTAGATAGGAAGTGGGAAAATGCGGGAACTCGAATTGTAGCAAATCGGAATTCTGCAAGAACTTCTGTATATCAAGTTCCATCCGCAGAACTGTAACATTTCAAACAATAAAAGAACAAGTTAAGCACTACTCCATCTGAATGACAAAGAAGAATCTACTTCCACAAGCACAAGCACACTTCGGAAATACTTGAACTAGTTGAAACATTATAAGCTGTTTCAACAATTCAGCTAATTTTCCAAGACAGATTTCAGGAATTCTATGCAATAAGAACAAACTTTAATATGGAAAGACAGTTAATTGAGACTAAAACGTGCAGCAGTATTTAGCAGGTTTTAACACAGATGGAAAAAGATGTACTCTTCCGATAACTTTTTTTCGAAGGATAAGCAGACAAATACTTGACAATTCCACCCCAAGTTGATGAATCTCCACAATTACTCAACTTCTATTTACAAATTCTCTATGGCTAACATTAAACTCCCAACTCTGCAACTTTTTTACCCTGGAAACAATTCTAGAAGTATGATGCAAGAACTATAGTTTCAATTGAAGATCAGATTGTGTAAAAACTTATGGGTCATCTTAGGCCCAAACATTTTGTATATTATCAAGCATCATAAACTTCTAAAAGCAACTGTTCAGTCTTATCCAGATTGTTTAACACAAAATAGAAATCTGTCTCATATAAAATCATAAGATAGAAAAATGTCTAGTCAACAACCAATAAATCCACAAGATAGAGAGATGTCTAGTCAACAACCAATAAATTCACTGTCAACTCTCATGAATTACTGAATCAACTAAAAATCAAGGACATTATGACCTTGTTCTAAATTTAACTTATAAATCACTTTTAATCTCATGTCAATGAAATTTCTTACCATCATTTCATCAATAGCTTGTTACTACTCATGAAATGCTTTCTAAAATCGAAAAACAGAAAATTTCATTTGATTGGTAAAGTCAGGAGTAAAAGGAACATCAACAGAGGACATATCCAGTTGCACAACTAGTACATATAATCTTAAGCACCAGCACATTTAGCAACTACAACTCATAACTCCTGTTATAGTTCTCCTTTATAGTTCCACTCCCCTCCAAGAACACATTTGCCTAGACTACTATTATTTCACATCAAATAAAGGGTGTATCTAGAACAACAAATTCCATCGAAGAAATAGATGCACATAGAAGATGTTCCTATTAAGCAATTGAAATGCCATAGAATTGCTGCTTTACTCGCAAAGGATGTACACCATAGGCCCCAGGCTCACTTATTGTTTTATCCGGATTTCTTTGGTTCACTATTCATATTATAGACCAACAGCGATAGGTCCTCTTCCCTACTACAGCTACCACTAGGTTTTTAACAACATAACATGATTTTCTATTTATCAGTTTTCAAAGATAAAGTAACAACTGCATTACGCATGAGAAAAAATCTAACATATGCTGGACAGTGCTCAATGACAAAACTAACTATTCTTTCTAGATAATCTCCAATTAACAGTGCAACACTCACACCACACAGTTAAACATTTCACTAAGCCTTTGTATGGGAACTGAAAAAAATAACAAAAAAAAAGAGAGAGAAAGAGGATCAAATCCATATCAAATATTGAAATGCAAGCTCAGACAAGCTAGCGCAAAATATACAAATTATCAAGTTTTGCGCTCATATTCAATAGTCACAAAATGCTTCCAATTTACAGATATAATCAAATCAACTATAATTCAAACACCAACTCCCAACATTGAACCTCCTAGATCTGTCAAAAAATACTAGCATCAACAAACCTTACAAATTCGTAGGTTCAACACAGAAATATACAAAAAACTAGCAAATACACAACCACATCCCACACAGAATTAAATCAAAGCCACAAGACCAAACTTCTAACTCTAAATTCCATTAAATACACTTCAAAGGCACTTGCTAAATGATAATGAAGATAAAATCAAATCAGCTATAATTCAAACATTAATTCTCAATATCATATCTTCCTAGATCTATAAAAAAACTCTAGCATAAACAAATCCATAACAAATTTGCAAATTCAAAACAGAAACGGGTAAAAATATAGAAAATCAACAACCAAATCCACACTGAATTTTTTTAAAAAAATAAAGATCGAAACTTCAAATACCCTAAAATTCCGTAAAATTACGTCAGAGACACTCACTTGTTAAACGATGACGCGGATTCTGAAGCGCCTCAACCAAAAAAGGATCCACCATTGACACCACCGCCTCCTTATCCTTCCCTCTAACGACATCGTTCTGAGCCACTACTGCCACATCAGCTGCAGCCGCGGCCGCAGTAACTACCGGCGTAGGTGGTTTAGACGAAGAAATCAAATCCATATCTAGAGAAACCCCTCTTCCTCTAAAAAGTAATTTTAAAAAAAAGTCTTAAAAAGAAATTAGACTATATAATAGTACAAAGAATCTTCTTCTCTCTCACCTTCACCGGCCGGCGAAACGGTCGGAGGGGAGGACGGTTGTCGTCGGCGGCGGCGGAAGGGTTAAGAAGAAGAAGAAACTTTGCGCTCTCTAACGAACATCAAAACGAGATTTTGAAGAGAGAGAGAAAAGAATGCGATTATGAAAACCCTTATTTCCTTATCCCAAACGTCCCAATTTTAGAGAGAGAAAGTACGGAAGAGAGAGAAAGAGAGGATTTTTTTATTTTTTTTTTATTTTGAAGGAGGGAAAAGAAAGGTCGCAGGGGTGGATGATGTTAATTTGTTTGACTTTTCCTTTTCTTCATACTTTTGTTTGGTTTGGAAAACGTCGACTCGACCGCGATGTTATTGTGTGAAAAGACAAAAAAGGCCAAGGTTCTGATTCAGTTTTGGAATATGCTTTTGCCGGTTTAGATGGATTTTACCAATAAAAAGTTGACGCGTGTCCAGTTGGAAAGTGGAGGTGTTTGATTGGGTTTTATTTGTCTACCACAACAGGAACATTTTCTTAGATTATATTTTATTCATTGTCCAAATGGGAAGATATTTCCTTGGTATTATTCTTGGAGTACTTATATGCAAATACAGTTCTAATTAGACAGGCATGTTTGGTATTATTCCTATTTGGACAAGGGTTTTTTTTTTTTTGGAAAGAAAAAGTAAATCTCGCTATGTAATTTTGGAAAAATAATAACTTTTTAGTTAAGAATTTGGTGTTTCAATTGATAATTTTGGTTTCCACAAAAACTCATTTGAAAATGATTTTTATATAAGCTGCAATTCACATATGAAATGGATAATTAATCACTATTAAAATTGAAATTTTAAAGGCCATTTTGTTTTTGTGGTTTTTTTTTTTGGTGTAAGATATTATTTAATTATTAAATATATTTTGTTATTTTTAATAATTTTTTAAATTTCTTTCCACTTTTTGTGTTTAATTATTATTAATTTTCTCTTCTTTTTTATATTTTTTTTCTCGAAAAGTAAAAGTACATTTCATGTAAATTAATGGCTGGTTTTTTGTTTGGCTTCTCCAATTGAAAGAATCATTAATCCAAGATAAAAATCATATTCGTATAATTCAGAATCCTTCAAAATTCTAAGTCTACCAATTCTTTTTACATGCCTGAAATAACTCGATTTTACTTTAATTTCATTTTGCTTCAATGCATGCATTTCGTTAAGAGTTATGCAACAAGACTTATTTGTTTAGATTTATCATCAATCAAGATTGTAGAAGTTACAAATTTTTTACAATTTCAATAATTAGTTGAAGACATCAAATTCAGATTTTAGACCGAGAAAAGTCCCTTTCATGGCATATTAGGGAGACAATTAAGTTTGTTTGATAAATACACATTACATATCTTAATAGAAACATAGTAAAAATTATTATTTATATTTGTTGAGAAAACTTTATTCATCATTCGTCTTTAAAATGATGCAATTTCGTGACTCGCACTAAAATATTGTACCAAACTTATTTTTCATTCAATTTTGTTTAAGTTTTTAATGGAAAATATACATGTATACATCATGACAAATTTTTAGTGTGAGTAATAAAATTACATCATTTTAAATGTGAGTAATAAAAAAAGTTTTTCAATAAAATGTGAACAAAATTTTTTGCAATTTTTCCCTTAATAATTTAAGAGGATTTGAGAACATAAGCAAAATAATAGTAGAATTTTAAAGAATATAATATGGCTTAATATTTAATATTAGACCGTGATTGGTTAATTGTATAGTTTTTACAATATAACTCATACGATTTAAATTTTTTTTCTTTTCACACATAACAACACAATTACACATATTTTCACACAGTATACATATTTATGCATATATATATATATATATATATATAAATATAAGATATATATTTTCATACACTACACTTATTTATACATACAATACATATTTCTATATGTACGACACACATTTTTATATACTATGTATTTTTACACAATACACGCATATTTTTACACACTATATATATATATATATATATTTAAACATATTATACATATTTTTACTCACTACATATTTACACTTATTACATACATTTTCTCAAACCATATATTTATACATACTTTATAAATACTTGTGCAAAACATATTTTTATATACTACATTTTTATATGTGAAAATCAGTTGGATTGTCAAACATATATAATTAATGAATTCAATAACTTATTATTTTTAAGTTTTATATTTCAAATTCAATTAGTTTTCAATTTTATCAAACGAACCCTAAAATAACACTCGACAATCTCATCAATGTGGAATCTTAGTTGACAAAAAATAAGAAAATATTTAATTGATAAATAATTTAGTGCATAAAATAATATAACAAAAAGCAAAAAAAAAATCTGAATTTACATTACACCTTTATCCTTCATTCTCTCCATTCATTTCTTTGTCGCTCTAATTTCAAAATCTAAAATTTTCAATATTAATAAACTCTTCATAGGTGAAACTAGATGACCTAAAATTCCCAATATGAATATATTCTTCATATGAGAAATTAAAAGATTGGTTATTGTAACTAATTATATATGTACATATTATTACACTTTTGTTTATCAAACAAATAAGATATCATTAATATAAATGAAGAAAAGATAGAATCTACATTGGAAGTATTACTCCTCTGCACAGAATTCTAATATCCAAATTGCAAACTTTTAGCGCCACATGAAAACTAATGCGAATCTTTTTATCCACAAAAATTAATAAGGCAGGAGAAGAGCAGAGAATCGATATCAAAAGAAATGGAAATTTAATAGGTTATTGATAAGGGTTGAATTGTACTAGAACTCTCCTTATAGAAATCTTATCTGAACCTGAGTTCTTTGGGATAAGACTTCTGATGAATTGAGGAGTTCCAATCCTAGTGGAATTTTACTAGGTACGACTCTATAAAAATAACCTTATTATCACATGGTAAGGGGTTACTTTTTCTGCAACTTTTATTACACATTAAGTTTATTGTTCAGGGTCCCAAACTGAATTAAGCATCGGAGCATACTCCCCGGTACAGCCTGGGGTATTTTCTAACATCTGTGTTGCAGGTCTGCTAGGGTTCCGGTGATATTACAAGGAGCACGTGACATCAGGAAGACCTCACAGCACTTGGTGATATACGGACATCATCAAATTGGCGCCGTCTATGTGATTCGATTAAAAACTTTTTTGATGACGCTTACTCGTTCACAGTGGAACATCAAGGATGTTCCTACTACTCAAGCTACTTCCAGTCGCCCTCCGCGTGGAGCAATGACTGGTAAGGATGGCAATCTTGGTGCAGATCCACAGAATCCGCAAGGTGAACAAGATCCTCCAATGCGCCTAGGTAGAGGTAACAATTCTCCGCGACGTGAACCAAATCCCCCGTTGCGCATTGCTGAACATAATAATCCTCTTATTGATATTCATTCTTCGGAGATGGTTAAAAATTCCTTAGTGAGAATTTTGAACATATCAAGGCGATTGTTGGTCAGAGACCTGATAGGGAAATGGAACGAGCTTCGAATATGTATGACCAAATGCAGCTTTCTCCACCTTATGATACGGAATCTCAGGGTGACAATGACCCTGACCGAAGACGTCCTCTGAACCGATCTCCAGTTCGAAATAACAGAAACAATAACTACGGAAATCGACATTTGCATCCTTCTCCAGAACGGCATCAACATCATAGCAATCATGATCATCACGATGATCAGGATACCTAGATTACGAATCGTATTCGTGATGAAGTCCAAAATATTATAGGGATTGGAGCTGGGGGAGGTTATAGAACGGTGATACCATTTATGGAGGTTATTAGCCGCTTTCCTAAACCACATAAGTTCAAGATTCCCTCAATGGAGATGTACTCCAAAGATATGGATCCCAGGGATCATCTAGCACATTTCACCTCGCTCATGAAATTCGAACAAGCACCGGAGGCGACTATGTGTCAGGACTTCGAAACAACCCTAGTTAGAAAAGTGCGTGATTGGTTTGATGGCCTCAAGCCAAATTCAATTTCTTCCCATGAGCAGCTCTCTCAGCTCTTCTACAAGAGATTCTTGCAAAGGAAGAAATTTGACAAGTTCTCCGCATAGCTATTAAACATTCAACAAGGTGAAAATGAATCAATTCAGGAATATGTCGATCGGTTTTATGACAAGAGTGTGCAAGTCAAGACCCGATCTGAATATGTGGTGATAGGTGCCTTCATTAAAGGGTTACGACCTGGAAGGCTTTACAGGAAGTTAGTCACCGATCCACCTAAGGATATGTATGAGCTGATAGAACGAACTAACAAGTTCGCTAAAGCGAAGATGCAGACAGAACAAAGCGAGATATGAGTCGAGGTTCTGAGAAAAAAAAGGATAATTATAATGCTAGAACCGAAGCTGGAGGTAAGCGAACTCCAGTATTTGATCGGTTATTCAATCTCAAAAATCAAATGAATACAAAGGTTCCTCATCTCCTCATACCCGAATTGAGATGCTCACCATTATGGAAAAGAAAGGGTTGGTCAAGTCATATCCGAAAATGACTACTCCCAAAGGTAAAAGAAACAAGGATCTTTTTTGTAAGTTTCATGATCAGACGGGACATGATAGTGAGGATTGCCGAGATCTCACGAAAGAAATCGACGAACTCATTGCAAGTGGTCACCTCCAAGAATTTGTGCAACAGGCGTATCAGAAGGGACGCCGAATAGGCCGATCTCAGGACAGAGGAAGACCTGAGAATGACAAGAAGCACAAGGAGGAAGGATATGCTAAACCTAAAGACGATGGCAAGAATTTAACTGGAGTAATTCATACCATTATGGAAGGTCTGATTGGTCAATCCAAATCGGCGCGAAAATCATCGTCACGAGGAATTTCCGAGCATGAGCCAGTTCCTAAACATTTCAAGTACTCCGAAATTATTACTTTCTCTGAGAAGGATATTATACCAAGTAAGTTCCCTCACTGCGAAGCTTTATTAATTAAAGCAATTGTAGCAAATAAAGAAGTCCATAGATTATATGTAGATGATAGTAGTTCCTCAAATGTTATCTATCGAAATGCATTTGAAAAGTTGGGGATTCTGCGAGAACAGCTATAGAAATGTCCTGGTCCACTGATCGGATTTTCGGGAGACGCGACGCAACCCATTGGTACTATTACTTTGCCCGTGACCTTGGGAGAAACTCCAAAAGATAGGTTAATATACACTACTTTTGTAATTCTTGATATTACCTCCTCCTATAACATTATTCTCGGAAGATCAACAATGGTTCAACTCAAGGCTATCTAGTCACCATACCATATGGTGATGAAGTTCTCCACCTATGGGGAGGTCACAACTATCCAAGGTGATCAAAATATGGCAAGAGAATGTCATATAATTGCTTTGAGAGAAGGAAACAAAACAACCCATGCATCAAAGATAAATTGCATAGCTAGAGAGCTGCCACCTACAGGAGAAGACCTAGAGTTGATGAACTCGGGAATATCAGATGACCTAGAAGAAGTAGCCATTGACACAACATTCCCAGATCGAAAGGTAAAAATAGGTGCGGCTTTGCCCCAAGAAGTGAAGCAATCTCTCATCAATTTATTCCACCAATACAAAGATGTCTTCGCATGGGGACCTGAGGACATGAAAGGTATCTCACCAAAGTTGACGGTGCATAAGTTGGATGTAGATCCCACCATACATCTAGTTCGGCAAAAGAAACGAATATTTGCTCTGGATAGGAATAAAGCTATCTGTGACGAAGTGGATAAACTCCTCAATACTAAAATTATCCGGGAGGTCTTCTATCTGACCTGACTCTCTAATCCAATTATGGTAAAGAAACGAGACTCAGGGTTACGGATGTGTATTGATTACACAAACCTGAACAAGGCATATCCGCAAGATTTTTATCCTTTACCTCTGATTTATCAAAAAGTCGATGCAACGGCAGGATATGAGATGCTTTGTTTCCTTGATGCATATGAAGCAGATGCTGAGAAAACCGCTTTTATAACTGAAAAAGGCATCTACTGTTACGTGAAAATGCCTTTCGGGTTAAAAAATATGGGAGCAACCTATCAACAAATGATGAACAAAGTATTCGATTCTCAGATCTGCCGTAACATAGAGGTGTATGTTGATGATCTACTCATTAAGAATAGGAAAATGGCAGACATGCTAGCCGATGTCAAGGAAACTTTTGAAACCTTAAGATCTAAAGATCTAATGCTAAATCCCAAGAAGTGCACATTTGGAGTTGGTTCAGAAAAATTCTTAGGATATATGATTTCCAAGCGTGGTATCGAGACAAATCCTGAGAAGGTGGAGGCAATTCTAAAAATGACTTCACCTCGGAATGTCAATGAAGTTCAAATGTTAACTGGACGTTTGGCAGTATTGAATAGGTTCCTCTCTAGATCAGCCGAATGTTGTTTGCCATTCTTTGCTACATTGAAGAAAGCAAAGGTTTTTTTATGGACGGAGGAATGTCAGAAGGCCTTTGAAGAACTCAAGCAGTACTTATGCGCCTTACTATCCCTAGCTATTCCTGTTCATGCCGAGACTCTTTCTCTGTACTTAGCTGCAAGTGGTAAAGCGGTAAGTGCAATTTTGATGAAAAAACACAATAACATTCAGAAGCCGGTGTAATACGTGAGCAAAGCATTGCAAAGAGCAGAACAATGATACCCATGTCTCGAAAAATTGGTATTGGCATTAGTTGTCGCAGCTCGGAGGCTACACCTTTATTTTCAAGCTCATCCTATCCGGGTTCTCACTGATAAACCCTTGAAGCAAGTGCTGCACAAACCCTACCATTCAGGTCGTTTGATGAAATGGACAATTGAGTTAGCCGAACATGATATAACTTTTGTGCCGAGGTCAGCAATTAAAGGACAAGTCCTAGCTAACTTTATTGCCGAAACACCGCAGGATTGGGATGTTCCGACACCAGCTCACACAAATGATCCTATGGAAATTGTGGCAAACAAAATTACCAACGTTTGGGAATTGTTTGTGGATGGAGCTTCTAGTGAAGAAGGATTTGGGGCAGGTCTGATTTTGAAAAATCCTGAAGGTTACAAGTTTACATATGCTCTTCGATTTGATTTCAAAGCTACCAACAATGAAGCGGAATATGAAGCTCTCATAACAAGAATGAAGTTGGATCAGCAGATGAGAGCTCGAGAGTTACAGGTTTACAGTGACTTACAACTCATTGTAAACCAAGTAACTAGGGGATATGAAGCTCGTGACTTAATAATGAAAAGATATTGAGAGAAGACAGAAGAAATCGCTAAGGGATTTGATGTCTTCACAGTTGATAGAATTCCGCGAGCTAAGAATAAACAAGCTGACGCTCTCAGCATGTTAGCGTCGTCAGCTTATGCGCACCTGACTAAGAAAGTATTAGTAGAAGTGTTGGGAGCTCGGAGTATCAATGAACCAATAGTTCAGTTCATCGAAGAAGAAGAAAATTGGATGACCCTAATCATAAAGTACCTCAACTTGGGAGAAACCCCGAGCAGCAAAGTGGCAGTTCGAAAATTGAGAATCGAAGCTGTTAGATATGAAATAAAGAATGGAGTTCTGTATAAAAAATGATATCTAACGTCGTGGCTAAGGTGTGTGGGTCCAAACCAAGCAGAGTATGTGCTACGAGAAATCCATAAAGGGTCTTATGGCAGTCATGAAGGAGTTCAGACGATAGCTAAAAAAGCTATCCGAGCAGGATATTATTGGTCCACTGTTTATCGAGATACACATAACTTAGTACAGAAATGTTTTTAAGTGTCAGCGACATGCAAGGATTCATCACATTATCTCAGGTTGAAATGGTGACTATGCAAAGTCCTTGGCCGTTTATGCAATGTGGGACAGACATTGCAGATCCCTTCCCAGAAGCTCCGAAGCTAGTAAAATACTTGGTAGTGACGCTCGATTATCTCACAAAGTGGATCGAAGCGGAGCCGTTAGCAACAATAACTGGAAAGAATATATTGAAGTTATTCTAAAAAAATGTTGTTTGTCGGTATGGAGTACCAAAGATCATAGTGTCTAATAATGGAACATAGTTCGCAAGTAATCCATTCAAGAGTTGGTGTGAAGAACTCAGGATTCATCAGTACTTCACCTCCGTAACTCATCCTCAAGCTAATGGTCAAACCGAGGTGATGAACCGAATCATCATCCAAGGAATTAAAACTCAGTTAGAAAATGCCAAGGGAGAATGGGTGGTGCACCTTCTGAATGTGCTGTGGTTATATCGAACCACCCCGAGGACGGCTACACAAGAAACTCCTTTCAGCTTGGTATACGGTTCTGTAGCGGTCATCCCAGCTGAGATAGACCTCTCGAGTACCAGAGTGCTTAATCATGAGCAACATGAATAATGAAGCTTTGTTCCTTAATCTAGATTTGATGGAAGAGAAGAGAGAGGCCGCGTTTATTCGAGAAGAAAAGTACAAATCAGATATGATGAGATACTACAATAAATGGGTTAAAAGCACTTATTTCCGACCTGGAGATCTAGTAATGACAAAAAATGAAATTAGCAAGGCAGAAGGAACTCGTAAGTTAGACCCAAATTGGGAGGGGCCATATCAAGTTGTCGAAACTGGAAGAGCCGAAAACTATAAACTGTCAACCCTAGATGGGAAGATGATTCCGTGAATGTGGAACATTTCTTATTTGAGGAAGATTATATATAGCCGTTTTTAGATATTATGGTAGTAATAAAGAGCTGCGTAGCTCGGTTGAAACTGATTAGTTAGTAAATAAGTCGTACAACTCGGATTTTATCAGGACGCCAGAAGGTTTCCTCACCAACTGCCTGAGCTCCGACAAAAAGAAACTTATCCTTCCAGTCGTGGATTGAGCTCGAATTTCCTTCAAATAGCTCTACCCTCCTTCTATAACCGGTAAAGTAAAACCATCTGGTGTCCCGACTTGAGGTTTTAAGGCTATATATATATCTAAATAAGGAAACGGTACAAGGAATGTGATAACGATCTCACCACGCTCCTCTCGTAGATTGATAGTTGTTGCGGAATATTGGTCACGATCTTTTTGAGAATCAATGTGAATAAAATCGAATCAATCTATCTCCGTAGACTGACAGTAAGCACGATTACTTGATGGCTCCTCACCAACAAATAACAAGACAGTCGTGTGAAAAGAACTCCCTCCTCAGGACTAATCTTCACAAAGTAAATTGAATTTCCCTCCTCAGGAAAACAACTCACGTAAAAAACAACTCTGTGTTTTCAATTCTCAAAATTCACGTCTATCCCTTACAACTGATAAAAATACCTATTTATAGGCTTATTACAAACCCTAAATGAATTAACCATAAAAGGAAAGCTTAATTAACTTAAAACCATAAAATACCAAAAATAGAAACAAATTAACGCTAAAAATTCCCGCACGTTGCGACGTGGGGGAGCCCGACGTCGCAATGTCGGGAAACAGACGAAAACTCAAACTTGTTGGACGTCTCGACGGGCGACGATACATGAACGTTGCGACGTCGGATGAGCTCCACGTCGCGACGTGGCTTTCTATTTTGCTGTCCACGTCGAAAATCATCTCTTTCTTCTTTTTAGGCCTCCAAACGCGAACCATTCTTCTTAAACACCCCTTGACTCGCTCCAATGACCCCCGAGGCTTTGGTTTAGACTTCAATTTGCCATCATTCCCTCCCCGGTCGAAAGGATTTGACCTCAAATCTGACCCAGCATGCCGAAAATCCTCAACAACAACTCTAGAATGCAGGACCATTGCACACAAATCCTCATGATCTCCAGCACCAATTTCCAACGACCGCAAATCATTTAATATTTTTCGTTGGTCCTTACTTACCTCAGACAGATGTAATGATGTCAACAAAAACTGACGTCCTTGCCATTTAAATGCATAAGTATTGTCACGTCCACGATGCACAACATCTCGATCAAACATCCATGGCCTTCCCAGAAGTACATGTCCCGCAGACATTGGCACCACATCACAAAGAATTTGGTCTCGATACGCCCCAATAGCAAAATCTAGGTTGATTTGTCGGGTAACCTCCTCCGCTATTCCTGCATTAACCCAATGAAGCTAATAGGGCTTCGGATGAGCTACTGTAGTCAACCCCAACCTCTCAACAAGCAACGAGCTGGCAATGTTTGAGCAACTCCCAGTATCAATGACCATATTAACTATTCGTGCAACTCCCAGTACCAATACGCACTTGGGATGAGGTAAAGGCATTAATGCGGCACCGTTTTGTCCCTGCTCATTATTTTAGAGGATTATGGTTGAAACTCCAGAATTTAACCCAAGCAGATAAGAGCGTTATAAATAGGTTTTAGCAGCACAACCTAAGGCAGACGACGAGTATAAACGTCACCAATTATTTCATACACGATGTCTTATCAAGTGGTATCAGAGATCAAGGGATTTTCGAAATCAGGTTTTTTCAGTTTTACCTTAAAATTGAAACCCTAAATTGTTGTTATACGCGGCCTTGCATGATTTGGTTATTGTGTTAAGGTTACAACAATTATATCTTTTGTTTTGATTCATTAGTATTGTGAGAGTTTGATCCGGTTGAATTGGTGTTGATTGTTGGTTTAAATATATATTGAATATTTGTGGGTAATTGTGCTGTTGTAATTGTTGTGGGCATTCTTTGGAAAAATTTGGTTAATTGTCAACATGAGTAAGCAGGTAGAAGGTACTAGTACTAACTAAAACCTAGAAGGTATATTGGTTACTCTGTCTGAACAGATACGACTGTTAACAGCTGAGACTCAACAGATTAAGCATGACAGTCAACAGAATAGGCAGCGAATTGAACAGTTGGAGTCGGGATCTCGAGTAGGCACTCCACGGAAAACACCACCTAAAAATCCTTGGTTTGATGGTTTAGAGAAGGATAGGACTGATTTTGATGATAGTGTTCACAGGAGAGTGCGCAAAGGAGGATCTAATGAGAAAGAAAGCAAAATACGTATTCCACCATTCTCGGGAAAAGAGGGTCCTGAGGTGTTTTTGGATTGGGTTAGAAAAGTAAATAAAATCTTTGAATTCTATAATTATTCTGAGGACACTAAGATTCGTTTGGCTGTTATGGAGTTCACTGGATATGCTAGTACATGGTGGGAAGATTTGATTAGTCAACGCGACTTGCTAGGAGAATGACCAATATTCCGCAACAACTATCAATCTACGAAAAGAGCGTGGTGAGATCGTTATCAGAATGTCTAAGTGTTGGTAGATCATCTTGAACCCTCTCAAAGTTCGGATAGTATTGGGAGTGAATTGAGTGATAGAAATAGCAAACTCACTCAAAATGGTTTTTAAGAAATCAAAATGAGGAAATCTTAATCCTTCTACGAAATGCTCAGCAAAAACACTAACAAAGCCTTCTGGAGGTCGGCTAGAAACCTCACCAGGCAGCGGAGTTCGGGCTCCTATGTCGGCTGGAATAGAAATTCACCGTGCTAGGTTTTCTACTTCATTATAAGAAAGAATGGAATCTAATGTATCTAGTTTGGATATGGTATCTCCAATAATGTTTGAAGTGTTTCCTAGTTCAGCGTTCTCATTTGTAGTCCGAGTTGCAAAGAGGGTTGTATTAGAAGGGATGTCGTTTGTTCCATGACTTGGTGTAGCAGTGTTATCATCTGCAGTTTTGTTCTCTACCATTCTAAGTTCTTCTAAAGCACTAGAGACTGAGTTCAATGAATTAGGACTACCTAATTCTCTGACCAAGATACTGAATTTATAGCTGATGAAGAATTAGAATGCTCGAAAACAGACATACTTACTTGTTGAAAGGGATGAACTAAGTTCGGAATTATACTTCTATACGGAAGAGTGTTTAGTCCGAGCTAGGAGATCTGATTGCTTAGAAAAGTCCAATTGAAGAAAGTGAAGTTTGCATGTTAAAGAATGGGGCTATTTATAGATATCTCGTGGGCTAATAAGCTAAGGATCTAAGCCGTTTCTCTTGTCTTGAGATTCATGCAAGTATAGCTGGTGACGATTCAGTTGTATTTGTGAGTTACGTAGTTTGGCATGTGATTTGTTGATTCCATTGATTGCACAAAGCCCAACCGAACTGGGGCATACTTGTATCTTGATGGATATTTTTTATTGGATAAGTTTACAAGGATATTTACATTGTCATACATTGTCAACGAATTCTGGATGTCGGATGGAACATGCCATAACAAGTCCGAGTTCGGATTGATTCTGGATTGGTTCAATGGCACAAATATGAGGATCACTATTCGGAAGATCTTCGGAGTTCGGTATCTTCGATATAATTGTACTTGTGGATAACATATATCAACCAAGTCTACCTACAGAGTTCGTCAATCATACCCTATGGAGTTCGCCGTCTCCGTACCATTTGATGGTATAGCTCTTAATGTAACTTTGGGCGTTTTAAGCAAATGATATGCGTGGAGATCGGACAACGTAAGGTGAAAACGGAGGATGAAAATTAGACTGATCAGATCGGGTAAGATAAGAAGAATCTCAACCGATCTGATGGGCTATTAATAAGGGTTGAATTGTACTAGGACTCTCCTTATAGAAATTCTATTTGAACCCGAGTTCTTTGGGATAAGACTTCTGATGAATTGAGGAGTTCCAATCCTACTAGAACTGTACCAGGTACGACTCTATAAAAGTAACCTTATTATCACATTGTAAGGGGTTACTTTCTCTGCAACTTTTATTACGCATTAAGCTTATTGTTCAGGGTCCCAAACTGACTTAAGCATTAGAGCATACTCCCCGGTACAACCCGATGGTATTTTTTTACATCTGTGTTGCAGGTCTGCTAGGGTTCCGACGATATTAGAAGGAGCATGTGACCTAGGGGAAACCTCACAGCACTTGGTGATATACAGACATCATCAGTTATGAAGTTAGAAAGAATTAACAAAGTACAAAATTGATAAGCTTTGAAGACAAAAAGAATAAATAAAGTAAGAAAGTGTAAAATTAGGGCATGTTTGATATTTGAACTTAATTTTGAAAATTAATTAATTTAGACATGGACCAAATAAGTTTGTTTGATAACTAAAATTTGAATGAATTAAAAGTATCAGAAAAGGCAAACAAAATTCTTAAAATTTAGCTCATCGCATAATTTCACAACACGTTCAAACTCAAGATTTTAAAATAAAATTCAACCTACCATAATTATTTACAATATCTCTATAATTAACACAGGCTATAACTCAGGCTATAACTCAGATTTAATGGAAGCTGCTGATAAGCGGCCAACTCAGGCTATAACTTCTTGCCGGAAGAAGAAAAGAGATGATGCAACATTTTTTGAAGATTTGAAGGATCGTATCGGTGATTTCAAGAATGCTTCTATGGATGAGCACAAGACTTGCTTTCAAAAGACAATCAAAAAGGTTTTTATTTAACATATAAGATTTTAGAGAGTAAGTTTTGTAAACACGTTAATTGTTGATTATATATTTACTTAACATGATGATGATGATGATGATGATGATGCAGATGTTTGGCATGTCAAAAGTTGTTGCAGCTCGAAACAGCGAGACAACAACAGAGGTTGAAAGTTCACTGGCCCTTCGAACATCATTATTATCTAAGTGAGATGTGGATATGGAGTTGGAGTTGGAGTTATCCAATGATGAATGAATAAAAGATAATTGGAATGAGTATCGAGTTTAGCTTAGATTTGGATGTTTGGATTTTTCTAGTGTGTTGCAACAGGGAATTTGTGTTTCTTCTTTTAATATTGTTTGGATGTTTGGATAGTTGGATGGAAGGTTCCAATGTAGTTGGACATGGTTGAATTTAGAAAAATCGAGTTGGCATTAGTTCTACCAGTTACGACCGCATATGTTGAAAGAGTATTTCTGCAATGAAGATTATCAAGAATGATTTACGTAGCAAAATGGGAGACGAATGGATGAATGACACTCTAGTTGTATACATCGAGAAAGATATTTTTTCAACAATTGAAAATGAGCAAATCTTGCAACGTTTTCAACAGATTCAGACACGTAGAAACAATTGGCTCCTCTTCGTCACATAACGAAAGCTAGTTCATCAAGTGTCAACCAATAGTGTAGTTATGTGTATTTATACAGTTTTATCATTTTTATTATTATTTTTAGAAATTTAATTGTTAAATACATTTATTTAATCACAAAAAAAAATTTAAGTAAGCCCTCGGTAAAATTTCTTTCTGGATCCGCCCCTGCCCGCTTATGTCTACTCGTTAACAAAATGGGTAAAAGTAGTTATTCATCTAGTTTTCAAATCTGTTTAATACCTATTCAGTATCTATTCGAACTCGTCAATTTGCCACCCATTAGTCATTCACTATCTGTTTGAATGCATCAATTTGCCACCCATGAGTAGTGGCGGATCTAGGCGGGGGCTGAAGGAGGCTGAAGCCCCCTCCATGGTCTCCGAAAACTATGGATATGTAGTAGTAGATTTGTTGCCGGCGCCGCTGCTGCTGCTGCTGCAAAAAATCAATAGCTGAAGTCGAGTGAAGCGTGAAGAGGAGAAGAAGATAGACTGTTATGTTCACAAAAAAAAATCACTTAACAAAACGACATCGTTTTGTTAAGTGATTTCAAAAATTAAAAAAAAATGCAATATAAAATCGAGGGCTCTGGGCTTTGGAGCAATACATCCGAGTCAAATCTTGTTTTCCCCTCAATAGCTTCACACGTGGAACAAACCTCTGTTTTTCTCCCGATACATATATTTTTGCTAATTTCTTGTCAATCGTTTAATTGCGTATTATCGTTTCTTCGTTCGGGATCGTTGTAAGAGGAGGTCTCCTTTGAATTTTTCTTGATCGTTTCGAAAGGTGTGCCTTCGTTGTTGTATTATTATTGCTAGTAATCTTAATTTAGTAGCATGCGTCTTCAGCTCAAGGTTAATAATTTGGGTGTTTATTCATCAAGATTGTTGATCAGTTAGCGTTTATCTTTTGAAATGATTAATTCACTCTTGAAAATCTGTAGGTGAGTGTTAATTAATAATTTGCTGTTCTGGACTGGACCTCTAAGAAATTTTATCAAACAGTTGGTGTTCAAAATTGTTTCTTCTACGCGGTAGGCTTTTAAGGTTTCATCGCCGCTTCCTAGAGAGCGCATGATTTATAATGATGATATGAACTCGCCGCTTTTATATATATATAAAATTTTTTGGCACAGAAACATTAATGGCAGCTGCTGATAAGCGGCCAACTCAGGCTATAACTTCTTGCCGGAAGAAAAAAAGAGATGATGCAACATTTTTTGAAGATTTGAAGGATCATATCGACGATTTCAAGAATGCTTCTATGGATGAGCACAAGACTTGCTTTCAAAAGACAATCAAAAAGGTTTTTCTTTAACATATAAGATTTTAGAGAGTAAGTTTTGTAAACACCTTAATTGTTGATTATATATTTACTTAACATGATGATGATGATGATGATGATGATGCAGATGTTTGGCATGTCAAAAGTTGTTGCAGCTCGAAACAGCGAGACAACAACAGAGGTTGAAAGTTCACTGGCCCTTCGAACATCATTATTATCTATAATTCACATCAAAAACAACTTCTTCATTGTTGATCCTAAAAGTAACTGTTTTGTTTCTTACCCCAATCACAACATCACCTGTTGCTAAGAAAGGTCGACCAAAAATCAAAGGAACTTCGGGATCCTCTTCCATATCCAGAACAATAAAATCAACTGGGAGTGTAAACTTATCGATCCCCACCAGGACATCCTCAATCATTCCAGTAGGTTTCACCAAAGATCTATCAGCCAATTTAAGGGTCACCGCCACTAGACGAATTCTGCCTTTAAGTCCAACATCAGTAGCAATAGAAAGAGGCATGAGATTAATGCCAGCACCCAAATCACACAAAGCTTTTTCAAAGAGTCTTGTTCCAATTTTACACGGGATAGTGCAACTCCCAGGGTCTTTCAACTTTGGTGGTAATTTGTGCGCAATCCATGCTCCATCATATTCCGTGAGTGTCAAAGGTACCTCACATCTCAAAATCTGCTCCTTGTTGGATATCAAATCCTTGAGAAATTTTGCATATTTGGGTACTACCGTCACCAAATCCAACAAAGGTAAGCTCACATTTACTTGTCTGACCATATCCAAGAACCTATCAAATTGAGGTCCTTTCTTTGGTTTTGGTTTCACTCTCTCAGGAAATGGAGGTTTAGGTGCAAATTCAGGATAATTATAAGGACTAGGAGGTCCTCTAACTTTCTTGGTTGCTTCACCATTATCTTCTTTGCATTTCACCTCCTCCTTCTTTGGTGCCATGTCCTCAGTGGCACACTCTTGCTCACAATCAAGATTGTCTTCCTCTTTGTCTTCAGAAGTTTCATCTCCAGGTTTGTTAGGTTTATGCACTTCTTTTCCACTTCTCAATGTAATTGCATTACATGTCTTCTTTCCTTTTGGATTTGGAATTGTCTCACTTGGAAGTGCTCCTCTTGATCTTTGATGTACAGCATTTGCAAGTTGTCCAAGTTGCATTTCAATATTCTTCAAAGTAGCTTCATGATGTTTGACAGTTGATTCCAAAACCCAAAACCTTTGTTCATTTTTGTCCATCTTCTCCATCAACTTTTGAAACATGTCTTCAACCGATGGCTTTCTTTGCTCTGAAGTACCGACTTGATGGTCGAAACCAGGTGGTGCATTTGTTGATTTTCTTTGGTCATTTCCTTGATAGTATTGTCTTCCTTGGTTTTGTTGTTGTCCCCAATTACCTTGTCCACCATTGTATGGTCTATTTCTCTCAGAATAATTCCCTCCAAACTAATTTCCACTATACTGAGGTTTGTTGTTGTAATTGTTCACGTACTGAAGAGACTCAGTTGTGATGGCACACTCGTCAGTGTGGTGTTCACCTTTACACAAACCACAAGAAAGAACTGGAGCCTTGGTCTGAGCAGCTTTCAAAGTTTGCACTTGCTTAGCAAGGGCTTTAAACTTGGCACTCAACGAAGTTTCCTCATCAAGATCTAGAACTCCTCGTTATTTTCTACCATGAGGTTTACGGGTCTCAGGGAAGAGATGCTCATCCTCAGCAATCTGGTTAAACAACTCTCAAACCTTCGGCACACTCTTATCCTTTAATGCACCATTGGCACAAGCTTCTACCATCATGGAAGACTCAGGTGTGAGACCTTTGAAAAACGTATTCAATTCTTTGATTTCACCAAGGTCATGGTTGGGACATTGACGGATTAGATCATTAAAACTTTCCCATGCTTCTCTGAATGATTCACTATCTTGCTGTTGAAAATTCATGATCTCCATTCTCCTCTTCTCAAGCTTAGCTGGTGGAAAATATTTCTCCAAGAATTTCTTCTGAAGTTCCTCAAAAGAAATTGTTGCATCTGCTCCCCCAATGGTCTTAAACCAATTTTTGCTTTACCTCTCAAGGAAAAAGGAAAAAGGATTCTGTGCACTTCACTTCTCTCCATCCTTGGAAGTTTGAACGTGCTACACAGACCTAAGAACTAGTCCAGATGATCATTAGGGTCTTCATTGTCTAATCCTTCGAAAAATTGACCTTGAGTAATCATTGATACAATCTGAGTATCGATGTGATAACTTTCAACATCTATGTCTTGCTGTCCAAATCCATTGTCAAAATTCACATCATAATGATCACCAAAACGTGGTACCAGGATTAGCCATGTCTCTTTTCTTGGCTTGAACTCTCAAAGTCTTTGGCAGTTCAAGGTCTAGTGTAAACTCAGGATCTCCAGAAGATCGTAGCCTGGGCATACAACAACACCATAAGTGAAGTATAACCAAAATATTTCAGAACACAAAAGCAAAAACTCGAAATGTAAACAACAGCAAACAAAACAAAAACCACAAGTGACAACAATAACAAGGAAACAGAACAAAATATAAAAAATAAGAACAGAGTAAACAAACAAAACAGAACAACACAAAATGAAATGATGAATTGCAAGAAACACTTAATCACATTTTAGAAACCGTGCCTTCCCCGGAAACTAGGCCTGTTCATCGAGTTGGTTTTCGGCTTATTCGCTTTATTCGAGTCGGTTTATTCGGTTTGGCTATTTCTGAACTCGAATTCGAAAACCGAACCGAATTCGAATAAAATTCGAACAAACCGAATCGAATTCGGGATTCGGTTTTTGGTTCGAATTCGGTTTTATTCGAATAAACCGAATTCGAATTTGTTTAAATCCTAATTAAATTATTATTATTATTATTATATATTTTATTATTATTATTATTATTAGTATATTTTTTTTTATTATTATTATTATTTTAATTATTATTATTATTATTATATATTTTATATTTATAAAAATTATATTATATATATTGAATTTGATTTTCGGTTCGGTTTTCGAATTGGAAGCCCAATTCGAAAACCGACTCGAAAACCGAAATTTGAATTCGGTTTAAACCGAAAACCGATTCGAAATTCGAAAATCGAATTCAAATGTGTTTATTGGAATTCGGTTTTTGAATTTTCGATTCAATTTTCGGTTTAAACCGAATTTTGAACACCCCTACTGGCAACGGCGCCAAAAATTGACAACAGGTGTCGTGTACTTGCAATTTTATCCCTAAAACTAATGTAGATGTGGTGAGTATGGTATCGTATCCACATGGAAGGGAATGGTTTCAAGAATTCAAGAATTGTTCTAAGTATTGTCACAGAAAAACTAGATTATAGTAATGTCACAAGAGAACTAGCAAAGAAACAAGCTCACAAATAAAGTGTAAAAACAGGAAGAGAATGGATGTTCTAGAGTTTTTCCACCGGTTGAATGCACATTAGACAACGGTTGCCATGCTCTTGACACACAAGTAACACCATGAGGAGATCACAATTTCCTAGGTTACTAGCCTGCAATCAGCATGACGACCGCATTGTCTTCTACCCTCCCAAACGTCAATCTTTCCCATTACGAGGCCTAAGAGTGGATGATGCATACCGCAATGTCTTAACTCTCCAAGGTTAGCAAATCTAGCATGCAATTCCTAAGGTATCCCATGGCGAGGCCTAACCTAGAGTGTTCGTTTACTCTAGAGAGTTTCTTCTCACTTATTCCTAACAACTCAAATGATCCTCCACCGGCATGGCGACCGCATCTCAGATCATGATCAGGCAAAGCAAGTGGAAGACTCAACAATCATACATTTAGTCCTCATTTCATGCATTTGTCACTCGAATTGGTGAACCGAGCCTCAACCTAGCATGGCGACCACAATCAAAGTTCAATTCATTCAATAAAAGTGCGAATTCATGAAACTTAACAAAATTCAAGCATTAATACCGCATATGATTTCATTCTTAAGAAATTGCGTCAATTACATAGCATTGCATAGTCTAAACGCACATTAATCCGGTTGAAACCCTAGAACATCATCAATCTAGCTACAGAACTCCATTTCCAGTTCACATTGGTCAATAACCAACAACAAGCAAGTCATAGTCATTAATTGGAAAGAGTTTACCAAATGATATGCTTCAAATGCTTCCAATTCACAAAGGAATCATGAATTTCCTCCTTAATTGAGAAGAGATTTACAACGATCGGACCAAATCCGCGATCGGAACCACAAAAATAGAGTTCTATTTCTAGAGAGAGAAAATCTTAGAGAGAGAAAGTTAGAGAGAGAAACTTTCTCTCTCTAGTTCAAAAATCTGTTAACTATCTAGAATCCTCTAAAATCTGTTAACTATTTAGAAAGAAAGTTAACAGATTTTTGACTAGAGTATTCTAGATATTTAACAGATTTTTGAACTAGAGAGAGAAAGTTTTACTCTCTAACTTTCTCTCTCTAGGATTTTCTCTCTCTAGAAATAGAAACTGTTTTTGTGGTTCCGATCGCGGATTTGGTCCGATCGTCGTAAATCTCTTCTCACTTAAGGAAGAAATTCACCATTCCTTTGTGAATCGGAAGCATTTGAAGCACGATGCATCGTGGTTATGGAGGACTTGTGCAATGCATCTTAGCGATGCATCGCAGGCTTACATAGAGTTTTTTTTCATTGTCAAGATTTTGGCTAAGTTGTGGAATTGATTTCTTGTGCAGGACTCCACGAAGGCGTGAACATGGAGGGCTCGGGGGTGTGCTCATGTTGACAAAGGCGTGGAGAACTGTGGACTGAAGGCGTGAAGCAAGAGGTTGATCGAGATGCCTTTTTGGACACGTGATATTGTGCAGTGGCATTTCTGTAATAATGTAGTCATTTTACGTTTGCGTATCATTTACGTTTTGTAACCTCTATATATAGAGGATTTAGTTAGATTTCCTGGGGGGAGGATTCTAGATAGTTAACAGATTTTTGAACTAGAGAGAGAAAGTTTCTCTCTCTAACTTTCTCTCTCTAGGATTTTTTCTCTTTCGAAATAGAATCCGTTTTTGTGGTTCCGATCGCGAATTTGGTCCGATCGTGGTAAATCTCTTCTTAATTAAGGAGGAAATTCACGATTCCTTTGTGAATCGGAAGCATTTGAAGCACGATGTATCGTGGTTATGGAGGACTTATGCAATGCATCTTAGCGATGCATCGCATGCTTACATGGAGTTTTTTTTTTCATTGTCAAGATTTTGGCTAATTGTAGGAAGTGATTTCTTGTGCAGGACTCCACGAAGGCGTGAACATGGAGGGCACGGGGGCGTGCTCATGTTGACAAAGGCGTGGATAACTGTGGACTGAAGGCGTGAAGCAAGACGCTGATCGAGATGCCTTTTTGGACACGTGATATTGTGCAGTGGCATTTCTGTAATAATGTAGTCATTTTACGTTTGCGTATCATTTATATTTTGTAACCTCTATTATATAGAGGATTTAGTTAGATTTCCTGGGGGGAGGATTCTAGATAGTTAACAGATTTTTGAACTAGAGAGAAAGTTCTCTCTCTAACTTTCTCTCTCTAGGATTTTCTATCTCTAGAAATAGAACTCCGTTTTTGTGGTTCCGATCGCGGATTTGGTTCGATCGTTGTAAATCTCTTCTCAATTAAGGAGGAAATTCACGATTCCTTTGTGAATTGGAAGCATTTGAAGCATATCATTTGGTAAACTCTTTCCAATTAATGACTATGACTTGCTTGTTGTTGCTTATTGACCATTGTGAACTGGAAATGGAGTTCTAGTTTTATACCAACTTATATGTGTTATATCACTTAGCTTTTGCTTTGTTTTTCATGCATTGGTGTAGTGTTATGTGCAAGTTTGTGCATTTATGTGTGTTACGAGTTGTTGTGCTAAAATGGATAAAAAGACCTAAAATGTTGATTAAATGAAGTAAATGTGTGTTTGGAGTTGAAGGCTAGGAGAAGAATTCAAGAGAGTTTAATGATGTGTGTGAAGATTGGAAGAAAACCTCAACATGATTCATTTGAGATTTTTAGGTTTGGGCAGAATGGGTAGCGCAATTCATTTGAGTGTATCTCTCTTAATTCTAATCCAAATGATACGATCTTGGATGTTCTGGAAATCTCTTTTAATGTACTTCAATTCATACTTTGAAACGTTCTTCTAATTCTGGGCGCAAGTATGCGAAACGGGGGGATCTTTATTACTACCTCTTTAGGGTTTTCAATGTTGAGTTTTTCTGCCACAGGTTGGGTGTTTATTGATATCTTGAGTTCCGGACTTCCAATGATGTTGACTCTGGAGCCTATGGAAAGCTAAGATGAAGCTCTACAACCTTTAAGTTGATCACAAACTCTAATTCGGAGGTGAAGCCCACGATGCATCGCAGGAAACGTTGATGGAGCATTTTACTCCACGATGCATCGTAGGATTAAAATCATACCTTGCCAGGCTTCAGTAAGTTGGTCATAACTTTCTCATCCTAGCTCCAATTTGAGTGATTCAAGAACCTATGGAAAGCCAAGAGAAAGTTCTACAACGTTAATGTTTACTGAAAAGCCTGATTCGGATGTTAAAACCGACGATGCATCACCAAGATGCATCGTGGAGAAAATGGGTTTGTACCACGATGCATCGTGGTGAAACACTCTCCTGCCACAGTTCAGTGTTTTGGTTTTAACTCTCTCGTCCGAGCTCTGAATTGGATGATTCAAAAGGCTATAGAAAGCTAAGATCAAGGGCTATAACTTTCATGTTTTAGGCTGTGTCAAATGCACAACTCTACAGGGCCAGATTTTGGTTGGAAGTCGCTGCGCATTTGCTCACTTGCACACAAGCGTAATTTGCCCTGCGATGCATCTTAGCGATGCATCGCAGGCAAAATGAATTTGTCCACGATGCATCGCTAAGATGCATCGTGGTTATGGAGCGAATGTGCACAACATCTTGCATATTGCCACTCACTTGTGCACTACATATGCACACAACATCTTGCATATTGCCACTCACTTGTGCACTACACATGCACACAACTTATGCACACTCTTGTACATTACTTGCACTACATAAGCAAGATCATACATTTTAACTTGCACACATCTTATGCACACTTTTACATCTCACTCACAACATCTAGTTTCTCTCATTACATCTTCAGTCATTACACTTTTCACTCATCTCTTTCATCACACTTTCCACTCATTCCATCACACAACTCACTACACAATGCACAACACAAAACACTTCACTTGCACACAAGCACAATTGCCTTGCGATGCATCGCAGGCAAAATGAATTAGCCCACAATGCATTGCTACGATGCATCGTGGTTATGGAGGACTTGTGCTGCGATGCATCTTAGCGATGCATTCCAGGCTTACATGGAGTTTTTTTTTCATTGTCAAGATTGGCTAAGTGTTGGAAGTGATTTCTTTTGCAGGACTCCACGAAGGTGTGAACATGGAGGGCTCGGGGGCGTGCTCATGTTGACAAAGGCGTGGATAACTGTGGACTGAAGGCGTGAAGCAAGACGTTGATCAAGATGCCTTTTTGGACACGTGATATTGTGCATTAGCGTTTTTGTAATAATGTAGTCATTTTACGTTTGCGTATTAATTACGTTTTGTAACCTCTATATATAGAGGATTTAGTTAGATTTCCTGGGGGAGGATTCTAGATAGTTAACAGATTTTTTAACTAGAGAGAGAAAGTTTCTCTCTCTAGGATTTTCTCTCTCTAGAAATAGAACTCCGTTTTTATGGTTCCAATCGCGGATTTGGTCCGATCGTTGTAAATCTCTTCTCAATTAAGGAGAAAATTCACGATTCCTTTGTGAATTGGAAGCATTTGAAGCATATCATTTGGTAAACTCTTTCCAATTAATGACTATGACTGGCTTGTTGTTGCTTATTGACCATTGTGAACTGGAAATGGAGTTCTGTAGCTAGATTCATGATGTTCTAGGGTTTCAACAGGATTAATGTGCGTTTAGACTATGCAATGCTATGTAATTGACGCAATTTCTTAAGAATGAAATCATATGCGGTATTAATGCTTGAATTTTGTTAAGTTTCATGAATTCGTACTTTTATTGAATGAATTGAACTTTGATTGTGGTTGCCATGCTAGGTTGAGGCTCAGTTCACCAATTCGAGTGAGAAACGCATGAAATGAGGACTACATGTATGATTGTTGAGTCTTCCACTTGCTTTGCCTGATCATGATCTGAGATGCAGTCGCCATACCGGTGGAGGATCATTTGAGTTGTTAGGAATAAGTGATAAGAAACTCTCTAGAGTAAGCGAACACTCTAGGTCCTAGGTCAGGCCTCGCTATGGGATACCTTAGGAATTGCATGCTAGATTTGCTAACCTTAGAGAGTTGAGACATTGCGGTATGCATCCGCCACTCTTAGGCCTTGCCATGGGAAAGAGTGACGTTCAGGAGGGTAGAAGGCAATGCGGTCGCCATGCTGATTGCAGGCTAGTCTCCTAGGCAATTGTGATCTCCTCATGGTGTTACTTGTGTGTCAAGAGCATGGCAACCGTTGTCTAATGTGCATTTAACCGGTGGAAAAACTCTAGAACATCCATTCTCTTCCTGTTTTTACACTTTATTTGTGAGCCTATTTCTTTGCTAGTTCTCTTGTGACATTACTAAAATCTAGTTCTGCTGTGAAAATAAACAATTCTTGAATTCTTGAAACCATTCCCTTCCTTGTGGATACAATACCCTACTCAACATATCTACATTAGTTTTAGGGATAAAATTGCAAGTACACGACACCTCTTGTCAATTTTTGGCACCGTTGCCGGTAAAGGCACGGTTTCTTGAATTTTGATTTGCTCTGTTTTCTTTTCTTTGTGTAGATTAGTAGTTCCTTTATGTTTCATTTTGGCAAATTCTGTTGTTTTTCTTGTTTTTGTGTTTCGTTGTCTACTTTGGTGTAACTGAGGCAAGTGCAGAATATTGAACTTAACTAAAATTGAATATTGCACACCACAATTACTCAAGCATGTCTAGGTGGTATGGGGACTATGTTGAGTCTTATTATTTGTGCCCACCAATTAAGGTGGTTGACACACGACTAACACCTAGAATATATGCGGACTTCTCTCCACTACTATATGAGGAGCAATGGCAAAATCAATCCCAAAGCAACAAGACGTATCTCATTGGAAACCAAAGACTCTCTATGGAGGACATGTTTTCTCAACTTTTGGAAAGATTTGATAGAGGCTCACAAAAGGAAGACATGAGATTCTCTCAAGAAGAAGGGTTTTCAAGAAGCCAACAAAGAAGTACGCAACTAGATACATTATGGAGCATTGAGAAAGAACAAAATGAGCTACCAATTCAATATGCACCATGCTATCCACAAGGTACACCTCTAATTTCTAGAATACCAACTCCTGAGGAATATCATTTTGAAATGCAAGCTAATGTTGAATGGGGTGAAAGGAATCTTTGGGAGGTTGAATCTACAAATATTGAGGTTTTCTCACAAAAATGCATTGTTGATGAACCTTTTTTGCATGAGTCAAATTTAAGCTTTTCTTTTATTGAGGATGATGTCTCCTTTGATGAACTTGATACAGACGAAATTAGAGCTTTGTGGTTTCTTAATGACAAAATAGAAAGTGTGTCCAATGCTGAGTCTTGCATTAATTTTATGGAATTCCATGAGTCAGATGATGTTGATAGCCATTCATTAGAGTCTTCTCCTTTTGATAGCTTTGTGAATTATACAGAGACGCTCTTTGATGATCATTATGATATCTCGAATGAAGATAATGTTGCAATGGCTAATGAGAATGTCAACACATTGTTTGAAACTCTTGTTGAGACACCAACTCTTGAAATGGTGAATGAATCTAAATGTCTAAATTGTGACTCACAAGAAGTGCAAAGTGAGATACTCTTGTTAATTGATGATAATGTTTTTTGTATTGTTGACAAAGAAAAGACTCAAGAATTTCCCCATGTTAGTCTAGATGATGAAGATGTGAGACTTTTTAATGAAATAGCTAACATTGTGGAAAATTAATTTATTGATGTATCCATTTTTTAGCTTACTAATGAGTTTGTTGAGACTATGGATATACAACCATTGGTTGAGCCTTGCAGGATTAAAGTGCCTAGTGTGGTGGAAGAAGTTAACGATGGGCCTAGTATGGTGAAAGAGGTGAATGATGTGCCTCCAACGGTGGAGGAATTAAATGAGGTGCCTCTCATGGGGGAGCCTCAATGGTTCAAAGTAGAATTGGTAGAGGTGGTTCCCCATGTGCATGAGCTTAAGCACCTCCTTGAAAATATTTCACAAGTGCATTATAGGAGGAAGAAGAGTGCTTATGAAAGAGCATTCTTCTGGTACAAAGATGGATATTTCGAATCTTGAAGAGAAGGCTTAAACAATAAAGTCTAGCTGGAGACTAATAAAATCCAGAACTACTTCTTTTTCCCTTTTTCTTTAATAAAGCATTTTGGGTAAACTAGTCTTTATGTTTTCTTGCATTTTACGTATGCTCACTAAGGCCACTCATGTTGTAGGGGCTTGCACATGAAGGAAGCTACAAGGGAAACAAGCAATGCACACACGAGGCTAATTAGTGTGGGGGAGTGTTGCCATTGACCACTCCTATAATGCACACGATCACTTTATTTTACATTTTAAGCATGAATTGTGCATGTTCCACTTAGTGTTGTTAGTTGCATATTTTTACACCACCATGACTCCTAGTCATGGTGCGACACTCTGCTTCAATGCTGCTTTCATGTCGTGTTTTTCTTGCATCAACAGGTGGTGTACTTGAGTGAGCGCTTTCTAATAAGCTTGGTTTCACCATATGCATGAGATTTTTCATGCAAGAGGGAATTATGGACAAAGGTACTTCACCAAGCAAATATTGGAATTCATGATATACCAAAACTAGGGAGCCCCTAAACCTATCTTTACTTTACATTGAGGACAATGTAAGTTTTAAGTGTGGGGGGGGAATGTTTGCTTTGGTTTGTGTCTTTTGCACTTTTTATGCTTATTTTCTTTCGTGCATGAAGTTTTTTGTGCTATGTGATGCAAAGCATGTTAATTTTTAGTTTTTTTGTGTAATCTTGAGCTTTTGCATAGTATACCCCGTATATGTTGTGTTTCTCATTTGTTGTGCAAGTTTAAATTTTTTGCAACATTTTGGACTTTTTGTGAATAAGTGATGGTGTTGAACACAAGTTAAGTGTAGTTGACATTTTTGTGGAAGAATTTGTCTATCTATGGAAAGTGCATTAACACTAGAGTTGGATGTGTGTATTAAACTTGAATAAAAATGCTCAGTGGTGAGGATAGTTCAATGTTAAGTGGTAGGAGTTAGAACATAGTGGAAAGTTTGAACTTTAACATAGTTGTTTTCAAGAACTAAAATGGATTGCATACAAGGATTGTTGAACTTCTTTGAAAAGGCAAGAAATAGAGAATTTTTAAAAATTTTCATAAACTAAGCTGAGTAATCCTTGGAAACCTGTAGTGACATTTAGGCACCAAGGGAGATGATTTGGAAAAAAGGCAAGTTATGCCAAAGTGAAATGTACTGAATGCTAATTGCATGGACAATGTTCCAAAAGCACACAATTATGAACCACTCCTCTGCGGGACTGCTTTATCACACTAAGAGTGTATTTTAAGAGAATAATCCGAATGAGTGGGGATGGAATTCAAAAGCCATAAAACCCGAGGCAATAATTGGAAAGGCCAAGGAGTACCCCAGTGTAATAATGTCATGTGCGAAATGAAGGTAAAGCACTAAAGGATGACAACCTGGGGGAAAGAGTGGTAAGAAACGAGGGCAACCAATGATCTTTAAGATGGTGCATTTATGTCTATACAGTGTGTACAAGTTGAGGACTCGAAAAGAACGAATAAAAAAAATCTTTGCATCCTCTACTATTGCTTTGATCATAAGTGAGACTTGAGCTGTATGTATCCTTTGCACACAACTCACACATCTATGTTAAAGCTTCAAATGAGTACATCTTGGTTTTGATGATTGCCATGAAGAATTGAGCATTTCCTTACCACTAGAGTACAATTGTTTAACTAAGAAACATGCACATCCAATACTAGTGTGAAATGTTCTTGAAGTAGATAGATAGGTTTCTCTATAAAAGTTCATTATGTCGAGAGTTGTGTGTTATATGTTGGTGTACTGTTGTGACCGTGCTTGAGTTGTGCAAGAGTGGTGTAAGTGCAGTGCTGTGATCTCAATATCTTGCTTGAGGGCAAGCAAGAGTTCAAGTGTGGGGAAAATTGATAAGTTGGTTTTATACCAACTTATATGTGTTATATCACTTAGCTTTTGCTTTGTTTTTCATGCATTGGTGTAGTGTTATGTGCAAGTTTGTGCATTTATGTGTGTTACGAGTTGTTCTGCTAAAATGGAGAAAAAGACCTAAAATGTTGATTAAATGAAGTAAATGTGTGTTTGGAGTTGAAGGCTAGGAGAATAATTCAAGAGAGTTTAATGATGTGTGTGAAGATTGGAAGAAAACCTCAACATGATTCATTTGCTATTTTTAAGTTTGGGCAGAATGGGTAGCGCAATTCATTTGAGTGTATCTCTCTTAATTCTAATCCAAATGATGCAATCTTGGATGTTCCGGAAAGCTCTTTGAATGTACTTCAATTCATATTTTGAAACGGTTTTCTAATTCCGGGTGCAAGTGTTAGAATGGGGGGATTTTATGACTGCCTCTTTAGGGTTTTCAATGTTGAGTTTTTCTGCCACAGGTTGGGAGTTTATTGATATCTTGAGTTCTGGACTTCCAATGATGTTGATTCTAGAGCCTATGGAAATTTGAGAGGAAGCTCTACAACCTTTATGTTGATCACAACTCTAATTCGATGGTGAATCCTACGATGCATTGCAGGCAATGTTGATGGAGCAATTTACTCCACGATGCATCGTAGGATTAAAATCATACCTTGCCAGGTTCAGTAATTTGGTCATAACATTCTCATCCTAGCTCCAATTTGAGTGATTCAAGAACCTATGGAAAGCCAAGAGAAATGTCTACAACTTTTATGTTTATGGAAAAGCCTGATTCGGATGTTAAAACCGACGATGCATCGACGTGATGCATCGTGGTGAAAATGGGTTTGTACCACGATGCATCGTGGTGATTCACTCTCCTTCCACAGTTCAGTGTTTTGGATGTAACTCTCTCGTCTAAGCTCCGAATTAGATGATTCAAAAGGCTATGAAAGCTAAGATCAAGGGCTACTACTTTCATGTTTTAGGCTTTGCAAAATTCACAACTTTGCAGGGCCAGATTTTGGTTGGAAGTCGCTGCACATTTGCTCACTTGCACACAAGCGCAATTTGCCCTGCGATGAATCTTAGCGATGCATCGCAGGCAAAATGAATTTGTCCACGATGCATCGCTAAGAAGAATCGTGGTTATCGAGCGAATGTGCACTACACATGCACACAACATCTTGCACATTGCCACTCACTTGTGCACTACACATGCACACAACTTATGCACACTCTTGTACATTACTTGCACTACATAAGCAAGTTCATACATTTTAACTTGCACACATCTTATGCACACTTTTACATCTCACTCACAACACCTAGTTTCTCTGATTACATCTTCAGTCATTACACCTTTCACTCATCTCTTTCATCACACTTTCCACTCATTCCATCACACAACTCACTGCACAATGCACAACACAAAACACTTCACTTGCACACAAGCACAATTGCCTTGCGATGCATTGTAGCGATGCATCGCAGGCAAAACGAATTAGCCCACGATGAATCGCTACAATGCATCGTGGTTATGGTGGACTTGTGCTGCGATGCATCTTAGCAATGCATGCAGGCTTACATGGAGTATTTTTTTCATTGTCAAGATTTTGGATAAATGTTGGAAGTGATTTCTTGTACAGGACTACACGAAGGCGGAAACGTGGAGGGCTCGGGGCGTGCTCATGTTGACAAAGGTGTGAAGAACTGTGGACTGAAGGCGTGAAGCAAGACGTTGATCGAGATGCCTTTTTGGACACGTGATATTGTGCAGTGGCATTTCTGTAATAATGTAGTCATTTTACGTTTGCGTATCAATTACGTTTTGTAACCTCTATATATAAAGGATTTAGTTAGATTTCCTGGAGGGAGGATTCTAGATAGTTAACAAATTTTTGAACTAGAGAGAGAAAGACTTTCTCTCTCTAACTTTCTCTCTCTAAGATTTTCTCTCTCTATAAATAGAACTCCATTTTTGTGATTTCGATCGCGGATTTGGTCTGATCGTTGTAAATCTCTTCTCAATTAAGGAGGAAATTCACGATTCCTTTGTGAATTAGAAGCATTTGAAGCATATCATTTGGTAAACTCTTTCCAATTAATGACTATGACTTGCTTGTTGTTGCTTATTGACCATTTTGAACTGGAAATAGAGTTCTGTAGCTAGATTCATGATGTTCTAGGGTTTTAACCGGATTAATGTGCGTTTAGACTATGCAATGCTATGTAATTGACGCAATTTCTTAAGAATGAAATCATATGCGGTATTAATGCTTGAATTTTGTTAAGTTTCATGAATTCGCACTTTTATTGAATGAATTGAACTTTGATTGTGGTCGTCATGCTAGGTTGAGGCTCGGTTCACTAATTCGAGTGAGAAATGCATGAAATGGAGGACTAAATGTATGATTGTTGAGTCTTCCACATGCTTTGCCAGATCATGATCTGAGATGCGGTCGCCATGCCGGTGGAGGATTATTTGAGTTGTTAAGAATAAGTGAGAAGAAACTCTCTAGAGTAAGTGAACACTCTAGGTCCTAGGTTAGGCCTCGCCATGGGATACCTTAGGAATTGCATGCTAGATTTGCTAACCTTGCAGAGTTGAGACATTGCGGTATGCATCCGCCACTGTTAGGCCTCGACATGGGAAGAGTGACGTTCGGGAGGGTAGAAGGCAATGCAGTCGCCATGCTGATTACAGGCTAGTCTCCTAGGCAATTGTTATCTCCTCATGGTGTTACTTGTGTGTCAAGAGCATGGAAACCGTTGTCTAATGTGCATTCAACCGGTGGAAAAAATCTAGAACATCCATTCTCTTCCTGTTTTTACACTTTATTTGTGAGCTTGTTTCTTTGCTAGTTCTCTTGTGACATTACTATAATCTAGTTCTTCTGTGACAATATTTAGAAGAATTCTTGAATTCTTGAAACCATTCCCTTCCTTGTGGATACGATACCCTACTCACCACATCTACATTAGTTTTAGGGATAAAATTGCAAGTACACGATACCTCTTGTCAATTTTTTTAAAAAAAAAGAAAAAAAAAGGCTCCCCCATGAGAGCCTTATATGTGTGTTATACCAATAAGCAACAACAAGCAAAAACCACACTCTAGATTTTCACCATAATGCATTGATCACCTCATCCCCCATCCACTATGATCAATTTCAAGTTCATCAAAATTCTTTTCCACACAAAAACTCAAGTTATGTTTCCCAACACCCAGCTTTTCAGATTTCAATACGCATTACCAACTAAGGCACAATGAATAAAGACCAAAATGTCACGCGTGCAAGTGTGTGCTGAGGAATGTAAAACTTCATCTATTCTCTTGCTACACACCATCTAGTTATCTCACTAACCATTCAATACATGCCAATCTCCTTATCCACTCTTATGAACATGCACCTCACAAGATCAATGGTAACTTATGCGCATATTGGTGCTCTATGGGACATTGCCCTTATTCCGCACATTAGTGCTTATTTGTTACACACATTGGTGCCTTGCCTGGGTTTTTTTGGTTATTTTTTCCCTTTCACTGCTTGCCAGGGTTTTATGGCTTTTGTTCTTCCCAGTTGCTAAAGGCTTTTTCTCTATATCCTTTCTTATGCATGCACATGTTCATAAGAGTTTCCAAAAGACTAAACACGAACACTGGAAACACCAGACAAATGCATAGCAAAAAGAACAAAATCCATACACATTACCTCCTATGTCAGTTGAATTCTTGCATGGCATATCTATCTTACCTTAACATCGTGCCTTAACCAGCAATATGTACCAATTTCTTCAAACTTAGTGTTGGAAAAACAACAAAGAATTATTTTCACATGCAAAATCAAAAAAATATGAATGATGAACTTTAAATATATCATAGTAAACTAGAAATAAAGTTTCAATACATGATGGTTTTTATTACAAGCATTACATTCCTTCAAACTTACACATACTCATACCTCACTCATTTCATTTTAACACTAACTCGCACCATTTTCACACAAAACTTAAAACACAATCCCTGCAACTTTGAAATCGTCATTCATCTTTAACCACACAACCGCTTGTAAACAACACAGATACCAACTTCAGATTTCACACCAAACACCTCACAGCATTCTAGTCCAGAACAAAACATCACTACCTCCAGCACACGGTTATGGCCACATTTTCCAATCATTACATATCATAGCATCAACTCAAGCAAGATCATACGTCATCAACAAAGAACTCATTCAAAGCGCTCAACTCAACATACTTCATAGCTTCACATTCAATAAAATATCAATTCTGACCACCAACTTCCCAAACTTGTATCAAAGCACCCTTATGACAACAAAAACTCCCTACCAAAGCATAAGCACAAAAGCTCACCACAGAAGTCAAACATCAATCCAAAAAAAACAAAACACACATCATGCTCATACTTAAAACAATATCGTCATGCTCATTCTTCAACCATCCCCCCACACTTAGAGCATACATTGTCCACAATGAAAAAAATTAGGAAGGAGGTGCTCCCTGGGAAGAAGAAGGGGCCGAGGATGACGGAGTAGAGAAGGATGCTGTGGTGGAAAAAGAAGAACCAGTGAAAGGTGATGCAGTATAGTGGAAAGGACCATGAATTGGACTGTGTAACAGTTGTCCTGTTCCAAACATTGGAATCCGAGTTGTTGGGAAGAACTGGGGATCAGCCAGAAAAGTAGGGGTGGGAGGCATGGGTATGATACGACCAAATGTTGGTAACGGGCCTAATGATGACACTGCAGGTACCCCAGGAGGAAGCTCATGAATTGCCCCACTAATCTCATCCCTTGTCAAATTCGGAACACGATAACCAGCCAGTTGTGCAGATGTTGGTGTCAGTTTAGGAGGTCCAGACTCGCTATGATAGTAAACTGCCATCTTGTTACACTTGTCCAATTCCAGCTGCATCACCATCTGCCGATGATATAGCACTTCAAACTATTGTTGTGCTATTGATGATAAATCATCCAATCTGGGATCCATGTGCTCAGCATGTGATGTCCACTCCTGCTGCATATTACCAATGTTCTCATGTATCCCTTCAAGCATCTCATCCATATGTGCGAAACGATTTTCAATTGAATGCTGAAAATCATTGAGACTATTCTGGAAAGAACTGAAATCATATAGAGGAGGTTGTTGCTCGGATTGGCCACTATGAACTGGGGGTTCAAAGTCATCTCGAAGAATACCCTGCCCAGCCGCATGCGCTTTCATCATCTCACGATCCAGGTTGAGATATTTCTTATATAAAGCAGGTGTAATAGGTAGCTTAGTTGGTCTCCAATCACCACCAAGCTCGTCGTTCACTCCCTGAGCCTTGCATAATTCTTCAAGAAGAAATGGAAAGTAAATGGCAGTAGTATTGTCCTCAATCCCCTCAGCTATGTCATTCAAAATGATCCGACCAACATCGATAGACCTACGTCCCTTAATGGCTGAGATTAGATACAAACGCTTCCGCAACACTTCAGTCACTTACGAGCTAGGCATCAACCTTGAAAGCACAAACATCAACCACAATTTTACATCAGACTTTAGAAATTGATGTCGAATATGCTTGTGTTCTCCGCGTTGATTTACAACCCACGTAGCCCCAGGATGTGCAAGCTCATTCAGCAAATCTTGATCACCATCCTCCTCCTCTGGACACTCAAATGGATCCGTCGGGAAACTAGGGGTACCTAAATGCTCGTTGATCAACTTACTTGTGAGTACCACCCATACTCCTCTCACATAGACAGCACCATCGTCATTTGGATATTTGCCATTTACATAAAATTCCTTAGCAATACTGACATTGCAAAATGCAGGTGCAGTTGTCAACTTTTTGTCAAACTTGTGAAATTGCATTAGCTTCTTGAAAGGCCCCTTGTCCACTGTGAAGGCACGCTCCAAATATAGCTTCTTAACAGGTAGTCCATCCTCCCAGCGTTTCTGTGCCAATTCATTAACCCACATTGAAGGTGTGGCAACACCCTTCCGTTTCTTGGGGGTTGGAGTTTGGATTGTGACTGTGGGCGGTTCTTTGAAGATTGGTAAATTGTCAGCGAAATATTCCGAATCTGAGTCCACATGCATTTGTGCCTTACCCTTTGCTTTTCCTTTGCCTTTCTTTGAACTGTCACCCTTCAAAGTTGTTGCTGCCTTCTTGGGAGCCATAACCTAAATGTACAACATACATGTGAGTTACTTGGTAAAAATCTCAGAGGCAAGATACGACAACATTCCAAATTCCACAATAGCCAAACATATTGCAAATATGCTACAATATCAACCTTCGGGTAGCATGCGAAATGAAATCCAATTGAACATCTATCATTACAATTCAACACACTAGATGCATCCCATTATGTAAACATCAAATAATGCTGGAATCTCTGCATGCATGTACAGAATATTGCCCTCAACTCACAAATCCCAAGAACACAATATTTGGGCACATGTTCAAAACAAAATTCTGGAGCTGGAATTTAGCATGACAAAATCGTGAAAATGAGTAACGAAACAAGGAGAATTAGCCGAAACATAAAACATCAAAATTGTAGATCAAAGTCTCAGCTAAATATAAGGACAAGAATCACCTCATTTGGACTTAAATTGAGAAAATTATATCCAAAATACCGAGAGGTGCCAAACTGGGCAGATTCAGCAATTCTCATTACGGGTTCAACTTTAACTTCCCAGTCTTAGCAAATTTAGTCTATAATCCCTTTAGAACTGGCAAAAATGCCAAACATAAACATTGTAGCCCATTCTCTTGGCTAACATCTCCAACTGGAATCATCTCATTTGGACTCAAATTGAAAATAGTATGACAAGAAAACCGAGAGGTGTCAAATCGGGTTGATTCAGCAATTTCACAAACCACATCTCCTAACATGAACATGCATTATCCTCCAAAATGGACCGTGTTCCAGCCAGAACTATGAAAAGTGTATAACATAAACAATGAAGCCCTTCCCCTTAGCTAAGTTCTCCCACTGGAATCAACACATTTGGACATTCCATGCTCGAGTTATGACCAGTTTACCGAATCATATAAAAGCTGAAGAAATCTAAAAATCAAGTACTAACATTCCCCCACACTTAACATGCATTTATCATTTGAGCAAGAACATAAGCAACATGGTATACCATTTGTTAAACATTTCCTCCCTAGAACAATACTCTTATCATGTTCATACAACCATCAAAAATTCTTCGTACAAAACATGAAAGCTTACCAAGTAAAAATCTTGAGAAAGAACGAACATACCTTTGGTAGGGAGCTCACAACACTATTTTGAAGCAAAAAGAAAGAACGAACATACCTTTGCTTTATCTTGTAAAGTAAATTTGGCCATGGTAGGCTAAATTACTATGGTGTTCTTGGGCAAAGTGTTGTGAATCATGAAATCCAAGTGAAATTATAGTCCTGCATTGAGAATAATGATGATTGATCCATTTATGTATTCTTGAGAATGATGGAATTGTGAAAATCGGATTCATGAATTCCTAATATGTGACTTTGAAGGGTTAAATTCAAGAGGTTCATGTTTGTTATGTGTTTGATTAATTGCCAAGTTAACTAACATGTAATTGAAACATGAATCTTATGGTGAATTACCTAAACAAGTATAGAACACTATAAATGGGACAAGTTTACATGTTTTAAATGAATTTATCACTGTATCCATTTTGGATGAATGACCCTTAAGGTAGTAATGCTTGGGAATTTGCATGTAAATACTAGGAGGATACTTGGTTTTGGTTGAGATCAAAGGGGTCTTGCTTCTGCCAAGGGGGGAACCCTGCGTTCTCTCAATACTTAATTAACGTAGAGGAAACTAGTTGGGTATTTGGCTATTGTTGTGGGTTGCAGTTTTAACTAATAATTTTGAACTTATCTCTTCCAAGGAAAACGGAGAATTGATGAGTTTCGAACTAGGTTCATCTTTCTAGATGACTTAGGACTGTTCCATAAAGACAATCTTTTACCCTATAGATCAATCATCATAGCTCAACATAGGGTTACTGCTTCAATAGATGGAATTTCTCACAACACAAGCTCAAGAACACCAATTTTTTCCATTTGAATTCCTTACTATTTTCAAGATTGAATTCTCTCTTGATCTATTACTTATTTGCATATTTTACTATTTTCTTCAAGTCTAGTGAACCTACCATATCATATAGCTAGTGTACCTCCTTATAGGTTCAACACTTTACTCACCTTTTTACAAGGTGGAGTAAGATTACAAATTTATTTGTAGTATATAAACATACCAACAGAAGAATATGCCTGACATTGTGCTAGGGATAAAGTAACGAGCAACTCCTTTCAATTAATATCCCATTTGTGCGCACTTTTTAGCGTGTTTTTTTATTCAACATTCTTAATTATAAATCTTCTGATGTTTGGTTTGTCCATGCTCAACTAAATCTATTGTGCTCTTGGGGTTATGAATATGGGGTTTTGTCCTTAATTTACAGGCTTTATGTTCTATTCTATGGTGTATGTTTAATAAGTTTTATTGCCTTGTTTTCAATAGTTATGCATGATTTGATGCTTGAATTATGTATGATGAATATGTGTATTTTAGTGCAGTAGATTACTAGAGATAACTTGCTTTAATCTTGCCTCTTACCACATAGGAGGATTAGAGGAGGTTATTCAAAATCTTTTGTAGGTTGTTTTAAATTTGTTAGGAAAGTTTTACCTTAGCTCTTACCTCTTACTACATAGGAGTAGTTTAGGAGATTAGTTTAACATTAGCGTGACTTGTTCGCTTTGTCTCTTACCACATAGGAGTGGTAGATTTAGAGAGTTGGTTGTTGGTAGATAACTTAAGATTCTGGGTTAATTAAGGAAGTAAACCTTTCCTCTTACCATGTAAGAGGGTTTAATTACTTGTTAATAACTAGTAGGTAGACACCTAAATCATTCCTTACCTCTTACCACATAGGAGGGAGTGCGATAGATTCTTATAACTAAGGTAGGTGCTCGAAATAGAGACCTAGATTATGAATAACAGTTTATCATTATTTTGCATAATCATAGATAGAATTTGCCTGTGTTTTTATGAACCCTTAATATAATCTTGGGAGTACACTTACTCAATTTGAATTCTTTACTAAGTCATCGTCTTATTTGCTTTGCATTATTTCCTTTACATTATTGTTCCATAATTTAATAAATAAAAATCTAAAAATATTTGCTAAAGTTTCAACATTGTCCTTTCCCTATAGATACAAACTTTGTTATATTATCACGGTTAAGTAGTTGTTTGGCTGTATTTTTTATAAGGGATAGATAACAGTCACGTACTTATTTTATGCGATTTAAGCCTATTAAATTTTGGCATCGTTACCAGGGAAAGCAACCGTGTTAAAATTTTATTTTATTTTAATTTTATTTTTAATTTAATAGTAATTTATTTCATCTTGTTTTACATTTATTTTTTGTGATCTTCACCTTTCCTTTGTGGTCATTTCAGGAAAACTCATTTTGGGTGAACTGATTGTATGCTCAGGACGATATGACGTGGAAAAGCATAATACTAACTGAACTCCAAACTTGAAAAGACTTTACGAGCTAAGAAAAATTTAGACTTTGAGAAGATGTCTGCACAAAGAGATCCACCACCGTTGGAGATTGTTCTTCCAATTGCTCCAATTGTTCCTCCAAAGCAATTGGCAACACTGCAGCATCGGTATAGTGATTATTATAAGCCTAGGGTGGATAATTCAGATAACAATTGTACTGTGGCTGCAGAAAACTATCAAGTGCCACCTGCTTTGATAACTTTGGTTTAACAATGGCCAATATTCTAGGGTTTGACTTTTGAAAACCCACATGCGCATTTAAGGACGTTCCTTAAATTATGCAATACTTGCTAGCTTAATCATATCCCTCACGATGTTATGAAAAGTTTGTTGTTTCCTTTCTCACTACAAGCTAAAGTCGTATGCTCCAATTTTACCCTAAACTACTGTAATAGTAGTGAGAGGGATCGAACCACAAAGAAGGGGATAGTCTCAAGAATTCTCAGAATGTTGCTCTAATTACGTCACAAAACATGCAATTTCAAGAACCAATGAAAATAACAACAAGATCAGAGAAGTAAATGTAACAAAATCAGTTAATATCAACAACAAAAGGTACGAGAAGGAGCAAACAAAAATGCTAATCAAGTAAATGCAATAGGAATGTGGTAACAGGTTTTAATAAGACATCCTAGGGTTTTTACACCAGATGAGTGCACTATAGACTACCTAATGCAATGCAATTAACACTCATGTAGAACAGAGAGGAGATCTAGCTGCCTAAGAGCCTAAAATACCATCAGCATGGCGACTGTATTTTATCTTACACTCTCTAACACCACTCTTTCCCATAGCGAGGCCTAGGAGTGATGGTTGGAAACCGCAGCATCTCAACTTTCCAAGACTCACTACTCTAGCATACAAATCCTATGGTCTTCCCATGGCGAGGCCTGACCTAGGTTCGTTTGTCTTCGTTAGGCATAAAAAGTCTCTTCTCACTCTTTTCTAAGGTTTCAACGAACTTCCGCTAGCATGGCGACTACATCTCAGCTCATGTTCAAATAAAACAAGTGAGAAGACTCGATTATCATACTTTAGGTTCTCATTTCATGCATTAATCACAAATATGATCTCATTCTTTATGGATCGTGTCAATTACAAAGCTTCCTATAGTCTAATTGCACGTTATCCGATTGTAACCCTAGGACGTCACACAATTTAGCCACGAGTATCCATTCTCAGTTCACAATCTTTAAACTCAAGTTCAAAACAATTCATTTTCATATAAATTGGAAGAATTTACCAATAAATGTGTGAGAATTGTCAAATGCTCTGTCAATTGAGAATGAGAACTCCGTGATCAATTCATAAGTTCAATCGAAATGAAGATCGGAGAAGGAATTACAGCGAGAGAAAGTTCTAGAGAGATAAAAACTGGAAAAGAGATAATTCCCGCTCACTTAGAAATCAAAATTCTGTTACAATTCTAGAATGATCGATCCACTCAAAATAATGACTAACTCCTCTATTTATAGAGGTTACAAAGCGTAAACAATACGCAAATGTAAAATGAATCTAATATTACAGAAAATGCCACTGCATATATCAATTGTTGAAAATCAGCTCGTGCAAAGGCATCCACGTCAGCACCCTACTCCATCAACTCAAGCCTCTAAGCCAACTCGCATCACGCCTTGTAGCTCTCAACATACCTCTGAGCCTCGCAAAACCACGACACCATGAACCTATATATGCAACGAACAATTCCAACACTTAGAAAAATAACTCAACCTTTTGTGCACAATTTAACAACGACGCGTCGTAGCACAACACCAATTCACGGCGAAGCGTCGTGGCGACACGTCTCCGTGTATTTCTCTTCATAGCGACGCATCGTGACGAGTGTCACAGTGTATTTTTTTTCATGGCGACGCATCGCCGTGCACATGTATGTGTGTGATGTATTTGTGTGCTAAAGTGAAGTTTGTGAAGTGTGAGGAGTTGTGTGCATAAATCATGAATTAGTATGGTATGCATGTGTGCTTGAGTGTATGTGTTGTGCTGAGTGCGTGAAGAGTGCGAGTGAGATGTGAAAGTGTTATACGAGGAGTGTGTGCGTATGTTGCTGCCGCGCACATGGTTGCGCACAGCTGTGTGCGAGAGTGCGCGCAGCATGTGTGCAAGCCGTGAGCAACCATGCGCGGCGACCTGTGCCCCGTGATGTGCATGTTGTGTGCAATGCTTGCAGTGAAATGCATGTAATTGTGCCCAATGTGTGCAATGATGTAATGCAAATACGCCAAAGTTATCAGTATATACACACACATTTGCACACATTTTAGCCTTCTCTACAAAATAAAACTTCACACATTTCTTCACATCAACTCATAACTCATCCACAATTCCACACAAAATCCCACTAACGCCACAGATGCTAGATAGAACACACACATCACAAATTTACCATTTTCAGCCCCTTTTACCAAATTTACCATTCCTCAGATACGATTACAATTAATACACCATTTTCTTTGCATAAAAAGCACTAAACATACATAAGTCAAGTGAAAACAACATTATTAAGTCAGTATAAAACTGACTTATCAATTTCCCCCACACTTGAACTTTTGCTTGCCCTCAAGCAAACTCACACTTCACCTGTTAATCACTTACTCTCAAGACAGTGCTCCTTTGTATACTATGTTCTTCTCTAAGTTCATCAAAACATTTTTCACACAACAAATCTCAGAAGTTTCCCGATTCCAAATTATCAGATCTTAGCACAAATTATCAACCAAGGCACCATGCATAAAGACAAAATTTCATGTGTGCAAATGTGTGCTGAGGAATGCTGGCTTAGTGTTCTTCAAGTATGCATAAACCTTTGTATTCTGTCTCACAATTCATTGCATGTCAATCTTCTTATCCACACACAAGAACAAATAACACAAAAGATCATTGGTAACCTAGGCGCACATTGGTGCTTCTATTAGATCATTCAAATTGCACTTTGGTGCTTCATTTTATCACACACACATTGGTGTATGATTGCCTGGGTCTTGTGGCTCTTTTTCCCACTTTTTTTTGCCTGTGTTTTATGGCTGAATTTTCCCAAATAAGCTTGCTAGTGTCTTATAGCTTTTCATTCCCAGTTGCCAAAGGCTTTTTCCACCAAATCCTTTCTTGTGTAACCACTAGTTCTTGTGTGAGTTTAAGGGACTATACATGCAAGAACACCAAAAAAAACAAGGAAATGCATAACAAAAAGAACACTTAAACCAGATTACCTCCTATGTCAAGGACTGGTTTTGCATGACATATCTATCTTACTTTAATATCATGCCTTGGCAAACAAAATATGCTAATTTCTTTCAAATTCGAAACCAGAAATGAAAAAAAATTTCACATGCATTATCATAAAAGAGAAAATTGATGAAACTAGAGCTTAAACATAGTTACAAGAGAACAAGGTCCAAATGCAAAGTGATCCTTCACTCTACTCATTTCATTACAGCACACTACTCATACTATCACTACACTTCTTTTCATTTCATTTCTCACACTACATTCATTTCATTTCATCACACTCACACTCTCAGAAACTTAAGGAACTGAACACAATAACCACACTCAAACACTTCCACACACAAAACGATCACCACCACACAAAATAGCTTCATATTTCCAGAAAAACTTCAGAACAATAAGAGAATTTCAAAAAACAAGAATTCCACATCATACAAAACAATGGCATCCCCATAGCCTAGCACCCCACCAGATCAACTTCATCAGAATAGCAACATAATCATGGCATCCCTCTTGGCAAAGAACAATCACAGCATACCAACTTCACCCAACAGAAACAATCAAGACAACACCCCCATTTTCAATCACCCCAAACTAACTTCAGCATAATAAACAGAACTACGAAATCATTTCAATTATCGACAACCAACCCCCCCCCCCCCCCACACTTGAAACACACATTGTCCTCGATGAAAAAAAATTAAGAATAAGGGGCTCCCTGAGATGATGAAGGCACAGATACAGATGGTGAGAATGATGCCGCAGTAGAAAATGAAGGCCCGCTGAAAGGAGGTACCACCCAATGGAATAGTCCATGAATCGGCCCATGTAGAGGTCGTCCTGTACCAAACATTGGTATCCTCATTTCTGGCATAAAATCAGGATCCACCCAAAAAGTAGGAGTAGGAGGCATTGGTGGAATACGGCTAAATGTTGGCAATGGCTGAAGAGAAGATTTAGCATAAACGCCTGGAGGAAGTTCCTGCACATCCCCAGTTTCACCCATAGACAAATTAGCGATTCGATACTGTGACAACCCACTAATCACCCCCTTAGCTGGAGCGAGGTGGATCGTCAAACCTGTACCTTAAGTCAAACATGAATCACCCTCAGACACAAAAATAATAACTACATTCAGAATAGTTTCCGTCCAATCCAAAATATTAATATCGCAACTAACAAGCACAACCATATTCATAGATCAAACCCCAAAATGATCCTGTTTATACAACATCAACCCATCTTTTATATATTACAACAACAAGATTCTACAATACAATGCCACAACATTTACCTGCCTTACAAAACAAAATCACATAAGTAGCTTAATACCTAAACACACCTTGAATTCACAATATGCCTTAACTGCAAAATGTGTTCAGCAGGCTCGATGGGCCCCACCTTCTTCTAGCCTCACTAATCTAACCTCTCCTGACCAATTGCCTCTGCGTTCTCTGAAACAAAAAGGTTATGATAATGGGGTGAGCTATAATGCTCAGTGGGGAGGCAATAGGATCTCATGATACCAGAACATAATACAATGTCCCAATTACAAATCAATATAATAAATTAACATGCCATTCTCATGAAAGTAAGTATTCCGAGTGGAATAAGCACAAATAGTAAAGGTGTCATATAAATCGAACAGAAAAAATTACCAATACAGTACCAGCCTTATATCATTTTACGATCATTGGTTGATCAGACCACTGTTGAAGCTACCTTATTCTCCACCGTCAAAATTTGCCTTGCAGGCACAATAGGATATATCCAGATAAACAGTACCCTTTCTCATGAAACTAAAACCTCCTTAGTTCCACTTGACAAGGGTTAAATGTCACGGTGAACTTATGATGAACTCGTCGGCCCTTGCCTTCCCGACATTAATAACCCACCAGGACTGGGCCCCAATCAATCAAACAGTCACAGTACAGGCAAACACATGTCACTCAAGTATTCCACATATATAAATCAAACATAGTAAAATCAAGTTGGTGCAACATTATGGTTACAACAAATGTGAAACTGAGCTTCAGCTTTGACATCGTGATCCCAGACTACCGATAGTTCAAATAATGCAAAAGTCATAATTTATATAAGCTAGACTTCAATTATTATTATTTTGATTATGATCACCATCAATAGTATTAATGTTATTTCTTCCTATTAAAATTATCATTTTTTTTAAAACCAAGTTCTTACATAATTAAAATAATGTAATAATTTTTTTTCCTTCAAGGTTGGCAATAGATTTAAAATAAAACATTATTTATAGAGTTTAAAACTTAAAACTGCACACTACCACCAAACACCATTAAAACATTTGTGTATTAACTTTATTGATGTCTATAGTCCAAACTAGTAAGGCCCAAAACCCCTTCCTAAAAAGAAAAGCCTACTTTGTATTAACCTTTAAAACCCCATTAATTCATCTTTATTACTATTTTCTGATGGCTGAAGCCCAAACTTTTAAGGCCCTAACAACCACTCCTAAAAGGAAACGCCCACTCTGTATTAAATTTAAAAGCCCCATCTTTATTCACTCACACCATTCCATTTAACTCATTACTACTACCAGTTACTGTTGGGATGAAGCCCAAACAATTATTGCTCTGAAACCTAACCTTAATGGATTCGCCCTTACAAAATATTTGTAAAGCCCAAATTAAGCTGAATTAATTCAGCTTCCTCCCTTTTATCTTTGGGCTTGTTTTTTTCTTTAACTTACCTTAAGCCTCTAAAACCTTTTAAGAAAACTAATAATACCCAAACCTTTAACATTTAGCATTTTTTTTTCCTTTTCTTCTTCCCTGCACGGCTCCACCCCAACATTCTTCATCATGATCATCCTAAATCACTGCCTGAAGATTCGAATTCTGTGTTGCCAACAAAATCGAAGTCCAACCAACAAAATTAACATCATGAACCCTATTACCAGCATCAATCCTTAACTTGCTAAAATTACCATCAATCCAGGGAGAGGGCGTTCTTCCATCAGCTCAAACCATCAAATTCACATAAGCTATTTGATTCAAACAACTAATATTAAAAGAGTAGAACAAATTTATGGATCATAAATCCCTAGTTACCACTTGATTTTATCACAAATCATACATATTAGGAAATAAAAATAAAAAACCTTTGAGTTACAGACAACCCTTTCAAGTATTCCCCACCTGTTGAAAATTTCTCAAATTGTTTTGGATTCTTTCCCTCTTCTTCTTCTTCTTCTTCTCATTTCTCTTCTTCCTCCTCTTCCTGTTCTTCTCCTTCCTCTTCTTCCTTTTTTTTTCTTCCTGTTCCGCTCTCTCTTTTCCTCTCTATTTTTCTGCCTTTTTTTTCTGTTGTTGTTGTTTTTTTTCCACTTCCTCTGAGTCTTTTCCCGGATATATAATATGAGTGTTTTTATCATGAGTCACCAGAAGTGATTACGTGTAAGATATTATGCTTACACGTGCTATTATGCTTACACGTAATTCACATATTTATTATTATATTTTTTTTTCTTTTTTTTATTATCTTTTCTTAATTTAGCATTCAATCCTTATTTTCCTATAAATATTCTTTATAACCCAAAACTAAGAATAATTAGTCAATTCCCTTATAATTTCCAAAAATTGACAATTAATCCCTTAAAACATATAGTTGATTTAAAATGCACACTATTAAATTACTATTTTCTCAAAGTACCATCAATTCAAAGTTCATATTAATATGCAAATTAAAATAACCATGGGGTATTATTATTTAAAGAAAAATCGGGGTCTCACACTTTTTCCTCCTTAAGAGAATTTCGTCCTCGAAATTATTACCTTGGAATTTGAGAAGTTCAGGAAATCGCTTACGCATTTCCTCTTCTGTTTCCCATGTGGCATCTTCTACTCCATGATGATTCCACAAGACTTTAACAAGAGGAATTTATTTTGTTCGCAATTGTTTGAGTTTCTGATCTACAATTCTCACTGGTTTCTGGGAATATGATAAATCATCTTCGAGAGTGATATTCTGAGGTTCAATGATATGAGTAGGATCAGGTAAGTATTTCCAAAGAAGAGAAACATGAAACACATCATGTATTTCTTTTAATTGAGGGGGTAGAACTAAGCGATAAGCCACCGGCCCTAGCCTTTCAAAAATCTCTAATGGTCCAATGTACCTTAGGCTGAGTTTACCACCTTTGCCGTGCTTAATTAGTCCCCTCCTTGGTGCGACTCGGAGAAATACTTTATCCCCTTTTTGGAATTCCAGATCCTTTCTACGAGTGTTAGCATAGCTCTTTTGTCGATCTTGCCCTACTCGCATCTGCTGACGAATTATTTGCACCTTTTCTAAGGTCTCGTCGATCACTGGTATGCTCCCAGCTTCAACAATTTTCTTCTCTCCAACCTTGCTCCAGCAAATAGGAGTTCGGCATTTTCTTCCGTATAGAGCATCATACGGTGTCATTCCAATGGTTGCTTGGTAGCTGTTGTTGTAGGCAAACTCAATAAGTGCTACGTGTTGATCCCAACTACCTCCAAAGTCCAACATACAAGCCCGTAACATATCTTCCAATATCTGAATAGTTCTTTCAGATTGACCATTAGTTTCAGGGTGTGCACTGGTACTAAATTTCAAACCAGTCCCCAAAGCCTCTTGTACCTTAGGCCATAGTTGTGAGGTAAAACGAGGATCTCGATCAGATACAATACTTATGGGTACTCCATGTAACCTTACAATCTCATCCAAATATATCTTAACAAGTCTCTCCAACGAATACCTCATATTCACAGGCAAGAAATGGACACTTTTAGTGAGACGATCTACTACTACTCATACCGCATCATGATTCCTTTGTGTCCTTGGTAATCCAGTTGCGAAATCTATTGTAATGTGTTCCCATTTCCATTCTGGGATGGCTAATGGTTGTAATAGTCCTGATGGCTTCTGATATTCTGCTTTGACTTGTTGACAGGTTAGGCATCTAGAAACAAATTCTGCTATTTCCCTCTTCATATTATTCCACCATAAATTTTATCTAAGATCTCGATACATTTTGGTGCTACCGGGATGGATAGAATATCTAGAACTATAGGCCTTTCTAAGAATTTCCGTTTTCAGGTTCTCCACATTTGGAACACATAACCGACCTCGAAAATAAATCACACCATCAACATCCACTGCAAAGTCAGTTATTCTTCCCTTCTTAACTTTATGTTTCATCTCTTGTAAACCGGAATCCTCTTTTTGGGCTTCCTTAACTTTATTACCTAACAAGGAGTAAACTTGTATATTAGCTATCCCCTACGAGGTATCCTAGCTCTATATTCGCAAGTTGAGCTTTTCGGCTTAAGGCATCAGCAACTATGTTGGCCCTACCTGGATGATAATTGATTGTACAATCTTAATCTTCCAACAATTCCATCCATCTACGTTGCCTCAAGTTTAAATCCTTCTGGGTGAATAAATACTTCAAGCTCTTGTGATCAGTGAATACCTCAAACGTGACTCCATACAAATAATGCCTCCATTTCTTCAGAGCAAAAACTACAGCTGCCAATTCTATATTGTGCGTAGGGTAGTTTTGCTCATAAGGTTTTAACTTCCGAGATGCATAAGCAAATTACCTTGCCTTTTTGCATTAAGACACAACCCAAGCCTTCCCTAGACGCATCAGTATATACCACAAAATTTTCTTTTCCTTCAGGTAAGGAAAGTATTGGTGATGTGGTTAGTCTCCTCTTGAGTTCCTGAAAACTACTTTCACATTCCTCATCCTATTTATACGGAACACACTTCTGAGTTAATCGAGTCAATGGACAGGCTATTCTTGAAACATTCTTAATAAATCTTCAATAATAACCAGCAAGACCAAGAAAACTGCGCACTTCTGTTGGAGTCTCTGGTTGCTACCACTTGGTCACAGATTCCACTTTTAAGGGATCCACAGTGATACCATCTCCTGAGATAACGTGGCCTAGAAATGACACTCTCTCTAACCAAAATTCGCATTTATCAAATTTTGCATAGAGTTTGTGCTCTCGTAAGGTTTCTAGTACCACCCTAAGGTGTTTCTCATGCTCCTCAGAGTTTTTGGAATATACCAATATATCATCAATAAAAATAACCACGAATTGATCTAGGTATGGTCGAAATACTCTATGCATCAAATCCATAAAGGCAGCAGGTGCATTAGTGAGCCCAAATAGCATTACCACAAATTCATAATGCCCATATCGGTTATTGAAGGCTGTTTTTGGTATATCCTCCTTTCGGCTCCTTAACTGATAGTATCCCTGACGGAGATCAAACTTTGAGTACACTCTAGATCCTTCTAACTGATCAAGCAGTTCATCAATGAAGGGCAAAGGATATTTATTCTTAACAGTCACCCTATTCAAACCCCGATAATCAATGAACATTCGCAAAGATCCATCCCTCTTCTTCACAAATAATACCGGTGCCCCCCACGACGAGGTACTAGGTTGTATAAAACCTATCTCTAATAACTCATGTAACTGAGTTTTCAGTTCTTGCAACTCCAGAGGTGCCATTCGATACGCCGTCCTGGAGATAGGAGCAGCATCTGACAACAACTCGATGGTGAACTCCACTTCTCTACCAATTAGCAGAGAAGTCAACTTCTCAGGGAAAACATCTCCGTATTCCCTTATCACAGTCACATCTTTCAACTTTGGTTTGGTAGGGGTTGGATTGACCAAATAAGCTAGAAATCCAACTCCACCTTTGTAAAGAACTTTTCTAGCTCTTACACCCGAAATCATTGGATTCATAAATTTCACTTGATCACCTACAAGTTTAATTACAGGTTTCCCTGTTTTACAAAACTTCACAGTTTTTGCCCGACAATCCAATTGGGCATGGTGTTCCGATAACCAGTCCATTCCTAGAATAACATCGTACCCATGAATCGGTGCAACAACTAGATCTGCTTCTATTCTATTACCCCCAACCCCTATTTCACAAGCTTTATATACCACATCAGATATCAATCTATTTTCTAATGGGGTACTAACTTCCATCTAATATGGCAACTCATCATGTGGGACACACAAGCATTCCGCAAACTTAGAAGCTACAAATGAATGAGTAGATCCAGGATCTATAAGAATTTTAGCACTAATACCAGAGACTATAAGCGTACCTTCAACCACCTCCGCACAGGCTGGAAGTTCTTCCCCTCCCATAGCATAAACTCGAGCCTGGACTTTGGGTTTATTAGTCCCCTTTTGGTCTTCTCTTTCCATCTGTTGAGGGTTAGTAGTCTTTGGTACATGAGTTTGGAGTTTCGGACAATCTCTAATAAAATGATCAGCACTCCCACATCCAATGCACCTGTTCGCCTTTTGCGAACATCTTTATTAACTATGCCCTGGCCAACCACAATACGCACATTTTATCATGCCTACAGAAGCAAAAAGTTGCCCTACCGGTGACTGTGGGCGCTGAGCTCCAGACGACTGTTCCCCTCATGCAACACCATACGGAGTTCTTCTCCAGGAGGGATTGACTGGTCATTTTCCTTTTTGACCTGCTCGTTCCCTTTTCCGAGCATTACATAACTCAATCTTCGAGGCAATTTCCAATGCTTCTGGGAGAGTGGTTGGCCTAACAATTACCATTTCATCCTGAATATCATATCATAGGCCCTGTATAAATCTCCGCACCCTACGTCCCTCGGTTTCAAGCATATGAGGAGCAAACTTAGAGAGTTTAGTGAATCTAGCTTCATATTGGGGTACTGTCAGATCCCGTTGCTTAAGGGTTATGAACTCTTCCTCACACCTTTCTCTAGTCATAGTGGAAAAGAATTTAGCATTAAATTCCTGAAGAAAATTTACCCAAGTCCTTGGTGTTAGGATTAGTTTCCACTTCTCTTGGGTTACTCTCCACCAATCCCGTGCTGCTGCCCTCATTTGAAATGCAGCGAACGTAATTCTTCTCTCGTCCCCATACTGGAAAGTGGAAAATATGTCTTCCATATGCTCCAACCATGCTTCAGCTTTTTCATCATCAGGTTCTCCATAAAATTCAGAAGGTTTAAACTTTAAGAACCGCTCCAGAGCACCATCTTCTCCAAGCGAATGGGTTTGTTGTCCTTGTTTCCGTATAGTTTCAGATAACTGGGTAATAGCTGTGATAAATTGAGTCAATAAAGGATTGGTCTCTGTCTCATTCCTGGGAAGGGTTTCATTTCCTAACATATCCTCTTCATCACGACTGGTCTCTCCTGCCATCTATTAAGATTACAACGTTTAGTTGGTAACGTAAAAAGAATAATGATAACATATATGTAATTCCAAACATAGATACACCTATGTACACACGAACATATATTATATTCACATAAATGGAAAAACAACAGTTTCAGGGCTTGGTCTACCCATCTTCGCTTTAACATCAACTTCTCATACCTACTTTAGTTAGAAGTACATAAAAGGAAAACTCGCAAACCTACAACGATATTTATACAACAAGTTCTAATATCTACAATCTGTCATTATTACTCAAACTCTGCTTAATCTTCCACTATTCCTGAGCCGCCCGGCGAGACATTTCCCCCGATATTTTCCCCTTCCTGATTCTCCTCAAGGACTTCTTCAGGATCCTCCTCAGGGTCTTTCTCGGGATCTTCCACTGGATCCTCTTTAGGGTCCTCCTCAGGATCTTCCTCTGGATCCTCTTCAGGGTCCTTCTCGGTTCCACCTCAGGATCCTCTTCAGGATTCTCCTCAACATTGTTATTAGGCCCAATCGGTGGTTCGGGTGGTAACTCTACTTGAGGAGGTGAAAGAATAGGTACCCCAAGCCTTGGTTGTATTTCCTCTACTAGTGCCCACATAGTTCCTAAGCCGTGGTGGAGTTCGTCAAAACGTTGACTCCATCTATTATTTCTTTCCTTCGCTTCTAAGTGCCGATAATATTCCTGGTGGCGCCGTGCTGCCAGTTGTTGGTTCTCTAGTTCCAACCACTCAGTGTGTGCTTCTAATTCCCCAATTCTCCGGCGACTCCCTAGTGACTCAGTATAATAAATATTGGCCTAATTACATTCTCTATCACGCTCCTCCACCAAGTGGTGCACAACAAAGTCAGGATAGGAGCGTCCACAGCGACACTCACGCCCATGTGCCTCTATTAAACGAGGATCATACTGCCTAGGACACCTCCCAGGGCCGTCCTGATACCAAACTCCCTGCCGATCGTCAGCCATCCTAATATACATCAATGTTCTATGTCAGTACATTTTGTTTTGACAAATCATAAACTTATAATCAATTAAAAGTCTTATCACCCTCTAATCATTCCACAAAGTCATACTAACTTAATATGACATAGGGCTTTGATACCACCTATGAAGACCCACTAATCACCCCCTCAGCTGGAGCGAGGTGGTTCGTCAAACCTGTACCTTAAGTCAAACATGAATCACCCTCAGACACAAAAATAATAACCACATTCAGAATAGTTTCCCTCCAATCCAAAATATTAATATCGCAATTAACAAGCACAACCTTGTTCATAGATCAAACCCCAAAATGATCCTTTTTATAAAACATCAACCCATCTTTTATATATTACAACAAGATTCTACAATACAATGCCACAACATTTACCTGCCTTACAAAACAAAATCACATAAGTAGCTTAATACCTAAACACCCCTTGAATTCACAATATGCCTTAACTGCAAAATGTGCTCAACCGGCTCGATGGGCCCCACCTTCTTCTAGGCTCACTAATCTAACCTCTCCTGACCAATTCTCTCAGCGTCCTCTGAAACAAAAAGGTTATGATAATGGGGTGAGCTATAATGCTCAGTGGGGAGGCAATAGGATCTCATGATGCCAGAACATAATACAATGTCCCAATTACAAATCAATATAATAAATTAACATGTCATTCTCATGAAAGTAAGTATTCCGAGTGGAATAAGCACAAATAGTAAAGGTGTCATATAAATCGAACAGAAAACATTACCAATACAGTACCAGCCTTATATCATCTTACGATCAGTGGTTGATCAGACCACTGTTGAAGCTAGCTTATCCTCCACCGTCAAAATTTGCCTTGCAGGCACAATAGGATATATCCAGATAAACATTACCCTTTCTCATTAAACTAAAACCTCCTTAGTTCCACTTGACAAGGGTTAAATGTCACGGTGAACTTATGATGAACTCGTCGGCCCTTGCCTTCCGGACATTAATAAGCCACCAGGACTGGGCCCCAATCAATCAAACAATCACAGTATAGGCAAACACATGTCACTCAAGTATTCCACATATATAAATCAAACATAGTAAAATCAAGTTGGTGCAACATTATGGTTACAACAAATGTGAAACTGAGCTTCAGCTTTGCCATCGTGATCCCAGACTACCGATAGCTCAAATAATGCAAAACTCATAATTTATATAAGCTAGACTTCAATTATTATTATTTTGATTATGATCACCATCAATAGTATTAATGTTATTTCTTCCTATTAAAATTATCATTTTTTTAAAAGCCAAGTTCTTACATAATTAAAATAATGTAATAATTTTTTTTCCTTCAAGGTTGGCAATAGATTTAAAATAAAACATTATTTATAGAGTTTAAAACTTAAAACTGAACACTACCACCAAACACCATTAAAACATTTGTGTATTAACTTTATTGATGTCTATAGTCCAAACTAGTAAGGCCCAAAACCCCTTCCTAAAAAGAAAAGCCTACTTTGTATTAACCTTTAAAACCCCATTAATTCATCTTTATTACTATTTTCTGATGGCTGAAGCCCAAACTTTTAAGGCCCTAACAACCACTCCTAAAAGGAAAAGCCCACTCTGTATTAAATTTAAATGCCCCATCTTTATTCACTCACACCATTCCATTTAACTCATTACTACTACCAGTTACTGTTGGGCTGAAGCCCAAACAATTATTGCTCTGAAACCCAACCTTAATGGATTCGCCCTTACAAAATGTTTGTAAAGCCCAAATTAAGCTGAATTAATTCAGCTTCCTCCCTTTTATCTTTGGGCTTGTTTTTTTCTTTAACTTACCTTGAGCCTCTAAAACCTTTTAAGAAAACTAATAATACCCAAACCTTTAACATTTAGCATTTTTTTTCCTTTTCTTCTTCCCTGCACGGCTCCACCCCAACATTCTTCATCATGATCATCCTAAATCACTGCCTGAAGATTTGAATTCTGTGTTGCCAACAAAATTGAAGTCCAACCAACAAAATTAACATCATGAACCCTATTACCAGCATCAATCCTTAACTTGCTAAAATTACCATCAATCCAGGGAGAGGGCGTTCTTCCATCAGCTCAAACCATCAAATTCACATAAGCTATTTGATTCAAACAACTAATATTAAAAGAGTAGAACAAATTTATGGATCATAAATCCCTAGTTACCACTTGATTTTATCACAAATCATACATATTAGCAAATAAAAATAAAAAACCTTTAAGTTACAGACAACAATCCTTTCAAGTATTCCCCACCTGTTGAAAATTTCTCAAATTGTTTTGGATTCTTTCCCTCTTCTTCTTCTTCTTCTTCTTCTTCTTCTTCTCATTTCTCTTCTTCCTCCTCTTCCTCTTCTTCTCCTTCCTCTTCTTCCTTTTTTTTCTTCCTGTTCCGCTATCTCTTTTCCTCTCTATTTTTCTGCCTTTTTTTTCTGTTGTTGTTGTTTTTTTTCCACTTTCTCTGAGTCTTTTCCCGGATATATAATATGAGTGTTTTTATCATGAGTCACCAGAAGTGATTACGTGTAAGCTATTATGCTTACACGTAATTCACATATTTATTATTATATTTTATTTTCTTTTTTTTTATTATCTTTTCTGATACGAATGGAGTAGCTTTTGAGTTCTATTCCACACGTTTTCCACAATCTTTGGATCGTTGTTTCCCAATTAATCTGAACAAGCACGAGTCACAGAAGAACAATGCGAAAAACAAGACAACAAAACAATAAAGGATATTGAACGCGAAGGATTGGAAGAAATCAATCAAACCCCAACTTTAACACGAATAGATTCAGTCAAACTAATGTAAATCAAAAGTTAAACTTCCTCAGTTCGGCGTGTTCTATAAATCTAGAGCTGGTAAGCTCAACCTAAAGCTCCTCACTTAAGGTTTTCGGGGGTCTTATGATTGTTCAACTAAACTTAGAAGAACTCTCACGTTTTCTCTCAACTTATCACAGCTGGAAGAAGGTTTTAGCAAAGCTAAACTTTATCAAATTTCATCATATCATTAACGTGTAAAAGAAGGCCTTTAAATAGGCTACAAAACAAAATCCTAATGTTGATTTAGGAAACTAAAACTTAAAAGAATAACTTTCCTAAATTACTTTCCTAATTATCATGTAAGATAATTGGACAAGTAAGTTTCCTAAAAACTGAAACTAAAGCCCAGTTAATTAATGTTAATGGACTTATTATTACAACCCAAAAGTAAATCCTAAAATTAACAATGGCGTGATCCATAATAAATCCAAGAACACGCCTCTTCATGGACTTCTTAAAAATCGGCCTTTGTGATGTTTCTTCAAGGTGGATCATGAATTGTTAATGAAGAAATATGCAACAAAACTCGTCCTTGAGATGATTGAGATAATTCGGCCTCCATAGCTTCAAAATGTGAAGACAATAAATTGTGCAAGGCTACCTTCATCTTTGAACTCCTTGATCTCGTCATTGGTCCCTCAAGATTCACCAAAGGGTCTTGAGAACTCGGCCTTGGCACCATGGACATGGGTTGATTTCCATCATTCCCTCCCTCCTCGAAAGGATTCGTCCTCGAATCACCTACATCAAACAAAGATAAATCAGTAACATTAAAGGTAGATGAAATATTGCCATACTCACTAGGAAGTTCAATCTTGTAAGCATTATCTCCAATCCTTTCCAAGACCCGAAAAGGACCATCTCCTCTTGGATGAAGCTTAATTTTCCTTTTGTCAAGAAACCTCTCTTTCCTCAAGTGAATCCAAACCCAATCTCCTGGTTCGAAAATCACTTGTCGTCTACCCTTATTAGCTTGCTTAGCATATTGCTCATTACGCCTCTCAATGTTAGCTCGAACCCTTTCATGCAACTCCCTAACAAAATCAGCTTTTTGTTTACCTTCAACACTAACAAACTCATTAGTAGGCAAAGGCAAAATATCCAAAGGAGTTAAAGGATTAAAACCATACACAATCTCAAAAGGTGAGAAATTAGTAGAGCTATGCACAGTGCGATTGTAAGCAAACTCAATGTGTGGTAAACACCCTTCCCAATTCTTTAAGTTTTTCTGAATAAGTGCACGAAGTAAGGTAGACAAAGTCCTATTAACTACTTCAGTTTGTCCATCAGTCTGTGGATGTGCAACAGTAGAAAACAACAACATAGTACCCAACTTATTCCAAAGAGTACGCCAAAAGTGAGACAGAAATTTAACATCCCTATCACTAACAATACTCTTAGGCATTCCATGCAACCTTACAACCTCCTTAAAGAACAAATCAGCAATATGTGTAGCATCATTAGACTTAGAACAAGCAATAAAATGTGACATTTTGCTAAATCTATCAACTACAACAAATATGTTATCATGACCATTGCGTGACCTAGGCAAACCTAGCACAAAATTCATAGAAATATCAATCCAAGGATGACGAGGAACAGGAAAAGGTTGATACAAACCATGAGGCATCACTTTAGATTTTGATTGTTTACACACAATGCATTTATCACAAACACCTTTAACATCTTTAATCATGTTAGGCCAATAAAAGTGTTCATTCAAAACAGCAAGTGTTTTAGCAATACCAAAGTGCCCCATTAACCCTCCCCCATGGGTTTCCTTAACAAGTAAAACACGAATGGAATTTTAGGGAATGCACAATTTATCTTTTCTTAACAAGAAACCATCATGCACATAAAAATCACCATTCGGTTTGGTCTTACAAATCTCATAGGCGGTGGCAAAATCATGATCATGCTCATACAAGTCTTTAATCAAATCAAAATCAAGTAACTTAGCATGCAAGTAAGTAAACAAAGTATACCTTCTAGACAGTGCATCAGCTACAACATTATCTTTACCAGACTTATACTTAATCACATATGGAAAAGACTCAATGAATTCTAACCATTTAGCATGCCTCTTATTCAACTTACCTTGAGTCTTCAAGAATTTAAGGCTTTCATGATCAGAATGTATTATTAATTCTTTAGGCCATAAATAATGTTGCCAAACCTGTAAAGACCTTACCAAAGCATACAACTCCTTGTCATAAGTTGCATACTTCAAAGCTGCCCCCTTAAGCTTTTCACTAAAGTAAGCCACGGGCCTTGATTCCTGCATCAAAACAGCACCAATACCAATCCCGGAGGCATCACAGTGTATCTCAAAAGCTTTATGAAAATCCGGCAATGCAAGCACAGGGGCGTGAGTCAATTTATCTTTTAAAGTGTTAAAAGCATTTTCATGTTCCTTATTCCATACAAAGGTGACATTCTTTTTAACAAGTTCATTCAAAGGTGCAGCTATAGAACTAAAGTCCTTAACAAACCTCCTATAAAAACTTGCCAATCCATGAAAGCTTCTAACATCACTAGCATTTTGTGGTCTCGGCCAATCCATGATTGCCTTGACTTTTGACTCATCAACAGAAATACCTTGAGAACTAACAACATAACCCAAAAAGATAATTGATTCCATGCAAAAAGAACACTTTTTGAGGTTAGCATAAAGCTTGTTCTCAAGTAAAACAACAAACACTAGCTTAAGATGTGCAACATGTTCATCTAGTGATTTGCTATAAATAAGGATGTCATCAAAGTAGACTACCACAAACTTACCAATAAAGTGACGAAAAACATGATTCATGAGCCTCATAAAAGTACTAGGTGCATTAGATAAACCAAAAGGCATAACTAACCATTCATGTCTTAAAAGCAGTTTTCCATTCATCACCTTCTTTCATGCGAATTTGGTAGTATCCACTTTTCAAATCAATCTTGGTAAAAATAGAAGAACCATGCAATTCATCAAGCATATCATCTAATCTAGGAATTGGATATCTATACTTAATGGTGATCTTATTAATAGCACGGCAATCAACATACATTCTCCAAGACTCATCCTTTTTAGGAACTAGAATAACAGGAACTGAACAAGAGCTAAGAGACTCATGTACAATACCTTTGTCAAGGAGTTCATCCACTTGATGTTGAATCTCTTTGGTTTCCTCCGGATTTGCTCTATAAGTTGGACGATTTGGAATTTGAGCTCCTGGTATGAAATCAATTTGATGTTCAATACCTCGAACTGGTGGCAATCCAATTGGTAAGTCCTTGGGAAACACATCACTATATTCCTGCAAAAGAGAGTAAACAGCACTAGGAAGAGAAGCAAGGTGATCACTATCAACAATAAGTTCAAAATCCTTGCGAATCATTAAGTACAAAGGCTGTCTATCTAGTATAGCTCTCTTAACCTCCCTAGAAGAAGCAAAGTAACAAGACTTCCTATCAACTAACTCACGATCCACACTATTACAAGTTGAAGATGAACAAATTTATTGATCATAAATCCCTAGTTACCACTTGATTTTATCACAAATCATACATATTAGCAAATAAAAATAAAAAACCTTTGAGTTACAGACAACAATCCTTTCAAGTATTCACCACCTGTTGAAAATTTCTCAAATTGTTTTGGATTCTTTCCCTCTTCTTCTTTTTCTTCTTCTCCTTTCCCTTCTTCCTCCTCTTCCTCTTCTTCCTTTTTTTTTCTTCCTGTTCCGCTCTCTCTTTTCCTCTCTATTTTTCTGCCGTTTTTTTTTTCTGTTGTTGTTGTTTTTTTTCACTTCCTCTGAGTCTTTTCCTGAATATATAATATGAGTGTTTTTATCATGAGTCACCAGAAGTTATTACGTGTAAGCTATTATGCTTACACGTAATTCACATATTTATTATTATATTTTTATTCTTTTTTTTATTATCTTTTCTTCATTTAGCATTCAATCCTTATTTTCCTATAAATATTCTTTATAACCCAAAACTAAGAATAATTATTCAATTCCCTTATAATTTCCAAAAATTGACAATTAATCCCTTAAAACATATAGTTGATTTAAAATGCACACTATTAAATTACTATTTTCTCAAAGTGCCATCAATTCAAAGTTCATATTAATATGAAAATTAAAATAACCATGGGGTAGTATTATCTAAAGAAAATTCGTGGTCTCACAGATACCCTGCCAATTGAGCGTGAGTGGTTGGAAATCTTGAAGGGTATTCTGGAATGAACTAAAATCATACAGGTAAGGCTGTTGTTCTTGCTGTCTAACGTGGGCTGGGGGCTCAAAATTATCACGAGGCACACCAAGCTCAGCTGTTTGCGCTCTGAGAAATTCTCGGTCGAGTCGCAGATATTTCAGATACAACGGTGTAGCAATAGGACCCCTAGATTTTGCCAGTCACCCCCCAACTCATCATTCACTCCTTAGGCTTTGCACAACTCCTCAATGAGAACAGGAAAATAAATGGATGCAAACTTCTCCTCAATACCCACTCGGATGTCATTGACTATAATTCGGCCAACATCGATTGACCTACGTCCCTTAATCGCCTAAATCAAATAAAGGCGTTGGCGCAAAACCTCAGACATCTGTGAGCTTGGCATAAGCCTTGACAGAATGAACATCAGTCATAGTTTGACATTGCAGCGTAGAAACTGATGATGTATATGCTTATGCTCACCGCATCAGTTTACAACCCACTCAGCTCCTGGGTGTGCAAGCTCTTCCAGCAACTCTTGGTCGGCATCCTCATCATCTGGACAATGAAAAGGATCTGTGGGAAAAATAGGTGTGCCTAAGTGCTCATTGATAATTTCACTTGTAATGTCAACCCATGTTCCTCGAACATAAACAACCCCTTTCTCGTTTGGGAATTTCGTGTTGGCATATATAATACTCACGGGCAAGACTAACATTGCAAAACTAGGGCGATAGTATCAACTTCTCATCAAATTTATGGTAATGCATCAACTTCTCGAACGGTCCTTTATCAACATTAAAAGCTCGCTCTAAATGCAACTTCTTAATAGCTAAGCCTTCTTCCCATCTCTTCTAGGCCACCGCATTAACTAATAGCGACGATGTTGACATGCCCTTTCAATTTTTTTGGTGTCGGAGCTTGCAAAGTGACTGCAGGAGGATCTTCAAAGATCGGCAAATCCTCTAGAAAGTATTCTGAATTAGAATCTATGGACATACGATTCTTTCCTTTGGCTTTACCTATCTTTGAACTCTCACCTTTCTTCGGAGCCATGAGTGGGTAAAACCTGAATAAGAAATTGATAAGAAATAAGCCCATAAGTAAGTGCTAGGCAAATGGGCATGAACTACACTTAAAAGCACAAATTCGAAAATAAACACAACAACCACCACTTGCAGGACATGCTTTCACAAAAACAAAAAAACTAAAACACAAATGAAACCAAAATTCCCAACATCGCAATTGACTGTACTTCATATGCAACATCCGGCATGACAAAAACACACAAATGATGAAATATTACTCAATTGCTATCCAAAGACTACAATATGTACAAAGAACACTCCACCCACATTGATATTTCAGCACGCTCATGAACTTTTCACCGAATTAAAAGCTCAGAACAAATAGAATTAAGCAATCTTATCAATATAAAAGCTGTAGCCCTACGTGTAAGCTGCAGTTAACAAGTTAAATCACCCCATTTGGACAGAAATTGATCAAATTATGGTCATAATACCGAGTCGTGGCAGGGTTGGATAAAACATTCACAAAGTTTCCAGCTTTCAATATCAACAAAACATTGGGAATAACATGCTAAGGATGGAAGAATTAGCCAAAACCTATAAAATCAAAGTTGTAGAGCAAGATGTTAGCTAAGTATAGGGACTAGAATCACCCAATTTGGAGCCAGAATGTATAATTTATGGCCAAAATACTGCAATACGTCAAACTGGGCAAATTCAGCACCCATCACGCTACTAATATCAACATAAAAGCACCATTCCTTAAGCAAAATGACTATGTTAACAAATCTTAACAAATCTTAATAAACTAACAACTTTTGATCATGCATATTCACTTACCACTCTCTTGAAACATGGAATGAATTCCAAAGAAGTAAGAAGAAAGAACCAAAGCATACCTCTAGTCAGGATAACAAAGATAATGCTTTGAAGTCACTTTGTAGAGAATAGAAATTGAAGATGAAAAATGTTCCCTTGAGCTACGACCAAGCTTGAGGATTCAGCTTGTGAATGAGGTGAGATATGAACTAGGGTGAGAATTTATAGAATCACAAATTTCATTCAACACCCACTCAGTCAAAGTAAATTCCCATTCAAAACACAAAAATACATTAACACCAACACATGTGTGGGACCATTTCATTCAATTGATATAAACTATTCTATCTTCCCCCTGCCAAACGACATAATACATTCACATGGCATAAAAAAGAAGCCCTCAACTTTATGTCTTTCTATGTCCACTTCAAATCCTATCCAATTCACCATTTCATCTTCAACTTTTAATTCATTTTTCAGCTTTTGAGAACAAATTCAATAACTCTCAGAGAGGTAGATTCAAACTCATAAATTTTGGCATTTTAAAGGACCTCACCATCAACCTTACTCTTTGTTTATTGAAGTCTCGAGCTACCAAAGTTGTACTATGCACTTGTGCACTGCAGATTATAAAGACAATTCCATTAGGCCTCAAGTAAAATGCTAAAGAAAAATTAACACTAAAATGATACACTAATAGCATAACACGAATAACAAAATCATGTACTCCAAATATAAAATAAGACACTACTCCAAGACCAGCACCATTTCTCACCATTTCTCACAATTACCAAAACCTAAAGTAACTTCACCAGAATAATAAAACACAAGACAATTCATAAAAACATAACATCTGCTCCCCCACACTTGATTATACAATGGTCCCCATTGGCTGGAAAGGACGGATGCTAGACACATTGATGTTAGACATCTTGGCCTAATCGTGCCTCTCTCTCAGCCTCGAGATAACTGGGCCACTGAAGTGGTCCTAGGAGACCTAAAGATGGTTGGAAAGATTCTATGGACGCGATTTCGATTCCTCATCTACCGGTTATTTCCGCTAAGAGAAGGGGAAAAAACATTGGAGTGAACTCGGAACGCTGTGCACGCCTAATGTACCATAATATCAAGTGTCCTACGTCAATTGTCATCTTCTGTTGAATAGCATAAATCAAAAGCACTCGCTCTCGAGTTGCTCTAATGGTTTGTTGAGTAGGCATGAGCCAATAATTGATAAAGAGTTACCACATTCGTGCCTAAGCAGTTAACTTGCTTGATAGGACATACAAGGCCTCAGATCTTGCATTCCGCACCCATGTAGCACCACGTAACCCGACAAATTCTAGCAAGTAATTCGTGTTCTCCGCCTCTACCAACTGGCTATACTCATCATTTGGATAATCAGGCAAGAGATAGTGCTGATTTATGCTATGGTGCGTTACTTCTAGGTATATTCCACCAAAAAATATGGCGTTGTTGTCACTCGAGTGACTGGCGTTAGCATTAGCATAAAATTTCCAAGCAATCTCTATATTAGACTCAGCTGGAGCTAAAGTTAAGAATTCCCAGTTGAGGAATCGAATAATGTCTTCAAAGATGGGGTCTGGAGCCTCGAATTGTCGCTCGATCAGAACGTACTGGAAAATAGATTTGTGGAATTGTTGCTCCACTCTAGCATTTAAAAATCATGATGATTCTGTCGGAGTACAATCCGAATCTGAATTGGAAGAATCCGAACTATCCGAAGCAACTGGTGAACGCATGGTGTATTGGTCGTCATTGTATGCCATGTGCTTGAATGGGAGAAGACGCAAAAACAAAGTAGAGTGAATGTTTAAGTGAAGAAATAGAAAGTTCTCGTATTCTTCCACCTGACAGAAGCTCAGGCATAGAATGCTTACTGTCAAGCAAAGTGCAGGATATGTATAATGAAATGTTCAAGCACAATTCGGCTATATGCTAGCTAAAATATAGAAACATGTGATTGAATTTAAAAGACAAAACACGTCGTGACAACATAACTTGCCCCAAATAATTCACATCTAGTCTTTTTAATGCAATATCCATCAATTATTCATGAAAGAACAAATTTCACGGGTCTTAATTTGCAATCATGTGACTAGCCTACAGAACCATTTCACGTAATTTGATTCCTTCACCTGAGTTGCTGTAAAATCCAAATTAAGCTTACCAATGTCTTAGATGGTTCATAACCAAATTGCATAACTGCCAATCTTGTTGCGTCACCCTATGCATTTGTATTCTTTGCAGGTCATTCCTTCTTGATCGCAAGCATGAATCTCTGCAGAAGTTAATGACAGATTGGATCAACACAATATAATACTAACTAACACCAACGAATGTAAAACAAAGAAGACGAAAATCAAATCGAAATAGAAAATGACTAAGAAGAAGTAGGTTGCCTCTTAGGAGCGCTTGTTTTAAGGTTGACAGCCCGACCAGTTGTTAACTCAATGTGAAGTTATAGGATCATCCAAGAACAACTCTTGTGGAGCTTGGGATCCTTTTGGCATGGTCTGATCCTTATGTAGTGCATAGGGTTTAAGTCGGTGGCCATTCATTTGCCATGTATTGCCACTCTTCTCATTCTGAATCTCAACCACTCTATAAAGCATAATCTTGACAACTCGAAAAGGACCAGTCCAGCGGAATTTCAATTCTCCTGGAAAAAGCCTTAACTTAGATTCATATAACAAGACCAACTGTCCTGTTGCAAAACTCTTCGATTAAATGTTGGCATCATGGAGTCTCTTTGTCCTCTCTTTGTACATTCTTGCACTCACATAACAATTAAACCTAAATTTATCCAATTCATTCAACTTTATCATTCGTTTAGACTGTGCCCCATTGAGATCCATATTCAGCTTGTGAATCGCCCAGTATGCTCTGTGCTCCAACTCCACTAGCAAGTGACATTCTTTGCCATATACTAGTCTGAAAGGTGAAGCACCAATTGGAGTCTTATAAGCTATTCTATATGCCCGGAGAGCATTATCCAACTTTAGAGCCCAGTCTTTTCTACTTGGATTTACCACTTTTTCCAAAACCGTTTAATCTCTCTATTAATATCTCAGCCTGGCCACTTGTCTGGGGATGGTATGCAGCCAAAACCTTGTGTTTTACTCCATATTTGGCCAAAAGGGATGCAAATATTTTGTTGCAAAAATGAGTCCCTCCATCACTGATGATTTCCCTTAGAGTTTCAAATCTGTTGAATATATGTTTCTTGAAAAATGCAGCAACACTCCTAGCATCATTCTGTGGGAGTGCTTTGGCCTTGACCCATTTTGAAACGTAATCTACTGCAACCAAGATATACTCCATTCTACATGATCTTGGGAATGGTCCTATGAAATCAATACGCTAGACATCAAACAATTCTACTTCCAAGATATTGTTCAGTGGCATTTCATTTCGTGAGGAAATGTTTCCACTTCTTTGGCACCTATCACAATGACCAACCCAAATTCTTGCATCCAAAAATATGTGTGGCCAATAGAATCCAGATTGCAAAACTTTGAAACCAGTTCTCGTGGCACCGAAATGTCCTTCACAAGGGCCTTCATGGCAAGCTCTCAAAATATCATCTTTCTCTTCTTCTTTCACACACTTCCTTATGACCTGGTCACTACAAACCTTATACAAGCATTGTCTTCCCAGAAAAAGTATTTTGCATCATTCCTCAACTTCTTCTTCTGCTCATACGAATAATAATAAGGTACTTGGCCCACCACCACAAAATTTGCCATCTCTGCATAGCATGGCAAATCCTCTTTCTCTATTTTGAACACTTGCTCATTAGGGAAATGTTCTCTTATCAAAATGGTCGATTCATCTTGTGCCTTTGACTCAAGTTTTGATAAATGATCGGCCACTACATTCTCTGAGCCTTTTCTATCCTTAATTTCAACATCGAATTCCTGGAGAAGTAGCACCCAACGAATTAGCATTGACTTGGCTTCCTTCTTGGCTAGTAAGTACTTCAAAGCTGCATGATTCGTGTGCACAATGACTTTGGATCCCAACAAATAAGCACGGAACTTGTCAAAGGCAAACACTACAACTAACATTCCCTTCTCAGTAGTGGTGTAGTTCAATTGAGCTTCATTCAGCAATTTACTTGCATAATAAATGGTATGAAAAACCTTGTTTCTTCTCTGTCCAAGCACAGCACCCAGTGCATAATCACTAGCATCACACATTATTTCAAATGGTTCACCCCATTGTGGAGTGACTATAACTGGTGCTTCCATAAGCTTTGCTTTCAGTAGCTCAAAGACTTCAGCACATTCTGTCCCAAATTCAAACTTGACATCCTTTTCCAATAGACTACACAAGGGCCTTGCAATTTTAGAGAAATCTTGGATAAATCTTCTGTAGAACCCCGCATATCTAAGGAAACTCCTAATTCCTTTCACATTAGTTGGAGTAGGAAGTTTTACAATTACATCAATCTTTGCTCTATCAACTTCAATTCCCTTGCTGGAGACCTTGTGCCCCAAGACTATTCTCTCTTGCACCATAAATTGGCACTTCTCCCAGTTAAGCACAAGATGTGTTTCTTCACACATTTGTAGCACCTTGGCCAAGTTATCCAGACAACCATCGAAAGTCATACCAAACACCGAAAAATCGTCCATGAGTATTTCTATGATAGACTCAACCATGTCATGGAATATTGCCATCATACATCGCTGAAATGTTGCAGGAGCATTACATAGGCCAAAGGGCATGCGCTTGTATGCAAATGTGCCAAAAGTTTCTCTTGGTCCTTGGGATCAATCGCTATCTGATTGTAGCCCAAGTATCCATCCAAAAAATAGTAGAAGAGGAAGCCTGCAATGTCTAAAAGTTGCTCCAGGAAGGGAAGTGGGAAATGATCTTTTCTAGTTGCCTTATTGAGCTTACGGTAATCCATACACACTCTTTATGCACTGATTATCCTTGCTTCCAAAAGCTCATATGCATCATTTTTCACCACCGTAACTCCACCTTTCTTAGGTACACATTGTACAGGACTTACCCACTTACTATCTAAAATGGGGAAAATCATACCAAAGTCCAACAATTTGACTAATTCCTTCTTCACAACCTCCATCATTTGAGGGTTTAGTCTTCGTTACCTATCTCATACAGGGACAACATTTTCTTCTAGCAAAATTTTGTGCATGCAAATACTCGGGCTGATTCCCTTGATGTCTGCAATAGTCCACCACCCAATGGCATGTTTGTATTGTCTCAAAACTTCCAATAGCTTCTTCTCTTGCCAAACCTCCAGCTTAGAAGAAATCACCACTGGCAAAGTTTCGTTATCACCTAAGAAGGCATACTTCAAATATGGAGGCAGTGGCTTAAGTTCCAGCTTTGGAGGCACCACTATGGAAGGCATAAGCTTTTCATTCATGCACAAACTTTCTTTGCTCCTCACCTCAGTGGGTGCACAAACTTCATTAGATGACAACTCACATTCACCATCATTTTTCAATTCTTTAGCACATGCTTTCTCTAACTTTTCTTTCATTACACATTCACTTTCTACTTCAACAACTTCATTTTGCAATTCAAAAATGGATTCATCTAACACACAACATTCAACAACATTTTCAATTTCAGATAAAATTTTTCTATCTTCATCATCTAACTCAAACTCATTTACTTCTTCCTCACAAACATTCATTTCATCAACACACACAAAGTTATGTTTCATATTCTTTTCAATCATACTTACAGAACATGCAACAGTTCGAACAGCAAAACAAGACTCAATATGCATTGGGTGCTTCATGGCATAATTAACATCAAAAACCACTTGTTCATTGTTTATGCGAAATGTAACTGTCTTGTTTCTAACTCCTATCAAAGCATCACCTGTTGCTAAAAATGGTCTTCCAAAAATCAAAGGCACCTCAGGGTCCTCCTCCATATCAAGAACAATGAAGTCCACTGGAAGAGTGAATTTGTCCACCAAAACCAGCACATCTTCGACCATGCCCAATGGTTTAACTAGAGACCTATCAGCAAGTTCCAAGGTCACAGCCACAGGCCGTATCCTTTCACCAAGATCCAGATTCAAAGCAATAGATAGATGCATAAGATTGATTCCAGCCCCCAAGTCACAAAGTGATTTCTCAAAAAATCTTGTGCCTATCTTACAAGATATGGTGCAACTGCCAGGGTCATTCAATTTTGGTGGCAAATTATGCCCAACCCAAGCTCCACTACACTCTATAAGAGTCAAAGGCATCTCACACCTCAGAATCTGTTCCTTATTTGACATAAGGTCCTTAAGAAACTTTGCATAATTTTGGCACTGCTGCCACCAGATCAAGAAGAGGTAGGCTCACATTCACTTGTTTAACTATATTTAAGAACCTATCGAATTGTGGCCCTCTCTTTGGCTTTGGTTTCTCTCTTTCAAGAAATGGAGGTTTAGGAGCATATTCTGGAAAATTGCAAGGGCTTGGAGGCCCTCTAACCTTTTTAGTCACTTCCTTATCTCCATTGTCTTGCACCTTATCCTTCTCTAGTGCTATGTCCTCATAAGCACAACCTTTCTTAGGATCAACAACTACCTTCTACTCAGCTTCAGGTCATCTATTCCGTTTGTGTTTTCTTTCTTGCTGTAGCGAAATTCTTGCTGCTTTTGTGTCAAAGCTTTCCTGTTGTTCTTGCGTTCTTTTTGCTGCTGTTAGAGTCATTCTTGCAGCTGTAATTTGTGTTCCTTATGTAACAATGCTTATAAATTTAAGAAGTGTTGAACTCTCTTCTCACATTGAAAAAAGAAACCAATTTCAAAAAATATTGTTCAGTTTCCAGTTTTCTTTACTAAGAACCCTAATCCATTATTGAAATGGATAGAGAGTTTCCTAATCCAAACTGGATTAAAGAATGCATGGATGATTTGTAAACTTAAAAATTTCACCAAACTTCCATTTTTCTCGGGTTATAACATACGTATTTTAATAAAAAAATAACAAAATTAAAAAATGTTTTGATTTTAAATCTTTCTGTACCGTTTATTGCACCCACAGTGATTGTGAACATGCATTCTAGTGAATATCGTCAAAAAAGTGAAATTTAAAATTTTCACCAAACATCCATTTTTATGGGTTATAATATACGTATTTTTAACAAAAAATTGTGAAATCTAAAAACGCGTTAATTTTGAATTTTTTGTACCATTTTCTGCACCCACCTCGATTGTGAACATACATTCTAATAAATATTGTCAAAAAAGTAAAATTTAAAATTTTTACCAAAGTTCTATTTTTCATGAGTTATAATACACGTATTTTGATGCTCGGATTATTTTGATTAAACATGTTCTCTCGTCTATTCCTTCACATGTATTAGCAGTGGTGCAACCTCCAAAGGACATACTTCAGCAATTATCAAAGATGTTGGCTCGGTTTTTTTGGGCTGGCAAAGGGGATTCGGGACAACATTGGATTGTATGGGAAAAGCTTTGTAGACCGATATCTGAGGGTGGCATTGGATTCAGAGATGTCTCTGAGGGAGCTACTGCCTTTTTGGGGAAGCTTTGGTGGTCTTTCCGCCAGGGTGTGTCTTTATGGTCTCAATTTATGCACGCTAAATATGTTTATGCACATTTACACACACTAATTATATTTTCACATACTACACACATTATACATATTTTACACATACTACACACAGTACACATATTTTCACACACTATACATATTTTACATATAGTACACACAGTTTCACACACTACACATATTTTACACATAGTACATGCATTTTCATACACTACACATATTTTACATATAGTACACACAATTTCACACACTACACATATTTTACACATAGTACATGTATTTTCACACACTACACATATTTTACACATACTACATACATTTTTACACACTACACATATTTTACACATACTACATATATTTTCACACACTACACATATTTTACACACATTTTCACACACTACTCATATTTTCACATAATACACACATTTTCACACACTAATATTTTCACATACTATACATATTTTCACACACTACATATCTTTTACATATAGTACACGCATTTTCACGCACTACACATATTTTCACACACTACACACATTTTCACACACCACATATTTTCACACACTACATATCTTTTACACATAGTACACATATTTTCACACACTAAGCATATTTTACACATACTACATATATTTTCACATACTACATTTTTTACACATAGTACACATATTTATATATATTATACATATTTTCATACACTACACATATTTCAATATATTATACATATTTTTACATGCTACACATTTATTTTCATACCCTATCTAACACTTATGACCCAATGATTCATGACCTGTGACCCACGACCCATGATCTAGACCCATGACCCGTGACCTATGACCCACGACTTACGACCCGTACCCCACGAGCCATGACTCAAAATGTGACCTAATGACCTATTTTACACGTGACCCACGACCGACGATCTAAGATCCATGACCCGTGAACTAAGATCTATGACTTACGACCCACTACCTAAACCCATGACCCAAAATGTGGGTATAGCATTAATCTGTGTAAATTGTGCATATTATGTGAAAATGTGTATAGTGTGTGTAAAATATATGTTGTGTGAAAAATATTTGTAATGTGTGTAGTTTTTAAAAGTTTTGTTGTTTTGAAATTAAACAATTAGTTTATTTATAATATTTTTAAATTAACCTTATTTAATATTTCTTTTATAATTATTCATATATATATATAAACTTAATACTTGGCAAGATAATCAATTCTTATTCACAATTTGATCATTTATTGGGTTTTGTTTATTTACACCTACTTTAGGTGTTTTTTTAACAAATAAAATTTGATATATTTATTTGTTTACTTTTTCTACATAATTTTTCAAAACAAAAAAATATTACATTAATCATTTTTAAATTAATAATATTTATTTCCCTTCATAATTGTTCTTTAAAAAAAACGTTCATTAATTCTTGCAATTATGGATTAGTTGCGTAGATATTAATTTGACTGTAAATTAATTTTTTGCACTGGTACAATTTACTAGATGCGTGTTAACTCTTTGTGCTAAATAATCCATCAAGAGTAACTTATTATATTGTGCGCTGATGTATTATTTATCCAAATAACATTTATGCATGTGGTAATTAAGATGTCCACATTACATCAGTGAATGATCACTGCTGTTTTAAAAACAAAAACCCAACCCGTGGGTCATTTCATAACCCAACCCACTAAACATAGGTTATTTTTGGACCCACGACCCATTTGACCCCTGACCCGTTTGACCCAACCCAACTGGTTAATTTTGATGATGGGTTGGATTGGAGTGATGGGTCACGGGTCAGTATTGTCAGCCCTAGATGGGATAGTTCGATTTGTTAAACATTTGCTCATTTAATGAGGGTGACCGTAATTTTTTGAAAACACAGGGTTTGTTTGGTACTTTCACCAAATCTTAGGAGTGGTAGATGTAATTAACACTTTCTTTTAAAAAAAATATATTTTTGGCAAAATTTCGGACACAAGAAGGGATGCCACCCCAAACTTATTAATAGATGGTCTCCTATAAAATATGTTCATATATGCAATGACGAGTTAATCACTATTTCAACACACGATAAAAACAGCACTACAATTTCAACAGTAATTAATTTTTGATTTTATATATAAATCACTTCTTATATAGGGTAAACTAGCTTGGAGGCCACTAAACGCTTTGGATCGTATACTTTTGGTCACTAAACTTTTTTTGTTTCAATTTGGCTATTCATCTATAAAAAGTTGTATACTAGTAGCCAATCCATTAAATTCAGCCGTTATCTTTGAAATGTTCAGTTAAATTCAATCTTTTTTTTAATTTTCTAAGGTAATATTATAGTTAAAAATGGGGTAAAGTGATGGGATTTATACTTTGGGATAATAGGTGTTTATTTAACAAAGTTGCGCCTAAATTTTATACTTAAAAATATGGTTTAATGAAAAGAGATATTTGAATTTAACGAAAAAAATTCAAAGCTAACGGTTGAAATTAACATAATGGCCATTAGTATACCACTTTTAATAAATGAATGACCAAATTAAAACAAAAAAGAATAGTGATCAAAAGTATACAATTCAAATAGTTTAGTGGCACCTAAGGTAATTTACTCTCTTATATATATAAACCGTTTCACATGAGTTTTTGTATTTTATTAATTTTAAAACAAAGAACAAGAGAGGAACATATAAATCTAATCTCTAAAATTTCGATGAGTTAGAGAAGGAAAACAAACTAGGAAAACATAAATCCAAACTTAAATAACGAATACAACTTAATAGTAAAAAATCAATATAAAAGCCCTCTAAATCTATATTAAAAAAACATATCAAATCTTTTATACTCTAAATCTACATTAAAAAACGACGGAATACTGAGTAGATCAACTTTAAAGGTAAGCTTTCTAAGTCTACCAATTCATCTTTGTTTTGTTGCCCTTTGTCACCTAAATAAAATGCTGGATGCCAGTGTCGTTTGAGATTAATTGATGTATCTTCTGCATGCTATACAGAAGAAGAACCATAATTGTTGTGTATATAATGTTAGCATTCGTCTGTCCAAACTGCCATTGATTGCATACTCATGTGTATATTGGTGATCAAGAGCAGTAAATTAATCTTTGTCTTTAAGTTGTTCTCTTATGCTCTTTTTGTAACTCTTCATAGTGCAGTTCAGTAGGGTGATTAAGAAAAAAAAGGAAAAAAATGCAAATCAAGAATTTCTATAGTTAGACAATATATTTTAGTCCTGAAAATTGTGTTTTTCGACTTTTCAAAAGATACTTCAAAGTTAGAATCATGTTATTAAAGTCATCTAAGAAAAAGAATAAACGCCCAAGGATGGACGACCACGGCACGCTTCCCTCGCTTTGGTCACGTGCCTGCTTCAAAGGAAAAAACCCCCTTTTTAAAAACGACACCGTTTCTCCCCTCTTCTTCTGCTTTTTTTATTAGTCCCACTTGAATAGCGTGTTTGATTAGACACTGGTTCAGACAAATGTCAGCACCTTCCTCACTCCTTTTACTCATTGGATTCTTTCATTTGGCTGCCCTAGGTTTTCTCTCCTCTTGCTCTTTCGTAATGAACGGCCACCTCTAACAAGAAAGATTGGCTGCCCTAGGGTTTTCTCTCCTCTTACTCTTTCCTAATGAACGGCCGCCTGAAAGATTTGGAAACCAAAAAAAACATTTCTTCCTTTTTTTCCTCTGTTTTCCCTAGCCGTTTCTTCTCTTTTTGTTTTCCTCTCCAAATTTTTCCAGCATCTCTTTCTTTTTCTATTTTTTGTTGTTTTGTTTATTTAGGATCTTATGGTCGTGAGGTTCGCTGATTTGTGTCTTGGTCCATTGTTATATTGCACCAGATTATGCAGCAGAAGTATGAAAATTTCAGGTAGCATAGATCTTTTTTATTGTTTGAAATCATTATGCTTCTTAGATTAACTGACTAAGTAACTACTGATATAGTCGGACAAGGAAGAAGAAGAAAAAACCAGGTGCTGTCAGCTTCCTTGGACCCCTGCACCTGTTGAAGAACAGCCTTCAGAAGTAGAAATAGCCAAAAAGGCAGCTCTCTAAAGGAGAGACAGGGTCAAAGATTATGGGAGATGGCTGAAGCAAAGAGGTCGTCTCGAATAAATGAACTTGACAATGAAATTAGAGGCTTGGAATTCCTCTTAAAACAGCTCCAGCAAGTTCAAGAATCATTGGTAGCATGTGCTTTGTAGACTTTGTTTGTTTGCTCATTTAACTTTTCTCAGATTCCACATGTCAATTACTCAAGAGATGACAAACAATATTTAAAATTCTTCTTCTCCTCCTCCTTCTCCTTCTTCTTCTTCTTCTTCTCTTCATCTACTCTCATTTCTCCCTTCTTCTTCTCTTCTTCTCTTCTTATATATACACTCAAATCCAGAAGGGCCCTCTTTTTGTTTTGCAGTTTGCTGTTTCTCGATGTGGTGGTAATTTCAAATTGCTCTGTATTCTCAATTTTTTGAAAAACAACTTTCCTTTTTGCTTTTTTTTTCCCTTCTTTTCCTTTTTATGTGTGATTATGGTTTATGAGAACTGGACTAAATTGACACTACATTAGTAAGGAATATATTTTATATGATCTTTTACTCCCACCATCCCAGAATTAATTAGATGTGCTTATGAGGAATTCATTTTTTAACAAAGACAAGTAATGACTGTGTTGAATTTGGAAGAATTTAAATATATTCATCAAGTTTAAAGATATTTAACTTGTTAGGAATGCATTCTTATTGGCTAAAAACTATTTTTTCAAATGGCATAATGGGAAAGTATGTGTTAAAAATTTTAAATGCAGACTTTTGTTTTGGGACATTTAGAAAGCGGAAAGATGACAATGGGACTTAGGGGACATTTATTACTCTGTTCACATTGTAGCATACAATTTATAGTAGCTTCATAGTAAGTATGATTGATTAATTGTTATGTAACCTTTGGATCGGACACAAGCCTTTAAATTTGTTTCTGAGTGCAGAATCTACTATAGTTGTTAGACACTGCTTTTGTGAGGACTGTTTGGTGCAAAACTTTTCATTAGGTTGCAACCTTGCTAACTTATATATCTATGATATGAAGAATCTATTTTTTGATTCAGTTTTCCCTAGACTGGAGTCGTAAGCATGGATAATTCATCATTTTCCTCAATTATCCTTTGAACTGAATCAGGTACTTTTGAACTGAAGGTAATCATGTATTTTTCATGCAGATTAGCTCAATGCATTGTAGGGGTGATGTTCCAGAACCTTTGTTGAATCGTAAGGTTAGAGTTTCTTGAGTGTTTCCTTCTGTAAGGAGAGATATTGACTTCAAATGAAGATTAAAGGAGGAAAGGTTGTATTCTGAGCAATATGCTTGTTATTATCTTGAGATCTTGATGAATTGGGTAAATTTGGTTTGGTATCTTATGTGGCATTAAAAGGTTGAGAATGTTAGTCATCTCCCTTCTTGCTAAATATGAATGAAGTCTCCGTATTTTTGTGTCTAAAACCTTCTGGTGTTGATCATTGTGCTGATGGGATATAGTAAGTAGGAGTTTTTTTATGGAATTGGATAAGGAATCAGAGTTAAAGCAAGATTCTCATTTTTATTGTTCAGATGACAAATTACGGAACTTATTTTTGTAACCACATAGTTTTAGTACGACATTTCAGTTTTAAGGTCGAGTGAGTGCAATTGTATAATCAGAATGTTATGGTGTGTTTTCTGTAAGGTTTATTGCAAGTCACAAATGAAAATATTATGGTTAGTTCACTTGTGTAGTAGGGTTTGTGAAGTCAAATGCATTTGTAGTGTCCTGTAGCTTATTATGAACTTGTACCATTTGATATGGTTGCTCATAACTGTTCAATATTGTTGTGTGAGTATTGAGGATGGTCTTCCCCGGTGCATTGTAATGTATTTGACTCACCTTTATCAACCCTTTTTTGGCTTTTCAGTTGATCTCTTTGGACATGGGTTCATTGCTTGCTGGTGCTAAGTTTCGAGGAGATTTCGAGGAAAGGCTTAAAGCTATTCTAAAGGAAGTCACTTCTTCAAATGGGCAGATTATATTATTTATTGATGAGATACATACAGTGGTTGGTGCAGGTTAGTTTGGCTTATATCTATTATTTATTATTATATTATTTATTGATGAGATGCATACTGTGGTTGGTGCAGGTTAGTCTGATTATATCTATTCGTGTTGAAGATGCTGTAGATTTTTTCCTTTTACTTTTCCATGGCCAAAAGCTTCTTGTGGATCATTAGTACCCGTTTAATTGGCAGTCCCAGAATTGTTTGAACTGCCAACGTTAGTTGTGAGATCTGAAGGCAATCAGCCCGTTTACTTGGCCATACTTTAAGCAAAATTTATATAAGTGCCAATGGCTGGACGACCACGGCACGTGACCCATGTTGCGATCACGTGAGCATCTCAAAGGCACGGACGCCTTCTTGCCAAACGACATCGTTTTCACCCCCCTCCCCCCCCCTTTTTTTTAAGGATTTCTCATTTTCTGTCTCTTCATATGCCTTCTGCTTATCCCGTGGAGGTAAAGTTTTTGCTACCGCATCCTCTACTTTCTCGTTAGGGTTTCCTCTCAGCGCTTTTTTATCTTTATGCTGCCACTCACCCCTTGAGCCAGCATTTATGCCTCGATTTGTTGGAGACCTGTACTCCTAATTGCGAAAAGGTGTTCTCTGAGTCCAAGGCCGTGATGATGATGTTCATAGTCTTGGAGCAAGCGGATCAGGCATTTAGGCAAACTGACCCATATCTTGGATGGGCAATCCGGATGGCAATTTATATGTAACCGGTTTTTGCAGCCATGGCGGTGTCACGCTCTCGTTTGCCTGATCTGCTTATACTGATCTGAGCCTTTTCATTTTGTCTTTTTAGCCATTTATCTATTGATTTTTTTTGTGGGTTTTTGGTTTCTGCTTCAAGTGAGATTATTTTTGTGAAATCTTTGTTTTTCTGAGATCAAAATATCATCTTTAGATTTGTTTTGAGATATATTGTGAAGTACATTAAATCAGCTCTTATTTGGGAATTTTCTTGTTTTCTGAAATGGTGAATCTTCATTCCTACTTGTTGTTGTTGAATTTGTTATGGGCATTTATCTTGGTCAGATCATCCATATTGTGTGAAATTAAGAATTAAATCTTTGTATGCCATGCATGTAAAAAATATTAGATCTTTAGCATGTAATGCAGTAATTTACTTATTGTTGTTGTGGTCAATTTTAGTTATCCTTTCCTGTTATCCATTTTTGTGATAGATCCAACAAGAACCCGAAATGAACGTTATAGTTTACTGGCTGCATGTTTACTTCAACTTGGTTCAGGTAAAAAATGTTTTAGGAACTACTGGAACCAGTTTCGATAGCATGCATTTGAAATACCAATTCAGATTGACTGTAGTTTGGAAATTAGTCCCCCAAAAGGGAAAGTTATTTTGGCCTAAAACTAATTTTCATCTAAACCTGAGTAGATTTAGAGTTGGCGTTCTTAAATTAACCTTTTGTCTTCGTAAATTTGCAGTGCCCCTATATTTGACTTATTTTCTCAGTAGAAAAATGGCTTTCTTTTTTTTTCCAACAATAAAGGCATTTTATAGTGCACAATATTGTTGTCCTGAAAGGTTAGTTGAAAAAGATTACTCTGTTTTGGGGAAATCATGAAAAACTGGAGTGGGAGAAACAAAAATTGGTTTTACTTAGAAGTTCATTATTTCTTGACTAGATGAGATTGATTATTAAATAAAAGTGCAGGGATTTGAAATTTCCAAATAGTGTTGGATCTGGTGTTAAACAGAGTGATCAAGCTAAATTTTGGTTTTCATTTTAATTCTTACCTTTTGGACTTGTCATTGTCAGCTAAGGATATGATAATTTAGAGAGCCAGGAATAATTGCTTTATGTTGTCAACTACTTCTTCCTAGAATTAGCCAGGAAGGATTTGTTGGTCATGCAGTCCTTTTGCAATGTTTCATTGTTGTGGAATACGGTCATTTGAAATGCAACGGATGATGTTTTAGATATTATGATATATCTCATGATCATTGGCGTGGCATGTCAAAGAATTTGATTTAGTCATTTCTGGAAGAGTTGGTATGTTTCTTAAACAGATGCTGTTAAGATTGTCTTTTTGGTGATTTATTGTCCATGCAATAGCGGGATAAAGCTTAGTTATTGTTGTTAGTATGCATGGAATAGCAGAATGTTAACACTGTTAATGATTATCCAGCAACTTTTCTGATTGATATTGTAGCTACATTAGTTTTCTTTTGATTTAGCAGAAGTATCAAATTGTCGATTCACTTTCCGTGCATTAGAGGTGAGCACATTAGAAAGTTGTCTACTTGTACAATTAGTTATGAAACTTATGAGGATTAGAAGCCATTTCCCCTCCTAAACTGCACTTTTCAATAACAATGAAAGCTTATTACTTGCTCCTATTAAACTTATGATCTAAATTTGACTAACCTCCCTGGATTGGTTAACAAATAACCTTGATGGTTCATCGTTTCTACTAATCCGTTCTATAGTATCTGTTTCTTGCTATGTTATTTGCTTATTTTAGTTGGTCAGTTTTGTGTTTGTTGCCAAAGGCTGATACGACGTCATTTCAACGCTCTCTCCTTTTTTTTAAGGGTTTCTCGCTTTCTGCCTCTTCACATGCCTTCTGCTTATCCCGATGAGGAAAAGTTTTTGCTACCGCTTTCATTCTCTTTCTACTCTACTCTCTCTACTTTCTCGTTACGGTTTCTTCTCATTGTTTTTTATCTTTATGCTGCCGCTCAACCTTTTTTTTGCACACACGAAGTTTCTGTGGCAATCTCGGATGAACAAAATAGACAACTTAAGGCTGAGATTGCCACTCATCCTTTATATGAGCAACTACTTTCAGCCCATCTAGCGTGCCTTCGTGTAGCAACTCATATTGAACAGCTGCCCCGTATCGATGCTCAGCTCTCCCAGTCTCACCATCTTTTGAGGTCATATGCTACACAGCAGCATCATCTTTCTCATCCTTTATCACCCCATGAAAGGCAGGAACTTGATAATTTCTTGGTAAGTTTTTATTTGATGGTTCTTTCTGCTCTTCTGGTTTATGGGATTTTTTTCTCCGATAAAAATCTTACCTTTTTGTTTTGTCCCCCCATAAAAATCTTACCTTTTTGTTTTTGTCCCCCCATGTATTATTCCTTGGGGGATATGTAAATGTTTCTTGTTAGGGCTTACAGTTCACATTTTGATATAGCATACAGATTTCCTTGTTCTATTATGTAAAATTTACGCTATGTGTTGATGCCATATACTATGTAAACTGAGTAAAAAAGTATTCTCCAAAAGGCATTTGAAGTAGAAGTTCATACCATCTCTTGAAATGATGCACAGTTTTAAGCTAATGCAGAGTCTACTAGGCGATTGCTTTTGATCTAGAAGCTAGCCACAATAAAGTATTGATTTTCTTAGTCATTTCATTTTGGAACCTTTCCTAACAGAACTGGCTGCGACTATTTATGCTGGTAAAACTTTGGGTCTGTATTGTATTGCAGCCCTATTTATAGAGCTAGACATTTGGAAAAATTGATTATCAGGGGTCTAGGTTTATGTCGGAAGCATTTTTCAATTTGAAGTTAGCAATTTGAGTGTTTTTGTTTTATCAACATATTTCTCTTTATGAATGTTGAAGTATCATTCATGAAGACAATCAGACATTGATTAGTAGGCAGAATACCCTATCTAAAATACTGAAATTAATAGAATCCCTTCCTCCTTTTCAAGAATTTCTTAACATGGTATCCAAAAGTTCGAGGATCAGATATAGCCCAGTGGTCTAGATATTTATTTCCCGGTTTTAGAATGAGTGGATAGATTAGCACTGTTCTTCCCCTTCTAAAACTATTTCAAATCAAGATGTCTAGAAACTTATTAGGTTCCAGTGGCAATAACATATACTTTTTTCCTTGTGATATAGACGATTAGTTTCCTTTACGTGTTCTTTGCCATTTGTGCACAGATTAATGCGGAGACTCTTTGGGAATCAGCTGCATCTGATGGTTGGCGACCATCATCTGCTCCGCGATCTGATTGGCCCCGTAGGTGTTCTCACTTAAATTTTCTGGAGGAATGTGTTTTCATTTTGAAAATAACTTATCACATGCACCTTTTGATCTTAATCTCTCGCTCACTCTCTCAACAGTTCCACCAAAAGAGACCAATGGGTATCTGCATGTTCGGTATAATGACGGTCTGAATCAGCAACCCACTGCAATAAGAAGTATTTTTTATTGATGTTGTAGTAGCTGTCATACGTTTATTTTGAAGCTTCTCCTCTCTGATCTTTTGTTCCAGCTATCCTAAGCTCTTGCTGTGTTTGGTCTATGCTAGGATTTCTTCTCTATGAACTCTGCTTTTCTCCTTGTGCTTATCTGTATACATTGTCAAGTCTGCCTTTTGTAAGTCCATGAGTCTTGACTCTGGTACATACACATGCTAGCATACATGGCAATGGGTTGGCACTTAGCAGTGCAAAAAAAACTGTAACTTGTGCAAACTTCAGTTCTTAGATGAAATGTTATACAGTGGTACCCCTACAATAGTTTAGACTTTGGGTAAGGGAACTTTCCTACTTTACTCTGCATAACTTTTAAAGGAGAAATTATTTGTTGGGCGTTGTTAAATGAACATCTGGGCAGTAACTTTTTTTTCTCTGACCCAGGTGGTTGTTTCAACAATTGCTTTTGGGATGGGTATTGACAAGTTGAATGTTCGAAGAATTATCCATTATGGATGGCCGCATGTATAGTTACTAAAATCTTGTAACAAATTTGAACTTCATATTTATTGTATTCCAGCTATAAAGAGAATATCTTACTATACTTTAGATTTTTTAAGATATTTTGTTCTTGAATTGAGGCCACATGGCTGTAAATGTAATCAGCTAGATTTTTTTGATATTTGCTTCCTGACCTTGATGCTGCATGGCTGTAAATGTAATCATCTACATTTTCATGGAATTATTGTATAAATTTTGAGATGTTGGTTTAGGATTTTATTATCTTTTACCTTGTATGCTGATACAACATTTTGTCTCCCCCATGCTCATCATGGTTATATCTTTCAAGTTTATCTTGTTTTTTTTATTTTTTATTTTTTATTGTTTTACTACTGTCTTAATGATTTGCAGAGTTTGGAAGCATACTATCAAGAAGCAGGTCGAGCTGGTTGAGATGGAAAATTAGCAGATTGTGGTTATTCCCTTTCTTTTGGTTATTTAACATGTTGTGATTTCAATATTGCAGTCTATCTGTTGAATTTAGAACACTTTCTGGTCTTAACCTTTTATGTATTCTTACATGATGGCAATTTTATGAAGTTTGTAATCACAGTTCTTTGGTCTACCTTTTCTGGAGAAGACTTCTTTAACCCTGTTTGTGTTGTGGATATGGAAATTTTGACGTTTAAAGTATGCAGCCTTTGTATATTTGCTGAAATAAATTGGTTGTTTTTCAAACAGTTTTGTATGCAAATCTATCAAGAGCACCTAGGCTTCTGCCAAGTCAGAGGAGTGAAGAACAGACAAAACAAGCATATAAGATGTTGTTTGACTGGTTCAGGTTAATGCCAAATAATCCCTTCACCTAATAAACCTTTCTCTCAAATGCTATAACAGGGAAATTATTTTGTTTACTGCAGTGCCTGCTGGTATGGAATGCGTACTTCTTCTTGCAGAGCCAAAATGCTTGGTGGGATGGAGAGGTTGTATCACTGGACCTCAACATTGACAAAATAGCACAAATCTCAAAACCCAAAAGGACAAAGCAGGAAAACAAAGAAAAAAGAGTTATAAAAGAATCTCCATGAACAAATCTCAAAACCCAAAAGGCAATATTCAGTTAAATCAAGTGTTGTGGCCTGTAGAAAGGGCTCAAGGGGCTATCTTTGGTTGTTTGGGAACGGAAAAAAGTTTTATTAACACAATTTTATTGTATTTATTCATTATGTACTTATTGACAGTTTTTCGTTTCTATCCGTTCCAAATTTCCCAAATTTCAATAAAACAATTCTAAAAAATATTTAATTAACACAATTTTATTGTATTTAATCATTATGTACTTATTGACAGTTTCTGGTTGGGACCTTTTTAAATACACTTTCTTATAGAAAATATTTCATTGGTGAATATGAACCTATTCTCTTCCATCTCATATACAAAATTGAAATATTAGTAATTTTAAAAATATTAGTTCATATGTTAATGAATTTCTATATATGTTATGGTATTTAAAATTACATTTTATAATTTATTACATAATTAATTTGCATCAACTATTGTGAAAAGGCACATATAAAAAACATTAGAAAGCAAATTTATAATAATTTTTAACATGAAAATTAAATATTATGACACAATGAATAAAGTTGTATTTTTTTTAGATACATAACAATAAAAACAAAATAGTTTATATTTATTGTAGAAAATTAAAGATAATATTGAAAAGTAAATATTATTATAAAAAATATACTAAAAATTATTTTGCCAATTTTAATGACAAGTGAAATCTAATTTCCAATAATTTGGAGTTGTAATTTAATTTTATATTAATTTTGTTGTTTTGTAAAACTAAGGAATTCAAACATTTTAGAGTTCCAGTTCATAAAATTAAGTTTTAGTAATATTTTAATTATAATTTAATTCTATTTCTAAACAATCAAACAGAGTTTAGGTAGAGCATCTTTCAAAACACAAAACTAATAGTACTTCCTCTTTTATAATGAGAATAAAACATTACTTTGATTACTAATATACCAAAAAAAACTCTACTAATGCACTAATCAACTATTCTTATACATATTTCAAGTATTATACATATTTATACATATTTCACACATTTTCACTCTATACATATTTATAATTATTACACGCTTTTTTATATATACTATACACATTTACACTTTTTCACCAATTATACATATTTATACATACTATTTATATTTTTGAACACTATATAAATACATATTATACATATTTTCACATACCATTCATATTTACACATATTTTACACTTTTTGGACAATATACATATTTACATATACTACACACTTTTTCACACATTATATGTATTTGCACTTACTATTTACATTTTCACACACTACATTTTACACATACTATATACATTTTCACGCACTATAAATTGTACACATACTATATACATTTTCACACACTATAAATTTTACACATACTATATACATTTTCACACACTATACATAATATAATAATATTATTATTAGAAAAATTCTCAAAATTGAATTAATATATAGAGTTTTGAGATATGTGTAAATTGTGTGAGAAATATGTGTAAATTGTGTAAATTGTGTGGAAGTATGTATAGTGTATAAATATATGTGCATTATGAATAAGTGTGTCTACAAGTATGCGTAAATATGTGCATATATAAAATGTGTTAAAATGTAAGAAGAATGTGCAAATATTTAAAGTGTGTGCAAATATAACTATTATATGCAATATATGTAGCGTCGAAAATATGTGAAAAATAAGTAAAAAATTATAGTGTGATAAATAATTAAATATGTGCCAATATATAAAAATATGTTTAGTATATACATATATGCGTAGTATGTATAAGTGTGTGTATAAGTATGTATAATATGTGTAGTATGTAACACATATACATTGTACTGTGTGCAGATGTAATAAGAATTTTTAAATATTTATAATGTGTGAGAATGTATATAGTATATGTATATACTTAGTGTGCACATTATGTGCAAAATGTGTACAAATCTATAGTGTCAAAATAAGTGTAATATATGCAAATATACGAAAGTGCGTATAGTGTATACATATATATGTATATGTATAAATATGTGTGTACAAGTATTGGCAACCATGTATCTTATGAAAATGTTTAAATATGTATAAACATGTATAGTGAGAGAAGTTATGGGTAGGTTTGTAGAAATATTAACCGTAAATGTTAGTACATGTATTTTGCAACAAATATTATATTACTTATATCTATTATACTGAATTAAAATTATAACGAGAAATAGCATATAATTACAGCGCGCTGGCGCGCTGATCGCCAACTAGTTTTTATATATGAAACTAAGTGCCACTTGCTATGTAAGAAGTCAAGTCTTTCTTTTTTTTTTTTTTTTACTTCAATGTAAGAAGCAGCCTGGCTTTGGTTGTTTAGAAACCATTGATTTTGGACATTAGTATTATAGACCTGATGGAGTAATAGAAGTTATTAGAGAAGTTGAAAGCTTGATTTTATTTAACTACTAGGAATGATGAATATTCCTGATCCAATTCTGGTACTAGGGAGAAGTATTTACTCCAATTAATGTAGTTGTGTTAGAGAGAAAAGCATAATTCAATTTCATCTTTCGGTCAAGTGAATGTTTGTAGGGGATTTTATTTTTTTCTTTTTGTACAATTCAAACAACTATAACCTTGTATTCATTTGATGAAGTGTTTGTTTGTATTACATTGAGTTTCAAGTTATCACTTAATTATTCAATCTTAGCTGGTTAGGTGTGTATGTATATTTTATTTTCAATTTTAATGGAATATCGCTTTTGATTAAAAAATATATATCAATTTATCCATAGCTTTCTATTGCGCAAAATCCAGTTGTATGTTCCTTTTTAATTATCCAGCAAATACATCCAACATTTATAGTATTCCTAATTTATCTAACCTATAATAATTTAGGGTAAGATCCTACAAAGTCCAAATAGTTAGATGATCTCACATAGAAAAGGGGCACTAGTACATGCTCTTAATTAGATTAATTTAGGAAGATTGATTAGATAGAATTTCCCTGAAAAACTGGCAATTTTGATATAATTTCTGTTTGCAATATGTGCTTCTAGAATATTTTTATCTTAGTACAGTGGAAAATTTTATATTCAAATTAGGCATGTCAAGTTGTAGAACTCTTGTACTTCTACAGCCCATGCAATTGACTTCATTAAAATGAAAAGGCATCCTGTGCCATGTTCATATATAGTAGCCGATCGAGAAATCCAACGTTTAATGAATTTTCTCATAATTTTGACAAAAAAAAAGACATTTAATTTATAACGATAATAATTTTAAAATACATAAAAAAAATAACAACTTTTTAAATTAAAATAATATCTAAAATAAAATAAATGTAGTTTTATATACTATTGAATCTATATGCATTTGAAATTAATCTTTCGTGCTATCAAACGTATCTATAATGAAAATCTGTATCAATACTTCTAACAATACCCTTTTCTATTTAAGTGTGATGTAAGTGTGTGAGAGTAAAAAAGATTAATTAATTCACAATAAATATATATGGCTATCGGGTTTGAGTCGCATGTCTTATGTTTGAGATTTGGGTTCTGTATGTAATGTAAGGGTAAGTAGTAAGGGGGGATAAATTTTGAAAAAAAAAATCAATGAATTTGCAAGAAATATATAGCTATTAGGTTAAGAATAATTTATAAATAAAAATTAGACAAAGAAAATAGGTCAAGAATATATGTGTATTAGGTTAAAGAAAAATTTATAAACAAAAATAAACAAAAAATAGGCCAAAAATATATAGAAACTGGATATATTAAGAAGAATTTGAAAAAAAAATAGACAAAAAAGGGGGACAAGAACATTTGGGTCGAGTTAAGAATAATTTGTAAATAATTAAAAATTATGCATAAAAAATTTAACGCATAGAGTGGGCTCAAAAGTTAAAAGATAAAATATATGAGACCAGATCTTCTGTTCAAGATTATCTCTTTTCTATTTTGTCCAATGTCCAAAATGATGTAGTTTAACTAAAATTAGGGACTAAAAGTATAAATATTACTAAAATCACTTTACCACTATTAGACCCTAACCAAAGAATGAGTGAACACGTAGTTTAATTTTGAACATGATAAGATAGAAATAATTTTGGATAGAATATCTCAAAATATATCGCCCAAAAGTTTGGGGTTGGGTTGTAAAGGGTAGGGGCTAGGGCGCATTGCAAATGTTTATATATTTTTTAAAAGATTCTAAAATACTATTGTAATTTTTTTAAAAAAAAAAAATTCTAAGAGCCCCCATATCATCTGACCGTCAATGTTCATAAAAGTTCTAAGAATAAGTGAGGTGAGATTTCGTCCATGTCATCTGCGGTCATTATCCCATGTCCGACTCACGTGTTTTTTTACTTCATCTTTTTGTTCAAAGTACGTTGTTTTTATTTTTTAATTTTTTTCTTTCATTCACCATTTAATGTTCATTAATATCATTTGTTCCTATTAAGGGATAATATCCGACATCGCTTAAGAGGTCATGAACTAATTGATAAGATACTTAGTCTACTTCACTCATTGCCAATTGATTTTGAATTGGATGCACAAATATTCTTTTAACAGTTTCGATACTTATTTCTCTAATATTTTATTTCAGTTTTTGCTTTCTTCTTATTTCTCTTTCAAAATTTCTCTTTCAATCCTTTCTTCTTATTTTCTTCTCCTCTTATTTTCTTTGTTTCTTCTTTTAAATTGTTTTTGTTGTCGAAGTTGTTTTTGTTGCTGTTGAAGGGATTAAACAGTCCAATTTTTTTGGAGGTTGTTACTCTTTAAGGCTATGTGTGGATTGAGAGAAATGGAGGGAGAGGAAAGGAAAGGAAACCAGTGGAAAGGAAAGAGAGTAGAGTAGAGGAAAACAACCTCCCTCCTGTATGTTTGGATAGGGTGAAAAAGAAAGGAAATGATATACTAACAATATTAGTGAAGATTAGAAGGAAAAGAAAAAAATGATAAAATTTTTAGAATATGTGACTAATTTGCCAATTCATAAAATAAATTAAAACAATCAATTCATACTTACTTTTTTTTTAATCTTAATCTACTATCCATTTTATTAATATTAATTTATTGAATATAAGATAAAATTAAACTAAAAATAATAGAACCAATAAAATAAATAAATATAAACACAACAATCAAATAAAAAATATGTTAATTTTATATTAGTGTGTTATTTTTTTATTAAAAAAAGAAAAAATTATTTTTTATTAATATATAATTATTCTAAATTTTATAACGATACTTTTTTTAATATAAAAGTTTTTTAGTTAAATGTTGATTCAACTTTAAAAAAGTAGGGAGCTTATTAAAGTTTTATAAATCAAATCAAATTCTAATAAAATAGAAGTCTAATATTATTTTGTGGGTAAATATAATTTGTAAGAAATTAATTGAAACTCAAGTTTATTAATATATCATAATAATTTGAATAATATTGTAGTTACATATTCATTCACGTGAAGAATTATTAAATTTGTAGAAATCAAATTTTAATAAAATTAGAACTCTAGAGGTAGATAGAATTACAAGAGATTAAAATTTCTCAAATCTTTATAAGAGTTATTTACACGTAAATTTTACGTTATAATTTCTAAACAAACTTTTAAGTAAAAAAAATACTTTTATAATGGATAATTATTAACAATAAATGGTTTCTTTCCGTTTCCGTCCACTTTTGGATGGAAACAGAAATTGACTCAAACAGTTATCTCTAATCCCTCCTAATCCCTCCCTTTCCTTTCCTTTCCCTCCAAAAAAAAAATATCCAAACGCACAAATTCTAATCCGTACCTTTCTTTTCTTTTCCTTTCCCTCCCTTTTCCCTCAATCCAAATATAACCTAAGGGATTGAAGAGTCCAATTTTTTGAATGTTCTTAATGTTGTAATAACGTATCTAGACATGGGCACAGTTCCGGTTTTAACCGGAATCTGCCCGATGGGCCCGACTCGGAACCGAAACTGGGGCCTGCCGGGCCCAAACCATGAACCGGAACTGGCCATGGCGGGCCGGTTCGGGTTCAATGTTTTCCGAACCGTGGAACCGGCGGTTCCGAGCGGCCGGTTCCAAAAAAATAATAAAAAAATATTTTGCTTTTACGGTTCCAAAAAAAAATAAAAAAAAATTATTTTGCTTTTACAAATATATTATATTTCATTATTTCACACAAATTTCTTGAATTTTCTCACATATTCTCTCATAATCTCCTATTACTTCTAAAATTATTTCATTTTATTCAATTATTTACTTTAATATATTTCATTTCATTCACTTTGTTATCTAATTCTCATTGTTAGTTGTTTATTTTGTTAATTGTTATTGTTAGTTTAGAAGTAAGATTTTTAAATTTAATCACTTATGGTGTGTTTTACATTGAATCATGTATATTGATTTACTTGTGAATGAAAAATGTGATTAACTAACATATTGAATTATTAAATTTTCTCATTATCTAATTGTATTAATGGTTGGTTATTAAACTATAAGTATATTAAAATAAAATATTACTTATGATTAAGAGCAAAATGCCAATTTGGTCACCAAACTTTACCAAACTAGTACTTTTAGTCATCGAACTATTTTTTCAGCCGGAATGGTCACCCAACTAATTTTTTTTGGCGAAAAAAATCCATCCATCCATCCATTTAGATCGTTTGAGCTAACGGAAATACGCTCACGTGACTTGCACATGCTTATTTACAGGGATAAAATTGTCTTAACAAATTAAAAAAATGCTTTAACGGTTCCGTTTCCTTTTTTTTAATCAAAATACCAAGTTTTAGTTTTTTTTTTCTTTCTTTCCTTTTCTTTTCTCCTTCCTTTCAATTTGCAACTAATCTTTTTATATTTCCACCTTTTTATGGTTTCCATATCCCAACCCGTCACCACCAACAGACAACACTCACCAACGCCGCCAACACACCCTTCACCGCCAACACCACCTTCACCCACCACAACACCATCTTCAATACCAATCAAATACAACTTTTCCCAATTACTCAAAAACTCACTACAAAATTATTCAGAAAAAAAGTTCAGTTTTCATCCCATTCTAATTAATTGTTCTTTATCATCCCATTCTAATTAATTACCATTTCTCATTAAATTGTACCATTAACCATCCTCAGATGACTTCCTTGGATATGTGTACTTATCTAACATACTGGAGTGGAACACTGAGAAGGTTCAGTAGTTCAAAGGAAGACAAACCAGAGAAGCAAGTGATCACAAGCAAGAATGTAATGAAGTCAGGGCCATTAGACAGACGAGTGCAGGAAGAGAAGATGCTGATGACTAATAAATGTCTTAGCATATCAGGACCTCTGGATGGGAAGCTACAAGACAGATGAGCAATTGCAAATTGGAGCCCCATGAGAAGTGGAGTCACTGATGGAAAAGGAAGAGACAGATTTACTTTTGCGACAAGGTGTCCCAACTTGTCCACACCATGGGAAGGAAGAGGTTTGAGCCCAATACTTAATCACTATTATGAGGGAAAGGTGGGGTGTGTTGATGATGGAGGTCCTTCACTATGGTCCTTGATGTTTCAAGATCTTAAGCCAAGTTGATAGGTTCTGCTTCATGCTCCGTCCCCAATCCCCAGTGTGTTCGTCAATTAATTCCAGACTCTTATTTGAAGTCTGATGCTTGCCTGGTTTTTTTTTTTTTCCGGCAGAAGCAAGCATAAAAGTGGGCATAACAAAAGAAATTAAAATTGCTGGCAATTCTCACAATTCAAGATTTCAATTTATCAATTTCAAGAAAGATCTTCAACTACAACATCAAAATCATTACAACCCATAATACAAAATAAAACGATTATGCTCAAATCTAATCTAATTTCTTGAAGGAAGTAAGTTGCTTGAATTTCACCCAATTCTTCACCCATACAATAGCCCCGTACTGATTAGAATCACTGCCGCTGTGGGTTGTTCTGCTCGAATTACAAGCTTGTAATTAAACCCGAAAACAACTTGCCTCTGTGCCTTGATCACACTACTATACTCCAAATCAGAATGGGCTACTTTGTTTTGCTCGTTTATGGCGAATTTTGTGTTCTCCACAGCCTCAGGGAATTTGCGCTAATATCTTTGTAACCTCCAATTATGATATCTTTCCGGCTTCCTACAACGGCGGAGAAGAGGCAGATGAGCGCGAGGACTGTGAGGATGACGAGATGAGAGTTGAGAGCTGAGAGCCATCGTGGGTTGGTATATTGAATGGCAAATCAGTTTTAGAGCAGAGTTTTGTTGTGTTTATGGATTGGGCTGAGGTGTTATCTATATCATGGGGTAAGCAGAGGTGTGTAGAGAGGAAGAGGGTGATGATATGGCCCACATGCTGATAAAATTGTTATTGGACAAAGTTACCCTTACAAATACACATGTGAACGTGATCGTATTTCCGTTAGCTTAGACGGCTTAAATGGATGGAGGGACTTTCTTCGCTAAGAAAAAGTAGTTTAGTGACCATTTCGGCTGAAAAAATAGTTGATGACTAAAAGTACTAGTTTGGTAAAGTTTGGTGACCAAATTGGCATTTTGCTCTATGATTAACTATATTAACTTGAATTATCACGTGTTCTTGTATAATGAATGAATAAATTCATATAAACACATGATTAAACTCATAGTTTAATATTAAAATAATATCAATTATTATCCATATTCATTATGGTACAAACATTAGTAACATGTTAATAGTAATGAATATTTAATTACTAGAAAATATAGAGTATTTTTCATTTTATTATATTTTGTATATACATGATACATCATTACATCTATGTGGTAATTCAAGTTACTTTTCAATTATATCAAATTTGTATATATTGTATTTATTTTTTTCAAATTTAATGTTAAAAAATTCAAACAGTAAAAAACCGTGAATAAACCGGAACCGGAATCGTGAACCGGCGGTTCACGAACCGTAACCGTAACCGTGAAGCCAAGGGCCGGTTCAGGTTCCACCCTTCGTGGAACCGTGAACCGTGGTCATGTCTAAACGTATCTCCCCCTTATTTTTATCCTTTCTTATTTTTTTGTACTTTAATGAGTTAAAGTTATTTATTTTTATTTTCCTTTTATATAAGGCTTGCATTCAACGTTTTGTATTATTTTTTGGGTTTTGAATTAAACAGATGCAAAAGACGAAATGGATTAAGCCTCCATTTGAGATATTGAGAGCGAAAGAAGAGGAAATTTCGCCAAATTTTGTATGAAAAAACTTGAAACCATCTTATGATGCTTTTGTAAAGAGAAAAGTAATTTCCGATATTTTGATTTTATATTACCTTTTGTTTGTACAATATATTTTTTCTTTTGTAGTGTTTGATATATAATTAATTTCAATTAGAGTACAATATATATCTAATCGCCTATAACGTTGTATTTAATAAAAAAGAAAAAAAAATGAAAGATAAAGATAAAGATAAAATAAAATTGATCTCATTGAATTATTGCCGCCTCTTGAATTAAGCTCTTATATTTTTAATTGTACTATTTAACTTCTTCGATAGTTTAATTTTATATTTTATTTTGTTATAAGGGAAGATATTTTATTAAAATATTGAATTGAGAATCCTATAAATGTACGCAACCCAAAATTAATGTGATGGGTAAAATTAGTTTTTGCAAATAAAAGCAAGACAGAATATTTTTTATTTTTTTGTTTTTCATGAATATAGTAAATATTCATTATTAAAATTTTTAAATTTCATTCTCATCATTATCAAGTCAAATTTGGGAGAAATTTAAGGGACACAAATAAATTATTTTGGATCAAATCCAACAAAAATTAATAGGCAACCCAAATCCAACATCTTCACCAAGTACTCCAGCAAGATTTAAATTAAAATTGACACATATTTTAATTATTCTATTCTAATTCTGACTTACATTTTTTCTTTTACTATTTAAAGTTTTTTAATGATGATAACTTACAAGAATAGAACTTTTTAAATGATAAAATATATTGGGTAAATAACTTCAATGATTCTTCAATTTGAAGGTAAGTGTCAATGTTATCTCTGATATTGAACAAAAATTACATTTTGGTTTTTCATCTTGGATTTTTATCACAGAAAAGGTGTTCAACTCATTTTTCATTTATCTAACAATTAACAACATTTGTTAAGTGAAACTATTCATCATTCAAAATAATGTTATTTTTTGTCATATAACTAATATTATTACTTGCCAAATTGATGGAAAATAAGTAAAGAACGAGCAAGATTTTAATCAAAATAGAAATCAAAATGTAATGATAAAATCAAAATTGAGAAATCAAAATGTAATTTTTTCAACATTGAGACCAAAATAATACTTTTTCCTAAAGTTGAGTAGCTATTAATGTCATTTACTCAAATGTTTAACATTTCAAATTTTGAACAAAGAGTTCTGAAAAAAGGGTTGCGAACCGGAACTCATATCAAAACCATAACATATGGTTCTAGTTCTAAATATTCCACTATGTTGTGGAAGTGAAGTCCACACTTATGAAACCAGTGCCATACATAATTCACGTACACTAGGCATGACCATGGTTTCACAATCACCAGTTCTAGTTTTGATTACAGTTTTGTTCAATTTCTCGTTTTTATTTTATCTTTAGTTTTGATTTCGATTTTAATCCCACTTTTAAATTTGATCTCTATTGAAATAATTGTTAAACTATTAATTGAAATCCAAATAACACAACATAATAATATAACTAGAATAATAATAGTTAAAATTAAACTTACTACATAGAGTTTTTAGAAGAATAGAACTAAGAAGAATTATATAAGTGAAATTAAAAGATATAAAAATAATAACAATATTGAAAGAATAATTGAACATTTGAATTATTAATTAGAATTTAATTAGTATAAGTGAGAAAGTAAGGTATAGAAAGAATAAGAATATATATATATATATATATATATATATATAGAGTAGTGATAGGGGGAGTGAAAAATTAGAGTGAAAATGCAAAGTGACTGACGTGACAGTTATAAAAAGACAAACTAATACCCTAACCAAATGATGAGTGAACCCTACTGGATAATGGATTAGTTTTTCTTTTTATAACTGCCACGTCAGTCACTTTGCGTTTTCACTCTAATTTTTCACTCCCCCAATCATTACTCATATATATATATATATATATATATATAGAGAGAGAGAGAGAGAGACTGATCAAACTATTAATTGAAATTCAAATAGTATATTGGCATAATATAATAATAGAATTAGAATAATATAAATTATAAAATTTGATACATAATATATTTGGATTAATAGTTAAAATTGAACTAATATATAGTGGTTTTAGAAAAATAAAATTATGAAGGATTAGATAAGTGAGTAAGAAAATATATAAACGATAAGAGTATCGAAAAAATGATTGAACTATTAATTGAAATTCAAATAGCATATTAGTATAATATAATAATAGAATTAGAATAATTATTTATAAAAGTTGATACTCTAAACCCTAAACACTAAATTCTAAACTATAAACTTTAAAACATAAAATATAAAGATTAGAAAAGTACGAAATAATATTAGAAAAAGAATTATATGATGAAAATGAAGAGATATAAAAAATATTTATAAAAATAAAAAATTTAGCTTTTTTGCCGGTTTCGGCTCTGATTCCACCTTTTCAAGAAGCAAAACCAGAACTTTCCACTTATGTTTGTAATTCTCATGTAATGGAGTTTACTCCAAACTCATGTTTTTTCCACTTTTGTAATGGTGTGGTCGGGTATATCCGGCACCATATTTTGTTCAAGTAATATATTTCTTTGTTTTCAAAAAAAAGAAAAAACCAGAACATTCCAGCCAGTTTTGGTCCCAATTTCGATTTTGGAACCAGAACCGCTGGTCAGAATCACTGGTTCCAATTCCATAACCGGCCAGTGGCCACGTCTAACGTACACTTCCATTTAAAACACCTCGTACTTTGTGTCATGAATAACATACAATCTTGAGATGTTCAATTCTAATATTAAGGAATCCAATAAAATAGGTAAAATTGTTTAGAGGTGCTAGCTTAGGGGTGAGTAAAAATTGAAAAACTGATCAAACCAATCTAGTCAAATTCAATTTGGTTATTCGAAATCATTTTTTTTATTGTCGGTTTGATTTTTGGCTAAATTGAGTTCATTTAATCAATTTTCAATTCGGTTACAGTTTTGAAATTTTGAATTCGGTTAACCAAACAGACTGAATTCATTTCGCTTTTCTTTTTTATTTTCGGTTTCAACCAAATAACCAAATGGTATATGAGCTAAGAATTATGACATATGGGTTAATCAACTATGGGCCACTTTATGTCTACCTTTCTTACTTTTTTAAACAAATTTTACAATTTGGGCTCAAAATATTTATTCATCACTAGATAAAAATTTGGGCCCATTATCAATACAAAATAAAGAAAAATTTATGAAACTCTAAACTGATAATTTGTTAACTTGTGCGAATTGTTTTTTATTACCTTAAATTTTTTAAGTTTATTTTTTTTACTCTTTACATTAATTATCATGTAATATTTTCGTATGATTTAATGAATTTTTATGGAGTTGGATTAAATTTGTTAAATATTAGTTAATTTTTTCTAATTAATTCTTACATTGACATCTCACTATTTAGTATGTTAGAAAATTTCCATGTAAGTCACTATAAATTATAAACAAATTTATTACTATTTATGTCATTTTAGTTTAAAGTTTCTTCTAATTTATCCATGAACATGTAAGAATTTGTTTTACTTTGAGAATTTTCTATTTATGAACTCGTATGAATTATATTATTTAAAATTGGAATTTTCTTGTTGTACAATTTTATCATCTGTTTTTATATATACTAAAAATGATGAAATTTTGAAACATTTTTTTTTCATTTAGATTGAATTGCTTTCTAATTCCTAAGGATTCAATAGTTTAAATTTTAACTTTATTAGGAAAAAGATTACTACTTTGGTCATTAATTAATTTGGGTTTCAATATATGATTTATTGTTAATTTTTATGTTTTTTCACAAATAGTTTTTTTAGAAAAAAAAAAATCAATCCAAACCGAATAACTGGCCAAATTTGAATTAGGTTTTTGATTTTCGGTTTTCGAATTTTGATTCGGTCAAGATTTTTAGAAAACGAAAAACCAAACTAATCGAACCGAAATAGTCAAATAACCAGATTAACCAACCGATGCTCACCTCTAGTTCTAGCCCCGTTAATGTTATGTTTTCTCCCAATCACTTAATTGTTTTTATTCATTGATTTATACAAAAGAAACTATATCCTAATAAAAAATAAGTCTACTTCAAAATAAGAATAAAAAGTTGATGGAGATTATTGAAAAAAAAACAGTGAAACATATTTAAAAGAGCAAATTGAATAAAACAAAAGTCTGCATGAGTTAGTTGTTAGGGGCATGTCTAAAACCAGTGTTTTTGTTGTAATAAATCTAAGACCTATTGGATAACTCTATTTCAAATATGAAAATTAATTGATTCAAATTTGAACCAATTAATCTTGTTTGATAGAAATACATTGCACATCTTAATAGATTAAGGTGATATGAAAATATAGGCAAAATTGTGATAAAATTTTAAGCGGTAAAAATATGGATTAATTTGACAGCATGGTCAAATATAGAGAATTAAAATATTTATTTTTTTTCATATGTAATTAAACACACTACAAATATTTACATATACTACACATATTTATATCTACTACATATATTTTCACACGCTACACATATTTTCACACAATATAAATATTCACACACTGGTTTATTACAATTTTTTATGTTACAATTTAATTCATAAATTTTAAATAATAAAACGGCAACAAATTTTATTTTAAAATGTGGATGCATATATTCACTTCTATTTTTATTCTGAGCAATTTTTTTCCTTGTGATCTATTATCATTTTGAAATGTTAATTTGCTCATAATATAATTAAGGCAGCAAGAATTTTTTATTATAAAAAATTTAAAATTTAAAATTGAATTAATATTTTATGAGTTTATTTTTTGGTAAAAAAATGTCTTAGGAAGAATTTTTTATTATTAAAAATTTAAAAGCAAATTTTAAATTTAATAATTTATTTATAAAAATATAAAAAAAATGTTGTAACAAAAATAATTACTGTAACATTATTTTTTTTATTTTACAAATTTTGATAAAAATGGACAAAAAAATAAATTGAATTTATGAAATAAAACACTAAAATAATAGTAAACAAATGGAGTCTAAATTTTTTGACGTATATATTGGTAAATGTTTTATAATTTAATTGAGAGAAAAATAAATCTATTAATAGAAATAAGTGTCATATATATATTTTTTTATATATATAATTTTGTTCTTATAATTTGAGGGTGAAAATAAATGTTATATTAATAAAAATTTGGAATAAAATCAGTGTAAAAGAGAAGAAAACAAAAGTGACGGGAAGATGTTATAAAGAATTGATACCTTGTAATGATAAGGTAGAAAGAAGATAAATATGAGTTGTACAGATAAATGAAGAAAAGATAAAGAGTTGATTGATTAAGGGTAAATTTGGAATATGTGTGATTTATTGCTCTGGAAGCTAATAGTTGCTCTGGCAATAACAGCAGCCAACTTTTAATTAGAATTCTTTAATAAATGGTCACAAGAAGAAAATTCATATCAATATTATTTGTTAACAAAACACACAAATTTAATAATACATGAATTTTAATTTTTGTGATTGCTCAAAATTATAAATCACTATGGTTTTTCTTACCTTCATTGATCTTTATTGTATCAATTATTTTTCTCTCTCAATTTTAACTAGTAGAATAATGTCTAAATAGGGATGAGAAGATTTTCTTCAAAATTATTTACAGTTAGTTTTATTTTCAATGAATTCTTTCATTTACAATTAGTTTTCTTTGTAATGATTTCACTTTAAATTATTTTACTTTGTTTTAAAATTTATCCATCATGATCTTGAGTTTTGATAAAGGAAAAAATATGTGAATTTTGATAAGGGAAAAAAAATAAAAGAACAAAATAAGGGAAAAATTAAAAGAAAATAAAAAAAAAATGTAAGCAAAAGATGGAGAGAGAAAATTATTTGTGAGGAGAGATTAAAAGGAAAAAAAAAAGGAAAGATCAAAGAGATAGATGGAAAGAGAAATATATGGAAAGAGATAATAATTTGTCTTTCACATTAACTAATTGATACTTACCTTACAAAAAGAGTGTTATTAAGGGAATATAATTGAAAAGTGTATTATTTTGCTAATTTTTTGGAAAGTATGTTATTTTGGAAAAAAATAAGTGGGGTTATTGTAGTTAGTAGGGGAGGGGAAAAACAATTAGTTGTCTTATATGGCAAATAATGATGTACGTGGTGAAAAGAATGTCAGTTAGGGAATTAAATTTGAAAGTGTGTTAAATTGGAAATATTTTTTAGAAACTATGCTATTTTAAAAAAACACTCCAAAATGACTGTGCAATATTAAAGAACTAAACATCCAAAATGACTGTGCAATATTAAAGAACTAAACATCTAATTGTTCAGTATAAAAGCTTGGTTTTAGAGCTTGAAGTCATGACACAACTCTACAAGCAAATCTGAGCTAATATTGATTTGTAAAGGACTTTTTTACTCATTTAATCGGTCTCCACACTAATTTAAGCAAAGAAGCAATACGTAAATTAACGTAAGCATGGGAGCGTGCTGAAGACAAAATCCCGATAGAGTTATCACTCATATTGGTCTTGCAAGTTATCACCCTAATTATCACCCTTATTGATCTTCCAAATAATAATAGGGTATTATCACCCTTATTCTTGCAAATAATAACCTGTACCTAGGGAAACACTATACCTGAAGTTGAAATTCGGCATAGACAAATTCCCTGTGTACAACATGTCTCTTTTTTTCTTCAATTTTATAAGACATTACTGACTTTTGTGATGTGAGATGTGACCCTAACACTTCCCTCGTCAAATTCTGATTTATAAAGTTTAAAAAAACATAATAAAAATCTGCACAAAATACATGGGTCGAGAGGGGGAAATCTTCAAATCATATTTGCAAGTTAATCTGGTACAAGAAACTCTCAAAACTCATACAAATATAACCACATCAGAAGACAGAAATGCACTCAATATCGCCTTTGCATTTCATTTACTTGTATGCATTTGTATCCTAGAACCCATTCTCTGTCTACTTAGACATTTCAATGATCGGTTGTTCATTGAACTTTCAGAATTTTCTACCAAGACAAAACACAATCGAAAATAAACCATAAATTACATTAGACGATAACACTGCAGGTATCCCGAAGTTGGTTTATTCAATAGTTTAAGGCTACAACAAGCAGATGTCTATGCTGTCAGAACTAAATAACTATAGTTATCTACAAAACTGCTCACTATAATGACTGTAGTCAACTACTACAGTGCACAATTCTACTTCCTTCCATCATTAGGTAGTAACTAGATGAGGAGTAGCTCCCTTGAATGGAAGCATGCATGAGTAAGTGACATATTTGACACTGTCTATTAGCACAACAACAAAAATCCGAGAGAGCGACTTTGCCCCCATGACACCATCCACATCAGTATCACCTACCTCTCTAGGATCTACCAGCACCGAAACAACCATGGAAGAGAGTGAGTTATTTCCATTGAAACTCTCTTTCTGTGAAGTCCTACCTCCATCTTCAGATATGTTGCGAGAGGATCCAGGAAGGGTAACAGGAAGACCACGGAGAATCCTTCTATTCCTTTCTTTGTTGGTGTGTGTAGAATTACGACTTTGACTTTGCTCCACAGTGACATTCCTTGAGGTAGCTGGAACTGGAACTATGGCTCCTGGGCCAGAAGCTGAAGACGCGTCAAAATGGAAAACTTCAGTGCACATTCCTGAACTTAACATTGGGCCTGCAAAAAGGGGAGAAATAAACATCAGCATATCAGAACTATCTAAAAAAAAAAAAGGAAATAACTAAGAACACAACAACAAACTAAGCCTTTATCCCACTGCGTGGGATCGGCTAAGGAAATAACTAAGAATAAGACAAGAAAATCCAAATTACTCATCTCACTTGGAGCAAAATTGAGTGAAGGTAACAGACCACACTACACCCTTAAAACTAACCAGCAAACTAAAATTGTAGCCAAACTACTATTCCTCCACACAGTACAGGGGTGCGATTATCAAAAGAAAAGCCAAAAGACCAAGATTATTCAGTGGCTGAAAGGAATAACACAAACTGTCCAACACTCCCACAAACATCAGCATATCAAAATTCATAGCAGATGGTAATCGTTGTACATAAAAAGATTTATCACCAACATTTTTCTTTCTATTCTCTACCAAACCTAATAAGAATGAATAACACATCTCCAAATACAGGAAATTTTTAATTGTACAGATGCGGCCAACCTTATGAGCAACCAAACCTAGGAAATGAGCAGGGCAAAGTACAAAAACTAAAGCAGGTATTGAAGAACCTTCAGAAAAATGAATTGCCAAACATGCCAGCTTAGAATTAGAAATCAGTTCCATTTTTATGAATTGAACCAGCCCAATGCAGTGACCCATCCTTCTCAAGTAATTAGGGCTTGTAAAAAGAAGCATCTATTAAAAAGATTCTTTTCTGGGCAAACTAACAATAACCCCTATGTGGTCGATGAATTCTCTAATACCCTCCATGCTGAAAAATCTCACCAATAACCCCCATGTTGTCCTAAGTTAACGTGGAAAGAGGACGGAAAACATCCTCACTAACGTAAAGTGATTGAGACGCGCCTTATCCAGTGAGTTTGAATAATGAAACGCAAAAGATGAAAGTAATGTTACCAAAGTACCCTCAAAAGTTCACTAATGGTACAAAATTAGATAAAACTGTTCATCCTTTTTTCTTCTTCTATCCTATCTCTCTCATATTCTTTCATATGTTCATCCCTTAAGTGGGTTTGTCAAAAATCATGACCAACCGTAGCCATCACCTAATTAAGAGCAAGGGACAAATATTTTTCACAATTAAGTTCTCTTTTCTAAACCGAACAAGGAAATCATCTCTGTAAAACAATGATTACTTTTTTGTTGGATATCTCATCTACGTTTTCCTTTGCCTATGCTTTAGCATAGCCGAAGGAAGCCAAAGAATAGAAAAGATGCAAGTGGCAAGTGCAGGTTTCCAGTTTCTTGGGAACTGGGCCTTGGTCCTTGAGAAAGTAAACTATGTTCGAGCCGTTTGGATTAATTTGCCCAAAAGATTAATTTGAATTTTTTTATTGGTGTTTGATGAATTAAAGTTTTTTTTAGTCTAATGCGATTGATATTATTCTTTTAAAAATGGAGTAGGGTTTTTGAATTGTTTGACTTCTTGTTCGAGAAAATAACATCTTGGGACCATGGACCAAGATCTGTTTGCAAAATAACATCTTGAGACTCCATGGATTAAGATCTATTCAAGTTCTTACTTTCTTGGAACTCCATAGAACAAGAATTGCGGTTGGACTCCACAGACCAAGAAAAATTTTGCAGAAAATCGATTAAGGAGAAAGGACGAATGCAAAAGGAAAGAAAGAAAAAAAATGGGTTTTTAAAAATTAGGACTGAGGAGGTCATTTTTAGTTTGGGAATAAGCCAAAAGAGAAAGAAAAAAACAGAAAATAAAAGGAAAAATGACAATTTTAAGGTAAAAAGTCAATATATTAAAAGAGAAAATAGGAAAAAATAAAAAAGATAGCAAAAAAGTCAATTTAGGATTTTTATTTTTATTTTTTCCCCAAACTTAGGATTAGATATGTGTGAACGACAATGACCACATGAGGGAATTGACGGAGTTTTTAACTGTGCCGCTAGTGAGGATGTTTTTCGTCCACTTTCCACTTAACTCAGGACAGCATGGGGTTATAGGTATCCTACTCTATAACATGTACATCTCCTAAAACATATTCTCCTTTATTCCTATCATTTGTCGTCGTCCTCTAAGAAAAATTTTCTTTTGTTCCCTTCTATTAGTTGCATATTATAAAAGAATAGCAAAAAAAGAAAAACAGCAGTCAAGGAAAGAAATAATTTCACAACAAAAAGGAAAGAATTTAAAAAAAAAACTAAATAAGCACAAAATAACCAACTTTGGGCACAGAATCCAAAACATAATTCACAAGCAAACTGAATAATATTTGTATAATAGCTTAAGCACCACTTTTTGTGCTCAAGTAATTCCCCAGATAAGAATTCTAAAACTAAACATTTGATAGGCATTGACAGAAACACATGAAGTTAAAAGCATCCAAAGGATCAATGAATTGGACAATAATAGACAGTTATACGCTTACCAGCAAGGCCCTCACGGAACCACTCTTGAAGTCTGCCATCAGTTGCTGGTGACTTCAAATTCTCCTTACCAATAGCCCTTTGACGTTCATTTGGATTTTTATAAAGTTGGGGAGCTCTTCCACCTGAAACAGGAACAACACGGGCCAACTCTCCAGGAACTGCTAGGCTTGTCTCGCTACTTATCTTATTTGCAGGATCCTTAAGAGATGCCATTGCTTTCTCACTAGCTAGAACAGAATGAATTATTAAGTTGCCATCTATCTTCACAAGTTTATCATTCCTTGGAACATACAAAGAGGCCGCAAGAGGCTCACTCCCATTCCGCTCCTTTCCATTCTCACCATTAACAAATTCTTTTTCACCACCAAATGCGCCGCCGCTCAGATTGCCATTCGCTGTCAACACTCTCCCATTATGTTTCTCATAAAACTGAGAATCTGATCCACCGCTAAAGGACTCTCTGACACCTCCAAACCTCATATTCACCATCGGAACCAAGCCACCAAAGAGCAGCACAAAAAACAACAATCCCAAGAAACTAACACTTGCAACCTTCTTAGTCTTCCCCTCGCTTTTCTTACTCTCAGCCTTCTTATTCACTCTTGGGGCTGAAGCAGCTTGCTGTGGTTTCAACCTTGGAATGGGGACCAATGGTACCTGAGATCCCTGTGGCTTCACCATATATGGTGGAACCCCACAGGGCATCCATGGATAAATCATTGGATGTGGATACATTCCAGGTGGTGGCGTACCCGCTATTGGAGGTGGAGCGACCACACCACTACCCATTTGCTGCCTCAATGAAGCATTTTCAGCCATAAAATACGAAATCTTTGCATTCAAATCTTGAATTGTCGAATGCATATTCTTAACTTTATCTTCCAATTCCTCCACATAATGCTTCTTCCTTTGCCTAGATAATTGAGCACTCTCCCTATTCCTCATTAACCTAGCCTTTTTCTTCTCCTCTTCTTCACCCAAAACATTATTATTACTGTTACTATTCTCCTCGTTACAATCTAAATTTATCAAATCACCACTCGACTTTTGAAATTTATTCGTTTTCGCATCAATGTTATTCAAATCATCGCTTTCTTTTTTCCTTTTCAACAAAGTTTTACTATTGTTCACGTTATAATTTAATTCTTCTAATTTAATTTTCGAATCGACCACGCCATTTTTCAACATCAAATTAGGGGAAGAACTCACCGATTTGTTAGAGTCCTCAGAAACATTGGAACGGTAATTGCCAGAACCCTGAGACTCCGGTGAAGGGCAATTCAAAACCCTCGAATCATTTGACCCCTTTGACCCATTTAACTCCGGCGACGACACATTTAGATACCCAGAGACATCCTGTCCCCGATCGCCGGAAATCCTATCCATCCCCGAGCTCCGATCTCTGGAAACATGATCACCTGACAATTCACAAACCTCCGGTTCCGGCGACGAAGAAGAATTCGTGATCACCCCATCACCGGAGACATTCTCGCCCGTAGCAACATGAGGGAACTCAGCCGACGTCGTTTTAAAAGCCTTAGAAACATCATTCAAACCTCTATCGGGTTGAAATTGGGCCAAATCCGAGTCAGACCCACCAAGAAAAAAACAACTGTCATCAAATTGAGCCGGGTCTGGTAGAGGTTGCTCGAGTGAACCGGGTAAGATATCATCAAAACAGAAGTCCAAGTCGAAATCAAACCCATCCAAAACGACGTCGCCATCGTCGTCATTTTGGTCAAACGGATCAAAATTGCCGGCGTTGGAATCCGATAAGGTTATGTCTTGGGCAAAGAAGGCTGGGTCCAGGGGTGGAATTGCGAGGCCGACGAATTCATCCCCGTTGAAGGCTTGATTGCTAGGAGCATATTTAATGTACCTACATAAGTTTAAAAGGACCCAGTTCATAGCATTAGCAGCCAATACCATTCATCTTCAGTTGTATCCCAAACACTAAATCTTAACTGTAACAGAACCAAAAAATGTCAAACAATTCGAGGAACACCAGCAGACCCAACTTCTATTGAACCTTCATCATTACCTATGCAGTTTCTTCCAAACAAATACCTCACTAGTTTCATACCAACAATTAACATTCACTAACCAACAACAAAAAAAATATAATTGAGTGTACATAAGCTTCTGAAAACTTTTAATGGTAATTTCTTGTGTCAGATAATAAAGTAAATATGCTAAGAAGAAAGGATGAACATCAACTTAGAAGAAGAAAACCAATCACAAACATCCATTTACTTCACTAGCTAAATGATCAGAGTTGTACCCAGGCAACTCTCTAATCCAAATAAAGAATTACCGGGAGGCTACACTCAACCTAGTTAGTTTCATGAAAACATCAAATCAAAATTTCTAGCACTGCAGGATTTAAACACAAAAAATCCAGCTAAAGACAGTCCCAACTGTCACCAGCTGCAAATTAGAACCAAACACCCAATGAAATAAAGATGAATTTCCATCCCAAAGGACATCTAACAAAGGAGCAGCTTGAGAACAATAAAGATGCACATACTTGTTAAGATACAGTAACATAAACATGAAAAGATAAACCAATTTAGATAGAAATAAATAAAAAAACATACTATAAATACATGATCAGTACATCTATGCTCATACAAGAAATAAACATGATAACAGATTATCCATACACCAAAAAAATCAACAAGAAATTTCAATATTCCCAAATTCTCAACCCATACCTTTCAAAACTTGGATCACAATCAGGATCAGTGCGATCCTTCTCCCTGTCCCTAAAAATGGGCCTGTTAATGAAGTTCTTCTCCAAATCCATGGCAGAGTTCTTCAAACATTCATTTTCCTCCAAACCCAAACATGAATTCTTTCCATCAGAAGAAACTTGAAGCGCCTCAACCAAAAAAGGATCCACCATTGACACCACCGCCTCCTTATCCTTCCCTCTAACGACACCGTTCTGAGCCACCACTGCCACATCAGCTGCCGCCGCTGCCGCAGCAACTACCGGCGTAGGTGGTTTAGACGAAGAAATCAAATCCATATCCAAAGAAACCCCTCTTCGGCCGTTCGCGGCGACGTTCGTCGGCTTCGGTGGTGGATCGGCCACCGCTGCATCAGCCATTTCAAAGAAAGAAATTCAATTTTATGGAACAATTAAAGAGAAATTCGCCGAATTTGGATGAAAAAGAGGAAAAAAGGGTTTATCGGATTTAAAGTTTGGTTTGATTTCTTCTTTATTCCGTAAGGACCGGGTATGGTGTACCAGTTTTAGTGGGCGTAGGAATGGTCCCGATATGGATTAGAGAACGCGCGGGAGAGAATGTGGGTTTTACGCTCTCTATTCAGGACTCATGAGTCAAAATCAGAAACAAGTACTCCACCTCCGGGTAATAGCGTAGCTGTTACTTAGCAAGGAGATAAGGTGTGGAAAAATTGACTTTCATGCAGGTTTGATTTTGTGTGATTGTCTGGAATTTACAACTTTTGGAGAAACAATTACTCCAATATGAGAAAGTGGTAAAAAAAAAAAAGGGGGCGCAATTGTTTACACATTTTTGGGCGTTTTCTATTTGTTTTTTTACAAATTTAATTAGTTTTATTTGTTTGGTTCTCAAGATGAGTGATCTCCAATTTTGACTTCTTTGAAGCCTCTAGTAGCACAGTCAAGATGGAGGGAGGGAAGTTTTGAAAATGCAACAAAAGATCACATTGAAATGAGTGACCGAATCAATTGGATTAGGTACTTGTCATATATTTTCATTATTTAAACCGTTGACAACATAGAAAAATTAAGGATTTGTTTGGATGTGTCTTTTGTTTTGAAAATTGCGATAAATAATATTTTGGATTATGTTTTACAAAAGAAATATTTTGTATTGATAATTGAGTATTTGAATTAATAAGTTTTATTTTTATTGAGTTTTATGTAAAAAAAATTATTTTATTAAATAAATTTTAAATAAGAATTTTTTTTATTAAATTAGTTGGGTTAAACATTTTACCACCATTGGTCAATTCAAACAAATAAAAAATTAAAAGAAATTAAAAGATGTTGAAAAGACAATGCATTCATTTTGTGGTTAGAGAAATTATAAATTTTTGTTTTAAAAATTAGATACAAACAAACATATTAATTTGAAATGATATGAAAAATGGGATAAAAAGTCCTATTCAAATATATCCTAAAAGTTATGCCCTCTTCCTCTATTTAAAGTATGAGGGCAAAGGGATTTGGTGATTTGTAAAAACATATAGAACTAAAACACTAATATAGGATTTTTTTTTTCTATTGTTCTTTTATATCTTTATTAATGAAATATTAAGTAAAAAATTATATTTTAATTTTTAATACTAATTAATTCTCCCTCACATAATTTTTCACTAAAACAAACTTTTAAAATATTAATTCAAATTTAAAAATTCTATTAATAAAAATTTCTCCAATATAAATTTTCATCAAAACAAACTCATTAGTTCAAACACTTTCAAAATATCACTTTCAAATTAGAGATCTTTTTTTTTTTTTAAAAAAAAAAAACTTAAATTACAAGGAAATAATTTGTAAGTTTTAAAATAAGTAGTGTGTTTTTTTTTGTAATTAAAAAAAAAGGAAAAACATTTAACAAAATAGGATTACGTAAACATTGCGCGTTGAAAACAAAAGAATAGAAAGTGGGAGTGGTTAATACTTTAATCATGCTCGTATAATATTAAAGCCATTCTTAAGTGGCTTTTAAAAAGTCTCGTAACTTCTCCCTTTGTTCGTTTTTGGTCCATTTATTTCGATTATCTTAAACGTTACGCTTGCGAATCTGCAGATGCGATCCCACATTCCCACTCGCTGCAATCTCCATCAGATTCCGTGTTAATATTTTATTTTATTTATTTAATTATATTTGATTTTTTTATGGATTTTTTCTGGATAATGTTTTATATTTTTTATTTATTATTATTGACATTTCTTCTTCGATTTGAAGTGTTTTAAATAAGGCATTGGAACGTACGCATTGCCATTTGCCCGTACGTCAATAGATGTGAACTGGGCTTTGTGCAGGATGAATGAGTATATATGTGAGCAACGACCCGAAAGAGAAACGCCAGCCCGAATTCAAATTGTGTAATCTTTGGAAAGAGCAAGCAATGCCCCATTTGACATACAAGCCCACCCCAAGTAATTGTACTTTCAAAATTAATTGTAAAAATTGCAAAAATCATTCCCCATATTTTACCGCTTCGGATCTTTTATTTCATTACTTGTTTCATTTTATAGACACATGCTACGAATGTTTAACTAAAATCCTATCAAATGATTAGTGAACTATAAGGGATAAGTGTTAAATATCACTTATGATCTTCTGTTCAATTCCTTGTTTCAATCCCTATTTCAGTTTATAAACAGAAGTCACGTATATTTTACTAAAACTTTATCAAGTAATTAGTGAACTCTTAAGCGATAAGTTTAAAACTTTATCAAGTAATTAATGAACTCTTAAGCGATAAGTGTTAAATATATACGACATGTATTTAGAGATTGAAACATGGATTAAATCAGAGATTGTAACAGAAGATCCATTGGGAATAAAATATATGTGGCATGTATTCAAGTGTATCCAAAGAATGAAATAGAGATTAAAACACATAATGAAACAGAAGATCCATTAATTATTCTTATTTAAAATAATATACATTAATCACCATATTAGTGAATGTATCAAATTAGACTATAAATTCAACTCCATTAAATTAGTCATCTCATTCTTGACACACTTTCGATGTTCTGTTACATTCTTTATTTAATTATATAAATTCACATTACTTATAATTAACTAAAACCCTATCAAGTGATTAGTAAAGGAATAAGTATTAAATATACGTGACATGTAACTATAAAATAAAACAGAGAATGAAACAATAAATATAACAAAATATCCATTGAGTTATTGACGTTGTACTATAACTGTGACTCATGGGCAGGGGCGGATCCAGAAAGAAATTTTATCGGGGGCTTACTTAAATTTTTTTTTGTGATTAAATAAATGTATTTAACAATTAAATTTCTAAAAACAATAATAAAAATGATAAAAATGTATAAATACACATAACTGCACTATTGGTTGACACTTGATGAACTAGCTTTCGTCATGTGACGAAGAGGAGCCAATTGTATTCTACGTGTTTGAATCTGTTGAAAACATTGCAAGATTTGCTCATTTTCAATTGTTGAAAAAATATCTTTCTCGATGTATACAACTAGAGTGTCATTCATCCATTCGTCTCCCATTTTGCTACGTAAATCATTCTTGATAATCTTCATTGCATAAATACTCTTTCAACATATGCGGTCGCAACAGGTAGAACTAATGCCAACTCGATTTTTTCTAAATTCAATCATGTCCAACTACATTGGAACCTTCCATCCAAGTATCCAAACATCCAAACAATATTAAAAGAAGAAACACAAATTCCCTGTTGCAACACACTAGATAAAATCCAAACATCCAAATCTAAGCTAAACTCGATACTCATTCCAATTATCTTTTATTCATTCATCGTTGGATAACTCCAACTCCAACTCCAACTCTATATCCACCTCACTCAGATAATAATGATGTTCGAAGGGCTAGTGAACTTTCAACCTCTGTTGTTGTCTCGCTGTTTCGAGCTGCAACAACTTTTGACATGCCAAACATCTGCATCATCATCATCATCATCATCATCATGTTAAGTAAATATATAATCAACAATTAATGTGTTTACAAAACTTACTCTCTAAAATCTTATATGTTAAAGAAAAACCTTTTTGATTGTCTTTTGAAAGCAAGTCTTGTGCTCATCCATAGAAGCATTCTTGAAATCGTCGATATGATCCTTCAAATCTTCAAAAAATGTTGCATCATCTCTTTTTTTCTTCCGGCAAGAAGTTATAGCCTGAGTTGGCCGCTTATCAGCAGCTGCCATTAATGTTTCTGTGCCAAAAAATTTTATATATATATAAAAGCGGCGAGTTCATATCATCATTATAAATCATGCGCTCTCTAGGAAGCGGCGATGAAACCTTAAAAGCCTACCGCGTAGAAGAAACAATTTTGAACACCAACTGTTTGATAAAATTTCTTAGAGGTCCAGTCCAGAACAGCAAATTATTAATTAACACTCACCTACAGATTTTCAAGAGTGAATTAATCATTTCAAAAGATAAACGCTAACTGATCAACAATCTTGATGAATAAACACCCAAATTATTAACCTTGAGCTGAAGACGCATGCTACTAAATTAAGATTACTAGCAATAATAATACAACAACGAAGGCACACCTTTCGAAACGATCAAGAAAAATTCAAAGGTGACCTCCTCTTACAACGATCCCGAACGAAGAAACGATAATACGCAATTAAACGATTGACAAGAAATTAGCAAAAATATATGTATCGGGAGAAAAACAGAGGTTTGTTCCACGTGTGAAGCTATTGAGGGGAAAACAAGATTTGACTCGGATGTATTGCTCCAAAGCCCAGAGCCCTCGATTTTATATTGCATTTTTTTTTATTTTTGAAATCACTTAACAAAACGATGTCGTTTTGTTAAGTGATTTTTTTTTGTGAACATAACAGTCTATCTTCTTCTCCTCTTCACGCTTCACTCGACTTCAGCTATTGATTTTTTGCAGCAGCAGCAGCAGCGGCGCCGGCAACAAATCTACTACTACATATCCATAGTTTCCGGAGACCATGGAGGGGGCTTCAGCCTCCTTCAGCCCCCGCCTAGATCCGCCACTGCTCATGGGTGGCAAATTGATGCATTCAAACAGATAGTGAATGACTAATGGGTGGCAAATTGACGAGTTCGAATAGATACTGAATAGGTATTAAACAGATTTGAAAACTGGATGAATAACTACTTTTACCCATTTTGTTAACGAGTAGACATAAGCGGGCAGGGGCGGATCCAGAAAGAAATTTTACCGAGGGCTTACTTAAATTTTTTTTTGTGATTAAATAAATGTATTTAACAATTAAATTTCTAAAAATAATAATAAAAATGATAAAACTGTATAAATACACATAACTACACTATTGGTTGACACTTGATGAACTAGCTTTCGTTATGTGACGAAGAGGAGCCAATTGTATTCTACGTGTCTGAATCTGTTGAAAACGTTGCAAAATTTGCTCATTTTCAATTGTTGAAAAAATATCTTTCTCGATGTATACAACTAGAGTGTCATTCATCCATTCGTCTCCCATTTTGCTACGTAAATCATTCTTGATAATCTTCATTGCAGAAATACTCTTTCAACATATGCGGTCGTAACTGGTAGAACTAATGCCAACTCGATTTTTTCTAAATTCAACCATGTCTAACTACATTGGAACCTTCCATCCAACTATCCAAACATCCAAACAATATTAAAAGAAGAAACACAAATTCCCTGTTGCAACACACTAGATAAAATCCAAACATCCAAATCTAAGCTAAACTCGATACTCATTCCAATTATCTTTTATTCATTCATCATTGGATAACTCCAACTCCAACTCCATATAACATGAAAATGCATTATCCTCCAAAATGGACCGTGTTCCAGCCAGAACTAGCAAACGTGTATAACATAAAAAATGAAGCCCTTCCCCTTAGCTAAGTTCTCCCATTGGAATCAACACATTTGGACATTCCATGCTCGAGTTATGACCAGTTTATCGAAACATATAAAAGCTGAAGAAATCTGAAAATCAAGTACTAACATTCCCCCACACTTAACATGCATTTATCATTTGAGCAAGAACATAACCACCAAGGTATACCATTTGTTCAACATTTCCTCCCTAGAACAATACTCTTATCATGGTCATACAACCATAAAAAATTCTTCATACAAAACATGAAAGCTTACCAAGAAAAAATCTTGAGGAAGAATGAACATACCTTTGGCAGGGAGCTCACAACACTATTTTGAAGCAAAAAGAAAGTGAGGATGAAGAATGCCTCTCAATGTCTTCCTTAGCAATGCCAAAGTATGATCACGCTTACTAGTTACAATGTTATATTCATTGTGAACAAAAGTGAGCATTTATAGAACTAAAATGGTAGTGCTCACCTATTCGGTCAACACAAGACATGAATGTTCCCAACAACCATAAAAAAAAATAAAGACAACAAGACAACGGTGGGTCCCTCATTTATTCACATGCATAGAATCTCCTCTCATTCACTTAACTACACGACACACTACCTCACATGTATGCACTTCAAATCATGTCTGCAGCCTTTAAATCTTTTCATGTTCATTTACACAACTCATCCATTTCAACTTTTTTCGTGAGTGTATTTTAGCTTTTCAGTCCAATTAACTCATATTCAGAGAGAGTAGATTTCCAATGTCATCAATGCACTGATATAATCCTTACCCATCCTTACCTTGCTTGTATTGACGTCCACTTCCAATTAAATGCACACATGGCATATGTAAAACAAAAAACAACTACAAAAAAAACTAAGGTTAATTCACAGTTTCTACTACAAACACCTAACGTAACACGCCACTTAACACATATGACTTACAAATCATAAAATTTTCTCAGACTAAAACTAACCACTACTACTAAACAATACATAAACAAAATAAAGAATATAGAAGCAAAAATCAATATCATCACTTGTTCATGTGAAACTAACAAAAACTACCATATTAAAACTACCAAAAACTAACTACCAAAAGCTACCATAACAATCTACTACTAAAACATCGCTTGTACATAAAATGCATGGCAACATCATATGGACAACTTAAACATCATCATCCTTCATCCCCCCACACTCGTATAAAGTCACGGTCCCCGGGACAGAGAAAAAAGAAAACAACAGAAAGGAACCTGGCCATTTACAAGTGCCGAGAGATTCGTGCTATCCTTTTCTCCTCCAGATAATTAAGCCACTGAGGTGTACCCATAAGGCCAAGAGGATGCTGAGGATTTTCATTGGAATTAATGGTAATGCCCTTATCTCGAGCCATTGCTGTGACGAGAGCGGGAAAGAACATTGGTGCAAATTCAGAGCATTGGGCACGCCGTATATAACCAAGCATCAATTTGCCAATGTCAATCGAAAAATTATGCTGAATGGCATAGATCAACAAACTCGCTCCATGGATGCTATAGAAGTCCAGCGAGTGGGTAAAAGCTTAGAGTTAATAAAGAGTAACCACATCTTCGCTTCAGCTGTCAGACCACTCGTGGGTACATATAGTGCTTCATGCCTTGCATTTCTTACCCAAGTAACACCAGGCAATGCCACAGCAGCCAATAAATGATCTGTGTTTTTTGCCCTCACCAATCGATTATACGTATCACCGGGGTAATCTGGAACGAGAAAATGCAAATTGATTCTGTGACGATTCACCTGTAAATACTTGCCTCTCAAAAAAACGGAGTGGATACTAGCTACATTAGAATTGGCGTAGAATTCTCGAACAAGCTCCATAACCACCACCACAGTTGCTCTGGCGAAATGTTCCCAATTGTGCATTCTAATTAACTCATCAAATATGCATGACGGGTCTTCAAATGGTCTTTCAATGATACATTCTCTGTTGAGTGCTCTATTGTATAAGCTTTCAACACTCGCATTGACAAACTGGGGAAATCCAGCCGGATCATAATCAATCACCATGTCGTCATCGGCAGAAGATGAAGAAGAAGTAGTTCCCATATCCTCAATAAAGATTGCATACTCATAAGGGTTATGATGAGGGTAGTATGCCATTACTCTATTGCTGTAACCACCACATCATTCTTACCCTCTGTTAAAGTGGATAAAATGATATCGACTATTATCACCACAAATGCCAATATGAGAGCTGCAAAAATGATCAACAAATCATAAGACTGTGCCATGGTTTGAAAAGAAAACACTTACTAACTTGCATTAACACCAAAATTATCAAAACATACTAACAACAAAATAAAACAGAGATTGGGTTGCCTCCCAGGAGCGCTTGGTTTTACGTCACAGCCCGACCATGCTTAGTGTCACTAGGAAATTATAGGATCATCTAAGAACAACTCATGTGGAGGTCCTTCCAATCCAGTAGTGCCCTTGTCTTCAACTGTCAAATATTGTTTTAGTCTGTGACCATTTACTTGCCATATATTACCATTTTTTTCATTTTTGATTTCCACCACACCATATGGCATCACCTTGAGAACCCGAAATGGACCACTCCATCGTGACTTTAACTTGCCAGGGAACAACCTCAAACGAGAATTGTACAATAACACTAGCTGCCCTGGAGCAAAACTCTTGGATCGAATTTTCGCATCATAAAGTGTTTTAGTCCTCTCCTTATAAATCTTAGAACTCATATAAGCATGGAATCGAAACTCATCCAAATCGTTCAATTCCAGCATCCTCTTGGATTGAGCTCCAGACAAATCTATATTCAACTTCTGAATTGCCCAGTATGCCTTATGTTCCAACTCTATCGGGAGATGACACTCCTTGCCAAACACAAGATGAAATGGAGAAGCACCGATAGGAGTTTTGTATGCTGTTCTATACGCCCATAATACATCATCCAACTTCATGGCCCAATCTTTTCTTCCTGGGTTAACAACCTTTTCCAAAACTCTTTTAATCTCACGATTTGAGATCTCAGTTTGGCCACTCGTTTGAGGATGATAAGCTGTGGATACTTTATGTTTCACTCCGTACTTGGCCAACAGAGCTTCAAAAATCTTATTGCAAAAATGAGTGCCTCCATCACTTATGATTGCTCTAGGTGATCCAAACCGATTGAAAATATGTTTCTTCAAAAAGGCAGCCACACTCTTAGCATCATTGTGAGAGAGAGCTATAGCCTCAACCCATTTGGAAACATAATCAACTGCCACCAAGATATATTCCATGTCTCGAGATTTCAGAAATGGACACATAAAGTCAATGCCCCAAACATCGAATATTTCCACTTCAAGAATGTTGGTCAGAGGCATTTCATTCCTCAAAGAGATGTTCCTCGTTCTTTGGCACCGATCACATTGACCAATCCAAATTTTTGCATCTAAGAAAATATGAGGCCAATAGAAACCACATTGTAACACTTTGAAACCTGTTCTTGCAGATCCAAAATGTCCACCACAAGATCATTCATGGCATGCTCTCAGAATATCTTCCTTCTCTTCCTCTTTGATGCACTTACGTATGATTTGATCACTACATATTTTATACAAAGCATTGTCCTCCCAAAAATAATATTTTGCATCACTTCACAATTTCTTCTTCTGCTCAGATGAATAATAGGAAGGGATTTGCCTAGCTACAACAAAATTGGCAATCTCCGCATACCAAGGCAATCCTTCTTTTTCTACCTTGAAGATTTGCTCATCAGGGAAATATTCCTTGACAAGTAAGCTAGAAGAGTCTTGCTCCTGAGACTCCAATCTTGACAGATGATCAGCAACCACATTTTTTGAGCCCTTCCTATCTTTGATCTCCACATCAAACTCTTGGAGTAACAACACCCATCGAATGTGCCTCGGCTTGGCTTCCTTCTTTGCCGTCAAGTACTTTAGTGCAGCATGGTCTGTGTGTACAATTACTTTTGATCCCAACAAATAAGCTCTAAATTTGTCAAAGGCAAACACAACAGCCAACATTTCCTTCTCAGTAGTCGTATAGTTCATTTGAGCTTCATTTAGCAACTTACTGGCATAATAAATTGTGTGAAACACCTTGTCTCTTCTTTGACCAAGTATAGCACCCAAGGCATAATCACTTGCATCACACGTGATTTCAAAAGGCTCACCCTAATGAGGGGTGACAATCACAGGAGCTTCCACCAATTTTGCCTTCAAGGTTTCAAACGCTTCAACACATTCCACCCCAAACTCAAACTTGACATCTTTTTCCAAAAGGCTACATAATGGTCTGGCTATCTTTGAAAAGTCTTTTATGAATCTTCTATAGAAACCAGCATGGCCAAGGAAACTTCTGATTCCCTTAACATTAGTTGGTGGAGGTAGCTTGGCAATAACATCAATCTTGGCCCTATCAACTTCAATGCCCTTATGAGAAATCTTGTGTCCCAAAACTATGCCTTCCTGAACCATAAACTGACATTTCTCCCAATTTAGCACGAGATTAGTTTCCTTACATCTCTTTAACACTTTGGCTAGGTTCTCCAAGCAACTATCAAATGTCATTCCAAAGAAAGAAAAATCATCCATGAAAATCTCTATAATCGACTCAACCATGTCATGGAATATTGCCATGATGCATCTCTGAAAAGTCGATGGCGCGTTGCACAAGCCAAATGGCATCAGCTTGTAAGCAAACGTACCAAAGGGACACGCGAAAGTTGTTTTCTCTTGGTCCTTAGGATCAATTGCAATTTTATTATAGCCAGAATAACCATCCAAGAAGCAGTAGAACAAGTAGCCAGCAATTCGGTCCAACAATTGCTCCAAAAAGGGAAGTGGAAAATGATCATTCCTTGTAGCCTTGTTAAGCTTTCTGTAGTCCATACAAACCCTCCAAGCACTAACAACTCTTGTTGCAAGAAGCTCATTTGCATCATTTTTTATAACAGTAACTCCTCCCTTCTTTGGAACGCACTGCACTGGACTTACCCATTCACTATCTGAGATGGGAAAAATCATTCCAAAGTCCAGCAACTTTATCACTTCCTTCTTGACAACTTCCATCATTTGTGGATTTAGCCTTCGTTGTCTATCTCTCACTGGCACAGAGTTATCTTCCAAAAGAATCTTATGCATGCACAAGCCAGGACTTATGCCCTTTATATCTGCAATGGTCCATCCTATAGCCAATTTGTGTTGCCTCAATACTCTCAACAATTTCTCCTCTTGCCAATCTTCAAGTTTAGAAGAGATCACTACTGGTAACGTTTCACTCTCACCTAAAAAGGCATACTTGAGATATGGAGGCAAAGGTTTGAACTCAAGTTTTGGAGCCACCATGATAGAAGGCATAAGCTTCTCATTCCTGCAAAAACTTTCAGTGCTTCTCACCTCAGTGGATGCATTCATATTGTTAGTTGGAACTTGACACCCAACATTTTCTTTGAATTGCTTAGTATAAGCTTCTTCCAAAATTTCCTTCATTTCACATTCATTGCTACTTCAACAATCTCACTTTGTATTTAAAAAATGGATTCATCAATCACACAACATTCAACTTCATTTTCAATTTCAGCCAAAATGTTTCTAACCTCATTATCGAATCGATTTCATCAAAATCACCTTCACAATCATGTAACTCATCAACAACAGAATAATCATGCTTAACATTCAATTCATGCAAAGAAGAGCATGCTACAGCCTTAATGGCAAAACAAGATTCAACATGTAATGGATGTCACCTCTCGGTATTTTGGATATAAATTTCTCAATTTAAGTCCACATGAGGTGATTCTTGTCGCTATATTTAGCTGAGACTTTGATCTACAATTTTGATGCTTTATGTTTTGGCTAATTCTCCTTGTTTCATTACTCATTTTCACGATTTTGTCATGCTAAATTCCAGCTCCAGAATTTTGTTATGAACATGTGCCCCACTATTGTGTTCTTCGGATTTGTGAGTTGAGGGCAATATTCTGTACATGAATGCAGAGATTCCAGCATTATTTGATGTTTACATAATGGGATGCATCTAGTGTGTTGAATTGTAATGATAGAAGTTCAATTGGATTTCATTTTGCATGCTACCCGAAGGTTGATATTGTAGCATATTTGCAATATGTTTGGCTACTGTGGAATTTGGAATGTTGTCGTATCTTGCCTCTGAGATTTTTACCAAGTAACTCACATGTATGTTGTACATTTAGGTTATGGCTCCCAAGAAGGCAGCAACAACTTTGAAGGGTGACAGTTCAAAGAAAGGCAAAGGAAAAGCAAAGGGTAAGGCACAAATGAATATGGACTCAGATTCGGAATATTTCGCTGACAATTTACCAATCTTCGAAGAACCGCCCATAGTCACAATCCAAACTCCAACCCCCAATGTGGGTTAATGAATTGGCACAGAAACACTGGGAGGACGGACTACCTGTTAAGAAGCTACATTTGGAGCGTGCCTTCACAGTGGACAAGGGGCCTTTCAAGAAGCTAACGCAATTTCACAAGTTTGACAAAAAGTTGACAACTGCACCTGCATTTTGCAATGTCAGTATTGCTAGGGAATTTTATGCAAATGGCAAATATCCAAATGACGATGGTGCTGTCTATGTGAGAGGAGTATAGGTGGTACTCACAAGTGAGTTGATCAACGAGCATTTGGGTACCCCTAGTTTCCCGACGGATCCATTTGAGTGTCCAGAGGAGGAGGATGGTGATCAAGATTTGCTGAATGAGCTTGCACATCCTGGGGCTACGTGGGTTGTAAATCAACGCGGAGAACACAAGCATGTTCGACATCAATTTCTAAAGTCTGATGTAAAATTGTGGTTGATGTTTGTGCTTTCAAGGTTGATGCCTAGCTCGCAAGTGACTGAAGTGTTGCGGAAGCGTTTGTATCTAATCTCAGCCACTTAGGGACGTAGGTCTATCGATGTTGGTCGGATCATTTTGAATGACATAGCTGAGGGGATTGAGGACAATACTACTGCCATTTACTTTCCATTGCTTCTTGAAGAATTATGCAAGGCTCAGGGAGTGAACGATGAGCTTGGTGGTGATTGGAGACCAACTAAGCTACCTATTGCACCTACTTTATATAAGAAATATCTCAACCTGGATCATGAGATGATGAAAGTGCATGAGGCTGGGCAGGGTATTCTTCGAGATGACTTTGAACCCCCAGTTCATAGTGGCCAATCCGAGCAACAACCTCCTCTATATGATTTCAGTTCTTTCCAGAATAGTCTCAATGATTTTCAGCATTTAATTGAAAATTGTTTCGCACATATGGATGAGAGGCTTGAAGGGATACATGAGAACATTGGTAGTATGCAGCAGGAGTGGACATCACATGCTGAGCACATGGATTACAGATTGGATGATTTATCATCAATAACACAGCAACAGTTTGAAGTGCTATATCATCGGTAGATGGTGATGCAGCTGGAATTGGACAAGTGTAACAAAATGGCAGTTTACTATCATAGCGAGTCTGGACCTCCTAAACCGACACCAACATCTGCACAACTGGCTGGTTATCGTGTTCCGAATTTGACAAGGGATGAGATTAGTGGGGCAATTCATGAGCTTCCTCCTGGGGTACCTGCAGTTTTATCATTAGGCCCGTTACCAACATTTGGTCGTATCCCACCCATGCCTCCCACCTTACTTTTCTAGCCGATCCCCAGTTCTTCCCAGCAACTCGGATTCCAATGTTTGGAACAGGACAGACGTTACACGGTCCAATTCATAGTCCTTTCCACTATACTGCATCAACTTTCACTGGTTCTTCTTTTTCCACCACAGTATCCTTCTCTACTCCGTCATCCTCGGCTCCTTCTTCTTCCTAGGGAGCACCTCCTTCCTAATTTTTTTCATTGTGGACAATGTATGTTCTAAGTGTGGGGGGATGGTCGAAGAATAAGCATGATGATGTTGTTTTAAGTATGAGAATGATGTGTGTTTTGTTTTTTTGGATTGATGTTTGACTTCTGTGGTGAGCTTTTGTGCTTATGCTTTGGTAGGGAGTTTTTGTTGTCATAAGGGTGCTTTGATACAAGTTTGGGAAGTTGGTGGTCAGAATTGATATTTTCTTGAATGTGAAGCTATGAAGTATGTTGAGTTGAGTGCTTTGAATGAGTTCTTTGTTGATGATGTATGATCTTGCTGGAGTTGATGCTATGATATGTAATGATTGGAAGATGTGGGCGATAACCTTGTGCTGGAGGTAGTGATGTTTTGTTCTGGACTAGAATGTTGTGAGGTGTTTGGTGTGAAATTTGAAGTTGGTATCTGTGTTGTTTACAAGCGGTTGTGTGGTTAAAGATGAATGACGATTTCAAAGTTGCAGGGATTGTGTTTTAAGTTTTGTGTGAAAATGGTGCGAGATAGTGTTAAAATGAAATAAGTGTGGTGTGAGTATGTGTAAGTTTGAAGGAATGTAATGCTTGTAATAAAAACCATCATGTATTGAAACTTTATTTCTAGTTTACTATGATATATTTCAAGTTCATCATTTGTATTTTTTTGATTTTGCATGTGAAAATAATTCTTTGTTGTTTTTCCAACACTAAGTTTGAAGAAATTGGTATATATTGCTGGTTAAGGCACGATGTTAAGGTAAGATATATATGCCATGCAAGAATTCAACTGACATAGGAGGTAATGTTTATGGATTTTGTTCTTTCTGCTATGCATTTGTCTGGTGTTTCCAGTGTTCGTGCATTATTTAGTCTTTTGGAAACTCTTATGAACATGTGCATGCATAAGAAAGGATATGGAGAAAAAGCCTTTGGCAACTGGGAAGAACAAAAGCCATAAGATCCTGGCAAGCAGTGAAAAGAAAAAAATAGCCAAAAAAACCCAGGCAAGGCACCAATGTGTGTAACAAATAAGCACTAATGTGCGGAATAAGGGCAATGTCCCATAGAGCACCAATGTGTGCATAAGTTACCATTGATCTTGTGAGGTGCATGTTCATAAGAGTGAATAAGGAGATTGACATGTATTGAATGGTTAGTGAGATAACTAGATGGTGTATAGCAAGAGAATAGATGAAGTTTTACATTCCTCAGCACACACTTGCACGCGTGACATTTTGGTCTTTATTCATTGTGCCTTAGTTGGTAATGCGTATTGAAATCTGAAAAGCTGGGTGTTGGGGAACATAACTTGAGTTTTTGTGTGGAAAAGAATTTTGATGAACTTGAAATTGATCATAGTGGATGGGGGTGAGGTGATTAATGCATTATGGTGAAAATCTAAAGTGTGGTTTTTGCTTGAGGGCAAGCAAAAGTTCAAGTGTGGGGGAATTTGATAAGTTGGTTTTATACCAACTTAAATGGCTTATTTTACTTGACTTTTTGGCTTGTTTTTCATGAAATTGTAGAGTGCTACGTGATGTTTTGTGCCTTTACGTGATTGACAATGTGGTGTGTTAAAATGGAGAAAAAGGACCAAAAATGTTGATTGTTTGAAGCAAAGATGTGTTTAGAGTAAAAGGTTGCGAAAAAAAAAGCCAAGAGTGTTTAATGATGTTGTGAAGATTGAAAGAAAACCCTAATGTGAATGCCGTTTTTCATTTGAGTGTATCTTTCTTAATTCTAATCTGAATGAGGAGATCTTGGAGGCTATGGAAAGACCTTTGTGTGTACTTCAATTATCATGTTTTAACTTTCTCCAGATTCTGTGTGAAATCATGAGAAACGGAGGCTTCTTTATTGTGCTTGGATTAGGTTTTTTTTAGGGTTTGTTCTTCTTGCCACAGTTTGGTAGATTGATAATATCTTGCGCTACAGATCTCCAATTTCGATGATTCTTGATCCTATGGAAAGCCAAGAGGGGAAGCTACAACTTTGGTGTTCAAGGCAAAATCCAATTCTAAATGGAGAGCTGACGAATCACGGTGGAATGGAGAAAACACCCAATTAGGGTTTTAAGCTTGCGACGCATCGCAGGCTTAATTCCTTCTTGCCAGAGCTCGGTATTTTGATCGTAACCTTCTCGTCTAACCTCCGAATTGGGTGATTCAAAAGGCTATGGAAATCGAAGACTTAGGGCTACAACTTTCATGTTTTAAACTTTGCCAAATTAGCAACGTATCAGGGCCAAATGTCGGGTGGAATTTGCTGCACATTGGCACATTTGTGCATAACATTTGCGTTTGAACCACGATGCATCGTGGTGCTTTTTTATGCTACGACTTGAATGTTACATCGCAGCCTAAATTGTGCTATGGTTTCATACATTTGGCCATTTCATGTTGTTGCTACACTAACTTACCTTTGCACTACGTTGGTGCACATCATTTTAGCTACACTAGGCTCACACCATGCATAACACTCAAAAGTTTACTACACAAGCTATACATTTCATAATTCATTTCCATGCATTTGGCCGATTATTCTCATAACACTTCTCTCTCAAAGTTCACACATTTCACTCAACACTCACACGAACAAATTTAGGTATTCATCACAACACTCTTCACACACTCACACATCACCACCACGATGCATCATAGCAATGCTTCGTGGTGAAATCCAACTTGGCCGACGATGCATCGCCACGATGCATCGTCGCCTTGGTGTGTGTGAACGGCGATGCATCGTGGCGATGCATCGTCGTTCTAGGTGCTTACACCACGATGCATCGTGGTGAAAAGGGGGTTTGCCGACGATGCATCATGGCGATGCATCGTCAGCTTGTGAGGTTTCAAGTGTTTTTTTTAGCTAAGTGTTTGAGTGTTTGCGTGTTCCATTTTGGTGAATCCAGGTGCATGAAGACGCGGTGCTTGGAGGTTGGAAACGTGATGAAGTGCTCGGTGGCGTGATCAAGCAAAGCTTGGAGACGTGGTGTGAAGCTTGAAGGCGTACCAGGCTTGAGTAGTAATGGCGTGATTCGGCTTATGGCAGTAGTTTTTGGTGGACATTTGTTCTTATTAAAGGCAGTGGCATTTTTGTAAATCCTTAGTCATTTTACGTTTGCGTACTTTTACGACTTTTGTAACCTCTATATATAGAGAGGGGGTAGTTAGGGATAGAACAATTCCAGAATTCATATTCTAGTTTCTTACCAGACTTGATTTTTAGAGCGGGAATTTTCTCTCGAGATTTACTTTCTCTCTCTAGCATTTTAACCCCGTTTTCAATTCCGATCGAGAATTTGTTCCGAACATTGAAATTCTTTTCTCAATTAAGGAGGAATTCACGGTTTCTTTGTGAATTGGAAGCAATTAAAGTATATCATTTGGTAAATTCTTCACAATTAATGAATATGATTTGCTCAGTGTTATCTATTGACGATCGTGAACTGGAAATGGAACTTTGTGGCTAAATTTGCTATGTTCTAGGGTTTCCAACCAGATTAATGTGCATTTAGACTATGCAATGCTATGTAATTGACGCAATTTCTTAAGAATGAAATCATATGCGGTATTAATGCTTGAATTTTGTTAAGTTTCATGAATTCGCACTTTTATTGAATGAATTGAACTTTGATTATGGGCGCCATGCTAGGTTGAGGCTCGGTTCACCAATTTGAGTGAGAAATACATGAAATGAGGACTAAATGTATGATTGTTAAGTCTTCCACTTGCTTTGCCTGATCATGATCTGAGATGCGGTCGCCATGCCGGTGGAGGATCATTTGAGTTGTTAGGAATAAGTGAGAAGAAAGTCTCTAGAATAAGCGAACACTCTAGGTCCTAGGTCAGGCCTCGCCATAGGATACCTTAGGAGTTGCATGCTAGATTTGCTAACCTTGGAGAGTTGAGACATTGCGGTATGCATCCGCCACTCTTAGGCCTCGCCATGGAAAAGACTGACGTTTTGGAGGGTAGAAGGTAATGCGGTCGCCATGCTGATTGCAGGCTAGTCTCTTAGGCAATTGTGATCTCCTCATGGTGTTACTTGTGTGTCAAGAGCATGGCAACCGTTGTCTAATGTGCATTCAACCGGTGGAAAAACTCTAGAACATCCATTCTCTTCCTGTTTTTACACTTTATTTGTGAGCTTGTTTCTTTGCTAGTTCTCTTGTGACATTACTGTAATCTAGTTCTTCTGTGACAATACTTAGAACAATTATTGAATTCTTGAAACCATTCCCTTCCCTGTGGATACGATACCCTACTCACCATATCTACATTAGTTTTAGGGATAAAATTGCAAGTACACGACACCTCTTGTCACTTGCTAAGGTCTTAAAAGCAGCTAGACGTGAATTTTGAATTTGTTGACATCATGTGGAATTTCGGATAATAGAGGAGAGGCAATTGTGGGTGATTTGGTGAATTAGGTGCCTAATAAGTGCATGCTTCAATTGACGAAAAATAACCAACAGATCTTGGTTGCTATTAATGCTAGAGCAAAGAGGAGGTTTACTGTGAAATGGTCGCATATATGCGACTTACATAGTGCGCATGAAATAATAATGACATGTGAATATGTGGTATTATGTATGCGAATAACAAATAGTTACATTATAAACGATTCAAAAATGGTAATAATAAAAAAATGGTAAAATCTTTATACTGGGTTATTGTCGGTGATGCAAAGCACAGATTCCCGGGTTTGTTTACAGACTACAAGTGAATTTGTAATCTTACCCCACTTTGTATAAGGGTGAGTAAGGTATTGATCCCATAGGGAGGTACACTAGCTAACTACTATAATATGTTCAAGGGAATTCGGAGTGTTTAGTTGAGTCAATTAATCAAAATAAATGTAAAGAATGCAGTGAATAGAGAGCAAATAAAGGGAATTCAAATGGAGAGAGAATAGTGTACTTAGATTTTGTTATGAGAGATTCAATCTAGTGATTTAGTAACCTTGTGTTGAGAAAATGAACATTGATTTACAAGGACTAAAAGATTGTCATCATAAAATGGTCTTAAATAGCCTTAGCAGGAACACCTAGGTCAAAACTCATCAATTCTTACTTTCTCTTGGCAGAGACAAGTTTGAATTATTAATTAAAGCCGCAACCCGTGACAATGGCCAACTACTCAACTAGTTTTATTTACATTAATTAAGTGTTGAGAGAACTCAGGGTTCTCCTCTTGGCAGAGACAAGACCCCTTTGATCACAATCCTAACTAAGTATCCATCTAGTCTTCACATACAAGTTTCTAAGCATAACAAATACCCAGGTGACCTTCGTTTACACGTGTAAAGTGATAAGTTCATTCCAAGTACGTAAACTTAATTCCATTTATGGTGTTCTATGCTTCAAGTGAGTAATTCACTATAAAATTCATCTTTAATTACATGCAAAATAATTTGGAAATTAAACAAACACGTAATAAACATGAACTCCTTGAGTTCAAACTCTCAAAGTCACAGATCTAAAATTTGTGAACCCAGATCCGCAGTTCAATTCCATTCAAAAATGCATAAATGGAGCAATAATCATTATTCTAAACACAAAATCACTATTTCACATAGATCTCATAACCCATAACATTTTATCCAAGAACACCATGAAAGATCTAGTCTTCCATGGCTAGATCTAGATGCACAAGAATCACAAGATGCACAAGAATCACAAGAACACAAGAAAAAGAAAAAGTAGAGAAATTTAAGAAATTTCACATTCAATGAAGAGAAAATAATCTTAGAATTCAATATTTCAAAGAAAACTCTAAGCTTAGTCTTGTATAAAAGATGATCCTTGTGCAAAGGTACCTAGATCTAACTTTCTAAGTCAAACTAGCTCTAGTTTAATCTAAATAAGACTAACTAGGGTTTCATTAAAGGTGAGTTGGTCAAACTAGGCAAACTAGTCACACTAGAACAAAATTAACCTAACTAGGGTTTTCTAGGGTTAACTAGTCAAACTAGATTAAACTAGGTCAACTAGTATTAATTTAACCAAAATAGAGCTAATCAAGGACAACTAGTCCTATTTTGATCAAACTAATGTTAACTAGGTGAAACTAGTGTTAACTAGTGAGACTAGTCAAGACTAAGGTTCTAGCCTAGGTGGGGTCAACTATAGAGTCTACGGTTCATGTTAGTTCATGTTGGGTGTGAACCATGCCCTATGATTCATGTTAGAAAGATTAGAAGGTGGTTCCAACACTATGTATCTTGGTTTGAGGTAAAAGACAAAACAAGCTAAATTAAGGTAGAAAAAGACAAAATAGAAGTTAGGGCTCTAGTTTTCTCTAGCACACTTTTTATTTTTAGTAACCCTATTTTGTTTGATCGTAAACCTAATTGTGGTGGCTAAAGGGCTTCCTACCGAGAATGTAACGGGAAGAGTAACTTTTTCCTAGAAGTCCTTTGCACAATTATTCAATTCTACAAACCAGCCCCCAGTTATTCCATTGAAGAAACTTACGACGCATAAATGAGAATTAGAAGTTAAGTTTTCAAAACAAGAAATTTAAAAACTTTCAGAACCATTATGATTTGCTTTAGTTGGCAAATTCTCACATGGGCAGCTAACTCTTGATATAATAAGGAAGTCTATATCAGCTTTTGATATTAAAGGTCAAGTTGATGTAGGGCTTATTGATTATCGCCATGTTCTAATCCGGCTAAAGAATGAAGCAGATTTTCAAAGTCTTTGGGCTAGACCAATTTGGCAGATTGGAAATTTTCCAATGAGGGTCTTTAAATGGATACCTAGTTTTCAAACCAATAGAGAATCTTCCCTTGCTCCTGTTTGGTTCTCTCTTCCGGGATTGCCTATCCAGTTTTTTGAGAAAAGTTCACTATTTTCAATTATTCAATGTGTTGGTACTCCAATGCTAGTTGATGCTTCCACGGTTATGTTAACTAGGCTTGGTGTTGCCCGTGTTTGTGCGGAAGGTGGACCTTCAGCAAACAACTGCAAAACAAATTTGGATTGAATATGATGAATACGGTAATGGTAAATGGCAGGATATTGTTTCAGAAAATTTACCAAAATACGGTGGTTCTTGTTTTCGTCAGGGATATAATGTTGGAGAATGTAATCCCAATATTAAACAAGTTCAGAAAGGCAATGAAGATATTATTGTTCAGAAAAAATGGCAGCCAAAGGAGACGACTAATAAAGATTCTTTGTGTAAGAGAAAAGAGATCGTGAGTAATGTGGGAGAGTCTGATTTACGTCAGCTGGTGAGTGTAGATCAAAACTTGTTGGAATCTTCATCGCGTCAGGCTGTTGTGGTGCAGAACATGCCGAAAAATCATCAGCGTCAAATTGTGGAGGAGCAAAGCATGGCGAAATCTTCCTATCCAGCTGCAGAAATATTCTTTGCGTCAGATTATTGAGTCTTCATCATGTCGGGATGTGGTGCAGAACATGACGGAAAATCTTCAGCGTCAGACTGTGGAGGAACAACAAATGGAGAAATCTTACTGTCCAGCTGCGGAGAACATTAAGATCTCTTCACGTCAGATTATCGAGGATGTACCACACGAAAAGGATAACCAGAATCTAGAGTTTTTGCCAGACGTGATTACTGAGGAAATTCTGCAGAATAATAATACAGATAACTTACATTCAAAGATAATACTTAATTCTAAAGTGTCTAATGTGCAGATACAACAGAAGGATGGGGATAAGATAGCTGAGATGCAAAAGTGTGGTGACAATATTGAGGAAGGGACGACTGAGACAGCTGGGGAGATTTGTGAAATAGTGGGATATCCAGTTTCTGTTAAATCATTCAATATTTATAATCAAATTGCGGATGGAATATCCTTACAGATTGTTGAAGGTCTTCTTGATAAAATGGTGGATAAGGTTCTAGCTGATGATGATGAAGTTCTTGATGCTGATGTACATACTAATATGGTGACTAATGTGGTTCAGAATATAAATCTTGACCCGATTATCACGAATGATGTTCAGAATCAAAAACTGGTTCAGCCCTCACATATATTGAGATCATCTAAAACAAAATCATTATTTCACGATTGGTTAAGTCATCATGTTAGGCCTCTTTTAGAATATCCGTGGAATTGGTAATAAGGTATCTTTGAAGCGTCTTCAAAATTTGGTTAAGACTCATTGTCTTGCCTTTGTGTGTTTGTGTGAACCGAAACTTGATAGTGGCCAACAGTTAAGAATAGGTAAGAAGATTGGTTTATTTAATATGATATCAAATATTGAAGGAAGATTTTGGTTCTTTTATAATGATGCTATACAATGTGATTTAATTCATCAAATTGGACAATCAATTTCTTTAAAGATATTAATGATTCAATATGGGGCTTCTATTCTTATATCTTTTGTGCATGCCTTTTGCTCTCGTATGGAGAGAGAGTCTCTGTGGGCAGGTTTTATGGATGTTCATATGCCAAATATTCCATGGATGGTATTGGGCAATTTAATTGTGTTACAAGTGGGTTGGAAAAAAGGGAGGTTGTCCTTTTGATCTTCAGGAAGGCAATGAGTTAACAGAATTCATGGAGGCCGCAGAATTGTTTGACACATGGGATACTTGGGTGGGTCGTTCACGTGGTGTAGTAATTGGAATAAAACTCGCAGAATTTGGAAGAGGCTTGAGAGAGGTCTATGTAATCAACGCTGGAATGATAATTTTTCTTTATCTATCAGGCATCTTTGTCATGCATGTTCGGATCATACTCCTTTATTGTTGACATGGGAGCAAAAAGATACTATAATTCAGAAATCGTTTCGTTTTCTCAATTTCTGGACTAAAAGGGCAGATTTTTTGACAGTGGTTAAACAATCATGGGAATTCCCTATTGGTGCACGGCCTCTAGTAGCAGTTTTTCTTAAGCTTCAAAGGCTTAAGAATGATTTAATTAGATGGAATGAGTTGTCAATTAGTTCTTATACTCGAATTAAGGAGGCTGAATGACAGGCTTGTCGTGTACCTCAATTTTAACCCTACACTAATGTAGTACAAGTGAGCAGGGTATCGTATCCACCGGGAAGGGAATGGTTCCAGAATTCAATAATTTGTTCTGTAGAGTGTCACAGCTCAACTATATATAGCTAGAACAAAATCTAAGTAAAACACCGAGAGAAAATGAGAAATATAGTAAGTAACAAGAAAACTACAAGCGTTATATGAAATCAAGCAATAAACAGATGCCCTAGGATTTAGGTGCCAGACAATTGCAAATTAAACAACTTATGCTATGCATTTGACCTTATGCAAATCAATTCAAATCAGGAGGAGACAAACGTTGCCTAGGAGGCTAGTGAACACTCAGCATGTCGACCACAATGTTCTCTATACTCCCTAACATCCTAGTTTCCCATGTCAAGGCCTACGCAAGATACATGAACACCGCAACGTCTTGACTTTCAATACTAACTACTCAAGCATGCAAAACCCTAGGACTCCCATGGCGATGCCCGACCTAAGTTTCTAAACAGTAGTTAGCATCAAAGAATCATTCTACACTCTATTCTAGTGACTCAATGGCCTCCAATTAGCATGGCGACCACATCTCAGATCATGAACAAGACTTTGCAAGTGAAGAAACTCCATACTCATACATTCGGTCCTCGTTTCATGCAACTCTCACTTTTATAGGTGTACTGAGCCTCAACCTAGCATGGCGCGACCACAATCAATGATCAATTCCATCAATGAAAGTGAAAAAATAATGAAACTTGACCAATTCATGCATTTACAAACAAATATGATCTCATTCTTAGAATTTAGGTCAACTGCATAGCATCTCATGGTTTAATTACACAATCGTCTGGTCTAAGCCCTAGGTCATCCTCAATTTATCCATGAGACTTCATCTCTAACCCACGATCTTCAATATAGACTAACAAGCAATTCATTCTCATTTATTCAAAAGATTATACAGAATAAATTGCTTTGAATTCCTCCAATTCACAAATGAACTTTGAATCTCCTTCTTAATTGAGAAGTAGATTACAAAGATTAGTCCGAATTCGCGATCGGAATTGGTATATGAACTAGAAGTCTAGAGAGAGAAAGGAAACCTAGTGAGAGATAGAGAGAGAAAGGAAATTCTCGCTCACAAAATCAAAAGTTTAGTAAAAGTCTAGAATGATCGATCCCCCAAAATGTTGACTAATTCCTCTATATATAGAGGTTACAGAACGTAAATAATACGCAAACGTAAAATAGATAAAATATTGCAAAAATGCCACTGCATAACAAAATGGACCAAAAGAATTAGCTAGGTCAATGCCTCAATCCACGCCTCTGAGCCTTGGTTCTTCATGCCTGCATCATGTACTCCATGTCTTTGAGCCTCCACTGGTCACGCTTTCACAAGGTTTCACCTGAAACGAACACACAAAACACTTCGGATATTTAAGCCAACTCAGAATTTTGCAAGTAACCTAGCGATACGTTATACGACGCATCGCCAGCCTAAATCAATTTCATGGCGACGCGTTGTACGTGTATTTTTCTTCAGGACGACGTGTCGCCATGTTACTCTCATCCTGGTGACGCATCGTACGACTCGTCGCCATGTATTTGTATTTGTGTGAAGTTTTTGTGTGCTAAAGTAAAGTTTGCGAAGTGTGAGGAATTGTGTGAGTAAATCATGAAGTCATGCATGTGTTGTGGTGCTAAAGTAGTGTGCAATGGTGTGTGCATGTCTGTGCTGTGATTAGGCGGCATCGTGCAGAAGTGTTGGGGTGAAGTACATAAGATGAGTGCTGAGAAGTGCATGAAGATGCACAAATGTGTGTTGTAGAATGCTTGTGCAGTGCTGGAGTCTTGTGCAAGTGTTCATGTGCTGTGCATGTATTGTGCTTTGTAGTGCAGGGATGTGCAAGGTTTGTGCATATATGAGCAGCAGCTATGTGCATGCATGTGCACAAGTGTGTGCATGTGTGTGCAACAAATGTGTGCATGCATATGCTCAAGTGTGCAGCAAGTGTTGTGCATGTGTTGGACTTGAGCCATGCATTGTGGTGCATGTGTGTGCTGAAGTTGTGTTTTGTGTTGTGAGGTGTGTGCTGAGGTTGCAAGTGAGTGCTGTGAAGTGCATGTGTGCATGTGGTGAATGTGCCTATTGTGTGCGAGAGTGGTGCCTAAAGTGTATGCAGCGTTGTGTGCGAAGATGCAGTAAGAGTGTGCGGCGATGTAGCAAGAGTGATGTGCATGGAACTTTTTACCCCTCAAATTCTGAAAACTTACAAACCGTCATCTTTCAACCACATTATAGCCCTGATGCGTTGTGGATTTTGAAACACCTAAAACATGAAATTTATAGCCCCAAGTATTCGCTTTCCAAAGCCGTTTGAATCACTCAATTCGAAGCTTGGGCAAGAAAGTTATGGCCAACATACTAAACTGGGCAAAGAGATATTTCATGACGACGCGTCGTACAAGTATTCGCTTTCCAAAGCCGTTTGAATCACTCAATTCGAAGCTTGGGCAAGAAAGTTATGGCCAACATACTAAACTGGGCAAAGAGATATTTCATGACGACGCGTCGTACGACGCATCGCCTCGCAATTTGTTTCCTCCGCGATGCCTCGTACGACGAGTCGCCATTTTTAAACCTCTGAAATGGACTTTGGGGTTAACATAAGAGTTTTAAATATTTCTCTTGGCTTTTCATAGGTTTAAGAATCAGCATCATTGGAGGTCTGTAGCTCAAGACATGAACAATCTACCAAACTGTGGCAGTGAAGTCTACAGTGAAAACCATAAAGTAGTGATTTCAAAGTTGCCCCCGTTTCTCATAATTGCACACAGAATTAGAAGAAATTAAAACTTAAGAATTGAAGACACTCAAAGAGCATTCCAGAACATCCAAGATATCAACATTTAGATTAGTATTGAGGAAGTTACACTCAAATGAAGTACACCAACTCTTCTACCCAAACACAAAGTAAGCATATAATGGCATTCTTCAAACTCCACAAGCTTAATATCAAACCTTTGCTAGTTCTTTACTTGTTCTTTCACCCAAAACACACATTTGTTTCATTTAATCATCATTGTTGGTCTTTTCCACCATTTAAGCACACCAAGTTGCAAACTACATAAATGCACAGAATGACACATAACACTACACAATTGCATGAAAAAAACAACTCAAAAGCTAGGTGAAATAACATATATAAGTTTGTATAAAACCAATTTATCATTTTTCCCCACACTTGAACTCTTGCTTGCCCTCAAGCAAGGACACAACATCACACTTACCTAACAATACACTATGACTCATCACATGCACTTATCACACTGCCTCCCTAACCACCATGCCAATCACCAAGTTCATCAAAACTTTTTCCACATACTAAAAACTTTCCAAGTTGTCCCAGTTCCAAACTTTAAGAATCCAACACACATTATCAACCAAGGCATAATGAATAAATACCAAAATGTCATGCGTGCAAGTGTGTGCTGAGGAACACTGTCTTCATTTGCTCTCCTTTTATGCGCTCCTCTCGGCGTTTCGTCTAGTTTATTGCACAACAATCTTCTTGTCCACACACATAAGCATGCACAACACAGAAGATCAATAGTATCCTAGTGCACATTGTTGCTTCTATAAGATATTTCATTCTTTCACATCATCTTGCACATTGGTGCATACGTTGCCACACTCATTGGTACTTGGCTGCCTGGGTTTTGTGACTCTTTTTTCCCACTTTTTGCTTGGGTTCTATGGCTGTTTTTTCCCATAATCATTTACCAAGGTCGTACGACTTTTCATTCCCAGTTGCCAAAGGCTTTTCCTCCATATCCTTTCTCATGTAATTGTATGTTCATAGATGTCTTCAAGGCACTATTTATGCAAGAATGCCGAAATACAAGGAAAACACATAAACAAAGGCAAACTCACTACAGATTACCTCCTATGTCAATTAAAATTATTTGCACGGCATATCTATCTTACTTTGACATCATGCCTTGGCCAACAAAGTGCGATACACCCACAAAGTTTGGTGCCTTAGACAAAAACATTTCGCATGCATACACAAAGAAATAAGGTGATAAACTTGGATCATGGCATAATGACTTCGGAGACAAGTGCCCAAACACAGGATGATTCGACACTATTTTCCAACACTCACGCAGCACATTCCACTCATTTGATTCATATTATTTCAGCACATACACTACATTTCATTTAAGCCCAACACAACCATAATATTGCACAACACACGTACACAACATTACTTATTCATGAAATTTCAAACTTACATACAAAAAGTAAAAACATGCTTAAAAAATTTGAAAAACTCAACATATATAATCACAACTAAAAAGTAACATACTTTGCATCACATAGCACAAAAAATTTCATTCATGAAAGAAAGTAAGCAAATACGTCCAAGAAAAACAAACAATAGCAAACATTCACTCCCCCACACTTAAAACTTACATTGTCCTCAATGTAAAGTAAAGATAGGTTTAGTAGATCCCTGATGTTGATATGTCATGAATTCTAATGTTTGCTTAGTAGAGTGTCTCTGTCCATAGTGCTCTCATGCATGAAACATGTCCTGCACATGGTGAAACAAAGCTTATTAGAAATTACTAACTCAATTACACTATATGTTGGTGCAAGGTAGACATGACATGGAAGAAGCATGCAAGCAAAGTGTCGCGCACCATGATTAGGAGCCATGGTGGTGTAAAATATTCAACTAGCAACACTAATGGTACATGCACAATTCATGCTTGAAATGTAAAACAAAATGATTGTGTGCAGCACGGGAGTGGTCCATGGCACCACTCCCCCACATTAGCCTCATGGGGGCATGGCCTATTCTTCTTGCAACTTCTGTTATGCGTATGTCTTTGACATATATGAGTGGCCTAGTGAGTATCCCAAAATGCAAGAAAACGTAAAGACTAGTTTAACCAAAATGCTTTATTTAAGCTAAAGGGGAAAATAAGTAGTTCTGGGTTTTGTAAGTCTCTAGCTAGACTATCCTTATTAATCATTCTTCTTCAAAATTCATAATATCCCTCTCTGCAGAATTCAGAGTAACCATCTCTGTACCATAAAGATGAAATTTCATAAGCACTATTCCTTCTCTTGTAGAGCACTTGAGAAGTAGATTCAAGAAGATGTTTAAGCCCATGCACATGGGGAGCAATCTCTTCAAATTTCACTTTGAACCACTTAGGCTCCCCAATTGGAGGCACCTCCTTTAATTCTTCTATCATTGGAAGCACATCGTATACCTCTTCTACCACACTAACCATTTTAATCCTGCGAGGCTCAACCAAGGATTGTTCATCCAAGGTCTCAACAAACCCATCAGTCAGTTCAAAAATGGATGTATCAATAAAGCAATTTTCAACCTTGTTAGCAATGTCATTCAAAATCCGCACATCTTCCTCATCTTGACTAACATGGAAAATTTCTGGAGTCTTTTCTTTCTTAACAACACAAAAATCAATATCATTAGTTAACAAGGGGATTTCATTTAGCACGTCCTGTGAGTCACCATTAAGATCCGTAGATTCAATTACCATTTCAATAGTTGGGGCCTCCACAAGAGTGTTAATCAATGGGTTGACCTTTTCATTAGCAAGTTCAACATTATTTTCATTCATGATATCACAATGTTCATCAAGATGCGACTCTATGCAATTTATCAGAACATCAAAAAAAGACACATCCAGAGAATAACTATCAACATAATCAAATATAGCATGGCACTCACTACCATTTGGGACATTCCTAACACATGCTTCCTGTAAGGTATATTCTACCAACACTTCATCTTGCATTTCAAAGATTGATTCATCCAAAAACCAGCATTCTACTATGTTTACAATCTCAGTTAAAATCATGCAATCTTCCTTATCCAGTTCTACCCTCTCAATTTCTTCATTGCACGCATTCAATTCTTCAAGAGATATGCAATCACATTTCACATCTTCATTAAACACATGCATGTTCCATGTTATGGCTCTAATTGCAAAACAATGTTCTATATGCCTGGGATGCTCGATAGCATAATTGACATAAAAAACAACTTGTTCCTCATTAATTCTAAATGTTACCATTTTGTTCCTCACGCCAATTAACGCATCTCCAGTAGCAAGGAATGGCCTTCTAAAAATGATAGGCACTTTGGGATCCTCTTCCATGTCCAGCACAATGAAGTCCATAGGAAGTGTGAACTTATCAATCCTCACCAGCACATCTTCAACCATGCCTGTGGGCTTCACTAAGGATCTATCAGCGAGTTGTAAAGTGACCACCACTGGACGAATTCTCCCACTCAACCCAACATTTATGGAAATAGAAAGAGGCATGAGGTTGATCCCTGCTCTTAAGTCGCACAATGCATTGTCAAAATACCTATGGCCTATGGTACAAGGGATGCTGTAACTTCCCGGGTCCTTCAACTTTGGTGGCAACTTGTGGCCATCCCAAGCTTCATTACAGTCCATGGGCATCGTTGAAGCTTCAAATTGAAGAATCTGTTTCTTGTTTGAAATCAGATCCATAAGGAATTTTGCATACTTAGAAACTGCACTCACCAAATCTAGCAATGGTAGGCTCACGTTAACTTGTCTCACCACGTTCAAGAATCGATCATATTGCGGCCCTTTCTTTAGTAGTGGTTTCACTCTCTCTGAGAAGGGATGCTTTGGAGCATACTCGGGGTAGTTGTAAGGACTCGGTGGTCCTCTAATCTTTTTAGGCACCCTCTTTTTCTCTTCATTGTCCTTCTCCTCTTTCTCATCACATGTCAATGCCTCTTGCGCACAATCTTGTTCAGCTTCACTTCTAATTTCCTCTTCATGCTGGGCATTCTTACCTCCTGAATTTTTATTCCCTGGCAAGAGCTTTCCACTCCTCATTGTAATAGCATTGCACAACTCCTTGCCCTTAGGATTAGGAATTGTGTCACTTGGTAGGGAGCCACTGGGCTTATGATGCACTGCCTTTGCTAACTGCCCCAGCTGGATTTCAATGTTTTTTAGTGTGGCATCATGATGTCTTATAGTTGTCTCCAAAGCAACAAATTTTTCCTCATTTTTATCCATCTTTTCCATAAGACGATGTAACATGTCTTCTATGGAGGGCTTTCTTGGCTCCTGGGTACTAGGTTGGTGATCAAAACCAGGAGGTGAATTTTCAGTACGTCTTTGCTAATTGCTCTGATAGTATTGTCCTCCTTGGTTCTGATTTTTATATCCCCAATTGTTTTGGCCTCAACCACTATACGATCTATTGCCTCCACTGTAGTTCCATAATATTGTGGCTTGTTATAGTTATTGACATATTGAAGAGACTCAGTTGTGATGGCGCACTCATTAGTGTAATGCTCGCCTTTACAAAGACCACAAGAAAGAACTGGTGCCTTGGTTTCTTTCAGTGTTTGCACTTGCTTAGCCAGGGCCTCAAACTTAGCATTCAAGGATGTCTCCTCATCAAGATCCAGGACTCCTCTTTGCCTCCTACCTTGGGTTTCCTTATCTCAGGAAAGAGGTATTTATCTTCAGCAATTTGAATAAACAGCTCTCTGACCTCTTCACACTCTTATCCTTTAATGTACCATTGGCACAAGCTTTTACAATCATGGACGACTCAGCTGTGAGTCCCTTGAAAAATGTATTCAATTTAGGTATGTCCCCTAAATCATTATTCGGGCACTGCCTGATCAAATCGTTGAAACGCTCCCATGCCTCGCGAAATGTTTCACCATCATGTTGTTGAAAATTCATAATATCCATCCGCATTCTCTCTAGCTTTGCAGGTGGGAAGTACTTTGCCAAAAACTTCTTTTGTAGCTCTTCAAAAGATATTTTTTATGCCTCCGATGGTCTTAAACCAGTGTTTTCTTTGCCCCTCAAGGATAGAGGAAAAATAATTCTATGAACTTCACTCCGATTCACTCTCGGAAGCTTGAAAGTACTGCAAAGGCCTAAGAACCAATCGAGATGTTCATTCGGATTCTCATTGTCAAGACCTTGGAAGAATTGGCCCTGAGTGATCATGGAGACTATCTGAGTTGGTATGTGATAACTTTCTACGTCAATGTCTTGCTGATCAAATCCATTCTCAAAATTGATTGGATAATGGTCACCAAATCTTGGTGCTCTCACTCTTGGATTAACCATTTCTCGTTGTCTTAGTTGAACTCATAAGGTTTTTGGCAATTCAAGATCAAATGAGTATTCAGGTTCTCCAGAAGACCTTAGAGACCTGGACATCCACAACACACCAAAAGTGAAGTACAATAAGAAAGAAACAATAAAACAGAAGCAAGAATTTCAATTGTCTACAAATGAAACAAAACAGAACAAAACGCAACGAAACAATAATAATTAAACGAAAACAGAACAACACAATAAAATCACGAAACCGTGCCTTCTCCGGCAGCGGCGCCAAAAATTGGCAGGCTTGTCGTGTACCTCAGTTTTAACCCTACACTAATATAGCAGAAGTGAGCAGGGTATCGTATCCATAGGAAAGGGAATGGTTCAAGAATTCAATAATTTGTTCTGTAGAGTGTCACAGCTCTACTAGATATAGCTAGAACAAAAGATAACTAAAACACCGAGAGAAAATGAGAAATATGGTAAGTAACAAGAAAACTACAAGCGTTATATGAAATCAAGCAATAAACAGTTGCCCTAGGATTTAGGTGCCAAACAATTGCAAATTAAACAACTTCTGCTATGCATTTGACCTTATGCAAATCAATTCAAATTAGGAGGAGACAAATGTTGCCTAGGAGGCTAGTGAACACTCAGCATGTTGACCACAATGTTCTCTATACTCCCTAACATCCTACTTTTCCCATGTCGAGGCCTAAGCAAGATGCATGAACACCGCAACGTCTCGACTTCCAATACTAACTACTCAAGCATGCAAAACCCTAGGTCTCCCATGGCGAGGCCCGACCTAAGTTTCTAAACAGTAGTTAGCATCAAAGAATCATTCTACACTCTATTTTAGTGACTCAATGACCTCCTATTAACATGGCGACCACATCTTGGATCATGAACAAGACTTAGCAAGTGAAGAAACTCCATACTCATACATTCGGTCCTCGTTTCATGCAACTCTCACTTTTATAGGTGTACTGAGCCTCAACCTAGCATGGCGACCACAATCAAGGATCAATTCCATCAATGAAAGTGCAAAAATAATGAAACTTGACCAATTCATGCATTTACAAACAAATATGATTTCATTCTTAGAATTTAGGTCAACTGCATAGCATCTCACAGTTTAATTACACAATCGTCTGGTTCGATCCCTAGGTCATCCTCAATTTATCCACAAGACTTCATCTCTAACCCACGATCTTCAATATAAACCAACAAGCAATTCATTCTTATTGATTGAAAAGATTATACCGATTAAATTGCTTTGAATGTCTCCAATTCACAAATGAACTCTGAATCTCCTACTTAATTGAGAAGTAGATTACAAAGATTAGTTAGAATTCATGATCAGAATTGGTATACAAATGAGAAGTCTAGAGAGAGAAAGGAAACCTAGAGAGAGATAGAGAGAGAAAGGAAATTCCCGCTCACAAAATCAAAAGTTCGGTAAAAGTCTAGAATGATCGATCCCCCAAAATGTTGACTAATTCCTCTATATATAGAGGTTACAAAAACAATACGCAAATGTAAAATGGCTAAAATATTACAAAAATTCCACTGCATAACAAAATGGACCAAAAGCATTAGCTAGGTCAATGCCTTAATCCACGCCTCTGAGCCTTGGTCCTTCACGCCTACATCATGCACTCCACGTCTTTGAGCCTCCACTGGTCACGTTTTCACAAGGTTTCACCTGAAACGAACACACCAAACACTTAGGATATTACAGCCAACTCAGAATTTTGCAAGTAACCGTACGACGCATCGCCAGCCTAAATCGATTTCATGGCGATGTGTCGTACGACGCGTCGTCGTGTATTTTTCTTCATGGTAACGCCTCACCATGTTACTCTCATCCTGGCGACGCGTCGCCATGGACTTGTATGTGTGTGAAGTGTTTGTTTGCTAAAGTAAAGTTTTCAAAGTGTGAGGAATTGTGTGCGTAAATCATGAAGTAATGCATGTGTTGTGGTGCTAAAGTAGTGTGCAATGGTGTGTGCATGTCCGTGCTGTGATTGGGATGCATCGTGGACAAGTGTTGTGGTGAAGTGCATGAGATGAGCGCTGAGAAGTGCATGAAGATTCACAAATGTGTGTTGTAGAATGCTTGTGCAGCGTTGGACTCTAGTGCAAGTGTGCATGTGGTGTGCATGTATTGTGCTTTGTAGTGCATGGATGTGCAAGGTCTGTGCATATATGAACAGTAGCTATGTGCATGCATGTGCACAAGTGTGTGCATGTGTGTGCAACAAATGTGTGCAAGCATATGCACAAGTGTGCAGCAAGTGTTGTGCATGTGTTGCACTTGAGCCATACATTGAGGTGTGTGCTGAAGTTGCAAGTGAGTGCTATGAATTGCATGTGTGCATGTGGTGAATGTGCCTATTATTTACGAGAGTAGTGCCTAAAGTGTATGCAGCGTTGTGTGCGAAGATGCAGCAAGAGTGTGCGGCGATGTAGCAAGAGTGATGTGCATGGAACTTTTTACCCCTCAAATTCTGAAAACTTACAAATCGTCACTTTGAAACCACATTAAGGCCTTGATGCATTGTGAATTTTGGAACACCTAAAACATAAAAGTTGTAGCCCAAAGTCTTAGCTTTCCACAGCCATTTGAATCACTCAATTCGGAGCTTGGACGAGAACGTGATGGCCACAATACTAAACTGTGGCAAAGAGATATTTCATGGCGACGCGTCGTAGGACGCATCGTACGACGCATCGCCTTACAATTTGTTTTCACAGCGACGCATCGTACGCCTCCGAATTGGACTTTGGGGTTAACATAAGAGTTTTATATCTTTCTCTTGGCTTTCTATAGGTTCAAGAATCAGCATCATTGGAGGTCTGTAGCTCAAGAAAGGAACAATCTACAAAACTATGGCAGTGAAGTCTACATGAAAACCCTAAAGTAGTGATTTCAACATTGCCCCTGTTTCCCATACTTACACACCAAATTAGAAGAAAGTTAAAACATAAGAATTGAAGTAAACAAAAAGAGAATTCCAGAACATCCAAGATCTCAACATTTTGATTCGTATGGAGAAAGTTACACTCAAATGAAGTATATCAACCCTTCTTCCCAAACACAAAGTAAGCATATAATGGCATTCTTCAAACTCCACAAGCTTAATATCAAACCTTTGTTAGTTCTTTACTTGTTCTTTCACCCAAAACACACATTTGTTTCATTTAATCGTCATTGTTGGTCTTTTCCACCATTTAAGCACACCAAGTTGCAAACTACATAAATGCACAGAATGACACATAATACTACACAATTGCATGAAAAAAATAAGTCAAAAGCTAGTTGAAATAACATATATAGGTTGGTATAAAACCAACTTATCACTGAATCTCGATTGCAGCAATTGGAGTAGGATTTAATGATGGCCGACTTTCAGTTGATTCAGGATGAAATTAAATTTCAAGAAGCTAAATTGCATTTAGTGCTTTCTGAGGAAGAAGAATTCTGGCAACAAAAAACTCGTGTTAAGTGGTTTTCCTTGGGTGAGAGGAATACAAAATTCTTTCACTCTAAGGTGGTACAAAAAAGAACAAATTTATTTGTTAGGAGACTTAAAGTTGAGAATGATAATTGGATTGAAGATGGAGTGGAATTAAGGAATCATGCAGTTCAAATTTTTGAAAATTTGTTATCAACTGAATATCAGGAATCGGGGCCAAATTTGGAGGTTGTTCCTAATCTTCTTAATGAAGAGGATAATAGTCTTTTGAAAAGATTTCTAACTATGGAGGATGTAAAAGATGTTGTCATGAGTATGGATGTGGACAACTCTCCTGGTCCAGACGGTTTTTCAGCTAAATTTTTCCAAGGCTTGGCCAATTATTTCTTCAGACATCTTTAATGTAGTGACTGGATTTTTTTGTGGGGGCTCGTTGCCAAGAGGGATTACGGCTACACTTTTGGTGCTTATTCCCAAGATAGAAGCTCCTCAGAACTTTGGGGATTTTTGACCCATTTGTCTGTGTACTATTATGAATAAAATAATTACGAAGATCATGGCAAATAGGTTGAGGGCTGTTCTCCCTAAGATTATATCTGATAATCAAAGTGGCTTTGTACCTAATAGATCCATCTCTGAGAATGTATTATTTGCACGGGAACTAATAGCTTTGATTTATTCAAAGATGCATGGGGGTAATGTAGCAATGAAGTTAGATATGGAGAATGCTTATGATCGTGTTTCCTGGAATTTTATTTGCCAAATGTTGCGTAAATTTGGTTTTGGGGAGCAATGGATTGACGGGATATGACGTGCAATTTCTAATTGCTGGTTTTCAGTTTTATTCAATGGTTATCAAGCTGGTTTCTTTCATTCCTCTCGTGGGTTACAGCAAAGAGATCCATTGTCACCGGCTTTGTTTATTATTGAAGAGGAACATTTCTCTAGAAAGCTTAACAATCTGCTTAATGTCTCGAATTTCTTGCCATATAGAGGGCCTCGGTACACTCCTCCGATCACTCATCTTTCTTTTGCTGATGACATATTAATTTTTTCCTCAGGTTGTCTGGTTTTTATTAAATTGTTAAAGAAAACAATTCAGGAGTATCAAGCTTCATCTGGGCAGCTTGTAAACATTCACAAGTCGGGGTTTTTTATTTCTGAAAAAAATGTTAGTTTGGCTCGAAGAATAAGAAGATTAACTGGATTTTGAAGGAACAAATTTTCTTTTTTATATCTTGGCTGTCCGATTACTATTTGTAGGCTGATTTTATTCCTCTTGTAGAAAAAATTAAAAGACGCATTTCTGGTTGGGAATCGAAGTTTCTTTCGATAGGGGGTCGACTTGTGCTTATTCGGCATGTTCTTCTGGCTATGCCTATTCATTTACTGGCTGCAATTCAACCTCCCCGACTGTTATAAAGATGTTGGAAAACATTATGGCTCAAATTCTTTGGGGTTATAAGGATTGTAAGTCTCAGTATCACTGTTTTTCCAGGGATTTGATATGTCGGCCTATAAATGAGGGTGGCTTTGGATTGCCTTCCTTAGATGTTTCTGTTCAATCATGGGCTGCTAAGTTGTGGTGGCTATTCTAAAAAGGTTTTTCGTTATGGAGTCGGTTTATGAAGAAGAAATATTGTGTAGCCAGGCTATCTACTATGGTCGATCTTAAATGGACTGATTTGTATATATGGAATCGAATGTTGAATATTAGGGAGAAGGTTGAAGAATGTGTTGGTTTGTTGTCTCATTTGGGTGAGACTGTCATGTTTCATGATAGGTGGCTGGGGTCATGTGTGTTATCTCAGTTTACTAAAGCCAAGGGTTATTCTCATACTGATAATTTCATTGTGCAAGGTGCTTGTCCTGTCAAAAACTTTCTCGTATTTTTCCTGATGATGTTGTTGAGGATATTTTGGAAACTCCAATTGGTTTTCCTAGGGGCGAGTTTTGGAGGCTTAATTCTTTTGGTGATTTTTCTTTATCATCAGCCCATGAGTGGTTGCGACAGAAGGGGATGGAGTATACGGATATTGGTAGGCTATGGAATGTTGGCATGCCTTTAAAGATTTCCTATTTCTTGGTGAAATTATGGTTTGGTAAGATTCCTTTTTTTATTGGCTTTGTCATTTTCAAATTCATAGCCCTTCTATTTAAATGGTATGTTTGTCAGATGTGGAGACAGTGGATCATGTGTTTGGGTGTTGTGTGTTTTCCGTTCGGGTGTGGGAATCGTTCTTGTATGACGGCAATAATGATGAAATAATGGGTATTAATGAATGGTACACTTTGTTTTGGAATATGAATGCTAATCAGATGGCTTTGTCATTTTCAAATTCATAGCCCTTCTATTTATATGGTATTTTGTCAGATGTGGAAACAGTGGATCATGTGTTTGGGTGTTGTGTGTTTTCCTTTCGGGTATGGGAATCGTTCTTGTATGACGGCAATAATGATGAAATAATGGGTATTAATTAATGGTGCACTTTGTTTTGGAATATGAATGCTAATCAGATTGGAAAATTTGTTTTGTCTGTATTGCCTGGATTTATTTTTTGGCATATTTGGAAGAATAGAAATTTGATGTTTTATGAGGGTAAATGTTGGTCGGTACAATGGCTTTATCTAAATATTTGGTAGGACATTAAGGAGTGCTGTAAAACAAGATTTCCAGGAGTGCAATTGGCAGGATCTTTTCTGGATTGTTTGCACATCTTGAGAGCTCGATCTTCTAGATTTAACATTTAGGTTGTTCGTTGGATTAAACCGAATTTTGGTATGCGTAAGTTGAATTTGGATGGCTGTTCTAAAGGAAATCCTAGTGATGGTGGAGGTGGGTTATACGGGATGATTCGAGGAAGTTTTTAGGGGCTTTATGTTTTGGTTTTCTTAATATTACTAACATGAAAGCAGAAGTGGTTGCTCTGTTAGAAGGTTTGAAGTTTTGTGTTTCTCATCAATTTTGGCCGGTCTAAATTGAAGTGGATTCCCTCATACTACAGTCCATTATCTTAAAAAAATGCCTTCTCCTTGGAGAATTCGGCAAACTGTGGAAGCTATTTGGCATTTGAATCATTGTTTTGTGAGTGCTTTGCATGTTTTTCGATAGGGTAATGCTCCAGCTGATGCATTGGCGAATCTTGGTTATTCATCTCAGCAACGAATTGAATATCTTGCTTTTATAGAGCTCCCTCAACAAGTTCGGGGTTTGGTTAATTTAGATAGGTTTGGTTTACCTCAATTGCGTTGTAAAAAGTTTAATTTTTTATGTTGATTCTTTTGATTTGTTCTTGGAAATGTTTTGGTTATTCTACATTTATAAATGCTACTTATACTTAATAAAATTTTGGGACTGGCAACTCCAAACCCGATGAGAGGGTAACTTTTGCCTTAAAAAGCTAAATTAAGGCAAATAAGGTTTCTTTAAAATGTCTTTGAAATTTGGTTAAAATTCACCGTCTCTCCTTTGTGTGCTTGTGTGAACCTAAACTTGATTGTGGGCAGCAATTACGAATTGGGAAAAAAATAGATTTATGTAATATGATTTCAAATAATGAAGGAAGATTGTGGTTCTTTTACAATGAGAATTTATAATGTGATTTAATCCAACAAACTGGACAGTCACTTTCCTTAAAGATATTGTTACTTAAGTTTGGGGTTTCAGTAATTATATCGTTTGTGCATGCTTATTGTTCTCGGGTGGAGACGGAATCTCTTTGGTCAGGGCTATTGGATATTTCTGTGAAGGATTTCCCACGGATGGTGTTGGGAGACTTTAATTGTATTGCAAGTGGGGCTGAAAAAAAGGGAGGTCATCCGTATGAACTTCATGAGGGCAATGAGTTAAAGGACTTTATGGTAGCTGCAGATTTATTTGATATGGGATATTCGGTTGGATCTTTCACGTGGTGTAGTAATTGGAACCACGCTCCTAGGATTTGGAAGAGACTTGACATAGGCTTATGCAATCAGCAGTGGAATGATTCTTTTTCTCCTTTTATCAGGCATCTTAGCCATATATGTTCAAATCATACTCCTCTATTGGTGGCATAGGAACAAAAGGAGGTTGTAATTAAGAAACCATTTTGGTTTCTTAATTTCTGGACTAAGAGTGTAGATTTTTTGGCTGTGGTTAAGCAATCATGACTCATTCCTGTTGATGCATGACCCCTAGTAGCGATTTCTCTTAAGCTGCGTAGGCTTAAGGGTGACCTGCTTAGATGGAATCAGCTGACTGTTGGTAACTTCACTATGAGAATAAAGGAGGCTAAACTTCAACTGCAACAATTGGAGAAGAATCTAATGGTGGAAGACTTGCAGCAGATTTGAGAGGAAATTAAATTTCAGGAAGCTAAGTTACGTCTAGCACTCTCTGAGGAGGAGGATTTCTGGCAATAGAAAGCTCGTGCTAAGTGGTTTAATTTGGGTGAGCGGAATACTAAATTCTTTCACTCTAAGGTAGTGCAAAAATGGACAAATTTATTTGTGAGGGGTTTAAAGATTGATAATGGTTCTTGGATTGAAAATGGTGAGGAATTACAGAATCAAGCAATCCAGTATTTTAAACAGTTGTTATCTTCTGAGCATTGGGATTCGGGGATTGGTTTGGATATTATTCCTCAATTACATAATGATGAGGATAATTGTCTTTTGGAGTGTTTTCCAACTAAGGAGGAGATTAGGGATATTGTTATGAGTATGGATGGTGAAAGTTCCCCTAGTCTGGATGAATTTTTAGCAAAATATTTTCAAGAGGCTTGGTCGATTATTTCATTGGGTGTTGTTAATGCCGTGAAAGGATTTTTTGTTTGGAGGTTCATTGCCAAGAGGTATCATAGCTACGGTTTTGGTTCTTGTACCCAAGTTGGAATCTCTTCAATCTTTTGGGGACTTTTGACCCATTAGTCTGTGTACTGTTATGAACAAGATAATTACGAAGATCATGGAAAACAGGTTGAGGGCTGTTCTTCCTAAATTCATATCGAATATTCAAAGTGCTTTTGTCCCTAACTGATCCATTACTGAGAATGTATTGCTTGCACAAGAATTAATTACTTCGATCCATTCCAAGATGCATGGGGGTAATGAAGCAATGAAGTTGGATATGGTGAAGGCTTATGATCGTGTTTCCTGAATTTTACTTGTTAGATGTTGCGCAGATTTGGTTTTAGTAAGCAATGGATTGATAGGACTTGGCGTGCTATTTCTAATTGCTGGTTTTCGATTTTGTTCAATGGAAAATATTCTAGTTTTTTTCACTCTTCTCGTGAATTACGGCAATGGGATCCATTGTCATCGACTTTGTTTATCATTGGAGCGGAGCTTTTTTCTAGAATGCTTAATAATCTGTTGCAGATCCCTAAATTCTTGCCTTACAGAGGTCCTCGGTATACTCCTCGGGTTACCCATCTCTCTTTTGCTGATGATAGATTAATTTTCTCTCCAGGCTGTCCGGTTTTTATCAAGTTGTTGATGAAAACAATACAGGAGTATCAGACTTCTTCTGGGAAACTTGTTAATATCCACAAATCGAGGTTTTTTTATTTCTTCAAAGAGTAGAGGTTTAGCCCAAAGGATACGCAAACTAACTGTATTTGTCAATAAAATATTCCCTTTCTTATAGCTTAGGTGTTCGATTACAATTGGTAAGAGGTGTATTGCTGACTTTGTTCCCCCTGTGGATAAGATTAAACGTCCCATTTTGGGTTGGGAGTCGAAGTTTCTTTCATTAGGGGGTCGACTTGTGCTCATTCGGCATGTTCTCATGGACATGTCTATGCATTGAATCGCAGCCTCGAGAGGTAATATAGATGTTGGAAAAAATTATGGCTCAATTTCTTTGGGGATATAAGAGGGCAAGTTTAAGTATCACTAGTTTGCTTAGGATTTGATATGTAGACCTCAAATTGAAGGTGGGTTCGGATTGCATTCTCTTGATGTTTCCGTCCAAGTATGGGCTTCTAAGTTGTGGTGGCGATTTTGAGTGGGTTCATCACTGTGGAATAGGTTTATGAAGAAAAAATACTATGTAAGTAGCATCCTACTATGGTTGGGCATAACTGGACTGATTCGCACATATGGACAAGAATGCTGAATATCAGGGAGAGTGTTGAAGCTTGTATTGGTTGGTAACCTCAATTGGGAGAGATGGATTCTTTTCATGATAGATGGCTAGAGGAAACTGATTTATCTCAGTTTACTAAGGATGCTGGTTATTCCCTTATTGATAATTTTCTTGTGCAAGGTGCTTGGTTGCGTCGTAAACTTTCTCATAGTTTTCCTGATGATATTGATAAAATCTTGGTTTGTCCAATTGGCCTTGCTAGGGGCTATTTTTTGAGGCTTGCCGCTTCTGAGAATTTTTCTTTAGCCTCGACCTATGAATGGTTGAGGAAAAAGGGTCAGTGTATGCGGATATTAGTAATTTATGGAATATTGGTATGCCTTTAAACGTTTCCTATTTTTTGGTGAAATTTGGTTTTGGAAGCTTCCTTTTTTTGAATGGCTATGTTGTTTTAATATTCATGGTCCATCTATTTGCCTAGTCTGTTCGTCAGATGTAGAGACTATGGATCATGTGTTTGGGAGTTATGGATTTGCAATTCGGGTGTGGAAATCATTTGTTTGGTTTGGAGGTAATTGTGGAATAAGCCAGAATATTAATAAATGGTGTTCTCTATTTTGGAAAGGTACTGTTAACAATATTGGAAAATTTTTTATGTCTGTTTTGCCTGGTTTCATTCTTTGGCATATATGGAAGAATAGAAATCTTATGTTCGTTGAGGGAAAATGTTGGTCTGTACAATGGCTTCATCATAATATTTGGCAAGGTGTTCAGGAGTGTTGTAAAATAAAATTTCCAAGTTTGAGTTTGGAAGGTTCTTTTCTGGATTGTTTGCATTTTTTTGAGCAATCTGTCATATGATTTTCATATTCACGTGGTCCGTTAGCATAAACCGAATGTTGGAATGCGTAAGCTTAATTTGAATGGTTGTTCTAAAGTTAATCCAGGGGATAGAGGAGGTGGTGCGATTGTTAGGGATGATTCGGGTAAATTTTTAGGGGCATTATCACTGGGATTTATTAATGTTACTAATATGGAGGCGGAAGCTTTGGCACTATTATAAGGTTTAAAGTTTTGTGTTTCTCAGCACTAGCTGCCTGTTCTGATTGAGGTAGATTCTCTTGTATTACAATCAATTGTTTTATAAAAGGTGTCCCCACCTTGGAGAATCCGACAAACTGTGGAAGCTATTTCAAAGTTAAAGAACTATTTTGTTAATGTTTTACATGTTCTTCGAGAAGGGAATGCTTCAGCTGATGCATTGGCAAATATTGGTTATTCAACTCTAAATTATATTGAATATATTGATTTCATGGCGCTTCCGCAAAATGTTTGGGGCTTGATTAATCTTGATAGATTGGGGTTGCCTCAGTTGCGTTGTAAATTGTTTAATTAGTTTGAATTTTGCTACATTAGTTTCAGATATATGTTCCTTGTTCCACTTTTGTAATTCACTTTTATATATAATAAAATTTTTGTGCTGGCGACTCCAAACCCGCTTAGAGGGTAATTTTGCCTGAAAAAAAACTAATTAAGGTAAAAAGATAGAATAAAGTAAGAATCATGTACATTATTGTTATGGCATGAATGCCATGACAATAATGGCCATAGTTAGAGTGTTTTGAGGGTAAGGGTGAGTTTTAGTTCATTTTCGCAGTGCCATGATTGCCATGACAGAAGTGAGCTTGGTTTGTGAGGTTTTTAGGTTCTGGTGAGGTTCGAGAGGTTTTGAGTGTATTATTGCTGAAGCATGATTGCTATGGCAATAATGACCAATAGTGGTTCTAATATGTCCTAATTCTAGCCTAGAGTGGGTTCTAAGTCCTTAGGGTTGGTTCTAAAGGTTCTCTAAAGGTATTTAAGGTTAAGGTTTGAGATAGATTTTTTAGAGAGACTCTAAGTACCTAGAGATAGAGAGATGGGTTTCACTTGTGCTAGCACCTAACAACACACAACATTTACACAAAATAAGGAGTGCAATGTAGAAATATAGTATCTTAGAAGTGTACTAGAAAAACCCTAAACTAAGTGCTTGTGTGCAAATGTATGGTTTTTAGGCCATTTCTGTCATAGCAGAAGTGGCCTTATGTATATGTGTTGCGTGATTTATGTGTGATGTGGGTATGTGTAGTGTATTTCTACCATGGCATTGTATAAATCCCAGGTTTCTAAGCGCAATCCTAGAATAAAGTGTGTACAAGTGAGGTTTTAGTGTATTATTGTTGTGGCATGAATGCCACGATAAACCTAGCCTAAAAGAGTGATGAAATGAAGTTTGGAAAGAAAATGAAAAAATGTTCAAGTGTGAAGGCTATTTCTGTCATGGCATGGATGCCACAACAGAACATGCCTTTGTTTATGTGTGTGTGTGTGTGTGTGTGCTTGTTTTGTGTGTTGTGTGTGCTTGGTGTGTCCTAGTTTGGTTCGTAAGTGTTAGAGGTTTCCTAAGTGTGAGTTGTGTGTGCCTAGGGTTAGAAATGTACATATGCACTAGGGTTAGGGGTTGGTCTAAGGGTTGCGTATGTGTGTGTAAGGTTTGTGCATGTGTGAAGTGCTAGTGCTAGGTTCTAGGCCAAAACCTTGGCTATATGCCTTTGGTGGTGGCCTTAAGCATGCTGGGGTGCTAGGGTTTGGTGCATGTGTGCTAGTGATTTGCCCTAAGTTATTACAAATTAGTCCTTAGCTGTATACTTTGGCCAAGAGGGTGTGGGACTAAGGTGGCTTCCCTAAGGCAAAATACAAGCCAAATCATGCCATGTCCTTACTCAAATCTTAATTTTTATCTCCCATAGAGTGCTCAACTTGACCAAAGCCCATCTTCAACATGACTTTACAAAATCGAGCTTAAACCCTAGAAGGATTAACCCTAGGGTTTAGGGTTTTATCTCCTTGCCTTGTGGACCTTTCTTTGACTTGTTGATTCTTTGGTCAAAATAGCCTCCAAATAAGCCTTTTAGCACTTAAATCTCTCTACCTTGTAAATCTTACAAATTATGCCAAAAAAACACTTCAGTACCATAAAAACACTTAAAAACAAAGCAAAAATGCCAAGAAAAGATAGATTAGAGGTAGTCTAAGACGGACTCTATAGTTATACGCAAATTATATATACTTTAATAAAAATACATCAGACTTGAATAAAAAAAGGCACGTTATATGCAATCAATCAATAATATGTTATACACGAATTAATTTTTACAAATGGTAAAATCTTTGTACTGGGTTATAAACTTTTGTTAATACATTATACACGAATTATGAATACTCTAATAAACATACGTCATACACAAATCAAAAAATATATGTTATCCGCAATTGTAAAAACTTGATATTAGATAATGATAATTTATACGTGACTGATATGATAGTGATAATTTAAACATTGTATACGTTATACACGATTCAAAAATGGTTACCAATCCTTTTACTTACTTATAACATTTTATTGATACATTATACAAGAAATATATAAACTATAATTAATATACGTTATACACAAATAAAAAAAAGATATGTTATAAGCAAAGAAACTAGATGGTGGGTAATAATATTTTAAACGCTATTGATATTGATGCTTTAAATGCTGACATAGACACATTATACACAAACCTTATACTCGAATAAATTACCTCTCTTCGGCATCGGGACCACATTCCAAAGTGTCACTCTCAATTGAATCGTCAGACTCCTCAACAAGAATATCTTCCACCAGGTTTGTCCCTTGTTGCAGCCCCCCATCAGCACATTACATGCAAATATTAAACAATGTCTGAATGAGATAATATGTCAGTCATGTTGATACAGATCTACAAATGCTACTCACGTAAATAGATGCGATGATGCGAAAATAAACGTTCAAGATTTTTTTGAAGATCAACTGATGATGATAGAAACAACATATCTCTGTAAGATGTCATTAAGCATGGTTATTTGTATGCTCCTTGATAAGTTGGTAAATCACCAATTTATTGGCCTTATTTTGTCATGAATTTGCTTAAGTTCTCAGGTAAATACAGCTGCTAATGTTGGATTATGTATTGTTTTAGGTGGAAGATCACAAAAGAGCAAAATAGATAAAGAAAGAGTGAAAAGATGCAAAAGAAACATAAAATTCATAAATCAAAGTTGATGGTGTGACTTTATTGAAGCTACGCCATGAATTGTTCAGAGGCTGAAGCATAGCGCGACTTCAGCAAGGCCACGCCAATCAGAGTACTGCAGGAAGTAGGGTAGATCTCACGTGGTGTATCACAAGCCACTCCATGAGGAGAAAATGAGTAAACAGCCATGCTGTAACTACACATAGCCCACGCCGACAACAACAAAGGCGAGTGAGGAGAAATTCCACTCTTGACTTGAGAATAAACATTCCTGGCGTGGTTGGGAGTAGGTCACGCCATAGAAAGGAAATGCAAGAAGAATTCAGCGAAGGCTCGCGTAGCTTGGACTAGCCTACGCGAGATGCCTGCAAGAGCTTGGCGTAATGTGACCTTACCTATGCAAAGAAAAGATTAAAGAAAGAAGGAAGAAGGGAGAGTTCACGTAGCCTAATTTGTTGCTCTAGATGCTAATATTTACTCTGACATTAACAGCTCACATAGATCTTATGTGACACTTCATGATTCAATCTTTATAATATGTTATATAAATTTGTCACGTGTCTTTTCATTAAAAATAGAAACAAATAAAGATTACAATTACAATTAATAAAAAGGCACGTGTTATAAAGAGTAAAACATAAAATATTACAAAATATCCAAAATGCCAAGAATGAGTCTTCATGAACATTAGTTAAATATTCATCTTTAACATAATTATGGTTTCTAAAAGTTGCAAGGAGACTTGGTTGTGTAGGTTATATGCATGCCGAACAAGTGCAGTGTGTTTTAACCCTAACTAAGTTGTAGCCTTTGAAGTGTGTCAAACTTTCACAAGTTTCATTTGTTGTAAAAACTCATTGAATAAACGGTATAGTTTTGACTTATGTTTTTACAAGATAGAGTCCCAAAAGGTAGACAAGTTTGAGTGTTGTTTTGCAAGATAAATTTGAGTGTTACTCTATTTTTGTGGTAGTGAAATAATAAAAACAAGGGTTATACAACTTTACCCATAGATTGCTTGTACATTTACAATTCTCACAATATATTGTCCGTGTTTAGTGTTGTTAATCTTTGTCAAAGTATTTGGGAGGAAAAAATGCATCCTATGCCTGACATGGGTATTTGAATACTTTTATGATAATAAAACTCGAGTAATTTTGAGTGTATAGATACTTTTATAATAATCAAATTCTAGATATAATTGACAAGATTATCTCAGCTTTCCTAACATTACCTTTCAATTTCGACTTAGAGCATATGTATAAAGCACCAAACTTGTTACAAATATTTTACACTTTGAAACCTCCCTTCTATTTCATTATACACAAAATGCTCCAATTACCTTTTTTTTAGCAACTTATGATTGAAGTTTGAACTAAAATATATTGTGAGAAAAAAAAGGAACACATAGGAAGACCATTAAATGGAAGTGAACTGGTTCAATTGAAACAAACTAAAGGTAAAAGTTGTACTGAATAAAATTATACTAGTCGAATTAGACAGAACGAAAGAAAATTGGTTCAATTAGAACTAAAGAATCCATGATAGTGTCCAAACTGATTGAATTGGAGGTTCAAATTAAACTAAAGTATAAACTGAATTGAACCTAATTAAACAAGATTCAATCTATTCATAACTAATATGATCTCTCTACATTTCACATATCATTATTTATTTCACTGATTAATATTTTGATATGTGAATATTTATTTACATCAACACTCTTATATGATAAAAATTCGCACTATTTTTCTAGTTTATTCTAATATAAATTATTTTATTTTATTTTGTTTTATATTTTAAAACTATTTTGGTGAATTTTTACTTTTCTTTTGGACTAAAAAAGGAAAGAAATCAGCAAAAATAGTTTTAAAATGTAAAATGAAATCATAAAAAAAATTCATATAAAAATAAGAGTATTGCTAGACGGGGTGAAATTTTATAGTGAAATCCCATAATGACTGATGTGGCAGGTATAAAAAGACAAAATCATAAATTATGTATAAAAAGACAAAATCATATACCACATTATAAAAAACTGACATGTGTACAATCACTTATTCCTGAGGGTTCACTTATCATTTGGTTAGAGTATTAGTTTAATTTTTAAAAATGAGATAATTAACTAAAATTATACGTGTCAATTTTTTATAAAGTGCTACATGAAAGTGGTATAACAGACCCAAATTTGTCTTTTTATATATGACACGTCAATTACTATGGAATTTCACTCTTAAAATTTCACTATTTTATCGTTACTCTTAAAATAAATGAAGTTTCTAAAGGAATAAGTGTTCATATAAATAAATATTTACATATGAAAATATTAATATGTGAAATAAAGAGTAATACATGAAATATGAAACATAAGATTAGAGATGGCCAGTGTTCCTGTTCCGGAACCGTGGCCCCAAAACAACCGGAACCGGCGGTATAATTCTAGAAATATTTCTATGCCACTTCATTTTCATCATATAATTTCTTAGTTTTCTAATCTTTATATTGTAAGTTTTAACGTTTATAGTTTAGGGTTTAGGGTATCAAATTTTTAATTAATTATTCTAATTATATTATTATATTGTTCAATCATTCTTTCAATACTCTTATCATTTAAATATTTTTCTTTATCACTTAATAAAAAAAATTATATTTCAACCTCCATATACTAGTTCATAATTCTATTTTTCTAAAACCTCCATATACTTGTTCAATTTCAACTATTAATCCAATTATATTATGTATCAACTTAATTTTCTAATTTATATTATCCTAATTCTATTATTATATTCTGCTAATATACTATTTGAATTCCAATTAATAGTTCTATCATTCTCTCAATACTCTTATTCTTTCTATATCTTTCTTTCTCACTTATCTAATATTCATAATTCTATTATTCTAAAAAATTCATATATTAGTTTAATTTTACTACTATTATAATTATGTTATTATATTATACTAGTTGAATTCGAATTAATAATTCAAATATTCAAATATTCTTTCAATATTCTTATTATTTTTATATCATTGAATCTCACTTATCTAATTCTTCCTAGTTATATTATCTAAAAACTATATATTAATTAAGTTTAATTGTAAGTATTATTATTTTAAGTGAGAATTTGCATTAAGGGCGCGTCTCATGCCTTTATTATTAAATAGGGGCGCAACTTTAACATATTTATTATTAAGGGCGTTAAAATATCTATATTAGTTTATAAAATTAATCAATGACTTTATTATCCTTTTAATCAATTGAACAACAAATCACGATCAAAACTCTTATTTTCTTTATCCGTTTACTAATAAAATACATCAATCTTATCATTAACTATCTTAAAACTCTTCATCATTTACTATTTTATAATTTTAAATATAAATTTTCATACTAACTTAATTCTTTTATTCTTTTTATTACTGAAAACATTAATCTAATTCTTAACCATCTTAAAATTTTCATATGTTTCATAAGTGTTCTAAATTTTTCGTATTAATTTTTCTTAATTGTTATCCATGAATTTCATGTTAATTTTAATCATTATCAAATACTGTAAAATTAAATTTTAAAAAATACACAAGAATTTGTCAAACTAATATCACAAATCATAAGTGTTATCAATAAATTTTTTATAATAATTTTACTTCGTTGTTATCCACAAATTTTCATATTAATTTTAATCATTATCAAACACTATAAAATTAAGTTTTAAAAAAATACACAAGAATTTGCCAAACTAATATCACAAATCATAATTAATTTTAAGTTAATCATTATCAAATACTATAAAATTAAGTTTTAAAAATATACGCAAGAATTCGCCAAAATAATATCACAAATCATAATTAATTTTAATGAATTTTAAGTTAATCATTATCAAATACTATAAAATTAATTTTTTAAAAAATACACAAGAATTTGCCAAACTAATATCACAAATCATAATTAATTTTAATGAATTTTAAGTTAATCATTATCAAATACTATAGAATTAAGTTTTAAAAAAATAAACAAGAATTTGCCAAACTAATATCACAAATCATAATTAATTTTAATGAATTTTAAGTTTTTAGTACACTTTCAATGAACCTACCTCTATTGATATAATTATTTGATAAATACGTAAGCATGTAAAATTATTAATTATTAATTTTAAAGTTGTTGTATTACTCGAGCGATGATGTGTTATTTAATTATTTTTATTTTTAAATACATTTATGAAAAAAATATTTATAATATAAGATAATTTAATTGTAAATATATTCATGGCAATAAGAATTTACGTTTTAAAAGAGTTTTTACAATGAGTATATTTTGTTATTTAATACATTACAAAAAATCTATGTATTGTGAATTCATGTAAAAGTTCTCTCTCAAGAAAAATTTTCTCCACCTTCTCACTAGAAAGAAAATTCTTTCGGGCCTTTAAGCTAAAACTAAATCCCCTACTGAAATTGCGCAATCGAGCATAGGTTTTTTTGAATATCAGTCAATGGATTTCTCAGCTGTTGGAAGCCTCTCTTCAGATCTGCCAAGCGAAGCCATAGCTGAGCTGAGACTCACAAAGACGCTAGCCTTTGAAGATACGATTCCCGGACGATCCGATCGAGAGAGTCAAAGCTCCGATTTGCAACCAAGATTCCTGGCTAACTGCAGATCGACGTCATCTACAGAATCCGACCGTCAACTCAACGACGGCGGCTGGAAGAGTTTCGATCTAAGCTCAACAGACCGGGATCCCGTCATTTTCTCCTCTAGGCCGATGTGTCTCACTGGCCGGAAAGCTCTGTCTTTCACCTCCATTACTCCGGAGATCGGGTCTCTGGCGACTGTCAAATGCTGGAAGAAACTCAGCTGGAAGATTAGATCGAGGGACAGATCCCATTTGCTGGCAGCAGCTCACAGCTACACCTATGCTTACCGGTCGGAACTCTCCCTGGCGCTGGAGTGCTGTTCTCATCTACATCTCGGAGCTGGGACTGTCCGATCTTCATGTTCCTAATTAAAAGCTTGCCTCCCTCGGATACTCTGCAGGTACTGAGGCCCAAGCTCACTTCTGTTTTATTTCGAGACATGGAAGCAATGGACTCAAAATTACTGTAATTGTGATTAATACTTGATGAAGCTCAAATCTGTACTTCTGGAAATAAATGGCCGAGCTGAAAAAGTCCGAGCTCCAAGCAATATATTCTGGATATTCTATTTGACCGACCTGAAATAACTGAGCTCCAAGCAATAATCACGAACTTTATCTGTAAAACAGAATAGCGTTAGAGTAAAAGCCCGAGGTGATCCCCGGGAGTTCCACTCCGATGCTAAAGTCAGTAAAAGTTGTATCCCTAATCCCCTCTAATGAAATTCACATATATAGAATATAAATCACATTACCGTTAAACTGCTTCCACCTTTTACTCCTTGAATACTGCTATGTTGTTATTGCCAAGTCTGTTGGAACTGATTTTGACTTATTCCCCTTTATCTTAGGAAATATCATAAATATGTTACATCAATACCTCCTCAAGTCGGTACAAAAATCTTTTATCCCGACTTGATAATAACTCCTGGATATTTTCGAGCTAATCTACGTGGTCTTCAATATGAAAAATGATGCTTCGATACCAGATTTGATCTGGAATCAATAGGTCATAAGGATCCTTCACCATCAGCTCATAGCGTTTCACCTCCTGCTAATAGTAATTGTTTAGTTTCTCCTGCAGTAGAAATTCCCTTTAGTTTCTTCTCGGAGATTCTTCTCAGAGATAAAATTTCCTTTCCTGAAGTTTCTTTATTTCCTTATAATTCTTTACAAGGAATTCACCTCGGGAATTTTATGACCGAGCTAAGGAGTTTGTCGACCTCCGAGCTAAGAAGTTTTATGACCGAGCTGAAATAATCCGACCTCCAGTGCTAAAGAGTTTTTTGACCGATCTGAAATAATTCGAGGTGAATATTGCCGAGCTAGAAAAAGATGAAGATGGAAGCCGATCTTGAATGTACCTCCAGTGGCTTTAGTTTTTCGTTGTTCTAGTTTTACTGTATTTTGGGTTCCTATTTCCCAAAATTTTATTGACATTTTATCCTTAGAGATTTTGTCCCTGGATATGGATGTTTTGTTTTCCCAGAATTTTATTCTCGTGATTTTATCACCTTTGTTTCTCTAGAGATTTTTTCTCTGAAGTAGTTGAATATTTTTCCCAGAATTTATTCTCGGGGTTTTGTGTCATTTGCCCTTTCTAGAGATTCTGTTCCCCAAAATTTTGAGCTTGCCACGTATGTTGGGATTTTTTCACAGAGATCTTTTCCTCCGGAATTTATCACCAAAAAATATTTTATTCAAAAAGAACTGAATTGTTCTTATTACATTGCTGAAATGAACTCAATAAAACTTCCGAGCTAATAATACTTCAAAATTCCCGAGCTCAAGTAATTCTTCAAACTCCCGATCTCAAGTAATTCTTCAAAATCCCGAGCTCTAATAATTCTTCAAAATTCCCGAGCTCAAGTAATTCTTCAAACGCCCGAGCTCAAGTAATTCTTCAAACGCCCGAGCTAATGATACTTCCAAAATCCCGAGCTCAAGTAATTCTTCAAAATCCCGAGCTCTAATAATTCTTCAAAATTCCCGAGCTCAAGTAATTCTTCAAACGCCCGAGATCTAGTAATTCTTCAAAATCCCGAGCTAATGATACTTAAAAAATCCCGAGCTCAAGTAATTCTTCAAAATTCCCGAGCTCAAGTAATTCTTCAAACGCCCGAGCTCAAGTAATTCTTCAAAATCCCGAGCTAATGATACTTAAAAAATCCCGAGCTCAAGTAATTCTTCAAAATTCCCGAGCTCAAGTAATTCTTCAAAAAATCCAGAGTTAAGAACACTTCAAAAAATCCCGACCTGATGAGTATTTTGTCATATCCCGACCTGATGAGTATTTTGACATATCCCTTCGTTCGCACCTCAGGAAATAATCCGAGCTGATCGCATACATTTTCGCCGAGCTGTAACTTTATCCTCTGGTAAATTTCCCGACCTTAAAATATAAATCGGGGTCATCTAATTTTCGGTTCCTTTTCCCATCATCTAGGATTCTTATTCCTCTTTTTTCGTTATCTTTTTTCCTTTGGTCCGCCTCTGCTCCTTTAGCATATTTTTCTGCTCGGTCCATCAACTGTTCCATATCACATGGCGGATCAGTGGCCATTTTTGTGTAAAAACATCCGGGTCGTAATCCGTTGAGAAATACCCCGACCAGAACATCTTCCGAGCAATTTTTTACCTGCAAACTCTCGTCATTGAATCTACCCATATAACTCGCTTTCTCCCTAACGAAGATTCAATAACTCTGTTGTAGACTTATCAAACTTCTTACGCTGCAAAAATCGGTTAAAGAAGAGATTACATAATTGAGAAAAGGAATTCACACTCCTTGGCCTTAAGCCTTCATACCAAAGGCGAGCTTTTCCTTCCAATGTGGTAGGAAATGCCTGGCACTTTGTTTCCTCTGGTGCCTTCAAGAAATCCATTGTGGATTCAAATCTATGGATATGATCGTTAGGATCCGTGTCTCCCGTGTAAGCATGCAGCTGTGGTAACTTGAAACGTGGTGGTAGAGGAAAATTAGCTATTTCCTGAGATAGAGGGCTATCTCTCCTGGGTCTTCTCTTCCTGAGATTTCTACCCTCATTATTGTTTGTATTTTCCCCACCTCCAGTTCGGAGCAAAGGCTGTGTCATAGACTTCCTTTTGTTTTCTCCATCGGATTCGCCATGGATCACCAGGGGTGTTTTCCCCCGAATTTTCTGCTGATCATCTTTTTTCTTCCGGGCCACCTTAACCATGGCCTCCATTTGATCGTAATGTTCAGCAAAAATTTTCATCATCTCAGGAGTGATGTGGTTACCTCCTTGCTGCGACTTTTCAGGATCCTTCGGGTGAGAGGGTGACGATTGTCCTTCTCCTTCTTGCCTGCTAGTCTGAACATTTCCTCTCATGGATCTCGTGTTTGCCATCACAATGATAAATTTGTTGTGTGAACCTTTTGTTTGGTCCCCACAGACGGCGCCAATTGATGAAGCTCAAATCTGTACTTCTGGAAATAAATGGCCGAGCTGAAAAAGTCCGAGCTCCAAGCAATATATTCTGGATATTCTATTTGACCGACCTGAAATAACCGAGCTCCAAGCAATAATCACGAACTTTATCTGTAAAACAGAATAGCGTTAGAGTAAAAGCCCGAGGTGATCCCCGGGAGTTCCACTCCGATGTTAAAGTCAGTAAAAGTTGTATCCCTAATCCCCTCTAATGAAATTCACATATATAGAATATAAATCACATTACCGTTAAACTGCTTCCACCTTTTACTCCTTGAATACTGCTAAGTTGTTATTGCCAAGTCTGTTGGAACTGATTTTGACTTATTCCCCTTTATCTTAGGAAATATCATAAATATGTTACATCAATACTGAATATGAATTTCGTTTGATCTCTTATTTGGTGGGCGTGCTCCTCTGATTGGAAACTGGAATCCTGATTGGAATTAGCCTTGGATTTTAGCTGATTGGATTTTGATTTGTTTTAGTACATATACTTTGATGAAATGTGTTTTTAGTGTGGTGATTTGGGTACTTTTGAAGGAAAGTTTGTCTTGCTGGTTGTCTGCATTTGAGGTTTGAACATTTGCTTAGGATAATTTGGGTATGCCAAAGATAAACTGGGCAATGCGATTTGACCCTGCTGAACATGAAGATCCTAACATTGGCAGCAGACCCGTGGATATTCAAAGAATGGCCTGATTTCATAAGGCTGTTCCCACCATTGTGGCGTAAACTGGTTCCTTTGATTATGGTTGTATGAATTTTGATGTCTAAAGAGGACCTGATTTTTGATGATGAATTGCTATTGCACTTATCCGATTGATCATATCCCTGCTGGTTTTCTTTGGCTACTTCTGATTATGGTGGGTATGAAATCTTGATGGTTAATGGGACTAAGCAAGTTCTCATTTGCTGGTTAAGTGGTACTTATTACTGATGTCAGCTTGAATGGATTTTCTTGGATTAATGCTTTCATGTTTAGTTTGCCACCATAGTTCGGAAATTCCTTCGATAAAGAGGGAGAAACTTTCTACTTTGGTCACTCAGAGTAGAACATTTATCCCTCTCTTTAGATGAAAGAATACATGTAATGGAGGTTACTGTCAACTCCTTGAATGTTCATGTAATGAGGTATTATTCCAAATTTTCTGCTTTGTGTGTAACGGGCGTAGGTATATCCAGCCTTGTCTTTTGCCTATCTTATATATCAGTCTTTTCTTTAAAAAAAAGAAAATTAGAATGAAAAAAAAAATACATTACAAAAAATCTTAACAATTAAAAAAATTTGATAATAAGTATATTTTATTATTTAAGATAGTTGGATAATGAGTTAAATTACTATCAAAATTTATCCACAAGAAATTATTAAAAAAAACTAATAAAAGATTGGATAGTAAAAGAAAGAAAGCTAGGTGTTGAACGTAATCTTTATTATGATTGATAAGAAGTATACTAAAGACTTTTATTAAGTGTATAAAATAATAAAATTATTTTGACGCCTTTAATAATAAATACATTAAAGTTACGCGCTAGTTAATAATAAGAGCATGGGACATACCCTTAATACAAATTCTCCCTTATTTTAATTATATTGTTATGTTGTATTATTTAAGTTTCAATTAATAGTTTAATCATTATTTTAATAGAAATCAAATTTAAAAGTGGGACTACAATCGAATTCGAAGCTAAAAATTGAAAAAAAATCGAAATTGGAACAAAATTGAAACCGAGACTGAACCGGAATCGGAACTGGGACGGAATCGGAACCACCGATTCGAAACTAAAAATTGAAAAAAAATCAGAATTTGAACAAAACCGGAACCAAGACAGAACCGTTATCGGAACCGGGTCAGAACCGAAATCGGAACCACTGGTTCCGGAATCTTAACCATAACTGCCCGCGGCAGTTTCGGTTCCGATTCCACCTTGGGCGGAACTGGGAACCGCCGGTTCTGGAACCGTGGTCACCCTTACATAAGATCCACTACCCTATCTACCAAACATGGTTGACTAAATAATTTTTAGAAATAATATAAACCTAGCAATTATATATATAGTTAACTAGATTACCTTTAATTTTTTAACAATTTTCATACCCATTTGTTGGGGTTTCCATTATTAAGTTGTGCAAGTATACATGAGGCTTATTAATTTGGGTGGAAACTAGTCCAATTACGTGTCTAATTGAACAACTTTGAGCCGATTTGGTCGTAATCGCAATGGCATTTGTAGAATATCAGCATTTTTCTATAACAAATTATGGAATTCTTTATTTGACTAATAACTTATGGGAGATGAATAAATTCTATTTTCCCCTAATAATAAATGTAATTAGTCTCTGTTTGCTTAGAAATTAAATTGAATTGGAATTCATATATTACAAAAATTTAATTCTATAAATTGAAACTCTAAAATGTTTGAATTCTTTATTTTGCAAAATAGCCAAATTGAAATAAAATTAAACTATAACTCCAAATTATTTGTTTGGAAGTTTAAAAGACATTATATTATATTTACTCATATTTAGAATTGGCTAAATAATTTATTTTTTATATATTTTTTATAATAATATTTAGTTTTTCATATTATTTTCTAGAATAAACTTAAACAAAAATAGAAATAACTTATTTTTAAGTTTTATGTATCTCCAAAAATCTCATTTTATCATAACTTTCATTTTTTTTAATTTAATTAGCGACCATGTTTGAAATATCGTTAGATTAGATTATGGACTTAGACTATATTTGGAGATTTGTTTTTCAATAATGCAATAAGATACAATTTTGAAATTAAAACTCAATTTTCAATAGTTTAATTGATGTAAAGGGACAAAATTAATTAATCTCTTTTGATAAACTTTGAGGACGTAATAGAACTTATATATTATAAATTAAGAACTAAATAGAGATTAATGCACCTTGTGTTTCAGCCAAAAATATTTGTTTAACTAATTTATAAATGTCAAATTTACATTATTTAATAAAAATAAATCTCTTTTATTCAAACATTTTTAAAATGAAAAGTTATTTTACAATTACACATGTCCATGTAGGATTTTCTTTTTTTTTAAATGAAGAAAAAATTTGTATTAAGGGTGCATTTCATGTCATTATTATTAACTAGAACGCAACTTAAATGTATTTATCAATAAGCACATTAAAATAACTTTATTATTTTATGTAATTAACTTAAAACTTTGTTACCCCTCCCACCCACTACTAAATAGCCTACATTCAAACATTAATTTCTTAAGTCTTTTATCGTGAATTCAAATTCTGATTCTTAATCCTTAAAACTCTTCAATAATCATAAATTAATCATTTTTACTATTCACATAATTACCAAAATTCATTATTTACGATTTGTTTAATGTATTTTTCAATTAGCAGTATAGTTTTTGACTTGACAGTTTATATTATTTGCAAAGGTAATCAATTTTTCATTTTGCTAGACATTTTAATTTGGCATTTTACTTCTTAAAATTAATGTTTTTCAGATAGAAGAATAGTATTCAAGATCTTAACTTTGGTTTTATAGATACGAAATGACATAGTTTCACTAGTTTTTAAATCTTAGTCAATATTTGATAATTGAATAATCGATATGATTGGAAAGAAAGGATAAATCATAAATGCATAATTTTCCACTATTGCCGATCCCATCTTCTAACCTGAAAATGACCTAAAATTAAAGAAGAAATCTAGTAAACAATACTCAGAACACCCTCTAAATAAAAAATTTTAGATTATGAAATGGCAAGAAACATGTTCTTTAAACAAGGCACTAGAGACCTCTCCTCACTTAACTCAGTTAGTTTAATCAGTTTTGCCTATTCATTCTTAATTTGCTGTACTTTTTCTAAACCAACCCATTTGATTAATTTTAAATTTTAGATAATTTTTAGCAAATAATTCTTTGTCAATTCCATTTAATCACTTAATAATAATTAACTGATTAAACTAATTATTCTTGAAAGTTAAGGGGTTAAATGTTGGAATTTGAGTAACTATTATTAAATTAGTAGATTGAGGAATTAAATATTGTAAGTGATGAAGAAATAGTATATGGAGTTAGTGTATTTTGTCATTTAATATAATTATAAGACTAGTAAAAGATAGTTAGAAATTTTGACCGTTTTGTTCCAAAACAGGTCGAGCAATTCTGATTCACGATTTGTTAACGTTGGTTATACCCATTTTTTATTTGACAAAAAAGTGATATAAGGTGCTGCAATTTACTCTCAATTTCATCCCCTTCGACTACTCAATCTTTCATTCTCTTTCTCCCATGGCTGACCTCCAGCAACAGCTAAAGGAATTTTTTTTTCTTCATTCTTTATTGAATCTTGCAACAAAAAAGTTTTGCTAGCTGCTACACTTTGCCTCCTGATATTGAAAAGGATGAAGAAAAAATAATTCAAGATCAGGAAGGCAAAGTGTACCAGTTAGCAAACTTTTTTGTTGTTCTTGAAGTGTCAATTTTTAGCTTGTGTACACTCCCCAATTATCTCAAAAATGCCATTTTTTGTGGCTTTCCGTTTCTAGTATCGATCTTTGTTGGTAATGTGAGTTTGCTTATCTTTTTAACGGCAGCACATGAATATGTCTCTATACTTGGAAAAACGTGAAGACTTGCGCAACAAATTGAGGGTCTTAAAAGAAGCAAATAGATGATGCTAAGTAGGAGACAAAGGTCAAAAAGGGGAACGACTAACGGCTCTTCTGGGAGTTCTATTTTTCTATCTATTTGTGCTCGTGATGTGCTCTGTTGTATTTGCCCTTGCTATAAGAGATAAGACCAATCTCAAAGTTTCTTGGTTTATCTTTAGAACTATCCTATATGCATTTGGTATTAGTCGTGTTTATCCTCTAACCTGTCTTTACTTTGCTGATTACTTTTATCTAATGCATGAGATTGAATATCAATATTTTTTGTTATCTAATGCATTATATTGAATATCAGCCTAGCACATTTTGTATTGACAATCTTAGAATTTGACATCCTTTCGTATTGACAATCTTAAATGTTTACTCTTTTGTTGTTGTTGCAGTTTCAGCTTTTTCAAATTCTCTTTTCTGTATATTTTCTTTTCTTTCTATAGTTGCAATATGTGTATTTTGTATTTTTCTAGCGTTATTTGGGAGAAAAAAACATTAAAAGTAAAAAATATTCCCTTATGTATGCTTACTGCTGGGCTTACATCTAAATGTTTTGAAAGTAGTTGTAAGTTCATTTCCATCGAGAATGGATTTCAAAATGTTAGAATCTTATTGGAACCTTAGTTCAAAACCAAATCCGAAACTATATATTAATGGCTCAATTATGTGTCCCCTAAGGACAATCCAATTCGATTAATTGTTGTATGAGAACTAGGATTCACTAAATTATGCCTTAGCTAGTGGGCAAGAATATATTTTGGAAAATGTGAGGTTTTACATTCTGAAAATTAACAGCGTTGAAAGAACCATATGTTTGAGCTGTCTGTTAATGGTGTTCAAAGTTTTGAGCTGATTACTTCTTCTATTGTAGTTTTTTTTAATTCTTTTGAGGCCATTATGAAGCTGTGATTGGGTATTGACTGTTTTGTCCAATCAATGAGCCTTGTGTGTTGGTTGTTTTATTTTACTGTCTTAGTTGTATCATATATTGTTTTCTAGAAGTTGTGGGATTCAAGGTAGCCATTTTCTTAAATTTTGTTCTAATGAAAGAATTTGAAATGCTTTAGGATGAAGTTTGGTAGAGTGATCTGGCATCAAAACCATAATGATGGTAATTAATATGGAGTCTAAGCAAGAATTGCTACATATTGCTGTTAGGGTATCATGTAAAGTGATTTCACAATAAAAAGTTCTATTTCTTGAAGAGATTGAGTAATGAGACAACTAATGATAGTGAGAAACAATGAATGGATTCTCTCTAGTTATGTTTGGTTTAATACCTTCTTCCAAGAACAATTGAAACTAAGTTTTTCCTCAAAAGTCATGCATTTCTTGAGGGATTGAAGATTTGCTGACTACTTATGTATTCAATAGAGTTTTTTGCTTTAGAATGGAGCCTCAATTAAGCGATTGAATGCACAATCTATGATGTGAACTTTTTTTTAGCATGTTAGTGTTATGAGGTATAGTAGTTTGGTGCACGGGATTTAGTGTTCCTCTCTACAGATTGGATAGTTGACTATGTACCTTTTCAAATAAATTGCAGTCATTTATCTGTAATATAAATCTAATGAAATTGTCCCCACCCGGCTCAATCATCAAGACCTGTTCCTTCGAACTCTTTATTTTTCCATGTTTATGAAGATTATATTTTTACCTAATGAAATGAAAATGACAACAAGGATTTAGGATAAGGTTATGCTGTGTAACTGCAGACTAATGAACTTAAATTGCAACATCATTTTCAAGCATATAAGTAAAGTAGGGTTATAGTGTCCGAGTGCATTTTCTTGGACTTGAATTTTAACATCTGTTTCTAGTAGATAACTACTTAAATTCAGTGCTTTACTAAGTTATCTTTGTTTCTTAATAAAAATGTCTTATGTATTTATCCACAGATTACATGAATTTGATTCTTTTTAAATCCTTGCAGGGCAATGGAACATCTGATTTAGAAGAGGGTCATCAATTTCCATTTTTCAATGAGCTGCATACTGTTTTTACTAACAGAGCGAACCACAAGCAGCAATCTCAGATAGTTTCTGAGGGTGGTGTCAAGTAAGAAGGCTACGAAAGTTAAGAGAGATGAATCCTCAGAAGAATTGTTAGACAACGATGATCGTGATAATGAGAGTGACAAGGACAGGGTGTCAAAAGATAGAATTACTAAGAAAAGGAAAGTTGAAAAAGGAATAAAATCTCAAATAGTACTACCAGGGAAGTCTTCGCGTCAACCTCACTCTGCAAATCTTTTAAATACTGGAATACTCTTGGTAGTATCCAAGAGAAGCTTCGAAACTTCTTTCAACAGTAGTAGAGGATAGAAATGCAGTGGAGGGAGTCAACGGAAAAGTATACTAAAGAGAGATATTTGTTTGAATATGAATGGCGGTAGACAATGGAGAAGCTTGAGAGGGAGAGGCTAATGATGGAATAGGCTTGGAGAGAGAGTGAAAAGCAGAGGAAGGCCGGATAAGAAAGCCAGGCATAGAAGAGGGATGCCCTTCTGACAGTAGTTCTAAAGAGAGTTATTCAAGAAAAATATATATGATATGGTAAGTTATGTTGTATACTAAAACAGACATTCATATGCATACATCATGAGGGAGAGAGAACTCAACAGGAGGACGAGAAATCGTAGAAGACACCAAAAATTGGAACTAATGAACTGTTAGTCATTTGCAGTTCTTGTAATATATGCATAAACAATTTATGCTAATATGCATAGAGGGAATTATTTTATAGGGCCTAGAACTAGTAATCATACAAGGAAATTCTTTTTTAGTTTGACATGTTCAGATTCTACTAGTTGTAGAAACTTATGGTACAGACTAGAATGCTTTCAACCTTTCCTTCTTTTCATTGTTAAATGTGAATGCTTGTGTTAAAATTTAGCTTATTCCCTCTTTCTCAAATCCTGATACTTTTAGCAAGATGCTTTCTGTATGCATTCATCTTTCAACATGGAAGTGACATTACGATGTCTATGCATAATTTTTATCTGTTAGCATATTTTCTTCTTTGAGCAACTTTCGAATGTACAAGTGACTTGCATGAGTGACATTCTATTTTTTCCAGTTTCTCTTGCAGTCTTTGGCTGACTTAAAAAGAAACTTAAAGAAACACTATTTCGCCTTATTAATTAAGCAGCTTTTGATTGCTAATTATGGTCAATTGACTGTTACACTTTGAATTATATAGGTGTATGCACAAAAACAAACATGCTGTGAGGAGTTGAAGATTGAGAGATTGGTGACCAGAAACATGCAACAAGTCCAGCTATCCACAACTGAAGGGTTATCTACTAACCCAAATTCCATAGGTGGTACCAATTTGAAAATTGATTTGGGGAGGTAGTATGTATCATATAGCAGACCTTCCATTTAATTCTAAGTGTTTGCCAGATGACTATATGTAGTTTTGTAAGGTATCATTTTCCTTCTTCTAGGTTATAGTGAACACTTTTTGCCTATAAGAAGAAAAATCTCATTTGCCAGATTCTCTTTTTGGATGATGGCCAACTTCCAATTTGTTGAATCCAAGTCTAAAATCTGGGGTTGTGTAATGCTCCCATTGACACTTGGGCCACCACCCAACATTAAAGACTAGGGTTGCGTTCTAGAAATTTCTCATCTTGGGCTTCAAATGCTAAAGACAGGTTTACTTCTTTCTTAGATTATTAGAAGGCGCCTATACATAGGTTTGCATATATGTAGTCATCATTGAACATTTATATCTTTTGCTATTTCAGGTTAAGAGAGGAATGAAATTTGAGAATGGTGAAAGTCCAGTGCTAAGTGGAGTGCATGAGTACTTCTGGAAGAAGGCAAAACTTTTTCTTACATAAGAATCTCAATAATGTTTTCCCTCTAGAAAGTTTAAAAAAATGGAAGGATAAGAAGCTAGTTTGCAACATTCTTCAAGAAAGTGTAGCAATGAAAACCAATTGTAGGTACTTCAATTGCTATCATTATTTCATCATCTATACATACTATTTTGTACATCATCTGTTATGTTCATTATCATGGTACTGGATTTTGTACAAGCCAATCTTATAGCATTCTCTTTTTTGTAGATTTGATTTAGAAATTCAAGGTATTATTGTTGTGATGGAAGGACTAAAATGTTTTGTCATGAATTCTATTTTTTAGGATTTGCTTAGCCTTTACAAAGAAACTCGCAATGGTATGTTAGGTTCGCCTTTCATAATGAAAGTTATACTATTTGTTTTCCAGTTCATACTAATATCATGTTTTCCATTTATTTTATCTAACCACAAAACTACTCTCTTCACTCTTTAAAGAAATGGCATTACCATCACAATTCAATCAAATTCAAGCCAAAATAATCACAAATGCACTGTCCTTTAATGCTTCTCTAATCGATTCACTCATTCACTGTCACCTCCACATTGAAAACTTAACCACTGCAAGAGCCTTATTCAGCCAATACCCTTTGCCTTCCCCACAAATAATAGTATGGAATATCATGATCAGGGCCTATTCAAAACTTCAAAATTCATCAGAACCCTTCAATCTTTTCAGTCAACTAATCACTCCTGCGCACCATTCTTTTTGGGTTTGTCCTGATAAGTATACATTCACATTTTTAATAACTTCTTGTGCTCGTCAAAAGTCAATTTCATATGGCGAAATTGTTCATGGGATGGTTTTGAAAAATGAGTATGAGTCGAACTTATGCGTTGGGAATTCTCTGGTTAACTTTTATGTTGTTTTTGCTAAAATGAAGGATGTCTATAAAGTTTTCGATGTAATGTGTCAGAGAGATGTGTTCTCTTGGACTAGTTTGCTTTGTGGATATACGAAAAATGGGGAAATGAATAGAGCATGTAAGACTTTTCGTGAAATGCCAGTGCGTAATGATGTGTCTTTGGCTGTAATGGTTTGGTTTGAAGTGGAAGGTATCTTGAAGCCCTTAAATATTTTCATGGAATGCTGGTTTATGATGAATGTGAAGTGAGGCCTAATGATGCTGTTCTTGTATGTGTTTTTTCTACTTGTGCTCATCTTGGGGCCTTGGATCAAGGAAATTGGATTCATGCTTACATAGACAAGAATGGTATTTTAGTTAGTTCAAATATTAGCACTGCTCTTATTGATATGTATGCAAAGTGTGGCAGAATTGATTTTGCAACAAGGGTATTTGATGATGTACTTAGACCTAATGTCCACAATTTTACAAGTTTGATAACAGGTTTATCTGCTCATGGTCTTGGTAGAGATGCTTTATATGTATTTAACCAAATGTTAGCAGAAAATATTAAACCAAATGAGGTCACTGTTTTGGGTGTTCTGAATGGTTGTAGCCATTCAGGTCTAGTTGAGGAGGGTTCTTTAATTTTTGCCAAAATGGAGATGAATTGGGGAATTGTTCCAAAAATAAAGCATTATGACTGTTATGTTGATTTACTTAGCCGTGCTGGCTTTCTGGAGAAGGCATTTGGTATTATCAATTGCAAGCACAAATTGTAAAGATTAGGGAGAAGTTGCATGAGATTTTAGAAAGAGCTAGCATTGTGGGTTATGTCGCTAACACTACTAAAGTTTCATTTGATTGAAGCGAGGAAGAGAAGGAGCAAGCAGTGGCTTGGCATAGTGAGAAGCTAGCTATTGCTTTTGGACTGATGACAACTATTCCTGGGACGTGTATTCGTATAGTGAAAAATTTAAGAACGTGTGAGGATTGTCATTCTGCTATGAAGGCCATCTCAAAAGTTTATGGGAGAGAAATCATTGTCAGAGATCGATCTTGTTTCCACAATTTCAGAGACTGAAACTGTTCCTTTGCTGATTATTGGTAGTTTTCCTCAACTTTTAATAGAAGATATTGAAGATAAATGAACCTCTGGATGGCTGGGATTGTTCTGAGTTAGCCTAGTTTGTTTTCAAATCTTTAAGGCTATTTGAACTATGATGATCATGAATGTTCAAATTGCAACAGATAAATTTATAGGTTTTTCTGTAGGCAGAACTATAACTTCATCCAACCTATACAGACAGGAATCTCTTGTAAACTTCACTACAGAAGGACCTAGTTCTTGTTCAATCTGTTTACAGAAATTGTGCGACCCGTACATCCAGCTTGCAGATTCAGTACAAGAAAGATTAGAAAATTATACTAGGACCAGCAATTTTGTATTGACTGAATGGAACTATATGTCTGCACTCTTTTGCTTTCTCTAATTCGTCAATTGTTTAGTCCAAAAAAAAAGATCAAGAGATATGAAGCTGAGTGGCAATCGAATAGTTCAACATACTGGTCTCTGTTTTTCTTTCTCTCCGTTTGTGTAAAATATCCGAACCTATCCTATGTAACTAAGTATCCGAAATTGACGTTTGGAATGAGACAGTCCAAACTTTGAATCACTAATATGTCCTTTAGGAGTATTCACTAAATTTCATTGATCTATTATGTTTTTTACCTTTGAACACCTAATAATAATGGCCACTAGTTTGATATTCACTACTGTTGAGAAAAGCTTCACAATGATTCCTATAGGATAATTAAACTTGGGTAATTGTGCACGTTCCTATATGATAACTTTTTGGTACATTTTTTTGACACATTTAATCTTTTCAGGGTTGTGTTGATGTGGAGAGATTACTTCAGATTTCTTTCGACTAAGCAGGAGAACTCCCTCTTTCATCTAGGTAAAGCAAAATGGAGTCACTAATTTTTGGAAGAACATACAATATTTTATTCCTCGTTGTTTGAAAGCTCTCTAGTGATTGTATAGTATGTATTCAACAAACTGCAGCACCTTGCAACACATTCCCTTAGAAAGGAAATTGCAGTTTTCTTTCTTTGTCTGGTCCATTTTTATTATTTGTTTATATTTGGTAGTATAGAAGTTCATGTCTGGCTACGCCAGCTCAAGTTTGTTATCAGTTTTATTCATCGAAATTATGCTCTATTTAATTTGATTATGTTTTAGGAGGAACCATACAAGTTATCGTAATTGAAGCCAAGATCACAACCTTTTTTATGCTTAGAAAGATGGCCACACTGGGTATATTATTCAGTGCTTTCGCCGTGGTCACTTAATGGGTAATTTCCTTGTTATCCTTTCTTGATTCAGCTAATGCTTCTTCATTTTTAGGCACCCTCTCATAGATGCAAATATGAGAGAACTTTCAACAACAGGATTCATGTCAAATTGAAGCCGATGGGTAGCTACAAGTAAGATTCCATGAAAATATAGCTGAAACATTCTAGATTGTTCTTTTATCTATCACAATATCAGTATATTATGATTGTTATCTAGCATATTTCTACTTTGTACTTAATAATGAAAGGTGTCAACCTGCTTGATGTTGCCGATCATTGATACATCTTTTCACAGATTGTATGCTCCTTTCTTGTTCGAGACATGGGTATTGACTGGCGAATGGAGCAGAGTTGTTTGAGTCATGCCTTTTGGATTATGATCCATGCTCTAATTACGGTAATTGGACATATGGTGCGGGTATTCACTTTTTGTGCATTGCATATTTATTGTCATGTAAGTTAAAGTTTATGAAAGGGGAAAGACTACCTTTTTCGAATTCACAAAACCATTCATTTTCTTGCTAAAACTATATGGCCTTTTGCTTGCCTTATTGTTTTTGGTCTTAATTCTCTAAAAAATTTCACCTTCATTTGAATTTGGCGTTTCTTGTTTCCCACCCTTGCATTCCCCATCATCAACCACTACCCATGCCCATACTACTTGTTCAGCTTTTGTATCTATAAACAATTCACGTTCTCAAATCCTCAAACTTTGCTAGACATGTCCTTAGAATGACTTCAATTACTTCTAATCCTTCCCACATGGTTGTGCCAGAAGAGATTTTCCATGTATTGTTCTCTTTGAGCAAACCATTTTCTTATCAATATTTTTCAAATGCTTCCCTTGCCCGTTAACATACTTCCATTATAACGTTTTTTTAATGGTTGGTGAAATTCAACCATCTTCCTCACTAAACTTTAGAACCATTTCCTTATTAATTTCTTTCAAATTCTTCTCTTGCTATTAACGTACTTCCAATATCACTTTCATTTTAAGGGTTGGTGAAACTCAACCATCTTTGCTTACTACCACTATAAGGCCTCTAATATCCAAACGGATCAAAATTTAATCCTTTCTCACCATAAGTTTTCTTGTTCTCTTATCACATACATTTTTTGGATTATTCCATTCTATCAACATCTAATTCTAGGTTACTGGTCCGGTAGCTAATAAGTGGAGAAACAATTTGGCGTGTCAAAATTTATTTCAGGTCATTTGACATGTATGTCTGTGTTTGCTGAAAATTTATTCTCCATACTACTTGAAATACCATTCAACACTATTTTGTACTTCAACCAAAGTAGGCGGGAAGCAATTGTTCCTTAGGTTTTGTGAGTATTCATACCCTTCAAATACTAGTGTTTTACTTCTATTGGCAATAAGTAGCGAAGATATTTTCATATATCTAATTAAAAACAAATATTTTATGTGAATGGTAGATAAAGTTTTCCCCTTTTTCTGTGATGCGGATCTAGACATGCTCCTCACGTATTTAGATGCGATGGTTGCAGAATAATTGTCGAAGATCTTTTCGAAGATCAATTTGATGAAGTCGAACCAACCTATCTCTGTAGGTTGTCACTATGCACTCCTTGGGAATAATCTTCACAAAAAAGAATTGAAAACCCTCCTCAGATTTTAACTTTTGATATAAAGAAACAACTTTGTGTTCTTTGATTCTAAAAATTCAACGTCCATAATACGTAAACATAATATCCCTACTTATAGGCTTACAAAGAAAACCTAACTTACCAAATAAGAAAACTAAAATAAACCCTGTTTATGTGAACTTGGATTACATGAATTATGGACCTTAATAACTAAAGAACATTTAATTAAAAAGCCCAATAAAAACCCAAAAACACCTAAAATCGAAAAATAATAAAAAATGTAGGGATAAAAGCCCACTTCGGGCTAAAAACCTTAAAAATTAAAGACTCGAATCTGGACACGACATGTGACAGTAGACGTCCGTGATGTGCGAGGCTCTCCACGTCATGACGTGGCTTGCTGTCCACATCTTTTCCATCAATTCCAGACCACAACGTGAATAATTCGTCTTCTAAATCTGGAATGAGCACCTTGGACTTCTTGGACTCGACATAGCTTCGTGATTTTGTATCATCCTGTCTCCTATAATTGTGGCAAAGTTCTCTTTTATGTTCTGCTTTCTTTTGCTCTATCAACATTTTGGCTAAAACCTTCCATTACAGTGATGAAGGGGAGAGATAGGATATCCCTTCTCCCCACTCTATAGTCTAGTCTATCTTGTAATTGATTTAAAAAAATTAATGGATGTTCAAACTCAAAACTTTTTATGTACCATCCATTCTGTTTGGAATCCTATTTTATGTACTACATACTGAACCCAATCACCGTTGACTTGATACTTTGACTTTAAAATATCATTAGAGGGTTAATTTTGGGCACTTTCTCATTTTGAAAAATTCACATTTATTGGCATGTTATACAACCTCTGGAATTTCCTTTCCTCCAAAAATGAATATTGGTGTTAAGATAAACTTTTCCTACTATCTGTTTTATCACAATTCAAATTTTGGAGATAGTTTTATGACTCAGCTCTTTAGGGTGATGGATCCAAATTCAATCATGTCAGAAGTTCCTTGCCTTTTGGGAATTAAGAATACAAGCAAAGATTCAGATGCATATGTTATTTATGTGTGGGAAAATAGAAAGAAAATTGATTATGACATCCTTTTCATCTTTTCTTTAATACCTAGCAAAAGCTTGATCAAACTCATTCCCTTTATAGCTTTAGCCAATCATTTCTTTTTTTTTTGATCGAATGTAAAAAATTATATTGATCAAAGAATGTATAATATACAAAGTACACCGGGCATACCCGGGTCTGTCGCAATAACATCCAACAAAAGAACTAGTCTAAGATCCCAAAAAGAACTAGTCAAGGATAGAGACACTAGGGTACAACGATACACCGACCCTGTACACGTGTGTCTTTATCCTATGTACAATATCATGGTGAATAGGCTTAACGCCCTCAAAAATCAGTCTGTTCCTAGTTTATGCCTGTTGTTTTCAGTTTCTTAGACAAGCTTTAAGGAAAATGTATGTTCATCTCATCAAATTTTTTTCTTTATTTGGCCCATGCAGGTATTTGCATTTCATCTCATTCCTTCAACCAACTCGCTCTAGAATTTTTCCAACTGTTTAATTTTCTGATTGTACCTTTCACATCCTTTCCTTAACTCTCCTGTTTTGTTAACCCTGTTAGTCCTTGTCCCCCTCCCTATCAAAAGACGAAACCATTTTTTTCTTCCAGCCTATCATATTTCATGCTATTCTTCAAAATTTGTCATTTTCTGTAATTAGAGGTCAATGACTTAGTTTACCTTGGTAATTCCCCTCCTTTTCTTTGGATGCCTACTGTTTTTCTGTCTTATTGATTTCTTGTTTGTGAATATTTTTGTACATGGATCCACTTCTAAATCACAAGAGTCTATATGCATCTCTCTCTATCTCTCTCCAAAGCATTCTCTCCTTGAGCCAAAATGAAAAAGAGATAGAAAACCAGAGAGAACTGTTGCATCATAAGTTCTATAAGTGGAGAATGTATATTTTATAGGAAATCATAGTCTTCTTGTTAAGCAAATTTATTGCTGTAACAGTTTTATGGCACTTGTTTACAGCCAAAAGGCTTTAGGTGCATTGAGTTTTCTGATTCTTCATGTGTTAAGTAGTCAATTCACTAACTTGTGATGGCTGCAATTATGGATCTTCTTACTTTGAATCAAACCTTTTTTGTTTATGCAATGTTCTTCTGACTGATATATCCTTGTTTCCTACCTTTCATTCTCTTGTTCTCATATGCATTTGGAGTTTCAAATATTAACTTCCATTCTAGCAATCTTTTTATTTCTGTGTGGGTAATGACACAAGAGACGATCGCTACTTCAGCATTTCCAAACAGATGAGGGTATCAAGAAGTTTCAATTATTGTGGTTGGATGCAATTAGCTTTTTTGTGTAAACTTGTTGGTTGCTTTGTTTTTCACTTAGTCACCCAAAAGGTGAAAAAAGTGCACCCAATAATTTGGTAGTTGTCCTGAAACTAAGAAGCTCTTATCACATCATGGTCTAAATTTGCTGCAATGATGCAAAACAAAAGAAAAAAGTTTTGGTTTAACGTAAAACTTAGTCATATTTTACTTTTTCTTGGTATAAAAAGATATGACAAGATATTTGATATCACAACCCTAATGGAAAATTTCCTCTCAGACATAGTTGACAATATGACTTCTTGGGAGGAAAGAGGCATGGATACAAGAATGAGAGACAGACCTAAAGGAATAAATACCGTCAGTCAAAATGGGAGATTGCTTTAGTTCTAATGAATGCATCTTTTTTTTCAAGTTCAAAATAAAGGAAAAGATGCTTCCTCTCTTATTCCTCCTAGACTCCGTAGCAAAATTCTTTCTTAAATTTCTCTGACGTACTGTATAACTGATTGCATTGCTGAATGCCATCTCATTTCTGAAGACGTTGAACCATTTTTAATAGGATACCGTGCTATTAGGAAAAGTGATACCAGGATTGGTTTGGTTCTTTGCCTCATTGTAGGAAGAAAAAGTCACATTCACTTGTGCCATTTTAGTTGATGCTCAATTTTACAGGCTTTGCTTGTTGGTTCTCATGGTTTTGATTTGTGTCATAGGTGAAATATTTGAGTCGTTTTACATCTTCTTTAAGATTGGTTACATGGGTTTATTACAATGTATATACTACTTCCAAATTGTTTTATATGTAAGACCTTCAAACAAAGTGAATATGAACTCTATGTGATAATTTCCTCTCTCTTAAAATTACGGATTTGGGTTCAAAGACAATTAATGGAGAGATATGTACTTCATTTCTACGTTTTAGTTACACATTTGTTGGTTAATTAGGTTGCCATAGACATCAGCGGCATCTTTCCAAGCTTCAAAATGTTGAGAGTTTGAAGTGTTTCTGATTTGGTTAAGGTAATATTCACTTGGGCTCCAAGTCAATCTTTTATGAAACTACTACCTAAGCTACAACTGATTACAGCTTGTGTCCACAGTTAGGCTTCTTGTTACTATTTTTGCTTCAACTGTCACTTAATGGGAGACTATGGAAAATTTTTCTTTGATTTCCATGACAAACATCATTTTTTGTTCCTCGGCTTCTTGAATTCAGTTCTGCGTCTTTCTTGAATGATTGAAATCATAAATGTATTATACATGACTGATGTGGTGAAGTTCGAGCCATAGGTACTTTTTTTGTCAGATTTTTCTTTAGTTTTCCTTTTTCTTTAGTTCGAGCCATAGGTGTTTTCTTTTATTAGTATAATTTAGAGTTATTTTTTCAATTCTCTATTATTATTTTTCAAATTAAAGTTAGAGTTACGTAATATTTGGTACTTAATTAATCTTAATTGATCCCTTTTTTCGAAAAAATGCTCTACTTACCTTTGTATTATTTGTTTTCTGCACGTGCACTACTATCTGTTATATTTTTACACAACCCGTATAGGCATTCAAAGTATTATATATTGTTTGTATATAATTTAAATTTATGAAAGTGATTGAATTTGGCATAAAGGATGTGAAAAGTAGTAAAACTAAATTGATTGAATTGAAAATAATGTTCTCAAATTATTAGTTAAGAAATGATATGAAAATGTTTCTCTTATGATTGTTATTAAGTGATAAATTAGTTTTACACTGACGTAATTATATTATTTTTCACTTGAATTTTGTTTGTTTGAGTGCATTTTGGTCAGCATTAATGTTGGAATGAGTAGAGGAGTCAAGGATGTTGTGAAGAGGAAAATCTATTTGAAATGGTGAAAATGGTGGCAATATGTTGTGGAAAGATGTCTTGTTGATATGGTTTGATGATGATATGGTTGTAAGTAGCATTATGATGAAATGTGTGTGATTTGAGTATGTAAGGAATGGAAGTGTTGTTGAATTTTTTCATCATGATTCCTGTGAAAGTTGGGTGTGAAGGATGCTAGATAGAATGAGTTCTCTCCAGTACACACACTTCCCTGCACACAACACACAACTCACTCGTACCGCACACGAGCACTCATCTCGTCGAGCAAAGTGGCTCACTTCGTCGCACACACTCGCACACCTCGTCGGATGGACATGCGACGAGCTCGCACTCTCACCTATACCTCGCCGCATGGATATGCGGTGAGCTCTCGCAGAACACATCACTCATCTCGCCGCACGGATGTGCGGCTAGCTCTCTTGCATCGCACACCTCGCCGCGCACATATCCAGCGAGATCATGCACCATCACACACACTTCGTCACATGATGCATGCGACTAGCTCTTGCACTCGCACACCTAGTTGCATGATACATGTAACAAGCTCCCGCACATAGCATCGTGTCACCGTACAACTCATTGTACGCACTCCGCATGCATAGCACATACATTGCACGACATGGCTGCACTTGTGCACACAATTTCAGCATCCATACACAACACTTCATTTACATTCTTCAGTACGTACTTCACATCGCAGCATTTTTACTACACTTTTTACACCTCTCAACTCATTTTCTATGCATCTCGTAACACTCATTCTTTTATCACTCATCTCACTCACTCTTCATCACAACTTCCCAACTTATTTCGCACACACATAAGCATGCACTTACATGGCGAGGTCTCGCTGTGAGACCTCGCCACACACAGAAATACATGGCGCGAGGTCTCGCTGCGAGACCTTGCCACACATGCAAAGACACGACAAGGTCTCGCTACAAAACATCGACACATACATGCACAAACAGCGAGGTCTCGCAGTGAGACCTCACCACACACACAGAAGAACAGTGAGGTCTCGCAGCGAGACCTCGCCATAAAAACATGTTTTTGCTGCTATGAAGCAACATGTGTTTTTGGTTGGAAATTTTTCTAACTGTTGGCTGTTGGATCTTTTGTTGCAGGTTGACGAAGGCGTGGTGGACAGTGGCTTAATGGCGTGTAGAGGCTGTTGAAGGCGTGTGAACTGGTGGCGTGAAGGCGCAGGGAGGATGATGAAGGCGCCGAAATTTCAAGGCCTAAAGGCGTGTTTCACACTTATGCACACGTTATCGTGAACATTTTGTTTGATACGTGTAGTGGCATTGTTTGTAGTTTTATACTCATTTTACATTTGCGTATCATTTACGTTTTGTAACCTCTATATATAGAGGACTTAGTTAGATTTTGAGATATAGAGGATTCTAGATTGTTAACCGAGTTTTGATTTTTAGAGCGCGCGGGAATTCTTACTCTCTACATTTTTCTCTCTCTAGACTTTCTCTCTCTTCTGTTTTCACTCCAATTTCGATTTCGATCGCGCAATTGCTCTGATCATTGTAAGACATTACTCAATTGAGGAGAATTTTCACAATTCAATTGTGAATTGTGAGCAATCGAGGTATTTTATTTGGTAAACTTTTCTGATTTGATGATAATGAATTGCTTTATATTGAGAATTGTTGATCGAGGATGGGAAATGGAGTCGTGTGGCTAATTCGATGATGTCCTCGGGTTTTGACTGGACAACTGTGGAATTGAACCGTGATATGCTATGCAATTGACCCAATCTTTACGAATGAGATCATACATGCTTTTAACTGCTTGAATTTGTGAAGTTTCATAACAAAGACACTTTAATAGACTGAATTGATCCTAGATTGTGGTCACCATACTAGGTCGAGGCTTGATTCACCAATAATAGTGGAATTTGCATGAAATGAGGATTGGTTGTATGAGTACGGAGTTTCTTCACTTGCTTGGCTTCGTTTATGATCCGAGATGCGGTCGCCATGCTAATCGGAGGTCGTTGAGTCTTAAGATCTGAGTGAAGGATGATTATTTGATGCTAGCTTAAGATAAGGAACTTACGTCGGGCCTCGCCATGGGAGACTTAAGGTTTTGTGTGCTGAAAAGCTAGTATTTAATAGTCGAGATGTTACGATGTTCACTCATTTTGCTCATGCCTCGCCATGGAAAAAGCAGGATGTTAGGGAGTATAGAGAACATTGCAGTCGACATGCTGAGTGTTCGCTAGCCTCCTAGGCAGAAATTGTCTCCTCCTAACTTGATTTGCAAGGGGTCAAATGCATAGTAAACATGTTTAGTTTACTGTTGTCTGGATCTTAAACTCTAGGACGTCTGTCTCAAGATTTCAGTACCTTCTGCTCATATTCTTCTTTCATTTGTTCTATTTCTTGTATTTTGTTAGTCTTGCTATTATTTTCATATGTCTTGATATCGCGCCACATTTTACAACACAATTTTATGGAACACTTAGTGAATTCTTGGTACCAAATCTCTTTTCCCTGTGGATACGATACCTCTCATCACATCTACATTAGTGAGTAGGGTAAAATTGCAAGTACACGACATGCTTGTTAATTTTTGGCGCCGTTGCCGGGGAAGGCACGTTTTCTGGAATTTTCTTAATTGTTTCTTGTATTTGTCTTGTTCAGTTTGTGTTGTGAGTATTTTTTTGCTTCAATTTCTTGAAATTTCTTGTGTGTTTTGTTTTTGTTCTGTTTCTCTTGTTTGCATTGGATACTCTTGTTTCTGTGATCTATCGTTTCTTTCCTATCATACTTCACGTGTGTTGTTTTGTGTATGCCTAGGTCTCTAAGGTCTTCTGGAGAGCCTGAATTTCCACTTGATCTCGAGTTCCCAAAAACCTTGAGAAGCAGACAGAAAGAAAAGAAAATGGCTAATCAAGGAGTACGGGCACCACGGTTCGGTGACCACTACGCAATCAATTTTGAGAGTGGATTCGATCAACAGGACATAGACGTTGAGAGCTACCATATCCCCACTCAAATAGTTTCAATGATAACTCAAGGCCAGTTCTTTCAAGGATTAGAAAATTAAGATCCTAACAAACATTTGGATTGGTTCTTAGGCCTCTGCAGTACCTTTAAACTTCCGAGAGTGGATCGCAGTGAAGTCCATCGAATTTTTTTCCTCTATCTTTACAAGATAAAGCTAAGCATTGGTTTAAGAGTATTGGGGGAGCAAATGCAACAATGTCCATTGATGAATTGCAAAAGAGATTTTTAGCCAAGTATTTCCCTCCTGCGAAGTTGGAAAAAAGAAGAATGGAGATAATGAACTTCTAACAATAGGATGGCGAGTCATTTAGAGAAGCATAAGAGCGTTTTAATGATCTAATCCGTCAATGTCCTAACCATGTCCTTGGTGAAATCAGGGAGTTAAACACATTTTTCAAGGGACTCACAACTGAGTCTTCTATGATGTTTAAAGCTTGTGCTAACGGTGCATTGAAAGATAAGAGTGTACCGGAGGATAGAGAATTGTTTAACCAAATTGCTGAAGATGAATATTTTTTTCCTGAGACACGAAAATCCCAAGGCAGGAGGCAGAGAGAAGTACTGGACCTAGATGAGGAAACTTTTTTGAGTGCCAAGTTTGAAGCCTTAGCAAAGCAAGTGCAAACTCTGAAAGCTGCACATGCTAAAGCTCCTGTATTATCATGTGGATTGTGTAAAGGTGAGCATCATACTGATGAGTGTGCCATTACAACTGAGTCTCTACAGTACGTGAATAACTATAACAAACCACTATATTCTGGAAATTACTCTGGTGGAAATAGATCCTATGGTGGGAGCCAAGGTAGTTGGGGCAATCAAAATCAAACTCAATGAGGCCAGTACTATCAAGGAAATGAACAAAGAAGATCTACTCAAACACCTCCAGGCTTTGACAATCAACCGAATGCGAATGAGCAGAGGAAGCCATCAGTTGAAGACATGTTCCAAAAGCTAATGGAAATTATGGACAAGAATGAGCAAAGGTTTGGTGGATTGGAAAATACTGTGAGACATCATGAAGCTATTTTGAAGAATATTGAAATGCAACTTGGACAGCTTGCCAATACTATACATCAGTGACCGCGTGGAGAACTCCCTAGTGATACAATGCCGAATCCAAAAGGGAAGGAAGTGTGCAATGCAATCACACTTCGGAGTGGAAACGAAGTGCATAAAACCACCAAGACTGGTGATGACATTTGTGGAGATAAGGAGGAAGTAGTTGTTGGACCTGATCAAGAATGTGCCAGTGAGGACATGGCACCTAAGAAGGAGGGGGTGCAGGATAATGGAAATAATGGAGATAGAGAAGTGACCAAGAAAATTAGAGGACATCCTAGCCCCTACAATTTTCTCGAATATGCACCTAAACCTCCGTTCCCTGAAAGAGAAAACCCAAAGCCAAAGAGAGGACCACAATTCGATAGGTTTTTGAATGGGATTAAGCAGGTGAATGTTAGTCTCCCTCTTCTTGATCTAGTGACAGCGGTGCCAAAGTATGCAAAGTTCCTTAAGGACCTCATATCAAACAAGGAACAAATTTTGAGGTGTGAGGTTCCTTTGACACTTTCGGAATGTAGTGGAGCTTGGGTTGAGTGCAATTTACCACCAAAATTGAAGGATCCAGGCAGTTGCACCATCTTTTGTAAAATTGGCACTAGATTTTTTGTTAAATCATTGTGTGACCTGGGGGCTGGAATCAACCTTATGCCCTTATCTATTGCGTTGGATGTCGGTCTTGGGGAGAGAACTCATCATGTGGCTGTGACCTTACAAATAGCAGATAGGTCTCTGGTTAAGCCATCGGGCATGGTCGAGGATGTGTTGGTTGTGGTGGACAAATTCACCCTTCCAGTGGATTTCATTGTTCTTGATATGGAAGAGGACCTGGAGGTGCCACTAATTTTTGGTCGTCCTTTCTTAGCCACTGGAGATGCATTGATTGGGGTGAGAAACAAAACAATCACTTTTAGAATAACTGATGAACAGGTAGTCTTTGATGTTAATTACACCATGAAACATCTGATGAATGTGGAGTCTTGTTTTGCTATCCAAGCTGTTGTATGTTCTGTGATTGTGAATGATGAAAACTTAAAGCATGATTTTTGTTAGTTGATGAAATGAATTTGTGTGATAATGAAGATTGTGAGAACGTTGAGATTAGTGAGGAAGATCAAATGTTTTTGTCTGAAATTGAAAACATAGTTGAGTGTTGTGTTTTAGATGAATCTATCTTTTGAAATGCAAAAGCTTGAGTTGAAGCCCTTGCCTCCTTATTTAAAGTATGCATTTCTGGGAGAAAATGAAACACTTCCAGTAGTGATTTTATCTAAACTGGAAGGATGGCAAGAAATGAAGTTGTTAGAGATTCTGAGATTATACAAGAGAGCCATAGGATGGACCATTGCAGATATCAAGGGCATAAGTCCTAGCTTGTGCATGCATATGATTCTTTTAGAAGACAATTCTGTGCCAGTGAGAGACAGGCAGAGAAGGCTTAACCCTCAGATGATGGAGGTGGTCAAGAAGGAAGTGATTAAGTTGCTGGACTTTGGAATGATTTTTCCCATCTGAAACAGTGAATAGCTGAGTTCTGTTCAATGTGTACCAAAGAAGGGAGGAGTAACTAAGGTAAAGAACGATGCAAACGAACTCCTGGCAGCAAGAATTATTAGTGCTTGGAGAGTGTGCATGGATTACAAGAAGCTCAACAAGGCAACCCGGAAGGATCACTTCTTACTTCCATTCTTGGAACAACAGTTGGATCGGATTGCGGGCTTTCTTTTCTACTATTTTCTGGATGGATATTCAGGATATAATCAAATCTCAGTTGATCCTAAGGACCAAGAGAAAACAACCTTTACCTGTCCCTTTGGTACTTTTGCTTACAAACGTATGCCCTTTGGCTTGTGCAATGCTCCTGCAACTTTTCAACGTTGTATAATGGCTATATTTCATGACATGGTGGAGTCTATTATTGAAATATTTATGGATGACTTCTCTGTATTTGGCATGACATTTGACGGTTGTCTGGACAACTTGGCCAATGTGTTGAAAAGGTGTGAGGAAACGAATTTAGTGCTCAACTGGGAGAAGTGCCAATTCATGGTTCAAGAAGGGATTGTGTTGGGCCATAATATTTCTCACAAAGGGATCGAAGTTGACAGGGAAAAAATTGATGTTATCGCCAAACTTCCTCCACTTACAAATGTGAAAGAGATCAGAAGCTTTCTTGGTCACGCGGGATTTTACAGGTGATTCATCAGGGATTTTTCTAAAATTGCTAGGCCATTGTGTAGTCTCTTGGAAAAAGATGTCAAATTTGAGTTTGGGACAGAGTGTGTTGAGGCATTTGAAACATTGAAAGCTAAATTGGTGGAAGCTCCGATTATAGTCACTCCTCATTGGGGTGAACCTTTTGAAATTATGTGTGATGCGAGTGACTACGCATTGGGTGCTGTCCTTGGACAAAGAAGGGACAAGGTGTTTCACACCATATACTATGCCAGCAAGTTATTGAACGAGGCACAACTGAATTATACGACTACAGAAAAATAGATGTTGGCAGTGGTCTTCGCTTTTGATAAATTTTATGCCTATCTTTTGGGTTCGAAGGTCATTGTACATATGGACCATGCTGCATTAAAGTACTTGCTAGCAAAGAAAGAGGCTAAGCCACGCCTAATTCGATGGATGTTGTTGCTTCAGGAGTTTGATGTTGAAATCAAGGATAAGAAGGGCTCAGAGAATGTGATGGCTGATCATCTTTCAAGGTTGGAGTCGGAGGCACAAGTGGGATCAACAATTCTGGTAAAAGAATATTTTCCTCATGAGCAAGTGTTTCGAGTGGACAAGGGAGGATTGCCTTGGTATGCTGAAATCGCTAATTTCGTGGTAGCTGGGCAAGTCCCTTCCTATTTCTCGCATGAACAAAAGAAGAAATTGAAGAGTGACGCGAAGTACTATTTTTGGGAGGATAAGGCATTGTACAAAATTTGTAGTGATCAAATCATAAGGAAGTGCATCAAGGAGGAAGAAAAGGATGACATTCTGAGCGCATGCCATGAAGGTCCCTGCAGAGGGCATTTTGGGTCCACCAGAGCAGGATTCAAAGTGCTACAATGTGGTTTCTATTGGTCTTATATATTCTTGGATGCAAAGATTTGGGTAGGAAACTGTGATAGATGTCAGCAAATAGAGAACATCTCTTCAAGAAATGAGATGCCTTTGAACAATATTTTTGAAGTAGAGATATTCGATATTTGGGGCATTGATTTCATGGGACCTTTCCCAAAGTCATGTGGCATGCAATACATTCTTGTTGCAGTGGACTATGTATCGAAGTGGATTGAGGCTATTGAATTGCCGCATAATGAAGCTAAGAGTGTTACAGCATTTCTCAAGAGACACATCTTTAACCGATTTAGAGCTCCTCGTGCAATCATCAGTGATGGAGGATCACATTTTTGTAATAAGATTTTTGAGGTTCTTTTGGCCAAGTATGGGGTGAGACACAAGGTTTCTACAGCATATCATCCCCAAACAAGTGGTCAAGTTGAAGTATCAAATCGGGAGATTAAGAGGGTCTTGGAGAAAGTTGTTAATCCGGGAAGAAAGGATTGGGCATCCAAGTTGGATGAGGCTCTGTGGGCATACATGATTGCTTACAAGACACCAATCGGGGCTTCTCCATTTAGGCTTGTGTTTGGGGAAAAGTGTCATCTCCCGATAGAGTTGGAACATAAGGCCTACTGGGCAATACAGAAGCTGAACATGGATTTACATGGGGCTCAATCAAAGCAGATATTGGAGTTGAACGAGTTAGATGAGTTTAGATTCAATACATATATGAGCTCTAAGCTTTATAAAGAAAGGACTAAGAAATTCTATGATGCTAATATCCAATCAAAAAGTTTTGCTCCAGGGCAACTGGTGTTACTGTATAACTCTCGCTTGAGGTTGTTTCCTGGGAAATTGAGATCACGTTGGAATGGTCCATTTCGAATTCTTAAGGTGATGCCATATGGTGTAATGGAAATCCAGAATGAGAAAAATGGTAACAGATGGCAAGTGAATGGTCACAGACTTAAGCCATATTTGACAATTCAAGAGAAGGGCATCACAGATTTGGCACAAGCTCCACATGAGTTGTTTTTTGATGATCCATTAATTTCCCAATGCACCGAAGCAATGTCGGGCTGTCGACTTAAAAACAAGCGCTCCTAGGAGGCAACCTAGTTTTGTTTTTCTTACTAATATTACATTTCATTTCAAAGTTAGTTAGTTGGTTGTCCAAGTGTAGTGTAAATTTCATTCTGTTGATCACATGCGTACTTACCTTCTTACTGTTGTTAGGTACCCGACCACAGAGGCGAGTTTGGCCATTAATTTGGCCTTTTCTTTTTCACCTTCCACAGAAGACATCCAAGATGGGGACAAGCTCAATTTGGAGTATAGTGCAAAAGCGGTAAGTACAGAACATCCCGTGAGGTTGCCTTATACAACACTCAAATGATTGCTTAGCTAAGCACTTGCAAGGAAGATATGTGAATGATTGCATGAATGTGTCTAAAGTGGATGACGTCTGTGTCCATTATTTTCACTCATATGTAGTTGTTTGTTTGCTGCATCCCTCACATGCCTTTGTTTTCTATTTCATTTTACACTAGCGTATTTTCCCGTATAAATTTCATGTTGTGGTCTTTGGAATTGTGCAAGTCTTTAGTGCACCGTGGATTATCAAGTGAATCCCTACCATATGAACCCATGTGAATATGAGATTTTCAGCAAATCCTCGGGCAGCTCAGAATCTTCTTCCTCTTCTGATGAAGAAATCGAAGTGGATAGGGAGCCAGCAACATCTTTAAGATTCGTTAATGCCATGGCCAAAAGACAATTCCACAGGTCGGTTCATCGATTTTGCTAAATTGAACGAGAGTTCGAAGCACCTTCCCAGAGATTCCAAGACACTATTCGATTCCACAATTGGGCTTATTTGACATTGGCTCCACCTCCTGTTAACATGGAGATAGCCAGAGAATTTTAGGTGAATGCCAATGTGAGCAATACTGGACACAAGAATGCTGTGTTTCTGAGAGGAAAATTTCTTGAGGCCATAGCATCAACTCTCATTATTTTCTTGAGGATATTCCAAAGGACTCCTTTAGCCAGTTGATGAGGGCTGAGGACACGGATGGACTATTGGCAGCTGTGGGCTTACCGGGAGCTGCATGGGTGAGAAATGCATGAAATGAGGCTGTCCATGTCCTCACAAGTGATTTAACAGTGGATGCACGAATGTGGTTGCTCTTTATCAATTCTAGGCTTATGCCTGCTAAGCAAACCATGACAGCCAAACGGGAGAAAGTCCTTTTGATATATGCTATTCACCACAGGATGACATTGGATGCGGGACGAGTGATTATGAGGTACATTAAGCATGCCCAAAATTCAGAATTTTCACCAATGTTTTTCCCTCATCTTCTAGCAGAAATGGCAAGTCGGCATGGAGTGGTCGTCGATTCCATCAAAATTTGCCAATCATATTTGGGTGTTATGGGCCATTCTCAATGGAATAGCTATCTGGAGGAAGAACGAGAGACAAGATTCAGAAGACACCGTTAGTCAGGGCAGTTCATTTCCCTCTCTTCTCAATGGGGACCATTGCTTGTGCGAAGTGTGGGGGGGTGCGTTATTGTTTGGTTGTTTGGTTCATGATAAGGAGTTTATGCTTTGTTTGTTTGTTTTTTTTCTTTCATTTGGTTAGTAGTCTGTTAAGCACGTGTGTACATAAGTAATGATTAACGAAGATTTTATGTTGGATGGTGAAGTAGTTTAATTCCACGGTAATGATTTCTTCTTCTGTGGTTGTTGTTTTGTGTATGTGCGTTAATGCAATAATGAGTCAATTCCAACGCATACATTTATGATGACCTGAGCTACCAATCTGTTCATAATTAAAATCGATTCAAAAGCTAAAATGTATTAAAAGTTACAGTTTATTTGTGTATCGATTGAGCTTTGAAGGGCACATGGAATGACTTAAGGCTATGGAGATGTTCTGTTTTGGATATCATGTGAAAGTAGTTTGTCGTGTGGTAATGGTGGAGGTAGGATATGTTATGAATTGAATAAAGTGAAGTGGTGGTGAGGTAAGTCACACATTAATTTATGATGTTGAAATCTGCCACTCTGAGTTGTTTGATTGTTTTGTTTTAATTCTTCTGAAAAGCTAAAATTGGATTAAAAGCTGAAGTTTGGAATAGTAAAAAGATAGTTGAAGTAGACAAGGAAAGACATAAAGCTGATGGTTTTTGATTGAGTTCTTGGAGACATGTGAGTATATTATGTCGTTTGAAAAGTGGGAAGATGGGATAGTTCACAAGAATTGAATGACTATGACCCCACTTTTGTCTTGAAGTTAATAGATTTGTGTACAACGGGAACATTATTGCTATGCCTTAACCGAATGGTATTGGACTAAACAATATTTGATGTTATAAATGCACACCATTTCTCATATTTCAAGTCATCACAAGTTGCATACTCACGATCGGCCTTGGCAAGACAACATTGACAACAATTTTCTTCAAATTTCTATTTTCTTCGAGCTCTTAAGTTGCAATCTCTACCAAAGGTATGCTCTAACTTTCTTGTATCTTGATTTGTGTTGAAGTATTGGTAAATATATGAGCATGATTGCACTTTTATGAAGCGGTAATGGCTATGAAGTTTGAAAGAGAAGATACATTGTTTGAGGGTATGAGAGATAAGTGCATGCTAAGTGTGGGGGAATTGTTTCATGTTCAAATTGTCTATTTCAGCATTGCCACTATTCTGTAAATCTTGTATAACTTGAGTTTGAAATGTCAACAATATATGATTCTAGTTGCAGAATTTAGCTAACATGATGACCTACAATGTTTATGTTTGACACTTTTTCTAATTGTGACTGGAATATGGACTAATGTGGAGAAGAATGTTTAGTTTATGCTGAATTGCTATTGTGTTGAGTGCTGAATCTGCCCAGTTTGGTACCTTTCAGTATTTTGGCCCTAATTTGCTCCTTTTAAATCCGAATTGGGTGATTCTTGTCCCCAAATTTAGCTATGATCTTGTGCTATAACTTTGATGTTCTACATTCTGGCTAATTCCCCTTGTTTCAAGCTGATGAATTTTGTTGTCAGTAATGGAAAACTTTGTTGTGTTTCGGATTATGTGAGCCTAAGTTGTAATATTTGATCCGAATGTGGTGTTTTTAGTGTTATGTGTTGTCTATATGTCGGAATGCATCTAGTGTGTATTAAGTGGTGTTTGATTGTTATGAGCTCAGTTTCAATTTTGAGGGTGAGATGAGTCATGATGAAAGCTTGGGTTCATTGAACATTTGTAGTGGATGTTACATGTGATATGAAATAACTTGAAATAGTCTTGCGTTATTACATATTGGAATATCCATGCCACACTTGTATAAGAGATCACCACGAGGCTTACCTTCACGATGGTTTGTAGGTATTGCACCTAAAAAAGGAGAAAGCTCGTAAAAAGAAAAAGGTAAAGGAAAAGGAAAGGGGTAGAGGCTTGCAGAATCGAATTCGGAATATTTTCCAGATGATTTACCAATCTTTGAAGAGCCTCCTGAATATACTTTGCAAACCCAAACACCAAAGAAAAGAAACGGTTCATCCGAGCCATCCTTGTTCATTAATGAGGAAGCCAGGAAGCGTTGGGAGCAAGACATGAATGTGAAGTATCTACACCTTGAGCGTGCATTTATTGTGGACAGAGGGCCCTTTAAGATATTCATGAAGTTTCATAAATTTGATGAGAAGCTCACAGTTGCCCTAGATTTTTGCAATGTCAGCATTGCAAGAGAATTTTATGCAATGCAAAATACCTAGAGGAGGGAGCTTTCTATGTGAGGGGACACTGGATTCAAATCACGAGTGAGATCATAAACTCACACTTGGGCACGGTTAGTTATCCTACTGGTCCTCTCTAGTTTCCAACTGATGAAGAGTCAGACCAAGCTTTGATATAGGAGTTGGCTCATCCCGGAGCCATATGGGAGCTAAACCAACGAGGAGCGCATAAGCACATACGGAATCAATTTTTGAAATGTGATGTCAAAATATGGCTCATGTTTGTCTTGTCTCGCCTCATGCCGAGTTCTTAGTCGACTGAAGTGATACACAATCGGTTATATTTGATCTCTGCAATTCAAGGGCAGAGGCCAATTGATGTGTGCCGAATAATTCTTTCCACCTTCCATGATGGAATTGACTAGGACAGTGCGGCACTCTATTTTCCGCTGTTGATTGCAGAACTTTGCGTAGCGCAAGGTGTGGATAATGAGCTTGGAGACTGGCGAAAAACGAAGTTCCCAATTGGTAATCCTATTCATTCGAAGTACTAAAAAATGGGTAGGGAGATGGCGAAGGAAAGGGCTTTGGGTACAAGTGGATCTCGTGAGGAATTTGAACACCCGACTTTTGTTGAGAATCAGGGGCAGCAACCATTCAACTTTAGCTCTCTTCAAGATGCAATTCAGGAGTTCCAACAGCCAGTTGAGCATCGTTTCTTACAGATGGACGAAAGGCTGGAAGGGATGCATGAGAATATAGATAATATGCAGCAAGAGTGGACATCACACGCTTCTAATATGGATCATAAATTGGATAATATGTCTTCGATAGCGCAACAGCAATTCGAGGTGCTGTATCATAGGCAAGTGATGATGCAAATGGAACTTGATAGGTGCAACAAAATGACGGTGTATTATCATTCTGATTCTGGACCTCCCAAACCGACACCAACTTCTGCGCAACTGGCCGGATATAGTGTTCCCAATTTGAAAAGAGATGCTATTAGTGGTGCTATTCATGAACTTCCACCGGGGGTCCTCGCAGTATCTTCACTAAACCCATTGCCAACATTTGGGCATATACCATCGATGCCTCCCACTCCTACTTTTAGGGTGGATCCTGAGTTCATGCCACAGACACGGATTCCACTGTTTTGTACAGGGCAGCCTCTTCACGGACCGACTGTTGGTCCTTTTCATTGGGTAGTGCAGCCTTTCAGTGGACCTTTCTTCTCCACTACATCATCATTCTCTTCTCTAGCTTTATCTGCCTCTTCTTCGTCTTCTTAGGGAGCTCCTCTTTCTTAATCTTTTACATTGGGGACAATGTGTGATTCAAGTGTGGGGGGGGTGTGATACATGAGATTTGGGTGTTGTTATGTGTAGCCATGGAGTGTTTTGTTGCTATTATGAAGTTACTTCGAGATGAATGTCCTTGTTCACCATCGTTTGTGGAGGCCGTTTTCATGTTGCTATTTTGGTTGGTGTGCTTTTCTAAATTTTGATTGTCAGATGGTTGCAATGTGTTGTTGATGATGGGGGTTTCTCACTATCCTGATATGTTGAAGTTGTTCTAAGCTTAGAGTTATGCTGTGGAGTTAAATGTGATTATTGGACTTTGAAGTTTGTTGCAAGTCTTTGAAGTATGCTATGATTTATTGCAGTTCTGTGAAGTTTGCTTTTGTGAGTAGTTTTGTGAAGCATGGAATTCAGGGTTGAGAGTGTAGTAGGTCTTAAGGTGTTTTATTATTGTTAGTATTGAGTCTTGAATATGAGTGTTTGAATAAATGTCTAGAATGTGAGTGAATGTGCTATGAGTAGTGAGTGGAGTAAAAGTGTGTTTAATGAAAAATCACTTTGTATTATGGTCTTTGTTCTCTTGTCAGCTATGTTCGAATTTGTAGTTCATTAATTTATATCTTTATATTGTATGTGAAATTTTTTTTTTTACTTTGACTCCAAAATTGATGAAATTGGTATATTTTGTTGGCCAAGGCATCATGTTAAAGTAAGATAGATATGCCATGCAAAATCATTCTTTGACATTGGAGGAATCTGGTTCAATTTGTTTTTGTTGATATGCATGACTTCGTTGTTTTGGATGCTTTTTCATACATAGTCCCTTAAAGATAGCCAGGAACTTTTAGTCACACAAGAAAGGATATGGAGGAAAAGCCTTTGGCAATTTGGAATGAAAAGCCGAAATACCCTTGGCAAGCTTAATTGGGAAAAAATAGCCATAAAAACCAGGCGGAAAATTGGGAAAAAAGAGCCACAAGACCCAGGCGAAAACACCACTGTGTGTGATAAACAAATGCACCAAAGTGCAAAAGGAAATGATATCAATCAATAGAAGCACCAATGTGCGACCATTGATCTTGTGTGCTTGGGAGTTCTTGTGTGTGGATAAGTTGATTATTTATGCAATGAGATGTTCTTGAAACAAAGGGGGAATGCACATAAGAATGACAGGTGGTCAGGCATTCCTCAGCACACACATGCATGTATGACATTTTGGTCTTTATTCATCGTGCCTTGGTTGATAATTTGTGCTGAGATTTGCTAGTTGGGAGTCAAGAATCTTTTGCGAGTTTTTTTGCATGAAAAAATATTTTGATGAACTCAAAGGAGAACGTATTGGACAAGGGAGCAAGGGCTAGTGCAAAAGTGATTAATGTATATAAAGTTTAAGCTTTGCTGGAGGGCAAGAAAAAGTTCAAGTGTGGGGGAAATTGATAAATCAGTTTTATATTGACGTAATTATATTATTTTTCAATTGACTTTTGTTTGTTTGAGTGCATTTTGGGCAGCGTTAATTTTAAAATGAGTAGAGGAGTCAAGGATGTTATGAAGAGGAAAATCTATTTGAAATGGTGAAAATGATGGCAATATATTGTGGAAAGATGTCTTGTTGATATAGTTTGATGATGATATGGTTGTAAGTAGCATTATGATGAAACGTGTGTGACTTGAGTATGTAAGGAATAGAAGTGTTGTTGAATTTTTTCATCATGATTTCTGTGGAGGTTGGGTGTGAAGGATGCTAGATAGAATAAGTTCTCTCCAGTACACACACTTCGTTGCACACAACACACAACTCACTCGTACCGCACACGAGCACTCATCTCGTCGAGCAAAGTGGCTCATTTCGTCGTACACACTCGCACACCTCGTCGCATGGACATGCGAAGAGCTCGCACTCTCACCTACACCTCGCCGCATGGATATGCGGCGAGCTCTCGTACAACACATCACTCATCTCGCCGCACGGATGTGCGGCGAGCTCTCTTGTATCGCACACCTCGCCGCACGCATGTGAGGCGAGACCATGCACTATCGCACACACTTCGTCGCATGATGCATTCGACGACCTCTTGCACCATCGCACACACTTCGTCACATGATGTATGCGAATCGCGTCACCGTACAACTCATTGCATACACTCCGCATGCATAGCACATACATTGCACGACATGGCTGCACTTGTGCACACAATTTCAGCGTGCATACACTACACTTCATTTACATTCTTCAGTACATACTTCATATCACAGTATTTTTACTACACTTTTCACACCTCTCAACTCATTTTCTATGCATCTCATAACACTCATTCTTTTATCACTCATCTCACTCACTCTTCATCACAACTTCATTTTCTATGCATTTCGCACACAAACAAGCATGCACTTACACGGCGAGGTCTCGCTGCGAGACCTCGCCACACACACAAATACACGGCTGAGGTCTCGCTGCGAGACCTCGTCACACATGCAAAGACACGACGAGGTCTCGCTGTGAGACCTCACCACACACATGCACAAACGGCGAGGGCACAAACGGCGAGGTCTCACAGCGAGACCTCGCCACACACATAGAAGCACGGCGAGGTCTCGCAGCGAGACCTCGCCATGAAAATATGCTTTTGCTGCTATGAAGCAACATGTGTTTTTGGTTGGAAATTTTTCTAAGTATTGGCTGTTGGATCTTTTGTTGCAGGTTCACAAAGGCGTGGTGGACAGCTCCTCAAAGGAGTGTAGTGGCTGTTGAAGGTGTGTGAACTGGTGGCGTGAAGGCGCAAAGTTTCAACGCCCAAAGGCTTGTTTCACAGTTATGCACACTTTATCGTGAACATTTTGTTTGATATGCGTAGTGGCATTTTTGTAGTTTTAAACTCATTTTACATTTGCGTATCATTTATGTTTTGTAACCTCTATAAATAGAGCACTTAGTTAGATTTTGAGATATAGAGGATTCTAGATTGTTAAGCGAGTTTTGATTTTTAGAGCGCGGGAATTCTTACTCTCTCTACATTTTTCTCTCTTCTATTTTCACTCCAATTTCGATTCTGATCACGCAATTGCTCCGATCATTGTAAGACATTACTCAATTGAGGAGAATTTTCACAATTCAATTGTGAATTGTGAGCAATCGAGGCATTTTATTTGGTAAACTCTTCCAATTTAATGATAATGAATTGCTTTATATTGCGAATTGTTGATCGAGGATTGGAAATGGAGTCATGTGGCTAATTCGATGATGTCCTAGGGTTTTGACTGTACAACTGTGGAATTGAACCTTGAAATGCTATGTAATTGACCCAATCTTTACGAATGAGATCATACATGCTTTTAACTGCTTGAATTTGTGAAGTTTCATAAAAAAGACACTTGAATTGACTGAATTGAACCTAGATTGTGGTTGTCATGCTAGGTCGAGGCTTGATTCACCAATAATAGTGGAATTTGCTTGAAATGAGGATTAGTTGTATGAGTACGGAGTTTCTTCACTTGCTTGGCTTCGTTTATGATCCGAGATGCGGTCGCCATGCCAGTTGGAGGTCGTTGAGCCTTAAGAACTGAGTGAAGGATTATTATTTGATGCTAGCTTAAGATAAGGAACTTACGTCGAGCCTCGCCATGGGAGACTTAAGGTTTTGTGTGCTGAATAGCTAGTATTTAGTAGTCGAGACGTTGCAGTGTTCACTCATTCTGCTCAGGCCTAGCCATGGGAAAAGCAGGATGTTAGGGAGTATAGAGGACATTGCGGTCGACATGCTGAGTTTTCGCTAGCCTCCTAGGCAGAAATTGTCTCCTCCTAACTTGATTTGCAAGTGGTCAAATGCATAGCAAACGTGTTTAGTTTACAGTTGTCTGGATCTTAAACTCTAGGATGTCTGTCTCAAGATTTCAGTACCTTCTGCTCATATTCTTCTTTCATTTGTTCTGTTTCTTGTATTTTGTTAGTCTTGCTATTATTTTCACTTGTCTTGATATGGCACATTTTACAACACAATTTTAAGGAACACTTAGTGAATTCTTGGTACCAAATCTCCCTTCCCTGTGGATATGATACCTCTCATCACATCTACATTAGTGAGTAGGGTAAAATTGCAAGTACGTGACACGCTTATTATTAAGTAAAGAAAAAAATGATATGAGGCGTGAGGTATTAGTATATAATGAACAAAGTCACTAAACTTATCAAATTTCCTTCTCGTAGTATTGTTTTATTATGCATTAGAACCATATTTTAAATACAAAGGTAAAAATAAGGCTACTTTATAGCTTTTGCATATTATGCCTTTATATACACTTTATAATTAAACTTTACAATGATAAATGAAATATATATATATGCAATTAAACCAACCACGTCAGATTTTCATGGTACGATAATCAAACCAATTAGGATGCATTAAAAATGGATATTAAATAATTAAGTTGAACAAATCCGGATTTGGGTTTGGTGTGCCACTTTCATGTGCCATTTTGTGAGAAGATGACACGTGTACAATCACTTATTCCTTATTGTTTACTTATCACTTGGTTAGAGATTTAATTTAATTTTAAAATTAAATAAATAACTAAACATGATGTGTGCCATCTTTTCCTTGAGTGGCACACCAGACTCGAAGCCAACAAATCCTTAAGAAATAATGTTTTAGGTAATCAAATTTATAGTAAATTGAGTCACGATTAATTTAGTTCTTAACTTTTGTTGTAAAATTAAACCACAAGTCATTTAATAGTTGACTAGATAATTACATGCATTAAAACTAAATCAATTTACTCAACATGATATCGAATAAATTAATTAAAAAAATAAACCATAAATTGTATTAAATAATAATTATCCCTGCTACATCTCAACTTTAGGTTCTAAAATTTTAGAACACATCTAAAAATTTACAATTAACATTTAACCATAACCAAAAAAAGTTAATTGTAAATTTAATAAATTTTAAATTACTAAGTTCTGGTTCCGCCCCTGCATAACAAGTATCAATTATAAAAAATTAGCATATAAAGTATCAATGATCAAATATTAACATATCCAGTATAAAAAATTAGCATATACAGTAAAAAAATTAGCATATTAAGTATACAAAATTTAGTGTATCAAATATATCAAAAAAGTTAGGGAATCAAGTATAATAAAATTCGCGTATCACGTTGCATATATAAAATCGTTTCACATGGGTTTTTGTAAAAAAAAAATAAAAATAAAGAAAAAGAAAATTCTATAATTACGAAAATAAAATAACAAACAATTATTTTGTAGTTGAAGAAATCGGTCTGTCATCTTCCAAATCCTACCGCAAGCTGCAAAATAAAATCACGAAGACAACTCCTTTCACAACTTAATAGTTCTAGCAACCATAAGCAATGAAGGTGTATTTAGTTTACTTTTATTTTTTTTGAAATGCTAATGATTTAATCTTTTTAGATATCCATGAAAAAGGAAGAAGAGAAATTACTTATAATCATTAACTCGACTTTGAAATTTTTATAGATGGTATAGTTAATTTAGAACCAAAACCTCTTTAAAGAGTTATTTCATCGCATGTGTGTGTAAATATTAAAGGGTTAAATCATAGAGTAAAATGCACTAAACCTTCATGTATTATTGCTTTATTCCATAAGCAACTTGTAGTTTCAATTACAACATTTTGCCCCTTTAATTTTTTAATTTAAGAATAATTAGTCTAATATGCTAATTGTCATTACGTAATTAAATGATATTGAATGCATGATTTTAATATAATAAAATAAAATGACAATATTAAGTATTAATCTTAAAATAAATTTAATAAAAGTAATCAACATTTGAAAAAAAATTCTTACAAAAGAAAAAGAAACAATCGTTTCTGGTGCTCTTGTTGGGAAGCAATTATGACAGAATTATGGAATATATCTTCAAAATGTCTTTTATTGGTAGTGAGTTTCATACCAATTAATTTCATCTCGTATTTCAAACTATAGTTGTGTGTTGTATTGTACAATTCTAATAGAGTTAAAATTAATATTGTAGGGTTGGGCAATTCTAACAATGTTAAAATTATCTTTACATGATATTTTTTAAGAATTAATTGGGTTTCGTAGAAATTGAAATGTTCTAATAGGATTAAAATTATCTTTTCATTGACAGTCTTTAACGTGGTTATTGATTTTTTTTTTAATTTGAAAAGTTAAAGAAGTTAATTGTTAAAACTATAGGGGATAAAGGTAAAATAGACCAATAGTATGAGGGGGTTTAGTGTATTTTACCCCAAACAATTTAGTTTGATTAATTTCATAAATATGTATTTTAGATTATTTAATAAAAATAGTTTCCTTATAATTAAAATTTAAAAATGTTCAGTGGTCTATACTATATATAACTTGCGAGAAAGGGTCTAATTTTTGCATATTTCCTCATTCAATAGAATATACACGTCTTTATCAAATTTTATATATAACTCAAGTAATTATTCATTAATATATTTTACTTTAAAAAAATTACCATAAGTTTGATTATTTCTTTTCTTTAATAAAGTTTATAGTATAAAAATAAAATTTAATAATAGGTGTTCTCATGTGAAACGGTTTTATATATGCAATAACGTACACAGGCGAGTGTTTTTTTTCTCGTATCATTTTTAAAAAAATATTGATACTTGATACACCAAAATATTGATACTTTATATTCCAATCAAAATAATAAACTTTTGCCGTTACTATTGATACGCAAAAATTAATACTTCATATGCAAAAAATTGATACTTTATACATGATACGCGAAAAATTGATACATGATACGCAAATATTGGTACTCTATACATGATACGTGACAAAATAATATATGAAAAATTGATTCTTTATACACGAAAAATTAATACATGATACGTGAAAAATTGATACTTTATACATGATACAAAGAAAATTGATACTTTATATGCGAAAATTTGATACATGATACACGAAAAAATGATACTTTATACACAAAAAAATGATATATTATAAGCATAAAATTGATACTTTATATGCCCCACAGAATAATATACTTTATACACTAATTAATATTAATACTTGATATGTGAAAAATTAATACTTTACATGCAAATCGTAATTCAAAAGCGCATGAACACGCGTCATTAACTCCGTTGCATATATGAATCCGTCGAATAGGAGTTTTTGTGATTTAATAAAATGACTTACAAGATATAAATTTTTCTTAATTTTTGCATTTCACCAAAAAAGTTACCTATATGGTGTTAAACTAATTGGAGTCGTGAGATTATTAGTAAGCCGTTTACTTTCTTTTTTATCATGATTTAGCACAGACATAGAGATATTGTTGAAATAGCTTGTAGTTATTGATTATCTCAATCTCATTTACCTTCTAAACATTGGCATTCTCAACTGCTATAAGGTAAATTACTTCAGTCGTCCCTTAATTTGAGTTTATTTCGTTATTATCTCTAATTTTAAAAAAATTTCATTTTTGTTCATCATGTTACAATTTGATTTAAAATCGTCCTTTATCTATTTTTTTCACTTAAAATTTAACTTAAATAAATATTTAACACATATATGACTAATAGAAATGTATACAAATTGATAGAATTAAGCGTATGCATATTAAATGGTTATCAAAATGGATTTTTTCTAACATGAAAACTAAAAAAAGCACCATTGAAAATTAAAAATGAAACATGAGGGATGAAAATAACTCATTTTAAAAATTAGTGAAAAAAACAAAATGAACCCGTCAAATTAAGGAACGGTTAAAGTAATTTACCCTATTTATTATCAATAAATGGCAAATGAAATTAATAGCGGTGATGGTAACTTTTGTCATTCTAAACACATCCTTATGCCATATGACTGTTGGGATTATCAACCTTCAATTCCAAATACCACTCCTTGGGAAAAACACAACAATAATAATAAAAACAGACAATAATACAATATTTAATGTGGTTTGATCTCAACAGACCTAATCAATTGGAGCAACGTCTATTCCAATATACTATGAGAATAAAAGAGTTATATCAAGTATGTTCTCTCTCAACATACAAAGTCTCACCACACTCAATTCTATTCTCTAAGCCTGTCTATTCCACAGTCTTTCCCACACCAAATTTAGCACAAACAATATTTATTTATGCTAAACCTAAAACCCTATTGGGTCCACTCTTCAAATTGGACTTGGGCTTTAAGGAGATGTCACAACAAATCCTTCCTCGCCTTGAAGCTCCATGTACAACATCTTCTGAAAATGTGACTCGTTTCTTCTTCGGCTTCAACTCATCCTTATGAATACCAAAAGAATCACAAGACACATTTTTCAGCTCACCAACATAAAATATGTGATGATCACTCTTCATTCCTTGCAAAATCAACTCATACCCTTTGAAGACTTTGCAGACATTTCTTTCACCAGTGAACCTGAACCCACGATCACCACACATAGGCACATATTTCATATCAGACAATCTCTTCATAACGCCATTGTGAGTTTTGAGATATTCGGTACTGGCACCCTCAATCTTCATCTTCTTACCAATCCCCACAACATCTCCAAAATCTCTATCAACCTATAAAGTATCAAATAGAGATTTATCCTTACAAATGTGCATAGAAGCTGCACAATCCATCACCAAACCTGAGTTACTTGACTCATTCCTCTTCACAATTAATAGCTCATCATCATATTCAACCACATTAGTAGAGTCGTTATCATCAACCTTCTCTTTGCCTTTCATGTTCAGTGCTTTCAAACTCTTCAAGTCATCTCTGATAATAGGGCATCTATTTTGGATGTGACCTTTCTCTCCACAGTAATAGCACTCAAAATTACTGTAGTCTCTTGGTCGAGATTTTCCACAAAAGTCACCTCTTCCCCGTGAACGACTCCTTTCTCTATCAGAATCCTTAGCAACAACTAGTTTTTCCTCTTCAGCAGGCAAATTCGTCTTTCTCATTATCTTCTCATTCTTCCTAACCTGAGTAACCACATCATCAAACTTCAAATTGGTTCTCCCAACTAACATGGTTTGTACAACGGGCTTATAAGAAAATGGCAAAGAAGACAACAACAATAAAGCTTGTTCTTCATCTTTAACTTCCTCTCCTGTACTTTGAAGTTGACACACTAGCGGATTAAACATGTTCACATGATCAAGAAAATTACCTTCTTCATCCATCTTCAGTGTATAGAGGTCCATCTTCATGCACAACCTGTTGGTTAGCGATTTTGATGCATAAATACTTTGCAACTTGTCCCAAATACCCTTCGGTATCTTCTCTTTTACGACACTATATTTAACTTTAGGGGCAAGTGCAAGTCGAATCGTACTAACCTCTCTCTTCTTAACGAAAGCCTAATTACCCTCTGTCATATCTTTAGGTTTATTCTCACCAATTGTTGAATAAGTGTGACGACCCAACCCACCCTCTTAGCTGGGGCGAGTTAGTTCGTCAAACCTGTACCTTACATCATACAAAATTTACTCCAAACACAAAATAATCCCTAAAATCAGGATATACTCTTTCATCAAAAGAAAATACTAGTATCACAGTTATCACACACCATCTTGTTTTTAGGATAAACACTATTATGTGCCTGTTCACGCAACACCAAAATAACATATACACTTACATCATCGAAATCCACATACACTATATCATATAAATCTTATTTACAATCCGTTCCAAAATTACACAAGTAACATAACATGTAAGTGTCCATAGATTCTGCGATATGCCCCAATTTCAAAATTTGCCTAATCGGCTCAGTGGCCTCACCTTCTTCTAGGCTCGCTACTCTAGTCCCTCCTGACCCAGCTCCTCTGTGCCTTCTGAAATACAAGATTTTTGAAAATGGGGTGAGCTATAACGCTCAGTGGGGAGGCAGTAGGATTACATGATGTTTAAACATAACGAAGTTTTAGATTTTCAAATTGATATAATAAATTAACATGTCAATTCCATGTACGCAAGAATTCCAAATAGATCATGCACAAATAACAAAAGTGTAATATAAATCAGATAGAATACATTACCAGTCCAGTATCAGCCTTATAACACCTTACGATCAGTGGTTGATCAGACCACTGTTAAAGCTACCTTATCCTCTACAATTAAAATTTGCCTCACAGGCACAATAGGATATATCCAGATAAACAGTACCCTTTCTCATGAAACTAAAACCTCCTTAGTTCCACTTGACAAGGGTTAAATGTCACGGTGAACTTATGATGAACTCGTCGGCCCTTGCCTTCCCGACATCAATAAGCCACCATGACTGGGCCCCAATCAATCAAACAATCACAGTATAGGCAAACACATGCCCCACAAATATTTCATGTCAAATTACATATACATTAAACATGGTAATGTCAATCTGGTGCAATAGCATGGATCCAACAAGTGTGAAACTGAATTTCAACTTTACTAGTATAGTCTTAAATAGCCAAGAGTTTCAAATAATATTATTTCTATTATGGTCATTTTTATTGATATTAATGTTGTTTCTTCCTACTAATATTATTGCCTTTAAAACCAAGTTCTTGCATAACTAAAGTACGTAAATTTCTTTAAAAACTAGCATTAGATTTAAAACAAAACATTATTTTTAAAATTTAAGGGTTAAAATTAAACACTACTTCCAAACCCCATTAAAAGTATTTGTGTATTAACTTTATTGATGTCTATAGTCCAAACTGGTAAGGCCCAAAACCCATTCCTAAAAGAAAAGCCCACTTCGTATTACTCTTTAAAACCCCATTAATTCATTGCTATTACTATTCCTGATGGGCTGAAGCCCAAACTTCTATATCCCAATCCAATAAGGCCCTAGAACCCACTCCTAAAAAGAAAAGCCCATGCTTTATTAAACTTAAAAGCCCTATCTTTAATCACTCACACCATTCCATTTAATTCATCACTATTACCAGTTACTGTTGGGCTGAAGCCCAAACGATTATTACTCTGAAACCCAACCTTAATAAATTCGCCCTTACTTACAAAATGTTTATAAAGCCCAAGTCAAGCTGAATTAATTTAGCTTCATCTCTTTTATCTTTGGGCCTCTTTATTTTCTCTTTAACTTACCTTAAACCTCTAAAACCTTTTAAGAAAAACTAATAATACCCAAACCTTTAACCTTTAGCATGTTTTTCCCTTTTCTTCTTCCCTGCACGGCTGCACCTCAATATTCTTCATCATGATCATCATAAATCCTGAAGATTTGAAGTCTGTATTGCCAACAAAATCGAAGTCCAACCAACAAAATTAACATCATGAATCCTATTACCAGCATCAATCCTTAACTTGCTAAAATTACCATCAATCCAGGGAGAGGGCGTTCTTCCATCAGCCCAAACCATCAAATTCACACAAGCTATTTGATTCCAACAACGAATATTAAAAGAGTAAAACAAATTTATGGATCATAAATCCCTAGTTACCACATGATTTTACCACAAATCATACATATTAGCAATTAATAAAAAAAAATTTGAGTTACAGACAACAATCCTTTCAAATTTTCCCCACCTGTTGAAGATTTCCAAATTGCTTTAGACTCCTTCCTTTCCTCCTTCTTCTTTTACTTCTCTTCTTTTCCTTCTTTTTTTCCTTCTCTTCTTTTTTTTTCCTTCTTTTTCCGTCCCGCTTTCTTTTCTTCTTTTTTTTTCTATATTTCCTTCACATTTTGTTTTTTCCTTTGTTGCCTTTGAGTCTTTTCCTCAGATATATTATGTGAATGCCTTTCTTATGAGTAATCAAAGGTGAATACGTGTAATATATTAAGCTTACACGTATTTCATGCAATTCCATGATTAATTAATATTTTTTTATTATTATATTTTTTTTAAACTATCCTTTACTAATTTATCATTAAATCCTTATTTTCCTGTAAATACTATTTAAGACCCCAACTTGAGAATAATCTAATATAATCAATTCCCTTACAATTTCTAGGATTGACAATTGACTCCTTAAAATAGATAACTAATTTAAAATGCACTCCATTAAATTACCATTTTTACATAATACCCTAAATTCAAGGTTCATACTAATATGAAAATTAAAATAGCCATAAGATAATATTACTAGAAGAGATATCGGGGTCTTACACTCTTCCCTCCTTAAAATAATTTCGTCCTTTAAATGATTACCTTGGAATTTGAAAAGCTCAAGAAACCGTTTACGTATTTCCTCCTTCATTTCCCATGTGGCATCCTCCACCCCCTGATGATTCCACAAAACCTTAACAAGAGGAATTTGTTTTGTTCGCAACTGTTTGAGTTTCTGATCTACAATTCTCACTGGTTTCTCAGAATATGAAAAATCATCTTCGAGAGTGATATTTTGAGGTTCGATGGTATGGGTAGGATCAGGCAAGTATTTACGAAGAAGAGAAACATGGAACACATCATGTATCCCTTTTAATTGAGGAGGTAATAGTAGGCGATAAGCCACTGGCCCTATCCTTTCAGAAATCTCAAGTGGTCCAATATATCTCGGGCTACGTTTACCACCCTTGCCATGCTTTATTAGTCATTTTCTTGGTACAACTCGGAGAAACACTTTATCCCCTTTTTGAAATTTCAAATCCTTTCTACGAGTGTCAGCATAACTCTTTTGTAGATCTTGCGCTATTCGCATTCGCTGACAAATTATCTATACCTTATCCAAGGTCTCGTCGATAATCGGTATGTTCCCAGCTTCAACAATTTTCTTTTCTCCAACCTCATTCTAACAAATAGGAGTTCGACATTTTCTTCCATATAGTGCCTCATACGGTGCCATTCCAATAGTTGCTTGGTAGTTGTTATTGTATGCAAACTCAATAAGTGCTACGTGTTGATCCCAACTACCTCCAAAGTCCAACATACACTCCCGTAACATATCTTCCAATATCTAAATAGTTCTTTCAGATTGACCATCAGTTTCGGGGTGTGCACTGGTACCAAACTTTAGACCAGTTCCCAAAACCTCCTGTACCCTAGGCCATAGCCAGGAGGTAAAACGAGGATCTCGGTCTGATACAATACTTACAGGTACGCTATGTAACCTTACAATCTCATCCAAATATATATTGACAAGTCTCTCCAACGAATACCTCATATTCACGGGTAAGAAATGAGCACTTTTAGTGAGGCGATCTACCACTACCCATACCGCATCATGATTTCTTTTTGTCATTGGCAACCCAGTTACAAAATCCATGGTAATGTGTTCCCATTTCCATTCTGGTATGGCCAATGGTTGTAAAAGTCCCGAGGGCCTCTGATGTTCGGCTTTGACTTGCTGACAAGTTAAGCATCTAGAAACAAATTCTGCTATTTCTCTCTTTATATTATTCCACCAGAAATTTTGCTTAAGATCTCGATACATTTTGGTGCTACCGGGATGAATAGAATATCTAGAACTATGGGCTTTTCTAAGAATTTCAGTTTTCAGGGTCTCCATATTTGGAACACATAATCGACCTCGAAAATAAATCACACCGTCAGTGTCCACTGTAAAGTCAGATAGTCTTCACTCCTTAACTTTATGCTTCATCTCCTGTAAACTAGAATCCTCTTTTTGAGCTTCCTTAATCCCATTACTTAACAAGGAGTAAACCTGTATATTAGCTAACCTTGCACTATCCCCTGCAAGGTATCTTAGCTTTGTATTGGCAAGTTGAGCTTTTCGGCTTAATGCATCGGCCACTACATTGGCATTACCTGGATAGTAATTGATTGTACAATCATAATCCTCCAATAATTCCATCCACCTACGTTGCCTCAAATTCAAGTCCTTCTGAGTGAATAAGTACTTCAAGCTCTTATGATCGGTAAACACCTCAAACGTAACTCCATACAAGTAATGCCTCCATTTCTTCAAAGTAAAAACTACAGCTGCCAATTCTATATCGTGCGTAGGGTAGTTTTGCTCATAGGATTTTAACTTTCGAGATGCGTAGGCAATTACCTTGCCTTTTTGCATTAAGACACAACCCAAGCCTTCCCTAGATGCATCAGTGTATACAACGAAATTTTCTTTTCCCTCAGGTAAAGAAAGTATTGGTGATGTGGTTAATCTTCTCTTGAGTTCTTGAAAACTAGTCTCACATTCCTCATCCCATTTTTACGGAACACTCTTCTGAGTTAATCGAGTCAATGGACCGGCTATTCTTGAGAAATTCTTGATAAACCTTCGATAATAACCGGCAAGACCAAGAAAAATGCGCACTTCCGTTGGAGTTTCCGGTTGCTTCCAATTGGTTACAGATTCTACTTTTGAAGGATCTACGGTGATACCATCTCCCGAGATAACATGTCCTAGAAATGTCACTCTCTCTAACCAAAATTCGCATTTATCAAATTTTGCATAGAGTTTGTGCTCTCGTAATGTTTCTAGTACCACCCTAAGGTGTTTTTCATGCTCCTCAGAATTTTTGGAGTATACCAAAATATCATCAATAAAAATAACCACGAATTGATCTAGGTATGGTCGAAATACCCTATGCATCAGGTCCATAAAGACAGCAGGTGCATTAGTAAGTCCAAAGGCATTACCACAAATTCATAATGCCTATATCGGGTATTGAATGCGGTTTTTGGTATATCCTCCTTTCAGATCCTCAACTGATAATATCCCTGACGGAAATCAAACTTTGAGTACACTCTAGCCCCTTCTAACTGATCAAATAGTTCATCAATTAAGGGCAGAGGATATTTATTCTTAACAGTCACACTATTCAAACCTCGATAATCAATGCACATTCATAATTATCCGTCTTTTTTCTTCACAAATAATATCGGTGCCCCCCATGGCGAGGTACTAGGTTGTATAAAACCTATCTCCAATAACTCCTGCAACTGTGTTTTCAGTTCTTGCAACTCCAGAGGTGCCATTCGATATGGCGTCCTAGAAATAGTAGCAGCATCTGACAACAACTCTATGGTGAACTCCACTTCCCTACCAAATGGCAGGGAAGTCAACTTCTCAGGAAAAATCACAGCAACATCTTTCAGCTTTGGTTTGGTTGGGCTTTGGTTGACCAGATAAGCTAGAAATCCGACTCCACCTTTGTATAGAACTTTCCTAGCTCCTACACTCGAAATCATTGGTTTTTCAAATCTCCCTTGATCACCTACAAGTTTGATTACAGGTTGATCTGGTTTGCAAAACTTCACAATTTTTGCCCGACAATCCAGTTGGGCATGATGTTCAGATAACCAGTTCATTCCTAGGATAACACCGTACCCATGAATCGGTGCAGATATTAGATCCGCTTCCATTCGATTACCCCCAACCCTATCTCACAGGCTTTATATACCACATCAGATATCAGCCTATTTCCCAATAGGGTACTAACTTCCATGAAATATGGTAACTCATTACGTGGAACATACAAGCACTCCTCAAATTTAGAAGCTACAAATGAATGAGTAGATCCAGGGTCTATAAGAATCATAGCACTAATACCCGAGACTATTAGCGTACCTTCAACCACTTCCGCACAGGTTGGAAGTTATTCCTTTCCCATGGCATACACTCGGGCCTGGACCTTGGGTTTACTAGCCCCTTGCTGGTTTCCTCTTTCCTTCTGTTGAGGGTTAGTAGACTTTGGTACCTGAATGTGAAGTTTTGGGCAATCCTGAATAAAGTGATCACTACTTCCACATCGAATGCACCTGCCCGCCTTCTGCCAACACTTTTGTTCACTATGCCCTGGCTGTCCACAATACTCACATTTCCTTACACCTTCCCGAACAGAGTGTTGTCCAACCTGCGGCTGTGGGCACTGAGCCCCAATCGATTGGCCCCCTCATGTTACATCATACGGAGTTCTCCTCCATGAGGGGTTGGCTGGTCGCTTCCCTCTTTGACTTGCTCGTTCCCTTTTCTAAGAATTAGCTAACTCAATCCTCGATACAATTTCCAATTCTTCTGGAAGAGTGGTTGGCCTAACAGTTACCATTCCATCCTGAATATCATATCGTAGGCCATGCATAAATCTCTGTACCCTACGTTCCTCGGTTTCAAGCATATGAGGAGCAAACTTAGAGAGTTTAGTGAATCTGGCTTCATATTGAGCCACCGTCAGGTCCCGTTGCTTAAGGGTTATGAATTCTTCCTCACGTCTTTCTCTGGTTATAGTGGGAAAGAATTTAGCATTAAATTCCTGAAGGAAATTTACCCAAGTCCTAGGTGTCTGGATTAATTTCCACTTCTCCTGGGTTACTCTCCACCAATCCCGCGCTACTGCTCTCATTTGAAATGCAGCAAAAGTAATTCTTCTCTCATCCCTATACTGCAAGGTGGAGAATATGTCCTCCATATGCTCCAACCAGGCTTCAGCTTTTTCATCATCGGGTTCCCCATAGAATTCAGAAGGTTTAAACTTCAGGAATCGTTCTAAAGCACCATCCTCTCTAGACGAATGGGTCTGCTGCCCTTGTTTTCGTAGGGTTTCAGATAACTGGGTAATAGCAGTGACAAATTGGGTCAATAAAGGATTGGTTTCTGTCTCACTTCTGCGAAGGGTTTCATCTTCCCCCATTTCTTGATCACCTCGACTGGTTTCTCCTGCCATCTATTAATGTTACAACGTTCAATTTGTGACTTAAAGAGAGTAATAATGACATACATCTAATTCTGAACATATATACAACTATGTACACACAAGCATAGGTTATATTCACACAAACAGGAAATACAACAGTTCTCAGCGATCTTGGTCCACCCATCTTCGTTTTACTAACAACCTCTTATATCTACACTAGTTAAAAGCACATAAAAGGGAAACTTGTCCACCTACAACGAAATTTATATAACAAGGTCTAATATTTACAAACTATTATTATTGCTCAAACTCCTCTTAATCTTTCTCTAGCCCTGAGCCGCCCGGCGAGGCATTTCCACCAACATTTTCCTCTTCCTAATTCCCCTCTAGAACTTTCTGAGGATCTTCCTCAGGGTCTTCTCCACTAAAAACCCTCAAAAATGGTCTAGCAAAATATCAAAATGAAATCACATCACAATAGGGAGAATAATTCATGCAAAAGATCATATTTTTAAAACAGAATCAAAACAAATAGGGGGGATTTTTATACTCACATGTGCCGTTAATCTTGAACCAAATCTATGCGCATTGCTTTTGAGATGAACCCAAATACCCTTTACAAGAACAACCCAATTCAATAAAACTCTGATGACCAACATTACCATTTATTGTAACGCTCAATTTCAGATGGCAATTTATACATTTTCTTGTTTTCCTCTATTATGCACTTTCAACTCAATTCACCACTCTCTAAAATCAAGAATACCCTCATCTTCTTCATCATCCAAAAATGTAAAAGACCTTTTAATTAATAAAATGGGAGGGGTGCAACTTAAGGTTTTTCATTATTTAGCAACAAATTAAAAGGACACTCAAGTTTCTAATTAAAAATGCTATTTTCCACTATGAAGAAGCAGTCATAATGTAACTAAAGTTAGGCCTTATTTTGATAAATCTTGAGGTACAACCCTTCAGAATTTTGAGATCAAATACGAAAACAAATGGTGGACAAAATCCTTTTGGGTGTCAACTAAAAATGAATTGCAGCCCATGGCAATACACCCTTTGACTGTAGCCTAAAACAAGTTGTAAGTTATATTTAATGTTCAAAGATTTTTAGATTTTTTAAAATAAAATCTTTAGTCACATTAGGAACTAGATATACTAGTAGTGGAATTGATTGATCAAGTTGAATGCCATTCTCGGCAATATATACCATATATAGCAAGTAATCATTGGAATAGCTAATTTGTAGAATACACTACATTGGTATTTTAAAGAAAAGATAAAGAAAAAATTAATTAACAAATTTGAGGTAGAGCAGTTATTTTGATCTTTTGTTGGTTTTCAATTGCAACCCCCACCCCCTCTTGATATTGATCTTATTCAAGTTACTTTAAAGGCAAGCACTTTGCAATAGGAGTTGTAACTTTGTTATACAAGTGTTGGCTGGATTTAGATGCTCCATAACATGCATAGAGCTACAATTTTCCAACATGTAGGAGCGTCCACAACGACACTCACGCCCAGGGCCCTCTATCAAAGGAGGATCATATCGCCTACGACGCCCCCCAGGGCCATCCTGATACCAAACTCCTTGCCGATCGTCAGCCATCCTGTAATACATTAATATCCCATATCAGTACGCTTCGTTTTGATAGATCTTAAGCTTATAATCAATTAAGAATCTTATGACCTACTAATCAATCCACAAAATCATACGAACTTAGTATGATATTGCCTCTGATACCACCTGTGACGACCCAACCCACCCTCTTAGCGGGGGCGAGTTAGTTCGTCAAACCTGTACCTAACATCATACAAAATTTACTCCAAACACAAAATAATCCCTAAAATCAGGATATACTCCTTCATCAAAAGAAAATACTAGTATCACAGTTATCACACACTATCTTGTTTTTAGGATAAACACTATTATGTGCCTGTTCACGCAACACCAAAATAACATATACACTTACATCATTGAAATCCACATACACTATATCATATAAATATTATTTACAATCCGTTCCAAAATTACACAAGTAACCTGACATGTAAGTATCCATAGATTCTGCGATATGCCCCAATTTCAAAATCTGCCTAATCGGCTCGGTGATCTCACCTTCTTCTAGCTTCGCTACTCTAGTCCCTCTTGGCCCAGCTCCTCTGTGCCCTTTGAAATACAAGATTTTTGAAAACGGGATGAGCTATAACGCTCAGTGGGGAGGCAGTAGGATTACATGATGTTTAAACATAACGAAGTTTCAGATTTTCAAATTGATATAATAAATTAACATGTCAATTCCATGTACGCAAGAATTCCAAATAGATCATGCACAAATAACAAAAGTGTAATATAAATCAGATAGAAGACATTACCAGTCCAGTATCAGCCTTATATCACCTTACGATCAGTGGTTGATCAGACCACTGTTGAAGCTACCTTATCCTCCACAATTAAAATTTGCCTCGCAGGCATAATAGGATATATCTAGATAAACAGTACCCTTTCTCATGAAACTAAAACCTCCTTAGTTCCACTTGACAAGGGTTAAATGTCACAGTGAACTTATGATGAACTCATCGGCCCTTGCCTTCCCGACATCAATAAGCCACCATGACTGGGCCCCAATCAATCAAACAATCGTAGTATAGGCAAACACATGCCCCACAAATATTTCATATCAAATCGCATATATATTAAACATGGTAATGTCAAGCTGGTGCAATAGCATGGATCCAACAAGTGTGAAACTGAATTTCATCTTTACTAGTATAGTATTAAATAGCCACGAGTTTCAAATAATATTATTTCTATTTTGGTCATTTTTATTGATATTAATGTTGTTTCTTCCTATTAATTTGATGTATTTTTCGCACTAGAGAAAGATTTGAGTTGAGTTCTCTCCTTCTCTCTAACTTCTGAAAATTTCTTACGGGCCTTTCAGCTTTGCAGCTGAAAGTCCCGACCCAATTCCTTCTCCAACGCTGTAATACCTCATCTGCTGATTTACTACTGCTACTCCTTAAGCTTTATAGCTCTAGATATTTTGGCACTGTTCTACTGATCCAACCCAAGCCGAGTCTAGTCGCCGGATTCATTTTGGCTGCTCACAGTTCCGATCAAACCCAAGCCGATATCCAGTTGCCAGATCCGTGCAGATTCATCAGCTTCATCAGCTTCTCTCATTTTCAGACGACGGCGTTAGCTTCAATAGACGAGGGCCCCAATCTGAACTTCCAAAGAGGACTGTTGCTTCGATGCATTGAAGGTAATCTCCTAGATTCATCTTCAATCTGCTTCACGGTGGCGGCTCCAACTCTGACGATGGCGGGCCCGACCCTATCTTCAACGACGACGGCAGCTCCACATTCTCGGTTGCTCTGCTCTTTACCTCCTTCACATCTGCGGTATTGCCAATGCCGAATGTGGACTTCACTTGCTGTACTCTTAATCTTAGCCGAATATGAACTCTTATTATATCTCTTAATTTGTTGGGTTTTGCTTTGATTGCTGAATATGGATTCTCAGTTGATTGGGTTCATGATTGCATTGATTGATTGCTGAATTTGCTGGGGAATATGAACTCATTATGGCTTGATTGGTTTCATTCGATTTGGCTTCATTGCTGAGCTTGTTTGTTGCTTCGTTGGATTGTTGTGGTTGTTTTACTATCTAGTGTTGGCTTGATTCCAGTACGTAGAATTTTGTGTTGGCTTGATGCAAGTTGAGCATCGTTTGCTGCTCATGTACTGTTGATCCTGATTTTACATTCTGGTTTGCTTCATTAGTGGATTGTGGTGAACATTGAATTAGGTTTTTGAACTTGGTAGTTTCGGTTTCAATTCTCTTCAGTCATGTGCTTGGTGGGATATGGTCCTACCGTTTTGGTGGATTGAATGCATATGGAGAATCTTGGGGCGGACGAGGAAGCTAGCAGGAGTAGAAACCTTCCGAGCTGAGCTCATGCTAGAACAGATTGGGTTCACGGAAACTCCCTAGGCCGCTTTGAGCTGAAAGCTGAATCTACCCCGGCAATTGGGTGTAGAAATTTCCATGGCCTCCTTAAACTCAATGGGGAGGAACCTGCGATTTCCGACCTGGGCTTATGAGCCCTGCTGCAGTTTGGTCGATCTACTGGCTCTGCTTTCCCCAACCCCCAATGCTCACATACTTCAACCAATCTTTTTCAAATGTACACATAATCTAGATTATGCAATGGAACAAAATTCTGGTTTAGCTTAAAGGCTTGGATTCTTGACAGTGCCACATTGAAGAACATTTGGATTCTTGAGCTTAAACGATTTAATGATGGATTGCTGTTGATCAGTGGCACACTCAGATGGTTTTCGATCCATGGGCTCCGAGGCCTCATGGCCTCCCACCCCTGACTCACATACTTCAGTCCCTCATGGTAGTGTTATTCACGACAGTTGGTAGTTTTACTCACATAATTCTTAGAGGAATTAGATCCTTAATTCCCAGCTTTAGATCATAGCAAGTTTCATGTAATGGAGTAGTACTCCAAATTTTGGATCACATGCTTGTAACGGTGCAGTCGGTTATATCCGGCACCGTATTTTGTCCATGATGTTGTAAAGTTTCGCCTTTTTCTTAAAAAAAATGTTGTTTCTTCCTACCAATATTATTGCCTTTAAAACCAAGTTCTTGCATAACTAAAGTACGTAAATTTCTTTAAAAACTAGCATTAGATTTCAAACAAAACATTATTTTTAAAATTTAAGGGTTAAAATTAAAAACTACTTCCAATCCCCATTAAAAGTATTTGTGTATTAACTTTATTGATGTCTATAGTCCAAACTGGTAAGGCCCAAAACCCATTCCTAAAAGAAAAGCCCACTTCTTATTACTCTTTAAAACCCCATTAATTCATTGCTATTACTATTCCTGATGGACTGAAGCCCAAACTTCTAAATCCCAATCCAATAAGGCCCTAGAACCCACTCCTAAAAAGAAAAGCCCACTCTTTATTAAACTTAAAAGCCCTATCTTTAATTACTCACACCATTCCATTTAATTCATCACTAATACCAGTTACTGTTGGGCTGAAGCCCAAACGATTATTACTCTGAAACCCAACCTTAATAAATTCGCCCTTACTTACAAAATGTTTGTAAAGCCCAAGTCAAGCTGAATTAATTCAGCTTCATCCTTTTTATCTTTGGGCCTCTTTATTTTCTCTTTAACTTACCTTAAACCTCTAAAACCTTTTAAGAAAAACTAACAATACCCAAACCTTTAACATTTAGCATGTTTTTCCCTTTTCTTCTTCCCTGCACGGCTTCACCTCAATATTCTTCATCATGATCATCATAAATCTTGAAGATTTGAAGTCTGTATTGCCAATAAAATCGAAGTCCAACCAACAAAATTAACATCATGAATCCTATTACCAGCATCAATCCTTAACTTGCAAAAATTACCATCAATCCAGGGAGAGGGCGTTCTTCCATCAGCCCAAACCATCAAATTCACACAAGCTATTTGATTCCAACAACTAATATTAAAAGAGTAAAACAAATTTATGGATCATAAATCCCTAGTTACCACTTGATTTTACCACAAATCATACATATTAGCAAATAATAAAACAAAAACTTTTGAGTTACAGACAACAATCCTTTCAAGTTTTCCCCACCTGTTGAAGATTTCCAAATTGCTTTAGACTCCTTCCTTTCCTCCTTCTTCTTTTCCTTCTCTTCTTTTTTTTTAATTCTTTTTCCATCCCGCTTTCTTTTCTTCTTTTTTTTTCTCTATTTCCTTCACCGTTTTTTTTCCTTTGTTGCCTTTGAGTCTTTTCCTCAGATATATTATGTGAATGCCTTTCCTATGAGTCATCAAAGGTGAATACATGTAAGCTATTAAGCTTACACGTATTTCACGCAATTTCATGATTAATTAATATTTTTTTATTATTATTTTTTTTTAAACTATCCTTTACTAATTTATCATTAAATCCTTATTTTACTATAATTACTATTTAAGACCCCAACTTGAGAATAATCTAATATAATCAATTCCCTTACAATTTCTAAGATTGACAATTGACTCCTTAAAATAAATAACTAATTTAAAATGCACTCCATTAAATTACCATTTTTACATAATACCCTAAATTCAAGGTTCATACTAATATGAAAATTAAAATAGCCATAAGATAATATTACTAGAAGAGATTTTGGGGTCTTACACTAAGATTATCACGGACGAGCAAATCTTGAATCGTACATTGCCACAAAGTGAAATTCGTCTTCCCGTCAAAGATAGGGGTCTCAAAGTGTATTCCAAACATCTTCACAAACCCAAAAAACCACCTATAAAATAATCAAAACTATTAAAACAGCACAAAATAAATCGAAATTGGCATAATCAGCTCCAAAACAAACTCAACACGTCAAAAATTACGGGATAGGGTTGTCGAAAATTTTTGATCACATGGAAGTTTGACTGTTGACTTTGATCAGTCAACCTTTAACTTTGATAGACACGTGTCACAAGCTAACACTGACACATGGCAGAATCTGACAGAAACCCTAGCTGCCACACCGTTATATTCGAACTTCAACCAACAATATCTCCCAACCGACTGTTAGATTTCAACAAAACTTCTGCAACAACACAAATAGTTTGTGAATATTATAGATCCGGTGCTCGATCGACCGTATAACACTCCCGCTGCCAGCATTTGGAACAGTTACCAGAATCCTTCTCTCTTCAATATCTTGCAATCTAATGGTCCAATCAACCCAAAATTTCAGGTTCCCAAGATTTTTGATATGTGGAATCTATCTGCGAACTTCGATCGCTGAAAATATTCCTGTAAGATGTCGATCTACACTTCGACACCTTCTTATGGCTTAAAACACTATCTCAAATTTGAACCTTTAACTTTAATACCACTTGTTGGATTATCAACATTCAATCCCAAATACCACTCGTTGGGGGAAAACACAACAACAATAATAAAAATAGACAATAACACAATATTTAACATGGTTTCGTCTCAACAGACCTAATCCACGGGAACAACGTCTATTCCAATACACTATGAGAATAAAAGAGTTACACAAAGTATGTTCTCTCTCAACATACAAAGTCTCACCACACTCAATTCTATTCTCTATGCACATCTATTCCAGAATCTTTCCCACACCAAATTTAGTACAAAAAATATGTATTTATACTAAACCTAAAACTCTATTGGGCTCACTCTTCAAATTGGACTTGGACTTTGAGGAGATATCACAACAATGACATGAATTGGAAATCAAATCCTTTTTCCAAATGTATTATGTCTTCTGTCCAATGTAGTGAAACAATGTCATTTTCCAACATCATTACATACTAAAATGACATTATTTCATGTCGTTTAATTAAAGTCATGAATAAAATGATACCATTTTATTAAAACTATGAAACAAATATTTGTTTTAATAAAATGACGGGGTTTCTCTATATTGCACAAAATAATACACAATACATTTTGGCAAATGATTGGATCTCCATGAATCATAGCAATCCCTGATATGTGTTATTTGATTTTTTGGCATAAACAAAAGAAAAATAATTACATGTTGAGTTACATAGATTCTACATATGAATTAACATGCAAAATTCTTACTTTTCAACAAGCTATGAAGCTTTTTTTAAAAAATAAGCAGTGCACAAAGAAAAGACTTCTACTTTAATCTTCACAATTTTGGAATGAGTAAACTTGGAAATTAATTTTCATTGCCACAACTCAAAAGGATACATTTCAAATTTTGTCATGGTTACACATTCACGAGGTTAGTACAGTATATAAACTAATAGTGATGCATTACAAAACAAGAAAATGGAAGAAATGATTAAATAAAATTAACCCAGAAATAAATCTCAAAAATTTGTTGATGGTCAAGTTCAAGAGTATGAATACAATAGTATCTCTTAATTATGCATCCTACATAAAGTATTAAAGCTAAAACCTGTATAGCGAAATCCAATTATCAAAATTAAACAAATATTAGATCACTAAGATTGCTACTTCTACGGCTCTCATGGGGCATAACTATTTTTCTTTTTAATTATGATTTTGCTTCTTAAACCTTGGCGATTATGTCAATTGCAATCCTTCTAGTCATAAGAACCTCATTGACGTGTACCTTGAATTCTTTCACAATTCCGGTGGCATCATTCGATGAGTCATAGCAAGCTTCTTGATTGGCTGGGGCTTCATCCAAATTGCCTTGTTTAATTTATTAGTTTCAAGCTTTTGTAAAGTTTAGGTTTCTAGATTTCAAGGTAGTCTCTTCCGAATCAGGCAGATCATATCTTTGATAGCAAATTATGAAATCCTGAGTGAACATGGCTCTCACCAAGGCTCTATTAATAACCATTTTATTCCAATTTGCTAATTTGAAATATGTGCATCATGTAACTATTCGCTTAAAGCAGTGTTACACAATAGCTATCATCATTAGTATCCTTGCATAATTCCTAAATATTTGTAGCTGAAGCATACGAATGTCAAGAGGATGAGTGCCAGCACTGAAATTGCAAACCTTACCATTATTTTCCGCTTATATGTTTGTATAATAAAATAAAATGCTCTACTAGTCTAGCTTTAACTTAAAATGTACCAAATTTTCTTGTTTATGCTAGTTATCAGATTAGGCCATAATATGAATCATTTATTTATAGATAGAAATCTAATTGATTTTGATCTTTACTAGTGAAAGACGGGGGATATTATAACTCGAAATATGCATCTCACCTTCAACAGTCAAAAATGTTGCAATTTCCCAAGTTATGGAAGTGGACAAAGTAAACAAATTTCTTGGTGAATTAAAGAAAAAAATATTTCAAACTCCAAAAATTATAGTAAAAAAGATAGCAAGATTGCAATTGCATGCATTGCTAGCCCTTCTCTTTGTGGCATCATATGTATGCTTCAGCCACAACTATTGAGGAATTGTGCTATAGAACCAACATTAGGCTAGTTGTGGTGCGACATAGCTTAAACCAACAATTACACGATCTATAAAATTCAAATCAGATGCATGACCAAAAAGGTTCTCTATGGCGCCTTGGTCCAAGCCATGATTACTAAGAACTTCGTGATTTAATGTTGGCTCAACATTAAGAGAAATTCAATTGTTTGACAATGGGCTTAAATCTGAAAAATAAATGAGTTGAGTAATTATTATATCAAGTGCAAATGATTTCTTAATACATTAAGTGCAACTTTATTTGCATATAAAATTTTAAAGGACAAAATACATTAAATGAGTATTTGATGAAATTGAAAATTGACTAAAATATGAAATTGAAATTTGTAGGTGATAAATTATTGAATACATTAAGTATACATATTTGATAATTCAATTAAATTTAACATATAAATCCGATAGCTCATTTTCTATTTTATGAGTATTATAATTCATTTCATTTTTATAAAATTTAATATATAACATAATTATTATATTGAATTTGATATTTAGAAAATAACATTTAATAATTTTTCTATATATGAAATGGTATAATTAAAAGTACCTATGAATATAATTGTGAATTTCTATTTTTCATTTAATTTATTTATGTTTATGTAAAAAAAAGAGTGTGAAACAGTGAAAAAATATGTAGTATGTATATATATATGTGTGTTGTGTATGTAATTTTGGGAAATTTGTGTGTGTGTGTGTGTGTGTGTGTGTAAAAGTAGAATGTATAAATGCATAGCTAAAATTATGTGTAGCACGTTTATATATGTATAGTTGTGTTGTTCGTATAAATATATGTTTTGTGTGAAAATCTGTATACTAGGTGTCAATTGATTTGTTTATGTAACCAAAAATATATGAGCATATTAGCATGTGTTCTGTGTGTGAATACATTTATTGTGTATAAATGTATAGTATTAAATATATTTTAATGGGAGAAAATATATAATTTATGTAAATATGCATAGTGTATGAAAAATTATATAGTATATGTAAATTTGGATTAATTCACGCCAATGGTGGATTTAAGGTAAATTTTCTTTGATTGTCAACATTGAAAAATTTCAATTGCATCCTCAAAATTGCCAAATTTTATTTAAATAGTCATCTATTTATTTTTGGCACACTTAAAATTTAAATTAGATAATCATTTGAGATGGATGGAAATGAATGGAATTGGTCACATGTAAGTTATATGATCAATAAATTTATATTTTTATTGAATAAAAAATGATAGATGACTTTTTAAATATATAAATTAATGATTTTGAGAACATAATTACTTGTGTGAAATCAAGAACCAAAATAAATTATACCCTAAAATCAAGGGACTATTAGTGTGAATTACCTTAAAAATATATGCAGTTACATGTTAGTTTTTTTTTCTTTTTTGTTTTTAAGGTATCAAAAGATTCAAACTATGTTAATTCCGTCGCATTGAAAATTATTTCAAAACTCTACATCTCGACAATTTATAAAATTAAGTGTTAATTTAAATTTATCATTTAAAATTTTATAGTTCGTCTTACTTTTTCAGATCATCTTCACTTGTTAAGATTAATTATAAAATACACTATGTTGGCCTAAGTGCGAATTTATTATGATTTTCAAGTCCTTGTATGCAAAGTATCAAAACTCTAGTTTGTGGGATAATCTTTCTAAAATTTGTTTGCTCCTTTATTCTTAGAAATTAGTTCTTGAAATTATTTTGAATAATTATATTATGTATTATTATTACAGTGACATAACATTACTGATTCTTTACTTCAAATATTCAATTATAACCATTATGGCAAAATTTTGAGTATTATTATTGTATCTTTCAACTTAGTTACTCAAAGATTATTATTGGTCTAACTTTTATGAATACAACTAAAATTTTAATCTATAGTTATGCTAAATTGCGAGCACAAAAAATTAGGACGCGACAGATTCTTTTTCAATCTATCATTTTCAAGGCTCAAATCAAAAGATTTCCATCATATTTTAGTTAATGAAGTGGTCTTGAATAACACATAGAATAATTGAGTTATGACACTCAACAATTGGTTGATAGTACTAACAATACTTGCTTAAAAATGATGTAAAACATACAATAAATTCATTATTTCTATGTATTCTCTTTTTTAAAGATTTGTTATAAGAATATTTTGAGAGTGTTTGAATTGATAAGTTTATTATGGTTGGAAGTTGTATTTTATTTTTTTTTAAATAAAATTTTAAAAAAATTCAAATTTGAATTAATATTTATAAGTTTATTTTGGTGAAAATTTGTATTAGAAAGATTTTTTTTATAATTAAAAATTTAAAACTTAAAAATTAAATTCAAATCTAATACTTTATTTAAAAAAATATTGTAGTAAAAATAATTATTATAGCATTGTTTTGTTTTTTTAAATATTTGGTTGAAGAATTAATGGAAAAAACAAACAAGTAAATTTGTATTTATAAAATAAAATACTAAAACAAAAAAAAATAGAGCTTATAGTTACCTGTATTCATCTGTTTGAAGAAGCAATTACTTCAAACTGTTTAAGAAGAATTTGACCTCCACTGAATTTTAACTAAAACAAAATGGAAGAAAAAGTTAGAGAAGTATATTAGAGAGATAAAAGGGATTAAAACATAATCTTAAAACAAAAATAACTCTACAATAACCTACAGTATAGGCTACAATAAATTGAACTTTAAAATTCAACTCTAATGAACATTTTAGATTAGAGTTCACTTACCTAACTATCTATTGACTTTTCTTTTTTCTTTTTTTTTGTTTTGTTTTTTGTTTTTGATTGTTTGTTTTTTTGTCCCTTCCAAACTCAATGATTCCATGTTTTTTAAGTTTAGAAGAAATGTAGAATTAAAATTTTGGATTTGATATGTCGACATGGAACATAGTTTACTTAGTTCTAAATTTTATTTTTTGTTTTGTATTCCTAATATTGAGCATAATAACACTTATGGTGTAATATCCCACCGAAACCTTTTATAATTTTGGTATTATGATCAATTCATAGGAAATTATATAGAAACTTAATAAAACTATATTGAACAAGGAAAATAATGTACTAAAAATGAGACTGGATGAGCAAATAAAATAAATAGGTGGCTATACTTTCATTGGAGAAATTTACATTGACGTGTTGTGTGAAAGAAAACAAACAAATATTGTAATAAACAGAATTTCTTTTAGTGAAGAAGAATTTAGAAAATTGAGCCCCAAAAAAGTTTATGTGAGTCGCATGGATTTCAAAAGAGTTTCCATGTGAGAGAGGACCAAATAAAGATACGATATGAAAAATTTACAAAGAAGAGCCAACTGATTAAAATATCTCAGAATAGCTACTCAGAACTACACACTGCAGCTGAAAAACTAGTTCTCCAAAATCAACTGAAAACGTAAAATTCAGTTTTAAACAAATAAAAAATTCTAACAATCACTAAAAGCAATAAGAGTTTTGATAATATTTTTATGAAATGATCATCAAGAAGAAAAACCATTTAGATATTATGTGTCAAATTTATATTTGTAGATACCACATGTAAAATTTATATTTTTAAATACTATATTTTAATTTAGAGAATTGTACTTAAAACACCTTTTGTAGGTCTGTAACTTAATTAAATAGACATGTATATGAAGTAATTATAGATTTAGATTGTACAAAGCTAATTATCTTTGATCCATTTGATTGGATTTAACAAAATATATATTTTTTCTAACAAAACATTTACCGGGAAAAGGTCTTTTTTCCTAACTAACTTTTGGTTTGTTGTTGAAAATGTGAACATTTTTCTAAAGTTAATATCTTTGATCATTTAGAATAGGTATATAATGAAAAGGATTAAAATGCTAATTGTAATGAGGACTTAACAATGAATGACAATGAACATTACTAACAATTTATGTTTGAAATTGTAGTATGTAAGTTAATATGATAATAAAACAACAAAAAGAAGACTATATAAATATGGGGCACAAGAGCAAGAAAAAGAAAAGTGGGATTAATAACAAAATAAAATTTTAAAAAACAAAGTTAAAAGTGTATGCGGCAAAATGACAATGTGATTATAGTTTATGCAGGAAAAAGACTGTGTTTGTAGCACAAACACATGTAATTGCCATAAAGATATGAAGAGAAAAATCTTTTTATGGAGAAATTATAAATTACTCTGTGTATTTATAATAAGAATATAAAAGAAGAACTATTTAGTTACGATTTTCCCGGCTACAAATATTTTTTTTTGAATTCACCTTTAATTCCGTTCCTTTTGTCTAGAAGTTCAATACCACAAACAATTTCAAAATTCAAGAAACATGCTACTTCTTACACTAGTCACGGCCAAAAGGAAAGTTCGAGTCCCATGTCCTTTATGAATGAAAAATCAAGATATTTTGAATTTATTAGAAATATTATGACGACTTTATGGTATAGGTTTAGAGTTTGAAAATAAAAATTTAAATGAATATAACAGTTTTTATTAGGAATTTTGTATAACTATACATAATCTTCTTTATGTATCTTAACTTCTAAATTTCTTGGTCTATTTTCTATTAGTGCAAAATCTTGTGGGTTTGATATAGAATAAATAAAACTTCAGCCTGAGTCAAAATTTTGCCATCATTCTGCCTTTAGTTTTGAATTATTGGTAGCTGATGATTTTTACTAATTTGAATTTCTCACACTTTTCATGATTTTGTTTTATGAAGATTCTTGTATTTCTTTCTTTCGATTCATTTTGTAAGTTGTGCTACTAAAGACTTTTATAATTGAGTCATTGTTGATAGTTAATTCTAAACTCTTGATATTTCACACAAACCATCTTGCTATGAACTTTCATAATGTGGGTTCCTAAAAATTGAGAAAAGGGAAAAAAACATCATTAAGTTTATTTTAAATCTATTTTTGTTCATCAATTATTAAATTGGTAAAAAATCACTAAACTCCTTAAACATGTCTTTAGGTAGAGATGGTCAAAATTTCGGTTCCGAAATCGGAATCGTGGGCCCACAAAACCGGAACCGAAACCGAACTGTCCACGGACGGTTCGGTTCCAGTTCCTGATTTTGTGGAACTAGAACTAGAACCGGAACTGGCGGAACCGGCCAAAATTTTTTTTTTATATATATATAAATATTTCTATACCACTTCATTTTCATCACATAATTTCTTAGTTTTCTAATCTTTATATTATAAGTTTTAACGTTTATAGTTTAGGGTTTTGGGTATCAATTTTTTAATTAATATTTTAATTATATTATTATATTGTTCAATCATTCTTTCAATACTCTTATCATTTATATATTTTTTTTTCTCAGTTATCTAATCCTTCATAATTCTATTTTTCTAAAACCTCCATATATTAGTTCAATTTCAACTATTAATCTAATTATATTATGTATCAACTTAATTTTCTAATTTATTTTATCCTAATTCTATTATTATATTATGTTAATATACTATTTAAATTCCAATTAATTGTTCGATCATTATCTCAATACTCTTATTCTTTCTATATCTTTCTTTTCACTTATCTAATATTCATAATTCTATTATTCTAAAAAATTCTTATATTAGTTTAATTTTAACTACTATTATAATTATGTTATTATATTATACTAGTTGAATTCTAATTAATAAATATTCAAATATTCTTATTATTTTTATATCCTTGAATCTCATTTATCTAATTCTTCCCAGTTCTATTATCTAAAAACTATATATTAATTAAGTTCAACTGTAACTATTATTATTTTAATTATATTATTGTGTTGTATTATTTGAGTTTCAATTAATAGTTTAATCATTATTTCAATAGAAATCAAATTTAAAAGTGGGATTACAATCGAAATTCGAAACTAAAAATTGAAAAAAATCAGAATTGGACCGAAACCGGAACCGAAATTGGAACCGGAATCGAGACGGAATCGGAATTAGAGCGGAACCGAAATCGGGACGGAACCGAATTGGGGCGGAATCGGAACCGGAACCGGAACTGAAACTGCCGAGGGGCGGTTTGGTTCCGGTTCCACCCTAGGTGGAATCGGGAACTGCCGGTTCTGGAACCGTGGCCACCCTTATCTTTAGGTCATTAACTCTAATTTCTCCCTTATTTTTTTTTAAACTGTTAAAATAAAGGATATGTATGTCATTCTCTCTACCACACTTTAGGTATTTATGTGATTCCATCTCCAACACTCCTCCAAATTATTTGGACTCTACCACGGTACCTAAAAATATAGGCAGTGTTACGGTTTTAACCATAACCGATCCTAAATTAGTTATGTAGTTTCGGCCCATATTTGGAACCAGTGTTCGCCATACCCAAATTGTGAAACCATAAATGGTCTAAATAAGTAGGTTACAGTTCAACTCTTTATGAACGGTGAACCAGCAGTTCCAAAAAAAAGATCTATTTTTTATAATTTGATTTTATAAATATACTCCATTTCAGTTTTCATATAATTATTTCTTTATTTTCTCACATACTCTCTATTCTCTCATAAGCTCCTATTACTTCTAAATTCATGAAGGTTTTCCAGGAAACTGACATGGAAGAGCGAAAGCTGAAATCTTGTTCTACTCCACGTATAGAATTCACTGTTCTGATAGAAAAGGAACTCCCGGTAATAGAAACTACTCGAGGATCTATTGTGATCCACCAATTAGATACAAAATAAAGAACCAGATAGAATACTGAGGAGGAAAAAATACGTATAACGATATTTTCTATCGTTGTTTTTCTTAGTCTGAAATTCTCTGTATATAAAGATAATAGATTCCTATCCTTGAGCTACAAGAAAGCTTCAAGATAGAGATAGTCTTCTTATCTTTATCAGAATCTGATATGTGTACCAAACGCATATAACTTTATCTCACACTTTGAGATAAAGTCAGACTAATATATCATGGGCGTAATTATCCCATATGCCAACAATTCTCAATAATTTTATTTATTTCTTAATTATCATTATTACTTATTTATTTCATTTTTTCAATTATTGACTTCAATTTATTTCATTTCATTCAATTTATCTAGTTATTTATTTTATTTATTTTAATTATTAGTCTAGAATTAGGATCTTTGGATTTAATAATTTTTGGCGTCTTTTACATTGAATCATGTACATTGGTTTTGTTGTGATTAACTAAAATTAAACTTAATTATTAAACTTTCTCGTTATCTAATAGTATTAATGGTTTATTATTAAACTATAAAGATATTGAAATAAAATATTACTCATAGTTCACCACATTAAATTAAACTATCACATGTTCTTGTAAAATGAATGAATAAACTCAGATAATGAAAATAAAATCCTTAATCTAAACTTTGAATGATCGAATCTTAGAAAGAGGTAGAAGATGTCACAAATAATTGGTTACTAAAATTGATACATAAGTGAAAAGAACGCAATAAATACAATGAATTGTGCTTGATAAGTACTTCAAGTACGTTCGAGGAATATTCACAGAAAATCTCCCTATAAAAGTGATATTGTAAAATCTAGAAAGAATGAATAAACTCAGATAATGGAAATAAAATTCTTAATCCAAACTTTGAATGATGGAATCTTAGAGAGAGGTAGAAGACACCACAAAAAATTGGTTGATACAATTGATATATAAGTGAAAAGAACGCAATAAATACAATGAATTGGGTTTGATAAGTTCAAGTAGTTCGAGAAACATTGAGAGAAAATCTCCTTATAAAAGTGATGTTGTAAAATCTATGTCTAACTTGGGAAGAAAGTTACAATTTATAAGAAGGGGAAAGCTAATAAGGGTACTTAATTAATTACATCCTTATAAGGGCAAAATGGAGAAAAGGCATTTAATAAGTTTGATTGGTGCTGAGTCTTCATGAGTGAAGTTTTGTCTTCGTGGCCCCTTTTGACCATGCTATTGTTTGAATCTAGGGAAACACAAAACATAAAGTTGTAGATCTAACTCTTAACTTTCATAGCAACTCGAATCGCAAAATACAAAATTGTTCATCCAATAGCGTCTCTTGGGCAGCAAGGCAGCGAGTTGAACTCCTAATGTGGGTTTCGACTTGAACGTCACGATGTCCTCTTTAGCATCATGACATTATGATTGGGTGAATTTCGTTCACCCTAAATAGATTAATTCACTTATACTTTGCGCTGTCTTTGCAGCTATTTAATTTATTTTAGGCGTGTTTTGTAAAATATTCAACTTGAAAGGTCAAACGAAGAAGAAAATGGTTGAAAAGAGGTAGATTACGCAACAATTGAAGCTTAAACTCCTCCACGTTACGTTGCTACCACACCCATGTTGCAACGCACAATGAAGAGGATAACTGTCACTATAGTGAACCTAGATACCGTGACATTGACAACCGAAGAAGAAGCCACATAGAGATAGTAATCTTTGTCACAATGCAATGTCACATGCATATGATAAATCAATGATATACTAACTCATTACATTTTTTCACCTATGTTTTGGCTTGTTTTCTAGCTAGGTGTTTTGTAGAAAATTACAACTTGAATGTTTGATAAATGAACTTAAGTTTAAAAATTAATTTATTCATACCTTAACCAAATAAATTCGTTTGATAACTAAAAGTTGAATGTCTTAATGAATTAAGAGCATCTAAAAAGGCAGGAAAATTTCTTCTTTGATTTTAAGCGATAAAATTTAGTTTATTGCTTAATTTTAGAACACGGTCAAACCCAGGTTTTAAAATAAAATTCAGAAAAACGACAATTTTGGTCTCTAATATTTAGGCCTGCCGCACTTTTAATCCCCAATGTTTACGAAGTGGCCTCCGATGCCCGCACTTTGAATCCCCAAGGCCGTCCTCAGTTGGCCTCCAACCTCCATTTGCTGAAATTGGATACCTTGGTGAACCGTGTGATCAAATTTGAGGAGAATCCCCAGCCTACGGGCTGTTCACATTTAATCTTGTATTGGGCAAATCTATGCTTTTGCCGCTTGGTGAAAATGGTAATCATGTAATCTCGGTTGATCTTTCGACCATCATTTGCTGATTATTTATACAGATTAGCTTAGAGGAAAATAGAGCCTATCTACTGAAAATCCTTTCAAGAAGATTTTTTCTATATTCCTGATAGGCTTATCTTGTACCTTGCAATTTTACCCTATTCACTAATATAGACATGGTGAGAGGGATTGTATCCACAGGGAAGGGGATGGCTTCTTAGAATTCAATATTTGTTCCGAGATTGTCACAAGGAAAATAAAACAAGAAATAGAGTACTAACTAATCAAGAAACAAGAACAATATGTGTTGTATGAAATCAAGTAACGAGAATGATGTTCTAGGGTTTAGATGTCGGATGATTACACTAATAAACTACTTGAATGCAATGCAACTGCCTCACAAAACAAACAGAGAGGAGATTAAATTGCCTTGGAACATAGAATACCATCAGCAAGGCGACCGCATGTTATCCTACACTCCCTATCACCACTCTCTCCCATGGCGAGGCCCTAGAGTGATGGTTGAGAAACCGTAACATCTCAACTGCCCAAAACTAGCCCAAAACTAGCAAGAAAATACTGAGGTTTTCCCGTGGCGAGGCCTAACCTAGGTTCTTTTGCCTTCACTAGCCTGAGGTAGTCTCCCCTCACTTTATACTAATGACTCAATAAACTTTCACTGGCATGGCGACCGCATCTCCGTTCATGAATAGGTAAAACGAGTGAGAAGACTCAATTTTCGTACTTTAGGTTCCAATTTCATGCATTCCTTACTCCTAAATGTGATTCTAATCCCGACTTAGCATGGCGACTACAATCGAGGCAAAAATCAGTCAATAAGAGCATGAATACATAAAACTTAACAAGATTCAAGCATTCATTTCAGGTACGATCTCAATCTTCACGAATTGTATCAATTGCAAGGCATCGCGTAATCTAAGTGCACAATCATCCGGTCTCAACCCAATGACATCACTGTTTTAGCCGCAAAACTTCATTCTCATATCACGATCTTCACATTAAAGTTCAAAACAATTCATTTTTATATAAATTGGAAGAATTTACCAGCAAATGTGTAAGAATTGTCTAAAAATCCGTTAATTGAGAATGAGAATTTCATGCTCAATTCACAAGTTCAATCGGAATCACGATCGGAGAAGAAATGGGAGAGAGAAAATCTAGAGAGAGAAAGATCCCTGCTCCGAAAAATAAAAAATCTGTTAAGAGTCTAGAATCATCTGTAATCTATGACTAAATCCTCTATTTATAGAGGTTACAAAACGTAACAAATACGCAAACATAAACTAACAACTAATTTACAGAAATGCCACAACATAAAATGATCTATCAAAAATCACTCATGATCCACGCCTTTGAGCCAAATGTCTTCACGCCCTCCTTGTTCCCCGCACGCTTCCAATACCCTCGGGGGTCACGCCTTCACATGTCACTGCACAAAGTAACGAATTCCATACTTAGAAAATTAATACAAAACTTACAAGCACAAAATGCCCGAACATGATCACATTCTAAGCGGCGAGGTCTTGCCATCACAACCTAAAACCGGCGAGACCTCATGGCGAGGTCTCGCCACACAAAACCGCAACGGTGAGGTCTTGCCATACAAAAACTGAAACCGGCGAGACCTTGTGGCGAGGTCTCGCCACTTTATGTGCAAGTGTGCTTGAGTGTTCATGAAATGTACGCAAGATAACTGTAAAGGGAATTAGTGTTGTGAAGTGTGTGCAAGACAGAATGAAAGAATGAAGAATGAAGTAATAACATGCAGAATGTATGCTTGCAACTATGTGAGACACAAAGTTTATAATGCACACACAAGAAAGTTGAAATGAATTGCATGTGTTGTGAAATGTATGTGGTAAGAAGTGAGAGATGTATGGATAGGATAAATGGAGGATTGAAACATCTTCAGAATGAATGAAATGAATGTTTAAAGAAGGATGGCAATGAGATACTATGAAAATGAATATGAAGATAACATGATGGAAATGAAGATTACTCACATACTATGTGTTGCACCCTTCACTCGTGAAATGGAAACTGTAATGTTTGTGAAACATTCTCAAACATGGAATGGAAAATGTATGCTTCATGAATTTGAAAATGTTGTAAAGGAAACAATGAACGAGTTCACAATATGAACGACAAAATACATCAATACTAAGTGAAAGTGTATACAAAACATGAGTGAAATGTGGGTGTGTGGAATGTGAGGACTCGTCGCACATCCATGCGACGAGATATGAGACCTCGCTGCACATCCGTGCGGCGAGGTGTGTACAATGAGAGAGTTCGCCGCACATTCGTGCTGCAAGGTGAGTGCTTGTGTGCGGCGAGGTGAGTGCTCATGTGCAGCGAGATGAGTGCTCGTGTATGGCGAGGTGAGTGAGATGCGCAGTGAGGTGTGTGGCGAGGTGCGGTGCAAGAAACATGAAAAATGGCGAGACCTCGCCACGAGGTCTCACCCTCACAAAGACTAAAAATGGTGAGACCTCGCCACGAGGTCTCGCCCTCAAAAGTGGCGATGCAACCAGTTTCAGCACAACACTCGACTTCTATGCCATATATGTGTGTCTTAGCCTCTGAATTGGACTTTGTGGTAAACATAAGAGTTTTAGATCTTTCGCTTGGCTTTCCATTGGTTTAAGAATCAGTATCTGTGGAGGTATGTAGCGTAAGATATGAACAATCTATCAAACTATGGCAGTGAGCTCAACAATGTTAACCTGCAAGAGCAATTGCAAAGATTCTCTCGTTTCTCATACTTGCAAAAAGAATTCGAAGAAAGTTAAAACATAAGAAATGAATTATATGCAAAGAGCGTTCCAAGACATCCAAGATCTCACCATTTGGATTAGTATTGAGAAAGTTACACTCAAATGAAGTACCCCAACTACTCTGCTCAAACACAAAGTAAGCATATAATGGCATTCTTCAAACTCCACAAGCTTAACATCAAACCTTTTTTAGTTCTTTCCTTGTTCTTTAACCTAAGACACACATTTGCTAATTTAATCATTATTTTTGGTCTTTTTCTCCATTTTAACACACGAAATTGAAAACCACATAAATGCACACAATGACACAAAGCACTACACAATTGCATGAAAAACAAGGCAAAAGCTAAGTGAAATAACATATATAAGTTGGTATAAAACCAACTCATCAATTTCCCCCACACTTAAACTCTTGCTTGCCCTCAAGCATGGACACAACATCACACTTACACAACTCATGTTAATCAGTCACATTCAAACTGTTACTCCCTTGTTTACTAAGTCCATCTCTAAGTTCATCAAAACATTTTTCATAGAAACTCTCCAAGGTTTCCCCGTTCAAAATTTTTAGATTTCAACTGACATTATCAACCAACGCACAATAAATAAAGACCAAAATGTCATATGTGCAAGTGTGTGCTGAGGAATACTTGCTCAATGCTCTTCATGTATGCATAACCCTTTTATTCTATATTACAATTCATTGCATATCAATCTCCTTATCCACACATAGGAACAAATAGCACACAAGATCAATGGCGCACATTGGTTCTTCTATTAGATCATTTACATTCAAATTGCACTTTGGTGCTTTCTTTTGTCACACACATTGGTGTATGATTGCCTGGGTCTTGTAGCTCTTTTTTCCCACTTTTCCCCTGGGTTTTATGGCTGTTTTTTCCTAAATATGCATGTCAGGGTCTTATGGCTTTTCATTCCTAGATGCCAAAGGCTTTTTTCCACCAAATCCTTTCTTGTGTAACCAGTAGTTCGTATGTGACTTTAAGGGAATATATATGCAAGAACACTAAAATTTCAAGGAGATGTATCACAAAAAACAACTCAAACCAAATTACCTCCTATGTCATTGAATAATTTGTATGGCATATCTATCTTACTTTAACATCATGCCTTGGCCAACAAAACGTGCCAATTTCTTTCAAATTTAGAACCGAAAATGAAAACTTTTTCGCATGCATTAACATAGAAATTTAATGAACCAGAGGTTGAACATAGCTAACAGATAGAACAAAGGTCCAAATGCAATGTGATGCTTCATTTCATCCATTTCATTGCCCACACTATCACTACACCTCTTTTCATTTCATTTCACACATTATCCTTTATTAGGACACAATCACATTCCTAAAAAAACTTAAAAACACTAACCAACCAAAACAGCAACACTCAACACTTCAAACATACCATTGATAGACATGTTTTCCCACCGAAATGTCAACTACAGATAACTTGTTTTCACACAAATTCACAAAAAATTTCAAAATCGCTCGACAAATGAAAAACATAACATATTACGAGATATGATATGAAAAAGCTCAAAATAACACAACACATCCACAAAAGAAACAACATGCTTTACATCACATAGCACAAAAAAATTTCCTTCATTCATGAAGATAATAAGCATATAAAGTCCAAGAGACACAAACCAAAGCAAACATTCACTCCCCCACACTTAAAACTTACATTGTCCTCAATGTATAGCAAAGATAGATTTAGGAGCTCCCTGATATTGATATGTCATGAATTCCAATGTTTGCTTGGTGGAGTGTATTTTTCCATAGTTCCTTCCTTCATGAAAAATGTCCTGCACAAGGTGAAACATAGCTTATCAGACATTACTCACTCAAGTATACTATATATGTTGGTACAAGGTAGACATGACATAGAGGTGGCATGCAAGCAAAGTGTCGCACAATGACTAGGAGTAATGGTGGTGTAAAAGTATGCAATTAGTAACACTAAATGGCATATGCACAATTCATGCTTGAAATGTAAAACAAAATGATAGTGTGCAGCATGGGAGTGGTCCTTTGCTCCACTTCCCCTCACTGAGCCTCATGTGCGCATAGCCTATTCTTCTTGCAACTTCTTCCGTGTGCATGTCCTGACAACATGAGTGGCTTAGTGAACAAACACAATGCAAGAAAACATAAGACTATCTTAACCGATACACTTTATTAAAGATAAGGGGAAAAGAAGTAGTTTTGGATTTTATAAGTCTCCAGCTAGACTTTATTCATTAAGCCGTCGTCTTCAAGATTTGGAATGTCCTTCTCTGTACCAGAAAAACGCTCTTTCATTAACACTCTTTCTCCTCCTGTACGGCACTTGAGGAATATTTTCATGGAGGTGCATAAGCTCATGCACATAGGGAACCACCTCTACAAATTTCACTTTGAACCATTGAGGCTCCCCCATGAGAGGCACATCATTTACTTCTTCCACCACCTAGACTTTTTATCCCTGTAAGGCTCAACCATTGGTTTTACATCCATGGTCTCGACAAATGCATCAGTAAGCTCAAAAATGGACGTATCAATAAAGCAATTTTCCACAATGTTTGAAATCTCATTGAATATTTTCACATCTTCTTCATCTAGATTAACATTAGTGAGCTCATCTAGACTAACATCAGTAAGCTCAAAAATAGAGGCATCAACAAAACAATTTTCCACCATGTTAGCAATTTCGTTAAAAATTTTCACATCTTCATCATCTAGACTAACATGTGGAATTTCTTGAGTCTTTTCATTGTTAACAACACAAAAAGCATTATCATCAATTAGCAAGAGTATCTCATTTTGCACTTCTTGTGAGTCACGATTTAGACATTTAGATTCAATCACCATTTCAAGAGTTGGTGCCTCAACAAGAGTTTCAAGCAATGTGTTGACATTCTCATTAGCCATTGCAACATTATCTTCATTCAAGATATCACAATGATCATCAAGAAGTGTCTTTGTACAATTCATAAAGCTATCAAAATGAGAAGAGTCTAACGAATGGTTATCAATATCATTTGACTCATGGAATTCCTTAAAAGTAATGCAAGACTCAGCATTGGACACACTTCCCATCTTGTCACTACGAAAGCACAAGGCTCTAAATTCATCAATATCAAACTCATCATCGGAGACCTCATCCTCACTAGAAAAGCTAAATTTGACTCATGACACAAAGGTTTTTCAACAATGCATTTTTGTGAAACAACCTAAAAATTTGTAGATTCCACCTCCCAAGAACGATATTCCGTAGCAATTAGAGGTGTACCTTGTGGATAGCATGGTTCATATTGACTTGGTAGCTCACTTTGTTCTCTCACATTGTTCCATAATGCATCTAGTTGAGTACTCCTTTGTTGGCATCTTGAAAACACTTCTTGAGAAAATCTCATTTCGTCCTTTTTTGAGTTTCTATCAAGTCTTTTCAAAAGTTGAGAAAGCATGTCATACAACTTATTGCTTTGTGCTTGAATATGCCATTGCTCCTCATATGGTGGTGGAGAGAAGTCCCCAAATGTTCTAGGTGTTGGTCGTGTGTCAACCATCCAACCTGGTGAGTAATCATAACGAGGCTCTACAAAGCACCATACCACCTAGACATCTTGGGTACTTGTGATGCGCAATATTCTTTTTCAATTGAGTTCAAGTATCCTACACTGGCCACAAATACACCATAGTAGACAGAACAAAAAAGAAAAACAGAAAAAACAAACTTTCTTAAAATGAAACATAACAAAACTACTAAGCTACACAATGGAAAAGAAAACAAAACAGAGCAAATCCAAATTCAAGAAACCGTGCCTTCCCCGGCAACGGAGCCAAAAATTTACAGGCTTATCGTGTACCTTACAATTTTACCCTATTCACTAATGTAGATATGGTGAGAGGGATCGTATCCACAGGTAATGGGATGGCTTCTTAGAATTCAGTATTTGTTCCGAGATTGTCACAAGGAAAAGATAACAAGAAATAGAGTACTAACTAATCAAAACAGAGAACTTCAAAATAACGCAAGAAACAAGAACAATAAGTGTTGTATGAAATCAAGTAACGAGAACAATGTCCTAGGGTTTAGATGTCGGATGATTGCACTAATAAACTACTAGAATGCAATGCAACTGCCTCACAAAACAAACAGAGAGGAGATTAAATTGCCCAGAAACATAGAATACCACCAGTATGGCGACCGCATGTTATCCTACACTCCCTATCACCACTCTCTCCCATGGCAAGGCCCTAGAGTGATGGTTGAGAAACCGCAACATCTCAACTGCCCAAAACTAGCTACTCTAGCATGAAAATACTGAGGTTTTCCCGTGGCGAGGCCTAACCTAGGTTCGTTTGCCTTCACTAGCCTGAGGTAGTCTCCCCTCACTCTATACTAATGACTCAATGAACTTCCACCGGCATGGTGACCGCATCTCCGCTCATGAATAGGTAAAACGAGTGAGAAGACTCAATTTTCGTACTTTAGGTTCCAATTTCATGCATTCCTTACTCCTAAATGTGATTCTAATCCCGACTTAGCATGGCGACTACAATCGAGGCAAAAATAAGTCAATACGAGCATGATTACATAAAACTTAACAAGATTCAAGCGTTCATTTCAGGTACGATCTCAATCTTCACTAATTGTATCAATTGCAAGGCATCGCGTAATCTAATTACACAATCATCCGGTCTTAACCCTTAGACATCACTGATTTAGCCGCGAAACTTCATTCTCATATCACAATCTTCACATTCAAGTTCAAAACAATTCATTTTCATATAAATTGGAAGAATTTACCAGGAAATGTGTAAGAATTGTCTAAAACTCCATTAATTGAGAATGAGAATTCCGTGCTCAATTCACAAGTTCAATCGGAATCACGATCGGAGAAGAAATGGGAGAGAGAGAAAATCTAGAGAGAGAATGTTTTAGAAAGAGAAAGATTCCCACTCCGAAAAATAAAAAATCTGTTAAGAGTCTAGAATCATCTATAATCTATGACTAAATCCTCTATTTATAGAGGTTAAAAAACGTAAAAAATACGCAAAAGTAAACCAACAACTAATTTACAGAAATGCCACAGCATAAAATAATCTATCAAAAATCACTCATGATCCATGGCTTTGAGCCAAAAGTCTTCACGCCCTCCTTGTTCCCCGCACACTTCCAATACCCTTGGGGGTCATGCCTTCACATGTCACTGCACAAAGTAACGAAATCGATACTTAGAAAATTAATACAAAAATTACAAGCAGAAAATGCCTGAACATGATCACATTCTAAGCGGCAAGACCTCATGGCGAGGTCTCGCCATCACAACCCAAAACTGGCGAGACCTCGTGGTGAGGTCTTGCCACACAAAACCATAACCGGCAGGACCTCGTGGAGAGGTCTCGCCGTGCAAGAATCGAAACCGGTGAGACCTCGTTGCAAGGTCTCACCAATTTATGTGCAAGTGTGCTTGAGTGTTCATGAAATGTACGTAAGATAACTGTAAAGGGAATTAGTGTTGTCAAGTGTGTGCAAGATATAATGAAAGAATGAAGAATTAAGTAATTACATGCAGAACGTATGCTTGCAACTATGTGAGACACAAAGTTTGTAATGCACACACAAGAATGTTGAAATGAATTACATGTGTTGTGAAATGTATGTGGTAAGAAGTGAGAGATGTATGGATAGGATAAATGGAGGATTGTAAACATCTCGGGAATGAATGAAATTATTGTTTAAGGAAGGATGGCAATGAGATACTATGAAAATGAATATGAAGATAACATGATGGAAATGAGGATTACTCACATACTATGTGGTGCACTCTTCACTCATGAAATGGAAACTGTAATGTTTGTGAAACATTCTCAAACATGGAATCGAAAATGTATGCTTCATGAAATTGCAAATGTTGTAAAGAAAACAATGAACGAGCTCACAATATGAACGACAAAATACATCAATACTAAGTGAAGTGTATACAAAACATGGGTGAAATGTGGGTGTGTGGAATGTGAGGACTCATCACACATCCATGCGACAAGGTATGAGAGCTCGCGGCACGGATAGTGAGAGAGTTTGCCGCACATTCGTGCGGCGAGGTGAGTTCTTGTGTGCGGCGAGGTGAGTGCTCGTGTGCGGCGAATTGAGTGAGATGCTCGGCGAGGTCTATGGCGAGGTAAGGCGCAAGAAACATGAAAAATGGCAAGACCTCGCCACGTGGTCTCGCCCTCACGAAGACTGACGAGGTCTCGCCCTCAAAAGTGGCGATGCAACCAGTTTCTGTACAACACTCCACGTCTATGCCATATATGTGTGTCTTAGCCTCTTAATTGGACTTTGTGTTAAACATAAGAGTTTTAGATATTTCTCTTGGCTTTCCATTGGTTCACGAATCTTTATCATTGGAGGTCTGTATCTTCAGATATGAACAATCTACCAAACTGTGGCAGTGAGCTCAACAATGTAAACCTGAAGGAGAAATTGTAAAGATTCTCTCGTTTCCCATACTTGCACACTGAATTCGGAGAAAGTTAAAACACACTAAATGAAGTATACGCCAAGAGCTTTCCAGAACATCCAAGATATCATCATTTGGATTAGTATTGAGAAAGTTACACTCAAATGCAATACCCCAACTACTCTGCTCAAACACAAAGTAAGCATATAATTGCATTCTTCAAACTCCACAAGCTTAACATCAAACCTTTTTTTGTTCTTTCCTTTTTCTTTAACCTAAGACACACATTTGCTAATTTAATCATCATTTTTGGTCTTTTTCTCCATTTTAGCACACCATGTTCAAAACCACATAAATGCACACAATGGCACAAAACACTACACAATTGCATGCAAAATAAGGCAAACGCTAAGTGAAATAACACATATAAGTTGGTATAAAACCAACTCATCAATTCCTTACACATTTTGAGATCGATCTTTCATATAATGTAGTAGTACTCCAGATTTATTGCATTTGCTTTGTAACAGTGTGGACGGATATAGCTGGCACTATATTTTGCCTTTTTCCAGTTATATATATATGTCTTCTTCTTAAAAAAAAAAGTTTACGAAGTGGTCAATTTGGTCCCCAGTGTTCCATTTTGTGACAAATTTTGTACATTTGACAGATTTTGTTGGGTAGGTAGTGAAAATGATCATGCGCTATGCACATGTCGGCTAAAAGTCATATTTTTATAATTTTTTTATAAAAAAAATAGAAATAAAACCATCTTATTCACTAATAAACAATTAACAAATAACAAAGCATATTTTTACATTTTATTTAAACAAAACCCTCTTTAATTACACCTAAATCACCTAAATCACTATCAAAATAACAAAGCATATCTTTGCCGCCGCCACCGCCACCACCACCTCCACATATCAAAATTAACCAATGGAAGACAAATTCATCATTGTCATACCCATTTTCTATCCGCTTGCTACTTTTATCTTAAATAAATTACTACTTTTTGCTAGATTTTTGGGTGGCTAGACTTTGGTTATTTTACGAGTTTTATTTAGATCATCAAGGCATTTCTAGTTTTGAGTTTTGTTTACATATAATTGTAGTTTTGATCCATTTGTGTCTTGTTTATGCGATGTCTTTACTAATTTGGTATTTGAACTCTTATTTTTTCACGTTGGTTAATTTTCTGATTGTAATTTTTGAAAGGTGAATACGAGTACATTGATGTGATTATTGAAAGGGAAAGAGTGTTGATCGACATAGATTATGGAAGGAGAGGGGGAGGTAGACTTGGTGGTAGTGGTGGTGGTGGCAGCGATAGAAGGGGGGGTCAAGAATTGTTTTTCATAGAAAATCATAAAAATATGACTTTTAACAGACATGTGACATGCACATGATCATTTTTGTTACCTACCCAACAAAATGGTACATTGGGGGACAAATTGGCCACTTCGTAAATATTGGGGACTAAAAGAGCGACATGCATAAACATTAGGGACCAAAATTATCGTTTTCTCTAAAATTCAATATACCATAATTACTCAAATATCTCTACAATATAATCTAATTATCCATAATATCTCTAGAATATAATATAATTATTCATAATATCTCTTCAATATATTATTTCTATCATCTGATTTACTTCTTCCTTTTATAATTTCATATTTTTATTTAATATAATTTATTTTTTCATTTCATATTCTAATATCTTAATATAATATACATTTATTATATATTTAATATTTTTACTCAATATATTTAATCTCAACATGATTTGAAATATGTTTTAGAATATGATTAATCTTTTTTATCTTTTCTATATGCTATGTTTTAAAATATGTTTTAGGAGCTATTTTGATGAACTTATATATGTAAATTTCTCTCATATGCACTATAGTGTTTGTATGTTTTCGTTGACGACAAAGGGAGAGAAATTAAGAATTGTGTAATTAGGTGATTTGTCATATAAGAAATGAGATATGACAATAGAAAGAAAAATAAGAAATTAGCTACGCAAAAATGACAAAGGGGGAGAAAGAGAGCATACATTTAGGGGGAGCATTTATTGATGAAAATAGATGGAGAAAAAGATCATGTTATGTAACACATGAATTACTTTCAATGCTTTTACTTATCTCCTAACATAATTGGTTTGTCATTATCAAAAACAGGGAGATTGAAAGACCTGGTGTCTTAAATCTACTTGTTGTTTTGATAATCAACAAACAATTATGTATACTAATGTTTCAACAAGTTTCTTAAAGTTATATTGATAAGGCGTGAAAGATTAAACTTTAATTCCCCGGCAACGGCGCCAATTTGATAAGGCGTGAAGATTAAACTTTAAGTCCCAAGCGCCAATTTGATAACGGTTTTGGAGCTAGGGTCAAAGCTAAAGCTTAACCGAATCAAATAAATTTATAACCCTAATCCTCACGACATTTAAGGTGCATCAAGACACCGACGTTTTGTAGCTTAGAGGAAGTAGGGGTCGAACCCACATGGAGGGGATGAGTTTATGGAATTAGTGTAAATGTGTGTGAAGTAGTGAAAGTATAAACAAAGAAGGAAAATAACCTAAACTATGCTAATACTACAAAATAAAGAAAAGAACAAAAACAAGGAAGAAATGCATCTAGGATAAAGGAATCATGCAATAAAGTGTACCCTTGGAGTATTGGTTTTCCCTAACGGTAGTGTTTTATATGATTTACAAAAACGAGTTAACGAATTAAGATTGTGACAACATAAATCAAGTTCTACTTTTATGGTGGAAGCTAGAACCTAATAACGTTGACACCTACGGGAAATTGACCTCCTAGCTAATCCCCCCTTTATGGCGGAGGCAAGGATTTGCCAATAGGTCAACCAAGAGCCCGATGTCCCCCAAGCTTATCACACTCTAGCTCGGCTCCTCCTTTATGGCGGAGGCAAGAGCCTAACCAAGTCACTCTTACGGATGTCACTCCCTAACCTATTCCTTCCTTTATGGCGGAGGCAAGGTCTAAGTCGGTTCGTGGCACTCGAATTCACCAATCCCTAACATCGGTCTCTCAATGTCCTAACCGATTCCCCCTTTATGGCGGAGGTAAGAAAAGGCTAGAACACCACCACTAATCTACTATCCACATACTAATCTACCCTAGGCATTACTATTATGGAATTTTAGACTAGCTTGTAGTTCCTAATTCTCCATTATCCACAACATAAATACACATAAAAGCATAACAATTCAACAACCAATAACCATACTCCAAGGGTACAAGCAAATTAGCACATCAAGGCAAATAAGAACATCACAACAATGAATTAAAGCAATGTAATTAAAGAAAGAAATACAAAAAGTAGTACTCCCCTTTGATGTTCTAAGCCAAAGCTCCAAGCTTCCACAATCAAAACAAGTCCTTAGAGCCAATTGACTTTACATGAATTCCCTCTCCTCTTGATGCTATTTACACCAAGAACACACACTAGTTGTGTGTTCTTGTGGAGAAGATAGAGAGCAAAGATTAAAAAATAAACTAAAACTAACAAAATCTAACTACAAAGCTAACAAGGAAAAAATGGTCTCTTCTCTTCTCCTTCTCCCCCTTTTGCTGCTGAATTCCCCATATATGGGGTGAATTAGGGTTGAAAAATGTGTGTCTTGACGTTCCCAAAATGCCCTTGAAGTCAATGAAAATGGAGGGCAAAAATCGATATGTAGAATCTGCAGCGCAGCTTAACGTCGCGACGTTCGAACACTAACGTCGCGACGTTCCTCCATCTGGCCTGAACGTCGCGACGTTCAGACACGAACGTCGCGACGTTAAGCTTTTTTCAGCTTTTCTCAAATTTTCAGCATCTGCTCTCCGACGCGCCGCACAACTTCTCCGGCACGCCGGTGGAGTTTCTCTTCGGCGCGCCGGAGAGCCCTGGAAGTTGCAATTCTTGGCCTTTTTAAATGTTGATTTTTCGGCGCGCCGGAGAGACTTCTCCGGCGCGCCGCTGGCCTTTTTTCCAGCTTCTGACGCGCTTCAAAACATGCTCTTTTCATCATTATTCACTCCGTTGCTCTTCCCACGCCATAATGACCTACAAATACATTCAAAACACATCAAAACACATAGAAACATGCAACAAGAACGCTCAAAAGATGAGTAAAATGAATCCAATAATGTGAAAATCGTCACATTATCAAACCCTCCACACTTAAACCTTTCTCGTCCTCGAGGAACAAAACAAAATAAAACCAAACACATATATGCTCGTCCTCGAGCAACACAACAAATTCATGCTAAAACACATATATACAACAAAGAATGAAGGATTGGCCACTTTAAATTATTCAACAATGTGTCTAATCATTTAAAGCATTCGATGAGTGTATGTGTACGTGCCTCATAGCTTACTCGACTAAAATGACAAGTAATCACTCCATGTATCCACAAGAGTCATCAAAGTGCCTTTTTGTACACATTCAACATGTTGAGTACATTGTGTGTGTGTGTGCAATGGGTACCACTTGGGTCTTGACTTATTCATATCGATGCCATAGGTAAGAGATCTGACAACCAAGCTTCGTTCTACTCTTTTCCTACAATCACCTCTTTGACAATTATGTAGATACTAAGAAGTTTACAAGATCATTGGGACTTTTATTCTTATTACAACATATGCCAAGGGTTTTACGGCTTTTTATACCCATATTCCACCTCATATGAGTTCTCCTCCAACCTTTTGGTTATTAAAGGAGCGGTCTCGCATTGGAGGGGAACTTATTCATAACAATGTATACAAAACACATAACTTAAACAAATGCCAAGGGTTTTCTGGCTATTTTTTCCCATTCCATCTCATATGAATTCTCCTTCTACCTTTTCGGTTAGTGAAGGAGCGGTCTCACATTGGAGAGGAATTTATTCATTGCAAACAATATAATATTAAAAACAACACATAATGCCCAATTCATTTCTTGAAACTTCAAAGTATATACACATGTCTTTTAGGGAAAGTTAGTCCAAAAGCTAAACTAACAAAGTGCCAAGGTACTCCGACCTATCTTATTAACCAAACTTGTCAATCTCCATGAGTTCCCCACTTGTGCTTATTAACAATAAACTCAAAATGTCAAACTTTCCATCAAGAACCCGACTTCCCTTATGTAACATGTTGTTTTCCTAATCACAAGTCGAGTTCTAAAATACAACAATTCACATCATTGGCTACACAACACTAATCTCATATAAGTTAGAATAGACACATTTTGTCATATTGGTTGCCATCACCAACATTCAAACACTTAACACAACATATATATATATATATAACCACTAAAATGAACCAAAGTTCACATAAACACAAAACTGAAAAATTCACAAGACTCACAAAAACAACAACAAATATGGACATTATTGGATCCATAATTGCAACAACGGATTTCCTGTTGAAGAGCTTCAAGCCTTAAATCAAAAGCTTCCAAAAACTTCAAAACACACAAGGATTTTCAATGTGCTCAAGAGAGTCCAAGAATCAACCAAAAATAAAAACCTAAACAAGAAAAACACTAAAAATCCAAGTTTATCATCCACCATTCACAAAATATTCACTTGAGTACATTCTAAAGCATCATCACAAATATCATCCCATCCACACTTAAAATATGCATTATTTTTCAATAGGTGGGAGAGGGATAAGAATACACCTATTGCTCATGTATTTCTTTATGTCTCCAAGGTGTGTATTATGGCCATCTCTTCAATTTGCGCATGTACAATGTGAACTTGGCCATTGTGAAGATGCTTCTCATTTTTGCTTCTTCATGGATGGAAAACCTGAAAAAAATAAAAGAAAGAAAACAAGTAAACTAATTCCATGTATGAGTTCAAGAAGAAAACATTTTAAGCAATTAAGCTCCTACACATAATCACTCAATCATAATCACTCTTTGGCATGCATGAGAAGTGGTACATTGTGCTCATGTGAGTGCTCTTGTGCTAGGTGTGCATCACAATCATGTTCAAATCCTAATCTCATTCATTAAACTCATGTGCACTTGAGTCCTAATGAATTCATGCTAGGAAAATCATGAATGTGCCATTAACCACATATATGAAAATTGCACACATCATGCTTTTGAAACTCACAACATATGCTAACTCATGCCATTATCATTGAAAATCATGAAGTGATTTGGAGTGAAAAGTGTGTTTGTGTGCCATTAACATGAGAGTGAAAAAGAAGAAAGAAATAAGCAAGTGTAGTGAGGGGTATGCATCCCCCTCCACACTTAGCTCTTTTTATCACTTATGAACATTTTTCATTTTCTCATATTCATTCTTTCAAATTCATTGTTCTCTTTGAACTCTTACAAGAAAAATTAACCTAACTAGTCTAAACACACCAAACAAACACAAAAGCTAACATTTAAGCAAAATGAAAGAAAATGGAAAGAAAATGTAGTTCTAGGTTTATTTAGTCCCTAGCTAGACTTGTATTTGTGGCTACTCCCTCAAGATCGGAATAACCATCCCGGTACCAAAAGAATGCTCTCTCAACGGCACTCCTTTGCCGTTTATAGGGCGTTCTTTGGCACCCTTTGAGGAGGCACTTGAGCTCATGTTCGTGGGGAGCAACTTCATCAAAGTCAACTTTGTACCACTCTTGCTCCCCAATTGTAGGCTTCTCCTCTCCTTCTTCCACCAAGAAGTTTGGCCTCACTAATAATATTTCCACATCCTTCAAGATAGTCTCCACTTCCACCATGCTTGACCTACAAGACTCAACCAATGGCTTTGCATCCATATTCTCAATACAATCATTAGAAAGTTCATGTATGGATGCATCAACAAAGCAATTCTCCACTATATTAGCTATTTCATGAAAAATATGCACATCTTCTTTATCTAAGCTAACATAGGGATCATTTCTAGGCACTTCCTCATTTTCAACATATTGAACATCATTATCATCTAGTGAGGATGCCTTATTTCACGTCGATATAATGACATCAACCATATTATTTAAATCATGAAAATCCATGTATGATGTCAAAATAACGCAAGATTGCACTATGTTAGCTATTTCTTGACAAATTAACAAATCTTCTTCACATAAGCTAACATATGAATCTATGTGCAATATTTCTTCATTTATAAGACAATTAACTTTGAACTCATTTGACAAGGGTTCACTTTTAATGCATGACCCAAACTTATCCACAATACAAGGAATTTCAACACTCTTAGGATCCTTTGTACTAGCACAACAATCATCATTGATTTCAAAATGATTATCCATAAGAGTTGTGAAATTATCATTAAATGAATCACATTGTGGAAAATAAGAGAGAGTTTGAGGGGATTGGTCAAGTTGTACCTCACTTTGGCCCATAAATGCATTAAATGTATACCCTTGGGGACCATGGTGAATAGCTTGAGTTAATTATCTCAATTGCATCTCCATCTTATTCATTGAAGCTTCATGCTCTCTCAAAGTATCTTCTTGAGCCTCCAAAGTGTCCTCTTGCTTCTCAAGGGTTGTTTCCAATTGAGCACAAAATCTCTCGTTCCCTTGAATTTCTTTGTCGGCCTTCTCCATTAGTTCATAGAGCATTTCCTCCAATGATTGTGTTCTTTCTTGCACGGGATGCACTCATTGCTTTGTTCTTGGTTTGACCAATTCTCTTCGTAGCTTGGTCGATATTCAAACTCCGTTGGAAGGTTTGACTCGTAGTATGTACCATTTTGTTCACTACTCCCCCAATATCTATCATTTTGCCCACACCAATTATGGTTGAAAGCTTCTTGATGTTGAATGCTTCCATATTGGTTGGACTCCACATTAAGCATGCATTGGTGAGTATGGTGATCTCCTTGGCACAACCTACAAGACAATACAACATCATAGCTCATTCAAGCTTGCATATCATTTACCAAGTTGGTCACATTGGCCACTTGAGCCTCAAGCATAGAATATCTATCATTAAGCTCATTATCATACAAGCATGAAGTGGTGAAGCATCTTGAAGGTTCTCTTTGCACACATTCATTAGTGTCCCAAAAATCTAGGGAAAAAGGGTTCCCAAATATGCTAGGTGTTGGTCTAATGTCATCCACCACATTTGGTGGGTCAATTTGATAAGAATCAAGAAAGTCTCCAAACAACCTAGGCATATTTGCACAAATTAAACCTAAAAATGAAAAACAACAAAAACAACAAAAACTATGAAAAACATGAAAAGAAGTTATTTACAACTACCAAACACACAAAAACACAAATCCTAAAACCAATTGCCTCCCCGGCAACGGCGCCAATTTGATAAGGCGTGAAAGATTAAACTTTAATTTCCCGGCAACGGCGCCAATTTGATAAGGCGTGAAGATTAGACTTTAAGTCCCAAGCGCCAATTTGATAATGGTTTTGGAGCTAGGGTCAAAGCTAAAGCTTAACCGAATCAAATAAATTTATAACCCTAATCCTCACGACATTTAAGGTGCATCAAGACACCGACGTTTTGTAGCTTAGAGGAAGTAGGGTCGAACACACAGGGAGGGATGAGTTTATGGAATTAGTGTAAATGTGTGTGAAGTAGTGAAAGTATAAACAAAGAGGAAATAACCTAAAACTATGCTAATATACAAAATAAAGAAAAGAACAAAAACAAGGAAGAAATGCATCTAGGATAAAGGAATCATGCAATAAAGTGTACCCTTGGAGTATTGGTTTTCCCTAACGGTAGTGTTTTATGTGATTTACAAGAACGAGTTAACGAATTAAGATTGTGACAACATAAATCAAGTTCACTTTTATGGTGGAAGCTAGAACCTAATAACGTTGACACCTACGGGAAATTGACCTCCTAGCTAATCCCCCCTTATGGCGGAGGCAAGGAATTTGCAATAGGTCAACCAAGAGCCGATGTCTCCCAAGATTATCACACTCCTAGCTCGGCTCGCTCCTTTATGGCGGAGGCAAGAACCTAACCAAGTCACTCTTACGGATGTCACTCCATAAACCTATTCCTTCCTTTATGACGGAGGCAAGGTCTAAGTCGGTTCGTGGCACCTGAATTCACCAATCCTAACATCGGTCTCTCAATGTCCTAACCGATTCCCCCTTTATGGCTGCGGCAGAAAGGCTGAACACCACCACTAATCTACTATCCACATACTAATCTACCCTAGGCATTACTAGTATGGAATTTTAGACTAGCTTGTAGTTCCTAGTTCTCCATATCCACAAACATAAATACACATAAAAGCATAACAATCCAACAACCAATAACCATACTCCAAGGTAACAAGCAAATTAGCACATCAAGGCAAATAAGAACATCACAACAATGAATTAAAGCAATAGAATTAAAGAAAGAAATACAAAGAGTAGTACTCTCTTTGATGTTCTAAGCCAAAGCTCCAAGCTTTCCACATCAAAACAAGTCCTTAGAGCCAATTGACTTTACATGAATTCCCTCTCCTCTTGATGCTATTTACACCAAGAACACATACTAGTTATGTGTTCTTGTGGAGAAGATAGAGAGCAAAGATTACAAAACAAACTAAAACTAACAAAATCTAACTACAAAGCTAATAAGGAAAAAATGGTCTCTTCTATTCTCCTTCTCCCCCTTTTTGCTGCTGAATTCCCCATATATGGCGTGAATTAGGGTTGAAAAATGTGTGTCTTGACGTTCCCAAAATGACCTTGAAGTCAATGAAAATGAGGGCAAAATCGATATGTAGAATCTGCAGCGCAGCTTAACGTCGCCGACGTTCGAACACTAACGTCGCGACGTTCCTCCATCTGGCCCTGAACGTCGCGACGTTCCAGGACACCGAACGTCGCGACGTTAATCTTTTTTCAGCCTTTTCTCAATTTGACAGGCATCCCTGCCTCAACTTATCCAGCGCGCCGAGAGGAGTTTCCTCCTCCGTGGGCAGGCCGGAGAGGCCCCTGTCAGTTGCATTTCTGGCCTTTTTAAACGTTGATTTTTCGGCCGCCGGAGTAGAACCTTCTTCCGGCGCGCCGGCTGCGGCCCTTTTTTCCGAGCATTCCGACGGCTCTCATCAAAACATTGCTCTTTTTCATCATTCTTCACTCCGTTGCTCTTCCCACGCCATAATGACCTACAAATACATTAAAAACACATCAAAACACATAGAAAATGCTACAAGGACGCTCAAAAGATGAGTAAAATGAATCCAATAATGTGAAAATCCTCACATTATCATATATGTATGAAAAGTGTTGAAAAAGTTGAAGAAATAAAAACTAGGTAAATTAGGGTAGATTTCCCAATCCCAAAATCTAATTGCACGCTGGGTCATAACATGATTGAATCCTTTAAAAGCTCAAGTAAATGAATAAAAAATTAAAGTTGAAAATATGTCTTTTTGTAAACAAAGTCTCTTACAAGAGTTGGTTTTCAGTTTTATCAAAAATTTTAAGAAAATGAAAAATCAGAAAAATTGATAAAAAGTACATTTGGACAACCTCCATTAGGGTTCGGACATCCGAATTTGGATTTTAAATGTTTTTGAAAATTTTTTTAAAAATACATTTGGACGACCTCACTAAGTTTCGAACATCCGAATCTATCGATTTAAAAAATTCCAACTTTTCTAAAAAGTGAATGTGGACAACCCCTTGAAGTTTTGGACGTCCGAATTCCTCACAAATCTTTTATATAAATGGACTCTCATAACTATTTGCTAATGATCCTTGAGCAAAACGTTTTTAAGCTAAGACCCAGGGCTACAATTTTCATGTTTTGGGTTTTCTCATATTCTGGCGGGATCAAGGTGAAAAATAACCAGGAAGTCGCACGTCACGATGTGCTAGTTACCCACGTCGCGACGTGGATGTCATCAATATTTTTAGTTTTTTATTTTTAGGATTTTCATGTTTTAATTGTTTTCAACTTTTGTTAAGTTGTTCCTTAGTTGTTAATGCCCAAGTAGTTTGTAATTTTAGCCAAGTTTGCTACGGTTTTTAATCTTTCTTGTTTAATAAGTTGTTTTCAAATTAGAAGTTTCTTAATTTGAATTATTTAAGTTGTTAGTTCCTTTCCTAATTAGATTTCTTTGTTTAGTAAGGTAGGGTTTAAGCTTTGTAGCCTATTTAATAGGCCTTAAATTTCATTTTTAACGGGAGAAGGATTTTGAAAAGTCGTTTTTCTTTTGTTTTTTGTAAGCTATGTGCTTAGAAAACACAATTTAGGTGGCAATCGTAAATTAAATAATTTTTGGCATACACTCATTGAGTTATTCTTTTTGGTTCTTAATTGAGAACAAGCCAGGAGATTTGTTTTAATTCAAGAGTTCTTGAATTAAATTTGATTCTTGTCTAACGCAGGGGTTTTGGGTTTTATATAGCCAAAAGTTACTAGTTCCACGTCTCTTTCCTGCTAATTTTTTTATTGATAATTTGACTGGTGAATAATCTTTGCTAGATCCGGTAAAAATATATGTGTGAGGATTCTACAATGCAAAACAACATCATATAAGGAGAAGGATCACAAAACTCACATCCTAAATTTGTTAGAGCTAACCATAGATTAAATAATCACTATCATGATAGTAGAATGCAAAATGCTAAATATAGTCCACACTATCACCTTTATGGAATTCAAATGCATAATTCACATTATCACCATTTTGGAAGAGAAATGCAAAGCTCAATACAATACGATCCTCTTATTCATACCATAAAGCCTCTTATTCATTTCAATACAATATGGTATGTAATTATTGTTGTTAAAATGAACATATATCAAGAAAATACTTTGCAAGAAAAAAAAAGGAACAAAGCAACGGGTGGAAAAGAAAATTAAAGAAGTACCTAAGCTAAAATGTAATAAGAATGAAAAATGAAGTGCATTTATTTAATGAAAGATTCATAAAATGATTATGAGAATGCTTGATTAACAAAGTTTAACAATGGTTTAACAACTAGGTTAAAGTGTCTATTACTTTATAATACTTTACCATAGCTTAGTTTATACAAGCAATCATTTGAAAGATTATGGGTGATCTCCTTGAATTTATTCTTTGAAAAAATGATTAAAGTGAATCAATTATTGTATGTGCTTGTATGTTGGATAACTATGCATTCAAAATTGGCCATTGTATTTTGTGTCAAAAATTGGGATGGTTGGCATATAGAAAATGGTCCAAAAATAAGGAAACTATGCCATTTTTTTGTTTCAAAATTATACACTTAACCAAATTTTGAATTTTGGATGAAGTTTTGAAACCTAGCCACCCATAAGGTTATAAGGAGTGGAAGGTAAGCCATTGAAACAAAAAAGAAAATTATTTAGTGTCACTTGGTTTAGAGTATGATTTAATTGATATCAAAATTCAATACTAAATGTTAATTTGGTATAAGATCATTATTCTAATATGTGGTATCATTCTAGCAAGTTGCATGACATTAACAAAGTGGTATTATGATTGATTGAAAATTGGGAGCCATATTAATGGATAAGCTCTTATTTATTTTGATGAACTAATATGTGTAAATTTCTCTCATATGCACTATAGTGTTTGCATATTTTTGTTGATGACAAATGGGGAGAAATTAGGAATTATGAATTAGGTGATTTGTCATAAAGAAATGAGAAATGACAATAGAAAAATAAGAAATTAGCTATGGAAAAATGACAAAGGGGGAAACAGAGAGCGTATATTTAGGGGGAGAATTTATTGATGAAAAGAGGGGGAGAAAAAGATCATGTTATGCAACACATGAATTGCTTTCGATGATTTTATTTATCTCTTCACATAATTCATTTGTCTTCATAAAAAGAGGGAGATTGAAAGACGTAGTATCTTAAATCTACTTGTTGTTTTGATAATTAACAAACAATTATATATACTAATGTTTCAACAAGGTTATTGAAGTTATAGGTATTAAAATTAGAAATATATGAAGGTTAAAGTGTTGAAGAAGTTGAAGAAATAAAAACTAGTAAACAATTCACTTTCTTATTTATCATGACTTAGCGCAAACATAGAGACATTGTTGAAATGGCTTGTGGTTATTGATTATCACAATCTCATTTACCTTCTCAATTGGTTATATTTATTAGGGTAAATTACTTCAATCGATCCTCAATTTTTGGGTTTATTTCATTTTTATCTCTAATCTTTAAAAAATTCTATTTTTGTTCATCATGTTACAATTTGATTTATAATCGTCCTTTATCTATTTTTTTCATTTAAAATTTAAATTAAATAAATATTTAACACGTATATGACTAATAGAAGTATATACAAATTGATAGAATTAGACATATTCATATTAAATGGTTATCAAAATGGAATTTTTCTAACATGAAAAGTAAACAAAGCACCAATGAAAATTAAAAAAGTAGCACGAGGAATGAAATTGACACCTTTTAAAGATTAGGGATAAAAACAAAATGAACCCCCAAGTTAAGGGATAGTTGAAGTAATATACTCTATTTATTATCAATAAATTGCAAAGGAAATTAATAGCGATGATGGTAACTTTTGTCATCCTAAACACATCCTTATGCCATATGACATGAATTGGAAATCAAATCCTTTTTCCAAATGTATTATGTCTTCTGTTTAATGTAGTTGATGGGGGCAAATATGTGTATATAAAATACGATCGTGGTTGCTATTTACGCCTACTAAAAAATAATGCTATACAACCCCTTAATGGTGAAAGTATAGCAAGTTCGTTCCCACGAGGAAAGGACTGTGTTGAAATTCTAAGAAAATCTTTTTGGTTTTTTTCTGTATTTATCAAATTAAACTAAAAATGAAAGTAAATAACAAATAACTAAAACAAAGACGGTGATTTGATTAAAATTCGAATTAAGCAAGTGTACTCCCGAAATTATATTTAGGGTTACATAAAAAGCACATACATACATTCTATCTATCATCATGCAAAACAAGGATAAATAATCTAGCTCACGCCCTCCTATGTGGTAAGAGGCAAGGAATAACCTAGGCATTTACCTATATAGATATTAATTAATTCATTAAACCCTCCTATGTGGTAAGAGGCAAGGTTTACTTCCTTAATTAACTAGGAATTTTATGTAACTAACCAACTCAACCAAACACTCAAGTTTAACTGCTCCTATGTGGTAAGAGGCAACGCCCGAACCAATCACGCTAATGCTAAACTAATCCTCCCTAACTCCTCCTATGTGGTAAGAGGCAAGAGCTAAGGTAAAATTAATCTAACAAATTCACAACCAACCCACAAAAGATTCTAAACAACCCACTCTAATCCTCCTATGTGGTAAGAGGTAAGATTAAAGCAAGTTATCTCTAAATAATTCACTGCAATTTAATAAAATATTCATCATACATACTCCAGTACTAAATCATGCATAATTATGAAGAACACAGCAAAACTTATTCAACAAAGACCATAAAATAGAACTTAGCATGTAAATTAAGCACAAAAACCCTTATTCATAATAATATTAATAAATTAAGCACAATAAGTTTAGCCGAGCATGGCTAAATCAAACATCATCATAATATTAATAATTAAGCACAATATTGAAAACATAAATTAAAAGGAAAGAAAACACCTTGAATTGTAAATCCATAGGTGAAATCTTTGTCTCTAAATAAATGTATCCAATAATAAATAATCGATGTTCCCAATCCGTACATCTGCAATTTCCCCAAGCAATAACCGAAGATGAACCCTAGCCCTATTTATAGTAATTCTATAAATATGTGGACAACCCCTTAATTCTTTGTCTCTAGCTATTACAAAGAAGAAAAGCCCTTGCTTGAATTCTCTAAAAGTTGACACACCTCAAAAAGCTGTAACCCTAGCCCTATTTATAGTAATTCTATACAAATATAAGCAAATAAGTCCTTCATGAAAACCATGTCAGATAAGAAGTCTCAGAGTGGGCCAAAATCACAAATTTTCAAAATTAAGTCGTAAAACTACGCTTTTCCCCGACGTCGAAACGTCCCTGGTAGCGCGTCAAAACGTCCACGCACGTCGCGACGTACCTCTCTGCACGTTTCGACGTGCACCCACGTCATGACGTGGGAGGGGTCCCGACGTCGCGACGTAACTCTCTGGAAATTTCTCAAAAATCGTCCAAAAATTCAGCCAAAAATCAACTTTAATTCACATTTTTGACGTCGCGACGTGGAGGGATCACATCTCGACGTCCACGCACCTCGCGATGTCGAGTAACAGACGTCGTGACGTGGAAGGCATCTTCACTAATATCACGAACTTTTCCTCTATTTTTCCTCTGCTTTGCATCCGATTTAGCTCTTTTAGGATTTTTCTCTTCCAAGCATGCACCATGATCGACAACCCTACAAATAAAACACCAAAACGAATAAAAACGAGCAAGAACGACCAAAGAGTTAAGTATAAACACTACATAAAAGGTGAATAAATTCACCTTATCAATTTCCCCCACACTTAACCTTTGTTCGTCCCCAAACAAACCAAACTCAAAATAAAAAACCTAGAAAAAAATGCTAACATGAAGGTCCTAAAAATAAACTAACACATAACAACAAAAACGCATCCAACTTCATCAATTCGATCTAAGGACGAATGCCCTGTAAATGCCTCATAATCTCAAGTATTCAAATGTCAAGTACACATAACATACGTCCCCAAAAATTATCAAAGTACATTAATGTACTCATTTAGACACGTTGAGCCAACCATGTGTGTGTGTGCCATAGGTTCCACTTCAGTTCATAACTCATCTACAACCACGCTATAAGTCAGGGTTCCAATAACTAAGTCTTCGTCTCAACTTTTCCTCACTAAACATATTAAATCATTTATTAAACTCAAATAAATGAGGATTCACTTGGCAAACCTTTAGGTTCATAAATAAAACACTCATTCCCCCAGACTATCACACTCAATTAGGGTATTCCATTGGAAATCCCGTGACATCTACCTGGAGTACTGTCTCACCTTCGGGTTTTATACCCATTTCCACTCATGCAAGTTCTCCATTAACTATTCGTTTAAGAGCAGTCTCGCAGAGGAGTGGCAATATGAAGCCAGAGTCTTACGACTTCTAATCTCCGTTACCATCCATATGAGTTCTCTTAGGGTTATTATTAAAAGCAATCTCATAGAGGCATGATAGTATGAGCATAACAAGCTTAAAAATGTAAAAGCATTTAGTGCAAACAATTCTGCAAGCACATATATTAGAGAACACAATTTAAGCGAGTTATATAAGTTTCAACTAAACAAAGCGTTAAAAACACTCCAACCTACTTATTGATTACAAACTCGTTAATCCCCTCAGTAGTTCCCCTAAGTGCATAAAAATGATTAACTCAAAATGCTAAACTTTCCATCAAAGACCCTACTCCCTCTAGATAGCATATTATTTTCCTATCCCACATCGAATCTTTCAATAGAATCCAATCATTGGCAACATAACATTTATCACAACAAGATCAAAATTTCAAAAATTGGATTGAACACAAAAATACCTAAAACCATGGTGTAATTATGCAAAGAGTTATCATTACCGAATTACTTATTTACGAGCTAGGGTTAACTCAAGGAATAACTAATACGAATGGACATAATTAAAATTTAAAATAAATCCTAATCCATTAACTTAATAGTCTTAATATTGCGCAAATTAACAAGAAAAACAACAAAAATGACAAGAAAAGAAAAGAAAAATAACATCCAAATAACATCTAAACAAAGAAAATAGAAAAAATAGAAAAACATAAGAACATAAAAACATGACTACTCTCATAACTCTCCCCCACACTTAAAATCCACATTGTCCTCAATGTGGGCAAAAAAAAACACCACCTAATCGCGCTGCATGTTATCATGTGGAGGAGGCTGCGAACTAGATCCCTCGCCTCGTGAAATCTACTGACGACTCATCTGGCGGACCATATCCGAAATCTGAGACATCTGATGGGACAAGTTGGCATACGCCATCTCCATCCGGTCAAACCGCTCGTCAAAATGAGTCACCTGCTGTGCCATCATTGCCTCCATCTCATCTATGCGTGTATGGATACCCGCAATGTTCATTAGACGGCGGGGTGGGGGTGGGGGTGGAGGAATTGGCTCCTCGTCTTGCTGTTGCTCCTGTCCTTGCTCCTGCTGCTGTGGCGGTGGCACTGGAGGTTGTCATAACCTCTCATAGGAACTAATCTTATATCCAGTAAACTGGGAAGTGGTGATGGCATCACGCACTCCACAAAGCTCATCCGTGACTAATGTTGGGACCCCAGCTGCATAGCATATGGCCGTGATCACAGAAGGATAATATAAACATGTCCTTATAAAGCGACGCGCCTTTCTGATCTCGATGTCCATTATCTTGCCAACATCTATAGAGAGGCCGGTCTGAATTGCGTAATTTAGAACAGCCTTGTCATCATCACAGGAAGCCTGATGGATGCTTGGAATGACCTTGCCAATTATGAAGTAATGCCATGCTTTTGTGGCCTTCGTCATCTGGGCCAACTTGAGCTCAGATATCCGGTAAGTCACTGTTACTTGAGCAAGAGGTTGAGTGGTGATGGTGGAATATATTTATTGCTGTGGAATGACATGGTTATACATGGTGCGGTATCCACTGTCCACGATGTCACTCAGTTCGTAATATTCATTGAACTTTGTGCGGCTGACTGGCACATTCACTCATTGCATACGTAAAATACCCTACTGTGCATATGGGTAGTTGGCGTAGAACTCCCTCACCAATGTAGCATTCCCGCCGATTAGTTGTTGGCACAATTGTTGCCAACGACAATTCCTGATCTGATCCGCGATCGGTGCGGCTGTGACATGGATACCGCACTCCTCTACCATGACCTTAAGTGCCAGATGCTCATCATGGTACTTCTCCGCTTCTAAGCACATAAAGCGAAAATTATCAAACCCCGCAGGATTGGGCGGTGGCAGTGGTGGAGGGGGTGGTGGTGGTAGTGGATTACCAGCAGTTGAACGTGTCCTCTTGGGTGCCATATCTGTCAATACAAGAAAATTCAATATGGACCATAACACTTATTGATAATGATAATGTGCAACACAATTCTCACAATGAAACAACACCATTACTAACTATTATGTTCCCCCAAACTTAAGGCGAAACACAACCTCAACACAAACTATGGAATACAAACTAATATGTAATACAAATATTAGAACAGTAGCTAACGAACCATTAAAGAAAAATAGACAAATTCCGCTCCACAATGCATATAAGTGTAAGAACACTATTTTCACAACCATAAGACAATCAAAAGTTGGTGTTGAAGCAAGAACCAAACATATAGGCATTATAACATATAATTAATACGTTGAAGCATATATATATGTGTGATAAATTCAAAATTGAATCAGTGAGGCATTTTGACAAACACCTAGTATGCAGTTATAATTTGGATCCTGTTAACACTCACAATCCAAAACAATTGTCCAACAAAACCACATCAATATAATCATGATAACAAAACGATCAAAATTACCCATTCTAACATGATTACATAACAAGTATGAGCACAATCTATTCACAGAAATAAAAATTGTCCAAAACCGTGGGTAAACTATTCCAAAAATTCAACAAATCAATTCTAGAATCCAGTCATCATCTCAAATCACCATGTAATATAAATAGAACATAATGAACACGATTAAACACAAGATTAACATAAAAGTAAGAGAAAAATTCAAAATTTACCTCTTGAGGATCAAAAATCAAAATCGACAAATCTTGTTATGTGATGAAATAGCGGGGCTCTACACCTTTGCAATGACTTCTAGAACGGATTACAACCTTCTAATTTGAACGAATTTCACGAGAAATTCGAATTTGTGAAGCTGTAGGTTTTGGAAAATAAATTGACAAATTTTGATATTTTAATCGGTGAATGTGTGTGATTTTGATGTTAATTTGATACTTAAACAACCTTTAACACTAATGTGGAGTGAAATTTCAGAAAAAACAAGAGGAGAAATGATTGAGTAGAGAGGATTTTTGAATTACGTTATGTGTTCGTTAAAAAAAATGCGTTTTGTTCTTCTGTTTAACACCAACTTTTGCCCGACATCGCGACGTGTATTGTTGGACGTCGTGACGTGCGACCTTGCACATTGCGACGTTGGCGAATTTCTCCACATTTTTGCCAATTTGATCCTCCAATCTCCCTTAAACCTTTCTCCAACCTACAAAACGAAATATTTGCACAAAAAGACTATTACTTAATGGAATTTATAGCCTAACTTCTAAATAAACTAAATGAAACTTAAAACTATAAAATATAAACTTGGGTTGCCTCCCAAGGACTCTTCAAGAGTGATGATCAAAAATCAAAATCGAAAAAAATCAAAAGTCGAGCTTTATTTATCGTCAAAAGCTCGACGCCTGTTGCTTATTCTTCTCTCGGTGACTCTTCAAGAGTCACCTTTTCAATATAGCAGAAAATCTTTCGCCTTGAGAGAAATAAATCTTCAACCTATGCCCATTGACGATAAAAGAATTTCCCGTTCTCTTATTTAGAAGCTCAACTGTGCCATATGGAAACACTGTCTTTACCCTATATGGACCATACCATCTTGACTTAAGCTTTCCTGGGAAAAGCCACAACATAGAATTATAAAGTAAAACCAGCTGCCTGGGCTTGAACTTTTTATGTAGGATGCGTTTATCATGCCACTTCTTGGTTCTCTCTTTATAGAGAGATGCACTTTGGTATGCATCAAATCGAAACTCATCCAAATCATTAAATTCTAACAACCGTTGCTCAGCTGCCTTTCCATAATCCATTTTCAATAGCTTTAAAGCCCAGAAAGTTTTGTACTCAAGCTCAATAGGTAAATGACATGCCTTACCAAAAAACCATACGATATGGAGATGTACCAATTAGGGTTTTGAAGGCTGTGCGATAAGCCCATAGAGAATCATCCAATTTTGTTGCCCAATCCTTCCGAGAAGGTTTCACAAGCTTTTCTAAAATTCTCTTGATCTCCCTATTTGATATCTCCACTTGTCCACTTGTTTGAGGATGGTAAGGGGTTTCCACTTTATGTCGGACTCCATATTTGGTCAATAAGGCTTGAAAAGACTTGTTACAAAAATGTGTACCTCCATCACTGATAATAGCCTTTGGGGTTCCATAACAAGTGAAAATGTACTTCTTGATGAACCCCACCACACTTTTTGCATCACAAGTCGGTAAAGCAATTGCTTCTATCCATATAGAAACATAATCCACAGCCACAAGAAGGTAAGAGTTACCATTGAATTTTGGGAATGGTCCCATGAAGTCTATGCCCCAAATGTCGAAAATTTCCACCTCCATAATATTGTTTAAAGGCATCTCATTCCTCCATGAAATATTTCCTGTCCTTTGGCATTTATCACAGTGTTTGATCCACTCTTGAGTGTCATGGAATAGTTTTGACCAATAATAACCGGACTGCAACACATTGTATGCTGTTCTTCGCCCCTCCAAAATGTCCTCCATAATCAGATTCATGGCATGACCGAAAAATTTCTTTTTGATACTCTTCAGAAACACATCTTCTTATAGCTTGGTCACTGCATACCTTGAAAAGATAAGGCTCATCCCAATAGTCGTAGCTTACATCATGCATGAGTCTTTTTCGTTGTTGGACAGACAAATTGTGTGGAATTAGTTGCGAAACCACATAATTGGCAATGTTGGCATACCATGGCACCTTTTTAGCTTCTTCCACTTGAAACAATTGCTCATCCGGGAATATCTCCTTAATTTGGACATTAATGTCTTCTTCCAAATGCTCATGCTTTTCCAAACGAGAAAGGTGGTCCGCAACATGATTTTCAGCTCCCTTCTTATCACGAATTTCCAAGTCAAATTCTTGTAGCAGTAGAACCCATCTAATTAACCTCAGTTTTGTATTCTTCTTGGCCATTAAATAACAGATTGCTGCATGATCTATGTAAATAATCACTTTGGCTCCCAGCAAATACGAACGGAATCTATCCACAGCAAAAACAACTGCCAATATCTCTTTTTCGGTTGTAGTGTAATTACACTGAGCTGGACCGAGTAGACGGCTGGCATAATGAATAGTATGGAAAATTCTATATGTTCTTTGACCAAGAATTGCCCCCACAGCAAAATCACTCGTATCGCACATAATCTCGAAGGGGGCTTCCCAATTTGGAGGTTTAATAACTGGAGCTGCTACAAGTTGGCCCTTAAGAAAATCAAATGCTGCTTTACAGTCATTATCAAAGTTGAATACTGCATCTTTTTCTAAGAGATGACACAATGGCTTGGTGATTTTAGAGAAATCCCGAATGAATCTGCAGTAGAACCCGGCATGGCCCAAAAAACTTCTTACTCGACATTTATTGGATATGGTAGCTTTGCAATGAGATCCAATTTTGCTTTATCCACCTCCATGCCTTTATCTGAGATTTTATGGCCTAGGACAATTCCTTCTTGCACCATAAACTGACATTTCTCCCAATTCAACACCAAATTTGTCTCTACGCATCTTTCAAGCACCTTAGCTAGATTATCCAAGCACCGATCAAAAGAATGACCAAAAACTGAGAAATCATCCATAAATACCTCAATAATGTCTTCCACCATATCATGGAAGATGGCCATCATACACCTTTAAAATGTTACGGGTGCATTGCATAGCCCAAAAGGCATCATCTTAAATGCGAAAGCACCAAAAGGGCAAGTGAATGTTGTCTTCTCTTGATCTTTTGGGTCAATAGTGATTTGATTATACCCGGAGTAACCATCCAAGAAGCAATAAAATAGATAACCAGCAATTCTGTCCAAAACTTGATCAAGGAATGGTAGGGGAAAATGATATTTGCGGGTTGCCTTGTTGAGCTTGCGTTAATCCATACAAACTCGCCATGCATTAATGATACGGGTTGCCAACAACTCATCATTATCTGTCTTGACCACTATCACCCCACTCTTCTTTGGTACGCATTGGACTAGACTTACCCATTCACTATCAGATATAGTATAAATTATCCCAAAGTCCAAAAGTTTGATCACTTCCTTTTTTAACCACATCCATCATTGCCGAATTCAATCGACGTTGACTATCACATACTGGAATTGCCTCATCTTCTGAAAGAATTTTGTGCATGCAGATTGATGGACTAATTCTCTTAATGTCAGCAATAGTCCACCCAATTGCTCCTTGATACATTTTCAATACCATAATAAGCTTCTCTTCTTGCCATGGTCCTATTGTAGCAGAGATCACTACTGGCAAAGTGTTATTATCCCCCAAAAAGGCATATTTGAGATGTGAAGGGAGTGGCTTGAGCTCCAATTTTGGAGGTTCTTCAACTGAAGGTTTCAATCTATTTTCACTGCAATCAAGTATTTCAATTGGCCTCACCTCAATGGGCTCCTCACACACATTATCAGTTAACTCATAAATTGAATTATCAAGATATACATTTTCAACCATATTTTGCAACTCTAATGCTATATTTTCATCAATCTTAAGCAACTCAGAATTAGAAATATGCATTAAAGAGTCATTAACATTAACACTACATGTTTTCATAGGATTGCATGCAATAACTGAAGTTTCAACCACATCCATGAAAAAACAAGTATTAATGTCCCTAGGATGCTTCATAGCGTAATTCACATTAAATGTTTCCTCTTCGCCATTGACACGAAAATTGATTGTCTTCCTGCGTACGCCTATTAAAACATCTCCAATTGCCAAGAATGGTCTTCCAAATATGAGAAGCACCTCATCATCCTCCTCCATGTCCAAGATAATAAAGTCCACCAGAATTGTGAACTTATCAACTACTACCAAAACATTTTCAATGATACCCATAGGAGTGATGATGGATCTATCAGCTAACTGAAGAGTTATAGCCACTGGTTTGATTTGCTCACCCATTCCCACACTGACGCAATAGAATAAGGCATCAAGTTAATACCAGCTCCCAAATCACATAATGCCTTAGCAAAATATCTTGAGCCAATTCTACATGGGATTGTGCAGCTTCCTGGATCTTTAAACTTAGGGGAAAGATTTTTCTTCATTAGGCATTGCCCAACCTCATTCAATTGGATTACCTCCTCACATTGCAAAATCTGCTCCTTATTTGAAACAAGATCTTTCAGGAATTTCGTATACATAGGCACCGTCTTCACCAAATCCAATAAAGGTATTTCCACATGGAGCTGCTTAATCATCTCAGAAAATTTACTGAACAAAATCTTCTTCTTTGATGGCTGAATCCTTTGAGGAAAAGGCAATGGTTGAGCACATTCTGGAAAATTAAAAGCACTTGGAGGATTTTTCTTTTTTCCTTTACTTGCACTAGTTATGTTCATCTTTCTTTGGAACTTCTCCCGTCTCAATGGGAACCTTGACAGTATCTTGATCATCTTTTGGAAAATCTTCTTCATTAAGAGTTGGAGATGACAATTCCTTATCACTTCGAAGTGTAACTGCATGGCATTGTTCTTTTCCCTTTGGATTGGGAAAAGTATCAATTGGTAAAGTTCCTGCTGGTCTATTATGCACTTCATTAGCGAGTTGGCCTATTTGAGTCTCAACATTCTTAAGGAGAGCTTTATGCTCCCTGAACATTCCATCATATACCTCCATTCTTTTCTCCACATTGGCTTGTTGCTATTGACATTCTCCAAAAAACTTTTCCATCTTGGCCCCCAACACAGTTATAACATCATCAATTGTTGCTTGTGAATTACCACTCTGTGTATTTTGTTGATTTCCATAGCCAGGCGGATAAGTTGGTCTTAGTGCATTATACTGTGGGGGATTTTGTCCTCCTTGAGACCACTGATTCCCACCGGATGGTTTCCATTGATTTGAATTAGTATTCCAGTTAAAGTTGACATACTGGACTGGCTCATTAGTGACTTGAGGGTATTCATCCATATGATGTGCTCCTTGGCATAACCCACAAGATGGGGTGATTTTGTTTGTCAAGGATGCATGAATACTAGCAAGTTGGCTTTGCATGGCTGTCATTTGAGCTTCCAAGTAGGCGGTTTTATCCAACTCTAACATTTCAATTTACCGTGGGCATCATCAGCTCATTGCTTACTATACGCTCAAAAATCTCTTCAACTTCTTCTAGTGATTTATCACATAAATTTCCTCCAGCTGAAAGATTTACCAAATGCATAATATCAAAATTGAGTCCATTGCAAAAGAAATTTAGCTCTCTTCCCATCTCCAACCCACTGTTTGGGCATTTATTAAAAAGCTCCCAAAATCTATCCCAAGCTTCAGTGAATGACTCATTTTCTCATTGACAAAACTGCATGAAATCCATCCAGATTTTGTCCATTCGGGATGGAGGCAAATATTTAGTCATGAACCTCTTTGCAACCTCATGAAAAGTTTCAATTCTTGCCCCATTAATAGAGTCATACCATCTCTCAGCTACTCCTTGAAGAGAAAAAGGGAACAACATTCTCTTTAAAACATCATGTGGGATATGTGGAAGATTGCTCATATTACACACTTTAAGGAATGTCCTTAAATGTGCATGTGGATCCTCAGTACTCAATCCATGGAAATTCTGGCCATTTTGAATCAAATTTATGAAAGCCGGTGGAATTTGAAAATGCTCTCAAGTGTCAATAAAAGGCGAATCCAAGTTATCCATTCGAGGCTCATAATGATCACCATACCGACGCCGCGGTACCACTAGTTGTACTTGTGGAGTAACCGGAGGGCCCCCCGCTAGAGGATTTACACCTGCTGGAGGAACGACGACATTGGGCTGATTACCTTGTGCAGCCATTGCTTCAAATTCTAACTTTTTCTTAACACCTGAGCATGCAAATAAGAAGAGCAAACAGTACTAAAAATATGTGAGAAAATTAAAACTTAAGCTAAAAAGAAAAATAAATAAAATAAAATTTCAACACGTCTGCTCTCCCGGTAACGGCGCCAAAATTTAATGGGGGCAAATATGTGTATACAAAATGCGATCGTGTTTTCTATTTACCCCTACTAAAAAATAATGCTAAACAACCCCTTAATGGTGAAAGTATAACAAGTTCGTTCCTACGAGGAAAGGACTGTGTTGAAATTCTAAGAAAATCTTTTTGGTTTTTTTCTGTATTTATCAAATTAAACTAAAAATGAAAGTAAATAAAAAATAACTAAAACAAAGACGGTGATTTCATTAAAATTCGAATTAAGAAAGTGTACTCTGGAGATTATATTTAGGGTTACATAAAAAGCACGTACATACATTCTATCTGTGATCTTGCAAAACATGGATAAATAACCTAACTCACGCCCTCCTATGTGGTAAGAGGCAAGGAATGACCTAGGCATTTACCTATTTAGATATTAATTAATTCATTAAACCCTCCTATGTGGTAAGAGGCAAGGTTTACTTCCTTAATTAACCCGGAATCTAATGCAACTAACCAGCTCAACCAAACACTCAAGTTCAACCGCTTCTATGTGGTAAGAGGCAACGCCCGAACCAGTCACGCTAATGCTAAACTAATCCTCCCTAACTCCTCGTATGTGGTAAGAGACAAGAGCTAAGGTAAAATTAATCTAACAAATTCACAACCAACCCACTCTAATCCTCCTATGTGGTAAGAGGTAAGATTAAAGCAAGTTATCTCTAAATAATTCACTGCACTTTAATAAAATATTCATCATACATAATCCAGTACTAAATCATGCATAATTATGAAGAACATAGCAAAACTTATTCAACAAAGACCATAAAATAGAACTTAGCATGTAAATTAAGCACAAAACCCTAATTTATAATCCCGGGAGCACAATATGTTTAGCCGAGCATGGCTAAATCAAACATCATAATAATATTAATAATTAATCACAATATTGAAAACATAAATTATATTGAAAACACAATATAATCCATAGATGAAATCTTTGTCTCTAAATAAATGAATCCAATAATAAATAATCGATGTTCCCAATCCGTGCAGCTGCAATTCCCCCAAGCAATAACCGAAGATAAAACCCTAGCTATTACAAAGAAGAAAAGCCCTTGCTTGAATTCTCTAAAAGTTCACACACCTCAAAAATCTGCAACCCTAGCCCTATTTATAGTAATTCTATACAAATATTAGCAAATATCACAAAAACCATGTCGGATAAGAAGTCTCAAAGTGGACCAAAATCGCAAATTTCCAAAATTAAGTCGTAAAACTACGCTTTTCCACGACGTCGCGACGTCCCTGGTCGTGCGTCAAAATGTCCACGCACGTCGCGACGTACCTCTCTACACATCTCGACGTGCACCCACGTTGAGATGAGGGAGGGGTCCCGACGTCGCGACGTAACTTTCTGGAAATTTCTCAAAAATCGTCCAAAAATTCAGCCAAAAATCAACTTTAATTCACATTTTTGACGTCGTGACGTTGAGGGATCACATCGCAACGTCCATGCACGTCGCGACGTCGAGTAACAGACGTCGCGACGTGGAAGGCATCTTCACTAAAATCACGAACTTTTCCTCTATTTTTCCTCCGATTTGCATCCGATTTAGCTCTTTTAGGATTTTTCTCTTCCAAGTATGCACCATGATCGACAACCCTACAAATAAAACACCAAAACAAATAAAAACGAACATGAACGACCAAAAATGAAGTATAAACACTATATAAAAGGTGAATAAATTCACCTTATCAGTAGTGAAATGATGTCTTTTTACCAACATCATTACATACTAAAATGACATTATTTCATGCCGTTTAATTAAAGTTAGGAATAAAATGATTCAATTTCGTTAAAATTATGAAATGAACATTTGTTTTAATAAAAAAGGTTTCACTAAATTGCACGTAATAATACACAATACATTTTGTGAGAGGATTTGATCTCCATGAATCGTAGCAATCCCTAATATGTTTTATTTGATTCATTGGCATAAACAAAAGAAAAATAATTACATGTTGAGTTACATATAATCAGTATATGAATAAACATACAAAATGCTTGCTTTTCAACAATACAAAAAGAAATGCTTTCTACTTTACTCTTCACAATTTTGGAATGAATAAAACTTGGAAATTAATTTTCATTGCCACAACTCAAAAGGATACATAGAAAATTTTGTCATGATTACACATTTATGGGGTTAGTACAATATATAAAATAATAGTTATTCATTACAAAACAAGGAAAGGGAAGAAATGATTAAATAAAACTAACCAAAAAATGAATCTAAAAAATTTGTTGATGGTCAAGTTCAAGAGTATGAATACAAGAGTATTAAATAATCTAAGAAGAGAGTGTGGAGAATAATTACTTGCATTTCTCATTGGTGAGTATTACACACATATATATAGGGTACAAGGTTGACCGAATTACAAACTAAATTAACTAATGGCATAATTATAATTAATTACAATTGATTACATTTATGGGAGACACATAGCAGACCACTTTGAACTTGTTCACGTATAAAGTGATAGTTAAGAGCAACATGTTGCATGCGTGAGTGAAACACTTTATTGGAACTGAGATTTATTGCACCTACATTATCTCAAAAAATAACCGATTGTTGAGGAAGTGTGACCCCAAGTTTTGTGAAAATGGAGCAAATCCAATGAATTTCTGCAACAGTGGAAGCCACTGAGCGATATTCAGCCTCAGTGGATGAACGAGCCACAATACATTGTTTCTTTGAGCTCCAAGAGATAGGATTGGAACCTAGATAAATAATTTATGCACTAGTTGAGGTGAAATCATCTTTATTACCTATCCAATCAGTATCCAAAAAGGCATGTAGTGTTAGTGAGGCAGTCTGACAAAGTATGATCCTATGATCTAAGGTGCCATAGAGATATCGTAGAAGACGTTTAACCATATTCCAATGATCATGGGTTGGTCGATGCATAAATTGCGAGAGTTTGTTCACAGTATAGGCAATGTCTGGTCAAGTGAGGGAGAGATACTAAAAACTTTTAACAATAGTTCGATACTCAGTTGGATTAGAAAGAAAAGTGTCAGAATGCTCAGACTAGTTGGTAGTGGTATGAAAGCAGGTTTGGCTTCAGTCATGTGAGTTCGTGTAAGTAAATCGGAGATATAGTTGCGTTGACTGAGGAAAACACCATTATTATTTGGAGTAACTTGCACTCCAAGAAAGTAAGAAATGGGGCCAAGGTCCTTGAGAGGAAATCGTCGAGAAAGTTATTGAATGAAGGATTCCACAGCTCCAATATTATTCCCAGTGATGATGATAACATATACATAGACTAGAAGGTAAAGTATGATGTCAATGGTGTTGAAGATGAATAAAGAAGTGTTGGCAATAGAATTTGTGAATCCATGTTGGAGAAGAGATTCGCGCAACTCATGAAACCATGCACGAGGGGATTGTTTGAGATCATAAATAGCCTTCTGCAGTTTGTAAACATGATGAGAATGGTTACGATCAATGAAGCTGGGAGGTTGAGACATAAATACATCCTTAGTAAGAGTGCCTTGAAGGAAGGCATTGTTGACATGAAGTTGTCTGAGTGACCATCCTTGACTAACTGCAAAACTTAAAACAAGATGAACAGTGACAAGTTTGATAACTATACTAAACGTTTTAAAGTAGTCAACCCCAGGGCATTGGTGGAAATCTTTGGCTACCATTCAAGCTTTATACATATCAATAGAGCCATCAGGTAAGTATTTGGTGCAGAAGATCCACTTACAACCAACCAAATATTGTGTTGGATGGGAGGGTACTAGTTGCCATGTCCCATTTCATAGTAAAGCATCAAACTCATCATTTATGGCTTTTTGCCACTTGGGGTCCTTGAGAGCTTGAGTAAAAGTGGAGAGTTTAAGGTTAGATTGGTGAAGTTAGGCATTGAGGTTAAGCATTTGTAGTGGTTTGTAGATGTTGTGTTTAGAACGGGTAACAATTACTCGAGTATCAGGTGAGGGGTTCATTGATGGATTATGGTCATTGTGAGGAGGTAGGGAAAGTGAGTCACTAGTATGGCTCAATTTTCAAAGTGATGTGTCATTATGTTGAGTGATCGGAGTGACACTAGTGGATTTGGGGTTTGGACCCGTAGAAATGGGTTAAGTAAGAGGGAAAGGAGAGGGAGTATTACAAGGTGGCGGGACTTCAACCGGTAGCGTCATAGAGCACCACTTAGTGATGGCAAATGGAGTGGTACGAGGTAGAGAAGTTTGAGAAGTGGCAAAAGGAAAAATTGACTCAACGAAGCGGACATAATGGGAAGTGTATAAATGAGTTATAGATGTGTGAAGACACTTATAAGCACTTTGAGTGAAGGAATAACCGACGAAGAATTAGAAAGAGAAGCGAGGTTCGAGTTTTATGAGATGTATATGGGAGAAGCCAAGGATAGCAAAGGAATTCAAAACTTCAAAGTTTAGAGTAGTTAGGGAGTGCACCAAATAGTTTAAAATATAGGGAGATGTGATTTAAGGTTGGTGTGGGGAGGCGATTGATGAGGTAGACTGCAGTGGAAAAGGCAAAAGACCAATATGAGAGAGGCAATGAGGCATGGGAAATGAACGAAAAACCTGTTTCAACAATGTGATGATGGCGACGTTCAGAGTACCCAATGTGTTCAAGAGTGTGTGGTGGGGAAGTAAGATGAGAGATCCAATTTAGTGTTAAGAATTTGGAGAGTGCTTTATATTCCCCCCATTGTCAGAGTAGAGAGTTTTAATTTCAGTGTTAAAGATTTTTTCCAACTAGAGCCTTAAAGCACACAAAGATATCGTGGGTGTCATATTTGCGTTTGAGTGGGTAAAACCAAATATATTTTGTAAAATGATCAACAAAGATAACATAATATTTGAAGTTATCAATAGAATATACTGGGGATGTCCATACATAAGTAAAAATAACTTCAAAGGGGCAGGATGTAGAAAGTGTAGAAGTAGAGAATGGTAATTTATGACTTTTATTGCATTGACAAGCATTACAATTAAAATTTTAGTTAGAAGGATAAGAGACATCTAAATTGCATGAAGACACAATATTTTTAAAAATTGATAAGAAAGGATGTCCTAACCTATGATGCCACTCAGACACAGTGGTCTTGACAACGAGAAAAAGGGATTAAAGGAGATTTACTTGTGGAAAGAGGCCATTCATATAACCCATCCTTAGTCCGACCTACAAAAGGGTTCCCGCTGTGCGAAGGTCCTTCACAAGAAAAGAATGAGGAAAGAACTTAATAGACGTATTGTTGGACTAACAAAATTTAGAAATGGAAATAAGATTATATTTCATTGTGGGAACACATAAGACATTAGATAAAGTAAAAGATGTAGATGGAGTAGAGAGAGAGGTGTAACCAGTTTGAGATATAGGGAGTCCAGATCCATCCCCAATTATAATTTTATCGTTGCCATCATACAAGCTATGGAGAGCAAGATTGTTTCGATCAGTGGTAACATGATGGGAAACGCCACTATCAAGTAGCCATGGGCTGTTTAAATAAAGATTTGTTGTAACATTTGCTTGTACATGCCAAGGGGTTGGTGGGATAAGTTGTGAGGTATTGCTAGGACATGGAGATGGATGCACATGTGAAAATTGTTGTCTAAAAATAGAACACCAAGAGATAACATGACCTTGAGTATTACAACATTGGCAATGGCCAAGAAATAGACGAGAAGGAGGGCAATTTTGTTGAGTGTGAAAAAGAGGTCTACTTGTGATGCCAGGCATAAGTGTAGATGTGAATCTTCAAAATCAAGGACGGGGATTGGTAGCAGACCTTGAAATGAAGTTGATATTGGTAGTATAAGCAGATGCTGATAGGGGTGCGGAATTGGGCTTGGCACGGAAAGACAACTCTTTATTGATGGGTTTTTCATGGAGTTCATCAAAAGATCTGGAATCATGACCATTAACAGAAACAATGATGGATGGATAATTGTCATCAAGCCCTTCAAGTACTTTTTCAATCAAATTTTTATGGTCAAGGGGTTTACCAAGAGTAGCAAGTTCATCTGCCCGAGTTTTAACTGACTGCATGTAGTCGCTAATGGTTTGAGTGCCTTTGATGATGCTTTTAAGATGGACTTTGATTTGTTTGATATGGCTACGAGATGATCGAGCATATGCGTTGGAGAGAATTTGCCAAGCTTCATAAGAGGATTTAGATTGAGTGACAAGAATTACCACTACATGGGAAAGAGTGCCAACAAGTGCGCCAAATAATAGTTTTTCCTGACATAGCCATGTTTGGTATGCAGGATTATCCTGACATAGCCATGTTTGATCAATGAATTTTTGTTGATCATAGCCAATGATAATGGATTCCATTTGAGTTTTCCAAGAAAGATAATTGGTGGGAATGAGTTTGATGGAGTTATGGATAGTGATCGTAGTGAGTAGTTTTGTAGGTTCAGTAATATTAGGAGTAACAATTTGAGAATTTTTTTTGGCCATTGACGTAGGAGAAACAAAGATGGAGAAAAAAATGGTTATGAGAGAACAAGAAAATTACAGGACAAGCATTGTCTCTGATACCATAACTAAGATGAGAGTTTGGAGAATAATAGCTTGCATTTCTCATCGGTGAGTATTACACATATATATAGGGTACAAGATTGACCTAATTAAAAACTAAATTAAGTAATAACATAATTATAATTAATTACAATTAATTATAATTTATTACATTTAATACAAATCTCCATTGATTGATTGATATCTCTTTTATTGAATATCTCTTAATTGATTGATTTGATATCATTAATCCACTCATAATTGTTCTTGATTTGATTGATTGATTTCCTTATCAAGTATCTCTTAATTATGCATCATACATAAAGTATTAAAGCTGAAAACTATAGAACGAACCTCATTGACATGTACCTTGAATTCTTTCACAATTCCGATGGCATCTATCAATGAGTTATAGAAAGCTTCTTGATTGGCCAAGACTTCATCCAAATTGCCTTGTTTAATTAATGAATTTCATACTTTTGTAAATTTTTGGCCACTGGATTTCAAGGTAGTCTCTTTTGAATCAAATAGATAGCATCTTTGATAGCCAATTATGAAATCATGAGTGAACATAGCTCTCACCAAGGCCTATTAATAACCATTTTATGCCACTTTGCTTATTTTAAATGTGTGCATCATGTAACTACTCACTTAAAGCAGTGCTACATAATAGCTATCATCACTGGTATCCTTGCATAATTCCTAAATAATTGTAGCTGAGGCATATGATGTCAAGAGGATGAGTGCCAGCACTGAAATTACAAACTTTACCATTTTTTCCGCTTGTATGTTTGTAGAATAAAATAAAATGCTCTAGCAGTCTAGCTTTAACTCAAAATGTACCAAATTTGCTTGTTTATTCTAGTTATGAGATTAGGCCATAATATGAATAATTTATTTATAAATAGAAATCTAATTGATTTTGGCCTTTACTAGTGAAAGACAGAGGATATTATAACTCAAAATATGCATTTCACCTTCAATAGTCAAAGATGTTGCAATTTCCTGAGTTATGGAAGTGGACAAAGTAAAAATAATTCTTGGTGAATTAAAGAAAAAATATTTCAAACTCCAAAAATTATAGTAAAAAAGATGGCAAGATTGCAATTGCATGCATTGCTAGCCCTTCTCTTTGTGGCATCATATGTATACTGCAGCCACTATTGAGGAATTGTGCAACTGAACCAACATTAGGCTGGTTGTGGTGCGATAGAGCTTAAACCAACAATTACGCGATCTATAAAATTCAAATCAGATGCATGACCAAAAAGGTTCTCTATGGGGCCTTGGTCCAAGCCATGATTACTAAGAACTTCGTGATTTAATGTTGGTTCTACATTGAGACAGATTTAATTGTTTGACAATGGGCTTAAATTTGAAAAATAAATGAGTTGAGTAATTATTATATTAAGTGCAAATAATTTCTTAATACATTAAGTGGAACTTCATTTGCATATAAAATTTTAAATGACAAAATACATTAATGGAGCATTTGAAGAAATTGAAAATTGACTGAATATGAAATTGAAATTTGTAGGTGATAAATTATTGAATACATTAAGTATACATATCAGAATACCAATCTAGAGAGGAGATATATAAAAAAAGAGAAAAATAGAATTCAAGAAGGAAAAAAACGAAAAAGGAAAAGAGGGATAATCTGTTCTATTGGTATTCTGATACCCTATTTAAATTTCGCTGTCTTTGAATGTTTAAAGGGTTTTCTATATGGTGTGAAATGCAAGTTCTATGTACTAAAGTTGTTACTATTCTGTGGTTGAGAGTTATGCACACTCTGAAAATATGGACACTTTGATGGCTGTGGTTCTGTTGGTAAATGCAGAATGATAGGGATGTATTTAGCATGCTGTTGTGGTAATGTTATGTAATTGAACATATTTGATGCCCATTTCTGCTCTGTTTTGATGTTCTTTAAAATGTAGAGTTTGCTCATGTTTGTGTGATGTCTGATGATCTGATTGGGGATCACCTCTGGTGTTGTTGTTTGGAAGGATTGGATGACCAAAAGGAATGTGAATGAAATGTGGAGAGCTTCTGAATTGACTGAATAGTGACTGGATAGTGAGGGGAGCCGTGGGGGACAATGTGGTTGAGCATATTTAAAATTAACTCTGCTGACATACTAGTTATCTGTTGTATTGAAGTAATGTGATTGGCATGATTTTTGTGATAAATTATGCTGTGACAAAGGAAGCATGATTGAGCTTTGTTTGTGGTGGTAATGCATGGACTGCAGTTAGGTGGAATTTGTCTTGATTGTTTTTGGGATGGTTTTATGTCTTGTTTGAGGAAGTAACATCTTGATGGTAGGGATGATTATCCAGTGATATTGGTATATTCTGAGAGTGAGAAGAGGCGACTATTATGGGGTAGATCGAAGTGGAATTCTGGCCTTATTGTTGTAGGTCATATGGCTGCCATGTACATATGGTTGGAAAATGGTAAAGTTTCCATTCTGAAAATTACTCTTCGATTAGTGCTTAGGGAAATTCTGATTGGAATTTACAATGTTTCCCACTTTGGTTTTTTGACTCAAGTAGACATTTTTTAAATTCCCTCAAATACTTAAATACTTAGAAGCTACATGTAATGGAGTAGTACTCCAATTTTACTACTTTAACTTTTGTAACAGTGCACTTGGCATATCCAACACTGTATTTTGTCCAAAATTAATATATAAACTCGGTTTAGTTAAAAAAAATTGAATTAAACATATGAATCTAATAGCTCATTTTATATTTTATAAGTATTATAATTCGTTTCATTTTTATAAAATTTAATACATATATGTATAAATATAACGTAATTATTATATTGAATTTGATATTTAGAAAATAACATTTTAATAATTTTGCTACATATGAAATGATATAATTAAATATACATATGAATAAAATTTTGAATTTATGCTCTTATTTTTTTTATTTATGTTTATGTAAAAAATAAGAGAGTGTGAAACAGTGAAAATATATGTAATATGTATAGATATGTGTTGTGCATATAATTTCGGGGAATTTATGTGTGTGTGTGTGTGTAAAATTATAATGTACAAATGCATAGCTGAAATTATGTGTAGCACATTTATATATGTATAGTTGTGTAGTTTGTATAAATATAAGTTTTGTATGAAAATCTGTATACTATGTCTCAATTGATTTGTTTATGTAACTAAAAATTATAAGAGCATATAAGTATATGTTCTGTGGGTGAATATATTTATTGTGTATAAAAATATAGTATGAAATAATTTTGATGGGAGAAAATATATAATTTATGTAAATATGCATATTGTATGAAAAATTATATATTATGTGTACATTTGGAATAATTCATGCCAATAGTCGATTTAAGGTACAATTTTCTTTGATTCTCAACTTTGAAAATTTTCGATTGCAACCTCCAAATTGCAAACTATTATTTAAATAGTCATATATTTATTTTTGGCACACTTAAAATCTAAATTAGAGTACCATTTGAGACATCAATGGATGGAAATCAATGGAATTGGTCACATGTAAGTTATATGGTCAATAAAGTTAGATTTTTATTGAATAAAGATTGATAGATGACTATTTAAATATAAATTAATAATTTTCAGAACATAATTACTTGTTTGAAATCAATAACCAAAATAAATTATACCCTGAAATCAAGGGACGATTAGTGTGAATTACCATATAAATATGTGCAGTTACATGTTTTTTTTTTTTTTTGTGTTTTTAAGGTATGAAAAGGTTCAAACTATGTTAATTATGTCGCATTGAAAATTATTTCAAAACTCTATATCTCGACAATTTATAAAATGAAGTGTTAACTTAAATTTATTATTTAAAATTTTATAATTCTTCTTACTTTTTTAGATCATCGTCACTTGGTAAGATTAGTTATCAAATACACTAAGTTACCCTACGTGCGAATTTATTATGATTTTCAAATCCTTGTATGCAAAGTATCAAATAGTTTTTGGGATACTTTTTCTAAAATTTGTTGCTCCTTTAATCTTAGAAATTAGTTCTTGAAATTATTTTGAATAATTATATTCTGTATTATTATTTCAGTGACATAACATTACTGATTCTTTACTTTAAATATTCAATTATAACTATTATGACAAAATTTTGAGTATTATTATTGTATCTTTCAACTTAGATACTCAAAGATTATTATTGGTCTAACTTTTATGAATACAACTAAAATTTTAATCTATAGTTATTGCAGTTTGCGAGCACAAAAAATTAGGACGTGATAAAGACTTTTTCAATCTATCATTTTCAAGGCTAAAACCAAAACATTTCAATTATATTTTAGTTTATGAAGTGGACTTCAATAACATAGAGGATAATTGAGTTATGACACTAGTCAATTGGTGGATAGTACTAACAATACTTGCTTAAAAATAATGTAGAACATACAATAGGTTCATTATTTTTATGTATTTTTTTAAAGATTTGTTATAAGAATATTTTGAGGGTGTTTGAATTGATAAGTTTATTGTAGTGGGAATTTGTATTTTAAATTTTTTTTACAAATAAAATTTTTAAAAATCAAATTTGAATTAAAATTTATAAGTTTATTTTCGTGAAAATTTGTATTAGAAATAATTTTTTATTATTAAAAATTTAATACTTTATTTAAAAAAAAAATACTACAGTAAAAATAATTATTATAGCATTTTTTTCTTTTTTTAAAGATTTGGTTGAAGAATTAATGTACAAAACAAATTAGTAAATTTGTATTTATAAAATAAAACACTAAAACAAGAAAAGAGACTATAGTTACCTGTATTCATGTGTTTGAAGAAGCAATTACTTCAAACTGTTTAAGAAGAATTTGAATTCCACTGAATTTTAACTTAGACAAGATGGAAGATAAAGTTAGAGAAATATATTAGAGAGATAGAAGGGATTAAAATATAATCTTAAAACAAAAATAACTCCACAATAACCTAGAGTGTAGGCTACAATAAATTGGAGTTTAAAATTCAACTCTAATGAACATTTTAGATTACAGTTCACTTAAAACAAAACACCTAACTATCTGTCGACTTTTCTTTTTTTATTTTGTTTTTGATTGTTTATTTTTTTGTCCCTTCCAAACTCAATGAACCCATGATTTTTAAGTTTAGAAGAAATGTAGAATTAAAAATTTGGATTTAATAAGTGGACATGAAACATAGTTTCCTTTGTTCTAAAATTTCTTTCATGTTTTGTATTCCTAATATTGATCATAATAACATTGATGGTGTAATATCCCACGTTTGAGCTATAAATGTGAATCCTAATTCATTCTAGAATAAAATTCCTGTAACACAAATTCATATATAAGTCGTTTAAATATGAAACGGAGAATTTATAACCGTTCAAATCATAATTCTAATTTCTTACCACTTATTCTGTATTGAAATAAGGATTAACTTGCATGCATATAAAATCTTATCTTGATCGACTTCCTAAAACTATAAGTAAATATTTCGTCATTTTCAGAAGTAATATTGACATGCATTGTCCCATTATCATCTTTCTTCTTTAATTGTTATATGTTGGAAAAACACTGGTGTGGCGTCTATGATGAGCTGACCCAACTTGGTTTAAATTTTTTGTTTTATTGTTTTTTTAAAAAGAGAAAAGGTCTAAGCGGTGAACCGGTTCACAGCTGGAACAAGTTCTGTTGCTTTAAAGCAACCGAACACACACTAAAGAAAATAGAGTGAGCTTGGGAATATAGAGAACTCATCAACGAGGCACAGTCTGCTTTTGTGGAGGGTAGCAGTATGATAGAGAACATTCACTTGGCTCAGGAACTGATCAACGGGTATAGCCAGAAGCGGAACTCTCCAAGATGCCTTATCAAGGTGGATCTCCAGAAGGCTCATGATATGGTGGACTGGGGTTTCTTACGCAGGGCTATTGAGTGCCTTGGCCTCCCTACCCGATATGTTCATTGGGTCATGGAATGTGTCACCACGGCTTCGTATTCCGTAAGGATCAACGTCGAGATACATGGACCCTTCCAGGGATGGAGGGTTTGAGACAGGGGGATCCTATATCACCGTACTTTTTTTTATATGTATGGAGTATCTCTCCAGGATGCTGAGTATGAGGACCAGGGAGCTACCTTTCACTCTTCACCCTCGATGCGAGGGGCATAAGATCTCTCAATTGGCATACGCTGATGACCTTATGCTCTTTAGTAGAGGGGATCGACACTCGGTGGGCATACTTTGGGACTGTCTGCACCAGTTTGGGGAGGTCTCGGGATTAAGGGCTAACACCCTCAAATCCCAGGTTTTCTTTGCAGGAGTGCCACCAGAGGTTCAGACGGCCATCATTGACCTTACTGGCATACCGCGTGGAGCTTTTCCTATCAGGTACCTGGGGATTCCCTTGGCGGCGTAAGGACTAAAGGTCGTGCATTATGCTCCGCTCTTGGAGAAGATCACGTCTCGTATTGGTTTATGGACGGCTTGTTCACTATCTCATGCCGGCCGGTTGGAGCTCATCCGATCGGTCTTGCAGGGCATCCACTATTTTTGGCTTTCTGTCCTACAGGTCCCTGCGGAAGTCATCGACAGAGTTTTCAGTCTTTGCAGGAATTTCCTATAGGATGGAGGGCAACCGAAGGTGGCCTGGAATCACTTGGCCGTGCCAAAGAAGGAAGGAGGACTAGGAGTCACGGATCTAGAGGCATGGAATGTGGCTTTGTTGTCCAAGGTCTTATGGAATATACACCACAAGAAGGATACCTTGTGGGTCAGATAGGTTCACCATTCCTATCTGCAGCAGCGCTCCATATGGGATCTCTCCCCTCATAGGGAACAATCCACTCTTATCAAGTGGCTCTTGACTATTAAAGATCAGATCATAGAGAGGAAGGAGTCAGTGGACCAGGTGAGTGCAATGATGGAAGACTAGAAGTAGCCCGGTCTCACCAAGACGGCATACCAATATTTCCGCAGCTCAGTTAAGAAAGTACCTTGGGCGGCGACTGTTTGGAGCTCTTATATCCCCGCTAAGTATTCCTTTACACTGTGGCTAGGAGTTAGGAGGAAGCTACTCATCAGAGACAGGCTGGGTTACCTAGGCATTGACCAGAGATGAGGCTTCTACAACGCCATTGAGGAGTCCGTTGAGCACCTATTTTTTGCATATCCTCTCACTAGGGCAATCTGGGACGACCTACGGATATGGAGTGGGCCGAGGAGGTAGATGACCACTTTGGATGCGGCTTTGAAGTGGCAGAAGAATGAGAGTAGAGGAACCTCCTGGCGGACTAAGAAGAGTAAGCTGACCTTTGCTTGTACTGTTTACTATATTTGGCTCACTAGGAACAGACTATACTTTGAAGGCGTTAAGCCTATTCATTATGATATTGTACATAGGATAAAGACACACGTGTATAGGGTAGGCATATCATTGTACCCTAGTGTCTCTATCCTAGTCTAGGTTTCTTATCTTTGAGCTACTTTGGCCTCTACGTCGGTGATGTGGAGGAATGTCGCGCCGAAGAAAAATGAGCGGCGCACCAAAAATTATTGATTTTTGGGTTTATTTTGGACAGTATGCCATGTTGCGACGTGGGAACCTCTCCCACGTCGCGACGTGGATGGAAGTCGTGACGAGCGACAATGCACGTCGCGACAGCGATGGTTTTTCAGCTTTTAGTGAGATGTTTTGTACTTTCTCCCGGGAATGCCCGGTGTACATTGTATATGAAACCTTTGATCAATATAATTTTTTACATTCGATAAAAAAAAGAAAATAGAGTGAGCTGCGCTTTTTCTATGGGGAAAACAATATTCTCTTACAAAATCACATTCAAGAGGGATTTGAGTTGTGGAATTTGAGTATTTTCCATCTTTTAATTATACTCCTAACTTTGGGGAGGTAAGTGTGTTGTTTATGGATGAATAAGTTAACATATTTATGAAAATATGTTTCTGTTTATGGCCATTGCAAATTAACCAATCCAGTGAAGATATGGTTTTGGAGTTCTTTCTGCATGTGCATGGTTTTATTTTCTCTCCATTTTCAACCTCCAAGTTTAACTATATATTCCCAGTTTCAAAATTTCCCTTATCATTCCACTTTTGTTAAAATAGCTATAACTCGATGATCATGTGGTAATTGGCACGCATGATACATATGAACTCCACTGAAACTGAAACTGAAACTTCAAGACAAGAATTATATCAATGGGGAAAATGAGGTTTACATTTTTTTTACTTCTATTACTGTTAACTGAGCAAGGTTTCTAGCAAACATGTTTAATTCTGAGCTACTGACAAGAAAAAATGAAAGTGATTAGGCCCATAAAAAAATCATTGATATTAAAAGGGACAATTTTGTTGCTGACTAACATGTGTTTTAAAGTTGAGTCCGGAAAAGTTGTTATAGAAATAATCCATGATCCTTGAAAGATGGTAGCTTCAGCAGTCATGTTAATTAAAGAATTATCTCAACGTATGCTTGGGTTGTACATTCTTTGATAGCTACACATTGCATTGTTTTAAAGTTTGTGCCTGAAAGTTGAGGGGTTTGAGGTGTTGACTGGATTATAGGGATTTTGAGAACCAAGAAAAAGGAATGGAGAAATCTTTAGCAATGAATGGTGGAGAAGGGCCAAACAGCTACTTTAAAAATTCAAAGATCTAGGTATACTGGTTATCTTGAGGCCTAAATTTCTACAGTTTTTCTTGAAGCTTACAGTTTTTCTTATCTTTTCTCTTATTCAGTTTCATGCATAAAATTATATTTTTGAATTTTTGTTGATTGGAGGAAAATGTATTTGAAGGGGGAAAGATCCTCATCATGAACAACATTATAGAGACTCTTGAAGTAAAAAATCAATCAAAAGTTTTCTCTATTGCAGACCTTGGATGTTCAGTTGGTCCTAACACATTTACATGTGTCAAGACCATAATAGAAGCAGTGCAGCACAATTATATTAATAGCCCCGATGAAAAAACCCCAGAATTCCATGTCTTCTATACTGATCTAGTTAACAACGACTTTAATACTCTATTCAAAGCACTTTCTTGTGATAGACAGTACTTTGTATATGGAGTTCCAAGCACTTTTCAAGGCCGACTTTTCCCTAAATCAACTATGAATTTGAGGCATTCAGCTCTTGCTCTACACTTGCTCACAAAAATCCCTGAAGAGGTAACGAATGAGGATTCAGCTGCATGGAACAAAGGGAAAATCACATACGTGAGGAGCTATACTAAAGTGATTGTGGCTTTCAGAGCACAATCTTTTAGTGACATGAAGGATTTCCTCAAGGCAAGGTCAGAAGAACTCACCCCAAATGGATTATTGGTCATTTTAATGCCTTGCAGGGCAGAAGGTACTCATCCTTCAAACACAACAGTTATTCATGTGTTTGAGTGTTTAGGTGATGCACTTAATAATATGGTGAAGGAGGTAAGATCTATTATTGCTAAATGTTCTTCTTTCTGCATGCATTGTTAGTCATGACTTCATCTAAATTGATCATTGCATAATTTAATCAGTGAAGAACTTGTTAACTCCTTCAATGTACCAATTTTCTATCCTACAACCTCTGAAGTGAAAGAATTCGTTTCAAGCAACAAGCATCTAAAGATTGAAAGATGTCAAGAATTTTACTGTCCACCAAGTCTTAGCACCCCTGAAGATGTGCAGCTTTGCAAGACACATATGAGAGCAACAATAGAAGGCCTTCTCTTTGAACACTTCGGACCTAAGATTGTGGATAAACTCTTTGACATGTTTCTAGAGAAACTTGAAATTTTCATCAAGACTCTTGATTGTACTCGTGTGGAGAAATTGGAATACCTGTTCTTGCTTGCTAAACGCAATGATGACTACTAAGAGTTAAGATTATGTGTAAGCCAATGCTTGTGCAACTCAGCACAAATCATTTTACAAAATTACTAGCTTCATTTGTTTTTGGCATTAGAGCTACAAGTTCAAATCTATTGCATGTAGACTTTTTAGAGAAAATGCTTGTGAATGAAAAATCCTTGTCTCGTTGCCATGTAGTTCGAGCATCAATTTATGCACAACATAGGCCTTGAGAAGTTTTTGACTCTTAAATGCTTGATGTGATATATAAGATTCTGAATCCTAGAGTAAAACAAAGAAATGTGTATATTTTGCTAAGTTGCACCAATGTATTGGACACTGCCAAAGTAGTCTAATGTCCATTCATCTGGTGCTAAAACCCTGGAACATCCACGTTATATCTGTTTAGCTTCCTTTATTGAACTTGTTGTTGTTCTTCTTGTTCCTTTGTTTTCATGTTCTCAGTGTTAGTCTAGTTTTCATTCTTAAAATTTCATTTGTGTGACAGTCAATAGAATAGTTACTCAAACTCTTGGAATCATCCCGTTCCCTGAGGAACGAAACCCTCTCACCACATCTACATTAGTGAATAAGGATAAATTGTTAAGGTACACGATAAGCCTGTCATGTGGTAACCACATGAGTCTATTTTCATTCCTTTGGTGAAAAAGAAAAACTAAAAGACAAGAGGAGACATGAAGGATTAGAAAATCTGCATTTAGAAGAGACTATAGTACTTCCATTCCATTAATCAAATTAGGTATGCCACTTGAAGGAGTATGGAGTTGATTAAGTTGCAGTTTTTCATTTATCAATCATGTATTACAAATGTTGAAATCAAAAAAAAAAACTAAAAATATTCAACTTTTGTACAAGAAGTAAAATTTTTGTCAAAATAGCCTCCAAATAATGGTTTTTAGCACTTTAATCTCTCCGTATTGTAAATCGTACAACAATAAGCCCAAAAAGTACTGAAGTACCATAAAAATACTTGAAAACAAAGCAAAATCCTAAGGAAAGAGAGATTAGAGGTAGTCTAAGACGGACTCTACACCCTCAACACTTAAAGGTTTGCTTGTACTCAAGCTAATGATAAAAACAAAAGGAAAAAGAAAGGAAATAAATACTTAACACTTTAATGACTTTAAGGCACAAGAATATGCATATCACCTTGAAGTGCTTTTCACATAGTCAATAGATTTAATGCCCTTATTCATCAAACCTTTAAATGCAAAGGAATCACATCATGCCTCATAATAATCATGTAACTACTAGTACTCATTCAAAGCATTAACATTCTTTTTGTGAATAGTGTGCAATGAAGTACTTATAGTGCAAGTCTAGATCATGTTTTTAATGAAACTTAGTAGAACTAAGTAAAGCAAGTAAGTGTATCTTCTTCTTGATAATCACTTGTACTCTAGTCATTCACCTCTTTCACATCAATTCAATATCAATGGGACTTTTATTCATTCCTTTCTCAAAGTGTCACATCTTGATGGAATTTTACATCACCAAGTGTCACAATTTTCTTTGAGTACTTGATTTATTCATTAAACCTTGCCTTGGTTTTATGGCTTTTTATTCCATGCCACACCATACGAGTTCTCATTTTCACATTACTTGTCCAAGAACCATCTCATAGTGGATTGCCATTAACTCAATGATGACAATCTGCCTGTGTCCATGGTGCCAAAACCAACTTTATATGTTGATCCCTTGGAGAATCTTGATGGTCTAATGACAAGATCAAGGAGTAAGAAGATGAAAGCTGCTTTGTAATCGTTATTGTCAACATATTGTGGAGACTTGGACGATTTTCAAGATATTCACAACACGACATTTACATCTCTTACAAATAGAGCTATATGGAATATCTCTTCAATTACAATACATGATGATGTTTCTAAAAGTTCTACTTTGGAGCTTGAAGAAATTCCACTTTGAAGAGTATTCATGGAAGCAATCACTTTGATGACCAAGAAAGCGTGCTTGGGCTTTGCCATTTGGATCACGCCTTTCTTAATAAATAGTAGGTTTTATTTATGTTTTAATAATTAAGTCCAAAACATTTTAATTGGGTTTATTATTTCGTTTTTAATTAATTAATTACATGGCCCAAGTTATATTGCATGATAATGGCATGTAATAGGCTTTTTAGATTTTAATAATAAGTTGGACAAATAAGAGGAATTATCCAACTTCATTAAGGGTAGTTTTAGGAAAGTAATTTCGTTATTAGAAATCAACTCCAATTAGGAAATTTCGTAAAATTTGATTGACTTCTTGTTAGGGTTTTCTTTTGCTGCCTTTTTGTAGCATATTTAAGGCAAGCTATTCACGATTTTTATGAATAAGAAATAATCATCTTTTAGCCAAAAATTACAACAAACACATTGCTAAACTTGAGGTTCAATTGAGTTCAATTGTTCTTCATCAATTTCGCAAGTCTTTAGCTAAGACCTCTAGGTGAGCCTACCTGTTCTTAATTTCAAGAACGAGCCAAACCGGTATGCTTAGCTTCGAGAGTTACACGAGTTAAGTAGATTTATTTGTAATAAGCGTGGGGGTTAGATTTGCTAATATCCAATCTTCTCGCTTCATATCTTTTGTTTTGCGTTTCCACTTTTCTTATTTTGTTTTGGTTCGAGTTTTTTATGCTTCACGATCCAAAGTTTGTGAGCATCCGCGTGGTCTAAGACATAAAGCCTCGGTCATCCGCATCAATTGTTATCAGAGCTCAAGTTGTTGCATAAAATTCAGGTTATATATTCCTTTTGCGTCTTTTTTTCTTCTTCATTTCTTGCTGAAGTTGTCGTTGTTTTGTTGCTGTTCTTGCTTTGTTCATGTTGCGTCCTTTTTGTGTGTTAATCTTTCCATTTTGTTTGTGATCCTTGTGCTTGAATCATATATGATTGCTTGCTGTTTGGGTAAAAAAAATTCACGTAAAAAAACTAGGGTTAGGGTTCGAGTTTAGCCTCAATATTCTGAACTTTCTTGTTTCTTGTCTGTTTGACCTCAAATTTATTACCTTTGTCTTTATTGTGATTCTATATTCAGTTTTCTTTTCGTTATATTTTATTTCATGTCCATCCGATAAGTTCTTGAACACTTTCTTGAAGTTCTTAATTTTCTTGAATTTTAACTTGCTTAAATTCGAAATCTAAGTTCATATTCTTGTTCCTTTACTTGAATCTTGAAAGTTATTCTCTTGTGGCATTTTGAAATTTGTTTTGCGTGGTAAGATATTGATCAAAATTGGTTGCTAAATTTTAAGATTAAGACAACAAGACAAAATAACCTTAAATCCTAGAATCTTGTCTTAACAACCTTAAAACCCTAGGTTGCTGTCCGAAATTCAGAAAAAAAAAGAGGTCAAAGTAAAAACAAACCAAAGGTAGTTTGGTCCAAATTAAAAAAAAAAGCCGGACTTTCCAATTCAAAAAAAAATCGTTGCAGCCCAAAGAGGACTAAGTGTTCTCACATTGTCTCTTTAAAAACCACCTTAAAAGTGCCATAACTTTCTCAATTTAACTCCGAATTGAGTGATTCAAGTTACGTTCTCTTTGTCTTTGTGTCTAGTTTCCGTTTTTTCTAGATTCTGTAGCTAAATCAATTTATACCCGGCACATGTTCTTAAATACTCTTACTATTGTGTCTTGCTTAAAAATTCTTTGACTTATCTTGTGTGCGTTTTGTTATTGAACTTGCTGGTTTCACACGTTCTGCAAATTAACAATATGGTAGGTTTCTTTTAGTTTAGGTGATCCATTATTGAGAGTATACTTAGGGTATACTTTGAAAGAGGAAAGCTACTATAAAGAGAGAAGTGTACCAACTCACCAAAGTGAGAACCCGTGAGGAGATTATATTATTTCCTTGCTGTTTTTCACTAACATTGTAGGTACAATCGAGGGTGGTGAACAAAAAGCACTCCAAGGAGAACAAAAGTTCACTAATGACGTGATCTTCAATATGCTTCAAAAGATGCAAATGATTAATAACTTGGAGTCGGCTTCTAAACAAGCTACCACAAAAAGTTCTATCTCAAGAAGAATTGATTTTTATGAGGCCGAATTTGATGATGAGGATGATGAGAACGAAATGGAGTCATCCAAAAGTGGTAAAAAGTCTGAACTTTCAATTGATTCTTTCAAGCTAATATTGCCTACTTTCCATGGTAAAGTAGATCCCGACGCATATTCTAATTGGGTACGAGATCTTGATCATCTCTTTGAGGAAAATAAGTATCCAGAAGGTAAGAAGTATCAACTAGCATTTATGCATCTCAAAGATTATGCTAGCTTATGTTGGGATGAAGTAATAAAGAGTAGACGCCAAGATGGAGAAAGACCAATCCGGATTTGGAAAGATATGAAAGTCCTCAAGTGAAAGAAGTATGTTCCTACACATTACAACCAGGAGCTTAATCACAAATTGCACTCTCTTGTGCAAGGGAATCGAACTGTGGAGGAATACTACAATGAGATGGAGATACTTATGATTAAAGTTAATGTTGAGGAGAATGTTGATTCTACCATTGAAAGATTTATTTGAGGCATGAATTTGGAATTAGCATACCATGTCGATCTTCAAAGTTATGTTGATATTGAGGAGCAGGTTCATAAAGCTATTAAGATCGAGAGCCACATGAAAGGAAAGGGACAATTTACACCATCAGAGCCCACTTGGAGGAGAGATTTCAAAGCCAATACTAGTCAATCTGCTCTGCCAGCAAGATTAAGACAATTCATGCCAAATTAGCACTAAAACACACCCCAAAACCTCCAAAACCCAGCCAACAATGTGGCTGAATCTACCTCTAACATGGCATCAAAATCGGGACAAAGATTGAGGGCTGTTTAGTGTTTTAAATGCCAAGGTTATGGGCACATCCAATCTGATTGTCCTACTAGAAAATTTATGTATGTTCTTGACAATGGAGATGTGGTAAGTGATGATGAGTGTGCTCATATGCCCGCACTTGAAGAAAAATACGAAAGTAGAGGGAGTGAAGAAGTTGAAGCCTATGATGATGGAGTTTCTTGTTTGGTGACCCGAAGGATTCTTCATTCGCAACCACAAGTTGAAGATGATTTGATGCAGCGTGATAATAAATTTCACACACGTTTTATGGTTCAAGATAAAGTTTGTGGTATGATCATTGATAGTGGGAGTTGCACTAATGTGGCAAGTACTCTACTTGTCAAGAAAGTAAATTTGACTTGTTTGAAATATCCTAAGCCATATCGACTTCAATGGCTCAATAATTCAGCCGAGACAAGAGTGACTAAGCATGTAATAGTTCCATTCGCTATTGGTAAATATGTTGATGAGGTTTTGTGCGATGTGGTTCCAATGGAGGCCGGTCATATACTTCTTGGAAGACATTGGCAATTTGATAGAGATATAGAATATCATGCCAAGAAGAACTACTACAGCTTTGAACATAAAGGAAAAAAGTTCAACCTTAGAGCCTTAAAACCATTGCAAGTTTTTAAAGACCAAGCAAAGATTGCTAAAGCTTGTAGTGATATGCAAGATCAAGAAGCAAAAGAAAAGAGTGTAAATACTAGCTTAGGCCATAAACTTGTAGTTAAAAGTGATAAAAACCGAGAGTTAGTTAGCTCCAAAGCTTGCTGTTTTGCTTCCACGAGTGAGATAAAGAGAGCAATACTAGAGAAGCAACCATTATACTTAATGATCCGCAAGGATATTTTTATTGTTGATAGTGATCACCTTGCTTCTTTTCCTAGTATTGTTTTGACTCTTTTACAGGAATATGGTGACGTGTTTTCCGAGGACTTACCAATAGGTTTACCACCTATTCGAGGCATTGAGCATCAAATAGATTTCATGCTAGGAGCTCAAATTCCCAATAGGCCAGCTTATAGAGCATATACGAGGAAACCAAAGAGATTCAACGTCAAGTTGATGAACTCCTTGACAAAGGTATTGTTCGAGAATTTCTTAGTCCTTGTTCTGTTCCTGTGATCTTGGTCCCTAAAAAGGATGAATCTTGGAGAATGTGTGTTGATTGTCATGCTATCAATAAATTCACCATTAAGTATAGGCATCCAATTCCTAGATTAGATGATATGTTTGATGAATTGCATGGTTATTGTATTTTTACCAAGATTTATTTTAAAAAGTGGCTACTATCAATTTAGAATGAAAGAAGGTGATGAATGGAAAATAGCCTTTAAAACAAAGTATGGATTGTATGAATGGTTAATCATGCCTTTTGGTCTAACTAATGCATCTAGTACTTTTATGAGGCTAATGAATCATGTTTTTTGCTCTTTCATTGGAAAATTTGTTGTAGTTTATTTTGATAATATCCTTATTTATAGCAAATCACTTGATGAACATGTTGAGCACCTCACACATGTATTTGTTATTTTACGTGAGAACAAACTTTATGCAAACCTTAAAAATTGTTCTTTTTGCATGGAATCCATAATCTTTTTGGGGTATGTTGTTAGTTCTCAAGGAATTTCCGTTGATGAGTCTAAAGTCAAGGCAATCATGGAATGGATGAGACCTACATGTGCTAGTGATGTGAGGAGTTTTCATGGTTTAGCAAGTTTTTATAGGAGGTTTCTGAAGGACTTTAGTTCTATAGCTGCATCTTTAAATGAACTTGTTAAAAAGAATGACACTTTTGAATGGAAAGAAGAGCATGTAAACGCTTTTAACAAATTAAAAGACATGTTGACTCACGCCCCTCTTCTTGCTTTGTCTAATTTTCATAAAGCTTTTGAGATACACTGTGATGCCTCCGAAATAGGTATTGGTGCTGTTTTGATGTAGGAATCTTTAGTGAAAAGCTTAATGGGGCAGCTATGAAGTATAAAGCTTATGACAAGGAGTTGTATGCTTTGGTAAGATCATTACAGGTTTGGCAGCACTCTCTATGGCCTAAAGAGTTCATTATCCATTCTGATCATGAAAGTCTTAAATTCTTAAAGACACAAGGTAAATTGAATACAAGTCTGGTAAAGATAATGTGGTAGCTGTTGCATTGTCTAAGAGATATACTTTGTTTACTTACTTGCATGCAAAATTGCTTGGTTTTGATTTAGTTAAAGATTTGTACAAAAGTGATTCTGATTTTCAAACCGTTTTTGATCAATGTGCTTTAAAACCGAATGGTGACTTTTACATGCATGATGGATTTTTATTTAAGAAAGATAAATTATGCATACCCTTTGCTCCATTAGAGATTTGCTTATTAAAGAAACCCATGGGGGATGGTTAATGGGGCACTTTGGAATTGCTAAAACACTTGCTGTTTTAAATGAACATTTTTATTAGCCTAGTATGATAAAAGATGTAAAAAGTGTTTGTGATAAATGCATTGTGTGTAAACAATCAAAGTCTAAAGTTATGCCTCATGGATTGTACACGCCTTTGCCTGTTCCTAGTCATCCTTGGGTTGATATTTCCATGGACTTTGTACTTGGATTACCTAGGTCACGTAATGGTAAAGATAGCATATTTGTAGTTGTTGATAGGTTTAGTAAAATGGCACATTTTATTGCATGTTCTAAAACTAACGATACTACACATATTGCTGATTTATTATTTAAGGAAGTTGTTAGATTGCATGGCATTCCACAAAGTATTGTTAGTGATAGGAATGTTAAATTCTTGTCTCATTTTTTGTGAACTTTATGGAATAAGTTAGGTACAAAATTATTGTTTTCTACTGTTGCATATCCACAATTCGATGGACAAACCAAAGTAGTTAATCGCACTTTATCCACCTTACTTCGAGCCATAATTCAAAAAAACTTAAAGAATTGGGAAAGTTGTCTACCTCATATTGAATTTGCATATAATAGGACTTTGCATTCTAGAAATTGCTCTCCTTTTGAAGCTGTTTACGGGTTTATCTATTAACTCCACTTGATATTTTACCTCTTTCTACTAATGACTTTGTTCATGTAGAAGGTAGGAAAAAAGTAGATTTAGTGAAGGAGTTACATAAAAAAGTTCGAAACACTATTGAGAAGTGTAATGAACAATATGCTAAACTAGCCAATAAAGGTAGAAAGCACGTGAAATTCGACCCTGGGGATTGGGTTTGGATTCACTTAAGGAAAGAAAGGTTTCATGAAAAAAAGGAAATCTAAGTTTCATCATAGATGAGATGGTCCTTTTCGAGTTTTGGAAAGGATTGGCGATAATGCTTACAAAATGTTTCTTTCTAAGTGAGTATGGCAATGTATCATCTACATTTAATGTTTCTGATTTATCTTTGTATAATGTAGGTGATTCGAGGACAAATCCTTTTGAGGAGGAAGGGAATGATGATAATCTGCCCGTGTCCATGATGCCAAAACCAACTTCATATGTTGATCTCTTAGAGAATCTTGATGGTCCAATGACAAGATCAAGGACTAAGAAGATGAAAGCTTCTTTGCAATCGTTATTGTCAACATATTGTTGAGACTTGGACGATTTTCAAAATATTCACAACACGGCGTTTACATCTCTTACAAATGGAGCTATATGGAATATCTCTTCAATTACAATACATGTTGATGTTTCTAAGAGTTCTACTTTGGAGCTTGAAGAAATTCCACCTTGAAGAGTATTCATGGAAGCAATCACTTTGAAGACCAAGATGACGTGCTTGGGCTTTGCTATTTGGATCACACCTTTCTTAATAAATATTAGGATTTATTTATGTTTTAATAATTAAGTACAAAACATTTTAATTGGGCTTATTATTTCATTTTTAATTAATTAATTACATGGCCCAAGTTATCTTACATTATAATGGCCTGTAATGGGCTTTTTAGGTTTTAATAATAAGTTGGACAAACAAGGGGAATTATCCAACTTCATTAAGGGCAGTTTTAGGAAAGTAATTTCTTTATTAGAAATCAACTCCAATTAGGCAGTTTCCTAAAATTGGATTGGTTCGTGAAGTCCAATTCAATTCGGAATTGACTTCTTGTTAGAGTTTTCTTTTGCTGCCTTTTTGTAGCCTATTTAAGTCAAGCTATTCACGATTTTTATGAATAGGAAATAATCAGCTTTTAGCCAAAAATTGCAGTGAACATGTTGCTAAATTTGAGGTTCAATTAAGTTCAATTGTTCTTCATCAATTCCGCAAGCCTTTAGCTAAGACCTTTAGGTGAGCCTACCTGATCTTGATTTCAAGAACGAGCCAAACCGGTTTGCTTAGCTTCAAGATTTACACGAGTTACGTAGATTCGTTTGTAATAAGCATGGGGGTTTGATTGGCTAATATCCAATCTTCTCGCTTCATATCTTTTGTTTTGTGTTTCCGCTTTTCCTATTTTGCTTTGGTTCGAGTTTTTTATGCTTCACAATCCGAAGTTTGTGAGTATTCACTTGATCTAGGACATCAAGTCTCCATAAAAATATGAATAATGAATGATGAAAGATGGGGGTTTAAAAGTAACTCAAGCTAGAGAATTCAAGCATGAGAGCATTAAAAAATGCAAAAACCTTTTGCCCATTTCCTCTCTTGTGATTTTTAGTGGTATAGACTCGTCTCCAAGTATTTCTCAAGTCAAAGTGTCACTTTTATTCATTATGATTTTGAAAAGATTAAGTTTCATCTATTCCAGAGTTTAACAATTCCCATAAATTCCTCATATGTGCTTATTAACAAGGTTTTTTAAGGCTTGAACTTTCCATACCTAGAGTTCATAATTACTACTTAGTAATGAGTTCTTTCTTAAACATTTAATCAAAACCACACTTTATTATGGTCATATCAATCCACTTAGCCACATTAGTGCACTTTTATATGATTCAACACATCATTAAGCCAAAGAGTCATTAACACAAACACATAACATATATTTATAATCACTTCACAATTAAACAAGATTAAAATACAATACTAGGGTTTCAACCCTATACACAATTCTTGGAATAAAAAAGAACTAAACTAAACACAAAACATCATTTTTTTCATTTAAGCACCATCTTGAGCTCAATTTTTCACTTCACAAGCATAATGGCCTCACTTAACAAGAAAACAACCAATCATCTTCACTTCACATCAACAAGCACATAAAGGAAAGCACACCATCACAAGTTTCACACTTCTTCCCCCCTCACACTTAAGATCTTTCAATCATGTCTTTTGGTGGCTCCAAATCCTTGGCCACCTTTGCTTTGTGCTTTGCTACTTTTTTCTTTGGTGGCTTGAATGAATCCTTATTTGCCTTCTTCACAGCCCTTTCTTCTTTTTTATTTCTTTCTTCTTGGTCTCAACCCTAAGCTTAGGGTTTTTATCAAGGCAGAGTCTTCCTCGAGAGGGGCAAATTGAACAAAGTTGGGGCAAAGGCTTGCTTGATTTGTAGAGGGTGGTGGCTCCATTGAAGTTGATGGCCCCAGATGCTCTTCATCTTGTGGTCAGTGAGAGAGAAGAGTTTTTCCTAGCCATTTGGCTACCTTCATGTGGTGGACGTAATTATTCCAGCCCAAACAATTTGCCAAGTCCACCACTTCCTTCAACAATCCGGTTACCACTCCAAACCTTGTGGAAATAAATGTTCACAAGGAGCACACATTTTGATCGATTCTTGAAGATGTAGCTTTTAGCTCTTGGATCTTGGCCTTCAATTCCTTGTTCTCAGTCATTAGGGCTTTGATTTGTGCATTGTTCACCATTTGGTCTCCTTGTTCATATTTTTTTCCTTTGTTGAGATTTCTTGATTTTCCTCTTTGGTTGCCCTTTCTTCATGGCCCTAACCGAGATGTTAGAGATTGGGATAATGGGTACGAGGCATCTCCTACTATTTTTATTCACACCTTGGGCCATGCACATATCCGTGATCAAACAAGGAAAAAAGAGTTCAAGTTTCCCCTCATTCATGGTTAAGATCATTTGCTCCTCAATTATTCCTCCCATGTTAATAACCTTTCCAAGCATGATACCTAAGACTATCAAAGATCTTGCTATACTTATTGTGCTAAAATGGGTGCTAGGCATGAGCTTGTTGATGATGAATGTTTTCCACACCTTGGTTTCATGGAAGAAATGGTCTTTTGGAAGTGTAAGAAGTTCCATGTACCTATTCTTCCTCTATTTCTTGCCCAGATGAGGCAAGACTCTAGCCACTTCATCCAATTCCTCTTTGTTCACCCAATCCAAGAATTCGTTGTCATCTACTTCAGGGTTCGATGTCATAAAACTTATTAATAGACTCTCTTTCAATTTTCACGTGCAAGCCTCTAACTCACACTCCTTCTTTTGTTTCCTCCACGGCATTGGAATAAAATTTCCTAGCCATAGTGATGTTCATGGTGGTTTCGGCCATCTTGAAAATTCCCCACGTGTTCTTCTCTATTATTAAAACAAAAGGCCCTTTGGTTGTGGTCAAGCTTCTCTTGGCAATAACACATTTCTTAGAGACTTCATCTTCAAATAATGACCAAGCCTTCTTTGAAGCAAACCTCTCATCTATCGGCTTGAATGGTGAAATTGGAGCCTTTTTTCCATCCTTTGCTTTCTTAGGAGGAGGCTTGACTGTTTGAATTTTGGGGGCCACCTTCTTGGTGACAACCTTCTTGGGATCAATCTTCTTGGATTTAGTAGCCTTGTCCTTGGTAGGCTTGGTCATTCTTGTGCCTAAAACAGTGCAAGAATCAATTCACACAAATCCATTCTACATACTCAAAAACATAAAAACTTCAAAGGCATGACATATGAAAATGATAAAAATAAAGATTATCACATAAATCTTACACAATTGAATATAATCAATACACCTCCCCCTCACACTTAATTTGGTACTTGGTGCCAAATTAAAGTGTGGATTTGTACAAGAGATACCTCTAGATAGCTTAATGGACAAGTCAAGTTATGTGTGCAAAGAACATTTCACTTCTTTCTTTAAAATTGCATTTTTCAATTAAGCTCTCACAATTTTCTTTGGACTAAACAGCTTCAATTCCTCAAACAAAACATTCTTTCACCCATTTAAGGCCTTAAGGCCGAACACATAAGCACAACGAGCAATGCATGCACACACATATCACTCTTGTGCACTTTGTTCCATTCTATTCAATTGTCACTTGATTTCTCACTTCCATTGCCTTTTTCCATCCTTCCACATGATTATATATTCCAACAATATTCAACAAGCTCAATGACCCAAAGACAACTTAATTGGGATAAAATATCAAACAATTAGTATACTCACTTTTTAACCCATTTCCTAGTATCATGAGACTAATTGTCCATTTTATCCAAAATCAAGAAACCATAAATCTCATAGATAATCAAGGAATTAATGCTAAAAAATAGTTGATAACAAAAGCCCAAGCCTTAATTCTAATTATATCCATCACAAATTCATTAACCCACTTAAATGCCAAGAGAGAGAACAAGTGGGTTTTCAAACCAAATTGTCAAACCAAGCATATTCATACTTAAAAGCACCATCCCTAAGTTAGTTATATTTTCCTAATCTTTCTCATGATATTAAAACATTAAAAATAAAGTATGAATAGGAAAAGAACATACCTTAGGTCCTTAGTCTTTAGAAGTGAGTCAAATTCAAATTTGCTCTTTGTCTTCTTTTCCTCTTTCTTGGAATTCTTGATTGTTTGGGGAGAAGGGTATGTTAATGAGAAATCTAGTGTTAGTGTGATTGTGAAATGTTCTAGAGATGATCTGATCTCTAACTCAAAGTTTAAAAAACATTTTAATCGGGTGCAAGTGTGAGTGTGTGTTTCGGGTTTAGGGTGAATAAAGGAGACAGAAAAATGCAAATGGGTTTTGAAAAGACAAGTGAGAGGGAAAAGTGGGTCTTTTTAAAATGTTTGACTTTTGACTTTTTGATTCAAGATTGAATCTTTACCTTTAAGTCCTTACCTCACTTACCAATAAGCTTTACTTTACTTCACCTTGCTTTCAAGTTTCACCATCTTGGCCCTATATATGTGCACATACATTTTTCATCACCTCATGCTTAATTATATGCTCCAAAATTAACATCTCGGGCAGCACAATCTTTTCACCAAGCTTTGTACTTAGCCTTGGGTGCATACACTTTTAGGCTATTTTCTTGAACTTGCCTACACAAGACATGGATTTCTTTATGGTCTAACATATGTTCCAATCCTTGTATCTTCCTTCTCCTAAAATTAACACACTTAATTATGATGGAATGAAGTACTAAAGAGTAGACGCCAATCAGAATTAAAAATATAATGCATTAAACGATAAATAGAGTACTGGCCTCAAGTATGCCTCCGTCTGAGCAGACGGCTACAATCCCAGGAGTTATTAACAAAAAACTGCAAAAATCTTAGAATTTCCTTAAAAAGAAAATTCAGCATGCCCCCACGTCTGTCTTCTCATGCTTTCTTTTATGTGGACGCAATTATTAACTTCGTAAACCTTAAAAACAATAAAGTATAAACATATGAGAATTAGGAAATATCTATTGCTCCCAAAACACACAAAGCCACAGATGCAAGCAAGACATACAAGTCTAAAGGAAATCTTCCTCAATCTTCTTTTCTTTTCCAAAACTATTAAGGAACACTTCCTTTTTAAACAGCCTTTATTTCCAACAAAATCCTTCCTAATCACCATCTCTGAATCCTCCCTTATTTACTTCTAAACACTGCCAAATTCTTCACCTTTTTATCCTTGCTCCTCTCAACCATTTTCTAGCTAAAGATACCTATATAACAGCTCAAATCAGCCCAAATAAATCTAAATATACCCAATATGTCACACTAAATATATACTTAAATATGCACGCATCAAACCCCACACTTAACTAGTACTTGCCCTAAAGCACTCACAATAATCAACTAAAACAAAGAAACAATACCATCCAAACATTATGCAGCTAAACTGGAGTTCTTTCCAACTATCCACATTTCAAAACTATTGTGTACATTGTGTGCATGAACCTCCATCTCCAAGTCAAAACACAAGATTCGAGCATTCTTTCCAGGATCACTCTATCACTCAAAAGATAAATCATATAGGTTCATTCACTCAATCATAAATTGCACCAAGAAACATCACGATGAGTTTGCAAATATGTCGAGAGCTTGCCATAAAACCAAAAATAAACATGAAACAAAAGTACTTTAATTTAGGCTGTAACGGGGCTAGGGTGATTATAGTAGGACAAGAAAGATAGGCAAAAATGGGTGAAAGATAATTAAAACCAAAGTGCAATGTAACTCATTCAAACATTTCCCTACACTTGGATTGTATTAAGTCTCAGGATTTAAATTTTCAACCTCACTTTTAGCACAACAAGTATTTTTTTTGTGCCTTGATCACGAGTTCTTTTTTCTCTTTTTTTCTTCTTTTGCTTTTTTTCTTTTTTTTTCTTTTCACTGCCACTGTTTGGGCGAACAACACATACAATAACAATAATGTACTTTTTTTTCGTTACTCTACTACCCCAATGTTGTATGGGCAAAAAATGGACTTCAACATTTTTAACCCACAAGAACATGATACATCTTCATGCTTAAACATGTAGTTTCATTTATTCAATCAAGTGGGGAATGAGTTACACATCTTCTCATTTAGACATATGCACCTTGGGGCCAAAAGTTAGCTAAAAGGGTCTTGGCGAACATTTTTGGTTGTTTAAATACAAAGAAAAAGGTTAAGGCTCAAAGGTGTTAATTACAGGTGATTTAAGGTTAAGGATGAAAATTAAAGTTAAATATGGCTATTCCTAGGTGCTTTATGGTCGGTGCAATCTTTGTCATATATTTTGTGGGTTTATTATGGTATAATTTTAGTAGATTTACACTTAATTAAATAATTATGTGCAAAAAATAAGATAAATAAACTATTGAGGCAATCTACATGGAAAGAAAGGAAGAAGATAAATTTGGAAGTTTTTGGGCTATTTTGGCGTGAAGAGAGCAAAGTTTGGAAGAAAATATTTCTTTAATCTAATTTGGAAATAATGAAGACTTTTGGAAATTTAAGAACTCCTTTCCTTTGCCAATTTAGAGAAGAAGAGCAATTAGGAAACTAAAGGAATAAGGCTTGCATGCCTTAATTATTGGCCGGCATGTGGCATATTTATTTAAAAACAAAAGAATTATTTGTTTATTAGACTTTTAGATGGTTTTAGTTGCTTTTATTACTTGAGAATAAAGTTTACTTTTCCTATGTAAGGATAGCAATTTAATAGAAGTAAATTCGTAAACTAATAGTAGGCAGGTAGGTAGGAAGTAATTTGTAGCTTTTAGTCATTTAGGGTCTGTTTGGACAAGAGAAATTTTTTGATTTATTTCACAATTTTCAAAATGAGGTGTTTGTTTTGTTCAACTTTTTCTTCAAAATTTTTAAAATACAAGACAATGCTACAGTAATTTTTATAAATAAAATAATGAATTTGAATTTGAATTTTAAATTTTAATAATAAACAATTTTTCCTAACACAATTCCCACCAAAATAAACTAATAAAATACTAATTCAAATTTAAATTTCAAACTTTTATTAATAAAACAATCTTCAATATAAATCTCAACAAAATAAAATCATTCATTCTAAACACTTCCAAAATATTCTTTTCTCATAACAAATACCAAAAAAAAAATTTTAATGATATAATCCAAAAATATCTCATCCAAACGGAGCCTTAATTTCGTTCAGGTTTACTGCTCCAGACTTAGCCGCCATTTGGGCGAACGGTGGTTATTCAAGACAGTATTTTATTTCTTACTTTTATTTCTTTAATTTAATTTCGTTTTTAATTATGTTTTATGAGTAGTTTGTTTATCCAACAGTTAAGTAATGAAGCTTAAACTATTATTTACTCGTGATACCTAAGTGTTTTAATCTAATTAACATTTTTTGACTTTTGAAAGTTCTCTTTGCATAGTGTTAATTGTTTAGATTTTTCATATACTGGCCATGTTTAATTAACCTGAATTGTGCCAATTAATCTCCTATTATTTCACTGGATCTAGGAGATACGATTAATTAGTGGCGAAGTTACTGTCTCGGTAGACGAGAATATTAGGTTAATAAATTGTGACATGTTGTTCCTGGTTGCAATTTATTAGAATTGGATTTCTCTATTGTTTAATGTTGTTTTAATATTAAATCTGGTGTTGGCTGATTCTTGCCTGGTTGTGTTAGAATTAGAGAAATAATTGATTAAGTTGATTCTTGTCAATAGTCGATAAATTAAGGAAACCAAAGGCAAAGATCGAACTTCAACAACCCATCATCCAAGAAATGGAGTCGTTGTTTACCCAAACGGTAGAATTTCATAAATCAGAGGTACAAAAACTTTTGAATATGCCTATTTCTGAAATTAAAATTCGTCCTCCTTTTCCTGGCAGGTTGATAAGGAATGTGAAGGATGATGACATGAGAGATATCTTGACCATCTTTATCAAGGTGGAGATTACCTACACTTTCCTTGAAACAATTAGAAAATGCAAAAGTGTGCAAAGTTTGAGAAAGATTTTCTTGCCAAGAAAACCCAACATCCAAAAGAGAAGATGGTGGTGGAATGTGACTACATACCTATTGTTCTTGAGGATGCACTGCCATATGAATGCAAGAAACTAGATTCTGAAGATGAAGGGGTGAATGAGGAGAAAATTAGCGGTGAATCAATGTCATTGAATTCATTAGAACTATTTAGCTCCTGTATGCCCAAACAAGACTCTACTGATAATGTTTTACCTTCCATTGTACAAGTCTTGGTTTTGGCACTTGAATACTTTGTTGAAGATTTGAACTATGTGTCTTTGGGAGAGGTAAAAACGTTTCCCATCATCATATATCAAACTCTCACCAAAAACCAATTGATCAAATTGATTTGGAATCAAAGAAGACACAAGGCAATTGTAGGAAGAACCACCTCTGGAGCCTCCTGCAATGGTTTGTTAAGTTTGACACATACTTGGTCTAGCCAAGGACTTTAAACAAAGGCGCTTGTTGGGAGGCAACCAAATCTTTTGATTTTCTTTAATTTTTTTTCTTTACTATTTTACTTTTTATTTTCTTGCAATAGTTTTAATAAATTTACTTTTGTTTCAGATTAAATATGCCCTTGAGGTTGAATGAGGTTCCATTACAATTTCCCTCATAATGATTTTAACGGTTGTATTTTGTAATTTGCCTATTTATAACAATTTGACAAAGTCAGTTGTTTAATAATTTGCTCTTTTTCGTAGTCCACTGGTGGTTTCTTATTCTCTCTGTCAGGTGATCTTTGTTTGACACTCTAAACCTTCTTTGAGATTAGTTTGGTATAATATTTGTAAATCTAACCCAATTTCCTTGTTGTGCTTGCAAACTTCTAGTATGAATTTTACTGATATACTTGGAAATTAAAGTTTTGTGAGCCGAGAGATTCTCCTTCGAGCTAAATCTCTTACACAGATGTTGCTAATCTTCGAGAGGAGGTGATTGATTGCGTTTCTTGATGTCTACCGTGGTCTCCAAAATTGTTAATGTCACCCAGTTCTAAATTTGGAGCAGTCTAGATTTCAAATTCTGCAATTCTCCAATTTTGCAGTCGTCATTTGCCCATACGACTCTCGACTCCCTACATCAGGATAATTTCTTGTCTCCTCGCTTTAGTTGTTTTCTTTTCTGTTTTTATTTATATGATTATCTGATGTCTTTTGTGTATTTTGTTTCCCTCTTTCACTTAGTTTAAGTGTGGGGATATTTACATATGTTTATATGTGTTTCACTAGTCTTTTATTTTTTAGTTTTTATGTTATTTACCAAAAAAAATTAGAAAATGAAAAATCCAAAAATATTTTATTTTTTTAATTTTTTGTGTCAAAATAGTTTGTGCTTTTTTTTTGAGTTTCCAAACTTTCTTACTTATTGATTCTTACTTAGCAAACTGGAATTGGTATGAAATTTTGATTGATCCATTGTTTTAGATTTATGTATAACTTTGTATGTTTTCGAGTATGATGAATACATGGAATTGAGCATATTATACTTACTTAAAGTGAGGTTTTTTAGACTAAGCACACAAGAACCACTTTTTTGGTGCTTAATTAAAAATTTTCTTTGTTGAGTATTAATTGTACTTGAATGAATTACAGAATTGGCTTTGTTGTACATGGTAAGCCATAATGTTATACTTGAATACGAATATGATTAAGGCATTTAGGAATAACCAATTTTGACTTTAGTTTTCAAACTCTACCCTTAAATTACCCTTAGTTAATCCCTTCGAGCCTTAAACTTTTCTTTGTATTTAAACTACTATAAATATTCACCAAGACCTTTTTAGCTTTCTTTTGGCCCACCAAGGTGCATGTAGCTAAGTAAGTTATGTGTAATTCATTCCCCATTTGATTGAAATGAAGGAAATTGCAGGCTTGAGTCTCTATGAAGAAGTTATTTCAATATGTTCTTTTGAATTAAAAGTGTTGACCTCCACTGTTTGCCCGAACAACACTGGGATAAAGAGAAAAAAATGGACACAATTGCAGTATTTTGTTTGTCTGTGCTGTTTGCCTAAACTATGGAAGAAAAAAGAAAGAACAGCAGCGGAAAAAAAAGAAAAGAAAAAGTTATCTGCAAAAGAAAAAATATGTGATAAAAGAACGAAAAAATGATTATTGTGCTGAAGTTACTTTGAGTTGTTTTGAAAGTCAAAAGTTGGAGACTTGATGCAAGAGAAGTGTGGGGAAATACTTGGCTAAGTTATATTGCACTTTGGATTTGTTTTTTTTTAGCCCATTTTATCTATTTTTCTTATCCCATCTTGTTCACCCTAACCCCATTACACCCAAATAAAAGATCTTTTGATTCATGTTTAGCTTTGGTATTGTGGTGAATCTTTGACATATTTGCAAATTCATGGTAATGCTTCTTTTTACTATTTCTTTCAAGTGGATGAACCCAACTTATAACACCTTCGAGTGCTTTGGAGTGATCCTTGAGAGTTGCTCATATTCTTTGTATTTTGACTTGAAAGAAATTGTTAATGCATCGATTTAAGACAATGGATTTGGAATGACGATTGAAGGTTGATGTTCCAAATTGTTTGGGAAATGCTTAATTTGTAAATATTTGGATAGTGTGTTTTCTTTTCCTAGTTTTCTATCTCTGTTATGTTTTTTTCCTTGCTTAGGAACCAACAAGCTCTAAGTGTGGGGGATGTTTGTGTGTTTGTGACTAGGTGTTTATTTACTTGAGTAAGTGGTTTATTATTGTATGTTTTCATTTCTCACGTCTAGTTTAGGTTAGTTTGGTGTTAAGTCTAGTTTTTTTGTCAAAACTATTGTGTTGTGTTTTTATTTTAAATGCTTAAGGACAAGCATTGTTTAAGTATGGGGATATTTGGTCGGTGCAATCTTTGTCATATATTTTGTGGGTTTATTATGGTATAATTTTAGTAGATTTACACTTCATTAAATAATTATGTGTAAGAATTAAGGTAATTGGAATATTGAGGCAAGTTACATGGAAGTAAAGGAAGAAGATGAATTTGGAAGTTTTTGGGCTGTTTTGGCATGAAGAGAGCAAAGCTTGGAAGAAAAGATTTCCTTAATCTAATTTGGAAATAATGAATACTTTTGGAAGATTAAGAATTCCTTTCATTTTCCAAGTTGGAGAAGAAAAGCAATTAGAAAACTAAAGGAAGAAGGCTTGCATGCCTTAATTATTCGTCGACATGTGGCATATTTATTTGGAAATAAAAGAGTTATTTCTTTATTAAACTTTTAAAAGGTTTTAGTTGCTTTTATTACTTAAGAATAAAGTTTGGTTTTCCTATATAAGTATAGTAATTTAGTAGAAGTAAATTCGTAGACTAATAGTAGGTAGATAGGTAGGAAGTAATTTGTACCTTTTAGTCTTTAATTACTTGCGGGTTTGTTGCTACAGACTCAGCTGCTTTCTGGGTGAACGGTGGTTATTCCAGACAGTATTTTATTTCTTACTTTTATTTCTTTAATTTAATTTTATTTTTAATTATGTTTTGTGAGTAGTTTGTTTATCCGGCAGTTAAGTAATGAAGCTTTAACTGTTATTTACTCGTGAGACCTAATTGTTTTAATCCAATTAATATTTTATGTGTTTTGAAAGTTCTTTTTGCATAGCGTTAATTGTTTGAATTTGATATATACTAGCCATGTTTAATTAATCTAAATAATGTCATTTAATCTCCTATTATTTCACTGGATCTAGTAGATATGATGAATTAGTGGTGAAGCTATTGTTTCGGTAGATGAGAATATTAGGTTAATAAATTGTGACATGCTGATAATGATTGTAATTTATTAGAATTGGATTTCTCAATTATTTAATGTTTTTTTAACATTAAATCTAGTGTTGGATGATTCCACACGGGTTGTGTTAGAATTAGAGAAATAATTGATTAGGTGATTCTTGTCAATTATCGATAAATTAAAGAGAAATTAGGTAATGTTAGAGCTGATTCTCGGTAGCTTATAACTGGTTGATTCATGATTTAATCCTTGAGTTTATAATCGATAGATAATTAGTTAATGTGAATTTACTTATTTGCCGGGCTTTTCTATTTTGTGTATTTCTTTCCATTAATTTGTTTTAGTTATTTTAGTTTAATCATTAATAAGTATTATTTGTGACAATTTCTTTGGATTAACTAGAAGAGATAGTATTCCATTCCTAGTGGGATCAACCTTACTCTCGTTATACTATTGTTTATCTTTAGAGTTAGTAATTTATTTTGGTACAAAAATGATACTACCACCTTAATCATATTTGTGTTCAATGTTAACATGTGGCCAACCATGTACAACAAGGCAAAATTTGTAATGCATCCATGGGCAATCCGTACTTCACTCAAAAAGAATTTTATTCATATTCAACACCAAGAAAGTAGTTCTTGTATGTCGAGACTCGAATACACTCTCTTGAAGTGGGTTTAATAAAATCTAATCTATGTATTCATTGTTCTTGGAAATATAAAAAGCCATGGATACAAATACAAAATAGATTTATCATACTTTCCCAATCTACTCTAGTCTAACCACATAATATTGACATAAAAGAACTATATGACACACAAACCTGACCTACATTAGACTTTGAAAACGAAAAAAATTAAAACAGGCAAGGAAGAAAAAAACTCACAAACTCAATTAACTAAATAATAAATCATAAATACTAACACACACATCCCCAAGTAAGGAGAAAAACACAACAAAACACAAAGGTGCCAAAAAAAACCACAATAACAAAACAAAGGGAAAGAAAATAAACAACCTTAAGAAGGAGGAGGGGAAAGAGACGCCTGGGCACACAATTGATCCAAAAGAAAAGCAATCGCTTCAAGCTTATCGAACAAGCGTTCTTCAAGCAAATTCAATCGAGCTTTTAAATCCTCCACATCGTTTTTTAGAGCAGCAGTAGCTACATTAGCCAAATTGCTCGAAGGTGGAACCTCTAGCTCACAAATGGCTACCGTGTTTGTCAGTCACTAACATACCCACGGATTTGAGAAATGTAATATCAATGAAACCATGAGAAAAGCATGCTGGAGTAGGGAAAATTAGTGATCTTGCGACACAAGAATAGAAATAAAGTGACCCAAAGCAAGATGACGCTTAGTATGATTGAGACTCCGCCCCCCACTGAAAATTAATTGAAAACCCCAAATTGAGAGAAAATTTATTCTTCATTGCCCACAATATTTTTAATTCATATTTGTTTATGATAGTGACACTATCCGAACGACAAAACAATGAATATGAAAAATAATTTATGGCACAAATGAAAACTAGGTTCCTGAGTATAATGAGCAGGGGATTGAGATTGGACATAAGGAATGGTGTGAAGGGGTGCAATTTCCTTCCAAAAGTCAACCAATGAAACATGAGGGGGGAAGGAAACCAACAAAAGAAGAGGAAAAATGGGGTGATTTGGCAGTAGTGGCATCTACCATGTCTAACAGTACAAGAATAAGTGGCATAGAACTCATGCAAAAGCCTAAAATAAATGAGAAAAATAGAGAATTCTAAAAACCAAAACCACCAAATATTACCACAATATTCACAAATTTGAGATTCCACCCCCATAGTGGAAATACTTGAAAACTTAAACACCTTAAAATATTATGGGGGGAGAGATCAATTCATTATACCTCTTGGTATGCCTAGCTTTGGTGAAATGAAGAATGGCTAGGAAGCGATTAGGTTCATCATCAGAAAAGACTATAGATGGCTCAGGACTTGGCAGTGGGGTAGATGAGAAGCGTTGGCCTTTGCCTTTATCAGTACATGAGAAAGATCCACCGACGAACTTGTAAATGTTTGATAATTGGGATCGGCGCGGGACATTGACAAACAGTCAAGGAGCGAGCCTGTTTGGTCCGATGAGTGGTACGAGATGAGGGGTTTTCCTCAAACAGGACAGGAATTAGGCAAGTTGATGGCACCAAGTTTGGATTCCGTGGTGGAGATGTCGGTGGAGTTGATTCTTCATTGGAATCAAAAGCGGGAGAGGAGGGGATGCCACCGGTATTCTTTGCGGCCCACATTTTCCATAGAAACTTGGTCTTGCTCTAGAAAATCAGCGAAAGAGCAGGCCCTGACAATTCTCGGTGGTTGAGAGGGATCAATAGAAGACGGGTGGAGAGGCATATTTCATAAGCACCATAGTGGTGAGAGGATGATGGCAGTGGCGGTTAGGGTTAAACACTATAGCATAAATTAGAGAAAGTGAAAAATGAATTAAAAAGAATTCGTTTACTGCGCTTTTATACCCCTAGGCGAATAAGTTAGTATGGCACTAAATAGGCATACGGATGGCCTGTCCATGAGACAAAGTCCCTTTCTGTAAACTCAGTTGAAAAAAACTAAATAAAACTCAAAATTGCAAGCAAACTGAAAATAAAATACTAAATTGGAAATCAGGTTGCCTCCCAATAAGTGCCATTCTTTAACGTTTTGGGCTAAAAAAGCAGCATCAGTTCAGTAAATAGGTGGAAACAAGAAAAGCTCATCAACCATATGGACTTGCTTATAGTCATAGAAAGGTTTGAGATGTTGGCCATTAACCTTGAAAATTGTTCCAATTTCCAATCCTTTAATTTCTATTACTCCACTGGAACTGATTGTAATAACCTCAAAAGGCCTGACCCACTTGGATTTAAGCTTTTTGCCAATTAAACACAATTTTGATTGGAATAACAAAATCTTCTGTTCAACATGGAAGTGCTTTTGTATGATAAGTTTATCATGATGAAGTTTTTACCTATCTTTATACCATGTAGCACTATCGTATGATTCCAAACGTATCTCCTCCAATTCTTGCAAGTGGAATTTACACTATTTCCCACACTTAGCTTCATCTATATTAATCTGTTTGATAAACCAATAAGCTTTATGCTCAACTTCTACTGGTAGATGACACATCTTCCCAAAGACAATACAATATAGGGACATCTCGATGAGGGCTTTATAAGCAGTTCTATACGCCCATAATGCATCTTCCAAATGCATGCTCCAATCTTTTTTTTGACGTATTGACTGTTTGTTTCCAAAATGTACTTAATTTCTCTATTAAAAACTTTAACTTGTCTATTAGACTGAGAATGGTATGGTGTGGACAATCAATGATGAACTTCATATTTTTTCATTAACACCTCAATGGTGAGATTGTAGAAATGAGTACTCTTGTCACTAATTATGACTCAAGGAATACAAAAATAGTTGAAAATGTTATACTTCAAAAATCCTACAACCACTTTAGAGTCATTAGAGCGGGTGGCCTTTGCTTCCACCCACTTCAAGACATAATCGACAGCAACTCATATATAAAGATTACCAAAAGAACTAGTGAATGGACCCATAAAGTCTATGCCCCAAACATAAAACTTTTCTCATACAAAACTAGGTACCTGAGGCATTTCATTCCTACCTGATATATTTCCAAATTTTTGACATCTTTCGTAACTTTTACAGAAGATATAAGCACCTTTAAATAACATAGTCCAAAAGAACCCGCTATCCAAAATTTTCTTAGCTGTTCTGCGAGGGCCAAAATGCCCGCACCACATTCCAAGGAATTGAAGTGTCTAATGATATCATGAACTTCATCTTCGGGAATGCAATGGCAAATGACTTGATCAGATCCAATTTTTCACAAATATAGATTGTCCCAAATAAAATATATGGAATCTCTGTAATTTCAATCGCTGCGCTTGGGTCAATTCTACGGGAAATTTACCACTGACCAAATAATTAATAATGTTAGCAAACTATAGGTCCTTTCCTTGAAGCATCAAAAGATGTTCATATGGAAAATCCTCTCGTATTGGCATACAGTTGCCCTCTCTAACCAATCAATTGAGGTGATCACCAACGTTGTTTTCAGCATTTTTCTTATCTTTAATTTTTCAATCAAACTCCTATAGCTACAAGATCCAATGAATAATACAGGGTTTTGATTCTTTCTTGGCAAGCAAATATCTCAATGCTGTATGATCAGAATAAACAATTATCTTAGAACCTAACAGATAAGAACAAAACTTTTCAAAAGCAAAAACAATAGCTAAGAGTTCTTTTTCTGTGGTGGTACAATTGTACAACGTGGGATTCAATGTCTTTGAAGCGTAGGAATAACGTGACTCTTTTTCCCCACTTTCTAACCAAGTAAATCTTCTACTGTGTAGTCGCTTGCATCACACATTAATTTAAAGGGCAAATCCCATTGAGTGGTTGAACAATAGGAGTAGTTACAAGTTTTTCTTTTAGCTTTTCGAAAGCTGCCTTACACTCTTCTATAAGATCAAATCGTACATTATTCTCCATGTTTCCCAACTTGGAGAAGTTTGTGCTAAAGGTATGTTATTTTTAGAAACATTTTACCTAAATATGAAGTCTGTCTTCTCCTGTTATCTTGCTTCGGGTTCTATAGTTTCAATCCACAAACTCTAAGTTTTGTCTTCTCAGCTTATGGTCATGCCGTTTAGCTTCTTTCCACCAAATTTTCAAATTCCACTACAAGAAATATGGTCTTTAGTAACGATAAAAAATTGTGATTAATTCTGAAAATGTAGTCACTGTGATGTAACAGGGACGAGTTTGATGCTGTCATAGCATAGTCAATACTGCTCTGTCGCAATATCTACTCTATGACGACATTTATATCGTAGTCAATAAATCTTTGACACTTTTTCACAACAAAAAGTCATCAATAGCATGTCCAACCTGGATTTGAATTCCACCATGGCAATATGACGTGGACAACAAGCTTACGTGGCATGCTGACGTGGAAGATCATTAGTAACGACATATTACCGTCAATAGCATACATTTAAAATTGACTACATTTAGGTCGTCAATGCAAAAATATATCAATGACGACTTTTGTCGTCACTAAGCACAACTACTATTTTTGTTTTGCACACTTTTTTACAAATTATTGTCACTCAAACCTGACCAATTAACTCATTTACAAAAATATCAAATCAAATGGTCTAAAACTCATTTGCACTAAATAATATCAAATATATTTCATTCATTCAATAATAGTATTTAAAAGTATGATGGAGTATTATCATCAAATCCATCTAATTGCCTAAACACGCTATTGTATTTACATATGCAGACTACCTTAAATTCCTGTCAGTACTAGTCAAAGAGCTTGATGCTAACCTAACAAAATTTTATGATCATATATACTGAGAACGAGATTCAGCAATAGAAGATTTGAGCAGCATTTTGCAACACTAGTAAATTCTACTGAGGGTTTGGTGGGCGGCCATTTGCAGTAGAGACTCTGGAACCCCATTCGAATAGTTCTTTGCTCCTGTCATCCTTATGAACAATGACCTCAGTGAAGTACAGGCTATCTTTCTTTGCTTTAGTCACAGTTTCAATAGCTTTTTTTTTATGAAAATTCGACTGTATATACATAATAGGCAAAAGACGATGCTGGACATACCCAAACTCATCGATACAAAAGGAAATAAGTAAATGTGGACTACTACTTCATTACATGAGTTGATAATTCAGTGTATAAGGGAACGATGACAGATCTTACTCTAGAACAACTAGAGTAAGGCTATCTAATTTCCAGACAAAAATTCTTCTACCATTTACAAGAGGTATAAAGTTAAATTATATGAAAGCAAACACAAATCAGCTTTGAATCAAAATGTTCACTAAACTAATTAGCATAATCTTTGTAGATTACTTCTCGGTTCCACCATTCTCCATCCGGCTATATACATGAAACATCAAATAAGCTATATGACTGACTTCAATACAGATTCGTATGGTCCACCTTGTACACAATTAATTCCAACCCTGACAATGACCAATTCAAGACAGGCAGCTGTATGCAAAGCTTCCCCATTCATTCACGCTTGGAGCTGCAAAAAGTTCCTACTTTCCCAAGTTTAAACCTGAAGTTCCTGGCCATGAACTAGATGTACAGCACAAATACATGTACAATAACTCCAGCATAAGTCCAGTACCATCAGACTATCAAATATCACCATTAAACAAAGTGCATTTCTATCCTTAAGGTCAGCCAAATATTGTCTACCATCACCACGGTATAAATGCAAAAAATTCCATCAAATATTAGATTAATTCCAGCAACATCAACACATTAAAGGTACCTCAAAATGCCATTAGCCAGCAGATCAAACATATAGGCAATTCATCATACTTTCAAATGACCAAACTGATCAAACTCCAGTAATCAGGGGCCTTCACAAAATGTAAACACTTACCCTGGGTTCTATCTCTTACCCTCGGAGTAGCAAATAAAGGGATTTCTCTCACTTAGCTTCCTACCAGATAGGTCATTAGCTTTATGACTGACCAGAGCCTCCACGAACTTTGTTTGCTTTGACGACTTTCGGGATTTTTCCATCTTTGCAAGGAATTTGCATAATTCATCATCTGATTCCTCCTTATAGTTATTTTCATTCCAATGGTCTTCGTCGTCCTCATTCAACTCTGATTCAGTAGGAATATTTTGAAGCTGGTCCAGGTTGGATGTTGAGCTAACCTTTTGTAGTTTGGATGATTCTCTTTCCTCTCAACAAACCCAAAATTCCCATAATAATTTCTATATGTACCTAGAAGCTACCATCACCAATGCAAGCAATCACTCACTTTCCCCGAGCAAGTTGAGCATAGCCAAGAGTTGTTCCCACTGACAAACCAATGGATCCATATTGCATTTGGAACTCATACTTGCAAAACTATATATAAACTAAAAAAACATATCAACTAAAGCACTCATAATAGAAACTGAACAAAAGTTAAATTCATCCTAATGCTCACCCGCATCCCTCGGGCAATTTCAGCTTCTGGCAATTGAACCACGAGTCCCCATTGTCAGCAATCACTGATGCATCCCCTGACAGCATTTTTGTGAATATGCTGGAACAGTACATTAACCCTCGAAGGCTCCTTAGGCTTACATTTAAGAGAAAGTCCTTGAGGAACGTAGATCTGATGGTAATTCTCATAAGCAGTAGTGTTGCACTTTAGCCTCTTAGCCATCTCCCTCAATAAATCCTTCATGAGAACACACCCAAATACAGGGCCATTTGTAATGGTCACTCGATCAGGCTACACAATGATTGCCTTCTCTCTCTTGAGAAGCAAAGAGTAGCCAACAGAGTTGTAGTCATTGAATATAGGTTCAGCAAACAAGTAAGCATCAGCTGACTCCACAATTTCAGCACAAAAGGCCGTGCTCACAGCGCCCCAGTAAGTACCAATAAAATGTGGATGGTGTTCGGGAACAAGCCTTTTTGCCGAAGGCATCACAGCAAGGGCATAACCAGAATAATTAGCCAATTCGACAAAGGCCTTGCATGCCTTGGCAACACGCAACTTGGGACCTCCAACCATCACTAGCTTCACGGCCTTGTTCAAAACTAAACGACTCAAAACATTAGGCAATGTGAATACAGAAGATTTAAACATGTACCTGGCCATACTTATTCCACCCCCAACAGAGCACTTTGCCTTTCTCTTTAACAAAAAAAAGGCAAAATGTTAGTCATGTGATTAGTAAACGCAAAGGAATAAATATTCTTTTCTTTAACAAAAAACAAAAGAATGTTACTTCTCTGTTTCAGACAAGCATGAATTTATACCATGCAGCATTGTCTTTAGAAAAAATATGGACCACATGCCAGTTACTTAAGGGTAGACTATAACCTAGAAGAGAAAATTAAGCATAAAAGAATGTAAATCAGAAATAGGAAATGCCCATAAGAAACTCCAGCGAGAGAAAGTAAAGTATAGATTGAATCATCTATAGCACTGATGCATAAAAGAGGGACCATAATATTTCCCACATAAGCAGCATAGCAGCATTGCTTGTAGTATGTATCCACATTCTGGAAAAAAAATAAACAAATGTGCTAAGCAAGCATCAGTCAAGAATTATTAGAAAAAAGCAATATAATCTTACCTCACACTTTGCAACAAGACGAGTAGCGTGATTGTCAAAGTCCCGAAGAGAAACTGGCTGCAAGAAAATGAGCCAGATATTACATTCTCCAAACTAGAAATATCAAAAAATGTAAACTTCATTGAGAAATTAAGAATAAGCCATAGGCATCAAGACATCTTAGCTGACCTTTGTAATACCTTCCCAATCTGCAAGCCGAGCTAAAACTGAATATGTGTGGAGGATGGAATGCTTTCCTTTTTCATATAGGTGTTATTATTACTTTGAGCATTGCCACGCATATTGTTTTTCCCCTTTGTTTTTATGTGTCCATCTGTACTAGAATAGTTGTCAGTAGTTCTGTAAGATAGATTTAAAGATAATGAAACTAAAATGAGCCCTGCTTCTTCACTGATCAATCTTACATTTTATCTCGTTCCCTCTGGCTCACATTTGACCAGAAGATTCAATAAAAATCTGCTTGGTTTTGATGATGTAATTGAGATGTATAATGGATGGTAAGACAGGATACAAAAGTACAAAATAGTACCACATACAAGAAAAGGCAGTCATCCAAAGTTAAAAGTAGAAGTGCCTAAATGATTTTGAGTTTCTTAGAGTCTTTACCTAAATCTTTATTCTGTCCGAAATGGAAAATGGCAAGAAACTAAGCAAAAAGGAAAAAAACACCATGCAAAAGAGAATACCAAAATCCAATTGGCAATCTATCAAGAGCCAGACAGTCCAAATAGAAGAGTAAAAAGCATACCAAAACTCATTTGAAGAAATTTGCAATATCATTCCAACCATATTTTAGAAGCCAATGAACTACTTGTGCAAATAAAAAGTTCATATTAACATACTCCTCTAATTTCAACGAGTATCAACTAGAGAGTTTATCTTGATGCAAAATTGATACCTAAATAAGCCTATTAACCAATGAATCATCTCTTATTTGTCTTGAACACAATACCATAACCAGAACAAACATACAACTCATCAACAAACAATGAAGAACCCCATTAAACATTTTAAATTCATTAAAGCATACTAACATTCATTGACAACATCAACAGCAAAAAATTAAATTCACGAAAACCAAGAAAAAAATGGAAGCAAAATTCTCAATGAAAGAATAATGCATGTTACTTTCAATAGCAATATTATCATCTTAAATTGGCAATATTGGCATATACAATTAAGTCCTTGCGTGTTCAACAACTCATTCTTTGCACTGCAATATATAATTAAACAGTATGAAGATATACTACAATGCTTCTTAATAGAATTTTTTCAGCTCATTCTTCACACTTTCTTTCATAAATCGAGCAAGCTCTACTTGGTTACTCTAAAAATATATTTTATAACAGGCTTAGATTTATGAATTAAGAATTAAATCAAGAAATGTGCCAAGGAAGAAATGCTACTCACGCTATCTTCAACTTGTCTAATTGCATCAGTTTCAGAACTGATGATAAATTATTTCATTCTGTTATTAATCAATTTGCAAGCTGAGGTAAATACAAAGCAAAGCTATATGAGATGTTAAATATAGCATAAGGAGGTTAAAACAAGGAACAACATATAGTACAAAAGACATTCGACTTTCACCTTTTTCGGTATCATCATTCTCAAAAGTAGCCGCATTTAGAAAAATCTCAACATATTCGCCAAACACACTCAACTGAACCAATGAACCAGTGAACCAATAAAATTAGTTTACGAAGCTATTTACGAAGCTGTTTACCTAATCAGATCCTCTGGCATAAAATTGCAAAAAGAAATCCCTTTTGAGTACCGTCTAATAATTTTTCGACCGGGAAATTCGATCAGTTTCGAAACCTTCTCCATAACCTAACTCAATTCCACAGCATCACCTTTTTCTAGTCTGCACAGGAGCTCAGCGGTGTAATCGAGGATGGTTTTCACGAGGAATTCAAAAATTCCTTTCGTTACGGCCAGGTAAGTGGCGAGGCAATGGCGAAAAAAGACGGTTTATCGGAATCGGGGAAATGGAGCTGGCGGTACTGGCCTGCTTTGGTTTAAGAGGAAGCGAGTTCGGGGGAATTGGAGTTGTTGACTATGACATTGAAGAGAGACTCAGCGGCGGCGCGGATGTAAAGGTATCAGCATTGGTGGACGGCAGTGGCAGAAATGAAACGATGGCGGCAGAGGCTTTTTGATCAATTGCAGGCCTGAAATGTATATTGTCATATTGATTTCCTCTCTCAATTTTAGATACAAACATATAAACGAATGTAGTTTTGTTTTAAGAATAACACTTCAATTAAATTATAAGTTTTTTCCTTCGTTTTTTTTCTTTTTCCAATCATTCATTGTATGAATTTTTTACATTTCTAATTTATAAAAAATCCTTATTCATTTTCTAGTGTAAATGTTTATGAATTCATTAAAAATTATTATATTATGAATTTTAAAATTAAATTTCTAATATTTTAAAGTGGTAATTTTGTAAAGACAAATTAAATGATAAAAATAAATTCTTTCTTTTATATAAAAATAAAGAATATATGTGTATTGAAACTTTAACTTTTATTACTTAATATGTTTGAAATCACTTCTACATAAATGGTACCTTTTAAGAACGATATAGATGCGTATAACTATTTATGTTATATTAAGATTAGTAAATGTAATTATTTTTATTTTATCATTCATTTTTATTAAATTTTATAAATATTTGAATGTTGGTAATCAATAGTGCATTTAAACACTAAAAAAATAAATATTAATTTATTAAAATAAAGTATGTACTTATTCAAAATTTTGTGGGGCAAAAATATAAAATTAAGGTATTTTACTAATATAATTAAAATTCAAAAGGTCAAATTATAACTTTTAGGCATCATAATACAATTACTAACTTTTAGGTGTATATTTTGTTATAGTGAGAGAGAATGGTGAAAAGGGAGAAGATTGCTAATTTGGTATTGGTCCTCCAAAAGCCTTTATTTATTTTTTATATTTTTTTATTTCCTTTTATGTTTAAATGTAAAATATGAATATAATCATTTACATATATAAATAATTATTAAGTTATATATAATATGGTAAGCATTTAATTATATATAAAAATTAAAAACAAAACAATTATAATTTTTTTAATAATAAATCTTAGCGTGTTTTTTTTTTCCTATTAACTTTTAAAATTAAACACAAAGCTATGGTGATTATTTTTTTACTAATATTAAATTTTAATTTGAAAATTTTAATAATAGTTCGAAAATTTATATTGTAAGTTTTGACCAAAACTAGATTGAAAATATATTAATTTTAATTTTATTGTAATAATTTTTATGATGAAATATTTTGTAACATAAATTTACACTAAAATAAATATTATACACACATTATTTACATTAAAATTATATTATTATTTCTTTTGAACAATAAAATAGCAAAATAAAATAAAATAAAAATTATTTCATATCATGATACTAAAACCTATATGAGAAAATTAGTCTTGTAAACATATGTGGGTACATGATAGTGATTTTGATTAGTCTTATAGATCTTAACGAGATCTTCAAAATGGTGTATCACAACAACGATTTCAAATACGAATGAGATACTTGTGTCTAATAATTAGCTTATATTGAATTACGCAATAGGGACAACATTTATGTATCATCAATGGTTTATCTATATTGACGACAATTGTTGTCACATATTCTGGTGTTTAGAAGTATTATCGACATTTGTCGTCACATATTCTAGCGTTTAGAAGTATTGACGACTTATATTGTTGTCACAATTGCTTTGACGACATTTGTTGTCACAAAACCTCATTACATATTGACGACTTTTAATGTCGTCACAATTGCTTTGACGACTTGTAATGTCATTACAGTTGCTTTGACGACATTTGCTGTCACGAAACCTCATTATGTATTGACGACTTGATAAGAATGGGCGAGGCTTAGAATCCTGGACCACTCGAATCTCCACACCCTTTGACCATGTTGCACAATTCAACCAAAACAAGAACAAGAAAACAATTAAATTTGCCGAATGGAATTCAAGGGAAACGAAAAGGAAAGATGTTAAGCCAATCAAACCCCAACGTTATTACAAACGAATTAATTTAGCCTATGTAATCAAGAGACTAAACAAAGTAGTTTGGCTTATTCCTGATTTCAAGAACGGGTTGACTAATCCTATAGCTCCTCACTAAAGGCTTCGCGGGATTGGGGTAAAAACACAAGGTGTTTTCAAATTTAGAAAAGCTAAAATTCTTTCATTAATCTTCTTGAAAAAAAACGTTCAAAGGCCTTCTTAAGTAGAGAAGAATTTCGGCCATGACAAGAAAGCAAAATAAAACCCTAATAGAAGCCAAGTACAACTTTGCTTCTTGGCTTACCAATCCAATTTTAGGAAACTTCCAATTGGAATGGAAAACTAACTTAACTAACTAGTTTCCTAAAAGAATTACATCTCCTAAAAAGTAGGAGACTACTTTCCTAAACAAAGTAGCACACGGTTTTGGCCTTTAAGAGGCAAAACACGTTTTTACTTTCCTAAATGAATTTAGTTTCCTAAATCCATTACTTGCTATTATCATGCAAGATAATTAGGCCAAGTAATTAGCTCCGTTTGGATGAGGTATTTTTGGATTATATCATGATTTTTTTTCTTGGGATTTGTTATGAGAAAATTATATTTTGAGAGTGTTTGGAATGAATGATTTTGTTTTGTTGGGATTTGTATGGAAGATTTTTTATTAATAAAAGTTTGAAATTTAAATTTGAATTAATTATTTTATTAATTTATTTTGATGGGAATTGTGTTAGAAAGAATTGTTTATTATTAAATTTTAAATTTTAAATTTAAATTTAATATTTTATTTATAAAAAAATACTTTAGCAAAAATAATTACTGTAACATTGTTTTTGTTTTTAAAAATTTTGATGCTAAAATTGAACAAAACAAACAACTCATTTTGCAATTGTGAAATAAATCACAAAATTTAAGCCTTCCAAATAGAGCCACTAATTACCATGAAAATACGAAGCCCAAATTAATTTTTAATGGACTTAATTTATTACAAAGCAAATAAATCCTATGAATTAAATAATGGCGTGATCCATGTTGTGAAAAGTCCAAGCATGCCATCTTGGTCTTCAATTGTGATTGCTCCAAGAATATTCTTCAAGGTGGAATTTTCTTAAGCTCCAATGTAGAACTCTTAGAAACTTATTCATGAATTGTTATACCAGAGATATTCCAAATAACTCCATGTTGAGATGGTGATGGTGGTGACGCCAAGTGTTCTTCAAGATTGTCCAAATCTCCACAATGTGTTGACAATAATGTTTGCAAGGCGGCTTTCATACTCTAACTCCTTGATCTTGTCATTGGACCATCAAGATTCTCCAATGGATCATGTGAAGTCGGCCTTGGCACCATGAACTTGGGCAGATTGCTATCATTCCCTCCCTCTTCAAAAGGATTCGTTCTCGAATAACCTACATAATACAAAGATAAATCAGAAACATTAAATATAGATGAGACATTGCCATACTCACTTGGTAGTTCGATCTTGTAAGCATTGTCTCCAATCCTTTCCAAGACTCGAAAATGACCATCTCCTCTTGAATGAAGCTTAGATTTCCTTTTTTCGGGAAACCTCTCTTTCCTTAAGTGAATCCAAACCCAATCTCCCGGTTTAGATATCACTTCCTTTCTACCCTTATTGGCTTGCTTAGCAACTTTTTCATTACATCTTTGAATATTATTTCGAACTTTCTCATGTAACTCCTTTATAAAACCAGCTTTCTTTCTACCTTCGACATTAACAAACTCATTGACAAGAAGAGGCAAAATATCAAGTGTAGTTAATGGATTAAATCCGTAAACAACTTCAAAAGGTAAGCAATTAGTAGAACTATGCAAAGTCCTATTATATGCAAACTCAATATGAGGTAAACAGCTTTCCCAATTCTTTAAGTTCTTTTGGATAATGGCAAGAAGCAAGGTAGACAAAGTGTGATTAACTACTTCAGTTTGTCCATCAGTTTGTGGATGTGCAACAGTAGAACACAACAATTTAGTGCCTAACTTATTCCATAAAGTACGCCAAAAATGACACAAGAATTTAACATCCCTATCACTAACAATACTTTGCGGAATGCCATGCAATCTAACAACTTCCTTAAAGAATAAATCAGCAATATGAGTAACATCATTAGATTTAGAACATGCAATGAAGTGCCGATATTTTGCTAAATCTATCAACTACAACAAATATGCTATCATGATCATTGCGTGACCTAGGTAATCCAAGTACAAAGTTCATAGAAATATCAATCCATGGACGACCAGGAACAGGCAAAGGCGTGTACAAACCATGAGGCATCACTTTCGATTTTGATTGTTTACACACAATTCATTTATCACAAACACTTTTAACATCTTTAATCATGTTAGGCCAATAAAAGTGTTCATTTAAAACAGCAAGTGTTTTAGCAATTTCAAAGTGCCTCATTAACCCTCCCCCATGGGTTTCTTTAACAAGTAAATCACGAATGGAACAAGAGGGTATGCATAATTTATCTTTCTTGAACAAAAATCCATCATGCATATAAAATTCACCATTCGGCTTTATCACACATTGATCATAGGCGGCGTTAAAGTCATGATCATTTTTGTACAAATCTTTAATCAAATCAAAGCCAAGTAACTTAGCATATAAATAGGTGAATAACGTGTATCTCCTAGATAATGCATCAGCTACAATATTTTCTTTATAGGATTTGTATTTGATCACATATGGAAAATATTCAATAAATTCTAAACATTTAGCATGCCTCTTATTCAATTTACCTTGAGTTTTCAAGAATTTAAGGCTTTCATGATCAGAATGAATAATGAACTCTTTAGGCCATAGATAATGTTGCCAAACCTGTAATGATCTTACCAAAGCATACAACTCCTTGTCATAAGTCGTATACTTCATGGCTGCCCCATTAAGCTTTTCACTAAAATAAGCCACCGGTTTTGATTCCTGCATCAAAACAGCACCAATACCTATTCCGGAGGCATCACAGTCTATCTCAAAAGCTTTATGAAAATTTGGCAATGCAAGTAGAGGGGCGTGAGTCAATTTGGCCTTTAATGTGTTAGAAGCATTTTCATGTTCTTCTTTCCACTCAAAAGTGACAATCTTTTTAACAAGTTCACTTAATGGTGCAGCTATAGAACTAAAATCTTTAACAAACCTCCTATAAAAACTTGCTAAACCATGAAAACTTCTAACATCACTAGCATTTTTAGGTCTTGGCCAATCCATGATTGCCTTGACTTTTGACTCATCAACAGAAATACCTTGAGAACTAACAACATAACCCAAAAAGATAATAGATTCCATACAAAAAGAACACTTTTTAAGGTTAGCATATAATTTGTTCTCACGCAATATAGCAAACACGTTTCGAAGCTGCACAACATGTTCATCAAGTGATTTGCTATAAATAAGGATGTCATCAAAATAAACTACAACAAATTTTCCAACAAAAGGGTGAAAAACATGATTAATTAGCTTAATAAAAGTGCTAGGTGCATTAGTCAGGCCAAAAGGCATGACTAACCATTCCTACAAACCATACTTTATTTTAAAGGCTGTTTTCCATTCATCACCTTCTGTCATTCTAATTTGATAATAGCCACCTTTTTTAATCAATCTTGGTAAAAATACAAGAACCATGCAATTCATCAAGCATATCATCTAATCTAGAAATTGGATGTCTATACTTAATGGTAATTTTATTAATAGCACGGCAATCAACACACATTCTCCAAGATTCATCCTTTTTAGGGACCAAGATAACAGGAACTGAACATGGACTTAGAGATTCTCGAACTATACCTTTGTCAAGGAGTTCATCAACTTGACGTTGGATCTCTTTTGTTTCCTCAGGATTTGCTCTATAAGATGGACTATTTTGAATTTGCGCCCTAGCCACAAAATCAATTTGATGTTCAATGCCACGAATAGGTGGTAAACCTATTGGTAAGTCCTCGGGAACACATCTCCATATTCCTATAAAAGAGATAAAACAACACTAGGCAAAGAAGAAAGGTGATCACTATCAATAATAAGTGCATCTTTCCGATACAACAAATATATTGGTTGCCTATCTAGTATTGCTCTCTTAATATCACTCATAGAAGCAAAACAACAAGATTTAGAACTAACACTATCTCGGCTATTACTACTTGAAATTACAAGTTCACGACCTATACTAGTGTTTACATTCTTCTTTTTCTCGAACTCACTCTTTTCTTTTGCTTCTTCATCACGGATATCACTACAAGCTTTATCAATCCTTGCTTGGTCTTCAATGACTTGCCACAATTTTAAGGCTTGAAGGTTGAACCTTTTACCTTTATGTTCCAAGCTGTAGTAATTCTTCTTGGCATAATAAATCACATCTCTATCAAATTACCAAGGTCTTTCAAGAAGGATGTGACCGACCTCCATTGGAATAACATCACATAAAACTTCATCAACATAATTACCAATTTTAAATGGTATCTTTACTTGCTTGGTCACTCTTGTTTCGGCAGCTTGATTAAGCCATTGATGTCGATATGGCTTTTGATGTTTCATGCAAGTCAAATTCATCCTCTTGACAAGTAGAATACTTGCCACATTAGTACAACTTCCACTATCAATGATTACATTACAAATCTTATCTTTTACCATACATCGTGTATGAAAAATATTCTCTCTATAGATCAAATCATCATCAATTTGTGGTTGTGCATTGAGGATTCGGCGAGTCACCAAACAAAAATTACCAACATTATATGTATCATGTGATTCACTTTCTTCACTTTCATACTTCTCCTCAAGTTTAGGCATGTCAATGCATTCATCATCATCATTATCACTTATCACATCTCCATTTTCATTAACATACCTCAATTTGTGAGTAGGACAATTGGATTGAATATGACCATAGCCTTGACATTTAAAGCAACGAATATCCCTTAATCTAGAACCTGATTTTGATGTCGATTGGGGCACTGATTCAACAACCTTTGGGACAGTTTTTGGGACATTGGATGATACATTGCTGGGCTGATTTGGAGTGAAAGCCCATGGCTTTGGTGGCGGAGTGAAGGGATTAGCATTCGGCTTTGAATCTCTCCTCCAAGGTGGTTTTGGTTGTGTGAAAGGATGACTAGTTTGTCCCTTTCCTTTCATGTACCTTTCGATCTTAATAGCTTTATGAACTAGCTCATTAATATCAACATAACTTTGAAGATCAACATGGTATGATAATTCAGAATTCATACCTCGAAGAAAACTTTCAATTGTGGAATCCGAATCTTCTTGAACATTAGGCTTGATCATGAGTGACTCCATCTAATTATAGCATTCCTCCACAGTTCAACTTCCTTGCACAAGAGAGTGTAACTTTCGATTGAGTTCACGGTTGTAATGTGAAGGCACATATTTCTTTCACATGAGAACTTTCATTTGACTCGAAGTCTTGATTGGTCTTTCGCCATCTTGGCGTCTATTTTTTATTACCTCATCCCACCATAAACTAGCATAATCCTTGAGATGCATAAAGGCAAGGTGATATCTTTTATCCTCTGGATAATTGTTGCCTTCAAAGAGATCATCTAGGTCTCGAACCCAATCAAATTATGCTTTGGGATCTGCCTTTCCATGAAAAGTAGGTAATATTAGTTTGAAAGTACCAATAGACAAGTCGGATGTTTTACCACTTTTAGAAGACCCAATGATTTCCTCCTCTTCATTACCGGATGGAACCTCATCAAAATCAAGATGTCTTGATGTGGAATTTTTAGTGGTAGGATGCTTGGATGCCAAAGTCAAATTATCAATTTGAATTTGCATCTTTTGGAGCAGGTTAAAATGTACTTCATTATCGATCTTTCGTTCGGTTTGTGATACTATTTTATCACCCTTCATTGTACCTGCAATGTTAGTGAAAAACAACAAGAAAATAATATATTTCCTCACGGGTTCTCACTTTGGTGAGTAGGTACACACCACTCTTTATAAGTAGCTTTTCTCTTGTATACCCTATCTGCACTCTTATTATTGAATCACCTAATCTATAAAAGACCTTTAAGTTCATTGATAAAAGGAACAAGTCTCAACTAACAAGTTCAATCAATCAAGGCACACACAAGATAAATCAATTAGAGTATTTTAGGCAAGAAACCATAAAGGGTATTTAGAACACGCAGGGGTATAATATGATTCAGCTACGGAAACTAAGAGAAACAGAAACTAGACAGAAAGACAAGAATTTGGCAACTTGAATAACTTAAATCGGAGTTGTAACGAAAACGTTATGGCAATTTCAATTTTGGTGGTTTTCAAAAAAGACAAACAAGAACACTTAGTTCTTTTGGGCTACGATTTTTTTTTGTATTGGTCCGATTTTTTTTTTTTTGTATTTGGCTTTTTTTTGACGTTGCCTTTTTTTTTAACGTCAGCCCACTATTTTTTTTTATTCGGACAAGCTAGAGTTTAAGACAACCTAGGGTTTTAAGGTTGTTAAGACAAAACCTAGGGTTTTTGTTTTGTCTTTTGTTGTCTTAACCTTAAAATTTTCAGCCACAAATATTAAACAAGAACTCACCAACCAATTGGAATTTCAATATGCCACAAAAGTCAATCTTTCAAGATTTATGCCAAGGAACAAGAATATAGTTCAAGATTTCGATTTTAAGCAACTTTGAAATTAAAGAAATTCAAGAACTTCAAGAAAGTGATCAAGAACTTATCTGTTGACATGGAACAAAAACTTGAACAAAGGATAATAGATTATAGAAACAAAATAGAGACAATTGCAAAAAGAATGAAACAAAACGGACAAGAAACAAGAAAGTTGGAATTTTAGGTCAAAAACCCGAAACCCTAACCCTAGAATTTTTGACGCTTTGTAACTTAATCCTAAAGCATGCAATCCTATTCAGTTTCAACACATGAATGACACAAGAAAACGAGCAGAACAAGATACGACAAGAACGAAGCAAAAACAGCAAGAAACGACACAAAATTTCAGCAACAAAGGAAGACGATTTTGACGAAATTTCTGCAAGAAAACTAAACGATTTTTAGCACCAATATTATGAACAAAAAGTGCAGAATTAGACACGTACTACAGCAACAAGAATGACTCTAAACAGCAGCAAAAAGATGCTAGGACAGCAGCACAAACTTGACTCAAAAATTGGAAAAATCCGAGAAGAAATAAAGTTAAGAAAAATGAAAAGATGACCTAAATTTTTTTGATGCAACAAACATGAGCTCTGATACCAATTGATAAGAATGGGCGAGGCTTAGAATCCTGGACAACTCGAATCTCCACACACTTTGGACCGTGTTGCACAATTCAACCAAAACAAGAATAAGAAAATAATTAAATTTGCGGAATGGAATTCAAGGGAAACGAAAATGTAAGATGTTAAGCCAATCAAACCCCAATGTTATTACAAACAAATTAATTTAGCCTATGTAATCAAGAGACTAAACAAACTAGTTTGGCATGTTCCTGATTTCAAGAACGGGTTGGCTAATCCTATAGCTCCTCACTAAAGGCTTCGCTGAATTGGGGTAAAAACACAAGGTGTTTTCAAACTTAGCAAAGCTAAAATTCTTTCATTAGTCTTCTTGAAAAAAAACGTTCAAAGGCCTTCTTAAATGGATAAGAATTTTGGCCATGACAAGAAAGCAAAATAAAACCCTAATAGAAGCCAAGTACAACTTTGCTTCTTGGCTTACCAATCCAATTTTAGGAAACTTCCAAATTGGAATGGAAAACTAACTTAACTAACTAGTTTCCTAAAAGAATTACATCTCCTAAAAAGTAGGAGACTACTTTCCCAAACAAAATAGCACACGGTTTTGGCCTTTAAGAGGCAAAACACATTTTTGCTTTCCTAAATGAATTTAGTTTCCTAAATCCATTACTTGCCATTATCATGCAAGATAATTGGGCCAAGTAATTAACTAATTACCACAAAAATACTAAGCCCAAATTAATGTTTAATGGACTTAATTTATTACAAAGCAAATAAATCCTATGAATTGAACAATAGCGTGATCCATGTTGCGAAAAGTCCAAGCATGCCATCTTGGTCTTCAATTGTGATTGCTCCAAGAATATTCTTCAAGGTGGAATTTTCTTAAGCTCCAATGTAGAACTCTTAGAAACTTATTCATGAATTGTTATACCAGAGATATTCCAAATAACTCCATGTTGAGATGGTGATGGTGGTGACGCTAAGTGTTCTTCAAGATTGTCCAAATCTCCACAATGTGTTGATAACAATGTTTGCAAGGTGGCTTTCATACTCTTAATCCTTGATCTTGTCATTGGACCATCAAGATTCTCCAATGGATCATGAGAAGTCGGCCTTGGTACCATTGACTTGGGTGGATTGCTATCGTGACTTGTAATGTCGTCAAAGTAGCTAAATGTATACATATATAGAGATGATGTCTAATGTTGTCACTATGGGTTTGACGATATTTGTCGACACTACTTCTCCTCAAATGTGACTTGCCACATTGTCATCAAAATAGTATATGATATTACACAATCCAAGCCTCAACTAGCTGCGTGTGGATTAAGGAGATTAACTATGAACTAAAAGAGAATAGAGTAATAATGATTTCAAAACCCAAAAAAAGAGAAAAAAAGTGGTAGCAATGAAAAATATATTAACAATAAATCGAACTTTGACAAAAAACCAATGGTAAAAGTCAATGAAATAAAAAAAGTTTTCTTTTTTTTCATATATAGAAAATATACTATGTATTTTTACAATTATATAAGCAATACAAACTAAATATAAAAATAGGTAATTAAAAAATTTAGAATTTATTAAACTAGATCAAATTCATTTTCAACTTTTAATAATACTTCAAAATTTTCTATTTTAAATTTTTGTCAAAAATATTAATATAAAGGTTTTTATATAACCATTGCTGGACTATTATCAATAGTTACTAGAATTATTGTTGTCAAAAAAACTTGTATATACGGACATATTGAATAGTTATAACGTCGTCAGTATGTCTTTGACGATATTTGTCGTCACTAACAATCGAACAATTCTCAGCTACGCAAAAATATATCGTCAAATAGCTTGCCAAAGAACAATTACTGATGACTTAATATGTCGTCAGTAATGCTTTCATTTATTGTCACTAACAACTCAACAATAACGTGAAATATGTCGTCAATGAGTTGTACACACACGTATTGACGACTTAAAATGTCGTCAATACATCTTTGACGATATCTGTCATCACTAATACTCAACAGTAACGCGAAATATGTCGTCAAAGAGTTAGTACACAAGTATTGACGACTTAAATGTCGTCAATACATCTTTGACGACATATGTCGTCAGTAATAATCAACAGTAATGCGAAATATGTCATCAACGAGTTGGTACACACACGTATTGACGACATAAAATGTCGTCAACACTTCTTTAACGACATCTGCCGTCACTAATACTCAACAGTAACACGAAATATGTCGTCAAAGAGTTGGTACACACAAGTATTGACGACTTAAAATGTCGCAAATACATCTTTGATGATATATGTCGTCACTAATAATCAACAGTAACGCGAAATATGTCGTCAAAGAGTTGGTACATACACGTATTGAAGACTTAAAATGTCGTCAATACATCTTTGACGACATATGCCGTCACTAATACCCCTCCACAATGACCAGCCGAATTGCCGTCAAAAGCGTGAGTCAATAGTTGATTAATTACGGTAGGGATGGCCACGGTTCCGGAACCGGCGGTTATAGGCGAAATCGGAATCGAACCATCCCTAGGCGGTTCCGATTCCGGTTCCGTCCCGGTTCCGGTTCTGGTTCTGGTTTTGGTTCCGGTTTGATTCCAATTTCGATTTTTTGTTCCGAATTTCGATTGTAATCCTACTTTTAAATTTGATTTATATTGAAATAATGACTAAACAATTAATTGAAACTCAAATAATATAATATAATAATATAATTAGAATAATAATAGTTACAATTGAACTTAATTAATATATAATTTTTAGATAATAGAACTAGAAAGAATTAAATAAGTGAGATTCAAAGATATAAAAATCATAAGAATATTTGAATATTTGAATTATTAATTAAAATTCAACTAGTATAATATAATAACATAATTAGAATAGTAGTTAAAATTAAACTAATATATGAATTTTTTAGAATAATAGAATTATGAATATTAGATAAGTAAGAAAGAAAGATATAGAAAGAATAAGTGTATTAAGAGAATGATCGAACTATTAATTGGAATTCAAATAGTATATTAGCATAATATAATAATAGAATTAGGATAATATAAATTAGAAAATTAAGTTGATATATAATATAATTGGATTAATAGTTGAAATTGAACTAATATATGGAGGTTTTAGAAAAATAGAATTATGAAGGATTAGATAAGTGAGAAAGAAAAATATATAAATGATAAGAGTATTGAAAGAATGATTGAACAATATAATAATATAATTAGAATAATTAATTAAAAAAATTGATACTCTAAACCGTAAATTATAAACGTTAAAACTTACAATATAAAGATTAGAAAACTATGAAATTATGTGATGAAAATGAAGTGGTATAAAAATATTTATATAATTTTTTTTTGGCCGATTCCGGCAGTTCCAGAACCGCCGGTTCCGGTTCCGGTTTCACAAAATCAGGAACCGGAACCGAACTGTCCAGGGACGGTTCGGTTCCGGTTCCAAGTTTGTGGGACCACGGTTCCGGTTCCGAAACCGGCCAAATGGCCATCTCTAAATTACGGTCTTCAGTCACTAGTTTTTAGTCGTCGACCTTTTGTCACTAAAGATTATTTTCCTTGCAGTGTTCAAAACTGGAAAAGCAACGAGGAATAGTATTTTGGTCTTCCATTAATTTTAAGATTGTTTTCTTGTATACCATATGCCCATTTAAGATTCTTTAAACAGTTGTAGAGTATTTCTTGTTCGTTGGGAGTTGTGGAGTAATAATAAGTACTTAGTACACGTTCCCAACATAATTTATTGTGTAAAAATTCCATATCTCGGCTTCACTTTACAAGTTAATGTTGTGCAAATTTACCCAGCTTTATTGAAGCTGAATTAAAACATTCATATACTTGTTCATTTGCCTAAATTGATATATAATTGAGAAAATGCTTGTATTTTGGCAAGTGCGTAATTAATCTTTATTATGGAAATTGTGTCTGTTGGCAGCGTTAAAGTATATCATGGGGAATGAAAACAGAGATAAGAAACCAAAGTACACAATCATGTGGAATGAAAACAGAGATAAGAAACCATAGTACAAAATCATATATATGCAGAGAAACGAAAATTAGCCCTTCAACTGCATCATAATATTCAACTGTTAAAATTTGACATTGTTTTTTACATCCTTGTACCCTTGTTTGTACTTGTCAAGATGACTATGCTATAGCCTACAGCCACGAGGATTCAGTTATAACTACTAACATTTACAATAGTTACATGTCATGACTATACACCACAAGAAAAACCCCCTTTTGGTGACTGAAATCTTAATGACCAGAAACTTTTGGTCACCAAAGAATACCTTTTGGTGACCAAAATAATTTCAGTCACTAAATTTTGGTAACAACTAAAAAATTGGTGACCAGAAAAAAAATTCGTCAATATTTGGTCACTAAACGCCATGGCGGGAAGCATTCCCGCTTATCACACACCCTTTGGTGACCAAATTTGATGACGAGAAAATGTTTAGTCAATAAAACTTGGGTACAAGAACTTTGGTGACCAGAAAAGTGGTCTCTAATATGAAAATGTTTAGTGACGATATTTTTGGTCAACAAAGGTCATAGGGAAAAAGAGATTTTCATCACTTTTGAATATTTTGGTGACCATAAAAGTGGTCACCAATTATTAATAGAATTAATTTGTTGTTTATCATATAAACTTAGGTAGGTTAAATAATAAGTGACACCTAAAATGACAAAATATTTAACTTTTGGGTGTTATATAGGGAAAGTTTTGTGTTTGAATTTCATATGCTATATTATGAGATATAAAATAAATATTTCCATAAAAGTTATTGTCTTAATAAAATTAATAAAATGCTACAAAATACATTAATTTTGAGGTTGGTGAAGTGGTAAGTTTATTAAGTATGAAGGCTATGGTCACATGTTCGAATCTCTCTATAATGAAATCCTTTTTTTTTGAGAAATTAACAATAAATTATACTTTCGTCCCTCAAATTTATATGTAGATCTCTAATACTTAAATAATAAAAATAGACTTATAAATTTGAATTGGGGGATTTAACAAAAAAATTGTACTTTAGTCTCTGAAATTTATATCTCTTCAATTAGATTTTTAATTAAATAACAAAAATAGCCTTATAAATTTCAATTGATAATGTTTTCCTCAATTTAAAATAATTTAATGTCCAAACATGGTGACCGTATTAAGAGTTTTTGAAAATTTTAATCAACTTATGCTAATGTATATTAAATATTAAAATAGAGTATGTATATTATGTATGGTGTAAACTTTGAAAAAATTGAGATTCAAGAGAAATAAACTTTGTTTTAGTAATATAAAATAATGGTTAAAAATACAAAAAAAGGAAGATAAACACACATACACACATTTATATATATATATATATATATAAATATGGCATAATTATGTAATATTGGCCTATTAATTATAAACAACTTTATATTAGTATTTTTTAACTCATTTGGGCCAATACCATTAAAAGACTTAATATTTAGTTTAGTTTGTTAGAACAACAACAAGTGTGCCCAATAATTTACTAGTTTGCTTTGTGAAAATAATAATTAAGCAAAATGATTACTATGTTTAATTAATTTGTTCTATAATAGGAATTAAAAGATAATTTACTACAGTAATAGTGTTGGTCTAAATTTATAATAATTATGTTATGACACCATTATATTTACGAATTATCCCAAACAATTAATTGAAACTTAAAATTAATAAATATGGACACATTTAGTTAAATCCATAATTAAGCACATATTTGTCCAATTACTATGTAAGTGGGTCCAAAAAATTACTAACTTGTGTTGGATCAAGTCAAAAGTAATTTGACCCATAAATTACTAATTCCTGTTGGCCCAGTAATAATTGGGTCAAATCTTTACTACATCTAATTTATTGGTGGGATCAAATCAGTTGGACTTCTTTATCTAGAAAAACATTTGGACTAAGTATATTTATTGGGCTAAAGTATAGTTTACTTAATTTGTAACTTTATACTTTTAGTATTTTTACTATAACACCCTAAAATTTTTAATTTGACCTTTTGAGTTTTTAATAATATTAGTAAGACACCCTAATTTATATTTTTTTGTCTCATATTGAATAAATATGTATTTTATTGGGAGAATTTGTATTAAGGGCATGCCTGATGCCTTTATTATTAAATGGGACCTAACTTTAATGTATTTATTATTACGGACCTAACTCTTCATCATCTACTATTTTATAATTATTATCAATGAATTTTCATTCTAAATTTATTCATTTATTCTTTAATTACTGAAACACATTAATATAATCCTTTTGACTATATTTCCATCATTTACTATTTCATAAGTGTTATCAATAAATTTTAATATTAATTTTACTTAATTGTTATCCATAAACTTTCAAGTTAATTTTAATCATTATTAAACTCTTTTATATTATAATTATTAATTTTATTAATTTTTAATTTTAAAGTTATTGTATTTCTCGAGCGGTGATGTGTTATTTAATCATTAAAAAAAACTAATAAAAGATTTAAAGTTACGTATTTCAATATAATCTTTCCTTTTATTGATAATAAGGGTACTAAAGACTTGTAATAATATATAATATAATAAAGTTATGTTGACATTCTTAATAATAAATATATTAAAGTTGCACCTCATTTAATAATAAGAGCATGAGACGAGCCCTTAATACAAATTCTCCCTATTTATTTTAATAAATTCATATATATTTTTTGAGTGTTTAAATGCACTATTGATTACTGACATTCAAATATTTAAATACAAATTATAAATTTTAATCTTCAATGAATGATAAAATCAAAAAAAATTCTATTTACTAATATAATATAACATAAATAGTTAATACACATACATAGTTATATATACTTAAAAGTAAAATAGCCATTAGAAAATACATTTATACCATAAGTCAATATTTAATACACATAAGATATATAAGTGATTAGTATATACTATACACATATATAATAATTATAATATAAGTAGTTAGTGTATATAATAAATGTAACTAAATAGTTAATTATAATATAAGTTGGGGTTGATGATAAAATGAAGTAATATGATATTAAAGATGAAAAATGTGTGATTACATACATAATTATAACTTAAGTATACATGTTTGCTTATTATTTTATTTGTTAAGTATAGTCATATTTTATATCATATTTATATAAAACTTAAAATTTATAATATACATATATTTTTTAAGTTATCTATAAATTTTAAATTAATTTTGAACATAAATCAAAATTAAATTTTCAATACACATATTTTCTTTATTTTTATATAAAAAGAGAAAAATGTTCTTCTTGTGAAACAAAAAGCGGGATTGAAATTTGAAACGAGAAAAAAAGCTCTCTTCCCCGCCCACTTAAAATTTTACGATGCCGTTTAAAGAGTTTAGAGAACAAAACGACATCGTATTGCTCATTTGTTGCCCTAAATACGCTGAAGATTGCATTTCCACACCTCACTAGTCACTGTACCTCACCCTATCTAACCTTTCCGCATTTATCATCCTCTCTTTTCATCCTAGCGGCGCAAGTGCACCTTTCCGCCTCTGGTGACTTTACTCTGTCTATTGTCCATTCCTATCCCTCTAATCTTTTTGGGTTTGTAAAAAATATCAGCTTTAAACACCAGCCGACATAGATTTAGCTCACAACCCAAGCGCAGCCCACGATGCCACTACTGGCAATACTAGTCTTCAACGGCACAGTCGAAGGAGAGCAAGACCCTCTGCAACAGCAAGCAACGAGAGGTCTATCTCTGGTGGCTCGTATGAGAACACAGGTCCTCGTCAATGTCGGAAGGGATTTTCGTGCTTTTGGCCCAAAAAAGAACAGCTGCAAGAGAGGTCTTTGAAAGTGCATAATAGAAGAAATCAAGAAAATGTATAAATTGCCGTTTGAAATTGAGGGTTACCAGAAATGGTAATGTTGGTGATTAGAGTTTTATTGAATTGGTTTGTTGTTGTAAAGGGGATTTGGGTTCAGCTCAAAAGCAATGCGCATAGATTTGGTTCAAGATTAACAGCAACATGTGAGTATAAAAATCCCCCCGATTTGTTTTGATTCTGTTTTAAAAAATATGATCTTTTGCATGTCATTCTCGGCAATAGATTTTTAGATTTTTTAAAATAAAAAACTTTAGTCACAGTAGGAACTAGATAGACTAGTACTGGAATTGATTGATCAAGTTGAATGCCATTCTCGGCAATAGATACCATATATAGCAAGTAATCATTGGAATAGCTAATTTGTATACACTACATTGGTATTTTAAAGAAAATATAAAGAAAAAATTAATTAAAAAATTTGAGGTAGAGCAGTTATTTTGATCTTTTGTTGGTTTTCAATTGCAACCCCCACCCCCTCTTGATATTGATCTTATTCAAGTTACTTTAAAGGCAAGCACTTTGCAAGAGGAGTTGTAACTTTGTTATACAAGTGTTGGCTGGATTTATTGCCAATTGTGGGATTACATCTTGAAGTTTAGTTGAAATTGGCATGCTTACATTGTTAAAATTGGCATTGATTGGTTTCAAATTGGTGAAACCTACAAGAATACATATGTTTGGTTTTGAATTGTGCCATTCTTTTAGTTTGAATGTTTGAAATGTTCCTCTTGTGGTCTATTGTTTCCAACAGTGTGATTAAATCTATAAATTTTGTTAAAATTGGCACAAGATGCATTTGATTGGTTTAAAATTGGTTAAACTCACAAAAATACACATGAACATTGCTTATCTAGTGGCATATAGTTTCTAATATTGGGACTAAATTGTGAAACTTTGATTAATTTGACACGATTACACTTTGAAAAAAAAATACTTTGATTAGCTTAAATTTGTGAAACCCACCAAAATATGTATGAGCATGTCTTATGTACGCTTGCTGCCCAAGTTTTGTTTGATTTTGAATATCACAATTCTTTTAGGTTTAAATGCTTGAATGTAACTCTTGTGGTGTATTGTAGCCATTATTAAGACTAAATCGTAAAATTTTGGTTAAATTGACATGGTTATACATTGAAAATAGACTCGGTTTAAAATTTGTTAAATATGCAAGAATATGCATGAACATGTCTTACGTACACTTGCATATTGTTGTTAATATTGGAACTAAATTTGTGAACCCACCATAATATGTATGAACATATCTTATGTAAGTTTGCTACCCAAGTTTTGTTTGGTTTCGAATATTACCATTCTTTTATCTTTAAATGCTTGAATATAACTGTTGTGGTATATTGTTGCTTTTGGTTGGACTAAATCGTGAAACTTTGGTTAAATTGACATAGTTATACATTCAAAATACACTTTGAATGGTTTAAAATTTGGTAAACGTGTAATATTATTCATGAACATGTCTAATGTATAATTACTTCCCAAATTGTTTTTGGTTTCGAATGTTGGTATTCATTAACTTTAAAGGTTTGAACAGTGATTGGTTTACGTTTAAATTGAGATATTATATTATTTCTTTATGTTTGTGATATTTTATAATGGTATATGATATGTTACAAAAAGATTTTAACATGTTTATTCGAACTATTATGAAGGTTGAAGAAAACTAAAGAGTTGAAGTATCAACTCTTCTAATGGATGAAGAAAGAAATGGTCAGTGTTCTTGACACTGGAGAGTTGAAGTATCACCGTGCTCATTTCTCCTATTGAAGCGAAAAAAGTGACAAAGTTGTCTCCTATTGAAGCGTATCACCGTGCTCATTTCTCAACCAGAAAAGGAAGAATGGTCACTGATGAATCTGATGTGAAATATGTACATCAATATTACTTAGTTAATATTCAAACTTTTTATGCTTTTTATTATATTTCCTTCTCTTAAAAGTTATATTTATTATGTAGACTGGGTTGAAAGCAGAAGAGGCGGCATCTTCTAGTTCCCCCGTTGAAATTTGCATCAAACAACTTGGTGCATTACCTGGAGCTGGCCATTTGAAGGGGAGGGCAAAGCCAACGAAAGAACTTCTTCTTTCAGATAAGTTAAGCGGGGATGTTGAGCGTCAAAGAGCTAGAGCTGATGCAGCGGAGGTTGAAAAAGCTGAATTAGCATCCAAACTTGTTAGATATGAGGAGGAAATAAGATTAATGAAAGAGGATCATTCGCAACTAAATTTGCAAGTGGCAAAATTGCTAAAAAGGTTGCCAATGATGGATAGCAACACTTTAGAAGAAGACTCCGAGTAAGATGTAAGTATGTATCTAATATTACCATGTAGATTGATGCTGAAATTAAAGTTGTCTCATTATTGCGTAGTGGTCCTCAATATACATCTTATATTGTTTGGTTGGCACATGATTGGAACTTGAACATATTATTTAAGATTGACTAATAAGACTTATTGTACCATTTTATTATGGTAAGTTTGTTGAAATTGGTACGATTGGTACGATTATACTTTGAACAAAATAATTTCATTAGTATGAAATTGTGAAACCCACATGAATATACATGAACATGTCTTATGTACATTTGTTATCCAAGTAATGTTTGGTTTTGGATAATGCTTGAATGTAACTCATGTTGAGTGTTGTTTCCAATAGTGGGACTAAACTATGAAATATTTATTAAATTGGTACGATTACACATTGAAAGTAGTTTTTGATTAGTTTAAGATTTGTGAAACCCTCGAAGTATATGCATTAACATGTCGTATGGTTATACTGTGGAAATATAAATTGATTAGTTTATAATTTGTGAAAGCTAAAAAATATGCACAAACATGTCGTATGCACATTTGCAGTCAAAGTCTTGTTTGATTTGATTATAGTTATTCTTGTAACTTTCAATGCTTTAATGTTACTCTCGTGGCGCATTGTTGCTAATAGTTCGACTAAATTGTGAAACTTTAGTTACATTGGCTCGGTATATTTTGAAAATACACCTTGATTGATTTAAACTGTGTTAAATCCAAAAGAATATGTATTACCATGTCTTGCATGTTACATGATATGTTACAAGAAGTTTTTAACTTGTTTAGTTCAAGGTTGAAGAAAACCAAACAGTTGAAGTGTCAACTCTCCTAATGGATGAAGAAAGAAATGGTGGGCATTCTTGACACTAGAGAGTTGAAGTATCAACTTTTTGTATGATGGATTAATACTTTTGTGTTATATTTCTTGAATATTAGAATATTATTAATATTATGGTATATTCCTTGGATAGTACAATGTTGGATATTTGCCATGTATTGGTATATTTTGTGAACGAGTTTTATTTTAATGTTTGTCCGATATATTTGTGAACAGGTTTTATTTTAATGTTTGTTCGATATATTGGTGATATTTATTGTTATTACGAACATGTTTTATTTTCTTGTCACCAAATGAAAATGTTGACATCATTATTGACCAAAATTTTAGTCACCAAATCCTATAAATTGGACATATTTTTTTTAATAGTGACTAACAATATTTCATCACCATATAAAAAATTGACCAAAAGATTTGGTCACCATTTTAATCAAAAAAAATTACATTGTGACTACTCCATTATTGACCAAATATTTGGTCACCATTTGGTGACTACCCTGATAATCACCAATGCTTGTTTATAATATGGTCACCAATTATTCTTTGGTGACCACAATTTTAGTCACCAAAACATCAAATGTTTGGGGTAGTTCATGACCTTTGTTGACCAAATATTTAGTCACCAATTCGTCATTATTGGTGACCATATTTTTGGTCACCAAACGGCATGTCACGTGCTGTTTTTGGATACCAAAAAGTGGTGCTTTGGTGACCAACCTGCATCCTTTGGTGACTAAATTGGTGACCACATTTTCAGTCACCATTTTGGTGACACTTTTGTTTCTATTCACCATAATTATCTTTTGGTGACAAAAAAAAAAGTGGTCACCACAGTGACTGGGCATTGGTGACAAGCTGGTGACAAACAAAAATTTTGTCACCATTCACTTTTGGTGACGACTTTCGATTATTTGGTGACTATATAGCGTCAGTCATCAAATGGGGGTTTTTTCTTGTAGTGATACTATAGAGGCGGCTGGTTACTGCTTGAGCCAGACATAAAATTGTAAATTTTAAATTGAAATTTTAAAAATAAAATAATACATAACACAAAAATAAAATTCATTGACCTAAACACTTATTCTTTAAATAAAAAAAAATTATTTCTCTAAACTGCAAATAAAAATTAGTTTTTCCTACCCAAAAATAAAAAGTATGTTGTCCCGATGACTGTATATTGTTAATCATTTTTGCTTAAATTTTTTTTCCTGTTTGATTGTACAAGAAACAAAATAATCTTAATAACTACTAGATCAGTACCACTATTTTAATTACGAAGAATCCAACCCAAATAAATAAACAGAAAATAGGTTATAGAAAAATAAAAATACAATGATATTGATGTTCATTAATTAGTAGTGTAAACATCAAGTTTTAGAAAAAAGATAAAATGTTCAAACTTTAAGCACCTAACTTAAAAAAAAAAAACCTTAAATTCAAACTTGAAAAAAAACAAAAGGAAAAATTCAACGCTAGTCCACAGGTTGGGGGAGTGTAATAAAAATTTAAAGTTTTTTTTCTTTTCTATCAATTCAGATCATTTTGGACAGCTGTCAATTATGAAATGGTTTGATTGGTTTAGAGAGTAAAGTGTAATAAAGCAAAAACAAATGTAATGAATTGTAATTATCCACAAAGCCTACAGGTGCAAAAAACAGTGTACTTACTCCAAAAACAAAACTTCAAAATTGGCCAAATCTGGTCAACTAACTCATATCTTTTAGCATCTACTAGATAATGGATGCTCAAACTCCACGAATGCAAAATAGCAACTAAAGACGGAAGTTCATAAAGTTCTTCACATGAAAGGAGAAGCTGACGATTCAAGTTATGCAAAAAATTCATCACTTCAAGTAAGTCTCTTAGTTTGAGAATGTAAACTGCTGTATCTTTTCCTTTAATACAAAACAAAATAAATAAATAAATTCCTTGTTATCTTTCAGAAATTGATGAATACGAAGGTGAAGCACATTCTTGAGCAAAGAATCCAAGAGTTTTGTCAATCCAAAGTAGCAGCAAAGTGCATAAAAGTGGCAGATCTGGGATGTGCATCAGGACCAAACACATTTTTAACCATTCAAGATATCATAGAATGTATGGATAAGGAGTATAATGGCTTGAATATTGAGTTACCATCCATTTAAATTTACCTAAATGATCTTGTATCCAATGATTTCAACTCGATTTTCAAGTCATTGCCCGCATTTTATGATGAAGTTGGGAAACATGGACGCCTTTTGGGATCATTCTTCGTTGCTGCTATGCCTGGCTCGTTTTATGGAAGACTTTTTCCCGAAAGATCGATCCATTTTGTGCATTCATCCAATAGTTTACACTGGTTATCACAGGTTTGGCAATCTTCTCTTCATGCATATGTGCATAAGTGTATATGTAAGTATCCTAGTAGAGAAATTTGTAAATGAATCAGGCCTTTTGAATTTCATTTATGGTATGGGATTGAAAAGAATAAATTTTACTTTAGGCATTGGCACAGACGCACTTGACACGAATTGCGCCAATGACGTCCTCCATGCCCTTTGTACATATGAGAAAAATATTTATGAAATTTTTAAAAAACATGGTATATTAATTTTATGTCAATGGCGGATCTAGGAGTTGGTCAGAAAATGAGATCCTCTGTTTAAAACTATGTCGTAGAAGTCATTTATATTTTGGTTTAGGTATAATAATTGTAAAATGATTTTAGTGATATTTATTATTTTAGTATTTAATTTTAGTGAAATTACGTCGTTTTAAACATTAGACAAAATAAGACACGATAATTTTGGACAGAGAATCCAATCTCGCTAGTGGGGAAGAATGGATCATATGTCCAAGAGTATTCTGTTTTATCATGTCTAAGATTAAAATTAAACTGCATGATAGGGTCACTTATTTCTTAATTAGGGTCTAATAATTGTAAAATAATTTTAGTGATATTCATGTTTTTAATCCCTAGTTTTAGTTAAATTACGTCGTTTTGAGCATTGGATGGTATAGAATATGATAATCTTGGACAAAGGACCTGATCTCCTACTGGGGCGAGCTTTGGAAATTTTTACTTTTTAACCTATAGGAAATAAAAAATTTTCTATTCACTCCTTATAAAAGAAAATAGAATTTCATCTTTCAAAATTAAAATATAGGTTTTATTAGCAAAAATACATAATTTAATCCCTTCAAATGCTACTAATTAGATCGGCCACTGTTTTATGTTCTTATAAGCTTTTACTAACAAGTTAAATAAGGATTATAAAATTGTTAATTATTAGTAAGATATATAACAATTAATATAGTAATATTTTTACTATTTGGTATACAATTTGGTAGGTTAAATTTTTTTCTTTTGCCCCGTGCTTCAGGTTCCTTCGGGATTGGCAAGAGACGCGGGTTTGACATTGAATAAAGGAAATATTTATATAGCAAAGACAAGTCTTCCAGATGTGCATGATGCATATTTGGCTCAATTTGGGAAAGATTTTACAAATTTTCTCAGCATGCGTTCAGTAGAGATGGTTATTGATGGACAACTATTCCTCACCTACACTCTAAAAATGATGACAACGGTGGTTATAGTCACTCTGACATATTTGGAATGGTATTGAATGACATGGTTATGGAGGTATTCTCTACTCAAATTCTTTAATGTTTCTCTTACAAAAATGATTGATAACGTTGCATGTGCTAATGCATCAATTAATATCTTTTTGTTGTCCACAACTATTGCCATTTCCCAATACACTAAATAAGTTTAAGAGTTAATCGCAAAAAGTACCATTGAATTGTGGCTCAATCGCAAAATACCTTCTAATTAAATTTTTAATCTTAACAATTTACTCTTATATAACAATTAAATTTTTGCAATGTGTTCCATTTTGACAAAAATCGTATTGTGAAAAGGTAAAACCATTCCTTATAAATATTAGTTACTCAAAATACCCTCATTTGATTGTCTTTATTTTTTTATGAACCAATTCAATCCAATAACTCTTTTTTGATGTTAAAATTCTCTTCCTTCAAAAATTTAAAGAAGTTTTAAGAGAGAAGTAAATAGTTTTAGAGAGAGATTGGAAAAAAGTTATTTAATTGAATCAAGTTATGGAAAATAGACATTTAAATGGGGGTATTTTGTGTAACTAATATAAGTGTTGATTCTATCTTTTCACAATACAATTTCTATCAAAATGTAGTACATCGCAAAAATTAATTGTCGAGGGTAGTAAAATGCTAAAATTAAAAGTTTAGGGAGTATTTTGCAATCGATCCACAGTTCAGTGGTGTTTTTTGTAATTAACTTTATGTTATATATATATATATATATATATATATATATGAGTAGTGATAGGGGGAGTAAAAAATTAGAGTGAAAACGCAAAGTGACTGATGTGACAGTTATAAAAAGACAAACTAATACCCTAACCATATGTGTGAACCCTACTGGATAATGGATTAGTTTGTCTTTTTATAACTGCCACGTCAGTCACTTTGCGTTTTCACTCTAATTTTTCACTCCCCCAATCATTACTATATATATATATATATATATATATATATTTAGGAAGTTGTCATAATTATGTAATTCTAACATATTGCAAACTTTTATTAAATCCAACATTTGACACCTTAATGCTTGAACTGTTGTCAATGGTAATACTAAAGAGGACTTCTAAATCATTTGAGACAGCATTTTCTTACCAATTAGTCTCATTGATAAAACATGTTTTGAACATATTTCTATATTTAAAGAAGATAATATGATTTTGACTTCAACCCCTATCAAGTTTCTTGAAAAACTTGCAAATGATCCCAAGGTGTTTTACTAACTTAGGGCCACAATATGTTATTATCAAACTATGAAATCATTTCCTGAGGTTTCATCTATGGTTGTTGAAAAGCAAAGATTATATATAGTTACACGTTGAACATTTTAAACCATCAATGTTATGATCTATCTGCATACAAAAAACATTTTGGCACAGCTTTACATAATGCGCGTCATATATTAATAAAATAAACATATATTTGTATGGCTTTATTCCCATTTTGTCTTCGCTCTTTTAAATGTAACAAATACTTGTGATTGACATAGGGAATTATTGAGGAAGCAACTGTGGATGAGTTCAACCTTCCAATCTGTACACCTTCAATGGAAAAAGTGAGTTGTATCATTGAGAATGAAGGATCTTTCGAAGTTAAACAACTTGAAACTATTGAAGTTTGGAATGTCAAAATGGAGGACCTGTTGAAAAAATTTGCATTCGACAGACAAGCTCTTGGGGAATATAATGCAAGGAATATTAGAGCTGCGTTCGAAAGCGTATTTGCAAGCCACTTTGGAGAAGGCATAATGGATGATCTCTTTTGCAGGTTTGCAAGGAAAATATCAGAATATCTTCAAAGGATGAATGGTTCAAATTGTATTTTGGTTATTTCACTCACTAAAAAATGAGAGGAATAAACATTTCTCAAATATTTAAAAGGCTAAATGATCTCTTCCTCAACTTTGAAATAAGTATAATTTTGATTCCTGATCTTGAAAATAGTGCATTTTGATAATTCAACTTGGTTTTGTCGCAAAAATAATTATTTAGTCATCTTTTATTCATTTGATAATTAATATTGTTTTTTATATCAAACTGTTCATTGTTTAGAATAATGTCTTTTCGTATTACGAACTAGCAACGTTACTTGTAAGATAGATTAAAATTAATTAAGTACAATTTGTGTGACAAAAGTTAACTTGATGGACCAAAATATATATATTTCAAAATTGGAAAGTAAAACATTATGCAACATGAAGTCGATGGACTATTGGTTTCATTTGGCCTATTTAAAATAATTATTGATATAAGCGAGGGAAATAAAATGAATTTCTCAAATATTTAAATACCTATTGATAATTCATTTGGACACTTGTTATTTGGTTCACGTGATCCAATAATATACTAACAAAATGCAAATTTGTGAGCACTTGATTACATTCAACATGTTACACTTAACTCCTTATTGTACAAAATTAAACAAAAAAGGCCTTTATCTTTTGTTGAAATAATTGAAGGGTATGACCCTGAAAAAAATTACAAAATTATCATAGGCCAGATAGAAATAATATCACATTGTTGGTAATCAAATTTTACCGCTACAAGTTAGAAACATCATATTTGGTTTCAAATTTACTAGGAACTCCTATGTATGGAGAAAATTGTAAACCTCATTTTGCCGTTTAAAAAAAAAAAAGCTTTTAATTTGCTTGTAATTTGTCTACAAAGTTGAATGTTTCAAATAAGCTAGTTAATCAATTTTGGATGGCTACTTTGGTGCCCGTAGAACAATGAAGATTGCAGACCAACGTTTTTTCAAAGTAACCGTTTGGTTGTAAATTTTTAGGATTTATTTGTAAAACTAAAATAAATCATGTTTGGACAATGATTTTACATAATAATCAATTTATAACTCTAGCCGTAATGCACAGTATCATACTTAATTTCTTGAAATATTATAAAATACATACAATAGTAATGTCACAGTCAACTAAACATAGCCACGGTTTCGATGTTAACCGAAATCGACCTGTAGGCCTGAAATCGGAACTGATGCCTGCCGAACCAAAGTCGGTTACGATTCATAGCTTCCCAAATCATAAATCGGCGATTCAAAACAGCCGTTTTTTTAAATATGTTGTTGATGGCCGTTTCATCCAACATCTAGAATCTTCCATTCGTTGATTGATCTAACGATGGGAACCGGCGTTCACAAAAAAAAATAAATAAATATTGAGATGGTCGTTGGATGCAACGACCATCAACAACATTTGACCGTTGGCAATCCAATGGCAAAAATTCAGGCCGTTGGAAAACCAATGGTCATGGGATTTTTTTTTAGTTTTTTTTTCTATAAATACTCAACAGCCCAAATTAATTTTTCACACCATTTTCTCAATTTTTCTCAATTTCAATTCTATTAATTGTCTTAATTATTATTTATATTATTTACTTTTCTTTATTATCATTAATTTATTTTTACTCATTAATTCATTATATTCAAAATTCAGTTATTTACTTTAATTTATTTTATTTTATTCAAATCTTAGCTACTTATTTTTGAAAATTATTTATTTTATTTAATATTGAATCCACATTATTAGTTTTTATTATTTGAATTATTTGTATTTATTTAAATACTTTTATTATAGACTTATAATTCTATTTATCTAATTATTTATATGTATTCAATTACTTTATTTGACTTTACTACAAAAATGGATAGTTTTAATAGAGATTGTTGGTAGCTCACAATTTGCTACTAAACAAAGTGAGCAAATTTTTAGTGGTGGTGGAGAAATCGAAAGCCCCAATATTGCAGAAAGGCTAAAATCAAATATGTTCAAGAAGCACTACACAAAGATATTAGATTCCAATAAGCAACCAATCAAGGTGAAATGCAATTATTGTTCCAAAAATAAATTGTATGCTCTCAAGAAAGGATCGGGCTGTGAAACTTTGTCGCGACATTTGAAGGAAAAATATTCACACGTACAAAATCGGCATTTCCACCAACTAATTGCAATTATCTGAGTTTGTTCCCTCTACTACTCCTCCTTTTAAATATTCAGATGAAAACAATAGAAAAGAATTAGTTAAAATGATAGCCATAGAACATTTATCATTTGGTTATGGTGAAAAAGTAAGATTTACTCATTATTGTGAAAATGCATTAATTCACAAGTTAGAAGAATGCCTAGAACAATAATAACAAGAGAATTAAAGAAAATTTATAAAGGTGAAAAAAAAATTGTAATTGAATTTTTTTCAAAATTAAATGGTAGTATTTCTATATGTTTCGATATTTGGAGTGATTTATAGCAAATGAATCTTATATGGGAGCAACTTGTCATTGGATTGATAGTGATTGTAAAATACAAAAAATAATTATTGCTTTTCGTCATTTTGAATCAAGACATACCTCAAATAATATATCTAATTTGTTGAATATTGTTTTAGATGAATATGATTTATCTAAAAAAATAATTTTCAATTAGTTTTGATAATGCTTCGGCCAATACAACTTCGATTAGCCAATTAACAAGTATTTGTCAACCAATAATAGGGGAAAATTTTTTTCATATTAGGTGTGCATACCACATATTAAATTTAGCGGTACAAGATGGTTTAAAAACACTAAATACGCATATTTCACCTAATTAAGAGGCAATTAGTCTTTTATGGGCACGTCGAAATTTAATAAAATTGTGGATAAAATTTTGTATAGAAAATGGACGAAAACCTAGAAGATTTAGTAAAGATGTTCCTAATAGGTGAAATTTAACTTATAAATTATTGAATTCATCTGCACAATATAGTACTTTGTTATGTACTTTTTAATGCAAAATCATGTAGAAAATATTGCTTTTCATCCTAATATGTGTGAAATTTGTTATAAATTATTACAACTTTTAAAGATATTTAAAGATGCTACTAAAATTTTATCTGGTATTTATTATCCTACTTATCATTTATTTATTCACATTGCATATGATATTGTTGATATTTTACAACAATTCAAAAATGACATTATTTTATCACTTTCTATATATGATATGTTTTTTTTATTTTTGATTGGCATAACCTCCTTTTTTTTGAGGTGGGTCGCCACTCCCAGTTTATTAAATAAGTTGGAGGATGATGGACATACCCTAATATCATCCATTACACCAAATGTTCTTTTGAATGCTACCCCATTTACAAGTGAAGGCCTAATGGGGGAGTGTTCAGAGGATTTTAACAAAAAGTAAATATGGAGTACTTCCTCCATTTACACCTTAGATCTGAAAATGATAAGTTTAGGTCAGCATTCTGGCCTCTTTAAAATTCAAATTATACATCCCAGCAAATGCTCAAATACCAAAATGGAAATCTATCAATATCCCTTTGAACAAAACTCCTTAGTAAAGGAGAGGGATATTCCAGCCAATCAAACCAAAGGGAAAGTGGCCTAACACCAGCAACCACTGCCCTTTCTTTACATTGAAGACCAAGCTATAAAAACAAAGGGAAGGTGGCCAAACAACGGCAGCCACTGCCCTATCTTTACCTTTGAAACCTTACATACCGCCATAGACAAAGGGAAATTGTCCTAACATTGGCAGCCAAAGCCCTTCAAAAATACCTTTTACCACAATTCCAAAAATCGAAGAGATTGGTCAGTCGTAAGCCCTTGGAGTTGAGAGTATTTTATGTTGAGAAGAAATAGCCGTGGCCTGGTTTTCTGGTTATCACAGGAAGCCCCTAGACATCAGCCTTCAGCATACGAGAAAAGTGAGCATTCTCCATTGAAATGGGTTCATTTTTGGCCAGCCATCTCGCTGCCATGTTAGCTCCTTGATGGATGTACAGTATTCGAGCATTGCTTTTAATTTCTTCAATCTCTATTTTGTATTTCCGCAGATTTCATGACATGTCTGTGAAGGTTCTGACCAAGTCTTTAGAATCCAACTCAATGATTATTCTTAGGGAGCTTGTATCCTTGCAGAATAATATTCCTTTTTGGCACATATTGATTATTCCCTGTACTAAAGGATAGTCATGACCACAAGAAATATAAGGAATAAAATGTAGAACCTTACCTTCGGAGTTTCTTACCAAACATCCTAGCTGAATCGTGTTGTTCAGTTTGGCCATTGCAATGTTAATTTTCAGCTCATCACAATCAGGGGGATACCATTTAGTGTAATTCAGGACTACCTTCCGTCTAATTTTCATGCTTGAGTCCCAGAATTGTCCCCATTCTATTGCTTTAAGAGATCTGAGCTGAAACTTAACACTCAAAACTCCTTTAATCATATCAAAGGTATTGAAAACAGTAGAGTCAAAATCAAGAGTGTCATTATTAAAGATTACCTTATTTCTACTTTTCCATATAATCCAACAAATTAAAGATGGGCAAATTTTCATAAGAAAACAATGGGATTCAGATTTACCTTTTCGGCTCCACCAATGATACAATGTGCATGAGATAGAATTAGAATGCGTATGAATGCCAATTCCTGCCCCTATAACATACCATAGTCTCCTAGTGAAAGGACAGCTAGCGAAGAGGAGATTAAGTGTTTCCCTATTATCGCCACAAAGCGGACACGGGAAAGGACCAACCAAACCGGTTTTATGCAGGTTACTACCAATTGGGATTTTCTTCAAGATAAGTCTAAGCATGAAGAAGGACACCTTGACCGGCAAAGAAGAGTCCCATATGAATGGAATAAATGGAGAAGCTGGAGGAGAAGAACCTTTAATGTGGTAGTAGGCTGAGCTATTGCCAAATTGGCCCGAGTCAGAAAGAGTCCAGATCAGAATGTCTTCCTTGTCGGGCTGTGAAACTTGAATAGATAAGAAGAATGACATAGGAACTTGAGGGCACAGCTCCATGATCTTCTGAGCATTCCAGCCATCTGAGTTTCTAACCTCATATACCCTTTGACTCCCTTTGTAGTTGTAGAGTTCAGCAATGCTACCTTTTTCATTCCATTTGTCAAAGAAAAGGTTGCACTCCCCTCTACCCAAGTGTGTCATAATGTGTTTTTCAGCAAGGGGAGCCACATTCATCAATCTTTTCCACCTACTAGACTGCCTCCTATGAGTGGTGCATTCCATAGAAAGAGTCCTATATATGATATGTTAATAAAATGACATAACTATTATTGAAAAATACCACCTACATATTTAATTGCTTCTGTTTTTATCCATATCAAAAAATTAATATTTTAGAGGAATATATTAATGCATATAATAGTTGTATAGATTCATTTTTTCTGACAATGAAGGTTATAAAGGTGAAGATACTAAATAAATTATATGAGAAGTAAAATTTCTTCTTTGTGATTTATTTAATGAATTTCATTCTCAATATGATAGTCAAGTTCCTCTTAATACCGGATCTAATATGGATGGTTCTACTAGTAGTACATCACGCCAAAATACTGCTAGTACTACATCAATATTTTCTATAGCACTACGTAAACTTGGTAGATCTATATATTCTTCACATAAAAAACCAAAATTCGGTACTGAAACGGAACTTGATATGTATTTAACAAATACTTTTGAGGTTTGTGATGAAGATAGGAATTTTCACAATTGGTCCATGCTAGAATGGTGGAAGGGAAATGAGAAGAATTATCCAATCCTTTCAATTATCGCAAAATAAATTCTTGCAATTCTGGCATCAACCGTAGCGGTGGAGCAAGCTTTTAGTGCAAAGGGAGTATTTTAGACAAGCACCGGTGTAATTCCAAGAACCAAATAATAACAAAAAGGGGGTCATCTCATAATTAAGTATGACTATAGGGACCTTTATAGCAATTTTGAGAAAAAATGGTATAAAACCCTTACATTTCAAATTGAGGGCTATTTCTTCATCAAGTTCTTATTTCTTTTATTTATCTTCTCCTTCCTTTCATTCTTTTAAATAGGGCAAGGGGCTAGTGATGATTGAAGGGATAAGGCAACAAATTCTCTCTCAAATTTCCATCTAAGTAAGGTAAGGAACTTCTTAGCCGATTGAAATCATAGATAGATCTTTGTTTTGATCTTAAGAGTATTAAGAGGTTTGAGTTTTGATTATGATAGGGAAGTGGTTGGATTGGTGGTATAATCTTGGAATCAAGGGCAAGAACTCCTAGTGACTACAAGTAAGTGGTTTTAACACTCTTTTATGTTTTCAAATGCTTTTGAAGAATTTATGTGTTTTTGAGAAATTGTATGTTGATTATATGAAAATGGATTGAGCTTGTTTAGATTTTGGCTTTTGATATATGTGAAAGTATTGCAGTGGCTTTTTGTGAATTAAAGTTGTTTGATGAAATGCTTAAATGAGTTTTAAGTGTTATAAGCTCTTGAATGGTCTTGAAATGATTGGTAGGAACGTTCCAATTCATTTGTTCAGGACCCATCCTAGCGGGGTTATAGCTAGGAATTCATTTGTTATTTGGCCTACCTGATGGGATTAACAGTCAGGAACTGGATCCAGTGTACCGAGAGTTTCTTGAATTGTTCATGAGCTAATGACAAATAGCCAATGTGTATTTGTGAACGTTATTTGTTAAGTGAACGTGCCACTTGCTATATGTATATGTGTGTGTGAATTTTGAACGCTTTCAAACGTGGTTTTCATGTGTTGAAATCTTTTGTGAAAACATATATATGATATATAACTTGCTCAATCCAATAAAAGAATGTTATTCTCACTTACTGAGCAATGTTTTGCTCATACCACCAAGTCGTTGTATGTTTTGCAGATTCTGAGATATTGGAGATGTGATGATTTGGGATTTGAAGGAGAAGAGTTATATTTTGATGATATTGTAAATATGTTTAGACAATGTGTGTATTATGGCTTGAAGAGTTAGTTTGGTATTGTTAGAATGAGAATAATGAGGTTATGTATAAGTGTGTTGTTATTATGCTAGAATTTGTGAGTCTTAGAGTTAGTATTAAGTCCTATTAGTATCGTTTATAAAGGAACCTTGATGTTCCTTCTTTTGATTTTAGCTTGAAGTTTGTGGATGGTGAATGATGAAATGCATGTATATGGTATAACGATGAATGATGTTTGATTTGGTTTTGATAATGAAATTTGTGAAGTTTTGGGAATGTTAATGAATGTTTTGGATTGTGAAATGAATGTTTGTAGCATATTGAAGTGTTATGGAGTTGGTTTGGTGTTAAGATTGCATTTTGTTTTGAAAGGAGAATGAAAATCGATTTTTTTGGAGGAAAAGGGCCCGGCGTCGCGACGCCTGTACCTGCGTCGCGACGCCCAGAGGGCAAAAACATGCCCGAGAATTTTCTTGTCCTTGTCGCGACGCGCGACCCCTCTGCGTCGCGACGTGCGCCGGCGTCGCGACGCCGAATGTCTGTGCGTCGCGACGCGCACCGACGTCGCGACGCTGAAGTGCTGTGCGTCGCGACACTTGGAAATTTTCAGCAACAAAGAAATTTTCGAATTTTAATTGTTTTCCAAGGTTTTAAATCTTACGTTCATGGCCTTAATGTGATGTTTATTCATAGAGGACACTAGATTAGTGATTATGATGAATGTTATGAAGTGATAAGTTCAATCGACGACTTAAAAACTATTAAATTCATTCGTAGTGAGGCTTCGCACGTTTGGAATCAATCTCCACTCGTGTGGCCGTGCCACGTCGGATTGGGGCGTGACATTTAAGTGGTATCAGAGAATAACTAAGTTGATAAATATGTGCATGTATAGTGATGGACTTAGTACATTATTGTTAGGAATACCATTCATTTTCTTTCCTTCTATGCTTATATGAACTAATGGAGATTTAATTAATCTTTTATGATAGATTATGGCACAAAATAGTGGGAGTGAAGAAATTCCCCTTGTGGTGATAGTGGAGAGCCATGTCGATGGCGATAGCGAAGGAGCACATACGGGGGAGCATTTGGTGACTCCTACACCTCGGCCATTAGTCAATAGAACGGCTACAGGGGGTGAGTCATCCCATGATCCACCGGCGACCAATGCGACCACTATGACAATGCCACCGGAGTTCTCCACCGCCTTTGGCATGATGGCACAGATCATGCAAAACCAACATCGGTGGCAACAAGAACAAGAGAGCCGTCAGCGTCAACAGTTGACAGGGAGTAAAACCCACTATGAGAATTTGAAGAAGGCGAACATGCCTATCTTTGATGGGGCTCCGGATCCTGAGAAGGCGGAGAAGTGGCTACACGAATTGGAAGCCAATTTTGATGTATTGGAGGTTCCGGAGGAAGTGAAGCCCAAGGTAGTCATTCCTTTCCTAGTCGGAGATGCGGAACAATGGTGGAAAGGAACGGCCCCGGCTTATGTTCGTGAACGACAAACCTTGGACTGGAAAACATTCAAGAGTGTTTTCTTAAAACACTATTTTCCCGACTCCATTCGTAGTGAGAAGCAAAGACAGTTCTTCAATTTGAAGCAAACGGAGAACATGTCCATTGTGGAGTACGCGGGGAAGTTTAACTCCTTGGGACGATATGTGCCAACTGTGATGGCGGACGATAGCATTAAATTGCTTAGGTTTGAGGAGGGGTTACTTGGACGTGTTCGAGCTAGATTGTCCTCCATGCCTTCAAGTAGCTATGAGGAATCCTTTAAGAGGTGCATAGGAATCGAGGCGGATCTCAAGAGAGGTGACGCCGAATTTCGTGCCAAGAGAGCTAGACCGATGCCCTCTCAAGGTCAATGATCAAAGCAACCATGGGGAAACCAACCAATGAACAAGAAACGTGGACCACCACCTAGTCTACCACGACTCCCCAATCCAACAGGGAGTAACAAGAAGGAATGTGATTTTTGCCATCGTATTCATTCAGGAGAATGCCGATGGAAAAGTGGAGCATGCTTTTGGTGTGGCAAGACAGGACATAGGATTAATAAGTGTCCCACTCTTCCCCAAGACAAAGCCAAACCCACCAATGCTCGTGTCTTCGCATTGACTCAATCGGAGGCGGAAGTGTCAGAAGATGTGGTCACAGGTACTATAATGATAAATTCAGTACCTGTTATAGTTTTATTTGATTGTAGGGCTTCTCACTCTTTTATATCTAAGAGATGTGCTAGTAAATTGAGTTCTAAACCGGAACACCTTAGAGAGTCCTACCATGTAGCTACCCCAGGAGGGAAAGTCCTTACCTCAAATCTTGTACATAGAAATTGTCTTGTGGAAATTTGTGGCAAGAACTTAAGGCGAATTTGATACAAATTAACATGAAGAATTTTGATGTAATTCTGGGTATGGATTGGTTAACAGATAACTATGCTTGTGTGGATTGTCGAGGTAAGAAAGTTAAGTTTGATATTCCGGGAAGGGAAGAATTTTCTTTTCAAGGGGGTATGGAGAAACAAGTCAAACGTACAACTCCAATAATATCCGCCATGCAAGCTTGGAAAGCCCTTCGAAAAGGTTGTGTGGGTTATTTGGCAAATGTTATTGACGTCAAGAAAGAGGGTGTGAACTTGAGCGACATTCCTGTAGTTCAAGAATTTCCTGATGTGTTTCCCGAGGAATTGCCAGGGCTTCCACCGGATCGTGAAATTGAGTTCGAAATTAATGTGATTCCTGGGGAAGCACCAATCTCTAAAGCTCCTTATCGAATGGCATCGGCGGAACTACGAGAGCTTAAGGTTCAATTGCAAGAACTGTTGGATCTTAAATTTATCCGACCTAGTGTATCTCCGTGGGGTGCTCCTGTTCTATTTGTGAAGAAGAAGGATGGGAGTTTGAGACTTTGTATTGATTATCGGGAATTGAACAGGATTACCATTAAGAACAAATATCCCCTACCAAGGATAGATGACTTATTTGATCAACTAAAGGGAGCTAGGGTTTTCTCAAAGATTGATTTGCATTCGGGCTACCATCAGTTGAAAATTAAGTCAGAGGATGTTTCAAAGACTGCTTTCAGAACGACGTATGGGCATTATGAATTTCTTGTTATGCCTTTTGGACTAACAAATGCCCCTGCTGCTTTTATGGATTTGATGAACAGGGTTTTTAAGTCTCAACTGGACAAATTTGTCGTGGTATTCATTGATGATATTTTAGTGTATTCTCCGACGGAGGAAGAGCACGCTGGGCATTTGAGGATAGTGTTGCAAACCTTGAGAGAAAAGAAACTCTTCGCCAAGCTTAGCAAATGTGAGTTTTGGCTAAAGAGTGTGGCTTTCTTAGGTCATGTGATATCGGAAGTGGGTGTGATGGTGGATCCTAAAAAGATAGAAGCAATTGTGGATTGGCCTAAACCGACTAATGAACCATGTGCCTTCAATGCTTATCTTTTCCAAAGATATATCTTTAATGATAGCTTCCAAGAATACCAAGATAGCATTAATCTCCAAATCAATCTTCCTTATATAGATTGATTTGATTTGATTTAAACTTCCAATAAGATCTTTCCTTCTCTTGCCAAAAAATCCATGCCAATTAAAATAAATGCTAACTCACGTGTGCATTAACAATCTTCCCCTTTGGTATTTTTTTGGCAAAATTCAAACTCCCCCTGTATGCTGAATCCGAAGTGCTTGTAAACTCCCCCTGAACAGGAACTAGGTAAAGACACATCTCTGCACAAGACATTGTGCATCACACAGCAAAAGACATCAAGTTCCCAGCACACATTGTTTTAGGGATTACAAAACAAAATCCAAATTACTCCCCATTTTTGCCACAAAAAGACAAAAGGGCACAAAAACAACAATAAAACATAACATATTGTCTTAAGCAATCATCAAAGAACAGAATATCAAAGTAATTAATCAGACTCCTCCTCATCATAAGGCACCAGGCCAACTGATTCTGCTAGTAGATGAACACCAGCAGCAGCTTCTGGAACATTATAATCTTTACCAGCATCAAACCCACCAGATTGGGCGCTGGAAGGGGCATGACTATCAGTGACACCAGTCGTGACACCAGGAGTGACATGAAAAGTGCCTTCACCAAAAACAGCAAAAGGAACAGAAGTGTCCTTTGCAACAGCTTCCTCCGCAGAATCAGAATGACCATGTTCTTCAATGATAGGATTGCCTGGATCCATTTCAGACTCTGTAAAAATAGGAGATTAATTTTGAAGTATACATGCAGTAACATCTGGAGTGACATCAGGTGGGACATCTGAAGATCTACGGACATCATCAGCTGCAGTTTTAGCCTGGGCATCAGACTTCTTCTTCCTTTAAGCTGCGTCAGCTGCAACATCCTTAACAGCCTTTAAAGCAACCAGATAATCAAGTATCAAAGAGACTTCCTTCTTTCTCTTCTCAATGTCAATTTGCTGAGCCATCAAAGCTTTCAACTCATCCTCCAGCACCTTAATGGTGCGCGACATCAAGATAGAATTACCTAGCTCTTCTGTGTCAGAGACATCCTCTGAGACATCTTCCATGTCATTGACATGATCACCCTTTAACAGCTTGTAACTGATCCTGATTTCCTCCTTATCAGATTCCAGAATTTCTCTTATTCTAATCACAGCTTGTTGTGAAGACAGAATAGCATAAATCAAACAGGGAAACGGATAAGCTAGCCTCTTGTTTTTGCAGTCAGCATGCTTCACAATTTGGTCAAACAAAAATTGCCCAACATCAAATTCAACAAAATTACCAATCTTGAACAACAACATGGCCATAGACTTATTCACTCCAGTACCATGAGATGTAGGCAGCCAATTTCTCATAGCAATTTTATGCAGGATTGCATATTTCACGGACAACTGAGAAGCAGGAAAATCTTTTCCTCTTGGCCATACTCGTCTGACACCGCCAGTGATATCAGTGATTATCATGCTATAGTCAGGACTGAATTCTTCCACATTAGCCCAGTGGCTACCTAGATAGGTAATAATCACATCCGGAGAAAATTTAAACAGCTTACCCCTCACATACACATGACCACCATCAGGGTGTTCAACATCTTTCACAGTAGAGTCTGGATTGAAATAAAACTCTTGACATAGGGCTTAATCCCCTTGATTGTCCTTCCTAAACCTTGGCTAATCAACTGATCAATTAATTTTTGACAATCTTTAAAGTTCCCTTCATGAATATTCATCTCTCCCCAGATATTCCTCTTAGAGACTTTACTCCATAAACCAGCATTATATTCAGACTTAAAATCATCCAGATTGACTGAGAAATCTGATGACTTACTTGTGACAGCAGGAGACTTTCCCTTTGACATTGCCTTTGAGCGAGTGACTCGCTGAGATTCTGAGACAGGAGTTCTCCTCTGGCGCTTTGCCCTTGGTGACTAAACTGGTTCTGGATCAGACAGGTTCTGATCATTATTATCGGAAGGAACATCGTCTCTGACATCTTCTTCTTTTTCACCCCAAACTTCATCTGAAGAATCTTCATCCACAATCCGAAAGCGCTTTCTTTGAGGCTCCACAATAACCTTGGATGCAACAGGTGTTTTATGGGGTACAACACTCATCTTCAATTGTCCACCACTCGATTGTCCAAACCGTGTTCTTATCCCTGAAGGGTCAACTGACTGAATTGGAGTGATTATAAGAGCTCTTGAATTTAAATCATCTTCAGAAACTGGAGCTTGCTCTTGCGGCTGAGTTGAGTTCTTATCTAGAGATGCAGGGGTGACCACAACATGAACTTCATCTTCATCAAGGGTTTCTATTACCTTGCTGATCTGAGACTTGTTCTGAGACATCTCTGAAATTGTGGATCAGTTAAATCAATAGAACTCCCAAACACTTTGATTCTGTTCACAATGATGAAGACGGCTGAGATGGGTTCAATAAGCAGAGTAGAAGAAGTGTAGAAGTCTAGAAACCCTTGAAATTTCAAAATAGAAAATAAGAAAAAAAATTATTGCAGTCAGATTTTACGTATCCGAGACCAACACTTCAATTCCATAAATTCAGTCGAGAATCCCCATAATTCCACGTGTCACTCGGAATGCTGACGATCAAAATCCTCAAAATATGAAATCCACAGCTATAATGCTGCCTAAACGTTTGAGGCGGGAAACCACAGAAAACAAAATAGCTATTCTACAATATTTTTGTGTTTTTCATAATTTTTGTATTGTTATAAATACAAATACAATACAACAGAAAAACTTACAACACTTGAAGAACCTCTTCATAAGACACAAAGGCCTAAGGCAGACCTTAGTTCTTCAAACCTTGTTCCATCCAAAGCTTTGGTGAATATATCAGCAATTTGTTTTTCTGTCATCATATGTTCCAAAGCAACAGTTTTATCCTCTACAAGAGATCTAATAAAATGATGTCGAATATCAATGTGCTTAGTCCGCGAATGCTGAACAGGATTCTTAGAGATATTGATAGCACTCATATTATCACAGTAGAATGTCATGACATCCTGTGTGACACCATAATCCTTCAGCATTTACTTCATCCAGAGAAGTTGAGTACAACAACTGCCTGCTGCAATATATTCTGCCTCAGCAGTAGATAGATAAATAGAGTTTTGCTTCTTGCTGAACTATGACACCATATTGTTTCCCAAATAGAAACATCCACCAGAAGTGCTCTTTCGATCATCTGAACTTCCAGCCCAGTCAGCGTCACAATAACCAACTAAGTTGGTGTTTGTATCAAAAGAATACCAGATCCCATAGTCAATTGTCCCAATAATGTACTTGAGAATTTGTTTGACTGACACCAGGTGTGACTCGTGTGGATTTGCCTGAAATCGAGCACATAAACCAACACTGTAGCAGATATCTGAACGACTAGCTGTTAGGTACAAAAGACTACCAATCATACTCCTGTATAGACTTGCATCAATAGGAGTTCCCTTCTCATCTTTAGAGATCTTCTCATGAGTTCCAATAGGTGTGCGCCTTGGACGAGCATTCTCCAATTCAAACTTCTTTAGCAAATTCTTGGCATACTTGCTTTGACAAATGAAAATCCCATCATTACGTTGCTGAATTGGCAGTCCAAGAAAGTAATTAAGCTCACTAACCATACTCATCTCAAATTTCTCAGTCATTTGAGCAACAAATTCATCTACCATCGCCTGTGACACTGAGCCAAACACTATGTCATCAACATATATTTGTGCAAGTAAAAACTGACCTTTAACACGGCGAATAAAAAGAGTTTTATCTACTCCCCTCGCTCATATCCCTTGGACAATAAATACTCCGTGAGTCTTTCATACCAATCCCGAGGAGCTTGTTTGAGCCCGTATAATGCCTTCTTCAACTTGTAGACATGTTCGGGATTATGAAGGTCTTCAAAACCCTTTGGTTGAGCAACATATACCTCCTCATTAAGAAAACCATTGAGGAAAGCACTTTTCACATCCATTTGATACAATTTGAATTGCAACACACATGCAATGGCTAGCAATAATCGAATAGACTCAAGGCGAGCAACCGGAGCAAATGTCTCATCAAAGTCAACTCCTTCAATTTGTGTATACCCCTGTGCAACTAATCGAGCGTTGTCATGAGTGATATTTCTATGCTCATCACTCTTGTTCTTGTATATCCATTTCGTGCCAATGACATTCACATTAGGAGGTGCCAAACTTGATTGCGAGTGGATTGACCATGTTCTTCTTGCATAGCACCAACCCAATATTCATTGAGTAAGGCTTCTTTCACATTTTTGGGCTCAATGGATGAAGTAAAACATGCCATTTGAATCATATCTTGATAGTTCACTCTCGGTTTTTCTCTCGTCCGAACACCATCATCCAAATTTCCAATAACTTTCTCAGTACGGTGATTCTTCTGAACACGAGTGGATGGCTGCCTGTGAGGTGAAAGGACATCTTTCACAGTATCATCCTCGATACTCTGATCTGTGACACCACTTGTGACACTGAGTGGAACATTGCCTGGAACACTGGAACTTACTTCATGTAAAGCTTCTGTAACATCTTCATGAGAAACATCAGTTACTTCCAGTGAGTCATCGACTTGAACATTTACAGATTCCATGACAGTTTGAGTTCTTTTATTGTAAACTCGATAAGCTCGACTATTAACAGCATAACCAAGAAAAATAGCTTCATCACTCTTGCGATCGAGCTTTCCATTATATTCTCGGTCATTCAACACATAATAAGTAATACCAAACGGATGAAAATAGTTAACAGTTAGAGTTCTTCCTTTCCATATTTCATAGGACGACTTTTCAGTTCCTCCACGAAGATATACTCGATTTTCTCCCATACTTTCTACCGACATAGGACCCATCAAATCCATATGAAGCAGCTCGAGCACACGATTTGTCCCTAGTGTCTGAGACTTAGGGTGTGACATTCTTGTTTGTTTCCCAATCTGACAAGGTTCACACACTCTTTCTTCATCAAACTTCAGCCATTGGAATCCCACGAACAACTCCCTTAGACGACACTTTTCATGCAGTATCCTCTATATTCACATTACCCAATTTTTGATGCCATAGGATAGAATCTTCTATGCTTGATCGAAGACATATAGATGAGGCCAGAGATGAGGATAACAATTGTCCGAAGATCTTACTCCTTCTATGGATGCGCATGTTGTTATGATCAACTACCATACACTTTTCCAGTAGTGAAGTTCACATTCAGATCTTGATCACACAAATGACTAATGCTGATCAGATTTTCCTGCAGACCATTTACCAGAAGAACATTCTCTTAGTTTTGGTAACCATGACACATCTAGAGTTACCTTTTCTAATGACACGAGCTATGACACCATTTCCAAATGTTACTTTTCCCATATTTCCGAATACAGTGTTCTTCAAAAAACTTCTCATCACCAGTCATATATTTGGAACATCGCACTGTCAAAGTACCACTCATCAGTTGTGGCAGCCTTTAGTGAGGTATATGTGAAGTTGCACCTTAAATTGTACTTTCATTACCCGATTCTGTTGTGGATCCCTGCGAAAAGAAGACTTTTTAGCAGTACCTTGTCTCAAATCAGCGAGATAAATCAAGCATCTAGGACGAAATAATCCGCGACGATTGCAATAATGGCAAATAGGAATAAATCTGTTACCTTTGCCTCTAGAAGCATGATAAGAATGATAAGGATTTAACCTTTTTGTGTTCATTGCAGCCTCTACAGCAACTTGCTTCCCTTTAGATTTATCAACTTGTTAGTGACCACTGATTGTGACACTGGTCTGTGACAATGAGCTTTTCTCCTTTATACCCCAGTCCTGAGTGATCACCACTAGATTGACCAGTCTTAAGAATTTCAATCCAGCTTGGATGAACCTGAATTTAACATCTTGACCACCTTTCTTTAGGTGGTTCAACTCATTGGTCAAAGTCTTCACTTCCTCTTAACTTACTCTCAGTTTGGTTCCCAATTCAGTATTAGAGTGTTGAAGAGTGTCCCTTTTTTTTCTGTAAATCTCTAATCTGCATATGAAGTTGCTGATTTACTTTAAAATGTTCAGTCTACTTATCATGAAGATTCTTGTATTCGACTAGAATATCTTCTTCTGTGACATAATCGTCATCTTCATCCATATTTTCAGTGACACCCTGTGTAACATCCTTTTTCCCACCATAATCTGATTGTTCAGTCTTCGAACTAAGAGCCATATGATTATTCTGAAAATCCTCTTCTTTATCTGAGTCATCTTCACTCCAGGTTGTGTTGAGAGAATTCTTCTTCTTTCTCAATTTATTTGCACAATCTGTCTGAACATGCCCAAACCATCACATTCTCTACACTTAATTCCTCTGTTCTTAAATGACTGATCAGATGTTTGATTTTCTTTCCTGAACTTTTTATAGCTTGCAAGTTCATTCTTGGAGTTACTGACACTGGCTTTGACACCTGGATTGTTTCTGCCAAATCTCTTCATGACTCTGCTGAGATTCTTAGATATTAATGCAAGAGAATCCTCAAGGTCATCTTCATCAGGATTATCTGATTTCTGCATTTCTGCTTTTAAGGCAATCCATTTGACTTTCTTTTCTTCCAAATCTACTCCAAGATTCATCTCGAATGTTCTGAGAGATCCCATCAGTTCTTCAAGCTTCATCTGTGAGATATCTTTTGCTTCTTCAAATAGCCGTAACTTTATAAGCAAACCGTTGAGGTAGAGAATCGTAGAGTTTTTCTTACAAGCTTTTCTTCAGAAAACTTTCACCAAGTACAAACGCCTCATTAGCAATGTCACAAAGTTTTTGCATGAAATTCAGTAATACTCTCATCTTCATGCATCCTTAAACTTTCAAACCTTGGTAGTAAGAATTTGCATCTTTGATAATTTCACAGCTGATGTTCCTTCATAGGTAGTTTGGAGAATTTCCCATGCCTTCTTGGCTGTCACACATGTAGAAAATAAATCTGAACTGAGCAGGATCAACACCATTAAACAATTGCATTAAGGGCCTTTTAATTACAATTTGCCAATGCATCTTTAGTAGCAGACCAGCTTTCTCTGGCTTGAGAGATTTTACACCAGTTGCGTCAGTATCATTGGAGGGTCCCATCCAGTTAGGATTTGATTTCCAAGCCTTCTCATCAATGGCTTTTGATGAATGCTCTCATTCTGGCCTTCCAATAAGCATAATTACTGCCGTCCAATAATGGTGGACGCATTGTTGAACCTCCTTCCCTTCATAGAGTCTATCGCACACAAAACCAATATCAAGTCCTGCGAATCCCGCCTAAGAAACAAGACGACACCGCCTCTGATACCAATTGAAAGATCAAGGTTACATGTGTCAGTGTCCTAGTGAGGTGGAACACTAGATGTGACACCGTTAACAAAAACAGTAATGGACAATAATAAAATGCGGAAAGTAAAGAGACAGAAAGGTTGGTAACGCAGTTCGGCAATTGCCTACGCCTGCGGGACCATGCCCAGATAAAACAATCCACTAAGTTCACAAGTTACAAGACACTTGGTCTGACACAAAGTAAGACTCCAATCTTATCTTTGACGCCGCCTCTTCCTAACTCCACGGATGAATGGATTGTGCGAGCTCCCCTCGATTTGTGTTGATTCCTCCCGGAATCTTGTGGTTAATGCAAGTCCCCTTGCGCCACAATGAAGACAAGATCCCCTTGTCAATAGCGACTTCTTCCCGGAATCCGTGGGTTGATACAAGATCTCCTTGCCCACGTTTGAACTCTCCTGAACTCCTCAACAACCTCCTCCGAGGCTGGATTATAATAAAGAATACAAGGATTGCATCTTCAATAATATTGCATTAAGATGCTTAAGCCAACACACTTTGATGAAAGATCTCCAACAAAAAAGTGTGTTCACAGTCTAATGAAGACCGAAGTAAAACATCAAGGCTCCACACGATCCTAAATAATTTGCACGCCTTGTACACACAAATCCGTGTGGTGTGGAAAGATCATATAGGCACACCAAATCTTCCCATGTTTATCTCCAAATCTTCCCATGTTTATCCCCAAGATTATTTCCAAATAATTCAAATGGAAAGATGGAAAAATCATGTGCCTTCAATGCTTATCTTTTCCAAAGATAGATCTTTAATGATAGCTTCCAAGAATACCAAGATAAGGCCAAGAATACCAAGATAGCATTAATCTCCAAATCAATCTTCCTTGTATAGATTGATTTGATTTGATTTATGCTTCCAATAAGATCTTTCCTTATCTTGCCAAAAATCCATGCCAATTAAAATAAATGCCAACTCACGTGTGCATTAACAGATTTTAACTCAAATTGTTCAGTTATGGTGGGGAGTGTTATGCCTAAAGGTTGCACATTAATATCAGGATTAGCTAACTCCCTGAGGGTGCATTCAAGTTCTGCCCTTGATTTCTCTTGATGTGTTTCAAGAACTTGTTTTGCTCTTTTGGTTTCCTTCTTTCTCCTCCTTGCAGATTTTTTGATTTCAGGTCAAATAACAATGAACCTGCAGGATTAAAACGGGCCATACCCAGAAAAAAAAAGAATTTTTACAAAGGAAAAAATAATAATCAAAAACCGCTGCCCGGCAGCGGCGCCAAAATTTGGTCGCGTCATTATACCACTAAAATTTAAAAACCTACTCTTCACTAGTATAGCAATGGAGCAAGGTTGTCTCCCAAGGAAGTAGCTGTACTTTTTCCTTCAAACTTGTCACAAACAAATATTAGAAACAAATAAACAAAACAAATACTAGAGAATTTAATCAATAAGAAATAAAATCCAGTTAAATCATTGAATCCACACTAATTAATAACTTGATCCTTGATGCAATTATTAAACATGTAATTTAAATAAACCAGTTATAGTTACCGGGAACGCCACTGACATAACCTCATTTCTCCTTACTTGTCGGTAATTAAAAGGACGCTTTATTAATTACTCCCTAATTAATAAACAATCTAAGAGGACGCCTCATTAGATTTAATCCATTAACAGCATTAAGATGAGAGAAACCTGATTATGATATGCCCATATGGGACGTCGTATGCCCATATCATCCCCTTACCATAAACCCTCTATCACAAGACATAAAAAGGTACTTACTTACATATTTATTTAAATCTAATTAGATCTCACAAGTTGTTAATTAGTGCTTCATCAATAAATTAATTGGAAAACTAATTTAGAATGAAGACATAATTAAACAAGTAATAAAGAATGAATAAAAATAAATTCATAATGTATTAAAGATAAAACTTGTAGTTGACTATCTCTTGGTAGTAGTTATGGTTGAAGTAATCCAATTCAATCCATATAGCAAAGGAAATAGATAATGCTTGTCCCAAAAACTTGTCCACTAAATTGTCTAAACTAAGATTACTGAAATTTGAATGCTTGAATTAAATAATAAAAATCCAATTAAATTAAAAAAGATGACTTAAATACATATTACGTGAGAACAATAAACTTCCTATTTATTAAGAAAACTAGGCTAAGCTAATTACTCTACCTACTCTTATTAAAGACTAGACTAGAATAGATACTAACTACTCTAAAAACCCACATATTTATAGACTTCTCCCAACAAACAATGCTACATTCCTAACATAAAATAATTCTTAGCAACTCCAAAATCTCAATCTCCACAATATAAGGAGATTTGATTACAAGAAATATTCCCCCCAACTAACATAACCACATCTTCCAATAATCTCTCTTCCCTTTAGTAAAAATCATTTTTGGTAAATTCTTTTTCTTCTAGTAAAAATCCTTCCTGCAAAAATTCTCAACTTCTTGCATCAATTTAGCTCTTTTTCATACAATTCCATTCATTTCTCACATAAACCTGAAAATATAACAAAACCATGAATTTCAACACATGAATACTAATAAAAGGCATAAATTATTGCAAATAAATGTAAAATATTGACTCTATCATTGATTTAATTGATTTCTGCAGCCAATCACGATCTTTCCTTATTTGCCAAAAAATCAATGCCAACTAATAAATGCCAACTCACATGCGCATTAACATTTAATAATAAACAATTCATTCTAACACAACTCCCACCAAAACAAACTCATAAATATTAATTCAAATTTAAATTTCAAACTTTTATAATGAAAAATTCTCCATACAAATTTAAACAAAAACAAAATTATTAATCCAAATAATTCCAAAATATACTTTATTATAACAAACATCAATAAAAAAATATTTCGTCATAAAATCAAAAAATAACTCTATCTAAACGAAGGCTAAACGATCAAAAGTGCTACTACGTAAAGTTTGTTAAATCAAATATATTTTTCCTTAAAATTATCCCCAAAATTACTTGCCATAAGAAAGTACGGGTTCAATGACCATGACGCAATTCGCTAAGACATTGGAAGTTCAAATTCTTCCCTTCCTTACCATTTTGCATATTTTGTACCTTGCTAGATCTGCACGAGTTTGAACCATTTTACTTTGGCGACCATAAGATAGAACAAGGTTTGCCATAGCAACATTAATATCCGTGCAAATACACATATTTCCATGTGATGGATTACCAGTACCGTAACAGCATCTTTTTCCAGTGTCACGCCAAACGAATTCCGCTCAAATTTCTTTGAATTTACGTCAATTCTCTATTGCATGCTATCTATTTGAATATTCAAAAGGGATCACATATATACGGCTGCAAGACTTTGCTTGGCAGTTCCAAAACTGACTTTTCCAAGAATCTTTTATCCCATAATCCTTCGTTATCCACATCTAAACGAGCTATTATTATAAAGTCTTGAATCTCATTCAATATGTTTTTATTTGTTCCCTGAAAGGTCAATCTTAAAGAGAGAAATTGGTATTATCTGCCACGGTTTTTTTTTATTGACGGATTCCACACAAAAACATTGGACAAGTATGGAATGCATGCAAAACAAGCCACTACAAAAGGAGCCTGAGAGAATTCCCCACCTTTCATCCATAATAAATATTTTAAATTTGAAGTCATTTTCTTTTTCTAATCAATTTCTGATTTTTTTTAATTTAGTTTAAGAATTGCTAAAATTATATAAATATTTGTGGGGTTTTAGCATCATTATTTTCAATAACACTCTTTTAAGTTCATTGGATTTTGTCGTGTGTTCGTGAAAATTCTTATCTTCCATTAGTTTGCCCGTGTCACTGAAATAATAAAGATCAATAGATTTGCAGGTTTTGAAATTTTCTCAACCCGATCGGATGCCCTAATTAATTTGACAGATTTATGACTTCGTTCTCAAAGAAAAGGACGTTAAAGAAAATTTTTAAGCAATGAATAATAGGATCCGAATCAAAGGAAATCCAGCTACGGCAATACGGTTTCTTGATGACAAAAAATTTGAGATCCACGAACAATACATGACAAAGGGAGCACTTGTAAGCATGATGTAAATGATGGAGAAAAAAAAGATTCATATTTCCGAAGACAAAGAATTATCCTTTCCTTATTGTAAATTCCAGATGACAACTTTTCTTTGTAGAGGAATGTGTTGCTATATTGGGACGTTAGTTTGTGGCCTTTTATATTCTTGGCATTATTTAGAAGCATTTATCACATAAAGGAAAGGAGCAATAAATATTCTTCAATAAATTCATGGCCTATAGTTGTTTTGTTTGGAACACGATATTGGCAGAATTAGTGTTCTTGCAATTTTTGGAATCATCCCATATACGGTCATTTACATGCGCATTTCGTAATTTTTTTATTCCTGAAATTTTCAAGAATGATATTTCATCTCAAAACAAATTCAGAACACATCATTTTGGTTCAAAAATTCGAAGGAAAAAATATAAGTTTTCTTTTTTTTTTCTGTAAAGCGGGGTTCATACATGCAACTTAGAGTTAATCACAATTTACTGTGTGATAAAAATAGTAGTAAATTAGAATCATGATTTCAATAGTGATTAATTGTTCGTTTTATGTATGAATTGAAAGGAACTCAACATAGTAAATGACGCGCGAAAAAAAAATAACAATTATATTATAATTGATTCCACATTACTTTAATGATATCTATATAATATTACTAGAAAGGCGAAATCTTTGAGTTAGGTTTAATCAATTAATAAGCCGCACACGTATCTAATCTATAACGATAATTAATCCACACAACTACTTTTAGTATCCTATATAGCTCAAAAAGATGCTAGTGAAATCTTTGAGCGAGATTTAATCAATCAATAAGCCGTACACATGTCCCATCGCTAACGATAATCTACACGGACTACTTTTGAGATTTTTCAAAGGATTGATTTAGTGATAATCCACATATAACTACTTTTGGAATCCTCGAAATATTGATTTAATGTTATGTTAATAAAATAGATCCCTCCAACAACACTTGTAAATCTAATAAGAAAACTTATTTTCTTATTTGTGGATTTTCTCACCGAGAGAGTTGTGTTATGAAGACCTAACATTAAACATCTTTTTATAATAAGATAACATTTCTAAAATGTTGTAGTCAAACAAGAAATCAAATTATTATCAAACTCAATTCAAAAATAAACAATAATCTTACCGAACAAACTCTCGGGACTAAAGACATCTAGTCACCGAACTTTTAAGATAAGATAAATTAAATAAATTTAATTTATCATTAATTCAATAATTAATTCATTTATATTTATAGATCAAAAACCAATTTAATTCTAAGATTTCACGAGAGGCTTCTATAAAAAGTTAAATACAACATTACCATTCCAAAACGTCCCAATAACAAGCCTTAATTATTACCCCCTTATAATAGAATTTCTTATAAACTCAACGGTAATACCTAAACATATTGACATTTATTGACAAAAATTTGGGTTCATGACTTATTTAGGTAATAGAATGACTGATTAATTTAAATTAATAATGTTTGTTTGATATTATGTGAGACCAAACTTTATTTTCAAATGTTAAGGATTGAGAGTACAGGACCGATACAATGATGGACTGTGTCAGATGTTTTCCTTAAACCTCAATGTAGTTTCGTGTTAGAATATTTCTTTGATTAGTATTCAATACAACCTAAGCGGCAGGGATAGAGCAACAAATATTGTTTAATAGATTCATGGCAGATGGACAAAAACATTCCCAAAACACAGAATCTCTTTGTTTGAAACATAATATTTGCAGTGTTTGTATGCTTATGCTTCGATTTGGAATGATCTGATCAATGATTGGGATTATCATGTTCGACGTTTCCTCTAATTCTTTTTGTTCATTCCAAATTGGACGTATTTGAACCAAAGATTTTGTGGATCCAATATATAATTCTCATTGTTGTTCTATATAAACCCGAGCATGAAGCAAAGCTTTTCAAACCTGCACTTCGCACTTCGCAGTGTTGATTATCTCTTTGCCTTTCCATCTCACAACAAGTTTAACAACAGCCATGGCCAAAATCAAAAGTACTCAAGATGGAGCTCATGCTGCAGGGCAACTGCTGCTGATGCAGATCATGTTCGTTTCAGTTTTCTTGAATTTAGCACTTGAAAGTGGCCTGAGCTATGCAACTGCTCAGGAAATGATTACTAGCACAGCTGCTCACACCAATATGAACACGAACGAACCTAACTCAGAAGCTTCAACTGCCATGAATAGTCAAGACGCAAAGCTTAACGATGACTGGGCTAAGAGTTCCAGGACTAACAATCCCGACATAAACCTAATTCCACTGCTTCCAATTTCTTTCCGTCGCAGATCACTTCTTAGCTGCCCTGACTGTCCTGATACACCGCATTGCGTATTTTTGTGCCCATACTGCTGCCCTGGAAACGGGAAATAGTAAATGATGGATACTGAGGACAAAATATTTGATTGAATATCCATATCCAACTTATAATATAGTGCTATTGTTTCTTTGCTCCATAATAAATGTTGATTATTATTCAACAACTGGGAGCACTTCAGTCCCTGCATCAGCTCTTTTGTTGCTGGGTGGATTTCAAACCTTTTCCTACCATTATCCATTTCCTGTACTATTTTATCATGTGAAAAGTTTCTACTATTTATGTTATTCCACATTAATTGTTTGAAATTATTCTCTTGATGTTGTTGTTCCTTACTGTTTTTTCAATGGACAAATGATTCCAATAATCCCTCAGCTTGAGGGTAAGTGTGGTTTTAGCTTCTAATATTGAAAAAAAAAATATTTTTTGGTTTTCCATGATCAATTTAATTTAATTTTATTACACAATATGGTCTTCAACTTTTTCGATTCGTTTAATAAGTAATGTTATTATAATGTGGTACAAAATAACGTTAATTTGAATAATAAATAGTGTCATATAATTAACGGTGTAACTTGTCAAATAGATAAAAAAATTTGTTGAAAACTAATTGTATAACGAAATCTGAGTTGAAGTACCAAAATGTGACTTTTTCAAGATTTAACTATTTATTTTTTCATGTTCTCATTCATTAATTTCTTGTTGCTGTTCATCTTTAGTTTAAATTAAAGTGATCAACCTAGATACTTATATTGCATATTACATATTTTGATGACAAAACTTTAGAATTGGATTTATTCAAATTTGTGCACCACTAACTTCCACCATAACTAAATACTCATTGGCAAAATTTTTAATTTTCTTAGTTGTGTATAAATTTTAAAAATCTGATTCACCCTTCCCCCTTCCCCCTTCCCTCTCTTAATAAGGTTGCTTTAGGATTAACAGATTTCATCATTTAACAGTTATATATAATACTTCTCAATCGTTGATAAATAAAAAATAGTTTGTGGATATAAATTTAATTTCGGGTAATTAATTAAGCCAATTGCATGTACCGCCAAAAATTACTAGGAAATAATATTATGGACAGTACATAGGAAAGACTCTTCTTTTGTAATTAATTATCGTATAAATAAATCCTTTATGAACATTTCGTACTTTTTTTTTATTCGTTCTGCTTAAAATAATGATGTTGATCTCTAAAAGCATTCAAAATAAATCATTTTGATACCAAATTCCACATAACATTAAATTCCATTGTAAACTTTAGAAAAAAAAGCACGATTACCATCCAAAATTGTGCCGATAACAAGGGAACTACCCCATATGCAATAGAATTTTTGAAGAAATTCAACTGCCAAAATATATACCTCCTTTATAACTTATTGACATTTTATTGGCACAAATTTTGGTGGAAATTGATTTTTATGTTTCGAAACCTTTTTAAATCAATCAATATATAAGAAACCCGCATGTCTGGGAACTCTCTACACTTCTCGAATTCATTCAAATAAAGGCATTTCATCTTTTTTTTTAAGCTAAATTTTATTGAAGCATAATAGCTCTAATAAATCATTGTTTACAACTATCCACCAATCAAACATCAATCAACAAAATAAACAACATCTCTAAATTTTCAAGAAACATTTTCTTGAAAAATTTTCTCATCAAAATCCCAAACTATACTCAAATCTCTATTCTCTCGGTTGCTTTTGATTCCTTTCCAATCAGCAATAGTGCGTCTAATATCAGTAATGATATATTGCACAATTTCAATCACATTAACCTCTTCTTGTTTATAGATTACCATGTTTTTAACCCTTCATATATAGTATTGATAGAATATATGTGTATATATGATAGGATATTCTTTTAGTATTAATTGTAATTGATAGCAATCCTCTTAGATAAGGAAAGTGTATATTCGGTTATGCTTGATTGTAGACTAGGATTTCTCTTGTAATACTTTATAAGACAGACAATACGTCAATGAAAGGAATTACCTTCTTTCATGGTATCAGAGCTCTACGGAACCTTCTTCCTTTTCTTTCCTCTACCAATCTTTCTTTCTTTCCTCTACTGTTGGCCACCATGACTGACACTAAATCAACCTTCTACCCCGCTCTTGTTGTCTCCAACATCAAGATTCATATCTCAATTACCCTTGAAATGGAAACCGTCCACTATGCTACGTGGGCGGAGCTGTTCAAAATCCATGCTAAATCTCATAAGGTTCTTCACCACATCATTCCACCGGAAAAAGCTCTCGATACGTCGTCCATCACCGCTACCGAAAAAGAGTTATGGTCGACTTTAGATGCTACGGTTCTTCAGTAGATTTATTCCACAATTTCCACTGATCTATTACATACCATCATTGAACTCGACTCCACGGCCATATAGGTTTGGAATCGATTGCGTGATCTCTTTCAAGACAACAAAAACTCTCGGGCCGTCACACTGGAACAAGAATTTTCTCATACCAACATGGAGGATTTTCCGAATGCTTCTGCATATTGTCAACGCCTCAAGGGCTTGTCAGATCAACTCAAGAATGTCGGCGACCCAATATCCGATCGTCGGCTTGTTTTTCAGATGGTTTTGGGACTCACGGAGGCCTATAGTGGTGTTGGAACTCTTATCCGTCAAAGCAACCCCCTTCCCCTCTTCTATCAAGCCCGTTCTATGCTCCTTCTTGAAGAAGCCGCCTTGACTAAGAAGGCCGCAACAGCCATGGCGGCTGCCATGACCAAGGAGTCTGATGATACTCCATCTTTGTCTGATGGCTACCCTCAAAACCATAATAACGGTGGTGGAAGCAAGGGTCCACACGGCAACAATTCTGGGAGACATCGTGGTGGTGGCCGCGGCTGTGGCAGAGGCGGCAACCGCGGTGGTGGCGGCGGACGTGGGGGAGGTTACCAACAGCCCCGGCAGCAGCAGTCATGGTCACAACCACGGCCAGGTGGACAACAGTGGCCTTGGCAGTGGTCTCCTTGGGCCATTCCCCCTTGTCCATACCCTACCGCTCCTTGGACCGGGCCCAATTCACAGTGGCAGCAACCTGGGGTCCTTGGGCCACGACCATAGCAAACCTATTCTACAACAGCCCAACCTTCTCCCACCGATATTGAATCCGCAATGCACACTCTTGGGCTTACTCCTCCAGATGCAAACTGGTACATGGACACTGGTGCCACGTCTCATATGACATCGAATCCTGGTAATCTCTCGTCTTATTTTAATTTGAGCAGTAATCGTGGTATAATTGTTGGTAATGGTCATACAATTCCAATTCGTGGTTATGGTCACACAACTCTGCCTTCCCCACACCCACCTTTATCTTTAAAAAATGTCCTTCATGCTCCTCAACTTATTAAGAACTTGGTTTCGGTTCGAAAATTTAATACTGATAATTGGGTTTCTGTTGCATTTGATCCTTTTGGGTTTTCTGTGAAGGATTTTCAGACGGGAAATCATCTGACGAGATGTAATAGTCAGGGTGAGTTATATCCCATTCTCACCACCATTCCATCTCTAGTTCCACCATCCACTTTTGCAGCTTTAGCACCTTCTTTATGGCATGATCGTTTGGGTCATCCGGGAGCTCCTATTTTCGAATCTCTTCAGCAAAATAAATTTATTCAGTGTAATAACATTCTTAGTTCTCATGTTTGTCGATCTTGCTCTCTTGGCAAACATGTTAAATTGCCTTTTGTTGCTTCTACCTCACGCACTTTCATGCCATTTGATATTATCCATTGTGATCTTTGGACATCTCCCGTTTTGAGCTCTTCGGGGCATTGTTATTATTTAATTTTATTGGATGATTATTCTAATTTTTTATGGACATTTCCCTTATCCAAAAAATCTCAAGTTTTTTCCACATTCTTATTTTTCGTGTCTTCATTCGTACTCAATTTGAACGGGATATTAAAAATATTCAATGTGATAATGGTCGAGAATTTGATAATGGGCTGTTTTGGAAATTTTGTAGTGATAATGGTTTGTTTTTTAGATTGTCTTGTCGACATACTTCTTCTCAAAATGGTAAAGTTGAAAGAAAAATTCGAACCATTAACAATATGATTCATACTCTTCTTGTCCATGCTTCTCTACCACCTTCCTTTTGGCACCATGCATTACAAATGGCCACATACCTTCTTAACATACTTCCAAGTAAACTATTAGCTTATCACTCCCCTCTCAAAATTCTTTATCAAAAGGACCCATCTTTTTCTCATCTCCGGGTGTTCGGTTACTTATGCTATCCTCTTTTTCCCTCCACCACTATTCACAAACTTCAACCTCGTTCCACTCCGTGTGTCTTTTTGGGTTACCCCTCTAATCATCGTGGTTACAAATGTTATGATTTTTCTTCTCAAAAAATCATTATTAGTCGACATGTCATTTTTGATGAGACACATTTTCCCTTTGCTAAAATACATAGTTTAACTCCTCCTACTTATGATTTCTTGCATGAGGACTTGTCTCCATATTTGATCCACCATCTGAATTCACACACAAACACACCATATCCTCACCAAGATATCACACCCCATCCCACCCAACCACAAGACACTCCGACCCCACCTACTCCTATACCCGTCCACAGACCTGTCACACGTAGTCAACATGGGAATTTTAAATAAAAACCTGTCTACGACCTCCACACTAGTGTTTCTAAATCCCCACTCCCTTCCAACCCATGTCTGCCTTTCGTGACCCGAATTGGAAACTGGCCATGGAAGACGAATATAATACTCTTATTAAAAATAAGAAGTGGGAAGTAGTACCTCGTCCGCCAGATGTTAATATTATTCGGTCTATGTGGATTTTTACTTATAAAGAAAGATCTGATGGTTCTTTTGAGAGGCATAAAGCCCGTCTTGTAGGTGATGGCAAGACTCAGCAGGTTGGCGTAGACTGTGGTGACACATTTAGTCCGGTAGTCAAATCGGCAACCATTCGCACTGTACTCAGTTTAGCTCTCTCTAAAGCATGGTCCATACACCATCTTGATGTGAAGAATGCTTTCCTGCATGGAGACCTCAAAGAGACTGTGTACATATATCAGCCCATGGGATTCCGCGACCCCATTCATCCTGATTATGTTTGTTTGCTCAAGAAATCCCTGTATGGACTCAAGCAATCACCACGGGCCTGGTATAAGCGATTTGCGAATTACGCTTCTATTATTGGTTTTTCTCATAGCAAGTCTGATAATTCATTGTTCATATACCATCACAATAATGATATGGCTTATATTCTTCTCTATGTTGATGATATTATTTTGACTGCTTCCTCTGATGTTCTTCGCAAGTCAATCATATCTCTTCTTAGCTCCAAATTTGCTATGAAGGACTTGGGCCTTTTGAGTGATTTTTTGGGTATTGCCGTCAGCAGACATGTAGGAGGTTTGTTTTTATCTCAGCGGAAATATGCAACTGAGATTATAGAGCGAGCCGGCATGTCTACTTGCAAGCCTTCTCTCACACCGGTTGATACTAAACCGAAGATGAGTGCTACTTCTAGCCCACTATTTGAGAACCCTTCCCATTATCGAAGTCTTGCGGGTGCTCTACAGTATCTTACATTCACGAGACCCGACATCTCATATGCTGTGCAACAAATTTGTTTGTTCATGCATGACCCGCGGGACGAGCACATGCATGCCCTCAAGCGCATTGTGCGCTACATTCAGGGTACGCTTGATTATGGCTTGCATCTTTATCCATCTTCGACTATCACTCTCCTTTCTTATACAGATACTGATTGGGGTGGTTGTCCTGACACCAGACGCTCCACCTCTAGTTATTGTGTTTTTCTTGGAGATAATTTGATTTCTTGGTCAGCTAAACGGCAAGCAACTTTATCTCGTTCTAGTGCGGAGGCAGAGTACCCAGGGGTAGCTAATGTGGTTTCTGAGTCTTGCTGGTTGCACAACCTTTTTTTGGAGCTTCATTGTCCTATTCAGAAAGCTACATTGGTATACTGTGATACTGTTAGTGCAATATATCTTTCTGGCAATCCTGTTCAACATCAGCGCACTAAACATATCGAGATGGATATTCACTTTGTTCGCGAAAAGGTTGATCGTGGCCAGGTTCGTGTCTTACATGTCCCGTCACGCTATCAGATAGCTGATATCTTTACGAAGGGTCTACCATTGATTTTGTTTGACGAGTTTCGGGACAGTTTCAACGTTCGTCCCCCTCCCGTTTCAACTGCTGGGGTGTGATAGAATATATGTGTATATGTGATAGGATATTCTTTTAGTATTAATTGTAATTGATTTGCTCCTCTTAGATGAGGAAAGTGTATATTCGGTTATGCTTGATTGTAGGCTACGATTTTTCTTGTAATACTTTATAAGACAGACAATACGTCAATGAAAGGAATTACCTTCTTTCAAGTACACTGATACAACGAGAGATAGTCTTTCAATCTCTTGGGCAAAACCTTGTAAGGTAAAAATGGCAACACCACCAAAGTAATTCCTCACTCCATGAATAAACTCCTAGATACAACGAGTTCATGGACATTATTCTTTTCCATACCTCATACGAAAAAGGGTATAGAAACAATAGATGTTCAATGCATTCCACTTCTACTTTACAAAACACACATGCATCATTATCAATAATTCCCCAAGATTTGAGTTTAGATATTTTATTAACCCTTCCTTTACATACTAGCCAGAGAAAGAAAGCTAATCTTAGGACAACTCTTTTAGACCAAACAAATTTATCCAAACATACAATTAGACCAATCGATTGTAGTGTCAAATAAGCTGATCTAACAAAGGAGATACCTGATGAATGAGAAAGCTATTGATCTTCAACTTCACTATAAGGTAGGAATGAGTTTGGTGTAACATTGATCAACCTCTGCACTTCTATAGATCTTCTTCTTCCCACAGGCCAATTCCACCTCTCGCCACAAATAATAGAGCTGACAGGAGCATTTTCAGAGATTCCAAATTCTTTCAACAATGAATCAGGTAACTCATGATTTAAACATTCAATTAAGTGCCACAAGTCATAAAAAAAAGAAGTACTTTGGCCAGAACCAATAACATTTTGTGTTAGTGTTCTTGCAACTAACCTTAAACTCAAAATTTTCCTCCAACTCGAAGAGCAATCATATATACAATATTGAAAACATTGCCAAACACTACCAAAGAAATTAATAAAACACAATTAGTACGGACAAAACTTTATAAAATAAAGTGAAATACATTAGAAAATAACTCAAAAACTAACAAAAACACTAAATTGAAAATATATAATATAATAATGTAAATTAGTCCTAACATGTATTTATGCGGTCATCTTTCTATCATTGAAATTGGTGTTAGTTAGATAAATTCACACCGACCTTAAAAACAACTGCAAACTTAATTTGCAACAAAACAAAAGAGTCTTTGGGCATCAAATGGCAATGATGGATATGGGAACGAATAATGAATAAGTAATAGTCCTGTTTTCCCCTTTTTTCTTTTCAAACAACTAATATATTGGATTCATACTGGTAGGAAGGGGATATTGCCAAACCTCCCATTTACACGAATAGCTAATGATCAAGATTAAATCATTTTCGCAAGTTAACAAGACATTCAAAAAATTTTAGGATGGAGAATTTGTAGTGATGCAAATTCTGTCTATTTAGGATAAATTAGTTCAACCGTGTCCTCGGATTGGGTTTATTTCGTTTTTATTTTTAACCTTTAAAAAGTTTTATTTTCGTCTTTCATTTTATAGTTTTAGTTTTCAATGATCATTTATTTATTTTTTATGCTAGAAAATTTAATTTTGATGACCATTTAACATGGATATGTTTAATTCTATCAATTTGTATACACTTCTATTCGTTATATATATGTTAAATATTTATTTAATTAGAATTTTAAGTGAAAAAAATTAAACAAATGACGATTTTAAATCAAATTGTGACACGAGGGACAAAAATAGAACCTTTTAAAAATTAGAGACAAAAAATAAAATGAAACCCCAAATTGAGGGACGATTAAAGCAATTTACCCGTCTATTTATCATACTAGATTTGTTATATAGGATTCTCTTTTTCCATGCAAACAACAAGAAAAAAGTAAGAAAACTGGGACAGAGTGCTTAATTTCTACGAAAGGGAGAAACCAAATGCCTCTAAACAATTAATTTAAGCAAAATTGCATAAAACTATCCCGAATAAATACTTGTTAGCAGAAGTATTGTTTCAATGACAATATAGCAAGCTAATACATAGAATATATCAATGAAGCAAGCTAATACATAGAATTAATAAAGATTATGGAAAAGATCATTTTCCACACTTTTTTTTAGTTGGCAAACCCGTAAACGGCGAAGGGATGTTAACCCCAAATTTTATGATCATCTTCTATACATTGTAATTATAAATTACTGTTAAAATTGAAAGGAAATATTTTATAAAATAACCATAAAACTAATGATACTTTACTGTTCAAAGTGTTGAACGACTAAATTATTATTAGCATGAACAAAAAGTAAGTTTAGTAGAAATGAGAATATTAAGACAATGAATGTGTTGATACTAAACTAGATAAAATAATTAATGAATTTATTACAAAGAAAGTAGGGTATGTAACTTTAATAAATGAGAAAATCATGAAATACAAATTAAGAAGTTTAGATGTTTCAATATGGTATGTAAAAAATTAATGAATTATTAATTCAAATTAAAATGAAAAATAAAATCAACAATAACTGAAAATAAACTATAACAATATATATATATATATATATATTACATTTAAATATAATTAAACAAGTAATAAAAGAATTGAATAAAAATAAATTCATAATGTATTAAAGATAAAATCTGTAGTTGACAATCTCTTGGTAGTAGTTATGGTTGAAGATAATCTAATCTAATCCAAATAGCAAAGGAAATAGATAATGCTTGTCCCAAAAACTTATCCACTAAATTGTCTAAACTAAGATTACTGAAATTTGAATGCTTTAATTAAATAATGAAAATCCAATTATATTAAAAAAGATGACTTGAATAACATATTACGTGAGAACAAATAAACTTCCTACTTATTAAGAAAACTAGGCTAAGCTAATTACTCTACTCTACTCTTATTAAAGACTAGACTAGAATAGATACTAACTACCCTAAAAACCCACTTATTTATAGATTTCTCCCAACAAACAATGCTAAAATTCCTAACAGAAAATAATTTTTAACAACTCCAAAATCTCAATCTGCACAATATTAGGAGATTTGATTACAAGAAATATTTCCCCCGTAACATAACCACATCTTCCAATAATCTCTCTTCCCTTTAGTAAAAATCCTTCTTGTTAAAATCTTTTTCTTTTAGTAAAAATCCTTCCTACAAATCTTCTCAACTTCTTGCATCAATTTAGCTCTTTTTCGTACCATTTCATTAATTTCCCACATAAATATGAAAATATAACAAAACCATGAATTTCAACACATGAATACTAATAAAAAGGCATAAAATTATTACAAATAAATGTAAAATATTGACTCTAGCAAATCCCCGTACTTGGACCATGCTTGCGCCAAGTATGGTTTATTCCAATAAAACACTAAAAATACAAAAAACTTGGACTCAACATCATAATGCCCTTAACTAAATAACCAACAAGATATAAATTGAAGCTTAACCATCTTACCACTAACCAATCCTTGTACTAGATAATGCAAACATGCCCCTTCATTTAAGTTAAAAATTGCAAGAATAAATTCAAGCTCACAGTTTTCAGTCAATAAGGACACACTAGTTAATATGGCAATGTACATCACTCAAGCAAGGTATTATCATAAGCTTGTAAATCAGTCACATCTCCACTATAATACAATAACCATATACATAAATCAAAAAGGTCTTTTTCGGTTGTAATGGGGCTAAGGTTAGAGGTAGGACAAAAGATAAATATGGGCTAAAAATTTATCAAAGAAAAATGTTAAAGTGAAATTTATTTTCATAAAATACTTCTTTCATAGCCACACTTTCAACAACTTCTTGACATCAACAATACTTATTCTTACAACAATGCTTCACTTATTTTTCTGAGCATTTTTTTCTTTTTTTTTCCTTTTTTTCTTTTTTTTTAAATGAAAAACAAATAAAATTTAACTTGCAAGCAAAAATTTTGTACAAATAACAGCAGTGTGGCTATTAGTTCAAGAAGTATTTAACTATCTTAAAATATAATTAACATATTCTTTGATAAATATGTTGAAAGAGAAAGCTAAAAGCAAGTTTTAATGGCTAATTTTTCTTGGGTGTTAAACAAAGAAAAGGTCTAGGCTAAAAAATGGTTCACTAGGGGTCAAATTAAAATAGTAGGAAGTGATTTAGAAAGCTGAAATTGTTTATTCCTAATTTGCCTTTATCATTTTTATGCATATAATCATCTATGATCTCAATATGTACTTCAAAGCAAGCTTTATAATACCCAATGCATTTTAATCAAACCTCTCACAATAAAATTCAAAAGCACCAAGAAAGTGGTTCTTGTGTACTTTAGGCTTGAAAACTCACTTATTGGGTAAAAGAAATAAATTCTTACAATTTTATCATCCTAAAATACATATGGGACAATTATATTAACCAAAACAAAGATATCCCCTAAACTGCCCAAACATGCTTCAAACTATATCCAAATTTTTTTCATGAAGTTTAGGGCATTATGATTTATTTAAAAATCAAGATGAACATGAACTAACTAAATTCACTATCCTAATCATGCAAAAACAGAAATTAAAATTAAACTTAAGCTATACTCCTCCATACTTACACAATACATAATCCTTCATGTATAAAAGAAGATAATTAAAGCACAACATAAAAGGATGACATAAAATGAAAGAAAAAAAATGAGAGGAGTGTAAAAGAAAACTCATAGCTTTGGGTGTTTAAACCCTTGAAATTGGAAATATGTTTGAATGGATTGCTCCAGAATCGTCATTCCTCTTCATAGATTCTTGGAGCGTAGCAATTTGATCAGATGAAACTGGTGGTTGGTGACAAATCAGAGTGGCTTGGAGAAGTTGCCATGATGAAAAAGGAGAAATTTTCTTTTAGCAACAAAGGAGGATGTCGCACGATCTTCTGTCAGAAGCCAAAAAATATGAGAGAAAAAACCCACAGTTAGGTTTTTGTTTTATTTAATCCAAGTATAAAACTAACCCTACTTATTTGTCGTATATAAAGACACAAAATTTATTTTTTGACTGAAAAAAGTCTTTTTTATTTTTGCTTAACGACGACGATCACTGACGTCACAACGTGCATGGTCGCACTTCGCGACGTCCACCCACGTCGCGACGTGGAAGGGGTCGCGACGTGGCTCACTGGAACTTTTCAAAAATTCAACAAAAAATCGACAAAAAAATCACTTTTAAATCATTTTTCCCACTTCGCGAAGTGCAGAATCGTACGTCGCGACGTGGATCACATTTTGCTCTTTGTCACGATTTTTATTCAAACTCAATAAGACAACATAAAAATCAATCTTAACTTCTTTCTTACCTGCAAAAGATAAAAGAACAAAGTCAATTTTTATACTGAAAACTAAAAATGAATGTAAACTAATTAAATGCAAAATAACATGGGTTGGCTCCCATAAGAACCCAGATTTAAGTCTTAGGCCAGACCGTATTTATTGTTGCTCAAGTAATTGATGAATCATACTGAAAATAGTGAGGAGGAAGATTTAACTCCAACTTGGGTGCCAGCAAAATAGAAGGTAAAAAAATCTTATTAAAAGTAAAATTAGGTGTATGAAGTGATTTCACCTCATTTATTTGAACATATGGGCCTACGACTTCCCTATCTTTCTTGCTCAAAGTCCTACCAAACGTATCATCCATGCAAGTGTTTTGAACAAACTCATTAACAAAAGGTTCAATTATATCAACTTGAAACACAGATTCTTGATCGTATGGGCATTTCATGGCATCAAGAACATTAAAAGTAACAGTTTCACCCACAAATTCAAAACTTAGAGTTACTTTGTCCACATTTATTATTGCCTTTTCTGTTTTCATAAAGGGTCTGCCTAATAAAATAACAGAATTAGTTGAACTAGAAGCGCCTATGTCAAGTATATAAAAATCCACTGGAAAATTTATATCATTTACTTTTACTAACGCATCCTCCACTACACCTTATAGATAGATAATTGATTGATCAGCTAATTGAATTACAACCCGAGTTTCTTTGAGAGTTCCCAAATTTAATTCTTTGTAAATTGACAATGGCATAACATTAATCGATGCTCCCAAATCAAGCATTGCCTTTTCAACTCTCTTATTTCCAATCAAACAAGAAATAGAAAACATACCAGGATCTTTGCATTTTTCAGGCAATTTTTTATGTATCACTGCAGAGACATTTTCACCCACAATTACCTTCGCGTCTTCTTCATGTCTTACCCTTTTTGTGCAAAGTTCTTTCAAGAACTTAGCATATTTAGGTACTTGACGAATGGATTCAATGAGTGGTATGTTAATTTCCACCTTTCAAAAAATATTTAAAAGGTCTTGCATCTCCTTTTCCTTCTTCTCCTTTGCAAACCTGCCAGGAAAAGGTGGTGTCAATACAACAGCAGGTTTACTAACTTTATGCTCAATACGTACCTCAAAATTTTCTTTTGAATCTGGTATGGGCACATGGTTGGAGTCTTGCTTTTCAAAGTCTAACACAAGAACAGAATCATTATGCTTTTCTGGCTCTTTTATTTCCTTCCCACTACGAAGAGTCATAGAACTTACATTTTCCTTAGGATTCACCTCTACTTGGGAAGGTAATTTTTCTTAGTTCGCTTCCAACCTTGCTATTGCATTTGCCATCTGAGTGATTTGTGTTCCCATATTGGTAAAACCTACCCTCGTCTCTTGTTGGAATTTGAGATGATCTTGGGCCATCATTTTGACAATTTCTTCCAAACTTGGGCCTGTTTTTGATGGTGGTGGTTATGAAAAAGTCATGTTAGATTGTTGTTGATAACTGGTGGGTCGAAACTGGTTAAGTTGAGCATTTTGACATCCAAGAGGTTGTCTATATTGCCAGCCAGAATTTTGTTGATTGTTATAATGTCTTTGTTGCTGGCCTATAGCATTTGCTTGCACTACTACAGAATGAGGCTATTGTAATACTTTCTTGGCAACGCTTTAAAAACTATTACAATTGACTAAATTTTGAAGAAAGTTACAAAACTTTAAAATAAGTGTTGCATATGTTGCATATGTGACTTAATGCAACACTTCTAAATAATAATGCAACACTTGTAATAAGGCAACACTTGTTTACAACTACTGACGGGAGAAAGAGACAAAAGACAAAAAAATAGAATTTTTCTTCAATTTTTCACTTCACCTCTTCTCTCTTCAACATATTAACAACATTTTCTTCTCACCCACTCCACACAACTCACTCAAATCACCAAAATCTCAATGTAAATCCTCACACCATGATTCATGTAGACACAAAGGGAGCATTTGTATGGATTAAATTCAAGATTTTCACACTCAAATCAACTCAGATTTAAATTTTCTTCTCAAGAACCCTAAGGTATGAATTGGTAGTAATTTCACGAATTCATGGTCCACCGGAGCTCCAGTTCATGCCGGTGATGTAGAATTGGTTTTTGAGATTAAGAGAGGTTTTAATAAAGGAATTGAAGGACATAAACCTCTATTATTGAAGTCTTTTCGATGGCGTTCTCAGTTACTCCCTTCGATGTTCGCTCATTCAGTTTTGCATTCTTGGAAGAAAGATAAATTGGGAGTCGAGTATGACTGCAATTCGAGTTTTAACAATAATGTTGTGTATAGTAAGAAGAGATTAAAGCGAGGAGGGTTGTATTCTGATAAAAAATCCAATAGGAAATCGCATTTAGGCAGTGATTTTGGGTTCCATTTATATAATAATATTGAACTAGTTCCCAATTCAATAAAGCCTGGGGTAGCGAAATTGGAGTATATGGAGTGTAAGGATTTTGATGGTAGTGGTAGTGGTAAGCTGTATTCTAGTTCATGAAGCTCCGTGACATCAGTTAACCAAGGATGTTCTTCGCCATTGGTAAAGCGAAGTTGTAATTTTAACGTAAAGCGGGTGAATAGTTTTACTGGTGGGGACGAACTGGAGAACTGTAAGATAAATGGATTTGGGGGCATTGGGAAGCAGTTGAAGGAGAAAGATAAAAGGAAAGAGGACTTTTTTAAGCCTGGTGACTTTGTTTTGGGTGACATAGTTTGGGCCAAATGCGGGAAGAAGTTTCCTGCGTGGCCTGCTGTCGTGATAGATCCACTTTGGCAAGCACCTGAGGCTGTTGCACTCTTTGTGTGATGTTCTATGGGTACTCAAGAAATGGAACTAAAAGGGTAATTTGTTCTCTTCCTTTCTCTGTTTTGGCCCTGTGAATTAAGAAATTAGGCAATTGCTTTTGATTCATGTTGTTGTAGGGTCATTATTTGAATTTGGTGTTTCTGTGTAGGACTATGCATGGATTAAAGAGGGAATGATATTTCCTTTTCACGAATACAAGGAAATGTGTGCAATTCTTTGCTAAATGTTAACTATACCAGCCAAGTTGTGGATCTTTAGCATTTTTTCGTTTTCCAGATTTCAGGGGCAGACAAAGTTGTATGGCAGCAAGCCTGAAGATTTTCATATGGCAATAGAGGAAGCAGTTTTAGCGGAGAGTGCCTACGTGCACACAAATTTTTGGGAATGAACCAGAAACATCTGCAGTAGCAAATCACAGTGAAATAGAAGAAGCTACTGGTTCCAATCAGGAAGGGTTTTGTTCTCTTGATCCGTGAGCACTTCACTTATCCCATTCTTATAAAAGGTCAATGCAGCAGTTCAAACATGTCTCAAACTGCAAATGGTATACAATTTATGTTGATCCTTCCTTTTTTGCTGGATGCAAATGGTAAGAGAAAAGAAGCACGACACTGTGACAGCTGTGGTTTGAGTTTTCTATGCAGAACAATGAAGAAAATAAAAGATGCAACAACTAAGTTTCAGTTTTGGTGTGAGCACTGTGTTAAGGTGAAGGAACATTTGCAATTTTGCTCTAGTATTTTCATTTGCCATTATGTTTAGTTACCAATTTTACTTTTGAACTTGCGTTGGCACAGTTAAGGAGATCCAAACAGTATTGCGGCATATGCAAGATAATTTGGCATCACTCGGATGGTGGAAATTAGGTGAGTTTTTCTACGTTTTCATGTAATAGATCTATTATTTTTTTACCTCATTAATGGATTCCATTTATTTAAATATAAATGAGGAAATGAGATTAGACAAGTATGTTGTGATCCATATAGCCACCCCAGGTAGTGAAAAAAAGACTTAGTTGTTGTTGTTGTCGTGTTATTTGGATGTCAAATCTGATCAATATATGTTAATTGTGAATGTATAAAATATTAGTAACACATGGACCAAGACTAATAGATGATATCTATTTTTTTTCCTTTGTGCCTGTTCGAGATGATTGTGAGGTTGTTTTCTGTCAGCATTGTGTACAATGAATGGGAATCCCGTATACAAATTTGGTTTAACGATCTTGTTTGAACTTCAAGTTTCCTCTATCCTTTACCACAGTTATTGCTTGGTGATTTTTACTCTTGTCCCCTATAGAGTTCATCTTTTAAAATGTTGATATAGGCTATTAATCAATTTAGATCTGCTGGCTAATTAAGTTTGATATTCCTAGTAATTGTGCTTTAGTATTTTGTGTTGAAGTGATAAGTCGGTATTGTACCGACTTATTTACTTTACTTTCTTAGTCTTTTGCATGAGATGATTGATGAATTGATGCTTGTTATGTGACTTATGTGCGAATTTGGATTACAATTTGTAAACCATGAAGATCGCTAAGTGTTGTGAAAATAGCTTACAAAAGTGTAGAAATTGTCATGAATGACAACCAAGCACACACTTAGTCATTTTTGGCTTCCAAGTCTCAGGCATTCATACAAGTCCACAACACACAACACACACAACACATGCACAAAACACACAACACACCACACTACACTAAACACACCACACACACGGCGGGAGCCTTGGTGCGCCTGCCACACACCCCACACACACGGTGCGGGTGCCTCGGTGCGCCCGCACCACACACACACACTGCATGGTGCAGACGCACCAATGCGCCCGCACCACACACACATTAGTGCATCAAATGCTTGCACGGTGCAGGCGCATTTGCGCACACACGGCGGGCGCACCGATGCGCCCGCCACACTTAGCTACACACATGCACTTTCATGCATTGCACTTGCATAGTCTTTGTACATTTTTCATGCACTACATTCTGTATCCACTCTTACACTTAGCACACACAAACTTTAGCTCACACAAACAAGCATTTGATACATCTCTTCCACGGGCACCAAATGTTTGATGTTTTGCATTGACAAATTCTTAATGGTTAAGTCTTGTGCCGATCACGTGTCCTCACTTCACCATTGATTAATATCTACAGACACGTGTCGACATCTCCGCAAAGAAAGGGAAGCTTCCAGGAACTTTACTAGGCCAAGTCATTCGGGGAAAAGTATAAAAGCAGGAGAGAAGCACAAAGGAGGGGGGATCGATCGGAAAAGAGAGGACAGATGCTAGGGTTTGAGGAGGATCACCAACGAAAGAGATCAATCAGGGTTACAGAGAGATTACACTATAGGGATTATATCTATTGATCTTTCTGTAATGGCCACTTTTCATCAGGCTTTGTTAAACCTATTTTCCAAGCCGATCATGTATATTTGGTTGTTGCCTTGAGGGATTAAGTGTAATGATTTCAACTGATTTGAACCATTTAAATTGCTCATTATGTGTTTGATATTGTTCCGTGTCTTTTGATGTATCATTTCAATGTCTATTTGTAAATGATTATGTTCTTTATCTGGTTTGCGGTACCCACTGAAATCAATTTAGTTCTGCCAAAGGAAATTGAAAGAACATCAACTGAATCTGAAACAAACGTGTATGAGTCCTAAGATCTGCGCATATTAGTGACTTCAATTGTGTGGTACCCACTGACAATTGAAATCAATCCAGTAGAAGAGACTTAGGATTATTTGAGTGTTAGGATTTGAACCTCTGATTTGGTTAACTGCCTACCAAGGGAGGGAACTAAGGAAGGAGCTAGGGTTTTAATACTAAGTAGGGATCTGGAGTTTGAGAGCGGAGCCTAGATCTTGCCCTAACAAGGGAAGCTCAAGGAGAGTTGTGAATTAGGACTGTGAGAACTACCAAGTTGATCAATTCTAAGCCACTAGCAGATAATCCACTCATACATGCTTTTACACGAGTCTGGTGTGTCGTTTTGTACCAAATTAAATTACTTACTCTCAAACAATAAATCAAGTATAGTACGAGTAAGGTTGATCCCACGAGGAACAACTCTATTTTCTAATTCAATTAATTTGTCAATAGCACAACTATTTAATTAGTGTTTAAATCTAAGGAAATAAATCACACAAATAGTAAATAGCAAAATTAGAAATAAATAAAATCTAAAGGAAAGATCCGGCTATAAATAAATCCACACTAATCAATTGTTATTGTTCATTGACGCAAGGATAACAATCTCTATTTAATCAATTAGTTATAGGTTACCGAGAATCAGCTCTGACATAACCCAATTCTCCCTTAATTATTTGTTAATTGACAAGTATCAGCTTAATCAATTAATTCCCTATTCATAACAAAACCCGGCAGGAATCAGCCGAACACTAGATTTAATGTTATAAAAGCATTACGTAGTGAAGAATCTAACTCTAACAAATCATATCATGATCAGCATGCAACAACTTGTTAACCAATTATTTCCGTCTACTGAGACAGTAGCTTCGCCACTAATTAATCTCACTTATCAAATCCAGTGACTTAATAAGGGATTAATTGGCTCTACCTAATTCAATTAAAGGTGATCAATCTTTAAGTAAATTGGATAATTAACTTTAGGAGTAGAAAACTTTTGGAATTAAATAAGAGAAAGTTTAATTAAGAACAATTAGGTCTCACAATTCATGCATCGATTAGTGCTTCATTACCTATAGCCAGATAAAGAACTACTCACTAAACATAATTAAAAACAAAACAAGAATAATAATTAAAAAGAAAATTAAATAAAACTAAAAATTGCAAACCAGGAGACCGTCGTTCGGTCGAACGACGAACTCTGAATTCTGGTAAATTCTGGGCTGCTACAAATCAGCAAACCCAGCTGCTGTTGAAACTTCAAATACGTAATGTAAAAATTGTAAAGAAAATCGTAAGTCCTCAACCCTAATTAATCTTCTCCTTATATAGGAAAAGAGAATAAGACTTCCTAAAACAACTTAAATAAGGAATCTTCATTGTTTCCAAAATCATTAAACCACCAGCGGCTATAGAAAGTAAGCTTCCTATTTCACTTCAAACACCAATTTGGTAAGTGTTTAGACTCATTCTTCTGCCATCTTTCTTCAGAATCATCTTCACCCCCTTTAATCCTCTAAAATTCTCCAAATCTGCCTCTTCCCTTCCAACACGCTCCAATTCTACAAAGCCTCCAAATCTGCACATATTCATACCATTAAGTACATGTTTCACCCCACAAAGCATAATAACGCAAAAATAATAAACTGAAGATTTACGAGCTTATCAAGATCCCCACACTTAAACAATGTTGATCCCTCAGCATTCAAACAAAAATTGAAAACAAAATAAATAAACAATAAACCACTTTCACTAAATAAGCATCAACCCAACCAAACCAAATACTTTTCCAAAAATTTAGGTTTAACTCAAGTAACAAGCTTATGCATCATCAAGTCCTCCAAGTCAAACTACAAAATTCTGAGTAACTCTCCAAGATCACTCCAAGCACTCAAAAGATATATAGAATTGGGTTCAGCCACTCAATAAAATTGCACATGGAAAACTTCAACAAACTTGCAATTATGTCACAAGACAATCATAACATTAAAATTGAACATGAATAAAAAGGTCTTTACAAAGGTTGTAATGGGGCTAGGGTTTAACAAGGTATGGTTTAAGATTGTCTAAAAGGTTTAAAAATAAAACGAACAAGGTGTAAGCAACATTTGAGAACATCTCCACACTTACTTTGCACCAAGTCTCAAAATTACTAATTCCTCAAAGCAAATTCAGCACAACATATTCTTTCTTTCCTTTTTCTTTTAACCAGCAGCTATTTCTTTTTTTTATCTTGCTGCATTCTTTCTCTTTTCTTTCCTTTTTTTTTCTTTTTCAAAAATGAAAGCAACCAAACAGGCAGAATTTCTGCAGATTTTTGTTTTCTTATTTCCCTGTCCAGTGGTGTATGGTCGAACAACAGACTTCAACATTTCACTTCACATCACATACTGAAATACCTCAATGCATAGAGACTTAAAAGATGCAATTTTCTCTGTTCAATCCAAGTGGGGGAAAACAAATCATAACAAAATTAGCTACTTACACCTTAGGGGACAAAAGAAATCTAAAAAGGGTTTTTAGGTGAAAATGTTTAGTGGTGTAAATACAAAGAAAAGGTTTAAGGCTCAAAGGGGTTCACTAAGGGTAAATGTAAAGGCAAGAATGAAAGGTAAAGTCAAAAAGGGCGAAATCCTAAGTGCCTTTATCATATTCAAATTCAATTTCAACTCATGACTTCCATGCACAAAAGCAAGTTTAAGAAATCAACTCTGCGCGATTTTCACTCAATTCAAAGAATAATTCATATAAGCATGAATAAAGTGGTCATTCAATGCTTGGCTCAAAATCCTCATTTAAAGGTGGTCAAAACTACTCAGTATCAATAGTCATCATACTTGGAATCATACTCAACTATCACAAACCATTACTATAAATTAAACTATAACTAAATCTCTCTTATTCAAAAACAGTTTGGCTAAAGAATGCTTATAAAGGGAAAATAGTTCAACAAGAACATCCTAAAACAAACTAAAAATGCAAAACTGTAAACTGAATGTTTTTCAAAGATTTTCTGATTTTCTGATATTTTTTATTATTTAACTATAACAGAATTTAAGTAAGACATAACATCTAAAACCCTCCCCATACTTAAACATTTACATGTCCTCATGTGAGAAAGAAGAAACAACTAAAACAGAAAAAAAATACAAAATAAAAAACAAAAACACAAAAAAAAATGAAAAGAAAAGGGACAACCTGTTTTTCTCTGATTTTCGTCACTGCTGCGGGTAAGGTGTGGGCTCGTTCGTCGGTCGCCATGGATTGAGTAAGGGTCGAAAAAGAGTCAGGCGACGATGAGGGTACCGGAGGTGGCGGTTGGTCTTCGGCCTGTGGACTCATTAGCGTGTGATGAAGCTTTAGGTGAGGAAGAGGCTTCGGGGTGGGTGACGCCGAATTCATGGTCACCAAATGTCAGTGCTTTGCTGGCGAAGAAGAAGATGTAGGGTGCGGTGCGTGAGAAATGGGTAGTAGTGTGTGGGAGATGGGGAACAAAGAGAGACAGCTAGGGTTTGGGGAAAAAGACAAGTGGGTAAATGGGTTATGGGACCACTTGAATATGGGTTGAAAAATAAAATGGTGGGCCTTTGTAATAAAATAAAGGAATGCTTGGACTGGGCCCGAATCCCATAGACAAAGACATGTCTCCACTTCCCTTAAATTAAGGCCTCTACTCCATGTCTGCAACTAAACCATCCCACTTTGGGAGCCACGTTTTGAAACACATCTGGAACAAAAAGACAATTGATTAATTGGAAAGAAAAACAATAATAAAGCTAATAAAATAAAACTAACAAAATAAATTCGCAAAACTAAAAGGAAAGTGGGTTGCCTCCTACAAGCGTCATTATTTTATGTCTTAGACTAGACGGTGCCTTTAAAATCAAGGAATGTTGGGAAAAAACTTAAACTCCTTTACCACTGCAGATGACTCATATTCATAAAATGGTTTCCCAAGGACCTTAAAAATCTTCACCATTTTGATTCCTTTTATTTCAATGGTCCCGTTCGGGCAAACAGCAATCACATGAAAATGTCCAATCCCCTTGGACTGCAATATACCACCCATCAAATACAGCTTAGACCTCTTACTATTCGAGATTGGGAAAATGAAATCTATTTCAAGCAGCTTGAGTATTTCCTTGATAACTACTGCACTCTTGTTCGAGTTGAGCTTCCATTTTGAGTCTTGTACCAGTTGGTCATTTGTTTTTAGCATGTTTTGTTGCATGCCAACTGCAAAAATTATACCTTTTGTATCAACAAGATTGCACCCAATTGCTTTCTTACGTTCTCAAGAATTTGAAGCAATTTTTCCTCTTGGGTTTCCGTGAGTTGCTTATGAATGACGACAGGTGATGTCTCCCCAACACCTAAATTCACATATTTCAAATTGTTAGGAACTGGTTTAATTTCAAAAACAGGAGGTGAAATAATAAAAGGTGAAAGCTTATCAAATGAATCCTGTATGGGCAAACAGCGGGTTTCTGTTTTAATTGGATATTCCTCTAGAGAATGTAAGGACGTAATGACATCTTGTACTTCATTATTCTCTTGATCTTTGACCTCAGTTTCAGTCACACTTCTTGTGACAACAACCTCCAATGTATTCTGCACAAATTCAGTCTCAAGATGCTCTTGGACTGAGGACTCAAACACATCAATTGAATTAACATTTTCTATATCACTTGGATGTTGCATGGCATAAAAAATGTTGAAAGTTACATAATCTCCATTGAATTCACATGTAAGTGTTCCTTTATCCACATCAATCTTAGTTTTTGCAGTTTTCATGAATGGTCTACCCAACAATAATACTGCTGAATTTCTTTCAAGAGAATTTCCCATGTCTAACACATAAAAATCAGCTGGGTATATAAAATCATTGACCTTAACCAAAACATTTTCAAGAACCCCCAATGGGTAAGATAAGGACCTATCAGCTAATTGGATAACTACTTGTGTTTCAGCTAATAGGCCAATATTCAAACCTTGATATGTGGAGAGTGGCATGACATTAATGGAAGCACCTAAATCCAACATGCATCTTTCAAATTTTTTATCTCCAATAACACATGGGATAGAAAACATACCTGGGTCTTTGCATTTGGGAGGAAGTTTTTGTTGTATTACAGCAGAAACAGTCTCGCCCACAATGACTTTTTCCTTTTTGGGATGCTGAATTTTTCTTGCAATGAAATCCTTTAAGAATTTGGTACACTTTAGCATCATTCGAATTGCGTTTAGAAAAGGCATATTGATTTCAATCTTGCTAAAAATGGTCAACATGTCATCCAAATCGTCATCCTTGGCATTCTTTTTCAACCTGTTGGGAAAAGGTGGAGAAATTTTAATTTCAGAAGTGGAAAAATTCAATTTTGGACTAACCTCTAATTTCTGCCATGACCTTGGTAGCTGGTTCGTCAATTTGTTTACCGCTCCTCAATGTAATTTGACTAACGTTTTCGCATGGATTAATCTACACTTGAGAGGGTAATTTTCCTTGAGAACCTTGTGTCTCATTAAAGTGTGTCGCCATTTGGGTCATTTGGGTACTCCACCCACTTATGGCTGCCCTTGTCTCTTGCTGAAATTTGTGAAGTTCTCCTTGATTCTGGGCTTGCGTGTTCTGCATCAAAGTTACAGAAGTAGCTAAATTAACAAGCATATCTTCAAGAGGGATTCCTGACCTTGAGGTAACTACAAAGCTAGGATTTAGTTGGGCAAATAGTGCTGTTGGCGGAAATTGGTTTTGTTGTTGAGCTTGTTGTTGTGCTGGCTGTTGTGGAACATTTTGTTGAGGTGCACGAGCCCTGTAGCTTAAATTCGGATGGTCTTGCCAACCTGGATTGAAGGTATTTGCATAATGATCATAGCGCTTCTGTTGATATCCTCCCGTTGCACTTACTTGGGCATCTAACTCTTCTTGAGTCATTTGACATATATCTGCGGAATGGTTAGGACTTTTGCAAATCTCACAAACATTTTCCATCTGACCTGAACCTCTTCCATTGATCAATTTCTCAACACTTGCTGTCAAAGCTTCCAGTTTACTTTCAATTGAAGAGTTGGAAATTTCACCAACTTGCTTAGTCGATCGACGTAAAGGTTGGTAATGTTGACGTGATTCACATGTTCTAGCAATCAAGTTTGTGGCTTGGGTTGTACTATTATCCATGAAAGCTCCACCACTTGCTGCATCAAGTGTTCTTTTCTCTTCTGGTTGCAGACCTTCATAAAAGTATTGAATTAAGAGTTCATCAGAAATCTGATGTTGAGGACAACTCTCACACAATCTTTTAAATCTATTCCAATAGACAGTTAAGGATTCATCATATTCTTGCTTAATGCCTACAATTTCCTTTCTACCAAATACAATCTTAGAAGCTGGGAAATAATTCATCAAAAATATTCTTTGCATTCCTTCCCATGATGTAATGAATCTAGGAGTGATAGTTTTAAACAAAGCACTAGTATGTCCAGTTAAAGACCAAGAAAAACTAGCGAGTTTAATGTATTCTTGAGTGACGCCCCTATTGTTCACTGTTTCACACACCTTTATAAAATCATGCAAAAAACTATGTGGGTCTTCACCAACATCTCCATTAAATTTAGGCAATAAATTCAAAAAGGATGCTTTCAGTTCATAATCAGTTGCAAGTTCAGGCAAAACAATGCAAGAAGGTCTGTAATTGACAATTGGGTTAGTAGACTCCCTTAGAGGCCGATCTTGCATAGGAAGTGGAACTGGAATCTGAACTCCCGGATTAATCACATGTCCTTGTGGCTGCTGGTTCCCTCCAGGTGGTGGTTCGTTACCTACAGGTTGCTGATTCCCAGGTGGAAGATTGGCCATTGAAGTTTCGTCAAAAAGAAAATCTGATTCAACTCGGTCTTCAATTTTGCTGGTCGTCGTTCGGGCAAATGACGAGTCGACTGCTGAACCAGAATTGGTTCTTTGGCGCTGTTCCTTTGTCTCTTTCTTCAATCTACGTGCTGTCTTTTCGATTTCTGAATCAAAAAGCAAATCTAGATTAGACGATCTGGACATATACCAAAGAACAAAAACAAATTAATTAAAAAGAAAATAATGCCGTTCCCCGGTAACGGTGCCAAAATTTGGTGTGTCGTTTTGTACCAAATTAAATTACTTACTCTCAAACAATAAATCAAGTATAGTACGAGTAAGGTTGATCGCAAGAGGAACAACTCTATTTTCTAATTCAATTAATTTGTCAATAGCACAACTATTTAATTAATGATTAAATCAAAGGAAATAAATCACTCAAATAGTAAATAGCAAAATTAGAAATAAATAAACTCTAAAGGAAAGATCCGGTTATAAATAAATCCACACTACTCAATTGTTATTGTTCATTGACGCAAGGATAACAATCTCTATTTAATCAATTAGTTATAGGTTACCGAGAATCAGCTCTGACATAACCCAATTCTCCCTTAATTATTCGTTAATTGACAAGTATCAGCTTAATCAATTAATTCAATATTCATAACACAACCCGGCCGGAATCAGCCGAACACCAGATTTAATGTTATAAAAGCATTACGTAGTGAAGAACCTAACTCTAACAAATCATATCATGATCAGCATGCAACAACTTGTTAACCAATTATTTTCGTCTACCGAGACAGTAGGTTCGCCACTAATTAATCTTACTTATCAAATCCAGTGACTTAATAAGGGATTAATTGGCTCAACCTAATTCAATTAAAGGTGATCAATCTTTAAGTAAATTAGATAATTAACTTTAGGCGTAGAAAACTTTTGGAATTAAATAAGAGAAAGTTTAATTAAGAACAATTAGGTCTCACAATTCATGCATCGATTAGTGCTTCATTACCTATAGCCAGATAAAGAACTACTCACAAAACATAATTAAAAATAAAACAAGAATAATAATTAAAAAGAAAATTAAATAAAACTAAAAATTTCAAACCAGGCGCCTGTCGTTCGGTTGAACGACGAACTCTGAATTCTGGTAAATTCTTGGCTGCTACAAATCAGCAAACCCAGCTGCTGTTGAAACTTCAAATACGTAATTTAAAAACTGTAAAGAAAATCGTAAGTCCTCAACCCTAATTAATCTTCTCATTATATTGGAAAAGAGAATAAGACTTCCTAAAACAACTTAAATAAGGAATCTTCATTGTTTCCAAAATCATTAAACCACCTGCGGCTATAGAAAATAAGCTTCATATTTCACTTCAAACACCAATTTGGTAAGTGTTTAGACTCCTTCTTCTGCCATCTTTCTTCAGATTCGTCTTCACCCCCTTTAATCCTCTAAAATTCTTCAAATCTGCCTCTTCCCTTCCAACACGCTCCAATTCTACAAAGCCTCCAAATCTGCACATATTCATACCATTAAGTACATGTTTCACCCCACAAAGCACAATAATGCAAAGATAATAAACTGAATATTTACGAGCTTATCAGAGTCAAGGATAATTGGGAACAATCATTACCAGCTAATCTCCCTCAAGGCAACACCACTCTCTCTCTCTCGATTGATTTGGGTATTCGCATTATTATTGTTCTTCGTTATTGTCATTTTGATTCTATCACTTGCACAAAACTTTGACACACACCTCTCTCTGTGGGAACGATCCCACTCACCATTGCTACATTAGTTTTTGTGTTTGGGTAAAATTGCAGGGTAGCGACAACACATGCCATAAAGGAGGAATTTTGATTATTTTGGCATTTATCTTCCTTCAGAATTCAATGTATGTGTGGTTCTTGTGGGACAAAGAAACAAGCACTTGCTGAATGGGAACGACATACTGGTTGTAGAGCCAAAAAGTGGAAATCTAGTGTCAAAGTAAAAGATACGATGTTGCCACTGCAGAAATGGGTGTGGACCTTTTTCAATGCTTTGATAATGTGTTCTCTGGTTCATTTTCTACTTCTATGTTTTAAGCGTGGTTCCCCCTGTTTTACTTGATAGTAGATATGATGAGCCATTTAAAGTGAAGGAATGTTGAAACATTCAATCAAAGGCATGCAAGATGTATGTATTCCAAATTTGTGAATCTTTATGGTTGTCTTCATGTGGGTTATTAAGCGTGTATAGTGATTAATTCCTATTCTAATATCTTGTTTCATATACTATCCCCAGAAGTTAAAAATAGACATTGGTGACATTGGTCAGAAAACTCTTATCGATACTTATTTTTAGTTGGCCTTTTCTAAGATATGGATTGGTGAACTTCAACCCTATTCTTTGACCATGCATGTTTATGCTCTTTTTCTTCTTGTCTTTTCATGGTGCGTTTTACCCCTTTTCTTTCTCAATATTATATGAATGTTTCATTTGGCTTGTAGAATTCACGACCTATCTTGAGCTCTGTATTTTTTGGTCTTATTTTCTATGACGTTCCACAAGAAAGACTGGAATAGATTTGATAAAGCACTAATTATTCATTTATAATATATCTTTTTAATGTGCTTTATAAGGTAAAGTTGTGGTTAATTGTTGTTATTCAATGCAGAATGTGAAGTTTATGGGATGAAGTATATTGTGGTGATAAAAAGATGATTTGGAGAGTTGATTAGAAGATTTGAGGAAATTAAGCAGCAAGAGAAATTTGTGGAGAACTTGAAGAAGGGAAGAGGACAGCAATAATTTTGAGAAAGAAGAAAATATATGGAAGCTTCCACAAAAGCTGAACAAACAAATTTCGATAGTTATTGTTTGCTGAATATCTGTAGCCACGTATGGCTGGATTTGATTCCAAATCTGAATTAGGGAACTAATTTGTAGCGGAAAGCTTTGTGGTTGTTTTGGGTTTGTTAAAAAGAAGATTTCTTTTCTTAGTTAAATTAGGAAGTTATGATTTCTTTTCCCTTTATAAAAGGGAACTGGATAATTAGATGCAGATGTCTTTTACTTTTTAGAGTTTTGGGAGCGCAACTTTTAGATTGGAAGTTCTGCAGTTTTGTAGAGAACAAGAACAGCAGCCCGTCGTTTGCCCAAACGACGGGCGGCTCAGTTTGATTTCTTTTATTTAATTCAGTCTTTATTTAATTAATTTGTTATTGTCTTGTTGTTATTATGAGTAGTGAGTAATTCCTTATCTGGTAAGTAAGTAAGAAGCACTAATTATGATTAAGTTGTGAGACCTAATTGTGTTAATCAATTATTTATATTCAGTTCCAAGAGTTTTATTTGAATAGCGTTCATTACTTAATTTGATTAAAGCCTGATCAACTTTAATAAAATTAGGTAGAGTCAATTAATCTCTAATTAAATCACTGGATTGAATTAGTAGGATTAATTAGTGACAAAGCTGCTGTCTCGGTAGACGGAGACAATTGGTTAACAAATTATTGTATGCTGATCATAACTTAGTTTGTGAAAGTTGGGTCCTTCTAAGAATTAATGCTTTTCTAACGTTGAATTGGGTGAACGGCTGATTCCGGCCTGGTTATGTTAGAAATAGGAGAATAGTGGATTAAGCTAGTACTTGTTCACTATCAAATAAGTAAGGAAGGATTTGGATACGTCGGAGCTGATTCTCGGTGTCCTATAACTGACTGATTGAATGGGAATTATTATTTTTGCGTCAATGAACAACTGATAAAGATTAGTGTGGATTGCTTATTTGCCAGAATTTTATCTTAAATAATTTAATTCAGTTTTTTATGATATTAATTTCTTGTTTATTAATTTGTGAATTTATCTATTTTCCTACGTATTAATTTCTTTATGATTTTAATTATGGTGACAATTGCAAATTGATTAATTAAGAAAATTTGTTGTTCCTCGTGGGATCGACCTTACTCCCATTTGACTATTTTTAATCTTTAGAGTAAGTATTAATTTTGGTGCAAAAACGACACACCAGTATTCATAGATTTTACTCAACGTTTTTGGTTGTGCTTGTTTTATATTCAGCTTGCCCTAATAACTCTTTTTTTTTGTTTTTATGTGTCACAGGAAATCATCATTCTTTTGGTAAATGACGTTTAGTGCTCATGATGCTTGTTTGGATACCCAAAGTTGTCACTTAGTAGAGATGCTTGTTTGAAAATTCATGAAGTCGTCACTTAGTAGAAATATGGATTAGTTATATTAAATTTTGTAAATTCCCTTAGGTGTATATAGTTTGACACTAAATTTCATCAATTACATTTTTGTATTTGATACTATAAATACTTTTGTAATACGAATATTATTCAGAATTATATATTTTATAGAATTACATTTGAATATATAATATTAAATTAGTAGTAATATATTTGTGGAAAAATAAGTATTGCCATTAATATGGATAAGTGTTACCTTTATAAAAATAAAACTCAAATAAAAGTATTACTTGTGTACTAAAAGTGATGCATTTTATAGGAAAAAGTGTTACATTATAGGACAAAAAAAATGTAAAAGTGTTGCATTTGAAGAGAAAAGTGTTGGCAATTGTTTTAAGGTAATAAATAAAAAAGTGTTAAATTTGGAGAAAAAGAAGTGTTGCATATAAAAAAGGGTTGCATATTCTGACAGTTGCAACACATCTAAAAAGTGTTGATTAAAATGAAAAATGTGTTGCTATAGATCTAAGGCGATACCTTCTGATAACACACTTTGTAAAGTATTGCTTTAGGCTTATAGCAACATTTTTAGGGCCTAAAACAACACTTTATGGGTGTTGCTATAGGCTCATTTTGTAGTAGTGTTGTTCAGGTTCTTCTTCTTGCATGGTTGGTCATAAATCAGTGGTATGCCCATTTTTGCATATTCCATAAGTTTTAACTTGTTGCACCTGCACCAAACCTGAAACAAGTTTTTCAACAGATTTAATTAAATCATCAACACGAGGATCCTTAAACATTCCTACCACAATCATACGACGTGATTCATCAACACCAAATTGTTGACCGTTAACAGCCATGTTAGATATTAGAGTCTTAGCTTCCGTGGCTGTTTTGTTCATCAAACTTCCTCCACTTGCTGCATCAATTGTGTCTCTGGCTATGGGTAGAAGACCTTCATAAAAGTATTGAATTAGTAACTGTTGAGAAATTTGATGTTGTGGACATTTAGCACGTAATTTTTTAAATCTCCCCCAATACTTATAAAAAGTTTCCCTAACATGTTGCTTAATCCCACATATTTCTTTTCTTAAATTTGCAGCTTTTGATGCAGGGAAAAATTTTTCTAAAAATTTTCTTTTAAGCTCATTCCAAGTGATTATTGATCCAGCTTACAAATTAAACAACCAACCTCTAGCATCATCATGCAATGAAAAAGGAAATGCCAACAACTTAACATATTCAACAATAGTTCCAGTATGTCTCATAGTTGAACAAACAAGTTGAAAATCTTGCAAATGTTTATGGGGATCATCTCCAGGTAAATCATGAAATTTAGGGAGAATGTAAATCAAACTAGATTTTGAAAGATCAAGGTTAGATGCGTAGTGTCCTAGTGAGGTGGAACACTAGATGTGACACCGTTAACAAAAACAGTAATGGACAATAATAAAATGCGGAAAGTAAAGAGACAGGATGTTGGTAACGCAGTTCGGCAATTGCCTACGCCTGCGGGGCCATGCCCAGATAAAACAATCCACTAAGTTCACAAGTTACAAGACACTCGATCTGACACAAAGTAAGACTCCCTCTTGTGCGAGCTCCCCTCGACAGTAAACGGATTGTGCGAGCTCCCCTCGACTTGTGTTGATTCCTCCCGGAATCTGTGGTTAATGCAAGTCCCCTTGCCCACAATGAAGACAAGATTCCCTTGTCAATGGCGACTCCTCCCGGAATCCGTGGTTGATACAAGATCCCCTTGCCCACGTTTGAACTCTCCCGAGCTCCTCAACAACCTCCTCCCGAGGCTGGATTATAATAACGAATACAAGGATTGCATCTTCAATAATATTGCATTAAGATGCTTAAGCCAACACACTTTGATCAAAGATCTCCAACAAAGAAGTGTGTTCACAGTCTAATGAAGACCGAAGTAAAACATCAAGGCTCCACACGATCCAAAATAATTTGCACGCCTTGCACACACAAAATCGTGTGGTGTGGAAAGATCATATAGGCACACCAAATCTTCCCATGTTTATCTCCAAGATTATTTCCAAATAATTCAAATAGAAATATGGAAAAACCATGTGCCTTCAATGCTTATCTTTTCCAAAGATATATCTTTAATGATAGCTTCCAAGAATACCAAGATAAGCCCAAGAATACCAAGATAGCATTAATCTCCAAATCAATCTTCCTTGTATAGATTGATTTGATTTGATTTAAGCTTCCAATAAGATCTTTCCTTCTCTTGCCAAAAAACCATGCCAATTAAAATAAATGCTAACTCACGTGTGCATTAACAATCTCCCCCTTTGGTATTTTTTTGGCAAAATTCAAACTCCCTCTGTATGCTGAATCCGATGTGCTTGTAAACTCCCCCTGAACAGGAACTAGGTAAAGACACATTTCTGCACAAGACATTGTGCATCACACAGCAAAAGACATCAAGTTCCCAGCACACATTGTTTTAGGGATTACAAAACAAAATCCAAATTACTCCCCCTTTTTGCCACAAAAAGACAAAAGGGCACAAAAACAACAATAAAACATAACATATTGTCTTAAGCAATCATCAAAGAACAGAATATCAGAGTAATTAATCAGACTCCTTCTCATCATAAGACACCAGGCCAACTGATTCTGCTAGTAGATGAACACCAGCAACAGCTTCTGGAACATTATAATCTTTACCAGCATCAAACCCACCAGATTGGGCGCTGGAAGGGGCATGACTATCATTGACACCAGGAGTGACATGAAAAGTGCCTTCACCAAAAACAGCAAAAGGAACAGAAGTGTCCTTTGCAACAACTTCCTACGCAGAATCAGAATGACCATGTTCTTCAATGATAGGATTGCCTGGATCCATTTCAGACTCTGTAAAAATAGGAGATTAATTTTGAGGTATACATGCAGTAACATCTGGAGTGACATCAGGTGGGACATCTGAAGATCCACGGACATCATCAGCTGCAGTTTTAGCCTGGGCATCAGACTTCTTCTTCCTTTAAGCTGCGTCAGCTGCAACATCCTTAACAGCCTTTAAAGCAACCAGATCATCAAGTATCAAAGAGACTTCCTTCCTTCTCTTCTCAATGTCAATTTGCTGAGCCATCAAAGCTTTCAACTCATCCTCCAGCACCTTAATGGTGCGCGACATCAAGATAGAATTACCCAGCTCTTCTGTGTCAGAGACATCCTCTGAGACATCTTTCATGTCATTGACATGATCACCCTTTAACAGCTTGTAACTGATCCTGATTTCCTCCTTATCAGATTCCAGAATTTCTCTTATTCTAATCACAGCTTGTTGTGAAGACAGAATAGCATAAATCAAACAGGGAAACGGATAAGCTAGCCTCTTGTTTTTGCAGTCAGCATGCTTCACAATTTGGTCAAACAAAAATTGCCCAACATCAAATTCAACAAAATTCCCAATCTTGAACAACAACATGGCCATAGACTTATTCACTCCAGTACCATGAGATGTAGGCAGCCAATTTCTCATAGCAATTTTATGCAGGATTGCATATTTCACGGACAACTGAGAAGCAGGAAAATCTTTTCCTCTTGGCCATACTCGTCTGACACCGCCTGTGATATCAGTGATTATCATGCTATAGTCAGGACTGAATTTTTCCACATTAGTCCAGTGGCTACCTAGATAGGTAATAATCACATCTGGAGAAAATTTAAACAGCTTACCCCTCACATACACATGACCACCATCAGGGTGTTCAACATCTTTCACAGTAGAGTCTGGATTGCAATAAAACTCTTGACATAGGGCTTAATCCCCTTGATTGTCCTTCATAAACCTTGGCTAATCAACTGATCAATTAATTTTTGACAATCTTTAAAGTCCCCTTCATGAATATTCATCTCTCCCCATATATTCCTCTTAGAGACTTTACTCCATAAACCAGCATTATATTCAGACTTAAAATCATCCAGATTGACTGAGAAATCTGATGACTTACTTGCGACAACAGGAGACTTTCCCTTTGACATTGCCTTTGAGCGAGTAACTCGCTGAGATTATGAGACCGGAGTTCTCCTCTGGCGCTTTGCCCTTGGCGACTGAACTGGTTCTGGATCAGACAGGTTCTGATCATTATTATCGGAAGGAACATCGTCTCTGACATCTTCTTCTTTTTCACCCCAAACTTCATCTGAAGAATCTTCATCCACAATCCGAAAGCGCTTTTTCTGAGGCTCCACAATAACCTTGGATGCAACAGGTGTTTTATGGGTACAGCACTCATCTTCAATTGTCCACCACTCGATTGTCCAAATCGTGTTCTTATCCCTGAAGGGTCAACTGACTGAATTGGAGTGATTATAAGAGCTCTTGAATTTAAATCATCTTCAGAAACTGGAGCTTGCTCTTGCGGCTGAGTTGAGTTCTTATCTAGAGATGCAGGGGTGACCACAACATGAACTTCATCTTCATCAAGGGTTTCTATTACCTTGCTGATCTGAGATTTGTTCTGAGACATCTCTGAAATTGTAGATCAGTTAAATCAATAGAACTCCCAAACACTTTGATTCTGTTCACAATGATGAAGACGGCTGAGATGGGTTCAATAAGTAGAGTAGAAGAAGTGTAGAAGTCTAGAAACTTGAAATTTCAAAATAGAAAATAAGAAAAAAAATTATTGCAGTCAGATTTTACGTATCCGAGACCAACACTTCAATTCCATAAATTCAGCCGAGAATCCCCATAATTCCACGTGTCACTCGGAATGCTGACGATCAAAATCCTCAAAATATGAAATCCATAGCTATAATGCTGCCTAAACGTGTGAGGCGGGAAATTACAGAAAACAAAATAGCTATTCTACAATATTTTTGTGTTTTTCATAATTTTTGTATTGTTATAAATACAAATACAATACAACAGAAAAACTTACAACACTTGAAGAACCTCTTCATAAGACACAAAGGCCTAAGGCAGACCTTAGTTCTTCAAACCTTGTTCCATCCAAAGCTTTGGTGAATATATCATGTTTTTCTGTCATCATATGTTCCAAAGCAACAGTTTTATCCTCCACAAGAGATCTAATAAAATGATGTCGAATATCAATGTGCTTATTCCGCGAATGCTGAACAGGATTCTTAGAGATATTGATAGCACTCATATTATCACAGTAGAGTGTCATGACATCCTGTGTGACACCATAATCCTTCAGCATTTACTTCATCCAGAGAAGTTGAGTACAACAACTGCCTGCTGCAATATATTCTGCCTCAGCAGTAGACAGAGAAATAGAGTTTTGCTTCTTGCTGAACTATGACACCATATTGTTTCCCAAATAGAAACATCCACTAGAAGTGCTCTTTCGATCATCTGAACTTCCAGCCCAAACACTATGTCATCAACATATATTTGTGCAAGTAAAAACTGACCTTTAACACGGCGAATGAAAAGAGTTTTATCTACTCCCCTCGCTCATATCCCTTGGACAATAAATACTCCGTGAGTCTTTCATACCAATCCCGAGGAGCTTGTTTGAGCCCGTATAATGCCTTCTTCAACTTGTAGACATGTTCGGGATTATGAGGGTCTTCAAAACCCTTTGGTTGAGCAACATATACCTCCTCATTAAGAAGACCATTGAGGAAAGCACTTTTCACATCCATTTGATACAATTTGAATTGCAACACACATGCAATGGCTAGCAATAATCGAATAGACTCAAGGCGAGCAACCGGAGCAAATGTCTCATCAAAGTCAACTCCTTCAATTTGTGTATACCCCTGTGCAACTAATCGAGCGTTGTCATGAGTGATATTTCTATGCTCATCACTCTTGTTCTTGTATATCCATTTCGTGCCAATGACATTCACATTAGGAGGTGCCAAACTTGATTGCGAGTGAATTGACCAAGTTCTTCTTGCATAGCACCAACCCAATATTTATCGAGTAAGGCTTCTTTCACATTTTTTGGCTCAATGGATGAAGTAAAACATGCCATTTGAATCATATCTTGATAGTTCACTCTCGGTTTTTCTCTCGTCCGAACACCATCATTCAAATTTCCAATAACTTTCTCAGTAGGGTGATTCTTCTGAACACGAGTGGATGGCTGCCTGTGAGGTGAGAGGACATCTTTCACAGTATCATCCTCGATACTCTGATCTGTGACACCACTTGTGACACTGAGTGGAACATTGCCTGGAACACTGGAACTTACTTCATGTAAAGCTTCTGTAACATCTTCATGAGAAACATCAGTTACTTCCAGTGAGTCATCGACTTGAACATTTATAGATTCCATGACAGTTTGAGTTCTTTTATTGTAAACTCGATAAGCTCGACTATTAACAGCATAACCAAGAAAAATAGCTTCATCACTCTTGCGATCGAGCTTTCCATTATATTCCCGGTCATTCAACACATAATAAGTACTACCAAACGGATGAAAATAGTTAACAGTTAGAGTTCTTCCTTTCCATATTTCATAGGACGTCTTTTCAGTTCCTCCACGAAGATATACTCGATTTTCTCCCATACTTTCTACCGACATAGGACCCATCAAATCCATATGAAGCAGCTCGAGCACACGATTTGTCCCTAGTGTCTGAGACTTAGGGTGTGACAACCTTGTTTGTTTCCCAATCTGACAAGGTTCACACACTCTTTCTTCATCAAACTTCAGCATTGGAATCCCACGAATCACATGACCCAATTTTTGATGCCATAGGATAGAATCTTCTATGCTTGATCGAAGACATATAGATGAGGCAGAAATGAGATAACAATTGTCCGAAGATCTTACTCCTTCCATGATGCGCATGTTGTTATGATCAGCTACCTTACACTTTTCCTTAGTGAAGTTCACATTCAGATCTTGATCACACAAATGACTAATGCTGATCAGATTTTCCTGCAGACCATTTACCAGAAGAACATTCTCTAGTTTTGGTAACCATGACACATCTAGAGTACCTTTTCCAATGACACGAGCTATGACACCATTTCCAAATGTTACTTTTCCCATATTTCCGAATACAGTGTTCTTCAAAAACTTCTCATCACCAGTCATATATTTGGAACATGCACTGTCAAAGTACCATTCATCAGTTGTGGCAGCCTTTAGTGAGGTATATGTGAAGTTGCACCTTAAATTGTACTTCATTACCCGATTCTGTTGTGGATCCCTGCGAAAAAAAGACTTTCTAACAGTACCTTGTCTCAAATCAGCGAGATAAATGAAGCATCTAGGACGAATATATCCACGACGATTGCAATAATGGCAAATAGGAATAAATCTGTTACCTTTGCCTCTAGAAGCATGATAAGAATGATAAGGATTTAACCTTTTTGTGTTCATTGCAGCCTCTACAGCAACTTGCTTCCCTTTAGATTTATCAACTTGTAGTGACACTGATTGTGACACTGGTTGTGACAATGAGCTTTCTCCTTTATACCCCAGTCCTGAGTGATCACCACTAGATTGACCAGTCTTAAGAATTTCATCCAGCTTGGATGAACCTGAATTTAACATCTTGACACCTTTCTTTAGGTGGTTCAACTCATTGGTCAAAGTCTTCACTTCCTCTTAACTTACTCTCAGTTTGGTTCCCAATTCAGTATTAGAGTGTTGAAGAGTGTCCCTTTTTTTTCTGTAAATCTCCAATCTGCATATGAAGTTGCTGAGTTACTGTAAAATGTTCAGTCTACTTATCATGAAGATTCTTGTATTCGACTAGAATATCTTCTTCTGTGACATAATCTTCATCTTCATCCATATTTTCAGTGACACCCTGTGTAACATCCTTTTTCCCACCATAATCTGATTGTTCAGTCTTCGAACTAAGAGCCATATGATTATTTTGAAAATCCTCTTCTTTATCTGAGTCATCTTAACTCCAGGTTGTGTTGAGAGAATTCCTCTTCTTTCTCAATTTATTTGCACAATCTGTCTGAACATGCCCAAAACCATCACATTCTCTACACTTAATTCCTCTGTTCTTAAATGACTGATCAGATGTTTGATTTTCTTTCCTGAACTTTTTATAGCTTGCAAGTTCATCCTTGGAGTTACTGACACTGGCTTTGACACCTGGATTGTTTCTGCCAAATCTCTTCATGACTCTGCTGAGATTCTTAGATATTAATGCAAGAGAATCCTCAAGGTCATCTTCATCAGGATTATCTGATTTCTGCATTTCTGCTTTTAAGGCAATCCCATTGACTTTCTTTTCTTCCAAATCTACTTCAAGATTCATCTCGAATGTTCTGAGAGATCCCATCAGTTCTTCAAGCTTCATCTGTGAGATATCTTTTGCTTCTTCAATAGCCGTAACTTTATAAGCAAACCGTTGAGGTAGAGATCGTAGAGTTTTTCTTACAAGCTTTTCTTCAGAAAAACTTTCACCAAGTACAAACGCCTCATTAGCAATGTCACAAAGTTTTGCATGAAATTCAGCAATACTCTCATCTTCATGCATCCTTAAACTTTCAAACCTTGTAGTAAGAATTTGCATCTTTGATAATTTCACAGCTGATGTTCCTTCATAGGTAGTTTGGAGAATTTCCCATGCCTTCTTGGCTGTCACACATGTAGAAATAAATCTGAACTGAGCAGGATCAACACCATTAAAAATTGCATTAAGGGCCTTTTAATTACAATTTGCCAATGCATCTTTAGTAGCAGACCAGCTTTCTTCTGGCTTGAGAGATTTTACACCAGTTGCGTCAGTAGTCATTGGAGGGTCCCATCCAGTTAGGATTGATTTCCAAGCCTTCTCATCAATGGCTTTGATGAATGCTCTTATTCTGGCCTTCCAATAAGCATAATTACTGTCGTCCAATAATGGTGGACGCATTGTTGAACCTCCTTCCTTCATAGAGTCTATCGCACACAAACCAAGATCAAGTCCTGCGGATCCCGCCTAAGAAACAAAGACGACCCGCTCTGATACCAATTGAAAGATCAAGGTTACATGTGTAGTGCCTAGTGAGGTGGAACACTAGATGTGACACCGTTAACAAAAACAGTAATGGACAATAATAAAATGCGGAAAGTAAAGAGACAGAAGGTTGGTAACGCAGTTCGGCAATTGCCTACGCCTGCGGGGCCATGCCCAGATAAAACAATCCACTAAGTTCACAAGTTACAAGACACTCGGTCTGACACAAAGTAAGACTCCATCTTATCTTTGACGCCGCCTCTTCCTAACTCCACGGTGAATGGATTGTGAGAGCTCCCCTCGATTTGTGTTGATTCCCCGGAATCTGTGGTTAATGCAAGTCCCCTTGCCCACAATGAAGACAAGATCCCCTTGTCAATGGCGACTTCTCCCGGAATCCGTGGTTGATACAAGATCTCCTTGCCCACGTTTGAACTCTCCTGAACTCCTCAACAACCTCCTCCCGAGGCTGGATTATAATAAAGAATACAAGGATTGCATCTTCAATAATATTGCATTAAGATGCTTAAGCCAACACACTTTGATGAAAGATCTCCAACAAAGAAGTGTGTTCACAGTCTAATGAAGACTGAAGTAAAACATCAAGGCTCCACACGATCCAAAATAATTTGCACGCCTTGTACACACAAATCCGTGTGGTGTGGAAAGATCATATAGGCACACCAAATCTTCCCATGTTTATCTCCAAATCTTCCCATGTTTATCTCCAAGATTATTTCTAAATAATTCTAATGGAAAGATGGAAAAGCCATGTGCCTTCAATGCTTATCTTTTCCAAAGATAGATCTTTAATGATAGCTTCCAAGAATACCATGATAAGGCCAAGAATACCAAGATAGCATTAATCTCCAAATCAATCTTCCTTGTATAGATTGATTTGATTTGATTTATGCTTCCAATAAGATCTTTCCTTATCTTGCCAAAAAATCCATGCCAATTAAAATAAATGCCAACTCACGTGTGCATTAACAGATTTTAACTCAAATTGTTCAGTTATGGTGGGGAGTGTTATGCCTAAAGGTTGCACATTAATATCAGGATTAGCTAACTCCCTGACGGTGCATTCAAGTTCTGCCATGATTTCTTCTTGATGTGTTTCAAGAACTTGTTTTGCTCTTTTGGCTTCCTTCTTTCTCCTCCTTGCAGATTTTTTGATTTCAGGTCAAATAACAATGAACCTGCAGGATTAAAACGGGCCATACACCAGAAAAGAAAGAGAATTTTTATGAAGGAAAAAATAATAATCAAAACCGCTGCCCGGCAGCAGCACCAAAATTTGGTCGCGTCATTATACCACTAAAATTTAAAACCTACCCTTCACTAGTATAGCAATGGAGCAAGGTTGTCTCCCAAGGAAGTAGCTGTACTTTTTCCTTCAAACTTGTCACAAACAAATATTAGAAACAAATAAACAAAATAAAATACTAGAGAATTTAATCAATAAGAAATAAAATCCAGTTAAATCATTGAATCCACACTAATTAATAACTTGATCCTTGATGCAATTATTAAACATGTAATTTAAATAAACCAGTTATAGTTACCGGGAATGCCACTGACATAACCTCATTTCTCCTTACTTGTCGGTAATTAAAAGGACGCTTTATTAATTACTCCCTAATTAATAAACAATCTAAGAGGACGCCTCATTAGATTTAATCCATTAACAGCATTAAGATGAGAGAAACCTGATTATGATATGCCCATATGGACGTCATATGCCCATATCATCCCCTTACCATAAACCCTCTATCACAGGACATAAAAAGGTACTTACTTTACATATTTATTTAAATCTAATTAGATCTCACAAGTTGTTAATTAGTGCTTCATCAATAAATTAATTGGAAAACTAATTTAGAATGAAGACATAATTAAACAAGTAATAAAAGAATTGAATAAAAATAAATTCATAATGTATTAAAGATAAAACTTCTAGTTGACTATCTCTTGGTAGTAGTTATGGTTGAAGATAATCCAATTCAATCCATATAGCAAAGGAAATAGATAATGCTTGTCCCAAAAACTTGTCCACTAAATTGTCTAAACTAAGATTACTGAAATTTGAATGCTTGAATTAAATAATAAAAATCCAATTAAATTAAAAAAGATGACTTAAATAACATATTACGTGAGAACAAATAAACTTCCTATTTATTAAGAAAACTAGGCTAAGCTAATTACTCTACTCTACTCTTATTAAAGACTAGACTAGAATAGATACTAACTACTCTAAAAACCCACTTATTTATAGACTTCTCCCAACAAACAATGCTACAATTCCTAACATAAAATAATTCTTAGCAACTCCAAAATCTCAATCTCCACAATATTAGGAGATTTGATTACAAGAAATATTCCCCCCAACTAACATAACCACATCTTCCAATAATCTCTCTTCCCTTTAGTAAAAATCCTTTTTGGTAAATTCTTTTTCTTCTAGTAAAAATCCTTCCTGCAAAAATTCTCAACTTCTTGCATCAATTTAGCTCTTTTTCATACAATTCCATTCATTTCTCACATAAACCTGAAAATATAACAAAACCATGAATTTCAACACATGAATACTAATAAAAAGGCATAAAATTATTGCAAATAAATGTAAAATATTGACTCTATCATTGATTTAATTGATTTCTGCAGCCAATCACGATCTTTCCTTATTTGCCAAAAAATCAATGCCAACTAATAAATGCCAACTCACATGCGCATTAACATTTAATAATAAACTATTCATTCTAACACAACTCCCACCAAAACAAACTCATAAAATATTAATTCAAATTTAAATTTCAAACTTTTATAAATGAAAAATTCTCCAATACAAATTTAAACAAAAACAAAATATTAATCCAAATAATTCCAAAATATTACTTTATTATAACAAACATCAATAAAAAAATATTTCGTCATAAAATCAAAAAATACTCTATCTAAACGAAGGCTAAACGATCAAAAGTGCTACTACGTAAAATTTTGTAAATCTAAATTATATTTTTCCTTAAAATTATCCCCAAAATTACTTGCCATCAGAAAGTACGGGTTCAATGACCATGACGCAATTCGCTAAGACATTGGAAGTTCAAATTCTTCCCTTCTTACCATTTTGCATATTTTGTACCTTGCTAGATCTGCACGAGTTTGAACCATTTTACTTTGGCGACCATAAGATAGAACAAGGTTTGCCATAGCAACATTAATATCCGTGCAAAATACACATATTTCCTTGTGATGGATTACCAGTACGTAACAGCATCTTTTTCCAGTGTCACGCCAAACGAATTCGCTCAAATTTCTTTGAATTTACGTCAATTCTCTATTGCATGCTATCTATTTGAATATTCAAAAGGGATCACATATATACGGCTGCAAGACTTTGCTTGGCAGTTCCAAAACTGACTTTTCCAAGAATCTTTTATCCCATAATCCTTCGTTATCCACATCTAAACGAGCTATTATTATAAAGTCTTGAATCTCATTCAATATGTTTTTATTTGTTCCCTGAAAGGTCAATCTTAAAGAGAGAAATTGGTATTATCTGCCACGGTTTTTTTTTTATTGACGGATTCCACACAAAAACATTGGACAAGTATGGAATGCATGCAAAACAAGCCACTACAAAAGGAGCCTGAGAGAATTCCCCACCTTTCATCCATAATAAATATTTTAAATTTGAAGTCATTTTCTTTTTCTAATCAATTTGAACCTTGAACAACTATTTATAGGGAATGTCTCTTGAACCAACAAAGCCAGCTCATCTTATTGTTGTTTATCAGTCTCAATTTGGGACAAATTGTTGACAATTATTTTCAATTCCATTCGAGTCCTTACTTTTCATATCACATTCTTGCAAAAGGAAAATCCATCGGATTACCCATAGTTTCGCATCTTTCTTCTCCATGAAGAATCAGAGTGCTGCATGATTGGAATACACCACTTCCTTAGCTTCAAAAAGGTAATTCTGAAACTTATCAAATGAGAATAACACAGTCAACATTTTCTTCTCCGTACTTGTGTATTTCTTTTTATCCTCATTAAGCACATGAATTGCATAATAAATAGCCTGCAATACATTGTTCTTTTGCTGGCCCAACACAACTTCAACAACAAATATGCTTGCATCACACATAATTTCAAAGGTTTCACCTCTATCTAGTGTTTGCGCTATAGGAGCCTCAATTAATTTATTATTCAAAAACTCAAAATGTCTCTATGCATTCTTCATTAAAATTAAATGGAACATCCTTTTCAAGCATATTGCTCAAGGGCTTAGCAATCTTTGAAAAATTCTTAATGAAGGGCCGGTAGAGTCCTGTATGCCCTAAAAAACTCCTTTGATATTGTAGAGGTGGGGTAGCTTCGTAATGACTTCCACTTTTGCCTGATCCACCTATATTTCTTCGGCCGAGATTTTGTACTCCAAGACGATTTTCTCTTAAATCATAAAATGACATTTCTCCCAGTTCAATACTTAATTCATCTCAATACACATCTTCAAAACCTTAGCCAAATTTTCCAAACACAACTCAAATGAGTGGTCGAAAACCAAAAAGTCTTCCATAAAAATTTCAATAATGTCCTCAACCATTTCATGAAAGATGCAAGCATACAATGCTAAAAAGTGGCTTACGCATTACACAGGCCAAACAACATCATTTTTAATGCAAATATTTTAAAAGGCTAAGTGAAAGCCATTTTCCTCTAGTCTCACAAATCAATGACGGTTTGATTGTATCTACAATAATCATCCAAGAAATAACAGAGTAAGTACCCTAATATCCTGTCCAATAGCTTATGCAAAATAAGAAGAGAAAAGTAATCTCTCCTTGTGGCCTTATTCAACTTTTAGTAATCCATACAAACATATCATGCATTGATAATTTGCGTCAAGAACAATTCATCGCTTTCAATCCTTATTACTATAACCCCACTTTTCGTTGGAACATATTAAATTAGATTGAACCATTCACTATCAAAAATAGGATAGATGATTCCAAAATTCAATAACTTGATAATCTCTTTCTTTACTATTTTCACTAACATCAGATTTAACTATCATTGCCTATCCCACACTGGCACATGCTCATCCTCCAACAAGATCTTATGCATGTAAATGAATGAATTTATGTACTTAATATCAAGTATAGTTCACATGGTCACTTTCTTGTAAAGTTTGAGCACCTCTCCATTTCACCTCTTGGTATGGTTCAAGAGAAGCTAAAATAACTACTAGTAAAGTGTTGTCCTCACAAAGAAAAGTGTACTTCAAATGGGAAAAAAATGGTTTCAACTCTATTTATGGCTCACTGATAGCTTAATATTTTCTTCCTTACAAGTCAAAAGTTCAAATGGCGTCATCGCAATGGATTCATGAAAATCATTATTAGTAAAATCTCAAAAATAAATCTGCCGATATCATCTATTACAACACACTCAATCATATTATCCATTTCAATCATGATCAACTCATCAGTCTCACCATAAATATGCCATCAATCATAAATATTATCATAATCATTAACTTTCAAAGCATGTAATATCATGACACTCTTAACACAATAATCAGCAACATTAATAAAAAAAAAACACATATTATGATCACTTAGTGTTTTATGGCATAGTTCACATGTACAGTCATCTCTTCACCATTAATGCAAAATGTGATTGTCTTATCTTGTCCATTTTTGGCAATGTCATTTTGATCTGTGGTTTCACTCAGGCAGGTTCTATATAAATGAATTATCCAATCATTCCTTTGACTTTATGGACTATCTTTCAAGTGTGCAATTAAACCCTCAATGGTACTGAGCCAAATGCTAGAAAATTCATTTCTAATCAATAATGCTATTAAGAAATTGGATACCCGTGTTCCAATTATTCCTCTTATTGGATCATTGGTTAAAGCGCAATTTTGTAACCTATTAGGACATCCCTTTAGTAAGCCGGTTTGGGCTGCTTGCGTTTAATATAGATCACCACATCAGTGGTAGCCTAAATCACCTTATTCCTCATGTTGCAACTTTGAGTAATTGAGCTTTGAAAATGATTATTCCGGTCTCCAAATGAATGATTAGTTGCAAACACTTGGAACAATCATCATAAATGCTATTATAGATTGCAAGTTTCTTATATTGCTATCAAACTTCCCCTTTTCAAGAAGATTTAACCTAGAATCTTCCACGCTGGTAATAAGACTCATCACATCATAACCTATAAGATTTTGAATATAAAAAGAAGGAACATGTCTGTTAGAGCACGTATTCGTTGTCCTTGTTAAGTGAAGCATGGTCAACAAGTAAATTTGTAATTATTCACACCTTGTAGAAAGAGCGAGAAAGGTATTAATCCTCAAGAATATGAATTGACCAATTTGTGTGTACAAAAATTGATATGTTATAGTTTGAAAGAGAGTTGCAACTAGAGATTAAGGAAAGTAATTAGAAAAGTACACCAAACAAAGAGCAAAGTTCAGAGAATTCAATTAAGACATAGGTACTCTTGGATACTTTTTTATGTACTGATCTCTTATGAATTAATACCTTGTGCATTGGTGTTATTAATTCTTAGGGATTAAAGGTTGTCCTAATGAACCAGACCAAAGTTGTCTTACCAAACACGCCTAAGGCTATATCTAATAAATTACCTCTTACCGTTGCTTGAGATAAGAGAAAATTGAATTAATCTCACAACCTACTGAAGTAGTCAACTAACCCAACTAAGCATCATTTATACATTAGATTAAGTGATTAATTCAAATCTTCCTTTTGCTAAAGGTAAGAATTAACAATCTCGGCCCTAATTATGCATCAACTTAGCTTTTTCATGCAAGTTTTATACTACACACATATTTTGGGTGAATTCTTGTCTATGCCGATATACATGGATGAATCTAACAAAGCATTCAAATTATAGTTCATTTTTATATTAGTTCTCCTTTTAATGATAAATTTGATTTGTTCACTTTCACACATAAGTTAATTTGCCAATTGTATAAACACATAGAATGCCTAGATTCGACAAACACAATCTCTTAAAGTAAAAAATCTAGAGTTTATGGCTATGTATCCATAAAATCATATGAATAAAAACACACGTAAATGAATTAACAACAATCTCTTTGGGAGTTTTTTTTTAGGTTGTTGTGAATTCTCTTCTTTACGAAGAGGTTGGAGAGAATGGTGCATTAAATGGTGGGGGCTAAAGTGTAATATCTACTGCTCTTGGTGTATTGCCTTGCTTAGTTCTTTGGCATCTTTGGAGGAGACACAATAGAATATTTTTTGGATATAGTTCAGGTCTGGTGCATAATTTGCATAACTTTATTCTGAATGAGATTAGAATTCTGTGGTCTAAAGAATTCCCAGGGCTGAAGCTTATAATGTCCTGGTTGAATATGTCACAATTTATTTGGATAAAAGAGGTTCCTCTCAAGGTTGTGCGTGTATTATGGTCTGCTCCTACTGAATACTACTGGTTGGGAGATAGAAGAGCAATAATTCGTGACTGGAAGGTTCAGTTTGTAGGAGCAAGAAGAATAGGCTTTAAATTAGTGTTTAATATAGATGTCGAATGTCTAACTCTTCATATTGAGATTGATTCATTGACATTAGTAAAGATAATAAAGGGGGAGGTTGGCATTCCATGGAAACTTTGTCGCATAGTGCATAAATTTTATAGCTTCTCTTGTTGGATCTCTTTGACTCATGTTTTTTGTGAAGCTGACCAATCAGCAGATAGATTGGCTAATAAAGTTTGTTTACTCCATTCGGATTGCTGTTATAAATGATTTTAAGTAATGTAAGGTAGTGTTTAAACATGGATAGATTGAAGGTTCCAAATGTTTGGATTAGGAAAATATTTGCTAGTTAATATGTACTTTTCCAATTTTTAATTTTAGTCTAAAATGTTTGGTCGATGTTAGTGGTTGGGCATATCTACTACCTTTTATTTATATCTTACTTTACATTAATAAAGTGGGAGTAGTGCCCCCCCACCCCCTCCCCCCCCCAAATTTGGGATGATTAGCCTATAAAAAATATTTTCAAAGTACAAATGACATTAATTTAATCGAATCTTAAAAACCATAACAAATATCCATATATACCATGGAAGTTTAGTCTTCCATGGAAGGAAAAACACACAATTTCATCATTAAGTTCAAGAATAAGTCATAATAAAGTAAATCAAGAGATTACACATAAGAGGATTGAAGATAATGACTCAATTTCCAATGAAAATAGACAAATCAAGTTTTGTTTAATGTTGTTCCTTCAAGGGTTTCCCCAAAATAGAGAATAAAACTCTAAATCTCTAACTCTCTTAATACTGATCTCTCTAAGAACTCTTTAAAAAGCCCCTTCAAAAAGAGAGTCCTAAAATGCTATCTATCCAACTATTTATACATCACAAAAAACTTGTACAAGAAGAAATCTAAAGTTATTGCTAATTAGACAAAGTACTCCGTACTTGTACTTTTGGCTTTGCAAGGTAGTTCTTAACATTAGGATAGTCTTAACAATCGTACTAGGCTCATGCTTGCCTCCTAAAAATGTTACACCTTGTTTTGACCTCTCTATGATGGCTAACTTTGGCTAAGTATCAAGTGCACTCTCAATAGAACCACAACCAATGGTCCCAAGGTTAAGTGCATAAGTTAAAATAAATATAAAATATTAAACTTGACCTATATAGAAAATGTTGGGTAAACTAAGGGTTTCTAAGGTCAAATAGGGTTAATTTGAGCAAACATGGTCAAGCTAGTATTGGCTATTTCAAATTAGGATTAATTTGACATAACAATGGCTAATTAAGGTTAACTAGTCCTAACTAGGTCAAACTAGCGTTGACTAGGTCCAACTAGATTAAGCCTCTAGCCATGTTGGGTTAATACTAAGTCCTATGGTTCATGTTAGAAAGGCTAGGATGAAGACTCATGATTATGTTTCATGGTTTGAGTTGAAAGGCTAAACTAAGGTTGAAGGTTGAGAATGTTGGTTCTAGTGTTTCAATGCCATGGCATTAAATAACTAAGGTTGGTCTTGAGGTATTGGTTTCCTTCTTGAATATTTGTGATGCCATGGCATTGGAGTGAGGTTAATTGGTAGAAAATAACTAAAGGTTCTAAGTTGGTTTCTCAAGGCTAATGAAGTTATGGCATAATGTCGTAATATGAATGAACTAAGATGGAGATTAGAGGGATTCCTAAGGGCTCTAAAGGTGTATCTAGTATATTGATGCATGCCATAATATCGTGTCATCAATGGCCTTATTTTGGTCTAAGAGGGTTTTCTAGTGTATTGAAGTCATAATACCAAGACATTGAATTACTAAGATCCAAATTTAGTGTGTTAATGCCATGGTATTGAATAACTAATATCAAAGTTCTATGGTTTCCCTAAAGATCTCTAAGTATCTAAGGGTTGGAAAGTTTATTTACTTTGTTTCAATTTGATGACATAATGCCATGGCATCAAAACAAATAAAGTGCAAAGGTTGAGGGATGCTTAGGTATGTGTGTTGTGTGAGTTTATGTCGTAGCATGGAAGTGCATGTGTATGTTGATCAATTTCATAACATTATGTCGTGGCATTTATGTGCATGGTGTATGTGTGTGTCCTAGTTTTGGTGCTTAGTGTGTTCAAATCCCAAGTGTTTAGATGGTTTAGGGTTAAGGTTGATGATGCCTTAGAGTTGCTATGCTCATGCAACACTAAGATACATGTAGCGTAGAACGCAAAGCATGCCTAAATGTAAGGTGTGTGCCAGGGTTACGCTCCTAGGTTGGTAGTCAAATGGCCAAAAACTATGGCTCCTTGCCATGGTTTTGGCTCAGTTTTGCTAGGGTTAAGTTTGCATAGCCATTTCTTCATGGACCTTAAGCTTTGGCCCTTGGTTGATTATAACATAGTCTTAGCTACATGCTTTGACCATGAGGGTTTTGACTCTAAGGTAAGGTTCTATGGTTCAAGGTCAAGGTATTCTTAGTCTCATCCTTATTTGAAACCTTTTACCTCTTCCAAGAGTGCTTAATCTAGCCAAAGTTCACCACCATTGCTCCATTCATTATTGAGCTCTAACCTATTGACTTAGCCAACCATGAGACCTAGGGTTTTCACCTCCTTGACTTATTGACTTTCTTTTGACTTATTTGCAAAATATCTCTATATGAAGTTTTTCCTCTATTTTAAACTCTCCATCTTGAAAACCCTAAAAAGTACGTAAAACATCTATTAAACACTTATCTACACTTAAAAATAATGCAAACCCTAAATAGAAAGAGGGATATGAGTTAGTCTAAGAAAACTCATCAATGTTGCAACATAATGTTACAGCTCTCATCTTTGCCTTTTCCACCGAAACTCACTTCAAGTCTTTTACCGCTCAAATCAACAATCTCACTTTTTCTTTACTCTTCGTATTATACAATATCATCAATCATATTACAATTATGAAAAACATCAAAAGAAATTAATTCTACATGATATTGCTCAATAAGGGAAAGAATTGGATTCACAACTTCTCCTAGAATTTATTCCTCCTTAACTACATGAACAACAAGAACCTTCAAAGGGGTAGAATCTCCATGATGCTCTAAATGAAAATATGGGTCCTCATTATTTGAGACACATTCTTGAATGTGGTTTTTATCAATGTAAGAAATAAATTCTTCTTTATTTAGACCGATTGTAATCTCCTCAACATCCAAACCTTTGGCACATCATACTAACAAAGACATTGAATTGCACTATGCCCAACTCCTAAAAACTTCAAGCACTTGTGAACACAAACTCTAGGAATTGGTGTAGGATCTTATCTTAAGGACAGGGTTTGATTAATATCACGACTTGTAGATATTGAAATTTTTAGATTTTCTAAGTTGTCTTGAATAGATCTTGATAGAGAATTACCACATTCAAACCAATTACTATAACTTTCCATGTCTTCAAAAGTAGTCTTGCGTGAAGTAGACATTCTAGTGTTGGATTTAAAGGCGGACTCCATATTGTTCAGCCGTGTTCTGAGTGTTTTGATCATATCAAAGAACAAATTATTGATAAACTTCTGGTCTCGTGGTTGTTTGGAACTTTCACCCTCATAATACGTGAATTTCTTGCAATTTCATTTTGATACCACTTGATAATGGTGTGAATGCGAAATACTCACACGTATATTGATTCTTACGAATCTAGCAAGAACTTAGCAACCAAATAATTAATAACACTACAGGAAAGAGTTATGGATCGAGAAACCTTGGGTATAGAAATCCAAAACCCCTTTGTTAATACAAGATTCAAATTTACTTCAAGAACTCTTGAATTAAACAAGTCTCTCGTCTTGCTTTCAATTAAGAACTGGAATATTAATTCAATGGGTTACGCTAAAGAATTAACTAGAATAATTTAGATTATGCCTAAACTAGGATTTCTTAAGCACATAACTTAAAAAAATAAATGTTTTATTTCTCCGATTCTTGTCCCTAAAAACATGAATAACATGCCTATAAATAGGTAACAATAATAAACTCTAACTTACTAAATACGAATTCTATTTGGAAAATAGAACTAATAACTAACTATTTTAAATTAGAAAACTTCCTATTTGGAAATAATTTTAACACAACATCCCTAGTAAAAGAGATGTCCTAACAATTAATAATAATTAAAACAAATCACATGTTTAATCCATACAGGGATTGTTAACCATATGAAACTAAAGATCTTGAAAATTGAAACAAAAAATGCAAACCCTTGATTTAACACTAACATTGCGATGGAGAACTGTGTGCATCGCAACAGAGAGCTTTTAAATTGCCATCGTTGCAATGGAGAATTGCATGCATCGCAACATTGAAATAATCACAAATTTAATCATCTAACTAGGGAGCCACATCGTAACGAAGGAGGTCAGGCATCGCAACAAAGACGAGTGTGCTTTGCGATACTAAGTAATTCAACTATGATAATAATTATTCCCAATTTCCAAACGAATGATTGATCACGAAAATTTAGAAAAATCATCATAAATACCATTGTTGATAACAAGCCTCCTATATTTCTATCATCTATGCTAATAAAAATACCACATGGATCAATGCTTTATGGTTATTAAGTTCATCCAATTCATGAACAATTACAACCTACAAGATAACTTTAATTCAAATTGGAAGTTTTCCATTGAATTTGAAATAAAAAAACAATTAAAAGCGTGTATATATAGAGTTTTAAAAATCACTATTTTCTTCAAAATATCCTGTAGTGAACAAAGGTGAAATTTTTCAAAAATTTTACTTTACTTTTACCCCATAACCTTTTGTTTGCAAGAAGATTATTAAAAAATTCAATATTAAAATTTCGTGAAGATTTTTTTAAAACAAATCACAGTTTTCTCAAAAGGTAAAATTATAACGCAAAATTGAGATTTATTTGGATTGGGAAAGTTCTTAAACATTTTAATTCTAATTATAAAAAGTTAAGAATTAGATTTTAAACTTCTTGATTGAATTGATTTAAGAAAGTGTTGATAAATGTTTTTCATTAATTTGATTTAGGAAAATAATAATTAGACTTTATGAAAGAAAAAAACTGTATTAGATTTTGAAATTCGTGATTTAATTGATTTATAAAAGTTACAGATTAATATTTTCGTTTGATTTTGTTTAAGAAAGTTATTTTTAGGCATGTTTAGATAATCGATGTCAATATATTCATTTGATTTGGTTTAGAAAAGTTTTTAATTGATTTATTTTAGGGAATTTTTGTTTACTCTTTCAAAAATGGAAAACAAATATGCTAAAGTTCTTTTAGAAAAGTTTTAGATATTGGAATGTTCTTGATTGGTTTGAAATATTTAAAATAAACTCAAGGCTCATACAAAATTTAAAATTTTCAATTTTATTTTTTACTTTTTTTGCCATAATCTATTAATTTACACATTTTTATTGATTTAATAATAATAAATGAACCAATTAAACTATTCGTAAGTAATTGCTTTTTCCACCTCAAAAGGTAAGGGTATTGATGATGTGAGCTATCGTGTACTATCCGTTTATCCCTAACCTAATGTAGTAGTGATGGTAGGGTATCGTACCACAGGGAAGAGTTGGTCTAAAAATCCTAAAATTACTCTTGAAAAGTAGTAACAAGAAAGCTGATAAACAATTAGAATACTAAGGTAGAAGAAGGCATGTTCTAGGGTTCCTCGACCGAATGATTACTCAGCAATTTATGCAATTCAACTAATACAATTCAAGGATCCTGAGAGAGCTAGTTGCCTGAAAATCTAGATTCCGATCAGCATGATGACTGCACTGTCCTCTAAACTCCCTAACACCACTCCTTTCCCGTGATGAGGCCTGAGAGTGATGAGTTGTACCCACAACTCCCAATTCTCTGTAGCTAAACTACTTTAGGCACTTCCTCTTAAAACCTTCCCATGATGAGGCCTGAATTTAGGTTCTATCATTTCCATTAGCTACATAGAGTTACTCTACCCTTAGATCCTGTAATTTCGAGATCTAAAATCAGCATGATGATAGTTTAAAGTCGTATCAGCTCAATTTCACCCTAAACTACTAATGTAGTAGTAATGAGAGGGATCGTATCCACAGGGAAGGGGATGGTTCAAGAACTCAAAATTTGCTCACAGTATGTCGCGAAAGAAACAAAACTAGACACTAACTAGTAAAGAATCAAATGCAATAATTAAAGTGTAAAAACAAGAAGAGAGTGGATGCTCTAGAGTATTTCCACCAGTTGAATGCACATTAGGCCATGATTGCAATGCTCTTGACACACAAGTAAAACAATGAGGAGATCTTTATTGCCCAGGAGGCTAGCTAATACTTAGCATGGCGACCACAGTGTTTTCTATACTCCTTAACATTCCACTTTTCCCATGGCGAGGCCTAGGTAGAATGGATTCAACCTGCAATGCCTCAACTCTCCAAAGTTAGCAAATCTAACATGCAATTCCTAGGAACTCCCATGGCGAGGCCCGACCTAGGTATGAATGCCTTCGTTGCTATCTCAGAGAGTTTCTTCAACACTTTTTCTGATAGCAATCCATCCATGTCCATGCCAAAGCCGACTTCAAGTGTTCATCCATTGACAAACCTTGATGGTCCAATGACAAGATCAAGGAGCAAGAAGATGAAGGAGGCGTTGCAAGCATTATTGATAACTCATTGTGAAGAATTGGACATCTTTGAAGAGCATTATGATCCGGTCCAAGCATCTTCCACCAATGGAGCTTTATGGAATATATCTTCTCTCACAATCCATGAAGAGATGGATCAATCACAATGAAGTCCAATGAAGGCGTGTTTGGGTTTCATAAATGGATCACGCCATTAAACCCTAATTTATTAGTGTTTTATTTTATGTTATTTTAAGCCCAATTAGACGTTTTAATTTATTAAATAATGGGCTTGGAATTTCGAAATTAATTAAGGTTACTTGGCCCAATTATCTTGCATGATAATGGCAAGTAAAAGTTTATGAAACAAATAAGTCAAATTGAGTTTTGCTACTTGGCAAAACCGTGAGTCACAAAATCCTTTTTGGAAAAGGATTTAGTTTGTTAGTTGTTAGTTTCCAATTCAACTTTGGAAAGTTAGCTAGCTTAGAAGTCAAGTTGTAATTTACTTAAGCCAGGGTTTTTACAAGGCATGGCCGAAATTTGCCTCTATATAAGGCCATCATTGTAAACGTTTTTTTGATAAGATGAATTTTGTTGAATTTAGCCTTGCTAAAAATTGTCTTTCAGCCGTGAGAAGCTTTAAGAAAAACGTGAATCAATTCAATTAAGTTTAGTTGAGTTTTCATAAGAACCGTGAACCTAGAAGCTAAGACCTTTAGGTGAACTTACAAGTTCTTGATTCAAAGAACAAGCCAAACTGATTTGTTTAGCTTATGAATTTTCATAAGTTGGCTGAATCTTTTTGATTCATACGTGGGGGTTTGATTGCTTCATATCAAATCTTTTCGTGTCAATATCTTTATTTTCTTGTTTTGTCAATTCCGCACCATTGTTTCTTCTTGTTCTTGTTTGTGGAGTTTGGTAAGCAACGATCCAAAGGAGGTGGTTTCAAGTGGTTCAAGGTGCTGCATCTTGATCATTCATATCAATTGGTATCAGAGCTCAAGGTTGTCTTCCAAATTCAGGTTTTAAATTTCGGTTTTTGAGTCTTCTTGTTTCTCAGTTTTTTTGTTGCTTTGTGTCTCGATTTTTGCTGCTGTTTTAGACGTCCTTTTGCTGCTGTTCTTGAGTCAATTTTTCTGCAGTAAATTTGTGTCTTAATTCAGTCCTTAATTCGTCATAATTCTGTCCATAAAATCGCTTGCAAATCTGCCCTAAAAATCTGCCCAAAATCGTATAACCTTGCTTTATCGTTTTTGCGATTTTTGTGTTGTTTTGTCTTGCTGTTTTCTTTCGATCCTTGCTACTGTCCTTTGTGTCTTCTTTCTGCAGTTAATTGTGTCTTAATTCTGATCTCATTTCATCTTAAAAGTGTCTAGCAAATCGCATAAAAAATTGTTGCTCAAATCTGCCCAAAATCGGTTTCATCTTGCTTTTGCGTTTTGACGGATTTTGTGTTGTTTCTTGCTGAAATTCTTGTTGCGTTTTGTTGCAGTTCTTGGTGTCTTAATTCTGCACTTTTTCTTGTCTTCATAGTGTTGAATTCTTGTGTTTTCATTGGCTGTCCACACATCAACTTGGTAGGGTTTTTGAAGTCAAGAATTAGGGTTTCTTACAAACCCTAGTTTTGGTCAAGTTTGCATAACTTTCTTGATTCTTATCCAATTCTTGATCTTTCTTTTGTGTTAGTTTCTTTGTTTCATTCTTGTCATAGTGAGTTTTGATCAAACTTTTATCACACTTGAAAAAGATAAGTTCTTGAACGCTTTCTTGAACTTCTTGATTTTCTTGAAAATTCAAAAGTGTCAAAATTTGAATCTAAAGCCATATTCTTGATCTTCTTGATAAATCTTGAATATTTTGTGAAATTGGCACATGCAAATTCATAATTCTTGGTGAGATATTAAAGTTTGAAAATTTTAAGGTTTTTAAGGTTAAGACAAAAGACACAACATCCTTAAACCCTAATCCTAGGTTGTTGTCTTCAAACCTTAAAAATTTGTTTTTGTCCTTTGTTGTTCGAACAAAAAAAAAAAAAGAGGCCGTATAAAAAAAAAAAAAAAGGCCCAACTAAAAAAAAAAAAAAACAGAAAAAGAACAAAAAAATATATTAATTCGGACTTTGCATTATTTATTTCTGTTATTTATTTATTTTATTTAATTTTAATTGAAGAACACATTGTTCTTGAGTTTGTTTCTTGAAAATCACCTTGGATTAAAAGTGTCATAACTTTCTCAATACAACTCGGAATTAAGTGATTCAAATTGCGTTTTCTTCGTCTTGAAGTCAACTTTCTGTTTCCCTTAGTTTCTAAAGTTAAATCAAATTATACCCACACGTATTATTAAATACTCTTGACGTGATTTGTTAAAACTTCCTTTGTTTTACTTGTGAAAATTTGTTGGTGGAATTAATTGCTTGAGTCTTGTTATTACAATCATTGAACCAGTAAGTTCCATAGTTTGAGAGTATTAGTACAGGGTATACACGAGAAAAGCTTTCATATTAAGAGAGGAGAGTACCTACTACCCCATATAGTGAGAACCCGTGAGGTATATTTCTATATATTTCTTGTGTTTTTACTAACTTGCAGGTACAAATGGAGGGTGAAGAATCTAAATCACCAAAGGTAGTGGACCAAAAGTTCACTAACGATGTCCTCTTTGACATGATCCGAAAACTCACACTCAAAGTTGATAGTTTGACTTCACCACCACCTAAGGGTCCTAGATCCCGAAGAGTTGAGTTTGAGTTTGACAATGATTCTAGTCATGATGAGGAGGAGGAAGAGGAGGGCACGAGCTCTTCTAAGAAAGGTGACAAGTCTAAGATTTCCATTGCTTCTGTTAAACTAACTATCCCAACTTTCCATGGTAAAGCAGATCCCGAGGCTTATTTTGATTGGGTTCGTGAGCTTGAGCACTTCTTTGAAGGCCATGATTACCCCGAAAAGGAAAAGTATCGAATTGCTTTTGGTGGATTATGCTAGTTTATGGTGGGATGAAGTTATGAGGTCTAGACGTCAAGATGGTGAAAGGCCAATCAAGACTTGGAGCCAAATGAAGATTCTTATGAGGAAAAAGTATGTCCCGTCTCATTACAACCGTGAGTTGAACAGAAAATTACATTCACTTGTGCAAGGTAATAAATCGGTTGAGGAGTATTACCATGAGATGGAAGCTTTGATGATCAAGGCTAATGTGCATGAAGATCCTGATTCCACTATAGAACGATTTTTGAGAGGTATGCATTCTGATTTAGCATATCATGTGGATTTACAAAGTTATGTTGACATTAATGAGCTCGTGCATAAGGCTATTAAGATTGAAAGGCATATGAAAGGGAAAAATAAGTTTTCACAACCGCCACCACCATGGCAAAGAGATAAGAAGCCGAATGTGTCTCCTTTCACTCCATCCACAAAGTCGCGCCAATTCACTTCCAATCAACCATCAAGCGCACCATCTAATGTCTCAAAATCAGTTCCCAAATCTGCTGATCCAACACCTAAATCGGCACCAACTTCTGGTCAAAGATTAAGAGATATTCGTTGTTATAAGTGTCAAGGTTTTGGTCACATGCAATCAGATTGTCCAACTCGGAAAATAATGATGCTTCTTCCTAATGGTGAAGTGGTAAGTGAAGATGATAATGATGATGAATGTGCTGACATGCCTGCACTAGAGGAGAAATATGTAAGTGATGAAAGTGAAGAGTGTGATGGTTCTTCTTATAAGGTTGGTGATTACTGTTTAGTCTCTCGTAGAGTACTTAATGCACATCCACTTGTTGATGAAGATTTGATCCATCGTGAGAACATATTTCATACACGTTGCATGGTTCAAAACAAAATTTGCACTGTTATTATTGATAGTGGTAGTTGTGCAAATGTGGCAAGTACTTTATTTGTAAATAAGCTGAATTTGACTTGCATGAAACATCCCAAACCATATAGACTTCAATGGTTAAATAATTTAGCTTAATCTCGAGTAACCAAGCAAGTTAAATTTATATTCACCATTGGTAGTTATGTTGATAAAGTTACATGTGATGTTGTTCCAATGGAAGCTAGTCATATATTGCTTGGAAGACCTTGGCAATTTGATAGAGATGTTGTGTATCATGCCAAGAAGAACTTTTACCATTTTTCGCACCAAGGTAAAAAGTTTAATTTGAGAGCCTTAAGTCCTACTGAAGTTTTTGAAGATCAAGCTAAAATAGCTAAGGCTTATGGTGCAATGCGTGAAGCAAAGGAGAAGAAGTTACAAGAGAAGAACAATGTAACTAGCATAGGGCGAAACATTGTAACTAGAAATAGTGATAGTGATAGCCGTGAGTTAGTTGTTTCAAAATCTTGTAATTATGCTTCTAAGAGTGAGGTTAAGAGAGCTATATTAGATAGGCAAGTAGTGTATTTACTTTTTCGCAAGGATGTACTTATCATTGATAGTGCTCACCTTGATTCTTTGCCTAGTATTGTTTCAGCTCTTTTGCAGGAATATGATGATGTGTTTCCTGAGGATTTACCAAAGGGTTTACCACCTATTAGAGGTATTGAACATCAAATTGATTTCATACCTGGATCTCAAATTCCAAACCGTCCAGCTTATAGAGCAAACCCTGAAGAGACTGAGGAAATTCAACGTCAAGTGGACGAACTTATTGACCGAGGTATGGTTCAAGAATCTTATAGTCCATGTGCTGTTCCTGTTATTTTAGTTCCTAAGAAGGATGATTCAAGGAGAATGTGCGTTGATTGTCGTGCCATAAATAAAATAACTATTAAGTATAGACATCCTATTCCTAGACTAGATGACATGCTTGATGAGTTATATGGTTCATGCATATTTTCTAAGATAGACCTAAAGAGTGGTTATTATCAAATTCGAATGAAAGAAGGTGATGAATGGAAAACTGCTTTTAAGACAAAGTTTGGTTTGTATGAATGGTTAGTCATGCCTTTTGGTTTAACCAATGCTCCCAGTACTTTTATGAGATTAATGAATCAAGTTTTTCGTCACTTCATTGGAAAATTTGTTGTGGTCTATTTTGATGATATCCTTGTATATAGTAAATCACTTGATGAGCATGTTGATCATTTAAGACAAGTGTTTGCTGTTTTACGTGAGAACAAATTATATGCTAACCTTAAAAAGTGTTCTTTTTGTATGGAATCAATTATCTTTTTAGGTTATGTTGTTAGTTCTCAAGGTATATCTATTGATGAGTCAAAGGTTAAAGCAATTCAATGTTGGTCTCGACCTACATGTGCTAGTGATGTTAGAAGCTTTCATGGATTGGCAAGTTTTTATAGGAGGTTTATTAAAGATTTTAGTACTATAGCAGCTCCTCTAAATGAACTTGTTAAGAAAAATGTTGTTTTTGAATGGAAGGAAGAACATGAAAATGCTTTTAACAAGTTGAAGTATTTGTTGACTCATGCTCCTTTACTTGTTTTGCCCAATTTTAGTAAAGCTTTTGAGATACACTGTGATGCCTCCGGGATAGGTATTGGTGCTGTTTTGATGCAGGAATCAAGACCGGTGGCCTATTTTAGTGAAAAGCTCAATGGGGCGCAATTGAAGTATGCAACTTATGACAAGGATTTGTATGCGTTGGTAAGGTCATTACAGGTTTGACAACATTATCTATGGCCTAAAGAGTTTATAATTCATTCTGATCATGAAAGCCTTAAATTTCTGAAATCTCAAGGAAAATTGAATAAGAGGCATGCTAAATGGTTAGAGTTTATTGAAACTTTTCCTTATGTGATTAAGTATAAATCTGGTAATGAGAATGTTGTAGCTGATGCATTATCTAGGAGACATTCGTTATTCACCTATATGCATGCTAAGTTACTTGGTTTTGATTTGATCAAGGATTTATACAAAGATGATGTTGATTTCAAAAATGTAATTGATTCTTGTGTTGTAAAGCCGAATGGAGACTTTTATATGTATGATGGATTCTTGTTTAAAAAGGATAAATTGTGCATACCCTCATGTTCCATTCGTGAATTACTTGTTAAGGAAACCCATGGGGGAGGGTTAACGGGGCATTTTGGTATTGCCAAGACTCTTGCTGTTGTGAATGAACACTTTTTCTGGCCTAACATGATTAAAAATGTTAAAAGTGTTTGTGAAAGATGCATTGTGATAACTACGTTTTCTATGTTAATTATTTTTATGGTTTTGGTATTTAATTGATATTTTTTATGCATTAAGAATTGCTTTTGGTGCAGAATTTGATAATTTGGAAAGAAGGATAATTCTGCTTAAAGATATGGATGAAGATCAATTTGTATTGGATTTGTATTGGATTTGGGCAATGGAGTTTTACGTACAAGACAATTTGGAAAGATTTGGAGATTACTTGAAGTCTTGAAGAGTTTGATTTGGAAGAGAAGATTGCCTTATCATATTTTAGTCAATATCCAATTTGGAAAATAAGATAATTAGGTGATTTTTTATTAAAGGGTTGCATCCCTATTTTTAATAAGTCGTTTGTGGCATATTTTAGGATTGATTTTATCCTTATATTGTTTTTATCATGTTTTAGGAAGAGTTCTAGATTAATTCAATTTCTTTAAAGGTTTGTTTCCTAGGCTTAATAACCTTCTCTATATAATGAGAAAGAATAGGTAGTAAAAAGGGAGATACGTATTGAGTAGTTTTAATTAATGTAGTTGATTAGTTTTTTTTAGAAGTAGTTTAGAGTTAAGTTTAGGTTTTTACGTATTTATAAAAAAGCTTTTCTTTTGACTCCATTAATTCTTAATTTGAATTTTACTGTGAATGCCCGTTTTTAGAATAATTTGATTTCTTGCTTTCATATTTTTTTCACGGTAAACAAGTTTCAATCTTGCTTAGAAAATTTCAAGTTGAATCATAAAAGATTGAATGGTGTTTATTATTTAATTCCTTCATTAATGAGTCAATTTGTGTTCCTACATCTTTAGTCAATTTCGTTGACAATTTCCTCCCGAATCCGTGAGTTAAAGTGATGAGTTTTAATTGCATTCATTCTTTATGCACATGCATGAAAGTAGTTCAGATTCTAGGCTTCCATATTTGAGTCAAAGGATGTTGAATTCTCACATGATTAAACTGCAGTGTCTTACATTGGAGTCAGAGCATTATAGTTGACTTTAATTCTAGTTTTCATTGAGTCTCAGAAATTAATTAGAGTGAGTGAATAGTTAGTTTTGATTTTTAGTTATTGTAGTTAATTTTGGTTTTAATTGCATAAATTAATAGTTAAGTATGTTCTTATAGTAGTCATGGTCAATTTTAATGTTTAGTTTAAAATTTAATTCTGAGTCTGTGTCCATATTTTCATATTTTAGTTAATTATTTAAATTAGATAGGATTTAGTTTTTTTTATGTTTCTAGTTCGCAGAATTTTCGTACATTTAGTAGAGTTAATTTAATTTATGTTACAGTATTTTTCGTCATTCAGAGAAAATGCAGATTTTCATTTACTATTGCAACCAGAGGGGTCTCATTCGTCCAAACGGAAGACAGGCTCAATAGTGGAATAAGCTTTCTCTATCTTTACTTATTTTTAGTTTGATTTTAGTATGTCATTTTTGTGTTTTGATTCTGTTTTAGTAATTATGTCTTGTAAATAGTTTTATTTTCCGGCATTTAAGTAATGAAGTACTAATTATTATTTTATTGTGAGATCAAAATGCGCATGCTAAATTAATGTTTCATAGATTCCGAAAAGTTCTCTGTGCATATCGTTAGTTATTTGGATTATTTAAATCTTGATCAAATTTATTTAATTTGAATAATGCCAATTAATCTCCCATTAAGTATCTGTATTTAATGGATAGGATTGATTAGTGGTAAAGCTACTGTCAAGTAGACGAGAACAATAGGTTAATAAATTACGACTGCTGATTCTGATTGTGATTTGTTAAAATTGGGTTCCTTTAATTCTTAATGCTGTTAGGACATTAAATTTGGTGTTGGCTGATTCCAGCCGAATTGTGTCTTAATTAGAGAAATAATTAGTTTAAGCTGATTCTTGCTAATTATCAAGAAATTAAGAAGGAATTGGGTTACGTCGGAGCTGATTCTCGGTAACCTATAACTGGTTGGTTTATGAACATTAATTAATTATTGAGTCAATGATCGATGAATATTTAATTAGTGTGGATTTACTTATTTACCGGACTTTTATTTTCTTGCATTTTTATTTTGATAATTTTAGTTAAATTGTTTGATTTATTTTTAAGTTTAATTATCGTGATTTGATATTTAAAATTGAATTGTGACAAATTGTTGAATTAACTAAATAGACTGTGCTCCGTTCTCCGTGGGATTCGACCCTACTTCCACTTACTATTTTAAATCCTTTGAAGTAGGTATTTTAAATTTGGTATAAAACGACGTACCAAATTTTTGGCGCCGTTGCCGGGGAACGGCAGATTACTGTTTATTTTAGTTAATTCAATTTTATTTCTTGGTGTATATCTATATTCTCTTCAACCTGATTTACTCTTTGATGCAGAAATTGAGAAAATAGCACGCTGGTTGAGGAAGTAAACAAAAGAAAAACGCCAAGAAAGAATTTCTGGTTCTGTGACAATCGTCCCACTTGCTCAAGCGGAACCCTTGTCAAACACAGAATCAGAGTTACACGCTGCCACTAACAAAAAAAAATGGCTGCTCAAGACCCTATTGGACATGCGCAAAATCGTGATTGTACTTTAAGGGAGTTAACTAGTCCTGTGATTAATTATCAATCTTCTTGCATTGTTTTGCCTATCGTAACTGTTGATTTGGAATTGAAACCATCATATTTGAATTTGCTACCTAAATTTTATGGTTCATTTGGGGAGGATCCTCATAACTTTTCGCATGAATTTTTGAAAATTTGTGGAATATTGCATAATAAGGGAGTGTCAGAAGAATATATTAGATTAGTTAGTTTTCCTTTTACTCAAACTGGAGAAGCTAACATTTGGTTTAATGGATTGACACATAACTCAATAACTTCTTGGAATGAATTGCAAAAGGTTTTTCTTCAAAATTTCTTTCTTGCATCTAAGATTGCATCTATTAGAAAAGAAATTTGTGGAATTAAACAAGAGTATGACGAGTCTTTGAATGCATATCGGGAAAGATTTAAGAGATTGTGTAATAGTTGCCCACAACTTCAAATATCTGATGAGTTGCTAATACAATATTTTTATGAAGGTTTGGTGTTAGAGGAGAGAATGACAGTAGATGCTGCGAGTGGAGGAGCTTTCATGAATAACACTCTTGCACAAGCCAAGATTGTAATTGCAGAAACAGTTGAATCTCGACAACAGTATGAGACAACCTCTCGTATGCCCAAACTGGTGAATGAGATAAGTATATCTTCATTTGAAAATAAATTAGATGCATTGAATACATCAATGGCGCAATTAGTTGCAAGTTTGGAAACTGCCCAGAAAGAAAGGCCATGTGAAATTTGTAAGAATACAGGACATCCAACTAACATGTGCCAAATGGCCCAAGAATATGATTCGACAGCACAAGTGAATGCAACATGTGGTTTTCAGTCCCAATGCTACTATAATCCTTATTTGAACACATATAATACGGAGGGAGAACACTACCAAAATTTTAGTTATGGAAATTGGGTGCAACAACAACTACCTCCAAGCATACCGCAACTGCAACAGCAACTGATGATGCAACCAACACAACCTGGATACTAGCTTAGCTCATACAACTCAAAATTTGCAACAGGATATGATAAAATCTCAAAATGAGTTGCAAAAATTTCAACAAGAGACACGAGCTAGTATCCAGGGTTTGGGAAACCAAATCACTCAACTCTCCACAGCAATAAATGCACTAGAAGAAAATCATAGCAGACTATCATCACAAGTGCAGGTAAACCCTAGGGAAAATGTCAGCCAAATGACATTGATAAGTGGTACGCAACAAGAAGAACCTCCATTTAAGGAGGAAAAGTTGAGACAACCAGACAAAAATGATAAATCTAAAGAGTCTCACATCTTTGAGGTGATATTTGATTTAAATACTGATATATCTGAAATTAAAATTTCACCTCTTATTTTTGATAGATTGACAAGTATTGAAAATGTTAATGTTGTTGATGTGTTTGAACCTCTTGTCCAAGAGCCCCTTGAGACGAATATTTTGCAAGATAAGTTGGAATTAACCATTACAACAAATTTGATAGATATTGAGATCAAAGAAATGAAGGACGATAAAATTAAAGATGCAATAATGCCACTGTATTCGTTGAAAGAATTTTTGAACGAATCAGAATCGTCCTATTTTTCCGAACAGGACCCTGTTAATAAATTGTTACTTTATGCTTTGCAGGTCCCAGTGCCAGAATATAAAGCCCTATATGAAATTCTGAAATATGTGTATTTGGTCAGTGGAAAGACACTGCCATTCAATAAGAGTCATCATCCACCACGACCACCTCCAGAGCCTCCACCTAATTTCCTATAATTCTGGCACTTGGTCTAGCCAATGACTTTAAACAAAGGCGCTGATTGGGAGGCAACCCAATTTTCTTGTTTTTTTTTCCAGTATTCAGTAGTTTTTAATTCTAGTTTTATTTTCCAATAATACTTTTGATTTTTCTCATTTCAGATTACAACTATTGGTAACAGAAAAAGAGTTTTGATTACCCAAATGGTGGCCAATAGTAGTTTCAAAATAATACATATTTGGTATTGTCAAAATCAACACCACCTTTAGCACTATTCTTCAATTGCTCCAATGTCAAACCTGAGAAGAAGACACTTCATACAACATGGCGGTTTTGTTATCATCTCCCTTGTTTATTTATTTTATTTTATTTTTTTTCTATCTTATTTGATGTTATTTAGTTTTGTGGTTTGATTGTTGAAGCCTCACTCATCCTTATTTTCTTGCTTGAGGAAAAGCAAGGTTTAAGTGTGGGGAGGTGGATATTACATGTTTCGTGAGTCTTTTGGTTGTGTATTATTTAGAAAAAAAAATTTGTGTGAAATTTGGTTTCTATTTTGAAAAGATTCATAAATAAATATAGAGTCCATTTTTAATTTGTGTGAAAAAATAGTTTTTTTTTTGTCCAAAATTTCTATTGTTAGGTTTTATTCATGAAAAATTGGAACTTGGTAAGGAATGTTTTGGTTGAATCCTTTGTGTTCAAATATATGTATGTCTTTGTATGATTCAAAGGAAGATGAATATATAAGAATGAACTATTATTGCCTACTTAAAGTGAGGATTTGAGCCTAAGCATCTAAACCCACTTTTTGGTGCTTAAATGATTTTTTTTTAAGAGAGAATAATTATACTTGATTTTTATTACAAAATTTACTTTGTTGTACATGTTGAAACCACAAGTTTGAAATTGTGCATAAATGTGATTAAGGCGTTTAGGATTTTAGCCATTTTTGCTTTAGATTTTTTCTTCCTACCCTTATATTTACCCCTAGTAAGCCCACTTGAAGCTTAAATCCCCTTTTCTTTGTTTAAACCACTAAAAATATTCAACTTTAGCCTTGTTTAGCTTTCTTTTTTGTTCCCCCAAAATGTAAATGGCAAAGTTAGGATTGTGCGAAGTCATCTTCAATGTGTTTAAGTAAAGAAAATGCATCTTGAAATTTGAATAGAGCAAAGTGTTCTAGTTGGTGAAATTATTCTCTGTCCTATATGCCCAAATAGAAGCATGGGTTGAAAGAAAAAAAGAGTTCTATTAAAAAAAAAAGAATAGAAAAATATCAAAAAAAAAAAAGAGGAAGAGAAAATAAAAAAAATGGAAAAGAAAGAGCACTAATGTTGATTGATTTTGCATAACAATTGAGATGATGACATTGCCAAGTTACTTTATACTTTGGTATATTTTTAGCCATTTTTCCTTTCTTTATATCCCACCTATATTACCCTAGCCCCATTACAACCCAATAAAAGTCCTTTTGATTTATGCATGGTTTTTATATTTGTGGTGGATATATGACATATTTGCAAGTCTATGGTAATAATTTCTTGTATAATTTATTTTGAGTGGATGAACCCAATATTGCTATATCTGTGAGTGCTTAGAGTGAACTTGAGAGTTGGTTCATTCTTGTGTGTTTTGACTTGGAAGAAAAAGACTATGTATGTATTTGATACAAAGGATTGGGAAAATGGATAGTTGGTTGAAGTTCCAATTTGATTGAGTCATACCTAATTTTTAGAATTCTGGATAATTGTGTTTTTTGTCGTGTCTTAAGTTTTATTTTGTTTTCATGTATTTTGTTTTGTTAAGATGCTTGAGGACAAGCATCGTTTAAGTGTGGGAAGGTTTGATAACTCCGTTTTCTATGTTAATTATTTTTATGGTTTTGGTATTTAATTGATATTTTTTATGCATTAAGAATTGCTTTTGGTGCAGAATTTGATAATTTTGGAAAGAAGGATAATTGTGCTTAAAGATATGGATGAAGATCAATTTGTATTGGATTTGTATTGGATTTGGGCAATGGAGTTTTACGTACAAGACAATTTGGAAAGATTTGGAGATTACTTGAAGTCTTGAAGAGTTTGATTTGGAAGAGAAGATTGCCTTATCATATTTTAGTCAATATCCAATTTGGAAAATAAGATAATTAGGTGATTTTTTATTAAAGGGTTGCATCCCTATTTTTAATAAGCCGTTTGTGTCATATTTTAGGATTGATTTTATCCTTATATTGTTTTTATCATGTTTTAGGAAGAGTTCTAGATTAATTCAAATTCTTTAAAGGTTTGTTTCCTAGGCTTAATAACCTTCTCTATATAATGAGAAAGAATAGGTAGTAAAAAGGGAGATACGTATTGAGTAGTTTTAATTAATGTAGTTGATTAGTTTTTTTTAGAAGTAGTTTAGAGTTAAGTTTAGGTTTTTACGTATTTATAAAAAAAGCTTTTCTTTTGACTCCATTAATTCTTAATTTGAATTTTACTGTGAATGCCCGTTTTTAGAATAATTTGATTTCTTGCTTTCATATTTTTTTCACGGTAAACAAGTTTCAATCTTGCTTAGAAAATTTCAAGTTGAATCATAAAAGAATTGAATGGTGTTTATTATTTAATTCCTTCACTAATGAGTCAATTTGTGTTCCTACATCTTTAGTCAATTTCGTTGACAATTTCCTCCCGAATCCGTGAGTTAAAGTGATGAGTTTTAATTGCATTCATTCTTTATGCACATGCATGAAAGTAGTTCAGATTCTAGGCTTCCATATTTGAGTCAAAGGATGTTGAATTCTCACATGATTAAACTGCAGTGTCTTACATTGGAGTCAGAGCATTATAGTTGACTTTAATTCTAGTTTTCATTGAGTCTCAGAAATTAATTAGAGTGAGTGAATAGTTAGTTTTGATTTTTAGTCACTGTAGTTAATTTTGGTTTTAATTGCATAAATTAATAGTTAAGTATGTTCTTATAGTAGTCATGGTCAATTTTAATGTTTAGTTTAAAATTTAATTCTGAGTCTGTGTCCATATTTTCATATTTTAGTTAATTATTTAAATTAGATAGGATTTAGTTTTTTTTATGTTTCTAGTTCGCAGAATTTTCGTACATTTAGTAGAGTTAATTTAATTTATGTTACAGTATTTTTCGTCATTCAGAGAAAATGCAGATTTTCATTTACAATTGCAACCAGAGGGGTCTCATTCGTCCAAACGGAAGACATGCTCAATAGTGGAATAAGCTTTCTCTATCTTTACTTATTTTTAGTTTGATTTTAGTATGTCATTTTTGTGTTTTGATTCTATTTTAGTAATTATGTCTTGTAAATAGTTTTATTTTCCGGCATTTAAGTAATGAAGTACTAATTATTATTTTATTGTGAGATCAAAATGCGCATGCTAAATTAATGTTTCATAGATTTCGAAAAGTTCTCTATGCATATCGTTAGTTATTTGGATTATTTAAATCTTGATCAAATTTATTTAATTTGAATAATGCCAATTAATCTCCCATTAAGTATCTGTATTTAATGGATAGGATTGATTAGTGGTAAAGCTACTGTCAGGTAGACGAGAACAATAGGTTAATAAATTACGACTGCTGATTCTGATTGTGATTTGTTAAAATTGGGTTCCTTTAATTCTTAATGCTGTTAGGACATTAAATTTGGTGTTGGCTGATTCCAGCCGAATTGTGTCTTAATTAGAGAAATAATTAGTTTAAGCTGATTCTTGCTAATTATCGAGAAATTAAGAAGGAATTGGGTTACGTCGGAGCTGATTCTCGGTAACCTATAACTGGTTGGTTTATGAACATTAATTAATTATTGAGTCAATGATCGATGAATATTTAATTAGTGTGGATTTACTTATTTGCCGGACTTTTATTTTCTTGCATTTTTATTTTGATAATTTTAGTTAAATTGTTTGATTTAATTTTAAGTTTAATTATCGTGATTTGATATTTAAAATTAAATTATGACAAATTGTTGAATTAACTAAATAGACTGTGCTCCGTTCTCCGTGGGATTCGACCCTACTTCCACTTACTATTTTAAATCCTTTGAAGTAGGTATTTTAAATTTGGTATAAAACGACGTACCACATTGTATGTAAACAAGCAAAGTCGAAAATTATGCCTCATGGATTGTATACACCTTTGCCTGTTCCTAGTCATCCTTGGGTTGATATATCTATGGATTTTGTACTTGGATTGCCTAGATCACGCACTGGTAATGATAGCATTTTTGTGGTAGTTGGTAGATTTAGTAAGATGGCACATTTCATTGCATGTTCTAAGTCTAATGATGCTACAAAGGTTGCTGATTTGTTCTTTAAGGAAGTTGTAAGGTTGCATGGAATTCCTAAGAGTATTGTTAGTGATAGAGATGTCAAGTTTTTATCTCACTTTTGGAGAACTCTTTGGAATAAGTAAGGCACTAAGTTATTATTTTCTACTGTTGCACATCCACAAACTGATGGGCAAACTGAGGTGGTAAATCGTACTTTGTCTACTTTACTTCGTGCTATTATTCAGAAAAACTTAAAGAATTGGGAAGGTTGTTTGCCGCATATTGAATTTGCTTATAATAGAACTGTTCATAGTTCCACTAACTGTTCGCCTTTTGAAATAGTTTATGGATTCAATCCTTTAACTCCTCTTGATATTTTGCCTTTGCCTATTAATGAGTTTGTTAATGTTGAAGGTCAAAAGAAAGCAGATTTTATTAAGGAGTTACATGAGAAAGTAAGGCATAATATTCAAAGGCGTAATGAGCAATATGCCAAACAAGCTAATAAAGGTCGGAAAAGAGTGATATTTGAACCTGGTGATTGGGTTTGGATTCACTTAAGGAATGAGAGGTTTCCCGACAAAAGGAAATCTAAGCTTCATCCACGAGGAGATGGTCCTTTTCGTGTTTTGGAGAGGATTGGAGATAATGCTTACAAGATAGAGCTTCCTAGTGCCTATGGCAATGACTCATCTACATTTAATGTTACTGACTTATCTTTGTTTGATGTAGGTGATTCGAGGGCGAATCCTTTCGAGGAGGGAGGGAATGATAGCAATCCATCCATGTCCATGCCAAAACCGACTTCAAGTGTTCATCCATTGACAAACCTTAATGGTCCAATGACAAGATCAAGGAGCAAGAAGATGAAGGAGGCGTTGCAAGCATTATTGATAACTCATTGTGAAGAATTGGACATCTTTGAAAAGCATTATGATCCGGTCCAAACATCTTCCACCAATGGAGCTTTATGGAATATATCTTCTCTCACAATCCATGAAGAGATGGATCAATCACAATGAAGTCCAATGAAGGCGTGTTTGGGTTTCATAAATAGATCACGCCATTAAACCCTAATTTATTAGTGTTTTATTTTATGTTATTTTAAGCCCAATTAGACGTTTTAATTTATTAAATAATGGGCTTGGAATTTCGAAATTAATTAAGGTTACTTGGCCCAATTATCTTGCATGATAATGGCAAGTAAAAGTTTAGGAAACAAAGAAGTTAAATTGAGTTTTGCTACTTGGCAAAACCGTGAGTCACAAATCCTTTTTGGAAAAGGATTTAGTTTGTTAGTTGTTAGTTTCCAATTCCACTTTGGAAAGTTAGCTAGCTTAGAAGTCAAGTTGTAATTTACTTAAGCTAGGGTTTTTACAAGGCATGGCCGAAATTTGCCTCTATATAAGGCCATCATTGTAAACGTTTTTTTGATAAGATGAATTTTGTTGAATTTAGCCTTGCTAAAAATTGTCTTTCAGCCGTGAGAAGCTTTAAGAAAAATGTGAATCAATTCAATTAAGTTTAGTTGAGTTTTCATAAGAACCGTGAACCTAGAAGCTAAGACCTTTAGGTGAACTTACAAGTTCTTGATTCAAAGAACAAGCCAAACTGATTTGTTTAGCTTATGAATTTTCATAAGTTGGCTGAATCTTTTTGATTCATACGTGGGGGTTTGATTGCTTCATATCAAATCTTTTCGTGTCAATATCTTTATTTTCTTGTTTTGTCAATTCCGCACCATTGTTTCTTCTTGTTCTTGTTTGTGGAGTTTGGTAAGCAACGATCCAAAGGAGGTGGTTTCAAGTGGTTCAAGGTGCTGCATCTTGATCATTCATATCAATTTTTCCTAAAGTTTCATTCCTTCGAAGTTTCCCATGGCGAGGCCTAAATCTCAGTAATGAATTGATCGGCTAAGACAAGTGTAAAGACTCAGGAAATCACTTTCAAGTTCTCATCTCACGCAATTCTCACAGATATTGGTAAAATCTCACTTCAACTCAGCATGGCGACCACAATCAAAGTTCAATTCATTCAATAAAAGTGTGAATTCATGATACTCAACAAGATTCAATCATTAAAATCACATATGATTTCATTCTTAAGGAATTATGTCAATTGCATAGCTTTGCATAGTCTAATTATACATTTAACCGGTTGAAACTCTAGAACATGAGAGATCTAACCATAGAACTCCATTACCAATTCACGATCAACAATTTGGAACTTGAAACAATTCATTTTCATTAAATGGAAAGAGTTTACCATTTGAATTCTTCCAAGAGCTTCCTTAATTGATATGAGAATTACAATGATCGGAGCAAATCTTTGATCGGAATAGAAAATGGAGCTCAAAAGCTAGAGAGAGAAACTAGAGAGAGAAAGTAGATTTTCAAATGAATTCCCGCTCTCCAGCTCTCAAAAGTTTGTTACAAAATGTAAAATCTAACTAATGGATGAAAAATAATAGTCTCCGGGATCTCTGTAACAGCTAACTAAACCTCTATATATAGAGGTTACAAGAATCGTAAATAGTACGCGAACGTAAAATAACTTCAATATTACAAGAATACTACTACTAAAAATGCCTAAGTAATGTAAATGACGACCACCAAAGGAAGGTCTTCAATGCTGCACCAGTGCATTTGAGCCAGCGGTTCAGCGCCTTCAGGCCAAGAACATTGCGCCTTCAAGTCTGTTTCAGCGCTTTCAGTCCAAGAGCAATCACGCCTCTAGACTTCTTGGAAAACCCTTGAGTGCTCGGCCTCTTCACGCCTTTACTTCCTGGACCAAGCACGCCTTCCAGCTGCCAGCTCCCACTTCTCCTTCTTGTACTCAGTTCTGGTGAGCCTTCTGGCCATCTGCCTCCACTCCTTCACTGCCCCCTGCACAACATCAAAAACTTCAGCACTTAAAACCATTTTTTCCTTCGTCAAAATTAGAGCTCCAAACCACTTGGTGGGCGAGGTCTCGCGGCGAGACCTCGCCGTGTAGTATGTGTGTGTGGCGAGACCTCGCGGCGAGGTCTCGCCGTGTGTGCTTTTGCCGGCGAGGTCTCACGGCGAGACCTCGCCGTCTTGTGCGTGAGTGTGTGAGTTTGAGTGTTGTGATGAATGTTTCAGTGTTTGTGGAAATCAAAGTGTTGTGGATACATGCGAACTGAGGGTGTGAAGTGAGAGTGATATTGTGAATGTGAAGTGGAGTTAGTGGTGTGAAGGAATTGAATATGGATGATGATTATGGTGTGCTGGAAATGAATTGCAACTTATAACACAAGAATGATGTTGTAACTGTGTGAGATGGAAAGAATTGTGAAGTGTTTGTGAAGATTGTAGTGTAGTGAACTTAGTGAACTTAGTGTAGTGTAGTGTATTGCTGTTGGTGTGTGTGTGAGTATTGCGGCGAGGTGACCTCGCCGCAATGTGTGTGTGCGAGTGTTTGTGCAAGTGATTCACTGAGTTTGTGCGAGTGATGCAGTGAGAGTAGTGCTTGTGTGCGAGAGTGTGCATGCGGCGAGGTGAGCTCGTCGCATGATGTGCGTGCGGTGATAGTGTGAGTGTACATGCGTGAGTGTGTGCGAGATAGTGTGCATTGGTGCGCATGAGTGTAGTGAGGTGTGTGCATTGATGCGGTGCGGTGAGTGCGAGAGTGATGTGCATGTGTGCGAGTGTCAGTGCGAGAGGCTTGTGCGGCAAGGTGAGCTCGCCGCACATGTGTGTGTGTAGTGCATATGCTGCTGTGCAAATTGTCACGGGACGAGCGTTTCGTTACAATAGAACGACCGTTTTCGCCTTTATACCCGTGCGGCCTTAGACTTTCCCTAAGCCTAAGTAAGCCTTACTCTAACCCAAGTGGATGAGTGGGAACAAATGGAACAAAGATAAACGTTTAGCCAAGAAACGTTCAAAGGAAGCGTTGGTTAGGAAGGAAGAAACTTTCTATTTACACTTTAGGAAGAATTGTTTACAAGATTGCCTATTCGAGTACAAGTATTCCCTCTCTTGAACTCTCTCTTTGCTCTCACCAAGGTTCTCTTGAAGCATGTCTCAACTTCTTCCCCTCTTGGTGGCAAATGAGAACCCAAGGTCCCTTTTATAGGCCAAACCTTGGTTCTCTAGAACCTTCCTAATTCTAACCTATTCTAGAATTTTCTAAGCACAAGTATCATTTACAAGAGAGGTTGTCTTGTCTAGACCTCTCTAGAACAAGCCAACACTCACCAAGACCACTCTAGGTCGTTCTAGAACGTTCCCTAACGTTCTAGCAAGTACCGCACGTTTCTAGGACGTTCTCTCACGTTCTAGCGCCTTCCGTACGGTTCCGTCTCGTTCCAGTATGCTCCGTTCCCTTCTATACGCATACCGGCCCTTTGTAGAACGTTCCGGTCCCCATCGGCACGTTCCGGTAGATTCCAGTCCGTTCTGGCCCCGTTCGGCACGTTCTGGTCCGTTCTGGTGCCAACCGGCACGTTCTGGCGCGCTCCGGCTCCGTCTGGCACGTTCCAGCGCGCGCCGGCCCCTTCTGGCACGGTCTGGTGCGCGCCAGCCTTGCCTGGCACGTTCTGGCAGCCATCGGCTCATTCCGGCTGCTGCTGGCACGTTCACGGCCGTTCCGGCAGGTTCACCGTCCTTCCGGAACGTTCTTTCTCCCAATAGTCTTGGGGCGGTTCTTGACCCTTCTAGATCGTTCCAACTCCAAGACTTGAGCTTCATGGCAAGGGAGGTTCTCCATGCCTTGGCTAACCTCCATGGCATCCCTTGGCTCGTTTTGGACACGACCGTGCACCTCTCGTGCACGGCTTGGCACGTCGGCGGACCGTCCCTTGGTGTCACGGCTTCTTGAGCGTGACATCCTCCCCCACTCATCATGGCAACTTCCTCGTTGCCGTTTGAGTCTCCTTCGGTCGATGGACGGTCGAGTGGTTCTTCCGAAAAACCACGGTTTTTGTTGGGCAAAACCGCTACGTTCTTTCCTTTTTTAGAAAGCGCTACAGTGAACTTTTCTAAAAAGGAAAATTTTTCAGCTTGCTCCCACACTGTCACTTTTGATTTTTCCTCCAGTGCAATATTATAGGGAGTGCCCAATAGAGTACCATCAACGAAATTACGATTTTGCCATCGAACTTCCTTCTCCTCAAACATGGTTCCCTTAGGTTTTCTAAAGGTTTTCCCATGGTTTTAGGGTGGTGTACACCTTGCTCCATGTACGTTGTGCCCTCGGTTGTGCATCGTGCTTGCCCATGCGCTCCGTGCGCCCACGTGCACACCCGTTGTGCAAGTTTTTGCGTCGTCCACCACGGACTTCGCTTGTGCCTTGCCCTCTTGTCTCGATATATTGCCTCGGCCTTGCCCACACGCATTGGCCGACCTTGCTTGGTGCTTGGTTGGTCCTTTGCGCACGGCCCAACGGTTAGCACTCAAGCTTGCCTTGGCACCACGGTGTCTTGGCTTGCCACACCCTTGTGGCTTCGGTTGCTTGTCCCTAGCAACCTTAGGGCGATAGGCTCCACGCCCATGTTTGCTACTCCCTCGTAGCATGGATTGCTTCCCATAAGCAACCCGTTTGGTGTCGTCTCCACACCTCGGTTCGTCACACGTCCGTCCCCCACGTCCATGTGACTTGCGTTGCTTCCCACAAGCAACTTGGGTGATGTTGGGTCCACGCCTAAGCTCACCAACATCTTGTGGGCAAGATTGCTTCTCATAAACAATCTCGTCCTCATAAGCACCTTGCTTACATGCACCATGGTTTTCTTGTGGCGTCGGTTGCGCACCATTGGCAACCGTTGTGCGGTCGGCTCCCGTTGCCTCGCGTGTACAAGGGTCTTCGGCCTTTTTGTCCTGACCTTCTACATGCTCTCCCTCAGCATGATAACAAGCTCTCTCGCTTGAGTCGGTGCACCCTCCCTCGATGCTCGGCTTCCGTCCCTCGTTGTTGGCATTGCCAAGTTGTCCCTCTCGGCTTGCCTTGGCATGTTGAACGTTGCCCTCATTCAACACCTCTGCTTGTTGTCCCTTGCTAGGGCCTTCACCATTAGGCCCTTCAACAAGCCTTATGCCCGATAGACGGGCCATTTTAGGAACCCAAATGTCCACTTGGCTTCCTACTTGCTCCTTGGCTTCGGCCTTGTTTGCTCCTTGCAAACGCATAGATCCAATCCTTGTGCACGTTTCGGCTTGTTCATCGTCCTCTTGAAGCATAGCCGAAAGTTTGCTTCTCCTTGGGCATTCTTTGGCGTTGTGGTCTCCATCACACAAGAAGCACGACTTAGGCTTCCCATTGCTTCGACTCTTTCTCTCCCAATTCCCTTTGGGATTGAGACGAAACTTTGAGTTGCCATCCTTAGGTTGTTCTTGGTGTTCTCCCCCACTATAGCCATCGTCACCTTCGGAACTCGTTGGACTCGTGGGTCTATCGGCCCCATGAAGCTCTACTAACGACTCGGCTACCGCAATAGCCGTCGTTAGGTCTTGCACGCCTCGGCGTTGCAATTCGGTTCGTGCCCACCCTTGCAATCCATCGGTGAATGCAAAGAGTACCTCCTTCTCGGGCATGTCGGGGATCTCAAGGAGTAGGTTCATGAACTCCTTGACATAGTCGCGGATCGTTCCCTCGTGCGTGAGCCGTCTTAGCTTGGCTCTCGCCTCATGTTCCGCGTTGACCGGGTAGAATTGCTTCTTAATCTCCCGGCGGAAGTCTTCCCAAGCTTCCATGGTGCAAGCTCCTCGTTGCACATTGGCACACCTTCGTCTCCATCATAAGGCAGCGGTCTCCACTAGGTAGAGTGGTGCCGTTTGGACCTTGGTGGCATCATCCTTGATGCCCACGGCCTCGAAATATCTTTCAAGAACATAGGAAGTTATCCAACTCCCTAGCGTTCCTCGTCCCATCGAAGTTCTTAGGCCTTGGCACTTCGGCCCTTAGGGACGGGGTGGCCATGGCTCCCCCTTGAGCTACGGCCAATTTGCAAAGAGATAAATCCGCCTTAGCTACTTTGAGCTCCTCACGGATTGTGGCAATCTCCTTTACCAACAAGTCCCTCACCTCGGCTATATGACTTTCGAACTTGTCGGCAAAAGATTTCATGCCCTTGCGCATATCCCCACGAAGCTCTTTGGCCCCTACCTCAAGCTCCTCAATGCGCTCGTAGCTATCTTGGAATATATCCATCTTGTCGGCAATGGCTAACTCCACATTCGCTAGCCTTTGCTCGAAATCGGCCATAATAGGATCGTGCACCACGGACTTGCCCTTCCTAGACCTTGTTTGCGGGCGTTCCACCTCTCTTGGAACATGCTCCACTTCGGTGTCGGAAACGTGTGCCATCTCCAACGATTGTCCACCAACTTTGTTAATGCCTTTAGCAAAATTTGGCTCTGATACCAACTGTCACGGGACGAGCATTTCGTTACAATAGAACGACCGTTTTCGCCTTTATACCCGTGCGGCCTTAGACTTTCCCTAAGCCTAAGTAAGCCTTACTCTAACCCAAGTGGAGGAGTGGGAACAAATGGAACAAAGATAAATGTTTAGCCAAGAAACGTTCAAAGGAAGCATTGGTTAGAAAGGAAGAAACTTTCTATTTACACTTTAGGAAGAATCATTTACAAGATTGCCTATTCGAGTACAAGTATTCCCTCTCTTGAACTCTCTCTTTGCTCTCACCAAGATTCTCTTGAAGCTTGTCTCAACTTCTTCCCCTCTTGGTGGCAAATGAGAAACCAAGGTCCCTTTTATAGGCCAAACCTTGGTTCTCTAGAACCTTCCTAATTCTAGCCTATTCTAGAATTTTCTAAGCACAAGTATCATTTACAAGAGAGGTTGTCTTGTCTAGACCTCTCTAGAACAAGCCAACACTCACCAAGACCACTCTAGGTCGTTCTAGAACGTTCCCCAACGTTCTAGCGAGTACCGCACGTTTCTAGGACGTTCCCTCACGTTCTAATGCCTTCCGTACGGTTCCGTCTCGTTCCAGTATGCTCCGTTCCCTTCTATACGCATACCGTCCCTTTCTAGAACGTTTCGGTTCCTATCGGCACCTTTCGGTAGATTCCAGTCCGTTCCGGCCCCGTTCGGCACGTTCTGGTCCGTTCTGGTGCCAATCGGCACGTTCTGGCGCGCTCCGGCTCTGTCTGGCACGTTCCAGCGCGCGCCGGCACCTTCTGGAACGTTCTGGCGCGCGCCGGCCCCTTCTGGCACGGTCTGGTGAGCGCAGGCCTTGCCTGGCACGTTCTGGCAGCCATCGGCTCATTTCGGCTGCTGCTGGCACGTTCACGGCCGTTCCGGCAGGTTCACCGTCCTTCCGGAACATTCTTTCTCCTAATAGTCTTGGGGCGGTTCTAGACCCTTCTAGATCGTTCCAACTCCAATACTTGAGCTTCATGGCAAGGGAGGTTTTCCATGCCTTGGCTAACCTCCATGGCATCCCTTGGCACGTTTTGGACACGATCGTGCACCTCTCGTGCACTTCTTGGCACGTCGGCGGACCGTCCCTTGGCGTCACGGCTTCTTGAGCATTGCTGCTGTGCATGTGTGCGTGTTGCGAGAGTGCATGCACGAGATGAGTGCTTGTGCGATGCTACCATTTCAGATCAAACAAACAAATTTCAAGCAAAATTCGTGTATCTTAACATCTGAATTGGACTTTACTATAAACAATAGAGTTTTAGATCCTTCTCTTGGCTTTCCATTGGTTCAAGAACCAATGGCATTGGATATCTGTAGCTCAAATTATAACCATTCTACCAAACTGTGACAATGAAGTGAATCATGAAAATCCTGAAAGTAGAGGTCATAAAGAAGCCCCCGTTTCTCATACTTGCACACATAATTGGAAGAAAGTTACAACGTAAGAAATGTAATACACTCAACGAGCTTTACATAGCTACCAAAAACTCACCATTCGGATTAGAATTGAGAGAGTTATAGACAAAACAAATAGGACATCCAAACTGCCAAAAACCCTAAATTGGCCAATTATGCACTTTTAGTTTCTTAATTCTCAACCTTTGCACTTATCACTTCATTTACCAACATTTTTACACTTTTTGCACCATTTACACATTATCAACTTTTCACCCCATATATGCGTGAAGCAACACAATGCACCACATATTTATAGGAAAATCAAGACAAAAGCCAAGTTAAATAGCACATATAAGTTGGTATAAAACCAACTTATCAAATTCCCCCACACTTGAACATTTGTTTGTCCTCAAGCAAACTCACAGTTCACAAACACTTAATAACAGACTTCACTTCTCTGCCAAACTTGTTCTCATTTGAGTTCATCAAAACAGATTTTTCATGCAATATCAAAAAAAATCTCTTAACATATCCTCAATTCCAACCTATCAACTTTCAGCACAAATTATCAACCAAGGCATGATGAATAAAGACCAAAATGTCATGCGTGCAAGTGTGTGCTGAGGAACATGAACTTCATCTATTCCTTTGTTATACACCCTCTAGCTGGTCTCACATACCATTCAATACATTCCAATCTCCTTGTACACCCTTATGAACATGCAATCACAAGATCAATGGTACCTATGCGTACATTGGTACTCTATAGGACATTGCCCTTATTTTGCACATTGGTGCACATTTGTTTCACACATTGGTGACTAACAATAATGCCTGGGTTTTATGGCTTTTTTCTCCAAATTTGAATGCCAGGTTCTTATGGCTTTTTCCTTCCCAGTTGCCAATATGGCTTTTTCTCCCATATCATTTCTTGTGCAAGCACATGTTCATAAGAATCCAAAATTGACTAAACATGCATGAATTCTGGGGACACCAGATAAATGCATAACAAAAAGAAACGAATCCATACACATTACCTCCTGTGTCAATTGAGTTTTTGCATGGAATATCTATCTTACATTAACATCGGGCCTTAGTCAGCAAAATGTACCAAATTCATCAAGATTGGAATCAAAGACTTCAAAACAATTTTCGCATGCAATACAAAAGTAAAGATGGATGAACATCAAATTATGAACTTAGCTTGCAAAAGAGTAAAAGCATAGTATAAAGTCTTCATTCCATTGCTTCACTATTACCACACCTCTTTTCTTTTCATTCCATTACTTGCACTTTTGCACTCTTATTTGAACACCAACACTACTTTACACCCAAATCATGCCGTGTATAGACAAGATCAACATTTATTCACAAAATTTTAAAATTTCACCAAAAAGTTGAGTTTTTCATAAAACATGAAAAACACCACAAAACATGAAAATACCACACATGCGGGTAATAAACTCATAATGACACAACAGAACTAAAATAACAGGCAAAAGTCTCAAAACAACACATATTTACACTAAAAATCCATAAAAGAAAGTAAGCAGAATAAGTCAAACCACAAAACACAAAACAACATGTATATAAAGCAAAAAATTCCAAAAATTCAAAAAAAATTCCAACACATCAAATTTCCAAAATACAAACAATGCACAAAAAGAAAACACAAACCACACAAGCAACATTCCCTCCCCCACACTTAAAACTTACATTGTCCGTCAATGATAAAGTAAAAAGATAGGTTTAGGAGCTCCCCTGGTATATCATGAAATCCAAAGTTTGCTTGGTGGAGTCTATTTGTCCACAGTTCCTTATTTCCTTCTTTGGATGAGAAAACATCCTACACATGGAGGATCAAAACTTATTAGGAATTACTCACTCAAGCACACAACATGTTGGTGCAAGGTAGACATGTCATAGAACTATTATGCAAGCAATGTGTCACACCAAGACAAGGAGTCATGGTGGTGTAAAATTAAACAACTATTAACACTAAAGGAATAAGCACAATCACGCTTGAAATGTAGATAAAATGCATAAGTGTATTGTGGGATTGGTTCATGACTCCACTCCCCCCACACTTAGCCTCATGTGTGCGCATGGCTTATTTCCCTTGCAATTCCTTCGCTTTGCATACACCTACATCATGAGTGGCCTTGGTGAGTATAAGCAAAAATGCCAAATAACATAACACAACTAGTTATACCAAAAACAACTGAAGCTGAAAGTAAGTTGAAAAAGTAGTTCTGGATTTTTGTAGTCTCGAGCTAGACTTTATTCATGAAACATTCTTCCTCAAGAATCGGAATAACCATCTCTGTACCAGAAAAATGATATTTCAACAATACTCATTATCCTCCTGTATGGCACTTGTAAAATAGTAACAAAGCAGGTGCTTGAGCTCATGCATATGGGAAGCCACCTTTACAAATTCCCACCTTGACCACTGAGGCTCCTCATTGAAGGTATCTCCTTAAACTCTTTTCACCATTGGAAGCAAATCATTTAACTCTTCCACCCTACTAGGGCCTATCGACTTTACTTCTTCCACCACATTAAGCTCTCCAACCGTACAAGGCTCAACCAAGGCTTGTACATCCATGCTCAACAAACAAATTAGCAAACTCAAAACCACTCCAGTCAGTTCAAAAACAAATGACTCAAACTCACATTCATTCAAAATGTTAACATCTTTAGCAGCTAGACTATATCGACATTTTCTTTAGCACGTTCATAACATTATCTTGATTCATGATATCACATGTTCATCAAGATATGGACTCTATGAAATCTTACTCAAGTCATCAAGGAAAGAGATACTTCAGAGAATAAACAATCAGCATCATCAAATATACCTCATGGCACTCATTGGTCGATTGTCATTCAAATAGTGTTAACATCTTTATCCATCAACAACTGACATTGGGAACTTCCTGAGGCTTTTCTTCCTCAACAACACAACAAGCATTATCATAAACTAACAAGAGTACATCACTTTGCACTTCTTGTGAGTCACCATTTAGACACTTAGATTCATTGACCATTTCAAAAATTGGTGCCTCAACCAGAGTTTCAAACAATGTGCTAACACTCTCATTAACAAATGCAACATCATCCTCCTTCATGAAATCACATTGATCTTCAAGAAGTGACTTTATGCAATTCACAAAGGTATCAAGAGGAAAAACATCTAAATCTAGGCAATCGACATCATTTGACTCATTGAATTCCATGAAATTCATGCAAGATTCCACTTTAGACACATTTTTCAGCTTAGTAACATGGCTACTTAAAACACTAGAGTCATCACTATCAAGATCACTAAAGAAGCAAATCATCTTCAACATCAAAGTGCACATATTCATGCTCAAAAGAATCAGCAACAAAGCACTCATGTACACTATCACCAAACATGTAGACTCCTCCTCCCTTGGACACTTTAAGCCACAATCAATATTAGCATGCATATCAAAATGATTGTCCTCAGGAGTTGGTACGCTAGAAACGAGAGGTGTACCTTGTGAGTGGTATTGTGCATCTAAAGTTGGTGTCTCAATTTGTTCCCATAGGTTGCTTATTAAAGTGTTGATTCGTTCAAACCTTTCTTGTCGCCCTTGAAGCTCTTCTTCCAGTTGAGCAAACCTTGTTTCATTTCTATCAATTCTCTCCAACACTTGAGACAACATGTTTTCCATTTTTGCCTCTTCTCTGAGATCCCACTCATTGCTTTGTTGTTGGTAATACCATTGCCCTTCCTTTTGTAAGTCTCTGTTAAGTTTTTCCATAAGTTGAGAAAACATGTCCTCCACAAGAAGCTCTTGTGTCCCAATGTGGTGTGAGTTGTTGCTTTGTGCTTGGTTTTGCCATTGCCTTTCATATGGTGGTGGAGAGAAGTCCTCGTACCATCTAGACATGCTTGGGTACTTGTGCAATACTCAATTACAGTGAACTTCAATGTCCTGCACTTGACACAAATACACCAAAGCAGACAACAAAACTCGAAAACTACAAAATGCAACAAAAGTTACCAAAATGAAAAAAATACCAAGAATACCAAACTACACAAGAAAAGAAAACAGAGCAAATCAAAATTCAAGAAACCGCGCCTTTCCCGACAACGGCGCCAAAAATTGATAGCTTAAAGTCGTATCAGCTCAATTTTACCCTAAACTACTAATGTAGTAGTAATGAGAGGGATCGTATCCACTGGGAAGGAGATGGTTCAAGAACTCAAAATTTGCTCACAGTATGTCGCGAAAGAAACAAAACTAGACACTAACTAGTAAAGAATCAAATGCAACAATTAAAGTGTAAAAACAAGAAGAGAATGGATGCTCTAGAGTATTTCCACCAGTTGAATGCACATTAGGCCATGATTGCAATGCTCTTGACACACAAGTAAAACAATGAGGAGATCTCTATTGCCCATGAGGCTAGCTAACACTTAGCATGGCGACCACAGTGTTTTCTATACTCCTTAACATTCCACTTTTCCTATGGCGAGGCCTAAGTAGAATGGATTCAACCTGCAATGCCTCAACTCTCCAAAGTTAGCAAATCTAACATGCAATTCCTAGGAACTCCCATGGCGAGGCCCGACCTAGGTATGAATGCCTTCGTTGCTATCTCAGAGAGTTTCTTCAACACTTTTTCCTAAAGTTTCATTCCTTCGAAGTTTCCCATGGCGAGGCCTAAATCTCAGTAATGAATTGATCTTCTAAGACAAGTGTAAAGACTCAAGAAATCACTTTCAAGTTCTCATCTCACGCAATTCTCATAGATATTGGTAAAATCTCACTTCAACTCAGCATGGCGCGACCACAATCAAAGTTCAATTCATTCAATAAAAGTGTGAATTCATGATACTCAACAAGATTCAATCATTAAAATCACATATGATTTCATCCTTAAGGAATTATGTCAATTGCATAGCTTTGCATAGTCTAATTATACATTTAACCGGTTGAAACTCTAGAACATGAGAGATCTAACCATAGAACTCCATTACCAATTCACGATCAACAATTTGAAACTTGAAACAATTCATTTTCATTAAATGGAAAGAGTTTACCATTTGAATTATTCCAAGAGCTTCCTTAATTGATATGAGAATTATAATGATCGGAGCAAATCTTTGATCGGAATAGAAAATGGAGCTCAAAAGCTAGAGAGAGAAACTAGAGAGAGAAAGTAGATTTTCAAATGAATTCCCGCTCTCCAGCTCTCAAATGTTTGTTACAAAATGTAAAATCTAACTAATGGATGAAAAATAATAGTCTCCGGGATCTCTGTAACAGATAACTAAACCTCTATATATAGAGGTTACAAGAATCGTAAATAGTACGCGAACGTAAAATAACTTCAATATTACAAGAATACTACTACTAAAAATGCCTAAGTAATGTAAATAACGACCACCAAAAAGGAATGTCTTCAATGCTGCGCCAGCGCCTTTGAGCCAGCGGTTCAGCGCCTTCAGCAGCTTCCGCGTGCCTTCAGGCCAAGAACATTGCGCCTTCAAGTCTGTTTCAGCGCTTTCAGGCCAAGAGCAATCACGCCTCTAGACTTCTTGGAAAACCCTTGAGAGCTCGGCCTCTTCATGCCTTTACTTCCTGGACCAAGCACGCCTTCCAGCTGCCAGCTCCCACTTCTCCTTCTTATACTCAGTTCTGGTGCGCCTTCTGGCCATCTACCTCCACGCCTTCACTGCCCCCTGCACAACATAAAAAACATCAGCACTTAAAACCATTTTTTCCTTCGTCAAAATCAGAGCTCCAAACCACTTGGTGGGCGAGGTCTCGTGGCGAGACCTTGCCGTGTAGTGTGTGTGTGTGGCGAGACCTCGCGGCGAGACCTCGCAGCGAGGTCTCGCCGTGTGTGCTTTTGCCGGCGAGGTCTCGCGGCGCGACCTCGTCGTCTTGTGAGTGAGTGTGTGAGTTTGAGTGTTGTGATGAATGTTTCAGTGTTTGTGGAAATCAAAGTGTTGTGAATACATGCGAACTGAGGGTGTGAAGTGAGAGTGATATTGTGAATGTGAAGTGGAGTTAGTGGTGTGAATGAATTGAATATGGATGATGATTATGGTGTGCTGGAAATGAATTGCAACTTATAACACAAGAATGATGTTGTAAATGTGTGAGATGGAAAGAATTGTGAAGTGTTTGTGAAGATTGTAGTGTAGTGAACTTAGTGTAGTGTAGTGTATTGCTGTTGGTGTGTGTGTGAGTATTGCGGCGAGGTCACCTCGCTGCAATGTGTGTGCGTGAGTGTTTGTGCAAGTGATTCACTGAGTTTGTGTGAGTGATGCAGTGAGAGTAGTGCTTGTGTGCGAGAGTGTGCATGCGGCGTGGTGAGCTCGCCGCATGATGTGCATGGGGTGATAGTGTGAGTGCAGTGCAGAACGTGCGAGAGTACATGGGTGAGTGAGTGCGAGATAGTGTGCATTTGTGCGCGCATGAGTGTAGTGAGGTGTGTGCAGTGATGCGGTGCGGTGAGTGCGAGAGTGATGTGCATGTGTGCGAGTGTCAGTGCGAGAGGCTTGTGCGGCAAGGTGAGCTCGCCGCACATGTGTGTGTGTAGTGCATATGCTGCTGTGCAAATGCTGCTGTGTATGTGTGCGTGTTGCGAGAGTGCATGCACGAGATGAGTGCTTGTGCGATGCTACCATTTCAGATCAAACAAACAACTTTCAAGCAAAATTCGTGTATCTTAACATCTGAATTGGACTTTACTATAAACAATAGAGTTTTAGATCCTTCTCTTGGCTTTGCATTGGTTCAAGAACGAATGGTATTGGATATCTGTAGCTCAAATTTTAACCATTCTACCAAACTATGACAATGAAGTGAATCATGAAAATCCTGAAAGTAGAGGTCATAAAGAAGCCCGCGTTTCTCATACTTGCACACATAATTGGAAGAAAGTTACAATATAAGAAATGCATTACACTCAACGAGCTTTACATAGCTACCAAAAACTCACCATTCGGATTAGAATTGAGAGAGTTATACACAAAACAAATAGGACATCCAAACTGCCAAAAACCCTAAATTGGCCAATTATGCACTTTTAGTTTCTTAATTCTCAACCTTTGCACTTATCACTTCATTTACCAACATTTTTACACTTTTTGCACCATTTACACATTATCAACTTTTCACCCCATATATGCGTGAAGCAACACAATGCACCACATATTTATAGGAAAATCAAGACAAAAGCCAAGTTAAATAGCACATATAAGTTGGTATAAAACCAACTTATCACATGATGACCACATTCTAGAGATCGACCAAAACAAAGAAAGTTTAGACACTTTAATTCATACTCCAGTTCTAATTACACAAAATTTTCAGTGAATATTAAATCTAGCTTCAATTCAGCTTGATGACTGCAACTAAAGTTTAATTCAATAATACCAATTCAAATTCGTGCAATTCAAAAATTATGATCAATGAAAATCGAGCATGAACTTATTATACATGAATCACATTAATTGCATTGCATAAAATTTCCTAAGCATTAATTCATCGAAACCCTAGAACATCTCAGATTTAGCCTATCGACTCATAATCAACAAGGAACCGAAATGAACAAGTCCTTTTCAGAAATTGAGAGAATTTACTAATTAATTGCTTCAATAAGATCAAAATCACCAAACGAATTGTTCTGTACTTCCTCAGATGAAAAGTGAGTTCCAAAGATTGGTCCAATAATTCCAAAAGAGATCGCGATCGGAGAACAAAATGTAGAGAGAGAAAGTTCTCCCGATCATAAATCAGAAAATCAATCTCCGAATGTTGTTCCCCCCTAAAATAACTAAAAATCTCCTTCTTTATAAGGTACGGAAACTTAATCAACAAGAAAATGTAAACTAAACCATTATTTACAAAAATGTCGCTGTATGAAAAATCCCTCTCAAATGCACATATTCTCCACCATTTTCTCCAAGTTTGCTCACGTATCTACTTTGCATTCCATGCCTTTGAGCAACCTACAAAGACAAACATCAAACAATCAACACTTAGAAAAATTTTATCCCAAAAAACCAAAATTATACGGTGACGCGGTGATGTGGCCACACCATACAATCTTTAACACATGCAGCCACACTATGTATTTTAGGTGCTTACTGCATGTGTGTGTGTGTGTGCAAGTGTCGTGCATGTAGTGTACTTGTGAGGCATTCTGCACGTGGTGTGCTTGTGAGAACAAGTGAGTGTTATGCATGCGAAAACAAATGAGTGTTGTGTATGTGAGTCTACATTAGTGTTGTGCATGCTAGTGAGGATGTTGTGCATGCAAGTGCGCATGGACTGTGTGAGAGAGCCCGTGCACAAGCTGTACTGGTGCAAGTTGTGCGCAACATGAGTGCATAAGTGAGTGCCTGAGCGCAGGCTATGTGTGAGGGGAGCTGTGTGCGCAGTATGTGCGGTTGTGCCCGTTCACTCTCGTAGAGGCTATGCGAGTGTGCTGCACACACGGTGCGTAGAGCAAGCGTGTGTGTTAGCTGAGCATATGGTGCGTGCAGCTTGTGCAATGTGTGAGTGATCTGCATGTATAGTGCGTGCAGCAAGCGTGGTGTGTGCTGCATGTGTGCTACGTGCATGCATGCTCAAGTGCATGCATTATCAACAATTTAGGCCTTTTTCCTTCATTTAGCACTACAAGTTTTGCACAATATAAACACACAAATTAACACATAATACTACAAAATTGCATGAAAAACAAGTCAAAAGCTAATCAAAATAACACATATAAGTCAGTATAAAATCGACTTATCAATTTCCCCCACACTTAAACTTTTGTTTGTCCTAAGCAAACCACAAGACTACGCAACACACTTCCCCATTCTAACCATGTATTATCATCTTTACTCCACACATTGTCACTCACTTGCAATGCCAATCACCAATTTCACAAAAACATTTTCACACACAATTACTTCTTCAAATGCTTTACCCAACTTCAAACTCTCATAAGTCCAACACAAATTATCAACTAAGGCATAATAAATAAAAACCAAAATGCCAAATGCATGTGAAAGTGTGTGCTGAGGGGTTTCTAACTTCACCTATCCTCTGTATATGCCCATCACTTAACATCTTTATCTACCATTCTTTGCATAACAATCTCCTTGTCCACACACACAAACAAATGGCAACAACAAGATTAATGGTTTTCCTAAATGCACATTGGTGTTGCTATGGTGATTTTCCCCTCTTTTCTTTTTGCACTTTGGTGTATTTTCAACACATAATATTTTCTTTCATTGTCGCACATTGGTGCTTAGCTACCTGGGATTTATGACTCTTTTTTCCCTTTATTTGCCAGAGTCTTAATGACTTTTCATTCTCAGTTGTCATAGGCTTTTTTTCATTCCATATCATTTCTCACAGAACCACATGTTCATGTGTGTCTTCAAAGGACTATATATGCAAGAACATTTAAATCACAAGAAATGTGCACAAAAAAGAACAAGCTCCATATATATCCCCTCCTATGTCTTTTGAGCATTTGCATGGCATATCTATCTTATCTTAAAGTACTGCCTTAGCTGACAACTTGCACTAAATTCATCAAGTTTGTTGCCTAAAAAAATTGTTTGCATGCATAGCGTTGAAAAGAACGAGGTGACTGAAATGATTCATTCATAACAAGCAAGAGACTAATGTATTGAGCAAAAGATAATAAAACACTTCCTACCAACACATAACACAGCACATTATATTCCACTGCTTCACCACATATCATAGATTAAACAACACATGACACTCATAGATTTAAACAAAACGTGAAACTCACACCTCCCAAACAAATAAGCAAAGCGGAAACAATATCAATAACCAACCAATCAACAACCACCTCTCGCGCGTAGCATGCAAGCATAAGGTGAACCAAGCTTTACTCCCCCACACTTAAAATCACACATTGTCCTTAATGGAATAAAGTTTAGGAAGGAGGAGCTGCATGATGAGATGAAGAAGTGTTAGGAAATGGTCAAGCATTGGGGAGATAATTTGAATCCAAACACTCCCTTATTTTTTTTTGTTTTAACCTCCACCATTCATTTGACACTATGTTGATTAAGGATCCCTAATATCTGAATCCACATTCAACCAAAAAAATTCCAAACACCTTACACGATGTTCCCTATTGCAAAAAGATGGTTAGAAGATTCCATTGAGTGTTCAAGGCAGCAAAAACATCTAAATGAACCATGTAAGTTCAGCTTGAAAAGTTTCGCACCAATGGCCAATCTACCAATATAACTAATCTCAACATAGAAAAGGAGATTTCTATAGGCAGAACATCATTCCAAATGAATTTAGCAAAATGAGCATTTTAGTTTGCTCTTTGTCTAACACATTCAAACGATGATGAAACAGAACAGGATCCATCATTCAATGGCATCCAAATCATTTTACAATATCTTCCACTAAGTGAGAGGTACTTTATCATTAAGTAAGGGGATGTTACAATTACCATTCAGTTTAAATCTTTCACCATATGGTAACATGGAACATCCATTACTAACGCGATAGTGCTTCATCCCAATCAATTATCATACCAAAAATCACAATTCCCCATATACGTGTGAAAGCTAATGAATTTTTCTGCTTGAGATGAGATGCTAATCATTCTTTCCATGTTTTAGAGGTATATGAAAAGCCAGACAAAGCCATAGAGGAGTTGAGTATAATAGAGGGATGATTTCATTTACAATACTTTGTCTTTAAGAATTTAGCCCAAAATGAGTCTTGACTTCTAAATTTCCACCATAATTTATAAAAAAAATGCCTCAAATATGTCTTGAAATGATTTAACATCCACACCCCTTCTTCTTTTGGTAAGCATGTAGTCTCCCATTTTATCCAATGGTGCTTCCTTATATTCAAATTATCTCTCCATAAGATGTGTCGAGAAATAGTAAAAATTGGGCAAGCGAACAAACGGCAGGAAATTTGGATCAAAAGTGAAAGTTTGAGTTGGAGTAAAAGTTGGCAAGTTCCTAAACGTGGGCAGCTGAGGGAGCGATGGTACCCCAGGTACAGAACCTGCCAAAACTTCATGTACAACCTGTGTACCCTCTTAAACAACCAAATTTGGCCTCAAAATAGTCATCAATTCATTCATTGCAGGCATCAACTTTTGAGGGCCAGGCTCAAAATGGTACTAAACACTTAGTTTGTTGCAATAGTTGATCTCATACTACATTCAGAATTAACGATGATATAGGACCTCAAATTGTTGTTGGGACACAAAAGCAATGTTATCTAACTTAGTGCAAAGAGAAGAAGCTTGAGTTGCCCAATCCTGGTGCAAGCCGTCCAACCGCTCGTAAAGTCGTCGGAACCTAGTGTGCATGGAATGTTGAAGATTATTCAAGGCTCCTTGCATGGCAGAGAAGTCAATAGTAGGGTGCTCATAATGGCCAAAGTGGAGTGCTCACGATCAATGTTCATGTACTTAAGGTATAGGGAAGTAGAGATGGGGATCTTTATCTTTCCCCAATCCGCACCCAACTTATCGTCAATTCCTTGAGTTCGTCAAATTTCTTCAATGAGCACCAGAAAATATACAGTAGCTAAGTCCTGAGTGATACCCGCCCGAATGTGATCTACAATGGTCCACCCCACATCAATGGGCTTACAGTTCTGAAAGAAAGAAATGAGGTACAAGCAGCCTCGCATGATCGTGGTGACATGGGAACTAGGCATGAGTCTGGATAGAATGAACATCAGCAAAATCTTGGCATCACAGCGTAAATTTCTCTGGGTGATATGTTTGCGTTTGCCACTACGATTCATTACCCAAGAGGCACTAGGATTAGCTAAATACTCCTCAAGCAAAGCTTGATCCTCAAGGGCCTCAGAAGACACAAAATCATTCTCAGGGTAATTAGGTGTGCCTAAATGGGCATTGATAATATCACTGTCAATGGTTATCCACTTACCACAAACACACACAACACTCTCTTTAATGGGAAATTTTCCATTCGCATAATATTCTCTAGCCATAATTATGTTGCAAAATTCAGGAACAAGAATGAGCCTGTTACTGAACTTATGGAACTTCATCAACTTCCTAAATGGTCCTTTGTCCACGGTGAAAGCCCTTTCCAAATGCATTTTCTTCACCCAAGCACCATTCTCCCACCGCTCTCTAGCTTGGTTATTAACAAACAATGAAACAGGGGCTACCCCTTTTTGTTTCTTGGGTAGAGGTGGAAGCATAGTTACAGTTGGTAGATCTTTGAATACCAGCATGTCCTCGGGAAAATAGTCTTCATCTGAATCTACTGGCACGCAAGGAGCCTTGCCCTCGCAAGAAGTTGACCTTTTCTTAGGACCCATTAAATACCTTGATAAAAAAACATGTGTGAGTACGAATAGTCATGTTCACATGCAACATGTGCAACAACTAGATACACCCCAGTAAGGAACCACACAATGCACATTAGGCACACAAAGCTCAAGAACACAAAATGAAGTCAAAATTTTAGTTTCAGCTAGCATGTTACATGTAAAACAGATCTCAGTACAGGCAGAATCTAGATAAACTAAAAAGAAAAAAGTTCTAATTATGAATCTTAGCTAAACACAGCAATTTGAATCCCTAATTTTGGAGTTCAAATGACCAAGTTATGCTCAAAATACGAAATTGTGATGAAACTAGGCAGAAAGTTCGTAATTTAGGGCCTTTCCCACACTAAGTAAAAATTAAGCATGATTGAATTTAGAATTCTCCTCAAGACCAACTCAACCACCGTCATCAAATGATAAACAAAGAACATGGCAAGAACAAGCTTTCTTAACATGCTAATGACAACATCATTACACATAAGTAATGTCTTCACAATATACATTCATGAGAACTTTTAGCACATCTAATAATGCAGCACATCTAACAACTTCCATTTCTTCAATAAAACTATAAAGAACATAGTAATTGAAGAAGAAATAAGTACCTTGAAACTTGAAGAAACTGAAGTTTAGAAGATAGAATTGCACCACCAATGCCCAATGCACCAAACTTGCTTAATACATGTGAGATTCTACCAACACTACTCATGTATTTATAGGCACAACACAAGTGGGGAAAGGCTCTCTTCGGTCAAGAGAGATAAATGTGTTTAATTACATGAGGACAAAAATGCTACCTAACATGTGGGCCCAAATTAATGTGAATTCTTATCATGGTGCATTATTGTGCAAAGACTCTCTCACCAGACCAAGCAACACTTCGGCCAACATGTGTAATCAATAGTCAAAAAAGATTCCCCAATTAGTCCAGTGATAAATGCAATGACTAATTGTGCAAGTTTTTTTTAACAAATTATCACATGTATTGATTTGATTTAGCTTCACATGTGCATCTTGAAATAAATGCAAGCTTGCGTGTTACTTACCAACACAATGTGCTCACCCATTTTTCAACCGAGGCATTCATTGTGATAAAACTTTTTAAGCCCCTTTTTCAACTATCCTTCTTTGCTCTTCCTGCCAAAAATTCAGTTGCACCCATTAGAGATAATCAACAAAAGATGAAAAAATCAAGATTAACAAAACATGACACTTACTCATTCCACTAGAGGGATTCGACAGGGTGATCCACTATCCCCGATTTTATTTATCCTAGTGGCAGAATATCTTTCAGTTTTGCTAAATTCATTATTGTCACATAGCTCATTCACACCTTTTTGTACTACCCGGCATTCTATGGCGGTTACGCACTTAGCTTATGCAGACGATGTTCTTATTTTCTCAGCTGGAGATGTGGCGTCGATTATATGTATTAGGGATATGATTAGGCAAAAAGAGAGGGTTTCTGGGCAATTGGTGAATGTAGATAAGAGTTGTTTCCTTGTTAGGAAGTCCTCTTCGACGGTGCTCCGCAGGCGTGTGATGAGAATAACTAGTTTTTTCTATATGAGGTTTCCATTTACTTATCTGGGCTGCCCGATTTTTATAGGACGTGTTAAAGGAGAATATTATCAATTCATTTTGTCCAAAATTCATGGGCGAGTTATGAGTTGGAAGAAACCATGCGGCTGTCCATTAATCATCACCAAGAGCCAACAATTAGAAACACATCGTCAGATCGTGTCTACCCATTGTTCACCAAATCCAAACCTACGAAGCACATAGCATAAAAAAACCCATGACACACAATCATAGGCCTTCATCATATCCAACTTAAATACCACATTACCGTGCCTTGCCTTTGTGTTGATAGAACCGACCAATTCCTGAGTAAGAAGTATATTATCGGCAATAACACGGTCTGGAACAAATGCACTTTGATTCTTAGATATCAATCTTGGTAAGAAAACATGTAGCCGATTTGCCAACACCTTTGTGATAATTTTATTTAATACTATACATAAGCTAATTAGACGATATTCTCCAAAATTCTTCGGATTGTCACATTTTAGAATCAAAACAAGAGTCGTGGCCGTAATAGATCTCAGTAGATCACCTCCACAAAAAAATTCCTGGACTGCCTGAAATAAATCCACACAGATTATATCCCAAGCATGCTTAAAAAAGGCGCTAGAGAAACCATCTTGTCCCGGAGCACTATCATCATCAAATGACCAGACAACCTTCTTAATTTCCTCCATAGTTGGTGCATCCTCGAGAAAACCACGATCCGACTCATCCAATATTCGAGGCATAACATTAATTTGTTCGTCCGTAACAGCTAGAGAATCTCTAGAAAGCAATTGTTGATAGAAATCCACCGCAGCAACTTGAATGGCTGTGTGGTCTGTTAAGGTAGCACCATCACCCAGTTGTATTGAATGTATCATTGCCCAACTTTGCCTTTGACGCACCGATGCATGGAAAAATTTGGTATTAAGATCTCCATCCTTTAACCACTTAGCATGTGCCTTCTGCTTCCAAAATATTTCCTCCTCCAAAAGATTAAACCTCAAATCCGCCCGTGCTTTACTATACACTATTCTCGCCGTCTCATCATCATTACTCTCCAAATTCACCTCTGCCAATTGCACCAACTTCTCAGCATCACAAACTCTAGAAAATACATTACCCACAACCACCTTATTCCACTCAATTAGAGCTCGTTTAACATCCTTGAGCTTTATACAGAAATGAACTAAAGGCTGTGCATCACAAAGAGTGCTCCAAGCTACCTCCACCACCTTTAGAAAATCATGTTGCATTGGCCAAAACTTCGTAAACCTGAAGGATTTTGCTCCAACCATGTTTTTTAATTGCATCGTAACGAGTAGAGGAGCATAATCCGATGCCGTTCTACTCATGTGAACCACCGAAGTATCAAAACTATCCATCCAAGTGGGATGAAGAAGCACCCTATCCAGTTTTTTCCAAATGCGAGGAGGACGTTTCTAATTGTTACACTATGTGAAACAAGCACTAGAATATCCCGCATCAACCAACTCGGCATTTTGAGTGAAATTCAAAAAATTCTGTGCTTCACGATGATGAAAAGCACCCCCCCTCCCATTTCTCATTATGTGCAGCTATAACATTAAAATCAACTAGGACTACCCAATTGTGTGATCCTCTATTCATTCCTTCCAAATCCCTCCATAATTCCCATCTTCCAATTCTAGTAGTTTGCCTATGAACACATGATAAAATCACAGGATGTAGCAAGCCCGGCAACATTACTAACAGAGATAAATGTTGCTCATGTTGCTGAAAAAAAAAGACATGCACATAGTTTGAAAAAAAATACCCAAATACGACCCTCGACAATCGCCAAAGCACCATCAAACTGCAATTTAACATGCACTATATCCAATTCCCGTAAGCTGAGCTTCGGTTCAACAATACAAAGAAGAAGTAAATGATGTTCTCTCTTTAATTTTCGTAACCGTCTTATAGTATCTATGTTCCCCACCCCTATTGCGTTCCAAAATAATATATTCATTGATGTTTGGATGGCAAACCCGTAGCTTTTGAAGATGTAGCTTAGACCTTAGAGTTCTACCCGTCGAGCAACTTTTAGTATTGTGTGTTGCAATTTCCTTAGCAATTGGCACAAGATTCAAGTATACCACAAGTTCAGAATTATTCTGGACCTCTTTACCTCCCTCACGCTCACACGATTTCATGGAAAAGGAATCAGAATCAGAGTCTTCATTGGATCCACCGCCTGGTACATCAACAGCTACAGAACGTGATAACTCCGCAAGAGTGGTATCTAGGCCCTCCGACAGTAACGATAATTGTTGGCCACTAGGTATGTTTTCAATTATCCCCTCAGTTGGGATAGACGTTGTTTGGACAGTCTCTTGACGCTGATTCACACCCACAGCATCCAACAAGTGAACATTCTCCATGGCATCCGCTCCAGTCAGACCCATCGCAAATTCTACATTATGTCTATCTACTTCAGGTTCCCGTGATTCTAGTATCTAATCAGATTCTGGGGCGTTATCCCATGTTTTGTTATCCTTACAAACAAGTGATTCTACAATTTGTAGATCTCCATTAAAAGCAATTGAATCAGAAATCGGGATAGTGGCAAGCATCATGTTTTGAGAAGTTGTTGCAGCAATATCACCATCACTTCGTTTCCAAGTTCCAACTCTTTCCCTGTAACCTCCTTGATAGGCACATCTATCCTTTTAACCGAGACCCTATCCCATTCCTCTCCAGTTCCAGTACTAATTTTCTCCTTCCATTGTTGTGTAATCTTTAAGACTCCATGCTCATGTCCAGCACTCTTCATCATATTACATTGTGAATCATTGTGTCCTTGACGGTAGCAACACGTACAATAACTGGGAAAATTTTCTAGTACTATTCTCTGCCAAAAGCCATCACCATCATTTCCGTGAGCAATCCAAATCCGTGAGGGAATGTCTTTCAAAAGGTCCACCTCCACGCAGACCCTAGCAACACTCGGTCTTGAGATCAATACCATAGAGGCATCAATTGTTAGCGGGATACCAACACCTCGCATGAGCGAATTCAGAAAACCTTTGTCAAATAAATGGAATGGTAGATTAAGTAGTGCAAACCAGACCGGAACAACTTAGGATTCTCGTGAGGTTTGAAAGGTAGGGCTCCACTTGAATACCCTCATTAGAAATTTCCCTAGTTGCTATATACTCCGAGTCCACATACGATGAAAATCCGCTTCAGAGGAAAACCGCATAAGAACGTGTCGTTGGGTTGGGATTGAAAGGCATATTTTTTTTGAGGGATTCTATGAGAAATGTTTTTAGCTTAACTGGACTGATCAGTTAGGTTAGTTAATTACTAAAGGAGTATACATCTAGATATGATTTGAGGAATCAATCTAAGTTAGGTTATAGAATAGGCCATAATACGGTCAAAACAGCTATCCTCCTTTAGAAGGGACAAAACTAATGCTTTTATGGGTATAGCTATTTTGCTTTTTTGCAGGGTCTCACCTCTGGTGAATTTTGTTCTAGTAGATCATGTATTGGTATGAATGAATATATTTTGTTTACATGATTTGCTAGTTTAGTATTATCATTTTCAATCACTTGTAAAAAAGGAGCATGCCTCCTCGTATGATATGTAATAGTGAAAGGAATGTATATGGAGGAAGTACTCCAAGTTTAATGCTTTTTGAATCCACATGAACAATCTCCCATTAGGCTTTTGCATATAAATGGGTTTTGGTTCATGTAGGACTTTTGTATAAGGATGATATTATGGTATATCCATCACCTAAAAAATGTGATAATTTATTGGGAGTGGCAATCCACCTCTCAAATGAGGTTATGCCAAATTAAAAAAGAAAAAACTACTGACTTATTAATGCATTGAGTAAAAATTACGGAATGACAAAAAAAAAACATGTTGATATTAAAATAAGAAAAAGGTAAGATTTAAGGGTAAATTACTCAAATAGTCTCTTAACTTGTGGGTTTATTTCACTTTTTATCCACATTCTTCAAAAGGTTTAATTTTTGTCTCTCATTATATAATTTAGATTTCTAATTGTCGTCCTTTTTTCACTTAAAATCTAAATTGAACAACTATTTAATACACATTGGTAAATAGAAGGTTATAAAAATTGATAATAAAATTAGAAATATGCATGTTAAATGGTTATTAGAGCACTAATTTCTTAGATAAAAGGTAAAGAAAGGAGTATTGAACACCAAAACTACAATATGAGGGACCAAAATGATTTTTTAAAAACAAATAGGGAGAAAAGTGAAACAAACCCTCAAGTTGGGGTACGATTCAAGTAATTTAGATCTAAATTTAATTAGTCAATTAAACTTGGGGTAAATTACTTCAATGGTCCTTCAACTTGGAGGTTCAATTTACTTTTGTCCTTAATTTATAAAAAGTTCTATTTTCATTCCTCATATTACACTTTTGGTTTTCAATAGTCCTTTATTCACTTTTCATGTTATAAAAATCCAATTCGATAACCATTTAACATATATTTGTCTAATTCTATCAATTTTGTATTATTTTATTTGTCATATTTGTGTTAAATAATTGTTTAAAATAAAATTTTAAGTAAGAAAAATGGACAAAAGACAATTTTGAAACCAAATTGTAATATGAGAAGAAAAATGGAATTTTTAAATATTACAGACAAAACCAAAATAAGCTCCCAAGTTAAAGGGACGATTAAAAGTAATTTACTCATTAAACTTGCAAAAGAGGATTAACCCAATGCAGGACATATGTGTAGCTCTGCTCTTCCACCTTGGGAACAGTTATTTGTGAGGAAAACAAACAAAAAAGAATAAAATGATGAAAAATATAAGTTGGTGAAGTTTGACAATCTATCTATCATTCCGATTGATGCTCAGTTCTTGAAGTTGGATTGAAGTTGATCCACGGTGCTCTTGTCAACTTGGAATGCTTTAGCAAGAACAGCATCGTCGATATTTGATCCAAAGAGAGCGTTTCCAATAGATATGACGCCAGGATTTTGGCTGCTAAGTGCAACAATGGCTACAGCATTTCCGTAACCAACGTTGCGTTGGAAATGAACAAGTCCAATGGGAAAGACAAACACATCACCCTTTTGAAGGACCTTGACGAAAAGTTTGTTATCGGGACTTGAAGTTACAAAGCCAACTTCAATACTTCCTTGAAGAACAGTGAGAATTTCAGTGGCTCTGGGGTGAACGTGAGGGGAATTGATTCCGCCTTGTCTGAAATCAAAACGCGCGATGGAGATGCCCAAAGTGTTAAGCCCTGGCAGCTGAGTAACAAATACTGGGGTAACTTTGAACCCAAATGCATTGGATGTGTTGCCAGGGACGTGCAACCCTTTGAACAAGAAGTCGTTAACATGAACACGACTATCATCCTTGCATGTCAGGCCATTGACATTCACTGTATAAAGTAAAGCATAACGAAATTCCATGAATAAGTATTGATATCTATGGATTTGTTTTATTCTAATGGTACATCTTATGTTCTTGACAATTTGAAATTGATATTGTTTGGCCTGATATTTAGTAATAATCAATGTCAACAATACATTTTTAACGAAAAAATGGAGCATCCCGAAAGTACAAGTGAAGGAGACAACACCACAAATCGAATTCAAATATTCATGGGATGTTCAATAAATCTTCAAACACAAAGAAGTTGCATGAATAAGAAGAAACGAAAAAAGTTGCATATATACCTGGACTAGTGGCTTTTGCAACGCAGAAATCCTGCAATCCTGCTGGATCAGCTGCCAAAGCAAGGCAGGAGAAACTGAGAGCAATCAAAACCAACAAAACACTATTCATCGCCATTGGAAACTTGGAACGAGCCAGTACTGAAAGACTTAATCAACTCAACAAATATAAAAGGTGAAGGTGCTATGAAAGAACAGTTTGTGCAATGAGGAAATATGGAACTTGAGCTGCTTATTTATAGTATCCATTGATGCAATATTCTTGAATTAATCTCTGTTATCGACAGCCAGTCTGGCCGGATTTGCCGAAGAAATTTCCATTTAATTACGTGATTTATTTCGTAGTTTTCTGTGACCAGATCAATAAACTCATTCAAACAATGTAAAATATCCAGATATTTGAATTATTGCTTGGCCTGCAATCCTTTGTAAAATTGGCTCTTTAATAAAATTATCAGTAACAAAAGATATGAAAAGCAGAAAATGTTAATTCAATAATATCTAGTCCACCTGTTGGAAGATGAATAAGGTTATTATATCTTGGTGAAACTCAAACAAAATAAAATATATATATATATATATCTTAGTGTTTGAAGGGAACAAAAAAAAGTGAGTTGGAGGTGTTTTCATAATTTTATTCAAAATTGTGTATCTCAAAAGTAATTACAAAAAGAAAAAAATCTAAATGAAAGTTATTGCCCAAGAATTTAAAAGTCTAAAAAAATTTATTGACTTTTGTGCATGTCTTGTATTGAAGTTTGAAGATTAGGAGATAAATTTTGAAAACTCTCACAAATAGGACTCACATAATGATTTTTCTCTTGATCATGCCTTGTATATTAACGATTAAAGAAATAAGATTGCCACTTAGTGTGGACTACATGTTGCGTCTTAAATTTGGGTTTACAGTATTCCCACTCAAATAAGAAAAATGGAAGGAAGTTGAGATGGAGGTTATTTGGTGGTGTAGAGTTTAATTTGGACGGAAAAAAGAGTAACATTTCATAGTGATAAAAAAATTAAGAAATCAAGGTTAATACATTTATCACTCTAAATTTAATGTTTTGAAAACTGGATCAGAGAGTACTGGTTAAGTCGAGGAGTTGACTGGGTCAATTCGGTTAGATAAGACGAAAAAATAAGATGACGTCATCATATATAACATCATAAATAAATTTAAATTATAAATATATTAATAATTTTAAAAAATCCTTTGTTAGAATACAAAAATTACAGTGAAACCAGATCATAAGAAATATTTCATATATAAAATAGATAATTAATTTATTTTAAAATTGTAATTGTAATTTTTTATTACTTTTATCATACTTTGAAGTCACGATTAACTTGTTGTTGCATATTTGAACCTGCTTCATAGGAGATCAGTTATTGTTCTAATTACAAAAGTTTAATAAATTATAGATGAAATATAGAATCTTAATAAAACATCATTAATTCATCTAAATATTAGACATTATATAATCTCAAATATAATAATTCTAAATGAAAGGCAAAAAAAAAGAGTACAAGATGCATCAAAATTTATGAGATTTTCTATTATATGGGCTTTCACTGTATCAACAAATGACTCAAATAGTAGTAAACGCACATATCTATTGTTTATTTATTTATTTTTGAATGGGTTAAAAAAGATATTAAAGTATAATTTTTTTTTCATAAAAAATACAATAGACCCATATACATGTATCAATATTGGACAAAAATTTAAAGCCAACAAATAAAATTTATAAACTAAAAAATAACAATAGGCTATTTATTATTATTGGACTAAAGATTCATAACAAATAAATAAAATTTATAAACTCTAATATAACAATATGCACATTTATTATTAGGGTGCTATTAATGCCAGATCAAATATTCGCATCCAGAGCAATAAATTACTCAATTTCCTAATTTATCCTTAATGAATCAAAATCTTGATTTTCTCTCTTCACCTTATCCTGATTTTCTCTTTCCAGCTTATCAGAAGAACATTTCAATTCTTTCTAACATCTTTCGTTTGAAGTTTGAGTTTTTTTTTCTTTACACTAATTTCTTTTCTAAATTTTTATTAATATAACACTTATTTTCACTCACACTTAAATTTAAAAAAAATTATATAACTTAGTTAAAAATTAGTTTCTAGTCCAAAAAATAAATTTAAAATTATATTAATTAATTTTTCATATTTAGCGTAAAATTAAAAAAATTAGTTCAAAATTTTTAATTAATCAACAAATAACACCAAGAAAATTATGAGGTAAAATGTTTTGTTTAAAATTTTCACTAACATGGCAACTGAAAAATTAGAAACTAAAAGAGTTAATTAATTTTAATATATTGTGAGCAATTTAATATTTAAAAATGTTAATAGATCACAAGAAAAAAATTATTAATAACATTTTAAATTTCAAATTCAAATTAATATTTTATGATTTTATTTTGGTAAAAAAAATTGTGTTAGGAAGAAATTTTTATTATTATAAATTTAAAATTCAAATTTAAGTATAATAATTTATTTATAAAAATGTTAATATTTAAAAATGATAATAGGTCACAAGAAAAAAAATATTAATAAAATTTTAAAATTTAATTTTGAATTAATAGTTTGTGATTTTATTTTGGTAAAAAAAATGTGTTAGTAAGAAATTTTTATTATTATAAATTTAAAAGTCAAATTTAAATATAACAATTATTTATAAAAAATACGTAGAAAAAAATTACTGTAACAATGTTTTTGGTAAAAAAATGGACAAAACAAATAAGTTAAATTGAATTTGTGAAATAAAATACCAAAAAAACTCTAAACAAACCGAGTCTAAATTTTTGAAGTGTATATTGACAAATATTTTATAATTTAATTGAATGAACAAAACTATTAATAAAAATAAGTGTTATATTATTTTATATAAATTTTCTTTTTTTTATAAGTTGAAAATGAAAATTAAGTCTTATATTAATAAATATTTTGAAGAAAAATCAGTGTAGATAAGAAGAAACTCAAATATCAGAGAAAATATGTTAAAAAGAATGGATAAATCTTACTAATAAGGTGGGGAGAGAAAATAAAAACTTTAACTCATTAAGGGTAAATTAGAAATAAGAGTTAGTTGTTGCCGTAAATACTAATATTTGATCAAAATCCAAAACAACCCAAAAGTTCAAAGTTAAAAAATAAAATGATTGGGTCAATGATTGAGTTGACCGGATAGCCAAGTTTTGACCATTTTTCAAAAACTAGTTTTTTAATAAAAATTGGACTGACTGAGAATCGGTTGATATGGTATGTTTTTCAAAACACGACCGGAAGTTTAACAAAAATAATTAATAGATCTCGATGTTTCAAAAAATATGGTTAACTCCCAATAATAAAAGGTAGTTGAAGTTGATTGACGGATTTAATGAAAAAACTAAAAAACCATAAATCAATTTGTGAAAAATAACATAAAATTTAAAAATAAATAAGTAAATATAAAATGAAAATAATGATTTACATATCAATTTGTTATATTTTTGCACTTATTTCGTTAATCAACCTTAACTACTGTTCACCCTAGGTAGTAATACTAATTTCTTAAAACTACGGGACTCATTTGGTAATTTTGTCAAATCTGAAATATAGTAAATATAATAATCCAAAACTCAAAAGCCGAAGAAATAGGGTAAATTATAGAAAAATTTTACGATAAAAGAGTCTGTGGAGGGAGGGGAGAGTAATATTAGGAAACAATATGAGAATATGTAGTATAAGTTTGTGTTGTCCAAATCAATAAATCCAACATTGTAAGAGTAAATAGTGTTTTTAATCTAATTTCTTTATAAGAGGAGAAATTATTTGGGGTGCAAGATTGTAATTTCACTAATATAGAATTCTATCATAATTTATTCATAATAATTGCTAATTTATTAAATGATGAGTGAACCCATAGTCACTTAAAAAAACTCAATGATGTGTGCTCTATATATATATATATATATATATATATGTTAGAGAGAGAGGTTTTAAGTGTTATATATATGAGTTTGCAAACTTCCCTTCAAGAGCTAACTTTTAGAGTGAAGTTAGGCGGGCCATATTATTTGATAGGGAGAATCAACAGAAATGTTCCTCACATATTGACTTTTAACCAATTTTGTCCCTCATATTTAAAATGTAAAAATTTTACCCCTCACACTCTTAATGTGTAAAATTTGGATCCTTCGTCAGAATTCTGTTAACAATTCTGTTAAATAATAGCACGTGATCACCATGTGAGTTATTTTTAAGTGTAAAAATTGAACGACAAGACAACATGAATTAAAAGACGGACATATGGAGAGGTCTTCTTTGTTATAAAAAATTCAACAAATTAAATAAAAAGGAAAAATAAATAAAAAGCCATTTCCAAACCTGCAAATACAATGCAAGCTGCAATACTGGAGACGGAAGTAGGAATAACACTAGATGCGACTATTTTTCCAAAAACCAAACCAAATTTTGATCAAATTCAAAACCCTCAAATTCCCAGCGGACAGCTTCTTTAAGCCCAATTTATTTTCGTATTTTTCTTCATCATTGTCATCATCATCGTCGGGTTCTGTTGTTTGTGGGTTTCCGATGGCGACAGCGAATCCAAAGCAGCCGTCGCCGGCGACGATGATTGATGATGGGTTGGGCATGGCCAGAAAGTGCTGGATCAAGTATAAGAAAGAGTCCACGCTTTCTCTCTACTCTCCTTTTGTTGTATCTTTGGCTTCTGGCAATTTGAACGTCGATACTTTCCGCCATTACATTGCTCAGGATGTTTATTTCCTCAAGGCCTTTGCTCAAGCGTATGAAATGTGCTTTTCTTTTTTGTTTTTATTTAATAAGTTTTCTATATTGTTGGATCTCTTTGATACTTTCTTGGGTTGTGGGATTTTCGTTCGTATTGGGATTCTTTTCTTTTATGATTATTTTGGAGTTGACTCTTTTGGGTGAACTAAGTTGGTTTTGGATTTAAAAAAAACAATTGACAGGTATGAATTTGCGGAGAAGTGTGCAGATGATGACAAGTACTTGAAATTGCGGATTAGGGATAATCCACACAAACATACCTCTCCAACAGAAGCACCAGTGAGAAGTTGTGTAGAACATTTCCTCAATCTCAATTCCCATAACACCAAACCAAAAACAATCAAAAAACTACCCACACATCCTTAACCACCGCAAACCTAGTGCTTTTGACCACCATTATAGCATACAGTTTAAGCAGAGCCAAACAGGACAAAAATTCAAACCCCAAACATTAATCACAATCAGATGACCACCGAATCTTGGCCTTTCTTTACCTTTTCTTTTCAATCTGCTTAATTCATTCTCTTGTTTTGTTTGTCTCGGACGAAGTTCTCTTTTCAAGCCACAGTCCTGAGTTGTGAGTTCCTTATTTTCTGCGCGTTTTCCTTGTCCCTTTGGTTTCGGTTGTTGCAAGTTGTTCGCTTTGTTATTCCCGAGTTTTGAATCCTCAAAATCAATGCAGATAGGCAGAGGCACCGTCTCTGTTGCTATAGGGGAGTTACTAAAATCATGTTGATTAGACGTGCATTCTTTGTCAGGCTTCACTGCTGTTCTTATTGCGTCTTCCACTTTGCGATCAGTTTTGGCCTCCTTTGTTGTCACCTCATTCCCTGCAGTTTGTGGGGTTCTGAACAACAAATCTTCATCAGTAGCGGCATCAATCTGGGACAGACTATGATTTTTTGAGGCATCGATAATTGCCTAAATTTTCAGCTCCTTGGTCACTGTCATCTCAGCCCCCATAACAAGACATTCCGATTTTGGAGGAACCTGCTGGACTGGAGGATACTTGCAGCTGCTGTGCTCTGAACCTTTCGTGGAGGCTTGGTTTCACGTCTCAATTTCAACCCGATCCAGACTCTGAGCATCAAACCTCTTCCGGCAGCTTTTGAACTTGAGAAGAGTGAGGATACGATTAATTTGTGGGTTGGTCCTCCGTCTTTTAATCCATTTGGTGTATGTTGTATTGTGGTTCCCTTTTTACCCCTACAAATAATTCACTTGGTGATCAAGTGCCATTATTTAACAGAATTGTTAACAGAAGTTTGACGAAAGATTCAAATTTTACACATTGAGCTAGTAAGGGGTAAAATTTTTACATTTTAAATGTGATGGACAAAATTGCTTAAAATGCAATATGTGAGGGACATTTCTGTTGATTCTCCCTATTTGATATCGAAAACTACTGCTTAATGGTTAGTAGATACATATACAAAGGTTTCATTTCACTCGTGTACGAGACACGAGTACGTGCGCCACAAGTATGTGGAGTGCACGAGAATGTAAAATTTAAAGGGATCGAGAATGTTCTGTTCCACATCTCTTAGAAAGAGATGTCATATATTTATATATGAGTTTGCATCCTCATTATGTTTTAGAAGAGAGAGTTATGTAGATCTAAAATTTTTAAGTACAGGAAGTACATAACAATTAATGAAATAATAACCTAATCCTCTTGGACAGCTTTACTTGTTTAAATACATAACTAGAATTGGTACACCCCTAAAATTTAAAAATTTGTATCATAGAAGTCTCTTACATGTCATGTTTTAATTTGTTTTGGTATCTAAATAACACAAATAACCCCTAACCATTAATAACTCAAACATGTAACCTATTGGTTAACATGTGAAAATAAAAATCATTTGATTTACATTTTATTTTCGTAAATGTGCTTTTTACATTAAAAAAATTCTTTATTGTTCAAGTTCATATAATGACTAATAATTTGAGATTTTCAAACTTTGTCACTATAGAATTAAAATTTTCATATACGAATTATTTTTATTAAAAGAACATGAGACTGAGAAAAAGAGTATTACAATAACATTATATTTTTTTTACTTTCAAAATGGATTAAAATTGTTGAATGAAATTTTTAAGTCATGAAAACACAATAAATATTATCAATTTCAAGTGTAAGCTATTTATGAATAACATACTACTTGACTAGGAGCATGTACTTACTCTAAAGCGTTTAAGTTCTTGTGTAATATATGTAGATCGAATTAATCAAAACAATAATCCAATTATCTTGCCATCAACCCAAAACTCAATTATATTAATTGGTACTCTGATAAACAATTCAAAATCAAATATTTTGATGCAGATAAATAACTCATGATCGATCTCTCTAATTATGATACCACTATTAGAATTTAAAAGCTATATATTTATTTATATAAAGAATATGTTTGGAAGAAAAAGAATAAAATTACAATATCACATGTGTATTATAATCACCATACAACAACACGTTAAGTTTGCAAAATTTTCTTCAAGTCAGTGTAGTTTTTTCTTTCATACTTCTTTGAGGTATCTATATCATATTTGTATTTTGTCTTGTAAATCAGCTTTACTTATTCAATAGCTTTCTTCCCACCCGGAAGATCTATAAACCCCCAAGTATCATTCTTCTCAATGACATGAATTTTTTCATCTATAGCTTTTATCCCGTAATCATTACAAGCAGCTTCCTTAAATTCATTTGGATCACAATTTGCTAATAAGGCAAAATTTATAACATCTTCAAATGTGCAAAGAACATCTGCACAACTTAGTCGATCACAACAAAAACAACAATTACCAGTTATGTTGTGGGTGATTAAACTAATGCTTTTTGTGGTCTCTAGCTTTGGGTTTTTGTATTTTTATCTTTTTGAAGAAAAAAGAAAATTTCTCAAAAAGCAATATATATATATCCATCCGTATCTCTAACTAACTGTTGATTTTATATTCACAACTTAATGAAAAAATGAGTAGCCAAATAGATTTTGATAAAAAAAAACTTTTAAAAAATCTCAAATTTTATGTTCCATAAACTTTTTTTTATTTTTTTGGAGAAAACACAAATTTTCTATAAAAAATATCTACGCATGTTTATAATGATTCATTTTTTATTTTCAATTCAATGAACAATGCGTTAATTAATAGATTATGACAAAAAATATAGGTGAAATTAATTTCAGAATATCTCAATTTTTGTAAGCTATAGTCTTGAGTTTTTGGAAGAAAATATGATTGTAAAAATTATATACACATATGCTTTTGTTGATCCCTGCCCTTTAAAAAATTTTAACTACATTTTCGTGGTAATTAATTTGGATATATATAATTATTCATCCAACAAAACATCAACTCCGACTCAATGTAATATGCATATGACTAATTCCATCCATTTTTTTTTTTTGGATACAATGCTCCTTTATTTGTCACATGCTGCATGCACGTGAAATGGTGGTCCAATTTAAATTTTAAGTAAAATGCAAAATAATTAGATAAAAATTAGCAGCTTTGAGAACACAATTTTGGTATTTCTTGGTGCTTTGTAAAGGAATAGTATCCTTATTTTCTTTGCATACATTTTCTTTGTAACTTGTTTGAGCTATTTTAATAATATGATGAGATTGGCACTCCCAACCCGCTGAGAGGGATCTTGCCATAAAAAATAAAAAGCTTTGAGAACACAATTAAAACATTTTCGAAATTAAAAGGGTCAATTACTTCAATTATTTTTCAACTTGGGGGCGCATTTCACTTTTATCTTTCATTTTTAAAAAGTCTCAAGTTTTATCCCTTATATTATAATTTGATTTAAAATTGTCGTTCACCTACTTTTTTTCCCACTTAAAATTCAATTGAAATAAATATTTAACATACTTATGACAAATAGAAGTATATGTAAATTGATAGAAATAGATATATGCATGTTAAATGGTCAATGGAATTGAATTTTTGTAACATAAAAAGTAAATAAAATACTATTGAAAACTAGAAATGAAACATGAGAGACGAAAATAAGCTTAAGAACAAAAACAAAATGAACCCCAAGTTGAAAGACGGTTAAAGAAATTTACCCAAATTAAAAATAAAAAAAAATTATATTCCCAAATGGAGGGAACATTAGCATCATGAGCACGCATTGATTCATGTGCAAAAACGAGGCATACATGCACTAAAATAAGACAATTAATTGGCATGATAGTCTTGCTTAGATATCAAATTATTTTCCAAATGAAATCATAAATAAAAGTGCAAATTAATTTTACTGTGAGTATAATTAAACTTACTATGACAAGGTTGGTCGGCTGTGCGATCACAAAAGAAGATATTCTTAATGACCTTCTGTATAATACTACTACAGAATTCACTTTTTAAAACGGTTAAAAGTAGTTATTTAAAACGGATCTTAGATTTTTCAAACCGTTTTAGATATGGGCGGACTAGAAAGTCCTAAATTTTTTAAAACGGTTAAGAAACCGTTCTTAATACTATTTTTTACAACGGTTAAGAAACCGTTCTAAAATGTTCTCTCTCAAGACTTCCTCTCCCACTGTCACAGGCGTCGGATCCTTTTGGTAGTTTTCAACCAGTTCATTTGGAATGAGAAGTCATGACCACATGCTTTTTATCATCACATCAATGGCTTCTTCGATAGTACCAGTATCCACCAAATCATCGTCATATCTTCGATTCAAGTTCTCCACAGAAACAATATTCTCGTACTCTTTCTCAGTCACAATATGGCGTTGCTTCCTCTCATTCTCTTCCATAATTTTCTCCCTCTCCCTCAAATCCTTCTCCCTCTGAATCAACAACTCCCCTGCCGTCAACTTTTTCTTGGGCTTCTCAAGATCCTTCCCTTCCTTCTCAGACATCAGCCGAGCCACGGTTCTACGAGCAACAGAATTCCTCAATTTTAGATTAATAATAATAAAACTATTATCTTATTCTGTGAATAATAATAAAAGGTATCAACAAAAGATGACAACAGAAATTGCATTAAGTTACAAAAGCATAAAAACCAAACACCATGGTAATTGGACGGGAATTTAACGGCATAGGTTAAACACGAATCCATCTCCCATCATTGTCCAGATTTAAGATGACACCATTTAGCCATTCCTCACAACCCTAAAATAATATAAAAGTCATGACCACATGCTTTTTATCAAATGAGAAGCAATATCAAAGAATGTAAAGAATATATAACCTCTCAAAGTTGGGTTTGCACAAATTGCAAGTAGTTGTATCTTCCTACATAAGCCCTTTGGACTGCGACGCTCGGTTTTTACTTCTTCAGAGTTGCACATCGATCTATAGATCTGTTCTACAGGAGAAGAAAATGCTGGGGGAGATTTTTATCGGTACATTTTCTAAAACGGTTAGTTAGAAACCGTTCTTAAAACGGAGATGATAACAGTTTCTAAAACAGTTGTCTCCCGAACCGTTTTAGAAACTGACATCAAGAGACTTTCTAACATGGTTATAATGTAACCGTGTTAGAAAGTTTGCGTTTTCCTAATTTTTATTACAAAAATGCCACCGCCCCAATTATCTAAAACGGGTTATTAATAACCGCTTTAAATAGACCGTTTTAAATTACATATTCTGTAGTAGTGTAATCAGATATGGACGTTTTTAACAAGCTAAAATCTCAGTAAATTAATAGACGTGCCCAATATGCACTTTCTTGAACTTCTTCAATGTTGCTAATATTACTTTGGTTTTTCTTGCTTCTGTTTATTATTTGGTCACTAAGATTGATGCCATCGGCAAAATAACATTTTTGCTAGAACCCAATTACCCAAACAACGTTAGTTAATAGTTAGCAACATTGAATAAGTTGAAGAAAGTTTATCAGGTTAGTTAGTCTGTCGATGAAGTAAAATTGTAGATATATCATGCAAGATTATATTACTTTTTTAGTTGATTTATTTGTTGTTTTTTTATATGCATCATTTGATGTGAGGATAATTCATCAGACGAATCGAAATTGATCCCATCGACACCTCGTAGCATTAATGATTCATTCGAATGACACTGATCTTTATTGTCAAAACAAAAACTTTGTATGAGTGTGTTGTCTGATCCTTCTCATCCTCTAGTTTCTTTTGTTGGACAAAGAAAAAAAAATTTATATCAAAAGGAAAACAAAGAAACTGAACTTTGTATCGCTCTATAAAATCTCACCGGACGGAGTATATTTTGTTCCATTCAATTATCAAAAGTCAATCTTTTATTCAACAGGGCCAATGTTAGCCTACTAAAGACGCTCTCAATTTGCATGCTTTTTGCAGGACTTTGTTGCTGCCTATGCCTTGAGGATGATCCATCATCTTATGCAATGCTTCAAAAATCAAGGACCAAATTGACAATAATAATGGCGATGACGAATCTGTGATGAATTTTGCGGCAACCAAAATGGATGATGAAAATGGAAACAGCCAACTCTCCCATCATTCCGAATCCCGCAAGCCAAATATTTGTCGGGATGATAAAAGTTCGATTGTCTTTGTTGGAGGGAGTAGGATTAGGATGATACAGGAACACGGTGACTGCCCCTCTTGCCCAGGCATTGGTTGTGCAGATGGGCCTGACTGCAAATGCGATTGCTACGAGTTTGGTCTTATTTGTTTTGATGATTGAGAAAAAAAAAATGAAAGAGCAAAAAATGGTGCTCTAAATTCACAAACATATATGCATCCCCAAAAGGGCTACTCGCTTAGGTAATCCATCGTCTCATTATAAGTTGCATAATGGTTTTTTCATTACCAATGTATTTGCATTCTTGTTATCTACATATGGTTTGAATGTTTCTTTGATCAAAATGTTTCCACTGATTGTCATTGATAATTGATGATGTCAGATTTTACCAAGTGCTGTAAAGCCCTTCTAAGGTAACGTACGGCCAAGTTTATCGCCCAAGACCTAGAAAACCTGCGGCACAAACACGTCAAAAAATACCTTCGGGCTGTACCGGGGAGTATGCTCCGATGCTTAAGTCAGTTTGGATGCCTGAACAATAAGCTTAAAGAGTAATGTAAATTGTCGAGAGAATGTCTCCCCTCACTAGGTGGTGATAGGGTTATTTTTATAGAATCATACCTGGTAGAATCCCAGTAGGATTAGAATTCTCAGCTCATAGATAACTTCATCCTGAAGAACTCGGGTAAAGATAGGATTTCTTCAAGAAGAGTTATAATACAACTCTACTTTTATCAATAGCCCCTCAGATCGGTTAAAATTCTTCCTATCTTATCCGATCTGACTAATTTAGTTCACCACAATGCTCAATTTCCATATATATTTTTCCCCGAATAAGCCCCAAATATATCGGGACCATACCGGACTCAAATATCGGAATAAGGAACTCTGCAACTCTCCATATACACGATGTATGTATTATTGTCATAGGATTATGCCGACCTCAGGAACAGTTGGCAGTGACATACATGTAATTAACTTTTACACACTTCGAATAACTTAATGATAAAACCTTTTTCATTGTTCGACTTTACCTCATGTATGTATACACAACTTTATGGAATTCGCTCAAGATATTAGGCCCAGTTCGGTTGCGTTTTGTACAATCAATGGGAAGAGCAAAAGACACACCGAACTCCAAACATAATCAGGATAACACTGAATCGTCGCCAACTATAAAAGTACGAATCACGAGAGAAGATAGACGGTTGAAATTGTGCAGCCCATTAGCCCATGAGAGTTTTATAAATAGCCCCAACACAACATTGGGAACCCTCGCTTTCTGTAAATTAGCATTTTCCAAGCGATCTAATCCCTTAGCTCAGATTTTCTAATCCTCCGAACAGAAGTTTTCTTCCGAACTCAGCTTACCCCTTTAACCAAGTAAGTATATCTGCCTCTGAACATTCAAATTCTTCGTCAGCAATTAATTCCATATCTAGGTCAGGAGAATTAGGTAGTCCGAACTCCCCGAAATCAACTGTAGTATTCTAGGGGAATCTATGGTAGTAGAAAACTGAACTGCGAATGAGAGCTCCGCAAGACCAAGCCGTGAAACCGACCTCCACATTAATAAATCCCTAGAAGCAGTTGATACCACTAACGGAAATAGTAAAGTAGGAGATACATCGGGTGTTTCCTAGGAACTTATATATAAATTAGACACCTTAGATTCTATTCTTTCATATATCGAAGTGGAAAACATAGCACGGCGAGTCTTTATTCCAGCTGACATAGGAGCCCGAACTCTGCTGCCAAATGAAGTTGCTAGCCGACCTCCAGAAGGCTTCGTCAGCATTTTTGCTGAGCAACTTGTCGTAGGATTAAGATTTCCGCTTTCTGACTTCTTCTGAGTGAGTTCGCTATTTCTATAACCCAATTCACTCTTAACGCTATCAGAACCTTGAGAGGTTTCGAGATGATCTGCCGACACTTAGACATATCATGTAGTACTTCCCTGTTTAGGTTTATATATAGTCTGAAAACTTCTGGCTGAGATCCTGGATGGTTCTATTTTTCCCGTCGCCGAAGTAGGGTAGACTTGTTTGAGGATTAATTCACGACTGGAAGGATAAGTTCCTTTTTGCAGAGCTCAGGCAGTGGGTGAGGAAACCTTCTAGCATCCTTATAAATCAATTTCAAATCGGACACCTAAGAGTACCGTACTTATTAGAAAATCCTTATCCAAATTAGAGAATCTAATAAGTGAAAACGGCAAATTAAGCTTGAATAACATCCTAAAACGGGTGTTAGTGTCATTAAAATTAAGCCCTGCCGAGCTGGGACCTGATCACCAAGACGAGGTGGACGAGCTTGGCAACAAGGGTACATATCTCTTTTAAGAGCATTCATGTTATGTCAACATTTGTTGTGTATGTTTGTAATTATTTCTCGACATGTCCCACAGTTATGCAGCTCAAGGACATGCTCGGTGGAGTGAAGACCACCAAGAAGAACCGAGCTCCCAAGAATAGACCAGCTGAAGCTGTTTTGGGTTTACAATCTCCCGCAGCTCCATTAACTCATGTAGGCGAGGGAACTATTGCAACCGAGGTCCGGCCGCAAGCACAACCGAGCTCGGGTACTACTTTCGGGATGGTTAGCAAACCAACTAGCTCAAAGATTACAACCAAGGCTCCTGGTACTCAACTCTCCCTCACCTCAGCATCTGAAGCGCAAAAGAAGAAGAAGAAGAAGAGGGCTGATGATGCCTTAACTGATGCTAACAAAAAGATGAAGACCATCTCCAAACTCCCGGGTCCATCCCTGTTTGGAGAGTTGGTAGTGCCAGGGCGCACATTCGGCGATGACATCATTGAGGTTCCTGAGTACCAGCTACTCCCGAACTGGGGGCTAACCGGGAACGATCGTCTTTCTATCGATACTTCAGTGGAGTTTGTGAAGGAGGCTATCCCACCTCGGGATAAAGATGCTCTTCGTAGCTTCGAGAAAAATGAGCTGCGAAGACGAACTGCACTAGGAGCATCTCAGGTTACCAATTCTTCTGAATTATACAATATACCTATGTTTTTTATGCATGTTTATGCCATTTTTGTGCTATTGTAGACTTTGGCTCTAATCGGGGAGATGATTGCTCGCTCTGAGAATGATGAAGCTGTGAACAGCAGGCTTCTCGCTGACCTAAGGGCGTCTAAAGCAAAACAAGACGAGCTGTTGACCTTTAATCAGAAGCTTGGGTATAGATAGCAAAGCCTAAAGACTGAGCTCGATAAGAAGGAAGAGGCTTTAAAGAAAGCTGAAGAGATAATCGCCGAGCTGCAGGCAAACAGAGGCAAAATGAAGAATCAACTGCAAGCGGAACAAGCAAAGAAGGCGTTCTTCAAGAGGGATGGTGCTGCAGAGCTCGTTCACCGTATGTTCTGCTCCGAGGAGTTTGGTGAATTTCTCGGAGAAATCATGACACCTGCAAAAGACTACGGTTATCACTTAGGCCTGAAGCATGTTGACTCCATGTATCCCGAACTGGGGATGAAGAAAGAGGCAGGCTACGATTCCAGGTGCGATGCCGACATGGATGAGAAACTTGACGAACTGAAAGCGGGTAAGACCGTCATCCCTATTGAGTCGTTTGTTCCTTCCTCTCCGGAGATCGATTGGACCTCCGATGACGAAATGGACACCGATCAAGTAGATAAGCCGTCTCACGATGAAAATTCCGTACGAGTTGACGATGCCTCCCGAGCTGAAGATGCTTCTCGAGCTGAAGACGCTTCCAGATTTAAAGATCACCTGCCTTAATCATTGTAATAGTTTAGGGTCTTTGACAATCAATTTGGATGATGTAGTTGGGATATTTTCATACTTAAGTATGATTCAAGAACACCTTCTTTTATCCTGCATTTATAATACAATTATTTTTCAGATCGGTGTTTAGGTTAATTTCTTTTTAGCGTGAATATTTGCCAACTTTGATCATCTATATTTTCTGCTTAACCTTAACCCATTGTATCGAACTCCGTAGTCCGTTTTCGGATTCGTACCATTTTTAGAACTTAAGTTCTAACCTGGTATTTTCCGAGGTCAGGATCTTGCATTCTTACTTACAAAGCTTAGTATTTTAATTTTCCCTTTCGAATAAGAAATACGATCTCCGAGCTGAAGTTACTATTAACTAGTTTGTCCGAGATCTGTCTTCTTTATTACCACGTTTTTAGAACTTAAGTCCTTTAAACTGGTTTACTTGGTTCCTGAGAATATAATATATTTACTTCGCCCAAGTTCGGAATTTAATATGTCGGGAGCATTTTGCTAGCTGATTTTGAATCGTTCCAAGCTCCGATTCCTTAGGATGATTTTTCCGAGCTCCGGTACCTTAGGCGAATTTTTTCGAACTCGGGTTCCCTTACGGATTTGTCCGAACTCAGGTTCTCTTACGGATTTGTCTGAACTCGGATTCCTTGGCGAATTTTTTCGAACTCGGGTTCCCTTATGGATTTGTCCGAACTCAGGTTCCCTTACGAATTTGTCCGAACTCGGGATTCTTGGCGGATTTTTTTGAGCTCTGGTACCTTAGGCGGATTTTTCCGAGGTTGCGACCCTCAATTAATTAATCCTGCAAATAAGTTTTTACTTATTCTTCTGGTTTATCTTTTCCGAGAACATTTGGGATTATGATTCGGAGATGAATATGCTCATCTCCATTCTATAATTCTCAAAAACATTTTGAGATTCAGATAGCATGCTTTTTGTTTTCTTTTCGGAATTAAAGTATTTGATAGTTTTGCAAAAAGTAAGAATAAACCAAATTTAATTAGATAATCGAAAATATCAAGTAATTCTTTCGACATCCCTGAAAATAATCGATAAGATAAAAGCCGAGCTGCGAGGCTTATTCCCTAACTTAATCGGTTTCAACCGAACTACACAACTTTTTATTGCTACCATAATGTTTAAAAAACAACTAAATATAAAACTTCCTCAAATGCGAGATATTCCACATTCGCGGAATCATCTTTCCATCAAGTGTCGACATCTTATAGTTTCCAGCTCTCCCAGCTTCGACAATCTGATACTGCCCCTCCCAATTTGGGTCTAGCTTCCGAGTTCCTTCTGCCTTGCTTATTTCATTCTTCCTCATTACTAGATCTCCAGGTCAGAAATAAGCACTTCTAACCCGTTTGTTGTAATACCGCGTCATATCTGACTTGTACTTAGCCTCTTGGATGAACGCAGCTTCTATTTTCTCTTTCATCAGATCTAAGTTGAGGAGTAGAGCTTCATTGTTCTTGTCTTGCTCATGATTAAGCACTCTTGTACTCGAAAGGCCTATCTCAGTTGGGATAACTGCTTCAGATCCGCACACCAAATTGAATGGGGTTTCTCGAGTGGCTGTTCTAGGGGTAGTTCGATAACCCAATCTCCTTTAGCACTTTCCAGCCGAGTTTTCAACCCTTGGATGATAATCCTGTTCATCACCTCGGTTTGGCCATTTGCTTGAGGATGAGCTACGGAAGTGAAATGCTGATGAATCTTGAGTTCTTCACACCAACTTTTAAATGGGTCATTTGCAAACTGAGTTCTATTATCTGAAACTATGATTTTTGGTATTCCATACCGACAAACAACATTTTTCCAGAAGAACTTCAATATATTCTTTCCGGTTATTGTTGCCAACGGCTCCGCTTCAATCCACTTCGTGAAATAATCAACTGCTATCACCAAGTACTTGACTCGTCCCGGAGCTTCTGGAAAGAAACCTGCAATGTCTATCCCCTATTGCATAAACAGCCAAGGACTTTGCATAGTCGCCAATTCGACCTGAGGTACATGATGGATCCTTGCATGCTGCTGACACTTAACGCATCTTTGGACCAAGTTATGCACATCTCGATGAACAGTGGGCCAATAATATCCTGCTCGGATAGCTTTCTCAGTTATCGTCCGAGATCCTTCATGACTGCCGCACAACCCTTCATGGATTTCTCTCAACACGTATTCTACTTGGTTCGGACCAACACATCTCAACTACGGCGTTAGATATCCTTTTTTGTAAAGGACTCCATCTTTTATTTTATAGCTCACAGCTTGGATTCTCAACTTCCGAGCTGCCACTTTGTTACTTGGGGTTTCTCCCGAGCTGAGATACTTCACAATTGACGTCATCCAATTTTCTTTTTCTTCGATAAATTGAACCGCCAGTTCATCAATACTCCGAGCTCCCAACACTTCTACTAACACTTTATTAGTCAAATGTGCATAAGTTGACGACGCTAACATGCTGAGAGCATCAGCTCATTTATTCTGAGCTCGCGGAATCCTATCAATTGTGAAGAGATCAAATCCCTTAGCCATTTCTTCCGCCTTCTCACGATATCTTTTCATTATTAAGTCACAAGCTTCATATCCTCCAGTTACTTGGTTTACAATGAGTTGTGAGTTGCTGTAAACCTGTAACTCTCGAGCTCCCATTTCCTTGGCCAATTTCATTCCTGCTATGAGGGCTTCATATTCCGCCTCATTATTGGTGGCGCTGAAATCGAAGCAAAGAGCATACGTGAACTCTTGACCTTCGGGATTCTTTAAAACAAGACCTGTCCCAGATCCTTCTTCGCTAAAAGCTCCATCCACAAATAATACCCAAACGTTCGTAGTCTTATTCGTCACAATCTCCGGAATTTCTTGTGTATGATCTGTGGTCTGAACATCCCAACATTGTGGTGTTTCGGCTATGAAATCAGCAAGGACTTGGCCTTTTACTGCCGACCTGGGCATAAATGTGATATCGTGTTCACTGAGTTCAATAGCACACTTCATTAGATGACCCGAGTGGTCAAACTTATGCAGTACGTACTTCAACGGTTTATCTGTGAGAACTCGGATAGGATGAGCTTGGAAGTAGGGGCGTAACCTCCGAGCTGCGACAATTAATGCTAATACCAGCTTCTCAAGACCTGGATATCTTTGTTCTGCATCTTGCAATGCTTTACTCATATAATACAACGGCTTTTGGATATAATTATGTTCTTTAATCAAAACTGCACTTACCGTGGTATCTGATGCCGCTAAGTACGGTGAAAGAGACTCGCCATGCATTGGGATAGCTAGGGATGGCAAAGTGCACAAGTATTGCTTGATGTCTTCAAATGCCTTCTGACATTCCTTGGTCCATGAGAAATTCTTAGCTTTTTTCAGCGTTGCGAAAAATGGTAAGCAACGCTCAGCTGATCTGGAAAGGAATCGATTCAATGCTACCAAACGCCCAGTTAAGGTTTGGACTTCATGGATATTCCGAGGTGAGGTCATTTGCAAAATGGCATCCACCTTCTCTAGGTTGGCGTCAATACCACACTTCGAAACCATATATCCCAAGAATTTTCCTGATCCGACTCCAAAAGTACACTTCTTGGGATTCAACATTAAACCCGTTGACGTCAAGGTTTCAAAGGTTTCTTTAACATCAGCTATCAGATCGATCATTTTACGACTTTTAATAAGTAAATCGTCAACATACACCTCCATGTTTCGTCCGATCTGAGAATCAAAAACCTTATTCATCATTCTCTGATAAGTCACCCCCGCATTTTTTAACCCGAAATACATCTTTTCATAATAATAAATGCCTTTTTTAGTTATGAAAGCGATTTTCTCGGTATCTTCTTCATCCATGAAAATCTGATGGTATCCCTTGTATGCCTCATAACTCTTGTTTTTTTTTTGTTTTTATGTGTAACAGGAAATCATCATTGTTTTGGTAAAGGATGTTTAGTGCTCATCATGCTCGTTTGGATACCCATAAAGTTGTCACTTAGAAGAGATGCTTGTTTAGATATTCATGAAGTCGTCACTTAGTAGAAACATGGATTAGTTATATTAAATTTTGTAAATTCCCTTACGTGTATATAGTTTGGCACTAAATTTCATCAATTACATTTGTATTTGACACTATAAATACTTTTGTAATACGAATATTATTCTGAATTATATATTTTATAGAATTGCATTTGAATAGATAATATTAAATTTGTAGTAATATATTTGTAGAAAAATAAGTATTGCCATTAATATGGATAAGTGTTACCTTTATAAAAATAAAACACAAATAAAAGTATTACTTGTGTACTAAAAAGTGATGCATTTTATAGAAAAAAGTATTACATTATTGGATGAACAAAATGTAAAAGTGTTGCATTTGAAGATCAAAGTGTTGCAATTGCTTAAAGGTAATACATAAAAAAGTGTTGCATTTTTAGAGAAAAAAGTGTTGCACAAATAAAGCGTTGCATATTCTGACAGTTGCAACACATCTAAAAAGTGTTGCTTAAAATGGAAAAAGTATTGCTATAGATCTAAAGCGATACCTTCTAATAACACACTTTGTAAAGTGTTGCTTTAGGCTTATAGCAACATTTTTATGGCCTAAAACAACACTTTATGGGTGTTGCTACAGGCTCATTTTGTAGTAGTGTATTATTTATATTAAAACAATTCGTTCTCAAGAGTACATAACAGTTAAAACTTCATTACTTATATGCTGAATAAAAAAACTACTCAAGAAACATAATTAAAGACGAAATAAAAGTAAGAAATACAATATTGTCTGGAATTAATCATATGTCGTTTGCCCGAACGGTGGCTGAGTCTGGACAGCAACTACGAAAAAAATTAAAACCTAAACTACTGCTAACTACCTACCTAAGCTACGAATTTACTTCTAATAAATTGCTATCCTTATATAGGAAAAACATGCTTTATTCTCAAGTAATAAAAGCAACTAAAAACCTTCTAAAACTCTAATAAAGAAATAACTCTTTTGTTTCAAAATAAATATGCCACATGTCGGCCAATAATTAAGGCATGCTAGCCTTGATCTTTTAGTTGTTTCCTAATTGCTCTTCTTCTCCAATTTGGCAAAGGAAAGGAGTTCTTAATCTTCCAAAAGTCTTCATTATTTTCAAATTAGATTAAGGAAATCCTTTCTTCCAAGAATTGCTCTTCCACGTCAAAACAGTCCAAAAGCTTCCAAATTGATCTTCTTCCTTTCTTTCCATATAGATTACCTCAATATTCCAATTACTTTGATTCCTGTAGATAATTATTCAATTAAGTGTAAATCTAATCAAACTATATCACAATAAACCCACAAAATATATGACAATTACGTGTTCATCAGTGTCTGCTACGAAATGTTGGTCAAAGAAATGTGCCATATTCTATCACGTAGACAATCAATATTGTATGCTAAAAGAGACATTTTATTAATAATGGAATTTTACATTCAAATTATAATTAATAATAATAATAATAATAATAAGGTTTTGACCTTTGCTCTCACATCAAAAAAGGATCTTTCTTTTATGTAAAATAAAAAAGCCTTTTTTTTCTTTTTATCCCTTTGTCACCCATTCTTACACCACGTGAAAATCCCAAGTTTTGAATAAGATCTGGGACTCTGAAGATAACCCCAAAATTACAAAGACTTTGTTATTGCATGATTGCATTTGTAATCACGATCAAAATTGCTATAATTATGATTATTACATCTTTATCTCGATTAAAACTCTTTTTTTGTGTGTGTGTGTCTGTTCATACATGTGATTATTTAGTCTGTAATAAATGTTCTTAAACCCTACATAGCTGTTTTGTTGACATTTGTGGGCAGATTTGGTAGCTATTTTTTATGGGCATATTTGGTAGCTTCTTTTGTTGACTTATACTATCATTGCGGATGCGTGAAGAATTAGCATTTTGGTCGCGTGCAAAAGTTTCAGCGGTATTATTTACTACAACAACTTTTCCCTTCAAAATTGCCTATAAAAGGGAAAGCATTCCAGTATTCAAAAACTATCCCAAAAAATGAAAAAGGCTTAAAAGCTTTTTCCAATTCCTCTCTTTTCTTTCAGTTTTTTTTCTTAAAGCCTTGAGAATATTTCGTATTCCATTTTAGTAAATTGTCTCCACATAATAGTGAATTTTAGCATCGCTTCCGACTGTTGACGTAGGTCAAATTGATCGAACCACGTAAATTTTTGTGTCTATTGTCTCATTTGTTTTTCTCGTTACTATCCTCTATTATTAATTTGGACTATTAGATACAACGTGAGATCAGTTTTTCCACGTAATTTGGACTATTAGAAGGTGTTCTCTGAGTCCAAGGCCGTGATGATGTTGTTCATAGTCTCGGAGCAAGCGGATCAGGCATTGAGGCAAACTGACCCGTATCTTGGCTGGGCAATCCGGATGGCAATTTATATGCAACCGGTTTTTGCAGCCATGGCGGTGTCACGTTCTCTTTTGCCTGATCTGATTATACTGATCTGAGCCTTTTCATTTTGTCTTTTCAGCCATTTATCTATTGATTTTATTTTTTGCGGGTTTTTGCTTTCTGCTTCAAGTGAGATCATTTTTGTGAAATCTTTGTTTTTTCGAGATCAAAATATCATCTTTAAATTTGTTTTGAGATATATTGCGAAGTACATTAAATTAGCTCTTATTTGGGAATTTTCTTGACAGTTTACAGATGATTACAATTTTTGGCATTTATTAATTGACAGTTTCATGTTTAAGAATTATCAGAGCTATCACTGTACAACTCCTCAGAAAGAAAAGCAATGCTTATCTCCTTACTGCTGAGATAAGGAAATAAGCTTGAAATTAACTCCATGGTGACATAAGGCTATCCAATGGCTTGTCCTCGACAATATATGAGAACTTTGTGGATTAATTTATTTTCCTTGAAAGCTTGATTTGGTTTAATGTAATAATCCTGCTTTGTTGGTAATTGAATTGAACTCTGAATTTGATGGTGACTTTTCATGCTGTCCAGAGATGCTCTTGATGCACTGGGTTTGGTTCGATATTGTTGTCAGAAGATGTTGATGACTCGCGTGGATCTTATAGAGAAGTTTCTTAACTACATTAGTACCTACCCTCTCTATCTGTGTGTGTGTATATGTATGTGTGTGCACATCATCTGTTTACATCCTCTTAGTATTATGGACTGGTAAAGGATATGGAGGGTATGTAATCTTGATATAATTAAAATGCAAGAATTAATTTGGGAGCTGCTGTGTATGTTTATGTGTCAATGAAAATCGTAATCGTAATCCCTGACCCTTTGCAGCACCACCGATGAAAGGTATTTTTTTTGGGTTTGTAGCTCAATATATATAGCTTTCCAGTTTGGGACTTTTTGATTGGATTTCCATTTTTGGTTTAATGGTTGACGTTATTGTTGTTTCACGGTTTTCCATTGTAGGGTTCAAATGTTAATTTTGCGTTCTGATTTTTTTTTTCTTGTTTTTTAGTTTAAGAAAGGAAATTTTGAGGCAGTTTAAAGTGGGTTACTTTAATTGATTCTGATTAAGGTTTTTATTTTCCTATTTTAAATTTTAAGATTTTCTCTGAATCTTTCGTAATGATTGTTTTGACAAATCTTTATTGAAGTTGAGGAAATATGGAAAGAGAAAGCTCGAGTTTGATCATGGATTTATGTTTATCAAATGAATAATTACTTAACTATTCAATGCACTTGGGGGATGTGTTTAATTATGTTTCCCTGAATATTGGTGCTGCTTACTTTGAATGAACGATGAAAAGGAAATAAATTTATAGTAAATGAGTGCATAATTCTCAATCATGATTAATTGTAAATCTTGGATTTTGGAAAATGGGTTGGAAGCTTATTAACTTTAATTACAGTATTTACGTGAGAGATTTTCTTTGTTTTCAACTGTATTCTGGTATTTTTCAAACATTTAAGTTAGTTCTGGATAAAGAAAGATTTTTTACTTCTTTCTGATGAAAGACTTAATTTAAGTTTGGTCTGACTTCATTTACTCATTAGGCTAGACGCTCTTCTTCTAAGCTTCTGTTTGATGATTTTGCTGAATATGTTCCCCTCTTGCTTCTTAGGTTGTGGTCCTTATAAATCAGAGCATTACCATATAGGCACTTGCATCTTGATGATGGTGCAGAATAGAACTATGGTTTATATCATGGTAGAAGAACAGGCATAGTTTTGTGTGTGCGAGAAGGAAAATTTAAGTTGAACTCCATTCCCTGTGTTGGTGGTATGAGGGATGTATTCCTTCATCTATTTTCAGGATTGAGAAGAAAGAAAAATAAAATATGGATACATTTTACTACCTCATAATATCCACAGAGGTTTGAAGTCTAGCATTTCTAAAAACTTAGGTTGTTTTTGTGTGATATTTTGACAGATTTACATAAAATTTTACTTTATATACTTTACTACACATTGCATCCTTTCTCTGGTTGTTTTTGTGGATTTATGAGAAAGAGGAGCTAATATTGTGTTCGTCTTCTACATTTAGTTTATTGCAGTTGTTCTTATGCCATAGTTTTGCTTAAACTGAGCTGAAGATTTTCCATTTTCTTTCCCTCCTGATAAAGAAGGAATTTTTCTGACAAATGCTGTGATATAATGCGTATTTCACATGGATTCAGCGTGAAAGGTTTCGTGTTTGTTTTTTCTTAATGTGGTTTTGATATTTTTTCCAAATGGCACCTTCCTTTACCAAACAAAGTAAGACCTTCATTAGTATATTGAATTTCCTCTGACCGTCGATGTTTTCTACCATATATTAAGATTGGATTCCCTTTTCTTTTTCTGATGATAACTTGCCTGTCCTCGTGGAATTGGTAACTTGAGTTTTGTACCGTCTTCTTATTTACATTATTTTTGCACTCTTTGAATCTGTTAGGTAGATAATTCTATGCATGAAAAGGAGCAGAAGTGGGATGCTATGATTTTTGTATTTGAATGATCCCTTTAAATCCTTGTTAGTTGATCAGATGTGGCCGTCTTGCTCTAATCATGTTTCTGTTATTATTATGAATTTATTTTAATTGATGAAGAAAAGGAAGAAGAGAAGGAAGAGAAGTTAGTGGCTAAAAAAACCACATTACTAAGTTAGTGGCTAAGACCCCCATTACTATCAGCCTTAAGAAAGTGTGTAAGGTGAGCTTCCTTAACTTCACTGTATCTTTTTTCAATGATTTTGATTTTGATTATTATATTGATTTTTGCTGTTGCAAGCGGAAGTTTAATGAGTAAGTTGTGGTTGTACTTGTACGTACTTTTGATTTGATTAGGTGTGCAAGAGAACAGGTCACGAAGCAGGATTTAAAGGCTCTACTTACATTGATTGTTCAATGAAGCCATGTTTTCTCTGCAAAATGCTTGGTAAATTCTCCATCTTTTGTTGTTTTTTTGGGGTGATTTTTGCAATTGAGAGTGTTAACGTTAATTTCAGTTTCTCTATTTAGGATAAGATAATTGCATTCTAAAGGATCATTCTGATTTCATATAATGCACTACTGTAATTTTTTAAAGAAGAAAGAAAGATTTTCATTTTCACCTTTGTCTGAGTTTTAATGCAGATAGCTCTACTGTGTTTTAATGATTTATGCCCGCCATGGCGGCCCTGAGACGTTCCGCTGGAACATAGAGAAAATTCAAAATTTTGATGCGAGCTAATTTTACCAAAAGAGCACAACTGTCTTGCATATTCTTCCGTGAGTTGCCAACAGCAACAACAACGTCGCCAAGAGCAGCTTCACCTTCTAACTTGTAAGAGTTTACTTCTTTTTTTGTTATTTTTTAAATCTTAATTTGAACTTCTGATCCCAAAGAGAAAATAGCCCAGCAGCTGGACCAGTTTGTTCTTCCTTTTTTTTTTCACTTTTTCTGTTTTGTTGCTTATGTTCATAGGAGGGAACTTGAGTTGGGCTAGCATAGAAGAGGTTCAATGATGCCTATTGCTTGCAAAAACATACAAAAATTGTGCAGCACAGGTACCACGACTGTTCATCTGTCAATATCTATTGTGGTTGAGTTTCAGCTTTATTTAAGAGGGGGGTGCCTCAATATATTTGAGCTTAATATGTAACTTTTGGCATTTCAGGTTAATGGTTTTTTGTGGGTTTTTTTGTTTTATGGTTCTGATTTTTTTGTGTACTTTAACTTGTTTGAATGCTGAGGATAGAGCAGACCTTGTTAATACTCTTAAAGTAAGTTCATTTTTTGATTTTTTTTTGGGGTTCTGTCTCAAATCTAATCTCTTTGCACAGTTTACAAGTGATTTCAAAATATTAGGATTTGATTGGGAATTTTTTTGGGGTTTCGGCAAGTTGAAATTAAGAGTTCTTTGTTCTGCAGAATAAGCTTAATGATCGTACTGGGAAGCATTTTGGTGTGCTAGAAAGCTTGTCTCCTACGGTCAGGAAGTGAGTTGAGGTTCTTAGGGAGATTCAGGCATGTGATTGAAGCCATTATTATCGAATTTGAATTTGATATACAAAGTTTTGTTTTTTATGTTGTATGTAATGTTATCCAGCATTTTCTTGTGGCTTTTACGATGCTATCTCAGCTTTAACTTCAACTACATAATGATTCATGTTGTGTTCCAGTCAATTAGTGCCGTTGTATAGCTATATATGGGGAAAAATTAGAAAAAAAGTATGGTTATTATGAAATAAGGTGATTGAAGGTGATTATTCATTTGCTGTTTTTTTTTTGTCATAAACTGTCTTATTCGGACCTGATACTGCTGTGATAGCAAGTTTCAAACTTGCTGGCCCTAATTGGGTTTCACACCTCTGGTATGAAATGAGAGTGTGCATGGAGTGCACAACAGATTTGTATGTTCGTGTGTGCTTTTAATGTATTGTGGGGCTAAATTAGAAGATCCCTAACGACATGAAAATTTAAATTTTGTTGTGTTATAATTAATAGGCTTACGAGTGTCCTTGAGGAAATTAGGTTCTACCAATACCTCCTTCCAATGTGGAATCCAGGGGTGGGGACTGAGGGCAGGGGGTTGGGGGGTATGGCTGCTCCCCCAAGACTTTAAAAATTATACGTTTTCCTATGAAAAATTAAAACTCTTCAATTAAATCCTTCAAAAAATTAGAATTTTACCCCCTAAAAAATTAAAATTGTGCTTCTATTAGTGATGTTATACATTGGGCCATGTTCTGGAAGTTGTTTTGTTGTTTTTCTTTGTTATCATGTGAGGCTTATCTTTTAATGATTTTCCAGTCATTGGTTTGAAAATTTGAAGAATTGTACATCTTGAGTTGTACTCTTTCACTTCTGTAGACTTTGTGTTCTAGAATTGCTAGAATTTTCTCCTTTCATGGTAACAGCTAATTGTTTCTTTTATATGATGCATCACTGGGAACACCTTTGTGAATGCAAGGCTAACAAGCACCGTCTTCCTCACCTTTGTGGTTGCAGATGGATCATGTTGACAAGTTGCTGTCTTTAGATCCTATACCTTGCAATGAGTCTTGCCATCTAAAACTTAAGGTTGGGCTCACTTGTATTGTTAATTTTTTTTTGTACTGTAACACCTTAGAAGTTATAATTTGATCTCTTGAATTTTCATAATATTAGTAAAACACCTTAATTTTATATTTTTGCCTCGTAAAATTTTGAATAAGTACATGCTTTATTTTAATAAATACGTATTTACTTTTTAAGTAATATTCAAATACAACTTATAAAATTTAACCTTTAATAAATGATAATATAATTAGTTTGATATTATCATCTATTAACATAAATAATTAATACACATTTATGTTGTTTCTTATAAGCTACAATACTGTACATAGACAAATTGATTTTAAAGATATTATGTAATAAAATTTAAAATTTCATGCACATATATTCTATAAAAATTTAAAATTTATTTTTATGATCCGATTTGTCTTTAAAAAATTATCACTTTAAAATAATAGAAATTTAATTTTTAAAAGCATAATATAATTATTTTTTTTAATAAATTCATAAGCATTTATACTATAAAGGGAATAAGATTTTTTTTAAAAAAATTAGAAAGGTAAAAAAAATTAGGAGGAATTTGGTGCTACTGTTCTCCATATTGTAGAAGGAGAGACTAAGGTCTTTCTCTCTCTGATTCAGGTGGAATTTATTTGTCAAACTAGATGATGTTTAGGAGTTCCTTCTAGCAGTGATTGTTATATGGCAGATTAGTAAAACTTTTCTGATTTGAAAAAGTTGTTATTTCTTTCTGTATCAACAAGTTGGGTTCCCGGCTATGACATGACACGGCTATTGATGGTATGCTCAAAGATGGCCTTTGGGAAGTCTACAACCCTTTTGTAAGGGGAGTTTGTGCAGAATTGTGTGCTGACCAACACAGTATCCCAAGAGAAGAGCCAGTATGTTTTGCTTTGCCTCTGCAATTGTATCTTCCTTTTTGTCTTAGTATGCAAGTGTTGCAACAAATTCAAACAAAGTGCACAAGTCTTCCTTGCCTCTTGCAATATTGCCAAATACAATTTTTAGTTTTAATATTAAATTATCTGCCATATTCATGACTGCATATGGCTTGAGAAACCAGAAATTTAATTATTAAACTAACCTAAAGGGTAATATTTTGTTATGGGTAATTCGTATTTTGCTGGTGCTGAATTCTTTTTCTTTTGTGGTATCTTCAAGTTGTAATTGCATTTCTCTCTCTCTCTCTCTCTTTAGGATTCTTATGCTATTCAAAGTTTTGAGCATGGAATTGCAGCGCAAATAAGTGGTGCTTTTGCATGGGAAATAGTTCCTGTAAGAATTTTTTCCATTATGCTTGTTTAGGAAAACTACATTGTTTGGCAGCGCCATTCATGGTTTTTTTACTACTTTGATTTGTTACACATGCAGGTTAATGTTTCTGGGGGGAGAGGGAAAAGTCCCGTTATAATAATTGATAAAGATGAAGGTTTAGGAAAGGTATCAAATTTTGGAGTGTTGTTTTATATCTATAAAATTGAAATATAATTTGGATAACATCATGTTGACTTGCTTTTCTCTATCCCTCTTATGCCTGAACAATTGTAGCAACTGATTGTTTAATGATAATTTCAAAATCATTCACTTATCTTAATGCTTAGCTTGTCTCCGTTGACTCTTGCTAATGCCTTCTGTTTCTCCCTCTTGACATTCCTCCCCCTCCCTACTTTCTTTACTTTTTTCCTTACTCTTTTGTGTTCCGTAAAAGATATTTTTGATTTGGTGATACAGAGGCCAGAAGGCAGTTTTTGTTATTCTTTTTCCCTAATAGTTTCTGCATTATTAGCTGAATCTGAAGTTGGTCATATACATAGATAGCCTCTGAGTCAATATTGCTGGAGTTTGAATTTTCTGTGTTTTTTAACTGAATCAGTCTCTTATTTTTTTTCATTTGAAGGGTTTAGGGTATTTTGCACAGCGCTTCATATATATAGAGAATCAGTATTTCTTTGGATCATCTTATGTTTAGCCTTCCTATAATTTGACCTTTCCTTGTTAGTGTCTCTAGAGATTGACTTCAATACATGTGGGACTAATGGATACTTTCCTGCTGACATATTGTTTCTTGCTAGCAAGGACATCTTGACTGTTATATATTCTCTCTCTGTGTGCATGTTAATGTGCTCGTGTCTGTCTGTTCTTTAGGCACTTTTGTTGGTTGACAGACTGCAAATCTAGACGGTGAAACAAATTTAAAGATCAGGAAAGCTTTAGAGAAGACATGGGATTATGTGACTCCTGAGGAAGTCTCTGAATTCCAAGGTTTGGTCTCCATTTTTTTGACAACAGTTTAATTACTAAAAGTTAGTTATTGATAACATGATGAAATGTGTCTTAATTGCAATTGATGATAGTGTAGTCATGATGGTAAAAAGATTTTGAACAACATCATGTGATATGACCAAGCTGGTGTCTAACAGAAGTAGTCAAATCTTATTATAATTATCACTTGCATTACTGGAATATGCGATGATGATGATGAGTAATTGTTGTTCCATTGTTTATTATCCTCTAGTGATTTTTTCTCCAAGCTGCAGGTGAAGTGCAATGTGAGTAAGCTAACAATTAGTTGTACACATTTACTGGGAATCTGATATTTGAAAAGCGAACTTTGCCTCTGAGTCCAAATCAAATTTTATTAAGAGTATGCCATTTAACACTTAAAAGTTGTAGTCAACCAAGTATCTGTAAGACTTCAGGTAAATTGGTCTCAAAATTTTCTTGGTCTAGCACTGTACGTGTATTTTGCATAATATGAATTCGTGTGTTAAACTATCTCTAGGTGAGTTGGTCATTTTTTTCTTTTAGACATTATACAACACTTTTTATTGTTTGGAATTTAGGTGATTGATGGTGATGACGAAGAATGAGTTGATTTGGTGAACAACACATTTCTTACACTTGAAGTGATAAGAATTTTTTTTTTGTTTGGAGTTATTATCTATGGAACTCCTTCTGGATTTATTTACTATCGAGTTATTTACTTAGCAATGATATTGGTTTGTGTTGCATTGTTGAAACTATGAAATTTTGTAAACTATTTAAGTTAAAATTTTTTTTTTTTTGGGAATTACTATATTATGGTGCAAGAAATCTTCAAAGGATGGCTTATCGGGTTTGTTTATTCCATTCATGTTGAAACAATCATCTTATTAATAGTTCAAATTGAGTTAAAATGTAATTATCTTGATTAGAATGAGATATGAGCATCCATGAAATGGAGCTGATGAAGTAACGAGAAATGTTACTGCAAAGCACCTAATCACACATGAAGAACTTTATATTAATTTGTTTCTTGCCCTTATTGGGACTCTTAAAAGTGTCATAATAAAATTGCACCCAATAAAATTGAACTTGTTGGGACTCTTAAAAGTGTCCAAGAATTACACTTGTTGGGACTTTTAGAAGTGTCCCGATAAAATTGAACTTGTTCGGACTCTTAAAAATATCTCAATAAAATTGCACTTCTTGGAACTTTTAAGTGTCCCGATAGGATAACAATTATTGAACTTGTTCGGATTCTTAAAAGTATCTCAATAAAATTGCACTTCTTGGAACTTTTAAGTGTCCCGATAGGATAACAATTATTGAGACTTTTAAATGTGTCTTATTATATAAACATATTATGTGGCACTTTTTTGTGCCTCGTATAGATATTGCGACTATTCATATGTGACTTTTTTTGAAGTGCCCCAATGTCACGTGAGTCCTATTATATCACCTGATGAAAATATTATAAGTGACTTATTAAGATATGGCAAAACTTGTACAGAGGGAGGGGGATCGGATTATCTGTCAATGATTAGTTTGTCTTATCTTGTCTAATATTCAAAATGACGTCGTTTCACTAAAACCAAAGATTAGAAAACATAAATGTCATTAAAATTAAATTTACAATTTTTATGCCCTAACTCAATTATGATTGAACTCTATTTATGCTTATAATCTTGGTTTTAGCGTAACGACATCTCTTTGAATTTTGGACAGTATAAAATAAAATAATTTTGGACAGACGATCTTGTCTCACGGGAGGGATGCCAACCCCAATTTTATTAATTAATTAAAAAAAGTTAAAGTTACACCTAATCCAGGAATGAATTGTTCAAATAACTTATGCATGGAATGATTTGTTCAAATAATTGATGCATCAAAAGGTACTGATGCTCAAAAAACCAAAACTAACAGTGATCAAAATATACAGAAGCTAATGCTTGCACAAAATGTATAGAGCATTACTTTACAATAATTGTTTTGGAATTTTCCTAATATAAGGAATTCCGAGTCTATCTACTCTAAATGAACCTCTAATTCTAATTGGATGGGTTTCCTATGTCATGAGCAAAATATTTGCTTTGGTAGATTGCCGGTACTTTGCTAACAACTTCGCTAGAACGATTTTGTATCTATTTTGGAGCTTTTGAGTTATTAATACATTTTGACGGGCATTCCACTTGTGCATAAGGTTTGCCAATTTTAAAAAAAAAACAGGTTATCCAAGCAAGTTTGCAATCTTGAACTAATCATTAATTTGTAGTCATATTGCACCAATTAAATTCTACTCAATCAATCAATCAAAGGATAATAAAATGAATATTTTGGGATACTTTTAGCATTAATTAAAGGATAATACCATTAAAAAATTTCAACTTTTTCACCAAATCAAAGGATAATACCATTAAAAAATACAAAATTAATATGATAATATTATTGAAAATAGTATTCACAATTTAATTAAAATATAGGGTTTTTAAATAAAGAGGATTACGAAGGATTAATATTGGAAAATAAGTATATATAAAGAGTATTTAGCAAGTTTTTCAAAATTTGTTACTATATATTGTGTGAGGAAATGTATGTACTATGGATAAATTAATGTAATATACACAAATGAGTTAATATGTAAGAGAATGCATAATGTGACATATATGTAAATATATATAGTTTTCGTAAATATGTATAGTTTGTGAAATATATATATATATATATATATAATATGTGTACATAAATATAATGCATATAAATATTCAAAGTGTGTGACAATGCATGTAATATGTATTAAAAGATATATTGGCGTATTTTAATAATATTGTGGTATATGAAATATATATTAATTGTATATATGTAGTATGCAAAATATGCACAACGTGTTAAAAATCTATAATATGAAAATAACTGTAGGATGAGCAAATGTATAAAGTTATGTGTAGTGTATATATAATGTGTAATATGCACAACTTGAAGAAGATGACCTTATCCTTTTCATAATAGTGGACAGCAAACTAGAAAATAGTCTCTTCAAAGTGAAACCTTTAAAAAAACACTCTCTTCAAAGTGAAACCTTTAAAAAAAACACCAATGTATACAAATATTCACTTTACAAGGAACTATTGGTGGAATAAGTCTATAAGCATATATGAAAAAGTGATATCATTCAATGTCAAAATGTGTGGTTGCCTATCCATTTCAGTTTTAGTTCTTTACAATGGCTATGATATTCTTTATATAATATTCATATTATTTAAACATTGTATAACGTTTATTAATGCATTTTTTTGACGAATTGAAATAATGTTATGAACAAAAGTATTTGGTACTATTCTAATTATAGTGTGTAAAAATATGTGAAGTACATGTTAATATGTGTGAAAAATATTTGTAAAATGTGTGGAAGTATGAATAGTGTATAAATATATGTGCATTATGAATAAGTGTGTCTACAAGTATGTGTAAATATGTGAAAATATGTGTTAAAATGTATGAAGAATGTGCAAATATTTAAAATATGTGCAAATGTAAATATTATATGCAATATATGTAGCGTCAAAAATATGTGGAAAATAAGTAAAAAATTATAGTGTGATAAATAATTAAATATGTGTCAATATTTGAAAATATGTTTAGTATAAACATATATGCGTAGTATGTATAAGTGTGTGTATAAGTATATATAATATGTGTAGTATGTAACACATATACATTGTATTGTGTGCAGATGTAAGAAGAATTTGCAAATATTTATAATGTGTGAGAATGTATATAGTATATGTATATACGTAGTGTGCACATTATGTGCAAAATGTGTACAAATCTATAGTGTCAAAATAAGTGTAATATATGCAAATATACGAAAGTGCGTATAGTGTATACATATATATGTATATGTATAAGTGTGTGTACAAGTATTGGCAACCATGTATCTTATGAAAATGTTTAAATATGTATAAACATGTATAGCGAGTGAAATTATGGGTAGATTTGTGAAAATATTAACTGTAAATGTTAGTACATGTATTGTGCAACAAATACTATATTACTTATATCTATTATACTGAATTAAAATTATAACGGGACATAACATATAATTACATCGCGCTGGCGCGCAATTGCCAATTAGTTAGTATATAAGGCCTGTAACAGGATGGTAAGATTTTGAAACAGGATTGATGGATTAAGGTATTATGTAAGAGATGGCTTAAGAGAATAGTAGAAAGGGTTTATTCGTTTACTTATCAAGCTCGAAAATTTTCATTTCTAAGTCTTAGGAGTCCACAATTTTGCTTCCACGACTTCGTTTTGGTGTTAATGTTATTCTCTCAAAAATTGAAAATTACCTCAGTTCTACTTAAATAATTACAATATTTAAATTTTATTTTCAAATTTTCTTATTTAATTTTCTTTTTTTGTCAAAGTTGTATACTTTTGTTTATTTAATTATATGGCTATTTTAACTAACTGTCAAATTTCGTAATCTTTTTATCATGTTATGATAATTTACAAATTAATTTCATAATCTTTTTAATGTATACTTTAAATATTCTCTTAACTCAACAATTATTAATTTTTAAAATATTAATACAATCTTTTTATATAAAATTAAATAATCAATATTTTCCTTACAATTTTGTGTACAAACATTAATAGAGGTGCAATATCACTTATATATATAAGCAAACTATTTTATTCAAATATAACTATAATTAATGAATATTCAAGAATAAATAAATAAAACCCAAAATTTTTATATAAAAATTTAGAATTTGTATTTAAAATAACATATCGCTCAAAATCTCATCCTTCAAGTTTTAGGTTAATTTTTTCATTAATTTTTTAAGTTTTTTTTCCTCGACAATTTTGACAGAAATAAAGTCATGAATTCATGTGTCCTACATAATTAATTGAACTTGTATGCAACATTTTATAAAGTGTTGCATATATTGCATAAATAGTGCTTTAGATAGGTAATAAATGCAACACTTCTTAAAAGTGTTGCATGTTCTGATAGTAATTGCAACACTTACAAAAAAGCGTTGCATTAAACTTATATATGCAACACTTATTTCAAAGTATTGCAACTTTTCTTAAAATTTTGTCATTAGCACTAGTTTTTAAAGTGTTGCCTCAAAGTGATGCTATAGCCTCATTTTGTAGTAGTGATATTTTATGAGTTTTGAAAGTTCTCTTTACAACGTTAATTGTTTGGATTTGTTATACACTGGCCTTGTTTAATTAATCTAAATAGTGCCAATTAATCTCCTATTATTTCGCTGGATCAAGTAGATAGGATTAATTAGTGGCGAAGCTACTGTCTCGGTAAATGGGAATTTTAGTCTAATAAATTGTGACATGCTACTCATGATTGTAATTTGTTAGAATTGAGTTTCTCTATTGTTTAATGCTGTTTTAACATTAAATCTAGTGTTGGCTGATTCCAGTTGGGTTGTGTTAGGATTAGAGAAATAATTGATTAAGTTGATTCTTGTCAGTTATTGATAAATTAAGGAGGAATTGGGCTATGTTGGAGTTGATTCTCGGTAGCCTATAACTGGTTGATTCATAATATTAATTAATCCTTGAGCCTATGATCGATAGATAATTAGTTAATGTGAATTTACTTGTTTACCGGGCTTTTCTATTTTGTGTAATTCTTTCCATTAATTTATTTTAGTTATTTTAGTTTAATCATTAATAAATAATTATTTGTGACATGTTTATTTGAATTAACTAAGATAAATTGTATTTTCGTTCCTCGTGGGATCGACCTTACTCTCGCTATATTAATTTTTATCCTTTAGAGTAAGTAATTTATTTTGGTACAAAAACGATACTACCAAAATTGGCGTCGTTGCCTGAGAATGGCAAAATACATTTGATTTTAGTTAATTCAATGTTATTATTATTATTATTTTTACTTGGTATATTTCCAGAATTTCTAACTCTAATATGTTTATCTTTAGATACTGAAAAAAAAATTGCACAGGTTGAAGAAAGAATTGAAGGAAAGACACCAAGAAACAATTTCTTGTTCTGAACGGTCGCTGTTTGCCCAAATGGAACTCATATCAGATTCAGAATCAGAATTTTACACAGCCACAAAAAAAAGAGATAAATATGGCTGATTTGACTTGTGTCCAGAACCAGAACCAGAACCAGCAGGGAGGATGCTCTTAAGGGAGTTGACTTGTATTTTGATCAATTTTAGATATTCTTGCATAGTTTTGCCTAAGCTCAAAGTTGATTTTGAATTAAAAGCATCATATTTGAATTTCTTGCCCCAGTTTCATGGTTTTTTTGCATGAATTTCTTAGAGTGTGTGGGACAATAAATAAAATAGGGTATCACAAGAATACATTGCGTTGGCTAGTTTTTCTTTTTCTCAAATTGGAACAGCTAATAAATGGTTTAACACCTTGACCAATAATTCTATCACCTCTTGGGATAATATGCAACACGTATTTCTTCAAAACAATTTCCCTACATCTAAGATTGCATCAATTAGAAAAGAAATTGTTGGAATTGAACAAAATTATGATGAATCTATGTCTGCATATCGGGAAAGATTTGGAAATTTATGTGAAAATTGTCCTCAACACCAAATACCCGATGATTTACTAATTCAATATTTTTATGAAGGATTGCAACTTGAGGAGAAGAGGACACTTGACGGTGCAAGTGGAGGTGCGTTTATGGACAATAATATAGCCCAAGCCATGAATTTGATTGCTAAGACTTTTGAGTCTCACCAACAATACCAAGTGGGTCGTCGTTCAACCAAACAAGTAAAGCCAGATTAACAAGTTTTCAATGGGAAACAAATTGGAAGCTTTGACAGCTTGTGTGGAGAAGTGGTAACAAGAATGGGCGTAATTTAGATAGAAAAGGCATGCACAATTTGCAAAAACATAGCCCATACAGCCGATCAATGCCCAATAACCCAAGAAGAACTTGATGCTGAAATTAATTCTATAGGAGGTTATCCATGTCGATACAATCCCTACTCAAACACTTTTAACCCAGGATGTCAGGACCATCCCAATCTGAGCTATAGGAATCGAGCATCTCAACAAAATCCTCCACAATAGCAAGCTCAACAGCAAACCCAGCAGAAATCAGCAGCGCCGTCTGCCTTAACAAATCCTAACTTCATAGCTACAACAACGTTTGGAGTTCTTCATGAAGATATAATAGTTAATTTAGCTACTTCTGTGACTTTAATGCAGAATAATCAAGTCCAAAATCAAGGTAAATTTCAGAAATTTCAGCAAGAAACAAGGGCAGCCATAAGTGGGTTAAGTACTCACATGACTCAAATAGCTAAAAATATTAATGAGATGCAAGGTTCTCAAGGGAAATTACCATCCCAAGGGCAGATTAACCCACGAGAAAATGTAAGTCAAATGACGTTGAGAAGTGGAAAATAACTTGAACATCTTGTCTCCAAAGTCGCGGCTGAAGAACAGAAAAACTCAGCAGCGTCGTTCGACCAAACGACGATATCTCAGAAATTAGAGGTAAAATCTCTTTTGAATACGCCTATTTCTGAAATTAAAATTCGTCCTCCTTTTCCTAGCAGGTTAATAAGGAATGTAAAGGATGATGACATGAGTGATATCTTAACCATCTTCAACAAGGTGGAGATTACCGACAATTTCCTTGAAGCATTTAGAAAAATGCCAAAGTGTGCAAAGTTTGAGAAAGATTTTCTTGCCAAGAAAACCCAACATCTAAAAGAGGAAATGGTGGTGGAATGTGAAGACATGTCGATTGTTCTTGAGGATACATTGTTATATGAATGCATAGAACCAGATTTTGACAATAAAGAATTGAAGGATGAAGAGATTGGAGATGAAACAATGTTATTGAATCCGTTGTAAGTGTTTTCAAGCAACCCAGAAAGCTCCCGTTTGCCCAAACGAGACCCTGCTGATACACTTTTTCCTTATATTTTGGAAGTTCCGATTCTGTAACTTAGATCCTTGATTAAACATCTGAAATCTGTGTTTTTGAGTGAGGAAAAGACACTACCCACTATCACAAACAAGAATCTTACTCAAAGCTCATGGATCAAATTGATTTGGAACCAAATAAGATACAAGGAAACTATAGGAAGAACTTTGACTTGCATACAAGTTGTACCTTTTCCAAGACCATCCCCGGAGCCTCCTCCAATAATTTTCTGAGTTCGAAACATAATTGGTCTAGCCAAGGACTTTAAACAAGGGCGTTTGTTGGGAGGCAACCCAATATTTCAATTTTTCTTTTCAGTTTTCGTCTTTACTAGTTTACTTTCTATTTTCTTGTAATAGTTTTAATAAATTTGCTTTTGTTCCAAGTTAATTATGCACTTGTGGCTGAATGAGATTCCATTACAATTACCCCTGTAGTGATTCTAATGATTGTTTTCGGTAATGGGCCTATTTCTACCAATTTGACCAAGTGAGTTGTTTAAAAATTCTTTCTTTTTTGCCCTAGTCAAATCGTGGTCTCCTATTCTCTATATCCCTTGATCTTTGTACGACACTCTAATGTTTCTTTGAGATCTATTTGGCATAATATTTGTAAAGTTAGCCCAATTGTCTTGTTATTCTTGCAAACTTCTGGTTTGAATTTTACTAATGTACTTGCAGCTTTTAAGTTTTGTGAGCCAAGGGATTCTCCTTCGAGCTATATCTCTTATATAGATGTTGTTGATCTTCGATAAGGGGTGATTGATTGCGTTTCTGGATGTCTATCATGGTCTCCAAAATTACTAATGGCAACCAGTTCTAAAGTCGTAGCAATCAAGATTTCAAATTTTGACATTCTCCAGTTCTGCAGTTGTCGTTTGCCCAAACGACCCCCGACTTTCTAAATAAGGCCACTTTCTTGTCTCCCTATGCTTTGTTATTGTTTTGTTTTCTGTTTTATTGTTGTTGTTATTTGGTTTCTATATTATTGTTTTGTTTTCCCCTTTCTCTTGTTTGAGAACAAGTGTGGGAAGGTGTTTATGTGTTTGTGTTTAGTGAGTCTACTATTTTTCAATTTTCATGTTATTTACAAAAAAAAAAAAAACAATTCAAAAAATCAGAAAATGAAAAATTCAAAAATATTTTATTTTTCAGTTTTTTGTGTCAAAATATTTGTGTTTTTGTGTTTCCAACCTTTCTTACTTATTGAGTATTATTTAGACAAACTGGAATTGGTATGGAAGGTTTGGTTGATCCATTGTGTTTGAATATATGTATGGCTTCGTATGTTTTCAAATATGATGAATACATGGAATTGAGCTTATTATGCCTATTTAAAGTGAGGTTTTGAGCCTAAGCACACAAGAATCACTTTTTTGGTGCTTAATTGAATATATTTCTTTGTTGAGTGTTAATTGTACTTGAATAAATTACAGAATTTACTTTGTTGTACATGGTAAGCCACAATGTTAGAATTGAATATGAATATGATTAAGACATTTAAAAATAACCAATTTTGACTTTAATTTTCATTTCTACCTTTAAATTTACCCTTAGTTAACCCCTTTGAACCTTAAACATTTCTTTATATTTAAACTACTATAAATATTCACCAAGACCTTTTTAACTTTCTTTCCCCGCCCCCCCCCCCAAAGGTGCATGTAGCTAAGTAACTTATGTGTTATTCATTTCCCCTTTGTTTAATGGAAAGAAAATTACATGTTTAAGTCTCTATTAATAAAGTTATTTTAGTATGTTCTTTGAATTGAAGGTGTTGACGTCCACTGTTTGGCCGAACAACACTGGACAGAGAAGAAAAAAAAATTGCAGTATTCTGTTTGTCTGTGCTGTTTGCCTAAACTATAGCAGGAAAAGAAAGAACAATAGCCAAAAAAAAGAAAAAAATATATGGAAAAAAATGAAAAATATGTGATAAAAGCATGGAAAAAAAATGACTGTTATGCTAAAGTTACTTTGAGTTGGTTTGAAAGTCAAAAGTTTGAGACTTGATGCAAGATAAGTGTGGGGAAATACTTGGTTAAGTTACATTGCACTTTGGTTTTATTTATTTTTAGCCCATTTTATCTATCTCTTTTATCCCTCCTTAATTACCCCTAACCCCATTACAACAAAAATAAAAGACCTTTTGATTCGTGTTTGGTTTTGGCTTTATGGTGAACTTTTGACATATTTGCAAATTCATGGTAATGCTTTTTTGTACAATTTCTTTTGAGTGGATAAACCCAAATTATAAAATCTTTGAGTGCTTTGGAGTGATCCTGGAGAGTTGGCTCATATTCTTTGTATTTTGACTTGAAATAAATTGCTTATGCATAGATTTAATATAATGGATTTGGAATGAGGATTGAAGGTTGATATTTCAGTTTGTTTGGGTAATGCTTAATTTGTAAAAGTTTGGATAGTGTGTTTTCTTTTCCTAGTTTTCTATCTGTGTTGTATTTTTCTCCTTGCTTAGAGACCAGCAAGTTCCAATTATGGGGATATTTCTGTGTTTGTGACTAGGAGTTTATTTACGTGAATTAATTTTCTATTCTTAGATGTTTTTATTTCTCACATCTAGTTTAGGTTGGTTTGGTGTTTAGTTTGATATTTTTTTTTGTTTTAAATGCTTAGGGACAAGCATTATTTAAGTGTGGGAATGTGATGAACACGTAATTGTCATATATTTTGTGGGTTTATTGTGATATAATTTGAGTAGATTTACACTTAATTGAATAATTATCTGCAGAAATTAAGGTAATTGGAACATTGAGGAAATCTACATGGAAAGAAATGAAGAAGATCAATTTGGAAGCTTTTGGGGTGTTTTGAAGTGGAAGAGCAATTCTTGGAAGAAAAGATTTCCTTAATCTAATTTGGAGATAATGAAGACTTTTGGAAGATTAAGAACTCCTTTCCTTTGCCAAATTGGATAAGAAGAGCAATTAGGAAACAACTAAAAAAAAAAGGCTTGCATGCCTTAATTATTGGCCGACATATGGCATATTTATTTAGAAACAAAGGAGTTATTTCTTTATTAGAGTTTTAGAAGGTTTTTAGTTGCTTTTATTACTTGAGAATAAAACTTCATTTTCCTATATAATGATAGCAATTTATTAGAAGTAAATTCGTAGCTTAGGTAAGTAGGTAGCAGTAGTTTAGGTTTTAATTTTGTTTGTAAATGCTGTCCAGACTCAGCCGCCGTTCGGACAAACGACGGTGGTTACTTCTAGACAGTATTGTATTTCTTACTTTTATTTCGTCTTCTTGAGTAGTTTGTTTATCCGCCATATAAGTAATGAAGCTAACTATTATTTACTCGTGAGACCGAGTTGTTCTTAATATAATTAATATTTTATGAGTTTCGAAAGTTCTCTTTGCATAACGTTAATTGTTTGGATTTGTTATACACTGGCCATATTTAATTAATCTAAACAGTGCTAATTAATCTCCTAATATTTCACTGGATCTAGTAGATAGGATTAATTAGTGGCAAAGCTACTGTCTCGGTAGACGAGAATTTTAGGATAATAAATTATGACATGCTGATCATGATTGTAATTTATTAGAATTGGGTTTCTCTACTGTTTAATGCTATTTTAACATTAAATCTGGTATTGGCTGATTCCAGCCGGGTTGTTTTAGGATTAGAGAAATAATTGATTAAGTTGATTCTTATCAATTATCGATAAATTAAGGAGGAATTGGGTTACGTCGGAGCTGATTCTCGGTAGCCTATAACTGGTTGATTTATGATATTAATTAATCCTTGAATCTATGATCGATAGATAATTAGTTAATGTGAATTTACTTGTTTGCCGGGCTTTTCTATTTTGTGTATTTCTTTCCATTAATTTATTTTTAGTTATTTTAGTTTAATCATTAATAAATAATTATTTGTGACAAATTTCTTTGAATTAACTAAGAAAGATTGTATTTCCGTTCCTCGTGGGATTGGCCTTACTCTCGCTATATTATTTTTTATCCTTTAGACTAAGTAATTTATTTTAGTACAAAAACGACACTACCAGATACCTATAAAAAGGACAATATACATGCTAATATACATTAAGGCAGTCCTTTTCCATTGATTATATCTAATTGCAGTTAGATTAGTGATTGGATTTTAAACCTACTTTCCCTAATGGATCTTGTGTTATATACTCTATTTCAATCACTATTTCAATTTATAAATACATGTAACGTGTATTTAATATTTATCCATTAGGGTTTACTAATAACTTGATAGGGTTTTAGTTAAATATACGTGGCACGTGTATTTATAAATTGAAACAAGAATTGAAATTGGAAATGAAACAGAAGACTTTGAGTGGCTACTTTCACAATTCATATGAAATCAAGCAGCAAAATTTAATTAGGAAAGGCAAAAAATATATATATTGATGGTAGGACTATTTTAAATAATGAATTGAACTTGAAAAGAGGAGTAACCAGTACAGGACATATGTGTAGCTCTCCGGCTTAGAGACCAGTTATTTGTGAAGAAACAAACAAAAAAGAATCAATCAAGAAAAATATATATAAGTTGTTAAAGTTTGACAATTTATGATTCCAATTGATGCTTAATTAGCTCTGGAACTTGGATTGAAGTTGATCCACGGTGCTCTTCTCTACTTGCAATGCTTTAACGAGAACAGAATCCTCGATATTTGATCCAAAGAGAGCATTTCCAATAGATATGACGCCAGGATTTTGGCTGCTAAGTGCAACAATGGCTACAGCATTTCCGTAACCAACATTGCGTTGGAAATGAACAAGTCCGATGGGAAAGACAAACACATCACCCTTTTGCAAGACCTTGATGAAAAGTTTGTTGTCAGGATTTGAAGTTACGAAGCCAACTTCAATACTTCCTTGAAGAACAGTGAGGATTTCAGTGGCTCTGGGGTGAATGTGAGGGGAATTGATTCCTCCTTGTGCGAAATCAAAACGCGCCATGGAGATGCCCAAAGTGTTAAGACCTGGCAGCTGAGTAACAAATACTGGGTTAACTTTGAACCCAAATGCATTCGATGTGTTGCCAGGGACGTGCAACCCTTTGAACAAGAAGTCGTTCACATGAACACGGCTAGCATCCTTGCATGTCAGGCCATTGACATTCACTGTATAAAGTAAAACATAAAGAAATTGCATGAATACGCAGTGGATTTGTTTTATTCTAATGGTACATCTTATGTTCTTGACAATTTGAAATTGATATTGTTTGGCCTGATATTTAGTGATAATCAATGTCAACAATAGAATTTTAACGAAAAAATGGAGCATCCCCAAAGTACAAGTGATTAATTCTTTGGAGCATAATTGCCCAGCAATTTTGATTTCTCAAGAAAGTAAGCAAGCATGCATGATGATAAACCGGAACCATAACTGAGAATAAAGAAGAAACGAAATGCAGTTGGATACCTGGGCTAGTGGCTTTTGCAACGCAGAAATCCTGCAATCCTGCTTGATCAGCTGCCAAAGCAAGGCAGGAGAAACTGAGAGCAACCAAAACCAACAAAACACTGTTCATTACCATATATAGAAAACTTGTTACGAGCCAGTACTGAAAGGCTTAATCAACTCAACAAATATTGAAAGGGTGAAAGTGCTATGAAAGAACAGTTTGTATGATGAGAAAATATGGAACTTGAGCTGCTTATTTATAGTGTCCATTGATGCAATGTTCTTGAATTAATCTCTGTTTATCGACAGCCAGACTGGCAGGATTTACAGAAGAAATTTCCATTTGATTACATGATGGTTTTGTAATTTTCTATGACCAGATCAATAAACTCATTCAAAGTAAGTAAAATATGGGGAGTTATGAATTAATGCTCGGCCTGCACATTGTACACATGAACTCGACAAACTCAGGATGGTCTTCAATGAAACAAGAAGTTGTGTCTGTATAAAGTTGGCTCTTTAATAAAATTATAAAGAAGCAAAAAAATATGAAAAGCAGAAATAGTTAATTCAATAACATCTTAATTATGTCCAACCATGTTGGAAGATAAAGTTATTATCTTTGTGAAACTCATAGAGAATATAAAGAAGTATGAGTTGGAGGTATTTTCAATTTAGGGCAAATGCCCCAATAATCCCTCAACTTAGAATAAAAAATTGTTTTGATCTCTAATATAGAACAAGTTATATTCTGATCTATCAAATCTAAATTCTATCAAAACATGATTTTCAACTCATTTTCAAAGGCATTATTTGTCAAATAGTTAGATGAAAAATGAGTTAAAATTTTATTTACTTGACAAAATATAAGTTGAGAGTTCAAAATATAATTTTTTTTCAATAACAAGAACCAGAATCATAATTATCTTTAGGTTGAAAAATATTTGAGGTCATTTGCCCAAAAGATAATTCCACCTGCTTATAAGTAGCTCATCTGCTTATAAGTAGTCGGTCCCAAACTCAGAAGAACGAGAGTTGTCAGGTTGGCAGACAATATAAAACTTTATCACTCAAAATTTTGCTACTCAAATGCTATGAATCATATTACAAATTGTATAAAGAAATAGAATACAATGGTGAAGCATAATGTAGAATAAAAAATAATACATGAAACCAAAAAAAAAAAAAAGACACAAAAGTTACATGCAGTATTCTTGGAGTCGATTCATGCAGTATTCTTGGATTAATCTTTGTGACCGGCAATCTTTGCACTAAAAGTTACAGTTTATATATAATTAATTACTTTGATGATTTAATTTGAAGGTTATCTTGACCCTATCAATATAATCTTTCAAACAATCTATATTAAGAAGAACTTTGAAAGATTGCTGGGACGGCAGCCTCTCTATATATACATATATGAGCATGACAAACTCAAAATGTCTTTTCGTTTTGTATAGTTAATTGCATAGTCAGTAGTGAGTAGTAGTAGCATAAAAGTTGAAAGAATAGTAGCACAAGAGTGCCAGAATTTGGCATATACATAAATGCTAAATTTGAATTTGAAACCATAAAATTTTCTATGTTACTCGGATAAAAATATTCAGGAAGTTCACATTGCAAATCAAATTCTATCAAAAGTATCGGTTAGTGTCGAATGAATCTTCTGTTATATTTTGTATTTCATTCCTATTTCATTTCATGAATACATATCACATATCTTTAATACTTCCTTTAGGGTTCAATAATTATTCAATAGGGTTTTAGTTAAACACATATAGCATAGCGTATATCTATAAAATGATATAGTTAATGAAATGGGGAATGAAACAGAAGATTTGAAGTGTTGTTTGTAATTAGTGGAAATTTTATCGAATCAATATTGCTAAATAATCTAATAACTTGGTTAATTTTGTGCAACAGAAAGCTTTGGGTTGATGTGCATATAAGTAATCCAATCCACATAAAATCTAACAAAATTTGTTAAGTGTTGTAGAATTAAACTTAGTTTCCTAAAACTAGTTTAGTTAATTTTCTATTTGGTTTGTTTCCTAATTCCTTGTTGGCATGAATTAGGAAGTCTTTGTCTTATAAATAGAGTTGTAGGTTTATTTGGTTTTTGTAGATGCATAAAAACAGAAAGTGCTCACGGGGTTTTGAAAAGCTTCAGCTTTAGTTCATAAAAAGTTTTGTTTGTTGTCTCCAATTTTAGTCTTCTTGGTTTGTGTGTTGCTTTGTTTTGATTACAAGTTTTGTTTATATAAATTCGATCCTTCAAATTGGTATCAGAGCTTGGTTATTATTGATTAACCATGACGAGAAATATAATTTGTGTTGTTCCCAAACTCACTGGAAAACAAAATTATAATTATTGGATAATTCAGATGGAAATCCATCTGGAAGCCTTTGAGTTAGTCAAATATATTGAAGCTGAATTATCCGAAGATGCTGATGCAAGTGCAAGAAAGAAGGCAAGTTTGGCGTTGTCCTATATTCATCAAGCAATTTTTATGTCAGTATTTGGCAAAATTTCAACGGCCAAAAGTGCAAAGAAAGCATAGGATATAATGGAGAAAACCTACAGAGGTGTTGACAAGGTTCAACAAAACAATTTGATGATGTTGAAACGAAAGTTTGAGCTTTGCACAATGGAGAAGACATAATCCATAGAGTCGTATTTCTCTCGTATGTCAGTGATTAAAGACTAGATGGAGTTAAATGGGCATATATTAACAGATAAAGATTTGTTGAAAAAGTTCTCAACACATTGTCCATAAAATTTGATAATGTTGTGGTTGTTACGCAAGAGACCAAAGATTTGTCCACATTGACAATTGAAGAATTGCAAAGTTCATTAATTACACATTAACAGCGAATTAATGGAAAGTTGAATGATTCTGTGGAAAATGAGACTTTGGAGAAGGCATTGCAGGCCCAGACAGATAAATTAGAGAACAACTCCAATGTTGCTGCGACAAATGCTCATTGCCAGAATTTCAGAGGAAGAGGACGCGATAAAAATAATTACCAAGGTCGTGGTAGAGGTAACCAATTTTTTCAACATAGAGAAAATAGTGGATTTAATTTTCAACAATCTAATAATTCCCATAAGAGTAAATTCAATGCTATAATTGTGGAAAATTTGGCCATTATAAAAAATATTGTTAGGGTGCAAAATCTGAAGTGCATGTCCAAATTGCTGAAACTGATGGGAATAAACAAGAGGCCATTTTATTTTCAACTGCTGAATGTGAATCAACAAAGAATAGTAATTAGTATTTGGACTCTGGCTGTAGTAATCACATGACTGGAAAAAAGGAGTTATTTTCTAATTTAGATTAATCATTTAAAAGCATAGTTAAATTTGGAAACAATACAGTCGTACCTGTTCTTGGAAAAGGGAGTATATCCATTACTTTGAAAAATGGGTAAACAAGCTTTATTGGTGATGTGTTTTATGTACCCAGTCTTTATCATAATCTGTTGAGTCTTAGACAGTTATTTGAAAAGGGATATCATTTGAATTTTAAACATGGAACTTGTATGATCAGTGATGCAAGATTGGGATTAATTGCAAAAGTGAATATGAATCATAGTAGACTGTTCCCTATATCTCTTAATTATGGTGATTCATCTTGCTTTAGTTGCACTATTTCTAATGATGCATGGTTGTGGCATATGAGATTTGGTCATTTCAATTTTGGCGGTTTAAATTCTCTGTCCAAGAAGAATATGGTTTTGGGGCTGCCTTCATTTGATTTTTCTCTTAGATAATGTGAATCTTGTATTAAGGGAAAGAAGCATAGACACTCTTTCCAAACAGACAATGCTTAAAGGGCTAGTCATCTATTGGAACTTGTTCATTCAGACTTGTGCTCAATGGAGGTACCTTCTAATGGTGGTAATAAGTATTTTATCACATTTATTAATGATTTTAGCAGAAAATGTTCGGTTTATTTTCTGAAGAACAAATCTGAGGCTTGTGATATTTTCAACAGATTCAAGGTGTATGTAGAAAAACAGACTGGGTTCTACATTAAGGCCTTGAGAACTGTAAGAGGCACTGAATATATTGTGTGTGATAAATTCTTAATGAATCATGGTATTAAACATCAGATGACAACCAAGTATACTCCTCAACAAAATGGTGTGTTAGAGAGAAAAAATAGAACAGTGATGGATTTGGTGAGATCCATGATGGTGGCAAAAAATATGCCAAAGGAATTTTGGGCATAAGCTGTCTCTTGTGCTGTTTATATTTTGAACAGATGTGGCATGAGGTGTAATCATGGGATGACTCTATACGAAATTTGGTCTGGTAAGAAATCAAATACTAGTCACTTAAAGGTATTTGGTTGTCTAGCATATTCTCATGTTCCTGATGCTTTGAGGAAGAAATTGGATGATAAAGCAGAGAAGTGCATATTTGTTGGCTATAGTCTACAGACAAAAGGCTATAGATTGTTTAATCCAGATACAGGAAAGATAATTATGAGTAGAGATGTTACTTTTGATGAACAAGGAGCATGGAATTGGTCTTCTAAAGAAGCAACAACATCAGTTGGTCAACCACCAATTCCTTTATTAATTGAGGAGGAAGAAAATAGACAGCAAATAGTGCAAGTTGAACAACCACCTTGTGATACTTCTTCAAGTGTGCAAACTCCTGCACAGTCTAGTCGAACACAACGACAACGGCAATTACCAGCTCGATTACAAGATTATGTTATGGGTGATAATACTAATGATGATTTATCTAATAAAGATGTTGTGAATTTTGCTTTATTTGCAGATTGTGACCCAGATGATTTTAAGGATGCCGCTCGAGAAGATTGTTGGATACAAGCAATGGGTGAAGAAATTCATGCCATTTAGAAGAACGATACTTGGGAGCTTACAAACCTTCCAAGTGGGAAGAAAGCAATTGGAGTGAAGTGGGTTTATAAGACAAAATATAAACCTGATGAAGAAGTGGAGAGATACAAGGTGATACTTGTTGCTAAAGGTTACAAGCAAAAACCTAGAATTGACTATTTTGAGGTATTTGCTCCTGTTGCTAGACTTGACATAGTTCGTTTGATAATTTCTTTATCTGCACAAAATAATTGGAGAATTTATCAAATGGATGTTAAGTCTGCATTTTTGAATGTTGTTCTTGAAGAAGAAGTATATGTTGAGCAACCTGCTGGTTTTGTTAGAAAATGTCAGGAAAATAAGGTTTACAGGTTGAAACGAGCTTTATATGGTTTAAAACAATCTCTAAGGGCATGGTATACTCGCATTGATTCTTTCTTTGTGGATCATGGTTTTCAAAGGTGTCCATATGAGCATACTTTATATATGAAATCATCTAGTCGAGGTGATGTTCTTTTGATATGCTTGTATGTAGATGATTTGATTTCTACAAACAATAATCTGGAGATGATTGCTGAATTCAGGGAGGCTATGATTAAACAGTTTGAGATGACCGACCTGGGTCTTATGTCTTATTTCCTTGGGATTGAGGTTTTAAGTCTGATCAAGGCATATTTATCTCTCAGAAAAAATATGCAGGAGATGTCTTGAAAAAATTCAAGACGGATGGAGTTAAACCAATATTGACTCTGGCAGAGGAAAATTTGAAATTAACAAAAGAAGGGACATGAGGACCTGTAAATCCGACTTACTTTAAAAGTATAGTTAGAAGTTTGAGATATTTGACTTCTACAAGACCAAACATTACTTTTAGTATTGGTTTGATTAGCAGATTTATGGAAAATCCGCGACAGTCACATTTACAAGCTGCAAAGAGAATTTTGAGGTACATTAAAGGTACTTAAGGGGATAGAATTCTTTATTCATCTGGTGATCCAGTTGAACTTTTTGGGTTCACGGGTAGTGATTGGGCCGGTGACACAGTTCAACGAAAAAGTACTTATGGATATGCAGTTTTTACTGGTTCAGGTATGTTTTCTTGGAATTCAAAGAAACAACAAGTGGTTGCATTATCTACAGCAGAGGCAGAATATATTGCAGCATCAAACAGTGCTACACAAGCATTGTGGCTAAGGAGAATGCTTGAATTTCTTCAACATAAACAAGATGGTCCGACTACGGTATTTTGTGATAGCAAATCAGCTATTGAATTGGCAAAAAATCCAGTGTTTTATGGACGGAGCAAACACATTGATATCAAGTTTCACTTTATTCGTGAATTGGTTCGAGATAAGGAAATTGCAATTAACTATTGCAAATCTGAAGATTAAGTGGCGGACATTTTCACCAAGACATTGAAAATGGAGCCCTTCGTGAAGTTGAAGAAGCTTTTGGGAATGACCAAGCTTGACCACTTAGTTTAAGGGAGGTATTTGTAGAATTAAACTAAGTTTCTTAAAACTAGTTTAGTTAAGTTCCTATTTGGTTTGTTTTCTAATTCCTTGTTGACATGAATTAGAAAGTCTTTGTCATATAAATAGAGTTGTAGGTTTATTTGGTTTTTGTAAATGCACAAAAACAGAAAGTGCTCACGTGGTTTTGAAAAGCTTCAGCTATAGTTCATAAAAAGTTTTGTTTGTTGTCTCCAATTTTAGTCTTCTTGGTTTGTGTGTTGCTTTGTTTTGATTACAAGTTTTGTTTATATAAATTTGATCCTTCAAGTGTGATTTCACATTTCCCCTTCATGGCATTTGGAACAATTTATACACCGTATATCTTCTTGGAATTTAGGGGGCGTTTGGTTCAAATTCTTCAATGGCAATCATAATAGGTTCGATTGAGGGGTCAATGACAATGGGAATTATGATTGCATTGTTAATGTTTGGTTCAAATCCTATAATGGGTATTATTGTGATTGATGTTGTTTGGTTCAAATCAACAATAGTAATAGTAATCAGTCAAAAGTTTTATTTTACCCTTATCAGAATTCGCATCTTTATTATTATTATTAGTATTATTACTATTATTAATTAATAATAATAATAATAATATTATTTATTAATAATATTATCATTATTAATTATTAATATTATTAATATTATTATTAATTGTTAATATTATTAATATTACTATCATTATTAATTATTAATGTTATTAATATTATTATCATTATTATTATTATTATTATTATTATCATTATTAATTATTAATATTATCAATATTATTATCATTATTAATTATTAATTATTAATTATCGTTATTAATTATTAATATTATTAATATTTTTATCATTATTAATTATAAATTATTATTATCATTATAAATTATTAATTATTATTATCATTATTAATTATTAATTATTAATTATTATTATCATTATTAATTATTAATATTATTATTAAAAATTAATATTATTAATTATTAATTATTATCATTATTAATATTATTAATTATTATCATTATTAATATATTAATTATTATCATTATTAATATATTAATTATTATCATTATTAATATTATTAATTATTAATTATTATTATTAATTATATTAATAATATTATTATTAATGAATTATTATTAATATTATTTATTTAATATTAATATTATGGAGGTAATGGATGATTAATGGGGGGAGACTAGGGAATCATCCATTGCCTCATTTAAGATAATCATTGACGAATAGTTATTTCTATTACCCCTTCCCGAACATTAACAATGACAATCACTTTTGTTGATTACCACTGACCCCTTCTATTCCCTTACCAAATGCCCCCTTAATACAATTAATGCATGTATTGGAGGCTTGGAGTGAAATGGCATTCATTTGAACACTGGTAGTGTAAAAGTTTGTGATTTTCACGTTTTTTAAATTTTTGGATGGATGCAAATGTACATTTTTTTTTAAGTGTATAAGTTGGTTTTGAGGGTACAAAGATATTGTTTTGCACGGAATTAATGTTTGAAGTGCAATAAACATTTTCAAAATGTAAAATTATTGACAGACTGGTTTAGATTAATGCTCATAGATATAAATCATATTTTTAATTCTTCTGGCTAGCTCCAATTGGTATATTTCAACCATGTTTGCACATGTCTCGATAGTGCAAGAACTTAAAAAGGGTATCTCACCGGCCCTATTCAATTTTTTTTTATAGATATATAAATATTATTTTATCAGTTTCAATGTTTTATATATCATGCCTATAAATTGAAATTTTATATGTATTGAAGTCCATTTTATATGTATTAGTAATTGGGTATGCGACACATCTTTGTTTTTAACTACAATATGCGAGATAATTACCAAATTGACCAAAGAAAAATACAAATTATTAATAAAGATTTTTATTATATGAATTTTTTTATTTTTTATAATGTACTTTCTTCTCAGTTTTTTTTTTCTTTTTCGGATGGATACTAATTAAGCCTTTTTACTAAGCCGTGTGGCTTTTCCAAGATACAGAGCAACAAGGCAATTACAATGAGTTATGAGGCAACTGGATTAGAGCAGCTTTGTTTTTTTTTTTTTTTTATATATAAAACCCTACCCTTACACCCATATTTATAAGGTAAAAAACCAATTTAAACCAATTAGAATTTGACATGGAATCCTTCTCTAACTTTGTTTCCTAATTCAAAAAAATAACTAAATAAAAGCACAAATCCTATTCGAAAACTATGATTTAGTTTAATTCTACAGAAAGTACTAATAATACTAGGGTGTAACATTTATTAGGAAATAAAGCCTTTGTAAGGCACCAATCATTGAATACTATGTCATCAGTTTTTTTTTTTTGTAGTGTTTCACCATAATAATAATAATACACCATACCTATACAATATAATTAACCAAGACCCTTAAAACACTAAATTTGTAAAAAAAAAAAAGGTGATAAATCATTCCATAACTCATTCATATAATTTGTTTAATATTATTAAGGATTAAAAAAATAAAATATAACTAAATTAAATATACAATTATTAAGCATTAACCCAATGTGAGTGAACCCTACACCATTGTTTCATTAAAATAATAAAGTATCACTAAAATTAAATCTACAATTATTAAGTCATAACCCAATGTGAGTGAACCTTACCACATTGTTTCAATAAAATCAAAGATTAAAATAATAAAATATCACTAAAATTAAATCTACAATTATTGAACCCTAACCCAAATATGAGTGAACCCTACGACATTATTTCACTAAAATCATGAATTAAAAGAATAAAATATTACAAGAATTAAATTTACAATTATTAAGTCATAACCCAAATGTGAGTGAACCATACGTGATTTTAATCACGCAATAAGATATGAAAATTTTAGATAAATGATCTTATCTCTCCTTGTATGATGATGTTATATATTGAAGTGGATAGATTTATTATTTTGGTACTGTTTAGGTTTTTTTTTCATGACAAATTTAGTCTGCCTCACAAATGGTTTATCGGGATGATTCTCATAAATGTTTTTCTCATCTAATTTACAAGATAGGATCTTCTATTCAAGATTATCATGTCTTATTCTATCCAAGCATATATAGGGTTCACTTATATCTTGGTTAAGGTCTAATAATTGTAAAGTGATTTTACTTTTTAGTCCCTATTTTTAGTGAAACTACGCCGTTTTGAATATTAGACAGAATAATACTGGATAATTTTGGACAGAAGATCCGATCTCCTAATTTACTTTCTTTAAAACTTTCCCAATCATATTTTGTCAAATTTTAGACAGTGGCGGAGACACAGTGAGGGCAATAGGGGCAATTGCCCCAAAATTGAATTCTCTATCCAATATTATTCTGTTTTGTCATGTCTAATATTCAAAACGACTAAAACTAAGGATACAAGCATAAATGTTAGTAAAATTAAATTTACAGTGATTATTGGCTAATCCAAATATAAGTGAACCCTATTTATGCTTTTACTCCTGATTTTATTGTAACGACGTCATTTTGAACATTTGACAAAATAAGATAAAATAATCTTGGACACAGAATTTCATCTACAATTGTCCCCACTGCCTCCACCAAATTAGTAAAGATTTACACAAAAAAATATTAGAATGGTAATTTTTTTTAAACTAAATATTTTATATATAAGGAAAATTTTTTATAAACTTTCAAATAAATGGTAATTTTTTTAGTTTTGACCCACAAAGTAATAATTTTGATCAAAATCTATCAAATTGCTAATTACTATTCTTCTATAGTGTTTATTCAAAGTATGTATTTTTGTGACTTATATAATAAAATTATATTATTTTTACTATTTTATACATTTCACATATGCATTCTTATGCCTACCATATTTAATAATATTGTATTAATTGAACTAATTTGTAAAATTTGGTAAGTTTCTTTTGATTGATAACTTGTAAAAAATATTTAAAAAATAAAATAAAGTTTCACTATTCTACTAACTAATTTACGATAACAAATTCAAGTGGAATGAAAACGTATAATAAAACAAAATTATAGTAAAATAATTGCTTTAATATTCTTAATTATCTATTCTAATAGTTGTATGAAATGTTTGAAATTTTATTCCTATATCTTTACATTGGAAGCTTATAAATTATAATTGTGACTTTTAAATAATACCTATAAAGTGATAAAAAAAAATGTTAGTCGCAAATAATTCATAATAAACTACACTACAAATGTTCGTATTTAAAAATTGTCAAAAAAAATTTAGTATTTACAAGTCATACATGTATATTAATTATTAAAATATTTTAGAGATAAATAAAATAAAAGACTTAAAAAAATTAGATATAAGAATAAAAAGGTTTATTATTTGGTTATAGTATAATCAATTTTGCATCTCTAATAAAAAATTTTAAACTCAGAATTAGTTGAATTTGCTTTATCTTATCAAAATTCAGAATATGAAAATTTATCTTGGCCAAACAAACAGACTCTTAGTATTTTGGATGAAATTAACTTCTTGTTAATTTCTCCATTTCTTTAGCATCATTGATGCCCCATTGTGTGGCATGCACTGGAATTCTGTCGCAAAGCTACGTACGCAGTGAAAATGGACCAATCACTCCCATTAATATAAATGAATTAGTTGCTGAAATTTCTTTGTTTTCGCTATCACTGTAAACGTACCTTCACGTTACTGCCTGTCTTTTAGCATGATTGATGCCCCCACTCACTTGTGGTATACTGTACAACTTTCCCACCAACCAAACTCAGCCGCCCTTACAATTTCATTCCAAGTCTTTCCCATTTTCACATTATTCATTCCAAGTCTAGATCTTTTTCTATTCATGATCTCTACGACATTTGTTCTGAAGGCCCTCAACTTCAAGTTCATTCTTCATAACACAAAATCGGCAGTCCAAGAACTGGTATTGGACTTGAAATCATGAATATGGATCTGCACTTTTCTTTTTTGAGTTGAAATAAGAAAATATTATCAATCTACTTAATTTATCATTTTGTTTGCAGTCGATCGATTCCTTAGTTGAGAATTTACTGTGATGAGCATTCTATATTTATATTAGCGGTGGTGGTGATCCAAAAATCTATCAACACAACAGATATTGTCAAGGTAAGTTTTATTTTCCTAAGGACTTATGCAATTTTAGTTTGTTCTGAGAAGTATATATATATATATGCATGTGAGGCGATTACATGGATATGTCATATTTAATTTCTGATCCAAGAAAGAATTTTCAAAATTCAAAATATAATATTGGTCATGGAAAGAAAATTCATTAGTTCATGATACTATACATAAATTTATGATGAAAGTTGAATGATTAAGGCTTACAAGTATATATATGCGCAATTGATTAGTCTATTAGAGTTTACTAATTAATACAGAAAATTTGAATTGAGTTTCTCTACTTCTCTGCCATTTTTTAGAATCTTTACTTAATTGGCTCAAGTCTTACTTTGTTTGACTATATATATATATATATTGTTGTTGTTTCACAGGCAACTTGACTTAAATGTTTTGTGCTCAATGGTATGAATAGTATTTGCTTCTTAGATAGATATAGTAGAAGATGAGCATTAATTGGTTGATTCAACTTAATGCTCAATTCAACTTATGATACTGCAATATTAATTGTGTTTTTGTCTGTTTTAATTTACAGTAATTCAATCAATTGTTTTGAGCTTAGAAAGAAGTTAATGCAACTTCAAACCAAAGACAACTTTAACCGCTGCACTTGAAGAAGTTGATCAATATATGGCAGATATTGTCATTTCTGTTGCCGATAAAGCTGCCCCACACCTAGTGGATCCAATTATTAGGCAACTTAAATATCTGTTCTGTTTCAGAACCAACATTCATAATCTAAACAGTGCTATTGAAGACCTCAGGAGCAAGAGGGCTGCCGTGCAACTTAGGATCGATGCAGCAAGAGGGGATGAAGTTACTTTCCCTGATGTTTTGATTTGGCTGAAAAAAGTTGATGAAACATATGAACACGTGAATAATACTTTGGAGGCAAGAGGCAACGTCAAGTGTGCAAATATTAAGTCTCGCCGTGTCCTCAGCAAGAAAGCGACAAAGATTTATAAGAAGATTTTAGAACTTTGTGAGAAAGGCAACTTCGAAAGAGTCGTATATCCAGCGCCTCAAATGCAAGTGCCATATGCAGCAATCCGAGATTTTGGGAGTTTTGAATCAAGAATTTTCACTAGAAAACAAGTCATGGAAGCATTGGGGAGATAGTTCGACAAGTGTGATTGGGATATGTGGTATGGCTGGAGTGGGCAAGACAGTCATGGCAAAGGAAATTGCTGATCTTGTGAAGAAGGATAATGTTTTCGATAAGGTTGCAATGGCTGTAGTGTCCCAAAATCCAGAGCCGAAGAAAAAAGAATCTAAAGAGCAACTTATAATAAAGATTCAAAACCAGCTTGCTGATGAGTTGAAATTCTCCATCTCAGAAAAGAATAGCTTACATGCTAGAAGTCAAAGTGTTAACACAGTACTTCAAAAAGTAAAAGATCAAAAAGTTCTTATCATTTTAGATGACCTTTGGGAAGATCTTGATTTGCAGGAAATCGGAATTCCTGCAATAGATCTTTGCAAAGATCTTTGACGAGTACAAACCATTGCATACATAATACTGCCAACGGCACTAGAATAAGGAACACGTGCCATATAACTTTCTTCTTCCTCTGATTTTGGTGATTGAGCAGCAGATAGCCTAAAATGGCTAGCGAGAGGAGTACTGACTGGTTTGGCATCCAACATGCCAAATCTCTCCAAAACTTTCTTAAGGTAACCTTCTTGGGTCAGATATAATTTTCCAACTCCTCTATCTCGTCTTATCTCCATACCAAGAATCTTCTTAGCTGCTCCCAAGTCTTTCATTTCAAATTCACCATTTAATAAGGCCTTCAACTGGTGAATTTCTGCAAGATTCTTAGCCGCAATGAGCATGTCATCAACATATAACAAAAGATAAATGAATGAATTATCTTTTAACTTCCGGAAGTAAACACAACTATCATACATGCTCCTGGAGAAATCATGACCCAACATAAATGAATCAAACCTCTTATACCACTGTCTTGGAGATTGCTTCAATCCATACAAGGATTTGATACGAACCCAAAAAGCCTATTATTTGGGTGGTCAATAAGCAAGTGGTTCATGAAATTCATTCCATTAATTTGTGATGAATCATATAGTTGGAGGCCTGGAATAAATTCGAAATCACAGTTCCTAAAGGTTCCATGGAGGTTTGTTGCTTCACGACATTTAAGGTGTTAAAGTCAATTATTCATCCTGAAAGATTCTGCCACGTTTTGGTATTCTGGACGTATATCACTCGGTATAACTCCGAATTACATGATTTAAGAAGCCCTGGAACGATAAGCGATAGGGCTACAACTTTTATGTTTTACATTTATCGAGATTCGGACGTTAGCATTGTCAAACATGCCTACCAAGATGAGTGACGTGATTCTGGCAGATTACCGTCGCGAATCCATGGACTATATTGAAGACCAAGATGGCGTGCTTGGGCTTGATATGGATCACGCCACTTTTAAGTTATTTAGGATTTATTTTGCTTTAAATAAATTAAGTCCATTGGATGTTAATTAATGGGCTTATTTACGTTAAGTAGTTATTGTTATTCGTTTAGGAAAGTAGTTTGTTATTGGTTTCCTTTTCCAACTTGGAAACTAAGTTGTAATAGGATTAAGTTAGGGTTTTCTTTCCTTATTCTTCAAGCAAGAGCCGAACTCATCTCTATAAATAGAGAGCTGCCTTGTAACGTTTTTAAGAGAAGATTAATGAATGAAAGTTTTAGCTTTGCTGAAATTAAGATTAACACTTTGTGTTGTCAAAACCTTGTTGAATTATTTAATTCACCATTGTAGAAGCCTTTGTCTTTTAGCGTGACCTTTAGGGTGACTTCACCATTGTTCTTGATTTCAGAGACTCGCCAAATTGACAAAGTTCAATTGCCATGAATTTTCATGAGTTGAGTCGAGTCCATTTGTATTAAAAACGTGGGGTTGATTTACTTCATCTTTTGGCGTTTTTCCCTTTGAATTCTCTGCCTGCCAAGTTTGTGTGTTGTCTTGTTCGTGAATTTTGGTGCAGCACACGGTCCAAAGGTTGTGGAATTCGTGTGGTGAGGAACTTCAATCCAAGACATTCGTATCAATTGGTATCAGAGCATAGGTTGTGCATAAAAATTCAGGTTTTACTCGTAGTTAAAATCTTCGTTTTTCGTCAGGCAATATTGTTTTGCTCATATCGTATTCGTTTGGAGTCGAAATCGAAGTTCCGTTTTTTGCGTTGTGCATTCCTTGTTTCATCTAGTTACGGGGCGTGACCAAAGTTTTTTATGTTCAGAAAAGTGGTCGATCTCCAAGAAAATCGAAAATAAAAAAATCAGTCTATTTTAGTCTTTATTTTTGTCCCGGGCAAATATGCAGATTGACTTATAACTTTTTTCGTTTTAACTCCGGAATTTGATTAGGCTTTTTGCAGTCATGTGTTCCTTGTTTTTAAATACTATTAGGGACGAAATTTATTTGTTCTGATTCCTGCCCAGAAAATATTCGCTGAAAAAAAATCAAAGGGTTCCTTTAAGATTCTTATTGTAATTTGTTTTTTTTGTGTGTCGTCGTCAAGTTTCAATCTTTTGATTGTTCTTGATTCTTTGTGTCTTCTTTAATCTCGATATGTCTTGAGTCAGTGAAATTTTGTTCCAACAAACATATACCTCTATTCATCAATTATGGCTTTTCAAAGTAAAAGATATCAAAGGGAACTTCGATCTATTGCGAAAGATCTAAAGGAGATTATAGTGATGTTTCAAGAAAAAATTCGAATTGAAGAACAGCAGAAAAAGGCCATTGAGGAAAGCACATTGGTAAAGTCAACTTCTATACCTACTCCCAAAGTTCGAGTTGTTAAATGCTTGAGGTGTTTAGGAGTTGGGCATAGTGCAATCCAATGCCCTCATTGGTATGATGAGCCGAAGAATGAACTTCTAGCAGATCTTCAACCTTTAACCATGGAGAATGTGTGTGATGAGGTAAAGGATTCATCTTTTCCTTTAAATTGTCTTGGAGATATAGCACCTTTGGAGGTTGATATGGTTCAAATTGATAATGTCATGGCGGATCCAATTCCAGAAGATGTGATAATTCCAATTATTCCAATTGAAGAAACTTCTCAAACATATTTGTTTTCTTTTGATGTATTGAATATTGTTAATATGTGTGAGAATATAATACCCAATGATGAACATATAAAAAGTGAGGTTGTTGTTGTAAGTGGAAAAAGCCTAGAAGTGAATCTTGATGAAAAAGGCAAAGAAGAGACATCAAATCCCGTTGGAGATATTGTTGTATTTGGTTCTTCTTGTTGTCTAACAGATCATGTAGGTTATGATTTACTTGGTGTCACAACAATCGTTCAAGATTCGAGGTCGAATCTTCTCCAAGAAAGGGAGTATGATACGAACCCAGAAAGCCTATTATTTGGGTGGTCAATAAGCAAGTGGTTCATGAAATTCATTCCATTAATTTGTGATGAATCATATAGTTGGAGGCCTGGAATAAATTCGAAATCACAGTTCCTAAAGGTTCCATGGAGGTTTGTTGCTTCACGACATTTAAGGTGTTAAAGTCAATTATTCATCCTGAAAGATTCTGCCACGTTTTGGTATTCTGGACGTATATCACTCGGTATAACTCCGAATTACATGATTTAAGAAGCCCTGGAACGATAAGCGATAGGGCTACAACTTTTATGTTTTACATTTATCGAGATTCGGACGTTAGCATTGTCAAACATGCCTACCAAGATGAGTGACGTGATTCTGGCAGATTACCGTCGCGAATCCATGGACTATATTGAAGACCAAGATGGCGTGCTTGGGCTTGATATGGATCACGCCACTTTTAAGTTATTTAGGATTTATTTTGCTTTAAATAAATTAAGTCCATTGGATGTTAATTAATGGGCTTATTTACGTTAAGTAGTTATTGTTATTCGTTTAGGAAAGTAGTTTGTTATTGGTTTCCTTTTCCAACTTGGAAACTAAGTTGTAATAGGATTAAGTTAGGGTTTTCTTTCCTTATTCTTCAAGCAAGAGCCGAACTCATCTCTATAAATAGAGAGCTGCCTTGTAACGTTTTTAAGAGAAGATTAATGAATGAAAGTTTTAGCTTTGCTGAAATTAAGATTAACACTTTGTGTTGTCAAAACCTTGTTGAATTATTTAATTCACCATTGTAGAAGCTTTGCCTTTAGCGTGACCTTTAGGTGACTTCACCATTGTTCTTGATTTCGAGAACTCGCCAAATTGACAAAGTTCAATTGCATGAATTTTCATGAGTTGAGTCGAGTCCATTTGTATTAAAAACGTGGGGTTGATTTACTTCATCTTTTGCGTTTTTCCCTTTGAATTCCTTCCTGCCAAGTTTGTGTGTTGTCTTGTTCGTGAATTTTGGTGCAGCAACGGTCCAAAGGTTGTGGAATTCGTGTGGTTGAGGACTTCAATCCAAGACCATTCGTATCAGGATTTCTTCAACAAACAAACATGGTCTTCCTTACCTTCAAATTCGAAGCCTTCAGGTTGTTTCATATAGATCTGTTCATCTAATTCACCATGTAAGAACGCTGTCTTAACATCAAGTTGTTCCAATTCCAAGTCAAACATGGCTACTAATGCAAGCAATACACGAATAGAGCTATGTTTTACAACAGGTGAGAAAATATCATTAAAATCAACACCTTGTACCTGACTATAACCCTTTGCAACTAATCGTGCCTTATACCTTGCATCGACAACACCTGAATTACCTTCTTTTCTTTTGAAGACCCATTTGCAGCCAACAATTTTCTTTCCTTTCGGCGACGACACAAGATCCCAAGTACCATTCTTGTATAGAGATTCCATTTCTTCATTCATGGCCACCACCCACTTATCTGAATCAGCACCTGAAATCGCCTCTGTATATGTGGAAGGTTCTCCATCTCCACCTGTTTCCTGTGCTGCTGATAAAGCATATGCAACTAAATTTGCCAAATTTGCATACCTCTGTGGTGGTCGAATCTCTCGTCTTGGTCTAACTCTGGCTATGGAATATTCTTCTTCTACTGGTTCATCTTCAACAAGGTCTGGATCTGGTTCATCACCTTGGTCTGTAGAAGATCTTTGAGAAGGATTGAAATTTATGATCTCGAACTCCACCTGTTTCTGTGTGCTATCTTCCTTTTCTAAATTACAAGGATTACAAGACTCTTTTCTAGGATTTAACATAAATGACTCATCAAAAGTAACATCTCTACTAATTACAAATTTAGGTGATTTGGAATCAGGACAAAATAATCTGTATCCTTTCACTCCTGAAGCATAACCGAGGAAAATACATTTTCTAGCCCTAGGCTCTAACTTTCCCTCACTTACATGCATATATGCTGGACACCCAAATATTCTTAAATTTGAGTAATTAGGAGGAGTACCTGACCACACTTCCTCTGGAGTCTTGAAATCAAGAGGAGCACACGGAACACGGTTGACAATATAACAAGCTGTAGAGATGGCTTCCGCCCAAAAGTCTGAAGTCAACCCAGCATTTGAGATCATACACCGAGCTCTTTCCAAAAGAGTCCGGTTCATACGCTCGGACACACCGTTCTGTTGAGGCGTCATTCTAACGGTACGATGTCGAGCAATTCCTTCATTTTTACAGAATTCATTGAATTCTGTTCCACAAAATTCCAAGCCATTATCTGTTCGCAGCCGCTTAATATGTTTTCCTGTCTGCTTTTCAATTAAAGCCTTCCATTGTTTAAATGTTAGGAAAACATCACTTTTATTTTTCAAGAAATACACCCAAACTTTTCTTGAAAAATCATCAATAAATGTTAACATATACCTTGCACCACCCTTAGAAGGAACACGAGAAGGCCCCCAAAGATCAGAATGGATATAATCCAAAGTACCTTTTGTTTTATGAAATGCAGGTGAACTGAAACTGACTCTTTTCTGTTTCCCAAAAATACAATGTTCACAAAAGTCCATCTTACCAGTACTTTGTCCACAAAGTAGGCCTCTGTTACTTAACAACGTTAAGCCCTTCTCACTCAAGTGTCCCAATCGCATATGCCACAATTTGGTGATGTCGGTATCTGATGATACAGAGACTGCTGTAGCACCTGAAACTGTAGATCCCTGCAAGATATACAAACTACCAGACTTGCAAGCTTTCATCAATACAAGAGCACCTCGTGAAATTTTTAAAACTCCACCTTCAGCCGAATACCTGTACCCGAGAGAATCAAGGGTACCTAACGAGATGAGATTTTTCTTCAAATCTGGAACATGTCTAACATTAGTGAGTGTTCTAATAATGCCATCATACATCTTTATCTGAACCGTTCCCCTACCAACAACTTTACATAGAGCATTATTGCCCATCAAAACAACCCCACCATCATATTTTTCATACATGGAGAAATATTCCTTTTCAGGACTCATGTGGTAAGAACAACCAGAATCTAGAATCCACTCATCTTTAGACCTAACTTTATTTGTTGTTGCTACAAACAAAGTTCCATCATTCTCATCTGCAACTACACTAGCTTCGGCAGTGTTGTTGTTATTCTGCTTATTTTTATATTTATCTTTATTTTTCAATTTGTAGCAGTCAGCCTTAATGTGCCCCTTTTTCTTGCAATAATTACAAACTTTATTTTTATGTCTGGATTTAGACCTGCCGTTGGATCTACTATTATCAAAATTTCTATTTTCAGGTCTCCCCCGTACCATTAATCCCTCCGCCTGACTTTCACTAGTCTCTCCCGTGATATCCTTATCAATCTCCCGTGATATCCTTATCAATCTGCTCTTTAGTATTCGGGAGAGACTAGTGAAAGTCAGGCGGAGGGATTAATGGTACGGGGGAGACCTGAAAATAGAAATTTTGATAATAGTAGATCCAACGGCAGGTCTAAATCCAGACATAAAAATAAAGTTTGTAATTATTGCAAGAAAAAGGGGCACATTAAGGCTGACTGCTACAAATTGAAAAATAAAGATAAATATAAAAATGAGCAGAATAACAGCAACACTGCCGAAGCTAGTGTAGTTGCAGATGAGAATGATGGAACTTTGTTTGTAGCAACAACAAATAAAGTTAGGTCTAAAGATGAGTGGATTCTAGATTCTGGTTGTTCTTACCACATGAGTCCTGAAAAGGAATATTTCTCCATGTATGAAAAATATGATGGTGGGGTTGTTTTGATGGGCAATAATGCTCTATGTAAAGTTGTTGGTAGGGGAACGGTTCAGATAAAGATGTATGATGGCATTATTAGAACACTCACTAATGTTAGACATGTTCCAGATTTGAAGAAAAATCTCATCTCGTTAGGTACCCTTGATTCTCTTGGGTACAGGTATTCGGCTGAAGGTGGAGTTTTAAAAATTTCACGAGGTGCTCTTGTATTGATGAAAGCTTGGAAGTCTGGTAGTTTGTATATCTTGCAGGGATCTACAGTTTCAGGTGCTACAGCAGTCTCTGTATCATCAGATACCGACATCACCAAATTGTGGCATATGCGATTGGGACACTTGAGTGAGAAGGGCTTAACGTTGTTAAGTAACAGAGGCTTACTTTGTGGACAAAGTACTGGTAAGATGGACTTTTGTGAACATTGTATTTTTGGGAAACAGAAAAGAGTCAGTTTCAGTTCACCTGCATTTCATAAAACAAAAGGTACTTTGGATTATATCCATTCTGATCTTTGGGGGCCTTCTCGTGTTCCTTCTAAGGGTGGTGCAAGGTATATGTTAACATTTATTGATGATTTTTCAAGAAAAGTTTGGGTGTATTTCTTGAAAAATAAAAGTGATGTTTTCCTAACATTTAAACAATGGAAGGCTTTAATTGAAAAGCAGACAGGAAAACATATTAAGCGGCTGCGAACAGATAATGGCTTGGAATTTTGTGGAACAGAATTCAATGAATTCTGTAAAAATGAAGGAATTGCTCGACATCGTACCGTTAGAATGACGCCTCAACAGAACGGTGTGTCCGAGCGTATGAACCGGACTCTTTTGGAAAGAGCTCGGTGTATGATCTCAAATGCTGGGTTGACTTCAGACTTTTGGGCGGAAGCCATCTCTACAGCTTGTATATTGTCAACCGTGTTCCGTGTGCTCCTCTTGATTTCAAGACTCCAGAGGAAGTGTGGTCAGGTACTCCTCCTAATTACTCAAATTTAAGAATATTTGGGTGTCCAGCATATATGCATGTAAGTGAGGGAAAGTTAGAGCCTAGGGCTAGAAAATGTATTTTCCTCGGTTATGCTTCAGGAGTGAAAGGATACAGATTATTTTGTCCTGATTCCAAATCACCTAAATTTGTAATTAGTAGAGATGTTACTTTTGATGAGTCATTTATGTTAAATCCTAGAAAAGAGTCTTGTAATCCTTGTAATTTAGAAAAGGAAGATAGCACACAGAAACAGGTGGAGTTCGAGATCATAAATTTCAATCCTTCTCAAAGATCTTCTACAGACCAAGGTGATGAACCAGATCCAGACCTTGTTGAAGATGAACCAGTAGAAGAAGAATATTCCATAGCCAGAGATAGACCAAGACGAGAGATTCGACCACCACAGAGGTATGCAAATTTGGCAAATTTAATTGCATATGCTTTATCAGCAGCACAGGAAACAGGTGGAGATGGAGAACCTTCCACATATACAGAGGCGATTTCAGGTGCTGATTCAGATAAGTGGGTGGTGGCTATGAATGAAGAAATGGAATCTCTACACAAGAATGGTACTTGGGATCTTGTGTCGCCTCCGAAAGGAAAGAAAATTGTTGGCTGCAAATGGGTCTTCAAAAGAAAAGAAGATAATTTAGGTGTTGTCGATGCAAGGTATAAGGCACGATTAGTTGCAAAGGGCTATAGTCAGGTACAAGGTGTTGATTTTAATGATGTTTTCTCACCTGTTGTAAAACATAGCTCTATTCGTGTATTGCTTGCATTAGTAGCCATGTTTGACTTGGAATTGGAACAGCTTGATGTTAAGACAGCGTTCTTACATGGTGAATTAGATGAACAGATCTATATGAAACAACCTGAAGGCTTCGAATTTGAAGGTAAGGAAGACCATGTTTGCTTATTGAAGAAATCCTTGTATGGATTGAAGCAATCTCCAAGACAGTGGTATAAGAGGTTTGATTCATTTATGTTGGGTCATGATTTCTCCAGGAGCATGTATGATAGTTGTGTTTACTTCCGGAAGTTAAAAGATAATTCATTCATTTATCTTTTATTATATGTTGATGACATGCTCATTGCGGCTAAGAATCTTGCAGAAATTCACCAGTTGAAGGCCTTATTGAATGGTGAATTTGAAATGAAAAACTTGGGAGCAGCTAAGAAGATTCTTGGTATGGAGATAAGACGAGATAGAGGAGTTGGAAAATTATATCTGACCTAAGAAGGTTACCTTAAGAAAGTTTTGGAGAGATTTGGCATGTTGGATGCCAAACCAGTCAGTACTCCTCTCGCTAGCCATTTTAGGCTATCTGCTGCTCAATCACCAAATTCAGAGGAAGAGGAAGGTTATATGGCACGTGTTCCTTACTCTAGTGCCGTTGGCAGTATTATGTATGCAATGGTTTGTACTCGTCCAGATATTTCACAAGCTGTTAGTGTTGTTAGCAGGTATATGGCAAATCCAGGCAAAGAACATTGGCAAGCTGTGAAATGGATATTCAGATATTTGAAGGGTACTTCAAAACTCTTGTTTGGAGTTCGGTAGAACCAACAACACTTTGGTTGTTTTGTAGATTCAGACTACGCCGGTGATCTTGATAAGCGCAGGTCTCTTATAGGTTATGTATTTTGCATTTGGAGGTTGTGCAATTAGCTGGAAAGCTACTCTACAACATGTAGTGGCTTTATCTACTACTGAAGCAGAATATATGGCAGTTACTGAGGCTATTAAAGAAGCTTTAATGGTTGAAAGGTTTATTCGGCGAATTAACTCTACAAGAAGAGGTTACTACCATTTACTGTGATAGTCAAAGTGCAATTCATTTGACTAAAGACCAGATGTATCATGAGCGGACGAAGCATATTGATATCAAATATCATTTTATTCGAGATACCATTGCTGAGAAAAAGGTCCTTGTTCAGAAAATCAATACCAAGGACAATCCTGCCGATATGTTTACGAAAGCTCTTCCTGTATACAAGTTCAAGCAGTGCTTGGACTCGGTTGGTGTTCATAGTTGATGATTCTGCCCATTGGGGCTTTGCCGGAGGTGCGTTTGATTAAGTCATTATTTTTGGGTTACAGACCAAGGTGGAGATTTGTAAGTGAAAGTTGTGGTCAGCAACCACTTTTGTTGACATTTGGTGAAAGCACACAAATGCTGAAACAAACTTTTGGCCATTTTGACTTTGGATGGGATGCCAAATTTCTTCAGCACGTTGTTATTGACTTAGGAGAGGTTGGTGGCATAAAATTCTTCAGCCTCTTGCCTATAAAAGGGACGGATTGCACTCTTCTCTAAGCACCCCAAAATCCCATAACGAAGCTTGAGAGCTTCTCTGCCTTTCTCCTTTCTTTTGTTCTCTTTCTTTTGCTTCTAAAGCCCTGTGGAAATTAGTGTTCCACTTTTGTAAATTTGTCTCCCACGTAATAGTGAATTTTGGCACAGCCTCCGGCCGTGGATGTAGGTCACATTGACCGAACCACGTAAATCTTTGTGTTCATTGTCTTATTTATTTTTCTCGTTACTATCATCTATTCTTTTGGGCTATTAGATACAACGTGAGATTCGTTTATTCCCTAACAAATCGGAATTCCTGCAATAGATCTTTGCAAAGGGCAGAAAGTGTTGCTAACATCACGGTTTTCAGATGTTTGCAAAAAAACAGGGGCTCAGAATATTTTTGAGGTTGAAGTTTTGACTAAGGAAGAAGCGTGGCATCTTTTCAAAGAAACTACAGGGATTTCTGATGATGCTACTGATCTGGTAGGTATTGCGAAAGAGGTTGCAAAGCAATGTGCAAGGTTACCTCTTGCAATTGTCATTGTAGCTAAGGCACTTGAGAATAAAAAAGTTGAAAGTGCATGGTCTGATGCACTTAAACAACTGAAAGAGGGTTGTGTGACAAATATCAAAGGAATGCATGATTCTGTGTATTCTCGAATTGAGTGGAGCTATAACTATTTGGAGAACAAAGAGGCAAAATCAGTGCTTCTACTCTGTTCTTTGTTTCCAGAAGATGTCGAAATTCCTATAGAAGTTCTTGTGATGTATGTGAAGGGCTTGAACCTGTTCCGAAGAACGGACACAATGAAACAAACAAGAGATAGAATGAACTCGGTCATTCTTGATTTGAAATATTGCTACTTGTTGTTGAATGGTGAAGATGAGAATTTTGTGAAGATGCACGATGTTGTAAGGGATGTTTGCTTGATAATTTCCTCTAAGGAGCAACTTGGATACATGGTTAGCAATTATGGGACTATTGAAGGCCCAGAGAACCATGACAACAAATCTTACACGGTAGCTTCACTGGCAATCGGGTCAATTGGATCAATTACCCTCTAATTTAGATTATTCTCGTCTTAATTTACTACGGATGTCTTATCAAAACGGAAAAGAAGTGTTGGACCTACCCGTGGAAATTCTTCAAGGGGTAAATTCACTTAAAGTTTTATACTTGAAGAAAGTGAACATCCGAAGTCCATTGCCATTGCAGCCTTTGATGAGCATTTGCAGTTTGTTTTTACATCACTGCAAATTAGACCGAAATGTATTCACAGTAACTGGCCTTGATAATCTACAGATTCTTAGCTTCTTGGGAAGTGATATATTGGAGTTCCCAAAAGGAATTGCAAATCTTAGGAATCTGAAGTCGCTAAACTTGATGTTTAAAACTTGCCCTGATCCACTTCCAAAAGGAGTATTGCCTGGGTTGAAAAAGTTCTCACCAAATGAACCACCAAGTGCACCATAATGTCAAAAAAAGTAGGTGGAAAATACATTTCAAGCTGACACAAAACCACGACAATTTCATCTTGTAACTCATCAAGTCTATCACGATCAACAATCTTGCTACATATCGTATTGAAAAAGAAACAAAGTCTGGTTATGGCAATCCTGTCATGTTGTAAATTAAAAAAAAATAAACAAATATGTGAATTTTCAACATAACCAACCAAAAATGGTATATAAACAAAGTCTGGTTATACCATACCTAACATGTTTTGGAAAGATGGCTCGAATAGCTATAGGTAACAACTGCTGCATCAACACATGACAGTCATGGGACTTCAATCCAACAAATTTCAGTTCTTTCATCAAAACAGTTCGGCTTACATTTGAAGAATATCCAGATGGTACTTTGGTGCTATGAATACTCTTACACAAACTCTGTTTCTCTTTACGTGTCAACGTATAACATGCAGGGGGTAGGTACGTGCGATGTCCTCGAAGCTGAGGTGCTAGATAGGCCCGTATACCCATATCGACTAAATCAAGTCTCGCTCTATAACCATCCTTTGTTTTTCCAGGTATGTTCAACAGAGTACCCAACAAACTATCACATATGTTCTTCTCAATATGCATTACATCGAGACAGTGTCTAACATCAAGTTTCTCCCAATATGGAAGATAAAAAAAGATAGATTTTTTCTTCCAACAACTCTTATCCACCAAACGAGACTTCGTTTGTTTGCCGAATTCTACATTGATGTCTTTAACACGAGAATAAATAGTCTCACCACTCACTGCAGATGGAGCGTTCCTGAAATCTTGCTTCCTATTAAAAGCTCTTTTCATTCGGCGATAAGGATGAGAATCAGGAAGAAATCTACGATGCCCAAGATACACTGTCTTGCTCCCATGCACAAGCTGGCAGGAATCCGTACCCTCCTGACATATAGGGCATGCTTTGTGTCCTTTGACAGAAAATCCGGATAAACTACCATAAGCAGGAAAATCATTTATAGTACAGAATACCATGGCACGCAAAGTGAATGACTCCTGACGATATGCATCAAACATCAACTCCCCTTCATCCCACAACCTTTTCAAATCATCAATTAATGGGGCCAAATAAACATCTATGTCATTTCCTGGTTGCCGTGGACCTGGAATTATTAATGACATAAGTATATACTTGCGTTTCATGCACAAGTATGGAGGTAGATTGTAAACAACCAACATCACTGGCCAAGAGCTATGTGTGGTGCTTAGATTGCCATAAGGATTCATCCCATCTGTACACAAACCCAGTCTCAAATTTCTTGTCTCTCTACCGAATGACGGATACATTGAATCAATCTTTTTTCACTGATCCGAGTCAGCAGGATGCCTTATCATCTTGTCTTTCATGGGAATAATCCGATTTGCATACCACGTCAAATTTTTAGCATCTTCTGAATTGGCAAAAAATCGTTTAAATCGCGCGGTATTATAGGGAGATACCATAATACTTTTGCTGGAGAAGCTTTCCTCAGTGCATGACCATCGACAGAAGATAAAGTTTTTTTGAAACGAGATGTCTGACACTTAGGACATACCTGTAGTTTCTCGTACTCATTTCTGAACAGTATGCAATCATTTGGGCAAGCATGTATCCTTTTATACTCCATGCCCAAAGGACACATAATTTTTTTAGCCTCATAAATGCGATTCGACAATTCATTACCATCCGGTAATATGTCCTTCAGTAACTTCAATAAAGCTGTAAAACTTGTATCACTCCACCCATTTGCCGCTTTCAGATGGTACAATTTCAAAACTCCAGACAACCGTGTGTACTTTGTACACCCAGGATAAAGAGGCTTTTCTCTATCAGTTAATAGGGAAGCAAGCACTTCGGGCTTATCACCAAAACCCCCGACCACATCATCCATCATGTTATCCAATCGATCCTTCTTAATTGGTTCATCATCATTTGCTTCATGATTTTCTGGAATTGATGAACTTCCACTCTCACCGTGCCATCTCCAAATTTTATACCCAGGATCAAATCCTCTACGATATAAATGGTCCCGTATCGTATTAGGATTGTCGTATACGGCAAAATTTTTACAATCTTTACACGGGCAATATACGAACTTAACATCCTTAAAAACAAATTCAATAAATTTCTCAACCTCATGTTCAAAAGCATCTGTTGTCCGATCACCAAATAGTATATCTTTGCGGTCCATACTTTAGTAAACTGTAAATTATAAAAAGACATGATTTATAATAAGAAACCCAGCCGAATAGAATGCATACTTCATAAGAACATTATGTATTTTAATTGAATGGAACAAACATATGTCAAATAAGTGAATAAATGTGCAATTTATTATGGAAATATATCAGTACATGCATGTATCAAATTAATATTAACACATTAAGAAGCATATATCGATCATTATTCAAATCAACACGAAATTTTCAATCCCACAAAAAAATGTCTGAAATACAAAAGTCATGACGACATGCGGTTTATCAAATGAGGAGCATATCGAGAATGTAAAGAATATATAACCTCTCAAAGTTGGGTAGAACTTAATGCAAGTAGTTGTATCTTTCTACATAAGCCCGCTGCTCGGTTTTTTCAATCTTCAGAGTTGCACATCGATACCCAGATCTGTTCTACAGGACCTGAAAATGCTGGGGGAGGTTTTTATGGGTACATTTTCTAAAACGGTTAGTTAGAAACCGTTCTTAAAAAGGATATGATATCAGTTTCTAAAACGGTTGTCTCCCTAACCGTTTTAGAAACTGACATCAAGAGTTTTTGTAAGACGGGTATAATGTAACCGTTTTAGAAAGTTTGCGGGACCTCCCAATTATCTAAAACGGGTTATCAATAACCGTTTCAAATAAAACTGTGTTTAAATTATATATGCTGTAGTTTCTAACACGGTTATAGTGTAACCGTGTTAGAAAGTTGCGTTTGCCTATTTCTTATTGAAAAAAATGCGACCGGCCCTATGCAGTTTCTAACACGGTTATAAAGTAACCGTTTTAGAAAGGTTGCGTTTTCCTAATGTATCGATCAGTTAGAATTTCGGTAACTTTTTGACAATAATTAGCCTCATTCGTCTTATTCTATACTACTCACCAGTAAAACATTTTAGAGAAGATGATAAGATCACAATATTAATAGACGTATAAAGGCTAATACATTGTTCAGATTAGAAACAAGGTAATTGATATGCTAGGAATTAACTAACATAGAAACAAGGTAATTGATAAAACTTCTACATGATTAGTACATTTTTAGATTAGAAAAATTTCGGATACATAATCTTCAGTATAGTTACAACCTCTTTTTGGATCTCTGGGTCGGCATCTAGCTCTCCTTCCTCAAAGTGTACCTTATTCAACTCAAGTCCATCATCAATATGGAGATTGATGTTATCTGGTTGGTCATTTGCTTCTATTGATTCTGGAGATAAAGAATCTTGTGTAATATTTACTTCTTCGAAAGAAGTTTTTTCGTCTTCCATCATCAATTCCTGTTGAATATTTGCTACCATAAATTCAATGAAGGACAGAATCAGTAATAATTAATAAATTTGTATTATGCAATGGATCAATATAACAGGCTAACAGGCTTACCTCAGATGGCTGTTATAATTTGTTGCAGTTCTGATTTGGCCTTCAAAAAGAGTCCGCGCGTAGCTTTTTGTAATAAATTCGTTGTTCTTTGCCGGAAGGATAAACTTACTGAAGTTTGAGCAGAAGCGAAAATGAGTGGTCCCTTTTACGCTACTTATTTACACCGGTTACACGCTAACCGTACTAAATAACCAAAAATTTCAGTTTTCTAGAACGGTTAAACTTTTAACCGTGTTAGAAAATGAAAATTTTCACTTTTCTAACACGGTTCAAGTGCAACCGGTCTAGAAAGTCCGAAAAAGTGCAAATTCTTGTTTAATATTACGATAATGCCACCGCGTTTTTACCAATTAGAGCGGGTTATGTTTAACCGCTCTAAAAGGGGCGGTTTAAATTCGTCATTTTGTAGTAGTGATGGTGCGACACTTTGTTTGCATTACTACCTCCATGTCATGTTTTCTTGCATTAACATGTAGTGTGCTTGAGTGGGTGAGTTCTAATAAGTTGTTTTCACTTTGTGCAGGAATTTTGTCATGAAAAGAGGGAATTATAGCCGAGGGCACTTCAACAAGCAAACATTGGATTTCATGACATATCAATTACAGGGAGCTCCTCAACCTATCTATACTTTACATTGAGGACAATGTCAGTTTTAAGTGTGGGGGAAGGAATGTTTGCTATGGTTTGTGTCTTTTGAACTTTAGATGCTTATTTTCTTGCATGAAATTATTTTCGTGCATGAATGAATTTTTTTTATGCTTTGTGTGATGCGAGGCATGTTTTGTTGTGTATTGTGAGCTTTTGCATTTTATATCTCATGTTATGTTATGTTTTTCATTAGTTGTGCACGTTTTAAGTTTTTTGCCAAATTTTGAACTTTGTGTGAATATGTTACTTTGTGAATTTTGTTGTGTTATTTTGAGCTTTGGTATGTTATATATCGTCGATGTGCGTTTTTCATTTTTAAATTTTGAATTTTTTGTGAATAAGTGTTGCTTTTGTCTATCCATGGAACGTTTTGGTGTTGAGAGTTGCTGTTTTGGTGAGTTGATGTATTAAAGGGTTAAGGAGTGTGAGTTTGCTAAAAGAGTGCCAAATGTGTAATGAAATGAAAAGAGAAGTGGTGACAGTGAGAGCAATGGAATGTAGAACACTTTGTACTAGACTTTAGCTCCTTTGTTAAGCTATGTTCAAATTTTGAAGTTCATCCAAATTTTCTTTATATTGCATGCGAAAATGGTTTTGTTGTCTTTGAATCCAAGTTTGATGAAATTGGTACATTTTGTTAGTCAAGGCATCATGTTAAAGTAAGATAGATATGCCATGCAGACTTGTTCTTGGACATAGGAGGAAAATGATTCAATATGCTCTTATTGTATGCATTATTTCGGTTGTTTTGGATGCTCTAGCATACATAATCCTTTAGAGACATTCATGAACTTTTAGTCACACAAGAAATGATATGGAGAAAAAGCCTTTGGCAATTGGGAATGAAAAGCCAAAATACCCTCGGCAAGCATAAGTGGGAAAAAATAGCCATAACACCCAGGCAGCTAAAGGGAATAAGAAGCCATAAGACCCAAGGCAAGCACACCAATGTGTGTAAAAAGAAGAAATATTAAAGTGCAAAAGCAAATGAAATGTGAAATCAATTTAGAGAAGCACCAATGTGCGACCATTGATCTTGTGTGATTTTGAGTTCTTGTGTGTGGACATTGTGATTGTTTGTGTAAAGAGATATTTTGGAACAAAAGAAATAATGCATGCATGAAGAGTGGATGAATCAGAGTTCCTCAGCACACACTTGCATGCATGACATTTTGGTCTTTATTCATTGTGCCTTGATTGATAACTTGTGCTGAAAATTGATGGTTTGGTATTAAAGACATGTTATGAGTTATTGCATGAAAAACTTGTTTTGATGAACTCAAATGAGAACAGGTTGATAGAGGAGAGGAGTTTAGTGTTAAGTGGTTGTGAAGTGTGAGTTTGCTTGAGGACAAGCAAGGGTTCAAGTGTGGGGGAATTTGATAAGTTGGTTTTATACCAACTTATATGTGTTAAATCACTTAGCTTTTGTCTTGTGTTTTATGCAAATGTGTGATGTTTTGTGCGATTTTGTGCAATAATGTGGTTTGCAAGTTGAAAGTGTTTAATTGTGAAAAAATGCCAAAAATGTGCTTGATTTAGGGTTTTGGGCAGAATGGGTATATGAACTTCATCTGAGTATAACTTCCTCTATCCTAGTCCAATTGGTGAGTTCTTTATTGTTCTGAAAAGCTCTTTGAATGCACTATAATTCTTCTGTTTTAACTATTAGCTAATTCTGTGTGCAAGACTATGAAATAGGAGTTTCTTTGCGAAATGCCATATTAGGGTTTTATGAGTTTTATGCTGCCACAGTTTGGTTAATTGTTAATAACTTGATTTCTAGGCATCTAATGGTGTTGTTTCTTGAGCCATTGGAAAGAAAAGAGATAGACCTAGAATTTCTATGTTTATCATTAAGTTTAATTCAGGAGTTAAGGCATATGAATTCGGCATGGAAGTAGAGCAATTGAATGAAATGAACACTTTGCCATTTTAGATTTTCTTGCATTTGGTTTTTGTACTCAATGCACACTATGCACAAAACTCTCGCACACTACGTATACACTCTCGCACACTCATGCACTCACCACACTCCACTCTCTCGCGCACCACTAGCAAAACTCTCGCACACTACGCACACTATCACACACACATGGTGCGGCGAGGCAACCTCGCCGCACATGCACTTCGCACACTCACATGCGGAGAGGCCTCGCCGCACAAGACCCTCGCACACACCTCGCACACTCTCGCACACTAGCACTACACTCTCACTGCATCACTCGCACAAACACTACGCACACACTATGCGGCGAGGTCACCTCGCCGCAATACTCCTGCACCACTCCAGCACTACAGTCGCACTACACTAGCACCACTCATGCACGAACATCATGCGGCGAGGTGACCTCGCCGCATGCGCACACACTCACATCATTCATCTCACTTTTCACACATTTGCACACAACTTCTCTTTTGCATCTCATTTTCATCACTTAATCACAATTGCTCATTACACAACATTTCACACAAACACTCACACAAACACATTCATACTTCGCAACATTCACACTTATTTTCTACATACTTTCGCATTCATGTTCATTACATATCTTAACATTCATTTTCAGCACACACACCTCACATTCACTCACAAATCATAACCACCACACTTCACTTTGTTCACTCCTCATCTCACAAAACTCACACACATGCACAATGCATGGCAAGACCTCGCCGCGAGGTCTAGCCAACAAACATATTGCACGGCGAGATCTCGCCGCGAGACCTCGCCAGCAAAGTCACAACACGGCGAGACCTCGCCGCGAGGTCTCGCCACACACACACATCTTGCGGCGATTCCTCGCTGCGAGGTCTCGCCAGCATAATTGACTTGGGAGTTCATCTTTGACAGCTGGAAATTGGTTAAGTGTTGTGTGATGCATTTTGTGTACAGGGAGGCAGTGGAAGGCGTGATGGCGATTGGCCAGAAGGCGCACAAGAGCTGAGTACAAAAAGGAGAAGTGGGAGCTGGCAGCTTGAAGGCCTGAACTGGCCAGGAAGTAAAGGCGTGATCAAGACGGTGCATTCAAGGACTTTGGACTGAAACTGAAGGCGTGTTCCTGGCAAACTTGAAGGCGCGCATGGACTCTGAAAGGCGTGATCCAGATTCGCCTGAAGGAGCGCAGAGCTGCTGAAGGCGCTGAACCTTTGGCTTAAAAGCGCTGGCGTAACATTGAAGACCTTCCTTCTTGGCTTTTGTCATTTACATTCTTTAGGCATTTTCAGCAGTGGCATTTTTGTAAATACTTAACCATTTCACGTTTTGTGTATTGTTTACGTTTTGTAACCTCTATATATAGAGGATCTAAAGAGTTTTGAGAGTGGAGTTTAGAGGAGAGATATTCTAGACTGATAACCGACTTTTGAACTAGAGAGAGCGGGAATTATTTTCTTAGATCTACTTTCTCTCTCTAGTTTCTCTCTCTAGCATTTGAGCTCTATTTCTGATTCCGATCAAGGTTTGCTCCGATCATTGTAATTCTCATATCAATTAAGGAAGCAAATTGAGTTTCTCTTGTGAATTTGAAGCTCTTGAGGCAATTCAATTGGTAAACTTTTTTCATTTATTGAAAACGAATTGTTTCAAGTTGCAATTTGTGGATCGTGAATTGAGAATGGAGTTCTGTGGCTAGGTTTCTAATGTTCTAGAGTTTCAACCGGTTAAATGTATAATTAGTTTATGCAATGCTATGCAATTGACATAATTTCTTAAGAATGAAATCATATGTGGTTTTAAAGCTTGAATTCTGTTGAGTTTCATGAATTCACACTTTTATTGAATGAATTGAACTTTGATTGTGGTCGCCGTGCTGAGTTAAGGTGAGATTTACCAATATGAGTATGAATGCATGAGTTGAGAACAACGATTATGATAAATGAGTCTTTACACTTGATTTACATATTCATTTCTGAGATTCAGGCCTCGCCTTGGGAAGTTTTGATGAAATGAAACTTAAGAAAAAAGTGTTAAAGAAATTCTCTGTGTTAACAAATGAAGACATACGAATCTAGGTCGGGCCTCGCCATAGGAGTTCCTAGGTTTTGTATGTTGGAGTAGTTAGCTTTGAGAGTTGAGACGTTGCGGAGTGAATTCCATCATTCTCAGGCCTCGCCACGGGAGAGAATGGTGTTAGGAGGTTTAGGGAGTTGTGTGGTCGCCATGCTAACCACAAGCTAGATTTCCAGGCAACTTGATCTCCTCTCTGTTTTGCTTGAGTGTCAATTGTATTGTATTTGAGTAGAATAATGTGCATTCTTCCGGTGGATACGATCCATCCCCTTCCCTGTGGATACGATCCCTACTTCCATTTCTACAGTAGTGTTTAGGGTAAAATTGAGTTGATACGACTTTAAGCTACCAGGTACTCGTTCTATTAAGAATTCCTGAAAATTCCTCTTCAAATCTTCAGTTTTATTCAAATATTTTTTCATATTTGGATCCCGGGCCTCATACCTCCCAGTTACTTGGTTTACGATGAGCTGCGAATCACTATAAACCTGTAACTTGTCAACTCCCATCTGAGAAGCTAACTTCATCCCAGTTATTAATGCTTTATATTCAGCTTCGTTGTTGGTAGCTTTGAACTCAAAACGCAAAGCATACATGAATTCTTGTCCATTGGGGTTAGTTAATATTAGCCCTGCACCTGAACCATCTTCACTTGATGCGCCATCCACATATAAAACCCAAAAGCCTTTCATTTCCTTACAAGGGTTCCGAAGGTCGTCTTCTTTCACAATATCTTCCTCTGAAACGGAAACTTCTGCTATGAAGTCAGCGAGCACCTGTCCCTTCACTGCTGTTCGAGGTGAAAATGTGATGGCATATTCCCCCAATTCGATTGCCCACTTCATAAGCCTTCCTGAAGAATCGGGTTTTTGCAAGACCTGCCTCAGTGGTTTATCTGTTAAGACATGAATTTTATGTGCTTGGAAGTATGGTTTCAGTCTTCTTGAAGCATTAATGAGTGCTAATGCCAATTTTTCCATGGTCGGGTATCGTTGTTCAGCTCCTTGCAAAGCTCTGCTCGTATAGTATATTGGTTTTTGTACTCCCTGGTCGTTCCTAACCAAAACTGCACTAATTGCTGCATCACTTGCTGCTAAATAGACGTACAGAATTTCTCCGTGAACTGGCGTGGATAACACTTGTACGTTTGAGAGATATGCTTTCAGATCTTCAAACGCCTTGTCGCAGTTCGCATCCCACTCAAAGTTTTTTGCTTTCCTCAAAGCTTTAAAGAAAGGCAAACTACGATCGGTCGATCTAGACAAGAATCTATTCAATGCAGCTAGGCGACCAGTAAGCCTCTGAACATCATTCAGGCTTTGTGGAGGTTTCATATTCAAAATTGCCTTGATCTTTTCCGAGTTTGCTGCAATTCCTTGGTTTGAAACCATATGAACAAGAAATTTTCCTGAGCCAACACCAAATGTGTACTTTTTCGGATTCAACTTTAGCCCCGTTTCTCGTAGTTTTGTCAAAGTTTCTTTTACATCATCCAAGAAGGTTGCTATTCTTTTGCTTTTAATAAGCATGTCGTCAACATAAATCTCCATGTTCCTTCCGATCTGATCAGAGAAAATTTTATCTACCAATCTTTGGTATGTAGCCCCAGCGTTCTTCAAACCAAATGGCATCTTTATATAACAGTACGTTCCCTTTTCAGTTATGAATGCTATTTTCTCCGCATCGTCTTCATCCATTTGAATTTGATGGTAGCCTTTGTAGGCGTCCAGGAAACACAAGACCACAAAACCGGAGGTCGCATCCACCTTTTGATCAATTATCGGCAATGGATAACAATCTTTTGGGCAAGCCTTATTCAGATCGGTGTAGTCTATACACATTCGAAGTGAAGTATCTGGCTTTGGAACCATAACTGGATTGGCAAGCCAGGTCGGGTAGAACACCTCCTTTATTATCTTTGCCTCCAATAATTTGTCGACTTCTTCAGATATGGCCTTATTCCGGTTTGGCGCATACTTCCTTTTCTTCTGTTTGATCACTTGAGCCGACTTGTCAATATTCAGCTTATGAACCATCAGGTCAGCAGAAACTCCTCTCATGTCATCTGTGCTCCAAGCAAAAACATCTTTGAAACCCGACAAGAGGTTTACCATTGATCTTTTTGTCTCTTTCGGCAATGATGATCCGACGATGACTGTTTTATCTGCATGAGATTTATCTACACATACAGCTTCCACTTCTTCTGTTAACATCACTGTTTCAGCTCGATTTTCTGTTTCAACATAATTTACATTTGCAACCTGTTGCTTTTTACTTCCCTTCAAAGCAATCATGTGACATTCTCTTGCTAACTTTTGATTACCTCGGATCGTAGCAATTCCTACTTCAGTAGGAAATTTCATGACCAGATGGTATGGAGACCAGATTGCCTTTAGTTGCACCATGGCAGGTCGTCCCAAAATAACGTTGTATGGAGACGTGACGTTAAGGACGGTGAACTCAATGTATATGAGCCTTTCCTTGGGATATTCTCCCAATGTCACTGGCAGGTTTATCGTGCCAATTGGCATTGACGTTTCTCCTGAAAAGCTGATGAGGTGTGAATGACAAGGTTTTAACTGTTTTTTGTCAATACCCATCTTTTGGCAAGTTTCATAATAGAGAATATCAGTCGAACTGCCATCATCTACATATATTCTGTGAACTTCCTTATTGGCGATGATTGCTTTGATCAGCAATGCGTCGGCGTGTGGAAATTTGGTCGGCACAGCATCCTCTTCTGAAAAGGTGATGTTGTCGGCTTGAACCGTTTATGAACTGGTTCCTGTTCTGGAACTCCTCTGTTCTTCGATTTCTTGGAGGTCATAGAATCACCATCATATGGTCCCCCAATAATAGTGTGAATTACTTCTGTGACATTCTTATTTACCCCAGGATTTCTATCATCACCATTATCTCTTCTTCTTTTTTCATCCGGAAGATTTGGATCTTTTTTGTCTTCTGGTCGGTTTGGAGGGTTTCTCAAGACAAACTCTTTTAAATGGTTGTTCTGAATTAGCTCTTCTATATACTTTCTCAGATCTTTACAATGTTTTATGTCATGACCATGCTGATTATGAAACTTACAGAAGAACTTCTTACTTCTTTTGTTGTTGGGAGCTGTCATCCGTTATGGATATCTCACACTCCCTCGGTTTTCCAAGATTGCGAGTACATCGGTTTGCCTTTTATTCAACAAGGTGTAATTTCTATCCTCACCAACTGTGGATGAGTTGTTTTGTACTTTGTCAAATTTATCAAACTTTTGTTTGCGATTTCCACTGCCAGATGATTTGTTTTTTTCTTCCTTCTTCTTTTCAGGTCTGTCATTGTCTCGTTTTTTCTTATCTGCATTTTCGCCTTTTGCAAATTTACGAGCTCGTTTCATCATCTCTTTAGTAATAGCGGGAGGATCTATGACAAAATCTTTGTACAATCTCCCAGGTCGCAAACCATTGGTGAAGGCTCCAATGACCACTTCTTTTGACCTGTGCCCGATTTCTAAGCTCTCGTTTATGAATCTGTCAACGTACTGAGTCAATGATTCAGAATCTCCTTGTTTCACGTTGAGCAATTCAACACTTGTTTTCACAAATTTTTGTCTCTGCACAAATCTGTTTGTAAAAGCCATTTTGATCTCACTAAATTTACGAAACCTCTTGGGCTGGAGATTGTCATACCACAATCTGGCAATTCCCATCATAGTGATGCCAAAACATTTGCAAAGGACCTGATCTGGATAATTGTAAATTCTCATGCTCTGTACGTAATGATGTACATGTTCTGCCGAATCTCCTTCACCAGTATAATATAACAGAGTGGGCATTTTAAATTTTTGTGGAAGAGGGTAATTCTCCACATCATCCACAAAGGGAGATTTAATGTCCAAATCATCATCGTTGCGCTGTTGCTGATTACGCGGTAGGTCGGATGGATCTATGTCTCCGAATCGCAAATCCTGATTCCTTTGCTGGTCGTACCTCACGTACATATTATCACCGACATGATCTTCTGCTCTTGTACGTTGACGATAATGTGTACGTCTTTCATTTCTGTTCGGTGATCGTGAGTCTCTTCGGCGAGACGAGACTGAAATATGATCCCGATTCTGTTCCCGACTATACTTGTTGGCACGCTCTTCAGCTCTCATTCTGAACTCATGTTCTTTTTGCAGCTCTTGTCGAAGATTTCGTTCACAATTTAAGTAACCTTCACGAATCGTTTGTTCCCGATCTCACTGTCTTGCATCCCGAGCTTCTTGTTCGGCTAAATTATTACCTGGAGCATGGTTTGCTATCATAGCTTGAATTCGCTGTCCATTATCGAGCAGAAACTTGAGCACATCTGGCAAATCCAAATTAACAATGGGAATTGAACCTCCCTCCTGATTCCGAAGACCAGAACCTTGTCCGTCCTGATGAGGAGTCCTGGTAGGTGAATTTGCGAGTTCGTCTCGTGGAGGAGGATTGTTTTCCCCCTAATGTACAGGATCAGGAGGATTTTCACCTGGTTGCTTGTCACGTCTGGATGACTGCAAACAAGTAGTAGGCATATTGCTTTCTGCCCCACGGTGGGCGCCAATTAATGAGTCTCGAAAAGTCTCACGTCGTTCGGCAGGCCTTCAGGTCATCTCGAGAACAACGAATACCTGCAAAAGTCCTCGGGATTGGTCCCTGGGAGAAAACTCCGATGCCTAAGTCAGTAACGAGCCTTAAGCAAATATCGATAAGTAATTGAGAATACTTGAATCGAATCCCCTTCCAAAGTGATGGAAGGGAGGTATTTATAGAATACATACCTGAATTAGAGTTCTATTGAAACTCTAATAACATACCTTGAAGAAGGGTTTGTTGTAGTGTAAGAGTTGTAATAGAATTGTAACTCTTAGCACATATAAGTAATAGAAATAATTGCTGAAAAGGAGTTAGACTCCTATAAGCTGAGGAATACTTGTTGTATTAGAAGTCTATTTATGAGGTATTATACTTGTAGTAAAATTCAACCCTGATCAGTAATTCAATCCACATAAAATCTAACAAAATTTATTGTGTGATTGAACATTTTCATGGCATTTGTAGTTATGCACGATATATCTTGTTCGAATTTAATACATTTAGTGCAGTTGGAGATTTGGAGGGAAATGGCATTCATTTGAACACTGTAAGGTAAAAGTTTGTGATTCCCAAGTTTTTGAAATTTTTTGGATTCATGTAAAAATACATATCTAATTTTTTATGACGTGTACATGTTGGTTTTGAGGGTACAAATATATTGTTTTGTACATGATGTTTTAACTGTAAAATATTTTCAAAATGTAAAATTATTGACAGATTATAATCATCAAATCATAATTTTAATTCTTCTTGCGGGCAGTTTACCATTTTATGTTGATTGTTAAATCAAATTTTCATTTTTATGCTGCTTTAAAACATGTTTCCCAAAATGTGAAGTTTGCATTTGCCAAATGCGATTTCAAAATTAAAAAAAACAAAATTCGCATATGTTTACCATATATGTTGTGCATAAAGAGAGATGTCGCATTTGAATAAAATTCTAAATTAAATAAATTATTAAACCTTGTATTTTCAAATATTAAAATAAAAAAATTCAAATAGATTTTGCATTTAGTAAACAAGAGTTCAAACATATTTTTCTTAAGTGTTAATTTAGTTAATTTAATTTTTTTAATTTAATTTATTAAAGATAATTTATTTTCTTTCAAATAATACTCAATAGAAATTTTGAATAACAAATATTTTAAATATATATTTTAATAAAATTCATCAAAAAATGCAAAGTCAATAACATATATTTTTATATTTTTTGACCGACATTTGCACTTTAGTGAAAAGTTAATCATATTTTGACAATATTGCATTGTGATGTCAAAAGTTGTTTCATTACAATTTAATCTCATTTTTTTTCTTATTAATTTTTTTAAGTGTTAAATATCTTTTATTGAAGATAATTTTTTTTCTTTCAAATAGTACTAAATTAAAATTTTTTAATAACAAATATGTTAAATATATATATTTTTTATCAAAATATATATTTAAAGTATATATTTTTTAAATTCCTGAATTTTAATGAAAATATATAATTAAAATATTTATTATCGGGAATTGCAATTAGTACTATTTGAAAGAAAATTTATAAGTTATCTTCAATCAAAGAAATTTTAAAATTTTCAATTAACTCAATGAACACTTAAGAAAAATTTGGTTCTAAAATTCGTGTATAGAAATTTAAAATTTGAGTTAAATCTCATATTCACCAAATGCAAAATCTTTTTGAATTTTTTTATTTTTACTTTTAAAAATACAGGGTTTAGAGTTCATATTTAGCACATGCGAAAGAATATGAAAAGATTAACAAGAAAAAAATTAGAATAAAAAAAATTGAAATAGCTTCCGACATCACAATGCACAATTGTCAAGAATATGAATAACTTTTCACCGAAGTGCAAATGTCGACCAAAAAATAAAAATAAGATTTTATTGACTTCGCATTTTGTTATAAAATTTATTAAAAAGATATTTATTAAAAATATCTGTTAACAAAAATTCCTTTTTATTATTATTTGAAAGAAAATAAATTACCTTCAATAAAAGAAATTGAGAATTTTTAAATTAACTGAATTAACAATAAAAATTTGTTAAAACTCACATTCATGAAATGTAAAACTTGTTTCAAATTTTTTAATAAATAAATGCAGGATTTAGAAATCACATTTGCCACATGCGAACTCTCACTTTGTAAATATGATTTTGCTCAATATTTACGGAAGAATTATGATTTTTTTTTAAATTAGAGTTCGTATTTGCCAAATGCGACTTCTAAGAGATCGCATTTGCCAAATGTGACTTCTAAGCACAATTAAGACCAGCATAGAAATCAAAATTTTTTTAAAAAACCAGCACATAATTGGAAATTGCTCTTCTTCTTGCACCAATTGGTATATTTAAGCCATATTTGCACATTTTTCAATAGTACTTGAACTTAAGCAGGCCAAAGATTGATAAGTCAATTGGGGACAACCTCTCATTAACTCCATCCAAAATGTTTATAGATGCACATAAATATTATCTTATCAGTTCTATTTTTTTTTATATCATCCCGTAGAATGAAATCTTATACTATGTTTTTTTTATTAGCCGTTAATAATATAATTTTCTATCTACCTCACAGATCGAAATGGTGGTTGGCACCCATCTTATTATCTAAAAAAGCCTTGTGCATCCAACCCAAAACCAATTGGCAATGAGTGGAGTAGCCTAAAGGTCTTATTAATTAGTTTAAGAGTGGTAGAGTTGCCCAAAGATTTTATTAATTAGTTTAAGAATTCTTATTTAACCGATGTGTGATATTATCCCTTAACACCCCCTCTCAAACATGATTTAGGATTTTTTTTTCTGTCATAGTCATGCTTGAAAGGTCCAAATCCAAACCATGCTCTGATATCATATCAAAAAAGCCTTGTGCATCCAATCCAAAATCAATTGGCAATAGGTGGAGTAACCAATGATCTTATTAATTAGTTCAAGAGTGGTGGAGTAGCCCAATGATCTTATTAATTAGTTCAAAAGTTGTTATTTAACCGACGTGGGATATTATGTACTGACCAAGGATCCCTTACCACTTGTATGTATTGACCACCATTTTTGTAAGTATTATCTTTAATTTGTTTAGTAATTTTAAATATCCCTTAATTTCTTAATTAATAGAACTTTTGTGATTAAAAATTAATAAACTTTCTTTTTCTTCTTTTGAGTTATAAGAAAGACCCTATTTGACCTTTCCTCGTGTAGAAAATTTTAATTCTGATAACCATTTAATATGCATATATACTCTATCAATTTTTTTAATTCTTCTATTTGTCATTAGGGTATTAAATAGATAGTTCAACTAGATTTCAAGTGGAAATAAACAATCCAAATTATAACATAAAGAACCAAAATAAAACTTTTAAGAAAATAGGGATAAAAGTTGAATGTACTCTAAGTTGAGAGACAATTGAAGTAATTAGCTTAAAAAAAATTGATAAAAGTATTTTACTTTAAGATAAATTATTTCAACTGTCCACTAATTTTGTGGTTTATTTTATTTTTTCCATAACTTTAAAAAAAAAATTTGTTTTAGTCATTTATATTGTAATTATGATTTTTCAAGATCATTTATTCACATGCAAGAAACATCTAACTTCAATTATTATTTGACATGCATATGTTCAAATCTATCAATTTTTATACCCTCCTATTTATCATATGTATATAAAACAATTGTCTAAATTGAATTTTAAATGAAAAAAAATAGAGGAAAGTCGTTTTGAAACCAAATTGTAACATAAGCACAGAATTTTCTGAAGATTAGAGACCATGACAAAATGATCTACCAAATCGATACAATTGAAGTAATTTACAAAAACAAATATACACATCAACCAACAAGGAAAAGTTTTCCCATGAAGACAAAGTCAAAAGCTTTATAGAAGGAAGATTTTGCTTTGAAAACAGCAAGAATTACAAGTAATTAAATTGAAAGGCCCTTCAAAACAGGGACCAAGATCAAAATGATAAGATGTAATCAATTAAGCTTTCTAATGACTGATATGAAGAGCCATCTTCTTCTACACAAGAATTAATTTTTTCCTTGTAAGAAACTACCCTTTCTCTTATTTCTTCCCCTTCTTTATCAGCCATTAATCTTCTAATTACCCTCTCAATCTCCCATCTGGCCAGCCCTTTTTCCAATTGCATACCAATTTTCCAAGCATCATTCACAAATCTGGAGTTTACCATTTGATCTCCAAAAAAAGGCGAACAAATCATTGGAACACCTTCACATATACTTTCCAATGTTGAATTCCATCCAGAATGTGTCCAAAACACACCTATAGAAGGATGAGCTAATACTTCTTGTTGCGGAGCCCAATTCACAATATATCCCCTTCCATTCATGCTTTCCAAGAAACCATTTGGTAAATTCTCGAGCCCTGAAGAATTTTGTACCAATCCAGGCCTAACCACCCATAGGAAAGGCTGCATACTGTTGGCTATGCCCCAGGCCACTTCTGACAATTGTGCCGCCTCCATTTCTGCAATACTCCCGAAGCTCACATAGATTACAGACTTGGGTGCTTGTTTATCCAGCCAGTAGATGGCACTTCGATCTTGTTGGAGTAAACTGCTTGATGAGGCTGGAAAATATTTGTGAAGTGGACCGATTGTAAATGTTCGTACCGGAAATACTTTGCTGCTTTTGGTCAATTGGTGCTCTTCAAGCTCTTTAAAGGAGTTGAAGATCAGACCTGATGATGCCTTGGTTTTTTCCATTATGCAGTTTATTAGGATGGACAAACCTTCGGGGTTTTGCGTCTTTATTGCCGGAATGTCTTTAACTTTCAGGGGAGGAAATTCAGCCACTCGTACTTCTAATTGAGATTCTGAAATAAATGAAACACAGAAAAAAAATACCAATATATTAGTACCAATTATTATATTTTTTATAGGCTGCCATTAATTAACGGTACTTTGGAATACACTGAACAAATTCATTTTTGAATTGCGATGTAATTTAATTTTGCTTTTGTTATTAATAAAATTGAGATTGACATCCTCCCGAATACAGAGTTTACCAACTAAAAAAAAAAAAAAGAAGTATTTCAGTCACTGCATCTCTATAGAAAACAACTCTAATTCCTACAATTAATGCAACAATTTTTTCCCTTCTTTGTGATGCAAAAATGCAATGTTCTAAAATGTCAAGAGAGACGTAAGGATTTGAACGCACCTTGTTTTGGGAGATATCCCATTTTCTGAAAAAATGGAAGAGAGTGAAAAGCTAAAAAGGAACAAACACTGGTGGTTCTGAACACAATCCTTGGTAGCTTGAAGCTGTCAGCTAAATTCTGAGTGAAATACCAAATAGTATCAGTGATTAAACATGTAACAGGCTCTTTATTAACATCAGACAATAAACTAGCCAAGCATTCACGAAAAGGGTGGACGCAATTGATGTTGAGCTTATCAAGAAGAATTGCAACATCGGATGTAGAACATTCATCTTTCAACAAGCCATCCGGGATGTAGTAGAAAGTCAGGTGAGGATATTTTGATTGATCAGGAGCATTGAATATGGTATGAATAATGCTAATACTAAAGCCTTTCGAATGAAGAATGTTTGCTAGTTGAATCATTGGGTTTATATGGCCTTGTAAAGGTACCGGAAACAGCACCAACCGCCTTCCTTTCTTCGGTTGCAATTTACGGTTTCCTTGTTCATCCTCCATGAACGTACCTTTTGATTGTGAATCAGGGAAGGATCTGAAAATCAGGATTCCAGCCAGAGAGCAATAATTTCTCACCAGATTTCGTTTGGTAGATATGTAAGAATGAAACATTGCAATAATGTTTTTCTTACCGGGTTTAAATAGATAAAATGATCTTACCTACTCCAATGTCACGTTGTCAAGTTGTACAAAAAAATATCATCATCAAATCTATCCAACGATATTGTATTTTATCATGTTCAAGATTAAAATTATAAAATTGTTTCTTGGTTAAGGTCTGTAAAGCGAGTTTAGTGATATTTAGTGAGTTTAGTGAGTTTGTAAAGTTTTAAAATTACAGGGTTCACTCATTTTTTAATTATGGCATGTAAATTGAATTTAGTGATATTTATGTTTTATTCTCTAAGTTTAGTTAAACTACATCGATTTGAATATTGAACGAAATAAGACAAAATAATGTTGTACAAAATATCCAATCTAATGTAAAATAAGAATGGAGGCACTACATAAATTAATCAAGCAAATACCATATTAAGTGTTTTGTCGGACAAGAAAAAAGATGGGGCTGGACACAATAATGTAATAACATCTCATGCAAGTTATTGTTAAACAAATCGTAACTCCAAATTTCTGAACATAAAATCATCAGGGCTTAACTTCTGATTCGTCGGGTGAACGTGGGGCTCTATCCCGTCCCGAATCATAGAACTAAGAAAATAAAATATGTACGGAATGATACTTCGAACCAAGTCATAATTCAGCTCACTCCATTGACAGCTCATTGAAGAGTTGCAAAGCTAACACAATTTTTAAAAGAAAAGGGATGAAAAATTAGATAAGTGAGATTGAAATATATAAAAATAATAAGATTATTGAAAAAATAATTGAATATTTAAATTATTAATTAGAATTCAATTAGTATAATATAATAATATAATTAGGATAGTAGTTAAAATTAATATAATATATAAATTTTTTAGAACAATAGAATTATGAAAATTAGATAAGTGAGAAACAAAGATATGGAAAGAATAAGAGTATTAAGAGAATGATTGAACTATTAATTAGAATTCAAATAATATATCAACATAATAGAATAATAGAATTAGGATAATATAAATTAGAAAAGTTAATACATAATATAATTGGATTAATTGTTGAAATTGAACTAATATACAGAGGTTTTAGAAAAATAGAATTATGAAGGATTAGATAAGTAAGAAAGAAAAAGAATTATAAAGGATTAGATATGTAAGAAAGACAAAGAATTTTGAAGGATTAGATAAGTAAGAAAGAAAAATATATAAATGATAAGAGTATTGAAAGAATGATTGAACTATTAATTGGAATTCAAATAGCATATTAGTATAATACAATAATAGAATTAGAAAAGTTTATACCCTAAACTCTAAACACTAAACACTAAATTATAAACCATAAACTCTAAAACCTAAGATATAAAAATTAAAAAAGTAAGAAATAGTATTAGAAAAAGAATTTTGTGATGAAAATGAAGAGATATAAAAATATTTATAGAATTACAAAAATGAAAATAAAAAATTTTAGTTTTTTTTTTTGCCGGTTCCAGTTCCGATTCCACATTTTCAGGAACCAAAACCTTTCAACCAATTTCGGTCCTTATTTTGATTCCGGAATAGGAACTGCCGGTTCCAATTTTGTCCATGTCTATGTACACTTACCCCTTAAAACCAACTTCCAAATATTAAAGGTGCCACAACATGCCCCACATGGGTATTTAGGACCAAACCTTTAATTGATGGATCGAATTGGCTTCACCAAATACTCCTTTTATAGGATACACTAAGGGGAGACATATTATCTTTAACTGATGTGGGATAGAACCACTTTACAATCACCTTGTAGAATAAGAAATTAAACAAAATACAAGACATATCCTAACATTTAGAACGTTGTGGACTTTTTCTGTACTTTGTGTACTTACAGAAACTTTTGTGAAGTCGATTCATACATTAAATGTGATTCATATATCAAACTAGCAATTAACGATCACAAAAATCATGATTCTAATTTTCTGCCACTTTTATTGTATATTAAAATCACGATTAACTTCCATTTTATATATGAACTCGCTTCATAGAAATCACATGTACATTTTGTATTGGATAGTTAAGCTTTATACACTAGAGTACCCTTATGATCCTATTTGGACTCTCCTGGTATGAGAATTCTGGGGTATAAGAACTCACGAGTCCTAGTATGAGAATCATGAGAATTCCGTGGTATAAGAACTTTGTTATGACTTTTGTGGTTCCCTTCTACTTTTGTAAGAAGAATTTTGGGTATAAGAAATTACGAACTTTCTTGTGAGTTTTGTGGTTTTTTTCTCTTTGTTTTTAACACATATACCCTCACATGCATTTTTAAGAAATCGAACTCTAAATTTTGAAGTCGAGATGCTAACTTTTTAATAATCACTAGACTAACTCCAATGGCTGTGAACTTTGTGGTTAGTTTTTACTTTTACACTCCTCTTCAGTGATGAATTTTTTTCTTCTTCGTTTTTGTTCTTCATATATTGTCAAATTTTTTATTAGTGATGAATTTTTTCTTCTTCTTGTTTGTTCTCCATATTATTGGATTATCGAATTTGTTAGATTAAATATAAATATTAGGCTATTAGTTGTAAGAGTAATTAATCTCTTTTACTTGTATATATATATTTATGCTATTGCTCTATTTTGAGATTCAACTGATTTGAAAGACGTGAAAATTTCTAGCCACTTTGCCTAATTTCTTTCTCCCCTCTTTGTTCTCTTTTCTTCCCTTAATCTAATTCTATGAATCTTAAGAGAATTTGCTTATCGAATATTAACAAGCCTATGTTCAAGCACACCAAAACCTTTACTGTACATTTATATATAAAGAAGGGAGAATGACCCTATAAGTCCCTCACATATCACTCAATAATTTGTTTGGTCCCTCACTTTTAAAACGGGGAAAACTAGTCCCTCACATTTCAAAAGTGTACTTTTTCAGTCCTTTTGACGGAATCTGTTAGAAAATCTATCAAATGTTATCACGAGCTCCACACGTGACCATTTTTCATGGGTAAAAAAGGAATCACAATATTCACAACCTTCAGACAGCCTTCAGAGCACAAATCACAGCCTTCAATCGAAAATCGCAATCACAACCTTCAGTTCAGACAACCAAAATCGAAAATCGCAATCACCTTCAGTCGAAGTCAACCAAAATTGTTTAAGCCCTAAGTAGAAGTAGATCGAAGTTCTGAACTCCCCAAGTGGAAGTAAATCAAAATTTCTGAAATCCCTAAGCTTCAACTCCAAAGACGACGTGAATAATCAAAATCCCCAATTTCAAATCCGTAAAGAAGATGGCCCAACACAATGAATGCTTTTGCGGGAAAGCAGCTGTTGTAAGAACTTCTTGGACACTAAATAACCCTGGAAGAAGTTTTATGGATGTGAAGAGTATGAGGTACTGTTGATTTAATATTTTACTTAATATGATAATGTTTTGGTAAGCATGTGATAACAAAATTGTATGATTTAATGTGATAGGGGAAGCGTGGCTGTGGATATTTTTGTTGGTGTGATGCAATGTGTGATAGATGCGATAGGGCAACTGAGATAATTGGTGGTTTGTTGAACAATGTTAGAAATTTGGAGGTAGAAAGAGATAGAAGAATTAAAAGGGAGAAATTGCTTGTTGCTGCTTTGTTTTTAACATGTATGTCACTTTTGTATCATTGCATTAGCCATTGATCTGCAAATGCTTGTTGATGTTATTGTTGCTGCAAATGCTTATTGGTGTTACTGTTGCTGCAAATGCTTGTTGATGTTGCTGTGGGATCCCTTGCTGTTGCTGCAAATGCTTGTTGATGTTGCTGTTGCTGCAAATGATCGTTGTTATCACTGGAAATCACAACTTGGTTGCTACTGTAGTATCATTGGAAATCAGCAAATGACACTACTAATGAAGTGGTATATTAGTTAGTAATTTAATAGTTGCTATGTAATAGTTGGATTATGTAATAGTTGGATTAAGTAATAGTTGGATTAGTAGTTAGTTGGAATAATATGAAGATATTTGCAAGAATCCTACACCAGTTTGGAATGATTCATTTTGTAATGGTGTTAAGAATCCTGTAAAAGTACTATCTTTGTTATAAAAAGTAAGCTTCAATAGCATATTATGTAATTGTACCATTTGAATGATCAGCACTAAATTTTGGACAAAAGATTTCAAGTCAAAAACAAAATGAGCATTGTTAAATTAGGAACAATGATATTCTGATGTACAAAAATAGCTCAGAAAGAAATATTTGTCAATTTTACATAGGAGTTCAATATCTTCTGCCTTTTGTTGATTAGAATGATTTGAACTACTTGCCTTCTTAAACCCCTTTTCAATTTCAATCCAATCTTTTGATTTTTCAGCAATAACAACATCATCATCAGTGAATTCATACTCACTGTCATGCAAGCTTTCACAGTCACTGGAATCAATTTCATCTTCTACATTAACTTCCACATTCTTTCTTTTCCCACTTTTCTGTTTTTCACAACCAACTTTTGTAAATGACTGTTGCTGTTTTGAGCTTTTTTGTGAGTCTGCTTTTTCAGTCTTCTGTGCCTTAGTCTTCTGTACCTTCTTATCTGATTCACCTTCATCAACAGGCTTTTGAGTTTCTGCAACTGATGCAGCAGTACTAAGAGTTTTCTGAACTTCCTTATTTGACCCAACAAAATCATCATTCATCTCAACTTTTGCATTCGGCCTGCCAACATTCATAACATCTGCATGCCTTTTAGCTGGCTTAACAACCCCAACACCAACACTATCTACAAGCCTTTCAGCATTCTTACTGGACTCAACACCATCTGCAGGATCTGCAGGCACTTGCTTAGCTGTAGCTTGCTTGAGTGACTCAAATTTCAACTTTCTTGCAACTTCCCATTGTTGAAGCTGTTCCTTCTTTACTGTAATTTGTTTAACCCTTCGTCCTTGTCTTAGTGTTGGAGCATTCAGATTAGCAAAATCTATTTCAACTCCACTAGAACTTTTCTGACTCCCAATATCAGCAGCAGTACTTGACACTTTTGTTTTTTCAACTACATATATATTTATCAGTTTTTCCTTCACCCCATAATTAGCCACTAATTGTGCATGATTTTCAGACAACAAAGACAACATGCCGTTCTCCATACTTTCTTCAGGGATAAGAAAGAAATACAACACACTTGATGCATTATACCCTAATCTTTCAACTATGTTGCCTAAAGTACACAAAGACCATGTATCTAGATCACAATAATCTACAATATCTTCCCATCCTCCAATATATTCTGATTTGGGAATCTTTCGATATTCACCCCCATAGTGAATTCTCACTGAAAACATTTTGCTATTAGGTCCTGTTGCATAAATAGACAACAACCATGTTTATTGGTTGTGTTATAGGGAACATTTTGCATTAAAAAAACACAGTGGACCACAATAAGACATAAAATTAAAGAAAAAAGTTCAGACATTGACACTGGACCACCATTAACACTGGACCACAATATGTGAGACAACGACATTACAGGAATAGAATAGTTAAGTATTAAACAACTTACCATAATCTGGCATCCTCCAATTTGTTGTTCTACCTTGGCGTGCCATTCCACCACTATGAATTCCTCTACTTCCAACGAATGCTTAGAGTTCGTCTTTGGAGTTGAAGCTTAGGGATTTCAGAAAATTTTGATTTACTTCCACTTGGGGAGTTCAGAACTTCGATCTACTTTTACTTAGGGCTTAAACAATTTTGGTTGACTTCGACTGAAGGTGATTGCGATTTTCGATTTTGGTTGTCTGAACTGAAGGTTGTGATTGCAATTTTCGATTGAAGGCTGTGATTTGTGCTCTGAAGGCTGTCTGAAGGTTGTGAACATTGTGATTCCTTTTTTACCCATGAAAAATGGTCACTTGTGGAGCTCATGATAACATTTGACAGATTTTCTAACAGATTCTGTCAAAAGGACTGAAAAAGTACACTTTTGAAATGTGAGGGACTAGTTTGCCCCGTTTTAAAAGTGAGGGACCAAACAAATTATTGGGTGATATGTGAGGGACTAATAGGGTCATTCTCCCTATAAAGAATTCTTCACACACCCAAACTTTACTGTACGCATTTATAAGGTGGGATCATCCACGCATTTATAAAGAAATATTGTAGTCTTAATTGACACACCAAACCTTTTTTGTGCATTTAAGAGACAAAGGAAGTGGGATCATCCAAACCTTTATTATGCATTCATAGATTTTGTGGGTTTGCATATTGTTCCACCCCCAAATTAGAGAAACACGGAATATGAACCAAAAGATAAAAGAGTCGGCATCACTCAATGAAATCATTGTTTTCTCATTTATGCTCACATGGCCAACATTCAGAGGTAGCTGGATGGCCGTGTCAATCCAGCTTCGAAGTCTTCCGATTATATTGATTCACATCAAGAAAAAGTTCAACCATAACCAAAAGGTAAAAAGTCACAATTTATTGAGAAAAACATAACATTGAGCCTGTAACATAAGAGTAAAATAGTTTTATTAGTCTATTGGATGCTTCACATCAACAAATGTTGTAGCAAAATATGGTTGGACAATTCATTTTGATCCCCATTGGCTTTGGTAGCTATTGATGCATCAATTTGAACAATTCATTTATGGATTGGGTTGGGTGTAATAATTTAAAAATTTTCAATTAATTTACAAAATTGGGGTTGACATTCCCCTTTCTTGTACAGTTTGCCACTTAGAAAAAATTGTTGGACAACTAATAAGAGAACAATTTTGTATTCTTTTCGCTCACTTCACTTGTTTATACTTTAATTTGTTTTTATGAGTTTAGGCTGAATACGTGACACACGGTTCAGCCTTAATTATTGTTATTGTGGGTTTCGATTAAATATAGTGGCGCAACCTTTTGGATTTGTTACATTTTATGGATTCATGCGACGTGCATTTAATTAAAACACTATCAAATAATTAGTGAAATGATAGCAAATTCATATTGACTTGCTCAAAACTCGCTTTTGGTATGTTATGGGAGCAAAAACTATAAGACTATTTTCGAATAAATCAATGATTGTCGAACAATCTAACAAGTAGATTGGAATTTAAAGAACTAATTGGACAGCTGCCTCTCGCAAACAATTCAATTCTCAAATATTGCAAACTTGAAATCGCATGAAAACAAATTCATGATGGAAGAAACTAATCGCTGAAATTTCTTATAATCACAAACTCTCAAAAATGTTCTCTCCACCCTATTACAATGAAAGAAAGAGCTTATTTATAGGCTTAAAATAAACCCTAAACAAACTAAAACAATAAGAAAACCCTTAAAAACTCAAAAATCCTAAAAATTATGAAATAAAAAAAAATCACTGAAATTTCTTATTATCACAAACTCTTAAAAATGTTCTCTCTACCCTATTACAATGAAAGAAATAGCCTATTTATAGGTTTAAAATAACTAAACGAACTAAAACAATAAAAAAACCTTTAGCAATTCAAAAACCCTAAAAATTACTAAATTAAAAAACTCGTAAACTGAGGCCGCAAACGTCGCGACATGTGGCGCGACGTGCAGATTCCTGGCTGTTTTTCACTTCGATCCAGTCCAAATCTGAAAAGAGATAAAACATCAACATTGTAGCCATGGATCTTAGCTTTCCAATAACACTTGAAGTACCCCAATCCAAGCTAAAATGAGAGAGATGTTGCTGGATTATTGAAGTGTGGCAGAATCTCGCAGCATTCAATGTTCGATGCATCTTGTCGTGTTTTCCTTGGTTATCCCACTTTGGAGTTTCAAACCTCCATGAGACTAACTTGAGCCTTGTTCTCCATCCTGTACCAAGCTTCCATACATGAGATTCATCATGAGCAAGTGGAGATAACACTTGAACTTCTTGGACTTTTTATAACAACTCAATATGCTAGCATGAAATCTATGGGATAAGTGTTGTTTCATTTTATGAATTTACATTACATCATTTAACTAAAACCCTATCAAATCATTAGTAAACTCTAAAGGACCAGTGATGTTTCATTTTATGGATTCATGCTACATCATTTAACTAAAACCCTTTCATTTTATGGATTCATGCTACATCATTTAACTAAAACCCTATTAAGTAATTAGTAAACTATAAGGGATAAGTATTAAATACATGTAACGTATATTTATGAAATAAAACAGAGAACAAGACACTGAATGTAATAGAAGATCATGGATAGTGCAATCCAAAATTATTTTTTTATTGTTGTATACTTTAATTTGCTTTTAACCCTTTTTCCAACCACTACACCACATGCACAAAATAAACTTTGAATATCAAACTTAAGTTTGAACATTGATCAACTTAAAATTTGAAAAGAACTTGAGTAATTCTTTCCTGGACAACTTGCCAAACACGAATTGGTTTATCTTTTTAATATATATTAAAAGTCCCCTAAGTGCTTGAGTAAGGTTAAGGATACACTCGGGGATCTTGGAGGTATGAAGTATGAACCTTCAAATTTTGAAAAATTATACTTATTCTCTATAAAAAAAATTTAGAAAATCTGTTATAATTGCGCCTTTTCATTTATTAGGAAAAAGTGTAATAGTGCTAATTAAGCATTGTCAAAAGGTGCTTGTGATCAAACCATAATAGGAATGGAAGGACCATTTTCCCTGTCAGCTCTTCAATGCAATGAAAAGGACTCTCAACTATTATTTTACTTCTGAACTTTTTTTTTTTTTTTTTTTGAAGAGTGAAATTATCCCAAAATCATTTAAGACTATGCTCTTTTATTTCAATATTAGACCATGTAATTTCTTTTCCCCAAAACATCAAGTACACGGAAGTTTTTCATTGTTCAATATTACACTCTAATTCATAAGTTAAGGAAACAACAAATGTCACACAAAAAAAAGTGTCATTTTTCCCTGAAAATGAGTGTTGTCAAATATGAACCGAATTGAACGGTTCAATCGGTCAAAGTGAAAACCGTTAGCCTATTTGGTCTGAATTGATTAAAAAACTCGTGTTAGAAAATCGATCATACCCCATTGACTTAGTTAGGTGAGGTGGTTTCTCTCTCTAGGGCCTCTTAACCCATTTGTGTCAGCCACTGAAAAAATGCATGTTAAGGTAGAATTGTTGGATATTTAATATAATCCAATAATATGCTCTAATATAAGCCCAATAGATAACGAATTTTTGTAATGGGCCTGAATGTACAAGAGCCCATTAACTGGTTTTAACCCTAGAGTACCTCTATATATATGCTAGCTGGAGGTAGCATGCTAGGTATTCCAAACTAGATACCTAGGGTGTAATGCTTCAATCAATTGCATATTGAATTGCTTGACCTAAAACTCTAACAAGAATTAAGAAAGGAGTAATGATAGAAATTACGAAAATTCTTACGCGATTTGAGAACTCTTAATTGGCATAAAATAGAAAAGAAAATTTATCTTAGTTGATATAAATAAAGAGTTTAAAACTTATCAGGATAATCTTGATAAAACCTTCTATCATGAATCCAATCATTGAATGCCATATGAGTTTTTTTTTTAATTATTTTTTTACCCTAATAATCATACACCTCATCTATATAATATAATTAACTCAAAATTTTAATTGTATACCGTAAAAAAAAAATTATCATCAAAATCACAAACCAAAATATTACTAAAATCACAAACTAGTTACTAAAGGACTAGTTGGCAATTGCGCGCCAGCGCGCTGTAATTATATGTTATTTCCCGTTATAATTTTAATTCAGTATAATAGATATAAGTAATATAATATTTATTGCACAATACATGTACTAACATTTACGGTTAATATTTCCACAAACCTACCCATAACTTCACTCGTTATACATGTCTATACATATTTAAACATTTTCATAAGATACATGGTTGCCAATACTTGTACACACACTTATACATATACATATATATATATGTATACATTATACGCACTTTCGTATATTTGCATATATTACACTTATTTTGGCACTATAGATTTGTACACATTTTGCACATAATGTGCACACTACGTATATACATATACTATATATTTGCAAATTCTTCTTACATCTGCACATAGTACAATGTATATGTGCTACATACTACACATATTATACATACTTATACACACACTTATACATACTACGTATATATGTATATACTAAAATAATTTTCATATATTGGCACATATTTAATTATTTATCACACTATAATTTTTTACTTATTTTTCACATATTTTCGATGCTACATATATTGCATATAATAGTTACATTTGCACACACTTTAAATATTTGCACATTCTTCTTACATTTTAACACATTTCATATGTGCACATATTTACACATACTTGTAGACACACTTATTCATAATGCACATATATACACTATACATACTTCCACACATTTTACACATATTTCTCACACATATTAACACGTGCTTCACACATTTTTACACACTATACATATTTATATATACTACACATATTTTCACACACTATATATTTTTACATGCTACATATATTAATACACACTACACACAATATCACAAACTCGACATATTTATACATACTACGCATATTTTCACATGCTATACATTTATGCACATTTTCCACAATATAAATATTTACACATAATACACATTTTAGAAACACTATATTTGTACACATACACGCATATTTTCATATGCTACATATATTTATACATAATTCATACATTTTAATACACTATGCATATGAACACATATACACATACTGCATATATTTTCACGCACTATACATGTTTACACATAGTGCACATATTTTACTCACTACATATACATATACATATTACACATATTTATCATACACTATATAATTATACATATCTACACATATAACACACATTTTAACACACTATACATTTTTATACATTCTGCACATATTTTTGTACACTACATATTTACACATATTATACGTATTTTCACAAACTATACATATTTGCACATAATTTATACATTTTCACATATTTTATATATTTACACATACTACAAATATTTTCAACCGCTGTAATAATTTATACATACTGTAGATTTTTTCATATACATATATCTACACATATTACGCACATTTTCAAATAATATACATATTTATAAAAACTTCAAAAATTTTCTCACACTATACATATTTAACGTATTTTCACACATTACACATATTTATATATATAACCTATATTTTCACACATTATTTATATTTATATATATACACATTTTCAACCACTATACATTTTTAGAAATAGTTCACACGTTTTCAAACACTACATATTTACACATAGTACACATATCTTCACACATTATACATATTATACATGCTACATATATTTTCACACACTATACATATATGCACACATTTCATACACGATATGTATTTACACATACTACACATATTTTCACATACTATAAATATTTATACACGCTATATGTATTTATACATACTATAGATTTTTTTTCATATACATATATTTACACATATTACACACATTTTCAAATAATATACATATTTATAAAAACTTCAAACATTTTCTCACACTATACATATTTAACGTATTTTCACACATTACACCTATTTTTATATATATTACCTATATTTTCACACATTATTTATATTTATATATATACACATTTTCAACTACTATACATTTTTACAAATACTTCACACATTTTCAAACATTACATATTTACACATAGTACACATATCTTCACACATTATACATATTTATACATACTACTTATATTTTCACACACTATATATATATGCACGTATCATACACGATATGTATTTAAGATACTATAAATATTTATACACGCTATATATATATATTTATACATACTATACATATTTTCACACACTATATATATTTATACATACTACACATATTTTCACCCACTATATATATTTTCACATATTACACACGTTATACATTTTTATACATATTAAACACATTTATGCAAATGTATTCTATTTACCAACACTACATGCATTTTTACAAACAATACATATTTACAAATATTTCACACATTTTCAGAACAATTTTCATATCTTTATTTTTCAATAATTTATTAATTCTGAATTCTATTTATATCAAAACTTTATACATTAATTCACTTTCTATAATTAGTCTAATTATATTATCATAATATATTGTTTGAATTTCGTATTATATACATTTGCATACTCTACTACTGTTACAATTAAACCTTGATCCACTATTACAGGATCAGTCACATGGATAATATTTCATCATCTTATTAAGTCTATACGCATGTTATTGGTTTATTCCAAATTTTTATACTACACATAATATACATATGGGTTAATTACCGATCACCCCTATGTGGTTAACGAAATTTCTAAAAAACCCTCCTATGGTGAAAAAATCTACTAATAACCCCATGTGGTCTTGATTTAAGTTGGAAGCGGATGAAGAATATTCTCAATAACGGAGCGTGTATGCAACGCACGTACAAGATGCGAGTAGATTAAAATATAAACCTAATAAGGTATCACTTGACAAAAATAACCCTTGACCTTAGCCCATAATTTTTATTTGTTTTTTCCTTCTTTTCTTACCACTTTTTCATTCTTTTCTATTTATTCGATAGCTTTGCCGCAAAGGCGATTTTCTCATTTCTGCCCATGGGTTTCGTTTAAATCTTCATCGTTGTCTCTTCTCTCCCTTGTATCAATGCATCAATTGCATTGCCTGATTCAATCATCCAAATCCTACCCAAAAGTCACCGAAAAATTCCCAGAGACGATAATCAATATTGTGTTGATTTTCAAGAATTTTGATGAAAATTCCTTTAACGATTGGTTTGATTTGGTTATGCTTTTGGTGACTGTAAACCTCTTCGCACTGTCAGCAAGGCCATGGCGGCTCACATAGTGGCCACTGATTCTTCTGGGTCTCTCAACCAGTTCATTGTCGAGGTTTGGCATCAGGAACAGATGCATTTCATGGAGTTGCTCTCGTGGGGACGTGTGAATAATACTTCTAAGTTGCGCTGGTCAATTAAGGTGCGAAGCAGGTAGCAAGCATCTTTGCATAGGGAGAAAGATTATCTTCTGGTTGAATTAAGTATTCGCTTTGCATAACTTCTCAAAAAAAGGAACAAAGGAATTGTTTGTGGTTAGGATTTAATATGGTTTGTGGTTGAGTGAGTGGTTGTTGTTGTGATTGTGATTATGATGGCAGCGGCGGTGGTGGTAATAGTGGAGGAGTTGGTGCCGGAACAAAAAGGGAGATAAGGAACAAAAAGACGACAAGAGAAAAAATGGATTTTTTTAAATTTTCTTTTTACCTCAAAATTTTAATAATTTAAACTTTAGCCCCAAAACTATACTAATTTAAGGAATTAATGCTTTAAATTGAAAAAATTGGAAGGGTATTGTTGGAAATTTTAATGGTGTCGTTAGTGCACCTACTTTCCATCCACTTTCCACTTAAATTAGGATCATTTTCCACTTATCATAAGAAACATCATGCTCATCGAGTTGGCTTCTTATCATAAGAGAAAACAGATTCTTATTTTATTTGGAAGAGTGGGTTGCTTTGTTATTTGTAGCTTACCATCTGGAAATTCTTTGTTCCTAAAATTCTGGGATTTAAATACTTCATTCTTAGAAGAAAACCATGTTAAGGTAATAACTTGAATAGTTAGTTTTATGCTTCTGTACTCTCAGAAATGAGTGACTATGCTTCTGTACTCGCAGCTTTGTAGACAAGACTCTTATTAGAATGAGTGTGTGTTGCATCATGCTGCTGTAACCTTAATTCCTTCAGTAGTTGGAGTATTATGGCTTTTGTTTTTTTTATTTTTTTAACATCAACATGGTTAAAAGTTTACAGCAAAAGGTTTTAAATTTCTCTTTGATTTTTTCTTTCCTTTTTTTTCTTATTCTACAGTACTTTATATTTGTCTATTGATGAGTATACCTACAAAAATTTAAATATCCATATAAGCACTCTATGGAACTGTACAATATGATTGGTGTAACCAGTATTTTCTTCTGTTGAAGATAATTTTATTTGTATAGTGATAAATGTTGGTTTGGTATTGACATCAAAAAAAGTTTGGATGAACTGACTGCTGAGTACTTGAGGTTCGATATCACAAAATGGATATGATTGATTGAATGTTGTTGATCAGTGCAGTTTTGGTTTTGGTCTGTCATAAAACTAAATTTTCAATTTTAACATTATCCCAGGAGCTTGGGTATCCGCTGATATCACAACGACCAGGACTTTGTAATGCACTACTACTACTCATCTAATTGCAGAAATTTTTTTCTTTCACTTTGTATCATAATTGTAATTATAATAGAGAGATTCTCTGTTGGGGTTACAGCTATAAATGAAGGGGGATTTTGCATTTTAGACCCATTTCAAGGTCCCAGCAGAGAATAAGGTAAAAAACATCCATGTTAGAATGAGGGCAAATAATATACTTATAATGTTATTTTGAAGGAAATAAAAGATTTTAAAAAAATAAAGAAAGAAAGAAGATGTATTGTTATTATAACTAAAAAGCATTAACCAGAGACTAATTGCAGCTCCTCATTTCCGAGTTTGTAGAGGCAAATGATAATGTAATGTAATTTTCATTTTCAACCATTTTAAGATTTGGTTAGATTCTCCAACTTTGTTTTTGGTCCAAAAGCCAATTGTGTCTATTTCAATTTTCATCCATGCTATTCCGAAATGTTGTAAAATGTTTTGTTTGGCAGATAGTAAACATAATAATAATCAATAAAGTTGAGAGATTTACTACATTTTTTATCGCCCAATTACCAATCAAATCATTATTCCATCACCGGATTTGTACGCTTTACTACTATTTTCACCGTCGAAACCTGTACTTCCATTGACTTCAAGGTAACCTTTTTGTTGTTCAATCAGAACAAATTTAATCTGCACAATTGGCTGCTAACTCCAACCTAAACAGCAGTAAGATTAATGTGTTGAACAAAAGTACGAATCCAAGATCGATTAAATGTTTTAACCTCTGTACCAGCCTGTGAACTTCATCTTAAATGCAGCTGTGCAGTTGCTGTAACATACCCAGTACAACCCATTCAGTTTGAAGGAAGACCAAATAATAGACAAAATTTGGGATGAAAATAATCCCTTCACATTATCCCAACTCGGTGAGCATGATGTTTCAGTAGAGGAACAATGATGTTTCAAGTTCCGGTGAGCATGAAACCCATACTTGTAGTCCCCAAGTATGGGTGTCCCCAATACCACAGCACAGTGAACGCGTAGCTTTGAGTCACAGACAAGCAAAGAGGGAATCAGTATGATGTTTTATGAACTTCAGATCCATTATGATCTCAGAATAACATAAAACTGTCATCCATACCTAGTGCTTTCTTCCAGTAAGATGAGACAACTCTAGCCAGGTGTAGCCTGTAATTTTTACACTTTGGTTTAATAAATGGGAAAAAAATAGAATACTTGTGTATTACTAACTAATAAAGAGCTTTGATACGAAAATAGGATATTGAAAATTTTCCTTCCATAACAAGAAAAACAAGTACATGAAAAAAATGCATTCACAAGTAGCTTGCTTGCCAAAAAAAAAATAAAAATGGATGAATGAAAAACGGGATCCTAGAAAGACTGAAGTTTGATATTGTAATTTATTCTTAATTATTCATCTTTAACAAGTACAACTAATTAGGTTGCTGACAAAAAGTTGGATGTACATATGCCAAAACAGCTTAAAAACTGCCTATATGAATCTCCATGTCCAAAAAAACTGGAATGATATCTTAAACCACAACAGCAATAAAAATCCAGCAGTAATTTATTGCAACTATTCGCAAGATTAGTAGCAAGACCATTAAAGTGGGAAAAACAATGTGGTAATGCATGTGACTAAATGATACAAACATCATTCTCATGCTTGTCCCTATCTCTTCATCATTAGATTTCTGAAAAATTTGCTCAAAACAAACCGTGGCAAGATGATCCAATCACTTTGTACTCCGTCACAGCATACTGTGCCAATGATGATTGAATATTGTCAATAACTGTAGTTCGATCAGATTTACCATTGTGCATAACAACCTAAAAAAAAGAACAAACTCCCAAGTCAGGCTTCGAACTACACTTGCATATCCCAGTATTATAAGCAAACCAAATACAGAAGTGAGCTTTGCATATACAATCATCTCACCTTTCCCAATGGCTTTGAGATTAATCCTTTTAGAAATCTAGGAGACCCAATGGCAAGTGCCCAATACGTCTTTTGGATAACTCTACTTATCCTGTTAAGATCCTAAAAGAATGAGAGAACATAAATATGATACATGCAATGTAAAGAAGAAAGAATCCATTTCTAATGCTTTAATAAAGAACACGGAGAAACAAAAAGATACAAAAAGAATAGGGGAAGTGACAAACTTGTTCAGATGCTTCAAATGCTTTCTCATGGAAGATAGAATGAAGAGCAGCAGCACTCGACTGTGTTCTCCCTATCACCAATATTAATAGCATGAAGCATATTGGTATTAATACCATGAAGCATAAAGTTAAAAAATAAGAAGCAGGATGTTCAGTTCACATTTCATTTCATTCCTACACAGACTATTTTCCAACAATGTCTGTGCGCATCAATTCATCTCTCTATGGAAATTCTACTTATCACGTGAATGCATTGGCTTCAAATAAAATTATCAAAAATTTTCGTGAAACTGAAAACATATACTCCACTACAAGCCATTTCTGTGTGTGTATCCATTGAATGTATACGGTCTCCAGCAAAAACCACACTTCTAACTCACCCAGAAATAAGAAAAAGATATGCTTTTGTTATGTGATTCCACAGCAGAAGTTTAAAAGTCAATCCAGCCAAATGCCCGTCTCCATTAAACCATAAATCAGACACAGATTTCCTCTTCACATTAAAAAGAATGTAATTAAATGAAAACAAGATGCTGAAAATACAAGTATCAATACTTGGAGAGGGGAGAAAAACATCTTATGATAAGAGAAAAAAGATCAGATCCAAGCCACTCCATTAATCAAAACCAAATGCAGTCAAAAGATCATTACTGCCGTACCCAATACTGAGTCTCTTTCCTACTTTATTATTAATTTTTAAAGAAAAATGACACTCAAAATAAAGCATAGAAAATCACTGCATAAGCTACAGTTTCCTGCTGCCTTAAATATGAATAACTCAGCTAAGGTGACATGAAAACTCTTATTTCTTGATTTCAACGCTACTACCCACACAACATAAATCAGGATCCAAGAGCATATATAACTTCAAAAGTACAAGATAAATATTTACCATTTCCAGTAATAAATATAGGCTTGTTATGGTATCTATTCTTGACGTATTCCACGAGCCCTCCCAGCCCTCTTGGGACGACACAACATGCAGGCAATCCAGTCTGTTACAAATATAAAAAACAATACACAAATTATCATACATATGATAATTAAACCAATTGATTATGCTAATCTCGTGATCAATGAATGATTACATGCATAAGATAGTCATACCTCTTCCCCAATTAAAACACCATCTCGCTCTATAGTAGTTAAGACGATGCCCCTGATGGAGCTATCTCCATCCCATATATAGGCTGGATCAGAACAGGTACAACTTGAATGCTTGCATTTCTTGACATAAAGAGTTGAATAGTGATTCAGTTCAATGAAGTCAATGCTATCCCTTATGATTAGTCTTTCCTCTGATGTGAATCTTGGTAATTCATTCCCATGGTAATGGAGCATTTCTGCAGGAGAATCACCAAAAACGAGAGGATCGAAATTCCTGTTTAATCAAAGTTAAAGCAGGTCAAGTCAAGAATGTGAGGTTCTAAAGGCATGCTTCTTCAAAATTATAATAAGAATGATGAAACAGCCAGCACTGACCGAGCAACATTAAAAGCCAAAGCCAGATTTGTAGCTTCTCTGTCATGCTCATTATCAGTTAATGATTCATACATAAAAGTGCTTGCAACAATCCCTATTACACCGCCTTGTTTTGGCTGCATGCATTACGAATATGAATATCAATCAATTTATGAAACCAGACTGAATGCTGAAGACATTATTAACTTGCCTGAAATCGATCCCTGTACAGTTTTTCAGCCTTAGCATTTGCAGGTAACATGTTGTGAAAAGCAACCAGGGGCTCGATTACTGAATTACCAGCTGAACAATTGCCAAAAGGAGGGGAACAATGACCTGGAGGCTACATTCCTCTTTCGAAAGCAAATTTTGAAACCAAATTCGGTTCATTGATTGTGCACTTTTACTACAGACCGGATTAGTAGGGAAAAGTACTTGATATTTTCCTTTTAAGTTCTACAGGAGACAAACAATTTTTGGTATGCAAGCCCATAAATTCTTCTTAACTTGCTATTCAATAGAAAAAGGAAAGTTATATGCATTCCAGATAAGCATTTCTCATCCACAACCTTAAATTGCAAAATCGGTGACTCAAGAAAAGGGAAATAAATGACATTTAACCATGATTCAAGAAGTATACCTTCATGAGCAGCCTCTTTGAACTCAATTTGTTAACAGAGATCTGCAGCCCGATCAGTTGGTCTAGGAAATAAAAGAAAAGGATCCCAAACGAAACTTGGTCAGTCCATGACAAGGTAAAAAAATTTGTTCCTTTAACATGACATTCATAACCTTCTCCATAGAGTCACTTGTTCACAACCAAGAAAAAAAGATAAGGCAGATTGAGTTTTGCTAGTACAGGAGTAAATCACTTTCATCTCAAATCAGGCAACTCCTCGATATGTAAATAGCGGAAAATAATAATGTAGAAATAAATCAACCCAAACTAAGAATCAGTGCATTTTATACCTCCAGTTCAATAGTATTTTGTACAGAAGTAAGTGACCTTGCAAGATTAAAGCATGTGAAGTGAACCACATTACAACAACAATTTTCAGTAAAAAGAGAGAGATCAACATACATTCATGCATCATGGTATACCATATTACAATGCACAAATGTGGAACAAGGAAAAAAAGAGGACAAAGAACCAAAAAGGACGGAATATAGAAACAGCCTGAAGTCAATACATACACCATTAGAGATGATGTTTCGGATATGAAGTCACACCCATTAATATTAAGCCAAAAAAAAGAAAAGAAAAGGCCACTCAATTTGATTCAGATAAATGTTGATTCAGAATTTAGGAAATGCTTCAACATTCCAAAAAACAAGTAGGACCACTCAGATTGTGATTTCATTTATCTTTTCTAGAATGCATAACAAAGAACTCCTATACTCGGGACTGAAACCATAACAAATTCCTAATGTTACTTATCTAAAGTACTAAATAAATCTTAAAAAAAAGGCCACTCAATTTGTCAGAGGAAATTCAACATTAAAACTAAGGAAACTGATTGGGCATTGAGACATTGATACAACTTACTTCAAAAATTTCCTTCGATTATCCAAAGAGAAACATTTGATAACCTCCCAGAACATCTCAATGACATAGTGCTCCTGTAAAACAGAAACATGGTTATCCATGCAACTCACTACAACATCAAATATAGATAACGTGGAGTAACAGTAATTAAAAGTCAAAAGTAAATAATAAATGAGAGTGTTTGAAAATCAAGAAAATCTTTCTTGAAAACCACTTAACAAGGGACATAATGTTATTTCACTCAAGAACCCAGAAACCTCTCTGTTTCAGCATCAGATCTGAAGGATGAGAAGAACAATCTGTGACTCAAAAAGATACCAGAAATCAAGTTCCTACCTATTCTGAAAACCACTTAACAAGGGACATAATGGCTTAAATTGATTCAAAAAGATACCGAAAGTTGGAAAGTACAAGAAATCAAATTCCTACCTATTCTGAAAACCACTTAACAAGGGACATAATGACTTAACTTGATTCAAAAAGATACCGGAAGTTGGAAAGTACAAGAAATCAAGTTCCTACCTATTCTGAAAACCGGAAGTTGGAAAGTACATTCAAAACCGTATAAATTCAAAAAGATACCGGAAGTTGGAAAGTACAAGTCCTGTGATCTCAATCTTGTTGCGTTAACATAATCCTGAGGACAATGAGCTGACAGGCCTAGAATTAACAAGCCCGCAACCCTCACAAGTCGCAAATCAAAGCCTTCTCTGTAGTTGGAACCCTCAAGAAGTCCAAGTATAAAGCTCCTGATGAGTTCCCAAACAGCATTTATGAACATGGGTATGATCCAAAAGATCGAGAAGTAGTTCTTGTTTGGTTGCTCATCAACAATCTGCAGTCCACATAAATAAAACCAATATATTAATTAATTTGGTTACACTTCAAATATAATTAATCAAATTCTGCCTGCAGTCTGCAGATATGCTTACTTTGCCAACGTAAAGGTTATCCAAGTATGGACAAATCCCGAAATGCTTAAAGAACATTATGGAGTCATCAAAGGGAACTCTAGGCACCAAATCATTGCAATAAACAATCCTGTAATAATTGGGGATGTTGTGCTTAATAATTTGCTCTTTCATAAATTCTCCAAATTTTTTATCTCCAACCCTCGGTTGACCAATCGTATACACACCGTTCAATCGCTTGAACAACCAAGTTTCTTCATGGAACGCCAAAATAGCTGGAAATAAAATTGCCACCCAAGCTGTGACCCGTGACTATAAATCTAGCATTGTTATTTTTATGCAAAATGTCTCTTAGAATTTCTCTGATTGTATAGTAAGCAAAGGCAGCTGGTTTGCCGTATGATTGATCCATGTTGTTGGGAAATCCTATGCTCCTCCGCAGGCCCAGAGCTTTCATAAACCCTGCAATTGCATGCACTTTCCCTACTGCAGGAAGCTCATACCAAGACAGATCAACGTCCGTCGACCAATCATCTGCATTAAATGGTTCTGTTCCTCTGAAAGCCACAACGATCAGTTCCGAGTCGCTGCCTGTATTATCTCTAAACAGGAATGCTTGCGTGGTTGTTTTGTTTTGATAATCTACCAACCAAGGAATTAATCATTGGTTCAAAGACAATATATATTTAAGTTAATTATTTATCTGCATGCCTAGCATTTTCAAAAAATTAAAGAACTTAGGTAGGTAGGAAAATTACCATTCCATAAATCAAAGAAGCCAAGGAAATCCATCTGCAAAATAACATTATGTCCCTAACAGAATAGACAACCAAACCAAACAGAATAGACAATGAATAGGATATTAGGTTTTGGACAAAGCATCAAAAATACTCTGAGACTCAGGCATGACACCAACCCCAAACCTCTCTGCCTCTAACTCAGCTTGTCTGCAAATTTCAATTTATCAATTAACCACGATAAAACATTAAAATCATCAAAAAAACCCACTTGATGAAAAAAAAATTAAAATGCCTAATAGCAGATTCTTCTCTGGCTTGAAGATTATTAAGATCAATAAAACATTTCTTGACATCAAGTGGGTTTTCATCCTGATCCTCCACTCCTCCATGATTCGCCCCCGTGTCCCTTGGGTGCAGTTTCTCCGTCAATACCAAAACCTACCAAATTTGGTAATTAAAAAAAAAAAACAAACTCCCTCAAATTCACCAAAAAAAATCAACCAAAGAAGGAGTTCTTAAAAAAAAGACACAAAAATTCTCCAAATAAATCACCTTCTTCCAAGTCTGAGCATCAACTTGTACTTGTTTACCGATAAAAAGGCTAACTTCAGCTCCCACCCAAGCTGACTCTTTATCTTCCATTTTTGAATATTAGTCCTATCTTCTTTGTCCATCACAAATTTGAATAGAGGCAGTAAAGAACAACTAAACCAAGGAAAAGTTCGACAAAAACCAAACAAACACAAAACCATTTTTTTAGAAATATTTTTTAAAAATGCAACTTTTCTCAAAACTTATATGAAGACCGTGGCTGCGAAATCCGGTTGCACAATCTTATGCCATCCAGGATTACATCCCATTTAAAAAACATGAAAACAAAAACAAAAAAAATTTCAACAAAAAAACATTAACCTGCTGGGTACGAATTTAGTTTGCTTCTAGCTTCAAAGGATGACTGTAATGATTCGAAAGAAACAAAGCCAACAAAGAACCGATACAAGAAGCCAAAACAAAGCTGTTTCCTTGTACATTTTAATCAACAAAACAATATTTTTAACGGATCTAGAAAATCATCACATCAAGATGATGATCTAAGAAAAACAACAGAAAAATAAAGAGATGCTGGAAAAATTTGGAGAGAAAAACAAAAAGAGAAGAAACGGTTAGGAAAAACAGAGAAAGAGGGAGGGAGGAAGGAGCTTGTTGTAAAAGGCGGTCGTTCATTAGGGAAGTGCAAGATGAGAGAAAACCCTAGGATAGCCAAATGAAGCACAAGATAAAAAAGAATCCAATGCGTAATGGGAGGGAGGTGGGAGCGCTGACAATTTTCTGAAACACACCAGCGTCTAATCAAAGAAAAGAGAGGGCCAGTAACGCGAGAAACGAAACGACGCCGTTTGTAAAAATGGGGTCTTTTGCTTTGGAGACGCTCACGTGATCAATGCTTGGGTCACGTGAAATTGGACGACCAAATAGGCCGTGTATTACTTTATCGTAAGCAAAGGCAGCTGGTTTGCCGTATGATTGATCCATGTTGTTGGGAAATCCTATGCTCCTCCGCAGGCCCAGAGCTTTCATAAACCCTGCAATTGCATGCACTTTCCCTACTGCAGGAAGCTCATACCAAGACAGATCAACGTCCGTCGACCAATCATCTGCATTAAATGGTTCTGTTCCTCTGAAAGCCACAACGATCAGTTCCGAGTCGCTGCCTGTATTATCTCTAAACAGGAATGCTTGCGTGGTTGTTTTGTTTTGATAATCTACCAACCAAGGAATTAATCATTGGTTCAAAGACAATATATATTTAAGTTAATTATTTATCTGCATGCCTAGCATTTTCAAAAAATTAAAGAACTTAGGTAGGTAGGAAAATTACCATTCCATAAATCAAAGAAGCCAAGGAAATCCATCTGCAAAATAACATTATGTCCCTAACAGAATAGACAACCAAACCAAACAGAATAGACAATGAATAGGATATTAGGTTTTGGACAAAGCATCAAAAATACTCTGAGACTCAGGCATGACACCAACCCCAAACCTCTCTGCCTCTAACTCAGCTTGTCTGCAAATTTCAATTTATCAATTAACCACGATAAAACATTAAAATCATCAAAAAAACCCACTTGATGAAAAAAAAATTAAAATGCCTAATAGCAGATTCTTCTCTGGCTTGAAGATTATTAAGATCAATAAAACATTTCTTGACATCAAGTGGGTCTTCATCCTGATCCTCCACTCCTCCATGATTCGCCCCCGTGTCCCTTGGGTGCAGTTTCTCCGTCAATACCAAAACCTACCAAATTTGGTAATTAAAAAAAAAACAAACTCCCTCAAATTCACCAAAAAAAATCAACCAAAGAAGGAGTTCTTAAAAAAAAGACACAAAAATTCTCCAAATAAATCACCTTCTTCCAAGTCTGAGCATCAACTTGTACTTGTTTACCGATAAAAAGGCTAACTTCAGCTCCCACCCAAGCTGACTCTTTATCTTCCATTTTTGAATATTAGTCCTATCTTCTTTGTCCATCACAAATTTGAATAGAGGCAGTAAAGAACAACTAAACCAAGGAAAAGTTCGACAAAAACCAAACAAACACAAAACCATTTTTTTAGAAATATTTTTTAAAAATGCAACTTTTCTCAAAACTTATATGAAGACCGTGGCTGCGAAATCCGGTTGCACAATCTTATGCCATCCAGGATTACATCCCATTTAAAAAACATGAAATCAAAAACAAAAAAAATTTCAACAAAAAAACATTAACCTGCTCGGTACGAATTTAGTTTGCTCCTAGCTTCAAAGGATGACTGTAATGATTCGAAAGAAACAAAGCCAACAAAGAACCGATACAAGAAGCCAAAACAAAGCTGTTTCCTTGTACATTTTAATCAACAAAACAATATTTTTAACGGATCTAGAAAATCATCACATCAAGATGATGATCTAAGAAAAACAACAGAAAAATAAAGAGATGCTGGAAAAATTTGGAGAGAAAAACAAAAAGAGAAGAAACGGTTAGGAAAAACAGAGAAAGAGGGAGGGAGGAAGGAGCTTGTTGTAAAAGGCGGTCGTTCATTAGGGAAGTGCAAGATGAGAGAAAACCCTAGGATAGCCAAATGAAGCACAAGATAAAAAAGAATCCAATGCGTAATGGGAGGGAGGTGGGAGCGCTGACAATTTTCTGAAACACACCAGCGTCTAATCAAAGAAAAGAGAGGGCCAGTAACGCGAGAAACGAAACGACGCCGTTTGTAAAAATGGGGTCTTTTGCTTTGGAGACGCTCACGTGATCAATGCCTGGGTCACGTGAAATTGGACGACCAAATAGGCCGTGTATTACTTTATCGTAAGCAAAGGCAGCTGGTTTGCCGTATGATTGATCCATGTTGTTGGGAAATCCTATGCTCCTCCGCAGGCCCAGAGCTTTCATAAACCCTGCAATTGCATGCACTTTCCCTACTGCAGGAAGCTCATACCAAGACAGATCAACGTCCGTCGACCAATCATCTGCATTAAATGGTTCTGTTCCTCTGAAAGCCACAACGATCAGTTCCGAGTCGCTGCCTGTATTATCTCTAAACAGGAATGCTTGCGTGGTTGTTTTGTTTTGATAATCTACCAACCAAAGAATTAATCATTGGTTCAAAGACAATATATATTTAAGTTAATTATTTATCTGCATGCCTAGCATTTTCAAAAAATTAAAGAACTTAGGTAGGTAGGAAAATTACCATTCCATAAATCAAAGAAGCCAAGGAAATCCATCTGCAAAATAACATTATGTCCCTAACAGAATAGACAACCAAACCAAACAGAATAGACAATGAATAGGATATTAGGTTTTGGACAAAGCATCAAAAATACTCTGAGACTCAGGCATGACACCAACCCCAAACCTCTCTGCCTCTAACTCAGCTTGTCTGCAAATTTCAATTTATCAATTAACCACGATAAAACATTAAAATCATCAAAAAAACCCACTTGATGTAAAAAAATTAAAATACCTAATAGCAGATTCTTCTCTGGCTTGAAGATTATTAAGATCAATAAAACATTTCTTGACATCAAGTGGGTCTTCATCCTGATCCTCCACTCCTCCATGATTCGCCCCCGTGTCCCTTGGGTGCAGTTTCTCCGTCAATACCAAAACCTACCAAATTTGGTAATAAAAAAAAACAAACTCCCTCAAATTCACCAAAAAAAATCAACCAAATAAGGAGTTCTTAAAAAAAGACACAAAAATTCTCCAAATAAATCACCTTCTTCCAAGTCTGAGCATCAACTTGTACTTGTTTACCGATAAAAAGGCTAACTTCAGCTCCCACCCAAGCCGACTCTTTATCTTCCATTTTTGAATATTAGTCCTATCTTCTTTGTCCATCACAAATTTGAATAGAGGCAGTAAAGAACAACTAAACCAAGGAAAAGTTCGACAAAAACCAAACAAACACAAAACCATTTTTTTAGAAATATTTTTTAAAAATGCAACTTTTCTCAAAACTTATATGAAGACCGTGGCTGCGAAATCCGGTTGCATAATCTTATGCCATCCAGGATTACATCCCATTTAAAAAACATGAAAACAAAAACAAAAAAAATTTCAACAAAAAAACATTAACTTGCTGGGTACGAATTTAGTTTGCTCCTAGCTTCAAAGGATGACTGTAATGATTCGAAAGAAACAAAGCCAACAAAGAACCGATACAAGAAGCCAAAACAAAGCTGTTTCCTTGCACATTTTAATCAACAAAACAATATTTTTAACGGATCTAGAAAATCATCACATCAAGATGATGATCTAAGAAAAACAACAGAAAAATAAAAAGATGCTGGAAAAATTTGGAGAGAAAAACAAAAAGAGAAGAAACGGTTAGGAAAAACAGAGAAAGAGGGAGGGAGGAAGGAGCTTGTTGTAAGAGGCGGTCGTTCATTAGGGAAGTGCAAGATGAGAGAAAACCCTAGGACAGCAAAATGAAGCACAAGATAAAAAAGAATCCAATGCGTAATGGGAGGGAGGTGGGAGCGCTGACAATTTTCTGAAACACGCCAGCGTCTAATCAAAGAAAAGAGAGGGCCAGTAACGCGAGAAATGAAACGACGTCGTTTGTAAAAATGGGGTCTTTTGCTTTGGAGACGCTCACGTGATCAATGCCTGGGTCACGTGAAATTGGACGACCAAATAGGCCGTGTATTACTTTATCTTAATAAATATCATCAAATCAAATTTACAATTATTAAACATGTGAGTGAACCCTACCATGTGGTTTAACGTGGTGTCACTAAAATTATGATTAAAACCATATTGTAGAATTCACTTACATTTGGGTTATGATTTAATAATTGTAGATTTTCTTTTGGTGATATTTATGGTTTTAATAATTGTAAGATTTACTCACCAAAGTTTATAAAAGTAGAGGATGTGCTGCTCTCAATTAATGTTGAAATTGCAAATATAATGTTGCAGAATAATTATATTTAGTTAGAAAAAAAAGATTATCAATATTAAAGAATTTAGGAGGTTTATTCATCCTCTTTTATATATATATATATATATATATATATTGGTTTTAGTCATTGAATTCTATTAGAATACTACATTGAATTACATTAAATCTAGATCGAAAAGTACTTATAGATTAATTTAATAAATTTTCTAAATAAATACGTTAATCAAATAAATTTCCTTTTTCTATTCGAACTCTTCTTAAATAATTTAAAAGAAAATTGATGTTTTGGTTTTAGTCATTGAATTCTATTAGAATACTATATATATATATTTTATATATATATATAAAAGTAAATTAATGTTTTGGTTTTAGTCATTAACTTCTATTAGAATACTATATACTATATTGAATTAATTTAAGAAACTAAGTAATTTAATAAATTTTCTAAATACACCATTAAGTGTTTTTTACCAAAATAATTTAGGAAACTATAACTAATCTTATTTTTCACAATTAAAGCACGAGTAATATAATTTCCTTAATAAATTTTCTAAATACACAATTAAATGTTAATAAGAAACCAAAATAATTTAGGAAACTAATTAATTTAATTTTTCACAATTAAAGAACGATTAATAAAATTTCCTTAATAAATTTTCTAAATATAGGATTAAGTGTTTTTGACCAAAATAATTTAGAAAACTAACTAATTTAATTTTTCACGATTAAAGCACGATTAATATTAATTACTAACTTTGATTTTTATTCTAACTAATTTGATATTCTTGATATAATTAAATAGAACCAAGTTGTTTTAGGAACAGAATATTTTATAAAACCTATTACAAGTATGAATCAAATAACTTTTTTCATCATCTATAAATAGGTGACTAACAAACTAAAATACCTCATAGAATTTTTGAGTTTGTTGGTTTTTTGATTGAAGGTACGATTTTTAACCTATATCATCTTTTTCTTCAACTAACCAATTTGATATTCTTGATGTAATTAAATTGCTTAAGGAATCGAATAGCTTATAAACCCTATTACAATTACAACTACGAATCAAATTACTTATTTCATCTATACATAGGTGACTAACAAACTAAAACACCTTATAAACTAAAACACCTCGTAAAATGGGATATCCATTTTGGCATAGTGAGGACGAGCCAAATTAAGTTGGGTGTGGGTGCGACAGGCTCTAGTCGCGTCACGGGCTTGCGTGCGCATGTGGACCTACGGGTTCACTGGGCTCTTAGGTTCGGGGCGTGACAGAATGGTATCAGAGAATTATAATACCCAGAGATTTTAGTAAAATTAAAATATCTATGTATTATTTTTATATAAAAATTTAATAGGTTATGCTTATAGTGATAAAGATACATGAGAAATTAAATAATTTTAAGTTTCTTGGGGAATTATTTAAAAGAAATAGAATAAGATACAAATTTGTTGAAATTTTAATATCTAAAATAAAAGGAAATAAAATACTTTAAGTACAAGGAATCTAACATATGTAAACCCTATAGAAACAAGGCTAAAAATTAGTAAACAGAATACTTGAGGTATAAGGAAACTGGTACATGTAAACCCTAGAGAAACAAGGCTAAAAATTAGGAAACAGAATACTTGAGGTATAAGGAAACTACAATACGTGTAAACCCTAATTATAGGACCCCCAAGACATTAAAATTCTGCACAAAAAGAAACAAGAGGCGAAGATAAAAGACGGCCAAAGAAGTTTTAAAGGGAGGAAGTTTGAGGAATTTATAAGAACACGTAATTAATGTAAGTAAATTCTAGATCCCTTTTATAGTTATAAATTATTAAGTTTTTTCTAAATTATTTGATTATATATATGTATATGTATGTTACGATTTATATATGTTCATGAAATCACGAAATTTCATAACGAAAATATATATTCGATTACAAGATAAATTTGTAACCTGAATTAAATATACAAGGCGTAGGGAAAGCTTACTGAAGTGTAAAATTGGATGGATTGGAAAAGTGAAGTACGTATGTTATGTCACGGCATAATTAATCCTCGATCCAAGGGGGATTAGATTATGTAATTAAGATCCTCGACTCAAGGGGATCTATGAAAGTCATGTATGTGGCCTAAGGGCTAATGGCCGACCTAGCGGGAATACAGCTAGGCTGAGTACTCAGTAAGCCGTGAATGCATGTGATGTCATGGTTACTCATTCATTAAGATGTCTCACGTAAATAATATACATATATGTGAGTGTATATGAATGAATGCACAAATGATATGAAAGCCTATGTTATGAATAAGTTAAGGTTATTACGTAAGATAATTATTGATAGTTGTGCGTTTGATTAAATGTTTATTTGAAAGGATATTATTTTTGAAGTATTACTAGTTTAAATGATCTAGGGTTTACTTGCTGGGCGATTCGCTCATTCTTTTATATATATATATATATATATATATAATATTTTACAGATGAAGTCAATGGAGTAGATAAGGACGAGACCGGGGTCTGGGAATGGTAAAGATGAAGGGACCAAGTACTTAGTATAAGAACATATGAATAATTTATGGGTTTTAGACCCATCACTATGCTTTGAGTATTTATGATGGATAATTTTTAAATTACTATTTTGTAAGAATGATTATTAAGGTATTAGTTTTATGTTATTATTGAGTAATGACAGTAAGATGTGCCTTGTGATCTCAAGATTATGAAAACTAAATCTTGAGATTACGGCGTGTTTCGGTCCTCGGAAATAGGGGCGTTACAGAATGGGCCAGACTTCACCCACGGAGTGTTGGAACTAAGTGCTACGTCGACCTAAGGGCGGGAGCCACCTCTAGAATCCTTTACCACTGAGGTGGGCCTGGTTGGGATCCTGTTTGGACCTTGCGAGGACGCTAAGGCCTTAAGGAGGGGTGAATGTGATACCCCAGTCCCACATCGGATATGTATAAAGTTGATGACTAAGATTTCAGTGTGAGCCTAGCAATCAAATCCAACTTGGGATATCCATTTTGGCATAGCGAGGACGAGCTAAATTAAGTTGGGTTTGGGTGTGACAGGCTCTAGTCGCGTCACGGGCTTGAGTGCGTATGTGGGCCTACGGGTTCACTCGGTTCGCGGGTTCAGGGCGTGACAGTTGGGTTCTTTGACTAAAGGTATGATTTTTGAAAATTTTAATGTATTTATCAAATTTTATTTATTATAGGAATTTTGTCTTTATAATTTTATGCTCTTGATTGATCTTTCTCTTTAATTTTCGAACGTTCTTTGATTTTTTTGTTATATATTAATTGTTTTTTATTTTTTTAGGCAATTTTCTTTTGTAATCGGACAAAATTTAAGTAATCCTTTTCCTTTTTTTTGATTTTTTTTTCATATAATTCACGTTATTTTTTTAATTTTCTTTTTTTCCTTTTGAATTACATTGAATTAAATTTATACTCACAATTAGAGTAGTTAAGTTCAATTTTAGGAAAGTTGTGTTTATTTAAATTGGTATATAAAATGTATTATTTTTGTGAGGGACAATGAAATATTGTACTAAGTATATAAACAATTAAGTTATTTTCATACTTTAAATAATAAGTACTTCAAAATTAATATAGATTATAGTGGTTATTATTAATATTTTGTCTTTCTAATTTTTGTACAAAAAATTTTACTTGATATGGATTTTTAAAATTATAAAAATTTAACTATTTTATGTTCGACAAAAAATTAACATAAAAGAAATAATAAAAAACGAAATAGATTTTTTAAGAACATTCCTAAATTAAAAAAATTAACTAATTAGATTGTAACGCCCCGATTTACGAGGACTGAAACACAGTAACCTCAAGATTTAGTTTCCATAATCTTGAGGTCACAAGGCACCTCTTACTGTTATTATTCAATAATAATATAAAAATAATACCTTATTAATCATCCTTACAAAAATATTAATTGCTAAATATCCATCATAAATACTCAAAACATAATCATGGGTCTAAAACCCATAAATTTATTCATAATTACTATACTAAGTACTTGATCTCTTCATACTTCACCATTCCCAGACCCCGGTCTCATCCTTATCTACTCCATTGACTTCAGCTGTAAAATATTATATATATATATATAAAAGAATGAGCGAATCGCCCAACAAGTAAACCCTAGATCATTTAAAATAGTCATACTTTACAAAATAATATCTTTTCAATATAACATATAATCAAACAGACAAACTTCGATATTCAACTTACATGATAACATTTACATGTCCATACGTATACTTTCATATAATTCGTGCATTCATACACACATGTATATATATAAATTATTTACGTGAGATATCTTAATGAATGATTGACCATGACATAACATGTATTCACGGCTTACTGAGTACTCAGCCTAGCTGTATTCCCTCTAGGTCGGCCATTTAGCCCTTAGGCCACATACATGACTGTCATAGATCCCCCTTGAGTCGAGGATCTTAATTACATAATCTAATCCCCATGAATCGAGGATTAATTATGCCGTGACATAACATATTACATAATCTAATCCCCCTTGGATCGAGGATTAATTATGCCGTGACATAACTATTCGGAACACGTGTTCCTACTGTTAGGACATGTAATCCATAGAATCATTCATTAAGTTGAGATCACGTATAGTATGTAGTGTGCTACTCAATTATGAACATATAAAGAACAAGTTAATTTAAAAGGACTATTTATTATTGTTATATTAAACAATTTATGTTTTCGTAATTACTTAATAATTATCACTTTCTAATACAAACATGTATGTATTTATATAGTTTACATAATTCAGTCATGATTAATTGATGATTACATATATATACAAGCATTTAAAAATCATGTAATGATTATTCAATGATTACCATGATATATATATATATATAGTTTAAGGAAGTATACAACATATACTTCCTTCTTGATCCGAAAATATGATTTCTCATTATCACACCATCACGTACACATATGCATAATTATTTATATATAATTCAATCACTTATATATATAAATATTAAAACAAATCATATCATAATTGCTTAATGATTATTAATCATGTTATCTACATATAAATACATATACAGTTTACGTACAGCACATCACATGCAATTTCTTCATGATCAAAATAAATAATCCATCCTGATCACCTTCTGATATCACGTACACATATGCGTATATATATTTTTTTTCAGTCGTGATTTCGTGTGCATGTGTATATATACGCAATTTGATCAGGATTACGTACGCATGCGAAGATATACATATCAATCCTTCGTAATCACTTATTTCCGTTATTAAAACTTAATGTGAATCACAATAGTAATTTAAAAAGATTTAAGAATTTTTAACTATAGAAAGGATCTAGAATTTACTTACATTAATTACGTTTTCTTATAAATTTCTCAAACTTCCTCCCTTTAAAACTTCTCTGGCCGTTTTTTATCTTCGCCTCTTGTTTCTTTTTGTGCAGAATTTAATGTCTTGGGGTCCTATTTATAGGTATTAATTAGGGTTTACACGTATTGTAGTTTCCTTATACCTCAAGTATTCTGTTTCCTAATTTTTAGCCTTGTTTCTCTAGGGTTTACATGTACCAGTTTCCTTATACCTCAAGTATTCTGTTTCCTAATTTTTAGCCTTGTTTCTCTAGGTTTACATGTGTTAGATTCCTTATACGTAAAATATTTTATTTCCTTTTATTTTAGATATTAAAATTTCAACAAATTTGTATCTTATTCTATTTCTTTTAAATAATTCCCCAAGAAACTTAAAATTATTTAATTTCTCATGTATCTTTATCACTATAAGCATAACCTATTAAATAGTTTTCTATATAAAAATAATACATAGATATTTTAATTTTACTAAAATCTCTGGGTATTACATTCTTACCTCCTTAAAATAAGTTTCGTTCTCGAAACTTGCTTCGCCCTATTCTTTGAACGATTTAGAATTCATGCGTTATTTATCCCTTACTCATAAATGACTACTCTTGTACACTTTTATTTGTAATTAAAATTCTTGAGATATTACATAGATAAACATGAGTAAAAATAACTTTCCTAAATTAATATAAAAAAGTGAATAAAAAGTCCAATATTTCGACCTTTTAATTCTTGATTGAATTAATTTAGGAAAATATTGATTTAATTTCATATCGTTTTATTTTAATTATGTCAAGAAAATTAAGATTAGTTAGTTTCTTAATTATTTTTATTTTTTAATTATTTTTTAATAATTTAATCATGTTTCCTAATTATAATCTATTTAGTTGTTTTATTTAATTAATCTTAATTTTTTATTTATTTAGATGAAGTTAGTTAGGTTTGTAAATTGTTTTGGTTTCCTAATTTTAATTATGTTGTATTTAGTTTCTTCTTATCATATTTAATTATTTTTAATTTAGTATCTAGAAATATATTAGAACGCAACATCTTAAAACCGTTCATCAAAACCACTCTTTTGTTTTATAAAGATAAGTATAAAAAAAACTTCTTAAACTATCATAAAAGAACCAATAAAAAACTAATTAAATGTTTAATAAATTTCCTTAATTAACGTTAAAATGAATTAACTATATAAAGAAAAACAACTTTCTTAAATTAACATAAAAGAACCAATGAAAGATGAAATAGATTTTTGAGAACTTTCCAAAATTAAAAAAATGAATTAATTATATAAATATTAGTAAAAATAACTTTCCTAAATTAACATAAAAATAAATAAAAAAAAGTCCAGTGTTTCTACCATTTAATTCTTGATTGAATTGATTTAGAAAAGTATTGATTCAATTTATGGAAATAAACGATTAAAGCAAAAAATTTGTTGGTATTTTAAAAAATCAAGAATTTGAACATTTTATAAGTAATTTTGATAGAGTAGTATTTTTTAGTTGTTTTATTTTTTATTTTTTGTATTATATTCAACTATATATATATATATATATATTTAAGTAGTACTGTTAAGCGGATTTAAGTTTTTGTATTGTAATAAACTTCTAGGACAACAATTCCCTTAAACAAATAATATAAAGATGCAAAAAAAAATTTAAATTAACATAATATAAAGATACGTAAAAAGGAACTTTCTTAAATTAACATAAAAGAACAAACCAAAAACGTAATAGATCTTTAAGAATTTTCCTAAATTAACATAAAAAAACAAATTAGTTATATAAAGATGAGTAAAAAGAGCTTTCTTAAATGAACATAAAAAAACGAATTAATATATATAAAGATGCGTACAAAGGACTTTCTCAAATTAACATAAAAGAATGAATAAATTAGAAAAATTGATTTAAGAACTTCCCTTAATTTTAGCATTAAAAAAACGAAAAAAAAGACCAATTTTTTTACCATCAAATTCTTGATTTAATTTATTTAGTAAAGGGTTGATTTAATTTAGGGAAATAAACTATTCAAGCAAACATTTTATTCGTTTTTTTTAAATCCAGAATTTAAACATTTTGTGACCTACCATACTTCTACATATATTATTCTTATATTTATTATTGTAGTATTTTTGAATAAAATCATATTATAAGTCAAATTAATTATAATCATGAAAAGATAAGCCCATGTATTAAATATATCTATATAAGAAGTTGACTATAATGTTTAAAATCGAAAACAACCAATTCATATATACAACAATGAAATTATATTACAATCATTAAAAACGTAAGGTCTGTATTATTAGATTAATTATATGTTTTAATTAGATGGTTTTGGTAAATAGTTTTAAGCTTTTGTGTTCTAATATACTTCTATATACTAAATTAAACATAATCAAATATAATAAGAAACTGGATAAATTTAAGGTTTTGTAGTCTAATCTATGTCTATATATTATTAAAGATAATAAAATGTAATAAAAAATACTAATAAAATATAATAAGAAATTAGATAAGCTTTTCCAAATATAATTAAATATAATAAGGAAGTTAATAAGGTTTAGCGGGTTAATATTTAGATTAAACACGATTTATTTATTAATTCTAAACTTTCCTAAGCAATCTAAATTATATTAAATTGACCACTCCCGTAAATAACAAATTATATAAATTATGCCCAATACTTTTCTTAAACAAATTAATGCAAATTCTTATATATACCTTCTCAATTAAATATAATAGGGAATTACTAAATGTAATCAATAAAATATAATAATGAAATTAGATAAGTTTCAACTCTTTAATAATTAGATTAAATTGAACACTTCCCTAACTAAGAAAATAAATTAGATTTTGAACTTATTGATTGAGTTGATTTAAGAGGGTGAAGGTTGAATTTTTTGATTGATTTAATTTAGGGGCATAAACGAATTAGATTTTATGAAACTAAATATAATCAAATATAATAGAGAACTGGATATATACTACATTAAATATTATCAAATATAATAATAAAATACTAAATATAATCCAATATATTAAAACATTAAATAAGTTTTATCTAATATGATTAGAATTATAACAATCATCAAAGTAATAAATTTGATTTTTTTAACTAATCAATAAATTTTTTCAGAAGAGACTCCAACCCACTTACTCATACACACATACATTAAGGGATATATATCATTTTCAATTTTGTGCAACAAAAATATATAATTTTAGCCTCTATCATTTTGTTGCCAAGATGGAAATATTAAACTCCTAGATGTTGAAATTACTTATCACGTTTAAACCTCAAAGATGACATGATATAAAAAATACTTTTATCATCATTTTTTATCTTTAGATCTAGAAGAAAACTCACCAAAGTGTTTCCAATTATAATTTTATGACGTAAAACATGAGTTGCACAACACCAACCCTATCTGGCATAAATTTAAATGTTGCAACCATTGAAAAACTTTTGGGCATAATGGAAAAAAAATCGTTATGCACGATTTCAACAACCTCCATTTTGATCATTTCTAGAATCGAAAGTTGAAGGACTTGATGGAATGATCCATATGCTGTTGATATATTGCTTCCATTGTGATCTTGATCTGACATCGCATATGTTGATATATCTCATTTGCTGGAAAGAGCCATGTGTGCTAAAGTGTAAAGTTCATTTGCTAATTAACAAAATAGATTAGGGCTTCAATTAGAGGGAAATACCCCCTATCTACTGGACCTCTCAAGTAGCTTGTCGCTATTTACCTTATATTTAGTGAGATTAATCTTTCATGTAATGGAGTAGTACTCCAAATTTATCGCATTTGTTTTGTAACAGTGTGAACGGGTATAAATAATACGTATTTTGCACATTTGCTCTGTAACAATGTGAACGGGTATAGCCGACACTGTATTTTGCTTTGATCTAACTATGTTTATATCTTCCTTTAAAAAAAATGATCTAGCTATGTATATATCTTCCTTTAAAAAAAAAGGATTATTGTTCATTTGAAAATTTTTATATATCCACATTAAGAAGGATACTTATACGCGCATAATGGAAAGCTAGACGTTAATATTTTTATTTAATTTGGTTTAGGAAAGTTCTTGTTACACATTTTTAGATTAATCCTTTTGTTTCATGGAATTTTTCATCTTTAGCCCCTAAAAGAATTACAAAGGTATTATCTTTCAGAATTCCTTATATGATTCTCTTTTAGATATTTTTTAATTTTTCTTTTATATGCTTTTATTTTCAATAATAATCACCATTTTTCGATTGAAATTATTTCAATATTTGATGATTCTTTGAAAATTTCATGTAATACTTTAATTATTGAAAATTTTGAGAAAACTATTATTAAGATTTTTTTAATCTACTTAAACTTCTAAATGAAGGTCGAGAAATTCTCAATGCTTTGACAATTGTTCTAGATTTACTTTTTTGCTATCTTTTTGGCATTTTAATTTTCGAGCGGTGATTAGTTTATGATTTTTGTTTCCTAATCCTTTAATGCAAATTCCATTATCCATAGCTATAATGAAATTTGCTCCATAACGAAATAGTTTTCTGAATCAGATGCTATATCAATAACCTATTAATGCAATTCATACGGGTAAGGTTCTATATAAGAAACATAAAAATAATTAATTTAAATTTATTACACAAAACAATTTATAAAATTTATTTTATTAAAATCAATAAGTAATTTATGTTATCAAAAATGCAATTCATTTTAGATTTTCTTTTTTCAGTAATTGATACTTTTTCTTTTTTTAATTCTCAGGTAGATAACTTGGAATGAGTGAATGCGGTAGGTGAAGTCATAATTTTTTCTTATCTCTTAATATTTTTTATGATATTTAGATTATTGTAGCATTTTTTAATTATAAAGTTCACCATTCTTCAATAGTATATTTTCACTATGAATTAATATTTTTGTTAAATGAAAGTCTTTTAGGGTGCAATGACTTCCATCTAAATTAATTCAAAAAAATCATTGGCAATTTCTATATTAATTTTAGGAGAACTAATTATTTGATTTTTGGTTCATTTACCATGCACGAAACACTAAATATGTTAATTATTAATTTATTTTTTTATTAATAATTTTTATCCTTTTATCAGATGGTAACCATAATAATTTCAGTTAACAAATTGAATGATAAGAGAGCAACACAATGGAGGATAAAAGTTATGTTACTATGAAAAATGAACGTAGAAAAATACGTCAATGAAAAAGGATTTGGAAAAAAAAAGCAAAAAATTATCTTCCTAGAAACGAGACAAATATCAAGATACTAATATTATTTAAAAAATTTTAAATAATCACATAAATTAAATCTAATTAATATTTCATTCTATTTCATGATTTTCAATGGAGGATGAAATTTCTATTACTAAGGAAAATAGATGTGGAAGAATATGTAAATAAAAAATATCAGGAAAAAATCAAGAAGAAAACAAAAATTCATCGTTCTAGAGACGAGACAAATATTAAGCTACTAATATTGTTATAAAAATTAAAAATAATTCTATAAATTATATATAATTAATATTTCGTATTTGATTCAAAAGTATAAGTGACAAAAAAACATCCAAATTACACAAAATTAAATAGTATAATTGAGATGGTTATCCAACTATACAACCAAATATATTAAAACGACTCACATGTACCTGGGCAATTACAATGAGATTTTATAAATTTTGAAGACACACAATATTAATTTTTTTAAAAAAATCATCATTAAATAATTGCTAATTTATCTCTAAATATTTAGATCCGTCACATCATTTAAATTGTACAAAATGAAAGCATTTAAGATTGTATTATAGGGAAATTTGGCCAACAAAATGGACAACTTTCGGAGGAAATAAAAGATCATATTCAATCATTGTTGTATTAGCTTTCAAATGTTCAAGATTTCAAGATATTAAATATAATTGTCTAAATTTATCAATTCGTCACTAGAAGGAAAAGAGCAGCAAATAAATAGATAACTTTTGAGAAGAATGAAATTCAATTTATAGATGAAGACGACAATATAGAGAATTCTCTCAAGGGAGAAAAAGAAAGGAAAAGAAAGTACAATACAAAATAAGATAAAATTCGAGAAAAAATAAATTCATGTAATACAAACTTTTTTATTTATAATTTAAATCTTTTTGTTCATTACCTTTTTTTTTAAATAACATAATACAAAATAAACACGAGTGTCGCACGTGCCTCATTTCTAGATTAATATAATACAAAGAATTAGTGATTACATTTTTATTTTTAATGTATCTTATTAATATATTTCATTTTTTGCACAATTTAGTGATTGTATCGAATATTTTTCTTACTTTCTTATTTAAAATAATAATATTATAAAATACGTGCATCGCACGTGCTCAATTTCTAATAACTATAAAATTGCTTCCATTCTAATAGTGAATCTTACAATTTGTTCATTCTTAAAATTTAGCAATCTAAATTGAATACAAACAAGTTATTGATGGCGTATTGCATGGTAATGATCACATATAATTAAGAGAGTGTTATAAAAATACTATAAACTTGTAGTATTATATTGTGTAATAAGTTGTTATACCACTACTACAAAGTAGACATATAAATCTTATGTTACAACTACTACTATCAAATATGAAACAAGTATGAAAAATGCTAGAAAGATAGAGAGTATTATAAAGCAAAGTAGAACAAAATGTAGTAAGCATTCAATCTACTTTCCCTTTTCACATAATCCTCTATTTATAGGCTTGAAGTACCATGTAACTTACAAGAGTTACATAATTTACATAGGTTACAAGGTAATGGGTGATAATGGGATGATGTTACATGAGTTATAGAAATAATGAGAGATAAAGTGGTAGAACATGGTGTATTTGGATGGACATTCACAATATGTTCATAACACTCCCCCTTGGATGTCCAGCTTTAAAATAAATGCCTCATTAAAACCTTACTAAGAAAAACCCAATGGGATAAAAACCTAGTGAAGGAAAAAGAATACATTTTTCATATATAACATTGCCTCGTTAAAAACCTTACCAGGAAAAACCCTAATGGGAAAAAAACCTTGGTTAAGGGAAAAAGAGTACAATGTATAATAACTTCTCCTCTTGAGCACATCATTTGACATCTTTCAATCGACGCATTCCAATCTTATATACCAACTTTTCAAATGTTGAAGTCGGTAATGATTTAGTGAAAATATCTGCCAAATTGTCACTTGAACGAATTTTTTTTGTACACGAATTTCACCATTCTTTTGAAGATAATGAGTGAAATTTTTTTTTTGGTGAGATGTGTTTTGTTCTATCGCCTTTAATGTATCCATCCTTCAATTGAGCAATGCATGCAGCATTATCTTCGAATAAAACAGTGGGAACTTTCTTGTCCACATGTAAACCACATGTTTCTCGAATATGATGAATCACTGATCTCAGCCAAAAATATTCCGACTTGCTTTATGAATTGCCAATATTTCAGCATGGTTTGAAGAAGTAGCAACTATAGTTTGTTTTATAGAACGCCGAGAAATAGCTGTACCACCACATGTGAACACATAACACATTTGTGAACGAGCATGATGAGGATCAGATAAATATCCAGTATCTGCATAACCTATTAGGTCAAACTTGATTGCCTTAGAATAATAAAGACCCATATCTATCGTACCTTAAAGGTAACGAAATATATGTTTTATACCATTCCAATGCCTTCGTGTAGGTGAAGAACTATATCTTGCTAGTAGATTCACAACAAATGATATATTAGGACATGTATGACTAGCAAGATACATTAATGCTCCAATAGCACTAAGATATGGTACTTCTGGACCAAGTAATTCTTCATCATTTTTACAAGGTCAGAAATGATCTTTATGCATATCAACTGATCTAACAACCATAGGCGTGCTCAATGGGTGTGCTTTATCCATATAGAATCTTTTAAGCACTTTAGATGTATAATCTGACTGATGCAAAAATATACCATTTCCAAGTGCTCAATTTGCAATCTAAGACAAAATTTTGTCTTTCCAAGATCTTTCATTTCAAATTCTTGTTTCAAAGAGTTAACATCTTTTTCGAGCTCTTCAGGAGTTTCAATAATATTTAAATCATCAACATAAATTGCAATGATTGCAAATTCGGATGCAGATATTTTAATAAAAACACGTGGACAAATAAGATCATTCATATAGCCTTGTTTAATCAGATATTCACTAAGGCGATTCTACCACATACGTCCAGCTTGTTTTAATCCATATAAGGATTTGCACAATTTAATTGAATAAAGTTCTCGAGAACTGGAATTATTTTCCTTAGGCAACTTGAATCCTTCAGGGATTTTCATATAAATATCATTATCAAGAGAGCTAAACAAATAGGCTGTTACAACATCCATTAAATGCATTTCAAGTCGTTCATTTGCTGCCAGATTAAGCAAATAATGAAAGTTGTTGCATCCACCACGGGAGAATATATCTCCTCATAATCAATACCTGGTCTTTGAGAAAAACCTTGTGCAACAAGTCGAGCCTTATATCACACAATTTCATTATTCTCATTTTGTTTTCGCACAAAGACCCATTTATAACCTACTGGCTGCACATATTCAGGTGTGCGTATTATTGATCCAAAAACTTTACGTTTTGCCAGCGAGTCTAACTCTGCTTGAATTGCGTCCTTCCATTTTGGCCAATGATTTCTTCGTCTGCATTCATCCACAGACTTTGGTTCATGATCCTCATTTTCATTCATGATAGTAATTGCTGCAGCATAGGTAAATTTATCATCAACGTCGATTGTATATCGATTCCACCTTTCCCCAGTCATGACATAATTTATTGAGATCTCATAATTATCAGAATTTTCAGGTGCCTAAACTTCTTCTAGAAGTTTATTATTTGTCATGTCGAAAATTTTCATTTTTGAAGATTTTTTTGGAACCTCAATTACCTCGATTTTGCCATCATTATTATTTGCTCATTTTCTCTTTCGATGATTTTTGTCTTTGGAACCGGTTGGTCTGCCACGTTTCATGTGTGCCTTTAATTGATTACTAGTGGTTGAAGGTCCTTCAGGGATATTAATTCGAATTGGAGCATTAACAGCCGATATGTGTGACTTAGTTACACGTTTTGGGTCAGTAAAAACATCTAGCAATTGATTTGCTAAACGTTGTAAATGAATTATCTTTTGAACTTCCAGTTCACATTGATTTGTACGAGGATCAAAATGAGATAATGATAATTCATTCTAACTAATTTTCTTAACCAGCTGTTTATTTTCTCCCCCTAATGTTGGAAAAACTGATTCGTCAAAATGACAATCAGCAAAATGAGTCGTAAATAAATCTCCAGTTGTTGGTTCAAGATATTTCACTATAGATGGAGATTCATACCCAAGATATATTCCCAACCTCCTTTGAGGTCCCATCTTTTTGCATTGTGGTGGAGCAATTGGAACATAAATCGCACATCCAAAAATTCTAAGATGGGTAATATTTGGTTTCTAATCAAAAACCAATTGTTGGGGAGAGAATTCATGATAATTTGTTGGTCTTATGCGAATTAGTGTCGCAGCATGCAAAATATCATGTCCCAAACAATTGTTGGAAGTTTAGTTCTCAAAAGCAATGGTCTCGCAATTAATTGAAGACGTTTAATAAACGATTCTGCCAAACCATTTTGTGTCTGAACATAAGTGACAGGATGTTCAACACTAATCCCAATAAACATACAATAATCATTAAAAGATTAGGATGTAAATTCACCAGCATTATTAAGACGAATTATCTTAATAGGGTAATCTAGAAAATGTGCTCGTAACCGAATTAATTCTGCAAGTAATTTTGCAAATGCCAGGTTGCGAGTTGATAATAAACATAAATGTGACCATCTAGTTGATGCATCAATTAAAACCATAAAATATCTAAATGGTCCACAAGGTGGGGGAATAGGCCCACAAATATCACCATGTATGCGTTCTAAAAATGTAGGAGATTCAGTACGAATTTTCATTGGTGATGGTCTTATAATTAATTTGCCTTGAGAACAAGCAACACATGAGAATTCATTAGATTAAAGAATCTTCTAGCTCTTCAAAGAATGACCATATGAATTCTCTAAAATTCTTCGCATCATTATTTAACCTGGATGGCCCAACCGGTCATGCCAAACAATAAAATCATTATGATCAGTAACTTCTGATTTACTGTTGCATATATTTCAACTGTAGAAATATATGTATAATATAATCCAGTGGAATGAGAAGATAATTTTTCTAATACAATTTTCTTTCCAAAATCTATACTTGTAATATATAACTATTCATTATTATCTTCACTTTTAGTCTCAATATGATATCCATTTCGGCGAATATCTTTAAAACTTAACAAATTTCTTTAAGACTTAGAAGAATATAATGCATCTTCAATGCAAAATTTTGTTCCTCCTGGTAAAATTATTATTGCTCTTCCGGAGCCTTCAATCAATTTTGTACTACCAGATATAGTACTAAAATGAGTTTCTTTCATGATTATATAAGAAAAATATTCTTATCTTTTAGTATGGAATGTGTTGTTGCACTATCTGGCAGACATAATTCTTTGTCTTTGATCATTGGAACGTCCATTTTCTTCACAAAATAAAAATTCTAAATGAGAATTGTTTTAATTTCTTCAAGTATAAAAGAAATATTTAAAACAAATGTATTAATAATAACTATTTTTATTATTATTTGAGGACATATAATGATAATGTTTATTCATTACATCAAAATAAACAACCAAAAATATTTATTTATTACATCAAAGTAAGCAACGAATATATTTATTCTTGGACATTTTCATCACTAATCAAGTGACTGGTATCACATTCGAGGTGATTAACAAATAAATCCACATTACACTACAAGAAAAAAGTGCATTAGCGACGGAAAGTCTAGCAAGGAAACTAAATTTGGATGCTAATAATATCTTTTAGCGAGGAAAGCTAAATATTTTACTATTCATTGGAAAGTGATGTACTTTTGGCAAGGAAATAAAATTTTGTAGCAAAATTTCGTCACTATTATATTGGCGGGAAATGTTCCCGCCAAGCGGTTTATACAATAGTAACAAAGTTTATGTTTCATTATTGACGAGAAAAATATATCCTCGTAGATAAAGTACAAAATTCTTGCTAAAAGTACAAAATTCATTAGCGAGTAAAGAATTTTAAATTTAGCGAGAATTTTGTACCATTGTCAAAGTGGGTCAGACCATTGGTTAAATTGGATTTGACTGTGAATTGTCAAAGTGAGCTAACATTCAGTATTTTTCCTACATATTTGCCTCATTTACCTTTGTCCCCACCTACTTAAAACTTTACTCTTCCCCATCTTCTTCCTCCATTTTCATCGGTTAATTGGTGCGGCCATTGTTATTCCTCAGGTCCTTATTCCATCCATTAGCTTCTCAAATTCATACTATTTCTTCTATCAATCGGTCTATCATACGTGGCTCAAAGAAGGAAGAGAAATTTGTGGACAAAATTTGGTGAGAACTCCTTGCAAGTCTGAACTTAGGTACAGTGATGTTATGGAGAATCCCAAATTGGGTTACTTAACTTTGCTATATTTGCTATGCATGTTAAAATTTCCCTTCGTGTTATAGAAAGATGCAATCTTTTGCTTCTATTTGCTTGAGAGAACTGGTTTCTGGTCAAGGCCTACTAATATGCATGAAAGGAGACCATATAATCAGTGGCAATTTTATGATGTTTGATTCTTTTCATGTACCTTGTGAAATTCTTTAGTAGCTTCTCCTCTACTCAGTTTAGTAGATCAAGTTATGAGCAGAATAGTTCAGTTTAAAGTGTTGCATCATGAGAGATAATTGGTCTGTATTCATGATAATGTCAGAACAAAGGTTAGATTGATAAAATTTCAACATTGGGAAAGCAATTTAGTTAGAAAAACAATCATCTTTAAAGAAGTCAATCCTACCAATTAGTTTGGAAAAAAAAAGAGCACATTCTCAATTTCTGAACTTTCCAAGACTGTTATGTTTGTTCTGCTATGTTAATGCATTAAGTATCAACTATATAGAATGAACTTAGAAGGAACTGAGGGAAGGACATCTTGACATTGTATCTGTGTATATCTAACATATGCAATTCTTGAAAGCAATTTTGAAGTACTGAAATTAGATTTTGTGTTTTCTTCAATTGATTGTGACTTAAAATTTCTAGAACGTAGTAGTTTGAATGATTTCTGGCATTTGGAAATGAATTGTGATTACAGATATATGTTGCAGGAATTACTTGATTTAGGTGAAGCTGTTGGGACTGAAAATCGAGGACTTTCACAAGAACTCATTGATTTACTTCCAACCTCAAAGTTCAAGTCTGGTGGAATTTTTTCAAGGAAAAGATCTGTGGAGAGGTATTATTCTGATTAGGATACTTTCTAGTTCAAGTCTGTTGTTTTCTATCTCTAAAAATAAAATTTCGATCTGTTTCATTAATATTTGAGGTCATGTTCAACACTTTTTTCACTTGACATCTCATGTTGTTTGGCAATGAGGCATGCAGTTGATTTTCTTAGACTTAGTACTCCAAAAGGCTTAGATCATGGCACATTAAAGTTATCGAATGGTGTGAACAATTTGTTTGGGACAAACTAGTAAACAATTTTTTTGTGGGTAAAGAACTAAGAGGGTTTTGATGTTAAAGATTACAGTTTAAATTGTTTGTATATGTGAAACTAAGACTTTATACTTAAGAACAAGTGTGAGAGATTGAAACATTTGGTTCAATACCAAATTTATGTTTGGTGTGTCAAATTTGCTATATTTCACATCAAGAAATATAAAAGGATAAACTTTGTCGTTTAAAGTAATGTAAATGATCAATTGAGAATCAATTAGTGACTTTGCATGTTCTAAATTAACTTGAAGTAAATATAAGTTCATTCTTTTTTAAATACTTGGACACTTCTTAATAAAGGTATTTACCAAAAAGGCAGAGTTTAATGAGCGAATGGACCCTTTTTATTCAACTTTTTGAATTTGGATGACTGCATATAAATTCTGTCATACTTGCTATATTTTAAGTTATATTATACATTTTTCATATATCAGATTTGATAAACTGAGTTTATATGTAAACAATGAAATAGAAAATATTTTGAGTATGCTTATTTTTATAAACTCCTTAGTCGAAGTTTTGAAAGGAGTTTTGACAAGTGTTGAATTAATGAGTATTTGAGAAGTGTTGAATATTTAAACATATTGAATCCTATTAATTAAAATTTTTATTTGACTGAATCTTTATTGTTAGAAATAAGAATTGATTTTATTAGTGATTGTGATCAAATAATTAGCTAATTTAGGATACTTACTAGATATTGTATGTTTTTTATTCCTCAAATTCTGGTTTTCCCTAAGTATCAATACGAAAAATCCAATCTCTATGCTTTTTTGGGTTATCCAATTTGTGTTTGCTTTAATAAATGTTTAAACTATTGCTTGTGTAGAACACGAACATATAGAAAGTGCTTCTTCTTGACCTGACATGAATCATTTGTAGACAAAATAAGAAGCATAAAAAACTATTATAGTTTTAAGTGGCATGGTCAGCTAGTATTCTCTTATATCTTCATGTCAAATTGTTCAACCTATGTGATTGTATTTTTTAGTGTTCTAAACATTTTCATTTATAAATGTCATATTGTAACTATTCATATGTGTGACTCTGTTTAGTTTTCTTTTATGAAACTGATACATGAATCTTGATTCAAATGGCAGGAAAGTGGAACCTTGTTGAAAAAAATCAGAAGCAGTTTCTGAAAAAGTGAAGGTTAGCAGGATTGGAACATATATTATATGAATAGTTGAGCAATTGAATTTTTGTTTATTGTGAAAATACTATATATATATATTGTTGACTTGTTAATTTAAAGAAATATTAATTTAGATCATGAATCTCTAAATCATTTGAAGTAGTTTATACTTTTTTATTGTTGACTTGTCTTTTAATTGTTAGCGTAAAAGTTATACATGCTTGACTATTGATAAGTTGGTTTTATACCAACTTATATGTCTTATTTCACTTAAGCTTTTGACTTGTTTTCAATATATTTATGTGGTGTTATGTGTTATGTTGTGCATTTATTTGGTTTGCAACTTGATGTGCTAAAATGGTGAAAAAAACCAAAAATGATGATAAAATGAGGCAAATGTGTGTTTGATATTAAATGACAAGGAAAGAGTTTAAAATGGCTTAAATGGTGTGTGAGAATTTGAGGGAAACCTAAATATGCATATTTTGCTTAGTTTGAAATTGGGCAGAATTGAAGTGCTATTTCATTTAAGTGTAACTTTCTCAATAATAATCCAAATGAGGAGATCTTGGATGTTCTGGAAAGATCTTTGAGGGTAATTCATATTTTATGTTTTAACTTTCTTCTAATTCTGTGTGAAAGTAGGAGAAACGGGGGCATCTTTGAAATTGCTCCTTCAGGTTTTCATATTTGACTTCATACTGCCAAAGTTTGGTAGATTATCCATATCTTGAGCTATCGAACTCCAAAATTGATGATTCTTGAACCTATAGAAAGCTAAGAGAGAGATATACAGTTCTTATGTTTAGCACAAAGTCCAGTTCTCAGCCGAAGGCCTTCAAATTCCCACAAAAACTAGGCACACACGGCTGGGCACACACGTGCTCACAATCCACCACACTAAACAAACTCTCACAAGCACACACCACTCCATTCACTCAACAATAACACTAAAACAGCATGGGCCGCCCCACTACTTTCACTCCACTCCACACTTCACAAGCACACACCACACTTCAGCACATTCACTCATTCACTCACCACATTAATTCACACATTCACATTCACATTCACATTCACATTCACACCAAATCATTCACATGCACACACCAATGCACCTGGACACAAAATTCACATCACTCATCACTCATCACTCATCACTCATCACTCATCACTCATCACTCATCACTCATCACAAGCACACACCTCACTTGCACTCTTCACTGCCACACACATCACAAACATGCATGGCGCCAGCCACTACACACACCACTACACCTCACAACACACACACATCACAATCAGCACAATACTTGCATACACATTCACGCATTCACACACCCACTTGCACACAAAATGGGCATGGCGCCACAACACACACCAAAATACACTCAAAAACACACGCATCTCACAAACACTCAGCACTTCATTCATCACTTCATTCATCAATAAATTCATTCATTATTCATCCATCATTTTATTCATCACTTTAATCCATCACTTTTATTCATCACTTTAATTCATCAATTCACTCCATTATTCGTTCATCATTGTAGTCATCAAAATTCATTCAACAATTCTGTCATCACTTTAATTCACAATCACGTCTTTTTTTCATCAATTCCTCCATCAGTTTATACATCCACACTTTCACAATGCACTACACTTAATTCATCACATTTATTCATTCATTCATTCAAGCACACCACTCACAACCAACACACTACATTTCATTCACATGCATTCACAAAAACACATGGGCGACCGCCCACACACACATTTCCACACCATCATTTACACACATTAGCTTGGGCGGCCGCCCCTACACACACAAGCACACGCTCACTTACACGCACTAGGGGGGCGACCGCCCCTACACACACTAGCACACCTTCACTACACGCACTCACACACCTCGCTTACACACACATTTGCACACGCACTCAAACATATAACATTTATTCATATGCACATGCACTCACAATTCATCCCCTCATCACTTCACCGCCACACACACATATGCATTTACATTCACATTCATTCACCACGCTCACTCATCATATATCTATTCACATTTCATCACTCATTTACATTCACACCGCCCCACTCACTACATTCACTCTTCATTATTCATTCATGTATACACTACATTTAGTCTTCATTATTCATTCACTCATCACACTAACAAAACACATTCACACGCACTTGCACAACACCGGGGGCGACCGCCCACACACACACTAGCACACCACAAAACACGCACAATCACTACACTGCACACAATTCACCCAACACCTTCACTCATCACTCAACCACATTATCACCTCACTTCATGCACAAATGCATTAACAATTCATACACTCTTTCGCATACACAAGGCTTGGACACAGCCAATTCACAATGTTCACCAAGTGTTTGAAGCTTTGCATTACTAATTCTTAATGCTTAAGTCATGGGTGGACCACGTGCCTCACTTATTCTCTGAATTTCATTTTCCAGGGACACGTGGAGGAATCGAAGAGTGAGAAAAAGAAGCTGAGTGGTCAAGATCAAGCTACAGAAGGAGAGGAAGGTATAAAAGGAAAATGAAACAACCCTAGTGAGGGGAGAGGGACATCGATCGAGGAGGAACCGGGGAATCGGAGAGAGCGGCGACAGAAGACACACAATAGATTAGGGTTCTTAGTCCTTAGTTTAGATTAGGATTTTCTCTCTCTTTTTCCTTTTTCACACTTGACTGTCTTGAGGGCTCGACTGTACAGATCTCGACTTATTTGAGACATTTGTTTAGAAATTTATCAGTGTTACCTATGTTCATGATTATGTACTTGTTGTGTTTGATGTTCTGCATTAGCTTAACTTCACATTAAATCTGCGGTACCCACTGAGATTGGTGTGGACTTACCAAAGAAAATTGATCATGCCATGAACTGATCGTGAACATGCATATGTGAGTCTTAGGTCCTGTAAACGTTGTGATTTTGACTGTGCGGTACCCACTGACAGTTGACATCAATCCATAGGAAAGGTCTAAGAGTGTTCTTGTGTTGTGGGTCGAGGTCATGAACTGGGTAGCTGCCCTACCAAGGGAGATAGTCAGGGATTGAATTAGATTCATTATAGAGGAATAGGGATCTGGGAATTCCAATCGTGCCAAGAACTTGCCCTACCAAGGGAAGTTCGGGGAGTATTGTGAGATGGGGTTGTGAGAACTACCAAGTTGATCAATCCCAATCCACTACCAGCTTCATCTCCTCACATATGTTTACACAAGTCGATGATATTAGGGAGAGATCGGTACATGTTGAAATCCCTCAAGACAGTGCTTGCATACTAACCTTTCCATTTCATTTTTATTTTGCATTTCTTATACTCAGCATGCATTTGTTTTATTTTCTTCTGTTAATTTCATACATTTGTAGTGTTGAGTGAACAATTGGTCTCTGAACAACTAAACCTTCCCTGTGGATACGATCCCACTCGCCACTTCTACATTATTTGAGTGAGTTTGGGTAAAATGGGGAGCCTACGACAGCTCGCACCAACTATGATTATGTTGTATGAATGGTAGTGTGAATGTTATGGTTATACATATTTAATACACTATGTTGTACTATTTTACAGCATGAGAATGAAATTATTCTTATTTTCCTTCTTATGTTATATGACTGTCAAAGTTTATTTGGAATTTATATTATCAAAAATCTTATAATGTGCTTCTCATTTAGAAGATTAGGAAATGGATAAGAGTTGGATGTATTTAGATGATAGATGGAGTAAAGAGTACAGTAGAGGTTTGAAGAAATTTTTAAAAATGGCAGGAACGTAGCAGCGGGAGGGCAATATGAAGGTTCGATGTCCGCGTTGTAGATACGACAGGAATGTAATTTATCACACTTTAGAAGTTGTGGGGAAACATTTGCAATACAGGGGGTATGGACATGACTTATACATCTTGGAGATTTCATGCGTGAGCAGTTATGGGATTTTGAAAATGAGGAGGATGACTTTTTAACAGTAGGTGAGAGACAGTGAATGGCGATGATTGGGAAGGAAGTGATGATGAAATACAAGAAATTGTTACAAGATTTACATCGAGGAACTTTGTTTTAATGAAGGGATGTCAACGATAGAGTTCCAAATGAAGGAGTGAATGATACAGAAGATGACTTAGACAAATTTGAGAGACTATTTGTGGATTGCTAAGAGAAGATTATATCCTGAATGTAAGAGATATTCAGTGTTGCTTTTTGTTGTAAAACTCTACATTTGAAGTATTAAATCGGTTGGAGTAATAAGTCATTAAGCATGGTTCTTGAGTTGTTTTACAAGATGCCTCTTCCAGATGACAAACCTCTTCCAAGTTCATATTATGAAGCCAAAAAATTACTAGCTTGATGTTGGTTGGGGGTGTGAGATATTCATGCATGCAAGAATATTGTGTTCTTGTTTAGAAAAGAGTACAAAATGAATATTTTTGTCCTGAATGCTTAGAGTCAAGGTGGAAAGTTCATGATGGCAAAGGTAAACAATATTCTCATAAGTTCTCGTTATGTTTCCAATAAAAGTGAGACTGCAAAGGCTTTTTTTTGTCAAGAAAAACAGCTTCGCATATGAATGCACAAGGAGAAAACGGTGTTGAATAAGTAGGTAGTTTAAGTCATCCAGCTGATGGTGGAAGCTTGGAAGGACTTTGATAAAACAATACCCCTTTATTTGCGCATAGAACCCCGTAATATTATCGTTCTGGGGGGCTGTCTAGTGATGTTTCAATCCCTTTTACGTAATATGAGCACATCATATAGTGTGTGGCCAGTGATACTTGTTAATTATAACATGCCACCTTGGGAGGCTAGAAAACAATCCAATTTTATTTTGTCCTTGCTTATTCCTGGCCCCCGATCACCAGGAAAAGACATTGATGTGTTTTTACAGCCCCTAATTGACGATCTTATAGAATTATGGGAGGGTGTTCGAACATACGATGCTATTAGTGGCCAATGTTTCAGAATGCATGCAGCAGTAATGTGGACTATAAGTGACTTTCCAGCTCTTGGAGATTTGTCAGGATGGGTGACTAAAGGAAAATTAGCATGTCCTTGTTGTAAAGATCAAACGGATTTTGAATCATTGAGGAGTAAGATAGGTTACTTGGGGCATCGTCGATTTCTTCCTATAGACCATAGATGGAGAAGGTGTGCAACCAAATTCAATGGTAAAAAAGAGATGAGATTGAAGCCATCAGAATTGTCCAATGTTGAATTACTACAACAACTTGAAGTTGTGAAGGATATCAAACTTGGAAAGAATCCAAGAATTAGAAAGAGGAAACGAACTCCGGAAGAACGTAACTGGAGTAAGAAGAGTATTTTTTTCATGCTGCCATACTGGGAGAATCTGAAACTGCCACACAACATTGATGTGATGCACACTGAGAAGAATTGGCTTGAAAGTCTATTAGGAACGTTATTGAACATAGCCGGGAAGACAAAAGATACTGATAAAGCTCGGTTAGATTTGGATGACTTAGGGATTAGAAGTGAACTACATTTGCAACATAGGAATGGAAAATATAAGAAGCCTCCAGCAGTTATACTTTATCTCAAAAAGAGAGAATTGGGTTCTACAAATTTTTGAAGGCAGTAAAGTATCCGGATGGGTTTACCGAAAATATATCTAGATGTGTAAATATTAAGGATAGCAAGATCTCAGGTTTAAAAACTCATGATTGTCATGTGCTACTACAACGGATGCTCCCAATTGGGCTACGTGGATACCTAAATAAAGAAGTGCACTCTATGATATGTGAAATTTCCAAGTATTTTAAAAGCATATGTGCAAGAAAATTAAGAATTGAAGATATTGAGAAATTAGAGGAGAACATTATCTTCATTCTTTGCAAGATGGAAATGATATTTCCCCCGGCATTCTTTGATATAATGATTCATTTGGCAATTCATCTTCCACGACAAGCTAAACTTAGAGGGCCTGTTCAAAATAGATGGATGTATCCATTTGAAAGGTAACTTATATGTTTTTCATGTGATTTTTGCTGCTGAAAATTCATTGTATATATATTATTTGACCGATATCTAACACATATTTTTCTTTCTCTCGTTTGATTAGGTATCTAGGGAATCTGAAAGGGACTATAAAAAATAGAGCATATCCAGAAGGATCAATTGCAGAGACATACATTGTGAGTGAGAGTCTAACTTTCTGTTCGCTCTATTTGGATAATGCCGGAGGCTGAATTCAACAGAGAGATAGGTACAATGATTGGAGCAGTCCAAAAACACCCATATCATGTCAATATTGTTCTAATCGAATTCGACCTTTTGGCTCACCTAGTACTAGTACATTAACAAAAGATCAATTGATGTCATTCACTGGTAATGTGCTAAATCAATTGTGATGAGTTGCGACCATACTTGCTGTATAGTACTGCTTAACAAAATTATATATACTTTGCCTCAGTTTTTGTGACTTTTATTTTATTGGTACTTGTGGCTTATGTGAACAGTGAACATGAAGGAAATTTTAAGAAGTGATAATCATTCAGATATATTGGTATGCAAAAAGAGCAATTTCCCTCATGGTTTAGTGAAAAGGTTAGTTCTATAATAATGGTTTTCAAATTTGTTTTAAAGTTTGTACTACTTAAAAAAATAAAACTAATAATGTTAAGGATGAATTTTTTGTTTAGGTGAGAATATTGCAATCTCAAGGGTGTTCTAATATGACACAAGAAATATACTCATTATCACAAGGACCTGAAAAACGTATAACTCGCTTTTCTGGTTGTATGGTGAATGGGGTTAAATATTTGGTTGCAAGTCGAGATAGCCGTCGCAAGACAAAAAATAGTGGAGTCCGTGTTGAAGGAGAGCATGACAACAAGATCATTGACTTTTATGGTGTTATAAAAGAAATTATCGAGCTAAGATATAGAGGGAATTATCAAGTTATTCTGTTTTTGTGTGAGTGGTTTGACACTAGATTTATGCAAATTGATAAGTATTTCACTAGCATAAATATGAAGAAGCAGTGGTTTTGTAAATGAGCCTACATTCTAGCAGTCAAGCTACCCAAGGTATTTATGTACCAGACACAAACTGGAGGTGATTGGACATGTAGTCCAAGTTGTCGATCATCGCATGTTTTAGGATCCAAAATTTTTTGAATCTGAAGTAGAAGCTGATGGTGATGATTTGTTATGTGACCAAAATCAGGATGCTTACCAGGAAATTGAAAGTTATTTTGTTGTGTATGAAGATGTAGACTTTGAAGTTTCAGCGTTGAATAGAAATGACGTGGAACCTGAAATTGTTAATATTGTTGAAGACAGAAGACATGGTGCTTTTCAGAATAATCTTGAAAATTACATTGAAGACGATGTTGAAGTTTTATCCAGTAGCAATGAAGAAAGTGAAGGAGGCTCTTTTATTTTTAGCTCTGAAAGTGATGAAGAGTAGAATTGAATTGTTATTTCAGAATTTTCGAACTGTAATTTGGCATTCATAGATATATGCATTATCTATGATATATGCAAATTTTATTTAATGTTTAACCTGTAAAGTTTTTCAGGATGCAACATAGTTTGCTACCTAATTATCATATATTCTTTAAGTGTATTTTTTCTGTGATTATTCATATATTTATGTACTAACCTAATTTTTTCATGTCAATAGTTTTTGTTATACATGTATTTTATTTCCTGTTTCTTAGATGCCTGGAAAAGGACTTCAAGCTCGACATATTCGGAAGGACCCTGTCATTGAAATCAATCTACAGATTGATACTGAAAAAGCTCCGATAGAAGACACCTCTATGTCTTCCCATGTGGTAAGTTGTGCCTATCTGATAATATAGTTTTAATTATAGAGTTCATTCAAATTTCAATTATGTTTGCAAAACAAAAATAAAGTGTATAGTTATTTTTAGATGAATGAAAAGAATTTGCGCTCTGGTCGAGTTGTATATGAGTCACCAAGGGCAGGTTTAGAGAAAAGTAAAAGGCAGCGCACATAATCTCATCGGAATTGCAAACTGCTATCAAGTTGGTATGTTACGTTAGTTACTTTGATTATAATTCGTTCCTTACAAGTTTATATGACTCATATTTTAATCATAATGAATGTCACAGCTTCCAATAGCTAAATCAGGGATCTCAACACCTAAAGCAAATGATTCTGCCTCAAAAAAAGTAACAAATGAAGTGCAAAAATCTCTTGTGGTTATATCCTATTACCAAAACTTGTTACTTTTCAGTTTCTTATTAGGACTCATTTTATTGCATGCACTCATTTCTGGTTATGTTATAATGTAGATCTTAGAGAAGAATTTACGGTCATGAAGGCTGATGTATGGTTCCCCTGAAAGTCTTTCGATAAGCAATAAACACACTCCCTCCACCACTAATACCATCAATCCTATGCCAGTTGAAGTTGGAACAAAAAGAAGGGCAGATAATGTGCAAGACATGGTATCTATGTTTATATCAAATAGAAATTAAGCGCATGCATGTACTCATTGCTGGTTTTGTTATAATGCAGATCTTAGAGAAGAACTTACGATCACGAAGCCTAATATATGGTTCTCCTGGGAGTCCTTTGATGAGCAAAAAGCACACTCCCTCCACCACCAATATCCTTAATCCTGTGTTAGCTGTAGTTGGAACAAAAAGAAGGGTAGATAATGTGCAGGACATGGTATCTATGTTTATATTGAATAGAAATTAAGTTCATGGTTTACTGATGCTATATAGTTGCTTATGTGTTTCCTAGTTGATTGAATCTATCATTTGACTAACAGAATATCACTGAAGAAGAGCCAGCACATTTAACATTGATATCTACTGCTTGTGATCCAAGAGTTGATGCTAACCTGGTTAGTATAAGTTTTTATGTCTTCATTACGCAAAATGAAATTTCAATAAATAGACATTGAAAGGAAGTTCTGCCCATGCTAACTACTTTGCTTCTCAATTATTAATGAATCATGGCAGAACCAAGAGGAGATTTTGAATGATATGGTGGAGAACAATGAATCACCTGAAAAGCGTAAAGATGATGTTTATTGATAAGATTTACATTGAAACGTATTTATTTGGTTCTAATACATGGAAAATGCATAATTTTGTAGGGATTGCAAAACGTGGACCAAATAGGAATGTGAAACTTGAAAGAGAGGTTCGAAAAAATAGAAATAATCTTGTAAAAGGTGAGAAATATAAACCACCAGTTCATTTTCCAGAAGATGAGCATAGGGCTGTTGGAGAATGGAGTGCAGCATTTACCCGTGAGTTAGGCATAATTGTTAGACAAGATGCTCCAATTGATGTAAATAGTTGGAAATGTATTCCCGAAGAAAAACAGGAGGAACTATTTCAACGGGCAGCGGTAAGATATTCATGTGAATAGATGTTTTAACTGCATTTGAATCATTTCTCATACATCTAAACATTGTGTAGAGTGCTTTTGACTTCGATGCTACAAAGAAGTATATCAGGAACATTGTAATTGGAGACATGGCTCGTCTGTATGCAAATTGGCGAAGCAAGCTTCACAAACATTACAAAAGACTCGGAGGAGGGGACAATGCCAAGAAAAATCCACCTTTTCATCTCCAAGAGAAGCAACAACAATGGGTGTGGCTATGTGATAATATCTTTGAAGATGAACAATGGAAGGTATGCTTTTCACTTTATAGTATTATATGGAAATAACTGTATTAACTAAAACTATATAACACACATCACTTTTGGCATGTAGAAACGTTCATTGGCAAACACAAGTAATCGTTCAAAGCTGAAGTTTGTCCATAGATGTGGTTCTAAGTCCTTTCCACAAAAACGATTTGAATTGGTATGCATGTGTGTATGTTTCCTCCATAATCTGCATTCACTATTTTGTTTCATGTACTTTATAAATTACATTACTTATCGCACAAAACTATTTTGGTAGACAAATCCTGAAACTAATGAGAAGCCGGGACCTATTGAATTCTTTGATGCGGCTTACAAAAGTAAGCATGGTTGGACTGATCCTGCTGCTGAAGAAGTGTCTGTAAGTAAAGCAATAATGAACATATGGAAAAGAATTAGTCATAATTTAATATAAAGATTGAACTTATTATTTTGTTATTGTTATAATTTTTAGCTTAAGATGAAAGAAGTTATGATGGAATGTGATGGTGACGGTGACGGTGATGGTGCAACCCGAAGGACGCAAAATGACATAGTTGGCAATGTTTATAGCAAAAATTCTGGGGTTATTCCTGGCCATTCTCGTGGATGCAAAAAGAAGGTTACAAATAGCACTGCCACACACTCTTCTGCACAATCCTCTCAATCAAGTATGGAAAAGATCATTCAGGAGCAGAAAGCACAACTAATTGTTGCTCAATCAAGAATCGATTCTCAAGATGATGAGATCAAGAGCTGTCGAGCAGCACTTGACAATGCCTAACGATAAATTGATCTCATTTATCAGCGATTTGCCAACCAGCTGAACCAAAAATGAAGGTCACATTTCTCACCCTGTACTTCTCTCTCTTAGCTTATGTTTTTTCTGTTTTTAGCCTTTAGAAGATAATCAGAATTCTTTCCATAGGTTTAAACCATTTATTTGAACTATATAAAATGAGGGACAACACTAAAATTGTGGAGTGTTATTGTTTTGTTTGAAACTAAGTAAATGTGTATATGTGATATCTTTCATATTATGGATTTGTAACTCTATATGCTAAATGGTGCTATCATTTTCTTTGTTTCCTTGGTACAGGTTGTGATCTTCATTTTCTTTTGGAAGTGACAACTCAGACCTAATCCATTTTCTTTTGGAAGTGACAATTCAGACCGAATCTAAGAACGTATATGCTTCTACAACCTTAGCACACATTTTTTGTTCATGTATATACTGAGTTGTTGAACTTGTAAGTAAAATAATATATGCATAATGCATATAGTAACACTTTTGGGTTACTTTTGTTGATTTAGTAATATGACTAGAATTCACAGTGTGTATAGTTGCTTATTTATGAAAAATAAGCAATGTTAGAATTATGACTAGAATGAAATAGATGCATAATGCATAGTAAACTTGTAGGTAAATTAGGATAGTTGCATACTGCTTACAGCTATTCTTTTTACTGATCTTTTGCCATTTTGAAAAGTATAATTATAAGTAAGTTGGGTTGTTGCACTTATAAGTAGAACGTCAGTTGCTTATTGCATATGGAAATTCCATTTTGTTAGTATTTGTGTGTGTGTATGTGTGTGTGTGTATTAGTCTATACTTGTTTTCTTTTTTATTAATGTAAAAATGGCAAGTTTTGGTGTTGAATTGTATTGGAGAATAGAATGATAATTTTCTTCATCAGGTGTAAACATGAAATGTGCAAGGCATTCTCACTTGCAAATCATTTGACAAAGCAGGCTTGTGCATTCTACATTGCCCAAATTTCTTATGAAATGTATGAGGCATTCTTGTGGAAGTTTTTTTTTTTCTTTCAAGTTATACAAAGATGTTTTTCATGTATTTACTAAATTGTCAACAATAATATTATTGATGAACATATAACATGTGTACATTGTTAGTTTATATATATATATATATATATATATATAACCCTTTTTTTAACACTAAAAAAAGTCTTTGTTAACTTATAATTTCAGAAAAAAATAATTAAAAGGTATTGAAGTCATTTTCAATTATTGTCCATTTGTCTATTTAAAAGTCATAACAGACATTGGAATTGGACACCCATCAAATTAAAATAAAAGGATTTATATTTCAAAACTTGCATATTTGCATACTCCAAAGTCCAAACTTTAACAAATAATATTGAAATTATTATTTTCACCAAAATAAAATATACTTTTGCACCAAAATTATTAATAAAATTGTCTAACACTATTTAAACCCTAACTCTAAACCCTAAACCCTCACCTTAAAACCTAAACTCAAGATATTGTTGATGGTTATTTGTAAAATGTTATATCACCTTAAAACCTAAACTCAAGATATTGTTGATGGTTATTTGTAAAATGTTATTATTGTATAGTATTGAAGTGTAATTTAGCTTACATTCATTATCTACCTATTTAAATTTTTTAAAATTATCTATTAATTCCTAATGAAAATTTGAATGGACTCCAAAAAATTAAAACAAAAGGATATATATTAAGGAAACATGCATATTTTCCCACTCAAAAATTATTCATTAAATATCAAAATTATTTTTAGAGTAATAGCAATTATACTTTTACATAAAAAATACTAATAACATTGTCTAATGGTATTTAAATCTTGAATCCTTACTCTAAACACTATTAGTTAAATCCATATACAATTCATAATTTGACCGTTGAGCATAACTTGTATTAGCATTAATAGATTTTAAATGCATTCTCAAAACCCTAATATAGTGCGTATATTTTTCAATGAATCTTCCATTTATAGATATACTAACAACTGTGATGTCATTCGTATCATACATATACATTATTTTGCTATGAACTTTTAAACAAATATATTTAAAACTCTTTACATGGGTATTGCATATTACATAAATAAGTATGGCAAATAGTTTTTATTATATCTTGTATTGTGATTATGTTATATATATACACACACACATACACTAACATCTATATATATATATATATACACACACACATACAGAGACACACATTTATTCACACATGTGCATGTATATGTAAGTATGTATTACTAAACAATATATTTTTGTTCTTTCATAATTATGCCATGTTTGATAATATTTAAGAAAATTATTAATGAAATATTTTATTCTTTCTTATTTTAGACCTCGGGTCGCGAAGAATTTAAGTGATCTCTCATTTACCACCCTTCCAACATTGGTTGGTAATGAAATATTCATTTGTTAAATAAAAAATTAAAGACTAATATCCTTTAGAAAATTTAGGATTAATACTAATTATAGTTTATATATGTGTATGACATCATGTATAAGTGTGAAACCTAGGGTTTTAATCTTACTTATTTTGATGATTAACAAACAATTATGTTTATGCTAATGGTTCAAAAAGTGTCTCAATGTATTAGATATTCAAAGAAGTCAAGCATGGAGATCAATCAAAGGAAGAGTACATGTGGAAATGCAAAGGAAATACAAGATTGGTAAACTAGGTCAAAATCCCAATCCTAAACCCTAATTGTTAAATAACTCAAGAAAATGAATTACTTGTTTAAGGCTCAAGTAAAAATGTTTTCTAAATATAGGTAGTACTCAAATGAACTTCAAAATGTTTTAAAAGCACTTGCACAAAGACACACATTGTTACAAAAGTGATTTGAACAACGAAAATTGAAAAACGAATGAAAAATCAAAGTTTCGGACGCCTGTGCTTAGTTTCGGACGGAATGAAAAATCAAAGTTTCGGACGCCTGTGCTTAGTTTCGAACGGCCGAAACTACCGTCCGAAACTGTCCAGAGAATTTGGTTTTTCGAGTCAGAAATGGAAGCTGCAGAGGAGAGTTTCGGACGGCTCATCCGTCCGAAACTAGCGTCCGAAACTCTCAACGGCTAGTTTTTTTAAAATTCAACATAGACGTTTTTTTTTCATTTTCTCTAGGGTATATATACTACCCAATGCATAAACATTGAGATACTTCTTCCATTGATTCTTTGAGCTTCCTATCTTGAAAAATATCATTACAACTCTTGCTCTTCATCTTTATTTCATCAAGCTACAAAAGATTGATTTTATTGAGCCTTATTTGAGTATATATCATATTCTTGAGTTATATAGGTTTGAGTTGTAATTTTATTGATTGAATCATCTTGTGAGCTAATCAGCATCATATCTACCCAATCTGTGGGATTGTACTTCATCTTCAAACATAATTTAAGTGTGATTGTAAGAGGTTTCTCAAGAGAGAGTAAAAACCTTGTACACAAAGCTTGGAATTTCTAGTGTAAAGGTTGAGCCTTGGTTGAAATCCTAAGTTAGGAAACTTGGGTTGTAAAAGTGGTTCTTTTGATCTTTCCACAAGAAAAAGATCAGTTTATAGTGAAAGGTTTGAAATCCTAAGTTGGGAAACTTAGGTAGTGGATGTAGAGTGCTCCAAGGGGGAGACTTGAACCACTATAAATCATTTGTGTTCTTGATTTTCATTGATTTAATTTCTGCACTTATTTTGATTCATTTATGCTTTGATTATTTGATAATTGAAAGTATTGTGATTGTTGGTCATCATCTTGATATATCAGTACTTTACATTTGTGGCGATTCATATTACTTATTCATTGTTATTGAATTTGAGTTGATTAGTTTAAAATAATTTTTTAGAAACCTAATTCACCCCCCCCCCCTCTTAGGTTGCCTTATAGCTTACAATTGGTATCAGAGCTTGGTCTCTATTTGCTTAGGCTTAACCACCTTAGAGTAAAGATTATGGCAACAAACAATGCTATGTTTATGCAGGGACAATCTATCTCTAGGCCACCAATGTTTAATGGAAACAATTATAGTAGTTGGAGAGATAGGATGGAAATCTATCTAAAATCCATTGATATTGAGATGTGGTATATTGTTGAGGAAGGACCTTATAAAGCTGAGATAACCATAGGGAGTGAAACTAGAGAAAAGAAAAGAAGTGAACTCACCGAAACCGATAGGAAAAACCTCACCCTAAATGCTAAAGCCACAAATGCTTTGTATAACTCTCTAGATGTTAATGAGTCAAGTAGAGTTAAAGGTTGTAAAAATGCACATGACATTTGGAAGAAACTTAGGGAGATTCATGAAGGAACCGAAGATGTTAAAGAAGAAAAGAAATCATTGCTTGTGACACAATATGAAAGCTTTAAAATGGAAGCAAATGAATCAATTGATAAAATGTTTTGTAGATTCAATAGCATAATTAAGGACTTGGAGAACCTTGGTAAAATTTATCCCTTAGGTGAACAAAATAGAAAGATATTGAATTCTTTATCTAAGGAATGGGAGTCAAAAGCTATAGCTATTGAGGAAGCTAAAAATTTGAGAGAACTACCTATTGATCAACTAATTAGTTCTCTTATGTCATATGAGTTGAAGATAAAATCTAAAACTCAAAAAGAAGAAGACACCAAAGCTAAAAAGAACATAGCACTTAAAGTGTCAAAGAATGAAAATGAAAATGAGGAAGATGAGGAAGATATAAATGAACATGATGATGATGACATTGTATTTCTTACTAGAAAATTATCTAGGATGATACAAAGTAGGAAAAACAGGTTTAACAAAGGAAGGAATTTTAGGAACAAAGATTGGATGAAAAAAAAGGGAGAAACTTCAAAAGTGAATAAATGTTTTGAATGTAATCAACTTGGACATTTTGTTGCAGATTGTCCAAGAAGAAAGAAGGAGTTCAAACAAGACAAGAAAGGAAAAGGAATAAGCTTCAAGGTCACTTGGGATGATGACCAATCCGAAGAAGAAACCGAAAGAGAAGAAGAAGGGGTTGCTAACATGTGTTTCATGGGATTTGAAGACCATGAGGTAAGTCTTTCTTCTAGTGATAGTGATGATGATTACTATGAACAAGATGAACTTGAATTATATATGACTAAGCTAGTGGATGAGCTAAAGAAAGCAAAAATTCAAAACAAAAAGCTAAAGGCTAAAGTGGAAGAAGTTACAATTAGCAATGAAGAGTTAATCATTAAGCATGATTGTTTAGAAAAAGAAAATAGTGCATTAAAAACTGAGAATGAAAACTTGAAAATAGAAAGTAGCAAGGTTAAGGAAGAGGTTAAAAAGTATGATGAAGTTAAGAAAGAACACATAGGATTAAAGAAGAGAATTGAAGACCTTAGTGAATGTCTAGCAAAATTCACACAAGGCAAGAACAACTTAGAAATCCTTTTAGGAAATCAAAGAATGGGAAGTAGTAAATTTGGATTAGGATACTCACATGAAATAGGTCAAAGTTCAAAATCCAAATCGGCAAAAATCACTCATATTTCATATACTCAAAAAGGAGTAAGTAAGTCTAATGATAGAACTCATCATTCACATAGAATGCCTAACCATAATCATAGACATAAAATGCATAATACACAAAATCATAAATATGATCATAACATGCATCATTTTGAACATAAATACTAGATCATATCCCTATCATAAAAATTCACATTCCTTCAAATATCTTGTAATTTGTGATTATTGTTGTAAGAAGGGACATACCTCTAGGAAATGCTATGCAAGAATGGAAGTTGAAAATGGATCAAAAATTTGGATAAGAAGAAGTATCAATGTTGCTAGACCGTAAGTAACTTAAGTCATACATTGATTCTTGAATGTAGGTGTGTTTAAAAAATACAATTTTGGACACAAAATGGTTCCTTGATAGTGGATGCTCAAGACACATGACCGGTAATCCTTTATTGCTTAGTAACTTGGAAACAAGAAATAAAGGACATGTGACTTTTGGAAATGATAAGAAAGGAAAAATAATTGGCGTTGGAAATGTAGCAAATAATAATAGCAATGTGATTGAAAATGTGCTTTTGATTGATGATTTGAAATTCAATTTGATTAGTATAAGTCAAATATGTGATAGAAATCTTGATGTGTTGTTTAAACGTGAAAAATGTGTTGTTATTGATCCAATAGATAGCAAAGTAGTTCTTACCGGATCTAGACATAATAATGTGTATATTCTTAATTTATGTGATGTTATGGAACAAGATATGCAATGTCTTAGTGTGGTGCATGATACAACTTGGTTGTGGCATAGGAGATTAGCTCATGTAGGAATAGATCACATAAACAATCTAGTTGCTAAAGAATTGGTTAGAGGCCTACCTAAACAAAAATATGAAAAAGATAAAATATGTGATTCATGTCAATTTGGAAAACAAACTAAAAGCTCATTTAAACCTAAGAACATGGTGACAACTTCAAAACCCTTAGAGTTAATACATATGGATTTGTTTGGACCTTCACAAACCACAAGTTTAGGTGGAAAAAGATATGCCTTTGTAATTGTAGATGACTATTCTAGGTACACTTGGGTAATATTTTTGGCACATAAAAGTGATACCTTTAATGAATATGTCAAATTATTTAAAAAGGTTCAAAATGAGTTAAGTCTAAAGGTAGTAAAGATTAGAAGTGACAATGGAACCGAATTTGTAAATGAAAACTTTTTAAATCATTGTGATGAAAATGGAATTACACATAATTTTTCAGTAGTTAAATCACCTCAACAAAATGGTGTAGTTGAAAGAAAGAATAGAACACTTCAAGAAATGGCTAGAACTATGCTTTGTGAAAATAATTTGCCAAAATATTTTTGGGCCGAAGCGGTTAATACCGCATGTTATGTTATGAATCGTGCATTAATTAGACCATTGTTAAAGAAAACTCCATATGAATTAATATATAATAAAACTCCAAATGTAGGATATTTTAGAGTGTTTGGTTGTAAATGTTTTATATTGAATGTAAAAGACACTCTAGGAAAATTTGATAAAAAATCGGATGAAGGAGTATTCTTAGGTTATTCGGAAATTAGGAAAGCTTATAGAGTATATAACAAAAGAACTTTGATGATAGAAGAAGCAATTCATGTAAATTTTGATGAAGGCAATGCTAGTAAAAATCATGATGAAAGTGATGATGAAATAGGAATAGAAGATAACTCATCAAATGATCAAGATAAAAATGATATAGAAAACAATCCACCTCAACAAATAGATCATCCCTCTAATGAAGACACACAAAATGAAGATGAAAATCCACATAGGGAAGATGGACCTAGAACATGGAAATTTATTAGTAATCATCCTCAAGACTTGATTTTAGGAAATCCAACTAGAGGAGTAAAAACTAGGTCATCACTACACCTAGATAATAATTTAGTATTTCTCTCTCAAATCGAGCCTAAAAATATAAACGAAGCCTTAAAGGATGATAATTGGATTGTAGCTATGCAAGAAGAATTAAATCAATTTGAGAGAAGTAAAGTGTGGAACCTAGTAGAAAGACCTAAAGATACTTCAATTATAGGAACTAAATGGATCTTTAGAAATAAACTAAATGAAGTTGGAAACATAGTAAGAAACAAAGCTAGATTAGTGGCTCAAGGGTATAGGCAAGAAGAAGGTATAGACTATGATGAAACATTTGCTCCCGTAGCAAGACTTGAGTCTATCCGCATGTTACTTGCTTATGCTTGTTTTAAGGGATTTAAACTTTTTCAAATGGATGTTAAAAGTGCCTTTTTAAATGGATTTATTCAAGAAGAAGTTTATGTAGAACAACCTCCCGGATTTGAAAATAGTAAATTCCCTAATCATGTATATAAATTGGTTAAAGCATTATATGGACTAAAACAAGCTCCTAGAGCTTGGTATGAAAGACTTAGTAGATTTTTGGTAGAAAAGAAATTTCATAAAGGCATAATTGATACTACATTGTTTACTAAATATTGTGATAATGATTTGTTGATTGTACAAATATATGTTGATGATATAATCTTTGGTGCCACTAATGAGTCTTTATGTGAAGAATTCTCAAATTTAATGAAAAATGAATTTGAAATGAGCATGATGGGAGAATTGACATTCTTTCTAGGATTACAAATTAAACAACTAGATAATGGAATTTTTATAAGTCAAGAAAAATATACAAAGGAGTTACTTAAAAAATATGGTATGGATGATTCAAAACCAAATGGAACACCTATAAGCACTTCAACTAAACTAGATAAAGATGAAAATGGTGTAAAAGTTGATGAAACACAATATAGAGGAATGATTGGTAGTTTACTTTATTTAACGGCTAGTAGGCCGGATATTATGTATGCTGTGTGCTTATGTGCTAGATTTCAATCATGTGCTAAACAATCACACTTATTGGCTGTGAAAAGAATATTTAGATACTTAAAAGGAACTATAGAACATGGTTTGTGGTATCCTAGAACAAACACTTTTGATTTGGTAGGATTCACCGATGCCGACTTTGCCGGATGTAGAGTTGATAGAAAAAGCACAAGTGGAACATGCCAATTCCTTGGAAAATCCCTTGTATCTTGGTCTAGTAGAAAACAAGCTTCCGTATCCTTATCTACGGCGGAAGCCGAATACATAGCCGCCGGAAGTTGTTGTTCACAAATTCTTTGGATGAAACACACTCTTCTTGATTTTGGTTTAGATTTTGGTTGTGTATCTATTAAATGTGATAACACAAGTGCCATAAATCTTACTAAGAATCCTATCCAACATTCTAGATCCAAGCACATTGACATTAAACATCACTTCATTCGTGATCTTGTTCAAAATAAAGAAATTCATATAGAATATGTTCCTACTAAAGAACAATTGGCGGATATCTTCACAAAACCACTTCCCGAGGATCAATTTTCTTTATTAAGGAATCAAATTGGTGTAATTCAAAAACATTGATTTTAATAAATAAAAAAAAAAATTCTCTGCCGAGTTTCGGACGGCAGTTTCGGACGCCTTTCAGAGGTTCGGACGTCCGAAACTATGTCTCAAATTTGCCAATTCGCTGTTGAGTTTCGGACGCCAGTTTCGGACGCCGCATAGAGTTTCGGCCGTCCGAAACTGTCGAATCAGGGTTAAAATCCCAGATTTCTCACGCGATTTTTTCATTGTTCTTCAAAGCTTCTCAAACATTTTTCACCCCTCCAATTTCAAAATTAAATTCTACCCGTTTAATTCTCAAATTAGTTCATTAGAATCCTTCCTTGGCATCTATAGAACACTCTCACCAATTACAAACTCAAAATCTAACATCAAAATTTGCCTTTTGATGCATAGCCCTAGAAATTGGGTGAAAACTCAATTTTGAGCATTCTTGAGTTATATATTCAAAATTCACTCCACTCTCAACACCCAACGTACGTGATCATCATGAGCACCTCACGAAGACGCAAGAGAACTAAGGAATCGGCACCTCCACACGTACAACATGGCTCATTAGGTGACTCTCAACCTCCTCTTCCCTTATTTGTCAATGCGGAGTGTGCTTCTAGGTACAATAACTACATTACTTCTTCCAAGAAGATTATTGTTCCTAGAATTGTGAGAAAAGATGATTTCATAGAAGCATTAGACATATTGGAATTATTTGAGTATCAAGATTGGAATGAAATTATCTATGCAAATGAGCCAATTCCCACATTGTTAATCTATGAATTTTTTGGTAACCTTCATTATCCTATTGGAAAGAAATCTCGTGATGATATACTGTGTACAAGGGTTCATTCCAAGGATATCACTTTGACTCCTGAGACACTTAACATTATTTTTAAGTGCTCTCATCCATATCGTAAAGCAAAAGATGGCAAACAAGTTATGAAATATTTTACACTTCATAAATGGTCGGATGCTTCACATGGTTTTAACCTTAGGGATCTTGTGGCAATTGCCTTTAATGGTGAAATGTTTAGCAAAGCTAGTGAGGCACCTATTAAGAACTTGAGCCCTAAGAATCGTATATTGTTTCACATCATCACCAAAACCATTCTCCCCACTCATGGCCATAAAACCGACCACAACACCATGAACCTCTACCTTCTCTATACTATGCTTAGACAAGTCCCCGTTAACTTTGGGTATTTGATGCTTAAATATCTTGAGGTCAATATTAAGGATCAACGCCGTAGTTTACCCTATGGCATGCTTATCACTAAGATTCTTAGGCACAGTGACATTTCCTTTGAGAATACCATTATGTACCCGATATCATCTCATAATTTCTATGATTTAAATTCTCTTAAGTCGATGGGTATATATGTGGTCAATGGTGAGTGGACTTTTGAGAAACCGATTGGAGGATTTCATGATGATGATTATATGTGGGAAGATGAGGATGAGGAGGATGAAGCTCATGAGGACATTGCACAAGAACGAGTCGTGCCCACGCCTCCTAGAGCTACTCCCGTGGATGATGACTTCAAGACTATAATCCAAGGGTACTTTGATTCCTTAGTCGATCGAATTGATAGTGGATTCGCCGGTTTACAATCCAATATGGATGCTATGAGGGGTCAACTTGATGAGTTAACCATTAGGGTTGATGGCTTGAGTGATGAAATTCATTATGGCCATGAGGTGTTAATGACGGATGAGCAACGAGAAGCATTGGCTCAAGCTCGCCTCAAAGGGAAGGCACCGGCTCGTGATTGAAGCTCTCATGTAATAGACTAGGTCTATTTACGGTTCTTGGAATATTTCTCTATTTATGTCTTGATGATTTTTTTATGTCTTTGACATTTTTATGTTTTGATGTTGATTTTATAAGGATGTTAAGTTCATCCTTATTAATGGTAAAGTTAGACTATCTGTGAAGTTCTTTGCTCTTGTGGTTCATGGTTGTTTCATACTTTTGATAATTTTTGCCATTAAGATGTTGATTATTGTTTTTAAGACTTAGTGCTTGTCTCTGGTTATATGTTGGATGAATAGTTCTTGAAGTAAATTTGGATATCACTACCTCTTGTTACTAACTGTTTATATGGTATTTGATATATTGAGAAGTTTTGTTGGAAATGGTATCTTGTGCATTTTTTTGTATCTTGTTGGGATTGTTGACAGGTGGAAACTATCAAAATACAAAGGAAACTCTGTCAAAATTTTTATAAAATATTGCACTTAACCATTTTTTGTGTTGCCTAGCCACCCATTAGGTTGCAAGGAGTGGAAAGGGAGTCCTAAAATGTAATGTCATTTTCCCTAAAAGGTAAAATAACCAAGTATGCAAAGAGTATTGTTTTCTATCATTTACAATTTCTATTGGCTAATCTTATTGTTTTATTTTGATGATGTCCAAAGGGGGAGAAGAAAAGATAAATATAGAGCAAAAGAAAGGAGTGTAGATTAGTAACGCTATAAAGAGTGGTAGTAAAAGAAGAAAGGAGTGTAGATTAGTAACGCTATAAAGAGTGGTAGTAAAAGAAAAACTAAGGGGGAGAAGAATTTTAGTATATACATAGGGGGAGAAAAATGGAAATATACACATAGGGGGAGCTTATATCCATTTTCTTATTCAAAGGTAAGTTATTTATTCTTTTGCATAATTGGTTTGTCATCATCAAAAAGGGGGAGATTGTGAAACCTAGGGTTTTAATCTTACTTATTTTGATGATTAACAAACAATTATGTTTATGCTAATGGTTCAAAAAGCGTCTCAATGTATTAGATATTCAAAGAAGTCAAGCATGGAGATCAATCAAAGGAAGAGTACATGTGGAAATGCAAAGGAAATACAAGATTGGTAAACTAGGTCAAAATCCCAATCCTAAACCCTAATTGTTAAATAACTCAAGAAAATGAATTACTTGTTTAAGGCTCAAGTAAAAATGTTTTCTAAATATATGTAGTACTCAAATGAACTTCAAAATGTTTTAAAAGCACTTGCACAAAGACACACATTGTTACAAAAGTGATTTGAACAACGAAAATTGAAAAAAGAATGAAAAATCAAAGTTTCGGACGCCTGTGCTTAGTTTCGGACGGCCGAAACTACCGTCCGAAACTGTCCAGAGAATTTGGTTTTTGGGAGTCAGATCTGGAAGCTGCAGAGGAGAGTTTCGGACGTCCGAAACTCTCAACGGCTAGTTTTTTTAAAATTCAACATAGACGTTTTTTTGTCATTTTCTCTAGGGTATATATACTACCCAATGCATAAACGTTGAGATACTTCTTCCATTGATTCTTTGAGCTTCCTATCTTGAAAAATATCATTACAACTCTTGCTCTTCATCTTTATTTCATCAAGCTACAAAAGATTGATTTTATTGAGCCTTATTTGAGTATATATCATATTCTTGAGTTATATAGGTTTGAGTTGTAATTTTATTGATTGAATCATCTTGTGAGCTAATCAGCATCATATCTACCCAATCTGTGGGATTGTACTTCATCTTCAAACATACTTTAAGTGTGATTGTAAGAGGTTTCTCAAGAGAGAGTAAAAACCTTGTACACAAAGCTTGGAATTGCTAGTGTAAAGGTTGAGCCTTGGTTGAAATCCTAAGTTAGGAAACTTGGGTTGTAAAAGTGGTTCTTTTGATCTTTCCACAAGAAAAAGATCAGTTTATAGTGAAAGGTTTGAAATCCTAAGTTGGGAAACTTAGGTAGTGGATGTAGAGTGCTCCAAGGGGGAGACTTGAACCACTATAAATCATTTGTGTTCTTGATTTTCATTGATTTAATTTCTGCACTTATTTTGATTCATTTATGCTTTGATTATTTGAGAATTGAAAGTATTGTGATTGTTGGTCATCATCTTGATATATCAGTACTTTACATTTGTGGCGATTCATATTACTTATTCATTGTTATTGAATTTGAGTTGATTAGTTTAAAATAATTTTTTAGAAACCTAATTCACCCCCCCCCCCCTCTTAGGTTGCCTTATAGCTTACAATAAGCCATTCACTTCATATGTTTATTAAATATAATCTAAAAAAATAAATTTTGGCATAAAATAACTCCCACGCCTTCTTCAAAAAAATTGTGCCTTCTGCAAATATATGCGTCTTCTTAAAACACGATTTGCGCCTTTTCAAACATCTTTCTATTATTTAATCATCCGCGCATTCTTCAAATGTCCGCGCCTTAGATTTTGGTTCCCTCCTTCTAAAATTTTCTAATTTCGCGCCTTATTACTGATATAATACTTCACAAAGACTTCACTTTTTAAAATGAATTAACATACTCTGCCTCTGTCTCTAAAATCCGCTCCCTCCTCTGTCTACAAAATTGCAAATTGTTTCAGTTCTTGAGCCCTCCTTGAATTGATCACTCCCAACTCGATTCAAATAGAGGCTTCAGCGACAGTCTTTGATTCTTGGCCAGAATAGAAGATAGATGTATCTCCACTTATGGTTAGTTATATATCCAACTGCTGAACCCTAAATTTTTGTCAACCCCTCATCCAAATTCTGTTGTTTATAGTTAGTGGGTTAATAATTTATTAATTGATTTTTTTCCTATCTCAATCAGGATAAAAGTTGTGCTGATGTCAAGAGTTTGAAGAAGGTTCTACCCTATCCCTGTAATTATTTTTTATTTTTTGGATTTTTTGGTTAAGTCTGCAAAAATTTCATACTTAATGCATGTTAATTGTCATTTTTTCTAATTTTATTAGGTAAAATATTGTGCTGATTTGAAGAGGTTGAAAAAGGTTTGTTTTTCTTTAATTTTTTCCTTATGTGTTTTATCAATAATGTGCTTATCACTTTTTACTACATAGAATACGGTTCTTTATGGCATAATATGTTCAAAAGCTATTCGGATACTAGTAATTTTTTAATTTTTGTAATTTTTTGTAATATCGAATGGGAAGTATGATGTACACACTTTTAATTCGTCATATCTTTTTATGTTGAGAGACATGAGATATTGGTTATCAGGTAATTCAATTTAATGTTTTCAGTCTAGATGTTGTGGAATATTTTCCCACTCTTTGAAGTCAGTAGCAAAACTTCAATGACAACCTCTTGACATGGATCTTGTAAATCTTCCTTGAATTTCAATTGTTCTTGTCTACATACTGTTAAGGCTTCGTCTTTTTTTCAATTTTTTGTCTCTAAGTGTCATATGTAGAAGATTTTCTACATCCTGGATTGTGTCTTTTCCCTCTCTTAAATTAATGCATAAAGCAAAATGTCATATAGCTATAAGAGTAACATTATTGTTACTTCTTTATTTGGCAAGACATGTCAAGCTAGTAGGGACTGAATTGTTTCTTCATTTCTGGTGATACCACTTTTAGACTTCTTAGCAGTTAGCCATTTATGAGTAGGTATAAGCTCCGGGATTATATGCTGATGTGCAGGTGTTGACTACAATGTTTTTTTTTAAAATTTTTTATCACAACCTTGAGTAGCTAATGATTGTCTAAGCTTCTAGTACACTAATTTGCAGAATTTCTGTTTGTTTGAGTTAAGTTTTGATATGGGGCTTTTGTGCAAATATCATATTGGATTGGAAATTTACTTAAAGAACAATCAATTGAAATATGAGATCCAAAAACAATTAGAATTTTATGCTGAAATTCGCCAATAAGTAGGAATTTATGAATACTTATATATTGGAGGGCACAAATCATTTACTTAGAATTGGGCACTAGCTAGTATACATAAACTATATGTTTTCAAGGCTTTCTTATATTTGAGACTCAATTTTATTGTGTTTTTTAGTCTTTGCCTCCTTTGCTAATCATTCACTTAGAATTGGGTTATGAGATTTGGAATGGTGTGGGGGTACTTTTTACCTTTGAGAAGGGAGTTTCGGTCAATTGCAGCATAGGTATTAGACCTTTGAATAAAAGGATATAGCTTTTAGTTATGTTGCTTTTGTTTGTGTGCTTGCTTATAGAAAAGTTATGCAAATTCACTAATTGGTTAAGTAGATGGTCAATGACCTCAAGCAAAAGTTGAGAATTAATATACATATTTTCATATTTACCTAGATGACTGATCACCGAAAACAACAAATTGACTTGGACATTTGTGGCACATTTCGACAACAAGCATCTACCTTCCGTTTTCACATTGGATTAATTGTTAGGCAATTTGCACCTTTAAAGGTTCAAAGTTGGGGACAGTTAACTAATGATTAACAGGATGAACTATTTTTGAAGCTCTTGGTGAGTTGCTACTTATTTTGACATTCAATATCAATACATAGTTGGTTTACCATAACTATCTTTTATCTTTATGTGAAGGATATATATGATATTCAAGGGAAACAATCAAATATTCGTTGTGTTGTCCTACATATGATGAAATCTTATTACATCAACTTCAGACATATATGTTATAAGTGGTATAACCAGGTAGGTGGTGGTGATGCTGCAAAAGAAAGGCCACCTACTTCACTTTATAATCGACAAGAAGATTGGGAGTGGTTATGTGATTATTTTGCATTTGGGAATCAATTTATGGTACAATATATATTTCTCTTCACCCCTTCATCATTTTGTATCACATGAGATTAATATTTTACTTTTGTAACATGAGCTTACATTATATGTTTCATAGGGTGCAAATGTGAACAATCAAGTTGAAAACCATCAACCCTTTGTAATGATGAATGGTGAGCAATTTAAAATTTTCATGGCTATTTTTTTATTCACTGTAAAATTATTTAGCCATTTGTGTACCTTTGACCGATTGAGTTCAATCTTCTTTGCAGGTATAGATTGAGGTTGCTAGTACAAAATTTTAGAAGATGCAATACATGTTCTCATTAGGCATAATAATATGGATGCCAATGTGAAGATTGTATCAGTTAAGGGAAGTCTATGGCTTTTGTTTGTATTGTAAAGTAATTTTGAAGAAAAAATGGCTTTTGATCACTACTTCTATATTACTATCTCAATGATATTGTTCCTTTTATGTTCAACTAAGCATTGCTAGTTGTAAACTTTATCATTCTTATTTGTAGTGCAAGAATATCATTAGTTTTAATATAAGATGTTGGATATGTTTTTAATAAATTTATAAGGAGTTTCAATCACCTTTCTAATTATGAATAATATTAATTCCATTGTTACCATATTATATAAATTTTAGTAGCATTAACATTCAGGACTATATTACAATTTTACTAGTTACAAGCTAATAGCATATAAAACTTTCCTCACTAATTATATAAAATAACATTATTAAAAATTAAATTAGTGAGTAATTATCCGTCGCAATTGCAACAATATTTCTGCCTAATTCATTTCACTAATGAATATCACATTGCCAAACATTACAATTAGGGAGAAAAATTTCTCGCCAACATTGTTATGGTTACCTCGCAACTTTCAAACATTAGTAAGAAAACTCATCACTAAAGCACGACATTTAGCAAGCAAAATTTTCTCGCTAATTCGACAATTCTTATGCTATTGTATGTTTTAGAGGGAAATTATTCCTCACTACTATTACAATTACCAAGATAGAATCAAATCACCAGCGGCGAGTTTTTCTCGTTAAATGTGTGATTTTAGCAAGGAAAAATTAATGTTTAGCAAGGATACCTCATGTCCATTTTAATTATTAGCGACGAAAGTTTTACCCACTGATTTCAACCTTTAGTAAGAAGTTTTTTACTTTTTGCTAGGAAGGGTATAATTGTCTTTTCAAATTTTTGGCAAGGAAACCATTTTTCCTAGCTAAAACTATGGACCATTTGCAAGGTTTTTCAACTTTTAGCGATGAAATTATAGATATAATAGAGAGGAATATTTACTTGCTAAAGATCCAAAAATTTTGTGAGAAACCTATTTTCTCGCTAAATGTTTACATTTTTAGTGAGGAATGGTTTTTGGTTTCTCGCCATAACCTTTTGCGAAGCTAAACTAGCTAGAAAACTTGTTAGCGAGGAATTTTCGTCATCTTGTCCTTTTAGTGAGTACTTTCCATGTTTTGGCAGCCGTTTTATTTCCTCGCCAATGACCTTTTTTCTTGTAGTGTTATTTGATTTCAAACATTTGGTATTTGTTTTTCTCCAAAAAACATACATTCATATCTTCTTCAAGAAGAATTTGAGACATTATAAATAAATATTAATAAAAATATAAATAAATTGCATAATTAAAAAGTTACTTAAAATATACAAAATAATAAAATTATGTAATCATATTACACCTTCAGGGTGATAAATAAAATATGATTAAATTGCACCTTCAGGGTGTTCAAAATAATATAATATGTTGAGATTCATCATATTAGTATTATTATCATATTTTATTAATAAAGTTTGTTTCAATATCTTGGCATTTTTTTTTCAATGATGTTTAATAAAGCTTAACGATATGCTTCGTAGTACGAGTTCAATGATATTCTATACCACATTCGTAGTAACTCTTTTTACCATTTTTTTCTTTCAATTTCATTAACCCACTTCTGGAAGTTATTTTATTTCTTGTCACGGTAATCATTATTTTGATTATATGGCAAATTTTTATCAAATATACCGTGCTTTTGAAATGACAACCAACTTCAAGTGGTTGAATTTTTCTTCCAAATTAATCCATATATAATATTCAATATATTATATCCAATAATATAAATTTATAGTAGAAAATAAATTAATTGAAAATGAAAAGTATTACCATATGAACTTACCAAAATTCCAAACCTATACTTAACAATTCTTTCAATATGCAACTTGAATTTGATTTGCTCCAACTTTCTCAATTGGTAGAGAATTCGTGCTGATAACGTGTTATAAAAATACTACAAACTTGTAGTATTATATTGTGTAACAAGTTGTTATACCACTACTACAAAGTAGAGATATAAATCTTATGTTACAACTACTACTATCAAATATGAAACAAGTATGAAAAATGCTAGAAAGATAGAGAGTATTATAGAGCAAAGTAGAGATAGAGAGTATTATAGAGCAAAGTAGAACAAAATGCAGTAAGCATTCAACCTACTTTCCCTTTCACATATTCCTCTATTTATAGGTTTGAGGTACCTTGTAACTTAAAATGTTCTAAATGAAAATTACAAGAGTTATATAAGTTACATAGGTTACAAGGTAATGGGTGATAATGGGATGATGTTACATGAGTTATAAAAATAATGAGAGATAAAGTAGTAGAACATGGTGTATTTGGATGGACATTCACAATATGTTCATAAGAGACTAGTTGATTGTTGACATCCTTTTTCATAGTTGTTCTATCTCTTATAATTAACTGCGTTATATATGATATCACTCACAATAATCAAAAACTTTATGTTTATATGAAATGTGTGATAAAATTTTACAAATGATTAATTGTTATTTTACTGTAACCCTTCTCCTCATCCCGAATTTAGTGACTACTACTTAAATATTATGTTTATATTATTCACATTAATAAAAAGTACTTCATAAAGATGAACTCCTTTTTGAAAAAAAAAAAATCAAAGTGATCACTTTCATTACTAAAAAGGTTTAAAGTTTAGCCCGCTGGCTACTCATTCATGTAAATGATACACTATACACTTATTTGTTAAGTATTCAATCCTCCCTCCTCCCCCACAAGTCTCACCCCTTTGTGCTCCTTTCAGAGAAGTACTCTTTTTTCGACCTCATATCTCAAGTAATAATTTCAATCAATCGAGAAATCACTTTATCAAAATATCGGTGGTAACCCTTACCCAAGAGCTACTTCATTGTTAGCTCGGAGGAGCTCTTTTATTTAGTCCTTTGTGGGAAGGGTGGGAAAAGAAACAAAGTATGCTCCCAAGAGTATTCTTAGACTGTTTGACGTAGTGTATCTTGCAAAGTTCATTGCATGAAAATTATCATTCAATCTCAACTTTAGATTTGATAAAACAGTAGCAATTTTTCCTTTAATCTTCAATTCGTCCTTTCCTTCAATGCAAGTATGTAAGGTTTTACCAACACAAAAAGAAGACAGGCGATTGATCAATAACTTATGGTTGCACTGGAATACACTTTTAGCCATTTTACAAAGTTCTCAACTGTGAACAACGGTAAGTATCCGATGACTTCGTAATTCGTATGCTCCCAAGATAATGAATATAAAAAGATTTTAACCAAGATTTTTAACAAGCAATTAAACTTCAAAGGAATCGAGAATAGCTTGCAATGTTTTCTGTGATGATGGCCACTGTTTGTCATTGGCACTAGCCACAAATAGGATGACTGTGCTACCTTTAGCTGTTGCCTTTGCCAGATTGTGTGACCCCGTCAGAGCATATGGAGTCTCAAGAACATATTTGTAGTACTGCACAAGAGAAAGAAAGAGAGTGATCTTCATAGCTGAATGCATATACTTGAATATTTGCATGCTGAGCAGCACTGAGACTTGCATCGTAACGAAAGAAAACATGCATACATATCAAATGATACTCAATTCTCCCTTTAAACAGTAATGAGTTTTATAAAATCATACTCTTGAAGATCGACTTGGAAAGCAAAAAAAAACACTGACAAATATTAATTGGAGGAAAACAAGCCAAACTATCATCTCAGTTATGATTTATTTCTTCTCCTTATGATCCATGGCATGTTGAAGCGTCAGGAGATAATCTGCTTGAGACAAACTGAACATTCTTTTACAAGTACATAAAATGAGGCTATATGCCTCCCCTAATTGCAAAGAGTAATGATATGTAGAGTGAAAAATGTAAGTGAAAATATAGAGTGACGGACGTGGACCAATTGCCCACTCGCGTTTATCACCAATTGCCTATGTAATTAGTCCACATCAGTTGCTCTATGTTTTTACTGAGATTTTTCACTCTACATATCATTACTCAATTGCAAATAGAGAACCAGATGAAACTCTTCACATCTTGATTTTCAATCCGTAAAATATTTTCTGTTGATTTGGTTTGTTTGCTTAGCTTCCTATTTATCTAAATAGGAAGTGTTCAGATGAGGCAAATGAAAGATTCATCAATTTCTTAAGTAACATATTTGTGTTTTTGGAATTAAGACAGAAATCAGAAGTCTTTCTCTATGCTGCAACAACAATAAAGAACTGCAAGGGAAATGAAAAAGGACGAGAAGATGAAAGTAGATAATGATGGAAGAGTGAAGAAGTAATACCGTTTGGTCACCGCGTTTTTCAACAGAAGTTTCAAGTAGTTCATCTGGATCAAAGGTATTTCCTGTAACAAAAGGGCCAAGGGAAGCAATAACCTTCTCTGGAGTGCCAATGTCTTCAATTGTTGCATTGGGTTTGTTAGTCAGTCGTATCAAAGGAGAAGCCACCACTTGAATCTTTCCTTGTTTTTCATCTTCAAATTTCACCTCCACCCATGGCTCGGCACATTTTGGTTGGCAGTAATTGCCAGACAAAATGTTCGCTATCTGGAGCTGTTTCCAAGTTGGTGGAAGTATGAACTTGTAGGGTTGCACATTTCCTGCAACCAACTAAATACAGAGTTTCATAAGCTAATAGAGAAAGGAAATATTGAAAATTACATAAATAGAAAAGATACTTGCTTAGATGAAGCTAAAGATGTTCAGATTTGTATTAACATATATCTCACACTTTGACTTGATTGTAACAGGTCTGCTGTTATTTCATCCAACCGAATGGAATTCGGCTATCGGGGACATGGAAATGGTAATGGTTAAATTATGATGGTACCAGTCCTACAGAATGATAGCTTTTTGATACAAATATTGCATAAAAATTGCAAATGTAGGATAATCTCCCTCATGTCCAATCTATTGTTTTACACATAATCCCCTCTTAAAAAATGAGAATGAGAACTGCTTTGAAGAGGATAACTTGTAAAAATTAACATAACTCCAACTGTTCATATCTCAAAATATATCATGTCCACTTCCACTCTAATTTTTACTGATTACCCTTCAATTCATTTAACGATCACAAAGAAACAAAATACTTGGATATGATGGTTATGTTAGTTATGTTAGTATCACCAGTAAGCACCTTTGTAATTTACAGCCTTAAACTATTCTTTATGACATGTTGATGATCTTTGAGCAATGAAAAGCATCCAGGAATATTGCCACTGCAGAATACCTAGAATCCTCCAATCCTCAAGTGTTATGACAGGATTCCCAATGCATACTTAAGTACAAGATATGTAGTAAAGGCAAAAGGGCGTTAGAAACTACAAAGTTTTCTGAATCTTTCTGTTGCTTTATTGCATTTCCAAATGGTAGCACCAGTCATTAGATTCTAGATAGATTTTGTAACACTAGTAAGATATCATAAAATATAAATGCATTCTAAAAATCTCAAGACATGGCAAGAACAGCCTCAAAACTTATCTAAATTCCATTGCAAGATCACATGCTTATATGATATTCAGTATAGTGAATCTAATGATGATATTCCAGTCAGCAGAACTGAAAGCCTACAGAATGACAGAAACTTTTTGAGGAACTAGAAAGCTGTGAGATACGTTTTCACCACTGCTAGCAAGGAGATAGGAGAGACTCAGAAAAATACCAGAAGCCTAGCAGAAAGAAGGGAAGGTGAAAAGAAAGGGCTTTTACCATTAGATGTACAAAGCCAGTCAAGGTATGTTCTTTCAGTAATTTGACGAAACAAGACAGGTTTCTTACGCCACGCTGGTAAGAGAGAGTTAACAAAGAAAATTCTAATGCAGAAACTTACAAAGGAAAAATCCAAGTGTCTTTAAAAGATTTCATAAAAAAAAAAAAAAAAAACAGAAATGAGCCTCCAGACATGAGAAAATAAAATCTTCTAAAAACAGCATACCTGGGGCATCTAATAAAGTAGATTGTCACCCCCATTATATGAATGCATTAACAGAGATGAATAAGTCAGATCCCAATATCTCATCTTCTCTTCAATCTTGATGTTTGAACCAGAAAGCATATAATCAAGTAAGGCTCAAAATCCTAAGATTTAATGAGATAAAATTTCCCAACAAATGGTTGACATGGAGAAACTACCAAAAATGTAACCTGACAGAAAATTCTGCCGCAGTTGCATTTTGGGGCAACTGTCAGTTCTACTACTTCCCCTTTGCAATAATCTCACATATATTTACCTCGATCGTAATGATGGGAAAAAGAAAAAATGGAGATATTCCACAGTACAGAAATATGTGAAGAACAGAATATATAACTTGAAATGTCTCTAAATGCATGCAGTAAACATGCTTTGGTCACTCTGAACACTTCTCAAGAGTGCTCACCATGTGAACCCAATCAGATTTCTGCTAATCAAATAAAAAATAACAAATTCCAGCATAAATGCCATCTCAGAACATCTTTAGACTATTGAATTCCATAGAGCTTAGCTGCAAGTCAAAAATTTCAACTATGCTGAGTTTAGTGGGGAGTTGCAACTTCTACTGAATCTTACAGAACCACACTATTTATCACCACAAAATGATTTATCTTCCTATGTCTTGACCTCGTCCTCCCCAAGAGAGGCCTCGAATGCCATATACCCAGCATCATCTATCCATGATTATCACCTAAAGTTGAAATGGATTTGGAAGAACATAGAATTATAAAGACTACACTACAGAAAGCGAAAGTGCTTCATCATTTGAAGTAACCAATCATTTCCATTTCAACTTTTGGCTTTTCCATTTGGTTGAAATGAACGCTTAAGCAATTTCTACAAGTAAAAAATCTACAACCATTTGATGGTATGTTACATAATATTTCAAATATTTGATATTCAATAATTTGTCAAGAACATAAGAAACCCTCAAACGAACAAGACGAGAAATTGTGCAAATTAAAGAGATTATTGATCCCCCTACCATTCCATTCTATCTTCCCTCCAATCTCAAGGAACTGCTATGTGACAAGGGGCAATGAAGGCCTTGTACAGCAAATATCAGATTTCTTTTGGACTCAAAAGAACTAGCCTAATTTTGATTGGCCATATTAGGAGACATGAACCAAGTTGCAAGTCCCATGCACCTAACAATTCCAGCTTACGCTTGCGCAACTGGCCTTTTGGATCAGCTAATAGCTGCAATCGAACTAACAACATACTAATGAAACATTCCTTTTTGTTGATAACCATTTGCAAGCAACTCTTGTGGGGAGGGGGCTTTGATTTCACAGTCAAGTTTCTTTTTCTCATGCAAAATTAATCTGCTAACTGAACATAAGCAGTATAGTAAATATGTTTAAAGATTTAGATGTGCAGATTCTTCTATCTTCAATGAAATGGAGATTGGGATGTAAAAGATACCTTTTGAGATTAAATAAAATTCAGCAAAGATTATAATTTGTCAAGTCTCGAAGCCAATTGAACGTACCCAAACACTCAATGCTTCATCATATTAAAACTAACCTAATTTAGAATACTCAAACTCTGCAACAATTCAGAAACAGAAGCACAAAATGCTTTGTAATAAAAAAAATTTAATTCCAAAACCATTTCTTGGATTAACTAAATTACCTGCACGAAGTGCAGGAGTGTCCTTAGGAGTGGCTTCAAAGACCACAAACGAAGGGTCAATTGGTGAAGGAGGGAGGTAAGCTCCCACTTCAACTTCACGAGCTTTTGAAGGTGGAGCTGATGATATTAATATCAGTGGCATTAAGGAAAGTCCATTGAGGAAATCCCTTCTTGAGTGGTTTAATTGGGGAAAATCTTTAAGGGATTTCATGCAAGAAGAGGAGTGCAAAATGGTCGATGGGATTTTCGTATTTGGTGAATTTAAGGTTGAGAAAATGGAGGAAAATGCAGTGGCTGAAGCAGTCGCCATGTTAGTGTGTCTGTGTGAGAGATTGTTTTGAGCGGGAGGTTGTCAAGAGTTGGTTGGCATCCGGCTTTTATCCGTTATGGATGAGGTATGGTCCCTTTTCAAGTTTTCCCTGATCTACACCAATTTCCAGAGTTAACCAACTTAGCCTATCAAGTTGGTCATTAGCACAGAGTTGTTCTCTCCATATAATTTTACAATCCTATTGTATTATATCAAACTCTACCTTAATATAATGAATCATATTCTAGAGTGCAATCTACACTATTACAATAAAATTTTATTCTAGACTCCGAATTGAGATCTTTTTATTCAAAACCTCTGCTGATATGTTCATATATCATAGGTAGAGTATCAAATTTGTTTAGGATGTGTTCGGTTGTTTAGAAATAGAAGTGAATTAGAATTTAAATATTATAGAAACGTAATTCAATGAATTTAAAGTATAAAATGTTTGAATTTCTTTGTTTGGCAAAATAACAAAATTCATATAGAATTGAATTATAACTCCAAATCCTTTGTTTGAAAGTTTAAAAAATGTATGAAATTAAATTTCACTTATAATTAGAATTGACAAAATAATTTATTTTTAATATATTTTTTATAATAATATTAACTTTTTAATATTATTTTCTATTTTTATATAATTTCATTTTAAAAGAAATAAATTAATTTTATTTTTATTTATTTCCAAAAATTCTAATTTCACTAGACTTTTTTTTACTACTTCACTACATTCTAAACTTTCAATTTTTTTTGGACCACTTCAATGTTCCATACATTTTTTATTTTTTTGTGGAGAGAGTAAAGAGAAAGAAAGAAGTGAAGGCAATGAAAAAGAGTCTTAAGATCCGAATTTTAATTTTGGCTCGATAAGAACGTGCGTATTGACCCATTCTATCTTGAATTAGAATTGAAAATATCTGTCATGAGGAAAGAATTAAAACTGCAGAATTGGACCATTATAGAATTGTAAATGAATTCAAAATCCAAATTTTATTTTGTAACCAAACACAAGAATTAGAATTGGACCCCTCAATTCTAATTCTGACAGTCCAATTATAAGCAACCAAACACAGCCTTAGAAAGATTTGAACTCTTTACCTTTAGTTTGAAGAGCCTTAAGGTAAGTTGTATTCTTTCAACTCCCTAACTCACTTTGGAACTTGTGGTTTATTTAAAATTCAGATGTGATACTAGTACGAATGGATACAATGGGACAAGGAATGCAACCGACCCTAAGATTTGAAATTTTATATTTTTTTTCTCATAAAAAATTTAAAAATTTTCGGTTAGGTTGTTTAGAAAACTAATATTTCAGTTTCCAAATTTACCCTCAAAACTTGAATTTCTAGATCTGCCACTGGATGTAAGCTACATTTTTTGTTTATTAAGTAGGTTCTTTCCTTCTAACCCTACCCAAATTTGAGTGATCTTACTTCCTATCTTCAGGTCCACATGTTGTGTCGACCACCCTTCTGGTTTGTAGGTTAGTTTTTTCTTTTCAACTCCACGACATGGTTGAAAACCTCACAATCTATTTAAAATCTAAATGTGGTGCCAGCTATTCTTGTGGTATATAAGGCAGTTTCTCTCCCTCCAAACCCCCGACCCTTGATGAGTCAATACATTAGAGTAGATTAGGAGTATAATAGATATATGTTATTCCTTGAGTTAAAAAAAAAATCCAAATTTTAAATTCACTGTTTTTGGGTGCCGAAAGTACAAAATTAATCTTAATACATAAATAGTTGATAAAATTAGTTATCGATAATAAATTCTAACGCGGGACAGATATATGGAAGAAACTCGGTCTTCGTAAAGAACACAAAAGACACAAATTCCGCAGAATTTGAAAGGAATCAAAATATCAAAAGTCTGAATAATAAGAGTTTTACCTCAAATAAAGGCATACAAGGGTTTATATAGAACTAAGAATTCCTAATTCTAATTAGGAAACAAAAGAAAGAAGCCTAATTAAGAAAACAATCAAACTAAGAAACAAAACTAATTAGGAAAGTAAAATAAATTCAAGAGAAACTTGGGCTTCAAGACACTTCCATCAAGGCCCGATCTTGTCCCACATCAGTTCCCTTCACTTGAAAAGAACTCGCCTCGAGTGATTTGTGTATAAATGCATTCTTTCTTGAATCAACACATTCACCATCATGTGCTATAATTTCCTTTAAAATTTCCTTTGCCGTCTGAATCTTATATTTAATTTGCTTCCCCCAAAAAGAAATCTTGTAACTTGCAAAATTATGTGGCATTGGAGGAAGTTTCAATAGAAGTTCCTCAACCGTTAATGCTGGATAGTCCGACAATAAATCACGAATTGAATTGGAACTTTTATTGCCTGGCTCCTTTGCCAATGTTAGGAGAACTTTCTTACCCAACAAAGCATGCATTTCCTTAGAATTCTTAATTTCCACTACAAAATCAGAATTGGTATGTGTAATAGTAAAAAAATTCTCTACTTTACGTGGTTCAACTTTTTGCTCCAAACTCAAAGGCAATAAAGTGATTTTTCGCCCTTCCTTTACAAATTGGTAAATATTTTCCTTGCCATTATGAGTAGCATCCAAATCATACTGCCAAGGTCTTCCAAACAATAATGAGCATGCATCCATATCACCGATATCACACCATACTTCATCCTTATAATATATACCAACAGACAAAGAAACATAACATCTTTCAGTTACTTTAATTCCTTCACCACTAGTAATCCAAGCAATATTATAAGGCTCAGGATGTTTCACCACAGACAACTTTAAAGCATTAATTAGGTTTCTAGAAATAATATTTTCGCAACTACCACTATCAATAATTAGTTTGAAAATACGATTGAAATTGTGCACCTGGTTCGAAATAATGTGTTTCACTGCGTATCATCTTGTTTGGGGCTCAACAACACTTTCTTAACCACAAAAGTTTGCAACTTATCCTCCTCTCCATCTGGTGGGCAAACTCCATCATCATCATTAAAAAATTTATCAATATCCTTTTCATGATCAGTCAAATTAACTTGACGACGTTGGGGGCAAGTATTAGATCTATGCCCAGGTTGTCCACACCTATAACATTTATCTCCTGACGGCTTCACATAAGAATTAGTCACTGGTTTCTTGTTACACTCCTTCTCTACAAGATCCTTATTTCCCGAATCAGAGTTGGATCCCGTATTGAATTTTAGTGTTAGGTTGGATGTCTCCCCAAAGTTTCTATGAACACCTTCAATTCCAAGGTATTCTCTACTTCCTATAAATTCAGCCTTTCGCGCCATGTTCTGAGCATCACTGAGGGTCAAAATTAATTGACAACCAATTTTATCACAGATTGCTGATTTTAATCCATGAATATATCTTGCCACTCGCTGCCCTTCAGTTTCCATTAAGTTATCGCGAGAAGTCAGTCGTAATAAATCTGCAGTATATTCTGCTACAGATTTTTGTCCCTGCACCAAATTATGAAACTGATTAAATAGGAATTGGTCATAATCTGGTGGAAGAAACGTGGCTATCAGCATCCTTTTCATCTTTGGCCATAATCTGATAGGCTGTTTACGCAAAAGCCGTCGTTGGGTCTGAATTTGTTCCCACCATGATGAAGCTCCTCCTTTCAATCTATAAGCTACCAGCTTCACCTGTTTCTCTTCTGGGTACGCAAATTCGAAAAATCTTTCGACTTTCGTAACCCAATCAAGAAAATCCTCAATACTCAAGTTTCTATTAAATGAAGGAATATCAACCTTTAATTTAAATTCCTCGTGTCGATATTATCGAGGTGCCCTAGAGTTAGGATCCCGATGCATAATTTTCATAACGTCTTCATCAGAGGAACTATCCTCAATAGGTAAATTCCCATGAGTTGGTAAGGGTAATATCGGATTAACTTGACGTCCTTGAGCAATTCTCTTGGAACCATCTTCACCTTCCATACTTCCCTGATTAACCCGATACTTCTAATCATTCTATACGAACAGATAGGGCTTGAATCTCTCTGAGCACGTCAGAAAGAGTCACATCTTCTCCGGTTGGATTGGCTATCGCAAACAAGGAGAAACCTTGGTCTCTGATACCACCTAACGCGGGACAGATATATGGAAGAAACTCGATCTTCGTAAAGAACACAAAAGATACAAATTCCGCAGAATTTGAAATGAATCAAAATATCAAAAGTCTGAATAATAAGAGTTCTACCTCAAATAAAGGCATACAAGGGTTTATATAAAATTAAGAATTCCTAATTCTAATTAGGAAACAAAAGACAGACGCCTAATTAAGAAAACAATCAAATTAAGAAACAAAACTAATTAGGAAAGTAAAATAAATTCAAGAGAAACTTGGGCTTCAAGATGCTTCCATCAAGGCCTGATCTTGTCCCACATCAAATTCAGTCATTAATGTTTCCTTTATTTTTGTTTTTTTTTTTTTTGTCCATCTAAAGAGCCTATGTTGATTATATATAATAGCTTCATATTAATATAAAGATATTAAAATCTCTCTTTACAACAATCAATAAAAGGAAAAACAAACAGTTAGATTCACAAAAAAAAGATGTTTGTATAGAAAGGGAAATTCAATTAGATTGTTAATTTATGAAAAAAATTGTCCATTGTTGACTTGCTTCAAATTACAAACAATAAAGACAAGATTTGTTGTCCATGAAACATTTGAGACAAATTTTGCCATCTAAATATTCATTGAGAACTAAATTTGAATTTCTTCCCTTTTTCAGTTTTATGTTCTATTCCAAATTTTAGGGTTACCCTTAATAGTTACTAGTGGAAAAAACACATTCTGCAGTGTATGCATTTTATTAAAATTTTGAAGCGTTATATTTGAATTCTATGTAAATTGTTGACAATTATTGGTTAAGAATTAAAACTTAAAAAAAAAAAAACTAATGTTCAAATCAGCATCAACACAATTCATTTTAATTGAAGAATCCACGAGACATGTATTGCATAAATGTACAAATATTAATGTTGGTGAATAGCTGTTAAGTAATGAGAAATAGTATATTTGCAAATTGATTTTTTATTTTATCACTAAAATGTTTCATAACATCCACTCATGTTTTATATAATAGAAAGATGCACTTTTAATTTATGATATTTTTTGGTTAATTTCATGATGGAATTTATTTTATCCAAATTTGTTATAAAAAAGAATATCTTAAAATTGTTTGGATTGATGAGTTTGTTTTGTTGAAATTTGTATTGGAGAATTTTTAATTTATAAAATTTTAAATTCAAATTTCAATTATCATTTTATGAGTTTGTTTTGGTTGGAAATTGTGTTAGAAAAATTTGTTTATTATTAAATATTTTAACTTTAAATCAAATTTAATATCAAAATTGAATTCAAATGATATTTTATGAAATATTTTAAATTCAAATTCAAATGATACTTTAAGGAGGTAAAGTATCAAAAATGAAAGTTTAAGACGTATACAACAATTTAACTATAATTCAGTAGTATTTTGCAATTTACCCTTATTAAAAAATAAAATTCAAATTCATATTTAATATTTTATTAATAAATAAAAATAAACAATATATCAAAACGTAATTACTGTAGTATTAAAAAATGCAAGCAAACATAAATTATTAACACATAGTCTAAACCTACCAGGAAAATTAGTCCACAATTTGTTTAATAGTGCAGGCTCTTGTGAAACAGATTCATATATGCGATCTAATATCAATCCAGAAATTAATATATCAATTATCAATTTTCAATCCAAAGTATCAATCCAAAAATTAGCGTATCAAGTATAAAGGATTAGCGTATCAATTTTCAATCCAAATTATTAATCCAAAAATTATTGCATCAAGTATAAAAATTAGCATATCAATTTTCAATCCAAAAGTATAAATCCAATACAAAAAATTAGCATATCAAATATAGAAAATAATTAGCATATCAATTTTCAATCCAAATGTATCAATTCAAAAATTAGCATATTAAGTATACAAAATTAGCATTTCGATTTTCAGTTTAAAAGTATAAACCCACTACGAAAAATTATCATATTACAATGGCGTTCAATTTTCAATCCAAACATAACAATCAAAAAATTAGCGTATCAAGTATAAAAGATTAACGTATCAATTTCAGTCCAAAATTATCAATCCAAAAAATATTGTATCAAGTATAAAAAATTAGCATATCAGTTTTAAATCCAAAAGTATAAATCTAATACCAAGAATTATTTATTAAGTATAAAAATGAATTAGCATATCAATTTTCAATCTTCAATCCAATACAAAAAAATTAGCATATCAAGTTATAAAAAAATAGAGTATCAATTTTCAGTCCAAAAGTATCAATCAAAAAATTAGCGTATCAAGTATAAAAGATTAGCGTATCAATTTTAGTCCAAAATTGTCAATCCAAAAAGTATTATATCAAGTATACAAAATTAGCATATCAATTTTCAATCCAAAAAAAAAAAATAGAATATCAAGTATAAAAAATAATTAGCATATCAATTTTTAATCTAAATATATCAATCCAAAAATTAGCATATCAATTTTCAGTTCAAAAGTATCAATCCAATATAAAAAATTAGAATATCAAATATAAAAGAATAGTATTATCAATTTTCAATCCAAAAGTATCAATCCAAAAATTAGATCATCAAGTATAAAAAATTATCATATTAATTTTTAATCTAAAAGTATCAATCCAATACAATTAGTATATCAAGTATAAAAAAATTAACGTATTACGCTTCATATATAAACCCGTTTCAGCCCAAAATAATAGGGGCATTTTTTTTTTATAATTTCTCATTGGGGTGAGATGGAATCATCTATGAAAGATTATCTTATTTTATCTTGTCTAAAATTAAAATTACATCGTATGGTTCATTTATATCTTCGTTAGGGTCTAATAATTATAAATTTATTTTGGTGATATTTATATTTTTAGACCCTAGTTTTAATGAAACTAAGTAATTTCGAACATTTGATAGAATAATACAGGATAATCTTGGACACTGAATCCAATCTCAACCCAATGAGAAATTATAAAAAAAATGTCCCTATTATAATAATAATTATAACATTGGCTTAATTTGTATGCAATAATAATAATAGTCTTGTTTTGTTTAAATTTACAACTAACCACAACTTATAAACACTCATTAATCACATCATTATATTATTTAGTATAATGATTAGGCCCAATTATACTCCATAAGTCTTACATACAAACATAACATATTGGCAAAAAAAAACCAAAAACCAGGTTTTAATCAGCTCTCTTTTTTTCTAATTCAACCCAACTTTTCGACCAGCTTTTGAACTTACGATTTTTATGCTGAATCCGGACCAGACCAATCACTGGTTCCTGATTAGACTGGTCGAATTGGCCAGTTCGCTCCGATTTTAATAACACTTTATCTAACTCCATTATAGCTGCAATTGCAACAACAATCGGCAAAACTTCACGGCCAGAATTGCATGGATCAGCGATAATCTCCTTGGCAAAACAGAAGATTTTTTCAATGATGGACGTGATATGAAAATAAGGAACTTGCAATGAATTAAGCTCGTCTTGTATCACCGGCACTGCTGCTCCATAATCCAGCAAACAATTTTTCGAAACCCAAAACGTTTTCACTGTTAAAGGCCCCATTGGTTCGTACACAAATGGATCATTGTCGTTTACATATTGATCATTAGGGCGTTGAGTGATCTCTCCCATCCTAATTTCAAAGAAGAAAATGTCCCTTGGTAAAGCATTCAAGTTATTTTGGATGATCGCATTCTCTTGCCAAATTTCTGAGTCGAACTGGAAATCCTTCCTGTCCATATCTTCGAATATCAAAGATGCAAAAGAAAATATGGAAGAAAAATTACAACGAAATCTTGTGTGAATTAACGTGATTCGTAAGTCTATATAAATAAACTGCAGGGTTTTTCCGATTCAGTTTTGGAAACAAAAAAGGATTCAGGTTTTAGAAACAAAATTAGCCAAACAAAAATTAATTAATGTAGCCGTAGTTGTTCCAAGAACTTCGGAAATTAATTTAATATTGGACAATGCTTCGGAAATTAAATTAATTTTCCCTTAAAATTTGTTAGAGTAATGATAGGGCGGGAATTTGAATGATGTGGAATCCTAAATCACATATCAATCATATAAGAGTTGGTAATACAGTTAATCTTTCTCTGTTTCTCCAATCATTTTTTACTATGGTAATTTCAAAAACTAAAATTTCTATTATTAATCCTTACTTGTGTCATTGTGTGTAATTGTTATTTTACGCATTGTCGTTTACCACTATAACTTCAAAATCTATAATTTTCAATAAATTTGTCCCTAATTATTTCTTGACTGATATAACTTCAAAGTCTAAAAAAAAATCTTTATGAATTTTAAATCTAAAATATTTTACTGTGGTAAATTCAAAACCTAAAAGATATTTTTTTTACTATTCTAATTCTAAATCGTAAAATTCTCAATTTGAATAATTTTGTGCCAATGAAATTAAAGGATCTATTGTCGTATTAATACAAAATTATTTACTTTTTTTTTTTTCATAACATTGCATATTGGACATTCTAGTACAAAATGGTTTCCTCTTTTATAATATTGTGTATCAAAAGAAACTCTTAATTTAAATACATCCACTAAACAAGTACAGAGAATAATTAATTTTGAATTGTAAAGACTTTCCCAACTTAAATTCAATGAGTTTATACTGCCAATAAAAAATTCATTTTTACATTATTTAAAATTAACACAACTAAGAAATTATATGATATATTTAACTAAGAAAATGAATTTAGATGAGTACGGTATGTGTAATGAGACAGATTACATCACTTAGTGAGAATTTTATGTCTTGATTGTACAGTTGTAAAAAAAATTATACCATGTTTTGATTTTACAGCAATAAAAGAACTTTACCTTCTAAAATTACAGTGAAAAAAGAATTTTCTTATAGGTTTTTCAAGTTATAACAATAAAAAAATAATTTAAAATAAAAAATTTACTGAGAATTATAAGTTTTAAAGGTATACTGATAAAAAAATAATTTGTGAAAATTATAGGTTTTCAAGTTATAATGGGAAAAAAAATAATTGGTAAAAAAATAATTTCAAAAAAAATTAGAATTAATGGTAGAAATTTTAGATTTTGAAATTAAAATAGTAGAAAAATAATTTGAGAGAGAGACGTCGTGAGGAATTATTATCTGATTATGCTAATTAAGACAAATTCTTTCATATTTTAAGATAAATTCCTACCGACAAATCTAAGGACATGCAAATTTGTTAAGTTAGATGGATAAAAATATATGAAGTGTGATAAATGATGGTATGTACCTTTATACTTTTCTTGACTTTGGTGCAATGTTTGTCTACTTAGGAAATCAAATTCAACACATAAAAAGATATTTGACATGTAAAAGTTACATAATTATGCCCATAAAAGGAGGCATTGCAAAAGTTTAAAATGTATCTATGATCTTTCAACCTTTTCTTCACCTTTTCTTTTTTTTTGTCTTTTGCAATTTAGTATTCGACTCTTATAAAATTTTGCTTTAAAAGGTAGTTTAAACTCTTGCTTAGAATTCGATAGAACCAACGATACTTTGGTTGCACTATATATTTTGCATTGGAGATAATGCTATTAACTAGAAAGCTGCTCTACAACTTATAATAGTTTTATCTACATATTATAGTAATTTGGGAAGGTAGATAAGTTTTTCGTCGTCCAAATAACATTGAATAGGCAATAATAAATTATGCAGAACTCTTTGACATTTTCACCCTAAATTTTTCCACTAGTTACTATCTTCTTTTTCCACTCCTCTTCCTCACTCAATCCTATCAATATTTAATTGCTTTAATTTCTGAAACCCTTAATTTTTCCACCCATTACTCTCTTCTTTTCGTCTCTTCTTCCCCTCCTCTTCCTCACTCAATCCATAACTTTAAAGATTATTAAATAGTAGGATTTCTTCTCTGTTTTTCCTCACTATCCGCAAGTTGCTCCCTCCAAAAACTTTCATCTTTCAATCCCTTTGACACAAACATGGAGAGATTAATAGAAGCATATATGCTTTTGGTGTCTCTTCCTTAAATCTTTCAATCCCTGTAGTAGCAACACAGAGAGATTCATAGAAGCCTATATGCTTTTGGTGGCTCCATCCTCTGATCCAATTCCAAAACTAACGGCAACCTTCAGGAGGGAGGGAGACAGATCAGGGGATTATTCACACGGTTCTCAGTCGGGTAAGATTGGAACTAAATGCATGCAAGTCTAACTGAATATTACTTTACAATTAGAGCCTTAGAGGACATGATTATGAAATTTCTTTATCTGTTTATGTTCATGTATTTTAAGTGATGGATATATATAACTCTTTTAAGGATGATTAAGGAGCGCTATGTTCTGAGTTAAAATTGAGTTTTGTTTGTAAAAAAAACGGACAGTTTTAGAGTGTTTTACGACTTTTTTTATTGGTTGGTGGATTATTTTTTGTTATGTTTATCTAATTTTACTGGAAAATTTAGAGGAACCAAGAGATTTTACTGTTGACTTTAGGTTTAAGGTTAATTGGGGGCGTAAAAATGATTATGGTCTTTGTCTTATTCCATAATTTCTTTTTTGTTCCTCTTCTTGTGGGAATTTAAATCATCTGTATTATTTGAATAAAGCTGTGCTTATTGTTCTGAAAAGATTTTTAGATTTTTTTTCCTGGTGTTGGTTCCTTGAACCCATTCATGTTGCAATTACTGATTATAATTGTCATAATCATTATAGACTCAAGCAACCTTATTTTTTTCTCTTCTCCTATCCCCTGTCTTGATGTCCTAATCCTCTTCTTTTTCTACCTGAACAATTCAGACTCACCTCCTTGATCAACATTTCAGTCACTCCATTCAAATTTGAATACACTTCAATGACGAGCCTTAACCGTTTTGCAAATCTCTTCTATTTGTGCTCTCACTCTAGGATGTTGTCTATCTTGATTAATTGATGAAGTTGATTTTTAGTTAATGTAATTGGACTCTGAATGAGCCAAAGGCTCTTGGCTTTCAACATATCCTTGTCGTGCATCCATATGTGTTATTTTAGGATGACTACAGAATCATATGTCAAATGGCTAAAATATAATTGGGAAATCAATTTTATGGTTGATATTTCGGATTGCTATTTTGTCCTAATCATGAACTTAAAATTTTGTATCACCTTACAGGTTTCTCTTATCAAGCAAGAGAAAGAAATTCTGCTGAATTCTGAAAAGAGAGCTGCTGCTGAAATTTGTAGTTTATCAGAAAGGGTCCATCGTTTGCAGGTTTTTTCCCCATTGGTAGTTCTTTTATTCAGTAGTTGCATCAAGATGGAGTTAATATTATATGAGTTTCTCTTAATCTTTTTTTCATGTCTACTTTTTTTTCCTTGTAGGATTTTTTATTCCATCGAATTCCTCCTCTTTCTCTCAAATATATTCTTAGCATATTACTTAATTAAACATCAAAACATAACCTAATATAATAACCTAAATGAGCAGGCATAATTCAAGCTTATTTTCTTCTGCCATACTCAAAACTTTGTTGTCTTCTGTGATCTTTGTATTCTTATTCTAGAAGTGCATTCAATTGATTTTGAGGTAAGTAGAGTCATGTTTTTTCATTCATTTGTATAAGCATTCCTCTTGATTCTGTGACATCTCGCTGCCTCTTTTCTTCTTGAAGTGCGAGAAGCTGGTACAACTTATAAATATACTCAGGGGCTGCTGTCCCTTGTTTTTTGATTATGTTGCTAACAATTGAATATTGATGCAAGATTATCTAAATTTAGAGTAGTTGGTAATAATATTGTTGCTTTTATTTTCCAGACTTTGTCTATCCTTGCAATCTGAATAATAAAATCACCAAAATCATATCACTCAATTTTGAAATTTAGACTTTTGTTGGTTAGATCTTTTACATAAAAAGGAATTATTTATTTGTTTTCGTACTTAGAGGATACTTTGAGAGGTCTTGTATCTTATATTTAATTTTTTAGTTGATTAATAATAAACAAATGTTAGTGTTAAATATCATTTTAGGTTGTTGGGCAATCATATGAAAATGCCACCTCTCTCTATTTAACTTACACCAGCTTGAGTAAACAACTTAATGAACTTTTTCTAATATATTTTTAATTCGAAAAGGCCTGAAATTTTGGAGCCTTTTGTTGACATTGTTCGCAGATTAATCCATTCTTGTATACAAATTTTAATCTACTGACTTGCTTCTTGTTCTGATAACTGACCTTGGTTGTATATTCTTTTCATACCTATTCTGATGCTTGAAATAATTTATGTTTATTGAAGAGAAACCAGTTGTTGCTATAATACAATTTGCACACATATTCCATATACCATATGGTAACTATTGATAGTAGTCCAAATTCAAATTAGTATGAAACATATTGGTCCTAGAGTTATTGAGATTTTATGGTTTTGATTATTTTTTTGGAGCTTTAAACAAATTCACACAAGTGTCTTTTTCATGCTTTACCTTCAAATAATGAATTAACATTGGAGAGTTGAATTATCTTGATTCTTGTGTATAGGTGTCACTAGATAATTCTATTATTCAATCTATTGCTTGTGCATATAGTGAAAAATTGGTGTTGCGATTGCTTCATTTTAACTTCTTGTGGGCTAAAATAATGTAATCTTCCTTCAATTTCTCCTCTTAACCAGGCAAAGTTCTTGTTGATAGCAAAGTTGTATATTGTGGAGATCAAAGCTGAGGTTCCTAAATGTGTTTAAGTGATACTATAAAAGATCTATTTTTTTCCTATGATGTGTGGTAACTCTGCAAAGAGAAAATGTTGTATTGCTTATTGGGAGAAAAAGAACCACACCAACAATACAAGGTGGGATATAGGGTGCTGAACAGCGGATTTGTGTCTTGCTGTCTATGCCATGCTATTGGAAGCTTTTATATGTTTTTAATGTTGTTATATGAATTCGTAAGTGATGCAAGTTGAATCTTTAAGTTGATATATTAAGGGTATGGGTGGAGGTGGGATGTTTAAATCAGATTCTATGTTGTTTGTGCTCTTTGCTAAATTCTGTCTCAAAAATTTTGTGTTAGCAAATTTATGCTGTCATTAGAGTTTTTAGCATTAGTTGCCTAGGAAGTTATGGTTTATGAAAAGAAAATAGTTTAGATGTGTTAAAAAAAAAAACTAAAAATGACTGTTTTGATTAAAGATGTATAAATGTATTCTTTGTAGTCATGTCTTGCAAAAATTTCATAATCAAACTTTATCGTCAACAACATAAATTTTGGGATTTTGTAGGCTTTAATTTGACAAGATTGTGACTATATTTGAATTTGAACCGCTATCTTCTCCACTCTCTTTAACTTTAACTTTCCAGGTATTGTCAATGCGTTTTTTTGTTTAAATATTTCTGAAAAATGGGTTTTGTGTTTTCTTTGGTGTTGATCAAACTTTTAATCGGTTTTGTTGCTTTTGGATCCCTCTATTCACATTTGCATTTCTATTCTTTTTTTTGGATTTATCAGCAATGAGAGAAAACTAACAAGAATTCATACCAAAGACTCGATTTTGGAGAAAAATGCCTTTCTTATATGGGTAAAAGAGATTAGCAAACAAAAACATTTTACTTTTTTAGTATGTCATCAACAACAGATTTTTGGTCCTCCCTTAAGACACAATTCTGATGACATAGAACCGAAAACCCAATTTCCACTGGATCCATACCACCAGTTTTCGCCTTGAATATTGTTGAGAAAGATGCAGCAAGAAGAGTAAAGTAGACAGAGATACGAAATAGACAAGTTAAATTAAATAATAATAAAATGATGTAGCACAAAATCTGTTTAGAATGATACATTGAGAGGTCATCAGTGCCATATAATTGAGGGTTCTCTCAATAATATATATGTGTGTATTTTCAATTTCCAGAATAAAAAAACTATAAAAAATATTACATATATATTGCAAGATTGACTTATAAATATTATATATATGTTGTGTATGTTTACATATGTATGTTTGGATATAAATATACAAGTTAAATAGCCAACTGTGCACGGGCACGGTTCTACTCTACTAGTTTACTATTAAAGCAGAATATATGGTAGACACTGAGGCCAAAGAAATCTTGTAGTTGAGAGGTTCAGCGAATTAACTTTACATCAATGAATTACTACTTACTACCATTTGTTGTAATAGTTAAAGTGTAATTCATTTGACTAAAGACCATATGCATTATGTGCATACGAAGTATATTGATATCAAATATCATTTTATTCGAGATACCATTATTGAGAAGAAAGTCCTTGTTCAGAAGATCATTACTACTTACAATCCTGCCGATATGTTTATGAAAGCTCTTCTAACATACAAGTTCAAGCACTGCTTAGACCTGATTGGTGTTCGTTATTGGTAATTCAGCCTATTGGAACTTTGTCAGAGATAGTTGACCAAATCACTATTTTTCAGAGTCCATAATAAGGTGAAAAATTGTAATAAATGATGGTATGCACCTTTATAGTTTTCTTGACTTTGATGCAATGTCTGGCAAAATCAAATTCAATACGTAAAAGATATTAAGACCGATATGCAAAAGTTACATAATTCTGTTTCAAAATTTTGCATATAAAAAGAGACATTGCGGAAGTTCAAAAGAGATATTATAAAAGGAGACATTGCGCAAGTTCAAAATGTATTCGTGAGCTTTCAACCTTTTCTTCACTTCTTTCATTTTTTTTTTTAGTCTTATGTAATTTAGAGTTCCATTCTTGTAAAATTATTTGCACATATTAGTAAAATTTGACTTCGCCTTTAGCCGTGGGCATAAGTTACACAGATCAAACTAAATAAATCTTGTGTCTATGATCTCAATTATTTTTCTTATTACTGTTTTTGTTATTATTTTTTATTTATTAAATACAACACGAGATCTGTTTTTCCCTATCATGGAGAGTTCCGACTCTCTATCTATAATGCATCTAATTGAGTTTGGAGATCTTGTCTTTGAATGATTAGAATTTAGAAGGAAAACGCTATATGCATGGTACAAAAAATGGAATCAACGAAGGTCATAATACAAGTCTGAGTCTACAAACTTTACCAGCTTGTGTTTAACCCAAAGATGAATACAACAAATGGATGAAAACAGCATTTCTACCAAAAAGAATAGGATGAAGCAATTGATTAGAGATCAGCAACTTCATTCTTCGTCTAAATCGAGGCCTGGTATGTACTCCAAACTCACGTCGAACACAACAGGGCTGTTAGGAGCCACTCTCGGCCTTCCGGGAGCAGAACTTAGGCCTTTTGGAAATGCCAGCTACTCGGTTGAAAACAAGATTAACACCAGTTACAAGAACATAACCTCATGGACCAGGGAAAACTTGTGAGCAAATCTAAATGATAACGACGTGATAGTGATAAAACGGTACCAAGGGTCATTCAGATTGCAATATGAGAAAGATGTTGAAAAATATTAGTGACTCTGTGTGCTTACTAGTAGAGAACAATTACACAAGGAAAATGTCAATGCAAGATACTGTCATGTAAGCATGGTGAATCAGTTTGAGCACAGGTCATGGGCAATCTTGAAATTGGAAATCATAAAGACAATCTTTCAGCAGATTAATGAAACAGAGTTCTGGACCCTAAAACTCCATTTCATGATAAAGTCAATCTAGGATAATGTAAACTAACTCTTAACAAAAAAGTACTGAAGTCTGAAGGTGAGATATAACAAAACTGGAGTTGGAAAAAAAAGGAAAAATGATTTCAAGATATTGAATATTTCCGGTGGATTTTACATTAACCACATCCAACATAGAAAGGGAGCAAAAGTAAACTCCAAATTTAGAAAGTTAGCCTTCTAGTTACCTTTCCATGGGTGTGGTTGCATTCCAACTTATGTTTTGTGCATATGTATGATTTTTGCAGTAGATAATAGCAAAGTTAAGAGGTAAAAACTCACTGATCCCGGAATGAAGAGTCTCCGTTTGCCTCCAACTTTCATACTCAAGATACCTTCATCTAGTCCCTTGATAACCTATTGTAGTCGCTTAAAATGATCAGTAATTAGTAAAGATGCTCCACATTAACAATTTGATCGCTCAAAAAAGAGGAGAGAGTGTATACTTCAATCAAATCTAGGGATGATAAAGTCATATTTTTTCTGCTGCATTCTACAGCTTTTTTTGATCTTCTGAGTTGTCAAGAAACAGCATTTCTAATATAGGAACGAAAAAAAATGAAATATCAACTGACTATTTTTCTTTGTTTCTTATTCCTGTTTAGACCTCTAACACTCCTTAGTGGTTACAGGAAAATTAGAGCAGGTTATCAGGCCATTATAGCTATAGGATGGGAACTGTTAGGCAGAAGATGACTGAAAGAACATCAGTACTGCTTTGGGAGTGTTGTAATGAAATTATTCTGGATTTCACAATAAAGAGAAACTGTAAAATATAGAATAACTTGACCTTGCACCATAGCAAGTTCTTGTAATGAAGTTACCTGACCAGAACCTATGCGGAAAATATAAGGCAGCCCTTTCTCCAGTGAACTGTGATTTCATAACCAGATATTTTTCAGAACAAGAAAAAGAGAGACCAAGCATTGATGCGAAAATCAAATTTCCTCTTAAAAGTGACTGCAGAAGCAACAATGAATGTTAACCCGTTAAGATTCGACATGGTCTCTATGTGCAGTTCTACATGGTCACTTTTATTCGATAAGGACATGACAAAAGTTGGTTTCGGAATAACTGTGCCAACAAAATTCTATTTTCACCTAATCCATTTCTTAATGCGTCAGTGCAAAAGATGCAAGGATATAGTTTCAAATATTTATGTTTGCAGTATAACACTTTTTATGCCAGCAGACACATCTAAAGCTACAGTGGACAGGTTCATGCTTGACGAATGTAGTATTTCATGAAGCTTATAAATGACAGAAAATAGGGAAAAAGGGCATTAGCGGTCCAGTGAGGTTTTGGTTTACCTATCAAAAATCTGCCCAGATGGAACCATAGCAACATAGTTTGCAGCCACCTGTTAATGTGAAGGGTGCACGATATTCAGAAGAGTATATGTCGCATTCTAAAGTAAGTTCTTTTTGGAAAAACCAAAAAAGCAAAAAAACCTAAGACAACCATATTCGAAAAATCTGTCTGCATTCTGCTGCAACCATTTTGATATACATAAGGTTTAAGAATTTTATGACGACAAACACTGACGGCTTCATTTATATTTTTATATTTGCACGCTGCATCAATTTTTTGAAAGACACAAGTTGGTGGTTTAACTAACTAGTCTGTCATTTAAGATCTCAACAAGTATGAATCTCATTCAAAGTTGATAAAGGAAAACTGAATAATTGGTACATGCTTTTTCTACAAAAGATGAACTATTAAAAAGTATATTTTGTTGTAGAGCCCCGACAATCAAGCAAGCATTCAACTTTTATAGCACAATGTCTTGTAGAGTTTTCTATTATTAATTCATCATGTGTTGCATTCTTTGAAGCTTTTGAATCTCACTATCAGAATTGTGCCAAAGCAATCAAAACCAAGTCCTGAAATAGCTAAAGCAAAACATGGTAAGGTGCTTGAGGTCAATGCCACATTCTGCTAAGCTTGGAAGCTCAAGAAGGTCGTTCAATGTCATAGAATAGAAATGTTCATGCTGGTTAGTATGATAGATGCCAGGAAAAGAAAAGGGACTGCATACCCCAAAAAGAAAATGAAAATCTAATTTGGTAAACCGAGGTGTTTCTTCCAGAACTTAAGAACACTGAAAAATAGATAAAAACTCGAACTAAGAGAAAGAAGCTAAAGACAAAGGAAAACTATTACAATTAAATAGTTCATACGGGCTATAGCTGTAACAAATGAAACATGAAAGAAATGAGCTGATGCGACAGACATACTGCTGATATACAATTTGGAGTCATCCACTCTTGCTAACTTACCATTTCAGAGAATGACAAGCATATTGGTTTTGCTATACTAATTGTTACTATAGGACACTGCCATATGGCAAGCAGCCTCACAACTTTTTCTGAAATAAAATTAAAATTTTATGAAATGTGAAGTGTTAAACTTAAAAAGGCTGAAAGACGAAATCAAGGTCATCAATAGCAACTGACCCTATAAGTGATCATGGTTAATGGAATATCTTTAAATAGAAAATGAACCAAAATAAAGATCTGAACGTACAGTGAGAAGGGAAATAATATGAATGGGCTAAGTAAAATGAAAGTATTGCACAACTAGACATAGCATGTTTTTTCCATTGTTGGACAAGATTCACTTTCAAGAATAATACCTGAAATCCAACAGGAGGACTAGGGCCTCCTCCAACTTTAATATCTTTGTACTGCAAACCTGACTCAGTAGTTACCGTAGGTACCTTCATCAATTGAAAGTTTTTCCACCTTTAGTATAAGCTAAAAAAACACCAGAACAAAAAAGGTACTGATTAACCTCCAACAACAAAAGTTTTTCCCTGTAGTAACTAGATGGAGCGTTTAGTATACATTGCACACGCAGAAGCATCAACTAGAACCCTTAAATGTATTTGATTGTTTTCACATGTCAGACATCATATTTTCCTTCCTGTAGTAGAGCTAAAAAGATTGATCAATTTAGGCAGACTGTTCTGTGATTCAATTTGAAGCACAAGGTACACCAGTGATCATCCCAAATTGAAAAACACTCAATAGGTTAGATCCAAACACCTGTATAGATTTTAAGGAGAACATTATTAAAAGGAAAATCAATCCTCATTTCATTTGATTGACAACTGGTCTCTCAACTTACATGGAAAATGTATTTACTTAAAACCGCATATAAGTGAAACACTTAAGACCTTAGTCCTAGAATTTTGACTAGCTAAGTTGAGACTTTCAAAGGGCAAGTACAATTCCATATTCAATCTATTAATAGCAGCTTTCAGTAGTTAGGAATAAGATAAACTATCTACAAATAAACAAAGATATATTTTGGTGAAAGCAGATGTTTAGACTTGTAGATATGTGGTATATACCAATTTGACCAGTGACTGCTTAGACCAATATGTCACATACTGATGATATTAGAAAAGGATCAAGCAATGGGCTACAAAACCAAAATGTTTTTGAATATTGATTACTCTCCCCAGTTAATACAAGCTGCAGGTGATATTAGAAACTATTGGCAACTAAGGATTGAAACAAGGACATCCAAATCAGTTCTCTATTTTCCTGAAAAATGATCCACAAGAATGGAGTTTCTACTATTATAATAGTTAGATGTCAAAAAGCATGAAATGTAGCGATTATAAATTTCCGATCATGTTGCTTGGTAGTGAAAGTATTGTAATTGTGACAGTGCCATGCAGATCTGGCAGGAAATTTCCATGTATCCAAAAAGTTGGTTATTGGTTAGCTTACATAGACAGTGCTGATATCCCTCTATGGCCAGCCAAGCAACTGTTTCCTTTTTTTTTATACATTTGTGGCATCTATCCCTAGCCAATGTGACAAAGAAAATGAGAATCATTATAGCTTGTCTACAGTTCCTCAGTTACTGAAAAAATAGTCATAATAAAATGAAGAGAGTGACAGAATACAACCTATACCTACACAAAGTCAACAAATATTATGCTAAATTTGTTGAGATAGACATATTGGACTAAATTTTAACATATTTATGAATAATGCTAAACACAGAAACACCATGAAACTAAAACAGGACCAATCATTTCATGCAATGCAAAACATTCATATTTACTATTTGATTGAAAGCAAAATGTACAATGTAAGCTTTAGATATTTAATTAACAATAGTGTGGATGAAAGAAACATATATCATAATGACAATATAAACAGAGTAATAATAAATAATTATCAGTGCTTAACTCCATGAAAATGTAATAATGAAGAAAATTTTTATGCTAGTGTCCATCAGTCTTATTCAATGAACTTAATTTGACTGCGGATTAGCTAATTGATGTTCATTCTCTTTCCAGATAGGCCATCTACAAACCAAAAGTTCTGCATTCATAATGCAAGAACTGAATACACAAAAAGAACAGTGACAACCATGACATGTAACACACAAATGAAAACAATCCCAGATTACCCCATTCTTCTAGATAGCTTTAAGCATGAGTTACTAGTGCCTTCTGAAATATGAACCAATGCCGTTACAAGGTGAACAACGAAGGGCAGAAAACCAAAAAATTAGAATAGCAATAGGAGGGAGAATATCTTCCTGAAAGAGTTGAGGCATGCTGACTAAATGATATGAAACTCCCCTTGTCCTAAACTCACCACAGAATTGATCATTTACTTGTTCAAACAACTAAATATCCAATTAGATAAAAGAAAATAATTCGGAAACTTGGACCAAAAAATTATTTAAATAAAATAAACAAAAGGACCTTTTTTGACACAACAGAAGAGGGCATTATCACCAGCTAGTTTTTGATAGGCATTTGGCAAATAGATGCTGCTAAGAAAGAGATTAACCAAAAGGATGACTGATAAGTTAGAAAGTCAAAGGTTGACTGGTAGCATTTCAGAAAGCGGGCTAAGGAACACATTTTTACTTTGTCATGTGTGGTATTTTCTCCTTTTAAACGAAGAGAAAAATCTAGTTAAGTAACTTGTGCAGATGATCTGTTGATTAATCAACTTCACATATTTCTATCTTAGAACTCATTCACAATTGACAAAAAAACATCAGCACAAGGGAAAATGAAATTACCATATTTGAGAACAATTTGCAATGTTCACAGAATGAATCAGAAAAATGTTATCAATAGTAAAGTGTTTGTTTCTAGTTAAGGTGATTGTACTCTCACCATACATTTTCAAGCTCTTTCTCACAATCCTCATCACACAGCTTTGGTTTCTCCTCTGGAGGCAATCCAGCAGCTTCCACAGAAAATGAAGATAATAAAATACTCGAGATGCCAATAGCCACCCCTAGCACATCCCTGCGGTTGATTGAAGCATACATATTTCCATGTTGCAGAGCCGTAGCATCTTGTATTCTGAGTCCAGAACTTGAGCACTTTGCCATTACCACCTTTGTTTGGCTTTTAGTAATTGTTTGATGCTTGGTTTTCAAACATTGGCAACAAGCAGGCCCTACAGCAATATAAATCATCAATCAGTTCAACAGCAAGACTCTTCTGTTCTCTAATTAATGGTAGCTCTGAGCAACCAAAAACACAACGATCCCCATGAGGTACTAAAATCAGAAGGAAAATAAATCTTGAATACATAATGACAACCAGAATAATGTTTCCTGATGAAAGTGGACCAGAGATGGCCAAATGGTTATGCACAAAGCTAACAACAACAACTAAGCCTTTATACCACTAAGTGGGGGCAGCTATATGGATCACATTTCACCACTATGCTCGGTTTAAACTCATTTTCTCAATTATATTTAAACATAACATATCTTTTATTATGCTTTCTTTCCATTTTTTTTTTTTTTTTTGGTCTTGTTCTTCCCCTTTTAATTTGAGTTAACACTTCTTTACTTTCTACATGCATCACTGAGGCATCTAAAGGTCTCCTATGTACATGTTCAAACCATTTAAAGTGTGTGTCTTTCATTTACTCATCTATTGGAATTACCCTGCGTTCTTTCTAATGCATTCATTATTTATTTCATCAAGTCTAGTGTGTCTACACATCCATCTCAACATTCTCATTTGTGCTACCCTCATTTTTTGTAAAGCATCACTGGGTTTATGGCTGTTTTATAAAAAAATTTCCCTTCAATCTCAACAGCATTTTATGATTACAGAGTGCGACAAAGCTAAAAACTACGCAATAATTTCAACTGAACCAATTAAATATAGAAATCAATTAATTCAGACAGAAAAAAAATGACTTGCGAATATATAGTGTTGAAGCACTTCTTACATTGGTCACTAATGTCACCTCCGATGAAGTAGTACAATGAACATTATTTCCATAGTAAACTGAACCATTTTCAAAGTCTTTTAGACATTGCATTAGCAACTTAGTGTGCAGTCACCTCCAATTGACTTAAACAAACTACAGTGCAAGAGATTGTAATGAGTTTGAGAAACAATTATACTTGTGATCCCATTGTTTCTTCATCATATGCCCTTTCCTACCTTATGGATCATTAGAACGTCTGAGGCCTATCAGTAAAAGCTTTATGCACAATCTAAGAAAACAACATTGGGCAAAACAAAATTTAAACTTGAACATAAGTATTAGTAAAAGCGATTTCTTGAAAGCCATAACCAACTCAAGAGTCACAATACCACAGTACTCTGAGTAATAAATAAGTAGACACAATCATGGACCACCTTCAAATTGCAAAATGTATTAAAATGATTGTTTCCTCCATCAGCCAGAAGGAATGGTAAATGAGTTAATCAAATTGAAAAAGGAGCAGTACTAGCAGTCAGTACTAAGTTAAAAGTACCTGATGGGTAAAGAATTGATGTGGATGCCATTTTTGCTTTTTTCTCTTTCTTTGTAGGAAAAGACTTGTCTGTATGAGACGTTTGAAAACGTGGATGATGAAATCAACTGATAAAGGTTATATACACTGCAATTATTAAGAATCACGGTCTTGTCAATCAAAGGCTCTTAAAACACTTATAAAGCCATATATCTCATGTATAAAGGCTCTTAAATACCATATACTGCAAAAAATAATGGCTCAGGGATTAACCACTTGCATATATTTCACCGATCATGTAGTTCTTCTTAAAAAGAATATGATGATCCTTGTTTTAAACTTGTAAAAGAAATTAATTGAAGGTAAGGAATCCTGATTCGGTTACCAAGACTGACTCCTAAGAAAATTCTCCGCCCTCAACTATCCAAAATGTTTGAAACTTTTAATCCCACAGCTTCACCTGCCTAGAATAACAGAATTTTGAGTAAAACTGAACAGCCATGTTTTTCTTTACCCTGCCCAGAATAGCAGAATTTGTAATGATCTTGAGAGCCATGTTTTGCTTTCGCATTCACATCAAGCTTAATATCAAAGGTACTTAATGAGAAAAAAATAAGAAAGAAATACAAAATGTCCATTGGCTACAGACATAAGCAAGAAAAGAAAATCTGATTCAAGCTACTGATCAACTGAATAACTAAAGAAACAATTATAACTTTGCTAGTTAGTTAGTGGATGCACATTCAAAAATCAAGAGCAAATCAAACAAGCAGCTGGAAAAATAGAAAAGAAAAACATAATTGTTATCAACACATGACATCAACAAGAATCCACACATGACACATTGACTAACAAAATTAAAAACAAGAACAAGAAAATCAAACCCAAAATGACAAAAAAGAAAGTTCGGAAACCCCTGCATAAAGGTTTTAAACAAGAATTTGTACTGAACTAATGCAAAATAAATAAATAAATAAAGAACTGGATGTGAGACGCTTTATTTTGATCAATGCAAATGCAAGAAGTAATATATCAACATGTGTGCTGCTTAATAATTCTCTTTTCACATAACTGCCTCATATACTCAAAGCCAAAGTCAACTTATCAACCAAAAGTATAAAGAACTTTAAACAATCAAGTGATGGACACATTCAAATATGAAGTTTCTAACATTAAGCTTAATATCAAAGGTACTTAATGAGAAAAACATAAGCAAGAAAAGAATACAAAATGCCCATCATAATCCTTATTTTCAATATGCAATTCATCCCAACATTTTGTACTCCAAATATCGATACAACCAGGGGACAATAACCACCCTAAATCTTCTTAAAATAGTATAGAAGTCTGAAACGTGCATTGCACTCTGATTCAACATCAAAATCTAAAGCATTCAGTAATAAATTTCGAATCCCATAAAAAGATTAAAACTTGGGAACCTTATAAAACTTTTATAAGCACCAAAACTGGGCATTGACAAATAACTTCAACACTTCAAAAATTAACATAATTTGAATGCAAATGCAGGTTAAAAATGCAAGTTTTTCACAATGCACCAGTCTGGGCCTAATCTTCCAGCCATATGCTATGATTAGAGACGCCTGATAAAAAACTCATCAAAAAATTCAGAATCATGAATTGGGTTAATAAAAGCTTGTTGCTCAACCATTAAATTAAGCTTTCCAATTGCAAAGTGTAACTAACGACGAATGTCCCATCTTTAAAGATTGAATAGGCCCAATATTAGAGATCATTCAAGCATGCATACATACATACATTAAAGCATGAGTAACTAAACTACCTGCACTAATGCAAGTCCATTGGCGAAACTGCTTTCACTCGGGGAAATTTTGGTTGAAAATCTTGGTGGGTTTTGAAATTCACGAGCTTTTGAAGCACTTGAGGGTGAGAAAATGGAAAACAAAAATGAAGATTGCAGCAGGGAAACAGTTGGGCTTATGTAGCAGTCAAGAGTTCGTTGGGGATCCCGCTCTTATCCGTTACGGATGAGGCATTATGTCCGCGGTTATATGGCAAAGTAGTCAATTTTTTATCAAGGCGTGGGTTAAATGGTAAATTGTGATTAAATGAGGTTTTTTAAGACACACACATCTATTAGTTTGTAGTCTCACCTTTCTAATTTACTCTAAATTATTTAAACTTCACAAAAACTATTATGAGATATGATACATAAATTATATACGTAAATACGTTAATTTTTTATATGTTATATGTTAAATTTTAATATTTTATATATATATTTTTTATAATTTATATACTAATTTTTTATACTTTATATGTTAAAGTGAAATTCATATGCAATCCTCATATATGAAACGGTTTTACAATAGAATAGCCCGAAAGCTAATATATGCTTTTGGCATTAACAACCACCTTTTTTATTCACTTGTTGATAATTTTTTCGAAAGGAAAGAAAAAGTTTTATTAAATTTAGTATACAATTCTAATTCTACTTCAATGTGCAATTATAATTTGCTATTAATTTAAATATGTTGTGTTAAGCTAATAGAAAGGCTGCCTAACCCATTTATCCAAGACAAACTACAATAACCATATCACAGGAAGATGGAAAAGAGACAAGAAATATGAGATGATCAAACAAAACTTTCAACTGCTCTAAACGCTTATTATTAAAGAGGTAATAACTTTAATATATTTATTACAAGGGCATAAAATATCTTAATTAGTTTAAGTAATTAGTAAAAATCTTTATTATCTCTAAAGTCTAGACAAACTCAAATAACAAACAATAATCAAACAATCGATTCAATTCTAATCTTTTTTAATCATCCTTTCAAACAACAATTACCCAATCAATTCAATTCTAATTATTTTCAATCACTTCATCTCTTAAACTTAAACTCATGTAGGATTCTCCTTCTCCTAAATTGTCTACCTTTACAATGATTGCTTCAATTTTAACCTTATTATTTTTCTTTAAACTAAAAATGTAACGCCCCGCCTTATCCTTTAACGGCATTCTGACGGAAGCGTTAGATTACGTTCGACTCACGTCTGGGCTCAATACAATAATAATATTTGCAGATATTCATAACCTTAATTCAAACCTGTAAATCATGCTTAATCAACGGTAACTTATTTAATACATCCCGAACGTAATTCACACTTGATACGAAATCATGTGTGATCACATATTCCGGAAAATCCAAGGTACTTGCTCCAATTGTTAAAGATGAATCTCATGTATGGAGGCCTGGAATAAGATGGAGAATAAGTCTAATGTTAGTCCCAAGGAGGTCCGAGACTCAAAAATGGGATAACAAAAGAAATCATGACAAGAGGCGTCAAATATTGTTTGCTGAGAGATTCTGCCATAGTTTAGTAATCTGTTCATATCTCTCTCAATATAACTTGGAATGGGTTGATTCCAGCGGCATTAGAAAGCTAAGATCCAGAGCTATAACTTTTATGTTTTGCATTTTTCCATATTCTGACGGGATCAAGGTGAAAACACGCCGTGAAGTTGCACGTCATGTAATGACGTGGACAAATTTCGGGATTTTTAGTTAATTTCGGGATTTTCAGTTTTTTTTTCATTAATTTGTGTTTTAATAAGATTAAGTCCAAACGTTAATTATGGGCTTATTAATTTCTTGATTAATTAGTTAATTACATGGCCCAAATTATCTTGCATGATAAAAGGCATGTAATGGGATTAATGGATCTTTAATTCATTAAGGGTAGTTTTTAGGAAACATGATTGGCAATTATCCCACATCGGGAAAATACCAAACATTACCACTTCTTGTAGCCTATTTAAGGGGCACACTCCATACGTTTTTAATAGAGTAGAATTTTGAGAAATAAAACACAGAGTTGTTTTTTTATGTGAGTTGTTTTCCTGAGGAGGGAATTCCAATTTACATTGTGGGTTTTAGTTCCTGAGAAGGGGATTAAATCTTACGCGACTGTCTCGTTGTTTGTTGGTGAGGAGCCATCAAATAATTGTGCATACTGTCATCCTACAGAGATAGGGTGATTCTACCAGTCCAAATTGATTTACGAAAAGATCGTGGACGCTATTCCGCAATAACTATCAATCTACGCAGCGGAAGCGTGGTGAGATCGTTATCAACACTATTCAACATTTCAAAACTTAATATCAATAACAAGATCCATAATTATTTTTTTCAAATCACAATTTAAATCCGAGTTGTATATATATACTACATTCCAAAAGAAAACACTTATAAAAATATTAACATAGTCTAACATAACAAAAGACTAATTCAAACGACTTTTTATACCTTAATCTCTTTATCTCCTATTACACAAAGCGCCGCTAATCTTCAAACCCAAACCAGCTCCTAGATCGTTCCGGATTGCTCTGAAAAATAATTTATAAAAGGGGGTGAGCTCAAAATAGCTCAATGAGGGGACAGAGAACAATTTTGAGAAAATGTAATTTTAAAGACAAGTACAATTTACATAAATACATTTATTTTCAAACCCAAATAATCACATTCCACAACATGCTACCGCACATATCACATATCATTTTCACCTATCGATGTCACATGTCATTTGTACAAATATGTATACCTGTCGATCGGTTCTACCGACCTTTACCAACCTTATCTCCCCGAAAATTTGTTGACGCGTGCATGACTTGTGAAGCTACCTTATCCTTCCTTGTGGTCAGTGACCACTACGGCCCCGCAGGCCTAACGTGGCATCCGAATTTGCCACTCCGACTCCCGTCAACGGGATTAAAGCCTCCTTAATCACGTGACAGGGCTCACCGGTGTGGTCTTGGCGTAATCGTCGGCCCAACGCCGTCTCGATCACCCTCCAAGCCAACACCTACTAGGGCCCATACAATTTAATGCAATACACGTATAACACGTTCACACAATTCGAAAATCATATAACAGTCATGTATAAACCACGACTTCCCTAGCCTTAACAAGAGATAAGGCATATACACGTATCAAGAAATCTAGCGTCAACCATGTCTTTTCTTTTTCATGTTTGCAAACTTGTTCCATTCTGAAGCTTATACTCCATTGGGAATACGCAAAGGAAGTCTTATTAAGTACATGTGAACATTTGTGCATATATATATACGTGTGTGTGTGTATATATGTATCAAAACAATGAGATGATTCAATGATGTTAAAACAATAAAATATTAATGATTCAATGATTCAATCAAATATTAATGTAATTCATAATAATCATCACTACGGTTTGACTTCAAATAATAAAATGATTCATATATATATATATATATATATATATATATAAACCCATACCCAAAATTGATTCAATGAATCCACAAACGTGTGAATATATATATTCGTATATATACACATGGTTTCACAGAGATTACAAAAGATGATATCTTACTAAAATTTACCCATAAAATTTTCAATTAGTAAGTAAATAAATTTTACTCACCGTTGTTTAAAAATGTGGTGCTCGACTTTCCCTTTTTCCCTTTCTTCCTTCAATTCTAATTGATGCTTTAAACTGATAAAAGGCTTTAAGCTGATAAGAGGAGGCGGCGAGAATTGCTTAGCAAGCCTGACTGTGATTATCCCCTTTTTTTCTTTTTTTTTTTTAAAGTTTCTTAAATTGCTTTATTATCCTTAAAGTTTAAAAGAGGTCAAATAGAATCCACTAATTCTCAATAATTTTATACAATACAATCCCTAAAACTTAAACGTTTACCCTACCAAATAAAATTGTTTAATATTGACTTAGAACTAGATAATTATTAAATTAACACGTACTTTTAACTTGATAATCCTATATCATAAATATATTTATTTATTTATTATTATTTTTTTTAATCCATTGGTGAGTCGAGGTAAAAGTCGTTTCTAAACCAAGCACCAAACCAAAACTAGTATAATAGAAAAATAAAATTTAACGTTTTAAGTAATCATGTATGATAAATGTATTTATATAAAACTATGGGGTTTCACAAAAAATACGTTGTGTCTTGATTTAAATACAATATATGTTTGAGAAACCATAATTTAATTATACCAATCATAAAATTATAAAAGTAATTACGCTAATATAAAAAAGTAAAATAGAATTTCGATATTTGAATAAGATAGATAGAAACAACTAATACGGATTCACTCTCAAGGAAAAATAAATAAGAATATTATGACTCACTGATAATACTTTTGCTGAAAGACTTAAGGGTCCGTTTAGATAGGTGTTTTATTTTGAGAATTAGAAAAAATGAGGTATCGACTTGCGTGATAAGAAATATATATTTTGGATTGAGAATTGAGTGTTTGGATAGATAAGTTTTATTTTTATTGGTTTTTTGTGTAAAATAGTGATTGTGTTAAATAAAGTTAGAAAAAAGATTTTTTTTTGTTTGTTTATTCATTGGTGTTGACCGGTGGTGGTCAATGCCGGACCTCAGTCGGTCAACAACACCATATTTTTTTAATTCAATTTTTTTTAAAAATTAAAAAGGCCAAAATGCCCTCATATTGTGTTTGAAAAGGTTGAAAATTTTTGTTTCGAAAATTGGTGCAAAGCAAACACAACATTTTGAGAAGAGATGAGAAATGGGGGAAAATGAATAACCAAACAAAGCCTTAAAGTCTTAAATCCATTTATTTTGATTATTAACAAATAATTATAAATACTAATGTTTTAATAAACTTCTTGAAGTAATTGGTATAGAAAAAGACAAAGGTAAAGGTTAAGATTGTTGAAAAGATTGAGAAATAAAGATTAAGTAAAATAAAGTAAATCTCCAACCCCAAATCCCCTATTGTGAGTTAGTTCATGATATATTAAAACTCTAGAAAAGCTTATCTGAAATAAATTTCAAAAAAAATGATAAATAAAAATATGTAGTTTAGGGAGTGTTTTTCTAAAATAACACTGTTTTTAAAAAATATTACCATACTAACACACTTTTAAAATTTATTTCCTAAATAACATTGTTTTAGTCACTTGTACTCCAACTATTCAAATTAAAAGAAAAATTATAAGCCATATAAACTCAAAGTTTCCAACGGGGAAGAAAAACTACTATCCTTTCTCACTAAGTTTCCTATTTGTTAAATAATTCTAATTTAAGAAAAATTATTACTTTATTTTCAAATCCATAATTATCTCAGTTTTTTAGTTTCCAATTTTAAAATTCATTACTTTATTCTCTAATATTTCCTTATTTCCCTTAATTCCAAATTTCTTGAAAAAATTAATAGAAACAAATCATTATTTCATTTCAAACACTAGTAGCAACTCATAATAACAATTAATTCTTTTCAAATTTATTAAATAAAACACGTGAAAATACCTATTAGAATTATTTACTTTAGTCATTTTTTTTAAAATAAAACATAAATTTTAACTTTAAACAAAAATCCACAATGGAGGTAATAAAATTTTTAATTTTTAATTTTAATTTAGAGGCTCTAAATTTACCATGAAGATAATAAAAATCCACAATGATTTATACACTTTAACGATCCATATATTTGGTTAAAAACTAAAATTTATATATTTTATTTAACAAAAATGACTGAAATTTCTTCATTTAAAAATTTATTTGATTATTTATTAAATAATTATAATAGATATTTTCATGTGTTTTATTTAATGGTTTTGGAAAAAAAATTCATTGTTGTTTTACTCTGTGTTTGAAACGAAGTAATATTTTTCTATTATAATTCTTCAAGAAATTAAAAAATATAGGAGAGAATGAAATTTTAGATAATAAAATTACGATTTTAAAAATAGGGAACTAAAGAAAAGATGATAATTTTGGATGAAATAATAATTTTTATTCCATTAGAAGGTTTTATGAGGTTAGAAACTAAGTAAGAGACAGCGGTAGGTTTTTTTTTAGGATAGTTAAACTTATGTGGCTTATAATTTTTCTTCTGCCTTAGGTGTACACTTGGAGGGTTGGAGTACATATGGCTACAACGATGTTATTTAGTGAATAAATTTTAAAAATATGTTAGTTTGGTAATATCTTTTATAAACTGTGTTATTTTTGAAAAACACTCATAGTTTAAGAGTTGAAAATGTAGCATTTTAGAAATAAAAATTTCATAAAAAATTATTTTATATTTTCTTCAAATATTCCAAAAATTAAAAAATCAGAAAAAGGTATGATTGTACGCTAGGAGCCAAGATCGGCCATCCGATCCTATTTTGAATAAATTTTTATAAAATGTTTGAAAACGATAGGATCGGACACCTTTGGAGGAATCGGTCGTCCAATATTTTGTGAAATATTTGAAATATAAGATCGGATAACCCGTGAGAATTTCAGTAGTCCAATTGATGCAAAATAGCGTCCACGATCTTTTCTTAAATCAAATTGGACAGGTTAAATCAATCTATCTCTGTAGATTGGCTTGAAATACAATTAATTGGATGCTCCTCACACACAATTAACACGACAGTCACGTAAAGAAAACTCCCTCCTCAGGAACAATCTTCACAATGTAAATCGAAATCCCTCCTCAGGAAAACAATTCACGTAAAAAAAAAAAACAACTCTGTGTTTTTATTCCTCAAAATTCAACTCTCTCCATTACAACTGAAAGAAAGCAACTATTTAAAGGTCTAACAATAACCCTAGACAAATTATTCCATAAAAGGAAAGTTTAATTAACTTAAATCCTAAATTACTAAAAATAGAAAAATAATTAATGCCTAAATTTTCCGCACGTTGCGATGTGAGGAGCCTGACGTCGGGAACAAACCCTAAAATAAAAAACCTTATTTTATTTGGACGTTGCGACGTGCATGGACGTCGCGACGTCAGAGTCTCTCCATGTCGCGACGTGGCTTGCTGTCCACATCGATTTCTTCTATTCCAGGTCTCCAAACGAAGGACTCGTCTTCTACAACTGGAATGAGCACTTTGGGTCACTCGGACTTGATATATGATCTCGATTTCGTATCATTCCCTCCCACTTGAAAAAGATTTGACCTCAAATCTTGTTGATTGGTAAAAAGGAAATCTGGTACAAAATCTGCAAACTTATCAAGACAAAAAGACAAAATATATGGAAATTCACACTCATTATTTTTCCCCTCTTTGCATTTTTCTACAACTCTCACCTCAAGGCTTTTTTCTTGCAAATCATTACACAATTCTTTCTCTTGCTTCACATGATAAACATCATTAATAACAATTAAATTACAATCATTTAAAGCAATAAAATGAATTAAATCTTCACAAGATTGTTCTTCAAGCACATCAAGATCAACATCCAACAAATGATTTGTATTTGTTGATAACAAAGCTTACTCCAATATGGTCGAGTGCTGCAAAGAAGATTCATCTTCCTTGGATTCATTCTCCTCAATGGTAGGCTCAATATCCTCCAAAACAACCTTTGGCCAAGGTATATCCGAAAGAAATTCGCCTTCACATTCGGGCTCAATAATGATCTCTTCAATTGTATTTGCCACATCAATAAGATCATCAGTCACATTATATCCACTGGGATCCTCAAATTGGGTAATACCATCAACCATAATCACAGCAAAAAGATTTGTACAATCAATCTCAATATGTCCATAGCCAAGACATGTACCACATCTAGGTACTTTTGGTTTGGGATTTTTCAAGGCACGTAAACCATCCATAAATTCTTCCTCAATTTCATCATTAGTTTTAGGGGGTAAGGAATACGACAAATACCTCTTCACTTCTTTATGTTGTTGCTCCCAACTCAAATCATTCCAAGTTAATGCAACACCCATGTTACAATATCCAAATATAATCAATCCAAACAATCAATCACCAATTTTCAACCGGATCAATTTCTCACAGTATCAATTAAACAATAACCAAGGATATAATTGTTGTAACCAGTACACAATAATCAAATCATGCAAAGGCTACGAATAAAAACAATTTAGGGTTTCAATTTTAAAGAAAACTGAAAAACCTGATTTCGAAAATCCCTTGAGCTCTGATACCACTTTGATGCGGAATAGCGTCTACGATCTTTTCGTAAATCAAATTGGACAGGTTAAATCAATCTATCTCTGTAAATTGGCTTGAAATACAATTAATTGGATGCTCCTCACACACAATTAACACAACAGTCACGTAAAGAAAACTCCCTCCTCAGGAACAATCTTCACAATGTAAATCGAAATCCCTCCTCAGGAAAACAATTCAAGTAAAAAAAACAACTCTGTGTTTTTATTCCTCAAATTCAACTCTCTCCATTACAACTGAAAGAAAGCAACTATTTAAAGGTCTAACAATAACCCTAGATGAATTATTCCATAAAAGGAAAGTTTAATTACCTTAAATCCTAAATTACTAAAAATAGAAAAATAATTAACGCCTAAATTTCCCATACGTCGCGACGTGGGGAGCCCGACGTCAACCCTAAAATAAAAAATCCTATTTTATCTGGACGTCGCGACGTGGCTTACTGTCCACATCGGTTTCTTCTATTCCAGGTCTCCAAATGAAGGACTCGTCTTCTACAACTGGAATGAGCACTTTGGGTCCCTCGGACTTGATATATGATCTCGATTTCGTATCACCAATATTGAAAATCCAACATTTTTTATTTTCTGAAAAATATAGAATTGCACGATCCTAAGAGTTTATTTAACCAAAGTATTTGTTATTCTTGAAAAAAACAGGATGAGACAACTCCTGAGAGTTTAGACCATGAGATCTTATATGTTTTAGGGTAAAATACATTAAACCCCCTTATATTATTGTTTCGTTTCAATAAAAAGATAATTTCAACCATATTAGAGTGACTAAATACCTACAATACCCAATTAACACCTAAAAAGGGGGATAAAATTGTTCAATATATACCTATCCAATTAACCCAAGAAAAGAGTGATGGAATTGATTGGCTAGTAATAAAAGAATTTTTCAAGATATATGTTACATCTCTGCCACGATCATCTCTTCTTTCACAAAAGTATAAGGGAGAATTTGTATTAAGGGCACGCCTCATGCCTTTATTATTAAATGGGGTGCAACTTTAATGTATTTATTACTATGGGCACTAAAATATCTATATTAGTCTAAATAATTAACCAGTGACTTTATTATCCTTTTCATCAATTAAACAATAAATTACAATCAAAACACTTATTTTCTGTATCCTTTTATTACGAAAATATATCAATATAATCATTAACTATCTTAAAACTCTTCATCATCTATTGTTTTATAATTATTATCAATGAATTTTCATATTAAGTTTATTGTTTTATTCTTTTATTCTTTTATTACTGAAACACATTAATCTAATCCTTTCAATTATATTTTCATCATTTACTGTTTCATAAGTGTTATAAATAAATTTTAATATTAATTTTACTTAATTGTTATCCATAAACTTTCATGTTAATTTTAATCATTATTAAACTCTTTTATATTATAATTATTAATTTTATTAATTTTTAATTTTAAAGTTAATTATTAATTTTAAAGTTATTGTATTTCTCGAGCGGTGATGTTATTTAACCATTTTATAATTTAAATATATTAATGAAAAAAATATTTATAATTTAAGATAATTTAATAATAAATAGATTCATGACAAGAAAAATTTACGTTGTGAAATATTTTGACAATGAGTATATTTTGTTATTTAAGACATTACAAAAATCTTAACAATTAAAAGAGTTTAATGATAAGTACATTTTATTATTTAAGATAGTTTGATAATGATCTAAATTACTATCAAATTTTATCCACAAGAAATCATTAAAAAAAACTAATAAAAGATAGAAAGTTAGGTATTTCAACATAATCTTTCCTATTATTGATAATAAGGGTACTAAAAAATTTTATTAAGTATATAATATAATAAAATTATTTCGACGCCTTTAATAATAAATATATTAAAGTTGTTCCCCATTTAACAATAAGAGCATGAGAAGCGCCCTTAATACAAATTCTCCCAAAGTATAAAATTAATATATTATTTCTTCTTTCGTAGGAATTTGATTTTTTAAATACAAAGTATTATTTCAAGTGCAAATATCAAGGTACTTTAAGTTTTAAAGAATAAATATTTACATGACTTTAATTTTGCAATTTTTTATTTTTTAATCTTAGATGAAGTTTAATAATTGAAATTTTCTTTTGTTATAATTTTTTTGACTAAAGCGTTTGATATTTGTTTTTATTTTTTCTAATTTTTTAATCCTGAAAAGATTGCCTTTCTTGATTATATCGATTATTGATAGGCATTTAAGAATATGATTTCAAAGATTATTTGTGATGTTTATTTTTTAACTTTTATTGAGATTTGGTTAGATTGGATGCGTTAGTGTGACGGTAAATTATAACTTTTTCTCACACTGCTTTCCAAATTGATATTTGAGTTGTTTATTTATGTTGAGTTTATAATTTTTTATTTTAAGGTTAATTTTGTCATTTTATTATCTTACATTAAAATAGAGTGTTCAATTCCGTTTAGTCATTGATGGCAATTAATATATTAGATTAATTAGTTTTAAATTAGAAAATTAAGGGTTTTAATTGTAGTAATTAAAACTACAAGGGGTGAATGCGGAACGGAGCAATAAAGGGGTTTAGTGTATTTTACCCTATTTTTTATGTGTAAATATAGGATTAGACAACTTTTGTATGTATCACTTTTAGTATCCTTTATAAGATTTTGACACGTGTATTTAAAAAGGCAATGAATTTTCTTTATCACTTTTGTATATCACTTTCCGTATCACTTTATAAGATTTTGACATGTGTATTTAAAACTTATCTTTAGGGTTCACTAACTACTTTTTTAGTATTATCTAAAAGTACACATGTCAAATTTACAGGGAGTGATACATAGAGCGATACATACCGAAAATCCAAAGCCATTTAACATTTATCCCTTAGGTTCATTAATCACTTGATAAGGTTTTAGTATTATCTAAAAGTACACGTGTTACAGTTATATGGAGTGATACATAGAGTGATATACTGAATGGTACAAAAAATTCAAAGCCCAACTAGTTCTACGACTTTAGATCTTCTGTACCATTTGGTGTATCACTTTGTGTAACACTTTCTATAAATGTGACACGTGTTTTTTTAGATAAAAAAAATCTTATTTAGTGATTGGTGAACCTTAATTGATTATATACCTATCAAAATCTTATAAAGTATTACACAAAAGCCATACATAAGAACATTGCGTAATTCTAATCATAAATCTCACAAAATTCGCAGTATAAACAAAATTTTCAATTGATTTACATTAACAAGATCTTTTATTATTTCAATTTTTTAAACCTTTTGAGAAAATTTGGCAGTTCAAGTAGGATGTGATATCAAAGACGGGTTCCATATGTAATTATACAAGTTTTTCCTTTTTCAAAAAGTTTGCATTTTTCCTAAATTTATCGGTTTAATGTTTTTCATTTTATATCTTCTTTTGATGTAAACATATGCACATATATCAAAATATTAGTAATTAAGTAAATGCGAACATACAAATATCAACATATTAGTACATAAAACATAGAATAATAGGTAATTGTGAAGAAAATTTTTCACATTTCAAGCAAGACGTGCAAGTTTTCATTTCTTGAAAAAGTCTGCATTTTTCGTGACTTTGTTGGGTAAATAAATTGGATAAATATGCCTTAATTAGCTAACAGTTTAAAGTTTATAAAAATCATCTAAATAAACTCTTTTATTAGACCCCAATCATTGAGTATTGAGTGTCATGTAATAAATTTTTTTATGTTCACCATAATAATAAGGAAAATTTTGTATTAAGGGCTCATGTCATTATTATTAAGTAGGTCGCAACTTTAATATATTTATTATTAAGTGCGTCAAAATAACTTTACTATTTTATGTAATTAACTAAAGACTTTGGTACCTTTCCTACCACCCGCTTAATTTTTTTAATCTTTTATCCTAATTAAAATCCTAATCCTTTATCTTTTAAACTTTTCAATAATCATAAATTAATCTTCTCTCTCTGATAATGTCAATATTTTGGTATTTATCTATATTTAATTTGGATTATATTGACATTATTAATTGGAAAAAGTGTTGATAATTGTAGATTTATCTGGAAGAAGTTGTTGGACAGTAAAAGTGCAAGAATGGTGGAAAATGGATGTAGACACACTTTTGAGAAGATTCAAAGACATATAATTGAAGAAGTTGAGTTGAATAACAAAAAGGCAAGCAACAAAGTTTGAGAAAGTCTCCTATTTATTTGGAGAACTTCTGTCAAAGACGTGTGAAGATTGAAATTGGGATTGACATTAGTTTTATAGATTTATTCCAAATAATTATCTTTTTGAGAACATTAGATAATTATAGCTTTTAAGGATAATTTCAGTATTTAGGGATAATTCCCACTTTTGGGGAATTAGATTAATATTAGGGAATTATTGAGTAGCTCTATAAATAGAGAGACAAGCTACAGAATACGAGAGCCTTGAATTTTAGTTTACGTAGTTTTTAGTTTAGGATTATTTTAAACTTTTAGTTTTCATTAGTTTTTCTTAGTTCTTAAAGTAATTTTAGTTTCTATTTTCAAGTTCATCTTTACTTTATTTTATTATTTAGTATATCATGAATTTCGTCTTATTCAGTTCTTTTATTTCTTGTTTAATTATGTCTTTATTCCAAATTAGTTTTCTAGTTAAATTATTGATGAAATACTAATTTAATCTTGTGAGATCTAATTAGATTTAAATAAATCTGTAATCAAGTACCTTCTTATGCTCTATGATAGAGGGTTTATGAATTTTCTATGATTGTTGAATATTGCGTAGTATTTAATTTATTGTAAGAAATTCTAATGCCAATTAAAACGGTGGATCCGTAATTGTCCATTTAGTTTTAATAAGTGGCGAGACTGTCATTCATCGGCAGTGGGCATAAGGGGATAGTGTGGGCATATGGCATCCATATGAACATATCATAATCAGGTTTCTCTCATCTTAATGCTGTTAATGAATTAAATCTAATGAGGCGTCCTCTTAGATTGTTTATTAATTAGAGAGTAGTTAATAAGGCGTCCTTTTAATTACCAACAAGTAAGGAGAAATGAGGTTATGTCAGTGGCGTTCCCGATAACTATAACTGGTTTATTTGAATTACATGTTTAATATTTGCATCAAGGATCAAGTTATTAATTAGTGTGGATTCAATGCTTTAACTGGATTTTCTTTTCTATTGATTTAATTCTCTAGTAATCTATTTTATTTATTTGTTTCTAATATCTTTTTGTGACAAGTTTGAAAGAAAGTTACATCTGTTCCCTTGAGAGACGACCTTACTCCATTGCTATACTAGTGAAGAGTAGGTTTTAATTTTGGTGGCAAAACGACATTATCAAATTTTGACGCAGCTGCTGGGGAATGGCATCAGTAATTTTTTCTTCATTAATATTTTATTTTATCTTTCTTGGGTTTATGATATTTTCTAATCTTGCAGGACTGTTGAATTACAATTCATAAATTGAAAAGTTCGCAAGGTGAGGAAAAACTAGACAATGGATATGCATGCTTTGATGTCCAACATGGATAATAGTGGGCAAATATTTGGAATTGATGCATCCCACCAAATGCATGAGGTACAATTTTGTGGCATTTGCATAAATTGGAAAAAATGAGATTTCGAGTTGTGTTGTGTTATAAGAAAGGTATATTTTTTAATTGAAAATTGAGTGTTTTGAATTAATAAATTTTATTTTTATTGGTTTATGTGTTGAAAATTTATTTTATTAATTAAAATTTAAAATGTAAAATATATTTTTTTAAATTAGGGGTTGACAAGCGGCGGTCTAAGATTGACCACCGTTGGTCAACGGCCGTTTATTGCCGCTGGCCACCACTAGCCGGTGGTTAACCTTTGACCGCCATCGGTCAACCTAATAAAAAAAATTAAAAGATTTAAAAAAATTTCAAAGACCAAAATGCCATGTTTTATGTTTGGAGAAGTTAGAAAATTTGGTTTTGAAAATTGAAGATAAACAAACAAGGCATTTTGAGAAGAGATGGGAAATTGACCAAAATGGCTTACCCAAACAAAGATTTAGTTTTTAAGGGTTTTAGTTAATTATATAGTATAAATGAGTGTATTATTTTTTTGGTAAAATACTAAAAAAAGACTTATATGGTATTCAATTATTGGTGTATGACAAAAGGTTAATAAGGATAAATTAGTGCCGGAGACAATTGCCCCCGTTGACTCCGCTAAATATGTAAAATATATATACAAATTTTTTTTAAAATGGTAATTTTCTATTTTTGTTCCCACTAATAATTTTAAACCAAATTTTTTGTATACGATAAAGATTTGTACAACTTTTAAAAAAATGAAATTTTTTTTAGTTTTGTTCAAACAAATAATTTTGAACAAAATCTACCAAATTGCTAACTAATATTCTTAGAGCAAAAGGCAAAAATGGTCATTCAACTTTTTCCAAACCCGGGTTTTGGTCACTCAATTATTAAATTGGCTAAAAGCATCATCAAACTTTTTAACCATATGTCTTTATGCCATTTCGTCGTTCAAATATGTTATCTTTTCTAAAATCGTTAAATTGAAGGGTATCTATGTCTTTTCAAACAATTTAGGGCAAAAAATTCTCTTCTTTCTCTTTCTTTCACTCTCTCACCACAATCCCACAATTTATGAGTTCCTATCACAATAATCCCACAATTTTATGAGTTTAATAATTCCAATGAAGCATTTTCTATTGAATTAAATCAAAATCCAAACCTTAATTATCATCTTTTTTAACTTCAATGTGAAACACTGTAAAAATGCCAACACCCATATTCTTTCCTCATAAGTTCATCATCAAGTATTCTGCTACAACTCTTGAGTTGATGAATGCCTAGCACGCAACTAAATTGACTCTTGGAAATTAAAAAAAAAAAGGAAGTGATGATGGTGAAATAGGGAGGCAGCAGCAGCAACCAAGGTGGGTGGTGAACGGGACAACCTAATTGTCTGCTTACAACTAAAGCCAAGAAGAAACTATCTATAAATATGTTACAACAACAAAATGTGTAAGAGGATATGCATAATGAGATGCAGGGGCGGACTCAGGCGGGGTCTAGAGGAGACTGAAGCCCCCGCCATGGTCGCCAGAAACTTTGGAGAGGTGAGCTCGCTGTTGCTGCTGGCCGCCTGCCACCACCGACTTGAGCCCTTGGTGAAGTGAAGAAGACAACATATTTTCAATTCTTGTTTTAGTGTTTTGTTTTAAAAAACAATCATTTAATAAAACGACGTCGTTTTGTTAAGTGATTTGAAAAAAAAACTGCAAAACTGAACAAAACTGATTTCTTTCTTCGGGACAGTAAACTCAAAACAGCAAATTCAACTTTCAAGATCTAATATTTTCTTTCCAAATTCCAAACCCTACCCATGTCCCAAATTTCCAAATCCTATTTCCAAATCTATACCTTTCCAATCTAGCTATTTCCCAAATTTCCAAACTTAATTTTCAAATCCATAAGTAAAGAAACTTTATTTCTCCCTTTCTTTTTCTTCCCTCATTGTCTCTTTTTCTTTATCTCCATTTTTGGTGTTCAAGAAAGGTTAGTTTTACTTTTTCTTTTTTTATTTAGAGTTTTGTTATTTAAATATTGTTAGTTGTAAGTTAATTTTAATTACTAAGTTAATTTCGGTAATTTTATTAAGAATTTTATGGATTAAATATTTAGTGATTTTGAATTTAGATTAGGGTTTTTGAATATAAACTAATATTAGGAATTTTGAATTTCGACAAGATATTTTAGATATAAATCATAGTTTAGAAACTCTAGTTTGTTTAATTAATTTTCTTTATAGATTAATAGTGAATTGTAATTTTCTTTATACATTTTTATCATCGATAAAATTTCTTTCTAGTTCCGCCTCCGGTGAGATGAGATCCAATATCAAGCCAAAACAAGTTCCTCCTTTTACTGTTGGTGTTGCTAGTTGTTGCTCTTGTAGGAGTCCTTATCCGATGGAAGTGCCCTTTATTTGTCCAATTAAATTAAGAGAATACATAAAAAGTCACATATGAAAAGAAACTGCATTTTTGGGGAGGATTGAGATTTGATTTTCATGATTTTGTGAAGTCACAGAAGATACGAATAATTAGTGTCTTCTATTCATCCTAACTATATAAATCTCAATTTCTCATCAAATAGAATCAAATTTGTAGATCTTCTCACATAATTAAACCTCAAAAGAAATCATCTAAGATCTAGAATCCAAAAAAATATTTGTCCAGCAAGAACAAAGCAAAACCAGGATGACGACTTAATTTATTTGAAAGGACATAAATATCGTTCAATTTAACGATTTTTAGAAAAGATAACGAATCTGAATGAAGGAATGACTTAAAGAGGTACGTTTAAAAAGTTCGATGATACTTTTAACCAATTTAATAATTGAGTGACCCAAATCTGAATTTGGAAAAAGTTGAATAACCATTTTTGCCTTTTGCTCATATTCTTATATAGTATTTATTTAAAGTATGTATTTTTATGATTTACATATATAATAATATTATATTATTTTTACTATTTTATATAATTTACACATAATTTTTATTTAGAGTATGCATTCTTATGCCTTGCATATTTAATAATAATGTATTATTTTTACTAGTTTGTAAAATTTGATCATTTTTGTTGATTGATTACTTATTAACATTAAAAAAAAATGAACTTTTACTATTCCAGTAACTAAGTTTACAATAGCAAAGTAAAATAGAATGAAATAGTACTATAAAACAAAAGTAAAGTAATATAATTTTTTTAGTATTCTTATATACTCTAATAGTTATATGAAATTTTATTCCTATATCTTTACATTGCTAACTTATAAATTATAATAGCAACTTTTAAACAATAATATAAAGTGATGAAAACATTAGTTACAAATAATTCATAATAAACTAACATAAATATTTGTATTTAGAAACTATCAAAAAATATTTAGTACTTTATAAGTCATACCTGTACATGAAAATTATTAAAATATTTTAGAGCTACATCAAATGAAAAACTAAAAAAATCCTTAAAATATTAGTTATAAGAATAAAAAATATATTATTTGATCATATATAGTATAATCAACTTTGCCCCAACTAACCAAAATTTTTAACTTCGCCTATAAGGATAATCGTGTGATAAACTTCACACTGATTGGCTAATATTTAACATGTTCTTTAACTTGACTTACTACATTACTTAGACTTGTAATGATTTAACTATAAGCATTAGAATAATGGTCAAATTCTTTATTAAACGTGAGTTATCTTGTAATGATTTTGATGAGAATGAGCCGTGTCCATGTTCGTGGTGTTAAAGTCACTTGGTCATCCTGAAAGTTTCTGTCACGTTTTGGTATTCTGGACATAACTCTTTCGATATAACTTGGAATTGCATGATTCAAGAAGCTCTGGAACGATAAGAGATAGAGCTACAACTTTCATGTTTTATGTTTTCCAAAATTCTGACGGTATCATCGTGGAATATGGCTGCCAAAATGAGTGACGGGATTCTGGCAGATTTCCATCTCGAATTTCATGGACTATATTGAAGACCAAGATGGCGTGCTTGGGCTTTGCCAACTTTGGATCACGCCATTGTTTAATTTTAGGGTTTATTTTTAAGTTGTAATAATTAAGTCCATTAATTATGGGCTTAAGTCTTGGTGTTTTAATTATGGGCTAAGTAATTACTTGATCCAATTATCTTGCATGATAAAGGCAAGTAATAGTTTAGGAAACAAAGGAAGCCAAAACGTGTTTGGCCACCTTTGAATAAAAACGTGTGACCTAATCCTATTTAGAAAAGGATTAGTTTGTTAGTTGTTAGTTTCCATTTACAATTTGGAAAGTTAATTAGTTTAGAAGTCAAGTTGTACTTTGCAACTTTTAGGGTTTTATTTCCTTTTCCTTTTTGGGTAAAGTCGAAATCATTCTCTATATAAAGAGAAGCTTTGTAACGTTTTTACATAAGATTAATGAATGAAAGTTTTAGCTTTGCTGAAATTAAGATTAACACTTTGTGTTGTCAAAACCTTGTTGAATTATTTAATTCACCATTGTAGAAGCTTTGCCGTTAGCGTGACCTTTAGGTGACTTCACCATTGTTCTTGATTTCGAGAACTCGCCAAATTGACAAAGTTCAATTGCATGAATTTTCATGAGTTGAGTCGAGTCCATTTGTATTAAAAACGTGGGGTTGATTTACTTCATCTTTTGCGTTTTTCCCTTTGAATTCCTTTCCGCCAAGTTTGTGTGTTGTCTTGTTCGTGAATTTTGGTGCAGCAACGGTCCAAAGTTTGTGGAATTCGTGTGGTTGAGGACTTCAATCCAAGACCATTCGTATCAGATTTTGTTTGTTGAACAATTCAAACTGATAAGAGAGTTGGTTATTTGTTGAATTGTTTGTTTATTTGCATCGAGTTTAAAAGTTTAAACAACTTAAGCTCTTTGCATTTAAATCTCAGCCAGTTTTATCCCATTATATATTATCTTTAGTTTTATGGAATTATGACTTTTGAAAAAAAAAAGTTATCAAAATTTTTTTAAAAAAAGGGTGAATTACATTTATCTCTTTTGTGGCCAAGGCCATATTACATATTGGTCCCTGTAGTTTCGCTATATTACGATCACCTCCCATTATCTAACTTTTGTTGACAAATCCATTAAAATTACCAAAACTCTAACTTATGATTTAAAAAATAAAATGAAAAAACCTAATTACTTATTTATTTAAAATAATAAAATAAAATGAAAAGAACTAAAGATTAATTTTAGTTAATCTTATGAGTTAATGATGCTAATGGCATCTTTGACCATAATTTATTAATTATATTATTTTTTATTTAATATGGTGTAAAATTAAAATGAATATAAAGTAACTTTTATTTACTTAAAAATGAAAAAGAATTCAAATTAATTCTAATCTAATTTGGTGGGCCAATAGTTTTAACTAGACATGACCCCGGTTCCGGTTTTAACCGGAACCGGCCCATGTTGGGCCCAAACCGTGAACCGTGGAACCGGCGGTTCCAAATTTTTTTTTTGGTTTTACAAATATATTATATTTCATTATTTCACAATAATTTGTTGAATTTTTTCACATATTCTCTCATAATCTTCTATTACTTCTAAAATTATTTCATTGTATTCAATATTTTACTTTAATATATTTCATTTCATTCAATTTGTTATCTAATTCTCATTGTTAGTTGTTTATTTTGTTAATTATTATTAGTAGTTTAAAAGTAAGATTCTTGAATTTAATCACTTGTAGTGTGTTTTATATTAAATCATGTATATTGATTTTTTTGTGAGCGAAAAAAGTGATTAACTAATAAATTGAATTATTAAACTTTATCATTATCTAATATTATTAATGAATGATTATTAAACTATAAGTATATTAAAATAATAGATTACTTATGATTAACCATATTAACTTGAATTATCACATGTTCTTGTATAATGTATGAATAAATTCATATAAATACATGATTAAACTCATAGTTTAATATTCAAATAATATCAATTATTATCCATATTCATTATGGTACAACCATTAGTAACATGTTAATGGTAATGAATATTTAATTACTAACAAATATAGAGTATTTTTCATTTTATTATATTTTGTTTATACATCATTACATCTACATGTTAATTTAAGTTACTTTTCAATTATATCAAATTTGTATATATTGTATTTATTCTTTTCAAATTTAATGTTAAAAAATTCGAACCGTAAATAACCGTTAACAAACCAGAATCGGAACTGTGACGGAACCGTGAACTGGCGGTTCACGAACCGTAATCGTAACCGTGAGGCCAAGGGCCGGTTCAGGTTCCATCCTTCGTGGAACCGTGAACCGGCGGTTCATGAACCGTAACCGACGGTTCGTGAACCGTGGTCATGTCTAGTTTTAACTATGCTTTGACCAAATGTTTTTAAATTTTATTTATTTATTTAATCTAATAAAAAAATAAAATAAAAAGAATTCACTTACTTATTTAATTAAAATAAAAAATAAAATTAAAATAAGTACAAATTTGATATAGTGATGTAATGGTGTTAATGATGTAATTGTCTAATTTTTTTTAATTTTTATCAAATAGAATGTAGTGGAATAAGGTAATTTTATATTAACACATTTATCCATTTAAAATAAAGTTAAAATTAGAAATTAAATCATTTTTTAATTGACTTATTAATAGCAAGAGTTTATTTGTTAGATAATAGTTAGATCGAGAGTAATCGTAATATAGCGAAAATACATTATAGTTTTGTTAGATGGTACTTTGATTATTGTTCATTTCACTAGTTATATCATTACTCTTTTATTTAAAAGAGAAAAAAAGGGAATCAAATATGGAAAGCTTGAGTTGGTTCTAATGATTTTGTTTCACCTTGTGGACTGTTTGGCTATGTTTCGAGAGTTTTGCCGTCTACGAGCCTACAAGGCTACAACTATTCTTTGAATTTAGGACAAATCAAACAATCGACGACACAGCAAGAAAATAAACATCGTTTTCTTTCTTTAGGAACAGTCAGTCTCTGCGTATTATTCTCGAATCTATCGTAGATTGCATCGATAACTGAAAACAGAGAGCCCAAAAATAGAGTGCTCGACAGCTTTCCAAACCCCGGAAAAAGCCAATATTTTGGCGACATTTTCTTTCTTTCTTTCTTGGAGAAGAAAATTGAAATAGACCAAAATACAGCAGGGTTGAACAGTTTTCTCCATTGTTAGGTTTGTGCTTGATTCTTCATATTTACCTTTTCGTGTGACCCTTTTCAGCACTGTTTGCATTTCGTTCTTTAATATGTGTTTTAATGGATGTTTTTGATGATTGATTTGATTGATTAATGTTAGCCGTGAGAATCCATGTGAGAGATTAATTAATTTATGGTGTCTTTTGTGTCTGTTTTTAGTTTGATGCTCTCCAAGAAAGATTTGGGATCTGTTAATGTTGTACGAATGTTTATCTCAAATTCAATATTTTTAGGTTTATCTGCATATTGGGTTTCACCACTTCTATTTGAATTACTCACTGTTTTGTGGAAAAGCTCACTTTTTTTTTTTTTTGGTTTTACTTGAAGTCCTTTGAAGATGTTTTTAATAATATTGATTCAGGTTTAGGCTATTTTTTAAGTAAGTTAAATGTTTTTTGTCCTGTAAATATAGTACGTTTACATGAATTATTCATTGGTGTTTCTGACTTTGATGGTGTGTATGTAGGGTCTTGTGAAAGGACAATGAGTGCTAAAGTGAAGAGGAGGACTGTAACCGAAAGTGGGGACACAGGAGAAGATTCCGTCCTTGCTACTATGATTGGTAATGGAGAGGATTTAGGTCCAATGGTTAGGCTTTCTTTTGAGACAGGGAAGCCTGAAGCCCTTCTAAATCAGCTCAAGTTCGCTGTCAAGAAGAAAGAAGTTGAAATAGAGGACCTTTGTAAGATTCACTATGAGGATTTTATAAGTGCGGTTGATGAACTACGTGGTGTATTGGTTGATGCGGAGGAGTTGAAAAGTGAGCTTGGGGCTGACAATTTTAGGTTACAAGAGGTTGGCAGTGCCCTACTTTTGAAAGTTGAAGAACTTCTGGAATCTTATTCGGTCAAGAAGAATGTTACTGAAGCAATTAAGATGTCTAAAGTTTGTGTTCAAGTGTTGGAACTTTGTGTGAAGTGCAATGATCACATTTCTGAAGCTCGGTTTTACCCTGCTCTCAAGGCTGTTGATCTCATTGAGAAGAGCTTTTTGCAGCGCATTCCTGTGAAGGCACTGAAAGCACTGATTGAGGAGAGAATTCCAATTATTAAAATGCATATTGAGAAGAAACTCTGCACTGAAGTTAATGAATGGCTAGTTCACATAAGGAGCAGTGCAAAGGATATTGGTCAAACTGCAATAGCACATGCTGCATCAGCACGTCAGAGGGATGAGGATATGCTATCTCGTCAAAGAAAAGCTGAGGAGCAGAGTTGTTTAGGGTTAGGAGATTTTACCTATACATTAGACGTTGAAGAAATAAATGAAGATTCCATTCTGAAGTTTGATCTCACGCCTGTTTATCGGGCATATCATATTCACAGTTGTCTTGGTATACAAGAGCGGTTTCGTGAGTACTATTATAAGAACAGGTTATTACAGCTGAGTTCTGACCTGCAAATATCGTCCTCGCAACCATTTCTTGAATCACATCAGACCTTTTTAGCTCAAATTGCAGGTTATTTTATCGTGGAGGATCGGGTACTGAGGACTGCCGGTGGGCTGCTGTTACCCAATCAGGTTGATGCAATGTGGGAAACGGCTGGGGCTAAAGTGACATCTGTCTTGGAAGAACAATTTTCTCATATGGATGCTGCAAGCCATCTTCTCTTGGTCAAGGATTATGTGACTCTTCTTGGTGCAACCCTCAGACAATACGGCTATGAAGTTGGCCCCATTCTTGAGACTCTCAATAGTAGTCGAAGCAAATATCATGAGCTTCTTTTAGCAGAGTGTAGGCAACAAATAACGGATGTCATCATGAATGATACATATGAACAGATGGTGATGAAGAAAGAGTCAGACTACCAATCAAATGTTTTATTGTTTCATCTGCAGACTTCAGATATAATGCCTGCTTTTCCATACATAGCACCATTCTCGTCTGCGATACCTGATTGTTGTCGCATTGTCAGATCATTTATCAAGGACTCTGTTAATTACTTATCTCATGGGTGCCAAATGAACTTCTTTGATTTTGTGAAGACATATCTGGACAAGCTCTTAATTGATATCTTAAATGAGGTCCTACTGAACATAATCCAGAGTGGCAGCACTGGTGTTTCTCAAGCAATGCAGATTGCGGCAAACATTGCTGTTCTTGAAAGGGCTTGCGATTATTTTCTTCAGCATGCTGCCCAACAATGTGGAATTCCAGTCCGATCAGTTGAAAGGCCCCAAGGTGGTTTAACTGCAAAGATTGTTCTCAAAACTTCAAGGGATGCTGCTTATCTTGCACTACTTAGTTTGGTAAATAACAAGTTGGATGAGTTTATGGCACTTACAGAAAATGTGAACTGGACAGTCGAAGAGGCACCGGCACATGGCAGTGAGTACATGCACGAGGTAGTTATCTACCTTGACACAGTTATGTCCACTGCTCAGCAAATATTACCTTTGGATGCTTTGTACAAAATAGGTAGTGGCGCACTTGAACATATTTCTAACTCTATAATGGCAGCCTTTCTTAATGACAGCGTGAAGAGGTTCAATGCTAATGCAGTTATGGCCATCAATAATGATCTGAAGACATTGGAATCTTTCGCAGATGAGAGGTTTCATAGTACGGGATTGAGTGAAATATATAAAGAAGGTAGTTTTCGAGGTTGTTTGATGGAAGCCCGGCAACTGATAAACCTTCTTTTAAGCAGTCAGCCAGAGAACTTCATGAATCCTGTGATAAGGGAGAGGAACTACTATGCTTTGGACTATAAAAAGGTGGCTACAATATGTGAGAAGTTTAAGGATGCACCTGATGGTCTCTTTGGAAGCCTTTCAAATAGAAATTCAAAGCAAAGTGGTCGGAAAAAATCAATGGATATACTAAAGAAAAGACTTAGGGATTTTAATTGAGAGAGAGTTCTAGTGAATACATGGATTAGCGGAGCAGATGTTTCATACTACCTGAAATTGAATGAATTCTTTTATTGTTGCTCCTGATCTTCTCACTCTAAGAATAAAACCTTGCTTCGGTTTGATTTTGCATCCATTATCTGATTGAAATTTGACTTCTCTTTCTCCCTCTCGCCCTGTCTCACGTACGCAACACACACTCACACATATGCACGTATCAAGTCCATTAATTAAGGAGTTCTGTTGTGCATGATATTAATTTGCATGGTTTTAGTTCTCTAGTGGATGAGGGCAATTCTGGAGCTGATCAAACGATGCCCATTAGTAGCAATATTGAACAGATGAAGGTTCTACAGATGCGCTGATTAACAGTATAATCATTTTTGTTCTGACCGTATCATCAGAAACCATTGTGTTCATTCTTTTTTCTACAAGTACTTTAAATTAGCAAGCTCACAGAGATGTTGCAAGTAACTACTTAGTTTCCGAATCTCCAGTTTGGTATGTATATATACTTGTCCATTCTTTTATTGTTTCTCTTTGCCTCTTTGCCTCTTTGAGTTCTTTTCTCTTCCTCCATGTAACAGAAATTTTGTGGAAATTTTGGTAGATGTTCAATTTCAATCTGCTACATGTAGTGGCAGCTGTAACTTCTCAAACTTTTTCTTGTTTTCTGGCTTCAAATACACTAGAGTTATATGCAGTATGTATGTTGATTAACTGGAGGATCTAAGTTGTGATGGTAATGAAGATTTTGTTCTGGTTATTGTTACTGCCAATTCATTTTGACCACTCATTTCTCCAAAAGATCATCATAGGAGGCTTTGCACAGAATTTATGAGTTACTGATTCATGTTTTTGTACATAATCAACATATTTACCCACTGATGTGGAAAATTTCAAAAAAGGAAGATCTTTTCCATCTTCAATTGAAAATCATCAATCTTCTCCCTTGCCCTTTTTAAGGTTATCAAATATTCCTTGTTTTTCCTGCTTGATATTCAATGAACATTTCTTTTGCTGAACAAGATTATCAATTGTTTAGGCTTGTTACTTAACCTTATTTTTTCTGTAGGAGGTAAGTGTTTTGGCAATGGATGCAGACTGAAATTTGAAGGAACATTGAAGAATGATGAGGTTCTGAGTGCGATAGTGATGCTTTACATTTTTTTCCCTAATAAACCAGTATTTGATCCGTAATAGCCCAATTTCGTAAAGATATGCGGCATTACTGAACTTGAATAGAAACACAATATTATCTTAAAGGTCCTTGATTGGTCCGCATTTCCTTTCTGAGAAGTTATGCAACATATGGTAAAGAAATATCAATTAGTTAGTTGGGAAAATTAATTGATCGAAATGATTTTCCCCCTTATTCTACATGCATTTGCTTATATACTTAAATATAAATGAGAACAAGTGTGTAGATAGAACATGATGGCGAAATATGATTCATATAAACCAAGCCCACATAGTGGGATAAAGGCTTAGTTATTGTTATTGTTGTTGTCGTTATTGTTATTCTACTTGCTTTTGCTAGAACTTGAGATGCATTGCTCTGTTCTTCCTCTTAAGTTTTGTTTATCTTTGTCTTCTTTCTTATATTGTCCTTGGTTACATGCATTTTATGACAAAAGCGTATTTGAGTCTTGCCAGCCATGGTGGGGCTATTGAAGCCTGGAAATGTGGTTTATGTTATATGCACTTTATGAGTTTGATTCCTAATCTTGGGAATCCTAGGACAGCTGATGCTGGCTGTGTTGTGCAAAATGGGGCATTGTCAGTTCCTTCTACTTCCATAACAATCGGGCATATTGTCGGTTTAAGTCAAAGAGGCCCCATTTAAGTGTTACAGTTGTTTATTTAGTTTAGGCAGGTATACTTAATTGGTCTGTCGATACTCGGCAAAAATGAAAAGTTGAAAAATTGGGTCTGTCAATGCCATGTTTAGGCACACACTCTTTCTCTCAACTTCTTTCTTACATTCTGTTGACTTTTCTATTTTCCTCTGAAGAATAACCTCTCCCTAGCTAATTTCTCTTTGTTATTCTTCAAGGAAAGATCTAGTAGAATCAGTTTAACCTGTAAATGCTTTAGGCTTGATTTTTAACTCAAGCAATAATGTTCTTCAATCTAGAAGGAAGCCCTTGCACTCTAAAATTTAAAAAGCAGTGGTTGCTGTTAAACTACACCCACTCTTTGCCTCTCTTCCATATTTTCTCCCAGATGATATCTTTTGTTATACTCTATTTCTTATTTATATCTTCTGTCCTATACACATTTTTAACAGAAGATATTAAGATTGAAATTTTGAATGGTGTCTGCGTTATAGATGAGTGCATGTTTGTTTAGTAAATTGAGATCAGAACATTGTAGGATGATAGATATAGAAAATCTAAATTCCTGTGCCTGGCGTTTGTCACGTATGTAAGTTAGCTTCATCATTCAGGTTCAACGTCGAGTTTCTAGGAATGCCTTTTGGATGTTAAAAACTGTCATGCTCATAGTATTGTGAAACTTTTCTTGGAATTCTGTTTTCCTCGTGACTCTTAATTTTTTGTGTTCATTCCTTAGTCTTGTTTCTATTTTTGTGTTTTGACATTACTTATTTTCTTTCTAGATTGTTGTCGAGTTTCTAGGAATGCTTTTTGGATATTGAAAACTGTTGTGCTCATATTATTGTGAAACTTTTCTTGGAATTCTGTTTTCCTCATGACTCTAAAATTTTTGTGTTCATTCCTTAGTCTTGTGTCTATTTTTGTGTTTTGACATTACTGATTTTCTTTCTAGATTGTTGTCTTTGTTTCTGGGAATGCTTTTTGGATATTGAAAACTGTCGTGCTCGTAGTATTGTGAAACTTTTCTTGGAATTCTGTTTTCCTCGTGACTCTTAAATTTTCGTGTTCATTCCTTAAGTCTTGTTTCTATTTATGTATTTTGACATTACTGATTTTCTTTCTAGATTGTTGTCATGAATGAGAATTGGTAAACCCTTCATTGTTTTTGGTGGAAATAATTCATAAACTAGCCCATCTTCATCTTTAATGATTCTGCTAACGAAAAGTTCTTACTACAACTAAAGATTCTCATGAAATTTTATCTGCATCATATCATACCGTAGCCTAAAAGTGGATGTATTGGGATGTTCTAGCCTTCAACTTGCTCTTATTAAAGATTCAAACTGTGGATGAACTGATACTGGGATGAATCAGTAGCCCCTCTTCTGTTTTTGGTAGAAATTAGGTTCTCAATGCAACCAAGATTTGCAAACAAGTCAGCTGCGACGTTTGCCTCACAAATGAAAAGGGAGAGCTGGAAATTCCAAAGCGATTGTGTTCAACTAAACCAGCATTTCTTATTGCTCTGGGAAAATCATTTTGAAGTCTTTTCGAGCTTTGCATATTGGGAGTTCAACTCTCCATACCGCCTCTTAATACTAGAGAGGATTTTGAAGTCTTCCAAAGCTTAGCACGTGGGGAGTTCAACTGTCCATACTACCACTTACTAATATAATCTATGGTTGTTTATGTGCAATGCATTAATCTATCATGATCATACAATGTTTACTAGCCCTTCAGATCTTGGGTTCGCTTACTTTAAGATCTTCCTTTCTTATTGAAATGTATTTAATACCAATTTATATTTATATTAGGTGGTATTGTATACACAATCGAGTATAGAATTTTACTATTGGTTGGCATTGGTGTATACAAATTAAAGAAAGAAGAAGAAAATTGTGTTTTCATGACAAGTCCATCTATCCTCCATGGTTTTCTGTAAAAGTTACCATTTGATGATGGTTTGGAAGGAGCTGTAAATAGAAATAGTGTAAATAGAATTATAAAAATAGTGCCTTTAATTTCTAATGGGTATAACTTTCTGTTCTAAATTCATAATTGGTATTGTAATTAGGCATTTTGAAAATGGGCATGACTTTCTGCCCAAAATTCAGAATTGATGCTCTAATAAGACATTTCGAAGGGAACATCAAAGTTTTTTTTTTTTTGTGGCATAACCTCTTTTTGAGGTGGGTCGCCACTCCCTATTTATTAGATAATTTGGTGGGTGATTAATATATCATAAAATTACCCTTACAGAAAATGACCCATTGAACTCAGTTCTATTTACATGTCCAAGGCCTAATGGAGCCACATTCAAGAGGGATTAAAAAAACTTAAACTTGGAGTACTTACTCCATTTACAAAAATACTATATAATCCTAACCAGAGTCTATACGTGCAAAAAACTCATTTGATCACAAGGAGTGACAAAAGATCCCTTACATATGGGATGTGAAATTTACTTTCCTTAATGGAGGTCCAACATTGGGGAAGCTTACTAGTATCATTACTCTGAGAACCTTCCTTCTTTCAGCTTCTCCTTTGTAGTAAGCCTTGATCTTTGCAAAAATTCCATTATGAGGATTGGCACCAGAATTCCACGGCATGAATTATAGGAGAACCTTTTTCTCAAGCTGAGGACTGAACTTTAGACATTGGTGGCCATCTTGGTTCGAATCAGCTTCCAATTTTGTATACAAAATTTTCTACAAAGGCAAACCAGTCCTAACAACAGCAAGCTGGGGCCATTTTCAACCATTTGGCAAATCAGCCCTAACTGCAGCAGGCTGGGGCCATATACATTACCTAACTTACTGTCCATCTTTGATAACTTCCACAACATTATCTTCCTTTGAGATGCTGTCTTTGTCCACTCCTCTTCCTTATAATCAGCCAGCAATGTAGGCATTTGAGGAGGATTCCCTATCATGTTTGAGTCTCACTTCTTGGAAATGAGTATTGACTGCTTCTTTTCCTTATGATGACAGGCAGATTCAGGTTGTCTGATGTTAGTAATTTAGTCAGTTGAGCTCTATCATTTGCACCATGGGAAGCTAGCCATCTTGATGGTCGATTTATTTCTTTAGTAACAATGGCAAGGCTGGTGGTAGTGTCGTTTCTGTACCAAAATAAATTACTTTAAAGGATAAACAATAGTATAGCAAGAGTAAGGTCGATCCCACGAGGAACGGAAACACTATCTCTTCTAGTTAATTCAAGAAAATTGTCACGAATAGTAATGATTAATTAAGAAAAGTAAATAAAACTAATTAATAAGAAATTACTATAGAAGAATACACAAAATAGAAAAGCCCGGCAAACAAGTAAATTCACATTAACTAATTATCTATTGATCCTAGACTCAAAGATTAATTAATATCATGAATCAACCAGTTATAGGCTACCGAGAATCAGCTCTGACGTAGCTCAATTCCTTCTTAATTATTCGATAATTGACAAGAATCAGCTTAATCAATTATTTCTCTAATTCTAACATAACCCGGCCGGAATCAGCCGAACACCAGATTCAATGTTAAAACAGCATTAAACAATAGAGAAACCCAATTCTAATAAATTACAATCATGATCAGCATGTCACAATTTATTAGCCTAAAATTCCTGTCTACCGAGACAGTAGCTTTGCCACTAATTAATCCTATCTACTAGATCCAGTGAAATAATAGGAGATTAATTGGCACTATTTAGATTAATTAAACATGGCCAGTGTATAACAAATCCAAACAATTAATGCTATGCAAAGAGAACTTTCGAAACTCATAAAATATTAATTATATTAACACAATTAGGTCTTACGAGTAAATAATAGTTAAAGTTTCATTACTTATATGCCGGAAAATAAACTACTCAAGAAACATAACTAAAAATAAAATAAAAGTAAGAAATACAATACTGTCTAGAATTAACCACCGTCGTTTGCCCGAACGAGCGGCGGCTGAGTCTGGAATAGTAACTAGAACAAAAAATAAAACCTAAAACTACTGCTATCTACTACCTACAGCTACTCCTAAAGGCTACAACTAAAGTTCCAATTTTCTTCTACTAAGTAGCTATCCTTTTATAGGAAAAGGAAGCTTTATTCTCAAGTAATAAAAACAATTAAAAACCTTCTAAAACTCTAATAAAGAAATAACTCTTTTGTTTCCAAATAAATATGCCACATGTCGGCCAATAATTAAGGCATGCAAACCTTTTCCTTTTAGATTCCTAATTGATATTCTTCTCCAAATTGGCAAAGGAAAGGAATTCTTAATCTTCCAAAAGTCTTCATTATTTCTAAATTAGATTAAAGAAATATTTTCTTCCAAGAATTGCTCTTCCATGTTCCAAATGAGTCCAAAAGCGTCCAAATTCATCTTCTTCCTTTAGATTGCCTCAATATTCCAATTACCTTAATTCCTGCAGATAATTATTCAATTAAATGTAAATCTACTCAAATTATATCACAATAAACCCCATAAAATATATGCCAATTACGTGTTCATCAGCTGGCCTGAGTTCTGATATCATTCAGGAGGTTGGCAGAGCTCCATAATCTCCATGAGTCTTCCTTCCATGCCTGCTGCAGTGTCTTTGAGTCTGACTCTAAGATAATTTGAGAGATTCCATTTTGTTTGCAGCAAGTGATGCACCAGCTACAAACTAGCACTTCTAACTGCACTTTAGACATTGTCAAGGCAAATGATATCACAGGTATTTTACATACAATCTGACCCTTACCATTTCGGGCTATACCTCCAGCTTTCTATTCGTGACCAGACCTGCTTACTGCAATGTTAACTTTGACAAAAAGAGGGTCAGGGGGATGGCATTTGATGAAAAATAAATTTGGTTTCCTTCTAATATGCCATATAGTGGACCAGAATTGGGACCAGCTCATGGCACTCAGATTACCCCTTTGGAACTTCAAATGTGCTAAATCTTTGATCAAGTTGAAAGTATGGCAAATGACAAGGTCCAAATCAGGTTTTACATTGTGAAAAATAACCTTATTTCTCATTTTCCATAGGTTCCAGCAAATTAGAGTAGGATTGATCTTCCTTAGAAATTTTTTTGATTCAAACTTTTCTATTCCACACCACCATTCATTAAGGTTACAAACAAATGAGGGTTGCAACAATAAACCCACCTCAGCCTCCAAGACTTTCCACACCATAGAAGAAAAATTACAAGTAAAAAACATGTGGCTTACTATTTCTTCATGAGCTAAGCAGAAAGGACATATCAAGGGACCTATTATACCAATTTTATGTAGGTTTTGTTCCAGAGGGATCCTGTTTCTTATTAGTCTTCATATAAAGAAAGAAAATTTAACAGGAATCAGAGCATCCCAGAAATGAGCTGTGAAAGAACAAATGGGATCCCTATGGCCTCTAATTAATTGGTAGGCAGACTTTACAGTAAATAAACCACTTTCAGTGAGCGTCCAAATAATTTTATCTGGCAGTCCATTATCCCTTACAGGGACTTCTATGAAGAAAGATAGAGGAACTTGGGAATTTAAGTTCACAATTTTCTGGTAGTCCCAGCCCTGGTTTCCAAGTACTTCCCCAACCTTCTGAGAGCCCTGTACCTGCAATAGGTCAGTAAGGCTCCCCCTGCTGTTCCATTTGTCCCTAAATAGGCTGCACTCCCCCTCCCCAATCTAGAAATGAATATGTTCCTAAACTTGGGGAGCAACCTTGATCAGTCTTTTCCAAGAGTTTGAATCCCCTCTATGTGCCTGAAGTTTTAATGGATGCCTATTACTACAATATTTCAGCCATAAAAATCTTGCCCACAGGGTGTCTTTTTGCCTGAACCTCTACCATAACTTGTAGGATTGGGGTTTAACCACATGTTTTAGTTCTCTAAACCCCAAACTACCCTCTAATTGGGACAAACAGAGGTCAGGCCAACAAATCTAGTGATATTTCTTCCCTTGATCCGAATAGGACCATAAAAAATTTACTAACATGGCTTCTAGTTGGTTGATGATTCTCTTTGGGAGGCAAATGCTCATTGTTGTGTAGAAATGGATGGATGATAAAATACTCTTAATGAGTGTAATTCTCCCACCTATAGTCAAGAACTTTGTACTCCAGCCCCCTATTAATTGCCCAATTTTTTTCAATAAATTGTCATAATGTACTTTTGGGATTCTTTTGAAGTGTAGAGGGATACCTAGATGTTGAGTTGGGAATGATCCTCTAGGAAATTTGGTGACTCTCCCAATCAAATGTTTTCTTGAACAGGGAGCTCTTTCATGGACCAAAAAATAGCTCTTCTCGGCATTCACCTTTTGTCCAGAAACAGCCTCATAGTGGCTAAGTTAACTATGACAGTCCTAATCATTTGTGGCCTAGAGGAGGTGAAGATGATGAGATCATCAGCATAAGCCAAGTGAGTGACCACAAGACATCCCCTTGGAATACAAAATTCTAATCCCTTCGAGGTACTATTCAGATCCCTAGATAGGTATTCAGGCCCTAAAACAAAAAGTAAAGGGAATATTGGATCTCCTTATCTCAAACCTCTTGTGGTCTTAAACCATCTTTTACGGGAGCCATTAATAAGAATAGTCATCCAAATGTTGGAAACTAATCTCCAAATGAGGTTAATCCAGATTTCCTAAGACCACATTAGTCTAAGAATCTGCAACAAAAAGGACCATTGGACTCTATCATATGCCTTTTCCATGTCAAGTTTAAGTGCAACATTGGCTTCCTTTTTTCTCCTATTAATAGTAGAAATCAGTTCACTTGCAAGGAGATAATTGTCGGTAATCATTCTACCATTTACAAATCCACTTTGATTTTTTGAAATCAGTTTGGGCAGTACAATAGCTAATCTATTAGGAAGTAGTTTAGAAAGGATTTTGTTAAAGAAAGTGCATAGGCTGATAGGTCTAAAGTCCTTAAATGAGGAAGGATGTTGATTTTTGAGTATAAGGACTATTGAGGTAGTTGTAATAGCTGCAGAGAGTTCCCCTCAATTCATGAACAATTGGTTACAGGTGACAGGACCTGACTTATAATATGCCAAGTTTTAACATAGAAAAGTCCAGGGAAACCATCTAAACCTGGGGCACTATCCTTGCTCATGCTATGGACTGGATTGTGTAATTCTTCTAGGTCAGGGATCCTAGTCAGATTAGTCCTGTCATCCTTTGTTAGGCTAGATGGGATTAGGTTTCTGTTTAGGTTAGTGCTAGTGTGTTCTGCAGTAAAGAGAGTAGAGAAGTGCTTCACAATAATGTTCCCTATTTCTTTCTCATCCTCAACCCATTCCCCATCTTGGTTATTTATCTTATGAATGTGGGATCTAGCATATTTCTGTTTAACATAAGCATGGTAAAACTGAGTGTTCCTGTCCCCTTCCTGAATCCACTTTAAATTTGCTTTTTGTCTCCAGAATTGTTCTTCTGGACCTAACTATAATTTAACATTGACAGCAACTTGGGAAAGAATTTCCCTTAGGAGGGGACTAACCTCATTCTCTTTTTCTAAGCTTAGTAATTCTGCCTCTGCTCTTTCAGATTTAGAGAAGAGATTCTCAAAAGCTACTTTGTTATAATGTTTGAGGGCAGCTTTAACTAACTTAAGCTTTTCACAAAATCTTCTGATTGGATTACCTATAACTGGAGTTTCCCAAGCATTTTGGATTACTAGTAGACACTCTTTATGACTCAACCAGAAACCTTGGAACCTAAATGACTTAGTCTTCCCTAATTTCTCCTTTTTAAGCTCTAACAATAGAGGTGAGTGATCTGATGGTGATCTAGCTAGCTGAATATTACTTCTAGAGAAATATGCATTAGACATTCCCCTATCAAGCCTTTTCCATACCCTAGCCTTACCTTCCCTGTTATTATACCAGGTAAACCTAGACCCATTGGTCTGAATTTCAGTCAGACCTTCAGACAACATGAAATCAGTTAGCTCCGTAGCCACTTTATCATGAAAAGCTTTCCCCCCTTTTTTCTCACATCTTGACCTTATACAATTCCAATCCCCCACATGATCCAAGTCATCTTAAGGGAGTTGAAATTACCTAAGGTGTTCCACAGATGTTTCCTCTCCCTCATCATACAGTTAGCATAAACATTTGACACTAGGACAGGGGCTGATAGTTTTGGATGGTTCATTTCAATCGTTACATGCTGATTATGAGACATTATCAATGAATAGCTAAGAGGCATTTTATACATAACCCATACTGAATTGCATTGGTTATACAATGCTATATCAAATTTAAGTTTCCTTTTAATGGATTCAATCTTAGAAAAGTTAATGTAGGGCTCAGCTATAGCTATAAGGTCACAATTATTTTTCCTTATGATTTTTCTTAGTTTTCTAAAGTTTGGTGTTTTATTTATACTCCGAATGTTCCAGAATAGGCATTTAATCATATAAACTACTTTCAGTGTATACAGTACCTGCCTTGCGCTCTCTCAACTTTCTTTCAGATGGGTACTTAGCCCAGGATTTTGGTAAGTGCTCCTATTCCCCTTCTAGCATATCCTCCACAAGCTCATGCTCTGATTCTTGTTGTTGGGTATTCCCACATTCTAAGTGTTGGTTTTCCCCCTAGGTTCCTTTGCTGATTCATCTAATTCATCTTCAGAGGAAGTGGCTTGTACCTGCAGATTTTCAAAGGACACTAAATTAGGCACAGGCTCATTCAATTTATCAATAAGAAATACCTGATTTTGTGGTTGTGGCATTGGGGAGGTTTCCACCATAGTTTCCCCTGGAAGTACTGATTGGATGGTCTCCTGTATGTTATCTGACACACACTTGGGGCCTTTCTCCAGGGAGTTCAAATTTTCAACAGATTAAGGAATGTTCTTTTTAGATGGAAGACAAGGATATTCCTGAGATTGGTGTTGGCCTAAGCTCGAAGGTCCAGGAAGATCCTCCATTGGACTAATCACGATCCCACTCCCTGGAGCAGCTTATTTGTCTTTTCTGGATACATCCATAGGAGTGATTGCTACCGCTGCAGTCCCTTTCCCTTCTCCGGAACGAATGTCTCGATTAGACGATTTTTTTAAACCTGAATTCATTCTTTCGTCTCTTGTTTAAACCCCAAATTAGGTAGCTTTCCACCAGGTTTCTGAGGATTCCACACCTTGCTATCGTGACCTATTTTTTTGCACTTGGAGCAGTATTCTGGCCGGTCTTATACTTCAAGTGATTGCCATTTGCCTTTCTCTTTACTCCCTATCCAGATCCTACTGGGAGTGGGTTTGAGGACGTCCATTTCAACGCATATCCTAGCTTCGCTAGGTTGCAGTAGTGATGTTGCTGAGGCAGTGGCGAGGTCCAGCTTTAATGGTTTGTCGGCAGCCGACGCTAGAATGAATAATTTCTCTTTGTCGAACAAGTGAATTGGCGGAACTGGGAAGCGAATCCACACTGGCGAGATCAAAGGCTCAATTGCCGGATTAAACTCCTTAGTTCACTTAAAAATACGGGTTTGAAATCCCTTGAAATGCTAGATCTTGTGCATCCACAATCTCTGAAAGTCGATCTCCTTGTCAAACTTGAAGAGCACATGTCGGTTATCAAGCAATTCGACGTTACATTCTCCTAGGAAACCAGCAGCTAGAACCTCCTTTCGCAGGTTTGCCATTGATGGACTCCCCCAGGAGAATTTGGCAACCAGAGTCCATTGGTAGGCTTGAGCTAGCCGATCTTCTTCCTCCTCTGAGAGCAGCAAAGCAGGTTCCCCTTTATACGTGGAGAGGGGCTCACGATTCTGGATCATAGCAAATGAGATAAAGTTATCTTTGTCATTTGAGTTCTGAGATCCTAGGACATCTTTAAAGGATAGAGGAGGCTGTGAAACCCTCCTTGCCTCCATGGTGGCAGCCGTGGAGGAGGGGGTTTCATTCAGATTTGGCCGTTAGATAGTGGAGTCCTATTTTTAGAAGGATCCATTATAGCTAGGGCAATTGTTTTAAGCGGTCAAGATAACTTTAGAATAGGAATGAGTGGCTAAGATTAACTCCGGGAGATAGATTATTTTGGGCAGCTTACATGTTTTAGAGAGAAAATTCTAGAGAGAATGAGGAGAATTTTTCAACATCGTTTTTACACCAACATCAAGGGAGCATCAAAGCTTACAAAACTTAAAGGTATAGTCTTATGACTTGCACTATTTTATATTAGGAAAACTGTCAAAATAACCATTGCCATGGTACAAAAAAATTATTTTATTATCCGGGTTAACAATGATACATTTTAGTCACTAATATTTAAAAAATACACCAAATTAGTCATTCAAGTAAACTCTCTTATATTTTTTTACACAAAAAAATGTACCACCTAATAAATGAGAAAAATAGAAAATCGATTTAATTTTCAAACAAAACTCTTCATAATTTATTCATGCTTCGTCATTAATAGAGAAACAATCCACTGATAGAAGACAAATAATGATAAATAAATCATTGTATTGAGGGGTTTCGTCTAAAGAATGAATCGATTTTTCACTTTTACTCTATCATTAAGGCTCCGTTTGGATGAGCTATTTTTGAATTATATCATGATTTTTTTTTCTTGGGATTTGTTATGAGAAAAGAATATTTTGAGAGTGTTTGGAATGAATGATTTTATTTTGTTGGGATTTGTATTAAAGATTTTTTTATTAATAAAAGTTTGAAATTTAAATTTGAATTAGTATTTTATTAGTTTATTTTGGTGGGAAGTGTGTTAAGAAGAATTGTTTATTATTAAAATTTAAAATTCAAATTCAAATTTAATATTTTATTTATAAAAATTACTGTAGCAAAAATAATTACTGTAGCATTGTTTTGTGTTTTAAAAATTTTGATGAAAAAGTTGAACAAAACAAACACCTCATTTTGCAATTGTGAAATAAATCACAAATTTTTCACCATCCAAACAGACCCTCGTCTATGATGTGAACTGTGTTTTCTCTGTTAAAAAAAATATAATTTGGTGGAATGACTAATTTGGTATATTTTTTAATTGTTAGTGACTAAAATATATTATTTTAAATATTAATGACAAAATAATCTACGTAATGTGGGTGACTATTTTGGTTATGACCCCTTTTATATTTCTTTGACCACTTTTTCTAGTAAGATTTTTAATTTTTAATTTTTTTGTTAAAATTATATAAAGTCTTGTAGGGTTTTATTACAACTTTACGAGCAAGCTTTTTAACTTTCTCGAAATTTGTATTTTTTGTGATTGATTGATTCTCTTCCATCTATATGCCCCGTGTTGGATGATGATATCGATGCTCATCTATTCTACATCGATGTTTGAATCAAATGAATGATGGACAACCAAATTTGAAAGTGTGTATGAGCTACAAAGGCCCTTTCAATCAAAGGATTTAATCAGAATTGTGAGGATGCCTTGTTCATATTCAAAAAATGTCCATGAAAATAACCTCAAATTGATCATTCATGTTCAAGATTTTAATGGCTCCGCTTGGATGAGGTGTTTTTTGGTTTTATTTATGAAATGATTTTATCGGGTTTTGTTATGAGAAAGGAATATTTATAAAATGATTAGATGTGTTTGAATAGATAAATTTGGTTAATTTATTTAAATTGTGTATAGAAAAAATTATTATTATATATATAATGATTATTTTATATATTATTATATAATTAATTTATTTAAATAGTGGGTTCCGCTGGTTGTTCTTGATTGCTTGCACGCTGGGCAACTTATTGTATACATATGCACCTGTCTTTGTAAAGCAATAAAGAAAATACCTGGGTCAAACAGGAAAAAGGCTGCAAAAGGAGACATGTGGGCCTTAAACTTATATGAACCTACGTGATTCCAATCAGATTTGTTTATGAAACCTTCTCCTTATTCATTGAATCGCTGGCCATTTTTTCAACGTTAGAATAGTTTGCACACTCTTCATCATACGTTTACATCCAGAACATCTTCTTCTCTCTGTAAGAAGAATTTCCATCTCCGATCAACAGCAGCAAATCTTCTTCTCCGTATAAGAGAAAAAGTGTAAGAAGGGAAAGAAGTGCAGCAGAATTGTAGAAGGAAAAGATGAGTAAAGAAGAGAAAGGAAGAGAAAAAGGAGAGAAAATAAGAGAAAAGAAAGAAAAGTCTGCAAAGTTACGCATAGAATATACAACACTATGCACTATTCAAAGATTTTGACATAATACTATTTACTATTTTATTAATATTCAAAAATAATGTTACTGTACAATTCTTTTAGAATCATAAATGCAAAAGGAAGAGAAATACACAGCCAAACAGGGTTTTTTTTTTGTTTTACAAATAGATGCTAAATCGGTGTTGTCCAAACATACCCTAGGAGACTAAGAAAGAATTGGGACAGAAAGGGGTTCTCAATTACTAGGAACTTGTGTATAAAATTATCTCTTTTTTATTATGTCTAAAATTAAACTAAGTCGGAGGGTTCACTTATTTTTTTTGTTAAAGTTTAATCATTGTAAAGTGATTTTAGTGATAGTTATGTTTTTACTCCTTAGTTTTAGTTAAACTATATTATTTTGAATATTAAATAGAATAGAACAGAAATAATCTTGAACAGAGCATCTGATCTTACCCCAGTATCATTCTAAACTTTTAAGATTCACGGACTCACAAATAAAATGGCATTGTCAACTTTTTGAACAGATGGATTTATCCACATAAAAGATTTGGAGATTTTGTGATGTTTTGTAAGACATTTTGTTTGGTTTGGTTTGGCTTTCTTTCTTTTTCTTTTCTTCTTGTTTTCACAACCTATTCTCAAACAAAAATTTTTGCCAATTTTCTCAAATTTGAAAAAATGGCATCTGGATCCTTTATTTATTTATGTTTTGATTTCTTTATTTATTTCTTTCTCTTTTAAGATTGCAATTGCCGGCACGAATGATAATGTTCCTTTTTCTCGTTCTGAAAATTATTAATTATATTTACCTCTATTATGATTAAACCAAAATAAAAAATTTAATATTGGTTTTGCATATTAACCTCTCTTACCTTGATTAGTCAAACGGTTAAAAATTACCCCTTATGTAAGTCAATATTTAAGGGTTAACTAATTTGGTCAATAAAATTTCAGTGTGAAAATTTTAAAATATCCATAATAGTTCTTGATCATAGCGGAGGTAAATGCAATTTTACTAATCCATACACCCATGATAGATTAGTCTGATATTATCTCAAAGTATGAGATAAAGTTATATGCGTTTGGTACATATATCAGATTCTGATAAAGATAAGAAGACTATCCCTATCTTGTAGCTTTCTTGTAGCTCAAGGATAGGAGTCTATCAATCTTTATATATAGGGAATATCAGGCTAGGAATATAACAACGATAGAAAATATCGTAATACGTATTTTTCCTCCTCAGTATTATATTTGGTTCTCTACTTTGTATCTAATTGGTGAATCACAATAGATCCTCGAGTAGTTTCTATTACCGGGAGTTCCTTTTCTATCAGAGCAGTGAATTCTATACGTGGAGCAGAACAAGATCTCGTCTTCCGCTCTTCCAGGTTAGTTTCCTGGAAAACCTTCATTGGTATCAGAGCCAATAGTTATGTTCTTCCTATGTTTTTCCATGTAATTACTTATTATGTGAGTTTTAAATGGCAATTATGAATTTTCTTTGAGGAATTATTTTTTTTATGGAATATATTGTGAAATTCATAATTCTAGATCTGATTCTTGCCATTTTTGACTCACTTATCTAATGAATTAAATGATAAGTAATGCACAGTTAGAAACTAGACTTCAAAACGAATCCAACGGTATAAAGTAAGTGAAAATCAGATATAAAGTTAATTAGATATGACTGTTTTAAGGTTTTTTTTTGTTTTCGATTTTATTTTCTGATTATTGACGTATAAAAAAACGTGTGGGCTGTCCAACTCAAGCCCACAGTATTTACAGGCCCGCATAATTGGGCCTCAGAGCCCGTCCGATCGAATGTGATGGCATCACTGTTAGGTGAGCCTTAAATAGGAATGGGATGTGCCTTGATGAGATTTGGATTGAGGATGTGAACAAACTAAATAATCAGAAAATAAGAGTGGTCTGAATGATTTTCTCATAAAAGTATGATTTATATGCATATGTTATTAATTTCATTTTTTTTTGTGAATATTCATAAAAATATGAAATAAATAAAGCAAAAATTCAGAAAACAAGAAAAATGTTCTTGCAACTACATAATATTTCTATAGTAATAAGTTTCCGAATTTTATTTTATTTTTTGTAATTTTTGCATGCTTATTTATCAATTTTGTGAATTTGCACAAAATAGAATAAATAGAATTAAAATTACAGAAAATTCAGAAAAATTAAAATTAATATTCTGGGTGTTATCTTTAGTTCCAGAATATTATACTTGAATTTTTCTGCCTGTATATATATACTAGGAAGTTCCCAAACCCTTTATAGAAAAAGGGAACCAAATATCAAATTAACATCTTACAATATAAAAAATAATAATAACAAAAAAACAAAAAAAAATTCTTGGATTATCTATAGTCTTGATCACGAGTTTGTCTATGGCAAACTGATCTGGGGTTGAATATTGATAATGATCATCCCCTGCAGATTGAGTTGTGTTTGTCTCAGTTGCATTAATCTCCTCGTCCCGACCGCCATACTTCAATTTCTTAATAATCGAATTAACCACTCTCACGGTGAAGAATATCGAACCCAACAAAAAGAAACAGATCATGAATACTCAGAATGCAAACTGAATCTTTTCTTCTCTTGAGATATGGATGTGATGATGCATTCTCTCCATGAAACTCTGCATTATCATAAAATAAAGTCCAACGGCAAAGCCAACAGAGATCAGCACCATGGCTACCGACACAACAATCTCTGTTCGATCCATAGACTTGTTGTCCCTCCTTTGAATATTACTCATCATTATTCCAGTCTCAATATCGATACTACTACTCTCATTATTATTCCCAGACATTAAAAATGCCACTCCTACCGTTAACATTGTTAGAAGAATTAATTAATCTTAGCAAAAGAACACTTTTTTAACTTTTAACATCTAAGAATTAATAGTTTTATCATTTATGTTAATACTATACACATGATTATAGTATGATAATGTTATATATATATACTAGGGGCAAAGCCTGCTCGATGTGCAGGGGCGCCCGTGGGGTAATGTGGAGCTATGAAGTTTGATTTTTGTTTTATTTTTTTTTTGTTTTATGTGAGAGTTTGGCATTCTAAACTTTTTATAACACAATATATGTATAAATGTTATCAGCATAACAAGGACGAGATATTAATTTGAAATGGATTGAGAGAGAAAATCATTCTCTGTCTAATTTGAGATGACAATATAAGATTGATATTAAATATTTCAAGACATACAAAAAAGAATGGCATTATGATAACAAACCAGTCAAATTAAGTTTTAATTGAACTGAACGTTGGTTTGATCACACTTAAGTACCGGTCAAATTAAGTTTTAATTGAACTCAACCTTAGTTTGATCAGATCTTTCAAAGCTCAAGTACAAGCTGAAGCTTCACCTAGATTAATTATGTAAAAGTGCCGAAATGGAGTTCATGCTCAAGATAACTTCATGCTCAATAACATTATTATTGGATTTTTTTATTTTTTATTTTTTTGGTGAGGTTGACAACAATGAATTTCGACATCACTTCTGGCAGTACAAGATTTTACAAGAACCGAGGTGAGTTGGGAGACGAGAGAAGAGAACTGAGGTGAGTTGGGAGTTGGGACAGCAGGGAAGTGTGGAAATTTTTGACAAGAATAATACGATATCGTTTAATTTTGTATAAATTACAAAAAAAAAACTCTTACCATTTCGGAGATTTTAAACTTTATTCCCTATAATTAGAAATTTATGAATTACTTAATGATATTTTTTTAATACACAAAATATATGAGTTTAATACACTTATTTTGTATTGTATTTTTTTATTTTAATCTATAAGTTATGCTCTTTGTTATCAATTTGAAGTGAATTTATGTCAAAATTCTCTATTTTTGTTTTATTATTTAAAAAATACTAAATTATAAAAAAAATTGTAAATTTTTAAAAAATAGTAAAGTAAGTTAGAAATCTCCTGAAATACAAGGGGATTTATTTGTGATTTATCCTTTACTTTTTTTTATTTGGGTCAAGTTTTGTGTACACATTAATATTTTGCGTACATTTGAATTAAGGAATAATTATATTTTATCTTAAAAGAAGTTTTTCGTTTTTTCAATAGACACTTCATTAAAATTTTTCATTCTAATTTTAAATAATGCAAGACAAGTTCATAGTTTATGTGAAATTACTATATTTTATCATAAAAATAATAACTAATATGAAAATAAAAAATAGCTTGTTTATTTCAGCTAATAAAAAAATAATCAAGAAACTAAGAAAATTTAAAAACCTATATATATATATATATATATAGGTTATTTTTTTTATTTTTTATTTTCATTTCCGGTAGAAAAAACAATCCCCCCTCCTGCACCTCAACAAACATGCATGATGCATTTTGCAACTCTTGCAATTGACAGCTTTAGAGCTTTCCAGGTACCCAAAGTGAAAAATCTATAGATGTTTTTCACAGCAGAGTCAATCTTAATGCCCCTGATGAAGTCAAAAAATGAGCCTTCCTGAGATATAAGGGTCCGGGGCTTAGAGTGAGCAACCTGAACCAGCCCAACTCTTGAAGCTTCACCGAGAATGATATATTGTCCACGTCTTCGAGCAGCAGCCCTCCTCTCCAAGGCTTTCCCGAATTTGCCTACCTCTCCGCAGTAATAGCCTTCCTCTCCAAGGCTTTCCCGCGACCCACCGACCTGACCTGGAGACCACAACAACTGTTAGTGAAACGCCCCAGGTAGTCCTGGGGAGTTCCACTCCGATGTCTAAGTCAGTAACTGACCTTAAAGATTTAAGAGTGTTTAGTGTAAGTAGAGAGAGACTAACCCCCTTTCCAATGACACTCATGCTCTATTTATAGAAAGGGATGTACCTTGATGATGTCATCATAGGAACGTTTCTTGGTAGGCAAGGAGCCTATGTACTTTTTAATCTGGACCCTTGATAGTATGATTGGATCCTGACCGTTGATCGTGGTAGGCATATTTTTATCCCTCATCAATAGCCCCCCAGATTGGTTGGGGGGTGAGCCCCCAGCCTTGCTGGCGCGAAGACTCGACTAATCTGGACTTGAAGCCCTTCTCGCATTGTGCCTTCCTCTGAATTTCCCCTTTTCACTAGGGTACCCCCCTAGTCGTCTCATAGATTGCGTTCGGCTGTTATTAAAGGCTCAAAGGTGGACTGAGAGCCCTCCTCCTGGCTGGATTTGCAGCCCAACAGATTTGGACTTACAGCCTTCATATTCAAACTTCTAGGTTTAATCAGGATCTGTCCTAGTCGCTTTATGGGTTTGGTCTGGTAGTTTCTTGGAGTCGATGGGCCGAGCCATAGGTATGAGCCCTAGGAAGATCAAATGACGCCACCTGGTCAGACCTGATTTGGTGCCTCTTGACATGCCCCTTATCGGGATCCTCGCCCCTCTTCCTTTCTATAAATATGTGATGGGGAGGGTCTTGAGACCCTTCACCTCCTTCGTTGCGCCTCTCTTTGCTTCCCAAATCTTCCCTCCAGCAATTCTTCCAGTCTTCACCTCTTGTCCAGGACAGCGCGGCTCGTTGCTTTTCCAACCTCTCTCCAAGTAAGTATGTCTTCCCCTGCTCCTTCAAGTTCTTCAGTTGAGATATATGCTATCTATAAGAATAGTGATGAATCTGAGTCAGTCCCATATGCATGCTTGGAGGCTAGGAGGAAACTAAGGTCTTACTCCAAGCTAGTTAACAAAGTAGTTAAGACTGATATTCTTTGTGATGCCATTGATAAGGTGGTTCGTTTGACTCAGGTGGAGTCTTCTTTTGAACCCTCTGTAGAGACTTCCCAGGAAACCACTTCGCGGACCCCCTTAGGAATGGATGTAGAGGGTAGTAAGGTAGTGAGAGTTCCTGTGACCAATAATCCCTCTGAACCAGACGCGGAGCATGACTTGAGCTTGGGACCTAATCCTTTAGAAAATGTTCTTGTAGAGAACATCGCCTTGGACGGTAACCCTTCCAAGAGTGAGGCTTCCGGGGGGGATAGTAATAAGGATGATGAAGCCTTAGTAAATAAGAGAAGAGTTGCTTCTTCTTCCAGGTCGGTACAATCTTCAGTGACACCCAAGAAGCTAAGATTGATAGCTAAGGAGTTTTATATTCCTTCCAAGTATAAGTTGGTAGCCCCTACTCATCAGCAGGTCGCCTCCCGGCCGCCCACTGGTTTCGTTACTGCGTATAAGGGTCAACTTCAGTGTGGCCTTAGGTTCCCCCTGACTTCCTTTTTCAAAAAGGTATTAGACTACTACAAAGTGAACCTTGCTCAGCTGATCCCTAACGCCATTAGAGCCCTGACAACCTTCGAGTCTTTTTGTAGATATTCCAAAGTAAAATGCACAGTCTCCTTGTTTAGATATTATTATACCTTGAAGTCCATGAGGGGGGAGGTGGGCTGGTTTTACTTCACCCGTAGGTCCAGCTCCGAGGCTTTTTTGCATCCTCCTTCTAGTTGTGTCAAGAACTGGAAAGACAAATTTTTCTTCGTGAAACTAGAGCCTATGAGCCTCGTCTGGAAGCCCCCGGGTAAGGTAACCGATAGTTTCCCCAACCGCGATGTGGATCATGAGTCCATTGAGGCTCTCCGCAAGGTCCTTCGAAGATGTCCACTTTGGGAGGTGTCTCTCATGGCTGAAGGGTGTTTAGTGGCTTTAGGGATGAGTAAGGCCGACTTGGGTCTTTCTCCAGTGGAGCTTGACGAACATGGTACCATTCCCTTCTGCTCTACTTTTGTCTTATTTAGTGGGTTGTCTTTGCCTGTCCACGGTTAAGGAACTTAACTTTTCTGTCTTCTTCGTAGTTATGGATTTTTTGATTATCATGAAGAATCGCAAGGCAGCTGGAGTGAAGGTTGAGGTTGAGAAGGCGAAGGCTGACGAGGCTGAAGAAGTTCCTACTGGTCCTTCTGCAAGGACCGTTTCTCCATCAGTTGCCCCTCGAGGAGAAACCGTGGTGACAGAAGAAGAGATTGCACAGGCTAAACCTTTTGGGACCGTATCTTCCCCAGTAAGAGTCTTCCAATCTTCCTCTGAGACTCAGGGAGAGCGGGAGCTCCCGGACCCTCCTTACCAGAAGAGAAGGCATCCTGGGAGGAATGTCTTTATTGAGTCGAAGAAGATGAAGATGGGCCGTCCCGCTAGTACTTCTGCAGATTTTTCACTGCTTTCAGGTCGTGAAGTCCGACCAATTATTCCTTCCTCGTCCTATCAAACCATCCCCATGGCGCAGTTCAATCCCATGTGGGATTACCAGGTGGACGACCGCCTAAACCTGGAGACATGCAAGGAGTTCTCCTTAGGAATAATTCCTCCTATGGAAAAAAGGGCCATGGCCACTCTGGAGAGCTCTGAGGTCGATTCTCTCATGAGCTTAGGGCTCACTCAGGTAAATCCTTCCACTTGGTCTTCTTGTCGTCTTTACCTTTATGCTCACATGAAGATATGGCATGGGTTAATTTAACCTGATTGTCGTCTTTCTCTGTCAGGGCTTATTCTTAGCCGATGAGATGTCTCTTCGCTACAAGAGAAGCTGCGAAGCCGTCGAGGAGCTAACCGCCAAGCTAGCCAAGGCCCAGCAAGATCAAGTTGAATCTGAAAAACTCAGACGAGAAGGAGAAAAGAACTTATCCAAGGCTCGGGATGATATCCACAAACTGAAGAAGAAGAACAAATCTTATTCTGATAAGGTCTCCAGTCAAAGGGCCCAAATCAAGGATCTGACCAAAGAGAAAAGAGCCTTGGAGGCTCATTGTAATTTCTACTCTGGGGAAGGGGCTTCCCTACTGGTCAAAAATCTGCTGGCTTCTCCCCAGTTCGTTGAGTTCATGGCTGATCTTTGTAACTCTGTGAGGGATCAAGGGTCTACTTTTGCTTATGATGAAGTCAAAAAGCTCCATCCGGAAATTGAGGTGGACAAGTTGGAGGGTTATGATGTAAATTCCGGAGGAAACCTAAACAGCTTGATGGTCAGCCTCACCTCTGGGCAATTGCACTTTCCAGTCGAGGGCCTCATCCCTTCCTTCCAGGTTGGGTCCACTTCGCATACTGCTGATGTTGATGGGGGTGAGATCCCAGGGAGCAAGGAAACTTCAGGGACAGGGGCCACCATCCATGAGGGGACCAGCCTTGCCTGTGAAGATGAGGAGGGGCCTGGGTCCATTTGATGGTCGTGTCAGTTGTTTTGTTGTCGTACTAGGTCACTTTTTTATCCTTTTTAATTGGCTAGCTTTCACTTCTCTTGCCTTCAAGGAAATTATACCCCAAGGGGGTTCTTTTGTGATGCACTTTAATCTATGAGACATTTTGTAATGGAATATTATGTTCTCGCCTGATTGCACTTCTACTATATTGTTGTGTACTTCCCTGTTGAAATGTAAAAGAATAGAAACGAGACTTCCTCTCAAGGGGCTTGCAAACCTGCCCCATGACCATGCAACGGATAGGCCTAATGATTTTGAAGAAAAGTTCCCTCTAAGACATCCTTCCCGGTATAAATCTTTCCCACTAAGCCTGGCTGAGGTCTTGCTCATTACTCTAAATAAACTGTCAGTGACAAAGTCGCGGCAAGGTCGGCCCGACTTTACTTAGATCTTACTACCAGCGATGTCGCCTTTCAGGCGCGCTCGATTTTACATGAGTCTTCTGAATAAAATGGGGTCTGTATTTGTCTGAGTCCTATCGTCACCTAGGTTGTCAGGCGTGGATTTATCCTGTTCTTAGAATTGTTGAAGGGCCTGAATTTGTCTAGGTCTTATAATTGATGAGATGCCTGAGATGGTCCAGGTCTTACATTTGATAAAGTGCCTGAATTTGTTCAGGTCTTATTGACGACTAGGTCGCCTTTAGGGTGCCTGAAGTTGTTCAGGTCTTATAATTGATGAGATGCCTGAGATGGTCCAGGTCTTACATTTGATAAAGTGCCTGAATTTGTTCAGGTCTTATTGACGACTAGGTCGCCTTTAGGGTGCCTGAAGTTGTCCAGGTCTTATAAGTGATAAAGTGCCTGAAGTTGTTCAGGTCTTAATTGATAGAGTGCCTGAAGTTGTTCAGGTCTTAATTGATAAAGTGCCTGAATTTGTCCAGGTCTTATGGACGACTAGGTCGCCTTTAGGGTGTCTGAAGTTGTCCAGGTCTTATAAATGACAAAGTGCCTGAATTTGTCCAGGTCTTATGGACGACTAGGTCGCCTTTAGGGTGCTTGAAGTTGTCCAGGTCTTATAAATGATAAAGTGCCTAAATTTGTCCAGGTCTTATGGACGAATAGGTCGCCTTTAGGGTGCCTGAAGTTGTCCAGGTCTTTATAAGTGATAAAGTGCCTGAAGTTGTTCAGGTCTTAATTGATAGAGTGCCTGAAGTTGTTCAGGTCTTAATTGATAGAGTGCCTGAATTTGTCCAGGTCTTATCGATCTCTAACAAAAGCGCATATTTCCTTCGAGGCAATAAGTTAGCCTTGTAAATAAGACTAAAGTCGGTACTTAGAACACCAAAGAAGCTTTTTTCTTCATTTCAATAGTAATTTCTTTACAAATAGAATTTTCTCAAGTTTACAATGTTCCATCTCCTGGGAATGACCTTTCCATCTAAGGTGGACAATTGATAACTTCCAGATCTTCTTGCTTCAACGACTTGATATGGGCCTTCCCAAGTGACGTCCAGCTTTCTTTGTTCTTCCATCCTGCTGGCCTCGCTCATCACCAAATCCCCAGGCTTGAAGGAGGAACTCTTCACTCTCCTATTATAGTATCTAGCCACATCAGCTTTGTATCGGCTTTCCCGAACTGCCGCCAATTCTCTTCTTTCCTCCACAAGGTCAAGATTTATCCTTAGCTCATCATCGTTTTTGTCGGGGTCATAGTTAAGCACTCGAAGACTAGGGAGCCCTATTTTCACGGGCACCACCGCTTCAGTCCCATATACCATACTGAAAGGAGTTTCTTGTGTAGGTGTTCTGGGGGTGGTTCGGTAAAACCACAGTACATGTGTAAGTTGCTCGACCCAGTCTCCCTTGGCCTTTTCCAGTCGAGTCTTCAATCCTTGCACAATGGTTCGGTTCGTAACCTCGGTCTGCCCATTGGCTTGGGGATGGGCTACCGAGGTAAATTGTTGCTGGATATTCAATTCCTCGCACCAGGACTTAAAAGGTTCTTCTGCAAATTGTTTCCCGTTATCAGAAATGAGGACCTTGGGTATGCCAAACCGGCAAATCATATTTTTCCAAAAGAACTTCGTCATGCTCTTTCCTGTGATGGAAGCTACAGCCTCCGCCTCTACCCATTTGGTGAAATAGTCGATGGCCACTATCAAGAACTTAACTCGACCTGGAGCTTCAGGGAAAGGCCCAGCTATATCAATGCCCCACTGAGCATTGATATCATTTTGGAGGACTCTGGGGATTATTGCATGAGCTTGGCACCTCCCGCATCGCCTTACCAAGGCACAAGCATCCTCATGTAAGGTGGGCCAATAATATCCCAGACGGGTCACTTTCTTCGCCAGCATCCTTGAACCTACATGATTTCCACAAGCCCCCAGGTGGATCTCCTTCAACACGTAGTCTGCTTCGTCTGGGTAGGCACATCTAAGCCAAGGCCTTAGGTAACCCTTTTTATATAGAATGCCATCCTTCAACACGTACTTTACGGCCCTCAATTTCAACTTCCGAGCCTCTGCTTTGTCGGGGGGCAAGATGCCCTCCTTTAGATATCTGATGAATGGAGACATCCAGGTTTCTCGCTGCACCTCTGTTGTGTTGACAGCTGCTTCCTCTATACTTCGCGTTGGTAGTATTTCCACCAAAACCCTTTTGGTGAGATGAGCGTATGCGGACGAAGCCAGTTTACTAAGGGTGTCTGCCCTTTTGTTTTTGGACTGAGGGACTTGATCTATCAGGAATTCCTTAAAACTTGCTTTTAACTCGATCACCCTTTCCATGTATTTCCTCATCATCGGTTCTCTAGCCTCATATCCTCCGGTAACCTGATTCACAATAAGTTGAGAATCACTGTATACTTGTAACTGTTCCACCTTCATCTCTAGGGCAAGTTTCATCCCTGTTATTAAGGCCTCATACTCAGCCTCGTTGTTCGTAGCTCGAAACTCAAATCTCAAGGCGTAAGTGAATTCCTGGCTTTCTGGAATTTTCAAAATCAGCTCTGCTCATGAACCCTCTTCACTGGAAGCCCCATCGACATATAAGGTCCAGAAACCACCATTCTCTCTATTATCGTTATCATCATCTTCCTTAAAATCCAGCCGTGGAGACGAATTCTTTGCAGGGGTCTCGGCGATAAAGTCTGCCAGCACTTGACCTTTCAAAGAAGGGCGGGGGTGGAAAGTTATCTCATGCTCCCCCAGCTCTATAGCCCATTTCATCAACCTTCCTGAAGATTCAGATTTTTGCAAAATTTGTCTCAAGGGTTGATCGGTTAGGACCCGGATAGGATGTGCCTGAAAATAGGGCCTTAACCTTCTTGTCGCATTTACCAGGGCCAATGCCAACTTCTCCAGGACGGGATACCTTTGTTCAGCCCCCAGCAGGGCTCGGCTAACGTAATATATGGGCAACTGACACTTTCCTCTATCCCTGATTAAAACCGTACTGACTATTTTTTTCCAGCTGCCAAGTATAGCCACAAAGTCTCTCCAGGAGTTGGGATAGATAAAGACGGAAAAGTTTTCAAATACTCTTTCAGTTCATCAAAGGCCTTCTGGCACTCATCGCTCCACTCAAACTTTTTCGCCTTCCTGAGTATGTTAAAAAAGGGCAACCCCCGGTTAGCGGATCTTGATAAAAATCGGTTTAAGGCTGCTAACCTCCATGTCAGCACTTGCACCTCTTTGACGTTCTGAGGTGAGCCCATGTCTATAATGGCTTGTACCTTCTCCGGGTTGGCTTCTATGCCTTTGCTGGAGACCATGTGACCTAGAAACTTCCCCGAGCCTACCCCAAAGATGCATTTTTTCGGGTTCAAGTTCAACCCAGTTCTCCTCAACCGTTCCAGGGTTTCTCCTAGGTCTTCCAGGAAGGTTTCTAACCTTCGGCTTTTGATAAGTAAATCATCCACATACACTTCGAGGTTGCGCCCTATTTGGGCTTTAAAAATGGTATTCATCATCCTCTGGTAGGTTGCACCAGCGTTCTTCAGCCCAAATGGCATCTTTTTATAGCAGAAAATGCCCTACCCAGTGATGAAGGCGGTTTTTTCAGCATCTTCCTCATCCATCAATATCTGGTGGTAGCCCTTGTAGGCGTCCAGAAAGCAGAGAACTTCATACCCTGCCACGGCGTCAATTTTTTGATCGATGATGGGTACAGGGTAACAATCTTTGGGACATGCCTTGTTAAGGTTCGAGTAATCGACACACATTCTCCATCCGGCCTCGGGTTTGGGGACCATGACCGGGTTAGCAAGCCAAGTTGGGTAATGAACTTCCTTGATTATATCCGCCGTCAACAAATCCTTGACTTCTTTCTTAATAATATCATTTTTCTCTGGTGCCATAGGTCTCCTTTTTTGCTTGATGGGGACCTCGGAAGGGTCGATATTAAGTCTGTGCACAGCGAGTTCAGGAGATACCCCCTTCATTTCCTCAGTACACCAGGCGAACACGTCATGATACTCCTTCAAAAGCTCGACCAATGAAGATTTCGACTTATCGAGCAGTGAGGCTCCAATCTGCACCGCTCTTTCAGGGATGGCTTCATTTAAATGGATCTTTTCCACCCCATCAGTGAGTTGGGGGCGGCCTTCTAACTCTTCTTCTGTGAGTCTCCCATCAGTACTAACGCAGTTAATCTTTAGCCCCCCTTCCTTCTTCCCCTTGCCCTTCAAGGCAATCATGTGGCATTCCCTGGCCATGGCTTGATCCCCCCTGATCACGGCTATTCCCTCTTCAGTTGGGAATTTCATCACTAAGTGGTATGGTGACCAGATTGCTTTGAGTTGGACCATGGGAGGTCTTCCCAGGATGACATTATAAGGTGAAGCTACATCCAACACCGCGAAATCCACGTAAATGAGTTTATCTCTGGGGAAGTCTCCGACCGTAACTGGTACTGACAGAATGCCAATGGGTTGTTGCACCTCCCCAGAAAATCCGACCAAGTGGGTTTTACAAGGCTGCAGGCGTTCCTTTCCTATCCCCAACTTTTCAAAAGCATTCCGATACATGATGTCCACGGAGCTCCCATTATCAACATATACTCGATGAACCTCTTTGTTCGCGATTATCGCCTTGATCAACAAGGCGTCCATATGGGGAAATCTATCCGGGACCCCATCTTCCTCCGAAAAGACAATTGTTTCAGTAGGCTTGAACCTTTTATGCACGGGCTCTTGCCCTGGCACCCTCCTGCACATGGCCTTCCTTGCCGAGTTAGTGTCTCCGTCGGCAGGTCCGCCGAAAATAGAATGGATAACTCCAGTGATCTTCCTGTGACCTTCGTCAGCAGGTGGGGGTTTTCCTCTTTCTGCCTTTTCTCAGCTTGATCAAACCTCCCATACCTCATTTCCGGCCCCTCTTGCTCACGTGAACGACCTCTACGAATTCCCTGCTGATAGGCTACCTTGACGAATTCTCGAAGGTGCCCATTTTGGATATGAATCTCTAACTCTCTCTTTAGATCCTGACAATCTTCAGTGTCATGTCCATGCTGCTCATGATAACGGCAGTACAATTCCTTGTTCAGCTTGTCATTAGGAGTGAACATTTTCTTAGGGGGATGTATAACGCCTTTGTTAGCAAGGATGGCTAGGATCTCAGCCCTGGGCTTGTTTAGCGGGGTAAACTCTGGTCGATCTAGCAAGAGGCCATACCTACTTCCCCTGCTATCGCCTCGGTTACCTCCACTCCTGATGGCTGGCATGCATTTTTCTCCTCGGGCATATCCTCCATCTTTCTTCTTAGTAAAGAGCCTGTCGTTATCCATCTTTCTCTTATCAGCCTCTTTTCCCTTGGCACATTTCTCAGCCCGGTTCATCAGAGTCTGCAAGTTAGGTGGAGGATCCGTGACCAATTTTCTATAAAGCTTTCCAGACCTGAGCCCATTGATAAAGGCTCCAATTACAACTTCTTCCGACCTACAGAGCACTTGTAAACTCTCATCGTTGAACTGGTCAATATACCCTCGCAGTGATTCCCCTTCCTCTTGTTTTATGTTCATAAGCTCTGCAATGGACTTCTCTGGTCGCCTTCGCTGTAAGAAGCGGTTCTGGAAGCGCTCCGCTATCTGGGAGAAAGATGAAATGGATCCCCTCGGAAAACCTTCAAACCTTGTCCGGGCTTTCCCTTGAATGGTGGTAGGAAACGTCTAGCATACGACCGGCTCTGGAGACGCGGTCAGCATCATGCAATACTTGAACCGGTGAAGATGATCTTTTGGATCGGTATCTCCAGTGTAAATTTCAAGCACAGAGGATCTGAATCCATGAGGAATGGGGAAGTTTTGGATGTCTTTGGAGAAGGGGAGTCTTCACACACCATGGCCGTTCCATCTACACCCTAGTAAGGCCTGTCATGGGGGAAAGAGGCTCTCCCATGTGATCGAGCTGCGTCCTCGTCCCAGAAGTTCTAGAAAACCCTTCCCCTTTCACTCCTTATCTCGGCGTCTCTATAAGCTCCAGAATGAGAACAGTCCGGGATTATGGGCCGATTGGGTATCCTTCCATCTCCCCAGTTTTGATGTCCATCTTCATGATCCCTTCTCCGACCCTTTTCTTCGTGTCGTCTTCTTCCTTCCGCCTCTCTCAAGGGAGAGAACTCATGATGCCCATCCGCTCCCCTTATTCTCATATGAGACTTCACTTCCCTGCTAAGAGTTCTTCCTCGCTCATGCCTTGGTGGTGGGGACGGGGACGTTATGACGACACGGTCCCTGCTCACATTCCTCTCTCTTTCTAACAGGGCACGCAATTCTCCAAGATGCTCCCTCAAGTAAGCTACAACCTCGGGAGAGTCTTGCCGCTCAGAGTGGTGAGAGGCTCCACCCATTCCAGGCGAAGAATGAGAAGAGTGTTCCTGCTCGTGTTCTACCAGAGGTGACTTGTCTTTCCGTTGTTCTAACATCCGCTGAGACCGGGTAGTAGTCATAGCTTTTTGTTCTAGAGATTTTTCCCACAGACAGCGCCACTGATGAAGTCAAAAAATAAGCCTTCCTGAGATATAAGGGTCCGGGGCTTAGAGTGAGCAACCTGGACCAGCCCAACTCTTGAAGCTTCACCGAGAATGATATATTGTCCACGTCTTCGAGCAGCAGCCCTCCTCTCCAAGGCTTTCCCGAATTTGCCTACCTCTCCGTAGTAGTAGCCTTCCTCTCCAAAGCTTTCCCACGACCTACCGACCTGACCTGGAGACCACAACAACTGTTAGTGAAACGCCCCAGGTAGTCCTGGGGAGTTCCACTCCGATGCCTAAGTCAGTAACTGACCTTGAAGATTTAAGAGTGTTTAGTGTAAGTAGAGAGAGACTAACCCCCTTTCCAATGACACTCATGCTCTATTTATAGAAAGGGATGTACCTTGATGATGTCATCATAGGAACGTTTCTTGGTAGGCAAGGAGCCTATGTACTTTTTAATCTGGACCCTTGATAGTATGATTGGATCCTGACCGTTAATCGTGGTAGGCATATTTTTATCCCTCATCAGCCCCCATCTGCATTTTTTGCCTAAAATTAGATGGAACTACTTGAAAACAACATCATCCTGGCAAAGAAATGCAGCAAACTTTCTGGCAACTCCAAAAAACTGCACCAACAGAAGAAGCGTGGCTAGCCTTTGAACATCCAATGATAACAATGCACAACACCATTAATTTCAATTTTCAAGAGGAATGAACAGAAAGAACTTCATCAGAAAGCAAGCCTGCCATTCAGTATGTCATTCATGACTATTAGACCATGAGTGCAGTTTATTTTCAAGTCCAGCAAGGCAAAAGGTTCTTCACAACTGTTGCAACGGGATTTGATTCGCAAACTTTTACCCTTTTATTCAGCCTTCATTTGTTCTTCCTGCTCCAGTCCCCGCTTTTTCCACCAGTTTTGTGCTCAAGCTGTACCTTTGTAATCTTGATATGCTTTGAAGCAGCTTTACAAATATCGTACACAGTTAGGCTGGCAATAGTAACTGCTGTCATGGCTTCCATCTCCACACCAGTTTTTTCGGTTGAAGTAGCTTCTCCTTCAATATCAACACTAAAATCACTTGGGTTCAGAGATAAATCCACACGAACATGGGTCAAGTTGATGTTGTGACACAAAGGAATGAGATTGCTTGTTTGTTTAGCTCCACAAATTCCTGCAATTTTTGCCACACTGAGGACATCCCCTTTTCCTAACTTGTTGGATGAAACCAGACCAAAAACCTCCCTTCCTAGAATTACTTTGCAGCTGGCAACAGCGACCCTCTTGCTAATCTCTTTAAGAGAGACATCCACCATCTATGTTTCGCCTTTGCTACCAATATGAGACAATACAGAAGTAGGCTTATTGTCCACAAAACCCTGTGTCTGAATCTGGGAATTGTTGAAATTCATGGCGATGGAATGGTTTCCATTAGAACCACCAAGACTGGAAGCAGACGGCTCACCAAATACGAATTCCATTTCCTTATTAAGCTCAACAACAGCTTTGTCAAGATGATGGCCACCATCACTGCTAAAAAACCTTCTACACCAAGGCAATCTAGATGCAACTCGACAAATAGCCATTGTTTGCTGAAATGCCAAAGTAGGTGTAGTTAATTTTGAGAGGTCAAAGTCTCAGAACTCCTCCATGAGTCTGTCAGGTAATGAAGTGGTTCGTTGAGCCCGTGAAAGTGTGTTCTTAATCAAATTTAAGTTAAAACATCAAAGCAAAGAGTATACACAGAAGGGTATCAACATATCAAACCATTTCAGTTCAAGTTGGTTTTCTTTGTACTATTTTCTAGCAATGGTGAAAAACAAAATCTTTCATATGTGAGAATGCTTCCTCAAAACGTATGCCTTTTTCAGTTCATTTAAGAGCATGATCAAAAAGTGGCATTTTATCTCAAATAAATTTGAAAGTAGTGCCTTGATCCAATGGTCTAACTATTTAGCAAGAAGAAGTCTGATAGATATTTTATATATCTTGATGAGTCATGAGCAATCATTTATTCTGCTTGCTACAGGAACGTCACCATAGCCAATGTCTAATTCAGTTCTATCTAAGCTTAGAAAATCAGAAAAATGAATCATTCATAATCAAAATTAACATATCCACTTTCCAAAAAAGAAAAAAAAAAGATGAATCATTCATAATCAAAATTACCATATCACTTTCCAAAAAAGAAAAAAAAAGATGAATCATTCATAAGCAAAATTACGATATTCACTCTCCAAAAAAAGAAAAAGGGATTCAGCAAATTTTGCATATTTTGGAGTTCAGACAATGACAGGAAAATTTCGGTTCAAGACTATACACATGCATTACCCAATTGCATATTTCCTTACCATCAAGCTGAAAAAGTACTACTTCTTTTCTCCCATTTCTACTTTCTCTATACACAAAATATGCAAAGTTAAAACAAACCCAAGATGAAAACTTTAACAGCCCTGAAAATGGATTCCAAAGAAAGTATAAAACTCAGTAAAAAAGGGGTTCAATCTAGAAGTACCAATAAGCTCCATCCCAGAGGCAGGCGCTGAGGTCAATTACAGCAATTTGCCAGTGGATTGGTATCAAGAACTTCAGCAACGGCATCCACGGTTCCGTAATCGTCGAGGTTTTTGAATGTAGACTTGTGGGTTTGGCGTGGAAGAATTGCGTGAGTTATAGTACAAGGGTGAATCGATTGGCGACAGTGCTGCCCTTCTCCTTGGAAGAACTCTCCAAGTTTTACAAGGAAAGGGTAAAAGCGTTTCTAGAGTTTGAGGAAAAAAAAGGAAAAAATAATGGTCTTGAAGCGGTGAAGAACAACAGCAGCCAGTAATTCCAATGTGGTACAAGCAGGCATGTTGAAGACCAGCTTGCTCACAATTTCACCCAACTCCCTCTTATATGTAATTTATAGATTATAGATATAGAATATATATATATATATATATATATATTGTAATTTTTGGATGCTTATTTCTTATTTTGTGAATTTGCATAAAAATTAAAATAAATATAAATAAATTACAGAAAAATCCAGAAAAATTATATTAATATTCTGAGGAGTTATTAAAGTTCCAGAATGTTAATTTTTGAATTTTTATAACTGTGATCATTTTTTTTGTAATTTAAAAGCATGCCTATTTCTTATTTTGTGAATTTGCACAAAAATTGAAATAAATATAAATAAATTATAGAAAAATCCAGAAAAATTATATTGATATTTTGAGATGTTATTAAAGTTTCAGAATGTTAATTTTTGAATTTTTGTAGCTGTGATCATTTTTTTGTAATTTAAAAGCATGCCTGTTTCTTATTTTGTGAATTTGCACAAAAATTGAAATAAATATAAATAAATTACAGAAAATCCATAAAAATTATATTAATATTCTGAGGTGTTATTAAAGTTCCAGAATGTTAATTTTTGAATTTTTCTAACTGTGATCATTTTTTTGTAATTTAAAAGCATGCCTATTTTGATTTCCTATTGTACCATAAATGCTCATTACCCTGTTGCTCTCAATTTCTTGTGTAAAAGGAGTAGTACTCCGCTTTTGTGCTCTCCGCTTGATCACCAAGCCATTTGTGTGTCTATAAATAGAGTAGTGATCAAGACGGGATACTTTTGTAAGGGTGAGTCCCTTCACCTAACCCATATATTAATATAGTAGGGAGTGGCGCCCCAGATTTATTGCCAAAAAAAAAAAGCATGCATATTTCTTATTTTGTGAATTTGCACAAAAATTGAAATAAATAAAACAAAATTACAGAAAAATCCAGAAAAATTATATTAATATTCTGAGGTATTATTAAAGTTCCAGAATGTTAATTTTTGAATTTTTCTAACTGTGATCATTTTTTTGTAATTTAAAAGCATGCCTATTTCTTATTTTGTGAATTTGCACAAAAATTGAAATAAATATAAATAAATTACAGAAAAATCCAAAAAAATTATATTAATATTATGAGGTGTTATTAAAGTTCCAGAATGTTAATTTTTGAATTTTTCTAACTGTGATCATTTTTTTGTAATTTAAAAGCATGCCTATTTCTTATTTTGTGAATTTGCACAAAAAGTGAAATAAATATAAATAAATTACAAAAAAAAAATCCAGAAAAATTATATTAATATTCTGAGGTGTTATTAAAGTTTTAGAATGTTAATTTGAATTTTTCTAGCTGTGATCCTTTTTTTTTAAATTTTAAAATGCATGTTTATTTCTTGACAATAATTCATGAATATAAAAATGAATTATTTAAACATGCAAATATTTTTAAGTTGAATGAATCAGTTTTGTTCCTTAAAAATAACAATAAAGTGAAGGGGGTTTTGTGCAAAATTTGTATAATTATAATTTAAAATATTTTTGGTATAATGTGATTCTAGCATAGTGAAGTTTCCTTTGTATATGAATGTTTTGATTATAATTATTACAAATTAATGATTGCTGCAAAATCTACATATATGTGTTAATCAAGACCCATTTGTGCACTGTTTAAAAGATAGCTTTCAAACAAGATAATTATTAATTTAAATTATGGTGATAAATTTATTGGTATTTTTTTTTTTCAAATTGGACACCATAAAATTTAAATATGGGTTTGGTAGAGTAGTGGGCCTAAGTGGCCTTAAACTATATTATGGCTTAATCCAATATATTATTGTTCAACATCAAGATCTTGGGCTTATAATAAGTTCAAAAGTAATAAATAATATAACTTGCATCAAGTTATTGAGTTATATTGGCAATGATCTAATGTGTGAACAATACGCCACCACGAATAAGTTGTTCTTATTCATGAGTTTGGTAATATTTCTATGAGAAAGTTGCATATTTTAGACCTTCATGGAGGGTGTGATATGTGAAGAGGTAGAAATTATTTCTATTAGATGAGTATTAGATTAAAATAGTGATTAATCACTTAATCATTTTTTTAATCAGTGGGAGCATACTAATATGGTTAGGGAAGAGCGCTTAGTAGCTGCTGATCCACTTTTTTATGTTAGTTATTAAGTTTCAATTTTCGCAAAGCATTTAGGCTTTATGTGGAAGTGAACTAGATGAACTCCTAATTATCTCAATGAGAGATTTATATTCAAGAAAAATACCAAACAAAAAGAAAAATTAGTTTTTGCAAAAGGAACAAATCAAAACTCTACTAATAGAATGGTCAATTAGAATTTCACTCGTGATAGCATTGAGTTGAAATATATACTCTTTAACCACATGTCTCACATATTACTTGTTACTTTTTAAGAAATTAACAATTGTAATTAGTTGATGAATCTCTCCTATTGTGGATGAAAGATTTAACAATAAACTATTCACACAGATGAATGAGTTGAAGAATCTCTCCAATTGTGGATGGAAGATTAAAAAAAACTAATTACACAACTAAATTAGTTATAGTAACTCTCCAAATCGTGAATGATAGATTCAAGAACAACTAATTATATGATGAGAAATTGAGTAGAGTTTGTGATATTTTACTGAATTTTTGAGTTGGAAGTAAATAGATACATAAGGAGAAAAGGTTCCAAGTGGGAGAATGTTCTTCACAAATTGAAAATTTGACTTGTGTAACCATTGTCTCCATAATGTATTTAATACCCCATGACTTCAATAAAATTTATATTTTGTTCTTATTATACTTCAACTAATTTTTCTAAAAATGTTTAAGAGGCAAGAAATTGATATTAATTATGGAATAAATTGATTTTGGTTTCTAATTATATTATATTGAATTTTATAATTCCAATATGTATAAAGTTCTATCATATCTTCTAAAGAGGATAAGAATAATGATTCACTAAAATGACATAACAAATTGAGTTATTTTAGGCGAGATATAAGAATAGCTAGAGAGGGTCTATTGGGACCTACTCGCACAAAACAATCTTGCCTATTAGTGAATATTATTTTGGGTGAGAAATTAATTAATAAACTATTTTCAAAAGGCTAAAAGGGCAATGCTTGACATCTGTGGGCCAATACACATAATGGTTAGACATAATAATTCCTATTACTTTAATAGATGACCAAATGCGTTTTGATTACATTTTTCTGATCTCCCATAATTTTTGAGGTAGAGAATCAGTTTGACTTAATCAAAACTGCGAGTATCTATTCAAAGAATAATATACAGAAAAGGAATTATTTAGAAAAAAATGATTTCTATATTTTGCAACAAAATGTTGTGGCAAATAATAAGAATCGATCTTTGCTTGATATAGTCATTGGCGCTAATATTTTTTTGTTAATTTCCTATTAGGGGAGATATACAAAATAAGCAGCTGCCTATGTACTTAACTATGTACCCTTATGATCAGTTTCTTCCATAAATCATGAATTGGCAGAAATTCATATTTGAATACTTTGCAGTCATGAAATATACGTGCTACCTATAATACTTTTCTCATTGAGTGTGAGAATTTGTGCCTTAGAGGTAAGAAATTTATCTTTGTTAGATATCTACGCCTCACAAGGTTAAGTGTTTATTGGTAGACAACTAAATGGAAGTGTAACTGATATTGAGTCACGAGATGTGGAATTTCTAGAAAAGGATTTTCCTAACTTATGCAAGGTAAAGAATAATTTATAACTCTATGCATTGGAAAGTACTGAAGGGGGTGATTTTATTACTCCAATGAAAATTGAGATAACTAATTATCGACCTCTCGAAGATAGTGGGAGCATATTTCCATTGAATAGTTTAGTACAAACCAATGAGAGTTCTAAACAATTTCAACCTTAAACAAGTAAATGAAATATTTTCCGTCGTCATTTTGAGACTGATGGGGAAACCTTCATGGTTGCTTCTTATGATGAAAATGAGCCAAAGAACTTCCATCAGGCTATTTTATCAAAAGTTAGAGAAGAATGGATTATTTAAATGGAGTCTATTGAGACTTAATTTTATCAAAAACTATTCTTTTGGACTAAAGACCATTGGGGACAAATGGTTCCCAAAGTCAAAGGTAAAAGAAAGCAGTTTCATTGAAAGGTGAATAGATAACCTTAATTTGGCTCTTGTTACATATTTTGATTTGAAATTTTGTGAAATGAATGTTAAAAATAACATTTCTCATTGGAGAAATTGGATGAAAGATTTGCAAGAATTTGTTCATTGACTTTCTTATAGGAGATTGAAAGCGCAAAGTTTGCTAGCTCAATCAATCTTACTATTACAAGAAGTAATCATCTAGATAGTTATATCCAAAACTTTATAGAGCCAACTAAACTTCGGGCTTATGATAGTTAATAGATATTACTATATGTATCTTAAACATTCTAAAGTAAGTTTCATATATTTCATTATATGTAGACGATATTAAGCCTAACTAACAAGGAGATGATTGTCACCACTAATAAGTGGTTGCCTTCAAATTTTGAAATGAAGGACATATGACACTCCTATGGTAAAATGTGAGTCTATAAGCCTTGAAAATTGCCCTAACACTCTTAAAAGTATTGAGTAAATAAACTTTGTTCCATATGTGAGTAAAGTGGAGAAATTAGTTTTCTCACTTTGGATACTCATTTGATATCTTCAATATGGTTAAGTTAGCCAATACCAAGCAATACCTAATTTAAATTTTGGAAAGCAATCAAAACGTATATTTCTCTAATTGGAATATGGCTTTAGATTATATGTTATCAAGGTTTGGATTTACGACTTATTAGAAGTACAAACGCTGATTAGAGCGATTATCTAGATAAGTGTAAATTAACCTATGTATATATTTGCTTACTTAATGATGATATTATATCATAGATGAGTAAGAAATAAACATGTAAATCATTGTCTATAGAGTAAGCGAAATTAATACCTTGTACATTAGTAGTACAAGAGGTAATGTGTTTGAGAAAGTTCCTTGTGAATCTTGGCATTGTTATAGACTCATTGGATTCTACATTTGTTTATGGTAACAATATAGTTACTTTAAACTTTTACCAAGGATTCCAAGTATTATAAAAGAACTAAAACACATTTTAATAAGCAGTGGCACAAAAGTAAGTGTTTTTATAGTATATTTTCTATGAACCATATATTTGCTTATCATGTGACTAAACGCACAATAAGATGATGCATTTTTGTTTATAATAGAGCAGCATGGTTGCATAGATCTTTTTTACTATAACTATTTGTAACAGTTTACAAATATCTTGATTGGATATACATATTTGATTTCTTTTTCAAATTATGTGACATTGATTATAGTACATATATGAATGTATGTTTTTGTAATATACATGGATAGGCTGATTTGCTTACTCACACAAGCAACCTTTTAGCGCTGATGATAGAGAGCAAAAAGATAAGACATTAAGTATGTTGCCTTAACGTTGGTCAAGATGAGATCTTATCTAAGATCGCATATAAATAACCCAAAATCTATATATAAGCCTGATTTACAGCCGAATGTGAGACTTTTAAGTGTAATTGGAGTTACACTAGAAGACAAAATAAGTTTCAAGTAAGGCGCTTGATTAGCGACTTGATTAAGATCCATATGGCCTAATACTTATATTCCATAACATGTTGTTGGAACAACATGTGCTTTGCGACTGTGGATGGAGGTGAGTGAATGGGTCCCTGCTTCCTCACCGTGTGAGTCCTAGAGGATATTAAATGTCCTTATAAGAAATAACCTTTATGACTTTAGACTGTATCATGAAATTTAAAGTTAGTGTTTGCTACTTTAGCATGACTACCAATGGTCATGGTTAATTCGGCCGGATGGGGCATGTATGGGAAAGCAGCTAATTTTAAGTTGAATGATATTAGGGCAAAGGAAGACTATTTAGATTATATCATTACACTATACTCATTCGTCGACCGGTTATGGCGCTTTTGGTAAGTGACATAATTATGAGTGTAATGTAGATAATAGAGGTACAAGTATGCTCTTTGAGGGATTAGAGATACTTGACCAGATATAATCAAATAAGTCTGGGGTATACTGAGTCACGAAAGTCTTCTCTATTTTAGTGGTTGATGTCTCTATGCTGGCCTTAAATGGTTTCTAGTATAGAGCTCCCAAAAATAGGTGAACTCAGCGGTCGCACCAATTATTTACTATTATGGACAGATATAATGAGTAAGTTGAGGAATAAATTAAGAAACGTCTTCCTATCATGTGCGAGTGGGAGATGTTGGCATATGGGATAAATACGCCCATGATAGATTAGTCTAATATTATCTCAAAGTATGAGATAAAGTTATATGCGTTTGGTACATATATCAGATTCTGATAAAGATAAGAAGACTATCCCTATCTTGTAGCTTTCTTGTAGATCAAGGATAGGAGTCTATCAATCTTTATATATAGGGAATATCAGACTAGGAATATAACAACGATAGAAAATATCGTAATACGTATTTTTCCTCCTCAGTATTATATTTGGTTCTCTACTTTGTATCTAATTGGTGGATTACAATAGATCCTCAAGTATTTCTATTACCGGGAGTTCTTTTTCTATCAAAGCAGTGAATTCCATACGTGGAGCAGAACAAGATCTCGTCTTCCGCTCTTCCAGATTAGTTTCATGGAAAATCTTCAGTCAACTTTTTGAACAGATGGATTTATCCACATAAAAGATTTGGAGATTTTGTGATGTTTTGTAAGACATTTTGTTTGGTTTGGTTTGGCTTTCTTTCTTTTTCTTTTCTTCTTGTTTTCACAACCTATTCTCAAACAAAAAATTTTGCCAATTTTCTCAAATTTGAAAAAATGGCATCTGGGTCCTTTATTTATTTATGTTTTGATTTCTTTATTTATTTCTTTCTCTTTTAAGATTACAATTGCCGGCACGAATGATAATGTTCCTTTTTCATCCCTCGTTCTAAAAATTATTAATTATATTTACCTCTATTATGATTAAACCAAAATACAAAATTTAATATTGGTTTTGCATATTAACCTCTCTTACCTTGATTAGTCAAATGGTTAAAAATTACCCCTTATGTAAGTCAATATTTAAGGATTAACTAATTTGGTCAATAAAATTTCAGTGTGAAAATTTTAAAAATATCCACAATAGTTCTTGATCATAGCTGAGGTAAATGCAATTTTTCAAAATCCTAATAATTTTTATAGATTGATCAATGGGGCAAATTATAATATTGCGAAATCTCAAAATTTGTTATATAATTTAATTTTAAAATTGAAGCCAATCACTATGTCCTTGAATTTGTCTAAGATCAAAGGTCTAGTTCTCAAGTTTTGTTAAAAGAATGAAATTGGTCCCTTGGTGTCAATTAAAGATCAAATTGATACCTATGTTTAATTTTCACCAATTTTATCTAATTTTACAAATATTTTAAAGATTAAACCACTCATAGTTCTTTCCTTTTAGTTTGAGAAAACATTTTTTATTGGCTATAACTTTTGTACAAATTGTCTTTAATTCCAAGATAGCATTGGGGAGTTCAATGTTAGCGCAAATTTATGACCCACGTGATTTAATCAATAAAGATAACTGATAAGATTTATCTTATCAATAATAATTGAATAAGTGATAAGACTTCATCTTATCACCTAAATGGGAAAATCTGATTGCCTACTTTGATGGAAAGTAGGGATAATGTCTCTGATAATAATTGGTCATCTCTCTACCCACAATAAATATCACGTAACCTCTCCATCAATAGGGTGTCATTCTGATCGGGGTCAAGAGAGAGAAACCAATTATCTTTCTCCCGATATTCGTTTCTTTCCTATTCCAAAAGGTTTCTTTGCAGGAATCATTAAGGCTTACAGTGGATCAAGGTTATAAGAACAGAAGTAATTCACGTTGAAGGAACAGAAGTATTTAAGCCCTGCACTACTAACTAAATTGCTATGGATCAAGATACTGTTTTACTATAATACAACAACGTATAAATCATGTTATTCTATGATCTAAACAATTATGATTTATACAAATAATTAATTAATTTGCTTTACGTGGATTAATTAAAATCCAACATTCAACTCTCAATCCAACCTCTTAATTCTAGAGAGAGCATAATTGCATTACGATGGATTGTTGGAAGAAATTAAAATTCAAATCATGTCCTTCTATAACATGGATTCCTCTGCATGTCAATTGAAATTATGAAACTCAGCTAAATTTTGCAAACTTAGATAGTCTAGACCATTCATCTTTCTTTGCATGGCTTCCAAATTCAAGTCTTAGCCTTCCACTGTTCAAGAATCCTTTGAAAACTTCCTTTCCTCTCTGTTTAATGGTCTCATTGGTAAGGATTCAAATAATGACTTTTATATAAACCATTGTCCCACATTGAAACCGAGTTTATTGAATTTTTTAGGAACATTTAGTATAAAGAGGAAGTATCCTGTGAAACGGTGGCATATATCGGCGTACGTATCACCCGCGCGTATTTTTTTTTTTGCGTATCAATTTTTATTTCATAATGATTTGTTATATGTTATACGTCAATCATAATGTCTTCATATTTCATATGTGATATGTTATATGCCAATCATAATGTCTTCATACTTTTTTTATATTTCATACGTTATACACTATATGTCAATCATAATGCCTTCATACTTTATACGTTATACGACAATCATATCATTTTATATGTGAAGTATATTATACGTGCGCATGGGGCAAGTCATTAATACCGTCACACCGCACATGAGTTTTTGTGTAGTATAATTAATATTTGATTTTTTTCATTTAAGGGTTGGACTCAAGTCATAACCCCTTTGTTCATATATTTAAATAACTTTAGCATAACTAATCAGAACGAGGCACATGTGGCCTAAAATTCCACATAATAAATCGAGGTATGGTTTTGGCGCCTATAAATATCAGTTCAAATAAAATTGCATACATCCCATAGCGTCGAGTGAATTAATTGGATGTCCGAACTCCATAGGAGCGAATTCTCAAACTTCATTATTTTTCAGTTAGAAATAAGTTTTATATTAAGTTATGTTGTGTGAGATCGAGAAACTAATGAACATGTGAGAGGCATAAGTTTTCCTTGATTAAAAGAAATGAAAAGATTGTTGCATCCTATAGTAATAGGCAACATTTTCAAGCAAAGTAGATTGTCATGTTTAAAGTTTCCTACCCAACGTATACATGGATTATTGCAAATATATTACAAAGTTTTGATATGAAGAACTTAACAATTGGATCTAGCCAATATTTTCTTGTAATGTAAAGTTTGATGCCCTATTAAGAAGGGATCATCTAAAAAACGGATTATAGCAATATGGTTTTGATAAAAAATTATATGAAAATTTAGTCCATACTCATCTATCAAATTTAATCCATAAAAAGACATAACTACACAATGTATTAAAGTGTATGTGTTCAAACAAAATTTTAAGAACTTCCCAATAATCAACTTCTACCACGACAATTATTATCAAATCGAGTTCTGAGTTTATTTTTTTTTCAAAATCATAAAATTTTAAAATATATATATAAGAAAAAGGGTATGAGAATGAGAAAATACCATGGAATCATATTCTCGACTTCTTGAATTATTTTATTACAAACAGTAGATTGTTGCCATCTCTCAATTTAATAGTTGATTTCGCTTATATCCTTATCTTTTTTAAAAAAATTGATTTTCGTAAACCATATTGCAATTTTCACTTTAGATAGCCATTGATCACTTCTCACACATAAAAAAAACAAATTTCGAATGACTAGTTGGCATGTGACATGAGATTTTTTGTCCAAGATTTTGTCTGTCTTATTCTGTCTTAATTAAAACTACATCATATGATTCACTAATCTCTTGGTTAGAGTCTAATAATTGTAAAGTAATTTTACTGATATTTATACATTTAGTCCCTACTTTTAATGAAACTTCGTTGTTTTGAACTTTAGACAAAATAAGATAGGATAAATATTGGACACAGGATCTGGTCTCGTTGGCATGTACATGTCAAATTTTATCAATTCTATTGTTAGAATAATATCTCACGTTGATTTTGTAAAAACTCATAATCTAGTTAATAAAATCTTGGACTATTCCACTCATTGCCAATTGGTTTTGAGTTGCATGAACAAAGATCTTTTAACATTTATATCTTTTTATCTATAATACTAGGGAGGGAGCCTGCGCAAGGCGCAGGAGTTGCCCGTGGGTTGCACAGTTTATGTGTTTGAAAGTGGGGAGATAACACTGATCTGTTTTTGTAAGCATTGTCTTTTAGTTATCCGTTGTTGATCGTGCTGAATTATTTTAAATGTAGATTTAGAAATTCTAAAGTCTTTAGATCTGGTGTGCCACTTTACTAAAAAAATGACACATTAAAGTCGCATACCAGACCCAAAGTCGATTCTAGATACACCATGATCTGCATTCTCTTGAGTATCTATAGCAAGAGCAGTAGCTGTGCATATCTAGAAATTGTTAAGAAAAGACATCCAAGACGAGACAAAATTATAATCATTGGCACCGATGGCAAATTTTTTGGTTCCATTTTTAATGGAACACCACCTATGCGTAGATTATGGCTCGTTTAGTTTTTTCCTACTTAGAACAAAGCTTCCATTTCGAACAAGATTGGTGAAATAGCAAAACTTCAACATATGCAATGAATATATGTAGTGTGTAACACTAACTAAAAGAAAATGTTTATATTCCAGTCACCCCAAGTTCTTAATGGGATGTCATAGACACTGATATGAGATGTACCGTTTAAGGTCAATCAGTCAATAAACCAGATATCCATGTCAACAGAGAAAACGGAATAACGAAACTTAATAAAAAGCTTTAGGAAATAAAACCTTTTCAAAAATTTTATTTAGTATGGTAACAAATGCTGGTACACTGTTACGATTCTGCGAGTGCCAAGCATGGCAACAAATGCTGGTACTCCCCTTTCCAAAGCAAATTGTATTTGTGCTTTATGCAAATCTCTAGGAGGAAATGAATGAGTTAAAATGTCCTCTGCAAGTAGGAAACCACCAAAACTGCCAACCTGCAATTGGAGTTTGAGATATTGTCTCACAAATGTAAACTTCCAGTAAGAGTGAAAACAAGTATTGACCTTCCTTTTTCATCCATTCTCGGTGACCTTTTCTATCAGCTATTTATTGTAAGGCATGTTGTCATGTCAATAGCAACAAATTCAATCTGAGTAATGAAAACTCTGACAATATTTATTCTGTTTGTTTAATAAAAAGAACAAGAAACAAAAGACAAACTTGGAGAGAGACTAAAATCATACAATTCTCTTACATGAAGATGGCCATCAATTACTGGTCTATCAAAGCACAAAACTCCTCTCCAACTTGAAGCACACGGGTCTCCTCTACTCCAGTCACTGAGATTCCCATTTGGATCTATCAAGTTTTGCTTGAGAGCCAGCAATGCTCCAACTGCATGTTCAATATGCCATCAGAATCTCATCTTATAAGTGAACTATATCTTTACAAGGGAAAATCTCTCTTTGCTGTGTTTTAAAGAGCCATGTTGGTAATGATTCTGTTTTTGTGTCTAATTAAAGACTGTAAATTTGCATACAAAAACAAATTTGAAACTAAAACATACATCATATCCCAATAGGGGTAGTCCATCTTACAAGGTAAGATAAAATTACCTTCTTTAGGATCAGTAACCTCGCTATCTACTCCAACAAGAAGCATAGCCCAAAAAAATCCCATAAACAAACTCGCCCCATGACATGAAATTCTTGATTGGGGAATCCCAGAAATGTTCAGTTTTCCAAAATTGTGAAACATCTCTTGATCCCAAATGGATGGCGCCTGGCAATTTCGTAAAAAGAAGTCGGTATAATGAATCTAAATGTGCACAACTAAAGATAGAGAAGAAAAAGAATTACCCTCTGCAAGCATCTGATTAAAACTGACTTTCTTGGTTGCAGAAAGTTCCTAGGATACAAAAAGGGAAATTGAGTTCAACCAAGTCATGAATCACTTTTATCTTTATTGAGCCAACTCTAAACCAAACATGGATGATACAAAGAAGAGAGACAGTTGGCAATGCAAGAACAGACAGTAGAATAAGAAAACGTACAAAATTTTTGCAATCGAAATGGCCCATCAAGAATTATGGTCACCTCTTATTTGCTGCTTCAATTTTCTAAAAGTTCTGCTTCTCTTCAGCACACAGTCGACGAAACCCACAAACAAAAACCTCAAAAATCTGAACTTTAATACAAAAAACACAAATTTTAACCACCAATATCAAACCCCTCAACTCAAAAAGCAATCTTTCTTAATGGGTTTACATTCAAAGAATCAAAACAACAAAAAATGAAAAAAGTGAAATCTTTTACAGCAATCAACGGTACTACAGTAGACAAACAAAAAGAAAAAGTAAAGTAAGGCAGTCAACCACAAAACCCAATTATTGAGAAGTCTAAAAACCCAGTAAAACATAACCAAAAATTATTTCAATAACTGTGGAACGTTGTATTTGTTTTGGTTAAATACACCATGAAAATTCTTGAATTTCTTTTGCTCCCAGAATTAGCCATCAAGGCTCATAACTGTTCCCTCAATCTCATAGTAAGAGGAGAAAAAAAAGGAAAAAATTATAGTGTTCAAAGCTGTGAAGAAATGAGAGAAGAATAGAAACTAAGATTGTGAGAGTTGAATACCTGTCAAACTTTCAAGTTTACAGCACAAGTTGGATGTCCTAAACAGACAGCTCCATGAAGCTCATCGGAAAAGGAGGGAAAAAGGAAGAAAATATTATGTTGTTCAAGCGGTGGTAACAAATTGCAATGTAGCGAAAAGACAACTCCCTGTTTTATCTAATGTCTGTATGTGCAGCGAAAAGACAGTTTTACCACTAAGCAAGTATGTTGAAGAGGAACTTGCTTGTAGATTCCCAACTCCCTCTTATATATAACGTATAGACGTGTGCTAAATATTTATTCAATTTTGAAAAGCGATTTGAAATTCAAATTATAATATTTGAACGAAAATAAAACTTTCTAAAATATTAAAACAAAAACGAAATGAACTACAAGTTGAAAAACTATTGAATTAATTTACCCAAGAAAAGTACAAAAATATTCTACTATTTTGATAAAATTAAGGGCTGTCAAATAAATGACAACCACGTCCAATTTGAAAATTCATATGAGCTAAAGTGCCACCTTTATCGAGGATCCAATCAGAATTGTGAGCCAGCCCGGTTCACATTGAACACAAATTGGGATACAAAACAAACTTATTTCATGGGCACAAATGTTGATGAAGATGGCCTAAAATTCAGCATTCCCGGCTTAATTGTTCAAGGCTCTAATGAGAACAAGAAAGATTAGGGACAGTTGAGGACTCTGTCCATATTATTCTAATCTTTTTATAAAACTCACGGACTATCACCATTGAAATGGCACTGTCACCTTTTTGAAAACATGGATTGTTCATAAAATATATGGAGATTTTGTTGTGTTTTGGAGGCATTTAATCATTTGTTTCAGTTTTACGTGTGCAAATATGTCAGCATAGTTGCATAAATATTTTATAATTCCTTTATTTATTTTGAGAAATCTATAGAATTTCACTATTCCTAGAAGAAAAGACAATATAGTCACTGTTCATCGAATAAATATTACATGGTTAATTAATATCTTTTCCATCTCACCCCTCATTATGAAAATTAAGCCATGCATTTTTTTTTCTTTTGAGAGATTGAGGCCATTCATTGTGTTCTAGAATTTGTTTGAAAGAGTTCCGGAAAAAAACTTATATGTCACTCAGTGATTGAATACTTAGATTTATCAGGATGATTTTGATAAATTTTAAACTGCTTATTTATATCAATTAAAATAATTTTTTTCTTATTTTATTCAAATTAGTACTCCACATTGTTGCAATTCCTAAATCGATTAAAAATATTTATACTCTCTATTATCATTACTCTAAGAAATGAAATAGAACATCTATTGGGATCATATAGTGTTGTCCAAGGAAAAAAATTTGTAATAATTTCAAGTGCTCTAATGATATATAACTTGAAGTCCTTTTGAAGTATATATTTTGTCTTAGTTTTCTGTAACTAGAACATGACAAGAAAAACAATGAAAAATGGAGTACTTTTTCTCAAGAATAATGAATTATATATTGATGAACAACAATTCAATGTTAGAAGTTGTAAGAGTTTGTACAGGTAAATTAAATCAATCCTTCGTGAATCTGGATGTTCATTTCCATTTCGCTTTCAATTTTAAAAAATTTTCATTTTCATTCCTCATATTATAATTTATGTTTTAATTTTTTTTCTTATTTTTGTCCACTTAAACTACAATTTGAAGAACCATTTGATATACATATGATAATAAAAAAAACATAAAATTAACGAAATTAAATGTATGCGTGTTATATGGTACAATGTCATAAAATAAAGAAAGAATTAGAGTGTTTTAATTTTAGAGTTAGTTGAATTTAATTAAAGGGGGATAAAATACTTATTTTATTTGTTTGAGGGGTAAACTACAACTAATTGTTTGCTTCTAATTCTGATTTTACACGAAATACTAGCAACTCAGAAAGACTAAGGGCCTATTGATAAAATAAAAATTAGTTGAATTTGAATTTTGAATTTTGAAAGTAATAAATTATTGAATTTATTGATTATATATGTTTGATAATTTAACTAATTTTCACATTTGAAAATGTAGTATGTGAAAGTTTATAGTGTATGAATTTGTAGTATATGTAAATATATAGTATATAAAAAAGTGTGTAATATGTATAAATATGCGGTGCCTAAAAATGTGTCATATATAAAAATATGTATAGTGTGTAAAAATATATGTTGTATATGTAAAAATGTATAGTGCGTGAAATATATGTTGTGCGTAAATATGTATAGTTTTTGAAAACACGTATCGTGTGTGTAATTATGTGTGAAAAGGTAAAAAAAAATGTTAATTATATCATATTAAAAAATATTTTAAAATTCTACGATTGACCATACTCTCAAATTAAGTATTAAACTAGATTTTATGGTTTAAAATTCTATTATGATTTTGCCTATATTTTCAAAATCTCTTAATTCATTAAAATGTCAATGTGTGTTTATCAAAAAAGTTTAATTGATTTAGATATGAATTAATTCATTTTCAAATCTAAATTGTTTCATTAAATAGACCAAAAGTAAAAATTTTTAAAAAATAAAGTATGAGAAAATAAATCTTAATTAACAAGGAGCACAATGGATTTTAAAAAGGAGTAATAATACGTAGAGTGAAAAATCTTCGTAAAAAAGTAAAGTGATTAATTTGGACTAATTATACGGCATTCCACGTTTAAACACTCTTCAATGGCAAGACAAAAAAAAAAAAAAAACCCTTATAGTACCCTGAAGCAATTAACTATCAATTTTTTCAATAATAAGGAGTGGAAAATTGGTGATAAACACGAGTTGTTACAATAGTTTATATAACAATTTAAGCAAATAGAACGTAAGCAACTAATCAATATTCATGATTTCTTTACAAAGAAAAATGTGAATATGGTTCGCATATAACAATACCTTAGAATCACATGAGTTTGAAGAAAATCCATTATGTGTTCAGAAGGCAAACTCTTTGTCTCAATATTGGTTGATGAAGATCCTAGCTAATATTGAAAATATGACAGAAAGCAAAAAAAAAAAAAAAAAAAAATCGATTACGAATTAGTGCCCTTAAGCATCTTCAAAAGATTTGAGAAACAGAAGTTAGATAGTTGATCCATCGTATTTGAGAAACTGAAGTTAGATAGTTGATCCATAGTAATAGATTGACTCATATGAGAAGAGTAGGAAAAAGTTAGATTTTGAGTTATAGAGATTTTTTTTACTCTTTCAAAATAAGATTGGTTAAACGTGGAATGATCAATCATTCTATTTCTCAATAAGATTTTTCACTTTGCATATCATGATATTAATCTTTGAAAATCATTGGTTAGTTTGCCAGCCCAATCCGCCCCTTCTATGTCGGCCAGAGACTACATTTTTTACACCACCAGTAGGGATTTACCTCAACTTTAAGTTCATACTAATTGTTTGGTGATATGTCACAGCAAGGCAATCTACACCTTGTAACTAACACATGCAATCATATTTATGTGACAAATGATCGTTTTTTTTTGGTTAGTTCTTTTTTAAAAATGATTTAATCATATACAACTTATTGATCATCTCAAAAAAAAAAGAAAAAAAAAAGAAAATTGATACACAATTAATTCAGGCATCCTTATTACAAATTTGGACTATTTCAAATTATTTTTATGTCATTAAGTCCAGCATTTAAAAAAAATCATAATTTCCTTTGATAAGAAAGAGAGGTCCAATTTATCTAAAAAATACAAAATACATATAATATGTTAAAATGCAAAACGACAATGAATCACAAGCCAATCAAGTTCTTTCTCAGTCCCCACTCCCCACTCCCCTACTGTGCCTTATTTCTCTGGCCATGGGCTGTATAGTCTGTATATAAAGAATTGTTTGCTACAATGATTTTAAACATTAAGAACGAAATGGAAATAGATAAGAAGTGAAAGAAAATGTTGAAGATGACAACAAAATTGCTCGAACAAAAAAGAGGAAACTTGGTGGAATCAAAACCCTGCCATTTATCTTTGGTACGTTTTTACTTTAATCTTCTTACAAGTGTTTTTTTTTTTCCTTATTGATTGGTAAGCAGGCAGTGCATTTGTAACATTTCTGCAAGAAAAATTAAAGCATACACAGCCATGTTTGATGTGAAATTACTCTGTTTATACAGTTTCTTTTGTGGGATTTTGCATGTATAATTTAGAAATGGCTGATCCTGATTTATGTATTTCAAAGGAAAATTATATATATATGTGTGTATATTTATTAATAGGGATTATTTTATCATTTTTAAAGAATATACAACAACAACAACAAGTATACCTTAATTTCATTTGTACAATCGTTATATTGATCATATTTAAACATCATATTAATTTACATATTTTTTTATTGTTTCTTTTCGATTCTTTTAAAAATTTTCAATTTCACTTTCAGTTTGAGTTAATATTTATCTATATTTTTTATACGTCGGGTTATAGAGAGAATTACTTTTAAAGGATGAAGTGAATTTTATTTTTATAACGAGCTCAATATATAGAAAATGTTTATTTTTAACAAAGAGAAAACTTTCTATTTGTTTTTAAATCTTAGAAATCTGCAATCCACTTCTGTTTTTGCCACTGAATCATGAATTACATATATGTTGTATGCAAAAAGTTCATTAAAATTTGTAAAATATAGGAATTTCCTCCATGGAGTTTTGCATAATGGATGTAATCCAACAGCAGGAAATGGTAGCCATGTGAAAGTGATAGATATGAGCATTATTGACTTGGCTTCTAGTGAATCATGTCAGACTTATCAAACTAAAAAAGTAATTTTTTTTTTTAATTTGCAACATTTCTTTTGTGAAATTACTTATATTCTTTCAAATTGGCATTTCTTTGGTTGATTAGGTAAATTTAAAGTGCATTTCTTTGCCTTTGTGACTTTAAAGAATTTTACCATATCATGTTTGGTAAAACAAAATGCATTTCTAATATTTTTACTTAGAGCCTCTTATGTGTCGAATTATAATATATGTACCAAATTCAGCTTATTTATACTATTACTTTTTTTTTTAAAAAAAATAACTCAAGTGATCCTTCAATTTGGAGATAGACGTTTTGTTTTTCATTGTTATTTTGTTTTTTACTCATGTACATTTACATTACTTGCCTACTTAGATTTTGAACTCTAGATCTAGTGTTTAGAAAGACCTAAGTGATCCTTCTCTAACGACTCTGGATATTCTTTATCATTTGGTGTATCTCTATTATAACACTATAGAAATGTGACACGTGTTTTTTTAAATAAAACTAAAATCCTAACAAGTGATTAGTGAACGACAATGTGTTTTCTATACCACTTTCATGTACAACTCCGTATATCACTTAATAAAAAAGTGATATGTGTACAATCCCTTATCTTTAGGGTTCATAAGGCTTTGGGTATGCTATGTTACTATGTGTACCACTTTATTAAAAGTTAACACGCGTTCTTTTAGTTAATTATCTAATTTTTAAAAATTAAACTAAAACCCTAACCAAATGATTAGTGAACCATAAGGGATAAGTGATTGTATACTTGCCACTTTTTTATAAAGTGGTACAGAAAATCCATTGCCATTCATTAATCACTTGATAGGGTTTTAGTTTTATCTAAAAAGACACGTGTTACATTTATAGATAGTGTTACACAAAATGATAAACCAAATGATACAGATAATCCAAATTCCTAACTAACGCACCTAAGTGGTCCTTACTGTTATAATATGAATATTACTCAATCTATTTGCATCTAAGTGACCAACTTTTTTTTTTGTTTTGTAAATTATTATCATTCAAAACGACAATATTTAGTGTCAAAACAACGTATTGACCAGTTAATTACAGAAAATGAGTTGAACACTATTAACATTACAAAACTCAAATTAAGGGATAATTATGTAACACTTTTTTAAGAATGAAATACTTACCACAATTTGAGAGAACAATGAGGTAATTTACCCAAATACTTTTTAGACTCAACATCATTGATAACAATAGTAGTATATGAAGAAAAATGTATGAATAATGTTAGTACAAATTTTTTTTGAATAATTATTATTCTTAGTAAAAAGGTAGTTGAATTTTACAATACCTAATTGAATTTTTGAATAATTACATATGCTCTATAAACTAGGAATAAAACTAAGAATTTGGGTGGGTTCAATATTGTTACAGCAAACGAAGCCAGTGATAAATTTGCTGCCACTGGATTCCATGCAAACATGATCACGTACCTGACCAACGAGCTTAACTTGCCTCTGGTGAAGGCCTCCAACACTCTCTCCAACTTTGATGGAACATCCAACTTTACACCGCTTATCGGTGATCTGATTGCCGATTCCTTTGCCGGCCGATTTTGGACACTCATCGTGGCTTCCATCATTTATGAACTGGTCCATCCATCTCCACTCACCGTCTCTCATAGTTTTTTTTCTCAGAAGACAATAATTAATGACAAAAGGGAACTATGAAAATCTATCTTAATTCCATTCTCAAATGAACAAAAAATGCCATTTAGTCGTTAACCATTCGGATATGTTGATGTCCCAATTTCATTTTAATGATTGAATTTAGTCCTCCAAAGCTTTCTGGATAGTGAATTCTTAATCTTTTTTTTTTGCATCTGCCCCGCCAATGTTTCTTGAAATTTTAATTTTTGTTGCAGGGAAATTGAGGGTACATATCCACAAAAAAGTTGAAATTTGGTTGCTTCTTTACTCCCACGCAATTTTAGAAAGGCAAACATCTCTATAGCCTTGTGTAGACAAATGATCCTTCTTTCTGTATCAGCCATTGATAATTGTAAGAGAATGGACTACAAATCCACAATAAAGGGGGCAAATTTTTCTTACAATTTTTTTTAAAACCTTTCCTACAGGGAATGGTGAGTATTAGTGTTTCAGCAACATTGCCAAAGCTGCATCCTCCAGCATGTCCAACTCAACAGAATTGCAAGGAAGCTTCAAACACGCAACTTTCCATCTTGTATATTTCACTCCTTTTGACATCTTTGGGAACTGGCGGCATTAGGACCTGTGTTGTCACCTTTGCTGCTGACCAATTTGCATGAGCAAATCAAAAGTGGCCTCCAGAAGTTGGAATTTCTTCAATTGGTACTATTTTTGCATGGGAATGGCCACATTCGCTGCCCTTACTGTCGTGGTTTATATCCAGGACAATGTGGGATGGGGTTGGGGACTTGGAATTCCAACAATGGCAATGGGTTTATCCATTATAGCTTTTGTTATAGGCGCTCCTCTTTATAAGAAAGTGAAGCCAGGAGGGAGTCCATTGACTCGATTGGCACAGGTAATTGTGGCAGCATTCAAGAATAGAAATCTTGCTGTACCAACTGACTCTGGTCTCCTGTACAAGAACAACGAGCTTGATGCTGCAATCTCTTCCAGCGGCAGACTTCTACATACAAATCAGTTCAGGTCAGTCATAGAAATTTGATAGTCCATCAATAACTTTTATAAATGTTGTTGAACTTGTGAAAAATTATTTCATTAAGCCAAATCTTTGAGCTTAATGATGAAAAAACTAAAGTGATTCTCATGATCTTCTGCACCACTTCGTGTTCCATTTTCTTTTTCACTCTTTGATACGACGCATTTGTCTACTAATCTAAACATGAATATGCGACACATCAATGAGCACTGGTCGAAAAAGAAAAAACCAAACAAAACAAAAATATAGTATGGAGGATGTGCACTTGAAATTTCTTTCAATCTTATTGTATCTTGTTTTTATTTAGATTTCCTTTAGTCTAATTTGGAGGTGCTATTGTTTTTCATTACCGGTCGTGAAGAATGTGAATAATGTCTTCATTGTTGTTTTCATTACTATTGATTCAATGATTCTGTGTTTGAGGGTCGGGGCATTGGTTTATCATTTGTCAAGATTTGTTTATACTAGTATCCATACTCCCTTTGTTCCTTTTATAGATTTCCTCTTGTGTGAATGGCATTTTGCCAATCTTCTTGTGACAAACATGTGAAATGTTCTTCCTTGTCATCATACTTGCCAATGCCAAAATGCACTTCAATTCCCTTACACTATGCCATATTCCAGGTGGTTTGATCGTGCTGCTATTGTGACCGATGCTGACATTGATGATTCAAACCAACCAAATCTATGGAAATTAGCAACAGTCCATAGAGTTGAAGAGCTAAAATCCATCATTCGGATTTTACCAATTTGGGGAGCAGGCATATTACTAGCTACCGCTCACTCGCATTTGCACAGCTTTACCATCCAACAAGCTCGTAGTATGAATCGTCACTTATCCCACTCCTTTGAAATTCCTCCTGCAAGCTTATCCGTCTTCAGTGTCTTGACTATGCTCATTGGTCTTGCTTTATACGAGCGGCTTTTCGTTCCATTTGCTCGTCGATTCACAGGAAATCCTGCAGGCATTACATGTCTGCAAAGAATAGGCATTGGGTTCGCAATTAGCATACTTGTTACTATTGTTTCAGCGCTAGTTGAAATTAAGCGTAAAGCTGTGGCTGCACATCATAATCTTTTGGACAAGCCAACTGCTGTTATACCTATAAGTGTGTTTTGGTTGCTCCCACAATTTTGCCTCCATGGAATTGTTGAGGTTTTCAATTCTGTTGGGCACTTGGAATTTCTTTACGATCAATCGCCGGAGAGCATGAGAAGCACAGTAGTTGCACTATACTCACTAGCATCATCATTGGGAAATTATATTGGAACTTTACTGGTGTCTTTAGTTCACAAATATACTGGTAAAGAGAGAAATTGGCTGCCTGATAGGAATCTCAACAGATGAAGATTGGACAATTATTATTGGCTGGTGACTGGGATCCAAGTAATCAATCTCATATACTATGTGATTTGTGCCTGGTATTACACCTACAAGCCTTTGGAAGATTTGACTGATAAAAGGAGTGATGAAATTATAGATATGGAGTTAGCAAAGGGTAACAATTTAGAAGATGACTCCAAAGGAATTAATGGAGAATCATAACTAGCAAGACTACAAAAATGTTAGGACAATTTGTACCAACTTGCTGATTAGAAAATGTTTCTTGAAAAAGTATCAATTGATATATTAGAACAATTTGTACAAGCACCTACAATAAAATGACTACTCCAGAAGATTACATACAATATTTAGGCAGCTACCAGCATAATAATAAAAGCTGCAAATCCACTTTGACACTGATAAACACAAATTATATGATTTATTTTATAGTTTTTTGGGGTTGAACTTGATTCAAAATCTCATTTAATTGAAAATATCTTACAGGTTTAAGTTAATTGATGATGTGAAGCACTAAAAAAGGAAAAAAAGGAATTTGAAAAGTTTGGGGATCTTTTGGAGTGTGGAAGAGCAAAACTTAAAAGAAAAGATTTCTTTAATCTAATTTGAAAATAATTAAGGCGGTGCATTGATGAAAGACTCATTGGAGAAATCAAATAAAGAAGTAGAGAAGAAGAAGAATTAGGAAACAGTGAGGAAAATGTTTGCATGCCTAAATTCTTGGCCGCATGTAGACATGGCCATCTGGCGGTTCCGAAAATGGAACCGGCCCCAAAAAAAAATATTTTCATCTTTATAATTCTATAAATATTTCTATACCTCTTCATTTTCTTCACATAATTCTTTTGCTAATACTATTTCTTAGTTTTCTAATCTTTATATTGTAAGTTTTAGCGTTTATAATTTATAGTTTAGGGTTTAGGCAACTTTAGGGTATCAACTTTTTTAATTAATTATTCTAATTACATTATTATATTACACTAATATACTATTTTAATTCCAATTAATAGTTCAATCATTCTTTCAATACTCTTATCATTTATATTTTTTTCTATCTCACTTATTTAATCCTTCATAATTCTATTTTTCTAAAACCTCTATATATTAGTTCAATTTCAACTATTAATCCAATTATATTATGTATCAACTTAATTTTCTAATTTATATTATCCTAATTCTATTATTATATTATGCTAATATACTATTTGAATTCCAATTAATAGTTTGATCATTTTCTCAATACTCTTATTCTTTCTATATCTTTCTTTCTCACTTATCTAATCTTCATAATTCTATTATTCTAAAAAATTCATATATTATTTTAATTTTAACTACTATTCTAATTATGTTATTATATTATACTAGCTGAATTCTAATTAATAATTCAAATATTCAATTATTCTTTCAATATTCTTATTATTTTTATATCTTTGAATCTCACTTATCTAATTCTTCCTAGTTCTATTATCAAAAAACTATATATTAATTAAGTTTAATTGTAATATTATTATTCTAATTACATTATTATGTTGTGTTATTTGAGTTTTAATTAATAGTTTAATCATGATTTCAATAGAAATCAAATTTAAATGTGGGATTCAAATCGAAAAAAAAATTGGAATTGGAAAAAAATCGCAATCAAATCTGGAACCGGGACGGAACCAGAACCGAAACTAGGACGAAACCGAAACCGAAATCGGGACAAAACCAAAACCGGCAGTTCCGGAACCGTCGACGGTTTCGATTCCATTGGCCACGAAATCGAGAATCGGCGGTTCCGGAACCGTGGCCATGTCTAGCTGCATGTGGCATTATCCTATTTGGAAAGAAAATATTTATTTCTTTATGTTGTTTTTTGAAGTAGTTAATAGAGTTATTCCTTTAGAAGTATACTTGTTTTTCCTATATAAGGATAACAAGTCAGTTGTAGGAAATAGGTAGTAGTAGTATTGGTAGTACGTAGATCAGTAGTTAAGTAGCAATAGTTTAGTTTTTCGTTCATTCGTAGTGCTGGCTTCAGACTTAGCCACCGTTTAGTTGAATGGTGTTTAATTTCAAACAGTATTGTATTTATTACTCTTTAATTCTTTAGTTTAATTATGTTTTTAATTATGTTTTGTGAGTAGTTTATTCTTTTGACTTAAGTAATAAAGCTTTAATTGTTATTTACTCGTGAGACCAAATTGTTTTAATGCAATTAATATTCTATGAATTTCGAAAGTTTTCTGAGTATAGTGTTAATCGTTTGAATTCTTTAGATATTGTCAATGTTTAATTAATGTGCATTTACTCTCTCTAAAAAAACATTTACTCTCCCTTCTCTCTACAATTAAATCAAAAATAACAGCCCTTTCTTCAAACTCTAAGAAGCTGCTCAAACAGATCTTGGATCTATTCGAAATCTTACCAAGGAATTATGCTGGCCCTTCAGCCTCCTGCTGAAGGGACCATTTACTATTGAGATCGATCTAGATAGATGGAAAGAACAATGTCGGATTCTACAGTTACAAGAGAGGAGCAACCATTTAAAAATGGGATCTTTAAGGGTGAACCAGCTATTCACATTACCCATCAGGAGAAGAGCAGACTAGAAGAACCCCTCAAATTTGCTCTTGTTGGAAAACACGATAGCGGCCGGCTTAATCTGGAGACCATTAGGAAGTTCTTCAGCACATTTGATGGAACAATTAGTGTCGGGTTGCTGAGCTCAAGAACAGTCCTCATCAGATGTTCATTAGAGGCTACTTTTGTCAAAAATTGGGGAAATGGTAATTGGTTTGTAGATGGGCAGCGCCTAAGAATCTCTAAATGGAGAGCCGAAAAATCAAAAAAAGTTTGGATTCCGACTTGGATATCCTTGCCGAACCTTCCCTGCCATCTATTTGATCAAAAATTCCTTTTCTCTATTGCCAAGACTTTTGGAGATCCAATATCCCTTGATGGTGCTACAAAAGATCTATCAAGACCAAGTCAAGCTAGACGTTGTGTTGAAATCAACATGGGTAATCCTCTGCCGAACCGTATTTGGATTGTGGATGGCAGTGAAGAATTTTGGCAGCCAATCTGGTATGAAAAGTTGCCCAGTTTCTGTAAATTGTGCTCTTGTTTAGGACACACCGCCAATTATTGCAAATCTGGAAAAGTGAAGAGCTGGAATGGTGAATCTGCTAAAGGAAAGAGCTTTAAGGATGACAATGATGAAGAGGTAAGGAACTCAAGAAGCAAGGAATCCATAGACGAAGCGGCTAAATGCAAAAAAAATGGAATAGATTCTCATACTGCTGGAAAAATTCCACCTAGTAGGGAGCACTCTAATCAGATAAAAGAGGCTATGGGAAGAGAATTGAGACCGAACCAAATGGTGTCTCACTCAGATGGTGCGTCTTCTTCGCAGGATTCTGAAGTCCCAATGTCGGTGCTTCACAATGAACAGTCCCCCACCACTGGATTAGAGCTAATTGTGTACTCGGCAAAAATAGTGGAGACCTCCTCAAACTCAACTCAGGTACAGATCCTCAACAAGGAGGATTGATGTGGCATTATTCAAATATTCCAGGTCAGCATGGAATGAGTCAAATATATCCTAACTAATTACCTAAATTCAAGGAGCTTAAATTGGGATCAGTTGAACGGTAATATTCTTTACTCTTGATATATACAAATTTCTTATGAGGATTCAGGGACTGACTTAAGCATCGGAGTAGAATCCCCGGGGATGACCTCGGGACTTTGCTCTAACGCAATTTTTTTTTACAGATTAAGTTCATGATTATTGCTTGGAGCTCGGTATCTTCAGGTCGATCTTCGCAGTATCCCGACGTGCAGATTTGAGCTTCATCAATTGGCGCCGTCTGTGGGAAGCTAACAAAAAGTTTCACCGCAAAGTTGAATTTTGATGGCAAATACAAGATCGAAGGGGGCTGCTCCTCAGACTAGTAGGCGGAAGGAGGGAAGACAGTCGTCACCTTCTCATCACGGAATTCCTGAGAAGACTCCACAAGCAGGGAGCCGCATTACCCCTGAGATGATGAAGATATTCGCTGAACACTATGATGAAATGGAAGCCTTGTTAAAAGAAGTGCGGGAGAAAAATCAGGATCAGCAGAAAGACCCGGGAAAAGGAGAGAATGACTGGAGGTCTGAGACTCAGCCTTTTCTTCGGACTGGTGGGGTTGAAAATATCAATCGAGATGTGGATAATAATCCAGGGAAAAGGAGGCCTCGGAGAGACAGCCCTTTATCCCAGGAGATTTCTGATTTTCCATTACCGCCCCGGTTCAAATTGCCACAGCTGCAAGCTTACACTGGAGACTCAGATCCTAATGATCATATCCACAAATTTGAGTCTACGATGGATTTTTTGAAGGCACCGGCGGAAACAAAGTGCCAGGCTTTTCCTACCACTTTGGAAGGAAAAGCCCGTCTCTGGTACGAAGGACTAAGACCACGGAATGTAAATTCTTTTTCTCAATTATGTGAGTGGAAGGAAAAGCCCGTCTCTGGTACGAAGGACTAAGACCACGGAGTGTAAATTCTTTTTCTCAATTATGTGACCTTTTCTTTAACCGATTCCTGCAACAAAAGAAATTCGACAAGTCTACGACAGAGTTGTTGAATCTCCGTCAAGGAGATAATGAATCTCTTCGGAGTTATATGGGGAGATTCAATGATGAGAGTTTGCAAGTAAAAAACTGTTCTGAAGATGTGTTGGTAGGAGCGTTTCTCAATGGTTTGCGGCCTGGACGGTTTTATACTAAAATGGCTACTGACCCACCATCTGACATGGAAGAGTTAATGGACCGGGCAGAGAGGTATGCTAAGGGGGAAAAAGCAGATCAGAGGAAAAAAGACAATGACAAGCGGGGCGTGAGAACCCGAGATGAAGGTAGAAGGAATGTAGTGTCAGATAGGAGACCAAAGGTATTTGATCGTCTGAATCCTTCCCGGCGTATCACGGAGCCAACAATAAGGGACAGGATAACTACCCCTCTTAGTAGGACTCGGTCAGAAATTCTAGCCATTGTGGGCAAACAAGGTATCCTAAAGCCCCCTGCAAAGATGAACGCCCCTAATCATAAAAGGATTAGGGACCTGTTCTGCAGTTTTCACCAGCAGCACGGGCATGACACTGAGGATTGTACTGACCTGAAGAAGGAAATTGAGGACTGCATTCGTGAGGGGTATTTACAAGAGTTCGTTAAGACAACTTACAAAGTAGCTCGGAGAGGCCAATCTGCTGAAAGGCGTTCACCATACCGACCTCAGTTCGGAAGGAATGCTGCCAGAAACGAGGACAAGCGTCAGCGGCCTAACAATTATCCCCCAGCTCGGGATGTCACCGGTGAAGTCCACGCTATTCTTGGAGGACTGGAAGGAGGAGAAAGTAATTCTGTGCGGAAGAATAGGTGCAGAAGAATTCCCGAGCAGGAGCCTATGGGAAAGAGGTTTAAATCTTCAGAGACCATAGTCTTTTCTGAAGAAGATGCTGTTCCTACTAAGTTTCCACACTCAGACGCTCTCATAATCAAAGCTAACATCGCCAACAAGTTAGTGCATCGGGTTTATGTGGATGACGGCAGTTCAGCAGATATTCTTTACATCAACTCATTTGAACAGCTAGAGGTGGATCCCAAATACCTCCGACGGAGCCCAACTCCGTTGGTTGGATTCTCTGGGGAAGCAGTTCAACCCGTGGGAATTGTAACATTGCCTATTACCATAGGAGAATACCCCAGGAGTGAACGGTGTACACAAATTTTGCAGTGCTGAACTCGCCTTCTCCTTATAATGTGATAATAGGCCGACCTACTATGGTGAAACTGAAGGCAATATGGTCACCTTATCACTTAGTGATGAAATTTCCAACCTGGGCGGGAATAGCAACGGTACGTGGGGATCAAAAAGTGGCCAGAAGATGTTATATGGTAGCCATGAGAGGAAAGAATCAGTCTACACGAGATAACCGTGTAAATTGTGTGCGGGGTAACACGGGAATCAAAGGCCCAACGAAGGTACGGGAACAGCATCCTGTAAAGAGTATAGACTTTGATTTCAACGATGAGGAAATACTGAAAGTTTCAATTGACTGTGCCCGACCTGAGAGGAAGATCCAGATCGGTAAAAATCTTTCTGAACAAGTTCAGCATGGGTTATTAAGGCTTCTCACGGAATACAGAGACATATTCGCCTGGGATCCAAAAGAAATGGGTGGAGTTTCTCCCGAGTTGATAACCCATTCTTTGAATATCCATGAAGATGTGAAACCAGTTCAACAGAAGAAGAGGAGTTTTGCCCCTGAGCGCAAAGAGGTTATCCGGCAGGAGGTTAGCAAGCTGCTTCAGGTCGGGATCCTTGGAGAAATGAAGTACCCGACCTGGATAGCTAATCCAGTGATGGTTAAAAAAGTCGATGGCGGATGGCGGATGTGTATCGACTTTACTGATTTAAATCGAGCTTGCCCGAAGGATTGCTATCCCTTGCCGTCCATTGATCAGATTATTAATGCTATCGTGGGTTTTGGGGTGCTGAGTTTCCTAGATGCTTACAAAGGCTATCATCAAATTTTAATGAACCCAGATGATGCCGAAAAGACAGCATTTATAACTGATCAGGGGATTTTCTATTACAAGAAGATGCCATTTGGACTGAAAAACGCCGGGGCCACATATCAGCGCCTGGTGAATCAGATTTTCCAAAAATAGATAGGCCGAAATCTAGAGGTATACATAGATGATATGGTGATCAAAAGTGAAGCAGAAGAAAATATGTTGGACGACTTAAAAGAGACATTCGCAACTCTTCGACAGGTCGGTTTAAAGCTTAATCCTGAAAAGTGTTTTTTTGGAGTTAATTCTGGGAAGTTCCTTGGGTTTATGGTATCAAAAAGAGGAATCGAAGCTAATCCAAAGAAATTGGAAGCAATAATAGCAATGGAAGCTCCCAGGAATGTGAAGGAAGTACAGAAATTAACCGGGTGCATGGCAGCTCTGAATAGATTCTTGTCCCGAGCTGCAGATCGAGGCCTTCCATTCTTTAAGCTCTTGAAATCTGCCAAGAATTTTAAATGGGACGAAGAATGTCAGCAGCATTTGGAGGCATTAAAAGAGCATTTGAAGCAGCTGCCTACTCTATCTGTCCCAACTTCCGGGGAACAGCTATTTCTGTACTTAGCTGTGTCAGAGTTCACCATCAGTGCGGTCCTTGTACGAGAAAATGAGGGGATACAGAAACCTGTTTATTTTGTGAGTAAAGCTTTGCATGGAGCCGAGCAAAGATATCCAGAAGTAGAAAAGTTGGTAATGTACTTAGTATTTGCAGCACGGAGATTGAGGCCATATTTTCAAGGACATCCGATCTGTGTTTTGACAGATCAACCTATCAGACAGATCCTATACCGACCAGAAGCTTCAGGTCGGTTGACTAAATGGGTTGTTGAGCTCGGGGAATATGACATCACCTTCAGACCTCGAACGACAATAAAAGGCCAAGCTTTAGCTGATTTTATTGCGGAAATGCCAAGGAAAAAAGGGGTGGAAGAATTACCCGAGGTGAGAGCAGTTTTGCCAAAGGTAGACAACGAATGGCAGCTGTTTGTTGATGGAGCTTCAGCGGGAGAGGGAGCAGGAGCTGGTTTGGTGCTGATAAGCCCTGAAGGTAACGAATTAGCTTATGCTTTGAAATTTGAATTTGTTGCTTCTAACAATGAATCAGAGTACGAAGCACTAATCACTGGGTTGAAGTTGGCACTATCAGTAGGAGCACGGTGTATAAGAGCTCATAGCGATTCTCAACTAGTAGTTGAACAATTGTCTGGTAAATATGCGACTAAAGATATAATAATGAAGAAGTACTTGGATGTAGTACATAATTTGATGAAGAAGTTCGAGAGTTTCTATATGGAGAAAATATCCCGATCTCAAAATCGCAGAGCTGATGCATTAAGCAAACTGGCTTCTTCTTCTTTGTCGCACTTGAGTAAGCAGGTATGGGTAGAAACACTTCCCGAACGAAGTTTCGTTACAAAAGAGGTAATGAATGTTGAGAACACTAGAAGTTGGATGACCACGATCTGTGACTTCCTGAGGTCAGGGAATTTGCCAGATGATAAAGCTGCAGCTCGGCAAGTTCGAATAAGAGCTGCTCGGTATGTGATAGAGAATGGGGTTTTGTATAGAAAAGGATACTTGAAACCATTATTGAGGTGTGTAGATCCCGAACAGGCTGAGTACGTGCTTTATGAAATCCATGAAGGAATTTGTGGATCACACGTCGGATCCAGAATGTTGGCTAAGAAAGCACTTCTGCTTGGTTATTTTTGGCCAACAATGTTTGAAGACGCCGCTCAAGTGGTGAGAACATGTGAGAAATGCTAGAAGTATGCAACGAAAACACACAATCCCCAGGTTCCATTGCAGTCTTCTACATCTATTTGGCCATTTCATCAATGGGGGTGTAGATCTTCTCGGGCCTTTTCCAGAAGCCCGAGGTCGGTATAAACACCTCATCGTGGCTGTTGATTACTTTACCAAATGGGTGGAGGCAGAGCCTTTAGTACATATTTTGGGGAAGAATGTGATTAACTTATTTTGGAAAAACATCCTGTGCAGGTATGGAATTCCCGGGGTGATTGTATCTGATAATGGAAGACAGTTTGCAGAAGAATCATTCAAGTCTTGGTGTCAATCGCTTCGAATTCAACAGAGGTTTACGTCCGTGGCACATCCACAAACTAATGGTCAGGCAGAGGTATCTAATCGGATACTATTGCAAGGTTTAAAGACGCGATTGGGGCGTTCTAGTGGAGAGTGGGTGGAACACTTGCCTATGGTGCTATGGTCATATCGAACCACACCAAGAACTCCTACTGGAGAAATACCATATAGTCTCACGTATGGCACTGAGGCTGTTCTTCCTCCTGAAATTGGACTTCTAAGTCCTCGAGTTTTATTTTTCAGAGAAGAAAATAACCAAGAGGGGCTCCAGACCAATCTTGATCTGCTAGAAGAAAGAAGGTTGCATGCTCAGTTGAAGGACGCGAAATACAAAGAAGGAGCAGCGCGGTTCTATAACAGGAGGCTGAAAGCCCAGCAGTATAACATTGGTGATCTAGTGTTAAGGAAGGTGGAAGCCAGCAGAGTTGGAAAAACTGGAAAGCTCGATCCCACATGGGAAGGGCCTTACAAGATTGAAGACGTATCTCCAACAGATTATTGTAGACTTTCTCATTTAGATGGAAGGGTGATTCCAAGAACATGGAACTTCCAAAATTTGAGAAAGTACTATTAGTTTGAGAAGTTTCAAAATGTTATGAGCTCGGTCATTTTTACTCGTAATTCATTTTAAATAATGTAATGATTTGGGTTCTGTTGAATAAAAAATGTTTTGGTGACAAATTCTTGGGAAAATTGATCCCTGTGAAAAGTCCAGATGTTTATTTTGCAAATTCTGGGAGAATAACTTCTAAGAAAAGTGAATCTCATAAAATCCCGAGCTCAGAAGCTCAGGAAGGGAAATAATTTACTTTGCAAATTCTGGGAAAATAATTTCTAAGAAAAGCAAGTCTTACAAAATCTCGAGATCAAAAATTTGGGAGGAAAAAGCAATTCACTTTGCAAATTTCAGGAATAAGAACTTCCAGAAAGAGCAATACAGGCACAATTCCAAGATTAATAATCTAAGGAAAAAGCAAAATGAATTGCATAAAAGCACGAAAATGAAATTCGAGTTAAATCAAGTAGTCATCTTCAGAGATAAAATCTCCCAAGATGAATTGTTCAAAGGAATTGGGAATAAAAACCCAAAAGTATCTAATAACATCATTAGAATAAACAGAAAGGAAAAACAAAGTCATTGAAGAGATTGATGAATCTCAAGGCTGACTGCTGTCCTCATCTTTTTCCAGCTCGGTGAGGTCCATCTCGGGAGTATCAGCAATGGGAGTAGAAGGAACAAACTGGTTCATGGAGAATCCAAGCTCCCCACCAGTTATTTCTTTGAAGACTGCATTGACTTTTTTTCCCGCGTCAGCATCAAAACCCAACTCTTCCAAACTCTTGTCTTGAAGGTATGTTTGCTGGAGAACCTTGATTGCTTCATTGTATCCAAGCTGAGCTACTGGTATGTTCATTTTGGAAGACATGTCAGTGAATTCTTGGGATTTCAAGAAGTTTTCTACTGCTCGTTTTATTCCTTCTTCCTTGTGGAACTTATACTTACGCTCCATACTTTTGAAATGTTTCTCCCAAGTCAGAATAGAGGAACTAAGCTTCTCATTTCTAGAATAAACGTCAGCAGATTTCTTTTGTTCAGTTTCCAAAGTGGAGGTGAGTCTCTGGACCACCGACTGGAGCTCTTTGGACTTTCCTTGCTCGTGGCCTAACTTCGAGTTGAGTTCTTGAATTTGAGATTGGAGGCCTTCAATTTTTTGTTCTTCAATTTCCAAGTGTGATTTAATTGAAGACAATTCTCGCCTAGCTTGAGACTCAGTATCCTCCAGTTGCCGTGCTCTCTCTTCCAGAAGTAAAATCCTGTCTCCAAGCTCGGTCACCTTTTTTCTTTTTTCTTCGAGCTCAGGAAGAAGGCTAGAAGACTGCTCCGCAGCAATGATAGCTTCCGCAGCTCGGTTAGATAAAGCAGCATTCTACATAGAGTGGAGAGAAAGCCGTAAATCTATCATAGAATGAAAATATATAGGAAATAGAATATAGAGACTTGTGAATAGTACCTGAGCAGAGGACAAATACAAGACATTAACTAGTTCTTCGTTGCTCAGTTCCATCAAAGCATTTCGGTCGCGAGGAAGGATACTTTCACTTAGCCATTGCTGAGCTAAGGCTGGAGTAAGTATCCGGGAATTCCTATTGAAACCCCAGCTTGGACAGAATTGATCCCCGAGATGAGTAACAGAAGCATAAGAAATTGGAACTCTATCTGGTTTGAGTTGAGACAGGAATCCAAATTCAGAATCCTGAGAGAAGTTAAATGGAAGAGTGGAAAAAGTAGGAGTTGGAATAGCTGCTGCCGTATCAAGGGGTATGTTTTGACTGATTTCTGGAGGAGAAGAGATTGGGGTAGTAGAAGAAGCTGTTTTCTTGCTCAAAGGGGCGTCTTCTTTGTGTGATAGGATCCTCTTAGAACCTCTCGCCTTTTTCTCTCTCTCCTTGGGTAATGGAGGTAAACCCGAGCTGATAACTTTGGGGGCATCAGGTGGTGTTGAAGTGCTCAGTGGAGATGCAGTACTCGCAACAGGAGGTGCTGGCACTGTAGAATCTCCCGGGCTGGATTTATCTAAGGAGGAAGCAGGCGCAGTAACCTTCGACAGACCTGAGGTGATCAGTTGTACAATATTCATCACTGTAAAAGGAGAAAACATCAGAAAGAGGAGTTACCGAAGTGAATTTTCAAGAATTCTGAAATAAAAGGATAAGTACTTACATTCAACTCCGAATTTATCTTTGGAGCCCTTATGTTTAGAGTCAAGTACTGCAGGGCTTAACTTGCCTTGAACCAAAATTCTTTCAGAAAACCGAGACACATCTAGCGCAATTCCTAAAGATTCTAGTGTTTGTTCTCCACTCGTACTGAAAGATTTCCTAGGCTGCCTATCAACTATATTTCTGACAATCTTCCAGGGATGATTTTGGGTGAGAAATTCAGAATGAATGAAAAAGAAACGTTTTTTCCAGTGATGAATGGAACTGGGAAAATTTTGTAGAAGGAGAGTAGTATTAGGACGTCGATTGAAGTAAAACCATCCCAGCTCATTGGGGACTGTTTTCAGAGAGAAAAAGCGCCTAAACAAGGAAAGGTTATAAACCACCTTGCAGTGCATACAAAGTAGTTCAAAACAAATAACCGACCTGATAGAATTTGGGGTAAGCTGACTCAAGTTCACTTTATAATGGTTTAGAAGGCTTGAAAGTAAGCTAGAGATGGGAATTCTGAGACCGGCCTGAAGCTGATGTTCATAAATAGCTATAAAACCCTGAGGAGGATGTATGGCTCGGTCGTCTATTGATGGGGCTCTCACAGGCAAATTCTCTGGAATGAAGTATTTAGTCAATATTTGGTCAATACTTTTCCTATCTAAGGTAGAGGAGATAGAATTTGCAAGAACTCCCTCAGTAAGTTCTTCTACATTTTCAGCAGCTGGCTCAGAAATTCCTATTTCGTTACTTGGGTTAGTAATATCCCTAGCTGATTCAGAGGATTTTGCTTCAACGAGTTTTGTCATATTGGTATTTAAAGGTTTAATCTTGGAAGATTGCCTAAGTGACCTTCTAAGGGAAGTTCTTGATTTTGAAGAAATTGGGGACTCACTGCTAGCTGGAGGTGCAATGCTATAACCAGAGGGAGAAGGGTTTTTCTCACCTACAGATTCTGGGCTTGCATTCACTGATAGAGTATGGGAAGTGGAAGGTTCAATATAAGAAGCAGAATTAATCGGTGAAGATGAGTTAGAGTGATCTTCAGAAGACATACCTGACGGTGAGTGTCGACTTGTAAGAAATTCTGGAGATTGAGAGGAAAAACCCGAAGTGTTCAGAGAAATTTGTGCAAAAGCGAATGAAGAAATTATTGCTTTTAATTGCTTGACCGCCTGAAACCCAATTGTGTTCGGAAATGGAGAACGCAAAAGTAGGGATCAGGCTAAGTTCAAATTTAAAAGGGGGAGTTCGAATAATCGACAGTTGTTTCAAGTAACGTATACATTATCAAGATAATGATTACTTTTTAATGAAACCGCGTGCACATTAATGATTGAAGATTAAAGGTTTGGATTTTCAAAGTCAAGGCGTTGGTTCATGAATTATAATTCAAAATCGCTTTTGCTAGAATCGAAGCATTAGTGCTTGTTTAAAAGTTCAAGAGAACCAGCTCGGGAATATTTGTTTGCAATCGTCAAGTCGGGATAAAGATGTTTATACCGACTTGAGGAGGTATTGATGTGGCATTATTCAAATATTCCAGGTCAGCATGGAATGAGTCAAATATATCCTAACTAATTACCTAAATTCAAGGAGCTTAAATTGGGATCAGTTGAACGGTAATATTCTTTACTCTTGATATATACAAATTTCTTATGAGGATTCAGGGACTGACTTAAGCATCGGAGTAGAATCCCCGGGGATCACCTCGGGACTTTGCTCTAACGCAATTCTTTTTTACAGATTAAGTTCGTGATTATTGCTTGGAGCTCGGTATCTTCAGGTCGGTCTTCGCAGTATCCCGACGTGCAGATTTGAGCTTCATCAAGGATCAAACGCTGATTCAAGGAATGAAGACACATCCTGTTGTATCCTCCAACTTACTCAGAACTGAATCATGTCCCCTCCTGCGAAAACACTGGCTTGATCGTGCCTTGCTTAAGAGAACCCCAGAACCTGAACTGCCCATGATCAACGGCGATGACGGACAAAGGGACCACATTCAGGTGCAGATTCAATTTGAGGAGCAAGTTGATAGCAAGAAGCTCCAAGCTAAAATTCGAGGTAAAACAAACAGATATAACCTTCGCTCTCTATCCAAAGAAGATGTCTATAATAAAAGAGAAAGACAGAATTCAAGGAGAAAAAAAAGAAAGATGTTACGAGGGAGGCCATGCGGTTTTGTTGCTCTGATTCCGACACCCTTTGGTACTTGTCCTGATGCCGACACCCTTTGGTAACAGTTTGTTTTGACTTGTATGATGAAGTGCCTCTAAACTGTGATTCTTGTGAATTTTGCTTTGTATGTGGATTGTGCTCGGTTGGTGAACAAATATGATGCATTGTCATTGGAAGGTGTAGCTTTTGTGACTGTTGGTAATGAGACTGTGATGATTGGGATATGTTAATGTGATTGTTGATGAACACACAGTTCTGAACCGGAAATGGTGTGGATTTGATTGGTTAAATTTGTTTTGTCTTGGTGATGATTTCTGAAAGGGTATAAGAGCTGGAGTGGTTAAACCATTTTTTGGCAATGTATTCAAGTATTTAGTATGAGACATTTCTGTGGGTGATGGAAGGCTTGCTGGGATGAAGTAGAACACTTTACGGCTGGTTTTGCTGTCTCGTGTTTACCTAATTTGCTGGGTTGATTTGGGCTCACATCCATCCATAGTCCCTAGAAGGAGCACGGGAGAACTATGATCGCAGTACAAAGATATGATAGCAGAAATGTATATTTTTGGTGAATCTTTTGTTGAAATACATAGTGAATGGTAGGTATTGTAGCCTAGAAAGAATATAACTAACTTGTGTAGAGCTGAACAGAACAGAATTTTGGTTCCCCTGCCTGTTTGCCTCATTTGCTCTGGATTACTCTAACGTATGAGATAAAGAGCATTGCTACTTGGGACGGTCCTTAGTAGAGGTCCTCTAAATCTCGCCTTTTAATTCTAAAATTTTGTAACGGTGTGACGGGTATATCCGGCTCCGTATTTTGTTCATGGTGATATATAGTACAAAAAAAAATTAATGTGAATAGAGCTAATTAATCTCCTATTATTTCACTGGATCTTAGATATGAGTAATTAGTGGCGAAGCTACTATCTCGGTAGACGAAAATATCAGCCTAATAAATTGTGACATGTTGATACTGATTACAATTTATTAGAATTGAGTTTCTCTATGTCTTAGTGCTGTTTTAATATTAAATATACTGTTAATTGATTCCAACCGGGTTGTTTTAGGATTAAAGAAGTAGTTAATTAAACTGATTCTTGTTAACTATTAATTAACTAAGGAGAAATTGAGCTATGTCAGAGGTGATTCTCGGTAGTCTATAACTGGTTGATTCATAATATCAATTAATCCTTGAGTTGATGATGGATTGATCATTAGTTAATGTGAATTTACTTGTTTGTCGGGCTTTTCTATTTTGTGTATTTTTCCATAGTAATTTCTTTAATTAATTTTATTTATTTCTCTTACTTATTAATCATTATTATTCGTGACATCTTTCTCTGAATTAACTAGAAGATATAGTATTTTCTTTCCTCGTGGGATCGACCTTACTCTCATTATACTATTTTCTGTCATTTAGAGTAAGTAATATATTTGGTAGCAAAAACGACACTACCAATATTGGCGTCATTGATGGGGAACGGCAAAATACATTTGAATTTAGTTAATTTAATTTTTTTTACTTGCTATATTTCCAGATTTTCTAACCTTATTATGTTATTTGACTCAGAATATTGGAACAAATTTGCGCAGATTAAGAAAAAAATTGAAGGAAAGACACCAAGAAACAAATTCTGATTCTGAAATAGTAGCCGTGTGCCCAAACAGATGAACGAGGTAAACACGTCTTCTATGAAGAACAGATTAGATGCATTGACCTCTTCATTGGAAAAACTAGTTACAGGTTTAGGTGCTACTCAATAGAAAAGGCCACATGAAATGTGCAGAAATCTAGGTCATCCTACAGTTAGATGTCAATTCACTCAGGCGTATCCAATAGCACAACTTAATATAGTAAGGAGTTTTCATCTACAACATCATCAGAATCCTTATTCCAATACGTATAATACGGGGTGGTGAAACCACCCAAACTTCAGTTATGAGAATAAGGTGCAGCAGCCACCATCACCATAGATATGGTAAATGCAACAATAACCGATTGTTTCTTTTTCCCAAAACGATACAATACCCAATACAAGTTCGGGTATATCTCTTGAGGATTTAGTTACAAATTTAGTTAATGCAGTTAAAATTATGCAGAAAGACGATGTGCCAACGCAAGATGATTTTTTCCAACAAGAAAAGGTTCAATATTTTCCACACTTAGATGTGATGCAACAAGAAAGAGAAGAAAAAATGGCAAGTTTCAATGAATTGAGTAACCAAATTACTCGATTAAATACATGCATGAATAACTTGATAAGTAATCAAAGCAAACTCTCATCCCAAGTATTGGTTAATCCAATGGAAGACGTAAATCAGACGGCATTAATAAGTGGACATAAGATTGAGAAACCAGAAGTAAAAATCGAAATTCAACATTCCAACAAACTTGAACAACCCAACAGCCCAGAAACGGAGTCTTAGTTCACCTAGACGACGAAGTTTCATAAATCAGAGGAAAATATAATTTGAATACACCTATTTCTAAGATTAATATTCATCCTTCTATTCCTGACAGGTTGACAAGGAATGTGAATGATGATACTATAAGCGATATTAGAAAAACTCCAAAGTGTGCAAAGTTTGACAAAAACAAATTCCCCAAGAAAAATCAACATCCAAAGAACGAAAAAGTGGTAGTAGGTAAGAATGTTTCAATTGTAATTCAAAAAAAAAAAATTCTCCCAATTGCAAAGATCTAGATATGTCTGCAATCCCATGTGTTATAAAAGATGAAAGGGTTAAACGATGCATAGTAGATTTAAAAAATTTAATTAATATCACGCCTCTTTCAACATATAAGGGATTAATTTGGAACCACTCTTTGATACTTAAGTCATTATACAACTTACTGATATGTCCATGATATACCCAATTGGAATACTTGAAAATGTCTTAGTTAAAGTAAGTGAATTCATATACCCAATTAATTTTTATGTGTTGAACATGGGAAATTCTTATGATAAGAATTCTGCGGTATTATTGTTAGAAAAACCATTCTTGAAAATTGCAAAAACTAAAATTGATGGGGATAAAGGCACACTCACATGTGAATTCAATAGCAAGTTTATAACTTTCACTATTTTTGATACTATGGAACACCACATTGTTGTAGAGAATGTTAATGTTATTGATGTGATTGAACCTTTGGTCCAAGAGCACCTTGAGACTGAATTTTTCAGAATAAATTGGAAGTGGCGAAGCTATTGTCTCGGTAGATGGGGATATTAGGCTAATAAATTGTGATATGCAAATATTGATTATAATTTATTAGAATTGGGTTTCTCTATATCTTAATACTATTTTAACATTAAATATGGTATTGACTGATCCAACCGGGTTGTGTTAAGATTAGAGAAGTAATTAATTAAACTGATTCTTGTTAACTGTTGATTAACTAAGGAGGAATTGAGTTACGTCGAAGCTGATTCTCGGTAGCCTAGAACCGGTTGATTCATGATATTAATTTATCCTTGAGTTGATGATCGATTGATAATTAGTTAATGTGAATTTACTTGTTTGGTGGGCTTTTAATTCTTGTATATTTTTCCATAGTAATTCCTTTAATTAGTTTTATTTATTTTTCTTCGTCACTAATCATTATTATTCGTGACATCTTTCCTTGAATTAACTAGAAGAGATAGTATTCCGTTCCTCGTGGGATCAACTTTATTCTTGCTATACTATTTTCTATCCTTTAGAGTAAGCAATTTATTTGGTAGCAAAAAACTACACTACCAGACACGGACCCTCCCAATGTTAGTACAAGCTAACGTGGCAATTGTTGAATCAACCTCGAAAGAACACCCACTTTTCAATGATTGAAACAAGGAATACTATAACAACACCTAAGCGTATATTACACTAAGTGATGCGAGTTATATGGATTACATTTCATCATCATACTCTGTCTAACTTAATTTGTTGTGTTGCTCATTTACTTCGTCTTAACATTCACATAAGGGAGCTGTTATTGCCAGAGCAAATATTAGCATCCAAAGCAATAATTAACTCATATTCCTAATTTACCCTTAATGAGTTAAAGTTCTTATCTTCTCTCCCCAACCTTATTAGTAAGATTTATCCATTCATTTTAACATATTTTCTCTGATATTTGAGTTTCTTCTCATTTACACTGATTTTTCTCCAAATATTTATTAATATAAAACTTATTTTCATTTCCAACTTATACAAAAAGAAAATTTATATAAAATAATATAACATTTATTTTTATTAATAGTTTTGTTCCCTCAATTAAATTATAAAATATTTGTCAATATACACTTCAAAAAATTTAGGCGTAGTTTGTTTAGAGTTGTTTTGGTATTTTATTTCAAAAATTCAATTTAACTTATTTGTTTTGTCCATTTTTTTAACCAAAATTTTTAAAACCAAAAACATTGTTATGGTAATTTTTTTGCTTCGTATTTTTTATAAATAATTATTATATTTAAATTTGACTTTTAAATTTATAGCAATAAAAATTTCTTCATAACATAATTTTTTACCAAAATAAAATAATAAAATATTAATTGAAAATTAAATTTTAAAATTTTATTAATAATTTTTTCTTGTGATCTATTATCATTTCTAAACATTTTTTATAAATAAATTCTTATACTTAAATTTGACTTTTAAATTTATAATAATAAAAATTTCTTCCTAACACCATTTTTTTATTAAAATGAATGGATAAATCTTATTGATAAGGTGGACGAGAGAAGATAAAAATTTTAACTCATTAAGGGTAAATTAGGAATATGAGTTAGTTGTTGCTATGTATACTAATATTTGCTCGGTCAATAACAGCTTCCTTTAACCCTGCTTTTAGCTTGTCGCGATTTTTTTTTTAAATTTAAAATTGATTACTTATAAGCAAACACAATTTCAAATGAGTAAAACAAGGAATGCTTATTGAAAAATTGAGTTGATATACCCCGCGTGAAAACAACGAGGACTATAGATGATTCTATCTATATGATTACCGGCCGATTAAAAAATCAAGTCTTTTCAAAAGTACGCATAGGAAATTGCCCTACCTCCCAAACACTTCTTAGTCCAAATCCTATAGTAATCAACCTATTGGTTCAATCTAATCAAAATATGGTTGTAGTCAAGCGAACCAATTGAGCAAGTATATTTAAGATCAAGTGATGCAAAAATTTTCTGAGTTAATTGATTGAATTGAAGGTTTGCCAGGTAAGAATTTCTCGATGAGTTCAAGTTTGAATGAAGTTGAAAGTTATTTGTTAGGTTTTGACGACCATTTTGCACATTTTGGATAACGTTGGTGTCCAAAACATGTCAACGAGCCTTTTTTTTTGTCAAAAGCGGTAATTTATATTGCCTTTTGCAAAGGTATACAATTAGCCAACTGGCTGGGAATCACATTTTGTTGCTTCAAGCAACCAGGGGGAAGACAGTTTCCCACCTCTGAGTTTGCATACAGTTGCATGCTACCCTTGCAAGTATTTGACTTGCAGAGTTGAATTTTCTATCTACGAAAGTGAATGTACATTCTTCAACAATACTAGCGAGCAAAAAGATGTCTTCAGCTACAGTAATTGTTTCCATCGTTGGATATTTTCTTTGTTGGAGGCATAGTACTATAGCCTTCACATCCGATTGTATCTGCTCATTTTTCCAACCCCTTTTAACAGCCTGTTGAAGAGCACATCTAACGACTGTAAGTTCAGCTACCACTGGAGGGAGTAGTCCTTCCCTAACATCTGCTTCAGCCATCATAATTTCTCCTGCAGCATTCTTCACTATCATGCTTAGCCCCTGCACCTTGTTGCCGATGTTCTGATCTGAGCTGACATTAATTCTGATCCATCCTACAGGAGGTGGATTCCAACTATCAACCTTATTCTCAAGAGTTTGCTGCTCCTTGTCCCAGCCTGGATGATCCTTGGAATGTTCAGAAAATTCTTGCCACTCTCTCACTACCCTTCGTGCTATCTCCACCTCAGGGATTATTTTGAGTTGAAAAGTTTGTCATTTCTGGACTTCCAAATTTGCCACATTATGTTGACAGTGATCTCTAACCTGTCGTCTAGATTCCTTAACCCTCTCAACTCACACAATTTGGTCCACCAACTTGTGAATGAGTCTTCCCATTGTGCTAGTCCACTCCAGTTTACGATTGCCATCTTCCATATTTTTTGAGCACTTTCACATTTGAAAAAGAGATGCTCTAGACTTTCTTCACCTTCTCCACAGAGCTTGAAGAAGCTGTGTATTGGAATACCTCTATTTTTTAAGTTCAGGAGCACTGGGATGGCATTATGGTAGCATTTCCAAATAAACAACTTCAGTTTTTGCTTCAAGTGAAGTCCCCATAGCCTTTTCCACAATCTTTCAGCTTTTTCAGCACTTGAACTGGAGCTAGCTAGCTTTTGATCACAATCCTGAAATCTTTTGATTTGCTCATAGCCTGATTGTGCATCATATGCGCCTGTGGTATTATGCAGCCATATCAGTCTATCTCCAGCTCCCAATTGGCTAATTGGTATTTATAGAATATGCTTAGTTTCTTGTGGAGTGAAAAGTTGTCTAATAAGCATGCTATTCCTTTCATTCCTTTCAGAGTTCATCAGCTCACTCACATATTCCAGTTTGTAGGATTCTGGTTTACATGATAGAAGTCTCATGGTTGGAGAATTTGACATCCAGTTGTCATCCCATATTCTGATTGATTTTCCATTCCCAACAAGAAATTTTGATCCCCTGGTCAATACCCCTTTAGCTCCAATCCAGCTATTCCATAACCATAATGCACTCTTCTTAGCTTCGACTTGGAGAAGTGAAGAGTTTGGAAAGTACTTGTCTTTCATCACTTTGCTCATCAATAGATTTGGTTTTGAAATTAATCTCCAGAGCTGTTTGGCTAGTAGAGATTCATTGAAGGCTTTGAGGTCCTTGAATCCCAACCCTCCATTTTCTTTCTTAGCAGCCATTTTGCTCCATGACACCCAGTGAATTCTCCTTTCTTGACCCCCATTACTCCACCAGAACTTCGCCATTATGGATGCAATCTCATGACACAAGCATATTGGAATTTTGAAGACTGACATACAATATACTGGGAGGGCTGATATGACAGACTTTAATAACACTTCCTTCCCTGCAGTTGATAACAGTTTACTCTTCCAGTTGAGTATTCTTGTTGATGCTCTCTCACTGATTGCTTTAAAAACCTGAGTCTTAGATCTCCCTATCACAATAGGGAGTCCCAGGTATTTGCTGTTTTTTTGTTCCTTAACTCCATCCAATTCTTGCCTAATAACCTCTCTCACTGTTAAAGGAGTGTTTTTGCTGAAAAACATTGATGATTTTTCAAGATTGATCTTCTGTCCTGAGCATTCTTCATATTTTCTCAAAATATCCCTGACTGTCTTTATTTGATCTACCTCAGCTTTACAAAATAACAGTGAATCGTCCGCAAAGAGTAGATGTGTAACCCGAGGTCCTCCTTTACTAATCTTCACTCCTGTCAGAGAATTCTCCTGCACTGCATTTTTAATTAGAGCAGAAAATCCTTCAGAACAAATAAGAAAAAGATAGGGTGAAAGTGGATCCCCTTGTCTGATTCCTCTTGTTAGTTGTATAAACCCTTTAGGTGTCCCATTGAAATTGATAGAAAAGGAATTAGAGTCTATGCATTTTAGGATCCAAAGGATAAATTTTTTATGGAAGCCCATTTTTTCCATTACTCCACACAAAAAGTCCCATTCTACCCTATCATATGCTTTAGACATGTCTAATTTAAGGGTCATATAGCTGTGTTTCCCCTTTCTGAGATTATTTAGGTAGTGAAAAAATTCATGGGCAACAACTATATTATCAAGGATTTGCCTACCAGGGATAAAATCAGACTAGTTAATGCTTATACATTTATTCAAGACAGATTTCAACCTTTCTGCAATGATTTTTGATATGATTTTATAGATTACATTGCATAAACTAATAGGCCTAAAATGTGACATGGTTTGTGGGTGCTTTGTCTTGGGGATGAGGGAGATTAAGGTGTGATTGAGTGCATGGAGCATCTGATTTGACTTGAAAAAACTTTTAACAGCTTTGCAAACATCATACTCAACAATGTGCCAATATTTTTGGAAAAAAATGGGAGTCATACCATCGGGTCCTGGGGCTTTGTTTGGATGCATAGCGAACAAGGCTTGTTTGATTTCCTTGTCTTCCACTGGTTTAGTCAGCTCCACATTCATTGATCTTGAGATTGAGTTAGGAATGCCAGCTAGGACTTCATCTGCCATGGATGGTTTTGAGGTAGTGAAAAGATTTTTGTAATATTGAGTGATTTCCTCCACCATCTCCTCTTCACTCTGGCATGCTGTTTGATCCTCCCTAATTAACTCACTGATTCTGTTCTGCTGTCTCTGCTGAGCTGTGCAAGCATGAAAGTATTTGGAGTTCTTATCCCCTTCTTTTAGCCATTTTTCCCTAGCTTTTTGACTCCAAAATTTCTCCTCCTCCTTGTACGCCTCTTCTAGTTTTTCTTTCAGTTCATACCATTTATTCCAATCTCTGAGGGCGCCTTTATCTTGTATCTCTTCCATCTCCTTCTTAATTTTCCTTATCTCAGAATTGTTACTTTGGTTCCTATTCCATTTTAACAGTTCCAATCTGCTTGCTTTGATTTTATGTTTTAGTCTGAACTGATTTGACCCAATAAAATTTTCTTTCCAAGCCTCTTTAATGACTTTTTCAACCTCATTCTTTTCTACCCATCTGCTGTCAAAACAGAATCTTTTTTTGAACTTACGTTGATTAGGCTTAGTATCCAGCACCATCATACAGTGGTCTGAAGCTTGCTTTGTTTCATGCTTCACGATTGCACTTTCAGAATTCAAAAGCCAGTTAGGAGATGCAAAGATTCTATCCAGTCGTTCTTCAACAAATCCTTCTCCTTCTCTATTATTTGCCCAAGTCCAATTAGATCCCACAAACTTGATTTCCTCCATTTCCATGTCTTGGACAAACTTCCATTCTTGTATTATTATTTGTTAGAGGTTTCTAAAAAGTTGAGGGATTTCTAGAGATGTTGACAAGATCGGTGGGGAAGAATGTCACGTTTGACGGCCGTTTTGCATGTTTTAACAGACATTGGTGCCAAAAACGTTCTAAGAAACTTTTATAAGTGTAATAGCCTCGAAAAACCTCCATTCTTATACTAGAATTGCTTAGAGATTTCAAGAAAGTTCAGTGGTTTCTAGAGCAATACTAGATAATACTTGGAGTCTTCTAGAATTTTTTACCAAGTGTGAATTTTCTAAAGGATTAATCTTAACTATTGGATATAATTAATCTCCACCGTTGGTTGGTAGGAGCTTACTAGTATAAATAAGAGGGTTGAGGCTCATTTATAATCAACAAAGAGTTGTGAGATAATCTTATAAGCATTGTAAAACATTATTTCTCAGTGTAAATAGAAATAAAATTTTTCATTCCAAAACTATTTGCTTGGCTTTAGTTGTCTTTATTTTCCTTTGATTTCACGAAGTGTTAGAAAGATAGACAGACTTAGACAAGAGTGACCGTCTAAGGTCGCATGGGTATTTGAGTGACCGTGCTTCCCACTATGTAAATTCAAGGGTTTCCTTGCATGGGTATTTGAGTGACAGTCTAGTTTCTACGAAATAAAACATGTAGGGACCGGAGAAAAATAAGTTGACTCAAATAGAATATAAAGAAATAGAACTTTTATTGAAATAGACTGTCTATTTTACAACACCTAATACTAAAACTATTTACACTTGATAAGTTATTGGCGCGCTCGCTTATGTTCTTTTATCTCCACAATATAATTGTCAAATAACTATTTATACATGTCTAAGTTAGTTGTCTATGTCAGTTCTTTTATATGATTGGTAAATTCTAAAATTAATTACTACTTAAACAAATGATCATTCTAGACTTACTTAAACTAAATAGACCTAGATTATTCTATTATGGGGAGGTTGTACTGCCTTCTTGAATACTCCCTTTAGCATTGACTCTTTGACAATTTTATTTTTCAATGTTTAACCTTGTCAACTTGCTCACGAAATTTAGAAACTTACTAGTGGAAATTCCTTTTGTAAATAAGTCAGGCTCTATTTGGATGTAATATTTTTTGATTTTATTATGAATTTTTTTTTCTTGAGACTTGTTATGAGAAAGGAATATTTTGGGAGTGTTTAGATTAATGATTTTATTTTTTTGAGATTTGTATAAGAGATTATTTTATTGATAAAAAGTTTGAAACTTAAATTTGAATTAATATTTTATTAGTTTGTTTTTGGTGGGAATTGTGTTCGAAAGAGTTATTTATTATTAAAATTTAAAATTTGAAATTCAAATTTAATATTTTATTTATAAAAAATACTGTAGCAAAAATAATTACTGTAGCATTGTTTTTTATTTTAAAATTTTTGATAGAAAAAATGAGTAAAATAAATATGGCATTTTGGTTTTGTGAAATAAATCATCAAAATTCACACAACCAAACAGAGCCTCAGTTATTTGATCATCTGTGTCCAGAACTCCACATAGATCATTTCTATTTTGGCGCAATACATTTTTCTCTAAAATAATGATAATGTACTTCCACATACTTGGTTCTCGCATAAAACACAGAATTTTCGGCAAGTTTGATTGCAGATTTGATTATTACGGTGCACTTGAATAACATACTCGACTGGCTGATGTAGATCCTCCAATAGTTGGGCCAACCATGTGCTTTCTTGAGTAGCCATTGCTGCATATCGATATTCCGCTTTAGTTGTTGACGAGCATACAATTGGTTGTCTCTTGCTACACCAAGATATTGGTTCTGGCCCAAGCTTGAATACTGTATTTGATCGGCGTGCATCATGATCACCAGCAAAATGTGCATCACAATAGCTAACCAAATTGCATACTTTGCCCTTTTTGTAAAAGAGACTATAGTCAAGTGTTCGTTTGACATATCGCAAGATTCATCAAACTGCTTCAAGATGAGCCTTCTTTGGTTTCTACATATAATGAACTACCATCCCTACTACAAAGGAAATGTTGGGCCATGGTAATGTCAAATATATTAAGCTTCCAACCAGTTGTTGATACATAGTAGCATCTTTCTAGATCTTTTCCTTCTTAATGCCAAACTTGACATTTGGGTCCAGAGGTGTTGATATTGGTTTACATTCTGCCATTCCAAACCTTTGTAGCAAATCTTTTGCATATTTTTGCTGACATAAAAACAATCCTTCCTCCTTAGAATCAATCATCCTCAAGCCCAAGAAAGTGTTTAAATTCACCAAGTTCCTTTATTTGAAATTGAGCTGATAAATTTTCCTTTGTTCCAAGAATTTCATCTTCTTCATCACAAGTGATTATTAAATCATCCACGTAAACTAGTACAATTACTAGTTTACTTTTACATGCTTTGATAAATAAATTTGAGTCTGCATGTGCAGGAGAATAGTCATTCTGAATTAAGAATTCAGCTATCTTACTGTACCAAACTCTTAGGGCCTACGTTAGTCCATAAATTCCTTTTCAAATCTTGCAAACATATTCAGCATGACTGACACTTTGAAATCCTCTTGGTTGTTCCATGTATACGTCTTGATCAATCTCTCAACGTAAGAAGGCATTCTTTATATTAAGCTGCCAGAGTTTCCATGATTTGCTTGCTACTAGTGCTAGTAGAACACGTACACGGGTTATTTTTGTTACTGGGTAGAAGGTTTCATCGTAGTCTAATTCATACTGCTGTGAGAATCCTCGAGCTACTAATCATGCACTAGTACAAAACGGGGATTTTACATCGGTTATTTTTTACAATTTACACCGGTTATTAAAAAAATGAACCGGTGTATATACAGACGAGGTAAAAGGTATAAATTTCTTACACCGGTTTCATAAACCGGTGTAAAAAGTAATTTATTACACCGGTTTTCTTAGAACTGGTGTAAAAAGTAATTTATTACACCGGTTTTATAAACCGGTGTAACAAATTCCATTTCTAATCTAAACTCTTTTAGGCCTTTCATCAAACATAAAACAAGCAACCGAACTACTAGGCAAAAGGTCTAATACTTCATCTCCAAATTTAACTAAACAGATTTCTTTCACCTAAAGACAAGTGCCATTTGGATACTCCAGGATTTCAAAGTAGCAAACGCTAAGGTTTCTGCACCATATGACAGTGCTAAAACACAGAACTTAAAGAAAGGGACAAGAAACTTTGCTAAAACACAAAGCAACAGGATCAGAACAAGAAATTCTATCTAAACAAAAAACATCAAGAACAGAACAAGAAACTATTTTGCCCTACTCGAAATCCGAGAAAGAAAAAGAACAAAAGATCATGAATTTTGTTATTATTTAACAAAAGATTGGAGGCGGCGGAGATGGCGGCAATGAACCCGGAGGGAGATGAAAATGCCTTATTGCTCCCTTTGGCTGGTGACATCAACACAGCAAACAGCAGAAGCAATTATCTTACATCTGTTACCTTTGCCCCTTCATTTTCATGACTCTTTTGGCTTTCGGAGAAGGACAAACTGAAGAAAGAAAAACATAATCTTTGATTAAGCAACAACTATATGATTTATTCAATTCCTTCAAAGCAACTATATTACCTTCATCTATTCTGCAAAAGCTTTCTGGAGGAAATATTACATCAGGTTCAACTCCTTGCTGCAATGGTAGTACCAAAGCCACACAGTTTTTACTGCAGAGAACAATCAATACTTAGTAAAATTTCAAGCGACGCAATGCATTTCAAAAAGCCAAATTGCATCAATATTATCAACATAAATTGAAGAAATTTAACAATGGATTAGTTACCCAACTAACAATGTTTAAGCGACATATAGAAACGACAGTAGAAAGAATAAATAATAAAAGATTTTGGCAGAGAAAATCATCATTAGATCATCTCTATCAAGTCCAATCACTTTGCGAGGACATATTAGCTGATCACCGGCCCATGATGGGATAAATTTTCTGTTGGTACATTTTCTTCGTCTTCTTCTTCTTCTTCATCATCGGAGCACTGGTAAGGTGAAATATCATATGATTTCTCTTGACTTTTCTGGATAATCATATTATCTGTTTTTCCAGATCTGTCGAAAGCTGCATTTGCCTACAAGAGTAAAAGAGAAGACGTCAGCAGAGGAACAAGGAATAGAACAATCTCTAGTATGTTAAATAAATAAGGAAGAATCACAAGAAGCATTAGTATGGGCGGGAGAGAGAGTTTTGGTAGAAGACGTACTAGCCAGGGCTTTATGTTAAAATTGAAACTTCTTACACCGGTTATTATTTTAACCGGTGTAAAACAAACTTCTTTCAACTTCTTACACCGGTTAAAATAATAACCGATGTAAAAAAAATACAACTTCTTACACCGGTTATTATTTAACCGTCTTACACCGGTTATTATTTAACCGGTGTAACAAAACTTCTTACACCGGTTAAAATAATAACCGATGTTAAAAAGTACAACTTCTTACACCTGTTATTATTTACACCGGTGTAAAAAAACCTTATTACCCCGGTTATAATAATAACCGGTGTAAGAAGTTGTACTTTTTAACATAAAGCCCTGGCTAGTACGTCTTCTACCAATTTTCCATTTGAACTTATATTTAATCAAAGTTTCACTTCATAACAAAATAAATAAATAATAATAAATATTAACCAATAAATTTATATGTTAAAAAAAATTACTACTATCATTATTTTTACTATGAGTTTATCTTTAACACTACTCATATTTATTAAAAATAAAAAATTACAAACCTCAAAAATACCTCAAGAATTGAGATGTACCCCTACCTAATATTGACTCAATGGCAACGTGTAAACTAAGTAGAATTGATATGTACCCCTACCTTATTATTATTGACATAATGAGAATAATGTATATTAGTAAGTTATGACAAAAAAATAAAAATAAAAGTAACATTTTTAGAAATTTTAAATTTTTGTTAGACATCAAACTTTCTAAGAAAAATCATTATAAAAAACTATATTACTATACCTTTGATAACCAACTTTTGGTTCCAGATTCAACCAAGAAAATGTAATATTTTGGGTAAAAAAAATTAAGCATTTTAAAAAATGTATGATTTTTACACACTTGTTATTTACACCGGTTATAAGAAAACCGGTGTAAAAGGTATACTATTTACACCGGTTATTATAAAACCGGTGTAAAAAGTATACTATTTACACCGGTTATTATATAACCGGTGTAAATAATTCTCATGTCACTTTAATATTTCGATAATGCCACCGCATTTTTATAAATTACTCCGATTTTTGTTTAACCGCTTTAAAAAGGGCGGTTTAAATTCGCTATTTTGTAGTAGTGATGTCTTGTACCTATCTATTGAACCATCTGAACGAGTTTTTATCTTGTAAACCTATTTACAAAATATAAGCTTTACATCTTTGGGTATTGGCACCAAGTCCCATTTACAGGATATGTCTTGTACCTATCTATTGAACCATCCAAGGACTTACGGCTCTCTCTTGAGGTGTTGATGCTTCCATAGCTTCTTGATTTGTGGATGTAATTAGTTCTTCAACTACTTCAAAACTTGGGCTTTCTTCTATTGTGAATTTTTCTTGCAACTTTTCTTCCATTTCTTTTGAATCCGGAAGTGTTATCTCTTGTGGTGACCGCCAAGAAGATACTTTATCAAAGACTACATTCCTTGATGTGCAACAGCGGGCAGTTGTAGGATCACAACATCTCCATCCTTTTCTTTCACTACTATAGCCCACAGAGATGCATCAAATTGCCTTTTTATCAAGCTTGCTACGAAATTCATGTGGCAGAATGACATAACATATGCAACGAAAAACTCTAAACTTACTGTAGGCTTTATCTTCCATAGAATTTGAGGTGATACAAACCCAAGTCTTGCTTGCGGTTTTTATCAAGCTTGCTACGAAATTCATGTGGCAGAATGACATAACATATGCAACGAAAAACTCTCAACTTACTGTAGGCTTTATCTTCCATAGAATTTGAGGTGAATTTTTCTTGCAACTTTTCTTCCATTTCTTTTGAATCCGGAAGTGTTATCTCTTGTGGTGACCGCCAAGAAGATACTTTATCAAAGACTACATTCCTTGATGTGCAACAGCGGGCAGTTGTAGGATCACAACATCTCCATCCTTTTCTTTCACTACTATAGCCCACAGAGATGCATCAAATTGCCTTTTTATCAAGCTTGCTACGAAATTCATGTGGCAGAATGACATAACATATGCAACGAAAAACTCTAAACTTACTGTAGGCTTTATCTTCCATAGAATTTGAGGTGATACAAACCCAAGTCTTGCTTGCGGCAAGCAATTGATGACATGAGATGCAGTCTTCCCCAAAACCTTCTTGGCACATTTCTGGCATATTGTAGCATGGTTCCACATATCTCTCGATGTCGATTCTTTCTCTCGACAACACCATTTTGCTGTAGCGTTCTTGGGCATGTTAATTGTCGCCTAATTCCAAACTTTTTTAGATATTTGGAGAAATTTTCCGATTTATATTCTTACGTAGACATCTAATCATCTTTCCAATTTTAATCATATACAACATAACTCCAATTGATGGTTGCTGTATTGGGCCAAATACATTAGAATGCACTAGCTCCAACGGTTCCTTGTCCTTGAAATTTGATTTTTTTTTGATGACTCAGATCCCAACTTACATTGTAATATATTGGACCCCAAGGCAACCATCCTCTATCCACCATGATGAGGTAAATCGCGAGACATGCATGCAAATGAATATTACTCTCACAGTATCGGCCCAAACTGGATACCAGGGCCAGTCTTCAGCATTTTTTGGTCACCAAGTCTAGTCTTCAACCTTTGGTCGCCAAGTTTGGTCACCAAGTCATCACTCCTACCTAGGGCTAGTTTTCAACCTTTTTTGGTCACCAAATCTAGTCTTCAACCTTTGGTCACCAAGTCATCACTCCTTCCCCAAAGAGTGTTAGACGATTCTCCTCCAGCGAATACCGGCCCCACACGGCCTCACTCCTGCGAGTAAGTACCATAAGCCTTTCTTCACTTGCTTATGTGCTCCGGCGAGACTTGAAATTCTACAAATATTCCTCCATCCCATTTATAATAGTTCTTAGAATAAGCATGGTTGAGACTTGTCCAAGTCATACACCGTTGTCTTTTTTTTTCCTTACATGTCATCTAGAGTTAATGCTCATTAAAATGAGTCATGATTATCCTTTTTTTTCTTTTTTGTTAATTTAATTTCCTAAATTCCTTAATTGCGTTAATTTTAAGACCTTTCCAATTTCAAGTTGAATAATTAATGCTCATTAAAATGAGTCATGATTATCCTTTTTTTTCTTTTTGGTTAATTTACCTAACACAATGAATCTTCATCAGATTTCTATCATTCCTAACATGGTCGTCTTTTTTTTCCCTTACATGTCATATGAGTTAATGCTCATTAAAATGAGTCATGACTATTATTTTTTTTCTTTTTGGTTAATTTAATTTTCTAAATTACTTAATTGCGTTAATTTCAACACCTTTCCAATTTCAAGTTGAATAATCTATGAGCGTTTCTCATCATGTCTAAGACTCTAATTCTTATCATGTTAATTAATGATTTCCCATCAAAAGTCCTTATGAAATGTATAATAAAGAGTTTGTCAAAATTCAAAGTATTTAACCACTACAAGAAAAATGACTATCAATAACAAGTTTTATTGCCACTAAAACTACGAAAGTTATCACTAAAAATGTTTAGTGACAATAATTTAATCATCACTAAGTTGCCACTAATTCCGTGTGGCAAAAAACATAGCAACAATCAACTAAAATCGTTACTGAATGTCAACTAATCAGTGATGAAAATTTATTATCACTAATGTTGCAATGTGTTTAGTGACAACACTTATCGTTAGTAATGATGCATGGTTAGTGACAACACCTTGCCACAAATAAACAATCTATTTTGTGATAAAATATTATCATCACTATTATAATTTAAATATCACAATATATTCTAGTATTCAGTAACAAGTTATTGTTGCAAATTAGCATCTATTTTGTTATTGTATAAATATTATTGCCTCTAAATTGTGTTGTTTAGTGACAAGTTCTTGTTGCAAATTAAGTGTTTATTTTGTGATTTAAATATTATTTTCTATGAATTGTATTGTTCAGTGACAAGTTCTTGTTACAAAATAGCATTTTATTATATAGTAATAAAATTTTAATGTTCAGTACCTATAAATTGTACTTACCATCATAATATGAAATTATGCTATATATGCACAATTAAATGCTCCAACATTTTTGTTCCATAAATAGCAATATTTCAAACTATAAAGAATTAACAAATTAAACTTGTCTAAAGAAAATCTAATGTAACATAATCTATTGCACTATACTAATCCAAATATGAGTTTTAAAGACGCATTTCACATTACTATCATCTAGAAATATCAAAGCAGAATCTAGGTCCCATCAAATCAATCACATCAACAATGCTAAAATGTCATGGCCAACATCCTCATTAATCATGCTACAAACTCTTTTGTATGCCTCTGCAAAAAAAAACAAAAGATTGAAAATCAAGTTGAGACTAATAAAAGTTCAATAGAAATTATTACGGAGAAAAGAAAATTGAAATTGTAACTTAAATGAACTTCAGTATATATTTGAAACCATTGCAACCCTTAATCCAAAATTAGATTATAAACAGTAGCATATCTACCAAGCTTGCAAGGAAAGTGATACAACAATATGTGCACGTGGCAATCATGAAAGATGGCTCCTTTTATGAATTGTCAAAATTTTATTCTTGTACACCAAAATGTTGTTATCCAATGCATAACAAAATGAACAATACAAAATAAGTCCAGGTTCCCCACCTTGTAGTAATTGAGTGGAAGTCAAAATATCATTTAGCAAAAAAAAGCTAATGTTTAATAACTAGGTACTTCAAAGCATGAAAACCCGAAAATCAAGTAATTAAAGTATTGTCATCATAAATTTTGTGCATATCAACTATTTTCATCCTGAAATAAACACAACAAACTTGAACAAACACAATTTCAATCATTTTGTGGAATTCACTTGTCTTATATCAATGCATAAAATACTTATATCAATGCATCTTAGCAGAAACTTTGCACCAATCCCCTCAGTAGCTCCTAACAAAGAGTTCATTCAAAAATTTTAAACTTTGTTGGAAACATAACCATGACATCACAGCAAAATTAGGCTTGTATAATATCTTAAAAGTTTCCGTTCCAATCTTTCTTTCACTTTAGAGCTGATGTAAAAAGAGATAGCTGTTCATCCAAATCACAGAGGAAGCAAAAGGATCCAACAAGATGTCCTTCCAGGACAAAGTTTTCCAAATGCTATTATTTACAATTGTACATCATCCTTTGAAATCTGAACAAGTATGCACTTCAATCAATTATTCAAGTTTTAATATCTTAGGATGAAATATTACCAGTAAAACAGGTAAAAGAAAACGAGAGTTCCCTAAGAAATGTGTTCTCAAATCCGCATGCAAGATTTCCAAGTTCTTGAATTGCTTTAACTGCAACAGCTATATTCACATATGTTTTAAGCTACAAAGTTCCAAAACAATTCAGGGTAACTTTACTCATGGAACTGAATATCAAAACAGAAAATGCGGAAAATTTTAAGGCTTTAGAGTCCAGATACAGAGCGTGTAAAATGCAAAGGAAGAAAAATACAAATGACAGTACTACAACTCTCAAGCCTCAAACAAACTACAGAAATGGACTAAATATTACTTTAGAATTTCAGCCAGTTATAAAAGGTAGGTTGAAGGGGAAAAATATATTGTTCACTCCACAAGGAACATGCACCAATCATATTGTAAAACTGGTAACACATGAAAACCTGAAGTATGGCTCCAATCAACAATGTTTAACTCTTTCCAACAACTCATCCCAATTGCCAATTTGGATTTACTCTAGTATAAATGTGTTCAGCACAAGAAGAGCCAAAATCATTTCAAGGATGTGATGATTGACAAAATTTATACATATTAAAAACTAACTTAAATAACAGAACTCCTCGGAATGTGCATAACAGCAGTAATAGACTACAGGACTATGAAGGTTAAGCTCACAATGCAGACCAAAATCATTCATTTCAAATGTCCAAATAAAATATGAAGGCTATAGGAGAAAGACAATTATTACAACACATTTTCCAAACACTAAATGAGCCAATAAAAAAGTTAATTCAGCAAAAATACCAAACTGCCACACCTAAACTTTTGTGGAACAGATTACCAGCCAAAAGTAATTGATCTCACTCTTCATTAAATTTCTAAAAATTTAACATTACATAATGCGAAGTAAAGTGTCATAGCATGAGATTCAATGAAAAATAGAATCATTTAGCGATGCAGCCAACTAAGATCCACAATCATTCATATTGGAGATCCCACAGAATGAAAATGAAGAAGGAACCAATAGGGATAGTGTTTGATGACACTCTTCATTAAAGTATCTAAAGATTTAACACTTTGTAATGCGAGGTGAGATGTGCATAATCACTAAAACAAAACCATCTAGCAACACAGCCAAGTAGGATCCACAATAATTTATATTGGAGATTCCACAGTAGGACAATGGAGAAGGAAACCAATAAGGTAGTGTTTGAATAGAAAACAAACGAAGTAGAATCACGTAGACACCTACTCAATATTCACTTGTATTTAAATGAAATTAATGTATGAACTACTATAATTACATAATATAAAAGAACAAATATTTAAGTACTTACATAATAGCTTTCATATCTGATGTTGGGAATGATTCTCAAATTTTTTCATAAATGATAGAATACGCTCATTTGTTTCCATTTGCTCTCTCTGGAAGGCCATCATTTGCTCCGATAGTTTTTCCATTTCCTCTTTTTGAGCTAATAATTGATGTTTTAACTCAATAGCTTGTGCTTCAGCTTCATCAGCTCTTCTTTTGGCCTCCTCTATTATTTCAAAATGTTCTCTAGACATATTAGTCTTTGAACCAGAACCACGACTCGAAACATGTCCAGGTATGTGCCCATCAACTTCAATGACAATATCTTCCTCGGTTCGGTTTAAATTGTTTTCTTCGGATTCAACTTGTAGCTCCTTCATTTGGTACTAAATTACAAATTATAATAACGTTAGAGCAGAATAAATTAAACTCAAAATTAAATGAATAAACAAGTTGGTACAATTCTTAAATTCTCACATGTTTTGTTGCTAACAACTCAGAAATCATATCCTTCTTCTTCTCACTAAAGTGCATCATTCCATAAAGTTCAATGGATCCAACTTTTCTATTTTCCTTGCGTTCCTGTAAAAAAATTGAAATTGTTAATTATTTTAAGTTAAAATATGAGATAACACATTTATATAAACAAGTCAGTAGTATAACCTTGTCAGATTTGTGACGTTGAAAAGACTTTGTTCCTCCTGTATGAGCTGTCTTTTGTTGAGCTCTATTTTTTTTATTCCTTGCACTCATTTTCTATCAAATAAAATATTACCAAATTTCAATATTTCATATGTACATTATAAAGAATTGCATAACCATTAATGGTACTAAAAAATACCTTGAATTCTTCAGATGAAAAATATTCACATAAATACTCCCAATCTTGTTTAGATTTGACAGTTGGTGGACAATTTTGAATTGCCTCCTCTTTTGTTTTGTAGTTGAGGAAATGCTTGTGGTGATGGTGACGTCGGTTCCTATATTGTGACTTTAACTTGTTTTTCAATTGCCAACTTTATATTAACATTACCATCATGCGTAAAACCTTTCTGCAAAATTAGAAACTCAGTTGAATATGGTGATAGATATGGCAATTGGTTATAACCAATAATGTCTAGCACTAACATTAAACTTAAATAATTGTTCTAAGATAGAAATCAGGATTAGAAAAATTATTGGCCTTCAAATTTGCATGTTATAACATTAATGATAAATGGAAGATAACAATATTCATCATTTCTTCAAGATAACAAACTAATGCCTGATCAAATCAAAATTTATACAAAATTCTAATTAATCATTTTTAACAAAAAAATGCAACTCTTAATCAAAAAGCTACAGCCAAAATAATAAAATATATAAACACACTTAAATCTTGAAAGTCCTTGAATCCAATGTCTCAAAAAGCGTCCAACTTTATAATCGAACACATTTTCCAAAAACCCTTAATTGTGTAAACAATACTTTAAAAAACAGTTGCTAATTTAAATAAAATAGCCATACATGTAAAAATATAATTAATAATACATGGCTATCATTTAAACATACAAGCACAAACTTAAATAATAGCAAATGAAAAACTTACTCCAATCATTTGCAGCAAACTGTCCCTATCAAATTGAGGTATCTCGGCCCATTTTTTTGCATTCCACATCCCATGACAACGAACCACGCAACTTGTTTCAGTGATGAAAGGTTGCGCTCCATCTCCTATCAATCTTCCAGTCTCTTTTGATACATGAATAGGAACTTTTTCTCCAGTTTGTTTCTTTTTCACGTGAGTAATATTACGAGTAAATCCCCTTTTTCTCTTTAACATAGAGATATCTAAAACATATATAAAATATTATGTAATATGGAAATTAAACTGGATTGATTGGAAGAAAATAAAGAATAAAGATTGAAGACATTAAACAAACCATTGCTACCAATGTCCATATTTTCAGGAGTTTCCATTTGGTCATTGCTACTATAACCATTAGACTGCCCGGATGAAGAATAAGGTGTAATAAGAGTATTACTCCCATTCTTTGCCATAGACGAATGTGACATTACTTGTGTTGTCGGTGTCATTGAAGTGTCCCAATAAAAATCAGAACAAGATGCACAACATGACAATGATAAAAAAAAATTAATACTCAAAACCCATATATCAATATTAATTTGAAGAAAAAGGATTTAAACAACTTGCCTGTAATCTGAACCTACTTAATGTTGGTGAAGAAACCATATTATCTTTCAAGCCATCGATCTAATAAAAAATATGAGCTTAAAATCAGTAGAGTATTATTTAAACAAATTAATTCTTATGCCATATTATTATTATTTACCTTTATAACACGACATGGTCTAACTTGCTCTGTATCTTGAAACAAAGCTCCTCGACTCAATCGCGTGGAGGGAGGATTTCCTTTATTCCCTAGTCAAGCCATGAACAACATCAAATAGACAAGATTATGTTATATGGAAAATAAAATGGATTGATTGGTAGAGAATAAATAATAAAGATTGAAGACATTAAATAAACCATTGATTCCAATATCCATATTTTCAGTAGTTTCCATGTGGTCATTGTTACCATAACCATTAGACTGCCCGGATGAAGAATAAGGTGTAATGAGAGTACCACTCCCATTCTTTGTAATAGACAAACGTGACATTACTTGTGCTGTCGGTGTCATTAAAGTGTCCTAGTAAAAATCAGAACAAGATGCACAACATGACAATGATAAAAAAAATTAATACTCAAAACACATATATCAATATTAATTTTAATAAAAAGGATTTAAACAACTTGCCTGTAATCTGAACCTACTTAATGTTGGTGAAGAAACCATATTATCTTTCAAGCCATCGATCTAATAAAAAATATGAGCTTAAAATCTGTAGAGTATTATTTAAACAAATTAATTCTTATGCCATATTATTATTATTTACCTTTGTAACACGACATGGTCTAACTTGATCAGTATCTTGAAACAAAGCACCTTGTGTCAATCGCGAAGGAGGATTCCTTTTTTTCCCTGGTCCAGCCATGAACTAGCTACACAAAAGAATTTAAAATAATTAGATTTCAACCACAGACAAAAAAATAATACTTACATTTGAATAAGTATAAGAAGTTAACACACTATATCAACTATATCATAATAAGAACAATTAATGTTGCAAATTTGATATGAAATACTAAAAACATTATCGATATTCATTATTCCATTATTTTCTGTAAGAACATATATAACACAAATGAGTTGAAGACAATGTATTCATGTATCTACAATTTCACTTGCATCTTACATTGAACGTGTTAATCAGAATCAATCTCATCATCAATTGGCACAATTTCTTCTTCTTGCTCATCTCCACTACTAGATAAGTGCTCAGTGTCATCATCATTATCAATGAAGGGGTTCCGATTTGCTGCTTGGTGCAATGATTCATTCAAAATAACAGTGGCATCAATTCTCTTATCAGTATCAATATCTCCCCTACTCAAAGATGGAATTTCATCATTTTCCAACACACCAACTGAAGGCTTGAAACACACATCTTGATAAGGTTCATCATTACCATCATCAACTTCCTTCTCAGGCACATCATAGTATCCCCGAGGCATAGCTTTCAATACTACATGCCAATGACCTCCTAATTTAATGTCATTCACATAGAATACTTGTTCTACTTGGGATGCTAAAATAAATGGCTGGTCTACATACCATTTTCGTGAAAGATTAATGCTAGTGATATTGTATTCCTTATCAATAATAATTCCCGAACTATTTCCCACATTCCACCAATCACATTTGAACAATAAAACTTGTTTATTTCCTAATAGGTACTCAACCTCTATAATATCAGTGACTACACCATAAAAATCTATTGTTTCACTATTATGCTCTCCTTTTACTACGATACCACTATTTTGAGTTTTTCTTTCTTTTTCACAAGATACGGTATGAAATCTATAGCCATTTATAGTACAAGAGGTGTATATTGTCACTCGATTGTCAGGACCCTTAGCTAATGATAGGAGTTCGTCATTGCATTGCCCATTACCATGTAGTTTAGTAACCTATAATAAAAGTAATAAACAAGTTAACTGATATTCTTAATTTACAAATACTATTTATCTCATAATTTAATCAGCTTACATGATCTTCAAACCATCTAGGAAATTCTAGATCATGTCTTTGATGGACATTTGTTCCACTCTCCTGCTGAAGAATTACTTTATGTTCCCTAAAACAAAAATATCATCAATATCATCGACATATCAAACTTTAGTTGCATTCCAAAAATTACTTACTCGATAGTCGTCGATATCTTCACAATTATTCAATATGAATAAATGCACTTTAGACAACTCTGAATTTTCTAAATAGTCAAATGTTGGTGCTCCAAAAGAACGACCAAGATTTTTAAATACATATAATTCTCCAGAAGTTGTAACGCGATCTGGATTTCGTTCTGTCTTGGTGAACTTTGTTTCAACATTTCGCAAGTACATAGATATGAATGTTAGACATTCATCATCTAAGTACCGTTCAGCAATGCACCCCTCTGGTCGAGCCTTATTATGAACGTATCCTTTATATTGTCCCATTTTTCTGTTCATAAATAATTAAATAACGTTATAAAAAATAAACTAATGAACTAGTTAAAAATAACTAATACTTATTTTGATTTAAAATCAATACCTTTCAAATGGAAACATCCATGTATATTGTGCAGGGCCTGCAATCTTAGCTTCAGTTGGCAAATGGACCATCAAATGAACCATTATATCAAAAAATGATGGAGGAAAGATTCTCTCGAGCTTACAAAGAATGAGAGCAATATCATTTTCCATTGCTTCTAATTGAGAGACAAATAAAGTTCGAGAACACAATTTTCTGAAGAAAGTACTTAACTCAACCAAGATTTGGCACACTTCTCGTGTTAGCATCCAACGTATTGCTAAAGGAAGTATTTGCTGAAGAAATATATAGTAGTCATGACTTTTCATTCCCGAAATGTGATACTTCTTTGTATCGACACATCGGGAAATGTTTGAAGCAAAGCCATCCGGAAACTTGATTGAGATAAAAAATTGGCACAACTTTTGTTTTTCATCACGAGATAAACTATAACACGCACTTGGCATTACAATTGAATCACCTAAATTTTTGAGATGTAAATCACGCTTGATACCCATATCCATCAAATCCTTTCTTGCTTTCCAGTTGTCCTTAGTTTTTCTATCAATGTTCATCAAAGTACCCACTAAACTCTCACATACATTCTTTACAATATGCATGATATCTAAGTTGTGCCTTAATTTATTAGTACTCCAATATGGTAACTCAAAGAATATGCTTCTTTTCTTCCAATTTGAATCACATTCTCTACGTTTTCTTTTATTTTGTCGAACCATATCATGAGCCTTACCAAACTGGGCTTGCTCAATATCAAGCAACTGTTGCAAAATTTCCTCTCCAGATAATGGTCTGATTGGATCCCGCATGTCTTTCTCCCCATTAAATTTGCTCTTTTCCTTCCGCCATTTATGATCAATATTTAGAAAACGACGATGTCCCATATAACAACACTTGTGACAATTACGCAAGTAAACACTAGTTGTCTCACCCATACAAACTGGACATGCTTGATACCCTTTTGTACTCCATCCAGACAAATTTGCATATGCAGAAAAGTCATTAATAGTCCATAATAAAGCTGCTCGTAACTGAAAATTCTGTCCAGTGTGAGAATCATATGTTTCAATGCCAATATTCCACAGTTATTTCAATTCATCAATTAAAGGACGTAAGAAGACATCAATATCATTTCCGGGAGCTTTAGGTCCAGGAATAATTAATGACAACATGAAAAAAAGATCCTTCAAACATTTCCAAGGAGGTGAATTGTAAGGAACAAGAATTACAGGCCAAATACTATATGTACTACTTATATTGCCAAAAGGATTAAAGCCATCACTAGCAAGCCCTAACCTAACATTTCGAGGATCATTAGCAAAAGATGCATGATCCTTGTCAAATTCTTTCCAAACATTAGAATCTGCCGGATGCCTCAATATATTATCATCCATGGCCCTTTTCTCCTTATGCCATCTCATTTCACAAGCTATATCCTTGTTGACAAATAATCTCTGCAACCTTGGTTTTAGTGGAAGTAACGCAAATCCTTTCTAGGAATTTTAGATGTACTGGACTTATATCGTAGTGCCTTACATGTTACACAATGGTCTAAGCCCTCATATTCTTTCCAGTAAAGTATGCAATCATTTTCACAAGCATGTATCGTTTCACACTTGAGTCCCAAATCGCGGATGAAATTTTTAGCCTCATAAAAAGAACAAGGAATTGCTGCAATCGGAAAAACATTTTTCAAAAATTTGAGCAACATGTCAACGGATTTGCAAGTCCATTTATTCATTGTCTTCAAATGCAGGATATTCACAATGAAAGCTAGTTTTGAATAGTTTTCACAACCAGGATATAGATCTTTTTTTGCTTCAGATAATAATCTTAGAAACCTATTTGCTTCTCCCTCCTTAGTTTTATGAATATTACTAAGATTTTCTTCTACATTTCTCCAATCATGTCCGAAATTGGCTACTCCAATGTCATCTAATAATTCTGGAATGTCATCACGTTCAGTATCTTCTTCAGTCAAACCCCTATCATCCTTCAACACATCTTCATATCCTTCTCCATGGTACACCCATTGATCATAACTTTTAACAATCCCATAAACATTCAAATGTCTATCCATTGTTTTCTTAGTGTGATTATCAAAGTTATTGCATTGATTGCAAGGACAGGGAAGTTTATAATCTGTACCCTTGCCTGCAAAGGCAAAGGTAAGAAATTTCTCAACCCCATTCTCATAGTCTGGATGCAATAAATCTGTAATTTGCATCCAACTTTTATCTATGTCACTGAAAAACATAGTTTTTATATTAACAAGAAGACCAAGTAAACACTGATCGAGTACTAAAATAATTTAATACTATCTAAGCAATAACTTGAGTATTGAAATTTTTTTTTTTTGGAATTCTATTCTAACTTACAAATATTCTGTTCTTTCAATTGCTAGTAAATTTCAATATATGCCTGACATGCAGGCTGATGCATTAAAGAGAGAGATTTTATTATGACACATGTATGGATAAATATAATATAACACATGTATGGATTATATTATATTATGACACATGTATGCCATTTCTATGACACATGTGTGGATAAATATATTTAAAGGTACATTATATTATGTTCGAAAATGGTTTTTTAGCTTTAGAAACTTAAAACTAATTTATATGTTTAGGTGGTGTATTTTTTTAAAATTTTATCATAAGACCAACATATAATGTCATTTATTTATTGTAAGTTTTGGGCTAGTGTGCTAATGTAAATTTCTAGATTGACTAATGTTTTTGGATTGAAGTTATTGAAGAAAGAAGTATAACAAAGACCACAATTCAAACAAACTATTCATCACTTCTAAAGTTACAGTAAAAGAAACATATTAAAAAAAGAGAGCCAAGGCACTAATACATTAAACTGTTCATCACTTCTAGACTAGGCACTAATGCATTAAACTATTCATCACTTCTAGAAGCATATTAAAAAAAAGAGCCTAGGCACTAATACATTAAAAAAAAGTCTTTTTTAAGTTTAGCAAACTTTTCAATGCTTTAGTTCTTCTACAAACCTTTTTCATTTTGATTCCTTCTACACAGAACTTGGAGCACATTTTACATAAAAAGCATAACACTCTTTTTTCCTTAAGTTTTACAAGTGATGAAGCTAAAGTGGAACTTCTAAATGCAAGAAAAGCATATTTCTAAATATATTTTTCATTGGGATTTTAAAACAAAGAGAAGAAATTAATTGACAGTTCCTATTCAAAATTCATGCTTATATGAAGTCTACAGTTTCTTGGCTTCATACTAAGCTAAATTTTATGTCCATGAAATAATTTTAAAATAAAGAATAAATAAATAGCATGACAATAAATGAAAATCCTCATTAATTCTTTACGAATAGTAAAGTATTTAAAATCATTTTGCTATCCTTATCAAAGTTCTTAAGGCATCACACACCTCCTTTGTATTCCAAAAGTACTTAATTGAGATCATAGTAAAGGTGAAACGTTAAATAAAACCTAGCTAATTTTTATAAGATAATGGTACTTAATTGAGATCATAATATCATCCGTGTAATGAAAATGCAAAGGCCTGATAGCACTTTGTGAATTTCGACTTCATCAGTTTTCCCCTCTTAGTAGTAAATTTTAGCTCGAGATAGGAATTTGGTTAGGATAATTTTAGCGAATACCATGCATAAGTATTCAAGACTGCCATAGAGGAACTTTGTTTTCTTGTCAAATCTAGGTGAATCAATATTGCTCATAGATATCTAATTTTTCTTTTGGGTACTGAAGTACGTGAGTGCAAAGGAAACAAAAAGGCAAAACTAATCCAACTGCAAAAGGCTTCATCAATAACTTGTCTTGACTCTTAAGCACTTTGAAAGATTTAACTTTTGCTAACGAAATTAGATATGTCCAAGCGTCAAAAAACATGTCATTCTATCATAATTCAGTTAGTGGAAAAGTTAAAAAAAATTACTTCATAGGAAATCATTTAGACATGACAGGAAACAAATTAAAACCTTGGTTCTCAATGGATAAATCCTTGAATGAGGCAGCTCTGACACTGCAACAAGGCACTGAATTGCTGTATCCTGAATTACCTACAAAGTTACAAAATGCAGAATTGCAACTAAAGTGCATCAGATACAAAAATATTTTTATCGACGAGATGGGTACTGGAAAGTAACCCACATTAGTGATGTACCAAAAAGCTAAAACTTCAGAAAAGAACAGTAAAAGAAGAAACAAACTCTATTTCTTCTTTCCATTTGAAAAGGAAACAAAAGTCATTTATTAATTATAAAGACCAATGGCAGCGATCTAAGTCTCAAAATGCACAAAAAGACCTCTTTTGTTTAACTGATTTCAAATCTTCTCTCAGTAAAAATATATTGGCTATCTTGCTCTGAAGTCTTCATATATGAATTTGCCAATATCTCCCACTTGCAAGATCTGCAGATATCTTTCCCTAGATGAAGTGAGAATTTTGTTCCTATGAACTTTAGAACTTCCAAGTAAACTCTATGAAATTCATAGCAATAGTCAAATGAGAAAATAAACTAATTAAGGTTTCACATTAGGATTGCATTGAAACTGAGTCAGGCTTGAACTTCACCAAAGCGAGAACGACTCATCCCTAAAATCTCTATTCCTGCTACAGTGTGAACTAGAGCTTCAGATGTCATAGATGCTCCAAAATAAATATTTAAAATGAGTATTACCATAAAAGACAAAAGAAAATCTACAAAAACTCAAATTTGCTTGAACTGATTAGAGATAGTGAAATAAAAATTCATTTGCGACAGGGAGTACAAACACCGAAATAAAATCCCTCTGGATTAAAAGACCTACTAAGTCCCAAACCAGTAGCCCATAGTCATGTGGAAAAAGACATTATTAGGATCATATTGACTTTTTGAAATAAGGGTGAAGAAGGTACCCGCAATGAACAACGGAGAAGGCAAAAACCCAGAAGGGAGGCGCGAGGCGCTTATTGAGAAACCCAGAAGGGAGGCGCTTGTTGAGAAACCCAGTCGATCTTCTGTGAAATTTTAGTATACTATTGCGGTTTTTGGTTTTTGTTATCAGCAATTTCAAATTCCTATTTCGTTTTCCTCTCTCAAGTTCAAATCCCTAGAAATCAAAATCTTCTCGATTTCTCTCCAAAAATGTCTGGCCGTGGAAAGGGTGGCAAGGGCTTGGGAAAGGGCGGAGCTAAGAGGCACAGGAAGGTCCTCCGCGATAACATCCAGGGCATCACCAAGCCTGCAATTCGTCGCCTTGCTAGTAGGGCTGGCGTGAAAGAGAATCTCCGGCCTGATCTATGAAAGGACCCGTGGAGTGCTTAAGATTTTCCTGGAAAACGTCATCCGTGATGCTGTCATATACACTGAGCACGCTCGCCGCAAGACTGTCACTGCAATGGATGTGGTGTATGCTTTGAAGAGGCAGGGCAGGACTCGATCTCTATGGATTTGGGGGTTAGAGTTACTGTAGGGGGTTTGCAAGTATTTTGGGAATTTGCAAGTATTTTGAGAAACCCAGATGGCGGCTAGATTTACCGTGGGGGGTTTGCAAGTATTTTGAGAAACCCAGATGGCGGCTAGTGCCAAAAATTTTTAGAAAAAATTCCCTCACTTTTTTCATGTAAATTTTGGGAATTTTAACATTTTTCATTAATTATGAAAATAATTTTAAAAGCATGATTTCTTTTGAAAAATAATAGTAGTATTTATGGAGTATGATAATTCTACTTTTGTAATATTTGATAAAAAAATACATATTTTTGTGGGCAACACTATTTTGATAGAAAATTAAATATTAATTAGTGGCAACTTATGTATAATATGAATAAGTTACAGCACATTAGTGATGATATTTTCTACTATGCCATTGATTTTTTGTCACAAAGCTTAGCGCTCATTATCAAATTATTGGCGCCTAAGGAATTGTGACAAAAATGTTGAATTCCTTACTAAATCTTTGGGACATATAAATGTTTAGCGTCAATAGTAAAACTTGTTGTAAAATTGTATTTTCAGTAATAATTTTGGTGTTGCCACAAAAAAAAATTGCTACTAATATCTCTTTTTCTTGTAGTGAACGTAATCTACAAATGAATATTTATATTATGGGAAATGAAAAAATTCTTGGAAAAGCTCCTGCTCCTCCAATTTCAATCTTGCCTAGCACAATGAGTTTTCATCAGATTTCTATCATGCCTAACATAATGAATATTGTTATGTATCTTGTCAATGAAATCTACATGATTACCATTCTGTGCATTGTGTTTTTGACAATAGGTGGGTGGGTTTATTAATTTCCATTATTGTATTTGTTAATCAAGGTTTGATCTTTACATAAAAGGTGATATTTTTAGGCAGATAATTAAGGTGAGTTTATAAATTTCCATTATTGTATTTATATTTTTTTCTTTTGTTGTATGCTCGTCAACAACATATCCAACCGTGCAGGACACGGTTAAATTATACTAGTCCATAAATAGGAGGGGATTTTTGTTGGAGGCAGGAATTGAACTCCTGACCACCAACTCCCCTAGGCACTTAATGCCTAGGTGATGACCATTGAGCCAATGGCTCATGTACTTGAAATTTGATTCTTGGTACGTTAATTGGTGTGCTTTACCGTATTGGCAATCACAACATATTATATCTCCTGTAACTTCTAGTTGGGGAAGACCTTTAAGAATTAACTTGTTCATCATGATTTTTAACTTATCTAAAATAAGGGGTATTACTTTAGGAGTATTCTTATTAATAGCGAGTGCTCCAACTTTTGGATAGCTGGCCACCACTGTTGACGTGGCATATTTTGCTGATGCAACTGCATAAGTAGACCAGTTTGCTAACGTGGCTTATGTGTATGGCTGAAGTGGATGCTCAGGAAAGATGATGGTAAATTGCAAATTCCAATAAAAGAAAAAATTAGGGCTAAACGCTTTTTCATCATCTTCATCTTCACAGCTTTCTCTGCCGCTCTCCATCCCTTTCTCTGCCGACTTTCTCCACTGAGAATGTCGAGCATTGGGCCTTCTGATGTTTTTTTTTTCCCACCATATTTTTTCTTTTTCTTTCTCTTTCCATCGTCAAAGCCACAATCTTTCTATTTTCTCACTTTTTGTGTTATTTTTTTCCCTTCAATTTTATGCAGTTTCACACCTTCCAGCTTTCATCCATGCCCAACCTTACCGCGATTAGCTCCATCGTAGTACATACGGGTTTTTTTTTGTTAGGGTTACATATTCTATTAGTCTTTTACTTTTACAATTTTTTCCTCTCTTCTCTGACTAACTCCACCTCATCAGTTCTCTTCTCCATTTTTTCCCTTTTGCTTCTACTCCACTGCATCAGAACTTGCATCACGAAAATTATCTGAAAAAATATCTAGCATGGTGTGGTAATTGCCATTTACTTCTATGTTTTTGTCGATTTTGTAGGATCTTTGTTTGCTGTGATAGCCATCTCTTGGTATTTTTGTGGCCTTTATTTTGAGAGAATTTCACACGTCTGAAGTTTTGGAAGCTATAGTGAAGAAAACAGTCCACGCTTCTGAATGTTTGGAAGCTATAGTAAAGAAAACAGTGGATTTGGAATAGATCTGTAAACTGATGTAAATATTTTTCTGTAATTTCCTTTTTTTGGAATTTATGTGGTCTATCTAATTTGGGTTTTTGATGGGATTTTTTTTCGTGTGATTGCAGAAAAATGTTCTGATTGAAGTAGTGTTTTAGAATTTGAGATATACCAAAGATGGATGGTGATGAAGAACTCACAATTTTTTTGCGTATCCTTTGTTAGTTTTTTTTTGTACGAATATATAGACAACTAAATGTAGCTTTACTATTGCTGTCACCTTGTTGTTTTAGGGTTTTTATTAATTTGTATTGTTTGTTTAATTTTTTGTAGTTTGAACATAACCGGAAAAAAGAAAAGTAAAACTGTGAATTTCCGATTCTGCGTTTACTTTTCTGTTATTGTAGAACTGAAGTGAGCTAAGAAGTTATGAAATTACTGATTTTTACTATATTTCTATGTTAAATTTTTTCATTTTGCAGATTTTCGTTCTTAATTGTAATGATTGTTATGACGATTTGGCTGTTCTAGACTGAAATTGAAAAAATATGAGTTTTTTACGAATTTCAGCATTGTAAATTGTTTAAAGATTGGAAAGTTAGGATTGTTGATAATTTATAACTGGCGGAGATGATCAAATTGTCAATCTTTGGTCAATTGGCAAGCCTGCACCTTTGAGGTATAGTTCAAGATTCAATCTTTCTAACTGTACTTTTTACCACCAAATTGGATGAGCATTCTGTGCTTGGTGAATGATAGTACAAATGGAAATTAAAAGTGGGAAAATTGATTTTCTGGTAAGTTTATGTATTGAGTGATTGTTGCCTGAATTTTTAAAATGAAGCCTTTTTTTGCTGAGAAAGGTAAGTGTTTTAATATTTTTCTATTTTTTTTAACATTTATTTTTAGTTGGATAAACCATTATAATTAATTGCAGTGTATATTTGATTTAGTTTTAGCTTTTGGATCATCATAAATTAGCATGGGAATATCGCACTCCTTATGACTAGGTATTTTGATCTTTGATTTTAATTCACGTTGAACTGCAAACTTGATGTCATGTTAAGCAACTTGGCTTTAAGATAATTATTATCGGGAAAGTAGAGTTTAAGAGGAATGCCGCTCGATTTTGGAGTAAAATCGAAGGCTTATGTGCCTTTTGATTTCCAAAAAGTGAAAATCGCTTGATATATGTTAGTTTGCAGAGCAGAGGTGGTCTGTATTAGTTGAAATGGTTCATGAACTTAATATTGTTCGGAAGAATTGGTCTATACTAACGGTTCTGTGTTTGTTACTTCAGTTCAGCTGAGAAATAATCTTAGTTAATCTGTCTCTGATGCTCTGGTGCATTACTTTTGCTTAATGTTTACTCTGGTGATGTTACTTTTTAGAATTTGTTCATCTTTAGAGATTTCTAACTTATTCCCTTATCATGATGAAAATGATTGGCTTCATCGAATTTGCATTTCACATTGGGAACATGGTTATTTTCATAATGTCTTTTCACTGGAATATTACCATGCATGAGTAATAGAAGTTAGTCTTTCTCATGCATGCAGATCCTTTCTGTCACACAAGTCCAGTAGAATCTGCAGTTTTTGATTTTGCAGAGGTTTTAGTGGTTGCTGGAGCCTCATCTGGTGCAATAAAATTATGGGACCTAGAAGAAACAAAAAGTAAGTTGGTAATTTTTTTTAAAGCTTGCTGTACCCTGATTTGGAGTGTGCTTATAACTTTGCTGTGTGATCCTCTATCTTCAAAGTTTCAACATTGAATTTAGTATATTATATTTTGGCTGTACTTCTGGTAAAGACACTCATTCTTTTTACTGGATTGACCATATAATTTCAGCGTGCTGGACTTTGTCATTATTTTTGTTCCATCAACTACGGTGTCTTATCTATCAGCTTGGTGATTTACCTTGAGCAATAATGATACTACACTTTTTTGGTGCTATATTGAACATAGTTAATGATACTGTGACAGTTAAACTTTAAATACATGTAATGAGTACTATTTCTTTGTGATTGGAAAAAAAAAGATTGAAGAGGGTATAAATATGGATGTGTGGAAAGTGAGACTTTCTCGCTTCACTTGAAAACCTTGGCATTTTTTTTTGATCAAATGTAAAAAATTTCATTGATCGATTTTCTGTTTTCTCATATACACTATACGCCGGGCATTCCCTGGTGGAAATACCTCATAAAGGCCTAAAATGAAAAACCTGATACAAATACACCAGGCATCCCCGGGTTTAACATCCGTATCACCAAAAGGACTAGGATAGAAACAAAACCTAATCTAGGATAGAGACACTAGGGTACATAGATACTCCGACCCTGTACATGTGTGTCTTTATCCTATGTACAATATCAGAGTGGATAGGCATCACTCTCTCAAAACACAACCTATTCCTAGTCAGCCAAATATAGTAAACTGTAGTAGCCAAAGCCAGCTTACCCTTCCTAGCCTTCCAGGATGTCCCTCTACTTTCCTTCTTCAGCCATTTCAAGGCCGCATCAAGAGTAGTCATCATCCTCCTCAGTCTGCACCAAGCTCGGATCTCATCCCATATTGCCCGTGGAACAGGGCACTCGAAGAAAAGGTGCTCCATAGACTCCTGGAATGCATCACAAAAGGGGCATCTCTGATCAATACCTAGGCAGCCCAGCCTATCCCTGGTGAGAAGCTTCTTCCGGACCCCTAGCCACAATGTGAAGGAGTTCTTGGGTGGGATATAAGAGGCCCATACTGTTGTCACCCAAGGCACCTTCCGGGCAGAAAATCTGAAGTAGCGGTATGCCGTCCTGACGAGTCCAATCTCCTGCCAGTCGCCTATCTTGGCAACCACCTGAGCTATAGACCCTTCCATCTCAATCATCCGATCTCTAATGGTCAAGAGCCTCCTCATAAGAGTGGACTGCTCCCTATGGGGGTGGAGGTCCCAGATGGAGCAGTTCTTTAGGTAGAAATGGTGAACCCATCGAACCCATAAAGACGTCTTGTCACGGTGTATGTTCCATAAGATTTTGAACAACAAAGCCATATTCCAAGCCGTAGGATCAATGATTCCTAGTCCTCCCTCCTCCTTTGTCACGTGAAGAATAGAGCTAAAGGCATCAGCTGAAATAAAGGTCATGACTTCTTTAGGGTTTGTTCGAGTTCAATCATTTACATTGCTTCCATTATGAATGTCCGCCTCTATTTCCTCTGTCTTCTCTCTCCTATTGCTCTTCTATTATTCTCTTTTTTGGCCAAATTTTTTACTTTCGGCTCTTTTAGGACTGACGATGCTGTTTTAGGACCTCTTTCAGAATCCCTCATAGCAGGTTCTTCCTCTTCCATTTTTTCATTTTTTCGCTTTTGTCAAAGCTCGAGTCTTCACTTTGTAGAGATTTGGCCAGTTTACTCCCTGATGGTGTTTTACTACAGACATTTTGATCCGTTGGATTTTTCCTTTGCCAATGGATGGCAATCTAAATCTAGAAGTAAATGCTTCTATGATTTCTTGTATAATAAATTCGTGTCTTCCAAATCACATTTGGTGCTTGTCTATAAATGTACTTGTCTTTTATCTTTTAAAGAACAAAGGAGTGCGGGAGATGCTCAATTCGTCTTGGCTTAGTTTGGAACCCGCTATAAATTTCTCCTAAAATTCGGCCGACCCAAGAGTTAATTAGCTTATTTCTCACTGATTTTTCCTGTTTAAATTTTTTTTTTGTTTTTGCCGTCTAATGATTTTTTTTTTGTTTAAATTGTTGAAGTTGATAATGCTCCTCATGGTTTCATAGTCCGAACTAAGCAACTAAAGAAAGGTTAGATATTTTTTGTTTTTTTAGTTATTTTTTTTCTGGCTTCAGTCAGATTTAATTTACATGTCTTGATTTCATAGGAAACCCCCTGAACAAAATTCCAAATTTTTTTACCTATAGACATTCTTTTGATTAATTTTTCATGTGATTTGTGCCAATGAATTTGATGGGTAAATAATGTTTTATTTACAACCATGACTAAGCAAAGGCATGATCCATAGCTAGGATTTTAAAATTGATGGTACATGGTCCATTGATGATTGTGGAAATTCTTACTATCTTTTTTATGAGGGGTTTACTAATTTACTTAAATCTATCATTGTTCATTTTTCTGTTGCTAATTTACTTCGCTGAGTGTTGTGAAAGTTTGTTTCCTCAGTGATGTGGGATTATCGGTGGTAATTGCATGATTTTAGTGTTGAATAACATAAGCCTGAACTGTTTTAAGGTAGCTGTTTATAGTTCTTTTAAATAATTGTTTTGATTAAGTCCGTTGTTTACTTTTAATAATCCAATTGAGGCTGTTAAGTGATATTTAGAAAACAAATGTATGCGTGCTGAGTTTGTTGGTTACTTTTATGTTAACCATATACAATTATTCCAACTAGTCTAATCAAATTCTTAAAAACATGATTTGATTGAATTTTCATAAATATGAGTGTTATGTGATAAGATCTTGCCCTAAGCAAGTGGATTAATTTTGTAAATTGTATAATTTAATTGTTCTAATTAGTGCAACGAAGGTTCATTTCAGTTTTGTAACTTCTGAAGAGAGGTTGAAGGGGCTTGCTTTCTGCAAGTACTTTACTGAAACCAACCTTAGGATTGCTGTGATTCTTTGGCATAGCAAAGGTGAGCCAGTTTTCTCGCATATATTTAATTATATGACTTTTCCCTAAGAATTACTTTACAAATGTGACCTGAAAATAATAATTAGACAGAGTATAGGAAAGAAAGTTTGGTATATATGACTGCTGGTAATTCTGGACATGTCCTGATTGGAATGCTGAATTGTTTGTCATTATTTGAATAGATGTTTATGCATAGATTTATGATTTGACCTACAGTGTGAACTTGGTGGAAACATTCTTCTAATTGACAAAGAATACAAGTATGAATAGCATAACAAAGGGAATCTATTTTCATTTAGTATGGATTGCAAATAAGGGCTTATGTGGCTTGGCAAGGAACTTCATGGTTTCATGGTAGATGAAATTTAATGAGGTTCAACTTGAGAAATAACTGTTATTATTATAAACTAAAAGTGCTTTGAGCATGACTAGCTTTAAATTGTTGTGTGTGCTAAATCTAACCGAAAGGTACTTGATATGTTTTGGTGAAATTCATGCATAATTTTATTTTTGCATTCTGGAAAAAGTACTACTATATGATATGAAATTGAAAAGAAAATTGATTATATGAAACCCAAAAACAAGGGGAAATTCTACAGTTTTTTGTTTTGGCGTGCTGAAATTACATTTAACACTAAATTGGCATTGAAGTTCGAAGCCTGATATTCCTAATGGCAAATTCTACACATTATTTTGATGGTATCTAGCAGAAAATTCTATTTTCATAATGGGCATTTTCTAATGTTGCCTTTAACTTGAATTTAGAATTTTGCAAACATCTCAAGCAGCACACTGTTGAGCTGCACCCATACTTAAACTGAAAAAGTTAAGTTAAAAAGAGTTCTTAGTTCTGTAGTTTATCTTCATGTATCTTTAGAAGCAAATAACCTCCTACGTGTGCTAACTTCTATGAATTCAAGTGATATCTATTTAAATTGTGAACTTCTATAATAATTTAGCCGCGGGTGCCATTTCAAAATTTTGCAAATACTTTCTTCAACCAAAAAAGTTTTGAACTTTACGCTTTTTTCGTACTTATAAAATGAGCTTCTAGGATAATTTAGTTGTTGTTCTTTCTTCATGGAGCATTTCTGGTTTGTTTTCCCTTTTAAGATTTTTTTTAGCTTTCAGCTTTGTTTGCTTTTTAATTATTGTTACAGAAGTTTGTAAGAATTGTAGTTTGAAGATTACACTATTGGTTTTACATTCCTTGTTCTTTATTGATCCTGTAGAAATAGAAGGCTTCTATGTTGGTATCACTTTTGTTGAGACAGTTGTGGCAAAAGCAGCAGGTGAAAAGATAATGAAATTCATTCTCTACATGATTTGAATGTTTTATACTGTCTCTTTTGTATAGCTATTGAATGTAAATCAATATGTATTTGCTGCAGTTTGCTTGGATAGCTTATATTTTGAAAGGGGTTTGGAGCTGAAATTAATTTGTCGTTGATTTGTGTAAGCTTAAATCATGTTCAGACTTGAGCGTTGTTTTTTATCCATGCATGAAAAGAAAAATTGGGATGTCACCAATTATAGTATGAACCATCAATGTAATTCCTTAGATTGGGCTTGCATTTAATGTGCAGAAGCACACATATTGATTAACATGTACAAGAAGCAATTTCATGGACTGGACATTTTCACATACATGCTCAAATCATTAAACAAGCCATCCAATCAAATAAAAAATAATAATAAAAAAATTAATAATACAGCAGTATATAGTATACACATTTACACATACTATATATAATTATACACACTCCAAAAAATTTCACACACTGTACGTATTTACATTTAAACTGTACTACTCACTTTTTCAAACAATACATGTATTTATACATATTAGACATATTTTTCACACATTAGACTTATTTATACTTGTTACATGCATTTTCATACACTATACATTTTACGTGTATTATACATATTTTCATGAATGATACATATATAGATATACTTCAAGTATTTTACATATTTATACATACTACACACATTTTGATTTTATATATATTTATATGGGAAAACTGCCAAAATGGTCACTAACATTGTACAAAAAAAATTATTTTGTCATTCACATTAAAAATGATGCATTTTAGTCACTGACATTAAAAAAAACACCAAATTAATCACCAACCAAATTTTGTTAACTTTTTTAACAAATAAAATGTACATTCACATCATGTACCATTTTATAACTGGGTAAAAGAGTAAATCAATTTATTTTTCAAACAAAACTCTTCATGATTTATTTATATTTTGTCACTAATGGAGAAACCGTCCACCTATAGAAGGTGGCGAATAATTAATAAATCATTTTATTGAAGTATTTTGTTGGAAGAATAAATCGAGCTTCAACTTTTACTTTTTCATTAAGTCCTCCGTGATGTGAACATTCGTTTTTTCTGTTAAAAAACGTAATATAGTTTGGTTGAGCGACTAATTTGGTGTGTTTTTTAAATGTCGGTGACTAGAATGTATCATTTTTAATGTGGATGACAAAATAAATTTTTTGTGTAATGTCAGTGACTATTTTGGCAATTCTCCCTATTTGTATTTACTATACACATTTTGATATATACTATACACATTTTCTCACACTATATACATTTACACTTCTTCACCAATAATACATATTTATACATACTATTCACATTTTTGAACACTATACAAATACACATTGTACACATTTTCAAGCACTACTCATATTTACACATATGTTACACTTTTCGCACAATATACAAAGTTAAGCATACTACACACTTTTTCACACGCTATATATATATATATATATATATCTGTACTTACTAAACACATTTTCACACACTATACATTTTACACACATTGTCACGCACTATATATATTTATACATACCTCATGCACTATACATATTTACATGTACTTCACACTTTATATATATATATATATATTATACACATTTTCATATAATATTCATATTTTACGCATTTTCACACACTATACAATTTTACACACGCTACACAATTTTTTACACGCTATATATATATATATATTTATACATACTACGCACATTTTTACACATTATACATATTTATAATTACAACGCACATTTCACACGCATTATACATATTTAGACATTTTCCTACCCTATACCTATTAACATATACTACATACTTGTTTACACACTACATACGTTTTCGCACACTATATATATTTATACTTACTACGCGCATTTTCAACTATACATTTAAAACATCTTCGTCAACTATACATTTTTATACATATTTACACATATGACTTACATTTTCAAACACATACATTACACATTATAACACAATATATATTTTCACATACTATGCATATTTACACATTTTGACATATTTTATATATTTTGTACTCGACCATCAAATTCAGCACAGAGATGTGATTGTGTTTATTCCACAAATTATTCAGACTTGCGTCTATACCTATGCTGTTGTGATTTTTGACAAGCATGGTATTGAAAAGTTGTACCCTTGGCATTTAAAATTTTGTACAACTATATGAGACAATAGAATATTTCCATCTCTTTCTCATTGTTAAAATACATAATTTATAATTACGAATTTATGTTTGCTTTCATTTATCCTAATAATTATGTATGGTCGCCTATTCTTGTGTCAACAAATTCTGTATATTTATATATCACAAAAAAAGCGTGCACAATAATATTCCATTTTTCTTTAATTACAAATTTCAGATATCTCACATATAAAATTATAATCATCAATAGTTATACATATTCAATTCGAAACATATTTTTTATTCAACTAATGATCATCAATAACTAAACATTTACACAATCAAAGCAAAATTCGAAACATATACATATTTATATTTTATTTATATATACTACACAATTTTCCACCCATTATACATATTTACAGTCACTATTTATACTTATTTATGGATACTGCACAATTTTGACACACATTAAATATTTATACATTTTTATACTTACTTCCTACATTTTCACACAATTTACATATTATGGATACTATTCATATTTCACGCATTATATATATATATATATATATTATTTCATAGATTATTCATATTTTCATATTATACACATTTCCAAACAATATACATACTTAGATTTACATTACATTTTTTTATTTTATAATATTGTGTATTCACATATGCTTTAATCATTTACGTATTGTCATGTTTTGCTCTTTTTCCACGTTATATATATATATATATATATATATATATATATTAATGTATGCTTCACAATTTCTATCATACTACAAACATTAGCACATACTATGCATAGGGTATATTCTCACAACACTATTTTCCTTTACATACTACACATATTTATATATACGCACACAATTAAGCATTTTTACATATGAACACAGTTCATTAGATTATGAAACATATTTATTTTTTGTTAAATTTTGATAATTCATTATTAGATTATTATTTATTAAGGTTGCTTATTAAACTTAATCATTTCTAATTACTGATGCAATGTTTTTCCAGGGCAAGGTGTTATCTACTAGTGATATCTAACATGTCTATCACGTGCATGCCATAAATCTATCGTCTCACTATTTCAAACTTTATCGACGTATATTGTCTCTGCTGTCAATACATAAACAGAGTCCACTTGCCGTCCCTTCATGCTAGGTGTGTCTAATTACACACCTCAATGTCATTTGGACCAAACACAACATAATTTCTTGATGATGTCAATTGACACTCTCTGAAAGTTTTTATTTATTCCAAGCACATAATACACATCTTGAAGTTGTACCTGATTTGGATGAAAACTTTGTTTTATCACCGTGTTGCCCACTTGAGCAATTGGCAATCTTGAATTGTTAGCTGTCACAATCTTAGTCAGTCGTCTTAAAAAGTTTTTTCTCATTTACTGTCATGTGCTTCAAGTGTGCTAAAAAATTTGGACCTGGTCACATTTGCAAAAATAGCCACATCAACTTTCTATTGACCGAAAGTGATGAAGAAGGAGAGTTATCGGAGGAAAATGATGGACAATTGAAAAATGGTGAACACGAGGAATTGCTAGATGTGTCTCTGCATACACTGTCTCAGTCATTAAAGAGGAAACCAATCACCCTACAAGGGATCATCAGAGGGCAGACAGTCAATATACTAGTAGACACAGGGGGAGCTCTGATACCAAATTGTAAGGAACATAGGTCAAGAACCACGATTATTGAAGATAATAGATAAAAGACAGAGAAAAGAGGAATGTTGATTAGTTCAGAAGAAGTTTCTACAGATCAAACTTGTCCACCACAATAGTCTTTGTTGGAATGTAACTCCACAGTTTCCAATAGTAAGCAGCCATCAATTGCTATTGAAGGCGTGACTTCTCTAAATAATAAAGCGTGACAGTCTTTCAACCACGTTTTGGAAACCGGACCAGATTGGACTGCAAATCGGTCTATGATCCAATCTTGGTTTCTTCAAAAATTGAAATTGAAAAAAATAGTACAAAATAAGTCAAAATCCCAATTCGACCGTCTAACTCTATTAAACCCTAAGTTTGACTTGTTACTTGGCCTAACCCGTTGGACTTCAAATTGGCCTAATGATCCAATCTGGTTTTCTTCAAAAATTGAAATTGAAAAGGTAGTACAAAATCAATCAAAATTCCTATTCGACAGGCTAACTCGTTTAAACCCTGAGTTTGGCATGTTGCTTTGATTTTTTTTTTATTATTATCACTTTACTTTTTTTTTCTTTGCTTTTCTTTTTTTCGGTCGTGGTCTTTTATGTTACCTTTGAATTTGCTTTATTTTTTGGCTATAGATTTTATGTTATCTTTAATTTTTTATCCAATAATACTACAAATGTATGAGCGTATTGTGTTTATAAATTTTATTCTATAAATTTTCTTATCTTGTCTAAATTAAACAAATAAATTAATAATAGATATGTTGTTTATTATTATTTTGAATTGTTTGGTGTTAGAATAAATGCTTATTTTGTTTGATATTAAATAATGTCTAATATTTAGATGAATTAATAGTATTATATTAATTTTATGTATTATCTAGTAAATATTTATAGTCGGGTATAAGATTTTTTTTTAATTTTTAATATATTTATAATTTGAAATTATTTATGATGTCATGATAGTATTATCTGATTTTTTTGTCCAATCCAATCGTATTGACCACTAACCCAATAGCTCCTCTGATTCCTATTCTAATGAGGTTTTCAAAACATTGCTTCCAACTACTATTGATTTTATTAATAAAAACCGTCATTGCATTAGAGAGTAAACTCTTCACGAGAAAGATTTGCAGTCGAAGTAGCTTTGTTTTGGATGATCCTATAAATTTTATTCTCGTAAAAAACATAAGTAGGATAAAAGTAACGACCATTGTAGATCACTCAATTTGAAATGATTATTAATTTATTCTTTGATTTTTTTTAAAACAAATTATTTTGATTCCTCAATTTAAATTTTATTATATAAATTGTATTTAAACTCATTTTTTATATATTTGATAAATATTATTTTTCTAATGCATACAAAACGACATTACTGTTAGATGCACGAAAAATAAAAAATAAATTTAAGATTATTTATATAATAAAATTTAAGCGGAAGAAATAAAATAATTTAAAAAAAATCTAAAGGGAACATTAAAATAATTTTTTAGGAGGGATAACAATTAGTCTAGAAACTAGGAGGGCTCCCCTCTCCTACCTTTCTCCAGTTGTCTTTCCTTTAAGACAATCAGCAATAATTAACAACACTTTTAACCACTGAGTAAAAATTCAATCAAAAGCAACAAAAATTATGGAAACTAGTTAATTATGTTTTGGGCACAGTTGTTTTCTTTCCTTTTGTGGGTAAAATTTGCACTTTCCCTAAAAAGACATCGCATTATTTTTATTCAATTGATCTCCTTTAGAGAGTTTTTCCTATATGAAATGGGGTGATGTCAAACCACATTAAAAGTTGTAAAAAATTAAAATTACAATTTAAACTACTGTTAATACACCGTTGTATAGGAGTTTGTGTGTGTGTGTGAGTGTTTTTTTTTTTTTTTTGTTTTTTGGGTTTTCAGAACTCATTAAGTTAAGAATCAAGAATACTTCCATAAAAGACATAGCCATGTCTGCATTTTTATATTTGGTATATATATATATATATATAGACTTAATATTACATGCTCCTATATTACTTCCAATTAAAGATTCATAAAATGCCATTTAGATTTTACAGCTGTATAAGATTTGATTCGATGCAGTACATTTTTTTTTTCTGATACAGAAAGCGATGAAAAGAAGACCAAAAATTGCCATGCTGATGCCGTAGCTTTCATTGCATAACGCACTTCTTCTTCATCATCCTCGTAAGCCCTCTTCTTCTTTTGGTCTGTTTTTGCTGCCATACTATTAACGTTGCTGTTTCTCTACAAAGGAACGAGAATCTGCATGTATGTTTTTATTTATTTTAGAACCTTTTTAGGCTGCGGTTTACTGTACGTGACTGGACTAAAAATCTTCTTTCTTGTAAATGATGATATGTAATTAACAACATAAATTTGTGGATTTAATTGTTTGTACTTTACAAGTTCATTCTTAGTAATTTTATTGTTTTCATAAGAATTGAATCCATGAAGGGTGGATTAACGTTGTACTTTTTGGAATAAATCAATTAAAGTTCAGATTTTTCTTTTATTTTCTTGTTTTATTTATTTGCAAACTTCCGATTTTTTTATGGTTTTTATGGATGATCCGCTAGTTCTTGATCCTTTTTTTCCTTTTTGATAAATAGTGAACTTGTAATATATGGAAGTGTAGTATAATCTAGATTTTATAGGGTTCTATTTTTCGCTGTCAAAAGATTTCTTGCACTATAAGAAATTGAATAGATCATTGACTCTCAAAATTCGCGGTTGGATCATTCAACAGTGGAGGCAGATCCCCAGATGCATGTAGAAATCACAAGTTAATTTCTCCTTTTACAAAGGCTGGCAATGGAAAACAATGATATTATTCCGGTAATCAAAAGTTCTTTTGTTTTTTCTGCAATTTAAGTTTTGCCATTATAAATGAATAATGATTTTCTATAATTAAACTAATGCAGTTCATTGTTCTGCGAGTCAATGTCGCTTGCTGCAAAGATTGCCCTCAAAACATGTACAAAGCATTACGCAAAATCAAGGGTTTGTTCATTAATACTTTCTTTCAATGAGTGATGAAATTTGCTTAATTTCTCTTCATGTTTATTTTTTTGGTACTAATGTTTGATGTACAGGTATTCGGCAAGTGTCTTTTGATTCAGAAAAGAAGACGATTTGGATTAGAAGCACATTAGATCCTTTGAAGATCATTAAGGAAATTGCTGATATGGGGAAAACTGCTGAGCTTATCTTCTATGACAAAGAGCCTATACTTGAAGATCATCACTGCAAGAATGGTCCAAGTTCACGAGAAAAGGATCCTTATAGAGATGAGCATAAGAAGAATGGCCGTGAAAAATATTCTTTTTGTCCAGATTATGATCCTCACGAGACGGATCGAGATTGTCATGAGGATGAAAGGCATTGTAAGAAGAAAGAAAATGGTAAGAAAAAATGTCATTTTTGTAGTGATTATGATCCTCATAAAACGAAAGATTTTGATCATCATGATGCTGAAGGGCATTGTAAGAAGAATGTTAGAGAAAATGCTAAGGAGAAATATCATTATTGTAGTGATTATGATCCTCATAAGATGAAAGATTTTGATCATCATGATGCTGAAGGGCATTGTAAGAAGAATGTTAGAGAAAATGACAAGGAGAAATATCAATATTGTAGTGATTATGATCCTCATAAGATGAAAGATTTTGATCATCGGCCTCAACAAGAAGATAAGAAAATACCTAAAATGGATGATGATGAAGAGCTCTTCAAGGACTATTGTCGGCGAAGAAATGCAAGTTGGAACCACAGTGATTATGATCAAGATCAAGATCAAGATGCACATTCACATTTTCGATCGAAAAGTTCGAGGTATGATGGTAAAAACTCTCAAAATCCAGAGCCTAATCCATATGAACACTATCAGTCAAGAATGCCATCTTCATACGAGCATTATCCTTCAAGAATGCCATCTTCATACGAGCATTATCCTTCAAGAATGCCACCTCCATATGAACATACAAGGATGCCACCACCAGGACCACCACCTCGGCCGCCTTCTCCGCCATGTCTACCTCGATATTATTCCCCCTTCAGTGACGAAAATCTACAAGGTTGTATCATAATGTGACATGTGGGATTTCTGCAGAGGACAAATAGCCATACTCATAAATGGTTAACAATTTTCTTTCATCATTCTCCACTGTTTTGCAGCAAATCAAAGATTTTCTTTAATAAGTGATTAGTTTCCAGAAAGCTTTCATTGATTCAATCGTTGTATTCATCTTGAATATTCTTTGTTTATTGGATTTAAGTTGTGTTAATTAGTCACTCGTATTAAAGTTTCAATTTAGTATTTGACTTGGATAAGCAAATTATTTACAGCAGGACAGAACAAGATCAACAAACTATTTTATCAAGACTGGATTAAACACTGGGCAAATATGTATCATTCTGTTAGAACAACACTAACAGTTGACGGTGACATTTTGCGCTGAACCCGGATTCTTGTTTTTGAATGTTCAAAAGCGAAATACAAGTACGTCGCGACGCATTAAGATGGTAATTAAGTGGGTGAGAAATTAATTATAAAGACATTTTAATATGATGCTAACTAATTTGGAAATTTGCATCAAGACATAATTGGAGAATTACTAAGCCCTGCATCTACTTATAATATAACTGCAATAGGAAAAATGAAACTAGGACAGAGTATGTTCTCATGCATCTCCTGAGTAAATTAATCGTTATCAACTTATAACTATCCCAGATTCTGGTTTCAAATGCATATTTTTTTTAAACAGTTGGTTTCCTTTAAATTGATTCATATGTGCAATACAAGTTAATTGCGATTTCAATGCGCGATATATAAAAGTGACAAGAAATTAGAATCTTGATTTTAACGGTGCAATACAAGTTAATTACGATTTCAATGCGCGATATATAAAAGTGACAAGAAATTAGAATCGTGATTTTAACGGTAATTAATTATTTGTTTCATATATAAATTACATCTTATATATATATATATGAATTGGTTTCACTGCAGTTTTTGTGTTTTGCAAATATTGCTACACAAAAGTGGTTCACTGTTTGAAACTTTGAATGATCTTTGAGGGATGAGACATGTAGTTTGTGCTGAAACTAATATACAGAAGTGAAAGTTTTGATTATCAGGATTCCAGTTGATTTCTATTGTAGTTAATTTTAGGATGATTAAAGTAATCAATTAAATGAAATGTTCAGCAAGAAAGTTAATACAAAAGAGGGTGTTTCAAATGAAAAATGGTTAATGAATTTCTTGATTAGATGCATGACAACAATATTACTACTGCAAATTAATGACTTTGTACTTCTATTAATTACACTATGAAACCTATTTTGCAATATTGTCCGCCATTTTACAACTATCATGTTTAGTTTGTTCATTTATGAACTTCTCCTTTTGCTTTTTATTATAGCTCCATCAACATCAAGCCATGCTGTTCTGTTTTTTTTTTTTCTTTTACACTCACACACCCTCATATGCATCGACGTAATCGAACACTAGACTTAGAGGTCAAGATGCTAACTCACTAACTACTAAACTAGTCCCAATAGCAACGTTCATTGTATTAAGTTGAGGAATAAGGGAGTGTGAAATTATATTTGTGTAACTTGTATTGTGTTGATTGATTACAAAAGATTATCAAACTTCATTATTTTAAGTTCTGTAAAGTATTACTGATAAGGAAATCAATTTTCCAAACTCTCTCTTCTTAAAATCCTTTAATTACTACTGCAAATGACTTTGTACTTCTACACTAGCTAAAAATGTTTGCAACTGAAATATATTTACTCATTGTTGAGAAAAGAGGATTGATAACTTACACAAATTAAGAACAATATGAACACTTTTTTCTTTGGGATAAAGTAAGCAAACAAATGATCAAGTAATTGAATGTGTTTCATAAAAGATGAATTTAAAGCGCGTAGAACATTTTTCTTAAAAGATTATTATCCCCACTATCTTGCTACGCTAATTTAAAATGGACAAACTCTTGTAAAATACAATAGATTATTGCCCTCATTAACGAATATGGACTATTTCTGTTAGTCAAGTGAGAAAATCCATCAATTGTTCCACATTTGTCACAAATTGAAACATTGGGGACTAAATTGAATAATGTGAAATCATTGAAAATGAGAAGTGATACAATCTTAAAATTTCAAGATCAAAACTACATTTTTCTCTTATCATTAACATATGGGTTATTGGGCATGATCCAAGTTTCTGGGCCTAATCCAGAGAGCTCCATTCTTGGAAGATTTAAAGTGAACAATATAAACATTCTTGGGTAAAACTTCTGACTTAGATCGATTTGGTTCTGGCATAAGTTGTCTTGGTTTGCAATTGGTGCCCTAATTGTTTTGATTGGAAACTTGCAGATAACATCCAACCAAATGATTTGGATATGCCTGAGGATTTTGGTTTAGTAACATCAAGAGCTAAACATTCAAAGGGTCATCCTTAATTACTTTTTTTTTTATCCTTAGCAATATCTTCTACCCTATTTCTAACCTACCTACATTATCTAATTAATGATTGATACAATTGGGTCAAAGGGTTGGAGGGAGAGAAAAACCAACTCACCGATCAGAATGGTAGTTGATTATCCTTCTAGATTTAAGGTCAAGATAAACATGATATTTAAGCAAACACTGAATTTCGAATTCAGGATTTACCCTAATACTGAATTCTTAATTCTCTATTGGTGGTAGAATTGCCAAACACAAGTTGGTCAAAGAGTCATTCCTACTTATTGATTGCAAAAATGGAGCTGTTATTGGCAAAGCAAATATTAGCATTCAGAGCAACAACTAACTCATATTCATAATTTATCCTTAATGAGTTAAAGTTCTTATCTTCTCTCCCCCACCTTATCAGTAAGATTTATCAAATCTTTTTAATATATTTTCTGTGATATTTGAGTTTCTTCTCATTTACACTGATTTTTTTCCAAATTATTTATTAATATAAGACTTATTTTCATTTCCAACTTATACAAAAAGAAATTTTATATAAAATAATATAACACTTATTTTTATTAATAGTTTTGTTCACTCAATTAAATTATAAAATATTTGCCAATATACACTTCAAAAAATTTAGGCGTAGTTTGTTTAGAGTTGTTTTGGTATTTTATTTCACAAATTCGATTTAACTTATTGTTTTGTCCATTTTTTTACAAAAATTTTTAAAACCAAAAACATTGTTGCAGTAATTTTTTTTGCTACGTTTTTTTATAAATAATTATTATATTTAAATTTGACTTTTAAATTTAAAATAATAAAAATTTCTTCCTAACACAATTTTTTACCAAAATAAAATCGTAAAATATTAATTCAAAATTAAATTTTAAAATTTTATTAATAATTTTTTTCTTGTGATCTATTATCATTTTTAAATATTAACATTTTTTATAAATAAATTATTATACTTAAATTTGACTTTTAAATTTATAATAATAAAAATTTCTTCCTAACACCATTTTTTTAGCAAAATAAAATCATAAAATATTAATTTAATTTGAATTTTAAAATGTTATTAATAATTTTTTTCTTGTGATCTATTAACATTTTTAAATATTATTGCTCATAATATATTAAAACTAATTAACTCTTTTAGTTTCTAATTTTTCAGTCGCCATGTTAGTGAAAATTTTAAACAAAATATTTTACCTTATTATTTTCTTGGTGTTATTTGTTGATTAATTAAAAAAATTTGAACTAATTTCTTTTTTAATTTTACACTAAATATGAAAAATTAATTAATATAATTTAAAATTTATTTTTCTGACTAGAAAGTAATTTTTAACTAAGTTACATGATTTTTTTTAAATATAAGTGTGAGTGAAGATAAGTGTTATATTAATAAAAATTTGGAAAAGAAATTAGTGTAAAGAAAAAAAAAACTCAAACTTCAAAGGGAAAATGTTAGAAGGAATTGAAATACTCTTATGATAAGGTGGAAAGAGAAAATCACGATAAGGTGAAGAGAGAAAATCAAGAGTTTGACTCTTTAAGGATAAATTAGGAAATTGAGTAATTTATTGCTCTGCTAATATTTGCTCTGACATTAACACCAACATTGCAAAAATGATCTAAGTTGTGAGATTTTCAAAATTTTAAATTGTTATAGTGAACTAAGTTGGGAGAATTACTAATAAGATATCATAAATTGGGGTAAATTACACGAATTATACTTTAACTTAGGGGTTGATTTTGAATTTGTTTTTCAACTTTAAAATGTTCAATTTTAGTCCCTCATATTGAATTTTGAATTTTAAATCATCATTAGTCTGTTTTCCATTTATAGACAAATTACATCTCTCATGTGCGTATCACATGACAAATCGAATGGCAAAATAAGTCAATTTTATTTATCATTTATTTATTTTATAGTATGTTTTATTTATCTCATTGTTATTGTTCTTTACCTTCATATTTTTTGTCATGTGTCATGCACGTGAAAAACGTATTCTGTCTACACATGGATGGAAAATAGACCGAGGACAATTTAAAATTCAAAATGCAAGATAAGAGACTAAAATGGAATACCTAAGTTAAGAGCTGATAGATGTAATTGCAATGGCGGAACTAAAGGGGTGCGAGCTGATGCGCCAGTCCCCTCTTCCCCCCCACCACCCCCACTCCCACCCCATCATCTTGAAGTTTAAGGTAGTATTATATTTTCTTCAGAGTTACGCACCTTGTTCTTGTGCTGCCGGAGTGCCACCGCTTAGCCGCCTTGAAGAAGTTGTAGAGTTTAGAAACATATAGTGGAAGAGAAGAAGATTAAAAGTTTAATAGGTTTTTTTTTCATTCTTATATAAAACAACGTCGTTTTGCTTATTACAAAGTAAAAAAAGTACAACTTTCTGAAGTATAACGATATAGAGTAAAAAAAAAAATGCATCGTTTAAAATACATTTACCATAATTCATAATTCCTATTTCTTAACATCCATTTGTGTTTTGTCTTACAAGTTGCAACCTCTCTCCCATGCTTTCTCCCTTCTCACAATCCAATCTCTTTAAATAAGACAATCAAGTTCTTGTCTTCTTTCTCCAACTTTGGACCTCCGTTGATATCGCTAGTACCGATCTTATCATCTTGGGTGTAGGTTTTTTATGGTTTTATATTTTTTATAATATTAGTACTATTTAATTTTTTTTAATTGTAATTGATTATTGTGATTAAATATTTATTAGTATATATTTGTAAATTGTGCTTGTGATTAATTAATTTTAATTAAATTCTAAATGAAATATTAATGTTATATAATTAAGTCAAGTACTTCAAATGAAACAATATATTTAATTAATTGTCAATTAAAAAAAATGAGATTGACAAGGAGAAAAAGAGATGGATAAATTAATTTTGGGACTAGAGAAATATGTATTTATATATATGCATTACTTAATTATTTTATAATTAATTTTCATAAAAAATATAATTACAAAAAGCTTTGGAAGGTCTTGCTAAAATGATAGTTTAAACTAGCAAGAACCTAGTTTTTTCATTGGTATATCATTTAATCAAGTTAGCATTGATTTTACTAGTTGAAAGGTTTTTCTCTGCGTTAAAAACTATCAAGTTTGATTTGGGTAATGAGTGGATTAAAGACATTTTGATAGTATACATTAAAAAGGAGGTTTTTGCTCACCATCTTTTTTATTCCTGTTATACGATCACTTGGCATAATGGACTTGTCCTTCATTGTGTGTGGTTGTTTAGCACCTCATTAAACTTTTCTTAAACATGATCCATTTTGGTGTTAGATATTGTAGTCATTTTGTACCTTTAAATCTAATGCTAACTATCACGGGATGAATGTTTCTTAAGACATCCTTATGATCTTATACGTTTTCTCTTATCTCAGTAAGTCTAATCTTCCAACACTTAGGTGAAATCAAAGGAAAAGAAAGAGAAGAATATAGGAATAGATTTGCAAGAAAAATATAATTTTCTTATTTACACTTCGAAAGAATGATTTACAAAACAACTCTTGGTTGGTTACATATGAGTTCCAACGCTCCTATATATATACTAGTAAGCGCGCACAAACCAACCTCGAGATTAATCCTATCAAATGGTTATAATTAATTATCTAGATAGTCGTACACTTGGGAGAAAATTCTAAGAATCCCCAAGAGTTAATAGTTCTAGAAACTTCTAAGCACTACTAGTACAACAATTGAAGTTTTTCTAGACTCTTACTCCTTTCATAAACTTCTAGGCACATTTTGAAACTCTTTCTAGCCAAAACATGCAAATCATTTGCCAAAAGAAGTAAAAAGTGCACCAAAATGTGACACAGGTATATCCCCACCACAAGGGCAAGTGCCACATGCAGCAAGCCAACATTTTAGGGGTTTTAAATCAAGGATATCGACTAGGAGACAAGTCATGAAAACGCAGAAAGAGAGAGAGAGTTAAACAAGTGCAACTGGAATATGTGGTATGGCTGGTGTGGGCAAGATAATACGACAAAAGAAATTGTTGATCATGTAAAGAAAAATAATGTTTTCAACAAGTTTACAATGGATGTAGTGTATTAGAATATGCAACTTGAGAAAGAAGAATCTAAAAAATAACTTATTACAAAGATTCAAAATCAACTTGCTGATTGATAAGTTGAATTGTACTAAGACTCTATTAGTGCAATTCCAATCTCAACCCGAGTTCTTCGGATAAGATTACTCATGAATTGAGGAGTTCCAATCCTACTGGAACTCTACCAGATACGATGCTATAAAAGTAACCTTATTGTCACTTGGCACGGGGGTTACTTTCTTTGCAACTTTTACTACCCATTAAGTTTATTGCTCAGGCACCCAAACTGACTTAAACATCGGAGCATACTCTTTGGTACAGCCCGGGGGTATTTTCTAACATGTGTGTTGCAGGTCTACTAGGGTTCCGGCGATTGTACAAAGAGCACGTGACCTCAGGGAGACCTCACAGCACTAGGTGGTATCTAATATCATCAAATTGGCACTGCCTGTGGGAACTCGATAACAAGCTTTTTCGATGACGCTCATTCGTTCACAGCGGAATACCAAAGACACCCCTAATGCTCAAGCTACTACTAGTAAACCTCCACTTGGAACAATTACTGGTAAGGAGGGGAATACTGGTACAAATCCACAAAATCCGCTAGGTGAACAAAACCTTTCAATGCGCCTTGGGGAGGTAACAATCCTCTTCGGTGTGAACCAAATCCCTCGTTGCGCATTACGGAGCCCACTAATCCTCCTATTGACATCCACTCTACGGAGACGATTAAATTCCTTACTAAGAATTTTGAGCATATCAAGGCCATTGTTGAACGACCTGGTCGCCGAACTGGTAAGGAGATGGAAAGAGCTTCGAATATGTTTGACCGGATGCAGCTATCTTCATCTTATAATACGGAATCTCAAGAAGATAACGACCCGGAACATCGACAACCTTTGAACCGATCTCCAATTTGGAATCAGAGAAATAATAGCTACGGATATCGGCACTTGAATCCTTCCCCACATCGGAATAGACGATATCATAGTCAGGGTCATCATGATGATTAGGATGATCATATGAATAATCGCATTCGCGACGAATGCCACAATATTCTGGGGGTAGGAGCTGGGGGAGCTTACCGCATGGTGACACCATTTGTGGATGCCATTAGTCGCTTTCTGAAACCACATAAGTTCAAGATTCCATCAATAGAGATGTATTCTGGAGATACAGATCCTAGAGATCATCTGGCACATTTTACATAGCTTATGAAATTCGAGCAAGCACCGGAGGCAACTATGTGTCAGGCCTTTGAAACAACCTTGGTTGGAAAGGCGCGTAGTTGGTTTGAAGGTCTCAAGCCAAATTCCATTTCTTCCTATGAGCAGCTCTCTCAGCTCTTCTATCAGAGATTTTTGCAAAGGAAGAAGTTTGACAAGGCCTTCACGGAGCTCTTAAATATTCGGCAACGTGAAAATGAATCAGTTCGGGAGTATATTGACCGGTTTTATGATGAAAGTGTCCAAGTCAAAACTCGGTCTGAAGATGTGGTGGTTGGTGCCTTCATAAACGGCTTAAGAGCTGGAAGGCTATACAGAAAACTCGTTACCGATCCACCCAAAGACATGCATGAGTTGATGGACCGAGCTGATAAGTTTGCTAAAGGAGAGGATGCTGACAAAACTAAACGAGATATGCACCGAGGTCCAGAGAATAAGAAAGATACTCATAATAGCATATCTGAAACTGGAGGTAAGTGAACTCCAGTATTCGACCGGTTATCATTTGATAAAACACAATCTCAAAAATCAAATAATTACAAGTGTTCCTCAGCTCCTCGTAACCGGACTGAGATGCTTGCCATTATGGAAAAGAAAGGGCTGGTAAAGTCTGCAAGTTCCATGATCAGACGGGACATGATACTGAGGATGCCGAGATCTGAAAAAGGAAATAGATGACCTTATCGCAAGTGGTCAACTTCGAGACTTTGTACAACAGGCATATCATAAAGGTCGCCGCAGAGGCCGTCCTGACAATGATAAGAAGCCTAAGGAGGATGGGTATGTAAAACCCAATGAGGAAGACAAAAATGTAACGGGTGTAATTTATACTATTGTGGGAGGTCCGATTGGTGAATCTAGATCAGCGCGCAAATCATCTTCACGAAGAATTCCCAAACAAGAGCCAGTCCATAAGTGCTTCAAACACTCCGAGGTCATTACATTTTCGGAAGAGGATGCTGTACCAAGTAAGTTCCCTCATTGTGACGCTTTATCGATAAAGGCTATTGTAGCTAATAAAGAAGTCTATAGAGTTTATGTGGACGATGGCAGTTCTTCAAATGTTATTTATCGTAATGCATTTGAAAAGTTGGGAATTCCGTGAGAACAGCTACAGAAGTGTCCTGGTCTATTGATCGGATTTTCAAGAGAAGCGACGCAACCGATTGGAATGATTACTTTACCCGTGACCTTGGGGGAAGCTCCAAAAGACAGGTTAATATACACCCTTTCGCAGTTCTTGATATTACTTCTCCGTATAATATTATTCTCGGAAGGCCAACAATGGTTCAACTCAAGGCAATCTGGTCTCCTTATCATCTGGTGATGAAGTTCCCCACAGCTGGGGGAATAGCTACCATCCTAGGTGATCAAAATATGGCAAGAGAATGTCATATGATCACTTTGAGAGATGCGAATAAAAAAACCAATGCATCGAATGTAAATTGCATTGCGGTAGAGTTGCCGCCGATAGTGGTAGAGTTGCTGAGCTCCGTAGATCATGAAATGATGACGAATGACCTGGAAGATGTAATCATTGATTCAACACTCCCAAATCGGACTGTGAAGATAGGTACAGCTCTGCCTCCAGAAGTGAAACAATCTCTCATTATTTTACTCAAACAGTACAAGGATATATTTGCATGGGGACCTGAGGACATGAAAGGCATCTCGTCGAATATTGCGGTACATAAGCTGAATATAGATCCTGCAATACCCGTAGTTCATCAAAAGAAACGACCATTTGCTCCGGATAGAAACAAAGCAATCGGTGATGAAGTCGATAAACTTCTCAATACTAAGATTATCCAGAAGGTCTTTTATCCGACCTGGCTATCTAATCCAGTCATGGTGAAGAAACCAGATGCAGGACTCAGGATGTGTATTGACTACACAAATTTAAACAAGGCATGTTCTAAGGATTTTTATCATCTACATTTGATTGATCAAAAGGTCGATGCTACCGCTGGATATGACGTTCTTTGTTTCCTTGATGCATACAAGGGATATCATCAGATTTTAATGGATGAGGAGGATGCAGAGAAAACCGCTTTTATAACTGAAAATGGTATTTACTGTTATGAGAAAATGCCTTTCGGGTTAAAAAATGAGGGTGCAACTTATCAGAGAATGATGAATAAAGTTTTTGATTCTCAGATCGGCTGCAACATTGAGGTATATGTTGACGATTTACTTATTAAAAGTCGCAAAATAACCGACCTGATAGCTGATGTTAAAGAAACCTTCGAAACCTTGAGGTCAACGGGTTTAATGTTGAATCCCAAGAAGTGTACTTTTGGAGTAGGATCGGAAAAATTCTTGGGGTATATGGTTTCGAAGCGTGGTATCGATGCCAACCCAGAGAAGGTGGAGGCCATTTTAAAAATGACCTCACCTCGGAATATCCACGAAGTTCAAACCTTAACTGGGCATTTGGCAGCATTGAATCGATTCCTTTTTAGATCAGCTGATGTTGTTTGCCATTCTTTGCAAATTTGAAAAAAACTAAGGATTTCTCATGGACCGAGGAATGTCAGAAGGCCTTTGACGACCTCAAGAAGTACTTATGCACCTTGCCATCCCTAGCTATTCATGTACATGGCGAGACTTTTTCACTGTACTTAGCAGCATCAGATACCACAGTAAGTGCAGTTTTGATTAAAGAACATAATAACATCCAAAAGCTGGTGTATTATGTGAGTAAGGCATTGCAAGGAGCAGAACAGAGATATCCAGTCTTGAGAAGCTGGTATTGGCATTAATTGTTGCAGCTTGGAGGTTACGCCCTTACTTCTGAGCTCATTCTATCCGAGTTCTCACGGATAAAACATTGAAGCAAGTACTGCATAAGCCTGACCACTCAGGTCATCTAATGAAGTGGGCTATTGAACTTGGTGAACATGATATCACATTTGTGCCCAGGTCAGCAATAAAAGGCCAAGTCCTTGCTGACTTCATAGCCGAAATACCACAAAGTTGGGATGTTCAGACCCCAAGTCATACACACGAAATTCCGTGGGTTGTGGCGACCAAGACTACAAACGTTTGGGTGTTATTTGTGGATGGAGCTTCTAGTGAAGAAGGATTTGGGGCAGGTCTTATTTTAAAGAATCCTGAAGGTCAGGAGTTCACTTATGCTCTTCACTTCGATTTCAGCTCCACCAATAATGAGGCGGAATATGAAGCCCTCCTAACATGAATGAAGTTGGCCAAGGACATAGGAGCTTGGGAGTTACAGGTTTACAGCGACTCATAACTCATTGTAAACCAGGTAACTGGGGGATATGAAGCTCGTGACTTAATAATGAAAAGATATCGTGAGAAGGCGGAAGAAATGGCTAAGGGATTTGATCTTTTCATAATTGATAGAATTCTGCGAGCTCAGAATAAACGAGCTGACGCTCTCAACAAGTTAGCATCGTCAGCCTATGCACACTTGACTAAGCGTGTGCTAGTTGAAGTGTTGGGAGCTCGGAGTATTGATGAATTGACAGTTCAGTTCATCGAAGAAGAAGAAAATGGGATGACCCCAATTATAAAGTACCTCAGTTCGGGAGAAATCCCAACCAATAAGGTGGCAGCTCAAAAATTGAGAATCCAAGCTGTCAGGTATGAAGTTAAGGACAGAGTTCTGTACAAAAAGGATATCTAACGTCGTGGTTGAGATGTGTTGGCCTGAACCAGGCAGAGTACGTATTGAGAGAAATCCATGTAGGGTCGTGCGGCAGTCATGAAGGAGCTCGGAAGATAGCTAAGAAAGCTGTCCGAGCAGGATATTATTGTCTCAACAAACTTGGCTCTAAAACCCTGCAAGGCTCAACCGCAGTTTGTGCATCCATTGTCTCAACAAACTCATCAGTAACTTCAAAAATGGATGCATCAATAAAGCAATTTTCCACCGTGTTAGCAATTTCTTTACAAAGCATTAAATCCTCATCCCACAAACTAACATATGGATCAATTGGAGTCATTCCTTTATTAACAAAATAGGGCTCACTCTGCACATTTATCAAATGTATCTAATTGTTCTCCATTTGTTGGTCACCATTTGTAGTTTGAGATTCATGCACAATTTCAAAAGTTGATGCCTCAACAAAATTCTCAATCATTGTGTTATCATTTTCTTTAGCAAATGGAACATCATTTTCATTCATGCTAACACAACGATTGATGAAATGTGTCTCTGTATAATTCACAGGGCACTTAAGGGAATAAGAAGTATCTAAAGAAAGTCTAATAGTATCATTTTGCTCTTAAAGTTCCATCGAGTTAATATAAGACTCAAAATTAGACACACACACACCATTTTGACAGTAAGAAACAAAAAGGCTCTAAATTTATTGTAGGTAAGCTCATCACAAAAGACATCATTCTCACTAGAAGAACTCAAATGTTCGTGTACAAAAGAATCATCAACAGAGCACTCATGTACAATATCCCCAACACTTGTAGACAACTCTAACTCCCTTGGACACTTTAAATCATAATCAACATTTGCATTCATATCAAAATGATTTTCCTCAAGAGTTGGTGTTTTAGTAAGGAGAGATGTACCTTGTGAGTGGCCTTGAGCATCTTGAATTGGTGTCTCAATTTGTTCCCATAGGTTGCTTATTAAGGTATTGATTTGATCAAGTCTCTGTTGTTGTCCTAGAAGCTCCTCTTCTATTTGAGCCAACCTTGTGTCACTGTATGCACTTCTATCAAGTCTGTCCAATTGGTGGCTTTGTCGCGTGCCTCACCAATTTTACCCTAACCACTAAATGCAGTAGTGGTGAAGGGATCGTTTCACAGGGAATGGTTGGTTGTCAAACGACTGCTTGTTCAATTGGCTGCAGATGCATGAAATGCAAGAAAGAAAACAAACAATCTCTAACAACCGTGCATTCTCCGGCAGCGGCACCAAAAATTGGTGGCTTTGTTGTGTACCTTACCAATTTTACCCAAACACACTAAATGTAGTAGAGGTGAAGGGATCGTTCCACAGAAAAGGGTTGGTTGTCAAATGACTACTTGTTCAATTGGCTGCAGATACATGAAATGCAAGAAAGAAAACACATGCATGTTAGTGAAAATGAATGCGAAATGTTAGTGTTCAAACAGGAGTGGAAGTACTGCCTTGAAGGGTTCCAACATTCATAGATCCATTCATAGAATCATCGACTAGTGTGGATTCATGAGGAGATTTAACTGCATGTGTTATGTAAAACAAGTAGCCAGGTGACTCACTCAATTCCACTTCACGTACTCCAAAATCCTCCCCGGGTGGAGCAAGTTTTCGGCACAAATTAAGAACTCATATCCCTATTTTGTATGACAATCCTAGTTCACTAACTGTTATCTCCCTTGGTAGGGCAGACAAATGATTCGTGTGTTCAAAGTGTCCTACAAGAAAAATTCTAAGTCCTTTTCTACAGATCTGACTTCAAATGTCAGTGGGTACTGAATTCAACAATTAAATCAAGACTAGAAACTCATAGATCGAATGTCCTCATCATTAAATCATGTAAAATTCAATTCATATTACTTGGATCTAGGTTAATTTTAGTGGGTACCGCAAATCCATCCCAGATCTCATCAATTCAAGCATGCAAGATAAATTTCACAATCAATAAATAGAGAACATATTCAAACACAGATCAAATACCATTAAGATGTCTCAACCATTTACAGATCTATGAAAATTGAATCCTTAAAGCAGTATGAAGTTAGAGAGAGAGTAAAGAGAGAAAGTGAGAAAACTCTTAAAACTAGCCTAAAACTCTAATTTCTCTCTCCTTCGATCTTTTCTGTTCTGACTTCCTCATTCTCCGTCCTCCTCTTTCCTTTCTGATGTCTTCTTTGTACTTATATCCTTCCCTTGTTGATGTGTCCAAATCAAGAAGGTGATGCGCCTTCTTTTCTTTGAGATTTATGACACTTGTCCTGTAAGATCCATTCATAAAATGCAGTGAGGTCATCTGGTATCATGTTGTTAAATTGGTTGCTTAAACATTAAGGGTCCATTCCATCAAACACTTGGTGAACTAATGAATCGTGGTGCTTGTACTTGACTTGTGTGTGCTAAGGCACGTGCCTTGTGCTAGTGCGGTTTGTGTTGTTATGTGTGTGTTAAGCCAGGAAATTGGTGAAAGGTGAATGCATGACTAGTGCAAGTGTGCATGTGTATACATGTATGCAAGGATAAGAATATGGGTGCGATGGTGTGTTTGCAAGGCATGCGCACGCCCTGCTTGCATTGTGTGTGAGGGACGGGAGCACAAGCCGCCTGCCCCGTGTGTGCGTGTGTGAGGGGGTGGGAGCGCAGGGTGCTCACCCCGTGTGTGTGCATTGTGTAGGATGCTAGCACCATTGTGTATGTGTGTGAGGGACGGGCGCTCTGTGTGTGTGTGTGTGTGAAGGGCAGAGACACTATGCCCCCACCCAAGTGCATGGTGCGGCAAGCAGGACACCCGCACCGTGTAGATGTGTGTGAGGGGTGGGGGCCTAGTGCCCCAGTCCGTGTGTGCGATGCGAGTGGGACGGGCGCCTAGTGCGCCTGCACCACTTGTGTGTATTTCGTGTGTGCTGGGTGTGTGTGGTGTGTGCATGTGAAGTGTTTGATGTGTGCTGTGTTTGTGTGCTCTGCTGGAACGTTGTGTGTGCGTGCTTGAGAATTGTGAGAACAGTTGCGTCAAAAATGTGTACTCAATCCAATATATGCATTTTTCCATTACTTATACAACATTTTCAACACTTATTCACAATCTCTACCAATATCATTTTCTTGCACATTTAGCACATAATTCACACAAACAAGTAAGATTTGTACACTATATCCACACAAAAGCTCAAGGATTTATAACATATAAGTCAGTATAGAACTGATTTATCAGTCAATGGATTTTGTAACTGCATTACCTCGAACACCACAAAATCATGATGCAGTATGGGTTATTGTGGATTGTCTTACTAAGACCGCACATTTTCTACTGGTGAGCACAAAATATTCCTTGGAGAAGTTAGCACGATTGTATTTAGAGAAAATAGTGTACCTTTATGGAGTATCAGTGAGCATAGTTTCTGATTATGTTCCTCGATTTACATCACGAATGTGGCCACGTGTTCAAGAAGCTTTAGGTACTACGTTAAAATTTAGTACTACAGCCTATCCCAAAATAGATGGTCAATCTGAGAGGACCATTCAAAATTTAGAGGATATGCTCCGTGCGTGTGCATTAGATTTTGGAAGGAGTTGGGATCATTATGTAAAGTTGGCAGAGTTTTCTTACAATAATAGTTATCAAACTACGATAGGAATGGCCCAGTACAAAGCTTTATACGGCAGAAAATGTCGATCCTCAATATGTTGGAATGAAGTTGGTAGATGCTAAGTATGTACCGGTCATAGATGAGACAATTGATCGGGTAAAATTAATTCAGAAAAGAATGCAAGCCGCTCAAAGCCGCCAAAAAAAGTTATGCTGATCTTCATAAAAAGGATTTGAAGTTCCAAATAGATGAGACAATTTTTTACTAGTGGCACCAAAGAGTGGGATAATCAAACATAGGAAAGATGGAAAATTAAGTCCACGATATGTTGGCCCCTTTGAGATCACTGAAAGAATAGGACAAGTCGCGTATCGTTTGGCATTACCACCAAAACTTGGAGGAGTGCATGATGTATTCCATGTCTCCTTGTTGCGTAAATATATGCCAGACACAACTCACGTCATAGACTCAACTATTTTACCATTACAAGCTGATTTGTCTTATGAAGAAGGACCAATAAAGATTGTTGATAGAAAGTTCAAACAGCTTTGAACTAAGCAAATTCCACTTGTCAAGGTCATTTGGAGAAATCATGGTGTGGAAGAAGCTACCTGGGAAACTGAAGAAAACATGCAAAAATGACACCCTGAACTCTTTTCAATAAACGGTAAGATTTTTGAGGACAATATTTCTTTAAGAGGAGAAGGGTGTGAAACCCCATAGTTTCATATAAATACATTTATCGTACATGATTGTTTAAAATGTTAAATTTTATTTTTCTGATATACGAGTTTTGGTTTAGTGTTTGGTTTAGAAACGACTTTTACCTCGACTTACCAACGGATAAAAATATAAATATATTTATGATGTAATATTAGTACGTTAAAAGCATGTGTTAATTGTTAGTTATCTAGTTCTAAGTCAATACCGAACAATTTTATTTGGTAGGGTAAATGTTTAAGTTTTAGGGACCAAATTGTATAGAATTATTGAAAATTAGTGGACTCTACTTGATCCCTTTTATAAACTCTAAGGATAATAAGTCAATTTAAGAAACTTTAAAAAAAGAAAAAGAAGAAGGAAACCCACCACCAAGCTTGTTAAACAATTGTCGCCGCCTACTCTCATTAGTTTAGGGCATCAGTTAGAACTCAAGGAAGAAAAAGTGAAGGGAAAGACAAGCACCACAGGGTTAAAGCAAGGGTGATTATAATCTATTCCCTTACAAACTAAATATTTTATGGTTAAATTTTAGTAAGATGTATCCTTCATTGATCATATTTAAAGACCGAAACTTTCCTTCCCTTGGTTTTTTACCTTAATATATAAGATAGATAATCTCTCGTAATTTCTGTGAAACCATGTGTATATATATGTGTGTATATATATATACACATGTTTGTGGATTCACTGAATCCATTTTGGTATATGTTTATATATATATATATAAATATATATATATATATTTATTTATTTAGCTAAGTCTGTTATACTTTAAGCAAGATTTAATATGTATAGGAGAACAGTTTTGTTTTGGCAGATGAAATAATTGGAGTTAATTAAGTTAATCTCTCCATGAGCACGATATTTATACATATATACTCTTGGGATATTTTTGTTCTTGAGTGAGAGTGGAGAATTATTCTCTAAGAGGTGAATGATGATTATTTGTTCATGCTAGGGATGTTTTTTTTATTAAGCATGTGTACCAACCATTTTCCTTTGATAACTTGATGGCTCTGCATAGATTTGGCTATGTTGGATTGAATAGATTCTGTTGGGTTGAAATTCTGTTTTCGTTGTTATGCAGAATATTATTTAGGGAATGAGTGCGTTAGAGTTTAAAGATATATATATATATATATATATATATTAAAGGTAAAGTTTGGGGTTGATGTGGTATGAGTTGGAGACGTATGGCTTTAAAGAAATAATGCCAGAATGCTTGCGATGTTTGTATGCATTGAAGTGAATAAGTGGTTATGATTATTATGAACTACTGATTATTATGAATTACATCAATAACTGATTGAATCTGATTTGAATACATGCAATGACATGATAATGCAATCTTTTAAGGTGTGCATTAAGTCAACCATTAATTTTTGTTTTTAACCCCACTGAATCATCTCATTATTTTGAAGGATATATATATATATATGTGTGTGTGTGTGTGTGCACATCTTCACATGTACCTAATAAGACTTTTGCATTTTCCCGTTGGGGTATAAGCTTCAGAATGGAACAAATTTGCAAACATAAAAAGAAAAGAAATGGTTGATACTAGATTTCTTGATACATGTATGTACCTTATCTCTTGTTAAGGCTAGGGAAGTCGTGGTTGATACATGATTGTTATATGATTTTTGAATTGTGTGAACGTGTTATACGTGTATTGCATTGAATTGGATGGTGATCGAGACAGCATCGGGCCGACGATTACGCCAAGACCTACCAGTGAGCCCCGTCAAGCGATTAAGGAGTTTTTAATCCCGTTGATAGGAGTCGGAGTGGCAAACCCGGATACCACGTTAAGCCTGCTGGGACATAGTGGTCACTGACCACAAGGAAGGATAAGGTAGCTTCGCAAGTTGTGCACGCGTCAACAGATTTTCCCATGGAGATAAGGTTGGTAAAGGTTGATAGAACCGATTGACAGGTATACATATTTGTGAAAATGACATGTGACATCGATATGTGAAAATGATTTGTGATATGTGTGATAACATGTTGTGGGATATGATTATTTGTGCTTGGAAAGAAACGTATTTATAGAAATTGTACTTGTCTTTAAAATTTCGTTTTCTCAAAATTGTTCTCTGTCCCCTCATTGAGCTATTTTGAGCTCACCTCCTTTTATAAATTATTTTTCAGAGCAATTCGAGACGAATTAGGAGTTGGTTTGGGTTTAAAGATTAACGATGCACTGTGTGATAGGAGATAATGAGGTTAAGGTATAAAAAGTCGTTTGAATTAGTCTGTTGTTATGTTAGACTATTTTAATATTTTAGAAGTGCTTTTCTTTTGGAATGTAGTATATATATATAACTTGAATAATTTGTGGGTTGAAAGATTATGGTTCTTGTTATTGATATTAAGTTTTGGGACGTTGAATAGTGTGATTTTCTTTTGGGATGTAATAAATAAGCTATCGTTGAATACGAGTGATTTACAGGTTGAGTTATGGTTATGAATATCTTGAAATATTATTATTTGGATTGAGCCCAGACGTGAGTCGGGCGTAATCTAATGCTCCCGTCAGGATGCAATTAAAGGATACGGCGAGGTGTTACATGTAATACATCATATTTCATTTTGAATTAGTATTTATTCATCACGTTGAGAGTCAATTTGCCAAAAACAAACGTATATTCTTTTTCGGGGAAGGATAAACACAGAGAGGTGTGCATCAAAATTTGGAGAATTTTTAAATTTGTGACCAAAAATTTGGTAGTGATGATGGCTCTTGGATGTCACTGGTAGCATAGCTGTTGTTGATAGTGTTGGTGTTGGTGGTAGCGAGGATGACATTGTGTTGGTGGTGACAATTGAAAAGAATTATCGAATAAGGAAGAAAAAGGGAAAGAAATAAAAATAGGAAAGAAATAAAAATAGGATAGAGAAAAAAAAATAAAAATGAATGTAAGAAAAAGAAAAAAAAAAGAAAAGGAAAGAAACAAAGAATATGAAGAAAGAAAAGAAAAAAAACAAATAAAAAATATTAATTTAAAGTTAAGGGTTATTATTGTCCAATTATACCTTATTAAGTTTATACTTTCATCTGCACGCGCGTTCAACTCATACTCCGTTATTGGAGATAATTTCTATCCACCTTCCGCTTGAATCAGAAGTACATGGGGGTTATTAGTAGGTTTTTTCAGCATAAGAGGGTTATTTAGAAATTCGATTGACTACATAGGGGTCATTGATAATTAACCCATTTTTTTTACATAAAAGGTTGGAAAAATAAAACTTATTTATTTAAACACTTAAGGAAAATGACTCCAATAGTCTATCAATTTGAGGGTAAATATTATTTTGATTTTCAATTTGAAAAAATTATATTTTGATCCATCAACTTGAATCTATTGTACAATTGTCCTCAACTTATTTTCTATTCATTTGACAAATAATGTTGTTAGTCATGTGGCATAAAACAGTGTCACATGACTAACGACACTACTTACCAAATAGGTTGAAAATAAGTTAAAAATCATTTGTGTTACAAAATTCAAGTTGAAGAATTAAAATGCATCTTTTTAAAATTGGATGCCAAAATGATATTTACTCTCTCAAATTAAGCGACTATTGAGGTTATTTACCCAAACGTTTACTTCTCAACTCAAAAATATTCTTTTTTTTAAATGTAATTTGAGATTTATTAATTTTTTTCTCAATTTTCAAATCAAAATGCCTAACTAAACAAAAACCTTAATAGGAATTATATGATATGAGAGTTAGAACTTAGAAAGAAGATTTGATATGTGAGACTGACATGCATTCACCAGGACTCGTCCATGCAATTGTTGTCATTCACGGATCGAGTCAAATTAAGAACTGCATTTATAACAAGCCAAGTTACAAACAAACATTCACAAGCAAACAATTGATAAAGCTATTAAATACTAAACGTCACTTGTATTTTATCAGCCACGGCCGAGTTACATACTTACATCTCAAGACTATGAAACAAAGCCAAAATTCCAAGAATTATGTTCATACATATATTTGCCTTCACTTTCATTGATAACATACCTTTCATCATTATTCTAAGGGTTCAAGACAACAAATTCTCTGGGCATTTACCCACTCTCCACTAAAAAAATCCAAATCTTAACGTAAGATAAAAAAAAAATTCATAATTCACCTCTTGCATGATTGAGATTAACAGATATGGTCCATATGGAATTTTGATATTAAAGTTTGACTAGATGTCAGCATTTAACCCTTCTTATCCAACATTTTTTTTATAGGATTTGTCCTTTAAAAATTATAGGATTTGTCCCTTCTCATCCAACATTTTTTTTTTTTGCAGAATTTAAATATTAAATTGACTCTATGTTAACCTCTGTAACAAGTTACAATTTGTACCCTTTTCAAGCAACAACTTGTTTGTTATATTTAAGTATAGCAAGATATGTTAGATGTTTAAATCATAAAATATATATATATATATATATATTATATTTAAATATAAGTGAGAAGTTTATGAGTTTGAATTGAATACATGAGTATGAAATATAATTCATGTAATTTACTCCACTTATTAAGATAAAGGCGGAGTTGTTGTTGTTATTTTCAAACAACAAATTCTCCATGCAAACCAAATGATAAAATGTTCTTCAATGAAGTTTGTTGTCATAAATGTCAATTACCCATTTGAAGCAATGTAAATGTTGATATGGTATTGTAAATTATAATTTACTTAGGTGCAAAGAAAATACAGGAAAAAATGGAAAGCCAAAAGGAGTCAATATTCCAATTAGATGATATATCTTACCCAATTTCTTTTAATTTATTATTTTATTTTTGAAAATTTTAGTGTTAAGGACGCACTTCACATATATCCCGAGGACATAACTTTAAAATATTTATTATTAAAGATATAAAAATAACTTAATTAGTTTAGATAATTTAGTAAAAAATTTTACTATCCCTCAACCTCCTAACCCTTTTTGCAAGAGTTTTCCAATAAGTAGACGTCTTCTAAGTAGAAAATAAAAAATTGAAAAGATTTAGAAATGAAATTTATGGGAAAAAAAATAAGAAAAGTGAACAAATTATTAATCATATTAATGTTAGATATTTACTTTCAATCTAAAATCGTAATAAATAAGATTGTAACAATGAAAAAAATTAGAAATAAAATAAAATAGAAGTGAATTACAGCCCAATTAATTTGAAATCATATTGCTGGTAAAACCTTCATCCAATAAAAAAAGTAAAAGAAAAGGCAAAGTTGGGACAAGAAAAAAGGACAAAAAAAAGGACAAGAATTAGAAGTACCATTTAGAAAAGAAATAAATGAAAGTGAAATTACGACCCAAGCTGAAATCATTTTATCGGGAGAACTCTATATTCAATCTAAAGGAAGCAAAATAAGGACATGAAAATTATTACTATTGCAAAAAACCGCTCAAATCCCGTGCTTCAAATTTAAACACATTTTTAATCTTTTCTTTCACACATGTCAAAGTATTAGAAGTGAGTATATAATGTTTTTATTTATTTTTCATTTTGAGTGAATCCATTATTAATTGTTTTTCCCTACTATATTCAAATATAAAATTCTCTTTTATTTTTGGAATTTGTCATAGGATAATAAAATTTTTATTAATTACATACACTAATTAAGTTATTTTCATACTTTTAACAATAAATCTTTTAAATTTATGCATTTTAATCTCACAAGATTCGTTGTAACACTTCCTACAACACTTTTCATATTTTAACTGTAATGATAGATCTTCTATATCACTTTTGTGTATCACTTCATGTATCACTTGGTTTGGTTGGCAGGAAATATAGGTTGGGAAAGTAATCTTTTTCTTAATTTCCATATTCCTGTGTTTGTTTCAAACTGGGGAAGTAATTATTTATTTAATTATTAAATTCCCGCATTTGTTTCATCCAGGGAAAGTAAAAAGAATCCTGAACCAAGGAAAATAACTGTAAGATTTCAAGATTATGAATCATCTTTAAAAGTTGATATTCTGATTCATCTCTTAAGAATTTTGACTATGTGGCTCTTTCTTTATGTTTATTATTTATATTTTGAGTTTCATATCTTTCTTATGCTAAATTCTAATTCATTTGGTCAAATAATTTTATTTTTTTTTTAGTTTGATATTTTTTTATTGAATTTATTACTTAACTGAAATAAAAATTTTAGTAGTTTTTAAATGTCTTTATATTGACTTTAAAAAGGTAATTCAATGTAAAAAGAGTTAAATAGATGAATGGTATGTTATTTTTTATTATTAAAATTATTAACATTATGGGGGTTTTATATATTTTTTAAAAAAACTCAAAATTGTATTTATGTTGCTTTAGACTTTTCTTTCATATTTTTACTTAATTAATTTTCATACATTTTATATTTTCAATACTTATTGTTTAATGAATTTGTGAAGACCTAGGGTCTTAATCTTACTTATTTTGATGAATAACAAACAATTATGTTTATGCTAATGGTTGAAAAAGTGTTTCAATTTGATAGAAATTCAAGGAAGCCAAGCATGGAGATTTATCAAGCGAAGAAAGAATTGAAATCGCAAAAGAAACAAAAGGATGGTAAATTAGGTCATTTTCCCCAACCCTAATCCCTAAGTTGTGTAAATAGCTCAAAGAAAATGATTTACTCGTTTAAAGCTCAAGAAACATTTTTCAAAATGAGTTTGGTCTTCAAAAGAACTTCAAAAGATGTAATACACACTTGCACTAAGTTATACGGAGTTGTATAAAAGATATGGAAAACGAAAATTTGAAAATAGGTTGAAAAATAAGGTTCGGACGACCTACCCCGAGTTTCGGCCGTCCGAAACAGTCGTCCGAAACTGTCCAGAGAAATTGTTTTTCAAGACTTTGGGATCGGACGGTGCAGGGCAAGTTTCGGCCGTCCGAAACTTAGTTTCGGACGACCTACCCGTCCGAAACACCCGTCCGAAAGTCCTAACGGCTAGTTTTTTAAATGTCAAACATGAACGTTTTCTTGTCTTTTCTTTGATAATATAAATACAATCCAACACACAAACGGTTAGATATCTTGAACACTTGATTCCCTGAGCTTTACATCTGAAAAACACTCTCTATAACTCATATATTTCATTTTTGATTCATCAAGAAACAAAAGATTAAATTTCTTGAGCCTTTATTTGAGTTCTTCATTTCTTCATTGAGCTATGTAGTTTGAGTTGTAATTGTATTGATAGGAATCATACTTTGAGCTTCACTTCATCTTATTCACCCTAATTGAGGGCTGTTGTATCTCTTCAAACAATCACTGTAAGTATATTGTAAAAGGTTTCTCAAGTGAGAGTAAAAACCTTGAACACTTAGCTTGGGATAGCTTGTGTTAAGGTTGAACCTTGGGTGAAATCCTAAGTTGTGATATTTGGGTTGTAAAAGTGGTTCTTTTGATCTCACCACTTGTAAGGAGATCAATTCATAGTGGAAAGGTTTGAAATCCTAAGTTGGGAAACTTAGGTAGTGGATGTAGAGTGCTCCAAGGAGGAGACTTGAACCACTCTAAATCTTTTGTGTTCTTGATTTCCATTGATTTCATTTCTGCATTTATTTTGATTTGCTTATGCTTTAATTCATTAATTGAATTGTTGGGTTCATTGATTATATTTCTGAATTATCAATATACATCTTTGTATCATACACTCATTGTGATTTACACTAGTCACTCACTTTTATTAAAGTTGATCGAATAGAGTACAAGAAATTTTTAGAAACCTAATTCACCCCCCCCCCCCCTCTTCGGTTGCCTTAGAGCTTACAATTGGTATCAGAGTTTGGTCTTTACTTATTTAGGCTTAAAAACCTTAGAGTAAAGATTATGACAACAAACAATGCTATGTTTATGGAGGGACAATCTATCTCTAGGCCTCCAATGTTCAATGGAACCAACTATAGCAGTTGGAGAGATAGAATGGAAATCTATCTCAAATCCATTGATATTGAGATGTGGTATATTGTAGAAGAAGGACCTTATAAGGCTGAGATAACTATAGGGGATGAAACTAGAGAAAAGAAAAGCAGTGAACTCACTGAAATTGATAGGAGAAATCTCACCCTAAATGCTAAAGCCACAAATGCCTTATAGAACTCACTAGATGTCAATGAATCAAGTAGAGTTAAAGGATGTAAAAATGCACATGACATTTGGAAGAAACTTAAGGAAATCCATGAGGGAACCGAAGATGTAAAAGAGGAAAATACATCATTGTTGGTAACATAATATGAAAGCTTTAAAATGGATGGTAATGAATCTATTGATAAAATGTTTTGTAGATTCAATAGCATAATTAAAGACTTGGAGAACCTAGGTAAAATTTACCCCTTAGGTGAGCAAAAATAGAAAGATTTTAAACTCTCTACCTAAGGAATGGGAATCAAAAGCTATAGCTATTGAAGAAGCTAAAAATCTGAGAGAACTACCCATTGATCAACTAATTAGTTCACTTATGTCATATGAATTGAAGATCAAGTCTAAAACTCAAAAAGAAGAAGATACTAAGGCTAAAAAGAACATAGCACTTAAAGTGTCAAAGAATGAGAATGATGTTGAGGAAGATGAAGAAGACATAAATGAACAAGATGATGATGATCTTGTATTTCTCACTAGAAAGTTATCTAGGATGATTCAAAGTAGGAAAAACAGGTTTAACAAAGGAAGAAATTTTAGGAACAAAGATTGGATGAAAGAGAAGGGAGAAACATCCAAGGTTAACAAATGTTATGAATGTAACCAACCTGGACATTTTATTGCAGATTGCCCAAGAAGAAAGAAGGAGTTCAAACAAGACAAGAAAGGCAAAGGAAAAAGCTTCAAGGTCACATGGGATGATGACCAATCCGAAGAGGAAACCGAAGGAGAAGAAGAAGGAGTGCTAACATGTGCTTTATGGGATTTGAAGACCATGAGGTAAGTCTTTCTTCTAGTGATAATGATGATGATAATTGTAATGATCAAGATGAACTTGAGTTGTACATTGCTAGATTGGTAGATGAGTTAAAGAAAACCAAAACTCAAAATAAGAGGCTTAAAGCCAAAATGGAAGAAATAACCTCTAGTAATCAAGAGTTGAGCACTAAATATGATAGTGTAGTTAAAGAGAATTGTACTTTAAAAACTGAAAATGAAAAACTAACAATAGATAGTAACAAGGCTAGAGAAGAGGTTAAAAAATATGATGAAGTCAAGAAAGAACACATAGGGTTAAGAAAGAGAATAGAAGACCTTAGTGATTGTTTAGCCAAATTCACTCATGGTAAAAATAACTTAGAAATACTTCTAGGAAATCAAAGGATGGGAAATAGCAAATTTGGATTAGGATACTCACATGAAATAGGTCAAAGTTCAAAATCCAAACCGGTAAAAATGACTCACACATCATATAATCATGAGAAAAGAGTTGAAAATCTTAGACCTCACAAACATCATGGATATGAAATGCACAACATATATTATGGACACAAGAGGTACAACTTTGAACATAGGTTTAACAATGTTAGACCCCATTATAAGACTTCACATTCTTTTAGATACCATGTTATATGTGACTATTGTTGTAAAAAGGGACATACCTCAAGGAAATGCTTTGCTAGAATGGAAGTTGAATATGGATCAAAAATATGGATAAGAAAAGATATCAATGATGCAAGAACTTAAATACTTTGAGTCACACATTGATTCTTGAATGTAGGTATGTTTAAAAAATACAATTTTGGACACAAAATGGTTCCTTGATAGTGGATGCTCAAGACACATGACCGGTAATCCCTTATTGCTTAATAACTTGAAAACTAAACACAAAGGACATGTTACCTTTGGAAATGATAAAAAGGGAAAAATTATTGGTATTGGTAATGTAGCCAATGACAATAGCAATGTAATTGAGAATGCCCTTTTGATTGATGACTTGAAATTCAATTTAATTAGCATAAGTCAAATATGTGATAAAGATCTTAATGTGCTATTCAAACGTGAGAAATGTGTAGTTATTGATCCTATAGATGGTAAAATTGTTCTTACCGGATCTAGACATAACAATGTTTATACCCTTCATTTGTGTGACATTATGGAACAAGATATGCAATGTCTTAGTGTGGTGCATGATACAACTTGGTTGTGGCATAGGAGATTAGCTCATGTGGGAATAGATCACATAAACAATTTAGTTGCTAAAGAACTAGTTAGAGGTTTGCCTAAACAAAAATATGAAAAAGATAAAGTGTGTGATTCATGTCAATTTGGAAAACAAACTAAAAGTACATTCAAACCTAAAAACATGGTAACAACTTCAAAACCTTTAGAGTTAATCCACATGGACTTATTTGGACCTTCACAAACCACAAGCTTAGGTGGTAAAAGATATGTGTTTGTAATAGTTGATGACTATTCTAGGTAAACTTGGGTAATATTCTTGGCACATAAAAGTGATACATTTCAAGAGTATGTTAGATTATTTAAAAAGGTTCAAAATGAGTTAAGCTTAAATGTAGTAAAAATTAGAAGTGATAATGGAACCGAATTTGTTAATGAAAGCTTTATAACTCATTGTGATGAAAATGGTATTACACATAATTTTTCAATGGTAAAGTCACCTCAACAAAATGGAGTAGTTGAAAGGAAAAATAGAACACTTCAAGAAATGGCTAGAACTATGATTTGCAAAAATGAATTGCCAAAATATTTTTGGCCCGAAGCGGTTAACACCGCGTGTTATGTCATGAATCGTGCCTTGATTAGACCTTTGTTAAAGAAAACTCCATATGAATTAGTATATAATAAAACTCCAAATGTTGGATATTTTAAAGTCTTTGGTTGTAAGTGTTTCATTCTCAATGTAAAAGATACCTTGGGAAAATTTGATAAGAAATCGGATGATGGAGTATTTTTAGGATATTCCGAAATTAGAAAAGCATATAGAGTGTATAACAAAAGAACCATGATAATAGAAGAGGCAATTCATGTAAACTTTGATGAAGGTGGCACAAGTAAAAATCATGAAGAAAGTGATGAAGAAATAGGAATAGAAGAAAATCAATCTAATGATCAAGATAAAATTGAACTAGACAACAATTCATCTTCACAAATTGATCCTAAAGAAAATATTCAAAACATAGATAACAATCCACAAAAGAGTGATCTTCCAAGATCTTCGAAATTTATCCAAATTCATCCTTGTTAATGCACACGTGAGTTGGCATTTATTTTAATTGGCATTGATTTTTTGGCAAAGATAAGGAAAGCTTTTATTGAAGGCAAAATCAAATAAAATCAATCTATGCAAGGAAGATTGATTTAATGATTAATGCCATATGGATAATCATGGGACTTATCTTGGTATTCTTGGAAGCTATCTAATTATGGAAGAGATAAGCATTGAAGGCACAAGAGTTTCCATCTTCTCATTTAAATTATTTTGGAAACAATCATGAAGATAAGCGTGAAGGCATGGAACGTGTTTATGATCTTTCCATTTGAATTATTTGGAAATAATCTTGGGATAAACATGGAAGGATTTTTGAGTGTCTATATGAAGCTTTCCATCACACGGTTTTCTGTGTGAGTTTTGTGATTTTTATTCGGTCTTTCTCTAAGACTGTGAACACACTCCTTTGGTGAATATCTTTGATTAAGAGTGTGTTGACTGTTGCATCGAAAGGTTATATTCTTGAAGGTGCTATCCTTGTGTTTCTTGATTCAAGCATAGAACTCGGGAGGAGTTCAAACGTGGGCAAGGGGATCTTGCTTAACCACGGATTCCGGGAGGAATCAACACAAGTCGAGGGGAGCTTGGACAATCCGTTCACTGCAGAAGTTAGGAAGCAGCAGTAACTAAGATAAGATGGTGTCTTACCTAGTGTCATACTGAATGTCTTGTAACTTGTGAACATAGTGGATTGTTCTTTCTGGGCGTGGCCCCGCAGACGTAGGCAATTGCCGAACTGCGTTACCAACCTCCTGTCCATTTATTTTTTAATACTGTTCATTTGCATGTTATTATCGGTGTCACACCCAGTGTTACTCACCCACTGGGACACCGCGCTACTAACCTAGATCTTTCAATTGGTATCAAAGCGGGTCGTCTTTGTTTCTTAGGTGGGATCCGCAGGACTTGATCTTGGTTGTTTGGTGCGGTGGACTCTATGAAGGAAGGAGGTTCAACAATGCGTCCACCTCTCTTGGATGGAAGCAACTATGCATATTGGAAGGCAAGAATGAGGGCCTTTATTAAAGCTATTGATGAGAATGCTTGGAAATCTATTCTGGTTGGATGGGATCCTCCAACGACTACTGATGCAAATGGTGTCAAATCACTCAAGCCTGAAGAAAGCTGGTCACCTACTGAAGATGCCTTGGCAAACAGTAACTCAAAGGCGCTTAATGCCATATTTAATGGAGTAGATCCAGCACAGTTCAAACTTATTTCCACATGTGTGATTGCTAAAAAGGCATGGGAAATTCTGCAAACTACTCATGAAGGAACCTCAAGTGTAAAGTTATCAAAGATGCAAATTCTGACTACAAGATTTGAAAACTTGAGGATACTTGAAGATGAAAGCATTACAGAATTCAATGTCAAGCTGTGTGATATTGCCAACGAAGCATTTGCCTTTGGTGAAAGTTTTTCAGAAGAAAAGCTTGTGAGGAAAACCTTACGATCTTTACCTCAACGCTTTGCTCATAAAGTTACTGCCATTGAGGAAGCAAAAGATATCTCAAAGATGAAGCTGAAAGAATTGATGGGATCCCTTATAACATTTGAGATGAATCTGGGAGTAGACATGGAAGCAAAGAAAAACAAGGAGCTTGCCTTAAAAGCAGAAATGCAGAAGTTGGACAATTCTGGAGATGATGACCTTGGGGACTCATTGGCTTTAATATCTAAAAACTTCAGCAAAATACTGAAAAAATATGGCAGAAGTAATCCTGGTGTCAGAGGCAGTGTCAGTAACTCCAAGAATGAGGTGGAAAATAATAGAAAGAACAGGGAAGAAAATAATATGTCTGATCAATCATTCAAACTTAAAGGAATTAAGTGCAGAGAATGTGAAGGTTATGGGCATGTTCAGGCAGATTGTGCTAATACACTGAGAAGAAAGGGGAACTCACTCAACACAACTTGGAGTGAAGATGATTCAGACAAAGAAGATGATTTTCAGAACAACCATGTGGCTCTTACCACTAAGACAGAACAATCTGATCATGACAAGAAAAAGGATGTTACACAGAGTGTCACTGAAAATATGTCAACCTATCTAGATGAAGATGAAGATTATGTTACAGAAAAAGATATTCTGGTGGAATTCAAGAATCTTCATGACAAGTGGACTGAACTTTCTAGAGTGAATCAGCAACTTCATACACAGGTTGGAAATCTGCAAAACGAAAGGGACAATCTTCAACAATCTCACACTGATCTGTTATCAAACTGAGAGTAAGCCAAGAGGAAATAAAGACATTGACCAACGAGTTAAATTACTTAAAGAAAGGAGTTAAGATGCTAAATTCAGGTGCTTCCAAGCTGGATGAAATTCTTAATGTTGGTCAATCGAGTGGTGACTACACAGGACTGGGGTACAAAGGAGAAAGCTCAGTGTCACAGCCCATGTCACAAATGATGTCACAGTCAGTGTCACTGTCAGAGAATAAATCCAAAGGGGTGCAGGTTGCTGTGAACAGGTCACATTCTTATTACTATCATGCTTATAACGAAAGAGGTAACAGATTTATACCTGTTTGTCATTACTACAATCGTCGTGGTCATATTCGTCCAAGATGTTTTATCTATCTTGCTGAGTTAAGACAAGGTACTGCTAGAAACTCTACTTTTCGCAGAAATACACAACTGAGCTGGGTGGTGAAGCCTAATTACCGGTGCAATTTTACATACACGTCACTAAAGGCTGCCACAACAGATGAGTGGTATTTTGACAGTGGATGTTCCAGGCACATGACTGGTGAAAATAATTTTTTGAAGGATGTGGTGTCTGGAAGTATGGGAAAAGTGACTTTTGGCAATGGTGTCACAGCTCGTGTCATTGGAAAAGGTACTCTAAATGTGCCTTGGTTATCAAAGTTAGATGATGTACTGCTGGTAGATGACCTCAAGGCAAATTTGCTCAGCATTAGTCACTTGTGCGACCAAGACTTGGATGTAAATTTCACAAAGAAAAATTGCAAGGTGATTGATCAAAACAACAAATGTATCATGGAAGGAGTAAGATCAAGGGATAGTTGCTATCTCATCTCTGCCACATCAACATGTCTTCGATCAAGTATGGAGGATTCAATTCTATGGCATCGGAAATTGGGTCATATGAATATACGGATGCTGCAGAACATAGTTACTAAAGGAGCTGTCCGTGGGATTCCTCAACTGCAATTTGATGAAAGCAGAATATGCGGACCATGTCAGATTGGTAAACAAACAAAGGTGTTGCATCCCAAGTCACAGACACCAGGAACAACTCGTGTACTAGAGCTACTTCATATGGATTTGATGGGTCCTATGTCTGTAGAAAGTATTGGAGGAAAAACGATATGCATATGTGACTGTTGATGATTTTTCTCGTTATACATGGATTGAATTTCTTCGTGAAAAATCTGACACATTTAATGCCTTTAAAGCATTGTTTCTACGCCTTCAGCGTGAAAAGGGATGTGCTATTCTGAAGATTGTACGGATTCGTAGTGATTATGGGAGAGAGTTTGAAAACTCAAATTTCTCAGACTTCTGTAATCAGCATGGAATAGGTCATGAGTTCTCTGCACCTAAAACTCCTTGGCAAAACGGGGTCGTTGAAAGGAAAAATCGAACTATAGCAGAGATGTCAGTCGTCATGTTACACGAAAAAATATTCCACAGAAATTTTGGGCTGAAGCAATGAACACAGCATGCTATACTATAAATCGTGTATATCTCCGTGGAGGAACTGAGAAGACGCCCTATGAAATTTGGAAAGGTAGAACTCCAACTGTTAACTATTTTCATCCTTTTGGTAGTACTTGTTATGTGTTGAATGACAGGGAATATAAAGGGAAGCTTGACCGCAAGAGTGATGAAGCTATATTTCTTGGATATGCTATCAATAGTCGAGCTTATGTTCAAGTCGATGACTCTCTGGAAGCAAGTGCTGTTCCTAATGAAGATATTCCCCCAGTGTCACAGGTGGTGTCACTGATCAGAATAATGTGAATGATGTCACTTTACCTCACAGACAGCCCTCTACTCGTGTACAGAAGAATCATCCTACTGCTGAAGTTATTGAAAGTTTGACTGATGGTGTTCGTACAAGAGACAAACCAAGAGTAAATTATAGAGATATGATTCAAATGGCTTGCTACACTTCTTCTATTGAGCCAAAGAATGTGAAAGAAGCTCTGGAAGATGAATATTGGATTGGTGCAATGCAAGAAGAACTTGATCAATCAAGTTTGGGATCTAGTTCCATGTCCTCCTAATGTGAATGTTATTGGCACCAAATGGATATACAAGAACAAGAGTGATGAGCATGGGAATATCACTCGCAACAAGGCTCGATTGGTTGCTCAGGGGTATACGCAAATTGAAGGAGTTGACTTTGATGAGACATTTGCTCCAGTTGCTCGCCTTGAGTCTATCCAGTTCTTGCTGGCTATTGCATGTGTGTTGCGATTCAAATTGTACCAAATGGATGTGAAGAGTGCTTTCCTCAATTGTCTTCTTCAAGAGGAGGTGTATGTTGCTCAACCAAACGGTTTTGAAGACTCTCATCATCCCGAGTTTGTCTACAAATTGAAGAAGGCTTTATATGGGCTCAAACAAGCTCTTAGGGCTTGGTATGAGAGGCTGACTCAGTACTTGTTAGCCAAAGGATATGAGCGAGGGGGAGTAGATAAAACCCTTTTCATTCGTCAAGTGAAGGTCAGTTTTTACTTGCTCAAATTTATGTTGATGGTATAGTGTTTGGCTCCGTGTCACAGGCCATGGTGGATGAGTTTGTTGCTCAAATGACTGGAGAATTTGAGATGAGCATGGTTGGTGAGCTTACTTACTTTCTTGGACTTCAAATTCAGCAACGACATAATGGTTATCTTCATTTCTCAAAGCAAATATGCAAAGAATTTACTGAAGAAATTTGAATTGGAAAATGCTCGTCCAAGAAGAACACCTATAGGAACTCATGAGAAGATCTTCAAAGATGAGAAGGGAACCCCTATTGATGCAAGTCTTTACAGAAGTATGATTGGCAGCCTCTTGTACCTAACTGCTAGTCGCCCTGATATCTGCTTCAGCGTTGGATTATGTGCTCGATTTCAGGCAGCACCTCGCGAGTCACACCTGGTGTCAGTCAAAAGGATTCTCAAATATATTTGTAGAACAACTGATTATGGAATTTGGTACTCCTTTAATACAAACACCAACTTAGTTGGTTACTGTGATGCTGACTGGGCTGGAAGTTCAGATGATCGGAAAAGCACTTCTGGTGGATGTTTTTATTTGGGAAATAATTTGGTGTCATGGTTCAGTAAGAAGCAGAACTCTATTTCTTTGTCTACGGTCGAAGCAGAATACATTGCAGCTGGTAGTTGCTGTACACAGCTTCTCTGGATGAAGCAGATGCTGAAAAATTATGGTGTCACACAGGATGTCATGACACTCTACTGTAATAATATGAGTGCGATCAACATTTCAAAGAATCCTGTTCAGCATTCACGGACAAAACACATAGATATTCGACATCATTTTATTCGATCTCTTGTGGAGGATAAAATCATTGCTTTAGAACATATGGTGACAGAAAAACAAATTGCTGATATTTTCACCAAAGCATTGGATGGGGCAAGATTTGAAGAACTAAGGTCTTCTCTAGGCCTTTGTGTTATGTGAAGAAGCTCTTCAAAGGTGTAAGTTCTTTTGTATTGTATTTTGTTTTGTACAGCAATATAATAAAAATGACAGAAAACACAAAAATAATAGTAGAATAGCTATTTTGTCTTTTTCTGCTTTCCCGCCTAATGCTTTTGGGAAGCCTGTAGTAGCAGATTTGGTGGTTTATGATTTTTGGGAACTTCAGCGATTCTCGGTCAATTACATGGAATTGAAGAGTTGTCTTGGAATATGCAATATCTGACTGCTGTATTTTTGGCAATTATTTCACTATTTGAAATTCAAGGGTTTCTGGTCTTCTCAACTTCTACAACTCATAAGTGTTTGAGCTCTATCCTGCCGTCTTTACTATTTTGAGCACAATCAGAATTCCTGAAAATATTATCAAGTCAAGAGATCAAAATTTAAGAGATGTCTCCGAGAAAGTCTTCATCACGAACAAGCAAGGTGACTCTAGATGATGATGAAGTACATGCTGTGGTGACTCACCCTCTCCAAAATCACCTGACATTGATGAGTTTTTTACTGAGCCGCAAGAACAAGTCCCAATTTCTAAGGATGATCTGGCTTCAATGGCAATAAATGTTATCCCAATTCAATCTATTGACTCCTCCGGTGTTAGAACACGATTTGGGCAGACCAGTACTACTCAATTCAAGACAAGTGCTGTACCATCAAAGACACCGGGTGGTTCTAAGGTGAATGTTGAACCCAAAAGAAAAAGGTTTCAACTTGTGGATGAAAGTTCCTCTGATGAGGATTGGCTTGGTGAAGGCAATATTGGAGGAGGTGTGTCGAATGAAGAAAAGGGGAACTCCTCTGATGATGAAGAAGAATCCTCAAACAATGATGGATCTCCTGTTGATGATGATTCCTCTAAGGATGCTGAAATTCATGACCTTTCAGATTCTGACCCTGTAAAGTCACCAAAGCCTAAGCGACAGAAGGCAACCAATGCTCCCATATCTCAGAGAATGACTCGCTCAAGGTCAATGTCAAAGGGCAAGTCCCCTGCAGGTTCAAGTAAGTCATCTGTTTCTGATGTTAACCTTGATAATTTTAAATCAGAGTACAATGCTGGCCTGTGGTCTAAGATGTCTAAGAGAAATATCTGGAATGAGAGAAATATACATGAGGGGGATTTTAAAGAGTGTCAGAAATTGGTTGATCAGTTAGTTAGTCAAGGGCTTGGCAGGACAATCAAGGGTATTAAACCCTATGTTAGAAGGGTAGTGCAGGAGTTTTACTGTAATCTTGAATCTAGTATAAAGGATTTTGAACACCCGGATGGTGGTCGTGTATATGTGAGGGGGAGAGTGTTTGATTTCACTGCGGATGTAATCAATACATATCTGGGAAGTCATTTGGCAGAAGTAGAAGACTTTACACCGGACTATAGTGTGATAATTTTTGATGTCACTGGGGGTGTTAGAAGTGTTTGGCCAAGGGGGAAAGATTTTCCAGCTTCCCAACTATCGGTGAAGTATGCAATCTTGCATAAGATTGCTATGAGAAATTGGCTGCCAACTTCCCATCGAACTGGAGTGAATAAGGGAATGGCTACCCTGCTGTACAAGATTGGAAATTTTGTTGAGTTTGATGTTGGGCAATTTATATTTGATCAAATAGTTAAGCATGCAGATTGTAAGAACGAGAGGTTTGGCTTATCCATTTCCTACTTGATTTACTGCAATTCTGGTCTTTCACAACCTCCATTGATTAGAGCATAGCGGAAATCCCTGAAAACCTGACAATGAGGTGATTAGGCATTCAATTACAAGCTGTTGATCAGGTGATCAGTATCAATGACCAATGGAGGATGTCACGCATGATAGTCTCTGACCACTCGATGAGCCTTGGGCACACTGGTGCTCTATTCACGCACCATTGACGGTGCTAAGAGAGGATGAGCTGAGAGTTGCTTGAATGGGCGTCAGCCAAGCCTGATATTGAAAGGAGAAGGAAGGAAAATTTTCTGCTGTCCTTGATGATCCTAGGCAGGGCTGTATAAGACGGCCGAGATAATGCAGGCTGAGAAGAAGAATAGGAATGCCTCGCTTAGCCCAAGACTGCCACTCACCTGCAAGACAATCCCATCTGATGTTACTCCAATAGTTCCAGCAGGTATAGATCAAACTCTATCTCCTGTACTTGCAGAGACAAAAATGGTTGCTGAAAAGCCCATTGTTGAAGAAGCTGATTATTCTGATCCTGATAAGGACATGATTGAGGCAAACACTGCAGTTCCTACCACTGTATCTGATGATGTCCCTGCTAGTGTCACACCTGATGTTCCTGACAGTTCTGTCCCTTCCAGCTCCCAATCTGGTGGGTTTGATGCTGGTAAAGATGATAGCATTCTAGAAGCTGCTGCAGGTGTTCAATTGCTTGCAGATTCAGTTGGCCTTGTGCCTGATGATGAGGAAAATTCTGCCTAATTACCTTGATATTTTATTTATGCTGATTTTTGAAGACAGTTTATTATGGTTTTATTATTGCTTTTGTGGCCCTTTTGTCCTTTTATGGCAAAAAGATGAAGTAATTTTGGATTTTGGATATTTGGTTAGTAATTCCTAAACCTATGTATGCTGGGAAACTTGGTGTCTCTTGCTGTGTCTTGCATAATGTCTTATGCTGATGTTTATTTACCAAGTGCTCATTCAGGGGGAGTTTGATTCAAACGCATCCAATTCAGCATACAGGGGGAGATTGGATTTTGCCAAAAAATGCCAAAGGGGAAGATTGTTAATGCACACGTGAGTTGGCATTTATTTTAATTGGCATTGATTTTTTGGCAAAGATAAGGAAAGCTTTTATTGAAGGCAAAATCAAATAAAATCAATCTATGCAAGGAAGATTGATTTAATGATTAATGCCGTATGGATAATTATGGGATTTATCTTGGTATTCTTGGAAGCTATCTAATTATGGAAGAGATAAGTATTGAAGGCACAAGAGTTTCCATCTTCTCATTTAAATTATTTTGGAAACAATCATGAAGATAAACGTGAAGGCATGGAACGTGTTTATGATCTTTCCATTTGAATTATTTGGAAATAATCTTGGGATAAACATGGAAGGATTTTTGAGTGTCTATATGAAGCTTTCCATCACACGGTTTTCTGTGTGAGTTTTGTGATTTTTATTCGGTCTTTCTCTAAGATTGTGAACACACTCCTTTGGTGAATATCTTTGATTAAGAGTGTGTTGGCTGTTGCATCGAAAGGTTATATTCTTGAAGGTGCTATCCTTGTGTTTCTTGATTCAAGCATAGAACTCGGGAGGAGTTCAAACGTGGGCAAGGGGATCTTGCTTAACCACGGATTCCGGGAGGAATCAACACAAGTCGAGGGGAGCTCGCACAATCCGTTCACTGCAGAAGTTAGGAAGCAGAAGTAACTAAGATAAGATGGTATCTTACCTAGTGTCATACTGAATGTCTTGTAACTTGTGAACATAGTGGATTGTTCTTTCTGGGCGTGGCCCCGCAGACGTAGGCAATTGCCGAACTGCGTTACCAACCTCCTGTCCATTTATTTTCCGCATTTTTAATACTGTTCATTTGCATTTTATTATTGGTGTCACACCCAGTGTTACTCACCCACTGGGACACCGCGCGCTACTAACCTAGATATTTCAATCCTAAAGACTTAATCATAGGAAGTCCATCTAGAGGAGTCAAAACTAGGTCATCATTACATATAGATAATAACTTGGTCTTCCTCTCACAAATTGAGCCAAAAAATATAAATGAAGCCTTAAAAGATGATAATTGGATCATAGCTATGCAAGAAGAATTAAACCAATTTGAAAGAAGCAAAGTATGGAATCTAGTAGAAAGGCCTTAAAGACACTTCAATTATAGGAACTAAATGGATTTTTAGGAATAAACTAAATGAAGTAGGAAAAATAGTAAGAAACAAAGCTAGATTGGTGGCTCAAGGGTATAGGCAAGAGGAAGGTATAGACTATGATGAAACCTTTGCTCCCGTAGCAGGCTTGAGTCTATGCGCATGTTACTTGCATATGCTTGTTTTAAAGGATTCAAACTTTTTCAAATGGATGTTAAAAGTGCATTTTTAAATGGATTTATTCAAGAGGAAGCATATGTAGAACAACCCCCCGGTTTTGAAAACAATAAGTCTCTTAATCATGTATATAAATTGGTCAAAGCATTATATGGATTAAAACAAGCTCCTAGAGCTTGCTATGAAAGACTTAGTGGATTTCTAATAGAAAAGAACTTTCATAAAGGCATAATTGACACCACTTTGTTTACAAAATATTGTGAAAATGATTTACTAATAGTACAAATATATGTTGATGACATAATATTTGGTGCTTCAAATGAATCTTTATGTGAAGAGTTTTCAAAGTTAATGAAAGATGAGTTTGAAATGAGTATGATGGGAGAATTGACATTCTTTCTTGGATTACAAATAAAACAACTAGATGATGGGATTTTCATAAGTCAAGAAAAATACACTAAAGAATTACTTAAAAAATATGGTATAGATGATTCAAAACCAAATGGAACACCTATAAGTACCTCAACTAAATTAGATAAAGATGAAAATGGTGTAAAAGTTGATGAAACTCAATATAGGGAATGATAGGAAGTTTACTTTACTTGACGGCTAGTAGGCCGGATATTATGTATGTTGTGTGCTTATGTGCTAGATTTCAATCATGTGCTAAACAATCTCACTTACTTGCTGTAAAACGGATACTAAGATACCTTAGAGGAACGATAGAATATGGATTATGGTACCCTAGGACAAATACGTTTGAATTGGTCGATTTTTCCGATGCCGATTTTGCCGGATATAGGGTTGATAGAAAAAGCACGAGTGGAACATGTCAATTCCTAGGAAAGTCACTTGTATCATGGTCTAGTAGAAAACAAGCTTCCGTGTCCCTATCAACGGCGGAAGCCGAATATATAGCCGCCGGAAGTTGTTGTTCTCAAATCCTTTGGATGAAACACACCCTTCTTGATTTTGGTTTAGATTTTGGTTGTGTCTCCATCAAATGTGATAACAAAAGTGCTATAAATCTAACCAAGAATCTCATTCAACACTCTAGGTCAAAACATATTGACATTAAACACCACTTCATTCGTGATCTTGTTCAAAATAAGGAAATTCATATAGAATATTTTTCCACTAAGGAACAATTGGCGGATATCTTCACAAAACCCCCTTCCTGAGGATCAATTTTCTCTCTTGAGAACTCACATTGGTGTAGTCCAACTCAAATGATCCGAATACAAGGACTTTATTGCTCAAAACTGACTTTTCAAAATTCTGTCGAGTTTCGGACGACCAAATCGGACGACCTTCAGAGTTTCGGACGTCCGAAACTATTCATCAAAAATTTGCAAAGTATCTGACGAGTTTCGGACGACACTTTCGGACGATCCCGAAAGTTTCGGCAGTCCGAAACTATCGAATCTGGGTTAAAATTCCAGATTTTTCACACGAATTCTCAAACTTTTTCAAAACACTCTCAAACCCTTTTCTCCCCGCCAATTCTCAATTCGAATTCTAACCGATTAATTCTCAAATTGGTCCGTTAGAATCCTTCCTTGACATCTAGAGAACACTTTTACCGATCCAAATTTCAAAATTTCACCATCAAATTCCATCGTTTGATTCCTAGCCCTAGAAATTGGTTAAAACCCAATTCTTGCTATTCTTGAGGAAATTCTCCACAATTTCAATTCATTTTGGTACTCAAGGTCGTGCACAAACATAAGCACCTCACGAGGACGCAAGAGAACCAAGGTGACGGCACCCCCACATGTTCAACACGGATCATTAGGTGCATCCTCCCCTCCGCTCCCTCCATTCGTTAATGACGAATGTGAAGCTAAGTATAATCACTACCTAGCATCTTCTAAAAAGATTATTGTTCCTAGGGTAGTAAGAAAAGATGAGTTTGATGGAAACTTAGATATTCTTGAGTTATTTGAGTATCAAGATTGGGAAGACATTTTGTACACAAACGAACCCATTCCCACTATGTTAATCTATGAATTCTTTACAAATTTGCGTATTCCTCCTGGACTCAAATCTAGTCATGATACACTTAGCACACGAGTCAACTCTAAGGACATCACATTGACCCCCATATTCCTTAATGAATTGTTTAAGTGCTATCATGAGTATGGCCTAGCTAAAGATGATAAACCAATCATGAAATATTTTAGGCTTCATTATTGGTCGGATGCATCGCATGGGTTCAAGTTAAGAGACCTAGTGAATATTGCCTTCAAGGGAGAAATGTTTACTAAAGCAAGTGAAGCACCTACAAAGAATTTAAGTCCTAAGCATCGCACTCTCTTTCATATCATCACCAAAGTAATCATTCCCAACCATGGCCACAAGACCGATCTTAACACCATGAATCTTTATCTCCTTTATGCTTTACTTAAGCAAGTTCCGGTTGATTTTGGTTATGTAATGCTTAAGTACCTTGAAGTTCATATTAAGGATCAACGCGGAAGTCTTCACTATGGCATGCTTATTACCAAGATTCTTAGGCATCATAACATTCCTTTGGACAATAATAATATGTACCCTGTTCCTACTCGCAATATCTACGATGAAATATTTCTTAAATCCATGGGTATATATGTGGTCAATGGGGCTTGGTCATATGACAAATCTGTTGAAGGCCAAGGCGAGAATGAAGACATGGCGGAAGGAGATCATGAAGAAGAAGGTCAAGAACAAGGTCTCGGTCACGATCATGATGTCCCCGAGCCATCTCATGTAACCCATATAGATGACGACTTCAAAACCCTTATTCAATGGTATTTTGATTCCTTAGTTGATCGCATCGATAGTGGGCTTGCCGGCGTGCAAGCAAGTGTTGATAGTAGCATGGCCGAAATAAGGGATCAACTTGAGAGTATCACTGTTAGGGTTGATGATTTGGGGAATGAGATTCACTATGGACATGAGGTGATGATGACGGATGCACAACGGGAAGCTTTGACTCAAGCTCGCCTCAAGGGGAAGGCGCCGGCTCGTGATTGACTTACTTTATGTTCTAGATCAGGATTCTCTCTCATTATTATTTTCTTAAATATTTGACAGATTTGGTGCAATGCCATTTATGGTTGACAGTTTGTTATGTTTTGGATGTTTTATGGCTTTGTGCACTTTCATGATTTTATGGTTTTATGGATTCAATTGAATGTTCTCAATCTTATCGGTCTTAATGATTTCTAATGTTTCTGTTCTATGATTTCTAATGTGAGAAAAGCTATTGTTGAAGAGTGGTATATTGTGCAAATCTTCTTGTGTTTGTTTTGATGGGTTGTTGACAGGAGGAAATCATCCATATCCAAAGGAAACTCTGTCAAAATTTCATTAAAATTATTGCACTTAACCATTTTTATCTTGCCTAGCCACCCATTAGGTTGCAAGAAGTGGAAAGGTAGTCCTAAGATGTGATGTCATTTCCCCAAAACTAAAGGTAAATGAAAAGAGTAAGAAAAGAGTATACTTTTTATATGGTTTATGATTTCTGGAAACTCACATTTTTCATCCCATTTTCTTATTTTGATGATGTCAAAAGGGGGAGAATAAGTTATACGTAGTAGAAGAGACAAATAAAGAGTATCATGTAAAAAAGCAATAATGGGAGAAAAACAAAGGGGGAGAAGAACATTTGAAAATAGAAAATCGAAGTAGAAGTATATACATAGGGGGAGAAAAACTGAAATACAATGGAAGCATACACATAGGGGGAGCTTATATCAATTTTCTATTTAAAATGTAACCTATTGTACTTGTTATTTATTCTCTTGCATAATTGGTTTGTCATCATCAAAAAGGGGGAGATTGTGTAGACCTAGGGTCTTAATCTTACTTATTTTGATGAATAACAAACAATTATGTTTATGCTAATGGTTGAAAAAGTGTTTCAATTTGATAGAAATTCAAGAAAGCCAAGCATGGAGATTTATCAAGCGAAGAAAGAATTGAAATCGCAAAAGAAACAAAAGGATGGTAAATTAGGTCATTTTCCCCAACCCTAATCCCTAAGTTGTGTAAATAGCTCAAAGAAAATGATTTACTCGTTTAAAGCTCAAGAAACATTTTTCAAAATGAGTTTGGTCTTCAAAAGAACTTCAAAAGATGTAATACACACTTGCACTAAGTCATACGGAGTTGTATAAAAGATATGGAAAATGAAAAATTGAAAATAGGTTGAAAAATAAGGTTCGGACGACCTACCCCGAGTTTCGGCCGTCCGAAACAGTCGTCCAAAACTGTCCAGAGAAATTGTTTTTCAAGACTTTGGGATCGGACGGTGCAGGGCAAGTTTCGGCCGTCCGAAACTTAGTTTTGGACGACCTACCCATCCGAAACACCCGTCCGAAAGTCCTAACGGCTAGTTTTTTAAATATCAAATATGAACGTTTTCTTGTCTTTTCTTTGATAATATAAATACAATCCAACACACAAACGGTTAGATATCTTGAACACTTGATTCCCTGAGCTTTACATCTGAAAAACACTCTCTACAACTCATATATTTCATCTTTGATTCATCAAGAAACAAAAGATTAAATTTCTTGAGCCTTTATTTGAGTTCTTCATTTCTTCATTGAGCTATATAGTTTGAGTTGTAATTGTATTGATAGGAATCATACTTTGAGCTTCACTTCATCTTATTCACCCTAATTGAGGGCTGTTGTATCTCTTTAAACAATCACTGTAAGTATATTGTAAAAGGTTTCTCAAGTGACAGTAAAAACCTTGAACACTTAGCTTGGGATAGCTTGTGTTAAGGTTGAACCTTGGGTGAAATCCTAAGTTGTGATACTTGGGTTGTAAAAGTGGTTCTTTTGATCTCACCACTTGTAAGGAGATCAATTCATAGTGGAAAGGTTTGAAATCCTAAGTTGGGAAACTTAGGTAGTGGATGTAGAGTGCTCCAAGGAGGAGACTTGAACCACTCTAAATCTTTTGTGTTCTTGATTTCCATTGATTTCATTTCTGCATTTATTTTGATTTGCTTATACTTTAATTCATTAATTGAATTGTTGGGTTCATTGATTATATTTCTGAATTATCAATATACATCTTTGTATCATACACTCATTGTGATTTACACTAGTCACTCACTTTTATTGAAGTTGATCGAATAGAGTACAAGAAATTTTTAGAAACCTAATTCAACTCCCCAACCCCCACCCCCCCCCCCCCTCTTAGGTTGCCTTAGAGCTTACAGAATTTTAGCTATTTTATTAATATTAATTTGTAAATTTATTTTTCATTTATTTAATCAACTATTCTTTTTTTAATAATATTAATAAAGAAAATTTTTGTTTTAACACTTTTTTATAAGTTGTAGTTAATAGCTTAATTATTTAATTAAATTAAAATGATAATTTTTACAATGATGAGAATATAAAATATAATATTAAAATATTTATTATAAGGTAAAAATATATAATTAAGTTTTATGATAGGATTTAAAATAAAACTATATAAATGGTTATGTATAAGTATAACATACAAATGGAATTCAAATAATATTATTTGGTTCAATAATTTAAATCAAATAATAAAATAAGAATCATACTAACTTTTGTAAGAATCTATTCAAACAGGGTAAGTATTCAGATTTCTCACAATTAAATTCCTAGGAATCAAATAATCAATAAAAATATTCATTTTCCTCAAAATTAAAATCTCAACAATCACATTCCTATTAAATATTAATTTCCTACCAACCAAACGAGCCCTATATAAGATTTTTATACATGTACAATCACTAATCTCTTAAAGTGATACAGCAAATCATACAGAAGATTCAAAACCAATTTTAACGCATGTACCATTTATTAGGATTCACTAATAACTTAATATAGTTTTAATTTAATTTTTAAAAATTAAATAATTAACTAAAAAAACACGTGTTACATTTATAAATTCTGTTACATGTAGTGTTACACCGAAAGTGTTTCAAAAAAAAATCCAAAACGCTTCGAGAATCCAAGGCCCTTTTTAATTGGAGCCTCCCTTAACACAAATGTTCCCAATTTTTTTTTTTTTTAATGATCCGTTGCACCAATCACTCAAATGAATGTGAATGAAAACTCTTTTTCCCAATAAGTCAATATAATATTAATCAATTATGTGCGCCAAAGAAAAAGTTGTAAAGAAACATTCGCATATGAGAGTGACCTTCAATAGAACACGACACATCCAATGTAGCAGTTGGGACACAACGAATATAGTAAATTTTCATGAACAAAAGATGTACAAAACAAGCAGAAAGTCACTCTTATTTTGAGCAAAAAAAAAAATAAACGTCACTCTTATTTCTTCATACCAAAAAAAAAAAAAAAAAACACACACACACACACAGAGAAAGCTGCAATGACCAAAACTCTAAACAATATATAAACTTTGAAATAGACTAGTCAGTAGCCAACATTTTATGAACCACGGAATTGAATATTACATGACATGATAATAGACCTAAAGAGTTAAAAGAAACCAAACAAACTTAGATTCAGAAATATCTTTGCTTCACTTTCACTGGTAATCCACCTTTCATTCTAAGAGTTAAAGACAACAAATGCTCTGGACATTTTCCATTCTCCAATACCACAGTAATGCCAAATTTTTCCAAAACACAGGCTGCAATGGATTTCATCTGAATATAAGCCATATCTTTCCCAAGACACATTCTTGGTCCAGCATGAAACGTTGGAAATTTGAAGGGACTTTCTTGTCTGCATATTCCATTTTCTAGCCATCTTTCTGGCTTATATTCATAACAATTTTTTCCCCAAATATTTTCCATCCTTCCCATTGCATATGTATGATATGTAATAAACCAATTCTTTGCAATATAACTTCCATCAGGCAAAATATCATCCTCTAGACAAGCTTTAGTATCAATGGGGACTGGAGGATACAATCTCATACTCTCTGATATTGCTGCATGAAGATAATGCATTTCCCTTAATTCATCAAAATCATATGCATCCCCGATGATTTTCCCACTACGATTTCGAATTAATTCCAGTTCTTGAAGTATTTTTCTCTCAATTTCTGGCCTTGTTGATAACAGCCAAAATAACCAAGAAAGAACTGATGAAGTTGTATCACGGCCAGCCAAAATGAAACTAATAATGATATCCCTCAAAAACTCAGCTGAATTTTCAGACTTCCCAACAAACCTTGACAACAAATCTTCATCTTTGTTTTCAGCCTTTTGTTCAAGTCTAGATTTTATGATATTATCAGCAAATTTATGAACTGTAGAAATTGATTTTTGTAACCTTTTTTCTGAGCCTATGTTGAAAAACTTCTTGAATAAATACAAAGATGGGATAGCAGCCATAAATCTACCTGAACTAAGAGTTGCAGCGTCCTCAAATGCTTGCATAAATTCAGCACCATCTGTAGCATCCCCTCCTAAACATCCTGGATCAACATTAAACGCAAGTTTGCAAATATTATCAAATGCAAAACGCTCCAAAATGTCTTGCAAATCCAAAACTTTCTGAACTCTGCATGCATGTTCCAAAAGAGGAATCAAACGAGTTTGCAACTCAATTTTAACATTTTCCATAACAAAGTTTCGGAGGGATTTTGTGTTGAACTCATAACTAGCAGTTTTTCTCTGAATTTTCCACAATTCACCATCGGAATTGAAAATCCCTTTTCCAAGAAAATCTGTAAGGAGCTCAATAAATCTTATTCCTTTTGGGTAGTTCTCAAAGTTGGTTTTTAGCATGTGTTCAACATTTTGTGGATTGGCTGTCATGATGCCGTGGACACCGCCGGGGCGGCGGAAGACGGAGGTGTTGGTGGGGCATTCTGAGAGGACTTCAGTGGACCAATCAAGAAAACGGTGGCGATTTAGGAGGAACTCTGGTAGAGCACCCACTATAGGATAGGATTTGAAGCCTGGTTTGGTGGTTTGTTTAGATTTTGGTTGAACAAAAAAGATGAAAAGATAAAGGGGGACGACGAGGAAGACGAAGAGGATAAAGGAAACAGAGAATAGATCCATACCCACAATGAGAACAAAGTAGCAGCAGCGAAAGAAATTGAAAACAGATACAGATGGACAGAGGATATGAACTCGTGGCATGCGGTCTCAGTGATTTATAGTAATACTTTATACTGCATTGAGATTTTGTCAATTTTTTCCAATTAATAATTGTATCCATAGGTGATGGGTTAGTTACATTTGGCTAAACTACCCATCATTTCTTATATGCAAAATCTCTAATTAAACAGGTTATATATAATGCGTGTTTTATATATAAAATCGATAATTAGAATCGTAATTCTAATTTCCAACCACTTTAATAATGTGTTGAATTGAAACGCGGTTAATTTGCGGCAACAAACATAGAGACTATCTGTTGTTGGAAAATTAAACTAAACTTTTATTAATTAGTAGTTTCCTAATTTGTTTTGTTTCTTAAGTTTAAAGTTGTTTCCTAGTAGTATTTGTTTCTTAATTAGTTGTTGGTAGGAATTGGGAAAGTATGAAATTAAGAAACCTCTTAACATTATAAATAGAGGGTGTTAGGGATCTTTGTAAAAAGAGGAGTTGGAGAGAAAAACCTCAAAGAGGTTTTGTTAGAAAAAGCCATACGGCGGCTTAGAGAAATTCCGTGGACTAACGGATGTTATTGTTGTGTGACGGTTGTGTCATACGTAAGATTTTGTTATTATAATTCCACTCCTCTCAAATATATTTTTGTTTATTGTGATTTGGTTAATTTCGATCCTTCAAATTGGTATCAGAGCTTGGTTATATTGATTAACCATGATGGAAAATATAATTTGAGTTGTTCCCAAACTGAAGGGAAAACAAAATTATAATATTTGGAAAGATCAGATGGAAACCCATCTGGATGCTTTTGATTTGATCAAATACGTTCAAAACGAAGTACCTGAAGATTCTCCTGTGGAGAAAAAGAGGCAAGGAAAAATGGCGTTGTCTCAAATTCATCAATCAATTGATCAATCGGTTTATCTGAAAATCTCAACGGCCAAAACTGCAAAGAAGGTTTGGGATATTTTGGAAAAGACATATAGAGGTGTTGACACACTTCAACACAAAAATTTCTTGGTGTTGACAAAAAGGTTTGAACTTTACACCATGACAAATAATTTGTTGATGTTACAAAAAAATATTCGATCTTTGCACAATGGAGAAAACAGAATCCATTGAGTCATATTTTTCTCGTCTGTTGGTGATTAAAGACGAGATAAAATTAAATGGTCATGTATTGCAAGATGAAATTTTTATTGCAAAGGTTCTCAATACATTGCCCTTGAAGTTTGAGTATTTTGTAGCTTTGATGATAGAGACCAAGAATTTGGCAACATTAACAATTCAAGAATTGAAGGGTTTATTAATTCAATTTGAACAAAGAATTAATGAAAAATTGGATGGTCAGATAGAGGATACAGAAAAGGTAATTGTGATAAGAGATTTTATCTTGGATGAACAAAGAGTTTCAAATTGGTCTTCTAAAGAGTCAAAGGTATCAATTGGGCAAACACAAGTGTCTTTTTATATTGAGGAAGAAAACAATGATCACCAAAGTGAGCAAGTTCAACAACCAACTGTTGATCCTTCATCTTCAAGTATTGAATCCACTTTAGAAATTGAAAATCTCAAGGAAGGAGATTGTGGTTATGATCATGTTATGGAAGTGGTGGATAAAAGAAGTGTTAATTCAAAAATTATTTGTTCGGTAGAGAAAGAACAAGAAATTCATGTTGTTGAATTTGAGGAGAAAAAGGAAATCAACAATGTTGGTGAAAAATATTCGTGTGATGATACATTGGTGGACATGAATGAATTATCTAATGAAATTGAGAAGGTTGAAATTGGTGATTTTATTGACAAAGAGAAGGTAGTAATCATCAATTTTGAAAAGGAAAAAGAAACCATATACATGGTTGAAGGTGAAGAAAATATCACTAGTGATAGTGACATTTTTGAGATAAAAGATATTAAATATATTGTTCAAATTGAGAAATATGATTTCTTGATTCTTGAAAATTACATTGGTCATTCTTTGATAGAAGGAAATGTTGGTATATGGGAGTTTTGTGATAAAGGAAGAGTAGCAGAAAACATGTTCAAAGACTTCAAGATCCGGAACTACAAAATTCGTCTCAAGTTACTTGTGAAGACGAAGATAAAGATAAAGAAGAAGATCAAATATAAGATCCAAACAGCAAAAGAAATTTCAAAAGAAATTCAAGCACGTGAACTTGAAGGTATTAATCATATATGGAAAGTTTAGTTTAAAGGGGGATTTGTTGGAAAATTAAACTAAACTTTTATTAATTAGTAGTTTCCTAATTTGTTTTGTTTCTTAAGTTTAAAGTTGTTTCCCAGTAGTATTTGTTTCTTAATTAGTTGTTGGTAGGAATTGGGAAAGTATGAAATTAAGAAACCTCTAACATTATAAATAGAGGGTGTTAGGGATCTTTGTAAAAAGAGGAGTTGGAGAGAAAAACCTCAAAGAGGTTTTGTTAGAAAAAGCCATACGGCGGCTTAGAGAAATTCCGTGGACTAACGGATGTTATTGTTGTGTGACGGTTGTGTCATACGTAAGATTTTGTTATTATAATTCCTCTCCACCCAAATATATTTTTGTTTATTGTGATTTGGTTAATTTCGATCCTTCATCTATTCTTTTTTTTGTATATATAATTTGGCCATTTCTTGTCTTCTTTGTTAATACGGGCTTACATTCCTTATTAAAAGAATTTGTTAAATGGTGAGTTTATCCCATTTCCTGAATAAATTAAATATTAACAGAAAAAGCCAAAACAATAAAAATGTTACAAATAGAGAGCTTCCTCATAAAGATTGATGCAACATTAAAGTTGTGTTTGGTAGCCTATTTTTGTCAAAATCCCACATCTCTCCAAAATATCTTGTTTGTTTAAGCTTAATTTTAAAAACAAAATTTTCCAATTTTTCCAAATAGGAATGAGGGCATTCTAGTCTTTTTTTCTTTTTTAAAAACAAATTAAACTAATATATAAATGTTGACTAGTGGCGGTCAATGGTTGACCGTCATCGGCCTCCGCCGGCCGGCCGGATTCTGGCGAAGGTGCCAGAATCTGGCCGGTCGGCAACGCTAGTCAACCCAATTTTTTTTAAAAAATTATTTTTTTAATTTTAATTAATCAAATAATTTTTCAGCACAAAAACCAATAAAAACAATACTTTTATCAATCCAAACACTCAAGTTTTAAAATAAAAATACTCATTTCCTATAACACAATCCGAAACCTCGTTTCTTCAAATTCTCAAAACAAAACACATATCCAAACGAACCCTGAAGCTCTTATATATCATTTCAAAAGAAAAGGTGAAATATATTAAACTCCCTTGTATTGTTACTCGTTCGACTTTTATGCCTTATACTTTTAATTACAACAGTTGACTACTTGACTTCCTTAACTTTTTAAATTAAAAAAAAAATCAATAACAACGGTTAAAAGAGACAATGAAAAGACAACTTTAACTTGATATGGGACATTTAAGTAATGAATTAGTTATTTTTAAAGTGTCTTTTAAAACCTTCAAAATTGAGTTTTTAGATGGACAGTATTATTGGGTTCTTTAAAAACTCACTTTTGTTAGTTCGATATTTTAAAGTATAATTTTTCAATTGCATATTTTGTTATTGATTACTTTTGAAAAATAAATCTTCATGTGTGTTTAATTTTGTAAAAGTTTCAATTTTTTAATCTTAGGCGAAATTTAATAATTCAGTTTTATTTTTGAGTTTTTTTATTAGTTTTGTTGTATTCTTTTAAACTAGCAGCTCATTTGATTAAACCAACCCATGTTGGGAGGGTTGGTTAGGAAAGGATTACTTAAATCCCTCCTGAATCCCAAATCTAGTATTCTAAACTTGAGATATGCTTGTGGTGTGAAAGTTGGTGCGAATGGAGACCGGATCTGCTGTTCAACTTAACCCTATTTTATTGTGTCTAGTAATCAAAACGATGTAGTTTCACTAAAAGTAATGACTAAGAAGTAAAATTACTTTACAGTTATTAGACCCTAAAATTACTGGAGGAAAACTAATCCAACATCCAAACCGGGGACAAAGCAATGGGTCCTGGTCTCAAAGAAAGGAGCTAATCAGAGTGAAGAAGTTCAGGCTGAAGCTCCAATCACCAAAGGAAAGGAGGTAGACCCTAGCAGCCTCCCCATTATCTGTGCCTTGCAGGAAATGCCCGAATCATCTGGTAAATCCGGGATGCCTGTACCAATCCCTGTGCAAATTGTCACACAGGTGCCTTGTAGAATCCCTGTTCCAGATCAGTCTAACCAATTGGGGAGCAATAAGTTTGCAGCGTTAGAAACTCTCCAAGGGGAAGAGGAATCTTCGACCAGTTCTTTAATAGAATTACCTAACGAGGAGGTGGGGGTCCCAATGAATCAAGATGTAGCCAAGGAAGATCATGTGAAGGCAGTTAAGACTGACACTACCATATGTAATGATACTCAAGAACAGGCAGCACAAATAGCCCTTGAGGAGAACACAAATGCTGCTGTAGTACATCACATTGCACAACAAGTACTTCCTGAAAGTTCTGAATTGCCAACTCTTAGAAAGGAAATCCCACCAGCACAGGAACTGAATCAGCAGAAGGAAAATGACCATCTGATGGAACAAGCCCCGCTCGTAATGGAAGAGAGGGAGGAGGACAAGGGGGAAAAGGAGGATCCCTGTACTCCACCAGCTGAGTCCTTCCAATCAGAACCTTTATGTACTCCTGTTGTTATGAAAAAAGCTAACTCAATGTCTAACCTGCAGGCAGTACAACCAGACCATGAGGAGATTACAAATGCTGCGGAGATCTATGTGGAGGGGCAACAAGCTGTGAGCCAGGAAAACCCCATCAAACAAGGAAACCTGCAGAAAAAACTTGGTAAGAAACTCTCTGCTTCAAGTAGCAAACCTAAGGTTAAGGTAGAGTCTAGTATGTCATTAAGACCTAAAATAACTAAAACTTGTTACAAGGATGCCAGTTCAGATGATGAAAATAATGTTTTGGAATACTAGGGGGATAGTAGCAAAGGATAAAGTTCAAAGACTTAAAAAGCTTATTAGGAAAAATCACATTAATCTAGTAGCCCTAGTAGAACCTTTTGCAGGCAGTCACTATTTGGAATCACTTAGGAGAAGATTAAATTTTGACATGATAGTAACAAATAAGGAAAATAAAATTTGGCTGTTGATAAGGAGACCCTTTGAATGTCATGTAATAGAAAGCACTGCCCAACAAATCACCTGTGAAGTTAGACACCCAGAATTTTCAGAGACAATTATAATTTCTACAGTGTATGCCAAAAACACTAGGAAGGAAAGAGTGGAGTTATGGGAGTCTCTGTCCAAATTTAGTCAATTAAACACCCCATGGATGCTTTGGGGGGACTGGAACTGTATATTAAACAAAGCAGATAAAAAAGGTGGGAGACCTTGCTCTATCAAAGATACTGAAGAACTAAGTAGATTTATAGATAGAGAAAATCTAGCTGAACTGCAAGTCTAGGGTCCCCTGTACACATGGTGTAATAATAGGCATGGGAGTGCCAGAGTGTGGAAAAGATTGGATAGGTGTCTAATTAATTACCCCTTAGTGAATCTAAAGCTACATCTGTCTGTTCAGCATTCAATTAGAGCTCCATCAGATCACTGCCCTTTAATTGTCCAAGCTAGTGTGAAAAGGGAAAAAGGGCCAAAAAGCTTCAGATTTCAAAATTTCTGGACAGATCATCAGTTCCAAGGACTGATCAAGAAGGCTTGGGATGTTCCAGTAAGGGGTAGACCTTTAAGAATCCTGGTAGAAAAAATTAAGGCCACCAAATTAGCCCTGAAGCACTAGAATTCTACTACCTTTGGTAATGTCCTATCTGAGGTGGAGAAAGCTGAAAGTGAGATGGCTAAGATTGAGGAAGAAGAAGTCAATGGAATAGCTTCTAGAGAAATCTACAATAGAGCGGCTGCAAGGCTAAAACTAGCAACAATTAGGGAATCACAGTTTTGGGCCCAAAAGGCCAACCTTAAGTGGCTGGAAGAAGGGGATAGGAATACCTCCTTTTTCCATGCTGCTGTAAAAAACAGGCACAATAGGAATTATATCCACAGAATTAAAGGGGAGGAAGGTGAGTGGATAGTTGGAGAAAAAGAGATAGAAGAGCAGGTTGTACAACATTTCTCCAACCTATTCTCTGTAGGCCAAACTTCTGACAACTATAGGAGAGGCATTATCCCCACTTTGGTTACTGAATCCCAAAATGAAGATCTACTGAGTTACCCATCCCTAGAAGAGCTTAAACATATCGTTTTCTCTTTAGGCAAGGATAGTGCACCAGGCCCGGACGGGTTTAATGGACATTTCTTTAGGGAGTCTTGGGAAGTGAAAAAAGAAGACCTCCTTGAAGCTATCAAAAGCTTTCTCAATGGAGAAGAAATTCCCAAAGGCATATCTGCCACCTCAATAGTGTTAATTCCTAAAATTGTAAACCCTTCCTCATTTTCACATTTTAGGCCAATCAGCTTGTGTAATTTTGTTAATAAAATCCTATCCAAGCTTCTAGCTAATAGACTAAGTAAAATTCTGCCTTCTTTAATTAGTAATAATCAAAGCGGCTTTGTGAAAGGTAGGCAAATTCTAGATAATTATCTATTGGCTAGTGAACTCATGTCCTCTATGACTAGTAAGAATAAAAATGGGAATGTAGCTATTAAGCTAGACATAGAGAAGGCATATGATAGGGTCCAATGGTCTTATATGTTACATATTATGAGGGAAATGGGATTTGGAGAAAGATGGATTGATACCATATGGAGGCTTATCTCCAATGTATGGATGTCAATCCTCATAAATGGTGCCCCCCAAGGATGGTTCAAGTCCTCTAGAGAGTTGAGACAAGGGGACCCAATTTCCCCTTTGTTATTCATTTTAGGAGCCGAATACTTGTCACGAATACTAAATTCTTCTATGCATAAAGCCCCAGGTTTCTGTGTCCCTAGGAACTACCCACAGATTTCCCATCTAGCTTACGCAGACGATATCATTATTTTTACATCTGCTCACCCCAAAGCTTTAAAGATAATGATGGAAGATTTAGATCACTACCAAGATGTATCAGGGCAGAAAATTAATGGTCTAAAGAGCTGCTACTTAACACATCACAAACTGGCCATACACAAAAAAGTGAGGATAAGAAGGACTACAAAATTTCAGAAAGGAAGCTTTCCCATTAATTACTTAGGCATCCCTCTTCATTATGGTAAACTGAAATCTAAATATTTTGATTCACTAGTACAGAAAATCAGAAACCATACATGCTCCTGGAACACAAACTTTCTGTCAAAAGGGGGGAGAATTACTCTCATAAGAAGTGTTTTATTAGCGATGCCAATTTACTCCACTATGGCAGTTAACCACCCTAAAAGGGTTTTAAATCAGATTGAGGCATTATTTTCTAACTTCTTGTGGGATGGGCTAAAAGGCCAAAAGACCTATCACTAGATTAAGTGGGCCGAGATGTGCTACCCAACAGTTGAAGGGGGTGTAGGATTTAGATCCCTAGAAGATACTATCACGGCTCAGAGCATGAAATTATGGCGGAGGTTCAGAAGGAGGGACACACTCTGGTCTGAATTCCTACATCAAAAATACTGCAAAAAAATACACCCATCACAAGCAGTACCTTATAGAGGTGATTCCCCAACCTGGATTAGAATGCTACACTGTGCTCAGAGGGTAGAAAAATTCTTAATGGTTCAGGTAGGGAGTGGGAACTGCTATATGTGGCTGGACAATTGGAGGGGCAGTGGAAGTCTCACCGAAGATCTCCCCATCAATGAACAAGGTGTACTAAAGGAGTATGTGAGGAATTGTGAGTGGAATCTAAGTAAATTAACTGATACAGACCCTGAAATCAGGAAAAAAATATTAGAATCTCAAGTCCCAGCATTGGACAGAGAGGACAAACTGACTTGGATGCTTAGTGAGAATGGAGAGTTCACGATGAGATCAGCCTTCCAGCAGATCAGACAAAGAAGGAACATAAATCCTACTCTAAAGGAGGTGTGGTGTCATCCCATTCCCTTGAAGATGTCTTTTTTCTTGTACAGGTTACTAAAAGGTAGAATCCCCATTGGGGAAACTTTATATAGATTTCATGTTAATGGTCCTTTAATATGCTATCTCTGCTTTGATAATGAGGATTCAATTAACCACTCCTTTGCAAGTTGTAAGACTGTAAAACAGGTTTGGAAAATATTTGGTGCTGAGATAGGTGTACACAATAACTCCAATTCTATCAACCAGATGTGTAAAAACTGGTGGGATATCCAAGCCAAAAATGAAGCACACAGCTTCCTGAAAAGCACAATGCCTTTAATCATTTGCTGGGAGATTTGGAAAGCCACAAATAAGGCTATGTATGAGGGCCACAAAGCAGAGCTTCAGCAGATCATCCAACAAATTTTCAGAACAGCAGCACTGTTTATGAAGATCAAGATTCCTGAGGAGGAGTGGGAGATAAAAGATTGGAAATTCTTCTGGAATTCAGTCTACAACTTCATAAGGGAGACAGTGATCAAGATGTATAGATGGAAGCCTCCAGAAGAATCATGGATAAAGCTAAATGTAGCTCACCACATTGCTGAACAGAACCAATAGGGGGAATCATTAGAGATAATACAGGTAAGATAAAAAAATTGGTGTTTGCTAGGACTGACTACTCTCTTTTCACAGGTTTTTCCACCCTCAATGGACTGCTGAATGTGGTAGAACAAGGGATCACATATTGCTGGGATAAGGGCTGGCACAACATTGTTGTAGAACTAAGTCACAATGATTTATATAATGCCATCAAGGACAATACACCGAACTGGAAGCTGATAAACCAATGGCAGAAAGTGAGGCTGGTTCAGTCGAGGTGTAGCATAAGTCTCATCACGAAGGAAGAAAATCAGGCTGCCAAGTGGATTGCCCAAGAAGGGCTGCCAGAAGAGCAGAATTCGTTATCAAGAAAATTCAGAGACATCATCCTTAGGGAGAGTTTGGGCATCCCAACGTTCAAAAGGGTGTCTAAGTTAAGGACTGACAACCAGAAAGAAACATTACAATGACAAGCATATCTGAAGGAAGTAAAGCTGGAATGGAAAGGAGCTCAGCATTTGCAAATGAACTCAGGTAATGTGATTGGCCTCAGCCTGCTGCTGTTAGGGCTGTTTTGTCATATGTATGTACTAGAGCCCCAACTTGCTGTTGTTAGAGTTGGTTTGCTTTGTTTCTATTCTTTGCTGGAAAACCACAACTGCCCCAAGCCTACTGCACAAATTCATATCTATTGTTGGGAACCTCTGTTGTTACAAAACCTTAAGGTTGGCAAATGGGCAGGGACCGAGCACATTCTAAAAACTGAATCTTTATCTAGCTCATGTCCCATATGTAAGGGACCTTTTGACACTCCTTGTGATCAAAGGAGTCTTTTGTATCATAAACTTGTAATAGAAATGCATTATATTCTTGTAAATGGAGGAAGTACTCCAAGTTTATGTCTCCAACTCCACTTGAATTTTGATCCATTAGGGCATGTTAATGGATCCGAATTCAAGGGGACTCTTTTGTAAGGATGATATTAGGGTATATCCATCATCCACCAAGTACTCTAATAAATAGGGAGTGGTGACCCACCTCAAAAAGAGGTTATGCCAAATAAAAAAAAAACCAAGATATAAGTGAACCATACCACATAGTTTTAATGTTGGATATGATAAGACTGAGTTAAGTTGGATAGCATATCCCAATGGGGCATAAAAATAACTCATTTGACTAATTTTGAATTCTTGATTAGTTTAATCAAATAATTATTTATTTTAAAATTACTTTATTTTGTTATTTCATTGTCATATATTAAAATTTGGTATTCAATTTCATATAATCATTTGATGACAATTAATGTATTAAAGTAATTATTCTCAAATTAAGAAATTAAAGGGATTAAATGTAGTAAATAAAAGTACAAGGGTGAGTGAAGCAATAGTATAAGAGGGGAGAAACTTTTTGGCTGGCAAGTAGAAAAGTAATCATATTCCTTTCTCGGTGTTTGGTGAGTTTCAAACTCTTCTGACAATGAAAATTAATTCTTAAATTAGAAAAAAATAACCCAACTTTACTAGGATTCCTATTCTTTATATGTATAGAGCTTGCTGTGTTTTGGTGAGTTTGAAACTCTTGTGATAAGAGAAATTAATAATTATTAATTCAATTAGAAAAAACAACTAGACTTTATTAGAACACTTATCTTAAGTTTATAGAAAAGCGGGAAAGTGTTTTTCGTCGGCCTCACTTGCATTTTTTTTCTTTTTTTGTCGTCTACCTGAAGGTTAAAAAAAAGGCACAAAAAACGCATTGTTTTTCTTGCTTTTTCGTTTTTCCAAGGGTTTTCTCCTTTGTTTCTCTTCGATGTGTTGCTTATATGATAAATGGGAGATGGTAATTATGTCCAAAATTGTCTTATCTTATCATGTTCAAGATTAAAACTAGAATTCACTCATTTTTTAGTCTGATGAACAACCTCCTCTCTTTCTCGTTCTCTCATCTTTCTCCGCCGGGCAAGTTGTTGATAGTGGTTTCTGTTGGATTTTAATTAATCCACATAAAGCAAATTAATTAATGATTTGCATAAATCATAATTGTTTAGATCATAGAATAACATGATTTATACATAGTACTGTTATAGTGAAACAATACCTTGATCCATAGCAATTTAGTTAGTTATGTTGGGCTTAAATACTTCTGTTCCTTCAACGTGAATTACTTCTGTTCCTATAACCTTGATCCACTGTAAGCCTTAATGATTCCTGCAAATAAACCTTCCTGCAAATAAACCTTTTGAAATAGGAAAGAAAAGAATTTCGGGAGAAAGATAATTGGTTTCTCTCTCTTGACCCCAATCAGAATGACACCCTATTGATGGAGATGTTACGTGATATTTATAGGTAGAGAGAGGACCAATTACTATCAGAGTCGTTATCCCTACTTCCCATCAAAGTAGGCTGTTAGGTTTTCCCATTTAATTGATAAGATAAAATCTTATCAGTTATTCAATTATTATTGATAAGATAAAATCTTATCAGTTATCTTTATTGATTAAATCACGTGGGTCATAAATTTGTGCTAACATTCTCCCACTTGACCCATGTGACAGAGTCAACTTAATGATTTAATCATAATATGTATAACAATGCTAATTTCTTACTTGCATTGTTTATACCATAAATATTATTAAATAAAACTAATATGGATCATAGCGGTTCCATGTCACATTCTTTGACATAGTCCCTTCTATGTATCACAATACTAGCATTACTTAACATTACTCATAATGGGAAATAAAACAATTACGGTCCAACAATAATGTGTTTGTCAGAGACAAATTCAATCACCAATTATATCATCATTCATGTATATACTATAAAGTCAAGAATGATAAAAGGAAAACAGAAGCAGTGCTTAAATGTGTCAAATACATAAGGTGTTTAAGAACTTAAACGTAATATCAAGAATGGTATCCGGTAATACCCATTCTTTCAACATGTTCATTAAAAGCCTTCAGATTTAATCCTTTTGTTAAAGGATCTGCAACCATAAAATTTGTGCTAATGTGCTCAATTGACACTCTTCGTTTCTGTACTTCTTCTATAACGACAAGGTATTTTAACTCCATATGTTTAGCACCTTTTGAATACCTATCGTTTTTAGAGAAGAAAATTGTTGCGGTATTATCACAATAAATTTTCAGCGACTTGGCAATACTGTCGACAATCCCAAGTCCTGAAATAAAGTTTCGCAGCCATAATCCATGAACAGTGGCCTCAAAGCATGCCACAAATTCAGCTTCTATAGTGCAAGTGGCAATGACAGACTGTTTTGCACTTTTCCATGAGATTGCTCCTTCAGCCATCATGAACAAATAGCCAAATGTAGATTTTCTAGTATCTACGCATCCACCATAATCTGAATCTGAGTATCCTATCACTTCGAGATGATCAGATCTCCTGTAAGTGAGCATATGATCTTTTGTTCCTTGCAAGTATCTTAATACTTTCTTTGCAGCTTTCTAGTGATCCAATCTAGGATTACTTTGATATCTGCCCAGCATACCAACAGCAAAACTAATGTCTGGCCTGGTACAAGTTTGTGCATACATCAAGTTTCCAACAATTGATGCATAAGGAATATTTTCCATTTGTTTGCGTTCCAATTCATTCTGTGGACATTGCTTAAGGCTGAATTTATCTCCTTTCTGAATTGGAACAACACTTGCAGAGCATTTCTCCATTCGGAATCTCTCTAAAATTTTGTTAATATATGCTTTCTGAGACAACCTTAATAATCCTTGTGTTCTGTCACGGAATATTTCAACTCCAATCACATAGGATGCCTCACCAATATCTTTCATTTCAAAATTTTTAGAGAGAAACTTCTTGGTTTCATGAAGTATACCAAGATAATTAGCAGCAAGCAAAATATCGTCAACATACAGAATTAGAAAAATAATCTTGCTCCCACTGACCTTCAGATATATACATCGATCAACGATGTTTTCCTTAAATCCAAAGGAAGTGATAGTATCATTAAACTTAAGATACCATTGCCGGGAGGCTTGCTTAAGTCCGTATATTGACTTCTTTAATTTACACACTAGATGTTCTTTTCCTTTAGTTAAGAAACCTTCAGGTTGGGCCATATAAACATCTTCATCTAAATCCCCATTCAGAAATGCAGTTTTCACATCTATTTGGTGTAACTCCAAATCATAATGAGCCACCAATGCCATAATAATTCTAAAAGAGTCCTTTTTAGAGACAGGTGAAAAGGTCTCTTTGTAATCAAAGCCATCTTTCTGAGTAAAACCTTTGGCAACGAGTCTGACCTTGTATCGTTCAATATTACCATTCGAATCGCGCTTGGTCTTAAAGACCCATTTACACCCGATTCGTTTATAACCTTCAGGCAATTCAACAAGGTCCCAAACATCATTGTGATCCATTGATTTCAACTCTTCTTTCATAGCGTCCAACCATTTATTAGAATTAGTATTTTCTATGGCTTCTGAAAACGAATCTGGATCTTCATTAATTCCCAAGTCAAATTCTGACTCTTGTAAGTAAACCACATAATCATCAGAAATAGCGGATCTTCTTTGCCTTTGAGATTTTCTTAATGCTATTTCTTGTTGTTCAACTTCTACGGGTTCATTATTGACAACTTCATTATGGGGTACTGGATCATTTATTTGTTGTTCTTGAAAGTTATTATTATTTTCAACAACAGTAGGAACAACAACTTTTGAAGAAGTCACAGGCAAAGGAACTTGCACCCTAACTTCTTGGATTTCTACCTTTCGTAGTTTTGTACTCCCACTAATTTCGTCATTTTCAATGAACCTAGCATTTCCAGATTCAACAATTTTTATATTATGGTTAGGACAGTAAAATCTATACCCTTTAGATTTTTATGGATAACCAATGAAATAACCACTGATTGTTCTTGAATCCAGTTTCTTTTCATGTGGATTATAGACTTTTACTTCCGCTTGGCAACCCCACACATGCAGGTGTCTTAAACTGGGTTTTCTTTTTGTCCACAGTTCAAAAGAAGTCTTTGAAACTGCCTTACTAGGAACCCTGTTTAATAAGTAAGCGGCAGTTTTTAATGCTTTCATCCATAATGATAAGGGTAAAGATGAATGACTTAACATACTTCTAACCATTTCCATTAGAGTACGGTTACACCTTTCTGCTACACCATTCTGTTCTGGTGTACCTGGCATTATGTATTGAGCACATATGCCATGTTTTTCAAGGGATTTAGCAAATGGACTAGGGCATTGTCCATTTTCTGTATATTTTCCATAATATTCACCACCTCTGTCAGATCTGACAATTTTCACTTTTGTATCTTGTTGCCTTTCAACCTCATTAATAAATACCTCTAGGGCATCTATTGATTGAGATTTTTGCATGCAACAAATAGATATATCCATAACGTGAAAAATCATCAATAAATGTGATAAAATATCTTTCTCCACCAAAAGATGGAACATCATAAGGCCCAGATATATCAGTGTGTATAATCTCAAGAAGCTGTGTGCTTCTTGTGGCTCCTTTCTTACTTGTGTGTTTTTGTAAATTTTCCCTTAATACAATCCACACAAATATCAAGAGTAGTGCATCCAGAATCAATCCACCAAGTATTATAAGGAACTTCAGCTAAGTTTGATTCGAAACATACTAAAGCATTAGGCTTACCTTTCTTTTCGAACCAAGCTTTACATTTCAGGTAATCTTTAGCAAAGTGACCACGTTTATTGCAAAAAATGGCACTTCTCATTTTTTATTTCCTTCTTGTGGATTTGACTGGATTGCGCTTTCATCTTTGATGCTTCTTTCTTACCCTTTTGGTGATTCTTCTTTTCAGGTTTCTTATGACCCATGAGGTTAACTGAGTGAATTCCTTGTTTCTTAAGTCTTGTCTCCTCTTGAATGAGCATGGATTGAAGTTCATTGGCACTCCATTTATCTTTAATGGTATTATAATTTATTTGAAAAGGACCATACTCAGAAGGCAAGGAATTAATAATAAATTGTACAAGGAAATTTTCACTCACTTCCATCCTCATGGGTCTCAATTTTGCTGCTTTGTCTATCATTTCAGTCACATGCTGATGCATGGCATGTGTACCATCAAACTTACTGATGGTTAACATACCCATTAATGCACCAGCATGGGACTTATCAGCTGATTCAAATTGAGAATGCTCTTTCACAAAATTCATATATTACCTAGCACTTTGTTTTTGGAATTGTAGACTTGATGTTGTTTGCAACTGTCATTCGCATAAACATCAGGCTCAATCTGTTTGATCTTTCCCAAACTTTATGAAAAGATCTCTCTTCAGTATTGCTTTCATCAGTAATAGCATTTGGCCTTTCATTTAATAGTGCTAAGTCAAGATCCAGAACAACTAAGTGAAACTGAACTTGCTCAGACCAATCTAGATAATTAAGGCCATTAAACGTAACAACAGATGAGGCTTGCGAATGAAGAGCAACAGGCACATATACTTCAGGTAACATAAATACTCACACATTAATGCTTTGAAGTTAACACATAATGCAGATTCAGATAAAATTTAAATAATACTTAAATGTATATTGAAGTTTACCTTTGGGCAATTCAACAATACACCATAATACACATAATTGATGCTAAATTTAATTTTACATAATCGGTAATTAAATTTACCTTAATTAAATATGTCTGTTATCTTTGGATATACTAAACATATTTAACCAAGAATATTAATTACCTACAATTCTATCATAAATTATAAAAGTAATTCATCAACCTTTGGGTGATTTTTAATATTTTATGATTTATGAATTTCAATATACTCATATAAGAAAATTCATTATGTCATTATAATATAAGCATCTCATAATTATGAGTAATTGAAATTAATTTAAATATTTAATAATTAAAAACTTTAAGGTTTGGCCACTTTGGTGACTAACAAACCCACATAATAATTATCAAATTATTTAAATATATAAGCATAAGAATTTATTCAATTTCATTTTATTTGAATAAAATATATATAATTTCAATAATAATCTGTTATTATTGTGTGTATAAAATAATACTTAATTAATCATATGTTGTCATGTACTTAATATAGATGTATATAAAATAATATCTTACGTATTTTTATTATACTCAAATAAATAACAAGAATAATATCTTAACTATTCTAGTTATAATATAAGTATAATACTTTATTATTATTTTAATATACATATATGAAAATAAATCGAACAACATATATTAATTATCACTTTATTATTATTTTAATACACATTCCTTAAATAATAACAGATCAATTCAATTAATGAATTTTTACAATTCTATAATCAATAAAATATTTAAAAAGCCAAATAATCAATCATCCGAAAACCATCATCATGCGGCAAAATTAATGATGCATCAATAATAAAATTCATCATCAGTATACATATATGCATCAATATCCATTAATAATAATAAATTAAAACATAATCAGTATATATGCATTAATAATAAAACATCATCAGTATGCATATATGCATCAATAATAAAATTCATCATCAGTATGCATATATGCATCAATATCCATTAATAAAATATCCACTAATAATAATAAATTAAAACATCATCACCATCCATCATTATTCATCATTATGATCTATTCATCTTATATTATCAAAATCATGAAATCATCAATATCAAATATTCATCACCATAATCATTTCATCATCAACATCAAATATTCATCACATATTCACCATCATAATCACGTCATCATCAACATCAAATATTCACTAAATGAATTACCAACATAATTAAATTACAGTAATTAAATTACAATAATTGCGGAATTAATTTGTGATAATTATCTTTAAAGAGTAATCAAAATAATTATGAATTACAATAATTGTCTTTATAGATAAATCATGAATTCTTAACCATGCTTTGATACCAATTGTTGGATTTTAATTAATCCACGTAAAGCAAATTAATTAATGATTTGCATAAATCATAATTGTTTAGATCAAAGAATAACATGATTTATACATAGTACTGTTATAGTGAAACAATACCTTGATCCATAGCAATTTAGTTAGTTGTGTTGGGCTTAAATACTTCTGTTCCTTCAACGTGAATTACTTCTGTTCCTATAACCTTAATCAACTGTAAGCCTTAATGATTCCTGCAAATAAACCTTCCTGCAAATAAACCTTTTGGAATAGGAAAGAAAAGAATTTCGGGAGAAAGATAATTGGTTTCTCTCTCTTGACCCCGATCAGAATGACACCCTATTGACGGAGATGTTACGTGATATTTATGGGTAGAGAGAGGACCAATTACTATCAGAGTCGTTATCCCTACTTCCCATCAAAGTAGGCTGTTAGGTTTTCCCATTTAATTGATAAGATAAAATCTTATCAGCTATTCAATTATTATTGATAAGATAAAATCTTATCAGTTATCTTTATTGATTAAATCACGTGGGTCATAAATTTGCGCTAACAGTTTCCTGGTTGCTTTTTTTAAAGTTATCACATTCTTATTTCATCTTTAGTATTAGAAATGGAGTTGAGATCTTTTGTCCAATATTATCTCTATCTTATCATTTCTAATATTAAACTATATGGCTCACTAATTTCATGATTATGGTCTAATAATTTTAAAGTGATTTTAGTGATATTTATGATTTTAATTCCTAGTTTTAATTAAACTACCTCGTTTTGAATATTAGATAGAATATGACAGATATAATCTTGAACAGAGAATCTCATCTCTTAAAAATGTGACATGTGTTAAATTTTTCAAAATTTATTATATTCCTGCTCTAAATTATTTTATCCTCTCAAACGCTTATAAAAAGGTTCTTAGACTTTGATAAATTCAAAAGTGGAATGTTGCGATAATGTTAATAAAGAGTGCGAAAAATGGATAATAGGAATATCAAACCTGGTAGGAAATATGTATCTTTTGTTTATAATTTAATAGGAAATATTTAAATAAATAAATTTAAAAAAAAAAAAAAAAAAAAAAAAAAAAAAAAAAAACCTGGTAGGAACCCTATTGTGGTACAGTAAGGCATGCTAGATGATAAACTCGCAGAAAGTGATTGTAAGTTTGACCATAGTGAATATTTCATTATCAAGGATGTTGAGAAAGTTTGAATATTATTTCAGTTTCCTTATCCAGTATAGTGGTTGTAATTTTATTTGTGCTGGTATTTGTTTTGTGCTGCTAAATAGTCCTACAAAATCAATTCAATTTCGTTCTGAAAATTTGTTGTGCTAAAAAGCCCATATGTAATATAAGTGAACTCGTGATGATAATTGAATTAAGTTTTAACGTGAATTGTGTTGTACAAAGCCTAATACATGATTGTTTTTATAGGTTAAAAACTAAAATATTTTTGAGTGTATATATATTTTTGATTCCAGATCCTCTGTCCAATATTTATCTTATCTTATCCTGTCTAACGTTCAAAACGATGTAGTTTCATTAAAAGTAGGGACTAAATTCATAAATATCACTAAAATTACTTTACAATTATTACACCCTAACCAAGAGGTTAGTAAACCATACGACGTAATTTTAATTAAGACAGAATAAAACAGACAAAATGTTGGACATAAGATCATGTGTCTATATTTCTATGGTATTCGTACTTGTAAGCCCTTTAAACTAATGGATAGTACTTATTTCTTGTTTGTTTTGATCAGGTTGGGTTGAGATTTTATAGTTCTTTTGAATTGCAAGTCCGAGACATAGACCAAGTTAACTTGATTATTTAATTCTGTAATAATTTCTAAATGCTGTTGTTACTGCCAGAACAAATATTAGCATTCAAAGTAATAAATTACTCAATTTTCAAATTTATCCTTAATGAGTTAAACTCTAGATTTTCTCTCTTCACTTTATTCTTATTTTATCTTTCCACCTTATGACAAGATCTTATCAATTTTTTCTAATATCTTTCCTTTGAAGTTTGACTTTTTTTGTTCTTTACACTAATTTCTTTTCTAAATTTTTATTAATCTAACACTTATTTTCACTGACACTTATATTTTAAAAAAAATTATATAACTTAGTTAAAAATTAGTTTCTAGTCAAAAAAACAAAATTTTAAATTATATTAATTAATTTTTCATATTTAGTGTAAAATTAAAAAGAAATTAGTTCAATGTATTTAATTAATTAACAAATAACACCAAGAAAATAATAAGGTAAAATTTTTTGTTTAAAATTTTCACTAACATGGCGACTGAAAAATTAGAACTAAAAGAGTTAATTAGTTTTAATATATTATGAGAAATTTAATATTTTAAAATCTTAATAGATCACAAGAAAAAAATTATTAATAACATTTTAAAATTCAAATTTAAATTAATATTTTATGATTTTATTTTGGTAAAAAAATGGTGTTAGGAAGAAATTTTTATTATTATAAATTTAAAAGCCAAATTTAAGTATAATAATTTATTTATAAAAAATGTTAATATTTAAAAATAATAATAGATCACAAGAAACAAATTATTAATAAAATTTTAAAATTTAATTTTGAATTAATATTTTATGATTTTATTTTGTTAAAAAAAATTGTGTTAGAAAGAAATTTTTATTATTATAAATTTAAAAGTCAAATTTAAATATAATAATTATTTATAAAAAATACGTAGTAAAAAAATTACTGTAACAATCTTTTTGGTTTTAAAAATTTTGGTAAAAAAATGGACAAAACAAATAAGTTAAATTGAATTTGTGAAATAAAATATCAAAACAATTCTAAACAAACTGAGCCTAAATTTTTTGCAGTGTATATTGACAAATATTTTATAATTTAATTGAGTGAACAAAACTATTAATAAAAATAAGTGTTATATTATTTTATATAAATTTTCTTTTTGTATAAGTTAGAAATTAAAATAACTCTTATATTAATAAATATTTTGGAAAAAAATCAGTGTAAGTAAGAAGAAACTCAAATATTAGAGAAAATATGTTAAAAAGAATGGATAAATCTTACTGATAAGGTGGGGGAGAAGATAAGAACTTTAACTCATTATGGGTAAATTAGGAATATGAGTTAGTTGTTGCTCTAGATGTTAATATTTTCTCTAACAATAACAACTTCCATTTCTAAATGAGATGGGATCCACTGTCTAAGCTAATCTTGTGTTATCATGTCCAAAATTAAAATCAGTCATTTCTTGGTTAGGTCTAATACTTGTAGAGTGATTTTACTGATATTTATGGTTTTAGTCCCTACTTTTAGTTAAATTACGTCGTTTTGAACATTAAACATAATAGGGGCATGCTAATCTTGGACAGAGGATTCGATCTCTTTATAAATATCCTCTAAACCTAATTTGACACTTTAGTGGCTTTGCAAAGACAATTTGTGGATCTCCATTATATAACTCCAAAAATTCTTCGATTCCAAAGAAATGATGAAAATGCTAGCAACTTTTTATTTTTTGTGATATGCAAGAGAATAAGTCTCTTGTGCTCTTTAGAGGAGAACGTGTCCTTAACTTACAAGATATGCTTCATCTGATAATGAACATGGATGGACATACATTCTAATGCATATGTAATTATAGTGTTGAAACAATTTTGAAGTTGACATTTTGGAGCATTAGTATTGCTCAGAGTACAACTTTGTGTCTTTTTTTTTTTTAGAATTTCAGTTACGCAAATATAATACTAATGAATTTGCATGATAGGTGAATGTTAAGGTTGATTTTGGTCTTTCTAAGCAAATGATTCAGACTGATGCAACCCACATAACCACATATGTCAAAGACATTGCTCACTATCTCGGTATAGAGTATAATTCGATCTACAGTTTTGGGATTGTTCTTTTGGAGCTCATATGTTGTAGAGAACCATTGACTCATTCTGACTCGTGATTCCTATAATTTAGTCTTATAGACAAAGTTATATTTGGTTTTTTTTTTTTTCAAAAGTGATAACTTTATTGATAGGAAGAAAAATATATAATACAAATCAACCAATTGATTATAACTGCTTAATTAATGCAGAGTGCAGATTAACTAGAACTAACACATTAGTTCTCAAAGATACAAAATTTCTACCACCTCCATAGTTTTTTTTAGTTGGCTAATCATCCCTGGTGGTGGGGCGCCACTCCTAGTAGCGGAACCAGAACATTATTTTTACCGGGGCTCATTTGTACAAAAAAATTTTTCTTATACCACAAATATATGTCACAACTAAAGTATCAAATTGATATATTATGTTACCACCTTGACTTCTTCCATGTGTAAGATTTATGATGATTGAGATAGTATATTGCGAATTGCTGCGGATTTGATGGTGTCATCTTACCCAAAATCTTTATGAAATTTTGGAATCTAGAGATAAAGATTTTTGGAATCTAGAGCATGACCATGCTAAGTGGATGGATTAGTGATTATCAAGCAAGAAAGAATGAATTTTTAGAGAGTTTGTTTGTGATTATCAAGCAATAATGAATTTTTTTGAGAGTTTTTTTAAATGGAATCGATTGACTTGCTGGAGTTTTTAGAATCTACACCCCTCAATTTTCTTTCTTTTTTTTCAGTCGAGCAACACAGTCGAGTTTCACGGGCATGGAACAGTGAAATCGATTTTCATAATCTCGACTTTGAAATCATGGTTGAGAGTCTCGACTTTAAAGTCGATTTTCATAATCCCACTTTCCCTAGTTTTGGAACACAAATAAAAATAACAATAGTTTTTCAAATTTCATTAAAAATAACAATATTTTGGTAAAAACCCCTAGCATCTAGAGTATTTATCAATTAGTAAGTTCTAGTTTAATATTAAGCTTATGCATAATTTGTATAGATACAAAATTGGAGACATTCTAATAGTGTCCGGTTTTTAAAATATATATTATATTATATTATATTATACTATATATATATATATATAGGTTAATTACCAATGACCCCATGTGGTCGTCCGAACTTCTTAAAAACCCCCATTTGCTGAAAAAACCTACCAATATCCCTCATGTGTTTCACTTTTAAATGGAAAGTGGATGGAAAATTAGTACACTAACGGAACCGTTTAAACTTCCAAGAATACCCCCTCACAGTTTTTCAATTCCAATAATTAAATCTTTACATTATTAAAGTTTTAGGGCCAAAGTTTACATTATTAAAGTTTGAGGCAAAAAAATAATTTTAAAATTTTCTTTTTCTCCTCTGTCGACTGCGACTCCTACACCATCGACTTCACCCCCACCCCCACGCCCACCTCCACCTCCACCCCCAGCCCCACGCCCACTCTACCTCCACCTCCACCTCCACCTCCACCTCCACCTCCACCACAACCACAACCACAACCACAACCACAACCACAACCACAACCACAACCAAGACAAAAATTTTAATTCTAAAATTTTCTTTTTTCTCCTCTGTCGCCTCTTCCAAAACCACCGACTTTCATCACCACAACCGCAACCGCAACCACAACCACAAACACAACCACAACCACACCCACACCCACACCCACACCCACACCCACACCCACACCCACACCCACAACCACAACCACAACCACATAGAAGACAAAAATTTCTCCAAATTTTTATGCGGATCTTTCTTCATTTGTGAAGTTCCAAATTTTTGTGAAATTCAATCTTTCAGCATCAGAGAAAGGTTTTAATCCCATTATCTCTGCATATGTTCTTCAATGAAGTCCAACAAATTTATTACTGGTTAAGAAGGTATGAATTCGAGCTCCTGACAACATATGCAGAGATAATGGGATTAAAACATATGCAGAGATAATGTTAATATCTAGCAGAGTGTGTGGAATTAAAGGCAACATATTTCAATTGCAATAGAGGCCATTGAAGAGCTATTGCAATTGAAATATGTTGCCTTTAATTCCACACACTCTGCTAGATATTAACATGACATCTCTTCTAATTAGCACATCCTCTAGGTAGTGACTATGGCTTTTGAATTGAAGGAAAAAAAAAATCAATGAAGGAGATGGTGGTGAGGGAAGGAATCGTGAAGAAGAAAAATTTGTAGTGACTATGACGTTTGGATTGAAGAGAAAAAAATCGATGAAAGAGATGGTGGTGAGGGAAGGAATCGTGAAGCAGAAAACAGAAGGGAAGAGAAAAAAAAAAAGGAAAGAAGAAAAAAAATTAAAAAGAATTTCAATCGGAACGAAGGGAAAGATGAAAAAAAAGAAAGGAAACAAATAAAAATCATTGATTTAATTTAAGGGCATTTTTGCCAAATTATCTCTTATTGTGTTTACTCTTTTCTCCTACTCGCTCTTACATGCGCGTATAATGCACCTTCAGTAATTGCGGATGTTTTCCATCCACTTTCCATTTAAAAGTGGAACACATGAGGGTTATTGATAGGTTTTTTCAGCATATGGGGTTTTTAAGAAGTTTGGCCAACCACATGAAGGTCATTGGTAATTAACCACATATATATTCATGGTATTTCATCGACAACAAAAGCTTTTCTGGTAACTAACTTTGCCATATTTTTTTATGGTGCCTCATGGTATGTAAATACTGAAGTTATTGCATAAATAATTCAAGTTAATTTAGCACTATAAATTCCCCGTGGAAAGAGGAATATGGTATTTTTTATAATGATGTTTTTGTTTTGTAGGACTCCCAATGACTATTTCATGGGAATTTGGTTATGCAAATATAATATTAATAAATTTTGATAATTTATCTTTTTTGAATTTGGTTATGCAAATATAATATTAATAGATTTTAATAATTTTTCTTTTTTTTACACACATAATATTAATAGGTTTTAATAATTTTTCTTTTTTTTTACACACACGCGCACATGCATTCTCTAAGAATCGAACTCTAAACTAAGAGATTGATATGCTAACTCCCTAACTATTGGGCTAAGCTCCAATATCAATTTATTGAGTAAAAAAATGAAAGAAAAAGTCGAAAGCAACAGAATTACAAGCTATGAATTTTTTTTAAAAAAAAATAAAACACCAACAATAATGTTAACAAGTTTAATAAAAAATAAATGTAAAAAAATATAACATATTCAGTTACTTTTATAAAAGTCAACACAAAAAAATTTAAAAACTATTCAAATTTCAATTTCAATTAGGTAAGAAATTCAATAAAAATATCAAACTAAAAAATAATAAATAGGAACTTATTCGATCAAATGAATTATAATTTAGAATAAAAACATATAAAACTCAAAATATAAATAATAGGGTAAATTATATCAATCGTCCCTTAACTTAGGGGTTGATTTCGAATTTGTCCATCAACTTTAAAATGTTCCATTTCAGTCTCTCGTCTCGCATTTTGAGTTTTAAATTGTCCTCGGTCTATTTTCACTCCATGTGTAGACAGACTTTGTCTCTCACATGCATGTTACATGCCAAAAAATATGAAGGTAAGGAACAGTAACCATGAAATAAATAAAATAGAGTATAAAATAAATAAATGATAAACGAAATTAGTTTATCTTACCTTTCGATTTGTCATGTTTCACACACATTAGAGCGGTAGTTTGTCTATAAATGGAAGAAAAACAGACCGATGATGATTTAAACTCAAAATACAAGATGATGAATTAAAATGTAACGTTTTGAAGTCAATGGACAAATTCGAAATCAACCCTTAAGTTTAAGGACGATTGATGTAATTTACCCTAAATAATAAATATGAAAAAGAGTCACATGGTTAAAATTCTAACGAAAGCAATCACAATACTAGCGGAATTTATAATCTTGCAACTTGTACTTATTTTCCTTGATTCATGATCCTTTTTACTTTTTAAAGACAAAACAATTGCAAAAATTCAAAAAAATGATTACTTTCACAATTTGAAACAAACATCAGTATATGATAATTAAGAAAAGATTACTTTCTGAACTCAACCTACTCATACGAGCCCTTTTCAGTCTATTCCGACTTTGTTTAATTTGATGCAATAGGAAAAAGGCCAACTTATTCTTCGAGCAAAGCCCATTTAAACCTTTTCACACAGCCCACGAAGCCACGAATTCAAATATTAGTCCACTGAGGTTTATTATTAACAGTTTTTGAGTTTTCCTTCCCGGAGCGATTGGAAATCGAAGTTTCGTAGATTCATCTTCATCTCGTTCATTTGCCATGTGAGTATTCCCAAATCCTCTGTTTTTTTTTTTTTCCGTTTTGGTGGTTTACCCTCTTTCATACATGTCCGGATATCAATATTTCTGTTTTAATTCTGTGCACATGTTTGCAGAAATCTGATCTTTGCTGACGATTTCCATAATTGTTTTGTTAGTGTTTGAGTGTTGCTAAGGTGTATATCCAACTCAAGTTTCCTAAGAGTTCAATTTTTGAGTTTACTTACAGTTCTATTAGTATATTGCTAATGTGTATATATCCAACTAAAGTCAATTCACAAATTTTAGGAGCATTATATCTTGGCTAGAGTAGTTGATATTATGGATGTTAGCCCTTCCTGAAAATTCTTGATTGTTGATGGGATAATTACAATTTAGGAGAAAGATATAATTCTTGTTTTCAAGACTCATATGATCAAACATTTGAAGAATTTTTTAACCAATAGTAGGTAGGTTTGGCACATTTCAAGTTTTATTTATTCTGTGTCAATGCAACAGGTGAAAAAGACTTCGGCAAAATGTTTGTTTATACTTCATGTAAAACAAAACTTAGTAAACTAAATTGGAAATTCTTATAAAATATTATATAGAGAGAGATGGAGAGTCTTTGAATAATAAAAACGCAAAAAAAACTTGCGGAATTGGTCTCCAAACAAATCTTTTCCAAATCATTAAGTTGAAAAATAGAGAAAGGAATTAATGCTGGAGCATTATTAATGGTAAAGAGAAAGCTAAAATTGTCAAAACCCTTGTGATGGAGCTTCCTCTATATACATTTTCTTGGGAAGGAAGAGGATAGGGGTGATATTGAGCCAGGTCCAAGCTTTAGTGTGATCGAGCTCTGTTCATTTAATAATCGAATTTAAAATTCTGTCCGTGTTCGTTTATTTAATAAATAAACGAGTTTGAGTAAGTTTCAACGGAATTGAAATGAGCCCGAGCTTGTTTGTGAACATGCTGCTTGTATAAAAGGGTATAGTTTAATTAATTCAAACTCATAAAGGTCCAAATTCCGTAATCTATTGTGTCAGTTTACATAAAGATCCAAATTCAATTCAAACTCGATCTGTGTGGCGGTATAAAAAATCCAGTTATTTATATTATTTAATAGTTTTATTTAATATATATATTGTTTATATTATATAATTAAAAGAGCCAAAAATCATGGAGAACCCTAATCAATTTCAGCCATGGAAGCAAAAGACTCGGCAAGTTTTTCAGAAAAAAGCGATTCTGAGGGTTATGCGGAGGACTTAAATGATGACGATGATGATGAAATTTTATACGCATCTGGTGACATACCCAAGCTTCAATTAAGGTCGCACAGTTTTGTGGATCATTTCTCTTTTTTGTTTGACCATGGGCTGGTTTATTATGAAGTCTTTCATATGTTTTTTATTTAGCAGTGTTTGTGTTTGCTGCCCTTCAGGAAACATGTATCAAACGCAAGGTGGATCGATGATTTGAAAATGGCTGAGTTGGTGGTGAGTAAGGGACAAATGTGGAGAACTACTGGAATAGTTCGTAATGGCAAAATCTACTTCTCTATCGAAGAAACTCTGTGAGTTATGCAAGTTCTATTATTTTTTTTTTTGCTGTGTCTTTAGTTTTATAAGGCTTCATTGATTAATTTTGTGCATTCCTCGTTTTTAGTTGAACTAGGTTTTTGTATTTTATCTCGCTGGTAGTTGGTTTTGCTTTAACACTTCTGAGAATTTTTAGTATAGAGGACATGTATACTGGCCATTGATGTTATTAGAGCCGGGCCTTTCAATTGAGGTTGAGTTGGTGAAAATTTTTATTAGCTGTTTTTAAGTTTCAACATACGTTAACTTGTACTGCAGTTGTTGCATCCTTGTGTACTCTTATTATGTTTGCAGTTGAAGCAAAAATTTGTTTTAGCATAAGGTTACACCAAAAAAAGGCACAGTTAATTGTTGATTTTTTCTGTTTACTTCACCTTTACTGTTTTACATGCTTACAACATCCTCAATCCTTCTTGGTGAATAAAATCTGTGGAGTTTAGTGTTTGCTGGAATCATAGTAACTTTTTTTTTAAGTGATTGAGTGCTGGGTACCTAGTACTTTTCAGTATAGTGAATATGCCCTTAATTTAAATTAACAGCCATTGGAGTTTCAAACAAGCATGGAAATTCTCGTGATATAGGACATATCCTAGACCATTTCCTTTTTGGGCTTTTTTTGGGGTTGAGGAGAATGGGGGTGTTATTCTCACTGTCCAATAGTTACAATTCACAAAAGTTGGAATGGAACTGAATAATGATTTGGTTTATTAGTTTGGACTACTTATTGGATACTTTCTTGAACCAGTTGATGTATTTGGGTCTTTTTCTTTTACATTATCAAATAATTTGTATACATAGATAAATATACACATGTATAATATAATACTATAAATCTTTTTTGTCCTTTATATATTGCTACATCCAGAGAGAGGGTAGTTTGTTTGCTCGAAAGAAAATAGTTACTGAATAGTTGGATAGATAAGAGACTTTTGAAGTTTTGAGAATTTTTTGTTTGCTTGGAAAGTATTGTGGAAGAGTGAGAGAATACTTGTTTACTAAAACTTAAAAGGTTATCTTAAGCAGGGGAAATTGACTATGGATACTTTGCAGAAGAGTGCATGTTGAAGAATTGGATAGTAAAGTTGTGCAGTCATTAACCTTATTTAATGACATCACTGATCAATCTTAGTTTCCTAAAAGGATATTCTTTTCTTTGTCCTATTATTTTCTGGTTTATACAATTTCTAAAGGAATTCCAACAACTGTTTAGTGTTATCAAATGAGTATCAAGATTGAGAAAAAAGAAGGTAAATGTTGAAGCACATATATGGCTCCAGAAGCATGCAGCACTTTATTGAAATCATCCAAACCTTGAGTTTAGGAGAAACTCCACCATTTTGCGTTATATTTATCTCAAATTTATGTTTAAATAATCTAACAATTGCAGCTAATCAACACAGTGATAGGTACCAGAATGTGTAGCAAATTCAAGCTCGAGCTAAGCAGTTGCTTATTTAAAGCAATATATGTTGTACATCCTGACATTGTGTTATCTTATTATGAGTCAAATATACTGCAGAAATGATGGATCAGCAGTATTACATGATGGATTATGTTGTAAGCTTGACTTCATTCTTTCATTAGTTTGAGTTGTAGAATATTTAATTTATATGGTTTTGTCAAAAATATATGTCCATTGACAAATATATATATGTTTGACAACAGCATGAGTGATGGAGATGGAGAGGGGGGGAGAGGGGGAGGGAGAGGAAGCAGGACTTGCTCATTGTTTGCAGTTTACTTTGAGTTATTGTGTTTGCTCTGCTTAGGACTGAAATTAGCCTTCAGTTACCATGTAAAAGGGAACAAAATAGGGGAAGAAAAGGAAAATCTACATTCTAATTCATGATTTTTCAATACATTGAATATTGCTTAAGCACTTCAGCAACTCAAGGATATATAGATTCGAGGAGGGTGAGGGTAGGGGATTTGGTTGCAGTGTTTGGTGTAGAGAACCTGCCTTTCATGGAAGACATTGAAGTAACCTTGAAACAGCATTTTATGTACAAACAGTGTTCTACTATTCCATATTGTCTTTTTTTTTTTTGAGAAATTAATATTCATTTTTTTGTAGGTTTTTGGCCGAAATCGGGGCTGTTCATCTTTTAGATGATGATAACACCCCCCTTCCCTTAAAAGACATTTATAGTAAAGTTATAGAACAGAAGAATAGATGCTCATGGGAGTCTTTTGAGGCATATAAGCACCTTAAAAGTCTAGGTTATGTTGTTGGGCGGCATGGTATACCTTGGAGCATGAAGGGCGTTGAAGTCAGTTCAACGGCTGAAGGTTCATCAGAAATCAACGAGAAAGTGGATTTACAGTCAAGAGGAAGTTTAATTGTTACTAAGATGTTCAATTGTTTACAAATTAATGAAGTGAGACCAACATTTGATGTTTACTCTCCTAATAGCAACTTTAAGAAGAAATCTCCTGGCAGACCGTGTTTTATGCTTTGTCTTGCAAGGTAATTCCTATTGACAAACTACTTCTGTAATCTATCTTGTGCAAATCTGTAGGAAACTTGTGTTAACAAAAACCAGAGAAAACTCATATTTTGTGCTCTGTTTACCTGTGTATTGAATGGCAGAGCATTCATGTATGCATTCTAGACTAGAAAACTCGGGGAAAACCATCTTATACATGTTATATGGTGGTGTGAATTCTTATACTTGTAAGAAAAAGTGCCTATTAGATTAGTGATAAAGAGAGAAGAGAGAAGTAGAAAGACACAGAGAATGGTTCAGAAATCAGTGACTAAATTTAAAGAAATGTGGCTAATGGGTAATTCAACAGTTTTATTTTGCTATAAACTTGATTATTATTACTTTCTTTTTTACTCAAAGGTTCTATAATATTTACTCCATGCAGTGAAATGATATGTTTGTCCTAGTTTTCGGTTATTACCAGTTAATGTTAATTAGTAATCTTTCAGCAGGTCAATATTTTGAAGCAGTTTTCACTAAAAATACATTTTGAAGGGTGATGCTGAAAATGATGGCAGTGAATATATTAGGAGTAAATTTGTTATGATCTAAAATGGAATAGACAATCATTTTTGTTTGTCCTAAGTTGATTTCATGTTCGGACATTTTCAGCGATGATATTTTTCCAGTCATAACAGTTTACTGGTTGTGATAGGGGCCATCCACCTTCAAAACAAGAAGTTGAGGAGCTCGAGAGACATTGCGGTGGCATTCCTCTAAAGTTCTGCAACGTTAACCATGGACGCGTCGGTTTCTTCTCGATTAATAGAGTAGAGCTTCCTATACTTCCATGATTTTTTCTGTAAATATACAAAATTTTGGCTATGGATAAGAAAAAGTTATGTTCTATGCCAAAAACAACTAAAAGATAAAGGTTCTTTTGGTTAATTGAAAGAAGGGTAGTGATGAGTCTCAAAAAGTCTCACGTCGTCCGACAGGCCTTCAGGTCGTCCCGGTCAGCTCGAGCACGACGAATACCTGCAAAAGTCCCCGGGATTGGTCCCAGGGAGAAAACTCCGATGCCTAAGTCAGTTACGAGCCTTAAGCATATATCGATAAGCAATTGAGAATACTTGAATCGAATCCCCTTCCTTGGTGAGGGAGGAGTTGTATTTATAGAATACATACCTGAATTAGAGTTGTATTGAAACTCTAATAACATACCTTGAAGAAAGGTTTGTTGTAGTGTAAGAGTTGTAATAGGATTGTAGCTCTTTTCACATATGGAATACGAATATGATCTGAGAAGGAGTTGGACTTCTATGAGCTGAAGAATACTTGTTATATTGGAAGTCTATTTCTGAGGTATTTTACTTATAGTAAAATTCAACCCTCATCAATAGCCCCTCAGGTCGAATTGAATTTATTCATTCCGATCTGAATAATAACTTTTGTATATTGTCGATCTGACATGTACATGTTTATCACATTAATTTACGTGCCCAAGAAACACGCTTCCACGTTTCTACCTTCGCTTCCACGACTTTACTGATAGACACGTTCAGCGGCACGTTCTCCGAAAACAGCTGTCACGTCCTTTCGAATTCCCAACTCCTGTCTCTATAAATAGGGCATCTCAGAATTCATTTATCACCTTTTCCTTCAAAAGTTCTCGACTTCTCAGCTCGGCCTTTCAGAATCTTTTCGAGTGTTTATTTCCAGCTTCCCTATTCTTCAATTCGGCTTCAGCCTTATTTGCAAGTAAGTAAATGTCCTATTCAGAACATTCTAATTCTTCATCCAATATTCGATCTGAAGATAATCTAGATCAGGAATCATCTGCACACACTAGTGGTTATTCTGACTCCACTTCTAGTTCATCTAGTAACTCTGCCGACCTAAACAGGACGTTGAAAACGACCAAAAAATTTAGTTTAGTTCATCTAAAAAAGAATATGGAAGGAACCTCCAATAGAGTAGATCTAAGTGCTCCAAACCAACCAGAAAACTTAAACGACTTAGAAAAAATGATCACCGATGCTATCCCCATAGCAGTTGAATTTCCAGAAGAGCCTTCCTCAAACCGACCTATTGAAGAACCCCAACAAACCGGGATACTTGATAAGTTAGAAACACTAAGTTCAACCACAACTCCTTCCGCCTTAGAAAAAATTGTTGAGGACTATTATATTAGCCCTTCAATAGAAATTAGAGCCCCAAGGGAAGGAGATGTAGCCAGACGACCTCCGGAAGGTTTTATAAGCATTTTTGTAGAACAGCTTAGGGCCGGTCTGAGATTTCCTTTATCTCAGTTCATTAAGGATATCTTAGCTGATTATGTGATCAGCTTGACTCAGCTGACTCCAAATGCGATCAGAATTCTGGTCGGATTTGAATTATTTTTTAAATTTATCGACCACAAAGTTTCAGTTCCCTATTTTAGGCATTTCTTTTGTTTGAAAACATCTGGGAAAGATCCCGGCTGGTATTACTTCACCCGCCGACCTAAAAAACAACAACTTCTAGATGGAAAACCCAGCTCTATTCATGAATGGAAAGACAAATTTTTCTATCTTAAACTTAGCTCCATCGACCTTAAGTGGTACTGGAAAGAAGCAGGTCGTGTCACTGACCCTATCTCCATAAAAACTTCCTAAAGAGCTCGCTGAAAAATTAGGAAAAGAGAAGCGAGTTCTTAATACCAACATTTTCCCAGAGAGAGTTTTAGTGTTTGCAAAGATGAGTTCGGCCATTCTACCATCCGACCACACTGATCTCGTATTAAATGGGAAGGAGGGTAACTTCTTTTCTCTTTTCCCTTCATGTCTATTTTCATGTATTATTATAATCGTAACAATAATTCATTTTCCTCTCTTTTTTTTTTTTAGTGGTGAATATTGACGACCTCATGGGAGACGTCTCCGAACCCATCATCATAGATGACGCGGAGATCAATGAGACTTCTCATCCTCCTAAAGCCTCTGAAACTCAAGCCTCTTCCGATGCGGTGAAGTTGGAGACAAAGGTTGACAAACCACCTTCCACATCGGGAAAAGGAAAAGGAAAGAAAGTCGTACATGGCAAAGGGAAAAGCATGAAGATTTTGCACGAAGTGCTTAACAAGAGAAAAGCAGAGAGCTCTGCAGACGAAGCTCAAAAGAAACCCCGTATGGTGGACGTCGAAGTTGACGAAGCCGAAGTGTCGGGTCCATCTCTTCTGGAGAGGATGTTTATCCCATTTTCACATGTCCCTGAAGGAGAAGCCTCTTATCCTTTGTCTTCGTTCCGTCCAGACCCGAAGATGGGTATCAACGATAGGCTCACAACTGACACTGCCCTTGAATTTTCATACAATACAATCCCACGTCGGGATAGAAAATTGTTGAGAAAGATGGACACGCCCTCACTTCATCGAAGTCTCGCTCTTGGCGCTGCACAGGTCATCGTCGTCTTTTTCCTTTCCCTATTTAATCTTTATGATATCATTACTTAACGATTTATATTTCAGATGATGGGCTTAGCTACTGAAGCCATTATTCGTGCTGACGAGGCTTTGGACAAGGTAGAGGAGCTGACAGCTGAGAAGGAGGCTGATAAACTAGAACGTTCAACCCTTTCATCTCTACTCGAGGCTGAAGAGAAAAAGTCTGCTAATCAGAAGGAAAGAATCAGCTCTCTAGAAGACGACCTGACCGCTGTTCGTTCTGCTGACGGAGAGTTGGAAACAGCAAACAAGAAGCTGTTGGCAGAAAATGCCTTTTTCAAGGGAGAAGGATCGTCCCAGATCATTTCCAACTTTCTTGCTTCCGACGAGGGCCGTGACCTGCTGATCAAGTTGTGTGCACCTGCTCGCAACTTAGGGTATCATAAGGCTTTGGTCGCAATTGCTCCAAAATGTCCCGAGTTAGTCATTACTTCTGAGAAAGGATACAACGATAAGGCTAACGAGGATTTAAACCGTGCTTTTGCTGACCTCAAATTGATGAAAGTGGATGGACGGCAATATGTGCCCAAGATGCCTGGTGAAGATGAGGAAGAGAAGAACTGAGCCTGCGAGCTCAAATATCTTGTAATAGAGATTTTTGTAACAATGGATATTGACCAATTTTTGGTCTGAATATTATTTTATTATAAATGCTCTTTTTGACATCGTCTTTCTTCAATCGCATATGTCCAATTTAACTCCTGTTTTATCATATTCTGTTAGCAAGTAATTCGAACTAAATTTGCTCAAACCAAGCTTGGTTTAATCTTTTTAACAAATAAAATCCTTTAAAAGAAATTATCATAACGTTCCGAACTGGATCGAACTTCGAACGAATTTCTTTGAAAGAAATTATCATAACATTTCGAACTGAATCGAACTTTATTTTCCTTTTTCTCGGAAAATCATTTTATTAAATTCAACTGAATTGAACTTAATGATTTTTAATTCGATTAGCATCTCCTTTTTGGCGAAGACTTATTAATATGACCTGAAATCTAATTATTTGAACTAAATCAAACTTAGATTTATATTTGGTCTGGATGTTATCCTTTTTGTCGGAAAATCCATGTCGGTGCCGTAAAATTCAATTAGAACAGGATTTGTAATTACGACCTGGCTAAAGTAATACTCAAGTTATAAGAATAAACTCATAAAGAGTAATTTTATTAATGTGTAGCCTTTAGGCTGAATTACACTTATTGACGCACTAAAGTGCTTAATTTGACGAACTGAAGAACAATTTAAACTACTGATAGTATCTCCGCAAGTTCGTGATGTTCCACATTCTCGGGACAGTTCGCCCATCGAGAGTCTCCAGCTTATAGCTTCCGGCATTGCCGACCTGGGCAACTTTGTAAGGTCCTTCCCAGTTTGGGTCAAGTTTTTTAAGACCTTCAACATGGCTTGCTTCATTTAATCGCAGGACCAGATCTCCAGGTTGTAGCTGAGTTTTTCTGACTCGCCGATCATAATATCGGTCCATATCGGATTTATACTTAGCTTCTTCAAGATGTGCTTTTTCCCGTTTATCTTCTAACAAATCCAAACTCAATTGCAGTTCATCTGAATTTGTTTCTGAGACGAAGTGGATTGTTCTGGGGCTCGGAAGTTCGATCTCCGCAGGTATTACAGCTTCTGAGCCATAAACCAAGCTGAAAGGAGTTTCTCGGGTTGCCGTTCTTGGGGTAGTTCGGTACGCCCATAGAACATTTGGCAGTTCTTCAACCCAATCTCCTTTTGCTCTTCCCAGTCTTGTCTTCAAGCCTTGAATAATTATTCGATTCGTGACCTCGGTCTGTCCATTTGCTTGAGGATGTGCTACCGAGGTGAAATGCTGTTTGATATTCAGCTCCTCACACCAGCTTTTGAACGGATCATGAGCGAACTAAGTACCATTATCAGACACGATGGTGTTTGGTATTCCAAATCGGCATACAATCTGTCTCCACACGAACTTGACCATACTTCTCCCAGAAATATGCACAAGTGGTTCGGCTTCTACCCATTTTGTGAAGTAGTCAATAGCCACTACCAAGTGCTTGAGCCGTCCAGGAGCTTCGGGGAAAGGTCCAGCGATGTCAATTCCCCATTGAGCAAACGGCCATGGACTTTGAATTGTGACCATCTCGGTTTGGGGGATATGTCTGACGACGGCATGGATTTGGCACTTAGGGCATTTCTGCACCAAATTATGTGCATCCGAACTCATCGTAGGCCAGTAATATCCCAACCGCATTGCCTTCTTTGCCAATGTACAGGCTCCGTCATAACTTCCACACGATCCAAGATGGATCTCTTTCAGAACGTACAACGCCTGTTCGGGTCCTATACAACGCAACCAAGGCATTAGATAACCTTTTTTAAACAAAACTCCGTTTTGGATAGTGTACCTGGCTGATCGCATAGTCAATCTCCGAGCTGAATGTGTATCTTGCGGCAAATCACCTTTTGTCAAAAAGTTGATAATTGGAGTCATCTAAGTATCCTCCACCTCTTCGATTGTCAGAACCTGTAGCTCTTCAATACTCCTTGTTGGCAGAACTTCGACCAAGACTTTTTTGGTGAGATGGACATGTGCTGAAGATGCTAACTTACTGAGCGCATCCGCTCGTTTATTCTGAGCTCGGGGTACTCGTTCTATCATAAATTCCTGAAAACTTTTCTTCAGGTCTTCGGTCTTATCCAAATATTTCTTCATGTTCGGATCTCGGGCCTCATATCCCCCAGTTACTTGGTTTACTATGAGCTGTGAATCACTATAAACCTGTAACTTTTTAACTCCCATCTGATGAACTAACTTCATTCCAGTTATTAATGCTTCATATTCGGCCTCATTGTTTGTAGCTTTGAACTCAAAACGTAAAGCATACGTGAACTCTTGTTCGTTGGGATTGGTTAATATTAGCCCCGCACCTGAACCATCTTCACTTGATGCACCATCCACATATAAAACCCAAAAATCTTCCATTTTCTTACAAGGGTTTCGCAGGTCGTCTTCTTTCACAAGATCTTCCTCTGAAGTGGAAACTTCTGCTATGAAATCAGCGAGCACCTGACCTTTCACCGCTGTTCGAGGTGAAAATGTGATTGCGTACTCGCCCAACTCAATTGCCCATTTCATGAGCCTTCCTGACGAATCAGGCTTCTGCAAGACCTGCCTTAGTGGTTTGTCAGTTAAGACATGAATTTCATGCGCTTGGAAGTATGGTTTCAACCTTCTTGAAGCATTGATAAGTGCCAGTGCTAGTTTTTCCATGGTCGGGTATCGTTGTTCGGCTCCTTGCAAAGCTCTGCTCGTATAGTATACGGGTTTTTGTACTCCATGGTCGTCCCTGACCAAAACTGCACTAATTGCTGCATCACTTGCCGCCAAATAGATGTATAGAATTTCTCCATGAACTGGGGTTGATAACACTTCTACGTTTTCTAAATATGCTTTCAGATCTTCGAATGTCTTGTTGCAATTTTCGTCCCATTCAAAATTTTTTGCTTTCCTCAAAGCTTTAAAGAAAGGCAAACTATGATCAGCCGATCTAGATAAGAATCGATTCAACGCAGCTAACCGACCAGTGAGCCTCTGGACGTCATTTATACTTTGCGGCGGTTTCATGTCTAAAATTGCCTTGATCTTCTCTGGGTTTGCTGTAATTCCTTGATGTGAAACCATATGGCCAAGAAATTTTCCTGAGCCAACGCCAAACGTGCACTTCTTTGGATTCAACTTCAACCCCGTTTCTCGTCACTTTGTCAAAGTTTCTTTCACATCATCCAAAAAGGTTGCTATTTTTTTGCTTTTGATAAGCATGTCATTAACATAAATCTCCATGTTCCGTCCGATCTGATCAGAGAAGATTTTATCTACCAAACGTTGGTATGTAGCACCAGCGTTCTTTAAACCGAATAGCATCTTCGTATAACAGTATGTGCCCTTCTCAGTTATGAATGCAATTTTTTCCGCATCATCTTCATCCATCTGAATTTGGTGATAGCCTTTATAGGCATCCAGGAAACATAAGACCTCAAAACCGGATGTCGCATCCACTTTCTGATCAATTATCGGCAATGGATAGCAATCTTTTGGACAAGCCTTATTTAGGTCGGTATAGTCTATACACATTCGAAGTGAAGCATCTGGCTTTGGAACCATAACTGGATTGGCGAGCCAGGTCGGATAGAACACCTCCTTTATGATCTTTGCCTTCAATAATTTGTCGACTTCTTCAGATATGGCCTTATTTCGATCTGGCGCATACTTCCTTTTCTTTTGTTTGATCACTTGAGCTGATCTATCAATATTTAACTTATGAACCATCAGGTCGGGTGAAACTCCTTTCATGTCATCTGTGCTCCAAGCAAAAACATCTTTGAAATTCGATAAGAGATTTGCCAGTGATTTTTTAATTTTTACTGGTAATGATGATCCGATGAGAACTGTGTTTTCTGCCTGAGAATCATCTAAGCATATAGCTTCTACCTCATCTGTTAACATCAATATTTCTGATCGGTCTTCAGTTTCTACGTAATTCACATTTGCAACCTGTTGTTTTTTACTTCCTTTCAAAGGAATCATGTGGCATTCTCTTGCTAACTTCTGATCACCTCGGATCGTAGCAATTTCTGCTTCAGTTGGAAATTTCATGACCAGATGGTATGGAGACCAGATTGCCTTTAATTGCACCATAGCAAGTCGTCCCAGAATAACATTGTATGGAGACGTGATATTAAGGATGGTGAACTCAATGTATATGAGTCTTTCCTTGGGATATTTTCCCAATGCCACTGGCATGTTTATCGTGCCAATAGATATTGACCTTTCTCCTGAAAAGCAGATGAGGTGTGAATGACAAGGTTTTAACTGTTTCTTGTCAATACCCATTTTTTGGCAAGTTTCGTAATAGAGAATATCAGTTGAACTGCCATCGTCCACATATATTCTGTGAACTTCCTTATTGGCGATGATTGCTTTAATCAGCAATGCGTCGGCATGTGGGAATCTGGTCGGTACAGCATCTTCTTCTGAAAAAGTGATAGTATCTGACGATTTGAACTGTTTGTGAACTGGTTCTTGTTCCGGAATGCCCCCTGTTCTTCAATTTTTTTGAGGTCATAGAGTTCCCATCGTATGGTCCTCCAATAATGGTGTGAATTACTTCTGTGACATTCTTATTCACTCCAGGATTTTTATCATCACCATTTTCTCTTCTTCTTTTCTCATCTGGAAGATCTGGATCTTTCTTGTCTTCAGGTCGGTTTGAAGGATTTCTCAAGACAAATTCCTTTAGATGACCGTTCTGAATCAATTCTTCTATATACTTCCTGAGATCTTTACAGTGCTCTGTATCATGACCATGTTGATTGTGGAACTTACAAAAGAACTTCTTACTTCTTTTGTTATCGGGAGCCATCATTTTTTGTGGATATCTCACACCTCCTCTATTCTCCAAGATTGCGAGCACGTCGGTTTGCCGTTTATTCAACAAAGTGTAACTCCTACCCCCATCAATTGTGGTCGAGTTGTTATGTACTTTGTCAAATTTATCAAATTTTTGTTTGCGATTTCCATTACCAGACGTCTTGTTTTTGTCTTCTTTCTTCTTTTCAGGTCTGTCATTGTCTCGTTTCTTCTTATCTGCATCTTCACCTTTAGCAAATTTACGATCTCGTTTCATCATCTCTTCAGTATTAGCAGGAGGATCTATGACAAAATCTTTGTACAATCTTTCTGGTCGTAAACCATTGGTGAAGGCTCCAATAACTACTTCTTCCGACCTGTGCCCAACTTCCAAACTTTCGTTTATGAATCTGTCAATGTACTGAGTCAATGATTCAGAGTCTCCTTGCTTCACATTGAGTAATTCAACACTCGTCTTCACAAATTTTTGTCTCTGCACAAATCTGTTTGTAAATGCTGTCTTTATTTTGCTGAATCTTCTAAATGACCTGGGTGGAAGATTGTCATACCACAATCGTGCATTTTCCATCATAGTTATTCCAAAGCACTTGCACAATATCTGATCTGCGTAATTGTAAATTCTCATGCTCTGCACGTAATGGTGCACATGTTCTGCCGGGTCTCCTTCTCCATTGTAATATAGCAGAGTTGGCATTTTGAATTTATGCGGAAGAGGATAGTTATCCACGTCGGTCACAAACGGAGAATTTACACCCAAATCATCATTATTACGCTGTGGTTGTGAAGTGTGAGGCAGGTCGGATGGGCCTATGTCTCCGATCCGCAATTCCTGATTCCTTTGCTGGTCGTCTCTCATGTACATATTATCATCAACGTGATCTTCTGCTCTTGTAAGCTGACGATAATGTGTACGTCTTTCGTCTCCATTCGGTGATGTGAGTCTCTTCGGCGAGATGAGACTGAAATATGATCCCGATTCTGACCCCGATTTTGATCTCGATTATTTCTATAGGCACGCTCTTCAGCTCTCAATCTGAGCTCATGTTCTTTCTGCAACTCCTGTCGAAGATTTCGCTCGCGATTTAAGTAACTTTCACGAATTGCTTGTTCCCGATCTCGCTGTCTTGCATCGCGAGCTTGTTGTTCGACCAAATTATTACCTGGAGCGTGACTTGCTATCATAGCCTGAATTCGCTGTCCATTATCGAGCAGAAATTTGACCACATCAGGTGAATCCAAATTGACAACGGGAATTGAACTTCCTTCTTGATTCAGAGGGATAGAGCCTTGTCCGTCCTGACGAGGGGTTCCAGTAGGCGAACTTGTAGGATTCTCCCTTATGGGAGGATTGTTCTCCACCTGCTGATCAGGATTGGGAGGAGGTGGTTGATTTTCACGTCTTGACGTCTGCAAACGAGTGGTAGGCATGTTGTTTTCTGCCCCACGGTGGGCGCCAATTGATGAGTCTCAAAAAGTCTCACGTCGTCCGGCAGGCCTTCAGATCGTCCCGGTCAGCTCGACCACGACGAATACATACCTGAATTAGAGTTGTATTGAAACTCTAATAACATACCTTGAAGAAGGGTTTGTTGTAGTGTAAGAGTTGTAATAGGATTGTAGCTCTTATCACATATGGAATACGAATATGATCTGAGAAGGAGTTGGACTTCTATGAGCTGAAGAATACTTGTTATATTGGAAGTCTATTTCTGAGGTATTTTACTTATAGTAAAATTCAACCCTCATCAGGTAGCAATTTCTGAATTACGTTTGAGTTTTATGTTTTTTTGAAGTCAATAACTTAGGACCCCTTGAACCTGAAATCCTTTTCTTGTTTATTATGGATGTGGTGCCTTTATTATTATTATTATGGGTAAAATACACCTTATAGTTTTAATTGAAATATTTAACTTCTTAATTTTCTAATTTTAGAATAATTAGTCTAATTTGTTAATTTTCCTTAAATAATTAAATTGAACATATGACTTTATTATAAAATAATAAAATGACAAGAATAACTTCAAAACAAATAATTATTTAATAAAAGTAATTAATAAATAAAAATTAAAATTTTTGACAAAAGAATAAGAAGGAATCATTTTATATTTTTCTAAGGAAGAAATCATGACAAATATTGTAGGATATATTTTGAAAAATCTCTTTCATTGCTTGTGAGTTTCATGTCAATTTATTCTATTTTATATTTTTCTGAGTTTAATTGGGTGTTTTAAATATTGAACAATTCTGATAGGAATACAATTAGTGTTGTAGGTATTGAACAATTCTAATAAGGTTAAAATTATATTTACATGGGCTCTATTCATTTTTTTAATAAATTAATTGGTTGTCATAAGTATTGAAAAGTTTTAGACGGATTAAAATTATCTTTTCATTGACAATATTTAACGTAGTTATTAATTTTCTTTAGTGTATAAAGATGGAACAGAGCAATAGCATATGAGGATTTAAGTGTATTTTAACCCATTATTATTTTACCCTATTATTATTGGACTTCTTCCTTACGGCTGTTTTGCAGGTTGTATGTACCCCCATGCAAGTATTGGAGTGGAACTAATATTCTCTCACAAATTTCCGTAAATGTAGTTCTAAATTTTATTTTTTATTTAATTTTGAATAAATGTGATGTTTGCATTGGATTGTATTATAGTTATTACGGAGTGTTTTTTCAAAATAGCATAATTTCTAAAAAATATTCTCAATCTAACATACTTTCAAATTTAATTCCCTAACTAACATTCTTTTTGCTAGATCATTATTTGCCACATAAGACAACTAATTTTTTTTTCCTCTCTCCTAGTAACCACAATAAACCCACTTTTTTTTTGTCAAAATAACATACTTTCAAAAAATATTACCAAAATAATACACTTTTCAATTATATTCCCTTAATAACACTCTTTTTGTCATGTAAGTCTTAATTAGTAAATGTGAAAAACAAATTATTATCAAGGGTAAAAAGCACTAAACCTCCTCCAACTAATACATTGGGTGCACTATGCCCCCCTCAATGAAATAAATAAGCACTTTATCCCTTCTAACAAATTCTTTTAATGGGTTTAACAATTAACTACATATTTAAAGATATTTGGACAAGAATGCCCATACATTAATTTCCCTATAATCCTCTCGACTTTCTTTGATAATATTTATTTTATTTTTTATTTATAAAACAAGTGCTATAATTTCTTCTCATATTTTTTAATATTTTGGTATTATAGTTATGAAATTTCTGTTTATAAAATTTCTAATTATTAATCATAAAATATTAGTTTTCTATATAATTCTTTCTTACAATTTTTTTTCACTCATCAATCAATCATTTGGAAAAAAGATAAATTTGTTACTTTTATATTTGATAATTGATAAATTTGACATTAAATTAAGGGTTAAGCATTTCTCGATTTTATATTTACTATAATGACATTAAATATCAAATTATTATTAATATTAAATAAATCTGGAAAGCAATTAGAATGTATTTCATTAATAAAGGGTTTGAATATTATTATAAAAAAAAAAGAGAAACACAAGGTGACTAGTATATGCCAAAAGAGAGAAACACAAATTTATCAATTATTAATTATGAAATATAAAAACAATAAGTTTATCTTTTTGCCAAATGATTGATGAGTGAAAATAAGTTGTAAGAAGGAATTATATATATATATATATATATATATTAGATGATTAATTATTAAAAATTTTATAAATAGAAATTCTATAAGCATAATACAAAAATATTCAAAAAAAAATATGAGAAGAAATTATAGCACTTATTTATATATATAAAAATAAAATAAATATTATCAAAGAAATTAAAGAGGATTATAAAAAAAATTAATGTACGGGCATTCTTGTCCAAATATCTTTAAATATATAATTAATTGTTAAAGACATTAAGAAAATTTGTTAGAAAGGGGAAAGTGCCTATTTATTTCATTGAGGGGTATAGTGCAACTAATACATGAATTAGAAAGACTTAAGTGCTTTTAACCCTATTATCAATTCCACAAATTATTCTCTCCCATAATTTTCTCTTTCCATCTCTTTGATCTTTCTTTATTTTTTTTATTTTAATCTCTCTTCACAAATAATTTTCTCTCTCCACCTTTCACTTACATTTTTTTTTCTTATCCTCTTTTAATTTTTCCTTATTTTCTTCTTTTAATTTTTTTCCCTTATCAAAATTCACACATTTGTTTCCTTTATCAAAACTCAAGATCATGACGTACAAATTTTAAACACAATAAAATAATTTAAAGTGAAATCGTTACAAAGAAAACTAATTGTAAATGAAAGAATTCATTGAAAATGAATTAATTGTAAATAATTTTGAAGAAAGCCTATTAATATCCATTTAGACATTATTCTACTAGTTAAAATTGAGAAAGGGAAACAATCCACACAATAAAGATCAATGAGCAATCACAAAAATTAAAATTCACGTATTATTAAATTTGTGTATTTTGTTTAGAAAATAATATTGATATGAATTTTCTTCTTGTGGCCATTTATTAAATAATTCTAATTAAAAATTATATATTTAAAGAATTATAATTAAAAGTTATGTATTTTGTTTAACAAATATGACTGATCTTAAATTTCTTACTCTGACCACCTATTAAGGTCATTTATTGAAGAATTCTAATAGATATTTTCATGTATTTTACTGAATGATTTGAAAAAAATAATTATTATTTCTCAAAGACAAAGTAATAATTTTTTTTATTAATTGATAATGAAGTAATGATTTCTAAAATTGAAAATTAAGATAACGAAAATAACTTTGAATTAAGAGAGAAAAAAAATTGAAAGTGAGTAATAATTTTTCTCTTATTAGAACTCTTTTTAAATTGAAAAATAAGTGAGAGAATATAGTAACTTTTTATTCCACAATGGATAATTGAAGTATAAGTGACAAAAAGAATGTTAGTTAGGGAATTAAATTTAAAAGTGCGTTAGATTGAGAATATTTTTTAGAAACTATGTTATTTTAGAAAAACACTCAAATTATGGGTGTTTAGTGGTATTTTGTAACTTGTAAATAGAGAAAGTATTGGGTGATCAACTCAGATGATTAGCCGAGTTGGTGATTAAGTTTACATCATAGCCCAATACATTGGTGTCATATCCCACTATTATAGGGGGATGTGAATGGAGTAAAGAGGTAACCCTGGGCCATGATGCGTACATGGTGGAAAAATATTGAGATTTAACTACCAATTCAGTTGATGAGTTGGTGGTTATTAACCACCCAATATTTTCTCCCAACTAAGTGATAAGTGAAAGGAATAATTGATTATACATGTGTCATCTTTTTATAGAGTGGCACATGAAATCCATTGCAGAAAAATGCATGTCAAAATATTAGCACGATAAAGATAGAAAATGATACAATGGATATGAGTAAGAAAATCCTAATCCTTTGACAAAACATATATTTGTTGATAGTTAAGTACATAGGATGACACGCGATAAAGGTACAAAATGATACAGTAGATATGAGTAAGAAAATCCTAATCCTTTGCCAACACGTATATTTGTTGATAGTTTAGTACATAGAGTGATACACGAGATTCATTGCAAAAAATACATATCAAAATATTAACTCCATAAAGATAGAAATTGATACAATGAATATGAATAAGAAAATCCTAATCCTTTGCCAAAACGTACATTTGTTGATAGCTTTGTGACTTTTTTCCACACTTTACTCAAAAAGAAAAATATAGAAATATAAAATTGAAATCAGAAAGGGAATCTTAATATTAAAAATGAATAGAAGGGGTACAAACAACGATATAGATCGATTAAAAATAAAATACATGTCAAAATATTAACACGGTAAGATAGAAAATGATACAATGGATATGAGTCAGAAAATACTAATCCTTTGCCAAACATAATAAAAAAACAGGAAACATAAATCTTATCAAATTGGTAATAAGTTATATAAATTTGATTGTTTCTTTAGCTAATTTGAATGAATAATAATTAAAAAAAAAACTTCATTTTGATTCCTAACAATGATTTACTTGATACACATGAGCTTTTCTAATTAATTTAGTATACAGAGATAAAGATCATCAAATAATTACACGTAAGATTTTGCTTGTAACACAATCAATAAAAAAGTTTACAGTTATCCATATTAGTTATTACTTTTTTGCTTGAACATGCACATTAATTAATTTCATAACGTTTCTTTTGGGATTTGTATTACTTGCTAAATTACCTCTTTCAAAACTCTAGCCAAATCATAATAGATTACCGTAGAAGATCTCTTGAGCAACAAGGAAAATCAGAGAAACAAAAAAGTATTTCGTTTATCTTAATTAATAGTGAGAATTTTCTTTTCATTTTACGTCCATTTCTAGAACTCTAACCATAGTATAAGAAACCATGATCCTACTCTCATGATATATGCTCAAAGTTGATTAAGTTTCTTTGCTCTCTTATATATATAAATATTTTCCCGTTTTAATTCACTTAGATTTAATTTTTTTTTTGTTGCTTTTGACATGGGTTCTATGGGGAAGTTTCTTTCAGTTCTTACATTGTACATAATCTTTTTGGATTTACTCTCAACCATTAATGCAGTTCCAACATCAAGTAAGTTTGCTAAGAACAAATTTAATTTAATGCAAATTTTCATTTTGAGCTCGTTTTATGTAATCCCTTTTATTTATTTTTATAGGAAGCATCGTCACCAATAATGTTGAAACTGTGAATATTGGCAAAAGGGTTGGCATTGGCAACAAAAGATCGATGGATGCAAGAGCCCATTATTACAAAGAAACTACTGAAGAAGCAGTCGCATTAATGGACTATTCAGATCCTGGTGCTAATAATCGTCATGATCCATATCCTCCTCCTGCATGATTTAGTAGTTAGGGGAATGATCAATTAGAAGTTACATGAGATTGACCCAGTCAATTCATGTTGAAGGGGATTATTTCCCATGTTTCTGATTAATAAATGGAAAATGTTTAGTGCATATATATATATTCAGTGATGTGAGACAAGGTTGGACTTTGACGATAGATTTTTAGATTCTATTAAATTTCTTTTAGACATATTTAAGTTTTTTTTAGTTATTTTGGAATTGTTTTCTATTTTGATTTATAGACATTTATTCTTTTAGATATATTTAAGTTTTGTTTAGTTATTCTCGAATTGTTTCTTGTTTTGATTTGTAGACATTTATTTTTATTAATTGTTACAACTTCGATATTATTCAATAAATCTTTTAAATTTTGAAATTTTGTATCTTTTGCGATATGGCTATTTTCTGTGTTACTCAGTAATAATGAGCCAAATACAATATGACAAAGTGATTACACGACATATATATTGAAAACCTTATTAAAAGTGTTTTTTTTTTAATTTTTTGATAGATTTCATGGTGACAAATTTATTCCGCAAACATGCATTTGCAAATATATATATCTATCTATATACTATGATAAAAAAATGAATGGAATAATTTGACTCAAAAAAGATGCTCGTCATTGAATTTTGAATATATCATAGTTGAAAATGTCCATCAAATAACTTTCAATCTTCACTTATTTCCCTATAGATTGTTTGAAATAATATCCCATAGTAATAACTAACCTAATTAATAAGCATTGTCAATTGGTTTTTAATTGAATGCACAAATATCTTCTAACATGGTATCATAGCTTTGTTGGATAAAAGCTATTATTTTGAATGAGAAATTGGTTTCTCTAGTAATTGGGAAAAAGAATAAAACTTGCGGGCCTGATCAACCCCACGTTTTGTTGGATTGACATTTCTTCAGAATGGAACAGATTCAATGAACCGAATTTAATTCAATAAGCTGAAGAGTTTATGAATTTAATTCTTTATTGAAATCTGAAGAGTTTATGAATTTAATTCATTGAAAACTGAAGAGTTTTCTTGAAATCTGAAGAGTTTCCTTGAAATATAAAAAGTTTCTTGGCAATATAAAGAGTTTCTGGTCAATTCAAAGTTTCTTTTCTCATCTATAAATATAGCTTATTCAGAGACAATAACCTAACTTTTAAAATAACTCTTTCCTCTTATAAATCTCTCTATTTTGGGTGTTTATCAAACCTTTAAAGTTCTAGTTCGCTGGTAAAGCTGTTAGGTACAAAAAGACTTTACGAATCCATCGTATCCTGGGAAACAGACGCTCGTATAAGCTCCAGCACTCATACAGGAGAGAGCGAATCTGTTTTAAAAAAATTGTGGTTAACACAAGCCTCGGATATTCATCCTCTTTTCTACTGTCATCCTCTTTTCTACTGTCATTACGATTATATTTTCTTTGTACCAGGCCTACAGAATAACAATCTTAAAACATATTTGCTTTTTGTAATCGTGATGGCAACTGGATCAGAGATTGCTAATGTGAATGCTTCAGGAAATGCAGTTCCAACTGCAATTGCCATACTTCCCACAATTCCAACGGGTTATGTGGAGAAACCAGAAAAATTCAATGGTATGAATTTTAAAAGGTGGCAACAAAAGATGATGTTCTATTTGACTGCTTTAAATGTGGCCAAATACTTGATGGAGGATGCTCCAAAACTCCCTGAAGGTAATGTTGATACACAAACTCATACTGCTATTGAAGCATGGAAGCACTCTGAGTATTTGTGTCGTAATTATATATTAAATTGCTTGCATGATTCATTGTATAATGTTCATTGTGCATGCAAAACGGCTAAAGAATTATGGGAATCTCTGGAACAGAAATATAAAACGGAAGATGCTGGCACAAAGAAATTTGTTGTCGGGCGTTTTCTTGATTATATGATGTCAGATTCCAAAACTGTGATCAGTCAAGTGCAAGAACTTCAAGTGATTCTGCACGAAATTCATGCTGAGGGGATGAGTTTGAGTGAGACCTTCCAAGTAGCTGCTATAATTGAGAAGCTACCTCCTGGTTGGAAGGATTTCAAAAACTACCTCAAGCATAAGCATAAGGAAATGACCTTAGAGGATCTTGTTGTTAGACTTCGAATTGAAAAAGACAACAAGACTTCCGAACTTAAGGCAATGAATCCTTTGGATGCAAAGCTAAATGTTGTGGAAAATGGCAGAGGTCAAGGTTCCAAAAACAAAACCAAGAACTATAACAAGTTCAAGGGGAAGCTTGGGACAACTGGAGGTGTCTCAAAGCAGAAGTATAAATTTAAAGGAAAATGCTTCAATTGTGGCAAACAAGGTCACAAGTCGACTGAATGTCGAGCTCCGAAAAAAGATCATGAAATGAACATGATTGATGGCATCACTAAAGATGTGGAAAATATGAATTTGATTGCTGTGATATCCGAAGTAAACTTGGTCGGATCCAATCAAAATGAGTGGTGGATTGACACTGGTGCCACCAGACATGTATGCATCAATAAAGATCATTTTTCCACATTTGAATCAATTCAAGAGGGAAGAATTTTTATGGGAAATTCAGCCTCTGCTACAATTGAGGGGCAAGGAGAGATGCAATTAAAGATGACCTCTGACAAAATTTTAACATTGAAAGATGTGTTATATGTGCCAGAAATTTGTAAAACTTGGTATCTAGATTCCTTTTGAACAAACATGGGTTTCGCATGGTGTTCGAGTCTGATACAGTTACTTTGAGAAATTCTGGAATGTTTGTAGGAAAGGGATATGCAACTAATGTGTTGTTTAAATTGAATGTAATGAATATCATTAATAAAGATATTTCTTTCTGTTTACATTCTTGAGTCTTCTAATTTATGGCATGGTAGACTAGGTCATGTTAATTATGATTCAATGCGTCGATTAATTAATTTAGACCATATACCAACATTCCAGATTGATTCAAAGTATAAATGTGGAATTTGCATTGAAGCAAAACTTACGAGGTCATCTTTTAATGCAATTGAAAGAAGCATCAAACAACTTGAATTAATTCATAGTGATGTTTGTGATTTGAAATATGTTCAAACACAAGGAGGTAATAAATATTTTATTACTTTTATGGAAGATAGCACGAAATACTGCTATGTGTATTTGCTGAAAAGCAAAGATGAAGCTATAGAGAAATTTGTTCTCTATAAAACTGAAGTTGAAAATCAACTTGATAGAAAAATCAAAAGATTGAGAAGTGATAGAGGTGGTGAGTATGAGGCACCTTTTGGTGACTTCTGTACAAAGCATGGAATTGTCCATGAAATCACCGCACCGTATTCACCTCAATCTAATGGGGTTGCTGAACACAAAAAAATCGAACATTGAAAGAAATGATGAATTCAATGTTGATAAGTTCAGGACTACCTGCAAACATGTGGGGTGAAGCTATTTTGTCCAGCAATTATCTTCTAAATAAGATACCCCGAAAGAAAAAGGACAAAACTCCATATGAATTATGGAAAGGAAAATACCATTCTATAAACACTTGCGAGTGTGGGGGTGTTTGGCAAAGGTGGCTGTACCACCACCAAAGGCAATAAAAATAGGTCCTAAAACGGTGGATTGTATTTTTATTGGCTATGCACACAACAGTAGTGCATATCGGTTCCTTGTGTATGATTCTCAGATTTCAGATATACACAAGAACAGATTATGGAATCAAGAAATGCATCTTTCTTTGAAAATGTATTTCCTTGTGAAAGTATTACGGGATCTAGTTCGTCAAAATGAACCAATGATCAATGTGAGGTTCAAGAAGTTGAACCAAGATGTAGCAAAAGAGCTAGAGTGGAAAAATCATTTGGTGATGATTTTATAACTTACTTGTTAGAAAAGGAACCACAAACTTTTGCTGAGGCTGTGAGTTCTTCAGATGGACCTTTATGGAAAGAAGCCATAAAGAGTGAAATTGATTCTATTTTGCAGAATCATACTTGGGAGTTAGTGGATCTCCAACATGGCTGTAAACCTTTAGAATCCAAGTGGATTTTTAAAAGGAAAATGAAGGCTGATGGTTCTATTGACAAGTATAAAGCTAGACTTGTGATTAAAGGTTACAAGCAAAAAGAAGGCTTAGATTACTTTGATACATATTCTCCTGTGACGAGAATAACCTCTATAAGGTTGATACTTGCTATTGCAGCCTTAAGAAAATTAGAAGTATATCAGATGGATGTCAAAACAGCCTTTCTAAATAGAGAATTAGATGAAGAAATCTATATGGAGCAACCCGAGGTTTTTGTGGCTCCAGGTAAAGACAAAAAGGTCTGTAAATTAGTAAAATCCTTGTATGCTTTGAAACAAGCACCTAAAAAGTGGCATGAGAAGTTTGATCATACAATGATTACCAATGGATTCAAAATCAATGAATGTGATAAGTGTATATATGTCAAAGAGACAGAAGATGACTATGTCATTTTATGTCTATATGTGGATGACATACTCATTGCTGGTAGCAATGAGAAGATTATCAAATCTACCAAAAGCATGTTGAATTCAAAATTTGACATGAAAGATATGGGACTTGCTGATGTGATTTTGGGAATTAAAATCATTAGAACAGCAGATGGTCTAATTTTGAGTCAGACTCATTATATAGACAAAATTCTTGATAAGTTTATCAAGAATGATTCTGGGATTGCCAAAACACCATTAGATAATAGTCTCCATTTATCCAAAAATCACGGAGAGGGTATTTCTCAAGTGGAATACTCAAGGATAATTGGGAGTCTTATGTATCTAATGAGTTGTACTAGACCGGATATTGCTTATGTGATAAGCAAGTTGAATGGATATACGAGTAATCCTAGTGATGAACACTGGACTGTGATTACGAGAGTATTACCGTATCTTCGTTATACTCGTAATTATGGATTACATTATATCTCATATCCGGCAGTGATAGAAGGATACACAGATGCAAATTGGATATCTGATGTAAAGGATTCTAAATCCACTAGTGGCTATGAGTTCACACTTGCTGGAGCTGCTATAAGTTGGAAATCCTCAAAACAAACTGTAATAGCCAGATCCACGATGAAATCTGAGTTTATTGCATTGGATAAATGTGGAGAAGAGGCGGAATGGCTATGCCATTTCTTGGAGGATATTCCTAAATGGGAAAAACCTGTGCCACCTATTTGCATTCATTGTGATAGCCAATCAGCAATAGGAAGAGCACAGAGTGCCATGTATAACAGTAAGTCTAGACATATTCGTCGTAGACATAATACCATTAAACAATTGCTCTCAACTGGAGTTATCTCAATTAACTATATAAGGTCAAGAGATAATATTGCGGATCTGCTAACCAAAGGGTTAAATAAAGATGCAGTTGAGAAATTGACAAAAAGAATGAGAGTAAAGTATGTGGAAAATACAAGTCTTATGAAAGAAAACCCAACCTAGTTGACTGGAGATCTCAAGATCTAGGTTCAATGGGACAACCTACTTGTAAGACTTAGTTTGTCACTGTGGGGGTAACCTCAACTCATTCCTGTCATGAAACAGTGGCGTAATGGATAAGGTTAGCAATTTATTGCTTTAATGATACTTAAGGCAGTAATTTGTATTACTATGGACTTAAGAAATCACCTATGTGGGAGAGAAGTGGGGCCGCTTCTAAGTATAATTGTTCAGACTCAATTCTTCAGAAACTCCTGCAGAACTAAGACGCGTTCATGGCCAAAATGAATAAAATCATGAGAACTGAACTCGGGAAAAATATTTATGTGTAATTTATGTGGACTCTTTACACTAAAAAGCAGGATAGTTCAAGGACATCGCGTCTACTGGACAGCTAGTAAAGCAAACATACTTTATAAGGGAGAAGTTCAAAGGGTAACACCTACTTTTCCTATGCAGGAATCTATTGATGAACACCAACGTCGAGTCAAAACAATTTTTCATTCATGTGGGGGATTGTTGGATAAAAGCTATTATTTTGAATGAGAAATTGGTTTCTCTAGTGATTGGGAAAAAGAATAAAACTTGCGGGCCTGATCAACCCCACGTTTTGTTGGATTGACATTTCTTCAGAATGGAACAGATTCAATGAACCGAATTTAATTCAATAAACTGAAGAGTTTATGAATTTAATTCTTTATTGAAATCTGAAGAGTTTATGAATTTAATTCATTGAAAACTGAAGAGTTTATGAATTTAATTCATTATTGAAAACTGAAGAGTTTTCTTGAAATCTGAAGAGTTTCCTTGAAATATGAAAATTTTCTTGGAAATATAAAGAGTTTCTGGTCAATTCAAAGGTTTCTTTTCTCATCTATAGATATAGCTTATTCAGAGACAGTAACCTAACTTTTAAAATAACTCATTCCTCTTATAAATCTCTCTATTTTGGGTGTTCATCAAACCTTTAAAGTTTTAGTTCGCTGGTAAAGCTGTTAGGTGCAAAAAGACTTTACGAATCCGTTGTATCCTAGGAAACAGACGCTCGTATAAGCTCTAGCACTCATACGGGAGGGAGCGAATCTGTTTTAAGGAAATTGTGGTTAACACAAGTCTCGGATATTCATCCTCTTTTCTACTGTCATTACGATTATATTTTCTTTGTACCATGCCTACAGAATAACAAAGTTTGGATTGGCCTTACAAACATAACTTGAATTTGATTTATTTTTCGTTTGGGTTTGGTTTCGTTTGGATTTGTTGTTTGTTGTTCATCCTAGTCTCATGTTTTCATTTTAGTAATGTGTGAGAGAGAGTGTTAGAAATAATATCTCACATCAGTTGAGAGAGAGTGTTAGAAATAATATCTCACATCAGTTTTCTAAGAAATCATAACTTAATTAATAAGATCTTGCGATACTCCACTCAATGCTAATAATAAGATCTTTGATTATTCAACTCATTTCCAATTGATTTTGAGTTGGATGCAGAAAAGTCTTCTAATATAGCATAGTTAAAAATGTCCATCAAATAACTTTTAATATTCACCTATTTCTCTAGATAAGATTATAAGTAAAGCATAAACATGTTTTGAAGTTGAGATACCTTCTTTATTTACCTTAAACCAGTTTTTAGGTTTAAGAAGAAATCTCAAACGATTTATTTATTCATTGCCACCTTGATGATGCAAAATCCTATATCTTCCATGATGGGAATATCTTGTTTATTTACAACTAAACTTAGTTAGATGGATTATATGGATCATACTCACGACTTAATTATATGGATCATATTCATAACACTATTTTATTTATATACTATCTACTCTATTTTATTTATACATGATGTATTCCATCTATACACAAGATTCATTTATGTTTAGTATAACAGTTTAAAGTTTATTAGAATTATTCGAATAAAGCTTTTGTGAGACACTAATTATTGAATGTCACGTAAGCCTTTTTCTAATGTTTTATCACAATAATAAAACACCCACTTATACTATATAGCAGTGGCGGATTCAGAAGTCAAGGTTTGGCGGAGGATTCTAATTTTCTTAAAGATTCAATCGAAGATTTTTAACATTTTATAGGGAATAATACAATTTTTTAGGCACCCCCACGTTCTCCATGGATCCGCCATTGCCATATAGTGTCCAATACTCAAAACAATGTCGTTACACAAAAATTAAAATTAAAATCATGTAAGATTCACTCATATTTGGGTTAAGGCATAATAATTATATATTTGATTTTAGTGATAGACAGAATAAAGACAAATCAAAATTAAAACCTTGTTGTTGGATCATGATCATGAAGGAGTTATAGAGAGATTTATCATATAAGTGGGGTGTATTATTATTATTATTATTGTGAAACATTAAAAAAATGCTTACATGACATTCAATAATTAGTGGTAACAAAGGGTTTATCAGGGTTACACTTTTAGTAGAATATGTATTTTTTAAAGGGTAATTAAATTACGTCAATCGTCCCTTGACTAAGGGGTTGATTTCGAATTTGTCCCTCAACTTGAAAACTTTACATTTTAATATCTCATCTTACATTTTGAGTTTTATGTATACCTCAATATGTTTCCAGTCCATGTGTAGACATATTATGTCTCTTACATACATAATACATAACAAAAAAGATAAATGTAGAGAACACTAACAATGAAATAAATTAACCAAACAATGAAATAAATAAATTATAAACAAAATTGGTTCATCTCTCCCTTCAATTGGTTATGTGTCACGTACATGAAAGATGTAGTTTGTCTACACATGGACGAAAAATTGATCGAAGATGATTTAAAACTCAAAATGCAACGGAAGGGACTAAAATAGAACGTTTTGGAGTTGAGAGACAAATTCGAAATAAACCCCTAAGTTAAGGGACGATTAATGTAATTTACCCATTTTTTAATCATTTCTTTTCATTAATGTTTAAGTATAACGTGTCTTCTTTAATTATTTTTTTTTCCTTTTTTTTAGATTTTAAGAAACCAAAATTTATTCATTCTTTTGTATTCCGCAATGTACATGTTTCCAATAAGTAAATGCACAAGTGCTCCAACATGAATGCGTTAAAATGAACTATGACATTTTAAATATTTTATAGCAAAAACTCCTATTTTCTTAAATATTTTATCATGTGTGTAAGGACTTAAATTTATAATGCAAACACAACTAGTTTTTGGAGTAAATGGATTCTCCTTTATGCATGCATTTTTTTATTGAACATTTAGCGAACAGCATAATCATTCCACATTTTTACAAACACTATGGTTTTTTTAAATTGGGTAAATTATTTCAACCATCCCTCAATTTGGGAGTTCATTTCGTTTTTATCTCTAATTTTTAAAAAGTTTCATTTTCGTCCATCTTGTTGCATTTTTAATTTTCAATAGTCCTTTGTCTACTTTTCATGTTAGAAAATTTCAATTCTGATTATCATTTAACATACATATGTCTAATTTTATCAGTTTGGATACACTTCTATTTGTCATATTTATGTTAAATATTTATTTAACTTAAATTTTAAGTGGAAAAAATGGATGAATGATGATTTTAAATTAAATTATAACATAAGGGACAAAAATGCAGCTTTTTTAAAGATTAGGGACAAAAATAAAATGAACCCAAAAGACCTAATATTTTAAATCTACTTGTTGTTTTGATAATTAATAAACAATTATGTATACTAACGTCTTAACAAGCTTCTAGAAGTTATAGGTATACAAATTGGCAAAAGTGAAGCTTAAATTGTTGAAGGGGTAGATTCCGTAACCCTAACTCTAGTTATACATTGGCTTATAATATGTTTGAATCATTTAAAAGGTCAAGTAAAATGAATCTAAAATGAAACTTGAAAATGAGTTTTTAGTAAACAAAGTATTTTACAAATGTTGTATTTCAAATTTATCAAAATATTTCAAGAAAATGAAAAATCATATTATGATGAATTTCGACGACCTCCTATTGAATTCGAACGTCCGAATCCATTTTTATTATTTTCCAAATTGAATTTGGAAAATACATTCGGATGACCTCAGAGGAATTCGGCCGTCCAAACTTGATTTTCAAAGATGAAATCAGACGACCTCTTTTGAGTTCGAACGTCCGAATCCATCAATCTAGGAAATTCTAAGTTTTTCTCAAAGTAAATTCGGACAACCTCACTGAGGTTCGGACGTCCGAATTTCTCAGGTTTTTGAGTAACGACTAGTTTTTTGAAAAATAAAATTCTTGTCCATTTTGCCTCACAAATTATTTATATAAATTCCTTGGACTTTCATAAATAGTTTTTAATGATCACTGAGCTTTTTTTTGTTTAACAAATACTCTCAAAAAGAAAAAGAAAAGAGTTGTGAAAAATCAAATCAAATGATCAAAATCTTTAGTTTAAATTTGTATTCATCTTCTTGAGCCAATACTTTCCTCCTTGTAAAATCATTTATTGAGAGGAAGTTTAGTGAGAGCTTTCATTGTAATTATCCACCCTATTGAGAGGGATTTCAAAAGTTGTAATCTACACTTGGGTAAGTTGAAAAGGTTTCTCTAATAGGAAGAGTAAAACCAATTCTTATATAATTGGTTACTAGTAAGATTGGTTAGGTTTATAAAATGTTTGGATATCACCTGTGGTGAAGTGATCCATTTTATTGGATTGTTGAAATCCCAAACTTGAGAGCTTAGATAGTGGATGTAGAGTGCTTCAAGGAAAGACTTGAACCACTATAAATCTTATGTTCATTTTTATGCTTTGATTTATTTCCTTGATATGCTTTATTGAATTCATATTGATATTATGACCATACTTTGGTGCATAATTGATTTCAATTATTATGAATTAAATTGTTTGATTGTGAATTGAAATTGGTGAATTCAATTGTTATTAAATTTTACTAAGTAGACATTGATTTAGGAAAAATGGTTTTAGATAGAATTAAAATTGAATAACCTAATTCACTCTCACCCCTTCTTAGGTTGCATATAGGGCCAACAAACCCCAAGTGAAAGAGACAATTTGAGTAATATTATCCTGAGAATTTCTTTAAATGATCATATATGATTTCATAACATAATTAATTGCATTTTCCTTGGCCAAATTCTTGTGCATATAACTATATAAAGTTATCTCTCTCCACCCCTCTACCTTTTCTTATCTCTCTTTATCCAAACCCTAGAACTCCGATCTCTTGCAAAATCAAAGGGGAGGCGGCAGTAGCCACCGCTTCTCTAACTAAATCTCCTCCAATAAAATATAAATCCAAATTTGTTATTTGTCTTCTTTATTGAGATTTTATGTTTCTTCATAGGAGTTTTTTTTCTCTCTTTTGAGAGAACATGTTTCCATTTTTGGAGTTTTTTTTTTTTGTATTAAATTAGAAAAAAGTTAAAAAAAGGGGTTCCACACCCATCTTTAGGTAATCTACTTATGGAAAGTATGGTAAAGGTTTCTTTTCCACCAAAGCCTTCTCTTTCAAATTCAGGTTTGACGTTGAAGAACCAGTGTGACTTTGGTTATTGGTGGTATAGAGATATGATGGATTACCAACGTTTTCTTCAAATTTGGGTTTGATGTTGAAGAACCACATATCATATATCAATCCAAGAAATAGTGTATCAAGTATAAAATATTAGCGCAACAAAATTTTAATTTCGCATGACAAATTTTTTACTTTAATGTAATAAATTTTCATTTTAAAGTAACATTTTCACTTTTATTTTAATAAATTTTCAGTTTAATATATGAAATTTTCATTTTAACGTATCAATTTTCATTCAAAATATATAAATTCAATGCTAAAAATTAGCCTATTTTGCGTATCAAATATAATATTAGAGTATTAGCATATCAAATATAATATTGAAGTATTAGCATATTAAATATAATATTAGTGTATAAAATAAAAAAAAAATTAGTTATCAAATTCAACAAAATTCGAGTATGTTGTGGCATCTATAAACCAGTTTCACTGGATTTTTTGTGCCATTTTTTTTCATGTTTTTCAATGGAAGACAAATACTACTACTATTGATAGCCAACCGAAAAAGAAAAAATGAAAACAAAAGCCAAACGAAACAAACGAAAATCCTCTTACAATGAATAATAACATAGAAATTCGAACTCTGATTCTTATGTTAAGACTAAAATAACCCTTTCTAAGCCACTCATAAATTTTCATACAAAATTTGATGCCTTGGTAGCGAGAGAGAAAAAGAGATTTGCAGAGAGGAGGAAATAACAGAGACAGAAATCATCACAGCCCAGTTTGCTCTTTCCTTTTTTCCCAAAACCCTTTTGGCAGAACATTTTATAGCAAAATCCCGCAAGAATAATCATTTTTTTTATAGCAGGGAGGGAAAAAAATGGATAGACAAGCCCTAGCTTCATCATCATCATCTTCATCGAGTAATCCACCATTAGAGGATGCTTGGGTTGATTCCTACTTAAAATTACTTCCTCAATGGCAATCTCTCACTTCCTGTAATCAGGTTCCCTTTTATTTTATAGTTTCTTGTTGAATTTTAGCCTTAAATTTTGAGTAAAGTTAGATAAAGAACAGGATGCCTTAATTTGTAGTAATGGATTACTGGAATTAATATAAAGTTTTAAACTTTTATGGGTAGGAAACATTAGTGGGAAACTTATAAGTTGAAATTTATTTTAAAAGTTGGTTCTTGAAACAGTAAATGATACAGGAAAGGGTTTGTTTTTGGACCCACAAAAAAAAAAATAAAGGCTGCGTTTTTTCATTTTTTATGCGTATTTTCTGTAATGTTTGGAGGAGTTGCTATGCCCCACGTATTGGGTTGCTGTATATGATGTAGCTTTAAGGGTTATGGTCAAAGTTGTGGTGATATACCTGGGAATTGAGAAATGCATGTTGAAGCTGTATGAATTAGTAAAATGGGAACTTCATGAGTCATAAGGAGCTTGTTTGTTAGGTTTAGGTGTGGAAATCTTTGTTTGTTTTCATGGCATTTGGACGTTCTCCTGTACAAATGTTATATTTTTGGTATTCTCGGCGATTAATGTTTCATTTGGTGATTATTCTTGGCAGCCAGTCATCCCAGTTGTGATATCTAGAGTTAATCAGGTAGATGCTGGTAGACTAGATATTGAAATGTCAGCTATGTTGAAAGAGCAAATGGTTAAAGTCTTTTCGTTGATGAAGGTATGTATGATTTCATTTATTTGTTTTTTCAATTGGATGGATTGTTCATTTTTAGGACGTGCAAAGGATTTGGTAGGCTTTTAATTTGTTTGTTACCTTTTTATTTGGAATTAGCCAGGAATGTTATTTCAATATGAGCCAGAACTCGATGCATTCCTTGAGTTTCTAATTTGGAGATTTTCCATCTGGGTTGATAAGCCTACCCCGGGAAATGGTCTCATGAACTTGAGATATAGAGATGAACGAGCAGTTGAAGCAAGAGAAAAAGGTTGTGGTATCATTTTTGCCTTTTGATATCTTATATAATCTGTGTTAGTTCTGTTTGTACCTGTTTGGTTTCCTATAAGATTCAGTTTCGCTGTTTAATTTTTTGTGACTTATTTTCGTGTTACTGCTAATCATCCTCAGTAGATAAGAGCCTATTGCTGTTGGATTTTCAAGACTAGAATTTATTCTTATTGATGAGGTTATGTAATGGTTACACTCGTGTTTGGTTTTTGGACCATAACTTATGTTGTTTTCATTGCTATGTTGAGAACAATAAGAAAGTTACTAGTAGAAATCTGTATTTTTTCATGTCCCATAATGTTTAGTGTGTGGATGGAGGCCCAACTCTCTGATTTTCTATGTTTTAGTTCTTCCAAGAAGTTTTGTCTTACTGCGTATTTTGCAGAATCTTGAATAGAAAATTTTCAGTTGTTTTGACCCATTGGCTGGACGCTTTCCTCACAGTTCATATTACCACAGCTATCAGAAAGACCGTATGTACTTAGATAACTCCGATTTAGGAATGAACCTTATAAGCCTTTTTAAGACAATCCAAGTAAACTAGAACCTTTATCCCTTTGTATTGACCTATGATTGCATATTATGCTTGGACATTTTGTTCTTTTAGTGCAAATCATGAAACTTTTTGTTATTCTGCTGTTGTTTCAGAGTTTTGGCTAAATGACTAGCTATTCATTTAGAGCAAATGTTTGTTGAGAAACATACCTTTGTGAAAAGTTGTATTTATGCCAAGAATAGCATAGATAAGTTTTTGGTGCAAGAGCTGTATTTTGAATGAGAGAAACCTTTATTGTCTCTTGTCAGTTTTAAGATGCTCTCTAAATGTCATTTCCATGATAGTTTTATTTGGCTAGATGACTGGCTATTCATTAAGAGAAAAATGTTTGCTGAGAATTATATCTTTGTGAAAAGTTCTTTTTGTACCAAGAGTAGTGTGGATAAGTTTTTGGTGCAAGAGCTGTATTTTGAGGGAGAGAAACTTTTATTTGTTACTCATCATTTACTCTTCTCAGTACTAAGATGCTCTCTAACTGTCACTTTCATATCATAATTTCGTGACGGGTTGGTATCTTGTAACCTTTTTGCTGGGTGGTGTGTGTTTGTGCAGCAAAACTTTGGCATTTTTGAATCAAAGATATAAAATTTATATTCAAACATCTGACCTTGACGTTTTTCGCCTCGGCATGTTATTGCAGCATTTCTTCTGGGTGGTGTTGGAAATCTGACGGGTTTTAGCTTCAACATTTTACTGGATGTGTATAAAAATATAGGGTCTGTGCAATATGTGCTGATGGAAAGTAATTTATGATATTAATGCTATTCTAATTGCTTGGATTGAAACTCAGCTTGTACCATTCTTGGAATCTTACAATTTAGATGTTCACCAGCTCTGATTTTATTTTAATTTTCCTGTGGTTTTGCATGTTGTTTCCAGTTAGAACAGGTTTGGAGGGACCTGGACTAACAGTTGCTCAAAAGATTTGGTATTGTGTTGCCAGTGTTGGTGGTCAATATTTTTTGGCTCGTCTGCAGTCATTTTCTGCGTTCCGTCGATGGGGTGACTCTGAACAGGTATTATGTCTTTTTTCTTTCTTTATTTTTTTTTTCCAAAATCATTGATTTCCTGTCTCTGTCTCTATCTGTCTTTCTGACTGTCTTTGTTTCTTTATGTCTCTCTCTAATGGTCTTACCTCCCTTCGGGTGGCTACTGCAGTTTGAATGGTCAAGGATTGATAAATCTAGAAAGTTTATTTCTGTACTTATTTTGTATTTTTCAGAGATCACTAGCACGTCGAGGATGGTTTCTAATACAACGAATAGAGGGATTTTATAGAGCAGCATCTTTTATCAACCTACTTATTTTTCTTTACACAGGAAGGTAAGCTTCAAACATTAAATTCTCTTTAGATGTGCTCCTGACTGCATGATTTCAAATTTAAAATGTTCTAATGAACATATGCCCATTTTGTTGAATAGAGGTTATTTGATGGTATGGGGGTTGGGGAAGAGGGGGGTGCAAGGGTGTGGATCAGGTTTGATGGACCATTATCATTTTTATGAATTTTTGGCATGTGGCCATGTTTTTACATTTCTGTTCTGAATGTGCTGCGAATCAAAGTTTAATGTGGACGGATCCATTGTGGATCTAATGTCTTGAAGGCTGTAATTGTGTCAATTTTGGCATGGTCTGGACGTTGAAGTCCTGTTTTTAATAGAGATTCTATACTAAGGAGAATCCCAGTTTGTTTCTTTTGGAGTAAATAGGTGAGCTAGGGGGTTACAAGGAATCTCAGCTAGTAATATAGCAAATTACTTTGGAAATGTCGTTTCATACCTTGTCAGAGTGCTGAAAATAATTTCTGGCAAAAGTCTGTCTTTTTACATATCTAACTATAGTTATAAAAAGTGCCATTGAAATATAAAAGGAGCTTCATACATGGAGTTAATTTCGAATATCCACCCTTCTTCGGAGGCAGGAGTCTTGTGAAAGTAAAATTTTAGCTCTGGTTTTTGTTGTGGTTGAATTGAATAAGGTCGTTTTTACTGTCATAGGCTTTGATATCAGACTTGGACTTGGTGTTAAAGAGCTTGTGCAACAAGCAACATATTTTTGTGAGGCTTTAGAATTCTGCATCAAGCAACATATTTTTGTGATCGATATGAAAGAAAAGAAACTTTGGTCACTATTCCACCCTCAACGCCTTAATTCATTCAGTATAATACATGGAGAGGGTATCGTTTTGCAATTGTCAAATAGTATGTCAGCTGTAGTGAACCTTTTAGTAACATGGCTATAATGGCATATGTGAACATTTCAATGTAGATTAATTGCATTTCAGATCAATTGGCTGTAGCCGGCTGTCAGATTTTGAATGCAGGTACTAGGTGGAGTGTGAGAGAATGTGATGAAGGGACTGTTTAAAAGTACCATTTGAATACTACTGCTTGAACAATCCATATGCTTCTTGAAAGCATTTCTTAGAGTGCCAATAGGTAGTTTTTCAGGTCGACTTCCTTCTAAAGGTAGGAGGTTTATGTATAGATAACTATTGTGGAAAGACAATATCCAAATGTCAACTTTTCTCATTGCAATTTTAGAGAATCTCTTAGTATGCAGTTATTTTTGTGCTATCTAGTATTGGAGCTTACTGATATTTTGTTTACATCATACTGATTGTTTATGCAGGTATAGGAGTCTTATCGAGCGATTTTTGCGAGCTAGACTTGTTTACGGAAGCCCTCATATGAACAGAGCTGTGAGCTTTGAATATATGAATCGACAGTTAGTATGGAATGAATTTTCGGTAATTTTCCTTTTTCATTAAGGTTGAAGTAATTAGCTGATGGAAAGATTATTTAGTTTGCAGTTACCGTATGGTATGCTGACCACACATAGTTGGATGAAGGTTTAGTTATTGTTGTTGTTATTACTGTATGGTATACTTTGATCGAGACCAGGACCAAATATGGACAAAGATTGTTTACATTCCTTAAGGAGTGCTAGCCAATTATGAATGTTTTGTGGTCCTAGATGGGAGTTTCTTTCTGATGGCAGCCTGTGTCCCATATTTAGGGTGGTCTATAGGCCCACTATGTTGCAGCTTCAGGTTATTATGCTTTAGTTCTTCTTAGGGATCTGTTCCATCTGTAGCATGTTTATGCCGTGGATTCTGTTTCAGTTGTAAATTAGCCATACATTTTTGTTCATTCTGTTTTACTTGTACTCTTCTGCATTTTCAATATTCCATGTGATACTGGACTGCAGTAGCCTGTGATCCTCTGCTGAGATACTTGATGAACTTACACCTTGGCTCTTGTTTATTGTAGGAAATGCTGTTATTGCTTCTTCCACTTCTTAACTCATCATCGATGAAAAGTTTCCTTCGTCCATTTTCGAAGGATAAATCCTCCACGTCTGCTGGGGATGAAAATTTATGCCCCATTTGCCAGGCAAATCCAAGCATTCCATTCCTTGCTCTCCCTTGTCAGCACAGGTGTGTGGTTATTTTTTCTTTGTATCGTCATGCATCTTTTTGAATTTTGTAAATGTAAATTGAAGAAACTGGGTTTCTAGTTTACTTCGGTAAGTCTTCAATAGTGTCGTACAAGTACTTCCAAATGGCACTTTGTGGTTATTGGATACTTGATGAGGTGGGATGGAGAAGTGTGAATTTTCATCAATTGCATTATGAATGAACATAGATTTTCTTGGAGGTCTTTATGTTACTTGGTCTAATATTAAAATTTGGACCTAGTTTTTCTGAAATGTAATTGATTGCCTTCAAATTAAAAGTGGAAGAGGAAGAGCAAACAAGTATTGGAAAGAAACTATAAGAAAAGATATGTTATATTTAAATGAGCTTAGATCGAGCACAGTGGCGAAGTGTGATCCATATAACCAACCCAACATAGCGGGATAAAGGCTTAGTTGTTGTAACTTTGACTGCCTGGTAATGTTGGATGTGGTTCACTAATTGATAAACAAAGGACATTGAATTTGAAGCTGCAGAGCCTTCCCCACATGGATGACATGATTATTAGTCAAAGTTGTCACGATGTCAAATACATTGTTGTTCCACTTCAGTTATGTGGAAAATGGACCAATGAGTTTTAATATTTGGGACGCATTTATTGATACTGGTCAAGGCTGGCCTTCTGATGGAAACTGGTTTTAGGGAAACCAGTCAATTGACACAGTGTGTCAAGGCCTAACCATTAGCTTATTTTAAGCACTTCTTGGAAGCCACATGACTTTCGAAACAGAGATTGTATTGCAGTATATAGAAGTCAAAAATAATAAGTGACAAGTTTACCTGCAGTTCCCACAAACTAGAGTGGAGGGAACAACTTAAACCTAAATATTATGACCAGCAACAATCTTGTTTGTGTTCCCTTTGGTATAATTGTAATCCAATGCCCATGCCACAAGCTAGCGCACGAAAGGTGGTGTTGCACAATACTTAGGAGTTGGCATTCCCAAGCCTCTGGCCTTGGAGGCCAACTACTTGTAGCCGCTTGGCATATTTTCATCTATGGGGTTCCCAGTCCAAGCACCAGTATTGAAAACTGCTCCAGTGTATTTTGCTAGTTCTTTGTCTCCTGCTTTTATTGTAACATTAAATCCATTTTATGCATTGTCTTGCCCATTCCTTGAAATTTTACTGTAACTAGGTGCCTTGGTTGCCTGGCTTTTATAAGGTCATCATTATCTCATTGCCCTTGACTGCAATGGCATTGAGTCTTATAATATCCTACAGCTTGTAGATTTTGCACTGAACCCATGGAGCTCTTTTAAGTTTAGTAAATGTACTACCTGTAATTAGGGAAACGTTTTAAGTTAGGTTATGATTTTCTTCTTGCTGACATAGTGGGCCTTTATTCTGTTTAAATTATGGTTTCTCTTTAAAACTACTGAATTCTTTGTGGCATGATAATTGAATAAAATTTCTTTCCGGTATTGTAATTGGAGTTTCCTGTATGTGGTAAAATACTTGAAAGAACTTGGCAAACAATTAAGTAGCTACTAGAGTGATAAAATGGGCTGCCACCTGTTTTTGAAATGAATGTTTCCATCTTGCTCACCAATATTCTTACATCAGTTTTGGTGAATGACGGTCGTTAGGATTGACAAAATTTGGCTGACTGGCAATTGCCCGAGGAATATCTTTTTGGAGTCGTGTTCAAGACTGGATTGACATGGTTACTACTTTCTGGAAGTAGGCTATGTTTGGAATTGGATGATGAATCACTCCCATACTTGAAATCTGCAAGTAAATGCTTTTGCTTCATCAAAAAAAAAAAAAAAAAGATTTAATAGCATCAATATCTTCTTTTGCATGTACGGCTTTTGGATTTGATACTCAAACGAATGCCAAAAGGTTATCTGCAGGGTCAATTTTATCCTTGTGCTTAGTGTATGACCACTGCATATGTGACTTTTTTGGTTGCAGGTATTGTTACTACTGTCTACGAACGCGATGCTCTGCAGCTCCATCATTTCGGTGCTCCAGATGCAATGAACCGGTTGTTGCCATGCAACGGCATGGTGGCGTTGTGGACAATCTTGTTCAGAAGTAGTGATTTTTATGCAACACAAAAAAAGATTACAAAGATATGCAGTTACAATCAGAGAATTGTATGGTAGAATGCCTGAAGAAGTAGGCAGTTTTACTTTTAAGAGGGATTAGGATTCCTTTGTAAAAGCATTTGTACCATTTCATTTTGTGACCCTATTCTTTGCAATTTACATCTACTGGTCAAAATCCTTGCAGCTATTTATGTCTTCTCTCTTATTTTATTTTATTTGTGTCGTAAGTTGTTCATTTTGTGATTCAAATTAACATGATGAATAGTTTGTAATGCATAGTAATTTTTACAAATCTTGATTTGTGCTGGATATCCTTAGATGAAATTAAAAATAGAATAAAAGTTTGAAAATGACATTTAAATTAATGTTTTAAGTTGGATAATATACAATATTATCACTATTGAAGCCTTCATGGGCTTCTTAACATTTATTTGTGTTCTACTAGTACACTAGTAGAAACCCTTTTTTTTTTGTTCACTTTCTATTTGGTCCAATCTCAAAAACTTTCAACAATATCTTGTCTACTTGAAATTTGGGAAGAAAATGTTTTGTTGTTCATTTACTTTTGTTTCCTTTTGGCTAATTAGTGAAGAAATTCTTGTTGCTAATTATGCCATAATGCTTGTAAAATTGTGCGCATGATGAAGCAAGATAGCTAATCCTTTCTAGTTTTCTCATGAAATAATTTTCTTTATGGGGCTAGTAAAAAGCCAATTAAGAGTGAAACCTATTTGAAAGAATTGTTATAAACTATTTTACTGGTATTCTTTTTTTAATCCAAACGAGTCACAAAAAGCTAAAAATAGTTAAACTAGAAGACAAGGTTTTGGATGCTTTAATAAGTAACAGATGGGCTCTAGTTAGTGACACAGCAACACAGTTTTTGTACTAATTTTTCTTCAAAAATTTGTCTTTGGAAAATACAAATAATTTTTAACTTACTTTTCATCCAGGTGACAAGTAATGTCGTCAGTCATGTGATACTATTCATCATTCAAAATGACGCAATTAGTCATATGACACTATACATTATTCAAAACGACGTCGTTAGTCACATGAAATTATTCATCATTCAACACGATATTGTTTTGTGTTACATGATTAACAATATAACTTCTCAAATAGATGAAAAATGAATTATAAACCATTTGTGCAACAACCATCAAGGTGAGGTATCAAAATTTAATTTTTTTAAGATATCAAATCAAAACGATATTTATTTCAAACTTTACATGAGTAATGAGCGATTGAATAATGAGATGACTTTACATGAGTGAAATTACAATATTGTGTAAAAAAATTCTTATAAATAGACAAATGAACAAAAATTAAGACCTAAATGAAGAAAAACTATCAATTCAAAGCTTTAATTTGAACATATCCCGTAGAAAGGAAATTGAGAACCCTAAACCTCATACAATCAAACATTCAAAGAAAGGAAAAACTGAAAACTGTCAAATCTATCCGGTCTTACCCTTCTATTATTAGTTGTTAATTTATTATTTTAAACTATTAAAGTCTCATGCATGCAAATTAAGATCATAACCATGACTAATTATTGGTGGTCCATCATTGTTACAACTTCAGTCACCAATCCAAAATTATCAAATTTTTAATTGAAACAAAATGATCTCCATTGCTGGCCCTCAAGTTGAACATTGTGTTTCAATCTCAAAGGTGTCCTAGTTTTGGTTTATGTAATTTAATTAATATACAAATATGAATCATGCACAAAAGTGGATGATATAATGCTAATAGTCCTTTTGACTCAAAATTTGGAAGTTACTACTTTTCAAAGAAAGGAATAGGAATTGAACGACTCTTTTATGCATGCAAAATAATGTAACGTTGGTGCTATTTATCGGCAAATTGCCATTTGCCAACTGATCTTTTGTTGTGTTTTGATTTTTAGACAAACAAACGTGTACTTGTTCTCAATCTCAAGACACACAAACGACATTACTCTTACCATTGGACAAGTGAATAAACCATGCATAGGAACACACTAAAAAGATATCCCAAAAAGAGAAAAAAATTGGCAAAGAAAAAGTTCGTTCCTTTAGAGTTTAGAGTACGTAATTCCACTCCCAAAACCCATGCATTATTTTGGTCAAACCTATGAAAGTATGCTCAAATGAACCTTTAACAAAATCATGCAGCAAGGAAACAAACACACAAAAAGAAGAAAAAAAGAAAAAGAAAAACACCTACTCGTGGGCATAGTGTGCACGTTATTCAACAAAGAAAGAATCCCTTATCTTTTTTAAATATTTAGAGCAAGATTCCAAACAATTACCAGTTTGAATTATGTCACACCATTTCAAACGATTCACAAAATAGCAAATGTAAAACACAACGTTGTTTGTACACTTTTAACTAGTTAAGATCATGAAATTTGAATTTACAACAACCTTAGCTGTGAATTAGTTGTCTAATATGGTGGAACTTGCGGTTGTTTAGGCCCAGAGATGTGGGAATTTAGTGAGATTATTGATCTTTGAGGCATATGTGAAGCTAATTAATGAACTCTTCCTTGCTGTACTAAAATATCCAAAACTTCAAATTTCTCTTGCTTTTGACGAATTATGACCTTATCTTTTCGGTAGAGCATGCATATCTGTTCTCCAAAAAGTGTTAAAAACTCTCGCTCTGATCAACATTCTTGAATTCGCTAAGTAGTCAATGAACTTTCTTGCCTGATTTTAGAGTGAAATGAAGGTCATTGGTACCCCTTTCCCTATCAAAAACTTTAGAAGAAAAAGTGATTAGCATGTTTCAGTTTCTTTTATGTTTTCTTGTAAGCCCAGCTTAAGTAAGTTGATTAGTGGATGCATGATCACAGATTCACAGGAAAAAGCTATATATATAAAGCAAAAGCAGCAAATTTTTGCATAATTGATTTAAAGATTGGTACGTGTATGATGTTTTTCAAGACATTAATCTTTGACTGAAAAACTTTTGATGATGAGATCGTGCAATAATAATTAAGCCCTTTTGTTCTTTTGATGAATCTCACCAAGTTTTTGTTTCATATACATAAAATTTAATCTACAATTATCAGAAGAAAAATCCCTTTTCTTGGAGCAATGACACCTAGTGAAGTTTCTGTTCGTTGAAATGCTTCTTAAAAGCATCCAGTCAAAGAAGAAAAGATTCAAAGATAGTGTAGAATGGAAAAGGAAGTTCAATAGTGAAAGAAGTCCTTTAATTTTCTGGACATTTGTGAAGGAAACAAAATAGTACATGATCAAAGATGCACTACTTTGCGGTTTTGTTTTGTTTGTAATTTTTCATAAAATGTAAAGGGTTGTCCTAAAGAAGATCAAAACGTACAGTGAGATCTATTTTGTTATTGACACGAAGGAATATGCAGAATATGGTTCATGAATGATCCAAAAAATTGATGATGATGATGATGATGATCAAGGACATTGAGTGCACGAGTGACAATTTGTGGGCCTTTTCTAAATGACCATATATGTTGCATGTTGTACAGTTGCATGCAGGTTTGTCATAACTGGACTGCATATTTTGGCATAAATCTATTCTATAAAAACAATTGCAACTAGCAATGAATAATCAAACCGTCCACTTTGAATACCTAAAAAAAGTTTTATATGTGGTCTATGACATCTGCATGTTTCTTTACTATTTCATAGAGACGTTTTAAAGCCAGAAATGAAGTTTCATACGAGTCATTCTTCTATAATTTAGCCCTTGTTTAATCATTTCATATAGTATAGAATAATTGTAGAGAGAGTGACTTCTTTTTGGCGATATTGTAACTCTATTTCTGTTGAGCCATATTATTACTCATAAACTTATCTATCTATGATAAATGTTCATTTATTAATGTATCATGAGTGGAATTACTATGTTGTATAAAAATTTCGAACTTTCTATTGTTATTCTATCTTTTAATTAGACTTTGTATGTAAAATTATCTTCGGTGAAGGATCAATAAGACAAAAAATAAGTTAGTAAATAATGTGAACCATTTAAGCACAAAAATGAGTAAGAATGGTATATCAATAATTAAATGAAGATAAACCATTATGGTACTTAAGGAGAATTAAAATTATTCTAAAGTTGCAAGTCAAAAATATATGAGACCAGATCGTCTATCCAATATTTATCATGTCATGTTCTGTCTAACGTTCAAAATGACGTAGTTTCACTAAAATTAGGGACTAAATGCATAAATATCACTAAAATTACTTTACAATTATTAGACCCTAAACAACATATGAGTGAATCATATGATGTAGTTTTAATTTAGAAAGAATAAGACATAAAAAATCTTGACTAGAAGATCCCATATCAAAATATATAGGGTACCAAATTCATGAAAGTACAACTTGAGGGACTAAATTAAAATGAGTGCATAACATAAGGGACCAAATATGTTAAGATAAGAACTTAAGGGACTAAATAAAACTAGTCCAAAAATAAAGGACCCATATAGCAATTCTCTTTATCACTAGTGCTTTGATCTTAAAAAAAAATTGCTAATGTTGATTGATGTATTTTAATTGGATCCGCTATACTGACCGGTTTCGAACCCGCAACTTCCGCTTGACAGGCGGTGCTATGCATAAATGGACTAATATCCATATAAAATTACTTCAAATCCCATGGAATCAATATTATTGTAAACAAAGGAGGTTCTCTTTCTATGCATTAAAAATTAATGGTGGATTAAAAGAGTGAAATATTGTGAATAATGATTTGGTTTCAATTGAGCTTATTAATGTAAAAACCAATTTTTTCATGTAAATAAATTTTAGAAATATATTTCAACCAAATCCTTCAAATTGAGTTACTAGTTGATATAAGGATAAACTATTATACACTAGCCATTTTAACTTTTTCGTAAATTTGCCTATTAATATTCATGACAGACATATAATCCAAATTAGGAATTAAAATGTAACTTTCTAAAATTGAAAATTAAAACGATATTTATCCTCGTTGAGGGAATGTTGTCATCATTTACCCTAATTCTTTATAACATTTTTTTTGGAAATAAATTCGTGTGTTTTATTGTGTATAATGTTATTTTTCTAACTCACAAGAAAGAATGTCATAAAAATGATTCTTAAATATTTTTTAATTTATTTGACAAGTAACACTGATAATCATATGGCACAAACTAATGTTATTTTGAATGATAAACAGTGTCACTTAACAGGTAACATTACTTTTCGAATTGATGGAAAATAAGTTGAGAACTATTTTTGTAACAACATTCAATTAGAGGAAACAAAATATAACTTTTTTAAAGTCGAGATAAAAAAAAACTTACTTCTAAATTGAGGATCATTTACTCAAAATGCTATGTGCTATATGGATCTTCTTCTTCTTTTGTTTTTTAGTGGCAAACCACGTACATAAGAAAGATACCAATCTCAAATTTTATAAATAATAATAGAAAAGCTAAAAACTTACGGTACAATTCAAAAATGAATTGTTCAATCTAATTGTGGGCATCTTGAAACAATGACACCCTATAAAAATATCAAAATATATAGTAATGCATAGTAAATGCCAAAATTTTGAGTTCTAGATTACTTACATTTTCTGGAAGATGGCAAACCTAATCTATTTGCTCTAATGACATTCCTAATTTTACCCGATAGTTCTATTTCAACATTATAACATATTGAAGATCCGAGTTGTCTACGATGATTTACTAAGTTACTTGCTGGCATGTTTGTTTTTTTCAAATAATGAAAACTATTCAAATTTAGCAGTAACTGGTGAATCATTTCTATATTTCTAGCAATATTCAATGGATGCTCAATTTTTCCCTGCAATGACTGTATCAAACAACAATCTACAATCGGATTCATTTCGATCACAAAATCATTTATGTCTTCACTACATGAATAAGAATAAAATTACAATTCACAAAATTAAAAAAATATGGCGTTTAAAGAAAATTAATTCTCATATCTTTGAATCAAGTACATAACTTTCGAATTCCAACATTTCGATTCACTTTGATGTTAAATGTGTGATTTTAAATAAGGGAGAACCACCCTAGAAGTCCCTCACATTTTACTCAATAATTTGTTTGGTCCCTCACATTTAAAACGGGGCAAAATAGTCGCTCACATTTCAAAAGTGTACTTTTTCAGTCCTTTTGACGGGATCTGTTAAAAAATCTGTTAGATGGCATTTTTTCAAAGACAAAAAAGGAATCATAGTGCCACCACCCTCTTCCTTGCTTCCTCATCTCTCTTCCCATCGCATCTCTGCATTCTTCCTCCACCATGAGCCGCCAGCACCGCCACTCTTTTACTTTCCGCTTCTCCCCTTCTCCCCACCAAACCCACCACTCAAAGGGATTAACATACTGGTAGTGTTAAAAAACATACAAGTGACTTAAAAACTCATCTCGACTAAATAACAAAAATTCAATACAAGAAACTGAATTTCAACCAACAATAAAGTTGGATTTTTTTCTCTGCTTGATCTCATGATGACCATGGTATCATGCGGAAAAATAACAAGCATACCGTGTCCATCCTCTCTACTTAGCCAAAGCCTCTTCAATCTCAGTCCACTTATCAGCTAACTTTTCTTTTAGTTGACCAATTATCTCATTTGCTTCATCAACCTTCGAAATGCTAGCAAGGCCCTCCACAAGTGACTTCATGGTTGAGAAATTTGGAACCCAGTTTTTTGCTATGCACTCTTTACAAATCATCAATGCAGCCTCAAAATCCTGACCTTGACACAAAAAGTAAACCAGTGTAAAATAGACATGGTAGTTCGGCTTAATCCCATTTCTCATCATCATCTCAAACAACCCTTTGGCCTGCTCCAAATCCCCCTCCTTACAAAATCCAATAATCAAGTTGCTGTAAGTGACAATGTTTTGCTTAATTCCCCTCGATAAAATTCCTTCAAATAAAGCCTTTACCTCATTTGACCTCCTGAGCTTACACAAGCTCTGAATCCAAAAGATAAATAATTAGTTGTATTCTTAACATCCTGATCAATTGTTCCCTGTCCAATTTTCATCGAAGCAGCCAAATCCTGTTGCCTATTCTCCTCTTCATTGCTTCCATGTTCTTGACTTTGGATAGAATTTGAACGTTTACGATGGATGACATAGATTGGCATAAATATTTTTTGGGCTACCATCAATGAAACAAATAAGATCCTCCAACAATTTTTGTCCAGTAATAGGGTTAATCACCATAACAACAGGACAAGAATCTAACCTGTAGTAGGTACAAACTTTTTCGCCCTCTTCTGTATCGTCATTGACTTGCCAAAATATGAAGTTACTTTTAATAGTTTCAGCAAATGTTTTGTTTGCCCATGAATCCCGATTCAGCATATGCGAAGCAAATTCAATTGTAGATTGCAAGTTTATCAAAAGTCATTTATCCTGCTGAATTGCAGCTCTTTTTGCCTCCTCAAAAGATCTTGTAAACATCAAATCAAACAGAGGAAGATACAAAAAAGCAAGATTATCAGAAGTATTATCCCAATCACCAATGCGTTCCATATTATAAAATTCCTCTTCCTGAAAATTCCGGAATGGAACTACTGAATTAGATGATTCTCCAACTTCCACTGTCATCATCCCAAGATTATTATTAAAACTTGTGTTGTTATCGTAAAACAGCTGAATGGCTTCATCAAGATTCCAACTTCTGGCCTCAAGAAACTCACGGGCAGTAGCAGAGGTTTGGCTAACGGGAATTTCTAAAAACGACGAGATCAAAGTCTCCTGCGGGTCAGCAGCGGGATGTCGATTTCAAAAAATTGGAAGATTGAGATTAAGATAGTGGTGGTGCTTGTGTCACAGTGGAGGGAGGTGAAACTTGGGAAAGATGGGTTGGTGAGAAAGAGGTGGTACTAGTGGTCGGAAGGAAGAGATAGAGGGGATGAAGAAGATAGATCGTGACGTGAATTGTGAGAGAGAAGAAAGGTTAAAGATTGTGTGCTTACTTTTTTACCCTTGAAAAAGAGTCACATGTTAGTCACATGATTAGATTTAACGGATTTTCTAACAGATTCCGTCAAAAGGACTGAAAAAGTACACTTTTGCGATGTGAGGGACTATTTTGCCCCGTTTTAAATGTGAGGGACCAAACAAATTATTGGGTAAAATGTGAGGGACTTCTAGGGTTGTTCTCCCTTTAAATAATTGTAAAGTTCTTTACAACTTATGGTGGAATATATTTAACAAGTAATAATAAGGAGTATAATTTTTTTTATGCCTTGGCAAGTCCTATTATCATCTAATATATTAATATTTATTGTTAGGGAAAAACGAATCTCACTTTGTATCTAATAGTCCAAAATAATAATAGAGGACAGTAACGAGAAAAAATAAATGAGATAATAGACACAAAAATTTACGTGGCTCGGTCAATGCGACCTACGTCCATGTCCGGAGGCAGTGCTAAAATTTACTATTATATGGAGACAATTTACAAAAGTAGAATACCAAATATTCTCAAGACTTTAAGCAAAAAAACTGAAAGAAAAAAGAGGAATAGAAAAAGCTTTTAAGCTTTTCGTTTGGGATACCATTGAACTTCTGAATGCGTAGTATTTATTGGCAGTTTTAAAGATTGGTTTGCTGTAGAAAAATCATGCTGCTAAAATCCTTTTTGCATGCGGCTAAAATACCAATGTAGCCGAAATGTTTGAATGCTCTAAAACCACCAAACTTTCCTTTTCAAATCAAGCAGCAAAGTCAACAAACATATAATTTGAGCTCGAGTCGAGTCGAGCTCGGTTGATCAGATATAATTTTTCAACTCTATCGTCTTATCTTCATACTAATAATCTTCTTAGCTGCTCTGAAGTCTTTTATTTTAAATTCACCATTTAATAAGGCCTTCAATAGGTTAATTTTTGCAAGATTCTTAGCTGCAATGAGCATGTCAACAACATATAACAAAAAATAAATGAATAAATTATCTTTTAACTTTCGGAAGTAAACACAACTGTCATACATGCTTCTGGAGAAATCATGACCCATCATAAATAAATCAAACCTCTTGTACCACTATCTTGGAGATTGCTTTAATCCATACAAGAATTTCTTCAATAAGTAAACATGGTCTTCCTTACCATCAAATTCGAAGCCTTCAGGTTGTTTCATATAGATCGGTTCATCTAATTCACCATGTAGGAACGTTGTCTTAACATCAAGCTGTTTCAATTCCAAATCAAACATGGCTACTAATGCAAGCAATACACGAATAGAACTGTGTTTCACAACATGTGAGAAAAGATCATTAAAATCAACACATTGTACCTGACTATAGCCCTTTGCCAACTAATCGTGCCTTATACCTTGCATCGCCAACACCTAAATTAGCTTCTTTTTTTTAAGACCCATCTGCAACCAACAATTTTCTTTCCTTCTGGTGGCATCACAAGATCCCAAGTACCATTCTTGTGTAGAGATTCTATTTTTTCATTCGTAGCCACCACCCACTTATCTGAATCAGCACCTGCAATCGCCTCGGTATATGTGGAAGGCTCCCCGTCTCCAACTGTGATAAAGCATATGCAACCAAATTTGCATATCTATGTGGTGGTCGAATCTCTTGTCTTGGTCTATCTCTGGCTATGGAATATTCTTCTTCTACTGGTTCATCTTCAACAAGGTCTGGTTCATCACCTTGATCTGTAGAAGATCTTTGAAAAAAATTAAAATTTATGACATCTAACTCGACCTGTTTTTATGTGCTATCTTCTTTTTCTAAATTACAAAGATTACAAGACTCTTTTCTAGGATTCAACATGAATGACTCATCAAATGTAACATCTCTGCTAATTACAAATTTAGGTGATTTAAGATTAGGATAAAATAATCTGTATCCTTTCACTCCTGAAGCATAACCGAGGAAAATACATTTTCTAGCCCTAGGCTCTAACTTTCCCTCATTAACATGCATATATGCTGGACACCCAAATATTCTTAAATTAGAGTAATTAGTAGGAGTACCTGACCAAACTTCCTCTGAAGTCTTGAAATCAAGAGGAGCACAAGGAAGGCGGTTGACAATGTAACAAGCGGTAACAATGGCTTCCGCCCAAAAATCTGAAGTCAACCCAACATTTGAGATCATACACCAAGCTCTTTCTAAAAGAGTCCGGATTATACGTCGGACACACCGTTCTGTTGAGGCGTCATTCTAACGGTACGATGTCGAGCAATTCCTTTATTTTTGCAGAATTCATTGAATTCCGTTCCACAAAATTCCAAGTCATTATAAGTCCGAAGTCGCTTAAAATGTTATCCTGTCTGCTTTTCAATCAAAGCCTTCCATTGTTTAAATATCAAGAAAACATCATTTTTAATTTTCAAGAAATACACCCAAACATTTCTTGAATAATCATCAATAAAGGTTAACATATACCTTACACCACTCTTAGAAGGAACACGAGAAGGCCCCCAAAGATCTGAATGGATATAATCCAAAATACCTTTTGTTTTATGAATTGCAGGTGAACTGAAACTGACTCTTTTCTGTTTCCCAAAAATACAATGTTCATAAAAATCCATCTTACTAGTATTTTGTCCACAAAGTCGGCCCCTGTTACTTAAGAACGTTAAGCCTTTTTCACTAAAGTGTCCAAATCGCATATGTCACAATTTGGTGATGTCGGTATTTGGTGATACGGAGACTGCTGCAATACCTGAAACTGTAGATCCCTGCAATATATATAAACTACCAGACTTGCAAGATACAAGAGCACATCGTGAAATTTTTAAAACTCCACCTTCAGCCGAATACCTGTACCTGAGAGAATCAGGGGTACCTAACGAGATGAGATTTTTCTTCAAATTTGGAACATGTTTAACTTTTGTGAGTGTTCTAACAATTCCATCATATATCTTTATCTGGATTATTCCCCTACTAACAACCTTACATGGAGCATTATTGCCCATCAAAATAATCTCACCATCATATTTTTCATATATAGCGAAACAATCCTTTTAAGGACTCATGTGGTAAAAACAATCAGAATCTATAAACAAAGTTCTATCATTCTCATCTGCAACTACACTAGTTTTGGTAGTGTTGTTGTTATTTTGCTCATTTTTATATTTTTCTTTATTTTTCAATTCGTAGCAGTCAACCTTAATGTGTCTATTTTTCTTACAATAATTACAAACTTTATTTTTATGTATGAATTTAGACCTGCCTTTGGATCTACTGCTTTTAAAATTTCTATTTTCAGGTCTCCCCCGTACCACTAATCTCTCTGCCTGACTTTCATTAGTCTCCCCTGTGATATCCTTATCAATCTGCTCTTTAGATTTTAAAGCCGATTTTACATGACTATATGAGACACAGTCTTTTTCATAAATTATGGTATCACAAATATGTTTAAATGACTGGGGAAGAGAGCATAACAACAAAATGGGTTCATCCTTATCTTCCATCTTAACATCTACATTCTCCAAATCTAAAATAATGGAATCAAATTTATCAATATGTGAGATAATAGATGTACCTTCAGTCATTTTTAACATGTACAACTTTTGCTTTAAATAAAACCGATTCTCCACCGTCTTTTTCATATACATGGATTTTAATTTGTCCCACATGCCTTTGGCCATCTTTTCACCGGCAACTTCATGCAAAACCTCATTAGAGAGATTTAATACAATACCTAATCTAGCATTTTTATCTAGATCCAAGAAACTTTGTGTCGACATTTCTGATGGCTTTTTCTCTATCTCTTCAAGAGCTAACTTACACCCATCATAAATTAGAATAGCTTTCAATCTGAGTTACCATGTACCGAAGTTGATACTTTGGTCAAACATTTTAACGGAGGTCTTAGTTATTGTCATTGTGGTTAAAATATCTAAAATAAGATATGACTCTGATACCAATTTGTTAAGAAAAAATGAATCTCACGTTGTATCTAATAGCCCAAAATAATAATAGAGGATAGTAATACGAAAAAATAAATGAGACAGTAGACACAAAGATTTATGTGATTCGATTAATGTGACCTACGTCCACGGCTGGAGGCGGTGCCAAAATTCACTATTATGTGGAGACAATTTACAAAAGTAGAATACCAAATATTCTCAAGGCTTTAAGCAAAAAACTGAAAGAAAAAAGGGGAATAGAAAAAGCTTTTAAGCTTTTCATTTGAAATGCCATTAAACTTCTGAATACGTAGTATTTATAGACAATTTTAAAGATTGTTTTGCTGTAGAAAAATCATGCCGTTGAAATCTTTTTTGCATGCGGCTGAAATACCAATGCAGCCGAAATGTTTGAATGCTCTAAAACTACCAAACTTTCCTTTTCAAATCATGCAACAGAGTCAACAAATATATAATTTGAGGTTCCATAACATTTATTACATTTATTATGAATAAATAAATAAACGAAGAATAATAAGAGTTCGAGTAACTAAAATTATCAAATCACATAAAAAAACTCGTACTTTTTATCATTCAAAATTAACATAGAGATTATGTTTTTGTTTATAGTTAATTTACTCAAGTTGTGCAAGGATCATATTGTTAGGGTGAAGGGGGAATATGTGAACAACAACGAACAGTCGGCTGGCTTGTGGATGGTTTCTAAAGGCTTCTATCAAATTTGTTGTTCACCTGATAACCCAAAAAGTGCACAAAACATATCAAATAAATTAATGTGAGTAAAAAATCAATGCCCTTTTTTCAAGAACAAAGTCCCAATGCGCCAATTTGTCGTCCAGTGTCTTCCTATTTGAATCCATGAAAAATTATAGTGGAATCTAACGCAAGCTATTCATGATAAAACTTGGAGTGATAGATCGATACTGCAAATGTTAAGAGAAAAAACAAGCTGAGGTCACAACAAAGTTGTTCCTACAGCTTGGAAACTGCCTCAAAATTTCGGACACTGACATTCCTTGGGGTCCCTTCTTTGTACCCCATTTTATACCTACGATTATTAACATAGTAATTATAGGATTGCAAAATTTTTTTTGGGTGATGTCATAACTTCATTTATGTGGAATTTTATGGTTATTCAATAAATAATGACTTATTGCGAATAAATGAGTAAATTAATGACGACAAGACTCTAAGTAAATAAAATTATGACATATAATAATATAATAGCAACAATTAAGTTTTTATACATTAACCGGAGTTTACTATACAAGTCACATTTCGTGACCGTGTTTCGTTCAAACTCATTTTTTTTATTTATATTTAAATATAATGTGAGGAGTTTATTAGCTTTTATACGTTTTTTAATGTAATCTATATTATAAGATGTGACAAAATTTTATACTAGTTGTCAATGTATCACAATTTTCCTTTTTTTATTCGAATTTAGAATATATTACTTATAGAACGATGATGTAAAAGTATTTGTACACTCTATTATTACTTTTATTTGTATAATACTATTTCATTAGACAATATAAGATCTCTAATAAACTTAAATCAATGATTTTTACCCTCCATTAAAGTCTCTCACACTCTAATCAATTTGCTTCTATGTATGGTGGCTTTTAGGACAAAAAAGAATTAAAAAGAAATGCCCTATTAAATTCTGTTACAACTCCTTCAAGTGGATTATGGTTGAACAACTAAGCATTTGATAATGGAAGTCCAAGCATTTAGTGGATATAGTGAATTAGAAAAACCAAGAAGCTCAACAAAGAAAATTATTAAAGCTAAAATGGGGAGCAAAAAGGGATAAGAAGAAGATATGTAGGCTTGTATCGTTGGATTGTGCTTGGCATTAATTTATAAGAAGTTAAGAAGAATTTCATGCATAAAGAAATATTTAATGTTAGAAAATTTTATTATACCGAAATAGTTTGCCTTCCTAAAAAACAAATTCTTGAAATAATAATAGCATGCTTAAGTTTAAGAATTTTTTTTAAGCGACATTATAACTACATGACTCAATAAACATATATTATTGATTATTTACATTATAACTGTTAATGCACACGTGAGTTGGCATTTATTTTAATTGGCATTGATTTTTTGGCAAAGATAAGGAAAGCTTTTATTTGAAGGCAAAATCAAATAAAATCAATCTATGCAAGGAAGATTGATTTGAAGATTAATGCCATATGGATAATTATGGAACTTATCTTCGTATTCTTGGAAGCTATCTAACTTTGAAAAAGATAAGCATTGAAGGCACAAGAGTTTCCATCTTCCCATTTGAATTATTTTGGAAATAATCTTGAAGATAATGATGGGAAGATTTGGTGTGCCTATATGAGCTTTCCAAACACACGGTTTTCATATATGGGTTTTTGATTATTCATTCGGTCTTCTATAAGACTGTATACACACTTCTTTATTGGAGAGTTTAGTTAAAAGTGTGTTGGCTTGAAGCATCTTAACGCCATATTATTGAAGATGCAATCCTTGTGTTCTTGATTCAAACATAGAGCTCAGGAGGAGTTCAAACGTGGGCAAGGGGATCTTGTATAACAACGGATTCCGGGAGGAATCAACACAAGTCGAGGGGAGCTCGCACAATCCGTTCACTGTGGAAGTTAGGAAGAAGCAGTAACAAAGATAAGATGGTATCTTACCTTGTGTCATACTGAATATCTTGTAACTTGTGAACTTAGTGGATTGTTCTTTCTGGGCGTGGCCCCGCAGACGTAGGCAATTGCCGAACTGCGTTACCAACCTCCGTCTTTTTACTTTCCGCATTTTATTATTGTCCATTATTGCTTTTGTTATCGGTGTCACACCTAATGTTTCTAACCCACTGAGACACCGCGAATCTAACCTTGATCTTTCAATTGGTATCAGAGCGTGTCGTCTTCGTTTCTTAGGCAGGATCCGCAGGACTTGATCTTGGTTGTTTGGTGCGATGGACTCTATGAAGGAAGGAGGTTCAACAATGCGTCCACCTCTCTTGGATGGAAGCAACTATGCATATTGGAAGGCCAGAATGAGAGCCATTATCAAAGCCATTGACAAAAAGGCTTGGAAATCAATTCTAGTTGGATGGGATCGTCCAACGACTACTGATGCTAATGGTGTCAAATCTCTCAAGCCCGAAGAAAGCTGGTCGGCTACTGAAGATGCCTTGGCAAACAGTAACTCAAAGGCACTTAATGCTATATTTAAAAGAGTAGATCCAGCACAATTCAGACTTATTTCCACATGTGTGATTGCTAAAAAGGCATAGGAAATTCTGCAAACTACTCATGAAGGAACCTCAAGTGTAAAGTTATCAAAGATGCAGATTCTGACTACAAGATTTGAAAACTTGAGGATGCTTGAAAACGAAAGCATTACAGAATTCAATGTCAAACTGTGTGATATTGCCAACGAAGCATTTGCCCTTGGTGAAAATTTTTCAGAAGAAAAACTTGTGAGGAAAGCCTTACGATCATTGCCTCAACGCTTTGCTCATAAAGTTACTGCAATTGAGGAAGCAAAAGACATCTCAAAGATGAAGCTGGAAGAATTGATGGGATCCCTTATAACATTTGAGATGAATCTAGGAGTAGACATAGAAGTAAAGAAAAATAAGGGCTTGCCTTGAAAGCAGAAATGCAGAAGTTGGACAATTCTGGAGATGATGACCTTGAGGACTCCTTGGCATTAATATCTAAGAACTTCAGCAAAATACTGAAAAGATATGGCAGAAGTAATCCGGGTGGCAGGGGCAGTGTCAGTAACACTAAAAATGAGGTGGCAAATAATAAAAAGTATAGGGAAGAAAATCAGATGTCTGATCAATCATTCAAACATAAAGGAATTAAGTGCAGAGAATGTGAAGGTTATGGGCATGTTCAAGCAGATTGTGCTAATACATTGAGAAGAAAGAGGAATTCACTCAACACAACTTGGAGTGAAGATGATTCAGACAAAGAAGATGATTTTCAGAACAACCATGTGGCTCTCACCACTAAGACGGAACAATCAGATCATAACAAGAAAACGGATGTTACACAGAGTGTCACTGATAATAAGTCGACCTATCAAGATGAAGATGAAGATTATGTTACAGAAGAAAATATTCTGGTGGAATTCAAGAATCTTCATGACAAGTGGACTGAACTTTCTAGAGTGAATCAGCAACTTCATACACAGGTTGGAGATCTGTAAAATGAAAGGGAAAATCTTCAACAATCTAACACTGATCTGGTTATCAAACTGAGAGTAAGCCAAGAGGAAGTGAAGACATTGACCAACGAGTTAAATCACATAAAGAAAGGAGTTAAGATGCTAAATTCAGGTGCTTCCAAGCTGGATGAAATTCTTAAGGTTGGTCAATCAAGTGGTGACTACACAGGACTGGGGTACAAAGGAGAAAGCTCAGTATCACAGCCCGTGTCACAAACCATGTCACAGTCAGTGTCACTATCAGTGGATAAATTCAAATGGAAGCAGGTTGCTGAGAATAGGTCAAATTCTTATTACTCCTATCATGCTCCTAACGGAAGAGGTAACAGATTTATACCTGTTTGTCATTACTGCAATCGTCGTGGTCATATTCGTCTTAGATGTTTTATATATCTTGCTGAATTAAGAACATGTACTGGCTAACTCTACTTCTCGCAGAAATACACAACAGAGCTGGGTGATGAAGCCTAATTACCGGGTGCAATTTCACATACACTTCACTAAAGGCTGCCACAACTGATGAGTGTATTTTGACAATGGTGCTCCAGGCATATGACTGATGACAACAATTTTGAAAGAATGTTATGTCTGGAAGTATGGGAAAAGTAACTTTCGGCAATGGTGTCACAGCGCGTGTCATTGGAAAAGGTACTCTAGATGTGTCTTGGTTACCAAAGTTGGAGAATGTACTGTTGGTAGATGACCTCAAGGCAAATTTGCTCAGCATTAGTCACTTGTGCGACCAAGATTTGGATGTAAATTTTACTAAGAAAAATTGCAAGATGATTGATCAAAACAACATGTGTATCATGGAAGGAGTAAGATCGAGGGATAATGCTATCTCATCTCTGCCTCATCAACATGTCTTCGATCGAGTATGGAAGATTCAATTTTGGCATCGAAAAATTGGGTCATATGAATATATGGATGCTGCAGAACATAGGTTACTAAAGGAGCTGTCCGTGGGATTCCCCAACTGAAGTTTGATGAAAGCAGAATATGCGGACCATGTCAGATTGGAAACAAACAAAGGTGTCACATCCCAAGTCACAGACAACCAGGAACAACTCGTGTGCTAGAACTACTTCATATGGATTTGATGGCGTCCTATCTCAGTAGAAAGTATTGGAGGAAAACGATATGCATATGTGACTGTTGATGATTTTTCTCGTTATACATGGATTGAATTTCTTGAGAAAAGTCTGACACATTTAATGCCTTTAAAGCATTGTGTCTACGTCTTCAGCGTGAAAAGGGATGTGCTATTCTAAGATTGTACGGATTCGCTATGATCATGGCAAGAGAGTTTGAAAACTCATATTTCTCAGATTTCTGTAATCAGCATGGAATAGGTCATGAGTTCTCTGCACCCAAAAACTCCTCAGCAAAACGGAAGTCGTGGAAAGGAAAAATTGGACTATAGCAGAGATGTCACACGTCATGTTACAGGAAAAAAATATTCCACAGAAATTCTGGGCTGAAGCAATGAACACAGCATGCTACACTATAAATCGTGTATATCTTCGTGGAGGAACTGAGAGGACGCCCTATGAAATTTGGAAAGGTAGAACTCCAACTGTTAACTATTTTCATCCTTTTGGTAGTACTTGTTATGTGTTGAATGACAGGGATTATAAACGGAAGCTCGACCGCAAGAGTGATGAAGCTATATTTCTTGGATATGCTATCAATAGTCGAGCTTATCGAGTTTTACAACAAAAGGACTCCAACTGTGATGGAATCTGCGAATGTTTAAAGTCGATGACTCTCTGGAAGTACTGCTGTTCCTAATGAAGATTTACATCCTCTACCTGAAGTAAGTTCCAGTGTTCCAAGCAGTGGTTCACCCAATGTCACAAGTGGTGTCACTAATCAGAATGCAGAGAATGATGATGTGAACGCTGTCATTTCACCTCACAGACAGCCCTCTACTCGTGTTCAGAAGAATCATCCTACTACTGAAGTTATTGGAAGTTTGACTGATGGTTTTCGGACAAGAGACAAGCCGAGAGTAAATTATAGAGATATGATTCAAATGGCTTGCTTCACTTCCTCTATTGAGCCAAAGAATGTGAGAGAAGCTTTATTAGATGAATATTGGATTGGTGCCATGCAAGAAGAACTTGATCAATTCACTCGAAATCAAGTTTGGGATCTAGTTCCATGCCCTCCTAATGTGAATATCATTGGCACAAAGTGGATATACACGAATAAAAGTGATGAGCATGGAAATATCACTCGCAACAAGGCTCGTTTAGTTGCACAAGGGTACACTCAAATTGAAGGAGTTGACTTTGATGAGACATTTGCTCCAGTTGCTCGCCTTGAGTCTATACGGTTCTTACTAGCCATTGCATGTTTGTTGCGATTCAAATTGTATCAAATGGATGTGAAGAGTACTTTTCTAAATGGTCTTCTTAATGAGGAGGTGTATGTTGCTCAACCAAAGGGTTTTGAAGACCCTCATCATCCCGAATTTGTCTATAAATTGAAGAAGGCATTATATGGGCTCAAACAAGCTCCTCGGGCTTGGTATGAAAGGCTGACTCAGTACCTATTGGCCAAGGGATATGAGCGAGGGGGAATAGATAAAACCCTTTTCATTCGCCAACTTAAAGGTCAGTTTTTACTTGCTCAAATATATGTTGATGACATAGTGTTTGGCTCAGTGTCACAGGAAATGGTGGATGAATTTGTTGCTTAAATGACTGGCGAATTTGAGATGAGCATGGTTGGTGAGTTTACTTACTTTCTTGGACTTCAAATTCAGCAACGACATGATGGTATCTTCATTTCTCAAAGCAAGTATGCAAAAAATTTGCTGAAGAAATTTGAATTGGAAAATGCTCGTCCAAGGAGAATACCTATGGGAACTCATGAGAAGATCTCCAAAGATGAGAAGGGAACTCCTATTGATGCAAGCCGTTACAGAAGTATGATTGGCAGTCTTTTGTACCTAACTGCTAGTTGTCCAGATATCTGCTATAGCGTTGGTTTATGTGCTAGATTTCAGGCAGAACCTCGCGAGTCACACCTGATGTCAGTGAAAAGAATTCTCAAATATATAAGTGGAACAATTGACTATGGGATCTGGTATTCTTTTGATACAAACACCAACTTAGTTGGTTATTGTAACGCAGATTCGGCTGGAAGTTCAGATGATCGCAAAAGCACTTCTGGTGGATGTTTCTATTTGGGAAATAATTTGGTGTCATGGTTTAGCAAGAAGCAAAACTCTATTTCTTTGTCTACGGCCGAAGTAGAATATATTGCTGCTGGGAGTTGATGTACTCAACTTCTCTGGATGAAGCAGATGCTGAAAGATTATGGTGTCACACAGGATGTCATGACACTCTACTGTGACAATATGAGTGTTATCAATATTTCTAACAATCCTGTTCAGCATTCTCGGACAAAGCACATAGATATTCGACATCATTTTATTCGATATCATTTTATTCGATCTCTTGTGGAGGATAAAATTATTGTTTTGGAACACATGGTGACGGAAAAACAAATTGCCGATATTTTCACCAAAGCTTTGGATGGAACAAGGTTTGAAGAACTAAGGTCTGCCTTAGGCCTTTGTGTCATGTGAAAAGGTTCTTCAAGTGTTGTAAGTTTTTTTATTGTATTTACAGCAATATAAAAATATGAAAAACACAAAAATATAGTAGAATAGTTGTTTTGTTTCTGAATTTTCCCGCCTCACGCTTTTAGGCGGCATTATAGCTGTGATTTCGTGTTTTTATGGATTTCTGATCTTCAGCACTCCAAGTGACACATGGCAGTTATGGGATTTCGCGGCTAAATATGTGGAATTGAAGAGTTGGCCTCGATTACGCCAATCCTGACTGCAATAATTTCAGCAGCTATTACCTATTTTGAAATTCAAGGGTTTCTGGACTTCTAAACTTCTACTACTCAAGTTTGTGAACTCATCTCAGCTGTCTTCATCACCTTGAACATAATCAAAGTTTTTGAGAATTTTATTGAGTTAAGTGATCCAACAATCTGAAGATGTCTCAACTCGGGTTTTCATCTCGTGCTGAAAGGGCAGTAAAAACAATGGATGTTGATGAAGTTCATGTTGTTATTACTCATTCTACACTAGAATTGTCAAAAGGAGATGATAGTTCTACTGAGCCACATGAGCAAGTCCCAGATACTGATGCTGATTTGGCTTCAAGGGCAATTATTGTTACTCCTATTCAATCTATTGACCCTTCAGGAGTTAGGACACGGTTTGGACAAACCAATGAAGGTCCATACAGGACGAGCGCTGTACCCCCCAAAGCACCGGATGTCTCTAAGGTGAATGTTGAACCTAAGAGAAAAAGATTCAAACTGGTGGATGAGAGTTCCTCAGATGAGGATTGGGCTGGCGAAGGGAATATTGGAGGAGGTGTGTCCAATAAAGAAAAAGATGGCCCTTCTGATGGTGAAGAGGGATCTTATGATGATAATGACTCTCTTGATGATGATGATGATTCTTCAGAGAATGCTGAAATCTATGATATTTCTGACTCAGAACTAGCAAAGTCTCCCAAAGTGAAGCGCCAGAAAGCTCAACCTGCCCCTATATCTCAGCGAATGACTCGCTCAAGGTCGATGTCAAAAGGCAAGTCCCCTGCAGCTTCAAGTAAGTCTTCTGTTTTTGCAGTTAATCTCGATGACTTTAAGTCTGAGTATAATGCTGGTTTGTGGAGTCGAGTTTCTAGAAGAAATATATGGGGGGAAAGAAACATACATGAAGGAGATTTCAAGGACTGTCAGAAACTTGTTGATCAATTGATTAGCCAAGGTTTAGGAAGAACAATTAAGGGGATAAAACCGTATGTACGGAGGGTAGTTCAAGAATTTTACTGCAACTTGGACCCAACAATAAAGGACTTTGACCATCCAGATGAAGGACATGTTTATGTGAGGGGTCGTGTGTTTAAGTTTTCTCTTGATGTGATTAATACATACCTGGGAAGCCATTGGGCAAATATTAGAGATTTTTCCCCTGATTATAATGTGATAATCATTGATGTCACTGGTAGAGTCAGACGGGTATGGCCAAGAGGAAAAGACTTTCCTGCCTCCCAGTTATCTGTTGAATATGCTATCCTGCACAAAATTGCAATGAGAAATTGGCAACCAACTTCTCATGGGACCAGAGTCAGTAAGGCTATGACCACTTTGCTGTTTAAGATTGGAAATTTTGTGGAGTTTGATATTGGGCAGTTTCTATTTGATCAAATCGTGAAACACGCTGATTACAAGAATGAAAGGCTTGCATATCCTTTTCCATGTCTGATTTATGCTATTCTGTCTTCACAACATCCTGTGATTAAAGCAAGGGAGATCCTAGAAACTGATAAGGAGGAGATCAGGATTAGCTACAAGCTGTTAATGGGTGATCATATCAATGACATGGAGGATGTCACGCAGGATGTCTCTGACACTGTGCTGCTATCACGCACCATTAAGGTGCCGGAGGATGAGCTGAAAGCGCTAATGGGTCAGCAAGCTGAGATTGAAAAGAGAAAAAAGGAAATTTCTGTTGTTCTTGATGACCTGGAAGCTGTTAAGCAAGCCAAGGATGTTGCAGCTGAAACTGCTGAAAGAAAGAAGAATGTTGCTGCAAAGAAAGACACTACTGCAGAGAATGAGGATGGATCTTCAGACAATCCACCTGATGTCCTACAAAATGTTTCAGCAGGTATATCTCAAACTTTATCTCCTGTGATTGCAGCATCAGACATGGAAACTATTGCTAAAGAAACTGCTGATTCTGATCCTAATGAGGAAATGCTTGAGATGGACACTCCAGTGTCTCCTATACCAAAAGATTCTATTGGTGTTACTCCTGATGTCACAACCGGTGTCCCTGACAGTTCTGTCCCTTCCAGCGCCCAATCTGTTGGGTTTGATGATGGTAAAGATGATAGCATTCTAGAAGCTGCTGCAGGTGTTCACTTACTTGCAGATTCAGTGCGCCTTGTACCTGATGATGAGGAGGATTCTGCTTAATTATCTTCATATTTATTTTGATGGTGATTGCTCTAAGACAATTTATTCTGTTTTTATTGCTTTTGTGGCCCTTTTGTCTTTTTATGGCAAAAAGGGGGAGTAATTTTGGATTTTGGATATTTGGTTTGTAATTCCGAAAACTATGTATGCTGGGAAACTTGGTGTCTCTTTCTGTGTCATGCCCAATATTTTGTGCAGATGTTTCTTTACCAAGTGATTATTCAGGGGGAGTTTGTTTCAAGAGCATCCGATTCGGCATACAGGAGGAGATTGATTTTGCCAAAAAATGCCAAAGGGGGAGATTGTTAATGCACACGTGAGTTGGCATTTATTTTAATTGGCATTGATTTTTTGGCAATGATAAGGAAAGCTTTTATTGAAGGCAAAATCAAATAAAATCAATCTATGCAAGGAAGATTGATTTGAAGATTAATGCCATATGGATAATTATGGAACTTATCTTGATATTCTTGGAAGCTATCTAACTTTGGAAAAGATAAGCATTGAAGGCACAAGAGTTTCCATCTTCCCATTTGAATTATTTTGGAAATAATCTTGAAGATAATGATGGGAAGATTTGGTATGCCTATATGAGCTTTCCAAACACACGATTTTCATGTGTGGGTTTTTGAATATTCATTCGGTCTTCTACAAGACTGTATACACACTTCTTTGTTGGATTAGTTAAAAGTGTGTTGGCTTGAAACATCTTAACGCCACATTATTGAAGATGCAATCCTTGTGTTCTTGATTCAAACATAGAGCTCAGGAGGAGTTTAAACGTGGGCAAGAGGATCTTGTATAACCACGGATTCCGGGAGGAATCAACACAAGTCGAGGGAAGCTCGCACAACCCGTTCACTATGGAAGTTAGGAAGAAGCAGTAACAAAGATAAGATGGTGTCTTACCTTGTGTCATACTGAATGTCTTGTAACTTGTGAACTTAGTGGATTGTTCTTTCTGGGCATGGCCCCGCAGACGTAGGCAATTGCCGAACTGCGTTACCAACCTCCTGTCTCTTTACTTTCCACATTTTATTATTGTCCATTACTACTTTTGTTATCGGTGTCACACCTAGTGTTTCTAACCCACTGAGACACCGCGCATCTAACCTTGATCTTTCAATAACTGCATGACTCAATGAACATATATTATTGATAAATAAATAATCGACTAATAATAATAAAATTTCACGTAAATAAAATTAAATTATCGAATAAAAGAATAACTCAAATTTCTTACAATTACTTTATAAAAAATAATTGATCAATTATTATCCGAATGATTCATTCCATCAACGAAAAATTACAAAAGGTAGGATCCCTTATGCCCTCGAAGTTTAGGGCAGCCAATCTTTTCATGTACCCCATTTAGCACGTTAATTTCTTTAATTGCTTAGGCATTTAAAGGCCCCAAAAAAACCAATCATTTCTTGATGACAAAATTGACTAGACCATCTCTAGTTGGCGCAGCTACATTTCTTGCACAAACTGTCGGACTTACGTTGCGTGACAGGACTTGTTGGTGTCGAGATGATTGAGGATGATTAGATGCCCAATATTTCAAGTTTTGGTGCTCCACTTTGTGTCAAAACTTTTTTTGATTTTTGGCAGCTAGATTTATTCGTCTTTCAAATCTGTCCACCTGTTTTACTCAATATGTAAACCATGCCTGTATTCCACTTGTTCCATTGTTTTGTTGTTGTTTCTTTTCATTAATTATCTCAAATTAAGAACCATATTTGTACTCTTTTAATTTTTCATTAATATGAAAGTAGGTTTATGAGTGTTCAACATTTTAAGTTTGAATTTTACATTATAAAATCAGCAGGAAAACCAATTTATTTAAAGCCGATCATTACGTGTTTCTATAAAACATTAAAATGTTGAGAGAGACAAATATAAAATGTGATTCATGTGAAAACAAATTACATTAACCATTAGTTTACCGTAACTTTCTTTATTTTATCGAATTTAGAAACATCTATTGATACACTATCTCTTTATAATTATGTAATTATGCTGGGTTATTATATAAAAGATATAAGTGATAAAAAAAATGATGATATCATTTTGTTCACTGTGACACATGAAGTCACTTCCTTGATGTGTTTGTAGCCTTGATTGATCTTTGTGGTGTAGGAAAAAACACCAGTGCATTCCAAAGATGTGGCACTGCCTCTTTTAATCATCTTATCTTTTGCTTAGGCCACCATGAAATAGAAATATTAGACAAGGCAATTCTAGATGTCTTGTTGATTTTGAATATTGCTCATGGTTGCCTCCCTTAAATTAGTTGCAAAATATCATGTTGGTTACTGGTAAAATTTACATAAGATGGAAATTTAACAAGCAAAAATGTGTACGATATTGGGACTGTAATTGGTACATAAATTGCATGTACTTTAAACCTTTTTTTTAACAAGAAAAAAATTTCAATCATAGCCCAAAGCTCAATTATCGAATTATCTTTTTTTTTTTTTCAAAAGCCATATCCATATATTGATTAATACTAAAAGTTATGTACAACATAATTATTAAATTATCGATTTAGAACAAAATAAGGGAAAATCCCTTTCATATTCTCTCTCTCTCTCTCTTTGAGCATTTTTTTTTTCATATGCTCTACTTATGTAATGGCCTTATTCTAGAAATTAAGAGCAATGATAGGAAATATAGTTCTTTTGAATTACTTGGTAATTCTGTTTAGTGGAGGATCTAAAAAGTTATAAGGTTTGAAAGAATAAAATTGAATGGCATTAATAGTAAATGTTTTATTTTAATTTTTTGGAAAGAAATCAAAATTTTAATTTTTTGAAGATTTAATAAAAAAAATTAATTTTTCATGAGAAAAAATAAATTTTTTAAATTTTTAGAGGAGGAGAGGCGTGGCCATACTTCCCCTCTCCTCGGATCAATGCCATACTTCCCCTCTCCTCGGATTGATCCGCCACTGATTCTTCTACCTATGTAAAGTCTTATCAAAATTTAATGAATTAACATTTATAGATGATAAATGAACGAATGATTAGTGATAAACTTCACATAGGTAGTTGAAGTTGTGAAACAAATTTTTTTTTTGTAACTTTTTATTATTTTTTTGGAAAAAATTTTAGAAAAAACTTCTCCTTCAAACAGAAGAAATAGAGATAAAGTTTAAGTTAAAGAAAATGCTTTCTATTTTACATTCATGTATACAATTTCTTCACATAGGCATTAATTAGCAAGCTTGTATGTGCAACATGCATACATATTTAGTATTTTTAAGTATGTTTCCCTTCTGAAATAATTAGAAAAGAATGTACAAACAATTCAAAAAGTTGGTTTGGATATGGATTTTCCTTTTTAAGCTACTAGACAATTATTGTGATGCTTTGAGGCTTCTAAATAAAGTAGTGAATTATGACATTTATTAGGGACATATAATTCAGTTATTACATCTTTTAGTGTATCATAAATTCTTTGGCATTTTCCCATTAACAGCCATTGTCATATATACTTAAAAATGTACAAAAAAGTTGACATTTCATGCATCCATGATGGTTAAGATTAATTAAGGAAGTATCCTTATGACTTCATGCATGAACGATTTCCACATTGGATCTTGTTTAATTTGTGGAAGATAGTCCATTATAGGTTTTTACTATTTAAATTTATGTTTCATAAATATCCCAATAATCTTGATAGATGATCTTGAATGATTAAACAGGCTCACATTGCATCTATCTCCCTTTGCAATGATTATATATGATTAAGCCAAGTTGATGTTTCACCCATCATTTAGAAAGAAAAAAAAAAGAGAGAGAGAGAAAGAAAGAAGAATTTGTGGGGTTAAGAATGGGCCATCCAATTATTTTTCCTTTCACAAGGTTTTTTTTTTTTTTTTTTTATAAAAATTTAGTTGTTCTTGTACCAAAAGTGATATCTTTATTAAGATAAACAGAAAATAGTTAATAGCAGTTAATTAATGGGTAAATTACAAGAAAACTCCTTATGGTTTTAAAAATTTTCAAGTTATCTCTTTATAGTTTAAAAATCTATATTTTAATTCTTTATATTTTTTATTTTTTTGAAAAAAAAACACAATAATATAAATTTAAAATACTTATTTTTGTAAATCTTCTACTTCAATATATAGGCACAAATTTCTATCATCGATTTTAAGTAAATTAAAGTTTGTCTTTTATTCAAAATCATGTATTTTTTTAAAAAATTTAAAAAAAAAGACTAAACTACACGGAATTAATTTGTAAGTTTTTAAACAATAGGAAGGTAACTTAAAAATTTCCTAAACCATAAAGGTCTTTTTTATAAAAAAAAAAAATTACCCTTAATTAATTGAGAACTACTTGCATTGCCTTGAGTTGCCTAAATTTAAAATTATAATTCATTACAAGCCATTTAACGAATGAGGTATAGACAAATAATTTGAGTTATAAAAAGCAAAATTGAAACCAAAATATATACTAAGTGGGAGGAGTTGTTCTCCCCCACTAATTTGAAATTTATACTAGGTGTCTCCTTCTAATTCCTTTGCCAAATTGGACACTCCCATCCTTTTTAGGATAACATAAAACAGAATAAATTAATCTATAATAGATATTATTGATTGATATAAAAAAAGAAAAAAAACATTTTCACTTACAAATAAAGGAGATTTATTGTGAAAATAACTTATAGAGCATTTCAATCATGTCTTTTTTTTTTTCCTTTATACACCATAAATAAATTAACATATTGATCTAAAAAGTTAAAATTCTACTGAAATGGACTAAATAAGGCCCAAGCATCAAGATAGGCAATTGAAACAAAAATAGAAAAAGAACAATGAAACGACAATATTATTATTGTAACATAGCAATTTCATTTGTCTACCTAAAAAAGATTCTATATATCAAACAACTTGTCATTTCGGGAGTATTTTTCCATCTATTTAAATTTTTTTTTCAAACTATTTATGAATTATGAATTGACTTTATATTTTATCAACGTGCATTTTGTCTTGAATACATTTCACACTATGATGAGCAGACATCTCAACAGGGAATGCTTGTTTTGCTGGTCAAAGTACGAAAAGCTGATCAATCTCTGCATTTGAAGCCTTGCAAGACAATGAATTTGATCACACTTTAGTCCGAATAATCTTTTCAAATCTTTTAAAAGGTGCAGAGAATTGGTGCAATTTTTTTTTTCTTGCAAGAATCTGGGAAGACATTTGTTAGTGACCGTTCAAATCAGTGTCAAAATTCCGACAATGGTAGGAAGTTTCGAGGGGGATATTATTGTGCATAGATGAACACTTGCTAAGTTTGTGATGAAAATTAAAATTCAGTTTTTAATGAATTCTTGTTGCACCTCAAATTCGATTTTAGACATTTGATTTTTTTTTTGTTTTTTTTGGTTTTAAATCACCCCAATTGTGCATAAGTAATTCTAGATACATGGCACACTATGGCAAGTTTACTGATGTTACAAGGGTTGTTTGCATGCACATCCTTTTAATCCACTATTATTAACAAGTGAATAATTTGTGTAAGAATAAACACGATATTATAACTTATACTCATGTTAAATTTATCAATTATTCACTTATTTGTTTGTTTATCAAGTAACGATAGAATTTTACGACAATAAAGTTACAGTATCATATAAAAAACTTTGTATTCGTCATCATTACTCTTTGAATAACATGAAAGAAGCTTGATGAATAATTGAAAGATAGAAATGGACAAAGTGTGAATGGTGAAAAGTTTTAGGATTCTGAAAGATGTAGGTTAGATACACGGTGTCCTAGTGGGTGAGTGACACTAGATATGACACCGATAATAAATTGATAATGGACAATATTAAAAATGAGGAAATTAAAAAGACAGTAGGTTGGTAACGCAGTTCGGTAATTGCCTACATCTGTGGGGCCACGCCCAGAAAGAACAATCCACTAAGTTCACAAGTTATAAGACATTCAGTATGACACAAGGTAAGACACCATCTTATCTTTGTTACTGCTTCTTCCTAACTTCCACAGTGAACGGATTGTGCGAGCTCCCCTCGACTTGTGTTGATTCCTCCCGGAATCCGTGGTTTTACAAGATCCCCTTGCCCACGTTTGAACTCCTCCTGAGCTCTATGTTTGAATCAAGAACACAAGGATTGCATCTTCAATAATGTGGCGTTAAGATGCTTCAAGCCAACACACTTTTAACTAAACTCTCCAACAAAGAAGTGTGTATACAGTCTTGTAGAAGACCGAATGAATAATCAAAAACCCATACATGAAAACCGTGTGTTTGGAAAGCTCATATAGGCACACCAAATCTTCCCATCATTATCTTCAAGATTATTTCCAAAATAATTCAAATGGGAAGATGGAAACTCTTGTGCCTTCAATGGTTATCTTTTCCAAAGATAGATAGCTTCCAAGAATACCAAGATAAGTTCCATAATTATCCATATGGCATTAATCTTCAAATCAATCTTCCTTGCATATATTGATTTTATTTGATTTTGCCTTCAATAAAATCTTTCCTTATCTTTGCCAAAAAATCAATGCCAATTAAAATAAATACCAACTCACGTCTTTATGACTAAGTTTTAATCATACATCAAGACTGTAAAATTAACATGATATTAAATGGAGGACTTCTTGACAAAATTTATGTACACTTGCTGATACAATCAATTTCCAATATGTTTTTGTGATGTTGCAATGTTTATACCATTGCCTTCTCATTACTTGTTTTAGGTACATCGTTGTCTTATCTCATGTTCTTGATTTTGGAGTTATTTACTTTTGAATAATCACAGAATTTGGGAATGCCAAGAATTGGTCCAATTATTGTTCATTGCTTACTTCTAAAGTTATATTGAATTTATTATTATTATTATTATTTTTGTAAAAAAATAAAAGAAAATAAAAAAGAGAAGCCTGAATAGCATATTTGGATGACACAAATAGAAGAGTGTATTTATTTAACAGGACACCATGATCATGAGAACCTATCTTGTATTATTAAGGATATATATCAAGGTCCACCAATCAAAAGCAGAACCAAAAAAAAAAAAAAAATAGTGTAAGTAAAAAAAAAATAATGCTATCCACGACAAAATTCTAGCAATTCAACCTTTACATTTTTACATAATATTTGAAAATAAAAAACATAAGAACATAAAAAAAAATACAATTTTATTGAATTTTAATTAGGAAAATAAAATTTTAGTCCCCGAAATTTTATGTTGGGAGAGTTTTGGTCAATAATGATTTCGCATGATTCAATCTAATTTCTAAGGTTTTAATTTTTTATCAGGGGTGGAACGAGGGAAAAAAAATTTAATGGGGGCAAAATTAAAAATATTTTTTTTGATTAAATAAATATATTTAACAACTAAATTTCTAAATAAACCATTATAAAAGCAATAAAAAATATATTAAAATTGCTCTTCTTTTATATATATATATATATATATATATATATACATCGTTCAATTGTGTCGGCAATGGATTTTATATGATATTATGTATTTCATTCTTTATTTCACTTTATGATATTACCTATTTCACTCATTGTTTTACTTTATATATTTTATATAATATCAGTTTCACTTCTTGTTTCATTTTATGATATTATATATTTTACTCCTAATTTTATGTTGTATGCAGGTGACACATATATTTTATTAAAGTTGAAATTAACACCAAATTAAGCTAATTTTACAATAAAACTATATTACATACTCATTCTATTTCAATTTTATTTCTCATCTTTATATTAACAGAAATTCTTTCTTTCTTAAAATCATTCTTTTCTTAAATTCTATTTGTCATCTTCATTCTAATGTTAAAATCATAAATACTATTTTTAGTAAGAGATTACTTAATCATTATTTAGTTAAATCACAAAATTTTAGGAGAATTTTTTAATTTTTTAATAAAAAATATGTTGAGTATAGCAGTACATGTGAACTTGGTGGGAGTTGAAGGTAAACTTTTATAATCTTTTGACGAAAACTAATATATAAAGAAGTTAGGCAAATTTGGTGGGCCCTATGTGGTTTCGCCACTGTTTTTTATCAATGTAAGACGATAGATTTTTTTTTTGTGTTGTCGATTGACGGAAATGGTGACGTGTTTAATACATACTCCCTCTGTTCTCTAATAAGTATCGTTTTAAAGATGGGCACACTAAATAAGAAAAGTGATAAATTCTCTTATTTACCTATATTTATAACTATAACTTTCTCTCTGTTCTTTTAAATAATCTTACATAGATAAATGGGATGAAGGGTAAATTTAGAACCTTTTAGACTTTTTACATTGATATTTGTAAAATGACACTTATTTGAGAACAAAAAATATGAAGTAAAATGACACTTATTAAATAACGGATGGAGTATTCATTAGTGTTCAACTTCCTACCATTTTCTTTAATAATTTTTTTAATACAATAAAAAATAAAACTATCACTTTGAAACTAAATTTCAATATCTGATCCACCATTGTAGAGTTTTATTTTTTATTGTATAAAAAGATAAAACATTACATTTTTATTAGACAAAATGGTATGGTCTAAACTATTAATGGACATATGTTAAATGCATGACAATTTTTATCAATCAACAAAAATATCTATCAATTATCTTATATTAGTCACAAATTAAAATTTTACAGATTAAATTACATCGTCTAAAATCATTAAAAACTAAAAGTGCCCTGCCCTGTTTAAAATTTTGAGGTCCAAAAAATTGTATTTTTCTTCATTCTAATTTTTCGTATAACAAAATTAAGATAGGAAGTTTTTACCAAAAGTAACCATAACTACATAGTACATTCGATAGAACTTTCTAAAACAATTTGCGATTCGATTGATCTATTTTCTTTTTTTATTGTAACTTTTTAATACTTTTCCCTATAATTTATAGAATAGTTGGAAAAAAAACTTTTATATGTATATATATAGAAAAAGCTATAGAATTGATGAAAATTAAAGCTAAGCGTGGGCTGATCAATCGAAGGCATATATAAAGTGGGAATCTACAAAACTTGTTGTATATATATATATATATATGATGATATGTTACTCCTACTATACTATAAAGATTCATTGAAATGATCGATTCTCAAGAATTGAATTCATCGAATCTTTCTCAGTTGAAATTCCTACTTATACCACTTGTGAAAAACATTTTGGCATCAATATTCATCAGTGAAATCGATCAGCTCCTGTTTTTTCGGTGCTAAGGAATCTCAAATTCTCAGCTTTGGCATACAAAATCTGCTTTGAAGATCATAAATTCTTATTGACAACAGGCTGATAAGGTATATTAAGAAGCCAAATACGTCATAGAATCAATATTTTATGACAAGATTGGATGAACAACAGCCCAAAAGAGAAAGGATATATTGGAATACTTTTTAATTTCTTTAGTTTGAAGGAAATGTTTTGATTCATTCCCACTTGCCTGATGGAGTACAGATTCTTTATACGTAAATGTGCATGGTTTTGGAGGATTACGAAGACAAGTATATTGTATTAGGGTCTCAACGAATATTCCTCAACCCTTTCAATTTGGTGAAAATATGAAGCTTTCTAAATAAATAAATCCTTTTCATGACAATTTAATGTTAATTCAAAAAACATTGGACAATATTTCTTGTTTATGTATACATATATTTTTTTGGACATATTCAAACTCAACCCTTAATGAGACGCAAAGCATATAATTAAAAAATAAGTAATGATAGAGAGTCAAAAAAAATTTACGCAATTAAATTTTATTATCGTTGATATTAATTATTACAGTACAGTCACACAAAAATTTGTTGAAGAAAATATTACAACATTTTCATCACAATGGGGCAGTTCTATTTATGTCTTTATCCCAAGTACACTACTTTTTTTCACAAGTAATTATAACTTTGCTCTTTTTTATCCCCTTTGATGTTGAGAAAAAACATCATCAAAAGTAAGCCAAAATGGGTAATTTGACTTATGTATGAATGATTTTGTATCTTGTTTATATTTGTACTTGATTATGTATGTACATGTGCTTTAAGGCTTCTATAATAGTGTACATATGGTTGTAGTTTATCGTGTAAATTAGAATTAAGGCAATCTGTTTATTTAGAAGTAGTCAGTTTTAATTTATTTTTTTTTTTTAAAAAAGTCAATATGTTGACAGTTAGTATAAATGCATTTATGATCTTCTATTTTATTCTCTGTTTTTACACCACATGTGTTTATCTAATACTTATCAAGTAACTAGTGAATTTTAAAAGATAGTATTAAAGTCATATGGTCTATATCTATAAAATAAAACACAAAATGTAACCGAAAATCTATTCACTATAAAATGTTGTCACATTATATGATATAAATTACATTAAAAATCGTGTAATGTTAAAAACCTTCACGTTTCATATAAATGAAAATATGAGTATAAATTGAACAGAATAACAAAATGTAATCTATAATTATTATTGTTGTATCTTTTCACCCTACATTTGCCGAGTAGGAAATGCAATATCCTCAACTTTTTATAGTGGTAGTCTGCCGTTAAAATAAGCAAAGCTAGCACTATAAAATACTATACTCTATTAAAAAGGTAAACTATTTAAGAAAAGAATTAGAGAAACGAAACCGAATCAACAACTCAAAAGCAAACGTTATTTGGATGCGAATTCGATGAATGAATGATAATTCTTTCTTTTTTGTTGTGTTCTTACGGAACTTGCCTACCATTGAGGATACCTTATCTCGAAACCTCACGAGTCACGTTTTATACCTCATTGAGGCAAAATATAATTGGTTCAATTATATACATTCATAATATTTTTTTTCATGCAAGTGAGATTCTAAGTAGAACAAGAAAGAGTTAATTGAATAATGTCCATAAGTAGATTTAAGTATAGGAGCCATGCATTTACAAATTATTAGTTCTAATAACATCATTTGGGAAAAAGGAAACATATATATAAAATTAGTTGTGAGCAAATGGCTATTGATGGAAAATAACTTGGATAATAAGTAGACGTATATTAACATACTAATAGGTATACAATACAAATCAATACAAGTCACCAACCGCGGTTACACCAGAACATTTTTTTTTTTAGGGGTGCTCAATTATATATGATTTTTTTTTTCATAAATTACATATATATAATTATTAAAATAAAATAAAATAAATATTCAATCACAATAATTAATTAAAAAACAAAAATTTTAAATATTACTATGTAAAAAATACATAAAAACAAAAACAAAATACTCATATCTCTAGACAATGCTAGGGGCAACGGAAAGATTTTATTCGATTAGACTAATTCAATTGAATAACAATGACGGAAGGAGTCGATAAAGATTTGGTCATGAGCAAGAAGTAGGTTGTAGACGAAGGAGGGGGCAAGAAATAGAGGAATTCACGTTTAAGAGTTCGAGAGATGAAGCAAGATAGATTAATTTACGTTTAAGAGTTTATGAATTAAAATAGGATAAGATAGATTTTAGGAATTAAAATATGATAAGATTTTAATAAATAGGGATAGTAGGATTTTTTTTATTTTTTATTTTTTACTCTTTAATAAAACTACGTCGTTTCACTTACGTGAATATATTTTTATTTTACTCTTTAAGTAAAATGTAGACGAGAAGACTTCGTCTTCTTTGCGGTTTCTGCAATTTAACATTTTGGTGGCGCCCATGGCCGATGGCGGAAGGAGTGCTTAAGTGGTGCGGCTACCCCCTAGTTCTGCCACTGCAATTCACTGGCAAATCCAGAAATTAAGTTTGGAGAGCAAAATCATATAACATTATTAACATAAGTTATGTTTTAATTTTTTTTAGGAGATGTCAAATTCTAATTTTTTAAAAGATCTAATTTAAAATTTTAAATATTATATAGAGAAAAAAATATAAATTTTCAAATCTTGGAAATCCTGCACCCCATGCCTCCCTTATATCTGCCAATGATTCAAATATATATTGATAAACTAATGAATATGAGTATTTTTACATAATATTATAATTTTATTCACGCATCCTTCTATTATTTTTCAATAAATGAGTATTTATTATGAATAGATAAGTGACTTAGTTAATAATAAAATTTCACTACTCTTAAGAGACATAATTCGTAGTCACATAATAACACATTTTATCTCAAGCACGTACTCAAAGAATATTCATGTCAAGTTAAAACTTAGGATCAACTTTCCAAATAAACACACATGCACACTCACCATCAAATACACCTTAGGACTCTCACAAGAAAATATTGAGCGATTAAAAATTGTCAACTCGTCAATTGACTTCGTCGTTAATTATTAATAATGGAGAGATTTTCTGTATTATAATGTCACCATAGCTCTTAATCAATGTAAGAGACAGCCCATATAATAGTGAGATATAAGAATATGACCACATATTATTAGTAATTAACTATCAACTTAATTGATGAGCTAAGAGTTATTAATCAGTCAATATTTTATGATATCTTATAGTCATTACCATTATGTCATTGAAGTATATTTCCCACCAAATTGATTAACTTGGTATTTTGGAGAAAAAAAAAATGTAAATTATTGCCAAGTGAATTTGAATTGAACTATCACTTCTTACTTGTGGAATCTGATTCTTAATTGCATTTTGCCTTTGAATCTAGCGTCATTGGTACACATATGAACTATCACTATTTTTTCCCTATACGTATTTGGTGAATTTTACCCTTTTCTCAATTCACAAACCTTTAATGCATGCATATATATAGTGCGTTGCTTCAATATATACATCATCGTCTTTCATGGACATTTCATATTTTAATGTGCCAAAAAACCAACATGATGATGAGAAACATATTAATCTAATCTCAAATTCAACATGCATTACAGCTATTTCAACCTTAATAATACACAAAAATTGCTATAAAACTGGTTTACATATAATACGTTGTTAATATATGAATCGAACAATTAATAACCATTAAAATAAATATTCTAATTTTTTATCATTTTTATTGTACGTTATAATCCTGATTTTATATATGAAGACTAATGGTTAATAGTACGTTATAATCCTGATTTTATATATGAAGACTAATGGTTAATAATACAAGTACAACATTGAATGATAATAACCTTAATTGATGACATTATTATGGATAAAATGACCTAATTACTAATCCCTTAACGAGTAAATGTCGATATGTTGTCGCAGGTGTCTAAATGCCGCATCTAAAAATGACGCAAGGGTCGGGTCCCACACTTGAGTGAAGATGGGGCCCATCATACCAGACCCCACCACAAACAAAGAGCCCTTCTTTAATTAATAGCATCAGCAAAGCACTAAACTCAACTTTGTTTTTTTGGTAGCCTCAAATCACTTACCACTATAAAATATTAAAAAATATTTATTTTTTTTTTGAAAATTAGAAACATTAAAAACTAAGTGGGTTCCACTTGACACAATCAAAATCACAGATTATTGCCACGTGGAACCCATGAAAACCGTTGATATGGATATATGCATAGCAAATCAAGAATATTCAAATGAAGATGCAGGGTATAGTGTGACGACATCTCTCACGTGCGAGAGTGAGATTCTCACACGCTTAAACTATTTATGATAGATGTCCTCCCTCCTCACTTGTGCAGTTGTGCCTATAAATATGTATGTTCTCTTAGCATAATTTCCTTAGGACAAACACAAAAGTTTCTTTTGAGTGTTTTCCTCTCTTTTTGATCCTCAAAACCATTGCCAACTTTTTGTAATTCAATCTCTACTCTCTCTCTTTCTTCAACCATTTCTGATTTTAAGAAGCTCAGAAGCAATTAAAGAAAAACAATGGAGGGAAAAGGATGTTTTAGCAATTTTTTCCAAAGTGCCAAGCCTTACATAGCCATGACTTGTTTACAATTTGGTTATGCTGGAATGAACATCATCACTAAAGTATCCCTTAATAGAGGGATGAGCCATTATGTTCTTGTGGTTTATAGACATGCCTTTGCCACTGCAGTTATTGCTCCTTTTGCTATTTTCCTTGAGAGGTACATATATAATAGTACAAGTTAATCAACAATATTTGATTTTTGCAAATGGTTTCTTTCTTAATCTTATAAGAAAGCCAAGGTTGAATGATCAATGATCATTTGTTTTTCATTGAGTTGCAGGAAAGTGAGGCCAAAGATTACATTTCCAATTTTCATGCAGATATTTGTGCTAGGACTTCTTGGGTGAGTACCAAAAATGATCATTTCTTAACTTTCAAGAATCTATAACATATAGATCGATCACTGATATTTTTTCATTGTTCAGGCCGGTTATCGATCAGAATTTTTACTATGCCGGGCTGAAATTTACATCTCCAACTTTCTCATGTGCCATGAGCAATATGCTCCCTGCAATGACGTTCGTGATGGCCGTCCTCTGCAGGTATAATAATCGTATTCTTCTGCTACTTTTCTTGAAGTTTCTCTAGCAAAAACATGTTTTCTTAACTATATACACAAAGGGATTCTAACTTTGTTGGTGGTGAATATATTAGGATGGAAAAAGTTCACATAAAGAAAATTCGATGCCAAGCAAAGGTTATTGGAACTGCAATCACGGTGGCTGGAGCTATGCTGATGACATTGTACAAAGGTCACGTTGTCAATTTCGTCTGGTCACAGCATATCCATCCTCCTACGTCCAATGTACCGGCAGCTGCTGGAACCACTGACAAAGACTGGTTTAAAGGCTCCATTCTTCTCATTCTTGCCACCCTTGCTTGGGCTTCATTCTTCATCCTTCAGGTGTGTAACTTTTTTTAGTCTTTTTTCCCTTTTTCCGGGACCATGAGATTGAATAGTGAACTTGGTTGGTATACAGTTTGGTGATTTTTTTTGACTTTTTGTCACAGGCTATTACAATGAAACGATACACTGCTCCACTCTCCCTTACAACCCTTGTGTGCTTTTTGGGAACTTTACAATCTATTGCTGTTACCTTAGTCATGGAGCATAAAGCCTCTGTTTGGGCTATTGGTTGGGACATGAACCTTCTTGCTGCTGCTTATGCTGTAAGTTCTCTAACCCCTTCCTTGCACCATTCCAGCTTAGGATAGCCATACACTCTCCATAACTGCCAATTCACTTCATTAGCCAATCTTGTATTCTCTTTTTAACACATGCAGGGTATTGTTTCATCAAGCATTGCATACTATGTTCAAGGCCTGGTGATGCAAAAAAGAGGACCTGTGTTTGTGACTGCTTTTAGTCCATTGATGATGATCATAGTGGCAATCATGGGCTCTTTCATCCTGGCTGAGAAAATATATGTTGGAGGGTAATGGCCTCAACCAAAAAACTATTTATTCTTCCCTTGAAATGCAATTCCAAATTATAAAAGCATGCAAAATCTGATGTTGCTTTTGTCCTATATTTCAGTGTTCTTGGGGCAGTTTTGATTGTGTTTGGACTATACTCAGTCCTTTGGGGAAAATACAAGGAATATCAAGAGAAGGAAGCAGAGATTATTCCTGAACCAGTGAAGGGTGGTCCAGGAAATAACCAAAGTGTGATGACCATAGATGATATTGAAGCAAACACTGTTGAATTGCAAAAGGCAGAAATTAACAAAGCCTATGCTGTCCCTGCTGTGGCAATCAGTGCTCCTATGCCACTGCCTCCAATGATAGCAGTTGAAGCTCCAAAGGTCTAAACGTATAATAAGGATGAAACTAAGGTTTCAAAACATGGAATGAAGGAGGGTGAAGATGGTACATATGCTTGAAGTTGGCCATGGAAACTGAGGTTTCCATTACTTTTTTTTGTCCTTGTTTCCCTTTTGTTCCTTTTTGTTTTTCCTCTTTTTTGAATTCAATCTGGAGTAAACTGAGGTTGTAACTTTCATGTAAGCTGAAATGTTTTAAGCAAATTTGGTGAAAATGGAAGAACTTTTTGCAATAGTACTCTCTGATGAATTTCTTTTTGTTCATATTTGTCCCAATCCAATTTTTATCCAGCAAGTGATTCTCAAAAAGAAAAGTATTGTATGTATGATTGACGTGCCACAAATAATTTAAGGTTCAATCCTTTCACAAAATGATAACTTCAAAAGTTGGAGTTGTTAAAAATAGAGAACAAAATACATAAGATGATAAAAAAGTAGTCCATTTCTCATTGCAAAAGTAGCTGTTTACAATTCTGTTTTTGAAATATAATCTATATGTCTTATATGTTGATAGTTCAATGTAAATGTTCCTTTCTAGAAAAAATAATTAGCAATTTTTTTTTTGCATGGAATATTTTGTGTTATATCCATTGAAATATTAATTAAGGTTATAATTAAACCAGAATTTGTCAGCTTTCCACTGAATATTTTTGTAACCCCAAGTAAAACAACTTAGTCATCTTTCAATTGCCAAGACATGTAGCCAATTTGCTGCTTATCTGATTCAGATTCCACTTCAAGAATAAACAAAGTTGTTGATGTTCCGAGTTCCATTGGCCAGGGCATCATGGATAAGTTGCAAATTTCAATTCGACATTTTTGTTGCCACAATTTCGACCTTTAATCTCTCAATCAATTTTACTGTCATAATCTTGCAGTACTGGTATTCTTTCATCAATATAACAAAAGTAATAATATGTAGGGCGTATAAGTTTTTCTTTTATGCGAGAAAAAAAAAACTCGTATTCCCAACCATGACTCGTGTATATTTTTTGTTAAAATATAAATAAAATTAGATAAAAGTACTAATTTAATGTAAATTTTTAGTGTAAAAGATTAAATTGATTCATTTTAAATGCGAGCTATAAAAAAAGTTTTTTGGTTGTTTTTTTCTACAATTTTCACCGTTAAAAGGTGGCACATGTAATTTACTTTGATTACTTTCAGTCCAATCAAGAATACATGACAGGAAAATTCTTTGCATCATCTCATTACGTATGCATGCATGAAAAAGGATAACTACAAAAACACAGGTGTAACAAAGGAATCTGCATTGTTAAGGAATATGCAACTAATGTTTGGCTGGAATCAAGATAACAAACATATAAAGCATCAAAATGTCTTAGGCCAACATTTTTTTTTTTAATCACAAATTGGTTCCCTTTTCAATTCCCACAAACATGTTCAGATTCCAAAACTTCCATTGACAATACAATCAAAGTTGTCCCAATTGCATGATTTTGCTAACTTGTTAGGAGGAATACCACAGAGCTATTCCTTTCATTCCATAACAGTACTACTTTTATACTTTGCATCGGATCACCTTTGATGATACGAGCTTCGAACACCTTCGATTCGTCGCCATCGAATTTACCATTGATGGACATTTCTAGGTGGATCAATATGCATTGATTCTATTTTCATGGTTAAACAACAATGTCTTCAAGTATTGCTGAGAAACCATCGAATAGTACCATTTCATTTAAACTTTCAGTACGTCTGATAATAAGTATATATATACCGATTCCCGTGTGAATCATACCCAATCCAACCATTTATGTCTGGCTTATATTCACACACGTAACAAACTTGAATTTGCTCATTACTTAACAAATAAATGTCGTATAGAATTCCTTGCATTCCTCATTCTGTATTTGAACTTTGAATTCATGGAGAAATCATGAAAGAATTGTTTAAACTCAATTTTTTTTTTGAAAAAAAGTAAAATAAATTGTTAACTATTGATGAATCTCTCTATCCATACTATACATGGTCACGGTTCACAGTTCCACAAATGGTGGAATTGAAATCGGCATTTGGCCTCACGGTTACGATTACGGTTTGTGAACCACCTGCTTACGGTTTTGTCTCGGTTCCGATTTTGGTTTTTTCATGGTTTTTAACGGTTCGAATATTTTTAAAATAAAAATTTGAAAAAATAAGCACAATATATATATATATACAAATTTCACGTAATTGGAAAGTAACTCATTTATTAGAGATATATAGAAAATTTTGGCATAAATATTAATTAGCGTGTACGTACAAAATATAATAAAATAAAATAAATTATATTCAAATTTACTAAATATTAAATAAAGTTATATGTTTTATAGTAAAATAAAGTATTTTTTTTTTCATTTAAGCCTTAACACATCGGTGTAATAACTATGGTTCATAATTTTATAGTACTAACTAGACAATAAAATTATTTATGATAAGTTTAATCCGTGATGAGATTAAACTCATATACATTGCATTAGTCAATTCATGTTAGTTAGAGTAGTGAGTATATGAATTTTAAGATTTAGAAAATTAAGAAAATATTGTGTGGAAATGAAATGGAATATATTTAAAAACTCAAAATAAATATTTTTTTTTTATTTTTTTGGAACCGGCTGTTCGAAACTGCCGATTCACGATTCAAAGAAAGGGTCGGTTACGGTTCAGGCCCGGCGAGGGCCGATTCTAATTCTGGGCCCAAACCGCCGGATCGATTCCTGTTAAAACCTGAACATGGCCATGTCTAATCCACACCATATAGTAGTGGAAAAAAAATGTCTCACATATAGTAAAAAGATATTTTTACACAAGGGCCAAAGGAAAATGAGATTTCACATCCAAATATATAGAGATTTTGTGTCATGAATCTATCCCAATTTGAAGTAAAAGATTTATTTTAGTGTCCAAATATTTTTCCTTTATCTGTTCATTATTTTTGTACATAATATATATATATATATATATATATATAAATATATATATCATGGGGTAAAGGGTTGTAGTACCGGTGCTAATGAGACTCAAATCTTGACTTTATATAGTTTGGGAAACTGATGACTTTATAATTTATATCGTTTGAACCAACCCTTAATCTGAGAAAACTCTTGCATGTCCACATAAGATTAGGAAGTACTCAGAGGGAGTGTTTCATGAACTAGTAAGCACAATAATATTGATTGTGAGATTGATGAAGAATGGGGTGCAAAATTAATAAGTATTAGGTTCTGCAAATCAGTCAACAGAATATAAATATAAGTGAATTCAGGTCATTAATTGCAAATATGTATATTTTTCTGATTCGACCAAGTGTTAATTTCAAATTAGCAAATTCGCATCATTATATCAAAATCACTGTTATGACCAAGCATTTCAAAGGGAACAGTAAGATCTACAAGTCTTAATAAAGCGTACCATATTAAAATCAAATTTCTTTGTTTTGACCTTTTTGGGTCCTATTTTATTTTCCAATTCAATTTTGACTTCTTAACTGATTTAATTTCGAATTTTCTAAAAGTATAAGTACTTGTAAATTTTTATTTTTCACTATTTAAAATTATTATTATTATTCAATAAACTCTCTCAAAATTCTTCACAATTTGTGTCTTTGTGATAATCATTTACTTTTCATCTATTTGTCCCATGTTAGCTAGATGTTCTTCGAAAACTCTTTGAGGGGCTATCCTAAATTGCTCTATTGTGAAACTTGAAACGAAATACCTCTAACTTGTGAATTCTTAAAGTTAGCATTTGTCATTCCATCTTCAGAAATTTAAGATTTGTGTAGTTCTTTTTCTCCAAAACTAAAGCAGAACAAAATGGAAAATCTATTCTACTTTTTTACCAAATGCAAATTTGACACATCTCACAACACTCTCCATTCATTGCTTTATGATTGTATTATCACTTTCTTTTGTAAAATTCACACCTTCGATCCATATTAGTATTATTGGCTTATACTTCAATTAATCCCCAGTTGTGCATATTCCTATTTCATTGTCGCATTATGGATGACGTCCCTTGCGAAATCGTGAAATCTGTTATATCCAATTCTACCATTAGCAATCATAACAACATTTCGTAAGATCGCACTGAAAGATATACATTGGAAGAAAACTAAAAGGAAGTCAAAATCCCTTTTGGCTCAAAGGGGAAGTGGGAAACAAATAAAACAGTGCACGTCTGGTTCAAAAAAATAGAAGAATCATGACATATTTGAACATGAAACACAAAAATTAGCATGATTTTGGAGATGTCATTTTTTGTTCTAACTAGTGAGTGCATTGTATTTTGGCAAACACGCGGTTATGTTGCGATTCGATTATCATGACAGAGATTTCGTTTGAATATATGTTTTGTTTTAAAAATTAATAGAAACAGATCTCAATTAGCGTTTTAAAAAGGAATGTTTTCAAATTAAAAATTGGGTGATTAGATTGATAAATTTTATTTTTATTATTTTTTTGAAAATTATTTTATTAAATAAAGTTTAAAATATAAAATATATATTTTTTATTTTTTGGGGACTGACCGAGGGTCTTTTAATACAAATTTTTAAAAGAAAGTAAAAAGACTAACATGCCCCCCTTTTTTTGGAAAGGTTAAAAAAATTTGTTTTGAAACTTAGCCACTTAGGTCCCTCCCTAGCCTGAGGTCCAGACTTCAAGATTTGGAGCATGTATGATATAAGTGTGTGCGATCAAAACAAAATTTTTCTAACTTTTATATATAGAAAGTAAGTGTAGTGTAGTCTTTTCACTTTCTTTTAAAATTTTATATTAAAAATAATTCTGCCTCCGATCAACCGCCGTTGATCACTGACCGCCCACCACCGGTCGACTGCATTCCAACCAAATCCAGGTCAAGTTGTCAGAATCCGGCCTTCGACGGTCATTCTTTGACCACCACTGGTCAACCCAAATTTTTTTAAAAATATATATATATTTTTAAATTTTATTTAATAAAATAATTTTTCTACACTATAATCAATAAAAACAAAATTTTTCATTCAAATACTCAATTTTCAAAACAAAAATATTCCTTTATTAAAACGTAACCCAAAATTTTATTTTTTCTGATTCTCAAAATAAAACACATATCCAAACGCACCTATGCCACACAATACTTTTTCATATACTACACAGCATCAATAATGCATTATCCACAACTTTTTTTTTCATATAGCCAAATATGTAAATAGTTTCATGCAATAATTTGTTTATAACAAGGATGAGAAAAAAGCTTCAAGTTAATAACAAGTGGATTGGTAGCCATTGACGTTGATGGCAAGGAAAACTGGCCTATTTCTGAATTGGTGGAACAAAAATGGTTTTCCATGATGGATAATGCGTACACATAATGCCACTTGAAACATGGTTAATCTGCATGGAAGTCACTACTTAGTTGAGGTTGGCATCATTATACAGCGTCGATTCTCTACGTAACTTTGTTGTTGGATCATATCATCTGTTTCTTTTATGTTGTGTAGCTAATTAAAGCACAATTAAGGAGAGAAAGTATTGTCCTATTGCCAGGAAACACTAAACAAGGTTCAAATCACAATTAGAATGGATAGATCACCTCCCACTATCTCAAAAAATATATATTATATTATTGGTTAATAATGGATTAAAATGAATGATTTTTTTTTTTTAATGTTGAGAAAGTGTACGTTTTTGCATCATTCCATGAACAGAATAAATGCCTCACCACACTACTCCTTAACTTTAACATGATTTTTTAGAGATTTAATAAAATTTTCTTAATTTTTAACTAAAAAAACATACAAATGTTCGAATGTATAATTCGGAACAAATTTGTAAAAAACCGCGATATTTGTAAAAGATACAAATTCAGAAATTTTGAAAGATTTATTGAATAATATGAAAGTTATATTAATAAAAATAAAGATTTATAAACGTTTATATAATTATAGAAAACTCTAAATCGAAACAGAAATGAAATAAAAAATAATTAGAAAAATTTAAATAGGTTCGAAAGTGATTTAAACAAATGAACTTTTTTCGAAAATTGGCACACATTATGGGTCTTTGTCCGTTGAATTTTGTAGATCGCAATGAACATTTTGAAACGGTATATCATAAAAGTGATTTTAATTCTAAACAAAAAAGTTACTCTAGTTTAAAATTAATGGTGCGATTTTAGACATTTTTTTTCCATTTTGGATCGATCCTACATAATTCAATACTCATTATCTCCAAAAGGTGTAAATTCTGGACACCCAAACTGGGCCACGCTAGCCCTGCCCTGGGCCTGCACGTGACAGGTAAATCGCGGGATGTGCCCTAACTGGCAGGCTGCAAAGATATCTAATGGGACCCGAGCTCCAGGTGCGCCCCCAGGAATATTTCACCCAGGCAACGCACCGGAAGGCAATTTCTCCACATCTTATCTCCTTGCCACTTACCAGCTAGGCTATTCCCAGGGGCAATTCAATACTCATTATCAATCCACATCAAGGTAGTAGGGTGGCTACCCTTTTCCACCCCTTTAAATCCGGCTCTGAAATGGTACTACTAATTCATCTTAAGGGAATTAATGCTCATAAATAAATTGTTTTACGTACATTTCATTTGTAATTAACTTTGAAATATATGTATTTACGGATTTTTGTTCTTTCTCTTAGAATGAGTGTTCGATTCTCATCGCTTTACTTTTCCTCTTCTCTTTTTCAGTCACTTATCTTGCTTTCAAAAATTAAATGTAGAAAAAAAAAATTTTGGATTGATGACCACAATTTAGACATATGATTAAGACTCCAGTTTGTTTATATATATATTATCATTCTTGTGTTAACTTCCTTGTTAAGCATTACTTTAAAGTATTTTTATTTAATATGTATAAGGGCTTGTTTCTAGCTTAAGTGATCATGCATGTACATTTTAGATTAAAGAAATGTTCATTCAATAATGCTCTAACCAAAGAGGCTAGTGAGTAATAAATTATGTGTATTATTATCTTAAAGTATGTTATGATTTCATGCAAAAAAAGAAGTATTGTCTTGATCAGTTGAATAGTTGGACATATCTGACTGGCTATGTTTTTCTCTGCTTTAAATTGTTCTTTTGGTCTCTACATGGATAAATGTCTAGATGCAAAGCTTACTTATACATAATTGAGATTCAATTCCATGGTATTAACAAGTTATCACTTGATATTTTGTGGAAGAAATGAATTGAAGGGATATGATTAGTTGGGATTCTACTTTTTTTGCTAAAATGTGTTGGATTTGCATTAGCCAATGCGAAAACATTTTTATTTGAAAAAGGAAACTTAAATTGTCCAATCAAAAACTCCAACAATGAGTATGACACAGCACACTTCACTAAAAAAATATTCTTAACTTTTTGTAATATATAGTTCCATTTGGCTTTTTCTTTTAACGGGGAATTTGTATTAAGGGCGGGTGGCATACAGTTATTATTAAATGTTGTATAACTTTAATGTATTTATTATTAAGCGTGTCAAAATAACTTTATTATATTATATATTTAATAAAAGTCTTTAGTACCCTTATCAATTATAAGAAAGATTGTGTTAAATACCTAACTTTCTATCTTTTACTATCCAATCTTTTATCAGTTATTTTTAATAATTTTTTTTGTATAACATTTGAGAGTAACTTAGATCATTGTCAAACTATCTTAAATAATAAAATATACTTATCATCAAACTCTTTTAATTTTTAAGATTAATTTGTAATGTCTTAAATAACAAAATATAATCATTGCCAAAATCTTTCAAAATGTAAATTTTCTTGTCATGAATATATTTATTATTAAATTATCTTAAATCATAAATATTTTTCATTAATATATTTAAAATTAAAAAAATGACCACATAACACAACATCAAAAAACACAACAACTTTAAAATAAAAAATTAATAATAAATAACTGTAGATGCTTAAGTGTTTATCAAATAATTAAGTTCATTGAAAATATACCAAAAAATTTAAAATTCATTAAAATTGATTATGATTTGTGATATTAGTTTGACAAATTCTTGTTTATTTTTTAAAACTTAATTTTGCAGTATAATATAGTTTAATAATGATTAAAATTTACATTAAAGTTTATGGATAACAATTAAGTAAAATTAATATTAAAATTTATTGATAACACTTATGAAACAGTAAATAATAAAATAGTTTATAATTAGATTAATGTGTTTCAGTAATAAAAGAATAAAAGAAGTAATTTAATATGAAAATTTATTGATAACAATTATAAAACAGTAAATGATAAAGAGTTTTAAAATATAGATAATAATTAGATCAATATATTTTAGTAATAAAAAGATTAAAAAATAAGTATTTTGATTGTCATGAATTGTTTAATTGATTAAAAGGATAATAAAGTCATTAGTTAATTATTTAAATTAATATAGATATTTTAACGCCCTTAATAATAAATATATTAAAATTGCGTCCCATTTAATAATAAAGACATGAAGGGTGCCCTTAATACAAATTCTCCCTTCTTTTAATCCTCAAATTGCTTTAAAGAAAAGAAAAAAAACAATTGAAAATTTTAATTTTAGAGAGGGAAAAAGTTAAATGATTTGTGATATTTTTGTCACTATACAGATGTTAATTTCTTCAATCTTTTATTGCGAGAAAACTCAAAACCATGATGAATGGAAGGGTTTATTTTCTAAAATATCGCTAAAAGTAAAAAAAAATAAAAAAAGTAATGCTATTTTTATTATTCTTCCACAAATAATAAAGTCACATTTTGAGATTGCAACTTTTAAAGTTACAGTTTTAAATTGCAACTTTAGAAGTCACAATTTCAAATTGCTACTTTTGTTCTAAATTGCAATTTCTTTGTTTTATTATTATTTTTTAAAATTTAATTAAAACACAATTATTTTTTAAAAAATTCAATTATAATTCAAATTTATGATGATTTATTTGAACTATAAATGCTATTATTGTTGTATGAATTTTGTTTTTTTTCTACACAAAGATATAAAATTTGCAAGTATTTTGATCTTTTGAAAAGAAGTCTCATAATTTTGTTGTCACAAAACATTTTTTTTTTCTACTCAAAGATATAAATTTTAAAATTCAATCATATTCGTAATTTTTCATAATTACGTACAATGAATACATAATCCAACAACTATGTGCATATCTATTTTGTAGGAGGATTATTGTCATTCTTATTAGAAGTATTTTACTTTTGGAAGTCTTGTTAAATAGGTAATAGTTACCTAATTTTTTTCCTACATTTTAGAAATTGTTTCCAATTAAACATCTACTACTGAGAATACAAACAGATACTACACGTTAATAGCAATAATTTTCAATCACCTAAATTTTGCATTATTTGTCTCTCTTAGAAGACAAAAGCAAAAGGGAGAATAGGTTTAACAAATAAGACACCTAAATCACGTTGTCTTTCTTTCTTTTATTTTTTATTTTTTTCATTTTTACCGCAGAAGTCACAATCCTAAATTTTCTCTTTTCTATGAATTGGATTAAGGGCACAGTCACACATCAAATTTTTAAAATTTGATACTTCTTTTATGAAAAATTAAAAATTTTTACTTGAAAAGTTTACAATATAATTTTTGAATTCGAAACTAATTAGAATTTTTTTTTTTCAGATATGAAAGAAATCAACTTTGTAGCTTTTTCTACTATTTCTTTTTGAGTCACAATGGAGACATGCATGATCCAAGAATTTACTGACTCCATGGCTAGGAGCACAGTACTATGAAATCTGATTTATCACACTAGAACATTGCAGAACATTTTACATTGGCCTAAAACGGCTTAGATTTTGTTAAGGCGTGCAAGAAATTGATAAATCATAAATACTTCTATAACATTCTTAAGGTTAAGTATTAGTTATTGATTAATAAGAAAGATGTGCCATAATTCTCCAATCTCGCTCTTCTCTCAAAATCTGTTATGGCACCAAAACAAAATCTAATATGGTATCAGAGCAAAGGTTTGGCATTTGATTTTTTTTTTTTCTCGTTAGCTACTTTCTTCAATCTCCAATAATTATTTTTTTTATAACTCTATTGCTAGGAGCCTAGGAGAATACCCAAATAATCATTTCTCCTCCTTTTATCTTTTTCCGACTAGAACTTATATATATATATATATATATATATAGATATTACTTTAAACAAAAAAAAAAAAAAACAAAAATTTAGTGTTTTTTTTACTTTCTTTCTTTCTCGTTTGTTATTTCTTCCATCTCTAACAATTATTTTTCTATAACTTCATGGCTAACGATAATACCCAAATAATCATATCATCTCATTTTTTTCTTCATATTTTCCAAGGAAAAACAAACATCTCATTATAAAACCATCTCTTCTCTCTTTCTCAATTTTATTGCCTTTTATAATCTTTTTTTTATGTCCGACTTCAAATAAAATAATAAAAAGAAAAAAAGAAAAGCAATTCTACTTCTTCAAGAAAAAAAATCTCATATCAATTTCTAAAATCTTCTCTTTTTTCTCTCTCAATTTATATTGCCTCATATAATCATAAAATCTCATCTCCTTTAATTTTCTATTTTTTTGGTCAGATCTTAAAAGAAAACAAAAAAAGGTATTTTTTTTAAATTACACTAATAAAAATTCTTAGACTCTCACATAGCTACAACTTCTTACCACACATCTTACTTGTCCTCTATTTGACTCTCACATCCAATCACTGTTTGACTATCTCAAGACTAAAATTAGATTTTTTTCACAACCGTCCATGTTGTGGGTGAATGATAAGGAAATTTAATCAAATCACTATTTGACTCTATCAAAACCAAAATTGGACTTCGTCACAGCTGATCATTCCGTCAACCAGCTTTGCGATAGGGAGGGACACCAAGAAGAACGCAGAAGAGCAAAGATTCCCAACCTAACTAGGGCATGTTATTGACTGAACCACAAATCTGTTGAGGTATAATAAGGAAATTCAATAACGACAATTATGAAGAGATTTATGAGATCTAATCAATCAATGCAATCAAGAAATATCCAATCAATTAAAGACAATCAAGAGATATCAATCACTTAAGGCAATCAATGGAGATAATCAAGTGATTTATATTAATTGTATCAATTGTAATTAATTACAATTATGTTATTACTTAATGTATTCTATAATTAGTCTAACCATGTACCCTATATATTTGTAATATTGATATGCCATAATTTTCTAAACTCCCTCTTCTCTCAAAATTCTTGATGGCACGAAAACAAAGTCTATTATTAGTAATAGATTTGAAATATATCTTCACTATCTATTGAGTTGATAAAGTAGTATAAATAGGCGACTTAGACTACTAGATTAAGTAGTATTAATTTCTTGTTCATCAATTAATTGGGGTGTATTGTTTTTTTTTTTGGGTTTTTGGAGCTTTATAATAGAATTCCAAAACTAATTTCTTGTTTATATTATAAACAATTTCTATAATAACATTTTTTTAATTTGAAATAATGCATGAAATATGTTTTATTGCCGATCCCTATCATTCTTTTCATTTAAATTATATCTCATTTTTTCTCTAATTATATTTTTAATTGATAATAAGCTCACTATTCAAATGAATAGAAATAATGTTGGATATATACAAAAAAGTTACTTTTCAATGCGTCAAATATGGAAATATCTAAAGATTTTGTTCCATTTGATGAGAGACAAATGAATTTGTGCAGCGTCCAATTTCTTGGATCTTATTTTCAGTGATTTTCATTTTAATGTTTTGTGTATTGTTATTTATTATTATTATTATATGAATTTTACAACAAAGATTTCCATTAAAATAAAGGTTGAGCATAAAGTAGGCTTCAATAAAATAAAGGTTGAACATAAATTAGACGTGAAGCCTCATAACCAAAACATGTATGACAATGCAACATTCATTTGAATCGCTCAAAACGGTTCTCACAATCATAGAAAAAACTAAATTGGTGTTGAAATTTTTTGAATGTTAATTGATTGGATTCTAAACAAGTTTCTTAAAACTATAAGACTCAATACAATACCATATATAGTTAAAGCATTTGAGAGTTGTCAGTTGTTATCAAGATTCACCTTATCTATTCCGAATAATTGCTACAGAATGGAAACACAAACGAGGAAATAGGACATTATCATTTTTGTGCTGTTAGTGTTATCTTAAAATAATTCACATTTTTTACTATCAATACTAACAGTAAGGTTGTTAATTAGTGCAATTAACTTTATTTCTTCCGTGTAACCATCTTGAGATCTTTCATATTCTTTATCCTCTTTCTTGAATATTTTTCTCTATCTATGTGCTGCATAAATAATTTGAGTATTAAGTAATGACAAATTCAGGTGCACAAAACTTATTGTTTATATCCATCAGTGTTATAAAACGTATCTAACATCTCAAAGTAAATAATTTAAAATTTTGATGGTTAATGAAGGGTTATTCACAAAGATATTGTTGAAAGAAAAACAAATTAAAGAAATAATGTCAATTATATTATCCTTCCACAGATAAGAAATTCAGCAATTTGAGATTGCGATTTTTCTAGTAATTTAAAAAAAAAAAGAACTTGACTTAAATGACTTATTTGTTAGACCTAATCTCAAACTTAGAACCTTTTACCTTAAATTGTCTTCTAAGAAAAACAAACGTGTAACATCGGTTTATATTTGGGTTATCTTCAATTTACCCTTATGAAAGATGATCGTTAATCATTTTGACTCCATAAAAGATTTTTATTAGCATTTTGCACCGATAAGGATATTCTGTTACTATATTTAAATGAAAAGTTTAAATTTTTCCTTAAAAAATTATTCTTTTATTTTTTTTTATATTTTAGACTATTTTACCCTTAAATTTAATTCTCAAAATCTTGTCTTATTTTATCACCATTTTATTTTCTTTTGTTTCATATATACTTTAATAAATTAAATTTATTATTATTATTTTAAATAATAGAATAATATATATAATCTTACTAAAAAAAATTAGATTTTGGATATGGTTTACTACTTTTATAATTTGTTAACTATTTTTAATGTACTTGGTCAATAAAAACCTCATATGAATTATTTAATTTTTTGGAAGGTAATAAAATAATACATACTTTGTCCAATTTTTTTAATTCTTTAATAAAAAAATAATGAAACATTTTATTTTACCACTATCATATCTATGGATTTTTAATTTAGAGTGAATTAATTTTTTATTAAATTTATTAAGTATAAAAGATATCTCTAATAGGAAAATATATATTTATAATAAATGTACAGCTTAAAACTAATAAGCAAATAATTATTTTATTTATTTATTTTTTCATTATATAATTTTATTATGTTGATTAGATTACTTTAATATATATAATAATATAATAAAAAATATTAAGATATTAAATCAATGCTTTAAATTGTTAATAATACAAATAAGATAAATAATCATATTATAAGGACACAACAAACTAAAATGAGTAAAAAAAAATCATAAATTACAAGAAACATGACATATTTATTTATATAAAAGAAGATGAAATAAAAGGAAAAGAAAAAAAGATGAAAAAATAAACAAGTATCTTAATTTGTTAAAAAAATTGATCAAATATTTTATGCCTCAAACTAATAATATTTAAGTATTAATGCAAAATTATGAAGTAGATAAATTGAAATTAATGTTTAAATATAAGAGGGATAAATATAATTTATTTTATTTTTTATTGATGGATAAAATTGTCATTTAAAATTAATAAGTAATGATGTTATCAATTACCATATTTAATTGATAGTCAACGGTGCAAAGTATTAATAAAAATCTTTTATAGGAGCAAAGTGATTAAAGCTTATCTTTCATGGGGGTAAATTGAAGATAACCCTTTATATTTTTAGTAGTAGGAAAGAAATTAGGTAAGTAGTACATAATTAACAAAATTCCCAAAAGTAAAATACTACTAATAAGAAATGTAATAATCCTCTTACTCTACCAAGCTGTTGGTTTTTTTTTTCTTCTAAATATTATGTATTAATTGTGCATTAATTATGCAAAGATATGGATATAATTTTATTATAATTTATATCCTTATTATGTAGAAAAAAATATGTTTTTTAGCAACAATAAAATATAATTAAGTAGTCAATATTTTAATATACCCGTTTCAATTGAATTTTTTTTCTAAATAAAGTCATAAATTTAGAAATAAAACTTCTTTTGTAAAGATAAAAACATGATCAAATTGCAAAATTAATATCTTTGTGTAGAAAAAAAATCCTACAATAATTAAAAAATTTATAGTTCAAATAAATCATCATCAATTTGATTTTTAATTGAACTCTAAAAAATTAATCAAACAAAGAAACCATCAATTTGTGTTTTAATTGAGTTTAAAAAAATTAATAAAAAAAAGAAATCATCCATTCATATTTTAATTGAATTTAAAAAAAATTAATAAAACAAAAGAAATCATCCATTTGTGTTAAATGAATTTTAAAAATTAATAAAACAAAGAAATCATCCATTTGTGTTTGAATTGAATATTTAAAAATTAATAAAACAAAGAAATCATCCATTTGTGTTTTAATTGAATTTTAAAAAAATTAATAAAATAAAGAAATTGCATTTGAAATTGCGTCTTCAAAGTCTCAGTTGGAAACTACAACTTGGAAGACGCAATTTCAAATTGTGACTTCCCTATTTTTGGAAGAATATTAAAAATTACATTATTTTTTAAGTTTCTTTGTTTAAAAGTAATATTTTGATAAACAACCCCACAACGTAAGATATTTATTTTTGAGCAAGAAGTCAAATTACTAAATTTTTTTTGACCATATTTACTCATCAAATTATTAAATTAGTAAAAAAACAACATAAATTCTTAAATGTATATGTATAGATCATTCTATTCAATTTCTCTATTATATTTGTTAAAACAATTAATTATAAGCTATCTATATATTGTAAATACTAAATTATAGAGTGTTATGTCTTTTAAATATTAAATTAGATATAACTACAATAGCATCATACTCTTGGAGTGGATGAATTATTTAGAATAATTATTGATTATAAGTTCAGTTGGTAGTTAACTACCAATCACAAATCATTGTGTAATCAAGTTGAGAAAATCCATTAATCTTCATTGAAGGATAAAATTATAAAAATCATACTACTTTAGAAGAAAACTCACACTAGATTCTAGTGCACAAATTAGTATTCTCTCGTAGTTAGCGATTCGCAAATGAAAGATGCACACTAAAAAGATTGTGCTGATGGATATTGGAGAATGTTTACAACCTTAAGTTGTTATATACATGTCTTACATTATCAATGTCCACAATGTTATGTATAACTCACTTCACCGTATTATATGGCTGGTGATTCCGTAACGGGGCCCTACTTATTGAGGGGGAGAGATTGAAGGATCGAAATAATCAAATCACGATAGATAAAAATATGTTTGGGAGGAGAGGATTACAACAATTACAAAAACACGAATGACACAACCGTCACACAACAATAACATCCGTTAGTCCACGGATTTCTCTAAGCCGCCGTATGACTTTTTCTCCCAACTCTCTTTGAAATTTCTCACTTTCAACTCCTCTCATTACAAAGATCCCTAACATCCTCTATTTATAGTGTAAGAGGTTTCTTAATTCCATACTTTCCTAATTCCTACTAATAACTAATTAAGAAACAAATATTATTAGGAAGCAACTTTAAACTTAAGAAACAAAATATATTAGAAAACTACTAATTAATAAAAGTTTAGTTTAATTTTCCAACAAATCCCCCTTTAAACTAAACTTTCCATATATGATCAATACATTCAAGTTCACGTGCTTGAATTTCTTTTGAAATTTCTTTTACAGTTTGAATCTTGTATTTGATCTTCTTCTTAATCCCCATCTTCGTCTTCACATGTAATTTGAGACTAATTTTGTAGTTCTAGATCTTGAAATCTTAAAACACATTTTCTGGTTGTTTTCCTTTAGCACAAAACTACCATATACCAATATTCTCTTCTATCAAAGAATGACTAATGCAATTTTCAAGAATTAAGAAATTATATTTCTAAATTTGAACAGTATTTTTAATATCTTTTATCTCATCAATGTCACTTTCATCAGTAATATTTTTTCACCTTCAACCATGAATATGGTTTCTTTTTTCTCTTCAAAATGGATGATTTCGTCTTTCTCTTTATAAGTGAAATCACCAACCTCCTTTTCTTCTTTATTTACAAGAATAACAAATTCATCCACATCTTTACAAACTTGAAGTTTCATTGTATCATTGTCTTTATTGTTTTTGTTTAACTCAACATTGATTTTTTCAATAATTATATTGTCAATTTCTTTTTCTCCACATATTCATCAACTTGAATTTCTTGTTCTTGCTTTAACGAACAAATAATATCTTCAATTTCTTCAATTGAATCAACACTTCTTTCATCCACCACTTCCATAACATGATCATAACTACAATCTCCTTCCTTGAGATTTTCAATTTCTAAAGTGGATTCAATACTTGAAGATGAAGGATTAACAGTTGGTTGTTGAACTTGCTCAATTTGGTGATTATTGTTTTCTTCATCAACATAGAAAGACACCTGTGTTTGCCCAATTGATACCATTGGCTCTTTAGAATACCAATTCGAAACTCTTTGTTCATCAAAGATAAAATCTCTGATAACAATCAATTTTTCTATATTTTCTGTCTGAACATCCAATTTTTCATTAATTCTTTGTTTAAATAGAATTAATGAACGCTGCAATTCCTCAATATTTAATGTTGCCAAATTCTTGGTCTCTATCATCAAGGCTACAAAATACTCAAACTTCAAGGATAGTGTATTGAGAACTTTTGCAATAAAAATTTCATCTTGCAATACATGACCATTTAATTTCATCTCGCCTTTAATAGCCAACAACGAGAAAAATATGACTTAATGGATTCTGTCTTCTCTATTGTGCAAAGATCGAATCTTTTTTTGTAACATTAACAAATTATTTTTCATGGTGTAAAGTTCAAACTTTTTTATCAACACCAAAGAAATTTTTGTGTTGAAGTGTGTCAACACCTCTATATGTCTTTTCCAAAATATCCCAAGCCTTCTTCGCAGTTTTGGCCGTTGAGATTTTCAGATAAACTGATTGATCAATGGCCTAATGAATTTGGGACAATGCCATTTTTCCTTGCCTCCTTTTATCGCCAGTAGCCTCTTCAGGTAATTCCTTTTGAACGTATTGGATCAAATCAAAAGCTTCCAGATGGATTTCCATCTGATCTCTCCAATAATTATAATTTTGTTTTCCCTTCAGTTTGGGAACAACACAAATTCTATTTTTCGTCATGGTTAATCAATTATAACCTTGCTCTGATACCAATTTAAAGGATCGAAATAATCAAATCACAATAGATAAAAGTATGTTTGGAAGGAGAGGATTATAACAATTACAAAAACACGTATGACACAACCGTTACACAACAATAATATCCGTTAGTCCACGGATTTCTCTAAGCCACCGTATGGCTTTTTCTCACAACCCTCTTTGAGATTTCTCACTTCCAACTCCTCTCATTCCAAAGATCCCTAACATCCTCTATTTATAGTGTAAGAGGTTTCTTAATTCCACACTTTCCTAATTCCTACCAATAACTAATTAAGAAACAAATATTATTAAGGAATAACTTCAAACTTAAAAAACAAAACATATTAAGAAACTACTAATTAATAAAAGTTTAATTTAATTTTCTAACAGAGATCTTGAAATTTATGTTTATGTAAAATGAATTAATTGGTAGGCATTCCACTTCATCCCCAGCAACTTTATTTCTTTTTCGGTTCATTTTAAATATTAGAGTAGACGAAGTATGCTATTTGAATGAACCGTAGTACCGTTAGCATGGGCCTGAGTTTCGATTGCATAATATCAATTATATGAAGTATGATAACTTTTCAATGATGCGGATTGTGGAGTCATAATTGCATAAAATATGAAAGAAATTTGATTACTTACCAATGTAATTGGCATAAAATATGATGGGTCATTATCCTATGAAATCGTCTCATATATGAGATTTGCGAATGAATTTCAGTTTAGCGTATAAAATAAAAAAATTAGCCTATAAAATATAAAAAATAAGCGTATTAGCGTATAAAGTATCAAATATTAGCGTATAATGCATAAAAATTTAGCATATTAACGTATAAAATACAATTTATGTATCACGTCTCATATATGAGACTAAACATAACCATAGTTCACAAACCATCGGTTACAGTTCGTGAACCGCCAGTTCACAGTTCCACCAAAGGTAGAATCTGAACCGGCCCTTGGGTAACCAGTTACAATTACAATTTTGATTTTTTTACGATTTTTCACGGTTTGAATTTTTTTTAAACAAAAATTTTAAAAAAATAAGAACAATATGTATAAATTTCATGTAATTGGAAAGTAACTCATTTATTAGAGATATATAGAAAATTTTGGTATAAATAGTAATTACCATGTACATACAAAATATAACAAAATGAAACAAATTATAAACAAATTTACAAAATATTAAATAAAGCTATATGTTTTATAATAAAAAAATGTTCTTTTTCAGGTAAGCCTTAATATGTCTGTACAACGACTATGGCTCATAATCTTATAGTACTAGTTAGACAATAAAAAATTTACGACAAGTTTAATTTGTGATGAGATTAAAGTTATATATGTTGCATTAGTCAATTCAAGTTGGTTGGAGTAGTAAAATAAAAAAATAGAAATAGAAATAAATAAAATAGTAATAACTAATAATATAAATTAAAATAAATTACTAACTATGAGAATTAGGAAGAGATTGGAAAAAATAAAATAAACTAAAGTAAATAAAATGAAATAAATATGTAATAATGACAAATAATGAATAAATAATATGATTGAGAATTTAAAAGTTAAGGATATTACGAGAGAATAGTGAATATGTGAAAATTTTAATATTGAGAAATTAAGAAAATATTGTATGAAAATAAAATGGAGTATACTAAAAAACTCAAAATAAAGAATTTTTTAGTTTTTGAAACCGACGGTTCGGTTCACAGTTCGGGGCTGGTGAGGTCCGATTCCGGTTATGGGCCCAAACTGCCAGGCCAGTTACGGTTAAAACCGGAATTCTGGCCTTGTCTATATGAGATTGTGTTACGAAATAAGATAGAACTTATTTGATGGATTGATAAGTGATAAAAAAACTCTAAAATTCCTTAATCTCTCGTACTATCCAATTATAATTTTACCATGATAACTTATAATGGTAAAAAAATATAGATTCTAAAATTACAATGGTAAAATAATAATTGTAGATAAAAGAAAGATTAGATCAAAAAATTTTAGGTTTTGGAATTATAATCATACAAAAAAATAAGTTGAGACGAAAGGATTAACGGTATTAAAGAATTTTAGAATTTTTTATTTTTGTATACATTTTTGAAATTTTCAAATCATGTAAAAATTAGGGTTAAATGCAATTAACCCATACACCTTATACATGAGTTGCCGTGTTCCCTAAATGAAATAAATAGGTAGTTTACACATTCTTAACATTATTGTAAGTGATTTTAACAATTAACTATATATCTAAACATATACTGACAAAAATTTCCATAGATTAATTTTTGCATAATCCTCTCTAATTTCTTCATTTATTTTATTTTTTATTTATAACACTTGTTTTGTAATTTCTTCTCATTTTTGTATTATGATTTCTTCTCACATTTTTGTATTATAGTTCTCAAACCTTTATCTTTAAAACTTCCAAATAATTAAGTTTTATATATCTAGAAATGTTGATCCTTTCTTTGTATTGTAGTTGTCTAACTTTTATCTTAAAAATTTTTAATATTTAAATTTTCTATATGTAGAATATGTTGACTTTTATGTAGAGTTCTTTCTAATAAATCCTTATCCACATCAATCATTTGACAAAATGATAAACTTTTTATTTTTATATTTGATAATTGATAGATTTGGAATCGACATCTCATTTTAATTCTTATAAAATAAAGGGTAAACATATACATCCTTTAACGAAATATTAATATATAAAATAAGATTGAGCGATTAGAAAGAAAATCAACAACTATTATAAATTGGTGTACCACTAATTTGCTCCAAAAATTAAACTAAAAAACAATCTTTTTCTAATATTATATATTAAATTAAATTCATAATTTTAGTCAAATTGAAAATTATTGTACTTTATGTTTAGCCAAAGAAGCTGATTTTTAGGTTTTATTCATAATTTTCTTCTTTTTATTTCAACACTCCTTTATAAAACATTTTGGCTAGTAGTTGACATTGAATATATTTTTTCCATTAAAAAGGGGAGTAAAAAATGTTTATTTATTTTATTCAAGTGGGTCAACAGCACCTAATATATATATTGAAGGGTGTTAAATGCTTTTAACTCTAAAAATTTTATCATTATAGGGTGAAAAATTATAGTACTCCCTGTTACTATTCTTATTTTAATATGAGGAAGTCTCTTATGAAACAGTCGCATATATGCGGCTTATTACGGTGCGTGCATAAAATTCATGCGCGAATATATGATACTCTATACGCGAATATATGCTTCAAGATTATACATTATATGCGAATAAATTCTACGTTATAGGCGAATAAGAAAAATATTGTTTAACATATATACGTTATACGCGAATAAATCCCAAGTTATATGCAGATAAGGAAGTTATTGGTTAACACATATACACGTTATACGCGAATAAATCTCAAGTTATACGCGAATAAGGAAGATATATATTGGTTAACATGTACACATTATATATGAATAAATTCTAAGTTATATTCAAATAAGGAGGATATTGGTTAACATATATATGTTATACGCGAATAAGGAAGATATTGGTTAACATATATATGTTATACACGAATAAATTCTAAGTTATACGCGAAATCATAAACCTGCTTCATTAATATTCATATGCTAATATTCATGCCAATTGAAATAACTGATACGTAATAAGCCATAAATATGATACGTTATATGCGAATTATAATACGCTTGTGCATGGAGGCACGTCATTAAACCTGTCATATATATACAACTATCGCATAGGAGTTTTTGCATTTTAATATAGGGTAAAAAAGGCATCTATTGATCGATTTTCTTTTTTGGTTTTCAATTTGGGTTTTGCATAATTTCGATTCTCAAACATAAAATTAGAGTCAAATCATCATTTGAACTTTGATTGATTTGGTAGCCAAAACATGTTTTTGAAAATAAATTGGAATTCACAAGTTATTTAGTTGGGCATATCGACTAGATGTTCATGTTATCACATTCTTTATCTTGAGATTATTAGAAGTCATTGAAAAAAATATTGCCGATTATCATTAATGTTACTGTCATTAATCAGCGACATTGAGAAGGTTAATTTATTCACCTTTTATTTAGTATTTTACACTTGATTCTTTAGTCGTTCTTGTTCTATTTGATTCGTTTTAGTGTTTTATTGTAGGTTTGTCGACCATGGTGCATGTACGGAAGGAAAAAGTCATAAGGAAGTTGAATCGGGTACAAAGTGGAGAAAAAGTTGAAGAAAATCGTGACGGAGAGATGCATGTCTCCATGTTACGATGTTGGGACCTTGTACATTGTGACGTGGAGGATTAAAAAATAAAAAAATAAAAAATGTGAAACAGTGAGCCACGTCGCGACGTCGGGTGTCTTCCCATGTCGCGACGTGCGTGGACGTCACTACGTGCAGAGTTGCACATCGCGATGTTGGGACATACTAGGATTTCCAGTTTAACTTTTTAAAATAGTGTTTTTGGCCTAGTTCAAGACTTCGCATCTGAGAAGGATTCTGTGGAAGCCCTATTTACGAATATTATTGCAGATTTACTAATATGTTTTTCCTTATGTGACAATTCTTAGAGCATTAAGCAAGTCTCTTTGTAATAGTTAGGGCTTTTCTTTGGCTGTTGTACCGAGAATTACAGTTGTATAGAATTGGAACATTTGTGTATTGAATTCATTGGTTTTGAGTTAAAGATTTCTTCTGAGAATTTTATGATTCGAGATGTTATCTTTCTTTTCAAGATATGTTTCAATTACGTGCTTTATTGTTAATTTTATGATGTTCGGTTTAGCCATACTTAGCTAAATCCATTGTGCTCCCGATGTTATGAAAATAGGTTATGGTGCTTAATTTACAGGTTTTACATTCTGTTATATGATATTTGTTTTAATGAGTTTTGCTATCGTGTTCCTCATAGTTATGCATGATTAATGTGCAGATTGTGGGTAATAAAAATGCTTAATTAAGGGTAGTAAATTATTAGGGATAATTTGCTATAATAGATTGTTTGGAAATTCTTGTGTGTTTGCCGAGAATTTATTAATCTTGTTTTACCTTTACTCTTGCCTCTTACCACATAGAGGGAGTTTGGGTGGATAAGGGTAGCATTAGTATGACTGGTTTACCGTTGCCTCTCACCACATAGGGGTGGTTGAATTAGATGGTTGAATGATGGTAGTTAGCAAGATATTCTAGGTATATTAATAAGTTAAACCCTCTCACACACTATGTGAAAATGTGTGTACTATGTGTAAAATATGTGTAGTGTATGAAAATATGTGCAGTGTGTGAAAATGTGTGTAGTGTGTGAAAATATGTGTATTATATGTAAAATATATGTAGTGTGTGAAAATGTGTGTACTATGTGTAAAATATGTGGTGTGTGAAAATGCGTGTAGTGTGTGAAAATATGTGTAGTGCATGAAAATGTGTGTAGTGCGTGTAAAGTATGTGTGGTGTGTGAAAAAATGTGTAGTGTGTGAAAACGTGTGTAAAAATGTTTATTGTGTGAAAATGTGTGTAGTGTGTGAAAATATGTGTACTATGTGTTAAATACGTGTAGTGTGTGAAAATGTGTGTAGTGTGTGTAAAATATGTGTAGTGTGTGAAAATGTGTGTACTATGTGTAAAACATGTGTAGTATGTGTAAAAACTATGTAGTGTTGTGTTGGGTTGGACCTGCGGGTCAAGGATTATGATTGCCACCCCTGATAACTAATACCCATATTACTCTATGAGAGTACCTCACTACGGGTACCCACAACTACCCACAAACTACCCGTAAATTACCCTGTAACTACCCATAATTTACTAAATTAGGGTACCGCGGGCACAAATTTATTATTACCCGCCCAAACCTGCCCATCAACAAAATAGGGTATGAGCGGGCAGTTGTCTCTTTTTTCAATACATATTAACTACCTGCTCACTACCCGCCCAAACCCGCCTATTTGCCAGCTCCAGCTAAATTGTTGTAGAAGTCCAATAGTCCACAAAGCCATAAATAGGATGTCATGTAGTTGACTATACATACGTGTGTGTTTACTTGGAAATAATTATCATGCAAAAAACTGCATAAATTAATGGGATTAATATGATAGTTAAAAACATATTGACTCCTATTATGGAACTTCACAACTAGGGGTGATATCGAGCCGAGGCATGCCCGAGTTTTAGAGTGTTCAGGCCTTGTTTGTTTATTAACCGAGTCTAAAAATCTGTTCGTGTTCGTTTATTTATTAAATGAACGAGCTCGACCGAGCTTTATATGAACTAAGACGAGACCCATATTACTAATACCCATATTACCACCCCTAATAACTAATACCCATATTACGACCGAGCTTAACCTGCGGGTCAAGGGTTATGATTGCCACCCCTAATAACTAATACCCATATTACTCTATAAGAGTACCTCACTACGAGTACCCCACAACTACCCGTAAATTACCCTGTAACTACCCGTAATTTACTAAATTAGGGTAACCGCGGGCACAAATTTATTATTACCCGCCCAAACCTGCCCATCAACAAAATAGGGTATGATCTTTTTTCAATACCTATTAACTACCTGCTCGCTTCCCGTCCAAACCCGCCTATTTGCCAGCTCTAGCTAAATTGTTGTAGAAGTCCAATAGTCCACAAAGCCATAAATAGGATGTCATGTAGTTGACTATACATACGTGTATGTTTACTTGGAAATAATTATCATGCAAAAAACTGCATAAATTAATGGGATTAATATGATAGTTAAAAACATATTGACTCCTATTATGAAACTTCACAACAAGGGGTGATATCGAGCCGAGGCATGCCCGAGTTTTAGGGTGTTCAGGCCTTGTTTGTTTATTAACCGAGTCTAAAAATTTGTTCGTCTTCGTTTATTTATTAAATGAACGAGCTTGACCGAGCTTTATATGAACCAAGACGAGACCGAGCTTTGTTTGTGAACAATTCGCGAGGTATAATTTAGTTACATTAATATACTTTATCTCTTTACATAAATGTCCAAATTTTAATTCAAACTCATATATAATGATTTGTGTGGTTATATGTATAAAAAAATCATTTTTCCTATTATTTAAGAGTTTTACTTGGGGGTATATATTATTTATATTATATAATTTATATTTTAACTAAATTTTTAACGAATTGTTGACCAACCTAAACGAATCTTTCACTTGCTTGTTGATTTATTATTCATATATCAATCGAACCTAAAATTTTGTCATGTGTTCATTTGTTTATTAAGTAGACGAGAATGAGTGGAACTTTAACCGAGCTGATCCCGGTCTTGTTCATAAAGGTTTATGTTCGTTCTCACTACCGTATAGTGTGGCTTGTGGGTCGATAAATATATATAATATATATATAAACCCAATTATATATTTCTATTGTTTAATATTTTTATTTCATATATAAGTTCAATATATATTATATGATTAATATTTTAACCGAGCTTTAACCATGTTATGAACGAGCTTTTTAACGAGCTATTCACGAACGTAAACGAGCTTTCAAATATGTGCTCATTTATTGTATATTTATTAATCGAGCCTAAAATCATGTTTGTGTTCGTTCATTTATTAAATAAACGTGCTCGAGCTGAGCTTTTAACTAGTTTGTTCGTGAACGTTCGTATTTGTTCTCAACCCTATCCACAACTGGTACTAATTCCCATACATGAGAAAAATAAAACTCATATTTTGTGTCCACATCGTTAAAACAGATGAAAAACTCAATGAACAAAAAACAACTTGAGATGGGCTAAAATTAATTCTGGGAAAATATAGAGAAAATGCAAGTAATCTTTTACACTAATCACTAGCAAGAAGCCGTAAACAAACAAATAAATGAACAAAAGAACTCCTTTTTACTCACTCACAAACAAGTACATCAAAATGATTCAACAAAACAATACAGTACGCCATATTCAAGTGAAAAAAAAATGAAGGGTCCCGATTGCTATAACAAGAACCCAAAAATACCCCCACGAAGTTTTATTAAGGGCTGTTTCACGTCATTATTACAAATTAGGACGTAACTTTAATATATTTATTACTACGAGCGTTAAATTAACTTTATTATTTTATGTAATTAGTAAAATCTTTTTTATCCTCCATCATTTAAGTATTATTTTTTTTAAAATTTTTTATTGTAAAATTAAACCCTAATCAATAAACTAAAATCCATAAAATAAAAACCAATGATAACAACATTAATCGATATTCATCTAATTAACTTTCTGATAATTTTTTATTCAATCATTGAAGGAAGGCAAGAAAATAAATGCCAACACAAGATTTCTTTTGATTGGGATTGTGAATGCATTCATCTCTATTTCTAGTGTTCACAAATATTCATGTCTCCAAAATAGTGTGTATCACAATTAGTATCTTCTTTCTCATCTTCAATCTTCTTGTGTATCTCTATTTGATGCCTTCTTTGGTTCAAATTTTAACCAGTAGATCTAAACTTAAAATGTTTCTGTAGAATTAAACTAAGTTTCCTAAACTAGTTTAGTTCAGTTCCTATTTGGTTTGTTTCCTAATTCATTGTAGACATGAATTAGGAGTTAAGTTGATGGAAATCAGTCCGTGTCCATCTTCACTAGTACAAAACGGGGCTTTTACACCGGTTAAATCTTATTATTTATACTGGTTATTCTAAAAATGAACCGGTGTATATACAGGCGGGGTAAAAAATACAAATTTTTTACACCGGTTTTGTAAATCGATGTAACAAGTCTTTGTTACACCGGGTTTATAAACTCGGTGTAAAAATATTTATTTTACATCACCAATTTTCTCCTGCGTCTCCGATGGTTTCTTGCACAACACAAAATTACGAAATCTATGTGAACCGATTGTCTTCCATGGACCCAAAGCTTTATCGAAAACAGGGCAATAAAGTTCCATGGATCTGATTCAGCTCTCGTTTAAAGCTGTCAACATACATCTCAACTTCTCCTCCCTTTGGCCAGAAGACTCACCACCACTTCTCCATAGTCGAACAGCCACTACCACCACACGGAACGGGTCACTCATCGGGTCACTTCTCCATAGCCGAATACTCTTAGCTAAACAGCTAAAAAGGAAGTTAAAGAAGAGAACTTCAAGAGCCAGTGTCAAGATCCAGCCTCAACATTTGGTCTCCACCTTTGGCACCAGCCTCCTTTTCTCCACCCTCCAGCACTCCACCATACACCAACCATCGTGTGGAATCTCAGCAAGCTACCCCTGTTCCTGCAAAGAAAGGGACAGCCATTACAGATCTAGATTCAGGCTGCTTGAGCTTACACACGAGACCTTTGGATCGGACTTCCAATCCAAGCTGCCACCAATCCACTATTCACAATCGGGGTACTAGCAACTAAACATTGACTCGGGCTGCTGACCTGATGGGAGCTCAAGAGAGCTGACGGGAGGCTTTTAACGAAGCAAAAAATTGAGCTGCTGAGCTGATTGAACTTAAGCTGCCTCTAAATAGTGTAATATTTACACCGATTTTCTTATAACCGGTGTAATATATAAACTTTTTACACCGGTTATAAGAAAATCGGTGTAATATATAAACTTTTTACACCGGTTATAAGAAAATCGGTGTAATATATAAAATTTTTACACCGGTTATAAGAAAATTGGTGTAATATATAAACTATTTACACCGGTTATTGTTTAAACCGGTGTAATAAGTTTATATATTACACCGGTTATAATAAAACCGGTGTAAATAGTTCTCCTATCACTAAATTCTTGTTTAATATTACGATAATGCCACCGCATTTTTATAAATTACACCGAATTATGTTTAACCGCTCTAAAAAGGGCAGTTTAAATCTGCCATTTTGTAGTAGTGCTTGCCTAGAACGACTTCACAAAATCCATTGACAAATCTTGATGGTCCAATGACAAGATCAAGAAGTTCGAAGATGAAGGCAGCTTTGCATTCACTATTGGGGTCAACTTGTGAAGGACTTGAGGAAGATCTTGCAACGTCTCATTCACATGGAGTTTTATGGCATGTTTCTTCAATAACAATTCATGAAGATATTTCTCAAAGTTCTACATTGGAGCTTAAGGAAATTCCGCCTTGAAGAAATCACATGGCTGAATGAAGACCAAGAAGAAGGCGTGTAGTTGGGCTTTAAGTTGGATCACGCCATTCTTAGCTTTATAGGATTTATTTTGTTGTTAATTAATTAAGTTCAAAACATTTAATTTGGGCTTTAGTTAATTCAGTTTTAATAAGTTACTTGGCCCAATTATCTTCCATGGTAATGGCAAGTAAAGTTTAGGAAAGTAATACCCTACTTTTTAGGAGATAAACACGTTTTTCCTAAAGGTAGCAAAACCGTGTTTTGCTTGTTGCTTTTTAGGAAACTGAGTTTGTTAGTTTGTTAGTTAGTTAGTTAGTTGTTAGTTTCCAAATCCAATTTGGAAAGTTTCCTAAATTGTGATTGGTTAGCTTAGAAGTCAAGTTGTACTTGATAACCATTAGGGTTTCACGTTTTTTGTAGCCTATTTATAGGTGAAATTTTTTCGTGAATCAATAAGATGAATTTTGATAATTTTAGCTTTGCTAAGAACCTTTTTGCAGCCGTGAAAAAGTTGTGAGAAAAACGTGAATCATTCAATTGATTTCAGTTGAATCTTCATAAGACCCGTGATCTTTAAGCTTAGACCTTAGAGAGAACTTACAAGTTCTTGATTTAAAGAACAAGCCAAACTGATATCTATTCAACTCTTGATTTACATAGGTTGGACTGAAATCTTTTTGTTATAACGTGTTGGGTTTGATTGCTTAATCAAGTCTGCTGTTCCATATCTTTTCGTGTTCTTGTTGTTTACTTCCGCAATTGTGTTTTGAGTTTGTTTGATTGAATTTTCTGGTGAAACAACGGTTCAAAGGAGAGGGTTTTCGTGTGGTCAAGGGTTTCAATCCGAGGCCATCCGCATCATAAGTACCTATTTGGTTTGTTTCCTAATTCCTTGTTGACATGAATTAGAAAGTCTCTTGTCTTATAAATATAAGTGTAGGGTTATTTGATTTTGGTACAACAACCAGAAACAAAAGTTGCTGTCTTTGTGAAAAGCCAATACGGCTTGGTTAAAGAAATAAAAGTGTTGTTGCCTCTAAATCATCTTCATTATTTTTCGTGTGATTCTATTTTGTTTAAATTCGATCCTTCAAATTGGTATCAGAGCTTGGTTGTTTTGGTAGTCATGACAACAACAAATATAATTTGTGTTGTTCCCAAACTTACAGGAAAATAAAATTATAATCTTTGGAGAGGTCAGATGGAAACCCATTTAGAAATTTTTGATTTGATTCAATACGTTCAAAACGAAGTACTTGAAGATGCTCTTGTGGAGAAAAAGAGGCAAGGAAAAATGGCCTTGTCTCAAATTCATCAATCAATTGATCAATTGGTTTATTTGAAAATTTCAACGGCCAAAACTGCAAAAAAGGCTTGGGATATTTTGGAAAAGACATAGACAAAGTTCAACAGAGTAATTTGATGGTGTTGAAAAAGAAGTTTGAGATTTGCACAATGGAAAAGACTGAATCCATTTAGGAATACTTTTCTCGTCTGTCACTGATCAGATACGAGATGGAATTAAATGGGCACGTTTTAAAAAATGACATTTTCGTTGAGAAAGTTCTCAATACACTGCCCATGAAATTTGATTATGTTATGGCTATAACGCAAGAAACCAAAGATTTTATCCACATTGACAGTTGAAGAATTGCAAGGTACATTAATTACACATGAACAGCGAATTAATGGAAAGTTGAATGATTCTCTGGAAAAGGAGATTCCGGAAAAGGCATTGCAGGTCCAAATAGAAAAATTAAAGAATAACTCCAATGTTGCTGCAACAAATACTCATGGCCAGAATTTCAGAGGAAGAGGACACGGTAGAAATAATTACCGAGGTCGTGGTAGAGGTAACCAATTTTTTCAACAGCGAGAAAATAGTGGATTTAATTTTCAACAGTCTAATAATTCCCACAAGAGTAAAATTCAATGCTATAATTGTGAAAAATTTGGCCATTATAAAAAAGATTGTTAGAGTGCAAAATCTGAAGTGCATGTCCAAGTTGCTGAAATTGATGGGAATAAACAAGAGGCTGTTTTATTTTCTACTGCTGAATGTGAACAAACAAAGAATAGTAATTGGTATTTAGATTCTGGCTGTAGTAATCACATGACTGGACAAAAGGAGTTATTTTTTAATTTGGATGAATCATTCAAAAGCACAGTTAAATTTGGAAACAATACAGTTGTACCTGTTCTTGGAAAAGGAAATATACCCATTACTTTGAAAAATGGGTCGACAAGCTTTATTGGTGACGTGTTCTATGTACCCAATCTTTATCTTAATCTGTTGAGTCTTGGACAGTTATTTGAAAGAGGGTATGATTTGAGTTTTAAACATGGAACTTGTATGATTAGTGATGTACGATTGAGATTAATTGCAAAAGTGAATATGAATCATAGTAGACAACAAGTTCCCTATATCTCTGAATTATAGTGATTCATCTTGCTTTAGTTCCACCATTTCTAATGATGCATGGTTGTGGCATATGAGATTTGGTCACTTCAATTTTGGTGGTTTAAATTCTCTGTCCAAAAAAAATATGGTTTTGGGGCTGCCTTCACTTGATTTTTCCCATCGACAGTGTGAATCTTGTATTAAGGGAAAGAAGCACAGGCATTCTTTTCAAGCAGGAAATTCTTGGAGGGCCAGTCATCTATTAGAGCTTGTTCATTTAGATTTATGCTCAATCGAGGTACCTTCTAATGGTAGTAATAAGTATTTTATAACCTTTATTGATGATTTTAGCAGAAAATGTTGGGTTTATTTTTTGAAAAATAAATCTGAAGCTTGTGATATTTTCAAGAAATTCAAAGTGTATGTAGAAAAACAGACTGGATTCTACATAAAGGCTTTGAGAACTGACAGAGGCACTGAATATATTGTGTGTGATGAAATCTTGATGAATCATGGTATTAAGCATCAGATGACAAACAGGTATACTCCTCAACAAAATGGTGTGGCAGAGAGAAAAAATAGAATAGTGATAGATTTGGTGAGATCCATGATGGTGGCAAAAAATATGCCAAAGGAATTTTGGGCAGAAGCTGTGTCTTGTACTGTTTATATTTTGAACAGATGTGGTAAAAAACCAAATATTAGTCATTTAAGAGGATTTGGTTGTCTTGCATATTCTCATGTTCGTGATGCTTTGAGAAAGAAATTGGATGATAAGGCAGAGAAGTGCATCTTTGTTGGCTATAGTCTACAGACAAAAGGCTATAGATTGTTTAATCCAGATACAGGAAAGATAATTGTGAGTAGAGATGTTACTTTTGATGAACAAGGAGCATGGAATTAGTCTTCTAAAGAACCAACAACATCAATTGTTCAACTAGCAGTACCTTTATTAATTGAGGAGGAAGAAAATAGACAATAGACAGTGCAAATTGAACAACCACCCTGTGTTCCTTCATCTTCAAGTGCGCAAATAACTCCTGCACAGTTTAGTCGACCACAATGGCAGCGACAATTACCGGCTCGATTGCAAGATTATGTTGTGGGTGATAATGCTAATGATGATTTATCTGATAAAGATGTTGTGAATTTTGCTTTATTTGCAGATTGTGACCAAGTTGACTTTAAAGATACTGCTCGAGAAGATTGTTGGATATAAGCAATGGGTGAAGCAATTCATGCCATTGAAAAGAATGATACTTGGGAGCTTACAAACCTTCCAAGTGGGAATAAAGTAATTGGAGTGAAGTGGTTTATAAGACAAAATATAAACCTGATGGCGAAGTGGAGAGATACAAAGCGAGACTTGTTGCAAAAGGTTATAAGCAGAAACCTGGAATTGATTATTTTGAGGTATTTGCTCCCCTTGTTAGACTTGATACAGTTTGTTTGATAATTTCTTTATCTGCACAAAATAATTGGAGGATTTATCAAATGGATGTTAAGTCTGCATTTTTGAATGGTGTTCTTGAAGAAGAAGTATATGTTGAGTAACCTGCTGGTTTTGTTAGAAAAGGTCAGGAAAATAAGGTTTACAAGTTGAAACGAGCTTTATATGGCTTAAAACAATCTCCAAGGGCGTGGTATACTCGCATTGATTCTTTCTTTGTGCATCATGGTTTTCAAAGGTGTCCATGTGAGCATACTTTATATGTGAAATCATCTAGTGAGGGTGATGTTCTTTTGATATGCTTGTATGTAGACGATTTAATTTTTACAGGCAATAATTTGGAGATGATTGCTGAATTTAGGGAGGCCATGATTTAACAGTTTGAGATGACTGACTTGGGTCTTATGCCTTATTTTCTTGGAATTGAGGTTTTATATTCTGATCAAGGCATATTTATCTCTCAGAAAAAATATGCAGGTGATATCTTGAAAAATTCAAGATGGATGGAGTAAAACCAATATTGACTCCGGCAGAGGAAAATTTGAAATTAACAAAAGAAGGGACAAGAGGACCAGTAAATCAGACATACTTTAAAAGTATAATTGGAAGTTTGAGATATTTGACTTCTACAAGACCAGATATTACTTTTAGTGTTGGTTTGATTAGTGGGTTATGGAAAATCCACGACAGTCACATTTGTTAGATGCAAAGAGAATTTTGAGGTACATTAAATGTACTCAAGGAGATGGAATTCTTTATTCATCTAGTGATCCAGTTGAACTTTTTGGGTTCACAGACAGTGATTGGGCTGGTGACACAGTTCAACGGAAAAGTACTTTCGGATATGCATTTTTTACTGGTTCAGGTGTATTTTCTTGGAGTTCAAAGAAATAACAAGTGGTTGCATTATCTACAGCGGAGGCAGAATATATTGCAGCATCAAACAGTGCTACACAGGCATTGTGGCTAAGGAGAATGCTTGGATTTCTTCAACATAAACAAGATGGTCCGACTACGGTATTTTGTGATAGTAAATCGACTATTGAATTGACAAAGAATCCAGTGTTTTATAGAAAGAGTAAACACATTGATATCAAGTTTCAGTTTATTCGTGAATTGGTTCGAGATAAGGAGATTGCAATTAACTATTGCAAGTCCGAAGATCAAGTGGCGGACATTTTCACTAAAGCATTGAAAATGGAGACCATTGTGAAATTGAAAAAGCGTTTGGGGATGACCAAGCATGACGACTTAGTTTAAGGGAGGCATTTGAAGAATTAAACTAAGTTTCCTAAACTAGTTTAGTTCAGTTCCTATTTGGTTTGTTTCCTAATTTATTGTAGACATGAATTAGGAGTTAAGTTCCTATTTGGTTTGTTTCCTAATTCCTTGTTAACATGAATTAGGAAGTCTCTTGTCTTATAAATATAAGTGTAGGGTTATTTGGTTTTGGTACAACAGCCAGAAACAAAAGTTGCTGTCTTTGTGAAAAGCCAATACGGCTTGGTTAAAGAAATAAAAGTGCTGTTTCCTCTAAATCATCTTCATTATTTTTCGTGTGATTATGTTTTGTTTAAATTCGATCCTACAGTTCCCTACAAGACAAACATAGCCATTAATAACTTCTAGAGTCTTTGAATGACCGCGACGCATATTTGAAACTAATAATAAAATGAGAGAGAAAAATTCAAGATTGGAAAAAAATATAGTCTTGCAAATTCAATAACTTCTAAACGTTTGATTGTACTTTGGCTGCTCATTGTAATATTATGAAATTTAACATTAATAGTCAAATACTAAACCCTCTCCACCGTTGTAGAAATAAAGACACGAAGAAACAGGGAAGCAAACATTTACATAACTACAGCACCAAGAAATCGATCAAGATGGTTTTTTTTTTATCAAGATGGTTAACCTTGTGAAAATCCAGAAACTATTGATTCATTGTCCTGGTATAAAGTTTCTTTTGTTTAAAAAAAAAAGAAAAAAAAAGATGATTAACCTTGTGAAAATCCAGAAACTATTGATGCATTGGCCTATGAAAATGCCTGGAACTGTACCTCACACTGTGAAAATCGATAAAGGAACGAGTATGAACATTTGGGTCCCCAATCAAAACCATCCCAAAGCCAAAAAAAAAACAAAAAACAAAAAAACAAAAAAGCTCAATTAACGATCTTGACGGAAACAGCATCATCGAACTAAACCTACAAAACCTGTTGTACTGCTCGTCCACGGGTTCACAGCTGAAGAATAGTCACATTGCAATTACAAATCGGTTCTTTAATTTTTTTTTTTAAAAAAAAAATCGGTTCTTTAATGAAAAAGTATCCGGTTTACGTGCCGAACCTCCTTATGCTTTGGCGGTCAGAAGAGGTAAAAAGAAGAGTGTTTATGAACAGGTGGAAGTGATGATTACATCTACTAGAAATTGAATAGAAAATTATCAAAAAGTGAAATAGATTAATCTCCATTAATGTTGTTATCATTAGTTTTTAGGGTTAATTACCGATAACCCCCATGTGGTTTGCCCGGTTTTTGTATAACCCCCATGTGTTGTCAAAATATATCAACAACCCCCACGTGTTTTGGTTTCTATTGTAAAGTGGACGGAAAGTGAGTCCCCTAACGGAGATTGAGTTACACGCGTGTGAATATGCAAGTGTGATTGTCCGAAAATATTAAGTAATCATACAATTCCCAAAGTACCCTCTCTTTGACCTTTAAATCTAACTTCTTCATCCGAGATTGAGCTAATGTCTTCTTCTTCCTTATTAAATCTTCTTCTTCCTCATTAGAACCCTACTTCACTCGAATACATCTTCCTCAAAAAAAAAAAAATCTCCACAATACACTTAGATCTAGTGGTATTTGTTCAATTTACCTTACTCGAAAATATAGCCATCACCATACAGATCTCAATTTGTTGAAGAGAATTATCAAAGTTGAAGTGGCCACAAAAATTTTTAGAGATGTCAAATTCAAGCTACAGCAGTGGAGGAAGTCGTGGAGTGAGGTATCAATATAAATATTGTGAATGTGGGAAGAAAGCAGCTGTAAAGATTGTGAATTCTGAGAAACCTTCTAAAGGAATGTTGTATTTTGTGTGTGAGACAAAAGAATGCGATTTTTGGGCATGGTGTAATCCGACATTGATAGATAGAGGAGAAGAAAACAATAAGAGAATCATGAACAACATTGACGCAGCTCACAAGGTTGTTGAAGATCGTAGAATCTCTCCAATAAAGCAACAGATTAGGGAAAGTTTGAAAATGATGAATCTATTAATAATTGTATGTGTTGTTGTATCGTTTTTATCTTTGACAATTAGCATTTTGAAGTGATTTTGTATTAGTAGTTAGGTTTGTCATATACTAAATTGTTCTGTTGTTGTTAAGTTTCATTATGAATTGAAATGGATTGAAGTTTCCAAATTCCAGATTTTGGAGTTTCATATCCCTGTTTCAAGTTATATTCAAATTCCAGATTTTGGAGTTTCATATCCCTGTTTCAAGTTATATTCAAATTCCAGATTTTGGAGTCCCCTAACAAAGTCTCCATCTATGAAACTCCAAAATATGTACAAATACAAAATATATTTTCAATGCTCATAAGATAAAATATTGAATATCATATCAAAATGCACAAACATTTGAACCAAAGCATCAAAATGCAAATATTGAATGTCATACCAAAATGCACAAACATTTGAACCAAAAGTAATAATTGTCTATTACAACCAAAAGTAATTGTCAATGTAGCAAGTTGAAATCTATTACAATCAAAAGTAATAATTGTCTTTCTATTCAATTGCAACACTGATGAAATTGTAGGTATTGTTCTTGATGGAGTAAGAGCATCATGGCCTTCAAATGGAATAGGAGTAGTAACAAGAGCATTAGCAGCAGCCCTCTTGATGGACTTGAGGTTGTGAACTGGAACTGGATGGTACTTGAGCCTGCATGAAAATTACAAAGATCAAACAATAGTATGATCAGGTCACAATCAATTGAAAACTGTATAACAATATCAATATATATACATGTGACTTAGATGGAACCTTTTTTGATTTTTTTGATGGGGGATAGTTAGAAGTTGAATCACCAGCAGCCCTCTTTGCTCCACCCACAATAATATTACCATTTACAGGTGCTTGTACAGTAGTATGATCAGTTCTAACAGCACCATCACTCAATAATGGTGCCTGCCCACTTCCTTGTTGTGTCCCAAGATTTTCTTGCCCACTTCCTTGTTGTGTCCCAAGATTTTCATCAGCTGCATTGGATGTCTTAGGTGCCTAGTCAATTAAATTAGGGTTAATATATTTGAAGTGACATAAGTTAAATAAGTAAAGTACAGTATTGAATATATTTGAAGTGACAAATTACAAAACTGAAATTATGAAAACCTTGTAATATTTGGATTTTGGATGGATTGGAAATTTGCAAGATCTTGAATTGTGGACTGCTTTAAAACACCTCTTGCAGTGGACAGTTAGACCTTTTCTTGTGGATGTTTGCCCTGTACGTGGTTCATCTTGCTCCCTTCTTCTCAACTTTTTTGGCCTTCCTGGTTGCTTCCTCACAATAGGAGGATTAATTGTCTCTCCAACATTTTCATCCCAGAAGTTCCTAGAAGGTATTGGAGCAATGAGGAAATTGTATGCCTGCAAATATACATCTCTTAGATAACATTCATCCACATATGACTCCACTTCCCTTTTTGCATGTTGAATTGCTGCAATTGCATGTGGGCAAGGGATTCCTGTCAACTGAAAATTACCACAACTGCAATTTCTTGATTCCAGCCTAACAACATATGTTACTCCTACACAATCCACCTCATATACTCCAGGGGATGAATATACTGCCCTACAAAATCTAGTTGCAATCTTATATTTCTCCACTTTTTCTTGAATATTAGGACAAAGCTTACCCTTATATTGCTCCATGCCTGCTCTCTTTATTTGTAGTCTCTGCATCAACTTTCTTCTAATCCATTCAAACATTGAAATAATGGGTTTGTCTCTGGCCTCCAAGATATAACTGTTGAATGATTCATTGATATTATTTACCAATATATCGCTCTTGCATTTAGAACTGAAGTGTGACCTTGACCATAATGTGGGAGGTATCTTTTTAAGCCAACCTGCTGCATTGAGTGTGTTTCCCACCTTCGGATCAGCTCTCTCAAGATTCTCCATTGCTCTTTTGAAGTCCCTTTGATTCCCAGCAGAAGCTGCAGCCCAAAAATAATCTTTCAATTCCTTTCCCTTGAACTTCAGCTTAAAATTCTGATACATATGTCTAAGACAATATCGATGTTCAGAATCTGGAAAAACCTCATCAATTGCATTAATTAGTCCCTTTTGTCTGTCAGATATAAATGTCCAATGGACATCTTTTCCAACTCCAATTTGCTCCTTAAGCCCACTTAAAAACCATATCCAAGTTGTAGTCATTTCAGCCTCCACAACACCTAGTGCAACTGGAAACATATTGTCATTTCCATCTCTTCCCATAGCTGTTAGAAGTTGACCACCAAATGGACTCTTTAGAAAGCACCCATCCAGACCAATAAGAGGCCTACAACCTGCCAAAAATCCCTGTTGTAATGCTCCTAAACCCCAATACATTCTTTTAAAAGTCCCAATCTCATTTTCATTTGGTCTGTCCACTTGTATGGTCACACGGCTATTAGGAATTTCCTTCAATAGAACTGTAGCATAATCTCTCACTCTGTGGTACTGCTCCATATCACAGCCTTGCATAGCCTCCTTTGCTTTCCTCTTAGTCCAATATGCTTGATTGTATGAAATGTCAACCATATAATCACTCCTTTCTGTATTGACTAATCCAGCCACACTAATGTTTGGATCATCCCTGATTTTGTGTTGCAGTTTTTTACTCAAATAAGTAGATGTTGCATGAACATTGTTGTACTCTCTGCCACAAGAGTGAACATCTCTTATTGTTTTGATTTGAAAAGTTGTAGTATTCTGCACTGGACTTGCATGTAATCTCCAACCACAATTCTTCTTGCATAATACTGTCACCTTTGCTCTTTCATTTCTGATATACTTGAATTCCCATCCTTCCCTAACATGCCACTCTACAAGGGCCTCTCTAAAAACCTTAAGATTTCTGAACTTTTGACCTACCTTTAATTGAAATTCTGACTTTTTGAACTCATGGTCAGTATTGAATTCAGGAAATGAAGGCACACTGCTATTTTCATCATCTGACAAAAGCCTCTCCAACAAATCTAATTCATCTACAAGAGGTTCATTCCAATCCTCCCATGCATTCACAAAATCATCTCCATTCTGATTTTTTTCATATCTGCCAGCTTGTGAACTGCTTGGTGTATTTGCTGTTGTTTTCTCATTTGAGGTATTTTGTTGCTGATTATTCAAGTCAGCAAAAATTTCTTCATCTTCTAGCCCCTCTAACCCTTCATTAAGCCAATCTGGTTCACTTGATGTATCAGATCTGGTTTCTTCTTCATCTTGAAGATTATGCTTGTTTCTTTTGCCTTGCTTCCTCTTCTCTTTACCTTTGGCTGATTTGTCTGGTACTTTGCCTCTACTTCTTAGTTTAGAATTTCTGCATTTTTTTGCAATCTTTTGTGACTGCTTGCCTGAACCTGAAGCTTGCTTAGGAGGATGCTCTGGTGGCAGATGCGAGGCCTGTTGAAAAGGCTGCTCTTCTGGTTGATTTGGTGGCTGCTCTTCTGATTGATTTGGTGGCTGCTCTTCTGGTGGCTGCTCTTCTGGTTGATTTGGTGGCTGCTCTTCTGATTGATTTGGTGGCTGCTCTTCTGGTGGCTGCTCTTCTGGTTGATTTGGTGGCTGCTCTTCTGATTGATTTGGTGGCTGCTTTTCTGGTTGATTTGGTGGCTGCTCTTCTGGTGGCTGCTTTTCTGGTTGATTTGGTGGCTGCTCTTCTGGTGGCTGCTCTTCTGGTTGATTTGGTGGCTGTTCTTCTAGTTGATTTGGTGGCTGCTCTTCTAGTTGGGTTGGTGGCTACTCTCCTGATTGATTTTTCTCTCCATGTCCTCTAGCTCTCAGTGGCCTTCTGAATGGATCAGCCTTTCTTGCTACTACTTTCACTCTTTTGGTTGGCTTAATAGCACTTCTACCCTTAACAGATTCATTATCTGTGTCATTTTCAATATGTGCCCCACCACTACCCACACTTTTGTCACTATTTATATCTGTATCTTCCCCACAGTAAGTCAACGCCAAGAACTCCTTAGTAACAGGCCTTTCAAAAAAACTTTTCCTTTAGGTGACACAACCATCAGTGGCATTTCCCCATTCACAACATACAAATGCATTGCACTTTGTCCCTCGTAACCAGTAATTAGAAGTTCTATGTCCACATCACTATGTATGCCAACAACACCAACATCTAATGCACAACATGGTACTTGATAATATATCTTAATATTAACCGCATCAGGATCAATCATATTATACATTTCATGCAACTTTTGCACTGACAAATAATCCATCTTATATTTCTTAAATATACAAACTTTATCACCAGTATAAATTAAAGTTGGTTTCTCAATAAACCGACCACCAAAATGCATGTGAATATCAATGTCTGCTAGAGCAGGTGTGTGTATTGGACCTGACATTAAACAAGACAAATATATCATTTTTCTATATATTATCATGCATAAGAAACTAAAATCTTAAATTAAGTGCAGTAGAGGTTAGAACTTGATGGAGACATTAGGATGTATACAGACTTTTTTTCAACAATGACTTTTCTAACAATAGTTTTTTTCAACAATGACTTTTCTAACAATATTTTTTTTTTCAACAATGACTTGAAAAAGATGGAGACTTTAGAATGTATATAGCAACTAAATCGCATATCAATAAACATTCAAAAATGCTCTGTTCAACCTACCCACCTACTGCTCTTCAACGTAAACCAAAAATCTCAAACCCCCCCTCCCCCCTCCAAAACGCCCCCCCACAATGCACAACTCTCACAATGAAAACTAAATGTGTTCGTTTATCAGGTTACCAGTAAATTCTCCTGCCATTGAAGATAATGTGAATCTCTTCTGATAGCTTGATTCTTACAAGAGAACTTGCAGATCTTACAGTCGAAGTTGTAGAAGTCGTAGAAGTTGTAGAAGTTGCAGATCTCTTCTGACTGCTTCTTACAACCAAATATTTGATTCTTCAGATCTACTTTGATCAGGAGTGAAGATTTTGGAAGAAAATTAGATTAGGGATTTTGTTTAGATTCGTCTGAAAATTAATTGACCGACAGTGAAAGAAGATTTTTTACTTTTACAACAGTGGAAAAGGGTTTTTATATTGGGGTATTTTCGGAAGTTTTGACAGCTCCGTTAGGGGACTCACTTTCCGTCCACTTTACAATAGAAATCAAAACACGTGGGGGTTGTTGATATATTTTGACAACACATGGGGGTTATACAAAAAACGGGCAAACCATATGGGGGTTATCGGTAATTAACCATAGTTTTTATTATCAAGATTTTAGTTTAATGATTAGCTTTTAAATTTAAAACAAAAATTTAAGAAAAATATATTAAATTTACAATAAACAATTTAAGAAAAATAATACTTAAATGGTAAGGAGGATAAGAAAGTCTTTTATTAATTATATAAAGTAATAAAATTAAGGGCTAATTGCCAGGAACCCCTTGTGGTTTGCCGAAAATCCCTATAAACCCCATGTTTTATAAAAAAGTATCGAGTACTCCTATGTGTTTTCTGGTGAAATAGAAAGTGGACGGAAAACAGGTCCAATAACGGCACTGTTAATTATTCCAATAATACCCTCTCATTTGTTTTCAAATTTAAATGGTAAACCTTTAAAAAATTAAAATTTTGGGGTTAAAGTTAAAATCATCAAACTTTTGTTGTAAAAATATAAAGTAAAAAAAATTCTTCTTCCTATAATAAACTTCTTCTTCCTCATTACAACTCCTGTTACTCCAAATCTTTCCTTTTTTTATTTTGATTTCTTTCTTTCTTCTTTCCTTTTTTTATTTATTTCTTCTTTATTTCTTCTTTTTTCCTTTTCGATCACTACTCTTTTTTTTATTTTTTATTTTTTATTTTTTCCTTTTCAATCACTACTCCAAAAATTCTGGCGTCTTCAAATCTGCAAACCTCCCCCACCGTCATCATCACCACCAAAACCACCAACACCACCATACTAAAATCTAAAAGTCACCCAATACCAACAACACTATCAATAATGTTATCAACCCCTAATGCACCAGAAAAGAATCTCTATTTCCAAATCCATAATCATCATTAGTAAATATGGCAACTAAATCCACCACGACAAGTTCAAAGTATTAAAATTGGTTTCCAAATCTGAGAAGGTGGCTCTCCAATTCCATGTGGATAGGATTGCTTGATTCCTGAAAAAAAGGTGAATCTTCAAATTTCCAAATCTATCATCATCATCAATAAAAACAACTAAATCCATCACAAGCTTCGATGAGACCGTGGATCTCCAATTCCTTGTGGGTAGGGCCGCTCAATTTCTAAAAAAAATTTGTTACAAGATAGATTGATACTCATGCATATTTAGTTAGCTGTGAGGAATGACCAAGAAATAAGCAACTTGTTAGGAGAAAGAAAGTGGAGAAGAAAGGGAAGAGAGAAAGTAATAGAAGAAAGAAAGTAGAGAAGAAAAAGAAGAGAGAGAAATAAAAGAAAGGAAGTGGAGAAGAAAAGAAGTGGCAATAGAAACGAAGAAAGAAGAGGGAGAGGAAAGGGAAAAAAGAAGACAGACTCAACAATATAATGGTCAAGGTAAAAAAAAGGATAATTTGGGAAGTAAAAAATTATTTAATAATTTTAGTGCATCACACTTGCAGAACAAGCGCGTTTCACACACTCTCGGTTAACGAACATGTTTTTCATCCACTTTCTATTTCACTCCAAAATACATAGGGGTATTCGATACCTTTTTATAAAACATGGGGGTTATAGAGAGATTCAGCCAACCACAAGGGGGTTCTTGACAATTAGCCCTAAAATTAATTTAATGCTCTTAATAATAAATATATTAAAGTTAGGGTTATTTACACCAATAATACTAGAAAAAACCAAACTTAAAGAAATATTGTTACTTTTAATAATCTTCCAAAAATAAGTCACAATTTCAAATTGCAACTTCAAAAATGGCAAATTGAGATTGCGACTTCTTTATTTGATTAAATTCAATTAAAATATAAATTGACATTTGAAATATAATTTTATTATTAAAATGTTGACGACTTCATTTAAAAAAAATTCTATGCAAACGCTATACTAAAATGTTAACGATTTAATTATATTTCATTGTTGGCATAAAACATATTTTTACTAAACAAATATATAAATTTTATAATTTGATAATATTCATATAATTTTTTAATTGATACACAATGAATACGTAAGGTTTTCAAAAAAGAAATTCACAATTTAGATATTTTACTTTTTATTAATTATAAAATTTTGCGTATAATAACGTTTTTTTTTTTTGCATATAATAGCATGTTTTTTTGCATATAATAGCGTGTTTTTATATAAATTATTAAAGTCATAGTTTCAAATTTGGGCTTCTTTTTTTTAATTAAAAAAACATTTGAAACACTTATAATAAAATAGTAGGACCTAGAACTTCTCTATTGCTGGAACACGAATAAAAATAATATTATTTCTTTAATATCTTTTAGTTTTAGTATTTTAAATGAACTAATGCTTGTAAAAATCAATGCTAACTCAAATTATTAAGAGCGTGTTTTATCCAATATAGTTACTCTAAATTATTGATAAGAGATTGTTATTCAATATACCTCATAGGTGTAAAAATAATTGCTAATCCAAATTATTTAGAAATGTTTGTTATCCAATATTCTTTGTACTACGCATTAAATTTGTATAATGCCTAATTATGAATGCCCAATGTAATAAAGTCCCATTAAGGTAATAAATATTTTTATTATACGAATACTTTTAATCATGAGATGGAGAATTGTATTTCATCTACACAAATCCGTATGGATACTTCTGAGATTCTATATTAGATTTAAGTTTTCATATCGTAGTAGAATTGAATTTATCCTGCAATTTATCTCATGCGCTTTAGCTATTACTTTTAAGTGGCTTTTTCTTTTTAATTATTTAGAGAAGAGTCACAATTTCAAATTGCGGCTTTAGAAATTGCGATGTGAAATTGCGACTTCTCTATTTGTTGAAGAATAATAAAAGTCGCATTATTTTTTTAATTTCTATTTTTTTTAAGTAATATTTTGGTAGATAACCCGTTAAAGAAAATGAGAGAATGAGAAAAAGAGAAGAAGAGATAATAGGAGGGAGTGTTGGGGGTAATAAACTAGAATTAACATACTTATAAGATTAAATATAATAATTATGTTCTTAGTAGGTTGTGTATGTTTGGTTGGTTGATTTGTTTAGAAATTAGAGTTTTTGAGGAATACATTCTCCAAATGAGTAACTTAATTCATCGGTCCTTTAACTTAGGAATTCATTTTACTTTTGCATTTTTTTAAAGAATTTTCATTTTTATCCCTAATATTACAATTTGGTTAGAATCATCCTTTACCCAATTTTTCACTTAAAATTCTAGTTAAAATAACTATTTAACACACACATAATAAATAGGAGAGCATAAAAATTGATAAAATTAGATATATGCATATCAAATAATCATTATAATTAGATTTTCTTAACATGAAAAGTGAATGAGGGACTATTAAAAACTAAAAGTGCAACATGAAACATGAAAGACAAAAGTGGAACTTTTTAAAGAATAAGGATAAAATTACAGTGAACCCTAAGTTGAAGGACGGGTGAAGTAGTTTAACCTTTTTCCATTTTTTTTTATATTTTAAAGTTGTAATTACTCTATAAATAGAGAATGGCAGGATGTTTTGTGATTTGGAGGGTGAAATTTATTAGAAAATACGGAAAATACCTTAAAGAGGTGAGAGGAAAAACCTCCACGACTTAAAGAAAATTCCAACTAGCAGATGTGGTGCTGTCTAACTAATGTGTCATACATGTGATATTGCGATTGTATATCTCTCTTATCAAATATATTCTTGATATAAATAAATATAATATTTTTATATATTTGTGTTTTAACAAAATCGTATCGAATTTAGAGTAAGAATTTGGGTTGTTTGAATCCAGAGCAAGATATTGTGTCGTTTAATTGTGGTGCTGTCTAACTAATGTGTCATACATGTGATATTGCGATTGTATATCTCTCTTATCAAATATATTCTTGATATAAATAAATATAATATTTTTATATATTTGTGTTTTAACAAAATCGTATCGAATTTAGAGTAAGAATTTGGGTTGTTTGAATCCAGAGCAAGATATTGTGTCGTCCATTAAACAAAGAAACTTTTAGGGTTTATCATATAGTCAATACACTTGTTTCCTATGTGAATGGAAGAGATTTAGAAAATAAAAGATCCTGTTAAAAAAATAAGACAGATTTTGTGTCAAACAAAGGACACATACTGTTTTGTAAAACGAAATTTTCTTTCTGTTAGATTTGGTGGGCAGTGACAAAAAAAAATAATGTCTTGTACAAACATTATTTTAGTCAAAATTTTGCAAGTTTTGTTCTAATTGGGATACAATGGTTGGAAGGATGAAAAGACATTGAGCGTCATAAACAATCAAAACACTAAGAAAACAGAAGAAGAAAGAATAAAGATTTTTCAGCAACGTGAAAAATGAAGATCAAGATTATATATGGAGTTGATATTCATATTGGTTTAAACTTGTTTGTAGAGAAAAAGAAAGAATAAATATTTTTCAGCAATGTGAAAAATGAAGATCAAGATTATATATGGAGTTCATATTCATATTGTTTTGAACTTGTTTGTATAAAAGCTTAGTTTAAAGGTAATTTTGTTTGTATATTAAATTAAACATAATTAATTAGGAGTTTTATTTTTAACAACGTTGAATTTAATAATTATATTGCTGGTAGGATTTGTTTGTTAGGTTGATTTCTTTAGAAATTAGAGTTTGCAAGAAATACATTCCCTCAATTCTTTCATATTGCAAAGTTATAATTTCCCTATATATGTAGGATAATAGGATCACATTGAAATAATTAGAGAATAGTTTAAATATAGCAAAGATGTGCGAGAGAAAAAACGTTAATAGGACATGAGCCCTTGGCTCAATGGTCATCACCTAAGCATTATGTGCCTAGAAGAGTTGGAGGTCAGGAGTTCAATTCCTGCCTCCAACAAAAACTCCCCTCTTATTTATAGACAAATGGGATGGAGGAATATTTGTAAAACATAAAGTCCCCCCGGGACACATACGTAAGTGGAGAAATGCTTATGGTACTTACACGCAGGAGTGAGACCGTGTTAGGCCGGTATTCGCTGAGGAGCATCCTCTAACACTTTGAGGAGTGATGACTTGGTGACGAAAGGTTGAAAACTAGCTATGGTACCTAGGTTGGGCCGGTACTGTGAGAGTAGTATCCATCTGTGTGCACATCCCACGATTTACATCCTCAGGGTAGGTAGAGGACGGTTGCCTTGGGGCCTAGTATAGTACACCATAAGTTGGGATTTAGGTCATAAAAAAAATAAAAAAGAAAAAACTTTAATATCTTGAAAAATATTTTACATACTCGCAAATGTGGTATTAAGTAACTGCTATACTATACATGTAATATTGTGATTGTGTGTCTGTTAAAATATAAATATGCAGGATTACTATATGGGCTCGTTTGGTTGGCAAGAAAGTAAAGTTTAATAAGAATATGATTTTTTATATTTTAATTTTGAGAAAAATGAATATTTTTCTTGGTAATCTAATTCTTAAGAATTTAATTGTAAGGAATCCGAATACTTAGCATGTGTTTGGATAGTTTGTCAGAAAAGTTAGTATAATTCTTAATTTGTTATTTGATTTAAAAAATAATAATTTTGACCGTTTCTGTATTAGTTTTTACACCCATCTTAATTGTGAACGTGTATTCTAGTGAATTGTGTCAAAAAAGTGAAACTCATATTTATCATCAAATCTCCATTTCTTGTGGGCTATATAACACATATATTTTGGCCGAAAATGATAATATAAACAAACATGTCGATTTTTGTCATTTTCATGCTATTTTTCGCACCCGCCTCAATTGTGAATGTGCATTCTAGTGAACGGTGTCAAAAAAAGTAAAACTCATATTTATCACCAAACCTCCATCTTTTGTGGGCTGTAGCACATGTATTTTGGCCGAAATGACGATGTTTAGAAACGTGCCGAGTTTAGCTGTTTCTGTATTATTTTTTACACCCATCTTAATTTTGAACGTGCTTTCAAGTGAATTGTGCCAAAAAAAAGTGAAACTTATACTAATCAACAAACCTCCATTTTTTGTAGGTTATAGTACACCTATTTTGGCCGAAAATGAAAATGTCAAAAAACGTGCCGATTTTGGCCATTTTCATGCTATATTTTGCACCTACCTTAATTATCAACGTGCATTCTAGTGAAGAGTGTCAAAAAAAGTGAAACCCATATTTATCACAAAACCTTCATTTTTTTAGGGCTATAACACATATTTTAGCCGAAAACGACAATGTCTAAAAACGTGCCAATTTTGGCCGTTTTTGTATGGTGTTTTCCACTTATTTCAATTGTGAACGTGCATTCGAGTGAATTGCATCCAAAAAATTTAAACCCATATTATTCACCAAACCTCCATTTTTTGCGGACGATATATAGCACACGTATTTTTGCAAAAAATGACAATGTCGAAAAACATGCTGATTGTGGCTATTTTCTTGATATTTTTTGCACCGACCTCAACTATGAATTTGCATTCTAGTGAATGATGTAAAAAATTGAAACTTATATTTATCACAAAACCTCCATTTTTGTGGTTATAACACACTATTTTGATGGAAAACGACAATATCAAAAAACGTGCCGATTTTGGCCGTTTCTGTATTGTTATTTACACCCATTTCAATTTTGAACTTGTATTCGAGTAAATTGTGTCAAAGAAAGTGAAATTTATATTTATCACCAAACCGCCATTTATTTTTGCTATAACACACGTAGTTTGGCCAAAATGACATTGTCCAAAAATGTGCGATTTTAGCCATTTTCTCGTAATATTTTGCACCCACCTCAATTGTGAATGTGCATTCCAATGAGCGGTGTAGAAAAAAATGAAACTCGTGATTATTACAAAACCTCCATTTTTTAAGGGATATAACACATGTATTTTGTAGAAAATGACAATATCTATAAATGTGCAATTTTGGCTGTTTCTATATGATTTTTTCCACCTATTTCAATTGTGAACAAGCATTCGAGTAAACTTTGTAAAAAAAAATTAAAACTCATATTATTCACCAAGTCTCCATTTTTGTGTCCTATAGCACAAGTATTTTGACCGAAAATGACAACGTAAAAAATGTGCCGATTTTGACTATTTTCGTGCTATTTTTTCCACCCACCTCTACTGTGAACGTGCATTCGAGTGAATGGTGTCAAAAAAAAGTTAAACTCATATTTATCACCAAACTTCATTTTTTGTGGGTACACGTATTTTTGGTGAAGACGATAATATTAAAAAAATGTGTCGATTTTGGCAATTTCTGTATTATTTTTACACCCATATCAATTTTGAACGTGATTCTGAGTGAATTTTATCAAAGAAAGTGAAATTCATATTTATTACTAAACCTCTATTTTTGTGGGCAATAGCACATATATTTTAGCCGAAATGACAATGTAAAAAAATGTGTCAATTTTGGATGTTTTTGTGCTATTTTTTGCACCCGCCTCAATTGTTAACATGCATTCTAGTGAACGATATTAAAAAAGTAAACCTCGTATTTATCACCAAACCTTCATTTTTTGTGATAGCACACATAATTTGGCCGAAACTGACAATGTTTAAAAACGTGGCAATTCAGCCATTTTCGTGCTATTTCTTCACCCATATCAATTGTGAACGTGCATTTTAGTGAATTGTTGCTGATTTTGGCCATTTCTGTATGGTTTTTTCCATCCATCATTTCAATTGTGAACGTTCATTTCGAGTGAATTGTGAAAAAAAAATGAAACTCATATTATTCACCAAACCTCCATTTTTTGTGGTTACACGTATTTTGACCGAAAATGACAATATAAAAAAAGTGTCGATTTTAACTATTTTCGTACTATTTTTTGCACCCATCTCAACTCTAAATGTGTATTCTAGTTTACGGTGTCAAAATGGTGAAACTCATATTTATCACCAAACCTCCATTTTTTGTAGGCTATTGCATAGGTATTTTGGCTAAAAATGATAATGTAAAAAAATGTATCAATATAGGGTATTTTCATGCTATTTTTTGCACCCGCCTCAATTGAGAACATGCATTCTAGTGAACGGTGTCAAAAAAAGTGAACTCATATTTATCACCAAACCTCCATTTTTGTGAGGTATAGCACACGTATTTGGCCGAAAATGACAGTATTCAAAAATGTGCCGATTTTGATCGTTTCTGGATTTTTTTTACACTCATCTCAATTTTGAACGTGCTTTTGAGTGAATTGTGTCAAAGAAAGTGAAACTTATATTTATCACCAAACTTCCATTTTTTGTGGGCTATAGCACACATATTTTGGCCTAAAACGACAATGTCCAAAAACGTGCCAATTTTGGCTATTTCTGTATTTTTTTAATACTCATCAAAATTTTGAACTGGCGTTCTAGTGAATTATGTCAAAAAAGTGAAACTTATATTTGTCACGAAACCTCCATTTTTTGTGGGCTATATAGCACACGTATTTTCGCAAAAAAAGACAATGTCAAAAAACGTGCCAATTTTGGCTATTTTCGTGTTATATTTTGTACCCACCTTAATTTTGAACGTGCATTCTTGTGAACGGTGTCAAAAAAAGTGAAACATTTATTTATCACAAAACCTCCATTTTTTGTGGGTTATAACACATGTATTTTGGCTGAAAACAACAATATCCAAAAACGTCTGTTTCTGTATTATTTTTTACACTCATCTCAATTTTGAACTTGCTTTCAAGTAAATTGTGTCAAAGAAAGTGAAACTCATATTTATCACCGAATTTTCATTTTTTGTGGGCTATAATGCATATATTTTAGCTAAAAATGACAATATCAAAAAACGTGCCGATTTTGGCTATTTTTGTGCTATTTTTGGCACCCGCCTCAATTGTGAACGTGCATTCTAGTAAGTAGTATAAAAAAAGTGAAACTCATATTTATCACCAAACCTTCCATTTTTGTGGGAAAAATGGAACCTATTTTATCTGAAAATAACAATGTTTAAAAACGTGGCAATTGTGGCCATTTTGTGCTACTTTTTCACCTATCCCAATTGTGAACACGAATATTATTGAATTGTGTCAAAACAGTGAAACTCATATTTATCACCATACCTCCATTTTTCATGGGCTATTGCACACGTATTATGGTCGAAATAACAATATAAAAAAACATGCCCATTTTGACCATTTTCATGCTATTTTTTGCACCTGTCTCAATTGTGAATATTCCTTTTAGTGAACGGTGTCAAAAAAGTGAAATTTATATTTATCACCAAACATGTATTTTCTGTGTATAGCATGAATATTTTGGCCGAAATGACAATGTCAAAAACTGTGTTGATTTTGGTTTTTTTTTATAGTTTCTAATACCAACCATAATTTTGAGTGTGCATTCTAGTGAATTATGTCAAAAAAGTGAAACTCATATTTATTACCAAACCTCCATGTTTTGTGGGCGATAACACACATAATTTGGTCGAAAATGGCAATGTTCAAAAGTGTGTCAATTTTTGCTATTTTTTGTGATATAATTTGCACCCACCTTAATTTAGAACGTGTACTCTAATAAACGATGTCACAAAAAAGTGAAATTCATATTTATCTTCAAACCTTCATTTTTGGTGGTCAAAAGCACAAGTTTTTTTTATCGAAACAACAATATCTAAAAACATCACAATTTTGGCCGTTTCTGTATTATTTTTTCCACCTATCTCAATTGTGAACCTGCATTCCAATGAATTGTGTCAAAAAAAGTGAAATTGATATTATTCACCTAACCTCCATATATTGGGGTCTATAGCACATAGTTTTTGTTGAAAATGACAATGTCCAAAAACATACCGATTTTTGCTATTTCGTGCTTTTTTTGCACCCACATCATTCATGAACATTCATTCTAATGAACGGTGTCAAAAAAAAAAGTGAAACTTATATTTATCACAAAACTTCCAATTTTTGGGCTAATAACACAAATTTTAGTAAAAAACGACAATATCCAAAAATGTGTTTTGGGGTCTATAGCACATATTTTTGCCGAAAATGACAATGTCCAAAAACGTATCGATTTTTGCTATTTCGTGCTTTTTTTGCACCCACATCATTCATGAACATGATTCTAATGAACGGTGTCAAAAAAAGTGAAACTTATATTTATCACAAAACTTCCATTTTTTTGGATTAATAACACAAATTTTAGTAAAAAACAACAATATCCAAAAATGTGCCGATTTGGCCGTTTCTTTATTGTTTTTTACCCCCAATTAAATTTTGAATGTGCTTTTGAGTAAACTGTGTCAAAAAAAGTGAAACTCATATTTTATGGGCAATAGCATGCCTATTTTGGTCAAAAATGAAAATGTCCAAACACGTGCCGATTTTGGCCATTTTGGTGTTATATTTTGCACCTGCCTCAATTGTGAACGTGAATTATAGTGAGCAGTGTTTTGAACGAAAAGAACAATATAAAAAAAGTGTCAATTTTAGCTATTTCTGTAGGTTTTTTCACCCATCTTAATTGTGAAAGTGCATTAAAGTGAATTTGTCATCAAAAGTAAAACTCATATTATTCACAAAACCTCCATTTTTTGTGGACTATAGTACACGTATTTTTGCCAAAAATGACAATTCTAAAAATATATCGATTTTGGCTATTTTCTTTCTATTTTTTTGCACACACTTCAATTCTTAACATACATCTAGTGAACGGTGTAAAAATGTGAAACATATATTTCTCACAAATTCTCCATTTTTGTGGGTCATAAATACGTATTTTGATCGAAAATGACAATATCTAAAAATGTGTTGATTTTGGCTGTCACTATATTATTTTTCACCCTCATTTTAATTTTGAATGTGTATTCGAGTGAATTGTGTCAAATAAAGTGAAACTCATATTTATCACTAAATCTTCATTTTTTTGCGCTATAACACATGTATTTAGGCAGCAAATGATAATGTCAGAAAACATGTCGATTATTACCTTTTTGTGTTATGTTTTTGCACCCGTATCAATTGTGAACGAGCATTATAATAAACGGTATCAAAAAAAGTGAAAGTCTTATTTATCACCTAAAACTTCATTTTTTTGTGAGCTACATCACATGTATTTAGGCAAAAAATGACAATGTTTAAAAACGTGTAGATTTTGAACATTTTCATGCTAATTTTTCTACCTATTTCAATTGTAAATGTGCATTTTAATGAATTGTGTAAAAAAATTAAATTCATATTTATCACTAAACCTCCATTTTTTGTGGTCTATTGCACACGTATTTATGCCGAAAATGACAGGCAGCCAAGATCTAAACATTAAAACCAAAAATGATTGATACCTCAGGATTAGAGGGGGGAGGAATTGTGAGGAACTTTGAAGGAAAAATGATACTTCCTTTTAACATTACCTTTCCAGGTTTTTTTGTCTCCATTGTAGGTAGAATTGCTCACATTGATACAGGCAGCCAAGATCTGTAAAAGGCAAAAAATCCAAGTACACATAGCAAAGAAATCATCAGCTGAACTGGTCCTAACACTATGCGACAGCAAAAGAGGGGACCGGAGAACAAAGGAGATCGTACTCAACAACATGGAAAGTTTGGAAACAATCCAGGTATGGAGGATAAGTAAATGGGAGAATGCAGCAGCTCAGAGTCTTTTAAATCTCCCAGAGCAAAACAAAACATGGCTGAATCAGGGTGCAGCCTCAATGAAGATGAAGGAATCAATTAAAGCCGACCTAGAACCAAGGCCTGTAGTGAGAACACAGAGAAGCAAAACATTCGTAAAGGAATAATCTTTAAGCTGGGTAATGTAGGGGCATTATCTGTTGATGTTAGGACATGTTTCCCATTATATGCTTGAAATATGATGAAATCATGTGAGGTTTAAGGACCACAGCTACCGATGTTACCAAAGCTACCGATGTTAAGGCTGTTTGTCCATATGTACTAGAAAATACAGTCTGTTCTATTAGCTTAATGCAGTAAAACAGCTACCATCTGGTTAGGCAACCACAAAAACTGAACACGTGATGGAGATGAAGGGTCAAGAAGAGAGGAAGACTGAATACTTAGAGACCCTCACCAATGACTCTCGAAAATAAGAAGGGAGCTAAGACCTAACTACTAAAGCCTTGCCATAAGTATGCTGAAATTTGGATTTTTGAGCTGAATTTTGAATGACAAATGTACAGTTCAATTATTTTGTCCATCACTCCTGGTGAAAGTACAAGGAATCTTTTGTTCAACAACCGGAACTGAGTGGAAAAACCCATCTTGCTGTAATGAGAAGAAAGTAAGCTTTCAGTATGTAGCTACTTTAACTTCTGAGAAAGAGTGCAAGCATTAGAAAATGCTCTTTTGTTGTAATAATTTTTGTAGCTTTGATAATGGAGTAGTACTCCACATTTACGCCTTTTGTTACTATCCTTTTGAACATATTTCCATTAGGCCGTTTGCATATAAATGGAAACGTGATCAAGATGGATCTATTTTGTAAGGGTAATTTTAGAGTATATCCATCAATTTGATAGTGTCGTTATGCCACCAAAATTAAAACCTACTCTTCACTAGTATAGCAATGGAGTAAGGTCGTCTCCCAAGGGAGCGGTTGTAACTTTTCTTCGAACTTGTCACAAAAAGATTAGAAATAAATAAACAAAATAGATAACAAGATAATTAAATCAATAAAAAAGAAAATCCAGTTAAAGCATTGAATCTACACTAATTAATAGCTTGATCCTTGATGCAAATATTAAACATGTAATTCAAATATATCAGTTATAGTTACCGGAAACGCCACTGACATAACCTCATTTCTCCTTACTTGTTGGTAATTAAAAGGACGCCTTATTAACTACTCTCTAATTAATAAACAATCTAAGAGGACGCTTCATTAGATTTAATTCATTAACAGCATTAAGATGAGAGAAACCTGACTATGATATGTTCATATGGACGTCACATGCCCATACCATCCCCTTATGCCCACTACCGATGAATGACAGCCTTGCCACTTATTAAAACTAAATGGACAATTACGGATCCACCATTTTAATTGGCATTAGAATTTTCTACAATAAATTAAATACTGCGCAATATTCAATAATCATAAAAAATTCATAAACTCTGTATCATAGAGCATAAAAAGGTACTTGATTACAGAGTTATTTAAATACGATTAGATCTCACAAGATTAAATTAGTGTTTCATCAATACTTTAACTGAAAAACTAATTTAAATTAAAGACATAATTAAACAAGAAATAAAAGAACTAAATAAGATGAAATTCATGATGTACTAAATAATAAAATAAAGTAAAGATGAACTTGAAAATAGAAACTAAATTTACTTTAAGAACTAAGAAAAACTAATGAAAACTAAAAGTTTAAAATAAAGCTAAACTAAAAACTATGTAAACTAAAACTTAAGACTCTCTTATTCTGTAGCTTGTCTCTCTATTTATAGAGCTACTCAATAATTCCCTAATATTAATCTAATTCCCCAAAAGTGGGAATTATCCCTAAATACTGAAATTATCCTTAAAAGCTATAATTATCTAATTATCTCAAAAAGATAATTATTTGGAATAAATCCATAAAACTAATGTCAATCCCAATTTCAATCTTCATACGTCTTTGACAGAATTTCTCCACATAAATAGGAGACTTTTTCTCCAACTTTGTTGGTTGCCCTTTTGTTATTCAACTCAACTTCTTCAATTATCCCTTAAGAATATGTCTTTGAATCTTCTCAAAAGTGTGTCTAGATCCATTTTCCACCATTCTTGCACTTTTACTGCCCAACAACTTCTTCCAAATAAATTTACAATTATCAACACTTTTTCCAATTAATAATGTCAATATAATCCAAATTAAATATAGATAAATATCAAAATATTGACATTATCAATCCATCACCCAAAAAATTATCTAATATATTGGAAGTGGTGACCCACCTCGAAATAGAGGTTCTGCAAAAAAAATGCAATGTCAAAAAACTTGCCAATTTGGGCCATTTTTGTGTTATTTTTTTCACATACCTCAATTGTGAACGTGCATTCTAGTAAACTGTGTCACAAAAAGTAAAACTCATATTTATCACCAAACCTCCATTTTTTGTGGGCTACAACACATGTATATTGGTTGAAAATGATAATGTCAAAAAACGTGCCGATTTTGACTCTTTTCGTACTATTTTTTGTACCCACCTCAATTGTGAACGTGCATTTTAGTGAACGGTGTCAAAAAATTGAAACTTATATTTATCATAAAACCTCCATTTTTGTGGGTTATAACGTACGTATTTTGGCTAAAAATGACAATATCCAAAAACGTATCGATTTTGGTCATTTTGTATTGATTTTTACACCCATATCAATTTTGAACGTGCATTCGAGTGAATTCTGTCAAACAAAGTGAAACTGATATTTATCAACAAACCTCCAATTTTTGTGGGCTATAGGACATGTATTTGGCAAAAAATGACAATGTCAAAAAACGTGCCAATTTTGGCTGTTTGTATTATTTTTAACACTAATCACAATTTTGAATGTGCATTCTAGTGAATTATGTCAAAAAAATGAAACTTATATGTATCACCAGACCTCCATTTTTTGTGGGCTATTGCACAAGTATTTTAACCGAAAATGACAATGTAAAAAAAGTTATAATTTTTGCCATTTTTGTGCTATTTTTGCACCCGACTTAATTGTAAACATGCATTCTAGTGAATAATGTAAAAAGAGTGAAACTAATAGTTATCACCAAACCTCTATTTTTTATGGGTTATAGCACACGTATTTTGGCTGCAATTGACAATGTCCAAAAATGTACCCATTTTGGCTTTCTTGCTATTTTTTACATCTACCTCAATTGTGAACATGCATTCTAGTGAAAGGAGTAAAAAAACTGAAACTTATATTTATTCTAAAACCTCCATTTTTTGTGGGTAACAACACACGTATTTTGGCCGAAAACGATAATATCCAAAAACGTGCCGATTTTGGCCTCTTCTATATTGTTTATTACACCCATCTAAATTTTAAACATGCATTCGAGTGATGTATTTCAAAAAAGTAAAACTCATATTTATCACCAAATCTCCATTTTTTATAGGCTACACATGGACATATTTTGGCCGAAAATGACAATGTCAAAAAACGTACCGATTATTTCCATTTTTGTGTTTTCTTTTTTTGCATCTGCCTGAATTGTGAACGTGAATTCTAGTAAATGGTAGCAAAAAAAGTGAAAGTCATATTTATCACCAAACTTTCATTTTTTGTTGGTTATACCATACGTAATTTGGCGAAAAATGATACCGTAAAAAAGTGACGATTTTGGTCATTGTTGTGCTATTTTTTTCACTCACCTAAATTGTGATCGTGTATTCTAGTTAATGGTTCCAAAAAGTGAAACTCATATTTATTATCAAACTCAATTTTTGTGAGTTGTACCATACGTATTTTAGCCGAAAATAACAATGCATATAAACGTGCCGATTTTGGTCATTTTAGTGCTACTTTTTCTACCCATTATAATTGTGAACATGCATTCTAGTGAATTGTGTCAAAAAAGTAAAATCATATTTATCACCAAACCTCAATTTTTTGTGGGCAATATAACTCGCATTTTGTATGTTATATTTATACTTCACCATTAATATAGTTTTATTCTAATTTATATTATGAAATTTAATTATATCTTTTTACTTTATAATAAAATAAAATTTTTTTTGATTAATATTACTAAAAAAAGAATAGTTGATTAAATAAATGAAAAAAATTTATAAATTAATGTAAATAAAAATAGCCAAAATTTATTAAACAATAAGCATTAGAGATATAACATGTACGAAAATTAATTAAGTAAAAAGATGAAAGAAAAAGTCTAAAGTAATATAAATACAATTATGAATTTTTTTTAAAAATATAAAACATTGATTATGTTAATAATTTTAATAAACAATAAAAGTGAAAAAAAAGTAACGTACCATCCATCTATATAACTCTTTTTTATATTGAATTACCTTAAAAGTCAATATGAAGCAATTTAAAAACTACTAAAATTTTAATTTTAGTTAAGTAAGAAATTTAATAAAAAATATCATTGACCAAATAAATTATAATTTATCATAAGAAACATATGAAACTCAAAATATAAATAATAAGCATAAATAGAGTCACATAATTAAAATTCTCGTAAAAATAATCACAATACCAACTTTTAAATAGGATTTATAATTTTGGAATCTTGCACTTGTTTTCTTTAATTCAAGATTCCTTTTACTTTGATGAAACAAACGCAGGAATTTTATAGTTAGGAAAATAATTACTTTCCCAATTAGAAATAAACACAGGAATCTGATCATTTGGAAAAAAAAAATTACTTTCCCAACTCAGATTCTCTGCCAACCAAACGAGCCGATAAATATTTATTTATATCAAGAATAACAAGCATGGATAACAAAGAAAAGGAGAATAGAAGCATAGAAGAAAGTAAATCAATAAGATATTTCTTCACTTGATCGAATACTTCCCAATACAAAAACAACCTTAAATATTATAGTTATTCCAAATTTAGATAAGCTAAAATATAACTACGAAATAAAATCAAATAAAAGATCATGACACAAACCTCATCAATTTGATATACTTATACTCGTACTTTCCAAACGGCAATTAAGAAAACATTTGATCAAAATTATTTTCTAAGCTAATATTATGATTTTACATTCTCGAAATTATTTAAAAACCAAAAATTAAAAAAGAAGAATAAAACGGAAACATAAAATTTAGGTGGTTCACTGCAAATAAATTAAATCTACATTTCCGACAAAGAGTCAAAGACAATAATGATTAAATCATTAAAGATATAAATATAAAACAACTAACCCCTTCTTACTATTTGCATATTTTCTCTTTACTAGAAATCTCTCTTTAAGTCTCTCTAAAACTCTCTTTGGAAATTTTACACTTAGAAAACACCTTTATTACAACTTCTATTTACAGACACCAAGTATAGAAACAAATCTGAATTCCAATATGTTTCATGTAATAAATATAAAAGTTATAATTTTCTAAGAGGTACACTCTAACTTTCTAATATTTAGTCTCAATTTTTAATTAAATTAGATAATAAGATACACCTTCAAATTAGAAACAAGCAAAACTTTCTAAAATTCAATTTGGAAATAACACAAATTCTAACAAATCTACATTTTAGCTTGGCTTCATTATGCCTTCTTTATGACAATGGATCTCCTGTGTCAGTCTATGTGTCACTTTATGAAAAGATGACATGTATACAATAATTTATCCCTTAGGGCTCGTTTGGTTGGATGGAAAGTAAAGTGTTTCGGGAATATGATTTCTTGGATTTTGATTCTGAGAAAAATGAATCAGCAACTTCTCTTTTCTATGTTTGGATAGATCACGGAATGTTAAGAGAAAAATTAATTAAAATTCATGTTTTAGTATTTCATTTAAATTAATCGACCAAAAAATGCAATGCATTTTTGGTTCAATTATAAAAAAGTATATATTTGTGATATATACAGGGTTATATAACAAAATTATTTTCTAATTATTTTTAAAAAAATTTCATTTATGTGTAATAAATAATTATTATCCAACAAAATATAAAATGCTTGTAAAATTATAATGCCGAAAATAAGTATTATTATATAATTTATGTGTTATAACAAACAAATAAATAAAAATAATTCAAAATTCTAACAAATGTAAACTACATATTTAACGCTATATTGTCATTATTACATAAATCACATATAATTTTATAAATTTTTTAAAATTAATGTTGTCTATTTTTTATTTCTTAAAAGTGATTTATTTCCATAATAAATTTTTTTTAAATTAATGTTGTTTATTTATTTAAATTTTTTATATTTTAAGAGTGTGTTAGTTTTACAATGAAAGTTTGAGGAACAAATATGTAAAATAATAATTAGCAAGAACTAAGTTTATAATAAAAATTATTATGTTATTTAATTAAAATTCAATAAGGTTGAATTATTTATTCATGTGGGTTGTATCATAAGGGATAAGATTGTATTAATAAATATTTAATGAAAGATGACTCACTTTCCTAAAGTAAGTAATCAGAATACCAAATTGGAACAAGGATTACAAATCCAGAAATTTTATACTAACTTTCCTGGAGTGCATGATTCTTTTTACTTTCTCAAAAGTCAAAAAATGAACCAAACACTGGAATCTAAAAATCAGGAAAAAGATTACTTTCCAGCTCCAAATTCCTACCAACCAAACGAGCCCTTAGAGTTTACTCATCACTTAATTAGAGTTTTAATTTAATTTTAAAAATTAGATAACTACTAAAAATGACATGTGTCATCTTTTCATGTAGTGACACACAGAATGGCTCACAAATTTGGCACACGAGACCCAAACCCCTTCTTTATGCTTCTCCTATTCCTTAATATGTAATGACAAAATCAGTTAAAAAATTCAAGACTCCAACAAAAGATATATCATTGTCTTGGACTGTTGTAGACTCGTAGATCTCAATCTGCTGAAGAATTTTGTTATATTTGGATTAAGTAAATATTTCAGTTCTTGTAACTCGGAAATCTAGCTAGTAAAGGCAGGTGCATCATAAACTTGTTTTCTTGGTTTGGAATCAAATTAAAAAATTGTTCATGAAAAATATTTTAATATAGTTAAAATTTGAATTATCATTTCAGAATTATAACTATCCACATGGTTAAAATAGCAACTATTTCTCGGTGTAAAATAGTAATAAAATTTTGTATGTGAGTAATAAAAATTTAATATATGAGAGCAACGTTTTAAATATATGACCTTTTATGAGGTAATTTGTAATTAATCCCATCATAATGTTCACGAAATTTGATCATAATTTTATCAAATAGTCTCCAAACTACATACTCCCGTTAAGGCAACAAGAAAGATTAAAATTTGATTCAATAACTGAAATTTTCCAATGGACCAAAATAAAAAGCCGACAAGCATTCTTAACAAAATAGGTGAAGAAATCATGAGCATACTAAGAAACAGTCTCGATTTTCATGCTTTTGGTGGTTTAGTTATGGTTTTGGATCCTATATAACATTTTTGGTGTAACACTATGGGTAACAGTACTAACTAAAGATGTTACACATGTCTTTTTAATTGGTTATCTAATTTTTTAAAATTAAATTAAGGAAAAACTGGTGCTAAGGGCAGGCTCCAAACCTTATTACTAAAGATGGTATAACTTTAATATATTTATTGTTAAGAGCGTGTAAATAATCTAAAACGATAAACAAACATAATTGTAACAAGAAAAAAAAGGAATTTAAACTGAAATTCAAGAAGAAAAATATGAACTAAAAGTAAATTAGGTTTTAAATTTAAATCATATTAGTGGCATAATTCTTCATTCAATCTAAATAGTAAAAGAAAAAGTGGAATTTGGACAAGAAAACAGGAAAAAATTGATAAGTGAAATTAAGATTCAATTTTAATTTTTTTTGAAAAACTTTTTTAATTTTTTAAATTTTTTTTCACTAAAGGTAAAAGTATTAGAAGTGAGTGCATTTTTTTTTTATTTATTTTTCCTTAAGAGTGAATCCGGTATTAAATATTTCTATCAATCATATTCAAGTATCAAAATTCTCTTTTCTTTTTTTATACTAATATGATTAATTTTGTAATTTTATGACTCATATGATTAAATTATTAGTTAATAATATATTGTGTTTAAACTAATGGAGGATGTATTTTTAGTTTAAAGAAAAAAATTAAGATTAAAATTGAATCAATCATTGCCAAAAAAGTTAGAACGTTTGAGAAAATAAAAAAAACTAAATGAGTTTAAGTAAAGAAGTGAATCAAGTGATTGATAAAGATTAAAATTGAATTGATTGAAAAATTATAACATTTGAAGGAGTTATTGAAAATAATTAGAAGTGAATTAATTGGATAATTATTTTTTGTTAGTTGAGTTTATCCATGTATAATAAGAGATGAGATCTTCTGTCCAAAATCATTCTGCCTTATCATGTCCAAAATTAAAACTATGTTGTATGATTCACTCATTTCTGTGTAATAATTGTAAAGTGATTTTAATGATATTTATACTTTTAGTCCCTAGTTTTAGTTAAACTACGCCATTTTAAACATTAGATATAATAGAATATGAAAATATTGGAAAAAGGATCTAGTCTCAGATAATAAAGTTTTTTACTAATTATGTAAACTAATTAAGTTATTTTTACACCCTTAATAATAATTAGGTTAAAGTTAAGCCCTCTTTAATAATAAGGGTTTGAAACGCACCCTTAATAGAAATTTTCCCCAAAAAAATCCTAACTTGTGATTTTCAAAAATAAAATAAAAAGAACATAATTAATTAATTATTTACTTAAAATTAAAAAATAAAATAACAAGAACCCAAATTAATTCTAATTTAATTTGAAGTAATGATGCTAATTAATAATGCCTATGACAAAAAATTCTTAATTATATAAGTATATTTAATCTGGTGAAAATTAAATGAAAGAACCTAATTAATTATTTACTTTAAATAAAAAATAAAATTAAAATGACCCAATTTTATTCTATCTTATTTTCGTGGGTTGAAAGTGATAATGATATCTTTGACCATTTTTTTTAATTTTATTAATTTATTTTGATCTAATAGAAAAATAAAATAAAAAGAACCCAATTATTTATTTACTTAAAATAAAAATAAAATAAAATAAACTTAAATTAGTTCAAATTCAATATAGCGAGATAAGGGTGCTAATGATGTCTTTGACCAAAAAATTTAATTTTATTTGTTTATATCTATTCTAGTAAAAGGAGTAATTTTATCAAGAAACTCATCTATGACACAAATTTAAACATTCAATCATGTTTTTTACCTTTTAACTTGTTAACGGCAGTATGATCTTTGCTAAATAGTGGTTAGATCAAGTGAGTGACTATAATATAATATAATTACGAGAATTGATTTGTAATATGACTTTATCATAAACTAAGTAAATGCAATTAACCCAATGTGATAACCACCATAATTCTAGTTTTCAATCGAACCTCGTTGAAAAAGATCCGAAATGACTTCAACTTTACAATTAGAAATTCACAGTAGTTGCAATCCTTTTGAATAACCTTAAATTGTATAGAGTTTGAAAGTGTTAAATGGGCCCTTTGGGAGAGCAAAGTGGGGGAACTAAACCTGGAATTTTTGCAACACTCTCTATAACACTCTTTATATTATGACACATGTCAAATCATTTATGTGTTAGTAAAAATTTGTATTAAGGGCGCGCTCCAAAGGCTTATTATTAAAGATGACATAACTTTAACCTATTTATTGTTAAGGGCATGAAAATAATTTAATTAGTTTTTAAATAACTTTATTATTCATGGATTAACTCAAACAATAAATAACAATTATCCAATTAATTCACTTCTAATAGTTTTCAATCACTCATTCAAACCACGTCATTCAATCAATTCAATTTTAATCTTTTTCAATTTTAATCTTCTTTTAAATTCATCAAATCTTCTCGTTCTCTAAAACTATCTAGTTTTCATTGCCAATTATTGATTCAATTTTAATCTTAATTTTTTTTCTTTAAATGTAAAATACATTGGTCATTAGTTTAAACACAATATATATTAACAAATGATTTAATCATACCAGTCATAAAATTATAAAAGGAATTATGTTAGTGTAAGAAAATAAAAAAGAATCTTGATATTTTAATATACTAGATAGAAATAATTAATGTTGTATTCACTTTGAAGAAAAAATAAATAAGAATATTATGCACTCACTTCTAATACTTTTACCCTTTGCGAAAAAAAAAAGTTAAGAAAAAATAAGCTTCAAATTATCTTCATTTTTATTTATCTTTCTTAGTTTTTTAGATTTGAGGTAGAGAATTAGAAAATTCTCCTAAGAAAGATAAATAAAAATTAAGAGAATTAGAAAAAAATTAAAAAAAAAGAAAGATAAATAAATTATTAATCACATTAATGTTAGAACTCTACCTCAAATTTAAATAGTAAATGAACAAAATTGTAACAAGAAAAAAAAAGAATTCAAACTGAAATTCAAGAAAATAAAATAAAATAAAAATGAATTACGTCTCAAATTAAAATTATATTAGTGACATAATTATTCATTCAATTTAAAACAAAAAAAATATGAAATTTGGACAAGAAAAAAGGAAAATAATTATAAGTGAAATTCAGAAGAAAAAAATAAATGAAAGGTAAATTATGTCTCAAACTGAAATCATATGATTGTCAGAATTTTATATTCAATCTAAACCAAACAAAATAGAAGCAAGCAAAAAAATAAAATATAAGTAATTTAGAAAAAAAAAATCTCAAATTAAATCACATTATTGCTAATGATGGGCAACTCAAATCCTTTAGTTCAACTTTTTTTAACTTTTTTTTTTTTCACAAAGGGTAAAAGTATTAGAAGTGAGTGCATAATATTTTTATTTACTATCTACTATATTCAGATATCAAAATTCTTTTTTTATTTTCTTATACTAACATAATTTATTTTATAATTTTATGACTGATATGATTAAATCATTAGTTAATATATATGTTTAAACTAATGGACAATGTATTTTAGATTTAAAGAAAAAAATTAAGATTAAAATTGGATCAATCATTTGCAAAGAAAACTACACAGTTTTAGAGAGAAGAAGATTGGATGAGTTTAAAATAAAAAGTGACTGAAAAAAATTAAAATTGAATTGAAAAAAATTAAAATTGAATTGATTGAATGACGTGGTTTGAATGAGTTACTGAAAATTATTAGAAGTGAATTAATTGGATAATTGTTATTTGTTGTTTGAGTTTATTCATGGATAATAAAGTTATTTAAAAACTAATTAAATTATTTTCATGCCCTTAAAAATAAATAGGTTAGAGTTAAGCCCTCTTTAATACAAATTTTATCCCTTTTTTTATAATTTCACTAGATCTATGAATAGAATTTAGTTAAAGGGGGTGACTGTGATAGGATGAAATTATGAGAATCGATCTATAATATACCCTTTATTAGAGTTGAGGTAAATATAATTAACACTATCATATTTTCAACACTATTGATTTAGAACAGAACCCTCTTTTAAGAATTTGAGTTTTCCACTTATAGTCTACGATTGGGCATGATGCTAGTGATGATGTTGTCGCCAACACCTTTGATGAGGATGGTTGCGGCAAACAAATTGATGAGAGACGGGATATTGTTGGCGTTGAACATGTTGTTAGAATTAGATACTTGTAAAGTCAACAATGAAAGACAATTGTGTGCAATGATGGATTCTATTGTGCAAAATATATATATTAGTTGGGTAATAATTAATTATTAACTAAACAGTTGAGTTGATAGTTAACTACCACTATCAAGAAGAGATTAGATCTTCTGTCCAATATTTATCATGTCTTATTCTGTCTAACGTTGAAAACGACGTAGTTTCATTAAAACTAGAAACTAAATGCATAAATATCACTAAAATTACTTTACAATTATTAGACCCTAACCAAGAGATTAGTGAACCCTACGACACAACGTAGTTTTAATTAAGACAGAATAAGACGTAGTTTTAATTAAGACAGAATAAGACAGATAAAATCTTGGACAGAAGATCTCGTGTCTATCAAAAAAGAGTGCTACACATGAATAGACAGAAGATCCCGTGTCTATCAAGAAAGAGTCATGCTACACATGAACTTTCAACAGCAGATGGAGAAATTATACTTTGGGGGCAAAATTATCCAATACTTCTAGTAAAAGTTATTTTAATATTTTTTAAAGACTTAATTGAAAATTTTTACTTTTTTATAAGATAATTGTACAAATTTTTAAATTTTGGAATCAGCCTCTTAATTAGATGACACTTACCCTCAATATTGGCAATTAGTTTACTTAGTATATGTTTGATAATTGCATTCAAATTTAAAAATTAATTGATTCAAATCTGATCTGATTGAACTTATTTGATAATCACATATTGCACATTTTAATGAATTAAGAGAATCTAAAAATAAAGGCAAAATTGTGATAGAATTGTAAACGAAAAAATCTTATGTCAAAAAATCCATTGCTTACACCATTGGAGTGCGGATTACTTCCTGTCCAAAATTAATCCGCAAGTTGGGGTGAAAAATGGAGTTGTAAATAATTTTGGACAGAATGTAATCCGCAGAATGTCCCAAAAAACAATTGGGGTGCAAAATGGAGTTTTGATAGAAATGTAATCCGCAAGCTGTAAATAATTTGGCACAGAAAATTTTTTGAATACTATTATGTGAAAACTCTAAAACAATTGGGGTGCAAAATGGAGTTTTGATAGAAATGTAATCCCCAAGTAAATCATCTCTGCAGTTGGAGGGAAACTATCAAACAAACCGTGTAACGACTCATCTCCAACACAAACACACACAAACTCCCTATCTCTTCGCCTTTCTCGTTGTAAAAAACTTATCTTCAACTCAAAAACCTGTCATTCACAAACTTATTAAGGACAAATATGCAGTCTCATCCTTTAGTTGCATACTTCAACAAACTAGTTGGCAATTAGCACACCATCACGCTTTAATTATATGTTATTTCCCGTTATAATTTTAATTCAGTATAATAGATATAAGTAATATAATATTTGTTGCACAATACATGTACTAATATTTACGGTTAATATTTCTACAAACCTACCTAGAACTTCACTCGCTATATATGTCTATAAATATTTAAACATTTTCATAAGATACATGGTTGCCAATACTTGTACACACACTTATACATATACATATATATGTATACAGTATACGCACTTTCATATATTTGCATATATTACACTTATTTTGACACTATAAGATTTGTACACATTTTGCACATAATGTGCACACTACGTATATATATATATATATATATACTATATACATTTTCACACATTATAAATATTTGCAAATTCTTTTTACATCTGCACACATTACAATGTATATGTGTTACATACTACACATATTATACATACTTATATGCACACTTATACATACTACGCATATATGTATATACTAAACATATTTTCATATATTGGCACATATTTAATTATTTATCACACTATTTTTTACTTATTTTTCACATATTTTCGACGCTACATATATTTCATATAATATTTACATTTGCACACACTTTAAATATTTGCACATTATTCTTCTATTTTAAAACATTTCATATGTGCACATATTTACACATACTTGTAGACACACTTATTCATAATGCACATATATTTATACACTATACATACTTCCACACATTTTACACATATTTCTCACACATATTAATACGTGCTTCACGCATTTTTACACACTATACATATTTATATATACTACACATAATTTCACATACTATATATTTTTACACGCTACATATATTAATACACACTACACACAATTTCACAAACTCGACATATTTATACATACTACACATATTTTCAAATGTTATACATTTATGCACATTTTTCACAATATAAATATTTACACATAAATATTTACACACAATATAAATATTTATAACAAGGATTCTTGGGATAGGAGTAGCATTAGGGTACTGCTCTACGTCCCTGTATAAATTCAAATCTGGGATATTTCCAAGTAGGTGTGTTATCGAGCCGAGTCGAGATCGAGTACACCCCTAATCGAGTAGCTCGTTTTGAAAAAATACCCTACTCGAGCTCCAAACGAGCCCAATCGAGCTCGAGTTCGAGCTCGAATATTATATTATATTATAATTAGTTTTTTTAATTTTTTATTATTATTATTTTTTATAAAAATTATAAGATGTATTTGTAATTTTTTAAAATTTAATAAGGTCGAATTATAATTTACTATAAATTAAGGACTAAAATATAATTATAAATAGATTTAATTATAATTTATTAAACTACATGGACTAAAACATAAATATAAATATTAAAAATAAAAAAATATATATATGTATTTTGAGCTCGAGCTCAACTCGAACTCGGTCAAACCGAGTTCGAGTCGAGTAGTTGACCGAGCTACTCGAGAGTAGCTCGATCGTTTAACACCACTATTTCCAAGTTTGCATGTTGCTGGCCTGACCACGTACAAAAGTGCCCTGATTATAGCAAGGCCTACCTGTAAAAATCAAAATTATTGATTAGTGATGACTGATGGTCTACAATTTGCATGGTTATAAGACTTGAAGAAACGGTTTTGGGGAACACCATCCAATTTTTTTTATAAAGAAAAGCAAAATGGGACAAAACTTTTAACATATGTAGATAGTCTCACCGAAAGCATGAGTCCCATGTCCATGCTTATGAAGGCAACGCCAAAGAATCCAGCCATGCAGATTATGAAATCAAACTTGTCCGTCTTGTAGAGGTGATCGAACACGTAGATGTACTAGTTGGCAATCAGCGCGCCAGCACGCTTTAATTATATGTTATTTCCCGTTATAATTTTAATTCAGTATAATAGATATAAGTAATATAATATTTATTGCACAATACATGTACCAACATTTACGGTTAATATTTCCACAAACCTACCTAAAACTTCACTCGCTATACATGTCTATACATATTTAAACATTTTCATAAGATACATGGTTGCCAATACTTGTACACACACTTATACATATACATATATATGTATACACTATACGCACTTTCGTATATTTGCATATATTACACTTATTTTGACACTATAAGATTTGTACACATTTTGCACATAATGTTCACACTACGTATATATATATACTATATACATTTTCACACATTATAAATATTTGCAAATTCTTTTTACATCTGCACACAATACAATGTATATGTTTTACATACTACAGATATTATACATACTTATACACAAACTTATACATACTACGCAAATATGTATATACTAAATATATTTTCATATATTAGCACATATTTAATTATTTATCACACTATTTTTTACTGATTTTGCACATATCTTCGACGCTACATATATTGTATATAATATTTACATTTGCACATACCTTAAATATTTGCACATTCTTCTTACATTTTAACACATTTCATATGTGCACATATTTACACATACTTGTAGACACACTTATTCATAATGCACATATATTTATACACTATACATACTTCCAAACATTTTACACATATTTCTCACACATATTTACACGTGCTACGCACATTTTTACACACTATACATTTTTATATATACTACACATAATTTCACACACTATATATTTTTACACGCTACATATATTAATACACACTACACACAATTTCACAAACTTGACATATTTATACATACTACACATATTTTCACATGCTATACATTTATGCATATTTTTCACAATATAAATATTTACACATAAATATTTACACACAATATAAATATTTATAACAAAGATTCCTGGGATAGGAGTAGCATTAGGGTACTGCTCTACGTCCCTGTACAATTTTGAACCTACATACTACACATATTATACATACTTATACACACACTTATACATACTACGCATATATGTATATACTAAACATATTTTCATATATTAGCACATATTTAATTATTTATCACACTATTTATTACTTATTTTTCACATATTTTCTACGCTACATATATTGCATATAATATTTACATTTACACATTCTTCTTACATTTTAACACATTTCATATGTGCACATATTTACACATACTTGTAGACACACTTATTCATAATGCACATATATTTATACACTATACATACTTCCACACATTTTACACATATTTCTCACACATATTTACACGTGCTACACACATTTTTACACACTATACATATTTATATATACTACACATAATTTCACACACTATATATTTTTACACGCTACATATATTAATACACACTACACACAATTTCACAAACTCGACATATTTATACATACTACACATATTTTCACATGCTATACATTTATGCACATTTTCCACAGTATAAATATTTACACATAAATATTTACACACAATATAAATATTTATAACAAGGATTCCTGGGATAGGAGTAGCATTAGGGTACTGCTCTACGTCTCTGTAATATTTTGAACCTGGGATATTTCCAAGTAGAGCTGTAATCGAGCCAAGTCGAGCTCGAGTACACCCCTAATCGAGGAGCTCGTTTTTGAAAAAATACCCTACTCGAGCTCGAGCTCAAGCTCGATCGAGCTTCATTAATCGAGCTCGAACTCGAGCTCGACTAAGAGAGATCGAGCTCGAGTATTATATTATATTCTTATTTTTTTATTTTTTTATAAAAATTATAGGATGTATTTGTAATTTTTTAAAATTTAACAAGCTCGAATTATAATTTACTATAAATTAAGGACTAAAATATAATTATAAATAGATTAAATTATAATTTATTAAATTACTGGGACTAAAACATAAATATAAATTTTAAAAATAAATAAATAAATAAATAAATATATATATATACACGAGTAGCTCGCGAGCTACTCGAGTATGAGTATTCTGAGCTAGAGCTCGACTCGTGGTCGAGCTCGACTCGAACTCGGTCAAACCGAGTTCGAGTCGAGTAGTTGACCGATTTACTCGCGAGTAGCTCGCTCGTTTAACACCCATATTTCCAAGTTTGCAAGTTGCTGCCCTGGCCACGTACAAAAGTGCCCTGATTATAGCAAGGCCTACCTGTAAAAATCAAAATTATTGATTAGTGGTGACTGATGGTCTACAATTTGCATGGTTATAAGACTTGAAGAAACGGTTTTGGGGAACACCATCCAATTTTCTTTTATAAAGAAAAGCAAAATGGGACAAAACTTTTAACATATGTAGATAGTCTCACCGAAAGCATGAGTCCCATGTCCATGCTTATGAAGGCAACGCCAAAGAATCCAGTCATGCAGATTATGAAATCAAACTTGTCCGTCTTGTAGAGGTGATCGAACACATAGATGTACTAGTTACCAATCAGCGCGCCACGCTTTAATTATATGTTATTTCCCGTTATAATTTTAATTCAGTATAATAGATATAAGTAATATAATATTTGTTGCACAATACATGTAGTAACATTTACGGTTAATATTTCAACAAACCTACCTAGAACTTCACTCGCTATACATGTCTATACATATTTAAACATTTTCATAAGATACATGGTTGCCAATACTTGTAAACACACTTATACATATAGATATATATGTATACACTATACGCACTTTCGTATATTTGCATATATTACACTTATTTTGACACTATAGGATTTGTACATATTTTGCACAAAATGTTCACACTATGTATATATATATATATATACTATATACATTTTCACACATTATAAATATTTGCAAATTGTTTTTACATCTGCACACAATACAATGTATATGTGTTACATACTACACATATTATACACACTTATACATACTATGCATATATGTATATACTAAACATATTTTCATATATTGGCACATATTTAATTATTTATCACACTATTTTTTACTTATTTTTCACATATTTTCGACGCTACATATATTGCATATAATATTTACATTTGCACATACCTTAAATATTTGCACATTCTTCTTACATTTTAACACATTTCATATGTGCACATATTTACACATACTTTTAGACACACTTATTCATAATGCACATATATTTATACACTATACATACTTCCACACATTTTACACATATTTCTCACACATATTTACACGTGCTACACACATTTTTACACACTATACATATTTATATATACTACACATAATTTCACACACTATATATTTTTACACGCTACATATATTAATACACACTACACACAATTTCACAAACTCGACATATTTATACATACTACACATATTTTCACATGCTATACATTTATGCACATTTTCCACAGTATAAATATTTACACATAAATATTTACACACAATATAAATATTTATAACAAGGATTCCTGGGATAGGAGTAGCATTAGGGTACTGCTCTACGTCTCTGTACAATTTTGAACCTGGGATATTTCCAAGTAGAGCTGTAATCGAGCCAAGTCGAGCTCGAGTACACCCCTAATCGAGGAGCTCGTTTTTGAAAAAATACCCTACTCGAGCTCGATCGAGCTTCATTAATCGAGCTCGAACTCGAGCTCGACTAAGAGAGATCGAGCTCGCGAGTAGATCGAGCTCGAGTATTATATTATATTCTTATTTTTTTATTTTTTTATAAAAATTATTGGATGTATTTGTAATTTTTTAAAATTTAACAAGCTCGAATTATAATTTACTATAAATTAAGGACTAAAATATAATAATAAATAGATTAAATTATAATTTATTAAATTACTGGGACTAAAACATAAATATAAATATTAAAAATAAATAAATAAATAAATATATATATATATATACACGAGTAGCTCGCGAGCTACTCGAGTATGAGTATTCTGAGCTCGAGCTCGACTCGTGGTCGAGCTCGACTCGAACTCGGTCAAACCGAGTTCGAGTCGAGTAGTTGACCGATTTACTCGCGAGTAGCTCGCTCGTTTAACACCCATATTTCCAAGTTTGCAAGTTGCTGCCCTGGCCACGTACAAAAGTGCCCTGATTATAGCAAGGCCTACCTGTAAAAATCAAAATTATTGATTAGTGGTGACTGATGGTCTACAATTTGCATGGTTATAAGACTTGAAGAAACGGTTTTGGGGAACACCATCCAATTTTCTTTTATAAAGAAAAGCAAAATGGGACAAAACTTTTAACATATGTAGATAGTCTCACCGAAAGCATGAGTCCCATGTCCATGCTTATGAAGGCAACGCCAAAGAATCCAGTCATGCAGATTATGAAATCAAACTTGTCCGTCTTGTAGAGGTGATCGAACACATAGATGTACTAGTTGCCAATCAGCGCGCCACGCTTTAATTATATGTTATTTCCCGTTATAATTTTAATTCAGTATAATAGATATAAGTAATATAATATTTGTTGCACAATACATGTAGTAACATTTACGGTTAATATTTCAACAAACCTACCTAGAACTTCACTCGCTATACATGTCTATACATATTTAAACATTTTCATAAGATACATGGTTGCCAATACTTGTAAACACACTTATACATATAGATATATATGTATACACTATACGCACTTTCGTATATTTGCATATATTACACTTATTTTGACACTATAGGATTTGTACATATTTTGCACAAAATGTTCACACTATGTATATATATATATATATACTATATACATTTTCACACATTATAAATATTTGCAAATTGTTTTTACATCTGCACACAATACAATGTATATGTGTTACATACTACACATATTATACACACTTATACATACTATGCATATATGTATATACTAAACATATTTTCATATATTGGCACATATTTAATTATTTATCACACTATTTTTTACTTATTTTTCACATATTTTCGACGCTACATATATTGCATATAATATTTACATTTGCACATACCTTAAATATTTGCACATTCTTCTTACATTTTAACACATTTCATATGTGCACATATTTACACATACTTTTAGACACACTTATTCATAATGCACATATATTTATACACTATACATACTTCCACACATTTTACACATATTTCTCACACATATTTACACGTGCTACACACATTTTTACACACTATACATATTTATATATACTACACATAATTTCACACACTATATATTTTTACACGCTACATATATTAATACACACTACACACAATTTCACAAACTCGACATATTTATACATACTACACATATTTTCACATGCTATACATTTATGCACATTTTCCACAGTATAAATATTTACACATAAATATTTACACACAATATAAATATTTATAACAAGGATTCCTGGGATAGGAGTAGCATTAGGGTACTGCTCTACGTCTCTGTACAATTTTGAACCTGGGATATTTCCAAGTAGAGCTGTAATCGAGCCAAGTCGAGCTCGAGTACACCCCTAATCGAGGAGCTCGTTTTTGAAAAAATACCCTACTCGAGCTCGATCGAGCTTCATTAATCGAGCTCGAACTCGAGCTCGACTAAGAGAGATCGAGCTCGCGAGTAGATCGAGCTCGAGTATTATATTATATTCTTATTTTTTTATTTTTTTATAAAAATTATTGGATGTATTTGTAATTTTTTAAAATTTAACAAGCTCGAATTATAATTTACTATAAATTAAGGACTAAAATATAATAATAAATAGATTAAATTATAATTTATTAAATTACTGGGACTAAAACATAAATATAAATATTAAAAATAAATAAATAAATAAATATATATATATATATATACACGAGTAGCTCGCGAGCTACTCGAGTATGAGTATTCTGAGCTCGAGCTCGACTCGTGGTCGAGCTCGACTCGAACTCGGTCAAACCGAGTTCGAGTCGAGTAGTTGACCGATTTACTCGCGAGTAGCTCGCTCGTTTAACACCCATATTTCCAAGTTTGCAAGTTGCTGCCCTGGCCACGTACAAAAGTGCCCTGATTATAGCAAGGCCTACCTGTAAAAATCAAAATTATTGATTAGTGGTGACTGATGGTCTACAATTTGCATGGTTATAAGACTTGAAGAAACGGTTTTGGGGAACACCATCCAATTTTCTTTTATAAAGAAAAGCAAAATGGGACAAAACTTTTAACATATGTAGATAGTCTCACCGAAAGCATGAGTCCCATGTCCATGCTTATGAAGGCAACGCCAAAGAATCCAGTCATGCAGATTATGAAATCAAACTTGTCCGTCTTGTAGAGGTGATCGAACACATAGATGTACTAGTTGCCAATCAGCGCGCCACGCTTTAATTATATGTTATTTCCCGTTATAATTTTAATTCAGTATAATAGATATAAGTAATATAATATTTGTTGCACAATACATGTAGTAACATTTACGGTTAATATTTCAACAAACCTACCTAGAACTTCACTCGCTATACATGTCATACATATTTAAACATTTTCATAAGATACATGGTTGCCAATACTTGTAAACACACTTATACATATACATATATATGTATACACTATACGCACTTTCGTATATTTGCATATATTACACTTATTTTGACACTATAGGATTTGTACACATTTTGCACATAATGTTCACACTACGTATATATATATATATACTATATACATTTTCACACATTATAAATATTTGCAAATTCTTTTTATATCTGCACACAGTACAATGTATATGTGTTACATACTACACATATTATACACACTTATACATACTATGCATATATGTATATACTAAACATATTTTCATATATTGGCACATATTTAATTATTTATCACACTATTTTTTACTTATTTTTCACATATTTTCGACACTACATATATTGCATATAATATTTACATTTGCACACACTTTAAATATTTGCACATTCTTCTTACATTTTAACATATTTCATGTGTGCACATATTTACACATACTTGTAGACACACTTATTCATAATGCACATATATTTATACACTATACATACTTCCACACATTTTACACATATTTCTCACACATATTAACATGTGCTTCACACATTTTTACACACTATACATATTTATATATACTACACATAATTTCACACGCTATATATTTTTACACGCTACATATATTAATACACACTACACACAATTTCACAAACTCGACATATTTATACATACTACACATATTTTCACATGCTATACATTTATGCACATTTTCCACAGTATAAATATTTACACATAATATACATTTTTTGAAACACTATATTTGTACGCACACTTGCATATTTCCATATGCTACATATGTTTATACATAATTCATACATTTGAATACACTATGCATATGAAAACTTATGCACATACTGCACATATTTTCACACACTATACATGTTTACACATAGTACACATATTTTACTCACTACACATACATATACATATTACACATATTTCTCGTACACTATACATATTTACACATATCTACACATATAACACACACTTTCACACACTATAAGTTTTTATACATACTGCACATATTTTTGTACACTGCATATTTACACATACTACACACATTTTCACACACTATACATATTTGCACATAATTTATACATTTTCACATATTGTACATATTTACACATCACATAATATAAAAATTTATACACGCTATATAATATTATGCATACTATACATATTTTCACATACTATACATATTTATACATACTACACATTTTCACCCACTATATATATTTTCATATATTACACACGTTATACATTTTTATACATATTACACATATTTATGCACATGTAATCTATTTACCAACACTACATACATTTCCACATACAATATATATTTACAAATATTACACACATTTTCAGAACAATTTTCATATTTTTTTTTTCAATCATTTATTAATTCCTAATTCTCTTTATATCAAAATATTATACATTAATTCACTTTCTATAATTATTCTAATTACATTATCATAATATATTGTTTGAATTTCGTATTATATACATTTTCATACTCTACTATTGTTACAATTAAACCTTTATCCACTATTGTGGAATCAGTTATATAGATAATATTTCATCATCTTATTAACTCTATACACATGTCCGTACTATGTCTAAATATGTATATTGTGGGAAAATGTGTATATTATGTATAAATATATATACTGTGTGAAAAAGTATATCGTATGTGTAATTTTAGTGTGTGAAAATGTATATATATATATATATATTGTGTGAAAAAATGTATAGTATGTGTAAATACATACAGTGTGTATAAATGTGCGTAGTATGTGAAAATATATAATTGTCTAAACTATGGAAGGTAAATATATATAATTAGCAAAAAAAAATGCGCAAATTTTTATGATAAAAAAAGTTTGCAAAAGTTTGGTAAATTTATTTCTCTCCGTTAATTCATCATTATCTTGCAATAGGTTTGTAAATTTATTTCACTCCGTTAATTCATCATTATCTTTGCTACGCCTTAATTGAATGGAGAAAAAATGTTTTTTGCGTACAAAATCGTTATCCTCTCATTTTTTCCCTCTTTATTGTGTATAATAGCATAAACAACTTTTACTAGCTAATATTTTTTTCATGTTTAACGAACTTTTCATTTTTAAAATAAAATGAAAAAACTGACATTCAATTCTAAGATTTTCACTCAAAACCAACTTCAATGTAAATGGGTGTCTTTACCCTAAAGTTAAGAATCATTTCAATTGTTAACTAACTCTAAACATTGATGTAGTTATATGGACATTTCATGCGATACTCTCAAAATTGAATCAGTATAAAACCACAAAAGCTTAAATTATATGCTAAACATTAGAAAAGAAAAATATATTGTTAAAACAAAAGCTAATATTTGATTTGTGTAATGCTATTACAAAAGGATCAAAAGATGGGTTCAAAGATTTTAAAACTAAAAACTGGCTTAATTTGTTTCCATTAATAAACTCCAACGCATTCCATTTTACCTCACTTCAACAAGCAATCAAAAATTTATATCTCAATTTAAGATTCTAAAACTAAAACAAACACCAAAATTCTTTAAGTTTTGAGATTCATTTCGTGTAGAATTTTGGAACACCACCAGGGCATAATTTCTAACCTCTGCCTTGGATTGGCTAATATTTTAAAGATATAAGCTAGAAAATGCATAACCAGTATGCTAGAATATTGGCATAAGCTAGAAAATGCATAACCATCTCCATGTCTTTGTCACAATCCCACATGTTCAGTTTATATAAAAAAAAATAGAAAACACTCAACTACTTCCCTTAATTCCCCACAAAGATTAAAAAACTGATATTTGGTCATAACCAAAAATGTAAATTATTGATTTGCACAATTATAGTCCAAAAGGGCATAAATAAGTTACGAAAATCCCAAATGCTTAAGATACATTCTTAGCAATCTTCTATGCTTTGGCTATGACCTTGTCGATGCCACCAACCATGTAGAATGACTGTTCTGAAATGTCAACATAAGTTCCATCCAAAACTCCCTAAAAAAATAACCAATTGAGCAAAACATAAAAATGTTGAGATTTATAGATACCAAAACAAAATTCAACAAGTTATTTCTGCATCTAAATATTTATAACCATCAATTGCTAGAGGACCATATAAAAAACAATTTAAGCAACCAAAAACATAAAAATTTAGAAGATGTTAGTTAAATGTAGAAAAATACATGCTTTATTTCAAATCAAAAGAACACACAAATACAAATGAGGTTATTACAAGTAACTCATCATAGGTGGTTTCAAGTAACTCATCCCCCTGCACAAATTTAATTGGTGTCAGGATCATTTACCTTGTGAGTTCTTGAAGTGGACGCTTGTTCCGTGGTCCATGAGAGCAAAAGTTATTTCAGTTTGATTAAAAACTGCAGCCTACAAAAGCTCTAGTAATTAAGTGTTGTTTGCCATACTTCAATAGGCACATTTCAGATAACTGGGGAGAGAGAGGGAGAGAGTACCAGATGTAACAAAGACGATCCTTGCCTGTCACAATATTTTGCATCCACACCCTAACAATTCAATAATACCTCAGTCCTATATTAACTCTAAAAAGCAACTGACATTCTACAGTGTTATTAAGAATGACGAGATAAACCAAAGATACCAGGTTCAGAAGCTTCTTGGCACCAGCAGTGTCACAAGTATAGATCAAGAACACTACAGTAGAGTTTAGACTTCAAATATCCTTCTCTTTCGCCAATCAAAATACCAAAGAGAGCACTATACCTCTCCACTGGTTTCATAATCCATTTCCAAACTGTCATTAGTAGCTTGACCAGGATTGAAAATTGTGCTGCAATATTTTCAATAACACACACATGAATTAATTAAAATGCAGCATTCCACATGATCAGTAAGTACAAACAGAAAAAAGCAGCCAACAGAGAGAAAGAAAGAGAGAAAGAGATTACACTTGCAGAGAACCTCTTTTTTAAATGCTAGTACTTAGTCCAACTATAAATAGTGGTATTTAATCAACCTCTTCTAAAATAACTCAACCAGACTTACAGGTATTCACATTGCTAATACAAATATAATTAGCAGAATGTTTTGTTACCACGGAAACCAAGATGGAAAAGATAAAGATCGAAACTCATGAATTATTTGTTGAATCCTTATGTATTTTGAAATATTCTTAATTCCATTTGAATTATTAGTAAAAGATCGCCTATTCTGCCACCAAAAAGTTTGGGTAAAACCAAAACAGCATGGACTGACTAAAATACAAGTTTTTAATTTTATTTTTACCACACACACACCCACACATCACAAGCATAACCCAGGTCTCAAACTCCAGACTTGGGGGTCAGGAGGGGCCTAAGGTGATCCTTTCTAGGCCAACCCACCCAACATGGGTTGGTTAACTAAAATACAAGTTGAATCGGGTAAGTTGACGACATTCATCAAGTCAAAATAAACAAAAATGTGCCATACCCATGCTTACTGTTTGAAGTTGAGCCTCTACTCCGTGGTGTCACTTCTTCTTTTTTGGGTTTTGGATTAGAACGAACAATAGTAGGGGCAGCACTTTTTACCACCTAAGTAGAAATGAGAATCTTTAAGTTCCATGTAAACACATGAAAGTCACATCTGTAGTCAGAAAGAGGGGAATGGGAGGAGGGGGTTTGCAAGTGCAGGATCTTGCCAATGAGTTGACAGCAGTATTCTTTGGTGCAACTGGTGCTTCACACATGCATAAAGGCATTTCACACTTGCATTCTGGAATAACTAGGACAAAGGTATGCTTTACAGGTTCTTCAATTTTCACCTCAGCAGCTGAATTAATGTCTAGTGTTGAAACTGAATCTATTATAACAGTGGTCTCATTTGAAACAGCTGGTACATCATCTTTGCTCAATCTTCTTAGTAGAAATTACACAAATAAGCATGTAAAACATTTCTTCTAAATTACTTTAGATAAATAAAACAAGATCAGAGAATAAGGACTCCAGAATCATGTGTCAGAAAGTTTGTTAACATGAAACTGAGAAGAAAGGAAGAAATGGCTAAATTAGGAGCATTTTTTAAGGTTTACAACCAAGCAATCTAAGAGTATACTTTTCAGGCCCTATATTAAGCAAAAATTCTGCTTCGGGAATCTAAGAGTAAATTTTGTCCATCTGAAGAATTAAAGAAGATGCTTGTAACAGAGTAGGCAATGTCTGAATCCTGGCCCTGTCAAGAAGCCCACTTGATCAAACCTAAATGTAAAACCAAGCAGTCTCATATTATCCACATAGAAAAGGCTTCACAAATTATTCTAGTTTCTTATACTTTTCTTTGATGGTTTGGGCTTATTTTCTACGCTTGTGCTGGAATTCATCACAAGTTAACCCCATCCCATGAGGTTGCAGAAAACTTAATGTCGTGAGGTCCATAAAGTGGGGCAGGATATTTCACTCTCCTGATGAAACCATCTGGTGCATTTAATGAATTTACAAAAATGAAACCACAATAAAAAGGCCTTTAATTACCTCCTGAGAGAGCTAAAGAAAGAAGAAAACTCTTATGATGATTAAGAAATACTATACATAAAAAAAGTCTGTGTCTAACAAAATGTTCAAAGTGAGCTCACGGGAATTTACAGGGACGAATCGTTAAAGCAATCTGCACACACTCTGACGGGTGAATAAAGACCAAATTTAGGTAATGCCTGAAACAAGCCAATAAAGAAAAATTAAAGAAGCGAGAATAGGATATGTGTTAAAGTGATAAAAATTGTCATTAAGAATCATAAAACATAAGGAAATTTGAAATTACCATTTGATTTGATGAATGTTCGGCACACAGTGTTTGACCACGACATCTACAGTGATGCTGTAAGTATAGGGAAAGAATAGACGGGACAGGTCAGATCTCAAGAACGGGCATAAAAAGCAGTTTAACAGATTCCAGAACATAAACTAATTTCACAGCATGGCCAGGGAAATGAATATAAATCAGCTTTCTCATTCTTATATTCTCTTTTAAAGCAGTTCAAGCATATTTAAGATACAGTTTGCTGATTAAACAAAATGAGAGTAATGTCTATCAACAGAGTAATTCTTATGCTTATATCCAATTGGTAAAATAAAGATAAATTACAGGCTTAGCATCATAAATTAAGGTCAGTGTTTCTATCACACCTTAGTATCGATGCACCCCCTTACAGAAAGGTTTGCTACAAGTGCAATTTAGTTTGGCATTATACATGTCCTGGCTTCTTGAAACCCATGATACAAAGTTCTCATCTTTGACTTAATTAACCATGTAAACATGCTTAAGGAAATAATAGTTCATTTGTAGGCTGGCAAAATCCAAAAATGGATTCCAAAAGATGATCAAATATTCTTAACTAACTCAGCTGAAAAATATCCAAAACAAACATCACACATTAATATTTTCTACAATCCTTTACATAAACATCATAAAGTTCTTTTTTTTCCCTTTTTCATTTAATTGGCAGTTTGATTCCATAAAAAAAAGAAAAATTACCATGAATCCGAATAGAAAACTTTCCACAGACCAATTTGTAAAAGCCTACAAAAAAAGAACCATGAATACTGCGAAAATTAAAAACCGGCCTAAATCAGCTAAACCGACAAAAAAAGTAAGAAATCATGAAAGAAGCAAACCAATAGAGTCTAAAAATAAGACTAAAAAACTAACCAAAATATCTTAAATAAATGAACAAAGCAGTAAATCATACACAGTGCAATTTCGAAAAGTGCATAGAGAAGGCGAAGGTACGAAATGTGGCAAAAGAAAAAAGGAAACCACCAAAAACAACATAACAATCTCAAACTTAGCACCTTGGAAAGTTGGGGTAAAACCAAAATAGTCTAACATAGACAAGCAAAACACAAAGTAATTTCTACTTTCCAGCAAATACTTAAACAAATTAAACTTGACCCATGACTCACCAAAACTTATGGTATAATAATTTACCAACAAGCTCGATACGTTCATCTAAGCTTGCAGAAATCAGCCTATCTGAAGAATCAACTCCCATGTACTTCAAGATTATCTGGAACAACTTAGTTGCTCTACTGACCAAATCGCCATTTATTCTCAACAGTGAGGTCGGGATAGGGTCCTGTCAAAGTTTGCAGCTTCTTGTTAATAAATCTCCAAACTGCCTGACAAAAAGCTCTGAAAACAGTATATCATCACCTTTTGGAAACACATCATGTCCTCAAATGTGAACTTTTCTCGGACTTGAGACCCAACTGATCTTTTAGAAGGAAACCACGTTTCCCTGCAGATTGAATCTGCTTCTGCATAGCCCTCAAAACCCCTCCACCTAAACAAAGAAAAACAACCGAAGATGTAAATACAATACTCATGACACGATGAATTCATCCCAGATATATACCTGAAAGAGTTCAGAGCAGCAGTAATATGCCAGAGACTCTCTCGTCATCTCTAATTCATAAGCAATAGATGGACGTCCAGAAGCTCTTAATCTGTAAGAGAACCAATATAAGCAGAAAATAGTATGGGAGGAAGAAAAATGGGGACAGTAGTAACGTACCTGTTCAGAATTCTGATAGCAAGTTCCTCAACCTCCTCTCTAAAACTCAAAGCATGAAAAGCAACTCTGCATCTCAATCTCTGGTACTCTTCAAGATGTGGAGGAAGCATTGCCTGGAGGACAAAAGCAAATAAGCAAAACTCCTTTTTTTATTATCTGAATCGATAATTAGCTCGAAGGCCTAAATCTATTGTTGAAGTTTCTATGATAGGTATAAAGACTCCTGATGTCCACGAAAGACAGAAAAAGGGGAAAAAGAAGTGTTCTATTCTGCGGAAAACATAGAAGATTAAAGTCATCCTCTATTAATCTTTACAACATATGTTCAAGATTCAAACTTATTAATATCATTTAGCATGCAGAACTCATATTTTCTACCAAAAGTTAAAGACAAGCAGACCATTATTCATTTCAAGCCCCAGCCACGGGGTTGAGCCAGAAGATTTAATTTACCAGTCAAAGCTTGTAAGTTCTGCTCAATTTCACGGCAGGCCATGACTGCTTCAATAGCATGGACTCTGACATGTTGCTGGAGCTGTTCTTTAAAGGAGCACAAAACTAACAAGTACTGTCCCTGTTGCATTTAAACATCAAAACCCACAATTAATTCATTTCTGGGCACCAAATAAACATGAAAAAAGACAAGATTTTTATGGGGGGACAAAACAAAACAAAAAGGTAAGATTTTTATTGGAAAAAAATCCCATAAACCAGAAGAGCCTGCCTTTCATGGGGTGATAAAGAATGAGAAAGATGATGATGCTGTGTAGCATAAGACCTCAAAAGATGGTGAGACTGGGAGAGCTGAGCATCGATAAGGGGCAGCTGATCAATAGGAATTGCTACACGAAGGCAAGCTACATGGGCTGAAAGTAGTTGCTCATATAAAGGATGAGTGGCAATCTCAGCCTTAAGTTGTCTATTTTGTTCATCCGAGATTGCCACAGAAACTTCGTGTGTGCAAAAAAAGGGGGCGGCAGCATGAAGATAAAAAGCAATGAGAGGAAACCCTAGCGAAAAAGTAGAGAGAGCAGAGTAGAAAGAGAATGGAAGCGGTAGCAAAAACTTTTCCACCTCGGGATAAGTAGAAAACATGTGAAGAGGCAGAAAGCGAGAAACACTTAAAAAATGAGAGAGCGTCGAAACGATGTCGTTTGCCAAGTAGGGGGACGTTCCATTGAAGATCGCACGTGATCACAGCCTAGGCCACGTGCCGCAGTCGTCCATCCCTTCGTGCTTATTACTTTATCTTAATTAATAATAACAATTATCCAATTAATTCAAATTTTATCCCTTTTTTTATAATTTCACTAGATCTATTAATAGAATTTAGTTAAAGGGAGTGAATGTGATAAGATGAAATTATGAGAATCGATCTATAATATACCATTTATTAGAGTTGAGGTAAATATAATTAACACTATCATATTTTCAACACTATTGATTTAGAACAGAACCCTCTTTTAAGAATTTGAGTTTTCCACTTATAGTCTACGATTGGGCATGATGCTAGTGATGATGTTGTTGCCAACACCTTTGATGAGGATGGTTGCGGCAAACAAATTGATGAGAGACGGGATATTGTTGGCGTTGAACATGTTGTTAGAATTAGATACTTGTAAAGTCAACAATGAAAGACAATTGTCTGCAATGATGGATTCTATTGTGCAATATATATATATATATATATTAGTTGGGTAATAATTAATTATTAACTAAATAGTTGAGTTGATAGTTAACTATCACTATCAAGAATAAATCAGATCTTCTGTCCAATATTTATCATGTCTTATTTTGTCTAACGTTCAAAACGACCTAGTTTCATTAAAACTAGGGACTAAATGCATAAATATCATTAAAATTATTTTACAATTATTACACCCTAACCAAGAGATTAGTGAACCCTATGGCGTAGTTTTAATTAAGACAAAATAATACAGATAAAATCTTGGACAGAAGATCCTGTGTCTATCAGGAAAGAGTCATGCTACACATGAACCTTCAACAGCAGATGGAGAAATTATAGTTTGGGGGCAAAATTATCCAATACTTCTAGTAAAAGTTATTTTAATTTTTTTTAAAAACTTAATTGAAAATTTTTACTTTTTTATAAGATAATTGTACAAATTTTTAAATTTTAGAATCGGCCTCTTAATTAGATGACCCTTACCCTCAATATTGGTAATTAGTTAGGCCCGGTTTGGATGCTATAAATTTAGTAATTTATTTCACAAAAGCAAAATGAGTTGTTTGTTTTGTTCAATTTTTCTATCAAAATTTTTAAAAACAAAAACAATGCTACAGTAATTATATTTGCTACAACGTTTTTTATAAATAAAATATTAAATTTAATTTTAATTTTAAATTTTAATAATAAACAATTCTTTCTAACACAATTATCTTCAATACAAATCCCAACAAAACAAAATTATTCATTCCAAACACTCCCAAGATATTCTTTTCTCATAACAAATCCCAAGAAAAATTTTTTCATGATACAATCTAAAAATAACTCATCCAAACGAAGCCTAATTATTATTATTTATTCATTACTAATATTAATTATATTATTATTAATGAATTATTATTAATATTAATATTATTAATATTAATATTATTATTAATTATTAATATAATAATAATATTATTATTGTTATTATTATTATTATTATTAAAGTACATATTAGAGTAGGGAGTTATTTGGTAGAGTTGAGTAAAATCGATTACCCAATACAGGGTAATGGATGATTCCCTAGTCTCCCCCCATTAATCATCCATTACCCTGTATTGGGCAATCATTGATGTACAGTCATTCCCATTACCCCTTCCCAAACATTAACAATGGCAATCACTTTTGTTGATTACCATTGACCCCTTCTATTCCCCCTTACCAAACACCCCCTTAGTATATATTTTATAACTGCATTCAAATTTAAAAATTATTTGATTCAAATCTGATTTGATTGAACTTGTTTGATAATCACATATTGCACATTTTAATGAATTAAGATAATCTAAAAATAAAGGCAAAATTGTGATAGAATTGTAAACGAAAAAATCTTATGTCAAAAATTATTTTGCGGGTTACATTGTTTACACCATTGGAGTGCGGATTACTTCCTGTCCAAAATTAATTCGCAAGTTGGGGTGAAAAATGGAGTTGTAAATAATTTTGGACAGAATGTAATCCGTAGAATGTCCCAAAAAACAATTGGGGTGCAAAATGGCGTTTTGATAGAAATGTAATCCGCAAGTTGTAAATAATTTTGGACAGAATAATTTTGAATACTATTCTGTGAAAACTCTAAGGCTGTGTTTGGTTGCTTAGAATTGGACCTTAGAATTGGAATTGATAGCTCCAATTCTAATTTTTGTGTTTGTTTACAAAATAAAATTTGGATTTTGAATTCATTTGCAATTCTATAATGGCCCAATTCTGCAGTTTCAATTCTTTCCTCATGGTAGAAATTTCCAATTCTAATTCAAGATAGAATGAATCAATACGCGGGTACTTATAAGACTCTTTTTCATCGCCTTCACTTCTTTCTTTTTCTCACACACTACACATTTTTTCACACATTACACACATTTTCACACATTACAGATTTTAATACAACACATATTTTATAGACATTTTCACACACTACACACATTTTCACACACTAAACATATTTTACACATAGTACACATATTTTCACACGCTACACACATTTTTTCACACACTACACATATTTTCACACACTACACACATTTTCACACACTACACATTTTTTTACACACTAAACATATTTTACACATAGTACACACATTTTCACACACTACACATACTACACATATTTTCACACGATACACATTTTTTCACACACTACACACATTTTCACAAACTACACATATTTTACACATGCTACACACATTTTCACACACTACACATTTTTTCACACTCTACACATATTTTACACATAGTACACACATTTTCACACACTACATATTTTACACACACTACACACATTTTCACACACTACACATTTTACACACACTACACACATTTTCACACACTACACATTTTTTCACACACTACACATATTTTACACATAGTACACACATTTTCACACACTACACAAATTTTACACAAGTACACATATTTTCACACGGTACACATTTTCTTACACACTACACATATTTTCACACACTACATACATTTTTACAGACTACACATATTTTACACACACTACACATTTTTTCACACACTACATATATTTTACATATAGTACACATATTTTCATACACTACACATATTTTCAACACTACACATATTTTCACACATTACACACATTTTCACACACTACACATATTTTCACACACTACACATATTTTACACATAGTACACATATTTTCACACACTACACACATTTTCACACACTACACATATTTTACACACACTACACCTATTTTCACACACTACACATATTTTACACATAGTACACACATTTTCACACACTATACATTTTTCACACACCACACATTTTCACACACTGCACATATTTTACATACACTACACACATTTTCACACACTACATATTTTTTCACACACTACATATTTTTTCACACACTAGATATTTTTTCACACACTACACACATTTTCGCGCACTACACATTTTTTCACACACTACATACATTTTCACGCACTGCACATTTTTTCACACACACTACACATTTTTTCACACACTACATATATTTTACACATAGTACACACATTTTCACACACTACACACATTTTCACACACTACACATATTTTACACACGTACCTATTTTCACACACTACACCTATTTTCACACACTACACATATTTTACACATAGTACACACATTTTCACACACTACACATATTTTCACACACTGTACAGTTTTCACACTACACACATTTTCATACACTACACATTTTCACACATTACACATATTTTACACACACTATACATATTTTCACACACTATATATTTTTTCACACACTACACTTTTTTTCACACACTAGATATTTTTTCACACACTATGTGTAAAATATGTAGTGTGTGAAAATGTATATACTATGTGTAAAATATGTGTAGTGTGTGAAAATAAATATATTAAAAATAAATTATTGTAAGCGTAAAAGTTATAGCTCTGGAATTGAGTATTTGTAGCCAACCTTTGGCATCTGTCTTCAATCTTCCAGTGCCGAATGAATTAATGGTTTCAAAACAAATACTAGAAAAACTTGTCTATTGACAAAACGATTGGAAATCACCGGCCGGCTGAGGATGGCCAAGAGAGAACAGTGCAACAAAAATTGCAAGAATAAAGAAAAGTTTGTAATGAGCCATTTTTTTGTTTCTCAAATTTAGTAGTGATTTTGATTTTGGACCTTGGAATATATAGGTGTTAAATTTCCTTTTCTTTGTTGATTTGATTAGCTAATTAATTGAATGCAAGAATCAGACAACGGAAAATGGCAAAACAAAATCCTTTCCTTTAAGAATGATTCATTCAATATTGATGGAAAGTTAGTTATTAATCGAATTGATTAGAAGAGACAAAATTCATTCAATTATCCCTTGAAAATGTCAGCAAAGTACATGAATAGGGGAAGTGATCTTGTAGGCACAGATTTGTAAAACTTGGAAAATTTTGTCTAGATACTTAATTAAAACTATTGAGATATTATTTGATTTTGTTTCCATACTCAACACGGAAATCTCTCCCTCAATCATAATAATTTTGTAGTAAAATTTTTATCATTCCAATATTGAATTTCGGAAATTTGGGAAATATTATTTCCTTAATTCCTTCTTTCTATTTTTTTTTGGTAGTTATGACTTTATTATGACAAGAGAATGAGATATTCCTTTTATTTTTATTAACAGCTACTAAATAATGTAAATTACATATTTTGGTTACAATTAAGCATGAAGATTAAAAATTATAATTATAATAAACAATACCTCAATGAACTTTTGTCTTCATGCTTGAATGCTACTGCCTAAAAGTTTTCTAAAAAATTATGTGTGTATGTGTGTTCATTCTCTTATTTGTCATTTCATTTTACATTAGGATTTCAAAACTGGGATTAATAAAATGAAAAAAAAAACACAAAAACTCATGTAAAATTGGTTCATATATAAGTTGTATTTCATATATGAAATGGACAATTAATCATCACTGAAATCTTGATTCTAATTTTATTTCACTTTTATCGTGCATTGAAATTGCTATTAATTCGATGTCGAATATATGAACCCGATTTATAAGCAACCAACATAAAAGAAAAAGCTGAAAGGAAAAACAAATAGAAAAATATATTACAATAGATGGTTGATAATTAGAGAAAATGCTTGAAATAAGCAATAAAATTTATCAAAAAATTCAACAAAGAAAAAAAGGCATGTAAGGCAAAAATCAAGTATACTTTAAGAGTATTGTATTTGTTTTTTTTTTTTATCAAGAAACACAACATCCGGTTGTATTCATATCCCACGTGGTAAAATTACACTGAGTCGAAAATTTTTTGCTTCTTCAACAGCTATTCTATGATTGAACATGGAGTTGAGAATATGAAAACATAATAATTAAAAATTAAGTTAAATTACAAAATACCCTGTGTGGTTTAAAAATTTTCAAATTACTTCTAGTTTAAAAACCTACAAATTATTTTCCCATAGTTTGATTTTTTTTTATTTGAAAAAATGTGAAAAAATCTATGATTTTGGGAAAATACATAGTGTAATTTGGTTAAAATCAATAATAAAAAGGTATACCTACATATTAGATCATATAGATTTAAAAAGTAAAGTATTTCAAATCCATGTATTTCGTGTGTTGTTTAAAAAAAAAACTAAAACACAATGAAGTAAAGTGTAGGTTTTAAAATCATATAGGGCAATTTTAAAACTTTTCAAACTGCAAGGGGGTCTTTCCTAATTTGTCCTAAAAATTCCAACAACTTTTATTCCATTATGTGGGATCGGTTACATAGATCATACTTTGCCCTCGTATTCTATTCATATACATGTTTTCATTAATATTTAAGTATTATATCTTTTTGTATTATTTCTTTCCAATTCTTTTTAACTCTTTTCCTTTTAATTTGAGTTAATATTTATCTATTTTCTACACTTACGGTGTATTTAATGGTCTCTTATGTATATGTCTAAATTGTTTTAAACATGCTTTTCTCATTTATTGGATCTATCCCCACTTTCTTTATAAAGAATTCATTACCTATTCTATGTAATCTATATGTCCACATATTTATCCTAATATTTTCAATTTTACCTTCGTTTTTTTGGTTCATACTCATACTTAGTCATCAATATTTTGATCCATAAAGCATTGCAGGTCATATGGATATTTTCTAAAATTTTTCTTCAATTTCAATTATACTTTACGATCACAAAGTATATAAGATGCAGTTTTCCATTTGTTCCAACTTGCTTGAATTCTATATCTAATACCTTTATAAATTTCATCATTTTCTTTAATGATAAATACTAAATATTTAAAACACTTACATTCATTTAATTCATACTCACCAATTTCACATTTATTCTATTATTACTTTTTTTATTACTAAAGTGATATTCTATATATTCGATTTTATGTTTACTTATCGTAAAACTTTTTGATTATAATATTTTCCTTCAAACTTCTAATTTAGTGTTTACTCATTTTCTTGTATCATCAAGTAAAACTACATTGTTTGAAAACAATATACATTCAGAAATGACCTTTTGCAAATACTAATAATTTCGTCAAGTAGAAAAGCAAAAAGTATATATTTAAAACAGATCCCTCATGCAAATTTATAGTATTAGGAAAATCATTAGATATCAATATTAATGTCCTTACACAAGTTGTTATATCTTTAACATTTTTTATAACTCATATATAAGCTACTCTTATCCCTCTTTTTTTCAATATCCTCCACATTGCATTCCCATTGACTATATTATATACCTTTTCGAGATCAATAAATACCATTTATAAATTTTATTTTCTCTCATTATATTGCTTACATAATTTTATTATGTATAGGTTTCATTCTAGACTTCCACAGTATAAAACTAAATTGATTATGTAGCCTTTTAGTCTCATTTCTCAATTTTGTTTCTATTACTCTCTCCCATAATTTCATATTATGATTTAATAATTTAATATCCCTATAATTTATACAATTTTGTATGTTTCCTTTATTCTAGTATAAAGGTATATATTAAATATATCTCCATTGGTTAACCATATTTTTAGTTGTTAAAAAATTATACATTGAAAATTTTGTTGAGTTAAAATAATTAAGAACTTTTGAGAAAATAATTAGAATCGAGAGGGGTACTCTTTAGAGCAATTCCTTCCAAATTAATAAATAAATTAATCGATGATTTTCTTAAATAAATATGTAAGAAATTTAAAAGATAATGCAGAAAAAGTAAATATACAAAAATCAATTAAAAAAAGAGCAACTTAATTTATCCAAAATTTTAATTCTTTGAAAAGGTAAAAAAAATAGAAAAGTTAAGTTGAAAAATATTTTGATAAAATTATTAAAATGTTTTAACTAAATTGAGATGGGGAGTGTATGAGTTGAGAATGTCAACGCTATATTAAAAGAAAATGGAATTCTTTCTATTCAGAAGTAGTAATCCAACTTTATTAAATATTATTCGTTCAATGATGAACCATGCAATTTGGTGACATTCCAAACAAAGGTCACTGAAGTATAAATTTACTAAAGTCAATCCCATGAGCTGGGTAGTTGGCACTACACATTAAGTGTGGTAAAAGAGTGAAAAATATAGGCAATGAATGAAAAGTAACTAATTACAACTAAATGTTATAGATTGTAACTAACAAATACCAATGTTTTGAAAATTGGACCAAAGTGCATATTGGACGAACTACTGTGTTATCGGGTTACTGGGTCAAATCGGTCGGACCGGACGGAAAAATCGGATGACGTCAAATAAATTTTAATTATAAACATATTAATAATTGAAAAAATATATACCCAAATATAAATGTTTACTAAATCATAACTAAAATACATAAAATTAATAAAATATCGTTAATTCATGTAAATATTAGCATTATTTAATATCAAATATAATAATTTTAAAATAAAAAAGATAAAAAAATGTTTCTAAATTGTTAAAATTTTATTTTATTTGAGTATTTATTCTATCATCAAACGATTCCAAATATAATAAATCACATATCTATTATGTATTAATTTGTTTAATTTAAATTGATTAAAATAAATGTTTAGTTTTATTCATATAAATAGTAATATGGTCACATATATGTATTGATATTGGATCTAAAATGAAAAATTAAAACATATAATTTATAGATATATAGGCCATATATTTTTAGTTTGAAAGAAATAAATTAAAGACAATATAAATTTTAAAACCCAAATTAAAGAAAGACAAGTTTAAAACTAGCGTAAGGCCCAATGTTGAAGACCCAATGGGCAAATGAAAGAAAGAAAAAAGGAAAAAAAAAAGCCCACCCGGTCAAACCGGTCAACCTAGGGTTTTGACCGGTTTTCTGTATTTCTGGTTTTATCTACAAAACTGTACCGAACCAAGAACCAGTCCTTGGTCAGATCGGCCGATCCGGTCCGATTTTAACAACACCAACAAATACGAGAATTTGAGTGAAGCAATCTCATTAGGCTTGTGAAATTTCAGCTGGGTAAGTCTAAATCGCATATCAATCTCATTAGGCTTGTGACACTCAATTAAGCAATTTGTCATTCATACAATGGCTTTGGATCTTGTGTATCATTTAATGTATCACTTTGTGTATCACTCTCCATAAATGTTGCACGTGTACTTTTAAATAATACTAAAACCCTATCAAGTGGTTTGTGAACCATAAGGGATAAGTGTTAAACACACGTGTCAAAAATCTCATAAAGTGATACAGGAAGTGATACACAAAAGTGATACAGAAGATCCATTGCTTTCATACAACCCCAGCATGTCTAAAAAGGATTGATACAAATTTCACAAACCATTAACCCCTAACATTTATGTCTACTTGTCTAGCAAGTTAGATCGCCATTTTCATATGCCGAGGGATTTTCATGAATTAATTTTCATTAATCTACATTCTCCATAACAGATAAGTTAAAGAGTTCTCTCAAAAAATATATATATATATATATTTCACAATTTTTTATTGCATCAGTTATATTTTTCTATATCCTATCAGCTTTATCTTTAACCCAACAATTAATGGTTTCTAATAAGATTTTTATAAAAATATCCTTTTTATTTTTATTCGTCATGTCTCACCATTTAATCTTACGTGTACGACTTTTTCTTCAAATGTTTATAATTAAATTTTATAAAAAAAATTATTAACCTGTGGTGAGTTGTGATACTTTTTCCAAGTATTACCTTATAATCTTTATATAATTTTCTATCATTTTTCGAGAAAAAGAAATAAACAGTTTGTAACTTATTAAACAGCTTTTAAATGTAATTAAGTATTTTTATCTTTTTATACAATGTATTATCTATAATCAAATGTTTTTATCTTTATTATTGATTGCAAAATCTAAAATATTTTTTATCTTTATTATTTATCTAAAATATTTATTGCCTATAAGCAAATGCTTTATTACTTGCATCTTCATACCCATTTAAATTTCCATCTATGACCATTTATATTTTATTTTGATGCATTATGAAAGATCAAGGTTAGATGCGCGGTGTCTTAGTGGGTTAGAAACACTAGGTGTGACACCAATAATAAAACAGTAATGGACAATAATAAAAATGCGGAAAGTAAAGAGACAGGAGGTTGGTAACGCAGTTCGGCAATTGCCTACGTCTGCGGGGCCACGCCGAGAAAGAACAATCCACTAAGTTCACAAGTTACAAGACACTCAGTCTGACATAAAGTAAGACACCATCTTATCTTTGTTACCGCCTCTTCCTAACTTCTCGTGTGAACAAGATTGTGCGAGCTCCCCTCGACTTTGTGTTGATTCCTCCCGGAATCCGTGGTTCAGCAAGATCCCCTTGCCCATGATGAAGACAAGCTCCCCTTGTCAATGGTGACTCCTCCTGAAATCCGTGGTTAATGCAAGATCCCCTTGCCCACGATTGAACTTCTCCCGAGCTCCTTAGCAACCTCCTCCCGAGGCTGAATTATATCAAAGAACACAAGGATTGCATCTTCAATAATATGACATTAAGATGCTTCAGCCAACACACTTTGATTAAAGACCTCCAACAAAGAAGTGTGTTCACAGTCTTGTAAAAGACCGAAAGAATAATCAACTCTCCACACAGAAAATACGTGTGATTGGAAAGATCATATAGGCGTTCCAAAATCCTTCCATGTTTATCTCAAGATTATTTCCAAATAATTCAAATAGAAAGATGGAAAAACATGTGCCTTCAATACTTATCTTTTCCAAAGATAGCTCTCCAATGATAACTTCCAAGAATACCAGGATAAGCTCCCATAAATATCGAGATAGCATTAATCTTCAAATCAATCTTTCTTGCATAGATTGATTTAATTTGATTTATGCCTTTAGTAAGATCTTTCCTTATCTTGCCAAAAAATCAATGCCAATTAAAAATAAATGCCACGCCACGTGTGCATTAACAATCTCCCCCTTTGGTATTTTTTGGCAAAATCCAAACTTCCCCTGTATGCTGAATCGAAAGTTCTCTGAACTCTCCCCCTGAACAAGAACTAGATAAAGAAACATCTGCACAAGACATTGCGCAAGACACAGCAAAAGACACCAAGTTCCCTAAGAAACATCACTGCACAAGACATTGTGCATGACACAGCAAAAGACACTAAGCTCACAGCATACAAATGTTTAAGGGATTACAAACCAAATATCCAAAATAGCCAAATTACTCCCCATTTTTGCCATAAAAGGACAAAAGGGCACAAAAACAACAATAAATCATAAAGAATTGTCTTAAGCAGAGTAAAATAAACAATCATCAGAGTCATATTACTCAGAATCCTCTGCAGCATCAGGCACAAGGCCAACTGAATCTGCTAGCAATTGAACACCAGCAGCAACGTCTGGAATTCTTTCATCTGAACCAGCAACATACCCACCAGATTGGGCGCTGGAAGGGGCCGGGCTGTCAGTGACACCAGGAGTAACACCTGTTCGACACACTACCTGAAACACTGTAGTTTACTTCATTCAGGGACTCTGTCACTTGTTCTTTAGGAACATCAACTATTTCCAGAGAATTATTGACTTGAACATTCACAGATTCTATAACATTTCCTTGACCCAACTTTTGATGCCATATGACAGAATCTTCCATGCTTGGTTGAGAATAGGTGGACAAAGCAGAAATGAGATAACAATTATCAGAAGATCTTACTCCTTCCATGATGCACATATTTTGATTGGACACAATATTCTTCAAAAACTTATCGTCACCGGTCATGTGTTTAGAACACCCACTGTCAAGGTACCACTCATCATTTGTTGCAGCTTTCAAAGAGGTGTAGGTAAAATTGCACTTCAAATTTGACTTCTTTACCCATCTCTGTTGTGAATCTCTGTGAGAAGAAAACTTTCTAGCAGTACTTTGTCTCAATTCAGCAAGGTAAGTAAAACATCTAGGGCGAATATGACCACGACGATTGCAATAATGGCAAATAGGTATAAATCTGTTACCTTCACCTCTAGGAGCATGATAAGAATAATGAGGATTTGACTTCTTCACTTTCTTTGCACTACTCACAACAACTCCCTTCTCTTTGTAATCATTACCTTGCATTGACACTGGTTGTGACATTGAACTTTTTCTTTTATAACCAAGTCCAGAATGACCACCACTAGGTTTACTGGTCTTGAGGATGTCATCTAACTTGGAAGAACCCGAATTTAACATTTTGACATTTTTCTTTATGTGATTTAGCTCGTTAGTCAGATTCTTCACTTCCTCTTGGCTTGCCTCAGATTGGCTTCCAATCCTTCAGCAGAGTTTTGAAGATTTAGTTTCTCATCTCTCAAACCCCCAATTTGAGCATGAAGATGCCGAATTACTCTAACAAATTCAATACATTTCTCAGAAAGGATCTTGTATTCAACAAGAATATCTTCTTCCGTGATTTCATCTTCATCTTCATCACTATAAGTCGACATATTTTCGGTGACACTACGTGTAACATTCTTGACAACACCAGTGTCTGATTGTTCAGTTTTCGAAGCAAGAGCCACATGATTACTATGAAATTCATTTTCTCTATCTGACTCATCTTCACTCCAGAATGTGTTGAGAAAATTCTTTTTTTTCTTCAATGTATTAGCACATTCCGCTTGAACATGCCCAAAGCCATCACATTCTCTACATCGAATTCCCCTGCTGTTGAAAGGTTGGTCAGATGCATGATTTTCTTTCATGTACTTCTTATTGCTAGGTAATCCACTTTTGATGTTGCTAACACTGGTCTTGACACCTTGAATATTTCTGCCCAATCCCTTCATAACTCTGCTAAGGTAATAAGACAGCAGTGCTAGAGATTCCTCAAGGTCATATTCACCATGATTATCCATCCTTTGCATTTCTGCTTTTAGAGCCATCTCTTTATCCTTCTTTGCTTTCAAGTCCACTCCAAGATTCATCTCAAACGTTCTAAGAGATCCCATCAGTTCTTCTAGCTTCATCTTAGAGACATCTTTCGCTTCTTTAATGGCTGTTACTTTATAATCAAAACGTTGGGGCAGAGATCGTAGAGTTTTCTTCACCAATTTTTCTTCGGAAAAACTTTCACCAAGAACGAACGCCTCATTGGCGATGTCACAGAGTTTGGCGTTGAACTCTGCAATACTTTCATCTTCATGCATTCTTAGGCTCTCAAATTTTGTAGTTAGCATCTTCATTTTTGATAACTTTACAGCCGAAGTCCATTCATAAGTGATCAGAAGAATTTTCCATGCCCTTCTGGCTGACTCACATGTGGAAATGAGTCTGAACTGACTGGGATCAACACCATTGAAAATAGCATTAAGAGCCTTTGAATTACTATTTGACAATGCATTTTCCTTAGCGGACCAACTTTCTTCATGCTTGGGAGATGTGCCACCCTCTGTGTCGGTAATCATTGGAGAGTCCCATCCAGTCAGAATTGATTTCCAAGCCTTCTCATCGATAGCTTTGATGAAGGCTCTCATTCTGGCCTTCCAATAAGCATAGTTGCTGCCATCCAATAAAGGTGGACGCATTGTTGAACCTCCTTCCTTCATAGAGTCCATTACACAAAAATAAAGATCAAGTCCTGCTGATCTCGCCTAAGAAATAAAGACGATCCTCTCTGATACCAATTGAAAGATCAAAGTTAGATGCGCGGTGTCTCAGTGGGTTAGAAACACTAGGTGTGACACCAATAATAAAACAGTAATGGACAATAATAAAAATGCGGAAAGTAAAGAGATAGGAGGTTGGTAACGCAGTTCGACAATTGCCTACATATACGGGGCCATGCCCAGAAAGAACAATCCACTAAGTTCACAAGTTACAAGACACTCGGTCTGACACAAAGTAAGACACCATCTTATCTTTGTTAACGCCTCTTGCTAACTTCTCGTGTGAACAAGATTGTGCTAGCTCCCTTCGACTTTGTGTTGATTCCTCTCGGAATCCGTGGTTCAGCAAGATCCCCTTGCCCACGATATTTACAAGCTCCCCTTATCAATAGTGACTCCTCCCGGAATCCGTGGTTAATGCAAGATCCCCTTGCCCACGATGAAGACAAGCTCCCCTTGTCAATGGTGACTCCTCCCGGAATCCATGGTTAATGCAAGATCCCCTTGCCCACGATTGAACTCCTCCCGAGCTCCTTAGCAACCTCCTCCCGAGGCTGAATTATATTAAAGAACACAAGGATTGCATCTGCAATAATATGACATTAAGATGCTTCAGCCAACACACTTTGATCAAAGACCTCCAACAAATAAGTGTGTTCATAGTCTTGTAAAAGACCGAAAGAATAATCAACTCTCCACACAGAAAATACGTGTGGTTGGAAAGATCATATAGGCACTCCAAAATCCTTCCATGTTTATCTCAGGATTATTTCCAAATAATTCAAATAGAAAGATGGAAAAACATGTGCCTTCAATACTTATCTTTTCCAAAGATAGCTCTCAAATGATAACTTCTAAGAATACCAAGATAAACTCCCATAAATATCGAGATAGCATTAATCTTCAAATCCATCTTCCTTGCATAGATTGATTTAATTTAATTTATGCCTTCAGTAAGATCTTTCCTTATCTTGCCAAAAAATCAATGCCAATTAAAAATAAATGCCACGCCACGTGTGCATTAATACATTGTTTGGACTAAAACCCTTAGGTTTTTTTAAAATTTAATTTTAATTAATTCATCTAATCCTATTCGAGTGTATAACACTAATTATATTTATAGGTTGATTTTCTATAATAATTTTAAGAGTTATAATTCTTCTATTTTTCTAAATGCACTTACCACCTGCTATATCAATGTTGAATCCAGTATAATACTTATTCCATTCTTAATTGTATCATTTCCATTGTATCAATGTTTACATAGTATCTAAAACTTTAACTTTTTCACTCACCTATTTAGTTTCTTGAATGTGCATAATATTTATGTGTTTCCTCCTCGTTGTGTCTACCAACTCTATGATTTTATTTGTTAAAATTTCAATATTTCAACTATTTATGCTATTTTTTATACTTGATATGATAATTTTTTTATACTTAATACGCTAATTTTTTATACTTGATATGCTAATTATTTTATACTTGATACACTAATTTTTGTTATTGAATTGATACTTTTGGAATTTGGACTGAAAATTAATACACTAATTTTTGAATTGTTGCTTTTGGATTAAAAATTGATACGCTAATTCTTTTATACTTAATATAATAATTTTTTGTATTAGATTGATACTTTTTGACTAAAAATTGATACACTAAATTTTTATACTTGATACGCTAATTTTTGTAGTGATACATTTGGACTAAAAATTGATACACTAATCTTTTATACTTAATACGCTAATTCTTGGATTTATACTTTGGATTGAAATTTGATATTTGATACGCTAATTTTTGGATTGATACTACGTTGCATATATGAATTCATTTTACAGGAATTTGCCCCTATATATGTATTATTATCCCTCTCATTATTGCTAGCTTTTTACACTATTTTAAAATGATCTATAATCACGAGTATGACAAAATTTTACTCGAGTTATCAAAATAAGGAAACTTTTATATTTTTTCAATTTTGAAATCGATTGTTATAAGTGGAAAAATGACTTATAGATAGATAGAGTTACTGAATCAAAATATTTCTCAACAAAAAGAAAAATAACATTTATTTTAGTTTTCTTAAATCACATTTTCCAATGCAAGCTTCATTTTTATCACACTCATAAATGTTTATAATTTCTAAAGTTGTATCAATGACACTACCAAGATAACTATTTTGTGTGTAATGAAAGATTAACAGGTAGTTTATCTAGAACTTATCCACTTTGATTAACAGCCTTTTACTTGCTTAAGCTCTAATTTAACTTTTGGATGAGTCTGTTGATTAAGTGATACGAAATTGAGATCATCTGTCAAGTCCAAGGAATCCAACGTGCTCATTCTAGTTCTAGAAGACGAGTCATTCATTTGGAGAGCAGGAATTGAAGAAAGAGAGTGGACAGCAAGCCACGTCGTGACGTGAAGAGCCTCTGACGTTAACGTGTCATTTAGTTTTTAGGTTTTAGCCCGACGTCGCGACGTCAAGCTTCCCCCACATCTCAACGTCGGCGTGCGGCAGGTTTTTAATATTTTTTGTTTTAGTTGTTTTTGCGTTTAATTGCATTGGGCTTTATAATTAAAGTCTTCTTTAATTAATTAAGGTCCATATTTCATGTAATCCAAATCCAGTTTGTCAGGGTTAGTTTAGTTTACTTATTTAGAATTAGGGTTTTTTTGTAATCCTATAAAAGGCTAATATGTGTACGTATTATTCAGCGTTTTGAGTGAAGAATTTTGATTGAGAAATAAAACAGCGAATGTTTTATCTTTTGTGAATTTAATTTCCTATGAAGGGTTTTCAAGCTAACAAATCTTAAGAATTGATTAGTTTGCATAGAGCGACTTTATCAATTGATGTATAATTGCCAATCTACGTTGTTAGATTGTTCATTGTCCATGGATTTTATTCGAATGTCCTGAATAGTTTTTGTTTCCGTGACATACAAGTCAGGGTTTGGAGCGGATTAAGTTTGGAATATTTAAATTATAAACTATATGATTAACATCAGTAATAAAGGAATAAACATATTGAATAAGGCTTTTAACAGAAGATATCCCAAGATATCCGTCAATTTGTAAATCAACAGCAACATTTTTTTTTATTTATCATTAAGTATAGTGGAAAATCCAATAGGATTCGTCTTCGAATTACATTATGGATTATGTGAAATAATGTATTAGATGATTGATTAATGATTGGATAGTGTACATTAACTATAATATTGTAATTAATTGTAGACTCGTAATTATAAGTAGATTGATTCCTTAGTTTTAGAAATGTAAAAATGTATAAATACATAATATCATTACGTATGAATGAGACATAGATTTCATCCCTTAAAACATTGTCTTCTCATGATATTAGAGCCATGGTTGAGATCAGCAGCAATGATAAAAAGAAACAAATTAGAGATGGGTCTATAATGAGATTGACTTCTATAATCTTTTGACAAATGATAATTCAAGAAATATCATCACGCAAGTTCAATTGAAAGGCAACAATTACGATGAATGGACACGAGCAATGCGGACTGCATTACGAGTAAAGAAGAAATTTGGTTTCATTGATGATTCAGTGATCGAACCTTCAGATGACTCTGCAACACAAGAAGATTAGTGGACATGGAAGAGGTCATAGTCAAGAAGGACATAAGCAATCGACTATGTTAGGAGGAAGAGGACGTGGTGGACATATTCCAGGCAATGCATGCAACACATTTGGCAGTACCTGGAAATACAACTACAGGACAAGTAATTGAAGTAAATAAAGGAGGTCCAAATGGATTGAATAGCGAACAATAGAGTTTATTACTCAATTTGTTGAACATATAGAAAGAAAGAAACCAAGGATGATTAAATGGTAAGAATAATAACATAGATTAGATAAATTGACTCTGGGATTTCTTATTACATGACAGGTAACCTACACTCAATGAGTGATATTGAATAAGTGCTCTCATGCTCGGTTGGGCTGTCAAATGGAAAACAAGTAATGGGAGAGAAAGATATTGTGGTGATGGATGGACATTTGAAATTGAATAATATGTTATATTTGCTTTATTTTAACTGTAGTTTAATTTCTATATCACAGTTAACAAAGAAATTAGATTGTATAGTTCAATTTGATAAATAATCTTGTGTTTTACAAGATCTCAATTCGAGGATGCTGATTGGTATGGGTGAGGAACGCGGGGAGCTCTAATACTTTCTAGGCATATATTTGGTTAGAGCCTTAAAGACATGAAAATAAAATATTGTTGAACTTTGGAATCGCAAGTTGGGTCATCCTTCGGACAAAGTTATTAAACTATTGTCTGCTGTTGATAGAAATAGTAATATGTGACGGAATCCCACATCGGATAGGTAAGGGAAGGTCGTGGGCTTTATAAGCGTGGGCGCTGCACACCCTGACAGGCTGCCTTTTTGGGAGAGGTTAATGGCCCCGTGATAAAGTGGTATCAGAGCCAATCTGACCCGACTCCGGCGCTCCAGTGGGAGTAGGCAGGGTGGGCCCGGGTCAGCGACGCCAGTCGTGGGCGCTGCGCACCCTGACAGGGTGAACAAACAAAACAATGTCGTGAAAATTTGTGTTTAGTCAAAATAATGCTTTCAGTGTTTTTGAATGATTCATTATGATTTGTGGGTTCTTATAGAAACTCATTTTGGTGCTTATTATTTTTTGACAATAGTTGATGACCATTTAAGAAGTTTGTGGATCTATTTGTTGAATGCTAAAAAGGAAGTTGTGATAACTCTTCAAAATTTCTTTGCCATGATCCATAGACAATTTAATAAATTTTGAAAATAGTATGTATTGATGATAATGGAAGTGAGTTCAATTGCTTATCTGATTTCTTTGTTGAGAATGCATAATGCATCAAACCTTATTTGTCAATACTTCCAACAAAATGGGTGCGTTGAATGAAAACTTTGTCACATACTTAATGTAGCCATAGCACTGCATTTTCAAGTGGACTTGCCAATTGAATTTTGGGGTGAGTGTATCCTCACAACTGCATACTTAATCAATCGAACTCCATCTAAATTTTTGAACGGTAAAACACCATATGAACTATTATTTGGATAATTCTTTCATATAAAAATATGCGTGTCTTTAGATGCTTTGCTTATGCTCATAATCAAAAAGTATGGAGGAGATAAATTTTCCAATAGAGGTAGAAATTGTGATTTTGTAGGGTATCCTTTTGGAAAGAAAATGGAGTTTTTATAATTTAGATTCGGGTGAGTTCTTTATCTCAATAGATGTTATATTTTTGGAACAAATATTTTCTTATGCACAACAAGACCTGAATAATCCAAATAAAGTGAAAAATAATAAATTTGTTGGGGTGATTACTGAGCAAGATATGATAGTAGCTACTAATAAAAGTAGAGAAATAGAGTATCATGAACTTGTGAACCAATGTATGAAACATAAGGATCAAGACCAAACTTTTGCACAAAAATATGACATAGAACTAAGTAGTGAGCAGTTTATTGATCAAAGAGAAACTATAGCAAAGAGTGGTGTAGATACCTTGCTTATAGTTTGAAGTTGCCTTGGGACGTGGTCATAGAACAAAAATAAAGCACCCGACTGTAGGATTATGTCTTACACATTGTGCAACGATTGAACCCCCTCTTGAGCTTTACTACAATTTCACCCAACCATATGCATTCCTCACGCAATTCTTATCCTATAGCACAATATGTTACTTGTGAAAAAAATTTATACTACACAGTAGTTTCTTGATAGCTATTTGCAGGTGTTGAGGTCCCACCACTTTTGTAGAAGTAGTAAAGGATGAAGATTGGGGAGACGCTATGAAAAGGAGATACAAACGTTTAGAAGATAACCGAGACTTGAAGCGTGAAACCTTTACTAACCCAGAAAAGATAAGCTACAGTTGTAAATGGTTTACAGATCAAATATCTATTGATGGTACAATTGAATGGTTCAAGGCCCGTTTAGTGATTCTTGGAAATTTACAAGTTCAAGGGACTGACTATAAGAACTTTTACACCAGCAGCAAAAATGATTGCCAGTTCTAGTTCGATTCTGGTAGTTGTAGCAACTATAAACTAGGAGGCTTCATCAAATGATCTACATAATCTGTTCTGTACGGATATTTAGATGAACAACTGTACATGCGCATTACCTCATAAGTTTCATTATGACAGACTAGTCATCTGTTGTGTCATTTTAAAGAAGTCTTGTAGGATTAAAAAACTTTACGGTGTTGGGTTTGCAAAATTATCTACTACCTTGAGAGTTATAGATTTTGACAGTCATATTCTAACTACTTCCCTTTGTTTTGCAACGAAGGTGCAAGTCAATGTCTTGGTATATATTTGATGACATTATTGTATTAGGGAATAATCATACAGTTATTTCAGGTTTTCAAGATTATTTGAGTGTCTATTTCCACATGAAATATTTGGAAGTATTAAACTATTTTGGGCATTGAAGTAGCTTGAAATAATGAAGGAATTTTCTTATGCCAGCATAAATATACTTTTGGACATTATTTCTGAGGTAGGCTTAGCTTGGAGCTAAACAACATATTTTTCCCCTGGAAGTAACCATAATTTAGCTTTGACATATCAGATATTTCTTATTAATCGTAAAGGTTATAGACGTTTGGTGACCCGACTAATTTATCTCTCAGTTAACGACCTAAGTTATTTTTACTGTGTCCATGTGCTTGCTCAATTCATGCAACTGCCACGACGCGAACATAGGGAAGCTGCTTTGCGCATTGTACACTTCCTAAACGAGCAATCCTAGGCAAGGCATCTTATTATGATCAAACAGTGAACTGCAACTTGAAGGTTGGTGCAATTCTGATTGGGCTAGTTACCCTCTAATTCAATTCTTCGCTTCTCTAACTGGCTGGATCATCTTCTGTGACACCTCCACAATTTCATGGAAGACTAATTAAACAGCAACAAATTGTTACATCCATCATCAGTAGAAACTGGATATCCGCCTCATTGGCAGTAACTAATTGTAAGTTTAAAATTGGTTGCCAAGGAGCTATTGTTGGACCTTGGTGTGCAACCCATACGAGTTATTTTAAGTGAATTAGTCAGGCAACTTTACAGCATTGCCACCAACCTAGGTCCTTTCCATGAATGCACAAATATACTTTGAAGTTAAATTATCATCTTTTGTTCATGCGATGAGGTCTGTGTCTGAGGTTCATTTGATCCCGATTTTTGTTATCAACCTTACGTGTATAATTGGCTTGAATATGTCTTAAGAAGGTTTTTAAGTGGATAACAGATTTACTCATTTTTTTTGACAAGTTGGGATATGGGATTTTACCAGTGCTCCAACTTGATGGGGTATTAGAGATTGTGGTTAATTGATCTGGCATAGGTGTACATGAACTGTAATATTGTGAATGATTGTAATTGATTGTAGATTCGTAATTATAAGTAGATTAATTCCTTAGTCTTTAGAATGTTATGTTGTATAACCACATAATATGTTTACGTATGAATGAGATACAGATTTCATCCTCTAAGACATTGTCTTCTCATAATTGGGACTGGTGGAACTAGGTGGGGATAGGGGCTCCATCCCTCACAAGTTTGCTAGAAACTTATTAGAATTAATTCTTTTTTTTTTAATTTGAATTAAAAGTAGGGATTTTAGGGTTTAATTAGTGAATTAGTGATTTTGAGTGTGGATTACACTAAAACTTTTAGGAATTAAAATAGGAACTTTATGTATTGAAATAGGAAAATTAGGGATTTTCAATGTGGATTAATATTAAAGATTTCATAAATTTAATTAAGGACTTTATAGATTGAAATAGGAAAATTAGGGATTTTGGGTGTTGATTAAAATTATGAATTTTAGAAATTAAATTAATAATTTTAAAAATACAAATAATTTAAAATTAAATTAATCATGTATATGTTGAATTAAGGAACTTATAAATTTTAAATTATAGTTAGAGAATCCTAATTTAGACAATTATAATTTATTCAATTGATTTTAATTATAAATTAATTATAAATTGTGATTGAATTACATGATTTACATAAATTTATTTCAAATGTAAATTAACCTTTCATTTTTACAGGCACGTAAAATACAACCTTCTATTCACTGCACGAACACGATGAAAACTAATAGTTTATCAAGTATCAATCAATAGTGTAGTTGTGTATATTTATATATTTTAATTGCTTTTGTAATTGTGAATTTAGAAATTTGGTTGTTAAATAAATTATTTAATTAGACAAAAAAATTATTTTTAAGTCAACCCCTAAAAAAATGTTCTTGGTTCTGCCACTGAATACATACATTTGTATGAGTTGTTTTTTGACAAACTTGAAGAAAATCATTGTCTGAATCTAAAAAATGACCAAACCTTGATGCTGCAAATGTAGTTTGAGAGGGAATCAATGAGATTAGAGTAATGTAAATGATTATAGCATGAAATTTGTTTTTGTTAGAAGTCAATTCTGGACCAGGGATCCTCTGTTTCAAGTTTCATGTATTACTTGTGTTTTCAAATATTGACATATTTTAATATATATAATATTTATTATATTGATATTTATACACTAAAATTTATGCTTATTCTAGTTTATGTTAATATAAAATAAATTCTAATTTTATTTTATATTTTTAAACTATTTTTGGTGATTTCTCATATTTTTTCGCCCAAAAGAAAAGTAAGAAATCATCAACACTAAAATAGGTTTAAAAATATAAACAGAATTAAAAAAATAACTTTTATATTAGAATAACATTGAAAGGATGTGAACTTTTATGGTATGAGTGTTGATATAAATGACAGTGTATCATTTATCAGTATCATCCTAATAAACCCTTTGTTATGCACCAATAATTGAATGTCATGTAAGCATTGTTTAGTATTACACCATAATAATAATACACTTCACTTATACCATATAATTAACTAAAACCTTTAAGTTTAGGAAAAAAATTAAATGCACCAAAATGATAAATCTTTCCATAATTCATCCATACCATTTGTTTAAAATTATCATGTATTTAATCGATCCAATGTTCAAATCTCTATAAAATAAAAAAATAAAATATCACTAAAGTGAAATCTATAATTATTAAATCCTAACCGAAATGTGGATGAACCATACGACATTGTTTTATTAAAACAAGGAATTAAAAGAATAAAAATTCTTAAAATTAAATCTACAATCATTAAGTCTTAACCCAAATGTGAGTGAACTCTACGAAATTATTTTACTAAAATCAAGAATTAAAAGAATAAAATATCACAAAAATTAAATCTACAATTATTAAGTTCTAACCCATATATGAGTGAACTCTACGATGTGATTTTAATAACAGAATAAGATCAAAGATGTTTGAGAAAAATCAAAGATGTTGAAACGTATATATTTAATTTTTTTTCATGCTTAATTATATGGTGTAGATATAGTGTATTTTTATTAGGACAGGACTTTAAAAAATACAGACATGACACAAAATGAGTAATGCCTAGCAAGGGGTTTATCAAAATAATCCTGATAAATGTTTTTCTCTATAAATAAATACACACATATCAAAATATTAGTAAGTAAAACAGAGTCATACAATAATGTGAAATAGAGAGACCATATAAGCCTGGATTTTGAAGCTAGTAAGGTAATGATCTTATATTGCATTCAAGAATGTGTTAATATTACAAGTCAATAATTCCATAACTAATCTGCAAGAGAGGGAGAAAATTAAAGTTTACTGTACAGAAAATATACGTGCATTAGCTCATAATCTTCTGCGAATTTGAGTGGAAATGAATGCATTTTTTCCCTTGTTTGTTTAATGAGTCTTCAATTGTTACATCAACATGAACTCAAAAGAAGAAAAGGCATAATAACATGCATGAACGGAAAGAAAATTAAAATTTTTGAGTAAATTATTTCAATTTTCCTCAACTTGACGGTTTATTTTGTTGTTATCCGTATTCCTTAAGAAGTCTCACTCATCTCTCACATTACAATTTAAGTTTCAAATTATTCTTTGTCCACTTTTTTTTATTTAAAATTCAATTTGAATAACTATTTAACACACATATGAAAAGTTGAAAGGCAAAAAAATTATAGAGTTATATATATGCATGCCAAATAGTATTTTAGAAATTTTTATTGTAACATGAGTGATAAAAATAGAACTTTTAAAATAAATTGACAAACGCGAAATAACCCCCAACCTAGCCCTCTAAATAGATGGATGATTAAAGTAATTTACATTTTTATTTTTTGTTTAAATTCTTTTACATTATGATTTACTCATGTAGCCAATATAAAAGGTTTTTATTACAGGCATATTAATATCCTGCTTACATAATTATTGATCTGAAAAAAAAAACATACGAAATTATATCGTACACATTGAAAAAACAATCACACTAAAATTTGTGTTTCTTGAAAAAAAAAATCAAGTATATAGTGGTTCCATTAGTGCATGTAAAATACACTTGCATTTTACTCTCTACTATTTTGGTAGGCTTTTAAGCTTGGGGGAATAAAAAATTTGGAAAAGATATATATATAATATTCAAGCCCTTTACATTCTTGCAATTTTGATTTGAGAAGAGGTTACTTTTACAAATCTTTCAATGCTCAAAAGAAAGATTGAAACTCATACTTTGACGCCTTTTTGCAATATGTGGCTTGTTGAGGAAAAAAGAAAAGAAAATAAAAGAAATGGAAAAAAAAAATCTTGACTCGATCGAAGATATTCAAAAATCGCATTGATGAAGATAACCAAATATCCTTAACTATTTCTGTGATAAATATTTATCATAAATTACTTCATAAGAAAGTGATTAATCGAGATTAAATGAAATGATAATGCCCGGTTTGATTAACTTTAAGATTCACAAGGTAAATAATTATTAATAGGTATCCTCTTTCTTACAAATTAAAATTTTCTCCAAAAGTTATAGAATAAAATATTTGCATTGAAGTGCATATATATAATTACTTATAACATAACATCTTAGACCATTTGCCATGTTAGATTCAATGTGTTCATGCAACCAAATTAAGGAAATTTTTGAATGGTTTTACAATTTTTTAAACAAAATATGAAAAAAATATTTTCCTTTACAAAGAGTTATATATAATACACAAAATAGGAGCTAGTTTTAAACTATATTTACTTTCTTTTCTTTTTTCTTTGGGGAAAAAACTATCTTGTGATTGTGGGAAACGTGACATGAACCTCTATATATCCTTTTATTAATAACCAAATAAAGGAGTTCATACAATTAAATTTTACCTCCAAATGTTAAATGGTTGAAGTTCAAAAAAAGGATAAATGAAAATGAAAATCAATGTTCAATAAATTATTATCACAAAAACTCCTATGCGACGATGTTATATATGGGACCAGATTAATACATCAATTTTTTGCGTATAAAGTATGTATGTTAGTGTATAAAATATCATACCAAATATTATTCTGTATAGCGTATAAAATATCAATTTTTCACATATAAAGTATCAATTTTTCTTTCATCATGCATCAATTTTTTGCATATCATGTATAAAGTATCATTTTTTTTGCGTATCATGTATTAATTTTTCACATATAAATTATTAAGTTTTCGCATATAAAGTATCAATTTTTCGCATATCATGTATAAAGTATCAATTGTTTTACCTATCATGTATCAATTTTTGCGTATCAATATTAACTACAAAACTATATTATTATGATTGATGTATAAAGTATCAATTTTTTTTTTGGTTAATTACATTTACCACCCCCTGAGGTTTGATGAAAGTACCAAACGAACCCTGTGGTTTGAGAAAACTACCACCACCCCCTTGACTGAGCAAACTTGTAACCAAACGAACTCTGTGGTTTCACAAAATTACCACCACCCCCCTGCTTGAGCAAACTTGTAACAAATCAACCCTTCCTTCAAAAAAATATTTGTGTATTGCCTAATATGCCCTTAAAATTTTATATATAATCATTATATTATTTTAGTTAATTAAATATATATTTTAAAAATTAAAATAAAATCAAAGAATTTTTTTTACATAAAAAATTCAAAAAGAAAATTCTTCTTTCTTAATTAATCAAGCTAACTATTTTATTCTCTAAAAATAAGTCTTTTTCTTCCAAAAATTTAAAATTTATATAGAAAAAGATTTTTTGATTAAAATTTGATTAATTTAATAAACCCATTTGTTATCAAGAATATGAAATTTATAATTTATAACAAAAAATTAAAAAGTGAAAAGAATATTTATTGTCATTTCATATTTACTTATATATTTTTGTTATTTTTTTAACAAAAGAAGTTATGGCATTTTGGTCTTTTCATCAATTTTTTTAGTCAACTTTAACAGCAGGGGGGTGGTGGTAATTTTGTGAAACCACAGGGTTCGTTTGGTTACAAGTTTGCTCAGTCAGGGGGTGGTGGTAGTTTTCTGAAACCACAGGGTTCGTTTGGTACTTTCATCAAACCTCAAGGATGGTAAATGTAATTAACCCTTTTTTTTTTTTGCATATCAGTATCAATATTTGAAATAAAAAGTGATACCTACAAAAATAAACAATCGCGGGTGCGTGTCTCAAATTCGGAGAATACCTGAATTATTATTTTACAAGAAAGGATGAAAATCTTAATGTATCTAAACAATTAGCATTAGGAACAAGTAATGAAATGAAGATCTTGAAAAATGAAAACTATCATAAAATATCAGTGTTTGATTTTGATGGTATCCCACAATTTACTATGTTGCCGTCTTATTTAACATATGAATAATTAATATTCCATAAGAAGTAAAACTTAACAAAGAAGCACAATCTAAACATAACAATAAAAGTACCAAAGAGTTTCTAATTTATTTCATATATATTGCAGAGAAACTGATCAACCATAGAAAAACATTCTCAAATGTGGCAAAACATGCAAATTGCATGCAGGCATTAATTCAGGTACAAGCTGTTCTTTTGTCGCATTGATTAATATTCAGACCCTCTATAACAAGTTTAATGTCATCTTCTGTAGTCTTGGTTAAATCAGCGACTGGTGATTGAATTGCGGGCGCTCTATTGAAGACACCAATGCAATCTTCAACAATAATCAAAGCTCGTCCAACTTTCGTGTTGTAATCTACGTAATTGTCATGAGTGAGAAGAGTCCAGTCTACGGCGTCCAGAATGCCCTCAGTTTGATTAAAATCATCATTACAAATATTGAGCCGATTCTTGAGATCAGCGTTTGGATCGGCCCTAAGAGCCTGACCAATCTTCGTGATGGTTGTAAGCGAAGCTGTGATGGCTTTGGCATTTAGTATTTGTAACCAACCTTTCGCATCTACCTTCAATCTTGCGGTGCCAAATGCATTGATGGTTGCAATGCAAAAATCTGCAAAACTTGTCTTTCGACAAAACGATTGGAAATCACCTGGAGTCTGAGGATGAGCAAAGGAGAACAGTGCAACAATAATTGCAAGAGTAAAGCAAATTTTGAAATGAGCCATTTTTTTTTCTTTTCAAGTTTTGCAATGATGTTGATTTTGGACCTTTGTATATATAGCTGAAAATTTTCCTTTTTCTTGGTGATTAGATTTGCTGTTTGAATGTAATAATAATAAGCAAATTAAGAAAAAAAGCTAAAACAAAATCCTTTTCTTTAAGAAAGGTTCATTCCTTGATGGATGTAAATTAAGTTATGAATTTGAATTCAGAAGATATATACACAATTCATTCAATTAATCCTTGAAAATGTATGCAATGTTCATGAATCAGGGAAGTCCTGTAGGCATAGATTTATGCAGATAAAATTTATAAAACTAGGAAAGTTTTCAAGGAATTGGAAAATTATCTACAAACCATAATGTGATTTTATACACTATCCTTTTGCATTCATAAGGTGCCTTTTTTCCCCTTAATTTTGTCTAAATACTTAATACCTGTTATGAAAATATTAAATGTGGATGTTCATTATCCATTAAATAGGTTCATATATATCCCTTCTGAATTCATCCCTTTGTAAATGTCTAGATTCAATGAATTTTAAACTTCTAGCCTAATAGATAATTATCACTTATCAGCTTGAAATACTAAATTAATAAATAATTCAGTTACCTAGTTCACCTACCTGGTTTTATCTATAAATAGCAGCTATTATAGTTTATTTTAGACAACCCTATAGGAACTCTGCAAACTTGCAATACCAAAGAAATTCTTTAGAACTATGTTGTAGTAACCACTCTTATACTGTAAATTGCTATCAATAAAAGTTATTAAATAGAGCCATAATATCACCTACTTCTTTTGTGTAGTTCTTTTACTGTAATTTCCTTTTGCACTGTTATTTAGTTGTATTGCATAGAAGTAGTAGTTTCACAACACGTTATCAGCACGAGACTCTATCACTGGCGCAAATCATATTTAAATCTGGACATTGAAGTTTTGCTGGTTACATATCTTTGCACGAGACTCTACCACTGGAGCAAATCAGATTTACACCCAAACTTTGAAACAATTGGTGGTTATATATCTTTAGTAAGGTCTTGAAATTTGCACTTTTGGTAAGTTCACGAGGTAATATTTCTTCATTTTTCAATTAATTTATTTTAACCGTAAATTTGTACTTTTTGATATTCTTGAAATAACCATTTATAATGAATATTGAGAAATATTTAACCACCTAAAGTTGGTTGTAATTTCAAAAGTATAGTCATGACATAAATTACTTTATAATGATTACATATTACCTTGACAAGAAATGAAATAACCTCCAAAAGAGGTGATGATAAGAAAAATGGCAAAAAGAATGCCCTTGGTGTGGTATAAAAGGCCATTGATCTCGTATATATTGTACGATAGATCCTCTTGTTAAATTTTATCAAGCATCATTGAAAAAGAACGGCCAAGGTATCGAAACAAATTTCATTGATCAGATTTCTTACACCGAAGCTGCAACTTTGATCATATTTACTTTAACAACCTGAAGGTGTAATATGATCATATTTATACACCTTGAAGGTGTAATATGTTTATTTAATTTTTATTTGTATAATATTTATAATTTTTACATCTTTAGATTTTTATTTGAGTCTTTTATGTAATTTTATTATGAAATCTATTTATGTTTCTTTAAAATTTGATACATTCTTCTTGAAGAAGAAATTAATATATTTCTTCTTGAAGAAGAAACTAGTATATTTCTTCCTAAAGAAGAAGCCGATATCTTTTTTTTCTGGACAAAGAAGTTGATACCTTTCTTCCTAACGAAGAAAATTTATACCTTTCTTCCTGACGAAGAAATTTGATACCTTTCTTCTTGATGAAGAAATTTGATACATTTCTTCCTGATGAAGAAAAATTGATACCTTTCTTCCTGAAGAAAAAATTTGATACATTTCTTCATAATAAAGAAATTTGATACCTTTCTTCCTGACGAAGAATTTGATACATTTTGATGCAAATCAGAAGTTCAAGGACGTGGGCAGCAAGCCACATCGCTACGTTGATGGTCTCCGACGTCGCGACGTCCCTGCACGTCACTACGTCCAGAAAACGAATAGTTTTTTTAGGGTTTGTTCCCCAATGTCGCGACGTTGAACTGTCCCCACATCGTGACGTGCGGAAATAAATGACGTTAAATAGTTTCTATTTTTTCATTTTAGGGTTTTAATTTATTATAGTTTCCTTTTATGGATTATTTCGTCTAGGGTTTGTGTTAGGCCTATAAATAGGTGTTTCTTTCAGTTGTAATGGGGAGAGAATGTGTTTTTGAAGTATTTTCAATAAGATTTCAGTGATTGAAGTCTTACGAGTAAATTTGTATTCCTGCGAAGGGTTTGCTTATTTGCATCTATTGAGAACTGTTAATTTTGCGCGAAGCGAACTAATTTGTTGGTTCATTAATTTCCAACTCACAGATTGTTGGTTTGTTCTACGGTCATTAATTTTATACGAAGGTCCTGCGAATTGATTCCGTGACATACAAGTCGGGGTTTGGAGCGAATCAATCTGGGTCCGTATCAAGTAGTATCAGAGCTCAAGGTCTTCGAACAAAAATCAGGTTTTCAATTTTTCCTTATAAAATTGAATTCAAGTTGTTTGATAATCGCCAGTTTAATATAGATATTGATTTGTGTTGAGTATCAACGACTGTATCTTATGTGGTGTTGTTTTTAGTTTGAGATTTATTCACGAGTGCGTTGGATTCGTTATACCGATATTATTGTTGGTTGATTTGTTTATTGGAATTCTTGGATTTGATAATATGAGCAAATAAAGTGAAGCTAGCATTAATCAGAATAGTGAGGTACAATTGACTGCTGTGTTAGAGCAGCTCACCAAAGTGTTTGTTGATTATCAGCGGTTGCAACGGCAGGTGGATTAATTGAGTTCACCAGCTCTTAAGCCTATGCGAAAACCTCTACTGAATGATATATATGAAGTGGGTTCTGAGTATGAGAAGAGTTCTCGACGATGGACACCAAAAACTGCGCCATTGAAAAGAAGGGAAAGATGAGGGTGCCGACATTTATAGGGAGTGAGGATCCTGAGGAATTTCTGCAATGGGTTCGTAAGGCTGACCACATTTTTTTACTTCTGTCAATATTTCGAGGAGATGCGAATCCGTCTCGCAGTTATGGAGTTTTCAGGGTATTCTAGCACATGGTGGGATGACCTACGTGCTCATCGAGAGAGGATGGGAGAGAGGCCAATTCAGACTTTGGAGGATGTTAAGTTCATTATGCGCAAGAGGTTTATTCCAATCCACTACTATAGGGACTAGTGGCTGAAGTTGCAAAATATGACTCAAGGGGATTGAAGCGTCGAATAGTATTATAAGGACATGAGGTGATGAGTCGAGTCAAGGTTCATGAAGATAAAGATGCAACTATTGCTAGATTTATTAGTGGTTTAAATCGTGAATTTGCTAAGGTTGTTGTCTTTTATCATTTTTTCGACCTTGATGATTTGGTCCATAAGGCTATGGAAGTGGAGAAGTAGTTAATGCTTGAGAGGACATCGAGATCTAGTTATACTTCACTGTGGAAGATAGTTATAGCAGATTCACCGCCGGTTAATAGTCCTAAGGTTGAGGTGCAAGAGAAGTGGAAGCTTCGTGGAAGTCAAGTTCCAAGACGCCTGCGAGACCTCATCAATGTTATAGATGTCAGGGGTTTGGACATGTTGCAGCACGATGTCCTAACAAAAGTGCATTCGTCATCCATCCAAATGGAGTTATGGTGGAAGAAACGGATTTCAACTCCGAAATGCCCTCTCTTGAAGAGGCCGAGAAAGTGTTCTATGATCCAGAAAAATGCAAACTCTTAGTGCTTCGACAGGTTTTAACATCACATCCGATGTTGGAGACTGAAGATTACAAGCATACACAACTTTTTCATACCCGAGGTACACTTAATGGTAAGACTTGCAATGTGCTCGTGGACAGTGGGAGTTGTACTAATATTGTTAGTACCTTGTTGGTGAATAAGCTGCAACTACCTGTTGATGATCACCCATATCCACATAGCTTACATTGGATGCAATAAGAATCTTCGAAAAAGATTACTAAACAAGCCTGATTTCATTGTTGATTGGAGCTTGTCAGGAAAAATATTATGTGATGTGGTTCCAATGACAATTGGTCATGTTCTTCTAGGAAGGCCATAGATGTATGATCGTGGAGTGAAACATTTTGGGCGAGACAATGTGTATTCTTTTGAAAAGGATGGCCGAAAAATGGTATTAACGTCTCTTCATCTGTCGGAGGTGTACAAGGATCAGTGTAAAATTGCCCAGGATATGCAGTCCGTTGAGGGAACCGGAGCTGGCCATAAGGAGATTGTAGTCAAACATTGATATGCACAGCTGTTGGTGCCCTTCCTTGTAATGTCGCAGATTTGAGGACAAATCTTTTCCATGACGGAGGGATTGATGCGAATCAGGAGTTCAAGGACGTGGGCAGCAAACCACGTCGCGACGTGGATGGTCTCCAACGTCGCTACGTCCCTGCACGTCACGATGCCCATCGTCGTGCGTCGTTGATACGAAATCATGTGTGATCACATGTCTCAGAAACTCTAAGGTACTTGTTCCAATTGTTAAAGACGAATCTCGTGTATGGAGGCCTGGAATAGGATGAAGAATAAGCCTCATGTTGGTCCCAAGGAGATTCGAGACTCTAAAATGGGATAACAAAGGAAATCATGACAAGAGGCGTCAAATATTGTTTACTGAGAGATTCTGCCATATTTTAGTAATCGGACTATATCTCTCTCATCGTAACTCGGAATGGGTTGATTCCAGTGGCATTAGAAAGCTAAGAGCCAGAGCTAAAACTTTGATGTTTTACATTTTTCCAGATTCTAACGGGATCAAGCTAAAACACGCCGTGAAGTTGCACGTCATGTTATGACACGGACAATTTCAGAATTTTAGTGTTTTGCGTTTTATTTAATTTTTAGTAAATTTTGTCTCACATGGTTAATAATCCTTGCATGGAATTAACATGTGAATTATTAGGAAGTTTTCAGTTTTATTTATTTTTAATTTAGGTTAATAAGTTGTTTCCAAATAGGAAAAGTTTCATAATTTGGATTAATTAAATGTTAGTTTCCTTTTCCAATTAGACTACTTGTTTAGCAAGTTAGGGTAAGCTTTTAGCCTATAAATAGCCATCTTAGTTGTGTTTTTTTAGAAGGAAGAATTTTGATTTGAGAAATAAAACAGCGATTGCTTTATCTTTGTGAATTTTGATTTCCTGCGAAGGGTTTTCAAACTAACAAATCTGAGAATTGATTAGTTTGCGCGAAGCGGCTTTATCAATTGGCGTGTAATTTCCAATCTACTTGTTAGATTGTTCTTGTTCATTAGTTTTATTCGAAGGTCCTGCAATTGCTCCGTGACGTACAAGACGGGGTTTGGAGCGAATCGATCCGGGTTTCATATCAAGTGGTATCAAAGCACAGTTCTTCGAACAAAAATCAGGTTTTCAATTTTTCCTTATAAAATTGAATTCAAATTGTTTGATATTCGCAAGCATGTCATAAATTTTGTTTTGTGATTGGTGTCAAGCAGTTATATCTTTTATTTTGTTGGTTTTGATTTTAGTGAAAAAAAATTTGGATCCTTGTTGTTCATATGAAGTGGCACAATTTGGATTTTATATTTTGAGATGTCATTGTATTCCGAAAGTTTTTTCTCTTTATTGGAGAAGTATGATCCCTATGAAGATCGCTATGGCTATCGTCGAGAGACAATTTACAGGGTGGAAGCGAAATTAAAAAAATTGGCAAGTTTGAGACAAGAAGCAACCTTGCAAGAACAGATTTGCAAGTCACAACCCATCCGGTGTGCTATATGTTATGGGTATGGTCATCAAGAACGTGATTGTGCTAACCTTTTTGTTGAAAGAAAGATTAGGACGCCAACTCCTAGGGTCCATGCTAGGAAGTGTTTGAGATGTATGGCTGTGGGTCATAATGCTATTAGTTGTACAAGATGGTATGATTTGTATGTTGAACCTCCAAAGGAAGACCCAACTGTCAAAGTTGTTACTATACCATTGTTGGAATGTGTTGAGGATCATGGAGATAATGAGTTGAGTCCATTGGAGATACGTCAAGTTAATGAAATTGTTGAAGCAATGGTGGAGACCATTAATGAAGACCCTTTGGTGGAGGAAGCATTACCTTTAATGAAAACAATTCAAGGGGAAGAGATTAATACAAATACTACTCTTGAAGAAGCATCTTGTGCAGATTTAATTCCTTTTATTGCTTTAAATGATTGTAATTTAATTGTTATTAATGATGTTTGTCATGTGAAGCAAGAAAAAGAATTGGACAATGATTTGAATGACAAAAGCCTTGAGGTGAGGGTTGTAGAAAAAGGCAAAGAGAGGAAACATGTTGATTGTGATATTCCCTATATTGTATCTTTTTCTCTTAACAATTTTCCAGGTTTTGTGATGGATTCCCTTGTTGCCAATCAACAAGATTTGAGGACAAATCTCTTTCAACTGGAAGGGAATGATACGAAATCATGTGTGATCACATATCTCAGAAACTCCAAGGTACTTGTTCCAATTGTTAGAGATGAATCTCGTGTATGGAGGCCTGGAATAGGATGAAGAATAAGCCTCATGTTGGTCCCAAGGAGATCCGAGACTCTAAAATGGGATAACAAAGGAAATCATGACAAGAGGCGTCAAATATTGTTTACTGAGAGATTCTGCCATATTTTAGTAATCGGGCTATATCTCTCTCATCGTAACTCGGAATGGGTTGATTCCAGTGGCATTAGAAAGCTAAGAGCCAGAGCTAAAACTTTGATGTTTTGCATTTTTCCAGATTCTAATGGGATCAAGGTGAAAACACGCCGTGAAGTTGCACGTCACGTTATGACGCAGACAATTTCAGAATTTTAGTGTTTTGTGTTTTATTTAATTTTTAGTAATTTTTGTCTCACATGGTAAATAATCCTTGCATGGAATTAACATGTGAATTATTAGGAAGTTTTCAGTTTTATTTATTTTTAATTTAGGTTAATAAGTTGTTTCCAAATAGGAAAAGTTTCATAATTTTGATTAATTAAATGTTAGTTTCCTTTTCCAATTAGACTACTTGTTTAGCAAGTTAGGGTAAGCTTTTAGCCTATAAATAGCCATCTTAGTTGTGTTTTTTTAGAAGGAAGAATTTTGATTTGAGAAATAAAACAGCGATTGTTTTATCTTTGTGAATTTGATTTCCTGCGAATGGTTATCAAACTAACAAATCTGAGAATTGATTAGTTTGCGCGAAGCGGCTTTATCAATTGGCGTGTAATTTCCAATCTACTTGTTAGATTGTTCTTGTTCATTGGTTTTATTCGAAGGTCCTGCAATTGCTTCCGTGACGTACAAGCTGGGGTTTGGAGCGAATCGATCTGGGTTTTGTATCAATCGTGACGTCTAGAAAATGAATAGTTTTTTTTAGGGTTTGTTCCCCGACGTCGCGACGTCGTACTGTCCCCACGTCTCGACGTGCGGAAAAAAATGACGTTAAATAGTTTCTATGTTTGTATTTTTAGGGTTTTAATTTATTATAGTTTCCTTTTATGGATTATTTTGTCTAGGGTTTGTGTTAGGCATATAAATAGGTGTTTCTTTTAGTTGTAATGGGGAAAGAACATTTTTTTAAGGTATTTTCAATAAGATTTCAGTGATTGAATTCTTACAAGTTAACTTGTATTCCTGCGAAGGGTTTACTTATTTTCATCTATTGAGAACTGATAGTTTTGCGCGAAGCGGACTAATTTGTTGGTTCATTAATTTCCAACTCACGGATTGTTGGGTTGTTCTACGTTCATTGATTTTATTCAAGGTCCTTCCGTGACATACAAGCCGGGGTCTGGAGCGAATCGATCCGGGTTCGTATCATATTTCTCCCTAACGAAGAAAATTAATTCACTTCTTCCTAACGAAGAAATTGATACCTTTGTTTCTGAAGAAGAAATGGATGTTTATCTTCTTGGAGAAAAAATGAATGCCAAATACATGGGATCAAATAATTGTGATGATATTTTCCTTATTGATAGTGCTACTACGCACACTATCCTTAAAGACTACCTGAAGATGGGAAAAACTAATGTTAATACAATATGTGGTAGTATTACACTGATTGATGGCTCTGGAAGAGCTACTATATTTCTCCCTGAAGGAAATAAAATTTTTATAAACAATGCACTACTACCTACAAAGTTTGGAAGAAATTTACTGAGTTTTAAAGATATTCGCCGAAATGGATATCATATCGAAGCTATGCATGAGATAAATGGTGAATTTTTGTTAACTACAAATACCATTTCTGGAAGCTAATGTGTATTAGAAAAATCACCATTTTATTCATTTAGTTTATATTATACAAAAATAAGTGTAATTGAAAGTCATCACCTAATAGACCAGAAGTTTACAAATCCCAAAGATTTTATGATATGGCATGACCGTCTGGGACAACCTAGTTCCATAATGAAGAGACTGATAATTAAAAATTCATATGGCCATTTATTGAAAAATCAAAGAGTTTTAAACTCTAATGAATACTTCTGTGTTGCTTGCTCCCAAGGGAAGTTAATAATTAGATCGTCACTAGTAAAAGTGGAGACTGAATCCCTTGCATTTCTAGAACGAATTCATGGTGATATATGTGGGCCTATAGATCCACCATGTGGACCATTTAGATATTTTATGGTATTGATCAACGCATTAACAAGATGTTCACATGTAAGTTTATTATCTACTTGCAAATTGGTGTTTGCAAAATTACTTACTCAGATAATTAAACTACGAGCACAATTTCCAGATCACCAAATTTAGAAAATTCACCTAGATAGTGCTGGTGAATATTCATCGCATGCTTTTGATAATTATTACATGTTGATTGGAATAAGTCTTGAACATCCTGTAATTTATGTTCATACGCAAAATGGTCTAGTTGAATTATTTATTAAATGGTTGCAATTAATTGATAGACCATTACTTAAGAGGTCTAAACTTCCTTTATCTGGTTGGGGATACGCAGGAACGCATGTGAGAATCATGTCGACAAATTATCATAATTACCCCCTTGTAATTTTGATGAATTGTATTTTTTGACATTAGGGGAGGTAAAAATCAACCGAAAAAAGAAATTAAATGGAAAATATTGCTTAATTTCCTTGATCCACGTACTAAAGTATGTGAACTGGAAGTTCAAAAAATTATACATTTGCAAAAAAAAAAAATTGCAAATTAATTGACAGATGCATTTACTGACTCCAGAAGAATTACTAAATCACATATTATTACGAAAAATACTCCAGTTAAAATTGATATCCCTGAATGACAAATTACAAGTGCTAGTGAGTCTCAAGCACGCTTGAAGTGTGGTAGACCTCTCGATTCTAAAGATAAAAATCCTCAAAAGAAAAAAGGATTAAACGTGAGTTAAGAACTCCAAAATACTATTAGTGACAAAATTTAACCTCCTAAATAGATTCCTCCTGAAGAGGTTGCTCCTGAAGAGAACGATACTATAGAAACTTCAATAAATTTTGTCACTACAAGAAAATGTTGGAATCGAAAAGAAACAATTATTGATAATGCTTTTGCATATAATGTGGCACTTGATATTATGAAAGAAGACAAGGGACATGAACTTAGATCGGTTGATAAATATCAGAAAATAAATGATTGGCCAAAATAGAAAGATGCGATCTAATCTGAATTGGATTCATTGGAAAACGAAAAGTATTTGGACCTGTAGTTCGAATACCAGAAGGTGTAAAGCCAGTTAGATTTAAATGGGTATTCATACGAAAAAGAACAAAAATAATGAAATTGTGAGATATAAAGCACGACTTGTAGCCCAAGAATTTTCACAAAGACCTGGATTTGATTATGATGAAACATATTCACCTGTAATGGATAGAAGTACATTTAGATATTTTGTCAATTTAGCAGTGCATGAAAGACTTGATATATGCCTGATGGACATGGTCACTGCTTATTTGTATGGGACATTAGAAAATGATATATATATGAAAGTCCCTGAAGGATGCCTGAAGCATATAAATCAAATCCCAAAGAAAATTATTCTATTAAATTACAAAGGTTTTTGTATGGATTGAAGCAATCTGGACGTATGTGGGATAACCGTCTTACTGAATGTTTAACTAAAGAATGTTATACAAATGACCCGATATGTCCATGTGTTTTTATGAAGAAAAATGGGTCAAAACTTGTAATCATTGCCATAGATGTTAATGATCTCAATTTAATTGTAACTTCTGAAGAGATCCAAGTGGCAGTTGAATATTTAAAGAAAGAATTTGAGATCAAAGATTTTGGAAATACGGTATTTTGCCTTGGTTTGCAAATTGAACATTCGCAAAATAAAAGTTTAGTTCATCAAACTGCATATACCCAGAAGGTATTAAAATGGTTTTATATGGACAATGCACATTCATTGAGTACTCCAATGGTCGTTCGGTCACTCGATCCTATTAAGGACCCTTTTAGACCGAGAGAGGATAATGAAGAAATTCTTAGTTTTGAAGTACCATATCTTAAGTGCAATTAGTGCATTAATGTATCTTGCTAATTGTACAATGCCACATATATCATTTGTAGTAAACTTATTAGCAAGATTTAGTTTCTCTCCTACGAAACGACATTGGAATTGTATTAAACATATTCTTCGTTATCTCTAAGGAACAATTGATCTTGGATTATTTTATTCATATGATTCTCGACATGAATTACTTGGTTATGCTGATGCTGGGTATTTATCTGACAACATATAGCAAGGTCTCAAACTAGATATTTATTTACATGTGGTAACACAGCTGTTTCATGGCAATCCATGAACCAATTAATAGATGCCACATCCTCGAATCATGCTGAAATTATAGTAATTCATGAGGCCAGTTGAGAATGTGTTTGGTTAAAATCAATGACCCATTATATCTAGAAGAATTGTGGGTTATCTTTTGAAAATCCTCCAACTATATTATATGAAGATAATGCTGCTTGTATAGCGCAATTAAAGGAAGGATATATTAAAGGAGATAAAACGAAGCATATTTCACCAAATTCTTTTTTACTCATGATTTGTAAAAGAATGATGAAATTAATGTGTAACAAATCCGGTCAAATAATAATTTGGCAAATTTATTTACTAAGGCTCTTTTATTGCATGGTTCGCAGAGTTCGAAGGTGAATGGCCAGCAATTCCTGCCTTACCGACTGCAACTTTTAAGATATTGATTAGTAATATTGGAATGCGTCGGTTAAAAGATCTCAAATGATCTTCGAATCAAGAGAAATAAATGCACAAGAATGATGTACTCTTTTTCCTTCACTAGATTTTTTTCCCAACTGGTTTCTAGTAAGGTTTTAAGGAGGTACACCCTTTGTGTAAATGAACATCCAAGGAGGAGTGTTATGAAATATTAAATGTGGATGTTCATTATCCAATAAATGGGTTAATATATATATTCCCTCTGGATTCATTCCCTTTGTAAATGTCTAGATTCAATGAATTTCAAACTTCTAAGACTAATGGATAATTATCAGTTATCATCTCGAAATACTAAATTAATAAATAATTCAATTACCTGGTTCAGCTACCGGGTTCATCTATAAATAGAAGCTATTGTAGTTCATTTTAGACAACCCTGTAGGAACTCTGCAAACTTGTAATACCATAGAATCTTTGTAGAACTCTGTTGTAGTAACCACTCTTGTACTATAAATTGCTATCAATAAAAGTTAGTAAATAGAACCATAATTCCACTTAATTCTTTTGTGTATTTCTTTTATTGTAATTTCCATTTGCACTGTTATTTAGTTGAATTGCATAGAAGTAGTAGTTTCACAACAATACCTGATATTACTTGATTTTTTTTCTGGCCCGATATTAATATAAGATAATTAATGGATTGCCTTTGTTCATTGACACAAGTTTTCACGTGTTTAGCACATATCCGTTAATGGTCAATTTCTTACCATTTTTTCTAATAAAAAATAGAAATCTTATTTTTTATATAATAAAAAATAAAACCCATGCAATGGTGGATTAATCCACATTACTGAAAATTAGGTTTCAAAGTGGGGGGGGGGGGGGGGGGGGGGGATTATTTTATTTTTTCATTGTACGGAAAACAAAGACTTAATAACTTTTTTTAAAAAAATGGTAAGAAAATTAACCATTAAACAATGTTTAACATTAGTGGACAACTTCTATCACTCTCTCAACAGAATTCTTTGATTATCTTATATTTGGTCGCAAATTAAAATCATTTTGCTCAAATCTTGATTGTTTGAAATTATTATAAAGTCACAAGGTACTACGTATTTAAAATCTTAGAGGACTAAAATTGTATTTTTCTCTATTTTTCTTTTTTTTTATGGCTTATCAGTAAAACCATTAATAAGTATTTAAAATATAAATGAAGAAATGAGTATTTTACTGAATAAAGATTAAAAAAAAAAGCGCTATCAATAAAGTTGAGAAAAATATTGATTGGTTAGAATAATTGGCCAACTTCATCAATTGAGTTAGTAGTTAATTACCAATAACAATGAGTCATGTGTACTAAGTAATAATAGAGAATACAAAATTTTTTACGGGATTTGAAAACTCCAATTATGTGAAGTCTTAATTGGCATAAAATAGGAAAGAGAATTTGTCTTAATTAATTAGTATAAATAAACCGTTCAAAATTTATCAAGATTATCCTGAGAAACCCTTTATCAAATATCCAATTATTGAGTACAATATAAGTTTTTAAAAATTTTTCCACCCTAATAATCATACACCACACCTACACAATATAATTAATTCAAACTTTTAATTGTTTACGTGAAACAAAATTAAAATATCACAAGAATAACAAACTAAAATCACAAATAAAAATATCACCAAAATAACAAACCAATGACTAAAAGTATAAATATCAGCAAAATCAAATATACAATTATTAAACCCTAACCCAAATGTTAGTGAACCCTACTGTGTGGTTTCAACGATGTGATTTCACTAAAATTAGGATTAAAATCATCTCGTTGGGTTCACTCATATTTGGTCACTTTATAATTGTAAATTTTATTTTCGTGATATTTTTACTTTTAATAATTATAGATTAATAATTGTAGGGTTCACTCACTAAAGTTTATGATGGTAGAGGAGGTGCTGCTCTCAATTAATATTGAAACTGGAAATATGATGCTACAGAATATGATTTTTAAGTTGCTATAGTTAAATTATAATTAGTTTAAAAAATAATTATGAGTATTAAAGAATTTTGAAGGTTTATTTATGCTTTATTTTTAATCACTTGTCTATGAATTATATAAGTTCTATCATATCAATATTCCAAATAATCAATCATATCTCCTATTTTATGCCAATTATTAAACATAATTTGAGTTTTCAATTCATATAAAAGTTATCGTACTCTCTATTATTACTCCATGTGTAGTTTTTGTACTATTATGTTACACTAATATATAGACCCCATGCATTGAGTAAGAGCTATTATGGTATTATAACATGACTCCCTATTATTAATAATTAACCACTAACCTAGTTGATTAGTTGGTGTAGTAATGTGCAACTGGCCAGTTAACCAATTAATTGGTTCTGCTTTGTACCAATTTTGGTAATTTTAATTGGTTAACTGACTAGCACCAATTTTGATTTTTTTTACTCTTAAAATTAAAGCATAATCTAATAACTAGTAACTATGTTGTAAATGTAAAATTTAAATATATATATATATATGTATAATTAACATTTTAAATAATAAAGTCCATGCGATGTAAGAGTGTCTGTGGATAAAAAAAATATTTAGTTAATGTACTAATTACTTATATTTATAAGTAAGTACATCAGTACATATATTCATACACTCATAATATTATTTACTTATACGCTATAAATTCACTTAATTAATGTACTAAGTACATATATACACAGACTCATAGTATTATTTATAAACTATAATGCACTTATTTTACTAGGTAAATTACATTTACCCTCGTTGAGATTTGTCCAAACTACCGAACAAACCCTGAGTTGTGATAAAACTACCAAACGAACTTTTAACCTTGTGAAATGACAATAAAACCAGCTAAAAATAGAGCTGAGAAAATTTCAAAAAATAGAGTTTTTAAATAATCTAAAATATAATGAATAAAAAATAAAATCTTTTGTGTTTCAAGATAAAAAAGTTGGTGATCTTTTCACCTATAATACTTGAAAAGTAAACATGCACAAATAAAAATATGTTACAATTTAAATTATATGTGTTTAATATTCTCTAATATTATTTTATGATTTATTTGATAAATAAATTTAAGTTTAAAACTTAATTGATTCAAACCTTAATCAAATAAGTTTGTTTGATAACTAAAAATTGAATGTATTAATAAATTAAGATCATATGTAAAGGCATGCAAATTTCTTCTTTGATTTTAAGCGATAAAATCTAGGTTATCACTTAATTTCATAACAATGCTCAAACCCAAGGTTTTAAAATAAAATTCAGTATACCATAATTATTCATAATATCTCTATAATATAACATAATTATCCAGAATATCTCTTTAATCTATTATTTTTATCATCTCAACTATTTCTTCCTTTTATAATTTAAGATTTTTATTCAATATACTTTTTTACATTCTATATTCTAATATTTTAATATAATATACATTTATTCTCTATTTAATATTTTTATTCAATATATTTTATTCCATAAAAATTTGAAATATGTTTTAGAATATGATTAATATTTTTTTATCTTTTTTTTATTTTTTAAATAAAGTTTTGAAAAATTAAGAATTATATTTTTTAAAATTTTAAAATATAATATCTAATATAGCAGAAAACCATGAATATGGAGAGATTACAAATATATGTATTTATATGATAATATTTTTATTCTCAAAATTATTAAATTTTGTAATTTTTTTTACAAAATTATAGTTTTTATAATAATTTTGATTAACTATTTAAAAGTAATGTATTGCACATTTATTGAGAAAACAAATAATTGAAAGACAACCTCGTACTATTTGAATTAGTAAGATATCATATCAATATGTTTATGAAACAAGTTTAATTATTTCAGCATTAACATTTAGACATTCAATTATGATTATATTCAATTCAATTATAAATTGAACAATAATTTAGTTCGATTTATAATTGTATGATAATTACATTTTCTTCGTATTGGAAGTTAATTAAAATTTAGACAAAAGAAACAAAATGTAGATTCAGAGATATGGCCATTTTAATAATTATTTGACATCTCAAAAATGTCTTGAACTAAAATCTCAATATTGTTAATTAGTAGTTGATCTTAGAAATGATTTCACAATCTAAAGTTATTTTATTGGTGTGTGATGTGCTCAATGAATATGAAGTTTTCATAGTTCAATATCTAATGATGGAAAATGAAAAATCTAACCAAAAATTGAAAAATCTTTATGTTCAAAGTACAATATTGTTCTCAAAAGTTTTTCATTTTCATCATGCACACCTACACAATCCCAATTACTTTTGAAGGCAAATAAAGAAAATGAGAGGAAAGTTGCAACTGAATCTCCATGAAAGAGGCTAGAAAGTACAGTGTATAATGATTTTAAAGTTTTTTCTCGAGTCTAAATCAAACAATGTGACAGAATGGGATCCATATATCCGACCTCACTTTAGTGGGATAAAAGTTTTGTTATCGATGTTGTAAAGTTTTTTCTTTCTCCAATGATCAAAGCCCAGACTTTTGATATTTTTTTTGCATGATTTCTTCTCATTCTTTGATTAAAACAATAGCTGCCATTGTCATCAACTTATGCAAGTACAGTTGATTCAGCTATCAACCATTTGAATTCAGAGTTTTCTTTCTACCAATCTACACTGGAGAAAGAGCTCAAGTGAAACATTTTCTATTACATCTGAAAATTCTAAGGCTAACACAAAAGCCCTGCAATACCACATCACTGTTAGCTTATGTAAACTCGGTTGCAAGAGCAGTTCTTGCTCTTGCATTTTCTGGGAAAGCACAAATTCGACTCCAATAGTAACCAGCTTAGTGGATTTATATACGATTGTCTATCTCTTCCGACAAATTGTCATGCCATCGCCAATTGGAACCTGTGGAAATTTCAGGATTTAAAACAAGCCCGCGTTGTATGCTTGAAAGTAAATAAATCATCTTTATACTTACCATACTTATGCTTACACGTTCATCCTCCATCAAGTTCTTGTTGAAATTCCTTATGCTAAGAGTCTTTGAATCATTTACCTGCCATATATCCAATTAGTTTTGGAACTTGTTAAACCTTGGCTAATATCCAAACTGTTACCAATTTACCAGAGGATCAGCAACTTTTCCATGCCAGAGGACGTTATCAATCACAATGATTCCTCCCACTCTTACCTGCAAACGAATAATGAGGTTCAACACTGAGCCACCACCAGAAATTGTGCCAAGAACGAAATTTGGCATGCATTGAAACTAAACAAAATGTAGGTTGTTTTCCGAACCAGTTGTAGCAGCAATTCAAAATATTCATGGTACATTCTTTTCTCAGCATCGACAAAAGCAAAATCATAGCTGCACTAAAGAGAAGCAAAGCAATTGAGTAGCTAACTAGCAAAATATATACTACAATCAGAAGAAGCAAATCTGAGCACAGACAGAGAAGAGAGAGATGCCAATAGTGCCAGAAGTGAAACATTCTCCAAGGCATCTGTTACAAAATTTTCAGATGAACAATTGTAAAGTGATTAAGAAGTTGTAATTTCTACATACGCTACAAACATTACTATCCTGCTACACAATTAAATTTTCAAAATGCCCAGACAATCTGAGTGTTCCAGATTACCTGGAACTTTCACCATTCAGAATCATAGATTTCAGAGTATCTGCTGCAAGTCCATGTTTCACATCCACCTAATATAAGCGAATGTTAGCAATTATAGTTTAACACGAATAAGACAAATACACTATAATAAGTTTGATTTAGACTCCAGAATATGTTTAGTAGACTACAAAATTCAAGTATATAAGAAGGAACAAAGGAACAAAAATATACGTCTGTCAACTGTTACTATCACGAGGACTTCGTTTTTTCTCCTAGTAATATGCTTTTGTTTTACTATGTAATTAATTTTCATGCCTCTATGTGTTCTAACTAACACAGATCCTCTCAAGAACCTGAAAGACGGAGGTTTTGCTCATGCTGAACATCATAAAATAATTGGGACCGAATTTCTAGAACCTCCAAAACCAAGCCTACTACGCTATATGGAGTAAATACATACTGATCACCTTGTGTGAAACACCACCGCGCTCATAATACCTTTTCGCAACCTCAAGTGATTTTGCATCTCTTTCACAAGCAATCAGCTTGCCTCCAGCTGGTAGGACCAAAGCAATTGCCAGAGACGAATATCCCTGTAGGGCAATCATGTTTTGACATAAGACATAACATTTCAGAAAGGAAATATATTATACAGATATTCTTTGCTTTTTCAGGCACATGTTCCTAAGCAGTGCAAAGCAATTAAATTATTCATTTGTTTATAAGAACTTGCTGGAAGAAACGTTAAAACAGAAAGATCATATACAAGGTAGGCATAGTCCCAAGTTCAGAAAAGAGTAGTGTAAGAATTTGCATTAAGGGGAGGTGAAAAATTATAGCTTTTTGAGATCTTCAAGTTCAAAAGTTAGTATTTCAGTTTGGTATAAACTAGCTGGCTAGGTTGTATCAAGCCTACCACTGACTTTTGCAGTTTGCTCAACATGCAAACTCAGGTTCGGTACAAACAAGTCTCTCTCAGCGAGAAAGGTTTGATCATGGTATTGGCATAATAAATAGGAAGGCCAAGAGATCCCATTCTCATAGGGGTCCAAAGGTGGCTCCATGTCAACAAAATATTCCTTTATCAAAAAGGCAATACTAACAGTTTTTAGTGCAAAGAGAATTACAATTAATCAGCTACAAGTTGCAAATTCGTTTTTCAATTACTGTAAGCCAGCATGTATGTACCTTTGTCATGACATAGTTGTGCAATGGGCTTTAACAAGCCAAGATGACCAGCACCTAACTTTGACGTAGGATAACCAATACAGGTATATCTATTAAGGTAGCTTAATCCATATCCATTGACTGGATTTGGCTTCAGTTCAACTGCAGCTAACTCAATACAATATAATCCCAGTACCAAGGAAGGGTCTTCCATAATAAAAAGAGTTAAGCAAGTTTCTTCATTGGATTTAAACCAGCCAATTTTTTGATTACATGGACAGAAGATGGTAGAAAACTTAAAAGGAATATCACAATGATGGTCCCAAATTCCCAAGGCACAAGAGAAGAAAATGTTGGAGTAAGGACAAATGAAAGAAACAAATGAGGCACAGGTGCTTAAAGCCCTCACTAGAATTGCAAAAAGTGTAATCTGTTTGGTTGTATTACATGCTTTTGTATCCTTGTCTCCAATGATGTACTGTATTCATAGTCTTCTCATATAGGTTGATAAACAATTTTCAGCAAATAGTCCTTGTTACTCAATTACAATGTCAAATTATGCATTCTACTTTATCAAAGTAATTCTAATTTAGTCCGTTGAAACTTGGAAGGTTACCAGAAAAAAAAAAAGTGCATTTGCATTGTCCTCATGCAACATCCATACCGCTTTCTATAGTGATGTGTATTCTATCAGGAAGAATTCATTGTGAATACTCAAATTGGTGAGTAAAACATAGTAATCTACTTTTGGGGAAACAGTATCTTGATGAAAGAGTCAGTGATAGCTCAAGGATCTAAGGTTGCAATTCTATTATTATATACTCTTTAAAAATGATTTGAATCAAAGTCTGCAGTCAAGGAGGAAAAACTCAGAGTTACTATTGGGACTCCCGTCAATGAGATCATTATAAAAGGCAAGTTAATGCCGATGATTGGACATAGGTAACCAACTGTTAAAATGAGTAAATTACATTTACCGGCGGCAGGGCAAAAAAAATATCGAGCAGATAACAAATATTACAGAAACTTATAAAAAAGTTTTTCCAGATTGAAGACAGTTTACAAAGATACATACTCTTCAATGTACACTGAGAACTATATTATCTGCCCACAACTAACATATTTAAACCGAAGACCAATATAACAGACATAGAATGGTGCCAAGATGTTACAATTGTACAAATATAATGCGTTCATTTTGTGGTAGATAGAGGAAAATCTTGTCTGGTAGCTGAGCAAAAGTGGAAAATGGGTACTGGCATAATGATTGCTACCATGTAAACATGTACATAACAGTAGCTGAAGCTACTTTTTGGCATACAGTCTTAATAATTTAAGACTGTATATGTCCAAATGTACAATAGATAAACAAGTAATCAGATAAGCAACAGCATTTGAGACATGAAATAAACAATGAGAACATATTATGAGAGATAAATGTGTGAGTACAGATCAACTAAAATAAATCATTTAAAACTCTCCTATAGTCTACATTAGTAAAATGTTTAAAACAACCAGTATAAAACTGGTAATGCTGGGTGTCCTCTCTAGATAACTCATTAAGTAGAATCAAATATAAAAGTTTGATACGGTAAATCAAATATAAAGTTTCATACATACAGTATAAATCCCAACTTCAATGCACCTTTTAGCTCCCAGGATTTCAACAAGCATAGCAAGTAGCTGCCCTTGATCAGGAGAAACCTATTGACAGATTAATTTCAAAGTACCGAACATTCCCATTAATAGCGAAGAAACAAAAGGCACGTAGAAAAATGTATAAAATCTTTATCTAGACAAATGAGAAAATAGCCTAATAGTGTACTTAATAAACAGCAATACAGTAAAACCTGATTCATACCTGCATCTGACTACCACACATGTTGGAGGTCTCCTCTCTAAGTTCGCGCAGAATCTGACACAAAGTAACAGGCAAGTATTACATGTTATGAGTTCATTATACTAAAGTGGTGAGCCATCACTGAAAGAAAACTATCTGAAAATGGAGTATCTTTCACCTGTGGCTCTCTGACATTAGTTAATACATAGTCATAGAGCCAGGGACTAAGGCTGATAACTTTCTTACTCCCATATTTCTTGTCACTGGCCACAGAGACTGAGTCTGATTTACTTGACACAGAAGCAAATTGCGAGAAGGTTGAGGCAGTGCTTGCAGAGGACACATCACTGTTGCATCTAACCACAAATTGACTATTCAGAGCACCATGGACACACAATCCAGGGCCCAGTGCTACCAATGGGTTTACCCAATGATGGACAATCATCCAGCTAGACATTAGAAAACCCCAGAGACTAATTGAGAACACCCTGCCAAAAAGAAGAAGTTCAGCTTAAGCAAGACAAAAAAATGGCATGATATTAGCAAGGAACTACTCTGTCAACTTTTTTCTATTGAAGCTTAAAAACTAAATTTCAACAAGCTTGAATTAATGTTTAAAGCACATTTTATACTACAAAAATAAAGCATAAGGATGGAAAGAGCATTTACAATGCATCTGGTTAAAAAACAAGATTCTTTTAAGAACAAATTTAGAAAGAATTGGCCAGATGCAAGTTATATCATATAGGACAAGTTAGGCCCCTCTTTTAACTTAACAGTTGTGGAACTATTAGTGTACCTAATAGCAGATAAACTTTCCAAAATAAGCACTCCACAAGTTTATTTCCAATTTAACAGTCTCCCAAAACAAATTTTGGAAATTAACACTCTCTATACCACCTTGGATGTAAAGATCGATTTCAAACATCTATATTTCTTCTCTCTATTCTTCCATAATTTTCCCCCTTACTGAAGCAATGTACATTTTTAAATTTCAACCTATTTCAAATTGATTTTAGTTGTGCTTGGATCTTTATCAGAATCAGAATAAGAGTTGCATCCCCTAGTGAAAATAAAAACACAGACCAAGGGCGTAAAAGAATATGCAGTAAAATTCTACAAATATAAAGAATCAAAGTGAAAGTGAAAAGGGGGAAAAAAACCCGCTGCAGAGGAACCATATCTTAAATCAGATACACAAAAACAAGGAGAGAGGAATTGAAGGAGCAAAAAAAATCAAATAAACACACTAAGCCAACTTAAGTTTTTGGTTATATATCCCAGAAACAAAGAAGAGCTCTTAAATTTCTTCCTTTCATTCTTTCATAACTAAAGAGACCATTGTACCTTTCAATGAAAATGAAAAGTTTTTAATTGCCACTCAAATATCCATAACAACTAGAATGGATTGGTTGTATAGATTAAATGCTTTTATGCCAAAACATTTTTCTTTTCTTTTGCATTCCTCATAATAGTCAACGATATGTGCATTAATTATTATCTTGAACAAGCACGCCATATAAAGTGCGACATAGAACTTCTGAAATTTGTAAACTTTGGAGGAAAACGTTTTGGAGAGAAAGAGAGTAATTTTCTTTTCTCTGCTGCCTTGGGTTAATGGATTTCAGCCATATAAGGTTCCTACTGGTTTGAAAAAGTTTAATAACTCCCATGTCTCCCCCCATTGAACGCTTTTACTCACAGGGAACTGAATGTAAGATGAAATTAAGGACAGCTTTAGGGAGGCAAAGACAGATTCCCTATTTGGAAAGGTTTCCTTTAAGAAGGATTTCAGGCAGGAGTTTTGATGCTCAGAAACAGATGATTTAGAAATAAAAAATTCAGAGGTGGGATGAACTATTAACATCAGAAGAGAACAATCAAAGATATGATAGGTTCATCGGGAAACTTGCACTAACTTTGAACAATTCAACCTCTACAACTAAAGAAGAATGATTTCTTTCCTTAATTGTTTACGGGTTCATAATGCAACCAAGATTGGAAGTTTTAACAACATTCTTACCTGCTTCCTCTTTAGCCTCTACACCAAAAGTCTAAAAGGATAGGAAGAATAAAAAAATACTGGTATCATGCTTTTTCAAATAAGGATACTGTTTCATATAAAGCTATAATTGCAGTTTTTGCTATTACCTTCACCAAAACACACATGCAGGCTAAATCAAATCAAAGCGAACTGAAAGGAGAACTTAAATAGCAGATCAAATAAAAATAAAAAACAAAATTTGAAATGCCAGTTTAGCCACTGAACTAATATTTGTATACAATAAAGGGATTAAAGAAATACCTAACTCTTGTTTTTCTTTTCCTTGGCTAGAAAAAGAGTTATTGGAATTGTCTGGACTAGCTTCGAAACCCACCAATCTGAAAAAGTACATCAACAATTAACACAAGCAAATATTTTGGAAAAAAAATCTCAATGGGCTAAAACTTTAAAGATTAAAGCAACTCAAACACTTAAAAAGAATAAGATCCAAATAAAATAAAAGTGATAATCCAAAAGAGTCACCTGAATCCCAAAATTCTTACATTCTAGATCATTAGGGCTTCAAATTCATTTTCAGATAAGGCTTTAGTCATTCAATGAGTCCCAAATATTAAGAGTGTTAGACTTTTCTCTGATTTGCAATAGAACTTAATTTGAAAAGTAACAAGATTCTTTAACAATTCTGATTGGAGAAGAACTTCAAACTTAAAAACCTATAGTCTAATATGAAAGAAATAACATTTCTATAAGTCGCAAATCATTCATCAAATGGTACAATATATTTAACAACAACTAAGCCTTTATCCCACTATGTGGGGTTGGCTACATGGATCATACTTTGCCATCGTATTCTATCAATACGATTTCTAATATGATCCATGTCGTTTGAATGGCAAAGTTTTACGATGGCGGCCAACCCGACACAACCCTCCTTTTCCCAGGATTGGGACCGACTACTCATAAGCAGACAAGCTACTTATAAACAGGCGGATAATTTATCAAATAATCAGAAAATTCTACATAATTGTGAAAGTTAATAAAATCAAAGAGGATAATTTACAACAACAGGAAAATATGCAGAAGAGAACAAGAAGGAAACTTATGAGCAAAATAATGCAATTTCTGCAAAATGTTGCAGTTCCAAAAACTAAGACCCTAAGATCGAAGATTTAACAGGATATTAAATCTGGGACTACTGAAGTATATCTAAATAATAACATTTCAGTTAATATAAAAAGTCAAAACAAAGAAGGTAAGGGATTCTTCTCCAGTACAATAGAAACCTTTTCGATTCTCTGGCTTCTTTTACACCCATCACAAATAAACTTGATAGCTTAACAGATCCTAATATCAGACCCTATATGGCCCTCAGACTCAATCAGAAGTCCATTACAAGCAATTTCTGAATCATCAAAGCATCTATCTTATCAAGACAGCAAAAATAGCTCAGCAGGTAATTAGCTTCAACAGGTAGATTCAGCCACAAAATAGTTGAAGAAAAGATGAACTTACAAATGACAAATGTAGCTCAAGTATTAGTATGGCACACCTTGGAACACATACAGCTATAATTAATCAATGTAAATGCCCTTGCCTCAATGTACTTTATTCTGCACACAGTTGTATAATATTGTGCTTTTATACTCTTTTATAAGGAAAAGAATTGCCAGACTTCTGTCCAATCAGAGGAATTTAGTATTTCTTGTATGCACTCAGAGTTCTAAACAAAATTGTTTATTGCTTTGGATTAGTCTTGGAATAGACTCTTATATTTGATTACAATAGTTAATCCCAGTGTGAAAAAAGGAAAACATCTGCCTATAAATATGTATTTCTCTTCTTAAGACTACTGACAATTTAACCATAAAACTTCCTCCAGATTTTGAAGCATTCTTGAGATAATGTGATTCAATATAGGCTTACGTGGGCTCAAAGGTTTCCACCGGAAACTCCTTGATTTCACTTTTCATTTTCAGCCTTCCAATTAGTTGCAGTTCAATTGAACTTTAAGCCCTGTTTGCTGCTATGACACTAACTGCCTATCCTAACCAATAAGAGTTATCAAACAAGTCCTCACCCACCCAACTCCCCACACTCCTCTCCCCAATTAACCTCTTTACCCCCAAAACAAAAAGAAAAAACAACAGCTTTGCTGCTGCTTCAATCATATCCTTCAAGCTCACTTGGTCCTAAACAGAAAGTTACAAGAGGTTTAAGAGTTCTGACAGTGTTCATTCTTACCATCTTTCTCAATCAAGTGTTCTACATCAAAACCAAGGTCAGGGGCTTTGGATACCACAGAATTAACATCAACTAAATTAAAGAAAAGACCACACCATTGCCTGGGATTCCACAATCAACTTTGTTACACCCCTTATATCTCACATATTTTTAATCAGTACCAACACATTCACCATTTACTCCATGGAAAGGGCCACACACATCAAAGAGGTGACAGAATTTATCTGCTATCTGTGGCCATATCACGTGAAGCAAAAGAAAATTTTGTTGGTACAATATATTCAACAACAACTAAGCCTTTTCCCACTATGTGGGGTCGGCTACATGGATCATATTTCGCAATCGTACTCTATCATTACACATGTTTTCATTTATATTTAAGTATATCATATCTTTTTTAATCGATTCTTTCCAATTCTTTTTAGGTCTCCCCCTTCCCCTTTTAATTTGAGTTGATTTCTCTCTATTTTCTACACAACGCACTGGTGCATCTAGAGGTCTCCTATGCACATGTCCAAACCATCTTAAATGTGTTTCTCTCATTTTCTCATCTATTAGAGCTACTCCCACTTGCTTTCTAATACAATCATTACTTATTCTATCCAATCTAGCATATCCACACATCCATCTTAACATTCTCATTTCTGCTACCCTCATTTTTGGTTCATGATCATACTTAGTCGCCCAACATTTTGGTCCATAAAGCATCGCTGGTCTTATAGCTATTCTATAAAATTTTTCCTTCAATTTCAATGGTACTTTACGATTACAAAGTATAGAGGACACACTTCTCCATTTGTTCCACCCTACTTGAATCCTATGGGTAACATCTTTATCAATTCCCCTATTTTCTTCAATGACAGATCCTAAATATTTAAACCTCTTATTCATTTAATTCATGCCCACTAATTTTCACATTTATCCTATTGTTACTTCTACTATTACTAAAGTGCCATTCTATATATTTGGTTTTACCTCTACTTATGGTAAAACCTTTCAATTCTAGTGCTTCCTTCCAAGTTTCTAATTTAGCGTTTTCTCCCTCTCTTGTTTCATCAATTAATACTAAATATTCGGCAAACAACATACATTAAGGAATGGCTTTTTGCAAATGCTTCATAATTTCGTCAATTACTAAAGCAAAAAGGTACGGACTTAAAGCTGATGCAAACCTATAGTGATCCTCGGATATCACTATTGGCCTCCTTACTTAAGTTGTTATATCTTTATACATGTCTTTTATAACTCCTATATACACTACTCTACCCCCTCTTTTTTTGCAATATTCTCGAGATCAATAAATACTATATATATTCAATACAGAAAATTTTGTTCTATAATTTACCTACAGCAAGAAATCATATTAAAACTGGCCTAAATGAAGCATATAACCTTCTGCTTTGAAGAATCCAATTAACCTTGAAAAATTCACCCTTCAAGAGTTTTCTTTAGCAAATCAAGCCAACAAAAAGGAGTGTCCACCAAAAACCCACACAACTTTACAAATTAAAGAGAACAAAATGAGTTCATTCCAAAAATATGGAAAAAAAAATACACCAACCAATACATGAAGTACAAAGAACAAACACATAACAGGCATACACAACAGTCCATACAATAAACTTCTAAGGAAAACCAAAAAAAAAAGAAGAAGAAAAGAAAACCAATATAAATAAGATGAAGATTTTAGCTGCAATCAGCATCTCTAACAATTAAAATCATTGAAACTAAGATAAAAGTTAAATGTAAAAGAAACATTCAGTGATAATATATATACCATGCATGAAGAATGGACCAAAAAATGAAACAGAAACTCACCATTAAAGCATTGATCAAAGATTTAAGGATGAACCCATCAATCAAAATGCAAAATTTCAGGTAAACAAATTCTGGCACTGTCTCCTGTCAAAGAAAATTCGAGCACTGGAATGGAACGTATACTGTATACATGAGAAGATAAACTAATATTTTTAAAAAATAAAAATAAATAAAAAAACTGTGAACTGAAAAGACAAAATTGGCCCACGGGGAACAAACTATTTGAAACCTCCCAGGCTCCAACGTTAAATCAGACGTTGTATCCGCCAAAACCTCCAAGACTCGAACTTTAACAGCCGGTCGACGAAGCCCGATTGATGTCAATAACTACAGCTTTGTTTTTTGGATGAAAAACCCAACATGTAAGGTTCTCTCATCGATTCTGTTCTGTTTTTTCATGATGATTAAGACGTAGTTATTTGAAATCCCTTTGTATTTGTATGATTGGTGTTGAGAAATAGTTGAAAGTGTTAATTTTTTGGGGCAATTTTCGCTGGAATTTGTGTCTTTTACTTTGTGAATTTGAGTGAGATAAAGAGTTTGGGGTAGATGGTTTACGTTTTGCTTCTTGAATTTTAGCAAAGACTTCAAGTTTGGTTCTTTAATTTCTATAACTTGTTTGCTTGTGTTTTTCTCTTTTCTGTTATTATTATTTTTTATTTTTTATAGTAGTCACCAACTCATATTCTAACTGAAATTATGGGGTTTTTTGCTGAAATTGTGCAATGATGCGGAAAATGGAAAGTTTTAGGGAGAAGGGGCAGCCATAAGTTTGTTATGTGTTGCCTTATTTGTTGAGTTTGATCATGCCTTTGGAAAGTAGTATAGAATTTTCAGGCCACAGTTAATTAAATTGATTTGGAACTTGTCTTGATTTGCAACAGTTTTCTTGTTTCAATTATTGATTATGCATGTTTGAGCTTTTCTTTAATTGAAGCTTCATTAGAACATTAGAAATGAAGTTGGGATCTTCGAAGTGCTTATGCCTCTTGAAAAGAACAAGTAAATGCATTCAACTAGGTGCTCTACAATAAACTAACTGCATTTACGTCCAATTCGGCTAAATTATTTTGGCCAATACCCATCATTAAAGCAAGGAGCATTTAGCTTTATGGTTGCCTTTTGGGATAGTTAACTTTTTTAGTTTTAACTCATTGCCCTCCTGATGTTGTATGCAGTCGTTCGGTGTGTCTTTGAGTGTTTTGTATCAAAACTTATGAAAAAAGAAAATTTTGGTATTACAGAATTGCGAGTTGCATAGTTCATGTGTTATAACTTGCCATCTTTGGAAGTATTCTTGTTTTAAAACCGACTTTGAGTGTATTTATTCCGAAAGCATTTGGAAGTTCATCTGCCTTTGATTCTTTTAATTTTAAAGTTTATTAAAGTTTGTTTATGCTGAAATTGAGTTCTAAGAATCAAACTTTTATCTTGCAGAATGGAAAATGAAGATGCTACGACGATATCTCATTGTTACAGGAAAATATTCCAGATTTTCTTAGATTTCATGACAAGGTCAACTACTTTTTTTTATTAGCTTGGCATGGCCTTGCATATTTTTTATTTTCGCACATTATATTACAAGAAGTTTTTACGCATTTCAAGTACATGTGCAACCTTAGAATAGGTAAGGTTATACACATAATGCAACCTTAGAATATGTTCAGTTGATGCACGAATTTTATGCTGACATTACTTTATTCATGTTGCTCTACAGGATCACCAAATTTGAGGAGCTGGTGAATGTCGGAAACAGGTTTCTTGTGAGCTTTCATCAAGGACTTGGTGAGTTTTGATGGAATATGATTATGTCTCTCACAGAAATTGCGGTAAATGATTTCTCTCATTCCATAAGGATGATTCCATTCTTCTTGCACAGACTTTCTTCAACGACCTCCAATTGACGTGAACTCAGAAGTGGTTGGGCAGATTATAAAAGCTAACAAAACTAAAAGATTGTCGTCCTACATTGATGCAGGATGTGTAAACATGCATGACAGTAAACAAAACCTGAGCAAGTGTAAGCATCTTTGAAACTATGTTGTTTAATATGACGCAGGAGCAGCAGAAATGCTTGCTCTTCAGCCTAGATATTCTTGAATGTGAAAAGATAATATCCTTTGTCATCTTTCTTCTTTGTTTTTCAGTTGTCATCTTTCTTCTTTGTTTTTCAATTCTCATCTTTCTTCTTTGTTTTTCAATGAACTTTATTATTTGTGGATATACACACTGAGATCTACCAATAAGAGGTCCCAATATTATACTGTTTATTGATCCATTTTTCCTTGATACTTCAAGAATTGTTTTCTTTCTTATGTCTTATAAGTTAGAGAGTCAAAGAAACTTATAGTTTTAGCAAAAATTTTAGCGATGTTAATTGTGCATACATTCTTTGGATCTGTACTTAATAATGGCTATCACAATGATATACAACTAAAACTGAACTGAAGTAGGGTCTTATCTACATAGGGTTGGCTACATGATGTCATTCCTCAAATTTCTCTTACTTGGTCTCTTAGGTTATGTTCTTGTTTAATCCTCGAGCTACTTTAAGAGTATGGCTGTGGTACAAAATACAAATACTAGAGTAGAATTAGGCAGCATAAAAAAATAGAAGCGAATCTCTAAATTTGGAGATGGAACATAAAAAAAATTGAATTGTTTTTTTTACTTGTTCAATTCTAAATCTTCTGGTGGGTGCTTGATAAATTGAAGAAAGGGAAAATGCTAATGTTTGCATGTCGTTTGTTAAAGCAGTTTGAGTTGGTAGGTAAAGATTTCATTTCCTCTCTTATTTTACTGCAAGCAATTTTCTTTGTGAAAGAATATTCTGTGATACTTGTTTTGAACGATAATCAGTTTATCTTTACATTTAGTCAAGTTTATCTATTCTCTTTTCAAACTATTTCATTTCTTAGTGGGAGGTCTGGAATTAAATTATAGTGCCGACATTTGCTGGATCTGTCTTATGTTGACTTTTTTTTTTTTTTTTGGTTATTGTTAATTTGCATAAAAAAGTGCGAACGTGCCATATTGGACTAGTGGACTGTTTAAATCAAGGTAATAGCTACTCCTGGCTTCATTATTTTACTTTGTATTTACTTTCTGATGGACTCAGGAACTGTTTTTATCTGCAATACTTTTCCATGAAATCATATATTCTTAGTAAAGGATGTTCATCATGTTGGCATGTTATATACTAAAAATGCTCCATACCTGTGCAACTGAATATTGAGTCACCAATTGTTTTTGCAATTAGTTGATAGTTTACTGTGATTTGCTGTTCATTTAGGTGAGATAGGGGTGATGGAAGCTTCTTTTTTTGTTTGATCCTTATTTTCTTGAAATGTTTGTTCCGAACTTGTAGAACAAATATCTCCGATTTCTTAAATTTCCACGTAATTGTTATCGTTTGACAATCCTTTTTATGTTTGTGTCTTCACTTCTAAAGTTAATAACCTGCCTCCTTTTTAATTTATCGCAGCCAAAAGTGTGGTGAAGGAACTTCTGTCCCTTCTTGATGATGCATCAACAGTTATCCAGAATTTCAATGAGAATTTACTGCATTTTGAAGATAAAGTTGTTCAATGCGACTTGGATTCTGATGTAGCTATGCCTAACAAGGTACAACACCCCTACATAGGGTCACATTTGTGTTTGAGGAAATCATAAACTCCTTTTAGCTAAGCAATTTAACAACCTGAGTTGGGCATCAAATGAAAATAAATGTTATTTTGTTTGTTTCTATTTATTTGGATCAATTTGATCTAGTTCATTTTCGTTTTCGCACTGGCTTATCTCCTCATGTTGAAGATTCCATAATCTAATCTTAATGAGATTATGATAGAAATTTTAGGGACAAGTTTGTTGATATGCATTGATTTGATCCTACCTTTTGAGTAAAACTTTTCTTAAAGCATCATTAATCATTTCTGGGGCTGGAGGAGGCACTTTACCCTTGGTGTGAGAAGAGAGTTTTATGCTATAATTTTTGCTCTAGTTGTCTTTGATATGACTTGTTTGGAGCAGTGGCCTTTCTGTTCATATTGCTTCCTCCCAACCTCTGCGACCAAGTAATTTTTAATTGTACATTTGATTTGGCTAGTGAATTACTGATGTAATGTAATAAACACATGAGAGAAATAGACACTACCAATTATCTCTTGAAAAAGTACAGAATCCAATGGCCTTGAATTTTACCTGAAATTGAGGATTGTGTGTATCTATGTTGTATAAGCACTACATGTGTTGCTTAACAATGTAATTAAGCCAGTGCATAATTCTTTTTTGGGGTTACATATTTTTGTAGTTCCTCTTTAGCTGAGATGAGGAATCCCATTTGCATCCCAACTTGGTTATATATAGTAGCAGATCTCCGTGATTATCAGTGTCTCTGAGTTCTTTTGGGTGACAAAACTAATGCATCTCGAGCTCTTACTCTCTTGGTTATGATGGTATCCATCTGAATGTGAGTAGTAAAGGAGCTGTCTTCATCGGTGTTATTAAATTCACTGCATGCTTTAACAGTACGTCCAAGTTTTAATTATCTAGATAAATTATTTTCCCTAGTTGACGATCTTTCTTGGATGTTTTTCATCTGTCTCATCTGTCATTGTTGATTTACTCCTTCAACTTTCTGATCTTCAGAAGCCTGAAATCGTTGATTATGCCGCCTTGATGGCTGTTATCTATGGTATGGTCAAACAAGACTACAACATGCAGGTAAATGCACTCTTTTCATCTTTAAATGTTAAAATTCCAAAGAAATATTTTTACATCTTTTCTTAATGTTGTAGTTGAAGGTTCTGTTATGAAGATTCGGCGTCTGCGAATGTGTTTTTTTTTCTTTAATCAAATATCTGCATGGTTGCAGGAAAGGATTGTTTCATCTCTTAGTCTGAAGTCATCTTCAGGAGAATTGGAAAGTTATTGTCTCATGTGGACTCTGCGGCCCTTTATAGATGACAAAATCATGAACAATGCTTGGAGATATGTTCCATGACTGGTTTTTGGGTCATCTTTCCATAATCACTGATAAGTTAGTTAAGATGGATAGCCAATCTTTCCTTTCTCTTTCCCTACAATTAAATGCAATCAATTGTAAGAATTCTTGCTTTATGAAGTCATAACAATTTTGTATAGGAAAGTAGCTTGAGAAACATTATTAAAAGATACAAAAATTCATCGAGGAGTTACAGCTGAAGATGAAGAATCTTACCCAGAAAAATAAGGAGAATAAATTCACAACTCTTATGAAGGTGAAGGCCACAGAAAAAGTGCAGAATTAAAAAAATAAAAAAAAAATTGTCCAATTGGACAAAACAACGCCTAGTTATAAGTTTCGGGAAAATTTAAAAGGTTTGAGAAGGCTTGATCACCATTTAAACTTGGTCACGTTTATGAACCATCAGTTCGATTTTTTACGGTTTGAATTTTAAAAAAAAATTGAAAAAAAATAAGAACATATATACAAATTTGATGTAATCGAAAAATAAATTATTTTATTAAAGAAATAGAAAATTTTGTCATAAATATAAATATGAATTACCATGTACATAGAAAATATAATAAAATAAAATAAATTTGTTATATACAAATTTACAAATTATCAAATAAAGTTATATATTTTATAGTAAATTAAAGTATTTTTTTAATGTAACTCTTACTATGTTGGCATAATGACTATGATTCATAACTCTATAGTACTTTACTAAACAATGAAAACTCTTGACGAGTTTAAAGTTCTATACGTTGCATTGGTCAATTCAAGTTGATTGAAGTAGTAAAATAAAATAGTTGAATAAATGAAATAATAATACCTAAATAATATAAATTAGAATAAATAAAGAACCATGAGGGAATCAAATGTTTTCAAGAAAGATTGAAATAAGTGAGTTTATAGAGTTGTATAAAATGTTTTGATAAAACTGAGAGTCCGTTTGGATATGTGTTTTGTTTTGAAAATTAAAAAATAATGAGGTATTAGGTTGCGTTGTAAGAAATGTAGAATTGAGTGTTTGGATTGATAATTTTTGTTTTCATTGGTTTATTATGGGTTGAAAAATTATTTTATTAATTAAAATTTAAAATGTAAAATGAATTTTTTTTTTAAAAAAAAATTGGGGTTGATCGGTGGTGGTCAATCAACCCAATAAGTTAAAAAAATTAAAAGAATTTCAAAAGACGAAAATGCCATTGTTTATGTTTTGAGAAGTTGAAAAGTTTTGTTTTGAAAATTGAAGATAAACAAACAAGACATTTTAAGAAGATATGGGAAATTGGCCAAAATGGCCTCTCTAAACAAAGCCTGAGAGTCTTAATGTGGTTGAAAATTTCGACAAACTATGACAAGATGGTTTTGTGGTTGTACATGAGAAAAATTTTGAGATTGTGTTTGGGGAAAATTTGGAGAGTTATGGATGTTAATTAGAGATTCACAACTTCTTGAGACTTATTTAAAATTTAGGAAAAAAGTGTGTTAATGGCACAATTGCCATCCTTATTGTTAAAGTGGGCATAAGTTTAAGAGATTTATTATTAAGGGTATAAAAATAATTTAATTAGTTTAAGTAATTAGTAAAATACTTGTATATTTCTAGACAAATTCAAATAACAAACAACAATCATTAGATTCAATTCTAATTCTTCTACTAAATTCATCTAGTCTTCTCTGTCAAGCATTCTTTTCTAGTGATTGATTCAATTGTAATGTTAATTTTTTTTCTTTAAACTAAATATACGTTGTCCCTTAATTTATATATATGTATGTGTGTATATATATATATATATATATAATTGAGAACTCATAATTTAATTATACAAGTTATAAGAAAATAAAAGAGAATTTTGACATTTAAATACAATAGATAGAAACAATTAATACCAAATCCACTCTAAAGGTAAAATAAATAAGAACATTATGCTGTCACTTTTAATACTTTTGCCTTTGGAGAAAAAAGATTAAAAATTGTGAAAGTAAAAAAAGAAAAATTTATATTAAAGACACGCTCTAAATCTTTATTATTAAAAAGCGCATAACTTTAATATATTTATTTTTTAAGGGCATAAAAATAATCTAATTGGTTTGTATAATTAGTAAAAGACTCTATTATCCCTTTACAATCCCCTAACATTTTTTTCTCTCAAAAGTTTATGCAAGAAAAATAAAAAGTGTAGAGTGCTAAACTATGACAATAAAAAATAAAAAGAATTATAATTAAAATTCAGAAAAAAAAAAATAAGAGAAAGGTAAACAAATTATTAATTATATTAGCATTAGAATTCTACCTCCGATCTAAAATGGTTCTTTTTTTAAAAAAAGAAATTGTAACAAGAAAAAAAATTCAAATTGAAATTCAAGAAAAAAAATAAAACAAAAGAAAAGTGAATTACGTTTAAAATTGAAGTTATATTAGTGGTACAACTCTAAAAAAAGGGAAATTTAGGCCAAAAAAAAAAGGGAAAGGAATTACAAGTGAAATTCAAAAATAAATAAATGAAAGGTAATTACGTTCTAAGTTGAAACCATATTATTGTTATAACTCTACATTCAATCTAAAACAAGTAAAATAGAGACAAGAAAACAAATTATTATAACTAATTTATACAAAAAAAATGTTAATTATATCTCCAATTAAATCAGATTATAGTCAATAATGACTCAAATCCTCTACTTCTACTTTAAAGTTTTTTTAAGGGAAATTTTTTGTTAAAGGAATGTTTCAAACATTTATTATTAAAAATGGCATAAATTTAATATATTTATTTTTAATAATATGAAAATAACTTAGGGAAAACCACCTTAAAAATCCCTTATATTTCACAAAACAATATTTGTTCAGTCCCTAACATTTAAAACGAGATAAAATAATTTATTACATTTAAAAAGTACAAATTTTTAGTCATTTTGTACGGATCTCTGAAAAAAAAACGTTAACTACAATCACGTGCCCTCAAGTGCCAAATTTTCAAGGTAAAAAAAGGAATTACAATCTTTATCTTCTTCTTCCCCAACAGACGTATGGTGCCCGTCAGATCTTAATATGAACCCAGTTTCAGAACCTCTCAATTTTATTCTTACTCTCTTGCCAAAAACTTGCCCCTATGTATTTATGTATCTTGATAATTCAATTTCTGGTTAAAGAATAGCAATGATCTTGGTGCACAAAGGATATGAGTGTTATGCATAGCCACCTTGTAGAAGTTTCTTCGACATGGGTACATATCGAGAAGCAGGTCCAATATACAAACAATCTTAGTCTTGGGTATATGGCCATCATTTGGCAATTCTTCAAGATCCCCTCCATGTTTATGTTAGCCATATTTTCTCTAATATTTGGCAGCAGACATTTGTTGTTGAAGATTTAGAGACTCTTGTTATTCATAGCAGGTTAGTTAAAAATTTTATGATTTAGTGGGGGGGGAGAAGCAGAGAAAAAAAGAGAGTGGTGGAGATAGTAGGTCATGGAAGAGAGAGTTGGAGCTTGGTAAAAATGGGCTGGTGAGGGAGAAGGGAAGAGGAAGAGAGCGCGGTGGTACTGGTGAGTTATGGTGGATGAAGGAAAGAGATCGGTGGAAGAAATAGAGAAGAAGATAAAGATTGGGATTCATTTTTTTACCATGAAAAGGTGGTCCCTTATTGAGATTTTTTTTAACCAAAAGCGATATCGATTTTCATTAAAAGAATGCTCATAATTACAACGTTAGCCAACTGGCATCATATCTAATTGATTAGCTTGGATCAATCGAAGGGGGAATTGGAAAGACCAATCCTGAGAATTTTTTGCATCACATGCTAAACTAGCAAGTAAGTGTCCAACACTATTAAACTTGCGACTAATCCATGAAAAAGAATACAAAATGAAATTTTGTTTCAACAAAAAGATCCCCAACTATAGTTGAAACTTCACAAGATGGGGAGGTTTCTTTTGATAATCTACTCATTATAGTTTTGGTATCTAATTGGACATCAATTTTATCCCAACCATTTTGCAGTGCCAGCTGAAGAGCCAATCTGACAGCCATGAGTTCCACAGCCATTGGAGTAAGAGCTCCCTCCCTAGCGTGAGACCATGCTTGGACAATTCTTGCATCTGCATTTCTTGCTACCAATCCCATGCCACAAACCTGCTGCTGAGATTTACATTTGGATCCCACATTAATTCTGACTCCTTGTATTGGACTAATCCAATTTGTGCTTTCATTTGGTAGCTGAACTTCACTAACCTTCCTCCCCTCCTTCATCTTTGTTGCTGTACAGAATTCCTACCATTCAGCAATGGCATAGTTGATTATCTCGTGTTCAGGCTGATTCAGACTCTTGAAAATCAACCCGTTGTAGCGCAATTCAAAATATTCATGGTACATTCTTTCTCAGCATCGACAAAAGCAAATCATAGCTGCACTAAAGAAAGCAAAGAATTGAGTAGCTAACTAGCAAAAATATACTACAATCAGAAGAAGCAAATCTGAGCACAGACAGAGAAGAGAGAGATGCCAATAGTGCCAGAAGTGACAATTCTCCAAGGCATCTGTTAAAAATTTTCAGATGACAATTGTAAATGATTAAGAAGTTGTAATTTCTCTACGCTACAAAACATTACTATCCTGCTACACAATAAATTTTCAAAAGCCCAGACAATCTGAGTGTTCCAGATTACCGGAACTTTCACCATTCAGAATCATAGATTTCAGAGTATCTGCTGCAAGTCCATGTTTCACATCCACCTAATATAACGAATGTTAGCAATTATCTTTAACACGAATAAGACAAATACACTAGAAAAGTTTGATTTAGACTCCAGAATAGTTAGTAGACTACAAAATTCAAGTATATAGAAGGAACAAAGGAACAAAATATACGTCTGTCAACTGGTTACTATCACGAGGACTTCGTTTTTTCTCCAGTAATATGCTTTTGTTTTTACTATGTAATTAATTTTTGCCTCTATGTGTTCTAACTAACACAGATCCTCTCAAACCTGAAAGAAGAGGTTTGCTCAGCTGAACATCATAAAATAATTGGGACCGTTTCTAGAAAACCTCCAAAACCAGCCTACTAGCTAATGGAGTAAATACATACTGATCACCTTGTGTGAAAACACACCACGCGCTCTAATACCTTTTCGCAACCTCAAGTGATTTTGCATCTCTTTCACAAGCAATCAGCTTGCCTCCAGCTTGGTAGGACCAAGCAATTGCCAGAGAAGAATATCCCTGTAGGGCAATCATGTTTTGACATAAGACAATAACATTTCAGAAAGGAAATATATTATACAGATATTCTTTGCTTTTTCAGGCATGTTCCTAGCAGTGCAAAGCATTAAATTATTCATTTGTTTATAAGAACTTGCTGGAAGAAACGTTAAAACAGAAAGATCAAATACAAGGTAGGCATAGTCCCAAGTTCAGAAAAGGTAGTGTAAGAATTGCATTAAGGGGAGGTGAAAAATTTATAGCTTTTTTGAGATCTTCAAGTTCAAAAGTTAGTATTTCAGTTTGGTATAAACTAGCTGGCTAGGTTGTATCAAGCATACCCACTGACTTTTGCAGTTTGCTCACATGCAACTCAGGTTCGGTACAAACAAGTCTCTCTCAGCGAGAAAGGTTTGATCAGGTATTGGATAATAAAATAGGAAGGCCAAGAGATTCCCATTCTCATAGGGGTCCAAAGGTTGCTCCATGTCAACAAAATATCCTTTATCAAAAGGCAATACTAACAGTTTTTTAGTGCAAAGAGAATTACAATAATCAGCTAAGTTGCAAATTCGTTTTTCAATTACTGAAGCCAGCATGTATGTACCTTTGTCTGATAATAGTTGTGGCAATGGGCTTAAAAGCCAAGATGACCAGCACCTAACTTTGACGTGGATAACCAATACAGGGTAAGATCTATTAAGGTAGATTAATCCATATCCATTGACTGGATTTGGCTTCAGTTCAACTGCAGCTAACTCAATACAATATAATCCCCAGTACCAGGAAGGGTCTTCATCATAAAAGAGTTAACAAGTTTCTTCATTGGATTTAAACACCAATTTTTTGATTACATGACAGAAGATGGTAGAAAACTTAAAAGGAATATCACAATGATGGTCCCAAATTCCCAAGGCACAGAGAAGAAAATGTTTGGAGTAAGGACAAATGAAAGAAACAAATGAGGCACAGGTGCTTAAAGCCCTCACTAGAATTGCAAAAAGTGTATCTGTTTGGTTGTATTACATGACTTTTGTATCCTTGTCTCCAATGATGTACTGTATTCCAGTCTTCTCATATAGGTTGATAAACAATTTCAGCAAAATGTCCTTTACTCAATTACAATGTCAAATTATGCATCTACTTTATCAAAGTATTTCTAATTTAGTCCGTTGAAACTTGGAAGGTTACCAGAAAAAAAAAAGATGCATTGCATGTCCTCATGCAACATCCATACCGCTTTCATAGTGATGTGTATTCTATCAGAAGAATTCATTGTGAATACTCAAATTGGTGAGTAAAACATAGTAATTCTATTTTGGGGGGAAACAGTATCTTGATGAAAGAGTCAGTGATAGCTCAAGGATCTAGGTTGCAATCATTATTATCATCTCTTTAAAAATGATTTGAATCAAGTCTGCAGTCAAGGAGGAAAAACTCAGAGTACATTGGGCTCCCCAATGAGATTCATTATAAAAGGCAAGTTAATGCCGATGATGGACATAGGTAACCAATGTTAAAATGAGTAAATTACATTTACCGCGCAGGGCAAAACAATGAGCAGATAACAAATATTACAGAAACTATAAAAAAGTTTTTCCAGATTGAAGACAGTTTACAAGATACATACTCTTCAATGTACACTGATGAGAACTATATTATCTGCCCACACAACTAACATATTTAACCGAAGACCAATATAACAGACATAGAATGGTGCCAAGTGTTACAATTGTACAAATATAATGCGTTCATTTGTGGTAGATAGAGGAAAATCTTGTCGGTAGCTGAGCAAAAGTGGAAAATGGGTAACTGCATAATGATTGCTACCATGTAAACATGTACATACAGTGCTGAAGCTACTTTTTGCATTACAGTCTTAATAATTTAAGACTGTATATGTCCAACTGTACAATAGATTAAACAAGTAATTAGATAAGCAACAGCATTTAGACATGAAATAAACATATTATGAGAACGTATTAAATGTGTGAGACAGATCAACTACTAAAATAAATCTTTTAAAACTTCCTTAGTTACTACTAAAAATGTTTAAAACAACCAGTATAAAAACTGGTATGCTGGGGTGTCCTCTCTAGATAACTCATTAAGTGAATCAAAATAAAAGTTTGATACGGTAAATCAAATATAAAGTTCATACATACAGTTATAAATCCCAACTTAATGCACCTTTTAGCTCCCAGGATTTCAACAAGCATAGCAAGTAGCTGCCTTGATCCAGAGAAAACCTATTGACAGATTAATTTCAAAGTACCGAACATTTCCATTAATAGAGAAGAAACAAAAGGCACGTAAAAATGTATAAATCTTTATCTAGACAAATGGAAAAATAGCCCTAATAGTGTACTTTATAAACAGAATACAGTAAAAACCTGATTCATACCTGCATCTGACTACCACACAGTTGGAGGTCTCCTCTCTAAGTTCGCGCAGAATCTGACACAAAGACAGGCATAGTTACAGTTATGAGTTCATTATACTAAAGTGGTGAGCCATCACTGAAAGAAAACTATCTGAAAATGGAGTATCTTTCACCTGTGGCTCTCTGACATTAGTTAATACATAGTCATAGAGCCAGGGACTAAGGCTGATAATTCTACTCCCATATTTCTTGTCCTGGCCACAGAGACTGAGTCTGATTTACTTGACACAAAGCAAATGCGAGAAGTTGAGGCAGGCTTGCAGAGGACACATCACTGTTGCATCTAACAACAAATTGACTATTCAGAGCACCATGGACACACAATCCAGGGCCAGTGCTACAATGGGTTTACCCAAGATGGACATCATCCAGCTGACATTAGAAAACCCCAGAGACTAATTACAGAACACCCTGCCAAAAAGAAGAGTTCAGCTTAAGCAAGACAAAAAAAATGGCATGTATTAGCAAAGGAACTACTCTGTCAAACCTTTTTTCTATTGAAGCTTAAAAACTAATTTCAACAAGCTGTGAATTAATGTTTTTAAAGCACATTTATTCACTACAAAAATAAAGCATAAGGGAGGAAAGGGCATTAACAATGCATCTGGTTTTAAAAACAAGATTCTTTTAAGAACAAATTTAGAAAGAATTGGCCAGATGCAAGTATATCATATAGGACCAGTTAGGCCCCTCTTTTAACTTAACAATTGTGGAACGTTAGTGTACCTAATAGCAGATAAACTTCCAAAATAAGCACTCCACCAAGTTTATTTCCAATTAAACAGTCTCCCAAAACAAATTTTGGAAATTAACACTCTCTATACCACCTTGGATGTAAGATCGATTTCAAACATCTATATTTCTCTCTCTTCTTCATAATTTTCCCCCTACTGAAGGCAATGTACATTTTAAATTCAACCTATTTCAAATTGATTTTAGTTGTGCTGGATCTTTATCAGAATAGAATAAGAGTTGCATCCCCTAGTGAAAATAAAAACACAGCAAGGGCGTAAAGAAATGCAGTAAAATTCTACAATATAAAGAATCAAATGAAAGTGAAAAGGGGAAAAAACAAACCCGCTGCAGAGGGAACCATATTAAATCAGATACACAAAAACAAGGAGAGAGGAATTGAAGGAGCAAAAAAATCAAAATAACACACTAAGCCAACTTAAGGTTTTTGGTTTATATCCAGAAACAAAGAAGAGCTTAAATTTCTTCCTTTCATTCTTTCATAACTAAAGAGACCATGTACTTTCAATGAAAGAAAAGTTTTAATTGCCACTCAAATATCCATAACATAGAATGGATTGGTTGTATAGATTAAATGCTTTTATGCCAAAACATTTTTCTTTTCTTTGCATTCCTCATAATAGTCAACGATTGTGCATTAATTATTTATCTTGAACAAGCACGCCATAATAAAGTGCGACATAGAACTTCTGAAATTTGTAAACTTTGGGAAAAACGTTTTGGAGAGAAAGAGAGTATTTTTCTTTTCTGCTGCCTTGGTTAAGGATTTCAGCCATATAGGTTCCTACTGGTTTGAAAAGTTTAATAACTCCCTTGTCCCCCCCATTGAACGTTTTACTCACAGGGAACTGATGTAAGATGAAATTAAGGACAGCTTAGGGAGGCAAAGACAGATTCCCTATTTGGAAAGGTTTCCTTTAAGAAGGATTTCAGGCAGGAGTTTTGATGTCAGAAACAATGATTTAGAAATAAAAATCAGAGGTGGGATGAAACTATTAACATCAGAAGAGAACAATCAAGATATGATAGGTTCATTGGGAAACTTGCACTACTTTGAACAATTCAACCTCTACAACTAAAGAAGAATGATGTTTCTTTTCCTTAATTGTTTCACGGGTTCATAATGCACCAAGATTGGAAGTTTTAACAACATTCTTACCTGCTTCCTCTTTAGCCTCTACACCAAAGCTAAAAGGATAGGAGATAAAAAAATACTGGTATCATGCTTTTTCAAAAGGAGACTGTTTCATATAAAGCTATAATTGCAGTTTTTGCTATTACCTTCACAAAACACACAGAGGCTAAATCAATCAAAGCAACTGAAAGGAGAACTTAATAGCAGATCAAATAAAAATAAAAAACAAAATTTGAAATGCCATTTAGCCACTGAACTAATATTTGTATACAATAAAGGGATTAAGAAATACCTAACTCTTGTTTCTTTTCCTTGGCTAGAAAAAAGAGTTATTGGAAATTGTCTGGACCGTACATTCGAAACCCACCAATCTGAAAAAGTACATCAACAATAAACAAGCAATATTTTTGGAAAAAAAATCTCATGGGAAAACTTAAATATAAAGCAACCTCAAACACTTAAAAGAATAAGATCCAAATAAATAAAAGTGATAATCAAAAGAGTCACTGAATCCCAAATTCTTACATTTAGATCATTAGGTTCAAATTCTTTTCAGATAAGGCTTAGTATTAATGAGTCCCAAATATTAGAGTGTTAGACTTTTCTCTGATTGCATATGAAATTAATTTGAAAAGTAAAAGATTCTTTAAACAATTTGATTGGAGAAGAACTTCAAACTTAAAAACCTATAGTCTAATATGAAAGAAATAACATTTCTATAAGTCGCAAATCATTCATCAAATGGTACATATATTTAACAACAACTAAGCCTTATTCCACTATGTGGGTTGGCTACATGGATCATACTTTGCCATCGTATTCTATCAATACGATTTTAATATGATCATGTCGTTTGAATGGCAAATTTTACGATGGCGGCCAACCGACACAACCCCTTTTCCCAGGATTGGGACCGACTACTCATAAGCAGACAAGCTACTTATAAACAGGCGGATAATTTATCAAATAATCAGAAATTCTACATAATTGTGAAAGTTATAAAATCAAAGAGGATAATTTACAACAACAGGAAAATATGCAGAAGAGACAAGAGGAAAACTTGAGCAAAATAATGCATTTCGCAAAATGTTGCAGTTCCAAAAACTAAGACCTAAATCGAAGATTTACAGGATATTAAATCTGGGACTACTGAAGTATATCTAAATAATAACATTTCAGGTAATATAAAAAGTCAAAAAAACAAGAAGGTAGGGATTCTTCTCCAGTACAATAGAACCTTTTCGATCTCGCTTCTTTTACACCCATCACAAATAAACTGATTAGTTAACAGATCCTAATATCAGACCCTATATGGCCCTCAGGATCAATCAGAAGTCCATTACAAGCAATTCTGAATCATCAAAGCATATATCTTATCAAGCAGCAAAATAGCTCAGCAGGTAATTAGCTCAACAGTAGATCAGCCACAAAATAGTTGAAGAAAAGATGAACTACAAAGACAAATGTAGCTCAAGATTAGTATGGCACACCTTGAACACATACAGCTAATAATTAATCATGTAAATGCCCTTGCCTCAATGTACTTATCTGCACACAGTTGTATAATATTGTGCTTTATTACTCTTTTAAAGGAAAGAATGCCAGACTTTTGTCCAATCAGAGGAATTATAGTATTTCTTGTATGACTCAGAGTTCTAAACAAAATTGTTTATTGTTTGGATTAGTCTGGAATAGACTCTTATATTTGATTACAATAGTTAATCCAGTGGTGAAAAAAGGAAAACATCTGCTATAATATGTATTTCTCTTCTTAAGACTACTGACAATTTAACCATAAACTTCCTCCAGATTTTGTGAAGCATTCTTGAGATAATGTGATTCAATATAGCTTACGTGGGCTCACGGTTTCCACCGGCAAACTCCTTGATTCACTTTTCATTTTCAGCCTTCCAATTAGTTGCAGTCAATTGAACTTTAAGCCCTGTTTGCTGCTATTGACACTAACTGCCTATCCTCAACCAATAAGAGTTATCAAACAAGTCCTCACCACCCAACTCCACAATCCTCTCCCCAATTAACTCTTTACCCCAAAACAAAAGAAAAAAACAACAGCTTTGCTGCTGCTTCAATCATATCCTTCAAGCTCACTTGGTCCTAACAGAAAGTTACCAAGAGGTTTAAGAGTTCTGACGAGGTTCATTCTTACCATCTTTCTCATCAAGTGTTCTACATTCAAAAACCAAGGGTCAGGGGCTTGGATACCACAGAATACATCAACTAATTAAAGAAAAGACCACACCATTGGCCGGGATTCAAATCAACTTTGTTACACCCCTTATTTCTCACATATTTTTAATCAGTACCAACACATTCACCATTTACTCCATGAAAGGGCCACACACATCAAAGGGTGACAGAATTTATCTGCTATCTGTGGCCATATAGTGAAGCAAAGAAAATTTTGTTGGTACAATATTCAAAACAACTAAGCCTTTTCCCACTTGTGGGGTCGCTACATGGATCATATTCGCAATCGTATTCTATCATACACATGTTTTCATTTATATTTAAGTATATCAATATTTTTTAATCGATTCTTTCCAATTCTTTTTAGGTCTCCCCTTCCCCTTTTAATTTGAGTTGATTTCTCCTATTTTCTACACAACGCACTGGTGCATCTAGAGGTCTCCTATGCACATGTCAAAACATCTAAATATGTTTCTCTCATTTTCTATCTATTGAGCTACTCCACTTCTTTCTAATACAATCATTACTATTCTATCCAATCTAGCATATCCAACATCATCTTAACATTCTCTTTTCTGCTACCCTCATTTTTGGTTCATGATCATACTTAGTCGCCCAACATTTGATCCATAAAGCATCACTGGTCTTTATAGCTATTCTATAAAATTTTTCCTTCAATTTCATGGTACTTTACATTACAAAGTATAGAGGAACAGCATTCTCCATTGTCCACCCTACTTGAATCCTATGGGAACATCTTATCAATTCCCCTATTTTCTTCAATGCACAGATCCAATATTTAAACCTCTTATTCATTAATTCATGCCCACTAATTTTCAATTTATCTATGTTACTTCTACTATACTAAGTGCCATTCTATATATTTGGTTTTACTTACTTATGGTAAAAACCTTTATTTCTAGTGCTTCCTTCAAGTTTCTAATTTAGCGTTTTTCCCTCTTTGTTTTCATCAATTAATACTAAATATTCGGCAAACAACATAACATTAAGGAATGGCTTTTGCAGCAATGCTTCTAAATTCGTCCAAAACTAAGCAAAAAGGTACGGACTTAAAAGCTGATGCAAACCTATAGTGATCCTCGGATATCACTATTGGCTCCTACTTAATTGTGTATATCTTATATGACTGTTATAATTATATAACTACTTTACCCCCTCTTCTATCTTTGCATGCTTCTCGAGATCAAATAAATACTATGTATTCAATACAGAAAATTTGTTCTATAATTTACCTACAGCAAGAAATATATTAAAACTGGCCTAAATGAAGCATATAACCTTCTGCTTTGAAGAATCCAATTAACCTTGAAAAAATTCACCCTTCAACGAGTTTCTTTTAGCAAATCAAGCCAACAAAAAGGAGTGTCCACCAAAAAGCCCACACAACTTTACAATAAAGAGAACAAAATGATTCATTCCAAAATATGGAAAAAAATACACCAACCAATACATGAAGTACAAAGAACAAAACAATAACAGGCATACACAACAGTCCTACAATAAATTTCTAAGGAAACACCAAAAAAAAAGAAGAAAAGAAAACCATATAAATAAGATGAAGATTTAGCTGCAATCAGCATCTCTAACAATTAAAATCATTGAAACTAAGATAAAGTAATGTAAAGAAACTTCAGTGATAATATATACCAGATGAAGAATGGACCAAAAATGAACAGAAAACTCACCATTAAAGCATTGATCAAAATTTAAGGATGAACCCAATCAATCAAAATGCAAAAATTCAGGTAAACAAATTCTGCACTGTCTCCTTCAAAGAAATTCGAGCACTGGAATGGAACGTATACTGTATACATGAGAAGATAAACTAATATTTTTAAAAAATAAAAATAAATAAAAAACTGTGAACTGAAAGACAAATTGGCCCGGGGACAACTTTTGAAAACCTCCCAGGCTCCAACGTTAAATCAGACGTTGTATCGCCAAAACCTCCAAGACTCGAACTTAACGCCGGTTCGACGAAGCCGATTGATGTCAATAACTACGCTTTGTTTTTTGGTGAAAAACCCAACAGTAAGGTTCCTCATCGATTCTGTTCTGTTTTTCATGATGATTAAGACGTAGTTATTTGAAATCCCTTTGTTTGTGTGATTGGTGTTGAGAAATAGTTGAAAGTGTTAATTTTTTGGGGCAATTCGCTGGAATTTGTGTCTTTTACTTTGTGAATTTGAGGAGATAAAGAGTTTGGGGTAGATGGTTTACGTTTGCTTCTGAATTTTAGCAAAGACTTCAGTTGGTTCTTTAATTTCTATAACTTGTTTGCTGTGTTTTTCTCTTGTGTTATTATTATTTTATTTTTATTAGTAGTCACCAACTCATATTCTAACTGAAATTATGGGTTTTTTGCTGAAATTCTGCAATGATGCGGAATGGAAAGGTTTTAGGGAAGAGGGGCCGCATAAGTTTGTTATGTGTTGCCTTATTTGTTGAGTTTGATCATGCCTTTTGGAAATAGTATAGATTTTCAGCCACAGTTAATTAAATTGATTTGGAACTTGTTTTGATTTGCAACAGTTTCTTGTTTCAATTATGATTATCGTGTTTGAGTTTCTTTAATTGAAGCTTCATTAAACATTAGAAATGAAGTTGGGATCTTCGAAGTGCCTATGCCTCTTGAAAAGAACAAGTAAATGCTTCAACTAGTGCTCTACCAAATAATACTGCATTTACGTCCAATTCGGCTAAATATTTGGCCATACCCATCATCAAAGCAAGGAGCATTTAGCTTTATGGTTGCCTTTTTGGGATAGTAACTTTTTTAGTTTTAACTCCATTGCCTCCTGATGTTGTATGCAGTGTTCGGTGTTCTTTGAGTGTTTTGTATCAAACTAATGAAAAAGAAAAATTTTGGTATTACAGAATTGCGAGTTGCATAGTTCATGTTTTATAACTTGCCATCTTTGAAGTATTCTTGTTTAAAACCGACTTTGAGTGTATTATTCCGAAAGCATTTGGAAGTTATCTGCCTTTGATTCTTTTAATTTTAAGTTATTAAAGTTTGTTATGACTGAATTGAGTTCTAAGAATCAACTTTTATCTTGCAGAATGGAAAATGAAGATGCTACGACGATTCATTGTTTACAGGAAAATATTCCAGATTTTCTTAATTTCATGACAAGGTCAACTACTTTTTTTTATTAGCTTGGCATGGCCTTGCTATTTTTTATTGTCGGCACATTATATTACAAGAGTCTTTACGCATTTCAAGTACATGTGCAACCTTAGAATAGGTAGATGTTATACACTTAATGCAACCTTAGAATATGTTTCAGTTGATGCAACGATTTTATGCTGACATTATTTATTAATGTTGCTCTACAGGATCACCAAATTTGAGGAGCTGGTGAATGTCGGAACAGGTTTTTGTGAGCTTCATCAAGGACTTGGGTGAGTTTTGATGGAATATGATTATGTCTCTCACAGAAATTGCGGTAATGATTTCTCTCATTCCATAAGGATGATTCCATCTTCTTGCACCGACTTTCTTCAACGACTCAATTGACGTGAACTCAGAAGTGGTTGGGAGAATTAAAAGCTAACAAAACTAAAGATTGTCGGTCCACATTGATGCGATGTGTAAACATGATGCAGTAAACAAAACCTGAGCAAGTGTAAGCATCTTTGAAACTAGTTGTAATATGACGCAGGAGCAGCAGAAATGCTTGCTCTTCAGCCTAGATATTCTTGAATGTGAAAGATAATATCCTTTGTCATCTTTCTTCTTTGTTTTTTCAGTTGTCATCTTTCTTCTTGTTTTTCAATTCTCATCTTTCTTCTTTGTTTTCAATGAACTTTTATTTGTGGATATACACACTGAGATCTACCAATAAGAGGTCCCAATATTATATGTTTATTGATCCATTTTCCTTGATACTTCAAGAATTCGTTTCTTTCTTAGTCTTTAGAGTTAGAGAGTTCAAAGAATTATAGTTTTAGCAAAAATTTTAAGCGATGTTAATTGTGCATACATTCTTGGATCTGTACTTAATAATGGCTATCACAATGATATACAACTAAAACGGAACTGAAGTAGGGTCTTATCTACATAGGGTTGGGTACATGATGTCATTCCTCAAATTTCTCTTACTTGGTTCTCTAGGTTAGTTCTTGTTTAATCCTCGAGCTACTTAGAGTATTGGCTGTGGTACAAAAAACAAATACTAGACTTGAATTAGGCAGCATTAAAAAATAGAAGCGAATCTCTAAATTTGGAGATGAACATAAAAAAATTGAATTTTTTTTACTTGTTCAATTCTAAATCTTCTGGTGGTGCTTGATAAATTGAAGAAAAGAAAATGCTAGTTTGGCATGTCGTTTGTTAAAGCAGTTTGAGTTGGTAGGTAAAGATTTCATTTCCTCTCTTATTTTACTGCAAGCAATTTTCTTTGTGAAAGAATATTCTGTGATACTTGTTTTGAAACAGATAATCAGTTTATCTTTACATTAGTCAAGTTTATCTATTCTCTTTTCAAACTATTTCATTTCTTAGTGGGAGGTCTGAATTATTAATTATAGTGCGACATTTGGGATCTGTCTTATGTTGACTTTTTTTTTTTTTTTTGGTTATGTTAATTTGCATAAAAAAGTGCGAACGGCATATTGGACTAGTGGACTGTTTAATCAAGGTAATAGTACTCCTGGCTTCATTATTTACTTTGTATTTACTTCTGATGGACTCAGGAACTGTTTTAGCTGCAATACTTTCCATGAAACATATATTCTTAGTAAAGGATGGTAATAGTGGCATGTTATATACTAAAAATGCTCCATACCTGTGCAACTGAATATTGAGTCACCAATTGTTTTGCAATTAGTTGATAGTTACTGTGATTTGCTGTTCATTAGGTGAGATAGAGGTGATGGAATTCTTTTTTTGTTTGATCCTTATTTTTGAAATGTTTGTTCGAACTTGTGAAAAATATCTCCGATTTCTTTAAATTTCCACGTAATTGTTATCGTTTGACAATCCTTTTTATGTTTGTGCTTCACTTCTAAAGTTAATAACCTGCCTCCTTTTTAATTTATCGCAGCCAAAAGTGTGGTGAAGGAACTTCTGTCCCTTCTTGATGATGCATCAACAGTTATCCAGAATTTCATGAGAATTACTGCATTTTGAAGATAAATTGTTCAATGCGACTTGGATTCTGATGTACTATCCTAACAAGGTACAACACCATACATAGGGTCACATTTGTGTTTGAGGAAATCATATAAACTCCTTTTAGCTAAGCAATTTAACAACCTGAGTTGGGGCATAAAATGAAATAAGTTAGTTTTGTTTGTTTCTATTTATTGGATCAATTATCTAGTTCTTTTCGTTTTCGCATGGCTTATCTCCTCATGTTGAAGATTCCCATAATCTACATCTAATGAGATTATGATAGAAATTTTAGGGACAAGTTTGTTGATATGCATGATTTGATCCTACTTTGAGTAAAACTTTTCTTAAAGCATCATTATCATTTCTGGGGTGAGGAGGCACTTTCACCTTGGGTGAGAGAGAGTTTTTGCTATAATTTTTGCTCAGTTGTCTTTGATATGACTTGTTGGAGCAGTGGCCTTTCGTTCATATTGCTTCCTCCCAACCTCTGTGACCAAGTAATTTTTAATTGTACATTTGATTTGGCTAGTGAATACTGATGTAATGTAATAAACACATGAGAGAATAGACACTACAATTATCTCTTGAAAAAGTACAAATCCATGGGCCTTGAATTTACCTGAAATTGGAGATTGTGTGTATACTATGTGTAAGCACTACATGTGTTGCTTAAACAATGTAATTAAGCCAGTGCATAATTTTTTTTGGGGTTAAATATTTTGTAGTTCCTCTTTAGCTGAGATGAGGAATCCCATTTGCATCCCAACTTGGTTTATATAGTAGCAGATCTCCGGATTATCAGGTCTCTGAGTTCTTTTGGGTGACCAAACTAATGCATCTCGGCTCTTACTCTCTTGGTTATGATGGTATCCATCTGAATGTGATAGTAAAGGAGCTGTCTTCGGTGTTATAATTCACTGCATGCTTTAACCGTAGTCCAAGTTAATTATCTAGATAAATTATTTTCCCTAGTTGACGATCTTTCTTGGTGTTTTTCATCTGTCTCATCTTGCATTGTTGATTACTCCTTCAACTTTCCGATCTTCAGAAGCTGAAAATCGTTGATTATGCCGCTTGAGTGGCTGTATCTATGGTATGGTCAAACAGACTACAATGCAGGTAAATGCACTCCTTTCATCTTTAAATGTTAAAATTTCCAAAGAAATATTTTACATTTTCTTAATGTTGTAGTGAGGTTCTGACATGAAGATTCGGCGTCTGCGAATGTTCTTTTTTTCTTTAATCAAATATCTGCATGGTTTTGCGGAAAGGATTGTTTCATCTCTTAGTCGAAGTCATTTCAGGAGAATTGGAAAGTTATTGTCTCATGTGCACTCTGCGCCCTTTATAGATACAAAATCATACAATGCTTGGAGATATGTTCCATGACTGGTTTTGTTTGGTCCATCTTTCCATAATCACTGATAAGTAGTTAAGATGGATAGCCAATCTTTCCTTCTCTCTTTCCCTACAATTAATCAATCAATTGTAGAATTTGCTTTATGAAGTCCATAACAATTTTGTATAGGAAAGTAGCTGAGAGAAACATTATTAAAAGATCAAAAAGTTCATCGAGGAGTTACCGCTGAAGATGACGAATATTACCCGAAAAATAAGGAGAATAAATTCACAACTCTTAGAAGGTTGAAGGCCACAAAAGTGCAACAGAATTAAAAAAATAAAAAAAAAAAATTGTCCAAATGGACAAAAACAGTCGGGAAAATTTAAAAGGTTTGAGAAGGCTTGATCACCATTTAAAACTTGGTCACGTTATGAACCATCAGTTCGATTTTTTACGGTTGAATTTTAAAAAAAAATTGAAAAAAATAAGAACAATATAAAATTTTGATGTAATGAAAATAAATTATTTTATTAAAGAAATAGAAAATTTTGTCATAAAATAAATATGAATTACCATGTACATAGAAAATAATAAATAAAATAAATTTGTATATACAAATTTACAAATTATTAAATAAAGTTATATAGTTTTATAGTAAATTAAAGTATTTTTTTAATGTACTCTTACTATGTTGGCATAATGACTATGATTCATACTCTAAGTAACTTTACTAAACAATGAAAACTCTTCGAGAATGTATTAATAGATTCTATACGTTGCATTGATCAATTCAAGTTGATTGAAGTGAAAATAAATAGTTGAATAAAATGAAATAATAATACCTAATAATAAAATTAGAATAATAAGAACCATGATGGAATCAAATGTTTAAGAAAGATTGAAATAGTGAGTTATAGAGTTGTATAAAATGTTTTGATAAACTGAGAGTCCGTTTGGATATGTGTTTTTTTGAAAATTAAAAAAATGAGGGATTAGGTTGCGTGTAAGAAAGTAGAATTGAGGTTTGGATTGATAATTTTGTTTTATTGTTTATTATGGGTTGAAAATTATTTTATTAATTAAATTTAAATGTAAAATGAATTTTTTTTAAAAAAAAATTGGGGTTGATCGGTGGGGTCAATCAAACCCAATAAGTAAAAAAATTAAAGAATTTCAAGAAGAAAATGCATTGTTTATGTTTTGAGAGTTGAAAAGTTTTGTTTGAAAATTGAAGATAAACAAACAAGAATTTTAAGAAGATATGGAAATTGGCCAAAATGGCCTCTCTAAACAAGCCTGAGAGTCTAATGGGTTTGAATTCGAACAAACTATGACAAATGGTTTTGGTTGTAATGAGAAAATTTTGAGATTGTTTGGTTGGGGAAAATTGGAGAGTTATGGATGTTAATTAGAGATTCACAACTTTTGAGCACTTATTTAAAAATTTAGGAAAAGTGTGTTAAGGCACAATTGCCTCCTTATTGTAAGTGGGCTAAGTTTAAGAGATATTGTATTAAGGGTATAAAAATAATAATTAGTTTAAGTAATAGTAAAATATTGTATATTCTAGACAAATTCAAATAACAAACAAAGACAATCATTGGATTCAATTTCTAATTCTTCTATAAATTCATCTAGTTGCTTCTCGTCAAAGCATTCTTTCAGTGATTGATTCAATTGTAAATGTTAATTTTTTTTCTTCAAACTAAATATACGTTGTCCCTTATCTAATTTATATATGTGTGTGTAATATATATATATCTATATAATTGAGAAACTCATAATTTAATTATACAAGTTAAGATTTGTCCAAACTACCGAACAAACCCTGAGTTGTGATAAAACTACCAAACGAACTTTTAACCTTGTGAAATGACAATAAAACCAGCTAAAAATAGAGCTGAGAAAATTTCAAAAAATAGAGTTTTAAATAATAAAATATAATGAATAAAAAATAAAATCTTTTGTGTTTCAAGATAAAAAAGTTGGTGATCTTTTCACCTATAATACTTGAAAAGTAAACATGCACAAATAAAAATATGTTACAATTTAAATTATATGTGTTTAATATTCTCTAATATTATTTTATGATTTATTTGATAAATAAATTAAGTTTAAAACTTAATTGATTCAAACCTTAATCAAATAAGTTTGTTTGATAACTAAAAATTAAATGTATTAATAAATTAAGATCATATGTAAAGGCATGCAATTTCTTCTTTGATTTTAAGCGATAAAATCTAGGTTATCACTTAATTTCATAACAATGCTCAAACCCAAGGTTTTAAAATAAAATTCAGTATACCATAATTATTCATAATATCTCTATAATATAACATAATTATCCAGAATATCTCTTTAATCTATTATTTTTATCATCTCAACTATTTCTTCCTTTTATAATTTAAGATTTTTATTCAATATACTTTTTTACATTCTATATTCTAATATTTTAATATAATATACATTTATTCTCTATTTAATATTTTTATTCAATATATTTTATTCCATAAAAATTTGAAATATGTTTTAGAATATGATTAATATTTTTTTATCTTTTTTTTATTTTTTAAATAAAGTTTTGAAAATTAAGAATTATATTTTTTAAAATTTTAAAATATAATATCTAATATAGCAGAAAACCATAATATGGAGAGATTACAAATATATGTATTTATATGATAATATTTTTATTCTCAAAATTATTAAATTTTGTAATTTTTTTTACAAAATTATAGTTTTTATAATAATTTTGATTAACTATTTAAAAGTAATGTATTGCACATTTATTGAGAAAACAAATAATTGAAAGACAACCTCGTACTATTTGAATTAGTAAGATATCATATCAATATGTTTATGAAACAAGTTTAATTATTTCAGCATTAACATTTAGACATTCAATTATGATTATATTCAATTCAATTATAAATTGAACAATAATTTAGTTCGATTTATAATTGTATGATAATTACATTTTCTTCGTATTGGAAGTTAATTAAAATTTAGACAAAAGAAACAAAATGTAGATTCAGAGATATGGCCATTTTAATAATTATTTGACATCTCAAAAATGTCTTGAACTAAAATCTCAATATTGTTAATTAGTAGTTGATCTTAGAAATGATTTCACAATCTAAAGTTATTTTATTGGTGTGTGATGTGCTCAATGAATATGAAGTTTTCATAGTTCAATATCTAATGATGGAAAATGAAAAATCTAACCAAAAATTGAAAAATCTTTATGTTCAAAGTACAATATTGTTCTCAAAAGTTTTTCATTTTCATCATGCACACCTACACAATCCCAATTACTTTTGAAGGCAAATAAAGAAAATGAGAGGAAAGTTGCAACTGAATCTCCATGAAAGAGGCTAGAAAGTACAGTGTATAATGATTTTAAAGTTTTTTCTCGAGTCTAAATCAACAATGTGACAGAATGGGATCCTATATCCGACCTCACTTTAGTGGGATAAAAGTTTTGTTATCGATGTTGTAAAGTTTTTTCTTTCTCCAATGATCAAAGCCCAGACTTTTGATATTTTTTTTGCATGATTTCTTCTCATTCTTTGATTAAAACAATAGCTGCCATTGTCATCAACTTATGCAAGTACAGTTGATTCAGCTATCAACCATTTGAATTCAGAGTTTTCTTTCTACCAATCTACACTGGAGAAAGAGCTCAAGTGAAACATTTTCTATTACATCTGAAAATTCTAAGGCTAACACAAAAGCCCTGCAATACCACATCACTGTTAGCTTATGTAAACTCGGTTGCAAGAGCAGTTCTTGCTCTTGCATTTTCTGGGAAAGCACAAATTCGACTCCAATAGTAACCAGCTTAGTGGATTTATATACGATTGTCTATCTCTTCCGACAAATTGTCATGCCATCGCCAATTGGAACCTGTGGAAATTTCAGGATTAAAACAAGCCCGCGTTGTATGCTTGAAAGTAAATAAATCATCTTTATACTTACCATACTTATGCTTACACGTTCATCCTCCATCAAGTTCTTGTTGAAATTCCTTATGCTAAGAGTCTTTGAATCATTTACCTGCCATATATCCAATTAGTTTTGGAACTTGTTAAACCTTGGCTAATATCCAAACTGTTACCAATTTACCAGAGGATCAGCAACTTTTCCATGCCAGAGGACGTTATCAATCACAATGATTCCTCCCACTCTTACCTGCAAACGAATAATGAGGTTCAACACTGAGCCACCACCAGAAATTGTGCCAAGAACGAAATTTGGCATGCATTGAAACTAAACAAAATGTAGGTTGTTTTCCGAACCAGTTGTAGCAGCAATTCAAAATATTCATGGTACATTCTTTTCTCAGCATCGACAAAAGCAAAATCATAGCTGCACTAAAGAGAAGCAAAGCAATTGAGTAGCTAACTAGCAAAATATATACTACAATCAGAAGAAGCAAATCTGAGCACAGACAGAGAAGAGAGAGATGCCAATAGTGCCAGAAGTGAAACATTCTCCAAGGCATCTGTTACAAAATTTTCAGATGAACAATTGTAAAGTGATTAAGAAGTTGTAATTTCTACATACGCTACAAACATTACTATCCTGCTACACAATTAAATTTTCAAAATGCCCAGACAATCTGAGTGTTCCAGATTACCTGGAACTTTCACCATTCAGAATCATAGATTTCAGAGTATCTGCTGCAAGTCCATGTTTCACATCCACCTAATATAAGCGAATGTTAGCAATTATAGTTTAACACGAATAAGACAAATACACTATAATAAGTTTGATTTAGACTCCAGAATATGTTTAGTAGACTACAAAATTCAAGTATATAAGAAGGAACAAAGGAACAAAAATATACGTCTGTCAACTGTTACTATCACGAGGACTTCGTTTTTTCTCCTAGTAATATGCTTTTGTTTTACTATGTAATTAATTTTCATGCCTCTATGTGTTCTAACTAACACAGATCCTCTCAAGAACCTGAAAGACGGAGGTTTTGCTCATGCTGAACATCATAAAATAATTGGGACCGAATTTCTAGAACCTCCAAAACCAAGCCTACTACGCTATATGGAGTAAATACATACTGATCACCTTGTGTGAAACACCACCGCGCTCATAATACCTTTTCGCAACCTCAAGTGATTTTGCATCTCTTTCACAAGCAATCAGCTTGCCTCCAGCTGGTAGGACCAAAGCAATTGCCAGAGACGAATATCCCTGTAGGGCAATCATGTTTTGACATAAGACATAACATTTCAGAAAGGAAATATATTATACAGATATTCTTTGCTTTTTCAGGCACATGTTCCTAAGCAGTGCAAAGCAATTAAATTATTCATTTGTTTATAAGAACTTGCTGGAAGAAACGTTAAAACAGAAAGATCATATACAAGGTAGGCATAGTCCCAAGTTCAGAAAAGAGTAGTGTAAGAATTTGCATTAAGGGGAGGTGAAAAATTATAGCTTTTTGAGATCTTCAAGTTCAAAAGTTAGTATTTCAGTTTGGTATAAACTAGCTGGCTAGGTTGTATCAAGCCTACCACTGACTTTTGCAGTTTGCTCAACATGCAAACTCAGGTTCGGTACAAACAAGTCTCTCTCAGCGAGAAAGGTTTGATCATGGTATTGGCATAATAAATAGGAAGGCCAAGAGATCCCATTCTCATAGGGGTCCAAAGGTGGCTCCATGTCAACAAAATATTCCTTTATCAAAAAGGCAATACTAACAGTTTTTAGTGCAAAGAGAATTACAATTAATCAGCTACAAGTTGCAAATTCGTTTTTCAATTACTGTAAGCCAGCATGTATGTACCTTTGTCATGACATAGTTGTGCAATGGGCTTTAACAAGCCAAGATGACCAGCACCTAACTTTGACGTAGGATAACCAATACAGGTATATCTATTAAGGTAGCTTAATCCATATCCATTGACTGGATTTGGCTTCAGTTCAACTGCAGCTAACTCAATACAATATAATCCCAGTACCAAGGAAGGGTCTTCCATAATAAAAAGAGTTAAGCAAGTTTCTTCATTGGATTTAAACCAGCCAATTTTTTGATTACATGGACAGAAGATGGTAGAAAACTTAAAAGGAATATCACAATGATGGTCCCAAATTCCCAAGGCACAAGAGAAGAAAATGTTGGAGTAAGGACAAATGAAAGAAACAAATGAGGCACAGGTGCTTAAAGCCCTCACTAGAATTGCAAAAAGTGTAATCTGTTTGGTTGTATTACATGCTTTTGTATCCTTGTCTCCAATGATGTACTGTATTCATAGTCTTCTCATATAGGTTGATAAACAATTTTCAGCAAATAGTCCTTGTTACTCAATTACAATGTCAAATTATGCATTCTACTTTATCAAAGTAATTCTAATTTAGTCCGTTGAAACTTGGAAGGTTACCAGAAAAAAAAAAAGTGCATTTGCATTGTCCTCATGCAACATCCATACCGCTTTCTATAGTGATGTGTATTCTATCAGGAAGAATTCATTGTGAATACTCAAATTGGTGAGTAAAACATAGTAATCTACTTTTGGGGGAAACAGTATCTTGATGAAAGAGTCAGTGATAGCTCAAGGATCTAAGGTTGCAATTCTATTATTATATACTCTTTAAAAATGATTTGAATCAAAGTCTGCAGTCAAGGAGGAAAAACTCAGAGTTACTATTGGGACTCCCGTCAATGAGATCATTATAAAAGGCAAGTTAATGCCGATGATTGGACATAGGTAACCAACTGTTAAAATGAGTAAATTACATTTACCGGCGGCAGGGCAAAAAAAATATCGAGCAGATAACAAATATTACAGAAACTTATAAAAAAGTTTTTCCAGATTGAAGACAGTTTACAAAGATACATACTCTTCAATGTACACTGAGAACTATATTATCTGCCCACAACTAACATATTTAAACCGAAGACCAATATAACAGACATAGAATGGTGCCAAGATGTTACAATTGTACAAATATAATGCGTTCATTTTGTGGTAGATAGAGGAAAATCTTGTCTGGTAGCTGAGCAAAAGTGGAAAATGGGTACTGGCATAATGATTGCTACCATGTAAACATGTACATAACAGTAGCTGAAGCTACTTTTTGGCATACAGTCTTAATAATTTAAGACTGTATATGTCCAAATGTACAATAGATAAACAAGTAATCAGATAAGCAACAGCATTTGAGACATGAAATAAACATATTATGAGAACATATTATGAGAGATAAATGTGTGAGTACAGATCAACTAAAATAAATCATTTAAAACTCTCCTATAGTCTACATTAGTAAAATGTTTAAAACAACCAGTATAAAACTGGTAATGCTGGGTGTCCTCTCTAGATAACTCATTAAGTAGAATCAAATATAAAAGTTTGATACGGTAAATCAAATATAAAGTTTCATACATACAGTATAAATCCCAACTTCAATGCACCTTTTAGCTCCCAGGATTTCAACAAGCATAGCAAGTAGCTGCCCTTGATCAGGAGAAACCTATTGACAGATTAATTTCAAAGTACCGAACATTCCCATTAATAGCGAAGAAACAAAAGGCACGTAGAAAAATGTATAAAATCTTTATCTAGACAAATGAGAAAATAGCCTAATAGTGTACTTAATAAACAGCAATACAGTAAAACCTGATTCATACCTGCATCTGACTACCACACATGTTGGAGGTCTCCTCTCTAAGTTCGCGCAGAATCTGACACAAAGTAACAGGCAAGTATTACATGTTATGAGTTCATTATACTAAAGTGGTGAGCCATCACTGAAAGAAAACTATCTGAAAATGGAGTATCTTTCACCTGTGGCTCTCTGACATTAGTTAATACATAGTCATAGAGCCAGGGACTAAGGCTGATAACTTTCTTACTCCCATATTTCTTGTCACTGGCCACAGAGACTGAGTCTGATTTACTTGACACAGAAGCAAATTGCGAGAAGGTTGAGGCAGTGCTTGCAGAGGACACATCACTGTTGCATCTAACCACAAATTGACTATTCAGAGCACCATGGACACACAATCCAGGGCCCAGTGCTACCAATGGGTTTACCCAATGATGGACAATCATCCAGCTAGACATTAGAAAACCCCAGAGACTAATTTGAGAACACCCTGCCAAAAAGAAGAAGTTCAGCTTAAGCAAGACAAAAAAATGGCATGATATTAGCAAGGAACTACTCTGTCAACTTTTTTCTATTGAAGCTTAAAAACTAAATTTCAACAAGCTTGAATTAATGTTTAAAGCACATTTTATACTACAAAAATAAAGCATAAGGATGGAAAGAGCATTTACAATGCATCTGGTTAAAAAACAAGATTCTTTTAAGAACAAATTTAGAAAGAATTGGCCAGATGCAAGTTATATCATATAGGACAAGTTAGGCCCCTCTTTTAACTTAACAGTTGTGGAACTATTAGTGTACCTAATAGCAGATAAACTTTCCAAAATAAGCACTCCACAAGTTTATTTCCAATTTAACAGTCTCCCAAAACAAATTTTGGAAATTAACACTCTCTATACCACCTTGGATGTAAAGATCGATTTCAAACATCTATATTTCTTCTCTCTATTCTTCCATAATTTTCCCCCTTACTGAAGCAATGTACATTTTTAAATTTCAACCTATTTCAAATTGATTTTAGTTGTGCTTGGATCTTTATCAGAATCAGAATAAGAGTTGCATCCCCTAGTGAAAATAAAAACACAGGCCAAGGGCGTAAAAGAATATGCAGTAAAATTCTACAAATATAAAGAATCAAAGTGAAAGTGAAAAGGGGGAAAAAAACCCGCTGCAGAGGAACCATATCTTAAATCAGATACACAAAAACAAGGAGAGAGGAATTGAAGGAGCAAAAAAATATCAAATCAACACACTAAGCCAACTTAAGTTTTTGGTTATATATCCCAGAAACAAAGAAGAGCTCTTAAATTTCTTCCTTTCATTCTTTCATAACTAAAGAGACCATTGTACCTTTCAATGAAAATGAAAAGTTTTTAATTGCCACTCAAATATCCATAACAACTAGAATGGATTGGTTGTATAGATTAAATGCTTTTATGCCAAAACATTTTTCTTTTCTTTTGCATTCCTCATAATAGTCAACGATATGTGCATTAATTATTATCTTGAACAAGCACGCCATATAAAGTGCGACATAGAACTTCTGAAATTTGTAAACTTTGGAGGAAAACGTTTTGGAGAGAAAGAGAGTAATTTTCTTTTCTCTGCTGCCTTGGGTTAACGGATTTCAGCCATATAAGGTTCCTACTGGTTTGAAAAAGTTTAATAACTCCCTTGTCTCCCCCCATTGAACGCTTTTACTCACAGGGAACTGAATGTAAGATGAAATTAAGGACAGCTTTAGGGAGGCAAAGACAGATTCCCTATTTGGAAAGGTTTCCTTTAAGAAGGATTTCAGGCAGGAGTTTTGATGCTCAGAAACAGATGATTTAGAAATAAAAAATTCAGAGGTGGGATGAACTATTAACATCAGAAGAGAACAATCAAAGATATGATAGGTTCATTGGGAAACTTGCACTAACTTTGAACAATTCAACCTCTACAACTAAAGAAGAATGATTTCTTTCCTTAATTGTTTACGGGTTCATAATGCAACCAAGATTGGAAGTTTTAACAACATTCTTACCTGCTTCCTCTTTAGCCTCTACACCAAAAGTCTAAAAGGATAGGAAGAATAAAAAAATACTGGTATCATGCTTTTTCAAATAAGGATACTGTTTCATATAAAGCTATAATTGCAGTTTTTGCTATTACCTTCACCAAAACACACATGCAGGCTAAATCAAATCAAAGCGAACTGAAAGGAGAACTTAAATAGCAGATCAAATAAAAATAAAAAACAAAATTTGAAATGCCAGTTTAGCCACTGAACTAATATTTGTATACAATAAAGGGATTAAAGAAATACCTAACTCTTGTTTTTCTTTTCCTTGGCTAGAAAAAGAGTTATTGGAATTGTCTGGACTAGCTTCGAAACCCACCAATCTGAAAAAGTACATCAACAATTAACACAAGCAAATATTTTGGGAAAAAAAATCTCAATGGGCTAAAACTTTAAAGATTAAAGCAACTCAAACACTTAAAAAGAATAAGATCCAAATAAAATAAAAGTGATAATACAAAAGAGTCACCTGAATCCCAAAATTCTTACATTCTAGATCATTAGGGCTTCAAATTCATTTTCAGATAAGGCTTTAGTCATTCAATGAGTCCCAAATATTAAGAGTGTTAGACTTTTCTCTGATTTGCAATAGAAATTAATTTGAAAAGTAATAAGATTCTTTAACAATTCTGATTGGAGAAGAACTTCAAACTTAAAAACCTATAGTCTAATATGAAAGAAATAACATTTCTATAAGTCGCAAATCATTCATCAAATGGTACAATATATTTAACAACAACTAAGCCTTTATCCCACTATGTGGGGTTGGCTACATGGATCATACTTTGCCATCGTATTCTATCAATACGATTTCTAATATGATCCATGTCGTTTGAATGGCAAAGTTTTACGATGGCGGCCAACCCGACACAACCCTTCTTTTCCCAGGATTGGGACCGACTACTCATAAGCAGACAAGCTACTTATAAACAGGCGGATAATTTATCAAATAATCAGAAAATTCTACATAATTGTGAAAGTTAATAAAATCAAAGAGGATAATTTACAACAACAGGAAAATATGCAGAAGAGAACAAGAAGGAAACTTATGAGCAAAATAATGCAATTTCTGCAAAATGTTGCAGTTCCAAAAACTAAGACCCTAAGATCGAAGATTTAACAGGATATTAAATCTGGGACTACTGAAGTATATCTAAATAATAACATTTCAGTTAATATAAAAAGTCAAAACAAAGAAGGTAAGGGATTCTTCTCCAGTACAATAGAAACCTTTTCGACTCTCTGGCTTCTTTTACACCCATCACAAATAAACTTGATAGCTTAACAGATCCTAATATCAGACCCTATATGGCCCTCAGAATCAATCAGAAGTCCATTACAAGCAATTTCTGAATCATCAAAGCATCTATCTTATCAAGACAGCAAAAATAGCTCAGCAGGTAATTAGCTTCAACAGGTAGATTCAGCCACAAAATAGTTGAAGAAAAGATGAACTTACAAATGACAAATGTAGCTCAAGTATTAGTATGGCACACCTTGGAACACATACAGCTATAATTAATCAATGTAAATGCCCTTGCCTCAATGTACTTTATTCTGCACACAGTTGTATAATATTGTGCTTTTATACTCTTTTATAAGGAAAAGAATTGCCAGACTTTTGTCCAATCAGAGGAATTTAGTATTTCTTGTATGCACTCAGAGTTCTAAACAAAATTGTTTATTGCTTTGGATTAGTCTTGGAATAGACTCTTATATTTGATTACAATAGTTAATCCCAGTGTGAAAAAAGGAAAACATCTGCCTATAAATATGTATTTCTCTTCTTAAGACTACTGACAATTTAACCATAAAACTTCCTCCAGATTTTGAAGCATTCTTGAGATAATGTGATTCAATATAGGCTTACGTGGGCTCAAAGGTTTCCACCGGCAACTCCTTGATTTCACTTTTCATTTTCAGCCTTCCAATTAGTTGCAGGTCAATTGAACTTTAAGCCCTGTTTGCTGCTATGACACTAACTGCCTATCCTAACCAATAAGAGTTATCAAACAAGTCCTCACCCACCCAACTCCCCACACTCCTCTCCCCAATTAACCTCTTTACCCCCAAAACAAAAAGAAAAAACAACAGCTTTGCTGCTGCTTCAATCATATCTTTCAAGCTCACTTGGTCCTAAACAGAAAGTTACAAGAGGTTTAAGAGTTCTGACAGAGTTCATTCTTACCATCTTTCTCAATCAAGTGTTCTACATCAAAACCAAGGTCAGGGGCTTTGGATACCACAGAATTAACATCAACTAAATTAAAGAAAAGACCACACCATTGCCTGGGATACTACAATCAACTTTGTTACACCCCTTATATCTCACATATTTTTAATCAGTACCAACACATTCACCATTTACTCCATGGAAAGGGCCACACACATCAAAGAGGTGACAGAATTTATCTGCTATCTGTGGCCATATCACGTGAAGCAAAAGAAAATTTTGTTGGTACAATATATTCAACAACAACTAAGCCTTTTCCCACTATGTGGGGTCGGCTACATGGATCATATTTCGCAATCGTATTCTATCATTACACATGTTTTCATTTATATTTAAGTATATCATATATTTTTTAATCGATTCTTTCCAATTCTTTTTAGGTCTCCCCCTTCCCCTTTTAATTTGAGTTGATTTCTCTCTATTTTCTACACAACGCACTGGTGCATCTAGAGGTCTCCTATGCACATGTCCAAACCATCTTAAATATGTTTCTCTCATTTTCTCATCTATTGGAGCTACTCCCACTTTCTTTCTAATACAATCATTACTTATTCTATCCAATCTAGCATATCCACACATCCATCTTAACATTCTCATTTCTGCTACCCTCATTTTTGGTTCATGATCATACTTAGTCGCCCAACATTTTGATCCATAAAGCATCACTGGTCTTATAGCTATTCTATAAAATTTTTCCTTCAATTTCATTGGTACTTTACGATTACAAAGTATAGAGAACGCACTTCTCCATTTGTTCCACCCTACTTGAATCCTATGGGTAACATCTTTATCAATTCCCCTATTTTCTTCAATGACAGATCCTAAATATTTAAACCTCTTATTCATTTAATTCATGCCCACTAATTTTCACATTTATCCTATTGTTACTTCTACTATTACTAAGTGCCATTCTATATATTTGGTTTTACCTCTACTTATGGTAAAACCTTTCAATTCTAGTGCTTCCTTCCAAGTTTCTAATTTAGCGTTTTCTCCCTCTCTTGTTTCATCAATTAATACTAAATATTCGGCAAACAACATACATTAAGGAATGGCTTTTTGCAAATGCTTCATAATTTCGTCAATTACTAAAGCAAAAAGGTACGGACTTAAAGCTGATGCAAACCTATAGTGATCCTCGGATATCACTATTGGCCTCCTTACTTAATTTGTTATATCTTTATACATGTATTTTATAACTCCCCTCCACATTCTATCCCTATTGACTCTGCCTTCTCGAGATCAATAAATACTATGTATATTCAATACAGAAAATTTTGTTCTATAATTTACCTACAGCAAGAAATAATATTAAAACTGGCCTAAATGAAGCATATAACCTTCTGCTTTGAAGAATCCAATTAACCTTGAAAAATTCACCCTTCAAGAGTTTTCTTTAGCAAATCAAGCCAACAAAAAGGAGTGTCCACCAAAAACCCACACAACTTTACAAATTAAAGAGAACAAAATGAGTTCATTCCAAAAATATGGAAAAAAAAATACACCAACCAATACATGAAGTACAAAGAACAAACACATAACAGGCATACACAACAGTCCATACAATAAATTTCTAAGGAAAACCAAAAAAAAAAGAAGAAGAAAAGAAAACCAATATAAATAAGATGAAGATTTTAGCTGCAATCAGCATCTCTAACAATTAAAATCATTGAAACTAAGATAAAAGTTAAATGTAAATGAAACTTTCAGTGATAATATATATACCATGGATGAAGAATGGACCAAAAAATGAAACAGAAACTCACCATTAAAGCATTGATCAAAGATTTAAGGATGAACCAATCAATCAAAATGCAAAATTTCAGGTAAACAAATTCTGGCACTGTCTCCTTTCAAAGAAAATCCGAGCACTGGAATGGAACGTATACTGTATACATGAGAAGATAAACTAATATTTTTAAAAAATAAAAATAAATAAAAAATCTGTGAACTGAAAAGACAAAATTGGCCCACGGGGAACAAACTATTTGAAACCTCCCAGGCTCCAACGTTAAATCAGACGTTGTATCCGCCAAAACCTCCAAGACTCGAACTTTAACCGCCGGTCGACGAAGCCCGATTGATGTCAATAACTACAGCTTTGTTTTTTGGGTGAAAAACCCAACATGTAAGGTTCTCTCATCGATTCTGTTCTGTTTTTTCATGATGATTAAGACGTAGTTATTTGAAATCCCTTTGTATTTGTATGATTGGTGTTGAGAAATAGTTGAAAGTGTTAATTTTTTGGGGCAATTTTCGCTGGAATTTGTGTCTTTTACTTTGTGAATTTGAGTGAGATAAAGAGTTTGGGGTAGATGGTTTACGTTTTGCTTCTTGAATTTTAGCAAAGACTTCAAGTTTGGTTCTTTAATTTCTATAACTTGTTTGCTTGTGTTTTTCTCTTTTCTGTTATTATTATTTTTTATTTTTTATAGTAGTCACCAACTCATATTCTAACTGAAATTATGGGGTTTTTTGCTGAAATTCTGCAATGATGCGGAAAATGGAAAGTTTTAGGGAGAAGGGGCAGCCATAAGTTTGTTATGTGTTGCCTTATTTGTTGAGTTTGATCATGCCTTTGGAAAGTAGTATAGCATTTTCAGGCCACAGTTAATTAAATTGATTTGGAACTTGTTTTGATTTGCAACAGTTTTCTTGTTTCAATTATTGATTATGCGTGTTTGAGCTTTTCTTTAATTGAAGCTTCATTAGAACATTAGAAATGAAGTTGGGATCTTCGAAGTGCTTATGCCTCTTGAAAAGAACAAGTAAATGCATTCAACTAGGTGCTCTACCATAAACTAACTGCATTTACGTCCAATTCGGCTAAATTATTTTGGCCAATACCCATCATCAAAGCAAGGAGCATTTAGCTTTATGGTTGCCTTTTTGGGATAGTTAACTTTTTTAGTTTTAACTCATTGCCCTCCTGATGTTGTATGCAGTCGTTCGGTGTGTCTTTGAGTGTTTTGTATCAAAACTAATGAAAAAAGAAAAATTTTGGTATTACAGAATTGCGAGTTGCATAGTTCATGTGTTATAACTTGCCATCTTTGGAAGTATTCTTGTTTTAAAACCGACTTTGAGTGTATTTATTCCGAAAGCATTTGGAAGTTCATCTGCCTTTGATTCTTTTAATTTTAAAGTTTATTAAAGTTTGTTTATGCTGAAATTGAGTTCTAAGAATCAAACTTTTATCTTGCAGAATGGAAAATGAAGATGCTACGACGATATCTCATTGTTACAGGAAAATATTCCAGATTTTCTTAGATTTCATGACAAGGTCAACTACTTTTTTTTATTAGCTTGGCATGGCCTTGCATATTTTTTATTGTCGCACATTATATTACAAGAAGTCTTTACGCATTTCAAGTACATGTGCAACCTTAGAATAGGTAAGGTTATACACTAAATGCAACCTTAGAATATGTTCAGTTGATGCACGAATTTTATGCTGACATTACTTTATTAATGTTGCTCTACAGGATCACCAAATTTGAGGAGCTGGTGAATGTCGGAAACAGGTTTCTTGTGAGCTTTCATCAAGGACTTGGTGAGTTTTGATGGAATATGATTATGTCTCTCACAGAAATTGCGGTAAATGATTTCTCTCATTCCATAAGGATGATTCCATTCTTCTTGCACAGACTTTCTTCAACGACCTCCAATTGACGTGAACTCAGAAGTGGTTGGGCAGATTATAAAAGCTAACAAAACTAAAAGATTGTCGTCCTACATTGATGCAGGATGTGTAAACATGCATGACAGTAAACAAAACCTGAGCAAGTGTAAGCATCTTTGAAACTATGTTGTTTAATATGACGCAGGAGCAGCAGAAATGCTTGCTCTTCAGCCTAGATATTCTTGAATGTGAAAAGATAATATCCTTTGTCATCTTTCTTCTTTGTTTTTCAGTTGTCATCTTTCTTCTTTGTTTTTCAATTCTCATCTTTCTTCTTTGTTTTTCAATGAACTTTTTTATTTGTGGATATACACACTGAGATCTACCAATAAGAGGTCCCAATATTATACTGTTTATTGATCCATTTTCCCTTGATACTTCAAGAATCGTTTTCTTTCTTATGTCTTATAAGTTAGAGAGTCAAAGAAACTTATAGTTTTAGCAAAAATTTTAGCGATGTTAATTGTGCATACATTCTTTGGATCTGTACTTAATAATGGCTATCACAATGATATACAACTAAAACTGAACTGAAGTAGGGTCTTATCTACATAGGGTTGGCTACATGATGTCATTCCTCAAATTTCTCTTACTTGGTCTCTTAGGTTATGTTCTTGTTTAATCCTCGAGCTACTTTAAGAGTATGGCTGTGGTACAAAAAACAAATACTAGACTTGAATTAGGCAGCATATAAAAATAGAAGCGAATCTCTAAATTTGGAGATGGAACATAAAAAAAATTGAATTGTTTTTTTTACTTGTTCAATTCTAAATCTTCTGGTGGGTGCTTGATAAATTGAAGAAAGGGAAAATGCTAATGTTTGCATGTCGTTTGTTAAAGCAGTTTGAGTTGGTAGGTAAAGATTTCATTTCCTCTCTTATTTTACTGCAAGCAATTTTCTTTGTGAAAGAATATTCTGTGATACTTGTTTTGAACAGATAATCAGTTTATCTTTACATTTAGTCAAGTTTATCTATTCTCTTTTCAAACTATTTCATTTCTTAGTGGGAGGTCTGGAATTAAATTATAGTGCCGACATTTGCTGGATCTGTCTTATGTTGACTTTTTTTTTTTTTTTTTTGGTTATTGTTAATTTGCATAAAAAAGTGCGAACGTGCCATATTGGACTAGTGGACTGTTTAAATCAAGGTAATAGCTACTCCTGGCTTCATTATTTTACTTTGTATTTACTTTCTGATGGACTCAGGAACTGTTTTTATCTGCAATACTTTTCCATGAAATCATATATTCTTAGTAAAGGATGTTCATCATGTTGGCATGTTATATACTAAAAATGCTCCATACCTGTGCAACTGAATATTGAGTCACCAATTGTTTTTGCAATTAGTTGATAGTTTACTGTGATTTGCTGTTCATTTAGGTGAGATAGAGGTGATGGAAGTTTCTTATTTTGTTTGATCCTTATTTTCTTGAAATGTTTGTTCCGAACTTGTAGAATAAATATCTCCGATTTCTTAAATTTCCACGTAATTGTTATCGTTTGACAATCCTTTTTATGTTTGTGTCTTCACTTCTAAAGTTAATAACCTGCCTCCTTTTTAATTTATCGCAGCCAAAAGTGTGGTGAAGGAACTTCTGTCCCTTCTTGATGATGCATCAACAGTTATCCAGAATTTCAATGAGAATTTACTGCATTTTGAAGATAAAGTTGTCCAATGCGACTTGGATTCTGATGTAGCTATGCCTAACAAGGTACAACACCCCTACATAGGGTCACATTTGTGTTTGAGGAAATCATAAACTCCTTTTAGCTAAGCAATTTAACAACCTGAGTTGGGCATCAAATGAAAATAAATGTTATTTTGTTTGTTCCTATTTATTTGGATCAATTTGATCTAGTTCTTTTTCGTTTTCGCACTGGCTTATCTCCTCATGTTGAAGATTCCATAATCTAATCGTAATGAGATTATGATAGAAATTTTAGGGACAAGTTTGTTGATATGCATTGATTTGATCCTACCTTTTGAGTAAAACTTTTCTTAAAGCATCATTAATCATTTCTGGGGTTGGAGGAGGCACTTTACCCTTGGTGTGAGAGAGAGTTTTATGCTATAATTTTTGCTCTAGTTGTCTTTGATATGACTTGTTAGGAGCAGTGGCCTTTCTGTTCATATTGCTTCCTCCCAACCTCTGTGACCAAGTAATTTTTAATTGTACATTTGATTTGGCTAGTGAATTACTGATGTAATGTAATAAACACATGAGAGAAATAGACACTACCAATTATCTCTTGAAAAAGTACAGAATCCAATGGCCTTGAATTTTACCTGAAATTGAGGATTGTGTGTATCTATGTTGTATAAGCACTACATGTGTTGCTTAACAATGTAATTAAGCCAGTGCATAATTCTTTTTTGGGGTTAAATATTTTTGTAGTTCCTCTTTAGCTGAGATGAGGAATCCCATTTGCATCCCAACTTGGTTTTATATAGTAGCAGATCTCCGTGATTATCAGTGTCTCTGAGTTCTTTTGGGTGACAAAACTAATGCATCTCGTGCTCTTACTCTCTTGGTTATGATGGTATCCATCTGAATGTGATAGTAAAGGAGCTGTCTTCATCGGTGTTATTAAATTCACTGCATGCTTTAACAGTATGTCCAAGTTTTAATTATCTAGATAAATTATTTTCCCTAGTTAGCGATCTTTCTTGGGTGTTTTTCATCTGTCTCATCTGTCATTGTTGATTTACTCCTTCAACTTTCCGATCTTCAGAAGCCTGAAATCGTTGATTATGCCGCCTTGATGGCTGTTATCTATGGTATGGTCAAACAAGACTACAACATGCAGGTAAATGCACCCTTTTCATCTTTAAATGTTAAAATTCCAAAGAAATATTTTTACATATTTTCTTAATGTTGTAGTTGAAGGTTCTGACATGAAGATTCGGCGTCTGCGAATTTACTTTTTTTTCTTTAATCAAATATCTGCATGGTTGCAGGAAAGGATTGTTTCATCTCTTAGTCTGAAGTCATCTTCAGGAGAATTGGAAAGTTATTGTCTCATGTGCACTCTGCGGCCCTTTATAGATGACAAAATCATGAACAATGCTTGGAGATATGTTCCATGACTGGTTTTTGGGTCATCTTTCCATAATCACTGATAAGTTAGTTAAGATGGATAGCCAATCTTTCCTTTCTCTCTTTCCCTACAATTAAATTCAATCAATTGTAAGAATTCTTGCTTTATGAAGTCATAACAATTTTGTATAGGAAAGTAGCTTGAGAAACATTATTAAAAGATACAAAAATTCATCGAGGAGTTACAGCTGAAGATGAAGAATCTTACCCAGAAAAATAAGGAGAATAAATTCACAACTCTTATGAAGTTGATGGCCACAAAAAAAGTGCAGAATTAAAAAAATAAAAAAAAATTGTCCAATTGGACAAAACAGTCGGGAAAATTTAAAAGGTTTGAGAAGGCTTGATCACCATTTAAACTTGGTCACGTTTATGAACCATCAGTTCGATTTTTTACGGTTTGAATTTTAAAAAAAAAATTGAAAAAAATAAGAACAATATACAAATTTGATGTAATTGAAAAATAAATTATTTTATTAAAGAAATAGAAAATTTTGTCATAAATATAAATATGAATTACCATGTACATAGAAAATATAATAAAATAAAATAAATTTGTTATATACAAATTTACAAATTATTAAATAAAGTTATATGTTTTATAGTAAATTAAAGTATTTTTCTTAATGTAACTCTTACTATGTTGGCATAATGACTATGATTCATAACTCTATAGTACTTTACTAAACAATGAAAACTCTCTCGAGAAACTTGGTACTTGACGAGTTTAAAGTTCTATACGTTGCATTGATCAATTCAAGTTGATTGAAGTAGTAAAATAAAATAGTTGAATAAATGAAATAATAATACCTAAATAATATAAATTAGAATAAATAAAGAACCATGAGGGAATCAAATGTTTTCAAGAAAGATTGAAATAAGTGAGTTTATAGAGTTGTATAAAATGTTTTGATAAAACTGAGAGTCCGTTTGGATATGTGTTTTATTTTGAAAATTAAAAAAAAAATGAGGTATTAGGTTGCGTTGTAAGAAATGTAGAATTGAGCGTTTGGATTGATAATTTTTGTTTTTATTGATTTATTATGGGTTGAAAATTTATTTTATTAATTAAAATTTAAAATGTAAAATGAATTTTTTTTAAAAAAAAAATTGGGGTTGATCGGTGGCGGTCAATCAACCCAATAAGTAAAAAAAATTAAAAGAATTTCAAAAGACGAAAATGGCATTGTTTTATGTTTTGAGAAGTTGAAAAGTTTTGTTTTGAAAATTGAAGATAAACAAACAAGAAATTTTAAGAAGATATGGGAAATTGGCCAAAATGGCCTCTCTAAACAAAGCCTGAGAGTCTTAATGTGGTTGAAAATTTCGACAAACTATGACAAGATGGTTTTATGATTGTATATGAGAAAAATTTTGAGATTGTGTTTGGGGAAAATTTGGAGAGTTATGGATGTTAATTAGAGATTCACAACTTCTTGAGACTTATTTAAAAATTTAGGAAAAAAGTGTGTTAAGGGCACAATTGCCATCCTTATTGTTAAAGTGGGCATAAGTTTAAGAGATTTATTATTAAGGGTATAAAAATAATTTAATTAGTTTAAGTAATTAGTAAAATACTTGAATATTTCTAGACAAATTCAAATAACAAAGAACAATCATTAGATTCAATTCTAATTCTTCTATTAAATTCATCTAGTCTTCTCTTTTTGCTAAACTGTCTAGCATTCTTTTCCAGTGATTGATTCAATTGTAATGTTAATTTTTTTTCTTTAAACTAAATATACGTTGTCCCTTAATTTATATATGTGTGTGTAGATATATATATATATATATAATTGAGAACTCATAATTTAATTATACGAGTTATAAGAAAATAAAAGAGAATTTTGACATTTAAATACGATAGATAGAAACAATTAATACCAAATCCATTCTAAAGGTAAAATAAATAAGAACATTATGCTGTCACTTTTAATACTTTTGCCTTTGGAGAAAAAAAGATTAAAAATTGTGAAAAGTAAAAAAAAGAAAAATTTATATTAAAGACACGCTCTAAATCTTTATTATTAAAAAGCGCATAACTTTAATATATTTATTTTTTAAGGGCATAAAAATAATCTAATTGGTTTGTATAATTAGTAAAAGACTCTATTATCCCTTTACAATCCCCTAACATTTTTTTCTCTCAAAAGTTTATGCAAGAAAAATAAAAAGTGTAGAGTGTTAAACTATGACAATAAAAAATAAAATGAATTATAATTAAAATTCAGAAAAAAAAGAGAAAGGTAAACAAATTATTAATTGTATTAGCATTAGAATTCTACCTCCAATCTAAAATGGTTTTTTTTTTTAAAAAGAAATTGTAACAAGAAAAAAAATTCAAATTGAAATTCAAGAAAAAAAATAAAACAAAAGAAAAGTGAATTACGTTTAAAATTGAAGTTATATTAGTGGTACAACTCTAAAAAAAAGGGAAATTAGGCCAAAAAAAGGAAAGGAATTACAAGCGAAATTCAAAAATAAATAAATGAAAGGTAATTACGTTCTAAGTTGAAACCATATTATTGTTATAACTCTACATTCAATCTAAAACACGTAAAATAGAGACAAGAAAACAAATTATTATAACTAATTTATACAAAAAAAATGTTAATTATATCTCCAATTAAATCAAATTATAGTAAATAATGACTCAAGTCCTATACTTCAACTTTAAAGTTTTTTTAAGGGAAATTTTTTGTTAAAGGAATGTTTCAAACATTTATTATTAAAAATGGCATAAATTTAATATATTTATTTTTAAGAATATGAAAATAACTTAGGGAAAACCACCTTAAAAATCCCTTATATTTCACGAAACAATATTTGTTCAGTCCCTAACATTTAAAACGAGATAAAATAATTTATTACATTTAAAAAGTACAAATTTTTAGTCATTTTGTACGGATCTCTGAAAAAAACCGTTAACTACAATCACGTGCCCTCAAGTGCCCCATTTTCAAGGTAAAAAAAAGGAACTACAATCTTTATCTTCTTTTTCCCCAACAAAAGTATGGTGCCCGTCAGATCTTAATATGAACCCAGTTTCAGAACCTCTCAATTTTATTCTTACTCTCTTGCCAAAAACTTGTCCCTATATATTTATGTATCTTGATAATTCAATTTCTGGTTAAAGAATAACAATGATCTTGGTGCACAAAAGATATGAGTGTTATGCATAGCCACCTTGTAGAAGTTTCTTCGACATGGGTACATATCGAGAAGCAGGTCCAATATACAAACAATCTTAGTCTTGGGTATATGGCCATCACTTGGCAATTCTTCAAGATCCCCTCCATGCTTATGTTAGCCATATTTTCTCTAATATTTGGCAGCAGACATTTGTTGTTGAAGATTTAGAGACTCTTGTTATTCATAGCAGGTTAGTTAAAAATTTTATGAGATAGTGGGGGGGAGAAGCAGAGAAAAAAAGAGACTGGTGGAGATAGTGGGTCATGGAAGAGAGAGTTGGAGCTTGGGAAAAATGGGCTGGTGAGGGAGAAGGGAAGAGGAAGAGAACGCGGTGGTACTGGTGAGTTATGGTGGATAAAGGAAAGAGATCGGTGGAAGAAATAGAGAAGAAGATAAAGACTGGGATTCATTTTTTTACCATTAAAAGGTGGTCCATTATTGAGATTTTTTTAAACCAAAAGCGATATCGATTTTCATTAAAAGAATGCTCATAATTACAACGTTAGCCAATTGGCATCATATCCAATTGATCAGCTTGGATCAATCGAAGGGGGAATTGGAAAGATCAATTCTGAGAATTTTTTGCATCACATGCTAAACTAGCAAGTAAGTGTCCAACACTATTAAACTTGCGACTAATCCATGAAAAAGAACACAAAATGAAATTTTGTTTCAATAAAAAGATCCCCAACTATAGTTGAAACTTCACAAGATGGGGAGGTTTCTTTTAATAATCTACTCACTATAGTTTTGGTATCTAATTGGACATCAATTTTATCCCAACCATTTTGCAGTGCCAGCTGAAGAGCCAATCTGACAGCCATGAGTTCCACAGCCATTGGAGTAAGAGCTCCCTCCCTAGCGTGAGACCAAGCTTGGACAATTCTTGCATCTGCATTTCTTGCTACCAATCCCATGCCACAAACCTGCTGCTGAGATTTACATTTGGATCCCACTTTAATTCTGACTCCTTGTATTGGACTAATCCAATTTGTGCTTTCATTTGGTAGCTGAACTTCACTAACCTTCCTTCCCTCCTTCATCTTTGTTGCTGTACAGAATTCCTGCCATTCAGCAATGGCATAGTTGATTATCTCGTGTTCAGGCTGATTCAGACTCTTGAAAATCAAATTGTTCCTGGCCTTCCAAATATGCCAAAGTAGATACATGGTCAGTTCAATTCTGTCATCAAGCTGTTGCACAACCTTCAGGCTTCCTAGCTTGAACCACCAGCCTTTGAAGTGTACAGTTAACTCCTGGAGACATTAGTTACGCCCAAGAACATGCCGAACCAGCCGGCCAGCCATGTACAGCGCTCGCGCTCGCAGAACCTCCAGCGTCCATGCGCGCGCGCCAGCTTTGCCTTTGCCAAAACGGTGCCAAACCATGCCGAGGCGTGCCGACGAACCTCTGCCGTGCCGAGCAGATAGAACGGCCGACTTTCCAAACCAACGGACCATGTTTGACAAGTCCTTTTCCTTGGAGGTTTGCCAAGCCAAAGGTGACTTCAATGATGATGTCAAGCCAAGGGTGTTATGCATAACAATAATCTTGGTGCGCAATGGATAAGAGTGTTATGTATAGCCACCTTGTAGAAGTTTCTTCGACATGGGTACATATCGAGAAGCAGGTCCAAGCCAAAGCCAAAGGTGACTTCAATAATGATGTCAAGCCAAGGGTGACTTCATGGGTGATGTCAAGCCAACGGTGACCTCATGGATGACATCAACGGTGATGGAAGGATGACAACGTCATCTAAAAGCTTGCCATAAACCTTGCCATCCACCTTGCCATTTTGTAATAGTGTAGGACGCTTATACATTTAGGTGTAATGTTTCTTCTAGAAACTTTCTAGATGACTTTAGAAGAGGAAGCCACTTGCCATTAACTAGCCAAGGTCTTTGCCTATATAAGGAAGACTTGGTGGGATTTTGAAGGTTGATGGCCATTTCATTTCATTTCCTACTTGTAAGAAATACTTGTAGACTTGAGAGCTTGCATTCAAAGTGTGAATAAAGCAATTTTGGCCCAACTCTTGTGTGTTTTGCCTTAGCCACTTTTACATACTTTTTCTTGTTTTAACTTGCACATTTTGGGTTGTTTCTTGGGCACTTAAGGCTGACTTAGCCATTTGGAACAACTAAGGCCGCACGATACGTTTGAGCAACATTCGGGACCGTGACAGTTGGTATCAGAGCCACAGTTTAGATGGCTTCACAATCCGAGACGGGAGGTGAGCACATCTCAAGGGAATTTGAAAGAAGTGGTAGGAGCACACATTCAAGGAAGGACAAGTCCGTTCAGCAAGGAGACCCTATGGCAGACTTTGAACGACGGGTAGCCAAGCTGGAGTTAGCCACGGCCGATAGGTTTTGTTGAAGAGGGGCAACGCATTGAGAAACTTGAGTCAAGGGAAGATGATTTTCGTGAAGAGATGCAAGCCACTGTTCTTTCTATCCGTGAGGAGATGGAAGAGACCATCAATACTATGTCAGCTAAGTTCGACGCTCAACTTGCCGAGTTGAGTGGGTTATTGAGGGAAACGATGGTGAGCGAGCTTGCTGCCTTGCAAGAGGAACTCAAGAATGCAAAGGCTGATTTAGCCCTTTGTAAGGTTGCCTTAGCTCAAGGGGGAGCCGGATGCTAATCGAGGGTCGACGTGCTAAGACTGAAGTTCTTCAACAGATCGAGGAACGTCAGGGAGTTAGAAAACTTTTTTTGGGTCTTGAAAGGTACTTTGACGCCGCTGGCATGACGGACGATGCCAGCAAAATCAAGACCGCGCCTCTCTACCTTGCCGACACAGCAATGGTTTGGTGGAGAAGACGGCTTGTGGATATAGAATGAGGGACATGCGCAATGGATTCGTGGGACGACTTTCGACGCAAGATTAAACGTCAGTTCTATCCAAACAACGTGGAGCACGAAGCCAGGGCTAAGCTTCGCCGGCTCGTACATAAAGGCACAATTAGAGAGTATGTCAAGGAGTTCATTGAGTTGATCTTGGAGATCCCCGACATGTATGAGAAGGATACTCTATTTGCCTTCACCGACGGGTTGCAACTGTGGGCACGGACTGAACTGCAACGCCGTGGTGTTCAAGACTTGGCTTCAGCTATTGCAACAGCTAAAAGCCTTGTGGAACTTCGTAAGCCAAAGGAGATGAGAACCGAGGGACCAAAGAAGCAATCTCCCAAAGGAAATTAGCAATCCAATAAAGCCAAAGGTGGGGGAGGACAACCGATTCAACCGAAAGAAGGGACATCCAGGCCACAAAACAAGCCAACCTTCCAAAAGAAAAAGTGGGAGAAGAGTGGGGACAAACAGACCAAGGTTATTAGTTGTTTCCTTTGTGAAGGACCTCACTATGCAAGGGATTGTCCAACTAGGGGGAAACTTGCTGCGATTACTCAAGAAGGGGAACCTGAGGCATATCAAGCCACCGTTGGTTCTTTGCGTACGCTAGGTGCCATCAAGGCCAATCAACAATAGCAACCAAAAAAGGGACGTATGATTGTAACGGCTACAATCAACAACGTCGGAACAAAGGCCTTGATAGACACAGGTGCTAATTCCAATTTTCTTGAATTGAAGGAAGCAGAAAGATGTGAGATTCACTACAAGAAGGAACGAGGTTGGCTCAAGACTGTCAACTCTGAGCCAATTCCCATTCATGGATTAGCACAAGACGTACGAGTTTACTTGGCGGATTGGCATGGTTTGGTGGACTTCACCGTGGTTCAAATGGTTGATCACTCCATTATCTTGGTTATGGAGTTTTTGGATCAAGTGAAGGCCGTGTCATGGCCGTTCAAGAACACAATGCATATCTTGGAGGGAGACCAACCATGCATTGTGCCCGTTGCACGGGAGTTCAAGGCAGGACATGTTCTTTCAGCCCTTCAATTCACAAAGGGACTCAAGAAATATGAGCTGACCTTTGTGGCTGCCATTAAGGAAGATAGGGTTGAAACTTGCCCTGAGAAAATTCCACCAACAATCCTCGATGTTCTGGATGCGTACAAGGATATTATGCCCAACAGTCTACCCAAGAGACTTTGTGAGACCCCGAATTTTTCTTTAAATGATACTACCCCATGGTTATTTTAATTTGCATATTAATATAAATTCTGGATTGATGGCATTTTAAGAAAATAGTGATTTAATGGTGTGCATTTTAAATTAACTATATGTTTTATGGGATTAATTTTTAATCTTAGAAATTGTGAGGGAATTAATCATATTAGATTGTTCTCAAGTTTGGGGTCTTAAATAGTATTTATAAGGAAATAAGGACTTAATGATAAATTAGTAAAGGATAGTTTAAAAAAAAAAAAAATAATAATAATTAAGTAATAAAAATATTGCATGAAATACGTGTAAGTTTAATAACTTACACGTATTCACGTTTTTGATGACTCATTAGAGAAGACCTCCACGTTATATGTCTGAGGAGATGACTCAAAGGAGAACAAAAAGGGAAGAAAATAGTGGGAAAAATAGGAAAAAAAAAGAAGAAGAAAGAACAGAGAGAAAAAAAAAAGAAAAGAAGAAGAGGGAAAAGAAGCGGCAAAGGAAAGAGAAGGGAAAGCGTAACAAGAAGGAGGAAAAGAAGGAGACCAAGGCAATTTGGAAATTTTGGAAGGTGGGGAAAAAAATCATCTAGTAAACATTTCTTGTAAGGCTAGGGCTTCAAAGGTTTTTTTTTCTTATTTGCTTTGCTGTTAGTAAATACGTGTGTATGGTTGGCTTTTGATGTAGCATGTAGCAACAAGGGATTTGGGATTAAAGGGAAATTTTCCACTATTATTTTCTCTCTGATATTTGTTGCCTGAAACAAATTGTTTTATGGTAATATTATGGTTGGAACTGGTAATTGTGTTTGTTGAATTTTTAGAAACAGGCAAATCAGCTTTCTGTAAGGAATGAACAAACTGGAGTATGGCAATTATTTTGTGGTGGTAAGATGAGAGTAAAGAAGACGAAGAGGAGGAAAGAAAACAAAAACGTGTGGAAAAAAATGGGTTTCATGTTTGATGGGTTAGGGAAATAATGTTTAGTGATAAGAAATGGTAAAGAAAGGAAGTCTGACCCAATTTGAATTTGGTTTGGACTCAAAATACTGTGTGATGATTCCAAGTGGGCCATTAGAAGATAGTATTGTCATGGAAATTTGGGGATTGGAGGTGTGTAAAAACAAATGGGCTCTAGGACGTCATCGGCTTGGGCTCTGTTCAATAAGAGTTGGATATGGTTGAGAATGAACTAGGTGGATTAAGATATTAAGAATGGACCTTTGTAATTTAATTTAAGAATGGGCCTTTCTAATTTAATATGTAATGGACCTATTTAAAAGTGGGCTTTGGTGTATATCAGCTGGGCTATAAGTATGAATAGGGTAACTATATATAAATACTTTTGATAGGGTTTCGGTGATAGTGCTTAATTTCAAACCGTAAGCCTTAAATTAACAGCTTATTTTAAATTTAATGCCAACTTTTAATGATATTTACATTACTTTATTGTATGAAAGAATTTGGATTCAAAGGTAATCATATTAGTAGAACGAAATAACATTAACACTAATGACAGTGATTTTAATCCGAGTATTATTAATAAAAAAAGATAACCATAAGAGATGACAATAGTAATGATATAAAATGAGAGTATGTCAGTTTACATATATCTTTATTAATGAAAAGGGCATGTTGTCTGGTTAACTCTATTTGTTATTGATTAAAGTTGTGCTACTTGATAATGCTTGAATTGTTGGGGCCCGTCATATGTAACTTATGGGCAGTCGACACGGCAAGGGCCGACGATTGTTCTAAGATTACTATGACACTAACCCTACTTTGAATGAGTTAAGGAGGTTTTAACTCCATCAAAGTAGCTCCTGCCTGGTGACAAATCCGGATGTCACACAATTACCTATGTGGTAATTATGGCTTGTGGTGGATAAGGTAGCTTCAACAGTGGTTTGATCACCCACTGATCGTAAGGGGATATAAGGATGGTACTGGACTGGTAATGTCTCCTGGCATATATATATATATATATATGACACTTTTGTTATTCGTGCATATTCCACTCAGAAAACTTGTAAACATGGGACTGGCATATTAATTTGTTTTATTGAAACGTAATTGTAAAATTTACTATGATCTGATATTATGTGATCCTACTGCCTCCCCACTGAGCATTATAGCTCACCCCGTTCTCAAAACCTTTTGTTTCAGAGGGCACTGAGGTAATCGGTCAGGAGGGGCTAGACGAGTGAGACTAGAAGAAGGTGGGGTCACCACGCCTATTAGACAAACTTTTGCAGTTGAAGGAGTGTTCGAATATTAAGTTATATGTGTTTTTTTTCTTTGTAAAGAATTGTACCGAAGACTTTTATGGCATCGTGTTTGTAGAATGTTGGTGTTGTAAATATCAATGTTTGCTTGGTGTTGTAGAAACAGGTCTTGGTATTTAATCTAAGAACAGGATTGTGTTTGATATTCGTGACATTAGAATCTTGTTTTATGGGTGAAATATTTTTGATATGATGTACAGGATTGACAAACCAACTCGCTCCATCTTAGGGGGTGGGTTGGGGCGTCACAGGTGGTATCAGAGCCAATATCATACTAAGTTAGTATGACTTTGTGGATTGATTAGTAAGTCATAAGATTCTTGATTGATTATAAGCTTATGATCTATCAAAACGAAGCGTACTGATATGGGATATTAATGTATTACAGGATGGCTGACGATCGGCAGGGAGTTTGGTATCTGGATGGCCCTGGGGGGCGTCGTAGGCGATATTATCCTCGTTTGATAGAGGGCCCTGGGCATGATTGTCGTTGTGGATGCTCTTACCCTAACTTTGTTGTGCACCACTTAGTGGAGGAACATGATAGGGAATGTAATCAGGCCAATATTTATTATACTGAGGCACTAGGGAGTCGCCGGAGAATTGGGGAATTAGAAGCACACACTGAGTGGTTAGAACAAGAAAACCAGCAGTTGGCAGCTCGGCGCCACCAGGATTATTATCGGCGCTTGGAAGTAGAAGAAAGGAACAATAGATGGAGTCAACGTTTGGACGAACTTCATCATAGCTTAGGAACCATGCGAGCACTGGTGGAGGAAATGCAACCAAGACTTGGGATACCTATTCCTCCTCCTCCCCAAGTAGAGGGACCCCCCGAACCGCCGATTGTGCCTAATGACAATGTTGAGAAGGATCCTGAGGAAGACCCTGAGGAGGATCCTGAGGAAGACCCTGAGGAGGATCCTGAAGAAGATCCCGAGGAGGACCCTGGAGAAGACCATGAGGAAGATCTTGAGAAAGCTTTCGAGGGGAATCAGGAAGAGGAGAATGTTGGAGGAAATGCCTCGCCGGGCGGCTCAGGGCTAGAGGAAGATTAAGAGGAGTTTGAGTGATAATAATAGTTTGTAAATATTGGACCTTGTTGTATAAATATCGTTGTAGGTTGGCAAGTTTCCCTTTTATGTGCTTCTGATTAGTGTAGATATAAGAAGTTGTTAGTAAAGTGAAGGTGGGTGGACCAAGATCTTTAGGAACTATTATAATTTCCACTTATGTGAATATAATATATATTCGTGTATATATAGTTGTGTTTATGTTCGGAATTATATGTATGTCATTACTACTCTCTTTAAGTCACAAATTAAACGTTGTAATCTTAATAGATGGCAGGTGAAACCAGTCGAGGAGATCAAGAAATGGGGGGAGATGAAACCCTTCCCAGAAGGGAGACAGAGACCAATCCTTTATTAACCCAATTCGTCACTGCTATTACCCAGTTATCTGAAACCCTGCGAAAACAAGGACAGCAGATCCATTCGTCTGGAGAGGATGGTGCTTGAGAACGATTCCTAAAGTTTAAACCTTCTGAATTCTATGGGGAACCCGATGATGAAAAAGCTGAAGCCTGGTTGGAGCATATGGAGGACATATTCTTCACTTTGCAGTATCAGGATGAGAGAAGATTTACTTTTGCTGCGTTTCAAATGAGAGCAACAGCGCGGGATTGGTGGAGAGTAACCCAAGAGAAGTGGAAATTAATCCAGACACCCAGGACTTGGGTAAATTTCCTTCAGGAATTTAATGCTAAATTCTTTCCCACTATGACCAGAGAAAGACGTGAGGAAGAATTCATAACCCTTAAGCAACGGGATCTGACGGTGGCTCAATATGAGGCCAGATTCACTAAACTCTCTAAGTTTGCTCCTCATATGCTTGAAACCGAGGAACGTAGAGTACGGAGATTTATGCAAGGCCTACGATATGATATTCAGGATGGAATGGTAACGGTTAGGCCAAACACTCTTCCAGAGGCATTGGAAATTGCCTCGAGAATTGAGATGGCTAATGTTCGCAAAAGGGAGCGAGCAAGTCAAAGAGGAAAACGACCAGTCAATCCCTAGTGGAGGAGAACTCCATATGGGGTCGCACGAGGGGGACAGCCTTCTGGAGCACAGCGGCCACAGGCACAGATAGGACAATCTTTTGCTCCAGTAGGCATGATGAAATGTGCGTATTGTGGTCGGCCAGGGCATAGTGAACAAAGGTGTTGGCATAAGGCGAACAGGTGTGTTCGATGTGGGAGTGCTGATCACTTTATTAGGGATTGTCCAAGACCCCAGGCACAGGTACCAAAGCCTGTTAACCCCCAACAGATGGAGAGAGGAAACAAGAAGGGGACTAATAAACCTAAAATCCAGGCTTGAGTTTATGCTATGGGGGGAGAAGAACTTCCAGCCTGTGCGGAAGTGGTTGAAGGTACGCTAATAGTCTCGGGTATTAGTGCTAAAATTCTTATAGACCCTGGATCTACTCATTCATTTGTAGTCTCTAAATTTGCGGAGTGCTTGTATGTTTCACGTGATGAGTTGCTATATTTGATAGAAGTTAGTACCCCATTGGGAAATAGGTTAATATCTGATGTGGTATATAAAGCCTGTGAAATAGGGGTTGGGGGAAATCGAATGGAAGCAGATCTAATATCTGCACCGATTCATGGGTACGATGTTATTCTAGGAATGGACTGGTTATTTGCACATCATGCCCAATTGGATTGTCGGGCAAAAACTGTGAAGTTTTGTAAACCAGGGCAACCTGTAATTAAACTTGTAGGTGATCAGGGGAAATTTGTGAATCCAATGATTTCGGGTGTAAGAGCTACGAAAGTTCTGTATAAAGGTGGAGTCGGATTTCTAGCTTATTTAGTCAATCCAACCCCTACCAAACCAAAGTTGAAAGATGTGGCTGTGATAAGGGAATATGGAGACGTTTTCCCTGAGAAGTTGACTTCTCTGCCGATTGGTAGAGAAGTGGAGTTCACTCTAGAGTTGTTGTCAGATGCTGCTCCTATTTCGAGGACGCCGTATCGAATGGCACCTCTGGAGTTGCAAGAACTGAAAACCCAGTTGCAGGAATTATTGGAGATAGGTTTTATACAACCTAGTACCTCGCCATGGGGGGCACCGGTATTATTTGTGAAGAAGAGGGATGGATCTTTGCGAATGTGCATTGATTATCGGGGTTTGAATAGGGTGACTGTTAAGAATAAATATCCTTTACCCTTCATTGATGAACTGTTTGATCAGCTAGAAGGATCTAGAGTATACTCAAAGTTTGATCCCCGTCAGGGATACTATCAATTGAGGATTCGAAAGGAGGATATGCCAAAACTGCCTTCAATACCCGATATGGGCATTATGAATTTGTGGTGATGCCATTTGGGCTCACTAATGCACCTGCTGTTTTTATGGATTTGATGCATAGGGTATTTCGACCGTATTTGGACCAATTCGTGGTTATTTTTATTGATGACATTCTGGTATATTCAAGAAATCCTGAGGAGCATGAAAGACACCTTATGATGGTCCTAGAAACGTTACGAGAACACAAACTCTATGCAAAATTTGAAAAATGCGAATTTTGGTTGGAGAAAGTGGCATTTTTAGGACATGTCATCTCAGGAGATGGTATTGCTGTAGATCCCTCAAAAGTGGAATCTGTGACCAAGTGGAAGCAACCAGAGACTCCAACGAAAGTACGCAATTTTCTTGGTCTTGCCGGTTATTATCGAAGGTTTATCAAAAATTTCTCAAGAATAGCCGGTCCATTGACTCGATTAACTCAGAAGAGTGTTCCGTATAAATGGGATGAGAAATGTGAGACTAGTTTTCAAGAACTCAAGAGGAGATTAACCACATCACCAATACTTTCCTTACCTGAGGGAAAAGAAAATTTCGTGGTATACACTGATGCATCTAGGGAAGGCTTGGGTTGTGTCTTAATGCAAAAAGGCAAGGTAATTGCTTACGAATCTCGGAAGTTAAAGTCCTATGAGCAAAACTACCCTACGCACGATATAAAATTTGCAGCTGTAGTTTTTGCTTTGAAGAAATGGAGGCATTATCTGTATGGAGTCACGTTTGAGGTGTTCACTAATCACAAGAGCTTGAAGTATTTATTCACCCAGAAGGATTTAACCTTGAGGCAACGTAGATGGATGGAATTGTTGGAAGATTATGATTGTACAATCAATTACCATCCAGGTAAGGCTAATGTAGTGGCCGATGCATTAAGCCGAAAAGCTCAACTTGCTAATACAGAGCTAAGATATCTTGCAGGGGATAGTGCAAGGTTGGCTAATATACAAGTCTACTCCTTATTGAATAATAGGGTTAAAGAAGCTCAAAAAGAGGATTCTGATTTACAGGAGATGAAGTATAAAGTTAAGGAGGGAAGATTTCTTGACTTTACAGTGGACACTAGTGGTGTGATCTATTTTCGAGGTCGTTTATGTGTTCCAAATGTGGAAGCTTTACGAACTGAAATTCTTAAGAAGGCCCATGGTTCTAAATATTCTGTTCATCCTGGTAGCACCAAAATGTATCGAGATTTTAGGCAAAATTTCTGGTGGAATAATATGAAGAGGGAAATAGCAGAATTTGTTTCTAGATGCCTAATCTGTCAGCAGGTCAAAGCAGAACATCAGAAACCCTCAGGACTATTACAACCATTAGCCATTCCAGAATGGAAATGGGAACACATTACCATGGATTTCATAACTGGGTTACCAAGGACGCAAAGAAATCATGATGCGGTATGGGTAGTGGTAGATCGCCTCACTAAAAGTGCTCATTTCTTACCTGTGAATATGAGGTATTCATTGGAGAAACTTGTCAAAATATATTTGGATGAGATTGTAAGGTTACACGGAGTACCTGTAAGTATTGTATCAGATCGGGATCCTTGTTTCACCTCCCGGCTATGGCCTAGGGTACAGGAGGTTTTAGGAACTGGTCTAAAGTTTAGTACCAGTGCTCACCCCGAAACTGATGGTCAATCTGAAAGAACTATTCAGATATTGGAAGATATGTTACGGGCATGTATGTTGGACTTTGGAGGTAGTTGGGATCAACACGTAGCACTTATTGAGTTTGCATACAATAACAGCTACCAAGCAACTATTGGAATGGCACCGTATGAGGTGCTATACGGAAGAAAATGCCGAACTCCTATTTGTTGGAATGAGGTTGGAGAAAAGAAAATTGTTGAAGCTGGGAATATACCGATTATCGACGAGACCTTGAATGCGAATAGCGCAAGATCGACAAAAGAGTTATGCTGACACTCGTAGAAAGGATTTGTAATTTCAAAAAGGGGATAAAGTGTTTCTCCGAGTTGTACCAAGAAGAGGGCTAATTAAGCATGGCAAGGGTGGTAAACTTAGCTCGAGATATATTGGGCCACTTGAGATTGTTGAAAGGATAGGGCCAGTGGCTTATCGCCTACTCTTACCTTCTCAATTAAAAGGGATACATGATGTGTTCCATGTTTCTCTTCTTCGTAAATACTTGCTTGATCCTAACCATACCATCGAACTTCGAAATATCACCCTCGAGGATGATTTATCCTATCCTGAGAAACCAGCGAGAATTGTAGATCAGAAACTCAAACAGTTGCGAACAAAACAAATTCCCCTTGTTAAGGTTTTGTGGAATCATCATGGGGTGGAAGATACCACATGGGAAACGGAAGAGGAAATGCATAAACACTTTCCTGAGCTTTTCGGATTCCAAGGTAATAATTTCGGGGACGAAAATTTTTTTAAGGAAGGAAGATTGTGAGACCCCGAATTTTTCTTTAAATGATACTACCTCATGGTTATTTTAATTTGCATATTAATATGAATTCTGGATTGATGGCATTTTAAGAAAATAGTGATTTAATAGTGTGCATTTTAAATTAACTATATGTTTTATGGGATTAATGTTTAATCTTAGAAATTGTGAGGGAATTAATCATATTAGATTGTTCTCAAGTTTGGGGTCTTAAATAGTATTTATAAGGAAATAAGGACTTAATGATAAATTAGTAAAGGATAGTTTAAAAAAAAACAAAAAACAAATAATAATAATAATTAAGTAATAAAAATATTGCATGAAATACGTGTAAGTTTAATAACTTACACGTATTCACGTTTTTGATGACTCATTAGAGAAGACCTCCACGTTATATGTCTGAGGAGATGACTCAAAGGAGAACAAAAAGGGAAGAAAACCGTGGGAAAAATAGGAAAAAAAAAAGAAGAAGAGGGAAAAGAAGCGGCAAAGGAAAATAGAGAAGGGAAAGCGGAACAAGAAGGAGGAAAAGAAGGAGACCAAGGCAATTTGGAAATTTTGGAAGGTGGGGAAAAAAATCATCTAGTAAACATTGCTTGTAAGGCTAGGGCTTCAAAGGTTTTTTTTTTCTTATTTGCTTTGCTGTAAGTAAATACGTGTGTATGGTTGGCTTTTGATGTAGCATGTAGCAACAAGGGATTTGGGATTAAAGGGAAATTTTCCACTTTTATTTTCTCTCTGATATTTGTTGCCTGAAACAAATTGTTTTATGGTAATATTATGGTTGGAACTGGTAATTGTGTTTGTTGAATTTTTAGAAACAGGCAAATCAGCTTTCTGTAAGGAATGAACAAACTGGAGTATGGCAATTGTTTTGTGGTGGTAAGATGAGAGTAAAGAAGACGAAGAGGAGGAAAGAAAACAAAACCGTGTGGAAAAAAATGGGTTTCATGTTTGATGGGTTAGGGAAATAATGTTTAGTGATAAGAAATGGTAAAAAAAGGAAGTCTGACCCAATTTGAATTTGGTTTGGACTCAAAATACTGTGAGATGATTCCAAGTGAGCCATTAGAAGATAGTATTGTCATGGAAATTTGGGGATTGGAGGTGTGTAAAAACAAATGGGCTTTAGGACGTTATCGGCTTGGGCTCTGTTCAATAAGAGTTGGATATGGTTGAGAATGAACTAGGTGGATTAAGATATTAAGAATGGACCTTTGTAATTTAATTTAAGAATGGGCCTTTCTAATTTAATATGTAATGGACCTATTTAAAAGTGGGCTTTGGTGTATATCAGCTGGGCTATAAGTATGAATATGGTAACTATATATAAATACTTTTGATAGGGTTTCGGTGATAGTGCTTAATTTCAAACCCTAAGCCTTAAATTAACAGCTTATTTTAAATTTAATGCCAACTTTTAATGATATTTACATTACTTTATTGTATGAAAGAATTTGGATTCAAAGGTAATCATATTAGTAGAACGAAATAACATTAACACTAATGACAGTGATTTTAATCCGAGTATTATTAATAAAAAAAGATAACCATAAGAGATGACAATAGTAATGATATAAAATGAGAGTATGTCAGTTTACATGTATCTTTATTAATGAAAAGGGCATGTTGTCTGGTTAACTCTATTTGTTATTGATTAAAGTTGTGCTACTTGATAATGCTTGAATTGTTGGGACCCGTCATATGTAATTTATGGGCAGTCGAGACGGCAAGGGCCGACGATTGTTTTAAGATTACTATGACACTAACCCTACTTTGAATGAGTTAAGGAGGTTTTAACTCCATCAAAGTAGGTCCTGCCTGGTGACAAATCCGGATGTCACACAGTTACCTATGTGGTAATTATGGCCTGTGGTGGATAAGGTAGCTTCAACAGTAGTTTGATCACCCACTGATCGTAAGGGGATATAAGAATGGTACTGGACTGGTAATGTCTCCTGGCCTATATATATATATATATATATGACACTTTTGTTATTCGTGCATATTCCACTCAGAATACTTGTAAACATGGGACTGGCATATTAATTTGTTTTATTGAAACGTAATTGTAAAATTTACTATGATATGATATTATGTGATCCTACTGCCTCCGCACTGAGCATTATAGCTCACCCCGTTCTCAAAACCTTTTGTTTCAGAGGGCACTGAGGTAATCGGTCAGGAGGGGCTAGACGAGTGAGACTAGAAGAAGGTGGGGTCACCACGCCTATTAGACAAACTTTTGCAGTTGAAGGAGTGTTCGAATATTAAGTTATATGTGTTTTTTTTCTTTGTAAAGAATTGTACCGAAGACTTTTATGGCATCGTGTTTGTAGAATGTTGGTGTTGTAAATATTAATGTTTGCTTGGTGTTGTAGAAACAGGTCTTGGTATTTAATCTAAGAACAGGATTGTGTTTGATATTCGTGACATTAGAATCTTGTTCTATGGGTGAAATATTTTTGATATGATGTACAGGATTGACAAACCAACTCGCTCCATCTTAGGGGGTGGGTTGGGGCGTCACAGACTTCCACCAAAATGAGATGTCGACCACCAGATCGAGCTCGTTCAAGGGGCCAAACCACCTGCCATGGTTCCTTATAGAATGGCGCCCCCGGAGTTAGAATAATTGCGGAGGCAATTGAAATGGTTGCTTGAAGCTGGACAAATGAGGCCGTCCAAAGCACCGTTTGGCACACCGACCTTATTTCAGAAGAAGCACGATAGCTCACTTAGCATGTGCATTGACTACCGGGCGCTCAACAAGCTCACAGTGAAGAACAAGTATCCCATTCCACTTATTGCCGACTTGTTCGACCAGCTTGGCAAGGCCAAGTGGTATACGAAGCTGGACCTTTGTTCGGGATACTATCAAGTCAGAATTACCGAAGGGGACGAAGAGAAGACGACCGTAGTCACCCGTTATGGTTCGTTCGAATTTTTGGTCATGCCGTTCGGCCTCACCAATGCACCAGCCACGTTTTGTACTTTGATGAACAAAGTGTTTCAACCGTTCCTGGTTCGTGGTTGTTTACTTGGATGATATTGTGGTTTATAGTGAAACACTTGAAGATCATGCCAAGCACTTGCAACAAATTTTCCAAACACTCAAGGAAAATGAGTTGTATGTGAAAAAGGAGAAGTGCACCTTTTCCATGCAAGAAGTGACTTTCCTTGGACACATTATTGAAGGAGGACGAATTCGTATGGACCCTGCCAAGATCGAAGCAATTCAAGCTTGGGAGCCACCGTCAAAGCTTACCGAGCTCCGTTCGTTTCTTGGTTTAGCCAACTATTACCGGCGGTTCATTAAGGGGTACTCTGCCATATGTACTCCCTTAACCGACTTGTTGAAGAAAGTTAATGTGTGGGTTTGGGATGAGACGTGCCAACATGCATTTGAGACGTTGAAGAAGGCCATCATAGAGGAACCGATTTTGGCGCTGCCCGATTACATGAAGGCGTATGAGGTGCAAATTGATGCATCCGATTATGCCATTGGTGGAGTTCTTATGCAAGACGACCACCCCATTGCCTTTGAAAGCCGCAAGCTAAATGACACCGAACGACGCTACACTATTCAAGAAAAGGAGATGACCTCTGTAGTGCATTGCTTGCGCACTTGGAGGCATTATTCGCTAGGGATGAAGTTCGTTGTCAAGACTAACAAGGTTGCCACAAGCTATTTTCTTACTCAAAAGAAGCTCACACTGAAACAAGCTAGATGGCAATACTTCCTAGCCGAGTTCAACTTTGTAATGGAGTACAAGCCTGGCAAGGCCAACCTTGTGGCCGATGTCTTGAGTCGCAAAGCCAAACTTGCATCGATCAGTCAAGCGAAGAGCCCAATGCTTGGCCGAATCAGGGAGGGGCTTGAGCATGATCCTACAGCCAAGAGTTTGATGGAGTTGTTTCGTGAGGAAAAAACGCGCCGCTTTTGGTTAAGGGACATGCTCTACACAATCGGGGACTGAGTCTATATGCCACGATGGGCGAATTTTAGAAAGGAAATTCTTAAGGAATGTCATGATTCCAGATGCGCGGGACATTCGGGACAAGCAAGAACTCAAGCTCTTGTGGAAGAGTCTTATTATTAGCCATGAATGAGATATGACGTCGAGTTGCACGTGCGGACGTACCTTGTTTGCCAACAGGACAAAGTTGAGCAAACACGATCGGGAGGTCTCTTAGAACCGTTGACGATACCATCAAGAACATGGGTTCAGACCTTAATTTCTCTTCTTCCTTTCATCCTCAAACCGACGGTCAAACGGAGAGGGTGAATGCCTTGTTGGAGATTTACTTGAGGCATTATGTTGGGGCAAATCAAAGAGATTGGGCTAAGCTTCTTGACATTGCTCAATTCTCTTATAATCTCCACAAGTCTGAGGCAACAAACCCTAGTCCGTTCGAGCTTGTAACGGGGCAACAACCGACGACACCGGCTAGCGTGGCAACCGGCTACACGGCCACTAGTCCGATTGTCTACAAGTTTGCTAAGGGATGGCATGAGAAGACAGAGCTTGCTCGTGCATCACTTCAATGCGCGGCTAAGAAAATGAAGAAGTGGGCCGACAAGAAGCGACGCCATCTTGAATTTGAAGAATGGGACTTAGTCAAGTTGAAGCTCTTGCCAGACTTAGCCAAGGCGTTTAAACATCGTCACAAGGACTTAGTGAGACGTTATGAAGGGCCATTCCGTGTGGTTCGAAGGATTGGCAAGGTTGACTATCATATCGACTTGCCAAACAAGTTAAAGACACATCCTGTTCTCCTTGTTAGCCTACTCAAACTTTACCATGGAGATTTGGAGGATCCAAGCCGAGGCGAGACGAAATGGGTACCAACCACCGTCTATACCGAGCATGAGAGGGACTAAGAGTCTAATTTGGCCAAGCGTGTTGTTCCAAGAAGAGGACCGAACCCAAGCTATGTGCAATACTTGGTCGTTAGAACGGGGCAACCGATGAGTGAAGCAAGTTGGAAACGGGAAGATTCTTTGTGGCAATTTCGTAAGCAAATATCCAACTTCAACGTTGCTTCATCTAGCCAAAACGGTGGGACTGAAGGGGCAAAGCAACGGTTCATTACGGGTCTTGGGCTGGAAGAGCCACTTACTTGCTTCCCTTAATAGTGTATTAGGGGAAAAATCGAAAGTGACAGTGGGAGTAAGCTGAAATTTTTTTTCCTTTTTAGGAAAATTCACTGTAGCAGTTGCTATTTTTGGAAAGAAACCATGGTTTTGCCAAACTGAAAACCACGATTTTGCTGAAACTTTCACAACTTCACTAAGGCATTTGGGGCACAACTTGGGCACCTCAATGGGGCAACGGGGGCATTGCCAAGCTAGGTAGGGGAGGAAGTCATGCCCATGAATATGCCGAACTAGCAGGCCAGCCATGCACAGCGATCGCGCGTAGCACCCATGCACGCGCGCCAGCCTTGCCTTTGCCAAAATGGTGCCAAACCATGCCGAGGCGTGCCGACGAACCTATGCCGTGCCGAGTCGACAGAACGGCCGACTTGCCAAACCAACGGACCATGTTTGACAAGTCCTTTTCCTTGGAGGTTTGCCAAGCCAAAAGGTGACTTCAAGGATGATGTCAAGCCAAGGGTGACTTTATGGGTGATGTCAAGCCATCGGTGACCTCATAGATGATATCAACGGTGATGGAAGGATGACAGCATCTTCTAGATGCTTGCCATACACCTTGACATCAACCTTGCCATTTTGTAATAGTGTAGGACACTTGTACATTTAGGTGTAATGTTTCTTCTAGAAACTTTCTAGATGGCTTTAGGAGAGGAAACCACTTTCCATTAACCTAGCCAAGGTCCTTGCCTATATAAGGAAGACTTGGTGGGATTTTGAAGGTTGATAGCCATTTCATTTCATTTCCTACTGGTAAGAAATACTTGTAGACTTGAGAGCTTGTATTCAAAGTGTGAATAAAGCAATTTTGGCCCAACTCTTGTGTGTTTTGCCTTAGCCACTTTTACATACGTTTTCCTTATTTTCACTTGCACGTTTTGGGTTGTTTCTTGGGCACTTAAGGCTGACTTAGCCATTTGGAACGACTAAAACCGCACGGTACGTTTGAGCAACGTTTGGGACCATGACACATTCCCATTGAACAGGTGAGAGTTTCCAAATAAGTTGAGTCTTAGAGTAGTGAAAGAGTATGTGTTCTAGGTTTTCCTTCCCTTCTCCACAATATGTACACAAACAATCAATATTCATACCTTTTTGATTCAGGACTGTTTTGGTTGGGAGGCTGTTGTGTAAACATTGCCAAATGAAGTGTTTGATTTTCCCTTTACCATCCATCTTCCACAGCTTTTTCTAACCAGTTCCATCAGCTCCTCTCTCTGTGCTTGTTTCTCCTTGATTATTAGGTTATAGACTCCAACTGATAGCCATTTTGTAGCCTGATTTCACTTCATAGTCCTTTATTTTTGAAAAATGCCAAATCAATTTATCTCTAACTCCTGCATAACTTACTGGAATCTTCAAAATTTCTTTTGCCTCATGGTTCTGAAATATACATCATATTAGAGGATAATTCCATTCGGCTCTGTCAAGAAGGATGAGCTGATTGATAGTTTCCAACTCACAGTCAAGGGGTTTAGGAGTAAGAATCGGCCTTGGGTTAATATCAGGGATCCACTTGTCCTTCCAGATGTTAATGTTTTTACCATCTCCCACCTTCTTCCTACATCCTTTCTTAAGAATGTATCTCGCTTCCAGCCAGCTTCTTCAAAGCCAAGAACAGTTTGAATTCGGCTGACATTCAAGAAGGGATTTTTTTTAGAAATATCTCCCTTTTATGACTCTTCTCATTAATAGATTTAGATGTGTTTGAATTCTCCATAGTTGCTTTGCCAGTAGCATGTTATTAAATACTCTTAAATCTATGAGCCCAATCCTCCTTCATCCTTCAGTCTAGTCATCTTCTTACAGCTAACCCAAGCTGTGCTTTTACCCGATTGGCTCTTCTTCTACCAGAATTGAGACATGGTTGTTGTGATAATTTTGCATATATTCTGTGGAAGTTTGAAACTGGACATTGCATATACTGGTAAAGTCATAGTCACAGCTTTTAATAGTATTTCTTTCCCTGCTTTTGATAAAAATAAATTTTTCCAAGAGCTAACTTTCTTCTACACTTGCTCTATTAAGGACTTGAAGACCTGACTTTTAGATATCCCAATAACTAGCGGCAGACCCAAGTACCTGTTACTGCGATGCTCCATGACTCCACCATTAAGCTCAAGGTAGATCTCTCTTCTTATTTGATCATTAGTGTTCTTACTAAAAAAGACAGCTGACTTCTCTAGGTTGATAACTTAACCTGAGCTTTGGGCATATCTTCTAAGAATATCCTTAACACATTTGGCATTCATGAGGTCAGCTTTACAAAAAATTAGGGTGTCATCGGCAAGCAACATGTTAGAGATAATTGGTCCACTCCTACTGATTCTGAGACCTGTCAACATACATTCAGATTCTGCAATTTTGATCAGGTTAGTGAGACTTTCAGAGCAAAAGATAAAGAGATAGGGGGATAGAGGGATAGAGGGTCCCCTTGTCTATCCTATTGATGGCTTAACAAAACCAACTAGACCCCATTCACATTGAAAGCAAAAGTGGAAGAGTTCATACAGTGCAAAATCCATTTCACAAAAGTTGGGTGAAATCCTAGTTTTTCCATTATAGCAACAACAAACTTCCATTCGACCCTATCAAAAGTTTTGGACATATCAAGTTTAATAGCAATAAAAGCGTTCTTTCCTACCCTCAAGTTATTAAGATAGTGGATATATTCATGAGCTATTATAACATTAACAAAAATTTGTCTATGTGGGATGAAGGCAGATTGGTTTGGACTGATGCAAGTATGAAGACAAGGTTTGAGTTTATTAGCTAGAATTTTTGCAATGATCTTGTATACTATGTTGCATAGACTTATTGGTCTAAAATGAGAGACTAGAGTAGGATTTTTAATTTTAAGAATTAAGGAGACAAGGGAGTGATTTAGAGATCTGACAGTGAAACCATTTTGAAAAAAGCTAATGACTGCATTACAAACATCAAGTTCAATGATAGGCCAAAATTTTGAAAAAAGAGTGGAGTCATACCATCGGGACCTGGGGCTTTGTTTGGATATATAGAGAAAAGTGCTGCTTTAATCCCCTCGTTCGTTAGAGGTTTGATGAGATCATTGCTCATGGAATTTGTGATCCTTTTAGTGATGTTTTTGAGTATCTCATCCATACCTGAAGGAGCTGAGGAGGTGAATAAGGCATCGAAAGTATTAACAATCTCATCTGCTATAGCCTTCTCATTTTCACATTTCTCTCCCTTACTGTTAATCAGGAACTCAATCTGATTTTTTTCCTCCTTTGAATTGTACTGGCATGAAAAAATTTGGTATTGCAATCTCCCTCCTGAAGCCATTTGATTCTGGATCGTTGACTCCAGAATTTTTCTTCTGGTGAGTATGCTTTATTCAATTAAAGTTTCAGAGCTCTCCACTGTTTCCAATTTCTGTCACCCCCTTGTATTTGCATTTGTTCTATTCTGACTTTCAGTTCTGCAGTCAGTTTGGCAAAATTATTTTTAGCTTTCCTATTCCAATCTAGTAAAACTATCCTACGAGTTTTGATTTTCTGCTGGAGTCTGAAACATCTTGAGCCTGCAACCTCCTTTTCCAATGCTTTCTTAACTACTTCCTCAACCGCCTTGTTTTCAACCCATCTATTGTCGAAATAGAATCTTTTTTTTTATTTTTTGCACTACAGGATCATCTTCTAGCACAATCATGTAGTGATATGAAGACTGTTTTAGATCGTGTGTTGTCAATGTATTCAGGTGCTGAAAACTCCATTCTATGGATCCAAAGAACTTGTCAAGCCTTGCCTCCACAAATCCCTCTCCTTCCCTGTTATTAGCCCATGTCTACACTATACATTTGTGTCTAGCTTCATTCAATTCCATCTCTTGAACAAACCTCCTAAATCCTAGAAAGCTATGCTTAAATCTTTCTCTGCCCCTTTTCTTTTTTTCTCTTCTGAAAATATCATTAAAATCACCCCCAATGATCCACCTTTGTTTCCTTTGCACAAGTTCCTTCCAGTGGCCTTTCCTTATAGTATCATCAGAGTTTATGTAAACAAAATTGCCCCAAATGGATTCAGTTGAACCTTCATAAAGAAATTCAATTTCCATACAAAAGCCTGTCTTGACAATCTGGAGTACTGTGATTTGTTCATTCCAAAACAATAACATTTCACCCTTCAATCCTATAGGGTCTACCACACTCCATCTGTCCTTTAGCTTCAATTTCCTACACACTGTTTGGACAAAAGAAGATTTCTATTTGGTTTCACACACAAACATAATCTTAGGGTGGTGGAGTCTAACTCCTTCCTTCAGCTAAGAAACGGTAGAGGGTCCACCTAAACCTCTACAGTTCTAGATGCATATCTTCGTTGATTATAGAGAGGCCAATTTAGGCTGGCCTCCTCCACCACTGAGTTATTGCAAATTGTTTGGGGTAGCTGAGTTTTTCCTTTTTTACATCTAACTGATTCTTAGTCCTCCTCACTGTATTCATCTCTCTGCCTTTTCTTGTCCTTGTCCATAGCCTGAGTTCTTGATTCTTTAAGGGAAGTACCAGTTATGCTCTTGCCTAATGAGTCATTTCTTTTCCATGTACTACCTGCTTTGCTGTGTTGGGGAACCTCAGTATCACTTACCACTTTCATAGTGTTGGTGTCCAAGTTTGATAGTGGTCTTCTTTTCACTGCTTCTAGCTTCACCACAAAATGTTCCTTAGAGGTCTCAAGATCAATTGGAGTTATGTTACTTCTGTCTATATCCATTCTGAATGGGATCTCTAATGGTTGACTCACATGCTCCTTTACTTTCTGCTCTTCACACCTAACTAAATCTAGTTGCGGCAATTCTAGAGTAAGAACCACATTTTTCTTAGTGCTAGATGGATCTATTTCATTGACAGCAACAGTTTGATTGCTCTCCTCTATGTTCCCCAAGGAATTATTTTTTGGGCTTTGATTATCAAGAACTCTCGAATTCTTCACATCAACCCTAGGGTCAACTATAGAATGATTACTAGCTTGTGTTTTCAACTTCATAGAGTTAATCAAGTTGCTACTTTTTGTTCCTCTGAATCCTTTGTGAGCTCTCAGCCACTCACCATATTGGCCTCCAAGTCAGAAGCAACTACGCCCCCCCTCCCCTCACCCCCTGTTTACGAATGCCACAACTTTTTTCAATATGTCCCACTAAGCCACAAGAGAAGCAAAAGTTAGGAAGGTTCTCATATTTGAAACTAGCCCAATGAGATTTATTACTGTGTCTGATCAAAGATCCCCTAAAAAGGGGTTGGGTGAGGTCAATAGAAACAAGCAATTTAATCCATCTACCATAAATGCTACCTCTATCAAAGATTAGAATATCCCACACTTTATCAAACAGTGAACCAATTTTCCAACCCACCTCTTTAGAAAGCCATTGATTAGGTAGGTTTCATACCTGAATCCAGATTGGAGTAGAAGTGAAGTTCCTGGATTGTATATCAACCTTTTCTGACCAAATTTCCAATACCAAAAACTGGTTTTCAAAGAGCCATAGACTTCTTTCCCAAACTCTCAGGTTATCTTCCTCTTTTGCAAATACAAATTGAAAATAGTTGAAGCCTAGCTCTCGAACAATAAGGTTTCTAGATGAGCTTCATAGCTTAAAGAAGGTATTTGTCAGCCCTATGATATTTGCTCTTTTTTCCCCCAAAAATCTTTTTGATCAGGCTACGTTGGGATATGAGCTGGTGAGTAGGTTTCAAAAGTTCAATCTCACTGAGAAGGAACAAGAAGGTGTGGAATTAGCGGATAAAGACATTTCCTTCAGTCCCTTATTGAGATGTGAGAGATCATGTTATCTCGTTTTAAATGTTAGGTAATAAAACAATTGTTTCGTGAAATGTGAGAGACTTCTAAAGTGGTTTTCTCAATAACTTAATTAGTTTATATAATTAGTAAAAAACTTTATTATTTCTGGACAAACTCAAATAAAAAATAAATCATTATTCAATGATTCAATTCTAATCTTTTTCGATCACTCTTTCAAACAACAATCACTCAATCAATTCAACTGAAAGATCTAGGTTAGATACGTGGTGTTCTAGTGTGTTGGAACACTAGGTGTGACACCGGTAATAAAAGCAGTAATGGATAATAATAAAATGCTGAAAGCAAAGAGACAGGAGGTTGGTAACGCAGTTCAGTAAATGCATACGTCTGCGGGGCCACTCCCAGAAAGAACAATTCACTAAGTTCACAAGTTACAAGACACTCGGACATCATCTTATCTTTGTTACCGCCTCTTCCTAACTTCACAGTGAACGTGATTGTGCGAGCTCCCCTCGACTTGTGTTGATTCCTCTCGGAATCCGTGGTTATGCAAGATCCCCTTGCCCATGTTTGAACTCCTCCCGAGCTCCTTAGCAACCTCCTCCCGAGGCTGAATTACAATCAAGAATACAAGGATTTGCACCTTCAATATTATTGCATTGAGATGCTTCAAGCCAACACACTTTGATCAAAATTCTTCAACAAAGAAGTGTGTTCACAGTCTTAGAAAAAACCGAATGAATAATCAATAATCCACACAAGAAAAACCGTGTGATAGAAAGATCATATAGGCACACAAAAATCCCATGTTTATCCCGAGATTATTTCCAAATAATTCAAATGGAAAGATCATAGAGGTGTTCCAAGTCTTCCATGTTTATCTCCAAGATTATTTCCAAAATAATTCAAATGGAAAGATAAAAACACCATGTGCCTTTAATGCTTATCTTTTCCAAAGATAGCTCTTCCAAGAATACCAAGATAAGCTCCATAATTATCCTCATAGCATTAATCTTCAAATCAATCTTCATTGCATAGATTGATTTAATTTGATTTATGTCTCCAATAAAATCTTTCCTTATCTTTGCCAAAAAAAAATCAATGCCAATTAATAATAATGCCAACGTGCGCATTAACAATCTCCCCCTTTGGCATTTTTTGGCAAAATCCAACGTATGCTGAATAGAAGTTCGATGAAGCTCTCCCTGAATTGGAACTTTCATAAGAAACATCATTGCACAAGACACTGTGCATGACACATCAAGAGACACCAAGATCCCAGCAAACTAATGTTTTAGGGATTACAAAACAAATACCTAAAAATCCAAATTACTCCCCCTTTTTGCCACAAAAAGACAAAAGGGCATAAATATAACAATAAATCATGTGAAATTGTCTTAATCAAAGCATCATAAAAGTATCAGAGTCATATTAAGCAGAATCTTCTGCATCATCAAGCACAAGGCCAACTGAATCTGCAAGTAAGTGAACTCCTGCAGCAGCTTCTGGAAAACTATCATCTTTACCAGCATCATACCCACCAGATTGGACGCTGGAAGGGGCAGTGATGTCAGGGACATTAGAAGTAACACCAGTAGGAACATCACCAGAAGTATCACCAGTTGCAGTCACAGTAATGTCCTCATCAGGATCAGACTCAACATTCTCTTTAACTGGAGGATTTTCAGCCTGCATGTCAGATTCTGCAGAAACAGTAGATAGTTTTTGAGTAATACCTGCAGTAACATCTGTAGTGACATCTAGTGGGACATCTGAAGATTCAGGGACATCATCAGCTACAGTTTTAGCCTGTGCATCAAACTTCTTCTTTCTTTCAGCTGCCTCAGCTGCTACATTCTTAGCCTCATTTAAAGCTGCCAGGTTATCAAGGACAGCATAAATCTCCTTCCTTATTCTCTCTATCTCAGATTGCCGTGCCATCAATGCTTTTAATTCATCCTCCAGTACCTTGATGGTACGAGACAGCAAGATAGAGTTACCCAATTCCTCTGTGTCAGAGACATCCTCTGTGACATCATCCAAGTCATTGATATGATTTCCCATTAACAGCTTGTAATTGATCCTGATTTCTTCCTTATCAGATTCCAAAATATCCCTTGCACGAATTACCAAATGTTGTGAAGATAAAATTGCATAAATCAAACTGCGAAACGGATAAGCTAGCCTTTCATTTTTACAATCCGCGTGCTTCACAATCTGATCAAATAGAAATTGCCCAACATCGAATTCAATGAAGTTGCCAATCTTAAATAGTAAAGTGGCCATGGATTTATTCACTCCAGTTCCATGAGATGTGGGTAACCAATTTCTCATTGCAATCTTGTGAAAAATAGCATATTTCACAGACAACTGGGAGGCAGGAAAATCTTTTCCTCTTGGCCATACCCGTCTGACTCCTCCAGTGACATCAGAGATTATCATACTATAATCAGGAGTAAAATTTTCAATATCTGCCCAGTGACTACCCAGATATGTATTAATCACATCAGGAGAAAAATTAAACACATGTCCTCTTAAATAAACATGTCCTCCATCAGGATGTTCATGATCTTTCACTGTAGAGTCTAGGTTGCAATAAAATTATTGAACTACCCTCCTCACATAAGCTTTATTCCTTTGATTGTTCGCCCTAAACCTTGACTAATCAGTTGGTCAACAAGTTTCCTGCAGTCCTTAAAATCACCCTCATGAATATTCTTTTTATTCCAGATATTTCTCCTAGACACTCTACTCTACAACCCAGCATTGTATTCAGATTTAAAATCATCCAAATTAACAGCTGAATCTGATGACTTACTTGGAGTAGCAGGGGACTTGCCCTTTGACATGGCATTTGAGCGAGTGACTCGCTGAGATTCTGAAGCCAGAGTTTTCCTCTGTCGCTTTGCCCTTAGTGACTGCACTGGTTCTGGATCAGAAAGGTTCTGATCATCATCTTCATCATCTTCATCATCATTAGAAGGAACATCTCCTCTGACATCGTCTTCTTTTTCACCCCAGGTATCATCTGACAAATCTTCATCCACAACCCTATATCGCTTTCTCTGTGGCTCCACAGTAACCTTGGACATATCCGATGCTTTAGGGGGTGCAATACTTGTCTTAAATTTTCCATCACTTGTTTGCCCAAATCTAGTTCTCAGACCTGACGGATCTATTGATTGAATGGGAATGACCATCTCAGCTTCTGAAGTCAAGTCAATCTCAACACTTGGGGACTTCTCCTGTGAGTGAGCAGAGCTTCCATCTTCACTTGAACTTCATGAACTTCATCTTCATCTTCATCCATAGTTTCAATAACCTTTCTAGCCCGTGATGATGACCTTGTATGAGACATCTTCAGAATTTGTGGATCACTTAACTCACTGGAATTTTCAAAAACTTCAATTATGTTCAAAATAGTGGAGACGGCTGTGATGAATTCAATAAGCAAAGTAGAGGAAGCTTAGAAGTTCAGAAACCCTTGAAATTTCAAAATAAGGAATAAAAGCCGAAATTATTGCCGTCAGAATTTGCGTAATGGAGGCCAACTCTTCAATTTCATATATTCAGCCGAGAAATCCCATAACTGCCACGTGTCACTTGGATTGCTGAAGATCAGAAATCCATAAAACACGAAATCTACAACTACAAACTCGCCAACAACAATATGAGGCAGGAAAAACGAAAAAACAAAATAAAAACAACAACTATTCTACTCTTTTTATTGTTTTTTTCCATTTTTTATTTTTATTTTTTATTGTACATACAATAATAAAAAAACTTACAGTACAGAAGAACACCTTCACATGATACATAGGCCTAGAGCAGACCTCAGTTCTTCAAACCTTGCTCCATCCAAAGCTTTTGTGAAAATATCAGCAATTTGTTTTTCCGTCACCATGTGTTCCAAAGCAATAATTTTATCCTCCACAAGAGATCGAATAAAATGATGCCGAATATCTATATGCTTTGTCCAAGAATGCTGAACAGGATTCTTAGAAATATTGATAGCACTCATATTGTCACAGTATAGTGTCCTAATATCCTGTGTGACACCATAATCTTTCAGCATTTGCTTCATCCAGAGAAGCTGAGTACAACAACTCCCGGCTGCAATATATTCTGCCTCGGCAGTTGACAGAGAAATAGAGTTTTGCTTCTTGCTGAACCATGACACCAAATTGTTTCCCAAATAGAAACATCCACCAGACGTGCTCTTTCTATCATCTGAGCTTCCAGCCCAGTCAGCGTCACAATAACCAACTAAATTGGTGTTTGTATCAAACGAATACCAGATTCCATAGTCAGCTGTTCCACTGATGTACTTAAAAATTCGTTTGACTGACACCAGGTGTGACTAGCGAGGATTTGCCTGAAACCAGGAAAATAAATCGACACTGAAGCAGATATCAGGACGACTAGCAGTTATGTACAAGAGACTGCCAATCATACTTCTGTATAAACTTGCATCAATAGGAGTTCCCTTCTCATCTTTAGATATCTTCTCATGAGTTCCCATAGGTATTCTTCTTGGACGAGCATTCTCCAATTCAAACTTCTTCAGCAGATTCTTGGCATACATACTTTGAGAAATAAAAATACCATCATTTCGTTGCTGAATTTGAAGTCCAAGAAAGTAAGTGAGCTCACCTACCATACTCATCTCAAATTCACCAGTCATTTGAGCAACAAATTCATCCACCATTTCCTGTGACACGGAGCCAAACACTATGTCATCAACGTATATTTGAGCAAGTAAAAATTGACCTTTATCTTGGCAAATAAAAAGGGTTTTATCTACTCCCCCTCGCTCATATCCCTTGGCCAACAGGTACTGAGTCAGCCGTTCATACCAAGCCCGAGGAGCTTGCTTGAGCCCATATAATGCCTTCTTCAATTTGTAGACAAACTCGGGATGATGAGGGTCCTCAAAACCCTTTGGTTGAGCAACAAACACCTCCTCATTAAGAAGACCATTTAGGAAGGCACTCTTTATATCCATTTGATACAATTTGAATCGCAACACAAATGCAATGGCTAGCAAGAACCGAATAGACTCAAGGCGAGCAACTGGAGCAAATGTCTCATCAAAGTCAACTCCTTCAATTTGCGTGTACCCTTGTGCAACTAATCGAGCCTTGTTACGAGTGATATTTCCATGCTCATCACTTTTGTTCTTGTATATCCACTTCGTGCCAATGATATTCACATTAGGAGGACATGGAACTAGATCCCAAACTTGATTTCGAGTGAATTGATCAAGTTCTTCTTGCATTGCACCAATCCAATATTCATCTAATAAAGCTTCTTTCACATTCTTTGGCTCAACAGATGAAGTGTAGCAAACCATTTGAATCAGATCTCTATAATTTACTCTCGGTTTTTCTCTTATCCGAACACCATCAGCCAAACTTCCAATAACTTCAGTAGTAGGATGATTCTTCTGAACATGAGTGGAGGGCTGTCTGTGAGATGAATTGACATCGTTCACATTATCATTCTCGGCATTCTGATCAGTGACACCACTTGTGACACTGGGTGAACCACTGTCTGGAACATTGGAACTTACTTCAGGTAGAGAGACTGTAATATCTTCATTAGGAACAGCAGTTACTTCCAGAGAGTTATCGACTTGAACATTCGCAGATTCCATCACAGTTCGAGTCCTTTTGTTGTAGACTTGATAAGCTCGACTATTGATAGCATATCCAAGAAAAATAGCTTCATAACTCTTGCGATCGAGCTTCCCTTTATATTCCCTGTCATTCAACACATAACAAGTACTACCAAAAGGATGAAAATAGTTAACAGTTGGAGTTCTACCTTCCATATTTCATAGGGCGTCATCTCAGTTCCTCCACGAAGATCTACACGATTTATAGTGTAGCATGCTGTGTTCATTGCTTCAGCTCAGAATTTCTGTGGAATATTTTTTTCATGTAACATGAAGCGTGACATTTCAGCTATAGTCCGATTTTTCCTTTCCACGACTCCATTTTGTTGAGGAGTTTTAGGTGCAGAGAACTCATGACCTATTCCATGCTGATTACAGAAATCTGAGAAATCTGTGTTTTCAAACTCTCTTTCATGATCACTACGAATCCGTACAATCTTCAAGATTACACGTCCCTTTTCACGCTGAAGCCTTAGACACAATGCTTTGAAGACAGTAAATGTGTCGGATTTTTCTAGAAGGAATTCAACCCATGTAAAACGTGAAAAATCATCAACAGTCACATATGCATACCGTTTTCCTCTGATACTTTCTACTAACATAGGACCCATCAAATCCATATGAAGCAGTTCTAGTACGCGAGTTGTTCTTGGTGTTTGAGACTTCGGATGTGACACCTTTGTTTGTTTTTCAATCTGATACGGTCCGCATATCCTGCTTTCATCAAACTTTAGTTGTGGGATCCCACGGACAGCTTCTTTAGCAATAATGTTCTGCAGCATCCGTATATTCACATGACCCAATTTTCGATGCCATAGAATTGAATCTTCCATACTTGATCGAAGACATGATGATGAGGCAGAGATGAGATAGCAATTGTCCCTCGATCTTACTCCTTCCATGATGCACATGTTGTTTTGATCAATCAACTTGCAATTTCTCTTTGTGAAATTAACATCCAAATCTTGATCCCATAAATGACTAATGCTGAGCAAATTTGCCTTGAGATCATCTACCAACAATACATTATCCAACTTTGGTAACCACGGCACATCTAAAGTAACTTTTCCAATGACACGAGTTGTGACACTATTGCCGAAAGTTACTTTTCCCATACTTCCAGACACAACATCATTCAAAAACTTGTTATCACCAGTCATATGTCTGGAACATCCACTGTCAAAATACCACTCATCAGTCATGGCCACCTTTAGTGAAGTATTTGTGAATTTGCACCAGAAATTAGGCTTCATCACCCAGCTCTGTTGTGTATTTCAGCGAGAAGTAGATTTTCTAGCTGTACATTGTCTTAATTCAGCAAGATAAGTAAATCATCTAGGACGAATATGACCACGACAATTGCAATAATGACAAACAGGTATAAATCTGTTACCTCTTCCGTTAGGAACATGATAAGAATAATAAGGATTTGACCTTTTTGCAACATCCACAGAAACCTGCTTCCCTTTGGATTTATCCACTGATAGTGACTCTGACTGTGACATGGTTTGTGACACGGGTTGTGACACTGATGAAATTCTCCCTTGTACCCCAGTCCTGTGTAATCACCACTCGATTGACCCATCTTAAGAATTTCATTAAGCTTGGAAGCACCTGAATTTAGCATCTTAACTCCCTTCTTTAAGTGAGTTAACTCATTGGTCAAGGCCTTCACTTCCTCTTGATTTACTTTCAGTTTGGTAACCAGATCGGTGTTAGATTGTAGAAGATTGTTCCTCTCATTTTGTAGATCTCCAACTTGCATATGAAGTTGCTGATTCACTCTGGAAAGTTCAGTCCACTTATCATGAAGATTCTTGAATTCAACCAGAATATCTTCTTCTGTAACATAATCTTCATCTTCATCTACATATGTTGACTTACTTTTAGTGACACTCTGTGTAACATCCATTTTCTTACCATGATCAGATTGTTCTGTCTTAGTGGTGAGAGCCACATGATTGTTCTGAAAATCCTCTTCTTTGTCTGAATCATCTTCACTACAAGTTGTGTTGAGAGAATTCCTCTTCCTTCTCAATGTGTTGGCACAATCTGCCTGAACATGCCCGTAACCGTCACATTCTCTACACTTAATTTCTTTATGTTTTAATGACTGTTCAGCCGTATGAATTTCTTCCCTATACTTTTTATTGCTTGCCAACTCATTCTGTATGTTACTGACACTGTCTCTGACACCCTGATTATTTCTGCTATATCTTTTCAGTAATTTGCTGAAGTTCTTAGATATTAAAGACAAAAAGTCCTCAAGTTCATCATCCCAAGAATTATCTGACTTCTGCATTTCTGCTTTTAAGGCAATCTCTTTGTTCTTTTTTGCACCTTCAATATTGTTGCATTGAGATGCTTCAAGCCAACACACTTTGATCAAAACTCTCCAACAAAGAAGTGTGTTCACAGTCTTAGAAAAGACCGAATGAATAATCAATAATCCACACAAGAAAAACCGTGTGATGGAAAGATCATATAGGCACACAAAAATCCTTCCATGTTTATCCCGAGATTATTTCCAAATAATTCAAAATGGAAAGATCATAGAGGTGCTCCAAGTCTTCAATGTTTATCTCCAAGATTATTTCCAAAATAATTCAAATGGAAAGATAGAAACACCATGTGCCTTTAATGCTTATCTTTTCCAAAGATAGCTCTTCCAAGAATACCAAGATAAGCTCCATAATTATCCTCATAGCATTAATCTTCAATTCAATCTTCCTTGCATAGATTGATTTAATTTGATTTATGTCTCCAATAAAATCTTTCCTTATCTTTGCCAAAAAAAATCAATGCCAATTAATAATAATGCCAACGTGCTCATTAACATCAACTATAATCCTTCTCACTCACTTCTTCTCTTTCTTCTAAAATCTATAAATTTCTTTGTCAATGATTGATTCAATTTTAACTTTAATTTTTTTATTTAAATTAAAAATATGTTGTCTCTTAAACGCAATATATATTTCAGAATCGATAATTTAATCATACCAGTCATAAATTATAAAAGTAGCTACGTCAATATAAAAAAAATAAAAGAAAATTTTGATGTTTGAATACTATAAATAGAAATAATTAATACCAGAATCACTCAGAATGAAAAATAAATAAGAATATTATGCACTCACTTCTAATACTTTTGTCTTTAGTGAAAAAAATACTAAAAATTTAAAAAGTTAAAAAGATTAAATTTGAAGTATAGAATTTCACTTATAATTCTTTTTCTTGTCCTAAATATTTCACATCTTTTATTTTATTTTTTTTACTATTTTAGATTGAATGAAGAATTGTCCCAGTAACATGATTTCAGTTTGAAATTTTAATTTACTTTTCATTTCTTTTTTTTAAACTGAATTCGAGTTCCAATTCTTTTTCTTTTTTTCTTATTAAAATTTTGTTTTGTTTACCATTTTAGATTGGATGTAGTTCTAATATTAATAGGATTAATAATTTGTTTACTCTAATTTTATTTTTTTCTAAATATTGTTTATAATTCTTTTTATTTTTTTATTGTCATAATTTTGCTTATTTTATAGTTGCAGAATTGAAATAGAATATTATACATTTTTTAAAATGTTTCTACGCTGGACAGTTTCTCTATGCAAAAACTCTTGAGAGAAATTTTTTTTATTAATTATATAAACTAATTAAATTATTTAATGTCATTAATAATAAATATATTAAAGTGATGCCTCTTTAATAAAAATTAGAGCTCTCCCTTGACACAAAATTTCCCTTTTTTATTAAAAAGACGGGGAGAGAGAGAGAGAAAAAAAATCTATACTTATTTAAACATTTGGATAAAGCCCTAAAAAAATCATGAAAAAAACCCTACCACATTTATTTAAACCTTCGGATTTGAGAATTACCATCCGATCGAGTAATAATCCAATACAAGTTCATTGAACAAAGAAAAAAAGTGAATTAGCTCTCAAAATTTTATTAACTCACAAAAAGGCACTACACGTTTTTAAGCTTTTATATAAGCTACAATAAACCCTAAAAAACATTATAGAATCAAAAGCGTATGAAAACAATCTAAGAATGATAATTAAGAATACAACAACGTAAGGGTCATCAAATTTGGAAACCCCAATTCCATCCCTACTCATTCCATTCCATCCCACATCTCAATTGCACATTCATACTAAAATCCATCATTGATTTGCAAGTGTATTGGGAGAACGATTTTGACATGTATTGAGATAGGTTCCTAATATAAAGATCAAATGAACATATAAAGTAGTAAATGCATATTGGGAGAAGGAAAAGATTGCTAAGAAATAGGTTGTGAACAACACCTTTTTCAGTTCGTTCTTAGAGATAAACACTAAATTCTTGAGCTTGTTTTAGTATATTTTAAAATTCTATTTCGATGATAAGAGAATCGTAGTGTGGACTTTCAAGAGATCGCGTATTGTTGTATTTCGATTTTGATGTACAATCACGTTAGCAATCGAGGTAACTTACCAATTGATTGCTGATGCGAATATGGGATTAGTCAAAAGAAAGCAAGGAAGGTAAATCCATATTGTACATGTTATCCATTATCGTACAAGAATCTTAGGATTGTCCAAAAATTAATGAAAATATAATATTAAACAAGAAACCAAAATTATCGCACAATTTGACGTAGTTTTCGTCATCAAGAAACAGCAAAATTGATGATATGAATCTCATGCTGCATTCGTATTTCTTTAAAAAAAAATTGAAAAAGAATCAAATATACATAGAGTTCAAACTTAATTCTTCAAAAGTCCCAACTTTTTCATCGCATCAATGGCTTCCTCGATAGTATCAATATCCAACATTAAATCATCGTCATCTCTTCGATTCAAGTTCTCCACAGAAACAATGTTCTCGTACTCTTCCTCAGTCACAACACGCCGTTGCTTCCTCTCATCCTCTTCCATAATTTTCTCCCTCTCCCTCAATTCCTTCTTCCTCTGAATCAGCAACTCCCCTGCCGTTAACTTCTTCTTGGGATTCTTCTCATCAAGATCCTTTTCTTCCTTCTCGGCCAACTGCCGTGCCTCGGCTCTACGCGCAGCACCTCCGCTTGCCTCTTGGCCTTTTCATCTCGTTTGTTTGCGGCACGAGATGGGGTTTCTTGGTCCAACTCCATGTCTTCTTGTTCCCACGCTTCATGCAGTTTTTGGAATCCTTTCGCAATTATCCTACGTTCCTTCAACTTCATACTTGATGAGGGTTGAATTTTACTATAAGTATAATACCTCAGGAATAGACTCCTAATACAACAACTATTGTTCAGCTCATAGGAGTCCAACTCCTTCTCAGATCATACTTTTATTACACCTGTATATTCGGAGTTACAATCCATTTACAACTCTTGCATTACAATAAACCCTTATTCAAGGTATGTTATTAGAGTTCCATTACAACTCTAATTCAGGTATGTATTCTATAAATACCTCCTCTCCATTACTTTAGAGAGGGATTAGATTCAAGTACTCTTAATTACTTATCGATATTTGCTTAAGGCTCGTTACTGACTTAGGCATCGGAGTTTACTCCCTGGGACCAATCCTGGGGACTTTTGTAGGTGTTCGTTGTGCTCGAGTCGCTCGGGACGACCTGAAGGCCTGCCGGATGACGTGAAGTTTTTGAGTCTCGTCAATTGGCGCCCACTGTGGGGTAGAAAGCAACATGCCTACTACTCGTTTGCAATCATCCAAACGTGACAAGCAGCAAGGCGAAAATCCTCCTGATCCTGTTCATCAGGAGAAGAACAATCCTCCTCTGCTGGAAGAACCCGCGAATTCACCTACCAGGACTTCTCACCAGGACGGACAAGGTTTTGGTCTTCGGAATTAGGAGGGAAGTTCAATTCCCATTGTTAATTTGGATTTACCAGATGTGCTCAAGTTTATGCTCGACAATGGACAGCTAATTCAAGCTATGATAGCAAATCATGCTACAGGTAATCCAACTGAACAAGAAGCTCGCACTGCAGGACAGCAAGATCGAGAACAAACGATTCGTGAAAATTATTTGAATCGTGAACGAGACCTTCGAAAGCAGCTTCAGAAAGAGCATGAGCTCAGATTGAGAGCCGAGAAACTCAGAATAAGAGCTGAAGAGCGTCTTAATAGGAACAATCAATATCAACATCGAGATCAAAATCGGGATCAAATTTCAGTTTCACCTCGCCGAAGGGATTCACGATCACCGAACAGACATGAAAGACGTGTGCACTATCGTCAACGCACAAGAGCAGAAGATCATGTTGATGATAATATGTACACAACATACGAATAACCCAGGCATCAGGATTTGCGTTTTGGGGACATAAGCCCATCCGACCTGCCACGCACTTCACAGCCACAACGCAATGATGATTTGGGAATAAATTCTCCATTTGTGGATGATGTGGAAAATTATCCTCTTCCGAATAAGTTTAAAATGCCAACTTTGTTATATTATAACGGAGAAGGAGATCCGGCAGAACATGTGCATCATTATGTGCAAAGTATGAGAATTTATAACTACCCAGATCAGATTCTATGTAAATGTTTTGGTATAACTATGATGGGAACTGCCCGACTGTGGTACAACAACCTCAAGCCTAAGGCGTTTTGTAGATTCAGTGAGATCAAGGTAGCTTTCACAAGCAGATTTGTGCAGAGATAGAAATTTGTGAAAACAAGTGTTGAATTACTCAACGTGAAACAAGGAGATTCCGAATCGTTGACCCAGTATGTCGACAGATTTATAAACAAAATTTTGGAAATAGGTCACAGGTCGGAAGAGGTGGTGATTGGAGCCTTTACAAACGGCTTGCGACCTGAAAGATTATACAAGGACTTTGTTATAGATCCTCTTGTTAATACTGAAGAGATGATGAAACGAGCTCGTAAATTCGCGATAGGTGAAGACGCGGATAAGCAAAAACGAGACAATGATAGAGGACCTGAAAAGAAGAAAGAAGACAAAAACAAGACGTCTGGCAATGGAAATCGCAAACAAAAGTTTGATAAATTTGACAAAGTGCAAAACAACTCGTCTACAATTGGTGAAGATAGAAATTACACTTTGCTGAATAAAAGGCAAACTGATGTGCTCACAATCTTGGAAAACAGAGAAAATGTGAGATATCCGCAAAAAATGACAGCTCCCGACAACAAAAGAAGTAAGAAGTTCTTTTGTAAGTTTCACAATCAGCATGGTCATGACACTGAACATTGTAAAGATCTCAGGAAGTATATAGAGGAACTGATTCAGAACGGCCACCTAAAGGAGTTTGTATTGTATTGAGAAATCCTTCAAGTTGACCTAAAGACAAGAAAGACCGGGATCTTCCCGATGAAAAAAGAAGGAGAGATAATGGTGATGATAGAAATCTTGGAGTGAACAAGAATGTCACGGAAGTAATTCACACCATTATTGGGGGACCATATGATGGGGATTCTATAACTTCCAAAAAATCGAAGAACAGAGGAATTCCAGAACAAGAACCAGTTCATAGACGGTTCAAATCAACAGATACCATCACCTTTTCAGAAGAGGATGCTGTGCCGACCAGATTTCCACATGCCGATGCGTTGCTAATTAAAGTAATCATCGCCAATAAAGAAGTTCGTAGAATATATGTAGATGACGGCAGTTCGACCAACATTCTCTATTACGAAACTTGCCAAAAGATGGGTATTGACAAAAAATAGTTAAAACCTTGTCATTCACCTCATCGGCTTTTCAGGAGAAACGTTAATGCCTATTGGTACGATAAACCTGCCAGTGACATTGGGAGAATATCCCAAAGAAAGACTCATATATATTGAGTTCACAGTCCTTAATGTCACGTCTCTATATAATGTTATTTTGGGACGACCTGCTATGGTGCAACTAAAGGCTATCTAGTCTCCATATTATCTGGTCATGAAATTTCCTACTGAAGCAGGGATTGCTACAATTCGAGGTGACCAGAAGTTAGCAAGAGAGTGCCACATGATTGCTTTGAAGAGAAGCAAAAAGCAGCAGGTTGCAAACGTGAACTACGTCGAAATAGAAAATCGAGCTGAAACGGTGATGTTAACAGAAGAGGTAGAAGCTGTATGCTTAGATGAATCCCATACAGATAAAACAGCTTTTATCGGATCATCGTTACCAATAGAGACAAAAAGATCACTGGTAAACCTCTTGTCGAATTTCAAAGATGTTTTTGCTTGGAGCCCAGATGACATGACAGGAGTCTCTCCCGATCTGATGGTTCATAAACTAAATATCAATAAGTCAGTTCGAGTGGTTAAACAGAAGAAAAGAAAGTATGCGCCAGATCGGAATCGGGCCATATCTAAAGAAGTCGACAAATTATTGGGAGCATAGATAATAAAGGAGGTGTTCTACCCGACCTGGCTTGCCAATCCTGTCATGGTCCCAAAGCCAGATAATTCACTTCGGATGTGTATAGATTATACCAATCTGAATAAGGCTTGTCCAAAAGAATGTTATCTATTGCCGATAATTGATCAGAAAGTGGATGCGACCTCCGGTTTTGAGGTCTTATGTTTTCTTGATGCTACAAAGGTTATCATCAGATTCAGATGGACGAAGACGATGCGGAGAAAATAGCTTTAATAACCGAAAAGGGTACGTATTGTTATACAAAGATGCCATTCGGTTTGAAAAATGCCGGTGCTACATACCAGCGACTGGTGGACAAGATCTTCTCTACTCAGATCGGACGGAATATGAAAATCTATGTGGATGATATCCTAATTAAAAGCAAAAAAATAGCAACCTTTTTGGATGATGTGAAAGAGACTTTGAAAAAGTTAAGAGAAACAGGGTTGAAGTTGAATCCGAAGAAGTGTACATTCGGTGTCGGTTCAGGAAAGTTTCTTGGCCATATGGTTTCAGGCCAGGGAATTGCAGCAAATCCGGAGAAAATCAAGGCGATTTTGGATATGAAACCACCACAAAGTTTGAATGATGTCCAGGGGCTTACAGGTCGTCTAGCTGCATTGAATCGATTCTTATCAAGATCGGCCGACCGTAGCCTACCTTTCTTTAAAGCATTGTGAAAAGCAAAAAACTTTGAGTGGGATGAAAGCTGCAGTAAAGCATTTGAAGACCTGAAAGCATATCTGGCAAAAGTACAAGTTTTATCAACCCCGCTTCATGGAGAAATTTTGTATATATATTTGGCAGCAAGTGATGCAGCGATAAGTGCAGTTTTGGTCAGAGACGACCAGGGAGTACAGAAACCAGTGCACTATACGAGCAGAGCCCTGCAGGGAGCTGAACAGAGATACCCAACCATGGAAAAGTTAGCACTGGCATTGATTAACGCTTCAAGAGGGTTAAAACCGTACTTCCAAGCACATGAAATGCAGGTCTTAACAGACAAACCACTGAGGCAGGTCTTACAAAAACCTGATTCTTCTGGAATACTCATGAAGTGGGCAATCGAATTAGGAGAATATGCAATCACCTTTTCACCTTGGATGGCAATAAAGGGCCAGGTGCTCGCAGATTTCATAGCAGAAGTTCCCATTTCTGAGGAAGACCTCGTGAAAGAAGACGACCTTTGAAACCCTTGCAAGAAAACGGAAGGTTTTTGGGTTTTATTCGTAGACGGGGCCTCAAGCGAAGATGGTTCAAGTGCTGGTTTAATATTAACCAACCCCAGTGGACGAGAATTCATATATGCTCTGCGTTTTGAATTCAAAGCTACAAACAATGAGACAGAATACGAAGTCTTAATAACGGGGATGAAGTTAGCTTCTCAGATAGGAGTTGAAAAGTTATAGGTTTATAGTGATTTGCAGCTCATTGTAAACCAAGTAACTAGGGGGTATGAGGCTCGAAATCCGAATATGAAGAAATATTTGGATAAAACTGAAGACTTGAAGAAAAATTTTCAGGAATTCTTGATAGAGCGAGTACCCCGAGCTCAGAACAAACGAGCGGATGCGCTCAGTAAGTTGGCATCTTCCGCACATGTTCATCTCACCAAAAAGGTTCTGGTGGAGGTTTTGCCAACTAGAAGCATTGAAGAATTGCAAATTTTAGCGGTAGAAGATCTGGGAGATACTTGGATGACTCCAATTATCAATTTTTTGACAAACGGAGAGTTACCGCAAGACAAAACGTCAGCTCAAAAATTGATTATGCAATTAGCCAAGTACGCTATCAGAAATGGAGTACTGTTTAAGAAAGGTTATTTGATGCTTTGGTTGCATTGTATAGGACCTGAGCAGGTGCTGTATGTTCTGAAAGAGATCCATCTCGAATCATGTGGGAGTCATGTCGGAGCACGCACATTGGCAAAGAAGGAAATGCGGTTGGGATATTACTGGCCTACTCACGGATTCACATGAATTGGTGCAGAAATGCCCCAAGTGTCAAATCCATGCCGTCATCAGACATGTCCCACAAACTGAGATGACTACAATCCAAATTCCATAGCTATTTGCTCAATGGGGGATTGACATCGCTGGACCTTTTTCAGAAGCTCCTGGACGGCTTAAACACTTGGTAGTGGCTATTGACTACTTCACAAAATGGGTAGAAGTTGAACCACTTGTTCAAATTTCCGAAAGAAGTATGGTTAAGTTCGTCTAGAGACAAATTGTGTGCAGATTTGGAATACCGAACACGATCATATCAGATAATGGTACCCAATTTGCCAACGACCCGTTCAGAAGTTGGTGCGAAGAGCTGAACATCAAGCAGCATTTCACCTCGGTAGCACATCCACAAGCAAATGGACAGACCGAGGTTACAAATCGAATAATTGTTCAAGGTTTGAAGACGAGATTGGGAAAAGCTAAAAGAGATTAGGTTGAAGAACTACCAAATGTTCTATGGGCATACAAAACTACCCCAAGAACAGCGACTCGAGAGACTCCTTTCAGCTTAGTTTACTGTTCAGAAGCAGTAATACCTGCGGAAATCAGACTCCCAAGCCCCAAAACAATTCACTACATTTTATAAACAAATTCAGACGAACTGCAGTTAAGTTTGGATTTGTTGGAAGAAAAACGGGAAAAAGCACACCTTGAGGAAGCTAAGTATAAGTCTGACATGGCCCGATATTATGATCGGCGGGTTAGAAAAACTCAGCTACAACCCGGAGATCTGGTCCTGTGGAAGAATGAAGCAAGCCGAGTTGAAGGTCTCAAGAAAGTCGATCCGAACTGGGAAGGACCTTACAAGGTAGCTCAGGTCGGAGGCGCTGGGAGTTACAAGTTGGAAACTCTTGATGGACGAACCATCCCGAGGATGTGGAACATCACCAATTTGCGAAGATACTATCAATAGTTAGTTCTTTTTTAGCTATTCAAAGCGCTATGATGCCTCAATAAGTGTAATTTAGCGTAAATGCTACACATAAATAAAACAGCTCTTTATGAGTTCATACTTATAACTTGAGTTTGTTTTCAGTTCATTCATTTTATATGTCGTATTTACCAACTCTGGCTCTGATCGGATTATACGACTTCTTCTTATAGATTTTCCGTCAAAAAAGGATAACATCCAAATCAAATGCAAATCTAAGTTTGATTTAATTCAAATTAACAGATTTCAGATTGAACGATTGCTTTTCCGCCAAAAAGAAAACGTGTAAATCAAATAAAACATACAAGTTTAATTCAGTTCGAATTAACTTGATGATCGATTTTCCATGAAAAAGGAAAATATCAAGTTCGATTCTGTTCGAACATTATTATAAATTGAAGAAATCGTGCAGTTCGTTTGTTGAAGAGTTAAACCAAGCTTAGTTTAAATTTGAACAGATTTAGTTCAAATTACTTATCAATGGGATATAACTTTAGATCAAATTAAATTGCACAAATATGCGATCGAATAAGAAGACATCAAAAAGATCATTGAAAATCAAGGATAATATCCAAAAAAGACAAAAAATTGGTCAATTGCTGTTTAGGAGATAAACAAGTAATCTACAGCGCTATTACATAACCATCTGAGCTCGCAAGCTCAATGCTGTTCTTCTTCTTGGGCTTCGTGGAGGGATGAAGGGACATATGCACGACCATCAACTTTCACCACCTTCAAGTCATTAAAGGCTTGATTCAGTGCTTCGTCTGATTTAGCATTGTAGCCCTTCTCAGAAGCTATGTCCACCCCAGGACATTTTGAACTCATTGCTTCCAAACCTCTATGATAGCCGAGGTTGCGAGCAGGAGCGCAGAGTTTGGCTAACACCCTCCTTCCCTCGTCGGAAGCCAAAAAGTTGGAAATGATAAGCGAAGATCCTTCACTTTCCAAGAAAGCCACTCGAGCTGCCAATTTTTTGTTCTCAGCAAACAATTCTTCATTCTTAGCAGATAACTCCTCGCTGGAGGCACGAACCGTCTTCAGATCGTCTTGAAGAAGTTCGTTATTACGCTTCAGCTCAGATGTCATTTTCTTCTCTGCATCAAGGGAAGAAGTTAGCGTCTCGATCTCTTTCTGGTCGGCCGCCTTGCTTGCTGACAACTTTTCAAGTTCATCATCGGCACCATCACTTCGGTCAATAATCTCAGCAGTTAACCACATGACCTGAAGTACAGTAGTTAGTCAACTTAGAAATAATAAAATATAGCATGAAATGAAATTAGGTATATACCTGAGCAACGCCAAGAGCTAGGCGGTCTTTAAGAGAAGAAGTGTCTGTTCTTCTCATCATCTTCCTGTCCCAAGAAGGCACCGCGTAAAAGATGAACTCAGGCGCCGTTTCTACGGTTAGCCTAACATTGATGTTCATCCTCACGTCAGGACGGAAGGATGATCTGGGATAAGAGGCTTCGCCATCTGCGACCTTCAAATTCGGGGCAAATACATCCCCAAGTAATGAAGGGCCTGTTAGTTCAGCCTCTTCAGCCTCCGCCATTGCTCGGGGTTTTTTCCTCGCCAAACTCTTGATAATGGTCGGTTTTCTCTTCCAAGTGACTTTTAGAATAGTTTTCAGAGCTTTTCCCGTCCCGGGAGGATGTTTCTTTGTCTTCGATAAAACCGACGAAGATGATGGATCAAGAGTCTTTTCTTCTGATTTCATCTCCTCGACGGGGGCCTCAACATGATGAGCTCTTTCTGGCGAATCAGGATGAGCTCCCTCCTTTGTGGGTGATTGAGGAGTCTCATCCTTGGATGGCGAAGGCATTGAGAGGTCGCCCATCAAATCTTCGATGCTTGTCACTAAAAGGAAAAAATCAAAATATGATCAATATACAAGTTTTATAAGCAGAAGATATGAAGAATAGTTGGGATTTATACCCTCTTTTCCGTCTATTATGTGCTCCGTGTGGTCGGATTGAAGAATGAATGGACTCATCCCTGCTGACACTAACACCCTCTCAGGGAAAAAGTTAGTATTAAGGACTCGCTTTTCGTTTTCTAGTTTTTCTGCGAGGTCCTTAGGAAGTTTTCTCATTTAAATGGGATCAGAAACACGACCAGCGTCTTTTCAATACCACTCCAAGTCTAAAGAACTAAGTTTGAGATAGAAAAATTTGTCTTTTCATTCATGAATGGAACTGGGTTTTCCGCTTAAGAGTTGCTGTTTTTTGGAGCGGCGAGTGAAATAATACCATTCAGGGTCTTTACCCGAAGACTTTAGACAAAAGAAATGCCTAAAGTAGGGAACAGAAACATTGTAGTCCAAGTATTTGAAAAATAACTCGAACCCAACTAAGATTCTGATCGCATTTGGAGTAAGTTGGGTCAAACTGATCGTATAATCAGTCAAAATGTTTTTGATGAACTGAGATAAAAGAAACCTCAATCCCGGCCTTAAGTTGTTCAACGAAAATGCTTATAAAGCCTTCTGGAGGTCGGCTAGCAACTTCTCCCTCTACAGGGGCTCTAATTTCAATTTGGGGGCTGATGTGGTAGTCTTGAATAATATTTGCTAAGGCAGAGGGAGTGGTAGTTGAGCTAAGGGTTTCAAGTTTGACTACAATGGTTTTCTTGTTCGGATTTGAGTTTTTGGGTTTTTTGTTTGCTGGTTGGCTAGATGACGGTTTATCCTCCAGAAATTCTACTGCTAAAGGAATAGCATGGGTAACTAGCTGATCTAGATCGATGTCTAAATTTTCTTGAGTTGAGGTATTCAAACCTGTGGGTTCAGAAGTGGCCTCCATATCCTCTTTTCCTATCCGAACTAAACTATACTTCTTAGTGGTTTTCAAAGTCTTAGCTAAATTTGTTTGATTATAAGAACTATTGGATGGACTTGAAGAGCTAGAATCAGAATCACTACTGCTAGATGTGGTGTGAGTAGATTCGTGTGTATGTGAAGCAGAATTATTCAAATTAGATTCGGAAGGAATTTCTGAGGAAGAATTGGAATGTTCAGAATTGGGCATTACTTACTTGTGAATGTGCAGAAGATATTTCAAAGGAAATCTGAGCTCGGGCGACTACGAAAAACGCTCGAATATTTAAGTGAAGCTGCTGAAACCCGAACTGAAGAACGAAAGCTCTGGAAAGTTGAGTGAGAAAAATGAATCCTGGAATGCTCTATTTATATTTGAGGGGTGTGAGAATTTGAAGAGACACGACAGCTGTCGTGGGGAAACGTGCGCCGAAACGATTGTCAGAAAAGACGTGGTACAGAAGGTGGAAGCGTGTTTTACAGGTGCACAACTCAAACAAGTACACGTACATCAGTCAGATCGGTATTATTCCAAAATATTATTCAGGTCGGAATGGATAAATGCAATCCAACCTGGGGGGCTATTGATGAGGGTCGAATTTTACTATAAGTATAATATCTCAGGAATAGACTCCTGATACAACAACTATTGTTCAACTTATAAGAGTCCAACTCTTTCTCAGATCATACTTTTACTACACCTGTATATTCGGAGTTACAATCCATTTACAACTCTTGCATTACAATAAACTCTTATTCAAGGTATGTTATTAGAGTTCCATTACAACTCTAATTCAGGTATGTATTCTATAAATACCTCCTCTCCATTACTTTAGAGGGGGATTCGATTCAAGTACTCTTAATTACTTATTGATATTTGCTTAAGGCTCGTTACTGACTTAGGCATCAGAGTTTACTCTCTGAGACCAATCTCGAGGACTTTTGTAGGTGTTCGTTGTGCTCGAGTCGCTCGGGACGACCTGAAGGCCAACCAGACGATGTGAAGTTTTTGAGTCTCGTCAATACTGTAATCTTTTTGTTGTTTGGAATACGTATGTTGTAAATTTCTTAAAAATTTATCAGAACTCTCTTTTGAGTACGTACTCTTACACTGCTTGCAAATCGATACTGGATTTTAGTATGCCTTTGCTGTGTGCGGTTGATGAGGAATGGAATAAGTAGGGATGGAATGAGTTACTTATATTGGGCTTCAGAATATATAGTGGGTTTCCAAATGTGATGACCATTGCGTTGTTGTATTCTTATCATTCTAGATTATGTTATGAAATATTAAATATGGATGTTCATTATTCATTCAATGGGTTTATGTATATCCCCTTTGGATATATTCATCGCCTTGTGTTAATATCTAGATTCAATAAATCTCAAGCTTGAGTTATCATTTTGAAATACTAAACAATTCAGCTACCTGGTTCAACTACATAGTTTTATCAATAAATAGAGCTTAGTGTAGTTTATTTTATATAACCATGTAGGAACTCTGAAAACTTGTAATACCAGAGAATCTCTGTAGAACTCTATTGTAGTAACCACTCTTGTATTGTAAATTGCTATCAATAAAAGTTAGCAAATAGAGCCATAATTCCACCTACTTCTTTTGTGTATTTCTCTTTATTGTAATTTCCTTTTGCACTGTTATTTAGTTGTATTGCATATAAGTAGTAGTTTTACAACTCGTTATCAGCACGAGACTCTACCACTGAAGCAACTCAGGTTCACACCCAAACTTTGACGTAATTGGTGGTTACATATCTTTGGTAAGGTCTTGATATTTGCATTTTTTGTAAGTTCACGAGGTAATATTTCTTTATTTTTCAATTAATTTATTTTAACTGTAAATTTGTGCTCTTTGATATTCTTGAAATAACCACTTATCATGAATATTGAGAAATATTTAACCACCTGAAGTTGGTTGTAATTCCAAAAGTCTGGTCATGACATAAATTGCCTTATAATGATTACATATTACTGTGACAAGAAATGAAATAACCTCAGAAGAGGCGATGATAAGAAAAATAGCAAAAATAAATGCCCTAATATGGTATATAAGGCCATTGATCTCATACATGTTGTATAATAGATCCCATTGTTAAATTTTATCAAGCATCATTGAAAAAGAACGGTCAAGGTGTCAAAACAAATATAATTGATCAGATTTCTCACCATGAAGGTGCAACTTTGATCATATTTACTTGAACACCCTGAAGGTGTAATATGATCATATATATACATCTTGAAGGTGTAATATGTTTATGTAATTTGCATTTTAGTTATGAAGTTTATTTACGTTTATGTTTATGTATATTTCTTCTTAAAAAAGAAATTGGTATATTTCTTCCTGAAGAAGAAACTGATATATTTTCCTTGAAGTTTATTTATGTTTATTGATTAATGTTTATTTATATTTTTTTTTCATATTCTTCCTGACGAAGAAATTTGATGCCTTTCTTCCCGACCGAGAAATTTGATACCTTTCTTCCTAATGAAAAAATTTGATACCTTTCTTCCTGACGAAGAAATTTAATACCTTTCTTCCTGAAGAAGAAATTATGTTTATCTTCCTGAAGAAGTGATAAATGCCAAACACATAAGATTAAATAATGGTGGTGATATTTGTCTTATTGATAGTGCTACGCACACTATCCTCAAATATGAGAAGTATTTTTCCTACATGGAGTTAAGAAAAACTAATGTTAATACAATAAGTGGTAGTGCTAAATTGATTAAAGGTTCCGGAAGTGCCACTATATTTCTCCCCAAAGGAACTAAAGGTATTATAAATAATGCATTACTATCTACAAAGTTTTGAAGAAATTTACTAAGTTTTAAAGATATTTGCTGAAATGGATATCATATCGAGACTATGAATGAAAAAAATGGTGAATTTTTATTAATTACAAATACCATTTCTAGAAGAAAATGAGTATTAGAAAAATCACCATTTTATTCATCTGGTTTATATTATACAAAAATAAGTGCAATTGAAAGTCTTCACCTTGTAGACCAGAAGTTTACAAATTCCAATGATTTATAATATGGCATGACCATCTGGGACATCCTGGTTCTATAATGATAGGACAGATAATTGAAAATTTACACGGCCATTTATTGAACAATCAAAGAATTTTAAACTCTAATTAATTCTCTTGTGTTGCTTGTTCCCAAGGAAAGTTAATAATTATACCATTACCAATGAAAGTGGGGACTGAATCCTCTATATTTTTAGAACGAATTCATAGTGATATATGTAGGCCTATAGATCCACCATATGGACCATTTAGATATTTTATGGTGTTGATCAACGCATCACCAAGATGGTCACATGTAAGTTTATTATCTACTCGCAATTTAGCGTTTGCGAAATTACTTGCTCATATAATTAAACTACGAGCACAATTTCCAGATCACCAAATTAAGAAAATTCGTCTAGATGATGCTGGTGTATATTCATCGCATGCTTTTGATGATTATTGCATGTCGATTGGAATAAGTGTTGAACATCTTGTAGCTTATGTTCATACACAAAATGCTCTAACTGAATCATTTATTAAACGATTGCAATTAATTGCTAGACCATTACTTATGAGGTCTAAACTTCCTTTATCTGATTGGGGGCATACTATATTATTTACAACAACACTTGTGAGAATTAGGCTGACAAGTTATCATAAATACTCCCCCATACAATTAGCTTTTGGCTATGAGCTCAATATTTCTCATTTGAGAATTTTTGGTTGTGTAGTTTATGTCCCGATTGCACCATCACAACGTACTAAATTGGGCTCCCAATGAAGATTGGGGATATATGTCGGGTATGAATCACCTTCTATAATTAAATAAGTTGAACCATTAATAGGCGATTTATTTACTGCGAGATTTGCTGATTGTCATTTTGACAAATCGCATTTCTCGACATTAGGCGGAGATAAAGTTCAACCGAAAAAGGAAATTAAATGAAAAATATCACTTGATTTCCTTGATCCTCGTACAAAAGAATGTGAACTGGAAGTTCAAAAGATTATACATTTGCAAAGAATTGCAAATCAATTACCGGATGCATTTATTGACTCAAGAAGAGTTATTAAATCACATATTATTGCAAAAAATACTCCGGTTAAAATTGATATCCCCGAAGGACATATTACAAGTGCTAATGAATCTCAAGCACGCCTGAAATGTGGTAGACCTCTCGATTCCAAAAATAAAAATTCTCGAAAAAAAAGAGGATTAAACTAGAGTATAGAACTCCAAAATACTATTAGTGACAAAATTCAATCTCTTGAAGAGGTTACTCCTGAAGAGCCTACTCCTGAAGAGAATGATACTATAGAAACTTTAATAAATTTTGTCACTACAGAAAAATGTTGGAATAAAAAAGAAACAATTATTGATAATGATTTTGCATATAATGTTGCAATTGATATTATGGAAAAAGACGAGCATCATGAAACTAGATGGGTTGATGAATGTCAGAAAAGAAATGATTGGCCAAAATGGAAAGATGCGATCCAATCTGAATTGGATTCACTGGCAAAACGAAAAGTATTTGGACCTGTAGTCTTAACACCAAAAGGTATAAAGCAGTTGGATTTAAATAGGTATTCGTGCGAAAAAGAAATAAAAAATTTGAAATTGTGAGATATAAAGCACGACTTGTAGCCCAAGGATTTTTACAAAAACATGGATTTGATTATGATGAAACATATTTACCTGTTATAGATGGAATTACATTTAGATATCTTGTTAGTTTAGCTTTACATGAAAGTTTTGATATGCGCCTGATGGACGTGGTCACTTCTTATTTGTATGGGACATTATAAAATGATATCTATATGAAAATCCCTGAAGGGTTTAGTATGCCAGAAGCATATAAATTAAATCCCAAAAAAAATTATTCTATTAAATTACAAAGGTCTTTGTATGGATTGAAGCAATCTAGACTTATGTGGTATAACTGTCTTACTAAATGTTTAACTAAAGAAGGTTATACAAATGACCCAATATGTCCATGTGTTTTTATGAAGAAAAATGGGTCAAAATTTGTAATCATTGCCATATATGTTGATGATCTCAATTTAATTGGAACTCCTGGAGAGATCCAAATGGCAGTTGAATATTTAAAGAAAGAATTTGAGATCAAAGATTTTGGAAAGACGATATTTTGCCTTGGTTTGCAAATTGAACATTTGCAAAATTGGATTTTTGTTCATCAAACTGCGTATACCCAGAAGGTATTAAAACGATTTTATATGGACAAGGCACATTCATTGAGTACCCTAATGGTCGTTCGGTCACTCGATCCTATTAAGGACCCTTTTAGACCGAGAGAGAATAATGAAGAAATTCTTGGTCCTGAAGTATCTTATCTTAGTGCAATTGATGCACTAGTGTATCTTGCTAATTGTACAAGACAAGATATATCATTTGCAGTAAACTTATTAGCAAGATTTAGTTCCTCTCCTACAAAACAACATTGGAATGTTATTAAACATATTCTTCGTTATCTCCAAGGAAAAATTGATCTTGGATTATTTTATCCATATGATTCTTGACATGAATTGCTTGGTTATGCCGATACTGGGTATTTATCTGACCCGCATAAAGCAATGTCTGAAATTGGATATTTATTTGCATGTGGTAATACAACTATTTCGTGGCGATCCACAAAACAATCAAAAGCTGCCACATCTTTAAATCATGTTGAAATTATAGCAATTCACGAGGCTAGTCGAGAATATGTTTGATTAAGATCAATGACCCATTATACCCAGAAGAATTGTGGGTTATCTTTTGAAAATCTTCCAACTATATTATATGAAGATAATGTTGCTTGTATAGCACAATTAAAGGGATGATATATTAAAGGAGATAGACCGAATCATATTTCACCAAAATTCTTTTTTACTCATGATTTGCAAAAGAATCGTGAAATTAATGTGCAACAAATCCGGTCAAATAATAATTTTGTGGATTTATTTACCAAGGCATTACCGACTACAACTTTTGAGAAATTGATTAGTAATATTGGAATGCGTTGGTTAAAAGATCTCAAATGATCTTCGAATCAGGGGGAGATATAAATACACAAGAATGATGTACTCTTTTTCCTTCACTAAATTTTTTTCCCAACTGAGTTTTTTTCTAGTAAGGTTTTAACGAGACACATTCTTTGTGTAAATAAATATCTAAGGGGGAGTGTTATGAAATATAAAACGTGGATGTTCATTATCCATTCAATGGGTTTATGTATATCCCCTCTAGATTCATCCTCTTGTGTTAATGTCTAGATTCAATGAATCTCAAACTTCAGTTATCATCTTGAAATACTAAATTAATAAACAATTCAGCTACCTAATTCAGTTACTTGGTTTCATCTATAAATAGAGGGTAGTGTAGTTCATTTCATATAACCCTGTAGGACCTTTGCAAACTTGTAATACCAAAGAATCTTGTAATACCAGAAAATCTCTGCAGAATTCTGTTGTAGTAACCACTCTTGTACGGTAAATTGCTATCAATAAAAGTTAGTAAGTAGAGCCATAATTCCACCTACTTCTTTTGTGTATTTCTCTTTATTGTAATTTTCTTTTGCACTGTTATTTAGTTGTATTACATAGAAGTAGTAGTTTTACAACAGATTAATGTTTTCTTAAGCTTTGCAATATTCGAAAATATTGTTATTTAGGGTTTCTTAACCCCTTCAAAATCAATTTTTGAAGACAGAAAATTGGCAATTATGTTTTTAATTCACTCCGAATAGTTTCCATAATATAATATAATGCTACGTTGTATCACATAATATGCTCAAAATTATTATGTTTAATTTAACATTCAATTGTTGTATTAATTCAAACTAACAATTAGTAAAAGGTAGATTTTTAAAACCGTACAATAATTATAACTCAAATATTTAAGGGTATTTGGCCACTAAACTTTTCTAATTGTAAACTTGTATTTTTTTTAATTTTAATTCACCTGTGACAAATGGTATGATAGTGATTATTCCTTTTAATTTAGTTTTTATTTTTTCACCTTTTAGTTAACTTCATAGAATTTTTTTTTTCTTTTAGGGATATGATTATAAGTATAAATTTGTAGGTACAATTTTGATAAATGGGCACCGACTGCTATACTAGTAAACTATATCAATTACCCTTATTTACATGTATATTATTTATTAAAAATTGTAATAACTGGAAAAAAAATTAAAAAAAAATACATGTCTAAAGCAAACTTTTATAGTTTGAGAAATATTTAAAAGTTACTTCCCTAGTTTAGATAGATTACTTTTTTATTTATTTTAAAAAGAAAACGAAAAATTGAGGATTAAAAAAAAGTAAGGCATGGTAATGATTAGCTAAACATTGCACAAGTTTAATTTACAATGAAGTTCTAATGATTTACCCAAACAAAAGGCACATCAAACACACTCTTAATATATCTGATTATCTCAAATAATTACATTGATTTACAAATAACATTCAAATTACACACACATATATGTATATATATAATAGTATGCAGCAAGTCAAAACACATTATGTCATTTTCTTTTCAAGTGATATTGAAAACATTATTGTCTAAATTTGAGCCTAATAAAAGTTGAGTGTTAATATTTAGAGTGCCTTAGTAAAGTATTTCATCACCAAAAATAATCTACGGTTCTATATAGAAGATACTCAAAACAACTAGCATTTGTTTTTAGTGTTTTTTTTAATACACACACCCTCACATGCATCCTATAGGAATCGAACTCTAGACCTGTAGGTCGGAAAGCTAACTCCCTAATCACTGGGCTAGCCCCAATGGCTACTCAAAACAACTAGCATATTTCCTTCTTACCCTCAAATTTAGATTCCGAGAGATTTGAGATATACATGTGATTGTAAGTGTGTGCTCTGTTTCTTTGTTATTATTTTGTATTTTATTTTGCAAATCCAAATTGATTTTTTTTTCTTCATTTTTTTCAACAAAGATTTAAAAAATAATAATTTTCTAGTAATTATTTTTGTTACACTATTTTTTACATTTTTTATAAATAAAGTATTGAATTTGAATTTAAAATTTTAATTTCTACTATAAAAACTTCTTTTTTGCACAATTTCCCGTCAAGACAAACTCATAGAATATTAATTCAAATTTAAAGTTTAAAATTTTATTAATAAAAAATGCTTCGATACAAATTCCCACCAAAATAAACTCATTAATCTAAATACCCTCAAAATATTCCTTTCTTTATAACAAATCCCAAAAAAAAATTCATTATAAAACTAAAAAAAATCATATCCAAACGGAGCTAATGCTACTAAGTGGAGTCGCTTATATGGATCATGTTTCGCCACCATATTCAATCGAAACTCATTTTCTCATCTATATTTAAATATAACATATCTTTTCTTATAGTTTTTTCAATTATTTTTTGGTCTTTTTCTTTTCCTTTTAATTTTAGTTACTAATTAACTATTTTCTACATGCCTTATTCGGGCACACCATATTTTGACATTTATTTTATTGCTACTTCCATGATTACTAAAGTGACAATCTATATATTCAGTTTTACATCAACTATGGTAAAATGTTTTTATTCTAATACCTCTCTCCAACCTTCTAACTTGGTGTTTACCTCATCTCTCGTCTTATCGATTAAAACTATATGGTTTGCAAATATCATGCATTCAAAAGTGGCTTTTATAAATATTTAGTAATCTCGTCTCAACAATTAAAACTATGTTGTTTGCAAATAACATACATTCAATAATGACTTTTTGCAAATGTATAGTAATCCCGTCAATTACTAAAACGAAAAGGTATGGGTTTAAAGTTGATCCTTGGTGCAACTATATAATATTTGAAAAGTCACCCAATATTTCTACTAGTGTCCTTACACATGTTATATTTTTATACATATCTTTTATGACTTCTATATAATCTAATATCACCCCTCTTTTTTTTAATAATCGCTATATTATATCTCAATTAATTCTATCATAAGTCTTTTCAAGGTCAATAAATACTATATTTAATCTTATTTTATCTCATTATAATTCTCACATATCTTTTTATTAAATGTATAACTTCCATTATAGACCTTCATAGCATATTAAAACCAAATTGATTATATAATATATTAGTCTATTTTCTCAACCTTGTTTATATTACTCTCTCTTACAATTTCATATTATGACTCATTATCAATACATTTTTTCCCATAGCTAGTTCAATTGCCTTCACTTGTTCTTCATACTTTTGTAACCAAAAGTTCAATAGGGTAGAACATGCATTTAATACATTTTGCCAGTAGAGAATTAATCTACAAGAAATCAGGTTTACGGACTATCATTATAATTCTATCATAGTCATTCACATAGACAATAATTATTTTCTATAGCACTATCAAATTAAATAAATATGTAACCTCTTAAAAATATCACTCTCTAAAGCTAAGCAAGAACTATCCTCTTATATTCCCCCTCCTCCACCACCATCACCACTCTCTTCTCTTTTAAAACTCATTCCCATAGTTTGATATGCTAAACACTCAATATTTGTTTTTTCAAAAACCATTATGATTAACTAGTTAATCAAATTAATAGTTGATGAGTCAAGAAATTGTCCCTTTTGGGAGGTCAAGCCAATAATATAGTCCTTACCTCAACAAAGGCCAACTCCTCAACTAATGTGTCTAAGAAATTTATTCTCTTCATAAGGAAGGGTAATTTTGCAATTCATCCCAAAAAAGGCCTGACTCCTTAGTTCCCCATAAAATGAAAAGACTCCTAGGTGAGAACACATTACAAATGACCTCAGTTGAGAAATGACAAGAGTTTCCCAGTTAGGGACACCTTCTAATTGACTTCACCTCAGAAAAGATCAACTTGAGGTTGCTATGATAGGGAAACAATAAAGTTCACCCCACCTCCAAATGACCCATCCTTTTGGAGTTTGAGGTCTTACTGTATATCTTCTAGAAAGATACTAACTCCCCAACTTGGCATAAATATGAGTGTCTTCTTTGATTCATATTCCATATATCAACCCACCTCGGTATGCCTGACTAATTGGAGTAGGATATGTTATTGCACATCTTACCAAAAAGGTACCACCTCTTCAATTTAGTATCATATAGAAAGCTCAGATCGAGATATGTCGAATTTTGCCTCACCTTGAAATAGCTCAACTCCTCAGCTCAGAATGAAATATATATCAACAAAATTAAAGTAACCACAGAAATGACTCAACTCCATATGGCTTGACCTAGGCTAAATATGGCATAAGTGAAAAGTCCCCAGGTAGTCCTGGGGAGATCACTCCGATGCCTAAGTCAATATTGACAATAATGATAATTAAAACTCTCGTAAATAATAAGGAACCAACCCCTTCCCCTCCCCTTTAATTGACACACAAGTAATATTTATAACATGAGTTGTACCTTGATGATGTCATGATCCAATTCTCTTGGTAAGTTACCAAATTTCATGTTCCAAATATATCCTTTGTCAAGGTTTTCTAGATCTACCCTCATCAATACCCCCCTTCCAGATCAGTTTGAACATATTCAATCTGATCTGAAAGGAAATAATTCATCTCGTTCTATATTCCCTGACTAACTTGGTTGGATATGAACCGAATGTTTTGAGTCTTAATGATAAGTTGGTTTTATACCAACTTAAATGGCTTAATCCACTTGGCTTTTTACTTGTTTTTCATGAGTTAGTGCAATGATTTGTTTGTTGTGGTGCATTTATGTGGTTGGCAATTGGTTGTACTAAAATGGTTAAAAGAGACCCAAAATTGATGATGAACTTAGGCAATTGTGTGCTTGATGTTAATTGGTAAGGTTGAGAGGTCAAACCAATTAGGAAATGGATGAAACCGAAATTGGTAAAGCTAAATTTAGTTTGGCAGATTTGGTTGGTGAAATTCATCTGGGCATAACTTTCTTGATATTAATCCAATTGGTGAGTTCTTTGGTGTTCTGAAAAGCGCTTTGAATGCACTACATTTCTTATGTTGTAACTATTTTCTAATTGTGTGTGCAAAGCTATGAAATATGAGGTTCTTTTCGGAATACCATTCATTAGGGTTTTAGGGTTTTTTAGGGTTTTATTTGCTTGCCATAGTTTGGTATTTTGATGATAACTTGAGTTTTAGGCATCCAATGGTGTTTTTGCTTGCACCATTGGAAAGCTAAGAGGAAGATCTAGAACTTTTAAGTTCACCACCAAGTCAGAATCAGAGGCTAAGACACACTTATTTGGCATGAAAGTAGGGTGTTGTGTTGGAATGGATACTTTGCCAACATTGTTTGCCAATTCAGCCAACCATTATGCCAAGACCTTGCCAAGACCTTGCCGAGCTTTGCCAAACCAATGTGTCAAAACTAGTGTACCATGACCTTGCCAAGAACTTGCCAAGCCTTGCCAATCAAACTTGCCAAGCCTTACCAATTTGACAACACTTAAGCACAACACTTATGCATTAGTCTTGCCATAGCTTTGCAATGAAACTCATGCCACACATTTGCACCTTGGCACACCACTCATGTTGCACAATGAACTTCACAAACCAAGGCACACAACTTGGTATAGAGAGAGTTAGGCAGCCGAGAACAAGAAGAATTTGGCCTACGACATGTCGTAGGCCAAACTCAAGAAGACAAAAAATGGCCTACGACATGTCGTAGGCCATTCTTGAAAAGTTGATTTTTTGCCCACGACATGTCGTGGGAAAAAATTGGGAGAAGAAATTTTGGCCTACGACATGTCGTAGGCCAATTCTGGAACAACAAATATTAGCCTACGACATGTCGTAGGCTAAATTGTGGGAGTTGTGAAAAAAAATGGCAAAGTGTTGAGTGTTGTTTCATAGGTTTTAAGCTTTGTCATACTTCAGTAGTTTGGTCATAACTTTCTCGTTTTAGATCCAAATTGGGTAATTTTGATGGCTATGGATAGCTAAGACAAAGTTTTACAACTTTCATGTTTTAAGTTTTCCTTAATTCACAGTGCATCATGATCAAATATTGGTGGGAAGTTGCTGCCATGAAATACTTTGTGTTTGAGTTTCTAAAAAATTGGCTAAGTGTTTAACTTCTGATTTTCTGAAATTCCAGGCAGCTGAAGGCGCGGTTTGCTTTGGCGGAAAGGCGTGAATTTCAAAACGCTGGATTCTTGAAGGCTCGCTGAGTTGCTGAAGGCGTGATCAGTTGCGGCTTGAAGGCGTGGTGAAATTCTGATTTCTTCACCTGGATCTGTTAGCAGCAAAGGCGCGCGAAGCTGAGCCTAAAGGCGCGACGTAGGATGCTGAAGTTGATAAAGGCGCTGGAAATTAACACCAAAGGCACTGGAGTGTTGACTACTTTTTCAAACTTGGAATTTTTGACATTTTTGGCTGATTTTTGGTTTTTTCCCTTAAGGCCACTTTTGTAATATTTGATACATTTTACGTTGCGTATTTGTTACGTTTTCCCAACTCTATATATAGGGAAGGTAGCTAACATGTGATAAAACTTTTTGACTACTCTCATTTTCCATATTGTAACCGACTTTTGAGTTTGAAGAGCGGGAAGTGTTCTTGAGATCCACTTTCTCTCTCTACTTTCTCTCACTAAGATTGTTGCTTCATTTTGGATTCCGATCAAAGATTTGCTTCCATCAATATACATCTCCTTGAAATTGAGAAGAAAAGTAACAATCCTCTCGGCATTTAGAAGCTTTTAAGACTCTTAATTGGTAAACTCTTCCAATTAATGATTATTAACTGCTTAATCTTCCAATTTGTTGATTGTGAAGCTGAAATGGAGATTCGTGGCTAGTTGTAGGATAATCTAGGATACTGAGGGTGAATGCTAGGTTGAAATTGTAATTGTGCAGTAGAACTAACAATCTATTATAAGAAATGGAAATTCTCAGCTATGAATTGGAAAAACTTGTTGAGTAAATGCTTTTGATCTGAATTTGATGAAATGAGATTCGATTGCGGTCATCATTCTGAATTGAGTCTTCTTTTGTAAGATTTGGATGAAAATCATGAATAAGAACCTGAGAATGCTTGAGTTCTTAAACCTGTTTGAATTTGCACAGATCTTAAGGCTAGACCTCGTCATAGGAAGCTTTGAGTCTGTTTCATCCTAAGAACAAGGTGATAAGAGATTCTCAAACTCAAATGATAAATTTACATTCTAGGATCAGGCCTCACCATGGGAGATTCTAGGTGTTCATGCCTGAGTAATTTGAGTGGGGAATTGAGACAGCTTATTCACACTTCACCATCCTTAGGCCCGACCAGAGGATAGGATGGTGTCGGGAGACTAAAATTGTAGTGTAGTGACCATGCTAGCTATTATTTCTGTTTCCAATTGTGATTCTCCTCATCTGCTTTGTTTGTATGTTAGTAATACTGCATGTATGAGAAGTTGCATTTACCCGGAGGTAGCCTAGATTATCAGCTTTATTTTCTTGGCAACTTTGTTCTTACTTCCTTGAGTCTTACTTGTGTGTTCATTTAAATTTGTAATTGTGTGGAATCAAACCAGATTACTTCTTGTTAATTTTTGTAATCAGTGTTCTTTTACTCTTGTATTATTTTGGTGACATAATTGAGCATATCAAACTTCTTGAATCGACTATTTCCCTGCGGAACGAAACCTAGCTCACTGCTACTATATTCAGTGAAATTAGGATAAATTGACGAGGTGCGACACTCGATATCAATTTTTGGCGCCGTTGCCGGGGATCTCGGCACGGTTCTTGGAATTTGTTGTTGTTCTGTTTTTAGTTGTGTGTTTTATTGCTTTGATTTAGTTATCTTGTTTCTTTACTGTGTGATTCTGTTGCTTTTACCATCTTGTATTGGTTTGGTTTACAGATTGATCCGGTTGTTCTCTTGATATCATTTGTTGTCCCTGTTTATGTATGCCCAGGTCTGTAAGATCTAGAGGAAAACCTGAATTTGAATTGGACCTTGAATTGGAAAGAACTCTAAGGAATCAAGCAAAGCAAAGAGCTATGGCTGCACAAGGAGTACAAGCACCCAGGTTCAGGGACCATTATGTCGTAAATTTTGACAATCGATTTGGTCATCAGGATATCGACGTGGAAAGTTACCACATCCCTCCACAAATAGTCTCGATGATTACCCAGGGCCAATTCTTCCAAGGTCTTGACAACGAGGATCCTAATGATCACCTTGATTGGTTTCTCGGGTTATGTAGCACTTTTAAGTTGCCAAGAGTTGACAGGGGTGAGGTTCACATAATTTTGTTCCCTTTATCTCTACGTGGAAAGGCTAAACATTGGTTCAAGAGTATTGGGAGAGCAAATGCTGGAATGTCATTTGATGATCTACAGAAAAGGTTCTTGTCTAAGTACTTCCCTCCAGCTAAGCTTGAAAAGAGAAGGTTGGAAATTATGAACTTCTAACAACAAGACAGTGAGTCATTTCGAGAAGCTTGGGAGAGATTCAACGATTTGATTAGGCAATGCCCCAATCATGACTTGGGCGAAATTAGGGAGCTAAATACTTTCTTCAAAGGCCTAACTCCTTAATCATCTTTAATGGTTAAAGTTTATGCTAATGGAGCACTTAAAGACAAATCTGTGACTGAAGTGCGTGAACTTTTTAACCAGATAGCTGAGGATGAATACCTTTTTCCAGAGACTAGAAAGCCACATGTCAGGAGACAGAGAGGAGTTCTTGATGTAGATGAGGAGACTTCACTTAGTGCTAAGTTTGAAGCATTGGCCAAACAGGTGCAGACTTTAAAGGCGACTCAAACAAAAGCCCCAGTACTTTCATGTGGACTATGCAAGGGGGACACCACACGGATGAATGTGCAATCACTACTGAATCCATTCAGTATGTGAACAATTACAGTAACAAACCCCAATATGATGGGAACTATTCTGGGAGCAATTATAATGGAGGCAACAGACAATATGGTGGAAACCAAGGCAACTGGAATCAACAGCAAAACCAATGAGGTAATTACTATCAAGGTAATGACTCAAGGAGAGCAATGAATCAACCACCTCCTGGTTTTGATAATCAGGCTAGCACATCAGAACAAAAGAAGCCAAATGTGGAGGATATGTTTCAAAAGCTGATGGAAAAGATGGATAAGAACGAACAGAGATTTGGAGGTTTGGAATCCACTGTGAAGCATCACGAAGCTACTCTGAAGAATATCGAGATGCAACTTGATCAGTTGGCGAATGCTGTACACCAGAGGCCAAAAGGAGCTCTTCCTAGTGACACAGTACCAAATCCCAAGGGGAGAGAAGCATGCAATGCTATTACTTTGAGGAGTGGAAAATTGTTGCCTGGAAACAAACATGTAGAAGATAAGATTGATGATGTAGAAGATGACCAAAAAGATGAAGTTGAGATAGATGTGGAACTTGAGAAGAATGGTGAGCAAGAAGAAAATAAGTCTGAGAAGAAGAAAATACCAGCAAGGGTGGGAAATGAAATCACCAAAAATTCCAATCCTTATAACTTCCCAGATTATGCTCCAAAAGCTCCATTCCCAGAGAGGAAAAAACCTCCACCTAAAAAGGGACCTTAATTCAATCGTTTCTTGGATATGATCAAACAAGTGAATGTCAATGTTCCTTTGTTGGATTTGGTTACAGCCATGCCCAAATATGCTAAATATTTAAAGGATCTCATTTCAAATAAGGAGCAAATCTTGAGATGTGAAGTTCCAATGATGCTATCAGAGTGCAGTCAAGCATGGATGGTTCACAAATTACCTCCAAAGCTTAAGGATCCAGGTAGCTGTACCATACCTTGCAAGATTGGAACCAGATATTTTGCAAAGGCCCTCTGTGACCTTGGAGCTGGAATCAACTTGATGCCATTATCCATTGCAATAAATGTGGGTTTGAGTGGAAGGATTCGACCAGTTGCAGTGACACTACAGTTGGCAGATAGATCCTTGGTGACTCCTACAAGCTTGGTAGAGGATGTGTTGGTAAGTATTGATAAATTTACCTTGCCTGTTGATTTCATTATACTTGATATGGAAGAGGACCCTGAGGTTCCTCTCATTTTTGGTAGACCTTTTCTAGCCACTGGTGATGCTTTGATTGGTGTGAAAAACAAGACAGTCACGTTTAGGATTAACAATGAGGAAGTGGTTTTTGATGTAAACTATGCTATGAAGTAACCTCTTAATATGGAGTCTTGTTTTGCTATCAAAGCTATAACATGTTCTTCTCTGAATAATGTGAACAACATGCATGATTTTTCTATTGTTGATGAGTTAAGTGTTTATGAGGATGTTTTTGATGAACTTGATTTAGATGATGAGGATAAGAAAATTCTTTGTGAAATTGAAGATTTCATTAAATGTTGTTATTTGGAAGAGTCAATTTGTGAATTGCAAAATGATGTTGTGGAAGTTAAAATGCATGAAACTGTAGGGGAACATGATCATGAACCTACTGTTTTGGCTAATGAAAATTTTACTCCCAATGAGGTGAGGACTAGTGAGAATTTGTGCAGGAATGAAAAGCTTTTACCCTCCATTGTGGCGATACCAAAGCTTGAATTGAAACCACTTCCAGCTTATCTCAAATATGCTTTCTTGGGAGAAAATGAGACATTGCAAGTTGTTATATCTTCAAAGCTTGAAGGTTGGCAAGAGGAGAAGCTTTTGGAAGTTTTGAGGAAACATAAGTTGGCTATTGGATGGACAATTGCTGATATAAAAGGCATAAGTCCAGGTTTATGTATGCACAAGATTTTGCTTGAGGAAAATGCTGTGCCAGTACGGGATAGACAGAGAAGATTAAATCCTCAGATGATGGAAGTTGTGAAGAAAGAGGTTATCAAATTGCTTGACTTTGGGATGATTTTTCCAATTTTAGACAGCGAGTGGGTTAGTCCAGTCCAGTGCGTCCCTAAGAAGGGAGGGGTGACGGTTATAAAAAATGAGGCTAATGAACTTCTGGCAACAAGAGTGGTGAATGCTTGGCGAGTTTGCATGGATTACAGGAAGCTAAATAAGGCAACTAGAAAAGACCATTTCCCTCTTCCATTCTTGGAACAATTGTTGGATAGAATTGCTGGCTACCTTTTCTATTGTTTTCTGGATGGATATTCTGGGTACAATCAGATTGCAATTGATCCCAAGGACCAGGATAAGACAACTTTCACTTGTCCTTTTGGAACATTTGCTTATAAAAGAATGCCATTTGGTCTTTGCAACGCCCCAGCTACCTTTCAGAGATGCATGATGGCAATATTCCATGACATGGTGGAATCAATAATTGAAATATTCATGGATGATTTTTCTGTCTTTGGTATGACATTTGATGGTTGTTTGGAGAACTTGGCAAAGGTTTTGAAGAGGTGTGAAGAAACGAACCTTGTGTTGAACTGGGAAAAATGTCAATTCATGGTTCAAGAAGGAATTGTGTTAGGCCATAAAATTTCTCATGCTGGGATGGAGGTAGATCGAGCTAAGGTAGATGTCATTGCAAAACTTCCTCCACCTACCAATGTTAAGGGTATCAGAAGCTTTCTTGGACATGCTGGGTTTTATAGAAGATTTATTAAGGATTTTTCAAAGATAGCCAGACCCTTGTGCAGTCTCTTAGAAAAAGATGTTAAGTTTGAGTTTGGAACAGCATGTATTGAGGCATTTGAAACTTTGAAAACGAAATTGGTGGAAGCCCCCGTGATAGTCACTCCCCATTGGGGTGAACCCTTTGAAATTATATGCGATGCCAGTGATTATGCCTTAGGAGCTGTCTTAGGCCAGAGAAGAGACAAAGTGTTTCACACTATCTATTATGCTAGCAAGCTATTGAATGAGGCCCAAATGAATTATACAACCACTGAAAAGGAAATGCTAGCAGTGGTCTTCGCATTTGATAAATTCCGTGCTTATCTTTTGGGATCAAAGGTCATTGTTCATATGGACCATGCCGCATTGAAGTATCTGCTTGCAAAGAAGGAAGCAAAACCACGTTTGATTAGATGGGTTTTGTTGCTCCAGGAATTCGATGTGGAGATTAAAGATAGGAAAGGCTCAGAAAATGTTGTGGCAGATCACTTGTAAAGATTGGAATCTCAAGAGCAAGATTCACCTGACATTTCGGTTAAGGAACACTTCCCTAATGAGCAGGTGTTCAAAGTGGGTGAACAGACACTGCCTTGGTACGCTGAGATTGCCAATTTTGTGGTTGCTGGCCAGATTCCATCTTATTATTCCAGTGACCAGAAGAAAAGATTGAGAAGTGATGCTAAGTATTACTTTTGGGAAGACAAGTCTTTATATAAAATCTGCAGTGACCAAGTGATAAGAAAGTGTGTCAAGGAAGAAGAAAAGGAGGACATCTTAAAAGCATGCCATGAAGGACCCTGTGGTGGTCATTTTGGATCAACTAGGACATGCTTCAAAATCTTGCAATGTGGGTTCTATTGGCCACATATCTTCATGGATGCCAGAATTTGGGTTGGAAAATGTGATCGATGTCAACAAACTGGCAACATTTCTTCCAGAAATGAGATGCCTTTGAACAACATCTTGGTAGTAGAAATTTTTGATGTCTGGGGGATTGACTTCATGGGGCCTTTCCCTAAATCAAGAGGTATGGAGTACATTTTGGTGGCAGTGGATTATGTTTCTAAATGGGTGAAAGTTGTGGCTTTAGCTCATAACGATGCCAAAAGTGTAACTGCTTTCTTGAAGAAATACATCTTCAACAGATTTGGAGCACCCAGGGCTATAATAAGTGATAGAGGGACTCATTTCTGTAACAAGCTCTTTGAATCCTTGCTGGCAAAATATGGTGTTACTCACAAAGTTTCAACAGCTTACCATCCACAGACTTCTGGTCAAGCTGAAATTTCCAATCGGGAGATCAAGAGGGTTCTTGAAAAAGTGGTAAATCCAGGCAGGAAGGATTGGTCTTTGAAGCTAGATGATGCATTGTGGGCATACAGAACAGCTTACAAAACCCCAATTGGAGCTTCTCCTTTTCGATTGGTTTTTGGTAAAGAATGTCACTTGCCAGTGGAACTTGAACATAAGGCGTATTGGGCAATTCAAACCTTGAACATGAATCTGTCTGAGGCTCAATCGAAAAGAATGTTGGAGTTGAATGAACTGGATGAATTCAGATTCAATGCTTACATGAGTGCCAAGTTGTACAAGGAAATGACTAAAAGAATCCATGATGCAAAGCTTCAATCCAAGATCTTTGTTCCAGGACAATTGGTATTGCTTTATAACTCTAAACTTCGATTGTTTCCTGGCAAATTGAAATCAAGGTGGAGTGGTCCTTTTAGAGTGGTTGATGTAAAACCTTATGGGACAATTGAAATCAAGAATGACAAGAATGGCAATGTGTGGAAAGTGAATGGCCATCGTCTCAAGCCGTACTTAACTTCTCAGGACAAGGATAGCACTAATGTGGCACGAGATCCACATGAGCTATACTTAGATGATCCCATCATCTCAAATTGAGCTATGTTGCACGGTCGGGCTGTGACTTTAAACCAAGCGCTCCTGGGAGGCAACCCTGATTTTCTTCCTTTGTTTTATTTGTTGTGATTTCTTTTCTTTGTTAATCCTAGTTTGAGTAGTATTGAGTAGGAATTTATGGCACAATCTCATAACATCACTTGGGTATATTTTTTGTAGAATTTCAGAAGGATGTTGGGCATTCTTGATAGAAGCAGTGAGTACAATTTCACTTTTCCATCCATGTGAGTAAGGACATCAAGCTATGACCTGTCATTCACATGTGTTTGTTGGATAGTGGGTATGTCATAAATATAAATTGCATATCTTCGTTTTGCATACTCATTCCTCTTCTCTCTATACTGCTTCCCTTGCTAGTCATTTTTCATTTTCAAAGTATGGATTTCTATTCTCCCCACCAGAATCCTTTTGAATATGCTACCTTTAGTGAAGATTCTGGAACCACATCTTCTCCTTCTTCATCTTATTCGGCTGATGAGGAGATGGTAATTGATTTTGAGCCAGCTACTTGTCCACATTTTGTTAATGCTTCTGCTGAAAACTTTTATCATGGCTTTACTAATAGATCAGTCAGGATTGAGCGACCATTTCAGGAGCCTTCTAGGAGATTTGAGGATGTGATCTTCAGACAGTCGTGGTCTCATTTTGCTAGAGCCTCAGTTGTGGTGAATATGGACATAGTTAGGGAATTTTATGCTAATTCCCGAGCTAGTGGTGTTCATTCAGTGTTCGTGAGAGGAAAGTATTTAAGGATCACCCGCCATAGTATTAATAGGCTTTATCTTCTTGATGACTTTTCTCGTAACACATATTGTAGGTTGTTGAGAGCTGAGAATACCGATCACTTGTTGGCTTCGGTAACTTTACCTGGTGCTACATGGGTGAGGAATGATCGACAAGAGGCTTTATACGTGCCTACTAGTGAACTCACAGCCGAGGCCAAAATCTGGTTAATGTTTATCAATTCCAGGATTCTTCCTACTAACCGTACCAATATAGCATCTAGGGAACGAGTTCTGTTGATTTATGCTATTTTACATGATTTCTCTATTGATGTTGGGAAATTGATCTTAGAGTTTATCAGGCGGGCACAAAGAAGTGAGTTTGCACCGATGTATTTTTCAGCTCTGATAACAGCCATGGCTCATAGCAAGGGAGTTGATATCACGTCAAATGCTAATCCTCAAAATCCTGAAGGACTTCTGGGACCTCCTCAATGGCCTGTATTACAAGATGAAGAAAGAAGTGCAAGATTGTCTCGTGGTTTGTGAAACGTGGATAGCCAGGTTCCTTTATTCTTGATTGTTTCATTTTGTTTCACGGGGACCGTGTCATAGGCAAGTGTGGGGGAAGGCTTCGCCAAGATGTCTTGATTTTTAGTTACATTTTGAATATGTATGGTTACCATGATGATGGTTAAGGAGATTGTTTGTCATGATGGAGTTGAGAATAGTATTATAGTGTAGTATTTTGTTATTATGTTTAGCATGTTACATTTGGCTCTTGTAAGGTTTGAATATTGTGTTGCGTTTGTGTGTTTAGTATTAAAGTAAAAGGATTGTGTGATAGTTTTAGTGTGAATTTTTGATGAGTTGTTGGTGTAAATATTTTTGTGTGTTGGTTACAATTTTTGATTCATAGTCTTCGGTGTCAGTTTCACACACTTGCATTGATGATAAAGATATCTGCATTTCTGAACCCTTCTGAACATGAATTGAATTGAATCTTCTGAAAAGCTGAGAAAAGCTGAAAAATTGAAGGGGGAATTGGATTGCTATTGAGTCGTGAATAGGAAATTGATATGTAATGGAAGAAAATTAGTGGAGTTCAAGAAAAATTCACGTGAAAATGAAATAGTGCTAGACTTTGTTTTGATGATTTTTGAGAGCTTATTTTGTAAGTTTGCATGGCGTGTTGACCGAAGTGATAAGATAGCTTTGTCATTGTTGCTTTGTGTGATATGAATGTGTTGCTACCAAACAAAGAGCTGAAACTTCACATGTATTGAAATTGAATGGGTCCCACCTTTGAATGACTTGAATGTTTGCTAGTGTTTGGTGGGAATATTAAGTCTTCTTGTTATGTGACCGATGGAGTGATTGAGTGAATGGCATAGTTCTCCTTGCTCTTTGTGTTTCTATAAATGCATAGTATATTGCTTGTTGGTTCAAGACACCACAAGTGAGATATACAAAGTTCGGTACTAGTAAGAGCATACTGTGGACATTGCATTTCACAACTCCAAATTTTTTTGCAAGACTACATTCTGTGCTCTCCATAAAGGTATGTTCACTCTTACTTAAGCTTTGTGATTTTTGCTTAAGTTGTAGTATGAAAATTGTTTAAGGTGGTGAATGTATAGAGCATGGAAATGCGATTTTGTTGCTTAGATATTGGAAATGTTGAATAAGCAAGTTAAGGTGTTGATAGCCAAATGACAAATGCACGGTTAAGTGTGGGAGAAGCATGATCACAAAATCAGATTTTTGATTACTCCAGCTTTGCCATGTTGCTGTTTTTCAAGCATAACTTGAGTTAGGAATGATGAAATGAGGAGATTCTAGTTGCATCTTTTAGCTAACATGATGGTCTTCAATGTTTATGTTGTACATTTTTGCTAATTGTGGCTGGAACCTAGACGTAAAAAATCATTGAATGTGAAGTACATGTGAAATCAAGAATGTGAGATTTTGAATCTGCCAGGTTTGCCAAGTCTCGGTATTTTGGGTATAACTTGCAAATGGAATGTCCAAATGTGTTGATTCCAGTGGTGAAATTTAGCTAAGAGGAAGGGCTACATTTCTTCTGTTGGGCACTTTTGATAATTCTTCCTGGAGCATGATCTAATTTTGAGGACAATGTGTGCTTACGTTATGAATTATAATATGAGGAAATGCTGAATCTGAACATTTTTGGGACTGTCGGTATTTTAGCCATAACTTGACCATTTTGACTTCAAATGGGATGATTCTTGTCCTAAAATTTCGATTAAAGAGTGCACTACAACTTTGATGTTTTATGTGTGAACTAATTCTGCTTGCTTCCTAGATGATTTTTACAATCTTATAATGCTGGTTTTCACTTTTTGGGAATGTGTTTATAAAAGAAAATGCAAGTGTTTAGCAATGTTCTTAATGTAATTGTTTTGCTTTGAGTATTATGTGACAAGCTGAACTTTTCTTAACAGAAATGGCACCAAAGAAAGATTCAACTTCAAGAAAAGCCACAACTTCAAAGAAGGGAAAAGGAAAAGGTCAAGCACACGATGAAACTGATTCTGACCCAGAGTATTTTCCGGATGATATGCAAATGTTTGAGGAACCTCCGCAATATGCGATGCCAGCTCCGGCACCTAAAAAACGGAAAGGAGTCCCTGAGGTTGCTTTGTCTGTTGATGAGGATGCCATGAGACGTTGGGAACAAGGGTTCAATGTGAAATATATACACATTGAACCCGGGTTCAGTGTGGAGAAAGGGCCGTTTAAGAAGTTGATTAAATTTTACAAATTCCATGAGAAGCTTACGGTTGCCCCTGAGTTTTGCAATGTGAGCATTGCACGGGAATACTACGCAAATGCAGGGTCTCCGAAGGATGGAGCTATCTATGTGAGAGGCATTTGGGATCAAATCACGAGCGAGATTATCAACGCACATTTGGGCACACCTGATTATCCTGAGGATCCGATCAAATTTCCAACCAATGAGGTATTGGATGAAGCTTTGATAAAAGAGTTGGCACATCCTGGGGCAGTTTGGGAGCTTAATTCAAAGGGGGAACATAAGCATATTCGGAATGAATACTTGAAGAGTGACGTGAAAATATGGTTGTTATTTGTGTTGTCTCGCCTCATGCCAAGTTCGCAAAGAACCGAGGTGATTCGGAATCGGTTGTTCTTAATTTCTGCAATCCGAAACAAGAGCAAGATCGACGTGGGACGAATCATCCTTGCGAGCATCAAAGATGGAACTGCCCAGAACAGTAAAGTACTGTATTTTCCTTTACTAATTCAGGAGCTTTGTGTGTCACAAGGTGTGGATGATCAGCTCGGTGCTTGGGAGAGGATGCAGTCTCCCATTCCTGAACAACTTTACTTAAAATACTTGGCACAGGACAAGGAATTGGAGCAAGCGAGGATTTCAAGTGCAGAGGCATTTCGGGTGGAAAGTGAAAATCCAACTTATGTTACAGATCAAGGGCAGCAGTTTTTTAATTTTGCATCTCTTCAATGAGTAATTCAGGGTTTCCAGCTCTCAGTTGAAAATCGTTTTTCAAGCATAGAGGATAGGATGGATCGGCTGCAGGATGGTGTGAGAAACATAGATGAAAGGATGGAACGTATGCATGAAGGATTGACAATATGCAACAGGAGTGGAAGTCACAAACTGATCATATGGAGCATAGATTTGATGATTTATCCACGGTGGCTCAGCAGCAATTTGAAGTGTTATATCATAGGCAAGTGTGCATGCAGCGAGAGCTCGATAAGTGTAACAAGATGACGGTTTATTACCATTCAGATTCAGGACCCCCGAAGCCAACTCCAACTTCGGCACAGTTAGCAGGGTACCGAATCCCAAATCTGTCATGTGATATGGTTAGTGGTACAGTGCACGAGCTTCCACCTGGAGTGACAGCAAGCCCTTCTTTACATCCGTTACCCACATTTGGTCGTATACCTCCTATGCCTCATACTCCTACATTCATACCGAATCCAGAGTTTGCACCCGCTGCAAGGTTTCCGTTGATAGCATCAGGCCAACCTCTTCAAGGACCTGTGCATGGCCCTTTTCATTATGTGCCACAGTCAATTGGTGTGCCCTCATTTGCTACGTCCTCTTTGGCTGGACAATCTCTTTCCATACCAGTTGCGTTTGGATCTCCTTCTTCCTCAGCTCCATCATCGTCCACTCAGGGAGTCCTTCCTCCCTCTTAGCTTATCAGATTGAGGACAATGTTTAATTTAAGTGTGGGGGAGGGGGTGGAATTTTGTGTGATGTGTGCTGTGGTTGCTATGTTGTCTGATACTTTGTGGGTTGATTGTGTTGATTGTGAAAATTTTTTTTATGCATGCGGGTGCTTTATATTGTGAAAAAGGGGGGTTTGAAGTTGAGAGTGATTTTGAAGATTTCTGGACTTTCATGTTGATTGAGATATGCTGAGTTGAAGATTATGTGAAGTTTCTTGAAGTGAAGAATTTTGTGAAGTTGAAGAATGGAATTGTTCTACTTTGATGAATCTTGTGAAGTTGTGCATTGCTAAAACTTGAAGTGTCTCTTTGAAGATTGTTGCTATGATGATTTGCTAATGCCATGGAGAAGGAAATGTTAAGAGCTTAGTATGAAGTTTTTCTTATTGTATTGTTAAGTGATTAGAAAGCAGTATGTAGTTTGCTACTTGTAAGGGTTTTAATGTATTATGTCTCTCGGGTTTGGTTGTGTGCAACATTTTGAATTATGATGTGAGTTGGTGAGAAGAAAACGATTTGGTAATGTTTTGAACCTATAGTCTTGATAAGAGGAAGAAGAGTACAAAAAGAGAGTGAATAAGAAAGATCAAATTGAGAAAATGAGTTATCACCCCGTATGTGAAACTTTGTTCTTAGTTCACTTTGGCTTATTCCAAATTCATCACTATACTTTTTTTGAATCTTGCATGTGAAATTTTTTGTTCTTGGTACTAAGTTTGAAGAAATTGGTATATTTTGCTGACTAAGGCCCGATGTTAAAGTAAGATAGATATGCCATGCAAAACTCAATTTACATAGGAGGTAATGGGTATGAATTCGTTTCCGTTTGTTATGCATTTATCTGGTGTCTCCAGAATTCGTGCATGGTTAGTCAAATTGGGATTCTTATGAACATGTGCTTGCACAAGAAATGATATGGGGGAAAAAGCCATATTGGCAAACTGGGAAGAAAAAAGCCATAAAACCCAGGCATTATTTCAGTCATCAATATGTGCACCGATGTGCAGCACTAATGTGCAGAATAAGGGCAATGTCCCATAGAGTACCAATGTACGCATAGGTACTATTGATCTTGTGATTGCATGTTCATAAGAGTGGACAAAGAGAATGGCATGTATTGGATGGTATGTGAGACTAGCTAGAAGGTGTATAACAAAGGAATAGATGAAGTGCACGTTCCTCAGCACACACTTGCACGCATGACATTTTGGTTTTTATTCATTGTGCCTTAGTTGATAATTTGTATTGAAATCTGAAAGTTAGGTACCATGAACCATCAAAGTATAAAGTTGTGTGTGTGCAAAAACGTTTTGATGAATTTGTATGTAGTCAGGGTGGATGTATGAACAAAGTGTTTGTATATGGGTGATGAAAAGGGATAAATTGTGTGTATCTTGGCTTGAGGGCAAGCAAGAGTTCAAGTTTGGGGGAATTTGATAAGTTGGTTTTATACCAACTTAAATGGCTTAATCCACTTGGCTTTTTACTTGTTTTTCATGAGTTAGTGCAATGATTTGTTTGTTGTAGTGCATTTATGTGGTTGGCAATTGGTTGTACTAAAATGGTTAAAAGAGACCCAAAATTGATGATGAACTTAGGCAATTGTGTGCTTGATGTTAATTGGTAAGGTTGAGAGGTCAAACCAAGTAGGAAATGGATGAAACCGAAATTAGTAAAGCTAAATTTAGGGTTTTGGCAGATTTGGTTGGTGAAATTCATCTGGGCATAACTTTCTTGATATTAATCCCCTTGGTGAGTTCTTTGGTGTTCTGAAAAGCTCTTTGAATGCTCTACATTTCTTATGTTGTAACTATTTTCTAATTGTGTGTGCAAGGCTATGAAATATGAGGTTCTTTTCGGAATACCATTCATTAGGATTTTAGGGTTTTTTAGGGTTTTATTTGCTTGCCACAGTTTGGTAGTTTGATGCTAACTTGAGTTTTAGGCATCCAATGGTGTTGTTTCTTGCACCATTGGAAAGCTAAGAGGAAGCTCTAGAACTTTTAAGTTCACCACCAAGTCAGAATCAGAGGCTAAGACACACTAATTTGGCATGAAAGTAGGGTGTTGTGTTGGAATGGATACTTTGCCAACATTGTTTGCCAATTCAACCAACCATTGTGCCAAGACCTTGCCAAGACCTTGCCGAGCTTTGCCAAACCAATGTGTCAAAACCAGTGTACCATGACCTTGCCAAGAACTTGCCAAGCCTTGCCAATCAAACTTGCCAAGCCTTACCAATTTGACAACACTTAAGCACAACACTTATGCATTAGTCTTGCCATAGCTTTGCCATGAAACTCATGCCACACATTTGCACCTTGGCACACCACTCATGTTGCACAATGAACTTCACAAACCAAGGCACACAACTTGGTATAGAGAGAGTTAGGCAGCCGAGAACAAGAAGAATTTGGCCTACGACATGTCGTAGGCCAAACTCAAGAAGACAAAAAATGGCCTACGACATGTCGTAGGCCATTCTTGAAAAGTTGATTTTTTGCCCTCGACATGTCGTGGGCAAAAATTGGGAGAAGAAATTTTGGCCTACGACATGTCGTATGCCAATTCTGGAACAACAAATTTTAGCCTACGACATGTCGTAGGCTAAATTGTGGGAGTTGTGAAAAAAAATGGCAAAGTGTTGAGTGTTGTTTCATAGGTTTTAAGCTTTGTCACACTTCAGTAGTTTGGTCATACCTTTCTCGTTTTAGCTCCAATTTGGGTAATTTTGATGGCTATGGATAGCTAAGACAAAGTGTTACAACTTTCATGTTTTAAGTTTTCCTTAATTCACAGTGCATCATGATCAAATATTGGTGGGAAGTTACTGCCATGAAATACTTTGTGTTTGAGTTTCTAAAAAATTGGCTAAGTGTTTAACTTCTGATTTTCTGAAATTCCAGGCAGCTGAAGGCGCGATTTGCTTTGGCGGAAAGGCGTGAATTTCAAAACGCTGGATTCTTGAAGGCTCGCTGAGTTGCTGAAGGCGTGATCAGTTGCGGCTTGAAGGCGTGGTGAAATTCTGATTTCTTCACCTGGATCTGTGAGCAGCAAAGGCGCGCGAAGCTGAGCCTGAAGGCGCGACGTAGGATGCTGAGGTTGATGAAGGCGCTGGAAATTAACACCAAAGGCGCTGGAGTGTTGACTACTTTTTCAAACTTGGAATTTTTGACATTTTTGGCTGATTTTTTGTTTTTTCCCTTAAGGCCACTTTTGTAATATTTGATACATTTTACGTTGCGTATTAGTTACGTTTTCCCAACTCTATATATAGGGAAGGTAGCTAACATGTGATAAAACTTTTTGACTACTCTCATTTTTCATATTGTAACCGACTTTTGAGTTTGAAGAGCGGGAAGTGTTCTTGAGATCCACTTTCTCTCTCTACTTTCTCTCACTAAGATTGTTGCTTCATTTTGGATTCCGATCAAAGATTTGCTTCCATCAATATACATCTCCTTGAAATTGAGAAGAAAAGTAACAATCCTCTCGGCATTTGGAAGCTTTTAAGACTCTTAATTGGTAAACTCTTCCAATTAATGATTATTAACTGCTTAATCTTCCAATTTGTTGATTGTGAAGCTGAAATGGAGATTCGTGGCTAGTTGTAGGATAATCTAGGATACTGAGGGTGAATGCTAGGTTGAAATTGTAATTGTGCAGTAGAACTAACAATCTATTATAAGAAATGGAAATTCTCAGCTATGAATTGGAAAAACTTGTTGAGTAAATGCTTTTGATCTGAATTTGATGAAATGAGATTCGATTGCGGTCATAATGCTGAATTAAGTCTTCTTTTGTAAGATTTGGATAAAAATCATGAATAAGAACCTGAGAATGCTTGAGTTCTTAAACCTGTTTGAATTTGCACAGATCTTAAGGCTAGACCTCGTCATAGGAAGCTTTGAGTCTGTTTCATCCTAAGAACAAGGTGATAAGAGATTCTCAAACTCAAATGATAAATTTACATGCTAGGATCAGGCCTCACCATGGGAGATTCTAGGTGTTCATGCCTGAGTAATTTGAGTGGGGAATTGAGACAGCTTATTCACACTTCACCATCCTTAGGCCCGACCAGAGGATAGGATGGTGTCGGGAGACTAAAATTGTAGTGTAGTGACCATGCTAGCTATTATTTCTGTTTCCAATTGTGATTCTCCTCATCTGCTTTGCTTGTATGTTAGTAATACTGCATGTATGAGAAGTTGCATTCACCCGGAGGTAGCCTAGATTATCAGCTTTATTTTCTTGACAACTTTGTTCTTACTTCCTTGAGTCTTACTTGTGTGTTCATTTAAATTTGTAATTGTGTGGAATCAAACCAGATTACTTCTTGTTAATTTTTGTAATCAGTGTTCTTTTACTCTTGTATTATTTTGGTGACATAATTGAGCATATCAAACTTCTTGAATCGACTATTTCCCTGCGGAACGAAACCTAGCTCACTGCTACTATATTCAGTGAAATTAGGATAAATTGACGAGGTGCGACACTCGATATCACTTAATAATACCTAAGATACAGATGCTACCACTATTCCGGCTATTAGTTGCCATTTAATGTGACTGCGATTATGATTTGATGCTATAACTCATTTTTATACAGCGAAGTTTTGACTCTCTGATATCTTTACTTCATATAATTTTCATTGAAAGTCCCAAACTCGCCTAACTCGGTCATTTGTTAATAATGTGCATGCATGTCTTCCATTTTTATACTTGTTACAGCTCGTTGCTTTCCTTTGCCATCCTCAAGTAAGTATATATGACTTTCTCAGTTCATTCCTCTTTGTCAGATAGATTATATATTATTTATGGAGATAGCGATAATTTAGTAGACTTTGACCCTACTGTAATTTTTTTTCCAGTAAATAATAGTTTAGAATGATTTCAAAAATTTCCTAAGAAAAAAGTCACAACTCAAATAATGACGCATAATAATCAATTATGTGAGCCTTCTTCTCAGGATTCTAAAAGTTCCCATAATGAACCATCTGTAGAGAACTCTCAGATGTTAGTTCTAAAAGTACCCCTTCTGCGGAAATAGATTTTGTAAATGACATTTCTGTAAAACTAAGTTTTCTGAGTGACCCTTCTGTAGAAATAGATCCCCTTAATAACCATTCTACAGAGATGGGTTCTAATAATAACTTTATCATCTATTTATGCACTATTTGATTGAGGTCCATCTATATTAGCTATCTTGAATTCTTTCTTTACTCCGATGCAATTAAAAAAGGTACTCAAGAAGTTTCATGTCCCTTCTAGATATACCTCTATTGTTCCCACTGCTTGTCAATTTGCACATTGTCCTCTTATAGGCTATACGATCATTTATTTATGGCCACTTCAGTAAGGTCTCAGATTCCCATTGTCTATCTTTTTTAAAGATACTTTTTACTTTTATAAGATAAGTCTACCGCAACTAACTCCTAATACCATTTGAACCTTAGTGGGATTTGAGGTTTTCTGTAAACATTCTAGGGTCATATGCTCACTTCCTCTCTTTTAAATAATTTTATAGCCTTAAAACCTCAAGTAGGGAGATAGGTTAGATTTACTTTTCTCGTAAGACTAGAAAATATCCTTTTCTTGCTCCTAATTTGAACTCTGTCAAAAGATGGAAAAACAAATTTTCTTTATCAAATTAGAGCCCATGAGTCTTGTGTGGAAGCCACATGGTACTGTTTCAGATAAAGATTCCATCTTTGGGATAGATCCAAAATCCATAAAAACTTTAGAGGCCCAAACTAAGAATGGTAAACAATGGGATTCATCTCTTCTGAATAAGGAAGTACTAGTAGATTTAGATATGAGTTCAGTCAATTTGGGTTTATCTCTAGAAGAGCTTCAAGAGTATGGTTTTTTTTCGTCCATATTATAACTTTTTTTGCTTGTTTTGATATTGTTGAATTCTATCCATTTTGCAGTAATGAATTTCCTATTTTTTATGAAAAATCATAAAGCAAGGGAAAGAATCTATTGAAGGCACCATCTCCAAAACTGTAGTTGAATTAGCTATGGAAGAAAATAGACCAACCTCAAAATGTCAGCCCCGGTTCAGACTTTCAGAACTTTGGTCACACCTCCTAAGCCTTTTCTCTTTTATATATATATATATATATATATATATATAAATACATTGAGCAAAATACGGTGCTGGATATACCTAGCCATACCGTTACATGAGTGAAAGCAATAAAATTGGAGTACTACTCCATTACATGATGTTCTACTTAGATATAAACATGTGAGATAAGAAATTGTCTACTTTATGCCAGGAGAACTAAAGTAAAACCTTTCTAACCTCCCAATCAAAAAGTTTAGTACACAGTACATGAATTTTCTAGCCTAAATACCTATGTAAATTTCTACAAAAGGGACAATTTCATTTGCTAAGTTTATACCTCCTTTGTGTGATCTGTGTTAGTTCATACTAAACATTAATCTCATTCCTTTTAGCTCCAGGTCTGACTTATATGTTATGTCATTACATCATCGCTTCAACACCACAGCATATAGCAGTTCACCAACATCTTAAAATCTATGATTTCATTCCTCATCTTTAGTTTTCACTTAAACAGTCCTAAGCCTTTTCTCTTTACTACCACTAAAGGGGTAGTGTATGTCCAGCCCTCTTACCAAAAATTCATAAAAGAAAACACTCACATTGGAAGAGTTGCATTATCTTATGAAGCTCTATCCCTACTGTCAGACCTTCTCGTCTCTCTTTCTAGTTACTTTTTTTTTCATATATCAATATTCAACACATATCTGCACCTCTTTTCGCATTAGAAATAGAACCTCTTGCACATATTTTAAAAGTAACTGTAGCTACCAATAGTGTTAAAATGCCTGCATCTTACGTCATTTATTCTAAGAAGAATGCTTTAAAGAATTCACCTGATATTTCCCTGAGATCTTGCCTTACATCACACTTGACATGATTAATAAGATCAACACTTTAGTTGTCTGGTAATTTTCTCAAGTCTTTGTCGTTTTTGCCTAATTATATTTCTAGGTCTTTAGTAGCATCTCCCAGTACGTATCTGAGAGATTATCAATTTGCTTGAGTATTTTTCAAATCTTTCCATACGCATTTCAATACGTACCTAAGAGAACTTTATCTCAAATAATTAATTACCTGATAATTCCTCAAGTCTTGACATAAGTATTTCAATGCATATCTTATATAAGTTTATAAAAATGACTTATTGCCTGGTGACTTTTCCAGGTCTTGACTTGCACCTCTTAGGTCATATCTGAGAAGACTTAATAAAAATGATTGATTACTTGCTTATACTTTTAGCATGAACTTGAACTCTATAAACTCCAAGTGCATAGTTATGAACTCTATATATTTTTAACACAAAGTAGAGCCTTATAAACTCCAATTGTGAAGTTATGAGCTTCAGGTATGGAATTATTAACACTCTATATATTTTTAATACCAAATTGGAGCTTTATAGACTCCAGGTGTGGAGTTATGAACTCCATATATTTTTAATAAATAGTGGAGTTCTATAAACTCTAGTAAGGAGTTATGAACTTAAGTATAGAGTTATTAACACTCCATATAGTTTTAATAAATAGTGGAGTTCTATAAACTCCAGTAGAGAGTTATAAACTCTAGGTATAGAGTTATTAACCCTCCATATATTTTTAATAAATAGTGGAGTTTATATTTAGTAGGGAGTTATAAACTCCATGTATAGAGTTATTAACACTCCATATAGTTTTAACAAATAGTGAAGCTCTATAAACTCCAATTGGGAGTTATAAACTCTAGTAGAGAGTTATAAACTCCAAGAGGGAGTTATGACATCCTGGTATGAAGTTATTTACACTCTATCTATTTTTAATAAATAATATAAAATCCAGTAGAAAGTTATGAACTCTAGTAGGGAGTTATGATGTCCAGGTATAGAGTTATAAACACTCTATATATTTTTAATAAATAGTGAAGTTCTATAAACTCCAGTAGTAAGTTATGAACTCCTGTAGGGAGTTATAAACTCCATTAGAGAGTTATGAACTCTAGATATAGAGTTACTAATACTTCATATATTTTTAATAAATAGTAGACTTCTATAAACTACACTATGGAGGTCAAGCTAATAATATAATCCTTACCTCATCAAAGGCTCAACTCCTTAACTGATGTATCTAAGAAATTTATTCTCTTCGTGAGGAAAGGTGATTTTATAGTTCATCCCAAAAAATGTCTAACTCCTTAGTTTACCATAAAATGAAAAGATTCCTAAGTAGGAAAAGAATCCTATGTGATAACACATTACAAATGACTTCACTTGAGAAATGACAAGAGGATCCCAGGTAGGGACATCTTCTAATTGACTTCACCTTAGAAAAGACCGACGTGAGGTTGCTATGATAGGACAACAATAAAGTTCATCCCACTTCCAAATGATCAATCCTTCTGGAATTTGAGGTCTTACTGTGTATCTTCCAAAAAGATACTAACTCCCCAACTTGTCATAAAAGTAAGTGTCTACTTAGGTCTATATGCCATGAATCAACCTACCTCGTTATGCCTGACTAGTTGGAGTAGGATATGTTATTGCACCTCTTACTAAAAAGGTGCCACCTCCTTAATTTAGCATCATATAGAAAGCTCAAATCGAGATATGTCGAATTTTGCCTCACCTCAAGATAGCCCAGCTACTCAGCTCAGCATGAACTATATATCAACAAAATTGAAGAAACCACATAAACGCCTCAGCTCCATATGGCTCAAACTCCACTAAATATGGCGTTAGTGAAAAGTCCCCATGTAGTTGTGGAGAGATCATTCCGATGCCCAAATCAGTATTGGCAATAATGATAATTTAACCTTTTGTAAATAATAAGGACCAACCCCTCCTTTAATTGCACACAAGTAATATTTATAATAAAAATTGTACCTGGATGATGTCATGACCCAACTTTCTTGGCAAATTACCAAACTTCATATTCCAAATATATCATTTGTCAAGGTTTTCCAATATCTACCCTCATTAATATTGATTGTGATTAATGAGTTTTAAATAAACAACTGGCTAGGTGTTTATTGATGGAGACAAATTTTAAGCAAGTTCAAATTCATGTGAAGAGACATATTAACGTAATCAATTCAAGAAACAAATCAAAATATTTCATATCACATTCACAAAAGAGCACAAAAAGCCTGTTTTCCTCAATGAATATACACATGCATGCACAATCCTTTCTACATCTTTGGTTAAAAAACTATTTTAGATGTCACTAAAAACTGAACAATACATATTTGCTTTAATCTCGTGCCACAATCACAATGAACTACTTTTCTTTGACCTAATATTTTGAAATTTGCATTTGTTTCATGTATATGTCAAAATGGATATATTTCTTGCTAGAATTGAGCAAAAATCGACCAAATCAATCAAACTGAATTCAATTTGGTTATTTGAATTCGATTTCAGTTTGATTATTAGTTTAACCAAATTTAATTAATTAATTTTTAGTTCAGTTGTGATTTTTGTTTTTTTGAGTTCGGTTAATCAAACACACCAAATACATTTCAATTTCAGTTAGATTCGGTTATTCGGTGACCAAATTAACCGAATTGCTAAATAATTAATATTATACATATTGCATGAATATATTTAATCAATAAATTATATATAATTACACAATATTATACATAACTTTTTTGTGATAAATTTATTTTTTTAATTAATAAGGTATTCCATTAGTCCAACAATTTAAAGAAAATATATTATCAAAAAAAATGAACAAAATTGAAAATCAAAATGAACATGCCAAATTTGAATTTGGTTTTTCGGTTTTGATTTGCTAGATTTTCGATTTTAGTTCCGTCAAACATTTTAAAATGGAGAAGTTGAATTAACCGAATTACACGGTGATGCTCACCCCTATTTCTTGCGTCAGAGACTGGTGTCTCATTCAATCAATTCTATTTCTATTCTTAAGTGTGTTTGTTGGTTAAATATTTCATTAAAGAAATGATCTACGATTGTCATTCATATTATTCACATGTTTAGTTAGTTTAATTGAAATTTATTGAAGTTCATTCCATAATTAGATGCTTACTACTAGAAATTATCTGAAAATCACATGATGGTGGTATTCTTAGATTCTCATATAAAAAAGAATATTTTAAATTAAAAAAAAAAAAGAAACTTTTCATTTCCCATTATATAATTTTCTATACTTTTTAATTTATAAATTTCATTTTCTCTCAAATTCTTTCACTCTTGTTTGACTTTGAACATTAAAAATATTTTATCAATTTATAAAGAAATAAATAGGAATATTAATATTAATTTTATATCAATGGTGGACAACCAAAACCCTAGCTTACACATTAAAAATGATTAAATAGGAATATTAATATTTTATCATTTTCTCTCACAAACAAAACCCTAGCTTACACATTAAAAATGATTAAAACCCTATCAAACTAGGCTAAAAATACAGAATACTTGAGCTTTAATAACTAAGTAACAACTTAATAAAAGTCCAAAATAATTAAAACATAAAAACTGAAAAATTCTGACATCGCAGTCGCAATGTGCGCATTCTCAGCCACTTTTCACCTTGATCTCGGCAGAATGTGAAAAAAATACAAAACATCAAAGTTGTAGCCTTGAATCTTAGCTTTCCAATACCACTTGAATCACTCAATTCTGAGCTAATATGAGAGAGATATCATCAAAATAATAAACTGTGACAGAATCTCTCAGCATCAAATTTTCGACATCTCTTATTGTGTTTTCCTTTGTTATCCTTTGTTATCCATTCTTGGAGTCTCATACCTCCATGGGACCAATTTGAGTATTGTTCTCCATCTTATCTCTGGCCTTCATATATAGAAGTCAACAGATATAAATGAAATGAATATATTGAACTCCTTAGATTTGGCATAACAACATAATTTGCTATCAAGTTGTTTTGCTATAGTAAAAATCTTTACTTATTAAAAACTGAGGGCATCAAAATATGCATTACAATTACTATTAAAGATTACACTTTTTTAATCCTTTGAAATCAATTTTTCAAAGACAAAATATTTGCAAGTATGTTTTCAATTCACTCCTAATAGTTACCGTTATTTAATATAATGCTACTTTATATCATATGATATGCTAAAAATTATTATTTTAACTTTACCATTCAATTGTTGTTTTATTTCAAACTAAAAAGGTATATAATTAACCCACGTACAAGGATTATATGTCATAATATCAAAGGATATTTTGGTGGCCAAAGTTTTAATTTTTTGTTTTTTTATTTCAATTCACCTATTCATCTAACAAAAATGGTACAATAGTGATAGTTTTTGTAATTTAGTTCTTATTTTTTACTTTTTAGTTAACTTTATAGAATTTTTTTCTTTTAGACATGATTATATTTGTAAATTTGCAGGCACAATTTTGAAAGATGAGCATCGACTTTTAGACTGGTAAATTACATCAATTACCATTATTTATAGGTACAAATTTATTCTAAGAAATAATAAAAATTGCAATAAAAGAAAAATAAATAAATACATGTCTCAAAAAACTTTTGCCGTTCAGAAACCGATCGATTACTTTTTTTGATTTATTTTAAAAAGAAAATAAAAAATCAAAGATTTAGAAAAAAAAAACATTGATTTAAAATGAACTTATAATGATTTATCAAAAAAAATGCACATCAAACTTCTAATTACCCAAGCTGTATCACTTAATCTAAGCTCAAATAATGCCATTGATTTACAAATAACATTTAGATTACATCCATATTAAAAATAAATAATATGCAACAATTTACAAAACATTTTTGTCTTTTTCTTTTTAATGATATTGACAAAATTATTGTCTGAATTTGTGCCTTAATAAAAGTACACGGATATTTAGAATGCGAATTTAAAAAAAAAATCGTCACCAAAAATGATTTATTGTTCTTTGTATAAAAGTCTGCTCAACAACTTGTCTAGTCAATTGCCCTCATTTGTCACTCATCCTTTTATAACTTAAGAGTATTTACATATTTTGAAAGTGAATCGAAATAAGAATAAGAATAATAAACCTCCACTATCAGTATCGATTTATATTATTAACATTGTCTGGTTGAAGATGTGAAGCTTAAGTTTAACTCTTTAAAATTGATTTATTAAGTAGTCAAATTTGAAAGTAATCAAATTAGTGAGTAATAATAGATACGTCATTAGACATTAGAGCTAATATAGTGGTTAGGGAGTTAACATTAGATATAGAATTGGAAATTTGAGGGATGCATGTGAGGGTGTGTGTTTAAAAAAAAGAAGAAGAAGAAAGATAGATACGTAATTTAAAATAATGCAAACCAAACGGCTCCTATTCCGAATTCAAAACAGGAATAAGAATAATAAATCCCCACTATCAGTAATTCAGTATCAATTTATGTCATTAATCTAATGATTAATGTGATTTAAAATCAATTAAAGTAATTGAATAGCTTAACCAAATAGCATTTATAGTTTCAAGATTAATGACCCTTATAATAGTTTTGATTATCCTTTACCAAAAAAAACTAACTAGTTGTTTATTGATCAAGAAGACTTATAAACAAGTTTAGAATCATGTGAACATATATATTAACTTAATCAATTCAAGAAACTTAACTAAGCCTGTGTTTGGTTGCAATTAGAATTGAATGGTCCAATTTCAATTCACTTGTTTGTGAGTGGCGAATTTCCCAAGTGTATGTGTTTTGAGTGAATGAGTTGAATTGGATCCATATAGAATTAGAGTAAGATTTCTGTTGTTTTCTTTTTTTTACGTGATAGGTGTAACCATCTGATTTTGTTCCTTTGTTTTGGAAGTAATGTGTAAATAGACAATCTTTCCTGTAAGACAACCTGTATTATCTATTGCAATGTCAGATAGCGAAGCAAAACCTGTATTATCTATTTCAATGTCAGATAGCGAAGCAAAGGATAGCAAAAAAATCTTTAAATACTAAGCAATTCGACAACATATTGAGATAAATCAAATAAATTGGTTTTCTTGGAAGCTGGCTCAACCTTTGACAGTTTTTATCTTGAAGATCTGTTGAAAGTCTCACCATAGGTACTTGGAAATGGATCTTATTGGACATCCTATAAGGCCGACTTATTAAGGGGAATGACAGTAGTTGTAAAGTGGCTCAAAGATGTGCCATGGGAAGATGGGAGTTTGAACAGCACATGGAGAATATTGGGAGGGTTAATCACCACCATAATGTTGCTTCTCTTTGTGCTTATTTCTAGTCCAAGGAGGAGAAGCTCATCGTATACAATTTTGTCTCATTTGGTAGCGTATTCACCTTATTGCATTGTGATCTACTGATCTACTAATTCTTCACTTTTACTCCCGTTTGAAGCTCACATTTTTATCTAAAGAATGCAATACTATTACCCTACTAAAAGAATGAATCAACTCAAGTAGTAGTGGATATCTAATCAAAATCGTGTACTTTTGCTGTAATATCAGGAGGAAAATGAATGTTTTCAACTGCTAGAGTACTTTTTATACTTATCGTGTGCTTTTACAGTAATGTTAGGAGGAAAATAAATGTTTTCAACTGCTAGAGTTTTTATTGATACTTTTACTGCCAAAGCATTATTAGCCTGGTGGTCAAGTGAAGATGATATTTTAGTATATGAAATGGTTATTTGATGACAATACAGGACATACAGAAATGATGTTTTGCCCATTGGCTTTCAAGAGTTCTCATCTTTAGTTTTGATGACATTAATCAATCAGTATTAACACTACATGGCATCTCTTTGTTAGAAGTTTAATTGCTTTGCATTCAATCTATCTAGTCATGGCCACGGTTCCAGAACCGGCAATTCCGATTTCGGAACCGCCGGTTGGCGGAACCGGAACCGAACCACTGAAGGGCGATTCCGGTTCTGGTTCCGGTTCCAGTTCCGTCCCGATTTCGGTTTTGTTCCAATTCCGATTTTTTTTCGACTTTTAGTTTCGAATTTCGATTGTAATCCCACTTTTAAATTTGATTTCTATTGAAATAATGATTAAACTATTAATTGAAACTCAAATAATACAACATAATAATATAATTAGAATAATAATAGTTACAATTAAACTTAATTAATATATAGTTTTTAGATAATAGAACTAGAAAGAATTAGATAAATGAGATTCATGGATATAAAAATAATAAGAATATTTGAATTATTAATTAGAATTCAACTAGTATAATATAATAATATAATTAGAAACAAGTTATAGTTTTTAGATAATAGAACTAGGAAGAATTAGATAACTGAGATTCAATGATATAAAATAATAAGAATATTAAAAGAATATTTGAATTATTAATTAGAATTCAACTAGTATAATATAATAACATAATTAGTTTAGTAGTTCAAATTAAACTAATATATGAATTTTTTAAAATAATAGAATTATGAATATTAGATAACTGAGAAAGAAAGATATAGAAAGAATAAGAGTATGAAAAGAATGATCGAACTATTAATTGGAATTCAAATGGTATATTAGCATAATATAATAATAAAATTAGGATAATATAAATTAGAAAATTAAGTTGATACATAATATAATTGGATTAATAGTTGAAATTGAACTAATATATGGAGGTTTTAGAAAAATAGAATTATGAAGGATTAGATAAGTGAGAAAGAAAAATATATAAATGATAAGAGTATTGAAAGAATGATTGTACAATATAATAATATAATAATATAATTAGAATAATTAATTAAAAAATTTGATACCCTAAACTATAAACATTAAAACTTACTATATAAAGATTAGAAAACTAAGAAATTAAGTGATGACAATGAAGTATTATAGAAATATTCATAGAATTAAAAAAAAAATTTGGCCGGTTCCGGTGTAAGGCCCACACGGTTCCGGTTCCGGAACCGTGAATTTGGCCATGTCTAAATCTATCTTCCCTTTTCCCCTATATGTTCATCAAGTTGTCATTGGATGATGAGTTGGTTTTATACCCAACTATATTGTGTAAAATCTCTTGGCTTTTAGCTTGTAAATGGTGCTATTGTGTGGTGTTTCATGTGGTTTAATGTGTAAATGTGGTTTGATAGATGATAATGTGTAAATGGTGCAAAAAGTGCAAAAATGATGGTAAATGGAGTGAAATGTGTAAAGGGAATGAATGAAGGAACTTAAAATGCATAATTGGCCATTTTAGGGTTTGGACAGATTTGTTGTGCAACTTCATTTGTGTGTAATTCTTTCAATACTAATCCAAATGAGAAGTTCTTAGATGTTCTGGAAAGCACTTTGAGTGTACTTCATTTCTTATGTTTCAACTTTCTTCTAAATCTGTGTGTAACTATGAGCAATGGGAGCATCTTTATGATTGCCACTTCAGGATTTAGTTATTGAATTCATATTGCCACAGTTTGGTAGATTGTTAATAACTTGAGCTACATACTTCCAATTAAGGAGATTCTTGATCCATTGGAAAGCCAAGTAATAGACCTAGAACTCTTATGTTTACCATCAAGTCCAATTCAGATGTTAAGACACACGCATTTTGCGTGGAAGTTGTTTGTTATTCTGAAATGGTGTCATCACACACTAGGCACTCGCAAAACTCTCGCGAGCATTTTCACAAACACCTCACGAGCATTCCACTACAGCACAGCACTAGCACTCACCTCACGCCACACTCTCGCAACTCTCGCACACACCTCACATGCGACGAGGTCACTCGCCGCATACACTTACGCACACACACCACGCGACGAGCTTAGCTCGCCGCACACTCTCTCGCACACACGCATAGCACCACTCGTCCAGCCGCACATGCACCTCGCACATACACATGCGGCAAGTTCACTTCGCCGCATGGAACCTCACACCACTCATTTCACTTTTCACACATTTGCACACAACTCATCATTTGCATTTCATACGCAACATTTGAATTCACTCACAGACTTACATCCTTGATTCATAACACAAGCTGTCATTTCATCATTCAGTCTTGCAAATACTCACAACTCTAATATTCATTCATAGAATGCATTTGGATTTCACAGATTCTTCTTTACATCACAAACACGACGACTTCTTTCATTTCATTTCAAGTACATAAAACACTCTATGTTCTCACAGATCTTGCATCACCCATAGCATTTCATTTTCATTTGCATAACACATATACATCACATTCACTCACAACTCACAAAGAAACTTCACAATTCATTTCACTCATATATTCACAATATCACTCTCATTTCTCACTTCACTTACATCCACAGCACCTCTCACATTTCCTTCACTCAAACCTCACAACAATCTCACACACTCGCACATTGGCTGGCGAGACCTCGCCGCGAGGTCTCGCCAGCAAACCCATTACACGGCGAGGTCTCGCCGTGAGACCTCGCCAGCAAAAGACACACACGGCAAGACCTCGCCGCGAGGTCTCGCCACACACACACACTACACGGCGAGGTCTCACCGCGAGACCTCGCCAGCAGAATCTTCTTGGATTTTTTCTTTCGGCAACTGAAAATGGTTAAGTGTTGAAAGGTTTGTTCCATGAAATGTTCAGCTTTGTCGCACTTCAGTAGTTGGGTCGTAACTCTCTCGTTTTAGCTCCAAAGTGGGTGATTCAAATGGCTATGGAAAGTTAAGACAAAGAGTTACAACTTTAGTGTTTTAAGATTTTTCAAATTCACAATGTATCAGGGCCAAAATCTGGTTGGAAAATGCTGCAAAGTATAATGGTTTCAGAAGTTTGTTTTTGGTTTTGGAAAATTGCCTAAGTGTTTGGAGTCTGAATTCTCAGGACTTGTGCAAGCAGCTAAAGGCGTGAAGCTACGGGGCAGGAAGGGTTGATCTACTAAAGGCTGGACTGCGTGAAGGTTCGTGGAGATGCGGAAGGCGTGATTTTGAATGGCTTGAAGGCGTGGTTCGACTCTGATTCTTCTACTTGGAGTGCTAAGCAGTGAAGGCGTGACACTCTGAAGCTTGAAGGCGTGCTGCAGGACGAAGACAAACAGAAGGCGTGTTCAGCAGAAGCCCGAAGGCGCTTGATTGCTGAACCATTTCTTCATTTTCGGATTTTTTCACATTTTTGGGCTGATTTTGGTTCTTCCTTTTGAGGACACTTTTGTAATACTTTAGATATTTTACGGTTGCGTATTAGTTACATTTTCATAGCTCTATATATAGGAGATGTAGCTAATGTGTAGAGGGAGATCCCGGAGACTATTATTCATTCCATTAGTTAGGTTTTGATTTTGGTAACAAACTTTTGAGAGCTAGAGAGCGGGAAAATTTGGAAGATCTACTTTCTCTCTCTAGTTTCTCTCTCTAGATTTTAAGCTCCATTTTCTACTCCGATCAGAGATTTGCTCCGATCATTGTAATTCACATATCAATTAAGGAAGCTCTTGGAAGAATTCAACTGGTAAACTCTTTCCATTTATTGAAAATGAATTGTTTCAAGATCCAAATTGTTGATCGTGAATTGGTAATGGAGTTCTATGGCTAGATCTCTCATGTTCTAGAGTTTCAACCGGTTAAATGTATAATTAGACTATGCAATGCTATGCAATTGACATAATTTCTTAAGGATGAAATCATATGTGATTTTAATGATTAAATCTTATTGAGTTTCATGAATTCACACTTTTATTGCATGAATTGAACTTTGATTGTGGTCGCCATGCTGAGTTGAATTGAGATTTACCAATATCTGTGAGACTTGCATGAAATGAAAACTAAATGTATGATGATTGAGTCTTCCACTTTCTTTGCTTGAATCATGATTTGAGATGCGGTCGTCATGCCGGTGGAGAATCATTGAGTTGTTAGGAAAAAGTGAGAAGAAACTTTCTAAAGAAAGCAAACACTCTAGGTCCTAGGTCAGGCCTCGCCATGGGATACCATAGGATTTGCATGCTAGACTTGCTAACTTTGGAGAGTTGAGGCATTGCGGGTTGAATCCATTCTACTTAGGCCTCGCCATGGGAAAAGTGGAATGTTAAAGAGTATAGAAAACACTGTGGTCGTCATGCTAAGTGTTAGCTAACCTCCTGGGCAATAGAGATCTCCTCATTGTTTCACTTGTCTGTCAAGAGCAATGCAATCATGGCCTAATGTGCATTCAACTGGTGGAAATACTCTAGAGCATCCACACTCTTCCTGTTTTTTACACTTTATTTGTTGCATTTGATTCTTTACTAGTTAGTGTCTAGTTTTATTTCTTTCATGACATTCTGAGAGCAAATTCTGAGTTCTTGAACCATCCCCTTCCCTGTGGATACGATCCCTCTCACTACTACTACATTAGTAGTTTAGGGTAAAATTGAGGGTACACGACTAGCCTGTTCAATTTTTGGCGACTTTGCCGGGGAAGGCACGGTTTCTTGAATTTTGATTTGCTCTGTTTTCTTTTCTTGTGTAGTTTAGTAGTCTTGTTATTTTTCATTTTGGTAACTTTTGTTGCATTTTGTAGTTTTCGTGTTTTGTTGTCTGCTTTGGTGTATTTGTGTCAAGTGCAGGACATTGAAGTTCACTGTAATTGAGTATTGCACAAGTACCCAAGCATGTCTAGATGGTACGAGGACTTCTCTCCATCACCATATGAAAGGCAATGGCAAAATCAAGCACAAAGCAACAACTCACACCACATTGGGACACAAGAGCTTCCTGTGGAGGACATGTTTTCTCAACTTATAGAAAAACTTGACAGAGGCTTACAAAAGGGCGAGCAATGGTATTACCAACAACAACGCAATGAGTGTGATCTCAGAGATGAGGCAAAAATGGAAGACATGTTGTCTCAAGTTTTGGAGAGAATTGATAGAAATGAAACAAGGTTCGCTCAACTGGAAGAAGAGCTTCAAGGGCGACAAGAAAGGTTTGATCGAATCAACACTTTAATAAGCAATCTATGGGAACAAATTGAGACACCAACTTTAGATGCACAATATCACTCACAAGGTAGACCTCTCATTCCTGAGGACAATCATTTTGATATGCATGCTAATGTTGATTGTGGCTTAAAGTGTCTAAGGGAGGAGAAGTCTACATGTTTTGGGAATAGTGTAAATGAGTGCCTTGTTGCTGATTCTTTTGAGCATGAATATGTGCACTTTGATGTTAAAGATGATGGCTTCTTTAGTGATCTTGATAGTGATGACTCTCGTGTTCTAAGTTGCCATGTTACTAAGCTGGAAAATGTGTCTAAAGTTGAGTCTTGCATGAATTTCATGGAATTCAATGAGTCAAATGATGTTGATTGCCTGGCTTTAGATGTTTTTCCTCTTGATAGCTTTGTGAATTGTATAGAGTCATTTCTTGAAGATCAATGTGATTTCATAAAGGAGGATAATGTTGCATTTGTTAATAAAAGTGTTAGCACATTGTTTGAAACTCTGGTTGAGGCACCAATTTTTGAAATGGTTAATGAATCCAAGTGTCTAAATGGTGACTCACAAGAAGTGCAAAGTGAGATACTCTTGTTAATCGATGATAATGCTTGTTGTGTTGTTGAGAAAGAAAAGCCTCAGGAATTTCCCAATGTTAGTTTTGATGATAAAGATGTTAACATTTTGAATGACAATGACAATGAGTGCCATGCTATATTTGATGATGCTGATTGTTATTCTCTGAATGTAACTTTTCTTGATGACTTGATAAATTGCATAGAGTCATATCTTGATGAACATTGTGATATCATGAATCAAGATAATGTTGAACTTGCTAATGAAAATGTCGAGATTAGGCTAGCTGCTGAAGATGTTAACATTTTGTATGAATGTGAGTTTGAGACATTTGTTTTTGAACTTACTGGTGGTTTTGAATTTAATGATTTGTGTGTTGATACCATGGATGTACAAGCCTTGGTTGAGCCTTGCAGGGTTGGAGACCTTAGTATGGTGGAAGAAGTGAAAGAGCCTAAGAGGGAACCTCAACCTTTGGTTAAGCTGTGCATGGTTGAGGAGTCTAGTATGGAAGAAGAAGTAAAAGAGGTGCCTACAATGGGGGAGCCTCAGTGGTTCGAAATTAAATTTGTAGAGATTGCTCCCCATATGCATGAGCTCAAGCACCTCTTTGCCACTATTTTACAAGTGCCATACTGGAGGATAATGAGTATTGTTGAAATATCATTTTTCTGGTACAGAGATGGTTATTCCGATACAGTTACATGAATAAAGTCTAGCTGGAGACTATCTAAATCCAAAACTACTTCTTTTTCTTTAGCTTTACTAAGTAGTTTGTTTTCTTCTTTTCGTTTTGTCTTTACGTTTTCTTTCATTTTGGAATTCATTCATAAAAACCACTCATGTTAAAAGAGTTTGCCCAGGAAGGACATTGCAAGAGATTAGCCATGCACTCAAAAGGCTAAGTGTGGGGGAGGATGCCATGGAATTTTTCATATGAGAAAGCCATCTCCACAAAGCAAACATTGGAATTCATGACAATACCAATACCAGGGAGCTCCTAAACCTATCTTTTCTTTACATTGAGGACAATGTATATTTTAAGTATGGGGGAGTGTATGTTTGCTATGGTTTGTATCTCTTGGACTTTAGATGCTTATTTGTCTTGCATGAGAGAGTGATGAAATTTTGATGAAATTTTTTAGGTGATGTAATTTTTAGTGTAAATGGGTGTTGTTTGAGACTTTTGCTTGTTATGTTAGTTTTGTTGTGTCATTTTGAGTTAATACCCATGTGATGCTTAGCATGTAATTTTTGTATTTTGTTGTATCATTTTTGAGCTATTTCCAGTATATGTGTGTTTTTCATGTTTTGTGCAATTTTTCATGTTTTGTGCAAAGTTTAAGTTTTTTGTGTTGGTTGTGTTTGAATTTTTGTGCAAATTTTAAACTTTTGCAAGCTTTTTGAATAAGAAGTGATGGTGTTGAACATAAGCTGTGTTGTGCGTTGGTGTTGTGAAGACAAGTTGTGCAAAGTTTACAATGAGTTCATTTATAGAGTCAAACAAATTTTGTGTTGAACTTGTGAAAGAGTCAAATGCTAGAGTGAGTGAGCTAGAAAGTTGGTTTCATTCGTGTATTTGATACATTGTTCCTAGTTCACTATGGCTTAAGTCAAGTTCATCACTTAAATCTTTTTGATCTTGCATGTGAAAATTTTTGTTTCCTGGTACTTAGTTTGAGGAAAATTGGTACATTTTGCTAGCTAAAACCCGATGTTAAGGTAAGATAGATATGCCATGCAAAACTAAATGACACAGGAGGTATGTGTATGGAAGCTTACTCTTCTTGCTATGCATTTGTCTGGATGTTTCCAGAGTTCGTGCATGTTAATCAACTTGAAACTCTTATGAACATGTGCATGCATAAGAGAAGACATGGAAGAAAAAGCCTTTTGGCATCTGGGAGGAAAAAGCCACAAGAACCTGGCAAATGATTAAAGGGAAAAAACAGCCAAAATACCCTGGCAAATGGTACCAGTGAGTATCACAAATGCACTAATGTGCTTAATAAGGGCAATGTCCCATAGAGCTGTGTGCGCATAGGATACCATGGATCTTGTGACTGCATTTTCATGAGAGTGGCTAAGGGGATGGGCTTGTATTGAATGAGTGAGACAACTAGATGGTGTATAGCAAGGGAATAGATGAAGTGCATGTTCCTCAACACACACTTGCACGCGTGGCATGTTGGTCTTTATTCATTGTGCCTTAGTTGATAATTTGTGCTGAAATCTGAAGGCTTGGTACCAGAAACCTTGGAATGAATTCTTGTGTGGAAAAATGTTTTGGTGAACTAGGATGTGGCCATTGTGGATGGAGGAACAATGTGTTAGATACGGGTGATGAAAATGAGTTTTGAGTGTACAATTTGCTTAGAAGCAAGTTAGTATGAATTAAGCTGAAATGGAAAGGAAAGTTGTTTCTATCAGGAGTTCAATGCATGGTGTGTGTGTGGCAAGTTGTTGTGATTGAGTTTAAATGATATTTTGTGTCTTTGCTTGAGGACAAGCAAAAGTTCAAGTGTGGGGGAATTTGATGAGTTGGTTTTATACCAACTATATTGTGTAAAATCTCTTGGCTTTTAGCTTGTAAATGGTGCTATTGTGTGGTGTTTCATGTGGTTTAATGTGTAAATGTGGTTTGATAGATGATAATGTGTAAATGGTGCAAAAAGTGCAAAAATGATGGTAAATGGAGTGAAATGTGTAAAGGGAATGAATGAAGGAACTTAAAATGCATAATTGGCCATTTTAGGGTTTGGACAGATTTGTTGTGCAAATTCATTTGTGTGTAATTCTTTCAATACTAATCCAAATGAGAAGTTCTTGGATGTTCTGGAAAGCTCTTTGAGTGTACATCATTTCTTATGTTTCAACTTTCTTCTAAATCTGTGTGTAACTATGAGAAATGGGAGCATCTTTATGATTGCTACTTCAGGATTTAGTTATTGAATTTATATTGCCACAGTTTGGTAGATTGTTAATAACTTGAGCTATAGACTTCCAATTAAGGAGATTCTTGATCCATTGGAAAGACAAGTAATAGACCTAGAACCCTTATGTTTACCATCAAGTCCAATTCAGATGTTAAGACACACGAATTTTGCGTGGAAGTTGTTTGTTATTCTGAAATGGTGTCATCACACACTAGGCACTTGCAAAACTCTCGCGAGCATTTTCACAAACACCTCACGAGTATTCCACTACCGCACAGCACTAGCACTCACCTCACGCCACACTCTCGCAACTCTCGCACACACCTCACATGCGGCGAGGTCACCTCGCCTCATACACTTACGCACACACACCACGCGACGAGCTTAGCTCGCCACACACTCTCTCGCACACACGCATAGCACCACTCGTCCAGCCGCACATGCACCTCGCACATACACATGCGGCAAGCTCACTTCGCCGCATGGAACCTCACACCACTCATTTCACTTTTCACACATTTGCACACAACTCATCATTTGCATTTCATACGCAACATTTGAATTCACTCACAGACTACATCCTTGATTCATAACACAAGCTGTCATTTCATCATTCAGTCTTGCAAATACTCACAACTCTAATATTCATTCATAGAATGCATTTGGATTTCACAGATTCTTCTTTACATCACAAACACGACGACTTCTTTCATTTCATTTCAAGTACATAAAACACTCTATGTTCTCACAGATCTTGCATCACCCATAGCATTTCATTTTCATTTGCATAACACATATACATCACATTCACTCACAACTCACAAAGAAACTTCACAATTCATTTCACTCATATATTCACAATATCACTCTCATTTCTCACTTCACTTACATCCACAGCACCTCTCACATTTCCTTCACTCAAACCTCACAACAATCTCACACACTCGCACATTGGCTGGCGAGACCTCGTCGCGAGGTCTCGCCAGCAAACCCATTACATGGCGAGGTCTCGCCGTGAGACCTCGCCAGCAAAAGACACATACGGCGAGACCTCGCCGCGAGGTCTCGCCACACACACACACTACACGGCGAGGTCTCGCCGCGAGACCTCGCCAGCAGAATCTTCTTGGAGTTTTTCTTTCGGCAACTGAAAATGGTTAAGTGTTGAAAGGTTTGTTCCATGAAATGTTCAGCTTTGTCGCACTTCAGTAGTTGGGTCGTAACTCTCTCGTTTTAGCTCCAAAGTGGGTGATTCAAATGGCTATGGAAAGTTAAGACAAAGGGTTACAACTTTCGTGTTTTAAGATTTTTCAAATTCACAATGTATCAAGGCCAAAATCTGGTTGGAAAATGCTGCAAAGTATAATGGTTTCAGAAGTTTGTTTTTGGTTTTGGAAAATTGCCTAAGTGTTTGGAGTCTGAATTCTCAGGACTTGTGCAAGCAGCTAAAGGCGTGAAGCTACGGGGCAGGAAGGCGTGATCTACTAAAGGCTGGACTGCGTGAAGGTTCATGGAGATGCGGAAGGTGTGATTTTGAATGGCTTGAAGGCGTGGTTCGACTCTGATTCTTCTACTTGGAGTGCTGAGCAGTGAAGGCGTGACACTCTGAAGCCTGAAGGCGTGCTGCAGGACGAAGACAAATAGAAGGCATGTTCAGCAGAAGCCCGAAGGCGCTTGATTGCTGAACCATTTCTTCATTTTCGGATTTTTTCACATTTTTGGGCTGATTTTGGTTCTTCCTTTTGAGGACACTTTTGTAATACTTTAGATATTTTACGGTTGCGTATTAGTTACATTTTCATAGCTCTATATATAGGAGATGTAGCTAATGTGTAGAGGGAGATCCCGGAGACTATTATTCATTCCATTAGTTAGGTTTTGATTTTGGTAACAAACTTTTGAGAGCTAGAGAGCGGGAAAATTTGGAAGATCTACTTTCTCTCTCTAGTTTCTCTCTCTAGCTTTTGAGCTCCATTTTCTACTCCGATCAGAGATTTGCTCCGATCATTGTAATTCGCATATCAATTAAGGAAGCTCTTGGAAGAATTCAACTGGTAAACTCTTTCCATTTATTGAAAATGAATTGTTTCAAGTTTCAAATTGTTGATCGTGAATTGGTAATGGAGTTCTATGGCTAGATCTCTCATGTTCTAGAGTTTCAACCGGTTAAATGTATAATTAGACTATGCAATGCTATGCAATTGACATAATTTCTTAAGGATGAAATCATATGTGATTTTAATGATTAAATCTTGTTGAGTTTCATGAATTCACACTTTTATTGCATGAATTGAACTTTGATTGTGGTCGCCATGCTGAGTTGAAGTGAGATTTACCAATATCTGTGAGACTTGCATGAAATGAAAACTAAATGTATGATGATTGAGTCTTTCACTTCTTTGCTTGAATCATGCTTTGAGATGCGGTCGTCATGCCGGTGGAGAATCATTGAGTTGTTAGGAAAAAGTGAGAAGAAACTTTCTAAAGAAAGCAAACACTCTAGGTCCTAGGTCAGGCCTCGCCATGGGATACCATAGGATTTGCATGCTAGACTTGCTAACTTTGGAGAGTTGAGGCATTGCGGGTTGAATCCATTCTACTTAGGCCTCGCCATGGGAAAAGTGGAATGTTAAGGAGTATAGAAAACACTGTGGTCGTCATGCTAAGTGTTAGCTAACCCTTCTGGGCAATAGAGATCTCCTCATTGTTTCACTTGTCTGTCAAGAGCAATGCAATCATGGCCTAATGTGCATTCAACTGGTGGAAATACTCTAGAGCATCCACACTCTTCCTGTTTTTTACACTTTATTTGTTGCATTTGATCCTTTACTAGTTAGTGTCTAGTTTTATTTCTTTCGTGACATTCTGAGAGCAAATTCTGAGTTCTTGAACCATCCCCTTCCCTGTGGATACGATCCCTCTCACTACTACTACATTAGTAGTTTAGGGTAAAATTGAGGGTACACGACTAGCCTGTTCATTGGACATTCTTGATTTATATTCCCTTTTTAAGTAGGTTTGAAAATTCTCTCATTTGGTGTCTCAATTGCATTCCCCCATTCCCCCCCCCCCCTCTATTTCTTTACAGTTTTGCTCTTCTTAGTTATATCTCTAGTATATTTCTACTTTCTTCCTCATTTTTTTCCCTTTTATACAGTTTTTTCCGGTATATTACTACTTTCTCTATGCAAGAAGAGGCCATCCATTAGGTGAAGCCTAGTTTAGGGACTTGATTGTAGTTCTTGAGTGTAATTTGAGCAAATGGTATTTTAGTTTCTTAATTTTTTTTCTATGATTTTCTTCTTTTGGTTTTTACTGCTTGTTACTGGTTTATATGGTCCTTAATTATTTCTATATGTTTCCATCTATTTAGCAGTATTAACCTCTTTCTTATTTAGTTGACATTTCTTTTTCTTAAATTTTTTTACACTGTTGTTGATGCGTTAATGATTATTTCATCTGATTTTATAATTGTAGGCCTTTGAGTGAAAGTGCGGTGACTGTTGGTGCCGGTGCTATTGTTCTTGCTTCACTATCTGAATGTATGACAATGGTTGAAGTTTTGATACTTCTTGCCACTAATTTCGAGTGTTTTCTAGAAATAGGGTTGTTTTGTAAAAAGTTTCTCACACTATGACTGTTTTGAAGCACTGTTCCAAATATATGACATTCGCATTTACTGAATGCGAACTCTCTGAAATCGCATTAAGCAAATGTGAACATATGGTAAAAAAATAAAACAAAAGTAAAATAAAAAATTATTAAAATAATGAATTAAATATAATAAAATAAAATAATAACATAATAAAATGTAATTATATAATTAATCTAAATATTTTTTAAAAGTATCCGGACTTCCAGATGTAAGTCCGGATAAACAGTAGAGAATCCGGACGTCCGGACGTAAGTCTGGATAAACAGTGGAGAATCCGGACATCCGGATATAAGTCCGGATTCCCATTATTTTATCCGAACTTACATCCAGATGAGTGCCTTAACATCCGGTTGAGCCGTCCGGACGTTCTATAAAATTTACATTGATTTTATTTAAAAAAATCATTGGATAGTTACATATAAAATAATTTAGAAAAAATTTGAACTCGCATTTGGTGAATGCGAGTTCTTTAAAATAAACCCGGACTAGTGTTGACTCTTCCGGATGTGAAGTCCGGATTCCCATTGTTTTATCTAGACTTACATCAGGATGAGTGCCTTAGCATCCGGATGAGCCGTCCGGACGTTCTATAAAATTTACATGGATTTTATAAAAAAAAAATCATTCGAAAAAATTATAAAAACGCAACTCATACTTGTAACAAATATTTACTAAACATTTTTTACAAGTATGAGTCGCGTTATTATAATTTTTTCCAATGATTTTTTTTATAAAATCCATAAAATTATTGGATAGAATATTTGATATGTAATTATATAATTAATTTAAATATTTTTTAAAAGTATGAGCTGCTTTCAAATTTTCAACGAAATTATTTTTTAAAAATATTTGATATATAATTATATAATTAATTTAAATATTTTTCAAAAGTGTGAGTTGCGTTATTATAATTTTTCCAATGAATTTTTTTTTATAAAATCCATGTAAATTTGATAGAACGTCCGGACACAAGATTCGGATGCTAAGGCACTCATCCTGATGTAAGTCCGGATAAAACAGAGGGAATCCGGACTTCACATTCGCAAGAGTCAACACTAGTCCGGATTTATTTTAAAGAACTCGCATTCACCAAATGCGAGTCCAAATTTTTTCTAAATTATTTTATATGTAATTATATAATTACTTTAAATATTTTTTACAAGTATGAGTTGCGTTATTATAATTTTTTCCAATGAATTTTTGTTTAATAAAATCCATGTAAATTTTATAGAACGTATGGACGGCTCATCCAGATACTAAGGCACTCATCCGGATGTAAGTCCGGATAAAACAGTGGACATTCAGAAGAGACAACACTAGTCTGGATTTATTTTAAAGAACTCGCATTCACCAAATGTGAGTTCAAATTTTTTTCTAAATTATTTTATATGTAACTATGAGTTGCGCTATTATAATTTTTTTCCAATGATTTATGTTTTATAAAATCCATGTAAATTTATAGAGCGTCCGGACGGCTCATCCGGATGCTAAGGCACTCATCCGGATGTAAGTCCGGATAAAACAATGGGAATCCGGACTTACATTGGGAATCCGAACTTACATCCGGACATAAATCATTAGATTTACAAAAATCACTATTTATCCGGACTTACATACAGACGTCCGGATACTTTTAAAAAATATTTAGATTAATTATATCATTACATTTTATTACGTTATTATTTTATTTTATTTTATTTAATTCATTATTTTAATAATTTTTTATTTTACTTTTGTTTTATTTTTTACCATATGTTCGCATTTGCTGAATGCGATTTGAAAGAGTTCGCATTCAACAAATGCGAATGTCATATATTTAGAATAGCGCTTCAAAACAGTCATAGTGTGAGAAACTTTTTACAAAACAACCCTATTTCTAGAAAACACTCCACTAATTTCAAATGAATTATTAGAGCATTTTTGGTGCTTCTCCTTGAGAAGTTTTAGTTTGTGCCAGCAACTTTTACTATAGCCAATATTGTTGAAAGATTTATGTAGTAGCTTTGTAAATTTTTCGTTGAAAGATTTACGTAGTAACTCTGTAAAAAAATTTTGACTGAGTGATTTTATGTTCACAGTTTGAATATTATTGTCTAAGTAAGGCAAAAATCTATTTTTAGAGATATATAAAAATTTTAAAAAAATTATATCATTTTTTTTTCGAATTTATTTTAGAAAATAATATTAAAAAGTAAATATTGTTATAAAAAATATATTAAAAAATAAATAATTTTGCCTGTTCTAAAGAATTCTAATTTCATATATTTTTTAAAACTTCCAAACAAAGGAATTGGAGATATAATTCAATTCTATACTAATTTTGTTATTTTGACAAACAAGAGAATTTAAACATTTTACACTTTCAATTCATTGAATTACATTTCTATAATATTTAAGTTCTAATTCAATTCTATTTCTAAACAACCAAACACAGCCTAAATCAATTCAAGAAACTAATCAAAATATTTCATCTCATTAACATTGGCATAAATTTTAAATAATTGGGCCAACTCTAAGAACATGAAGCTTTCATTACTAATGTTAGTAACAATTGAAGAAGTTTCAATGTGGTGTATATTTAGTTAGTTTTTCAATTTAATAGTTTATTTTTCTAATTCTAACCTCCGGAAAATTCTAAACTCAAAATATGCCATTCTCATAAATGCCTCAAAAGTTAAGAGAAAATAGGAGATTTTTCTCGAGAAATGTTGTAATGAGTGAATGTTCGAAAGACCAGCTTCTAGGTTAGGGTTACGAACGATCTGTAGGTAATCAGCCTAACCTTGCTTGCGCTTGAGGCAGCGCACTTCATCTGAGCTAACAAGGAAGTAGCTCCTAAGGGATGGCAAAATAGGCTGCCTTGGTTTTTTACTAATTTCAACTTCTTAGTAAAAACCAAATCAACATACAACATTTTGAGCTCTAGTGAATACAAACACTCCTCCACCTCCAACAGAGCGACCTAATAGCATGTTCTTGTCCAGATATGAAAGGTAATACAGGCCTCCTACTGAATTCCTGCATATTCCATTTGCTTGTGAATATTAGAAACGAAAACAAACATGGGATTCATTGCGATCTAATTGTGCAATTACATACCTCCCTTGATTTCTCACTGGAAATTCAGCTTTGAAAGTTCGAATGAACTGCAAGATCTGTGTAATTCGTTTTAGTAAATTGTTCAGCAAAAGAATTAGTTGATTGTCAGCTGCAATGTATATACTTGTTGGACCTGGCAAACTAAAACAAGAGGTACAAAGGAAGCACAGTATAACAAGAGAAAAATGCTTTTCTGTTATACAAGTCGTATTGGAAGATCACTGATATCAGGAAGCAGAGATTTAGTTTGTATCAACATGATCAAGAATGTTTGTAACTTTACGTTATTCGTCATGTCTTTTTAAGTTCAGTGGGACATCATGAAAGATGTACCATACAGTGGATTTTTGGCTTGGTCAAAAGAATAAAACAGGTGATTTCAAAACTAGAGAAAGGGTATGTCCAGCTTAATTAAGAGTGATGGAGTTACCTGTAAGCTTAAAAACGACCTCGGTAGCAGTGCTGGAGCTATCAGAGCTTGCAATTCTTCACTGATATTAATATTTTGAACAGCAATCTGTCAAATAAAGTTGGCACTCTCAGAAACTCTTCAGGGTGAGTTCCTCAGAGTATTTAATTCCACTTGTGGAGCTCTACTTAAATTTATCACTTATTTAAAACATATTTGAATCTCCCAGGGAGGTTAAGGGTTAAGAAAGCAGTCTCGGAGATTTTTGATGATCCTATATTCAACTTTCCGAGGGAAAAAAACAACAAGAACTTATTTTGTCACAGTTTCTCTCATGGAATCAGAGCCAAGATACAAATTCATATGTACAAAAGTACTGTTAGTAAGCCACAGGAGAAGAATTGATAACATGAAAATCAAAAATTGTGGAAAGGAATATGCCATTATTCACAAGTCAAACTGCTTATTTCTTGGCATGAATTTTGTTAGACATATTAACTATTGATGGAGAAGCAAACCTCTTCAAACTGAAGATAGATGTTGCGCAAAGAAATGACAGAAAATTTGGCAGAGACAAGCAAGGTTGCACCTTCCTCCTCCTGACAAAGAAACCAATTTGGCCCAAAAGAACACTCGACAATCAGCATCAGGAAGATAAAGACCAAGAAAAGGTGTCTCATAATAAAAAAGTTGTACAATAATTACATTTCAAACCTTATATATCATCATGCTATGATTTGGAATAGGTAAACCATGGCCTAGAAACCATATGAGAAGGCAAATGGTTGCAATCGACAGCAAAGATTGTAATCTATTTGTTGATCTATTCACAATTGATTTATTATTCTTCCAATATTCTTGAAGAAGGAGAGCCAATATGGGACCAACGTGGCTTTTGGTATAAGATTGATTCAGTTAAAAAAACCATTGTACATTAAAGGAGCGAAAAATTGTATTGCTATCCCACATCTGGTAAACTACCAAAGATGTGTTGAGTTAATTCAAGAAAGAATCAAATTCTTTGTATTCCAAACTGCGGTGTCTAAGTTCTGCAGCATAAGAGAAAGGAAAGAATAGAATGTGTTAGAAATTAGGAAACCTGATCTCATGATATCAGGGATTAGAATTGGAATTTATCAAAATTATAGAATCTTTCCTTTCTTAGATTATTTCCTTTTTCCTTGTTTCTTAATTCTAGGATTTAGGTCTTATTACGCTTCTATTTAAGACAGATGTAATATTTATTTCAAAGTATATACGAGCAGAATTGATGCTCTGTTTTTTCACATGGTATCAAAGCTTAAGTTCTGATCATCTATGGCAAACCAAACCCCATGGAAAACAGCTCTTACTGGTGAAACCAGTAAAGACACGGTGGCTGTTGGAGAAAGTACAGTCAGTTCAAATATGAACTCTTCCATCTCGTTCAATGGTCCGAAGGGGTCCAATAGTTCACTTCAAGTGAATATTCACCATCTACATGAAAAGAATTACATAGAATGGTCGTAAACTGTTCGATTAATCTTGGAAGGCAAGGGGAAGATGGGTTATCTAACAGGAGCAGTGACAAAACCTGCAGACGGAGACCCAACTTTCAAAATCTGGAAATCAGAAAATTCCCTGATTATTGCATGGCTGGTGAATTCAATGGAACCAACAATTGGAAAGCCATTCATGTTTCTACCAACTGCTAAAGATATTTGGGATGCTGTGAAGGAAACATATTCTGATTTGGAGAATTCTTCACAGATTTTTGAATTAAAATCAAAACTATGGCATGCAAAGCAAGGTGATAGAAACGTAACTTCCTACTACAACGAATTGATGACCTTGTGGCAGGAGTTGGATCTATGTTACGATGATGCTTGGGAGTGCACAAATGATAATGTCAGATTCAAGAAACGCCAAGAGAATGATCGTGTCTTCATGTTCTTGGCAGGACTCAACAAGGAGTTAGGTGAGGTACGCGGCAGAATTTTAGGAAAAAAACCCCTTGCCAACAATACGTGAGGCCTTCTCGGAGGTTCGAAGAGAAGAAGCACGAAAGGGGGTGATGCTTAACAACAAATTTTCTTTTTCAGAAGTTGAAAACTCTGCCCTTGTGACTCAAAATGTTCAAGAGGGAGTGAAGAAGGATGGTAAACGACCATGGTGCGACCATTGCAAACGCACAGGACACACACGGGAAACGTGTTGGAAAATTCATGGTAAACCACCAAACTGGAAAAAGAAAAATGGTGAAGGGCGTGCACTTCAAGCTAGTGTCTCAGATCAAGAGCAGCAGTCTAATTCAAGTTGGCTTCCTTTCACCAAGGAACAAATAGAGCAGCTGTACAAACTTCTTGAGTCTCAAAACCCCCCCTCTTGGTCATTAGCTCAAACAGGTAATTCCTTAAAAACTGCTCTCACTAGCAACAACTCTAATAACCCTGATTGCACTTGGATCATCGATTCCGGTGCAACCGATCACATGACAGGGAAGTCCAATCTCTTTTCTTCATATAACACATGTGCAGGAAATAAAAAAATTAAAGTTGCAGATGGCTCTTTTTCAACCATTGCAAGAAAAGGTTCTACTGTAGTGTCTCCATCTCTCACTTTACATGATGTTCTTCATGTTCCTAAACTATCTTGTAATCTGTTATCTGTTAGTAAATTCACTCGTGACAAAAACTGCCAAATGAATTTTTTTCCAACTCATTGTTTGTTTCAGAATTTAACCTCGGGGAGGATGATTGGCAGTGCTAAAGAGAGTGGTGGACTCTACCTCTTGGATGGAAAATCTGGTTCAAAGCGACAATCCCAACCAATAAGTTTTTGCCTTGAATCTGTTTCTAATGATAATGTTATGTTATGGCATTTAAGATTAGGCCATCCAAGTTTTAAATATTTAAAACATTTGTTTCCTAAGTTATGTGGTGATAAAGACTTGACTTTGTTTCGGTGTGAAATATGTGAATTAGCTAAACACCATCGTACATCTTTTCCTTCACAACCATATAAATCATCAAAACCTTTTACTCTTATTCATAGTGATGTTTGGGGTCCGAATAAGATAATTACACCTGCTCACAAAAGATGGTTCATCACGTTTACGGATGATCATACTCAACTTTGTTGGGTATATTTACTAAAAGAGAAATCAGAGGTTGAACAGGTCTTTAAAAATTTTTACAATATGGTGCAGACTCAATTTCAAACTAACATACAAATTTTTAGAAGTGATAATGGGAAGGAGGTTTTTAACATGGCATTGGGAAATTTTTTCCTTGAAAAAGGTATCATTCATCATAGTTCTTGCATTAATACTCCCCAACAGAATGGCATTGCTGAGAGAAAAAATAAACATCTATTGGAGGTAGCTCGTGCATTACTTTTTACAACTAAAGTTCCTACCTATTTGTGGGGAGAGGCTGTTTTAACTGCTGCATACTTAATAAATAGAATGCCATCCAGAGTTTTGCAATTTCAAACTCCTTTCAAAGTTTTCACAAATTGTTTTCCAAATGCTAGACTTTTTGCTAATTTACCTCCAAAAGTATTTGGTTGTACAGCATTTGTACATGAACATAGACCAGCTGGAAAACTTGAGCCTAGGGCTGTAAAATGTGTCTTTGTTGGTTACTCCTCAACCCAGAAAGGCTACAAATGTTTTGATCCAAAATCAAAATTTTTTTTTGTCACTATGAATGTTACCTTCTTTGAAAATCAACCATTTTATAAGGGTATTCATCTTCATTTGGAGAATTTTAAGGAAGATTCATGTATAAATTCAAATAATGTATTTCCATTACATAATGTTAGACAAAATTCTGCACCTACACCAAATGGCCAAGATTTGTTATTTGAAACTACTCTCACTATGAGTAATGTTTCTCCTGAGTCTAGGCCTACATCTGAAAACTCTGATGAAAAACAGAATTCTGGGACGCAGTCATTGGAAACTAAAGAAAAGGGACAGCCTAGTATAACGCAACAACATGATAATTGTTCTAAAACAGCAGGAAATAGATTCAAGGAGGGTGACCAAACTTGGAAAGGGATTGTTTACTCAAAGAGGAATAATAAGCACAGCCATGATTCCAATCCAAGGAAAGATCCACAAAGTCAGACTATAACAGGTGATTCCCTCTCTTCCCTTAATAGTCAGTCTACAAATTCAGATCTTGACATTCCTATAGCTCTTAGAAAAGGGGTTAGATCTTGTACTAATCATCCATTATCTAACTTTGTTTCTTACTCAAAATTGTCTCATCTATGGTTGCTTTTACCTCTAAATTGCCCTGTATAGACATTCCTAACAATATACATGAAGCTTTAAAAGTTCCAAAATGGAGGGAAGCGGTGTTTGAAGAGATGAGAGCTCTTGAGAAGAACAATACTTGGAGTGTTGAAGCATTGCCTACTGGGAAGTCTACTGTGGGCTGTAAATGGGTGTTCACTGTGAAGTACAATTCTGATGGATCAGTGGAAAGATACAAAGCTAGATTGGTAGCCAAGGGATTCACTCAAACTTATGGCATCGATTATTCTGAGACTTTTGCTCCTGTTGCAAAATTAAACACTGTGAGAGTACTTCTATCTATTGCTACTAATTTGGATTGGCCCTTGCAGCAACTAGATGTGAAGAATGCATTCCTCAATGGTGACCTGAAGGAGGAAGTGTACATGAATAGTCCACCGGGTTTTGAGGATAAATTTGGCTCAAGAGTATGCAAACTCAAAAAGTCACTGTATGGTCTCAAACAATCACCAAGAGCCTGGTTTGAGAAGTTTACAAGATCAGTTAGAAAACAAGGATACTTGCAAGGACAATCTGACCATACCTTATTCTTCAAGTTTTCTTCTGAAGGAAAGATTGTTGTACTAATAGTTTATGTTGATGATATTATACTTACAGGTGATGATGTAATTGAGATAGAGAGACTAAAGAAGAGTCTTGCATTAGAGTTTGAGATTAAGGATTTGGGAGAATTAAGGTATTTCCTTGGCATGGAAGTTGCGCGTTCAAGGAGAGGAATTGTTGTTTCTCAACGAAAATATATTCTTGATCTTTTGAAGGAGACAGGGATGAGTGGGTGCAGACCAGCTGAGACTCCAATGGATCCGAATGTGAAGTTGTGGGAAAAAGAAGGTGTTCTTGTGAATACTGGTCAATACCAGAGATTAGTTGGGAAACTAATTTATTTATCGCATACTCGACCGGATATTGCCTTCCCGGTTAGTGTTGTTAGTCAATTCATGCACACACCTCGTGAGCAACACCTTGAGGCAGTTTATCGAATCTTGAGATATTTGAAGTCTAGTCCTGGGAGAGGTTTGTTGTTCAAAAAAACTAACCAGAGGAGTGTTGAAGTATTTACTGATGCAGATTGGGCAGGTTCTACAGTTGATAGGAGGTCTACATCGGGGTATTGCACTTTTGTGTGGGGAAACTTGGTTACTTGGCGAAGCAAAAAGCAAAATGTTGTTGCTCGAAGTAGCGCTGAAGCTGAATTTAGAGCAATGGCCCATGGGATTTGTGAAGTATTATGGATATATCGAATTCTTAAAGAACTCAAGAAAACAGTTGATCTACCTTTAAAGCTATATTGTGACAATAAGGCTGCAATAAGTATTGCTCACGATCCTGTCCAGCATGATAGGACAAAGCACATTGAGATTGATCGGCATTTCATCAAGGAAAAAGTTGAAGCTGGAACTATTTGCCTACCCTTTGAGCATATGATAAGCAAGTTGGGCATGATTGACATCTATGCACCAACTTGAGGGGGTGTTAGAAATTAGGAAACCTGATCTAATGATATCAGGGATTAGAATTGGAATTTATCAAAATTATAGAATCTTTCCTTTCTTAGATTATTTCCTTTTTCCTTGTTTCTTAATTCTAGGATTTAGGTCTTATTACGCTTCTATTTAAGACAGATGTAATATTTATTTCAAAGTATATACGAGCAGAATTGATGCTCTGTTTTTTCACAGAATGTCTATAGAATATTTCGTCTTGCTAATAGAAATGTATCTTAACTTTGACACAACTTCTCCATCAAATTGTTTCATCTTTAATAGAGATTTAGTAGACCCAAGGAACACAGCAAAACTCAAACAAACTAAGTTTTCATCTTGCAACTTATGAAGCACAAGTTTCTTGAGTCAAAAGTCCAAAAGGAAATTCTACATCAAATTCACTACAGCAGGAAATGCACTTTGCGTCAAGAAACAATATGGAAAACCTATCCTAATTGCGCAAACTAAAAGATCATGGCTCCCCATGTACCAATTTGCAGAACGACAACATTTTAGAACTTGAGGGAGATAGCTAGAGAGAGCAAAAAAGATAGAGAATCACCTCCATACAAGGTAAATTCTAATTTTCCTGCTTAACAGAAGTTCCTTTTCTTTAAACAAAAAGCTGAAACCAAGTATAAGAAGTTAACCTGCTAATAAAATTAATTAATTGGTTTGGAAGAAACAACCAGTAAGGTTATTCTCTCCACTGATAATAGCAACAAGATTTGGCTTTCTGCTAAAAGCTCAGAAGAAGAATTAAAATCATACATTACTTGAATACATTGTTGAAACTTTATACTTCTCTTTTACTTAGACATAGCATTGCAGTTTCATACTTGCGAATAGTTACAACAAAAGCATGAATTGAACTCTCGTACTATGTACATGAGCTCGTGGATGGGTATGTGCCTAGGCATCTGATTCATCGATCCTCTAAGAACTAAGATAGCAAACACTTCAATAGTATGTTAGGTATTACATGCACTTTAGTAAATTTAAGAATAGCATACAATTCTACCAAAAAGACAACAGCACATTAATCTGTACATAATGGCTGATAGGTAACTGTTGAAGAACTATATTTCTGGAGATTTATATCCTTACAAGTATATTGGTGTAATGCATAGGTGGGGATAAGGAGTTAAGGTCCTGTGTTTTTAAATCTTACAGAGGTGGAGATAAGTTTGTATCGATGGAGGTGTGTACCATTCAGTTTGGATTAACCCTGATTTATCAACAATGGTATTTGATTATGAAGGCTAAAACTCAAATTGAAATGCACATTAGAGGATTATCTGCGATTAACTTGCAATTCCAGTATTTTCGATTGTAGATTTTCCATAATAGTTACATAACTTTTTGGTTTGCCCAATAACTAGAATTAGGAATTTAATATTCACGTGGTTTTTTTATTATTTCTACGTAGTCAGAACATTAATAATCTGCATGCCCCTATTATTTCTATGAAGTCAGAACGTTAATAATCTAGATGCCGATACTTTTACTTCCACATGTTACTAAGCTAATGTGCAGGTACTTTTTTTATTTTCACCTTTGTAAGATTATAACATACAAGTTTATGTAACTTTTCCCTTCAAATTTTAAATGTTGTTGCAGCTTTAGGACTTTCAAATTTTAACAGCACTTAGCACCAATATGTTTTTAAGTGTTTTATGTCTCAAGAAATAGAGTTCTTCAACCATTACCAACTAGACACTGTATTTTCACCTATTTGACAAGATAAATATATATCTTTGGATTCACCATTGTATAAATTAGTGTTGTAACTGCATAAAGGTTTCCAAGTCAATAGAGGCATTGCCATATACTAGGTTGTAGAGGATTGACAAACTACACATCCACAGACACAGCTTACAAACTATGGCAAACATTATGATCATGAAAAGGAGATCAAGCTCAGCTCAAGCAGCAATTTTGAGCTTAAAGCAGAATAACTTCATGGGTACTTTATTAATAGACAAATATTTGAGAATTTTACCTCCAACAAGTTCGGAATACTCCACTTCACCACATTGCGTACAACACCTCCATTGGATTCATTCCGGCATTCAAATTTTTGAAAAATCTGGCCAACCTGTTTATACCCATATCAACACAATGAAAGTGATAAGACAAGGAATAAGCTAACTCTCCGCTTTAATAAATCATAAAGTAGGGGAAAAAATGACAAATGGACTTATCTACATTTGCTAAATGAATAAAACCTGAAAGAAGGGAAGTCTGGTAGCCGACTCGAACAGAATGAGGACATCGGGAGCAGAAGTGTACTGCAAACGCCATGTGCCATCTAACTCACCCAAGTTGATTGGGTCACCTGCATCAAAACCTTCAACGCTGACCTAGTCCATTTGGGTTAGCAATTAAAGATTAGCAGTACATCATAACAGGAAACATACAAAGGACTTAAATACAATTCAGGACTAAGAAGGGAAAGGAAACCGACAAGAGCTTCCTCAATTGAAGAGCGTTGATTGGCAGTTGTTACAAATCCTCGTTGAGTGTCTTGGATAACTCTAAGCAATTCACACTTTCTATTTTCTAGTTCAGTTTGAGCATCCTGGAGCTGAATAAAGAAAGACAAACAGCTTTAGTAAGGGTATAGCAAGATAAATTGCTTGGAAGGAATTGTTACAGAAAACAAAAAAAGCAAATAAACTACAGCAACTATAATCATTGGAAGAGTATTGAGAGTGATTCTTGGAATAAGCCATACAGTTGCCCAACAGCAGTGTAATTTTTGCTGACGCTCATTGATTGAAGCATTTTGAGGAAGTACAAGAGATTTTGTAAATGGGACAGTCCTAAGTACTGCTGGAGGGTACAAGATAGAAGCACCTAGGCTCATTTGCCTAGTTTAGTCCACTCCCCTCGACTTCTGCTGGAATCTGGAAGGAAACACGCATGTGTCATAAGGGTTTTTGGATGAAATCCAGTTAGATCTTAGCATAACCAATTTGCAGACCCATGCAAGGCACAGGTGCCTAAACTGTGCCAGAAACATTCCATGATTGCTTTACTATTGAGAGCAGAATAACCATGGACACTTTTGTGCTATGTGTTCAACAAAATATAAACTTTGACATCTATGTAGATGATATATCAGAAGTTCCTTCAAAGACAGTGGGAACGCAGAGATGAGGAAAGCAATTGAGGCTCTAAGTGGGCGGTTAACAAGATAATGAGGTAATACATCTGGAGCTTCAAGTACCAGAGGAGAAAGAAGTTATATCACGTATATAGCATGCTATAATATATCTAATGGTATATAAATTGTTTAGATATACTCTGATATTATGAAAAAAATATAATGCATACAAGAATCTGCTTAGATAATAGTAAGTCATGCAGTTAATTTTCTCAGGCCTTTCATTTGTTATTCCATGAGTTTTGTTGGTGACGAGAAATATTTTGCTTGTAAACTCTCTCTGCCCATAAATTGTTTTACAGAACCTTGAAGTCAAAGAAAATAAATTGCTAGACAATACTTTTCAGACATCGCAAAAGAGTAACAGTAAAAGATTTCATGTTATAAACCTTTCATAGCAATGAGAAATGAAAAAGCATCAGAAGGATACTGCAGAAAGAAATCTAAAAGGAAAGCAAAAATAGACTTTGTGCCATGGTAATTTAATGAATCTTAAAAATTAAAATGTTCAACAAATAAATGCAATATACGGTATAGTTCAAAGTATCAAAGTGGCATGGCAGCAACTTCTTCAAGAAAATTTTTATGTGCAGAACGAAATCAAGAAGAATTGTGCACAAACCTGAAAAAAGAGAAAAATATACTAGAAATTACACTGAATACAAAAAGCACATCAATTGAACATACGCATAAGAAAACAGAGAAATAAAAGAAAAAACAAAAAGCATTGCATGCAATGGCAAAATCATCAAATCTGGTAAAAATTAAACTCAACACTGGAGGAAAGAAGAATGTCCATGAAAGAGAAATGACGAACTTAAATTATCACAAAATAAAATAAAAAAGTAGTTTTGTGAATAAAACATAACAAGAACAAGAAAACATCTCAAGGAAAAGAAAAAAGAACCATAGGAGCAAGCAATGTTAAGGTAGAGACTTTGGTTTGCATTACATTTTTTGTAACTTTCATATCAGGTCCATGTATCCATATGTTCTTAAATTGCATACAAGACCTGATGTCAGGGCTCAATTCAGAATAGCAAATACTAAATCTAACACGTGAAAATTGCTTAACTATTCAGCACTGTCTAAGCTAATAATAATAATAATAATAATAATAATATCATCTAGGATAATATGATGATCTCCATTGTTCAAGATCTATAAAAATAAACTGCAACCAATCATGCCTACTAACCGAAAGAGAATAATGGAAATTTTCTCCTATGACATGACCTTTTTAAATAAAAGTTAAATTACGGATCGCCACTCAAATTGGAAGGAATTGAACGAAAAGAAACATAATTATGAAAACACACATGATTGTCAAAGGGAGCCTACCAGAGAGAGAGTTTTTCTCATCCGTCACATAAGACGACAGGAAGTTGACAGCAATTTCTTGCAAACGCTAATCCATCATTCTCAAGTCCAACAAATGGCAGGTATGTTACTGAGATTGAGAAATCTAAGCAGTTATGAAAATACACATATATGAAACACAGATTGAGAGTGATCTTCATGAAAGATGTTCTTTTGTTTCCTCTTATGCAGAGACAAATACAGGAGAAGAAAGATCATAAAACAGTACGAATGAAAGTTGTTATGAACAGTCAAATCTAGTTAAGTATGCAACAGGAGAAGTTAGATGCTTTGAAGAGAGCATTCTCTGCTCTATAGGAATATTGCAACTCTTATTCACTAAACTTATGTTAGGAAATGATATCCTGATTCTCTGTGCCTGAAATCTCTGAGCCAATGTCTCCTCTTCTTTAACTCTTTCCTTTCCTCTATTCTGTCTTTCTCTATCTTCCATATTCTCTGGTCATCCATATCCAAGCAAGACTGTGCTTTCAAAAGAATTCCTTCCACCTCTTTCATATTTTGAAGATATTAAAAAGTGGAGGATCATGGAAAAAGAAAGACGCAACAGAACTTTTTTTTTCTCTAATTAGATTTTCTGGATTGCCAAACATTCTTTTGAAAGGCATATAGCTATTTTCACACGTCAAAACCATATTAACTCAATCAACTGTAAAAACTTCATATTGCTCAATGATCGAAGCATTGATGAAGATATTTACACAATATATTACATCATTAAAAGGGTAAAGAGATGCATGCTTTTATAAGATTACATGAACCTATTCCTACTAATCACATTGCAAACCAAAAATCATCATTACTACATCTTCATTTGACTTGCCATATTACCAATAAATTCTTCATTTGACAATGTGGTAACTCTTTTCGTGCAACTTGCAGCAAGATATGTAGCAAGTTAGTGAAAATACTAAAAGGTAGGGGCCAAAGTACCTGCCAAGCAAATAACTTCAGTATGAAATTCCAGAGCAATAAGTCATCAGTAGCAAGACCTCACATAGCAGCTGTTGATATGCAAAGCTTTTCTGCCAAGCAATTAACACTAACAATTAAAGATTAATCTTTGATGACAGAAGGACTCTAGTTAAATATAATCATCCTATACAACAACTAAGCCTCTATCCCAACAACAACAACAATCATCCTATGATGAAGAAAAATTCAATAACAGCAGTCACACCTCATAACTGTAAAAATTAAGATATAACAACATGGATAGACATAAAAACATAAATAAATTCAATAAAGATTCAATCTTTTTAAGCATTATACCGTATTAAAGAGTATCAGGAGGTCCAAACAAATTTCTTTGCAAAACCCCCAAATAAGAAAATAAGCCAAAATGTGGGATTCACAAATAATTCTTTATAGCATTCCATGATACCGACTTACCGATTACTATGTTAGGCATGCATTCAAATGATTAAATTACAACTGAATTTACTAATTTTTCTATGAGCCATTGAATGATCATTGAGTTTCTTATGGATAATTTCACAAATTAAAGCTGAAAAACCAGAAAATTTACAAAAGGGATTAAAAAAACTGAAACCCATTTCAGATAAAAGATTCGTTCTTCAGTACATCATTCTCAAAATATCATTGTCAACTGTAAAGACTTTTCCCAATGGCAAATGTAAATGATATAATAAAAACTCACAAAAGTGAAACATCAAAAAAGCTTAAAACAAAATGAAAAGGGTAGAAGGAAAAGGATCACAGCAAAATTTTGAGAGTAATCGCATTACTTACAAGAAATTGCAAAGTTTGAAAGAATGAAAGATTTGGAGTTTGGATGAAGAACTTTGCTGACTGAAAGAATTCCCGCTCATAAATTATGTTATCCTCACGAGCTCCACTTCTATATTCTCTTGTTGTATTAGATGGACAAAACTACCCCTCGTATAAATCATCTATCCCTTCATGGAAATTACGATTTTAGCACTAAGCACTAATCATGATTTTCTATTGAGTAAACTATTATACTTTTTTAATGTGTCAGTATTGATCACTAAATTTTTTTTGGAAAAAAATGTGAAAATGTCACAAAACTAGGCATTAATTATGTTTTGTTGTCACTCATCTTTTTTTTTTTGCAAAAAAGGTCGCTAATTTATTATTTTTAGTCAAATAAGTCATTCTATCTATTTAATCCGTGTGTGCAGATAGAATAGCAATATGTTCGGTGCACACACATATTTTCAAGGTTAAAATTGACCAATAATAATTTTATCAATTTATTTCACTCTCAACCCCAAACCACATTTTCTCCTCCGACACCTCAACCGCTCCTCTTTTAACCTTTCCTCCAAATCATAGCGCATTGGCTTTTCTCCTTGATCCCGTTTCAATTCGAGTACCAAAGGCCTCATTTGTTAATGTTAGCTCAATGGAAGTTGAGGTGAAGCTTAGATTATCAAATTCAGCAGCACAAAGTAGGTCAATTCTTTACTTTCTTCTTTCCACACTCATGTCCACCACCAATGGAACACCTTCTAGTTCTACAACAGCTCTGCCAACTAGTTGAGTTCCCATCAGGCGATCCTCTACCTCCGTTTATATGAAATTTTAAGCCCCCAAATGTTTTATTTGTCTCAAAGCTAAAGCTATGATAATCGATGGTGTGAGACTGGTTGAGGAGGATGAGGAAAAATGGATTCCGCAATGTCGGGTTTCAATGCTTGGAGGATCCAATTAAGTTGGGGGAAGTGAATTCTGGGTGGTGAGGAGGGCTAAAGAGGAATTTTGTGTTGAAAGTTTTGTGGGGTTTAAGAGGGTTTAGAAATGCGAGGAATATGTATGAGTAGAATGGGGTGAAGTTCGAAGTGGATGAGACTATATATGATTTTGGGACTTGTTATGAAATGGAGTGTGAGAGCGCAACACCTGAAAAAGGTTAAGGGGACGATTGAAGGTTTCTTGAAGGAGATGTTAGAGTTTTAGGTCAAGCAATTCAATATGCAATTGCTTGAAGCATTACACCCTAGGTATCTAGTTTGGAATACCGAGCATGCTGCCTCCAGCTAGCATATTTATAGGAATACACTAGGGTTAAAACCAGTTAATGGGCTCTTGCCCATTCAGGCCCATTACAAATGTTCGTTATCTATTGAGCTTATATTAGAACATATTATTGGATTATATTAAATATCCAACAGGAGAATGGGATTGAATATTCTTATTCAAAAATGTCGAAGTTTGAAATATTTAGGTCTCGAAATTTGCCTCAATAATAATTGTGATTTTGGTGAATTTTTATAACTCCCAAAAGAAAGGAAGAGAAATGCAGTAACGAAGCAAGAATGTGATACTTGGCTCCTTTAAAGTTTTATATTTTTTCCTATATTATTTACTGGACTTAAAGATGAAGATTGAGGATTTTGGTCGTTTAGATTTATTTGGTCTTTTGGTTAGTCAACCGAATGGAGATAGTGACGATAGTTTGAGGAAAATGAACAAATAGGGAAGAAAATATAAAAGTTTTATAATATTAAACCCTTTTAGTTTCTTTTATTATGTAAAGTTAATGGATATTTTTTTTATTATACATTAAGTCTTCAATTGATATTGTTTTTACAAATTTACTCTTAAAAATAGGGCGTGCAAGTCACATGATTGCTTTTTCGTTTGCACATATATAGACTAAATAGACGAAGTAACTTATTTGACTTAAAATAATAGATGAGTGATCTTTTTGGCCAAAAGAAGTTAAATGACCAAAACTCATAATTAATGTACGTTTAGGGAAAATTTTCGCATTTCTCTTATTTTTTAAAAAAAAAAAATAGGTCACTCTAGTTTTTAAAGTGTTTCATTCAAGTCTACCCATCCATTTTCATACATAAAACTAAAAAAAAAAAGATATTAAAAAACTATACCCTTCATTTAAATAAAAAGCCATCTCAACAATTATCACTACCCTCACCTCCATGGGTGGAACTAGGGGAGCGAGCCGGTGCGGGTGCGGCAGCTCCCCGTTATTCCCGAAGTTGAGGGTTACTATTGTTATTTTTATAGGTTTAGCATCGGTGACTCTCGTCCCTTAGCCAGCCAATATAGTAAAAAATGCGACAGAAATATCTCTACAATTGATCTATGGTGGTTGTATATAGGCAAAGGTTGTAGAGATAGAAGGGGGAAGGGGGAAGGGGGAAGTGAATCTTATGGATTGGTTTGTAATTAGTTGGATGATTAGAATTTGAGAAATAGAATGTGGTCTCCTCTTCTTGTTTATCTTTTAATTCACGATAATGAAAAGTGCAAGTTAAATTTGATTTTAACTACTTGGGTTATTATAAACCAAATTTAGAAAAATAAACAACCTAATCAAAGTGTTCAAGATGATAATAAATATATATGCCCATAAGTTAAATTCGAATTATTTTTGTCTATCTTCTCAAAATTCAAAATTTTGAATATGTTGAAACACTAAATTGAGGAGATATAAAAATTTTTGAATATGTTGAAACACTAAATTAAATTTATTTTATGAGTTTTTTTTCTTATTAGGGGTAATTATTAAGGCATTTCTTTTAATAAGGAAAAATTTATTGTACAACAAATTTAGCATATATTGAAGATATGATTAAAATGAATAAATTTTTCAAAGTTTATTATGTGTATATATTTATATTTTCATATTATGTTTATCAAGTTGATACTTTATTAGCGTTATATATATATATATATAATATGAAAAAAATTTATTTCACATTAGTACATGTGAAGCCAGATTATATATGAAGTGGGAGTTAATCACGATTTTAATAAACAATAAAGTAATAGAAAATTAGTATTAGAATTTTAAGGGCCATTAATTGTCGATTTCACATATAAACGTCTCATATATAAACCAATTTTACAACAATTTTTATATTTTTATTTTATATTCATCATAAGCACCCCTCAATTTGTTGTTTTCTAGTTCCACCACTGCTCACCTCCCACTTGATCTTGTCTAATACCCACAACAACAAACTGCCACCACCATACAACAAGCCGCCACCACCATCATGATCCTTTCCAACAATGACAACAGAAAGCCGTCACCACTGCTATTGTGATCCTCTTCAACACGGACAACAACTCACGCCGCCAGCACCTAGACAACCCTCATGCACCTTTCATTTTAGGTCCGTCAATTTAATCTTTGGTGTTGTCAACTCAAAGGCACCTCAAATCCGCCCGCCAATGCCATCACAATAGTCTAATAACGCATTAGAGTCCATTGCTTGTTTCACTTTTAACTTTAAAAATCACTATTCCCGCTGCCTTCTTTAGAAGAAATTCATTGCCGCCATTATGTTTTTTTTAGTCTTAGTCTTATTTTGAGTTTGATAAGAAGGTACCATAATAAAATGTAGATTGTTTTAAGTGGTGCAATATCCCAAATTCCCAAAACCAGGAGCATTGTTAAAGCTAAAGAGTGTACTTCGACCTTTGTTTTTTTGTTTTTTGTGACCTTTGCTTTTGAAGCCAAGTGAAAGAATAGTATCCGGAAAGCTCACAATATTGGGATGCACATATGGATTTTGTGTTTGAGAAGTAATCCATGCAGTTGTTGCAAGAATAATGCATCAGAATAGATCAACAACCATATTCTTGGGTTTGGAGAATCAAGGATTTGGGTGTTCTAATTTTTTTTGCTATTAATAGTTTCAATTTAAAAAAAAAAAAGTTCTTAAAATGTAGTATGTGCAAGTCACAACCATTATAATTAACTAATGACCATTGAAAGAGTGACCTTAATGACATGTATAAGAAAGTATAGTAATTTGTTTTGATAAAAAAAAAAGTTTAGTAATGAACAGTGACACATTAAGAAAGCATAGTGACCTATTGTGTTCATTAGTTAGATCCCGATTAATAAAAACTAATTCATGAGTTAGATTCCGATTGTGTTCAATTCTATGTATTCCTATATCAATATAGTACATTGAATGTACAAAAATGGTATAATAGAGTTTCTCTTATTTATATTAATAGCTATTTACGAGGAATAATTTTATGCGGTGCTAATAAATTTATAACTATCTTTGTAACTTCATAATGTTTTAGTTTATGCTCCTACTCATTATTTGACACAAAAATTCTTATGAAATCGATTTAAATAAAAGATGTGGTTTATATATAAATTATAGTGATACTTTTAATGTCATAATATTTCTTTTAAATTGTTACATATATGAACCCGACCAACCTCTTATTTGAATATACAAATTTTTGTAATTTCATAACGTTTTATTTGAATACAGTCATATACCAAGAAAGATGCACAGGCTAATGAAACTACTATCAAATATTTACTCACTATTTTCGTTTATAGTTTCTCTTGGAATTGGATTTGATTTTTATACCATTTGGATTCAAATGTGTATAGCGTTAAACCACTTGTTTAATTGTTTGTAGTCTACCATGTTTATCTCTGTTTAAATAACGAAGTTAGTGTGGTTGATTTTCAACTAATTGTCTATTATGTATTTTATTTTCACAAAAACTCTTGTGAGATTGTCTCATATATGAGACGTGATATGTAAATTATACTTATACGCTAATATGCTAATTTTTTATACGTTGTCAGAATATTTGATACTTTATACGCTAATATGCTAATTTTGTATACTTTATTTGATAATTTTTGATATTTTATATGCTAATTTTTTTATTTTATTCGTTAAAGTAAAATTCATATGCAAGTCTCATATATGAGACGATATCACAGGAAAATGACTCTTATATGTTATTTAATCAAATTATCGATTTTGATAAAAAAATTATCAATAATTTCATAAATGCTAGTGATATAAAATGTGTCCAACTTATACTTCACTAATCCGATCCCTAATTTGCTGTAAAGTTCTGGTAAGTAATTTTACTATCGAATGTGGAATTTGCAAATCATTAATTTTTTAACATATGCTGTTACCTTTTGACAAAGACCACAAATGTTGTTATTTTATTTTACTAAAATGATAATTGCTTAATTTTAAATATAATTTTATAAATAACTAAAAAGTTAAATAACACTTTCACAATATAATGCTCGATTTTAACTAATAAATACTTATTCAACTTAACTCAAGTGGTATTTTAGTCTAAACTCAAACACAAGCTCAAATTTGATTACCATTCAAAGAGGATTCAAAATATAGGTATGATATTTACATCTTTTTTTTTTTATATTTTGTCAAGAGATGGACCTCTTAATAAAATATGCATATTCTTGTTTCAAATCAATGGATCAAATTTTAAAATTTTCAATCAATCAATCATAACTTATTATCAAATGTCTCAAATCTCTCTATTCTCAAAATCCATGCTTTTATTTCAACTGGAGACCAAATGCAAAATCATGTTGTAGAAGTTAAGAATGGTACCAACTGCAAAATAGATTATTATATTTTTTAATTTGATTGAAAAATATATAAATGTAATACTAATACAATAATTCTAATACTAATAGGATTAGACCTAATCCAAAACTCAATAACAAATTTAAAAATTACACATACTTTGACAAAATACATTATGTACATTTATATACTACATATATTTATGCATTCTATATATATTTGAAACATAGTTGAAGAAATTAAGATAGAGTAATGATATATATAGTAAAAATTTTTAATGAAAATATAAAGTGACTCACATGAACTAGTTATATGGGCAATTGATGATAAACACGAGTTGATAATTGGTCTATATCACTCACTTTATGTTTTCATTAAAAATTTTCTATGCATATCATCACTCATTAAGATTATAGCCTATTTGTGTTTCTCTCCATTACTTTTGCCCTTATCCCAGAAATTTTAAATAATAATGTGTAGTTAAAGTTTTTGTAATAGTAAATATATGGGTCTGATTAATTGATTCAAGATTTAGTTCGAATTGCAAGTTCGAGCTTGGTTTTTTTTCTTTTGATAAAAAAACTAAAAGTTTATTACAAGATTTTTTATACTTTTTAAAAATATGGTAAATTTAAATGATAATTTACTATAAAATCAAAAAATTAAAACCTAAATATAAGTGATCTAAATTAGAACTTATTAAATTTCAAGGGCTAAAAGGTATAAACAAATTTTAAAAAAGGCAAAAATTTGTTTTAAAGGCATGTTCCAACCCCTTATTATTAAAAATGACATAACTTTAATATATTTATTTTTAAAGACATGAAAATAGCTTAACCAGTTCATGTAATTAGTAACAAATTTTATTCTCCCTGGACAAACTCATCAAATAAACAACCATCATTCAATCGATTCTATTGTAATCATTTTCAATCATTCTTTAATTTCAAACAACAATTAATCTTCTCTTTCCTTCTCAATCACTTCTTCGATTAAACTCATGTAATCTTCTCTTTCCGCTAAAATTTATAGATTTCTTTGCCGGTTGATTCAATTTTAACCTTAATTTTTTTCTTTAAATTAAAAATATATTGTCTCCTAAATGCAATATACATTTGAGAATCGATAATTTAATCGTACCAGTCATAAATTATAAAAGTAGTTACATTAATATAAAAAAGTAAAAGAGAATTTTAATATTTGAATAGGATAGATAGAAATATTTTGTACCAAAATCACTCGGAAGAAAAAATAAATAAGTACATTATATATTCACTTCTAATACTTTTGTACTTTTTTTTTAAAATTGGCTTAACCTCTATTATGATGTGGGTTGCCACTCCCAAATATATTGCATACGATTTTTGGTGATGGACATACAATATCACCCTTACACTTTGTCTCCTTTTGACCTCCTACTCATTTACAAGCCATAGGCCTAATGGGTAATAGTTCAAAAGGGTTAAGCAAAACCATAAATGTGGAAGACTTCCTCCATTTACAAAAATTCCAAATATTACATGTACAGTCAAATTTTAATAGGTTCAGAATGTGGTAAGTACACCCCACATCTGTGGCCTTCTGACATGCAGTTTGCAAGATACAAAAAATCCCAACAAGGGACCAAGAAATGAGGAGCTCTATTCCCTTTGCACAAAACTCCTTAGTAAATGAGAGGGATGTTAACTTCCTGCACAAGTATTGAGTTCTACCCAGAATCAACATTTCAAATTCACCCATCATACAAGAATCTATTCTTACGGAAAATTGGCCTAACAAGGTGTTTTCCATTCTGTTTTAACTGATATGAGGACATGGAGGGGCCCTCGTTACCTTGCTTGTTCTGGATCTTTTGAAGAATGGGAGTTCTGATTTGTCCCTTTGAATGATCCTCAAAAATGCTTCTTCTGTCATGGTTTGATCCATGTATCTTCCATTTGCAGCAAACCACAAAGCAGCTTTATTTTCCTCAGCATGCCTTAAAGACACCTTTGTTGTATCTGTTCCACTTTCCACCACTGAGCAACCACCATCCAACTTAGCTCAGAATTTTCCATAACAGCTTTGTGGAATCCCTGGTGACTTGTTTCTAGGGTAATGTTGTTCCATCTCTTTTCACAGCCATGTCTAGCAGTCCATTGATGGCAGCAATGTCTGAAGGCTTAATCCAGTCATATTGGGAATATAGAGTTGTAAGAATGTCCCCATGATGGTCTCTGATTATCCTAGCTATAGCTAGCAAGTTTCCATCACTCTTGTGGGTTATATTTATTTTCACCCATGTTGTTTCTGGTTTCTTCCATTGAAGGAGCTGGATCTTAATCTGACTTCTGAAACTATTCACTTGATCCCAAAAAAACCCCCAGTTGGTTGTATCCCAGTTCACCTGTGGGAACTTCGTGTGTAGAGTCCTAAAAGCTAGGGTGAGAACTTGTTGATTAATGAGTGATAAGTCCACTATGCAGCCTTCAAATACAGCCCTATTTCTACTTTTCCATATTTCCCAGCAGATGAGTGAAGGTAGGACAATTAACAGTTGCTTGTGTGCTTCATTTTTGGGGGGAGTCTGCCACTATTTTTTGCATATAGTCCTGATTGAGTTCAAGGTACAAAACACTCCTACTTCAGCTGCCCAAGTTCTCCATACCTGTCTCACAACTGTACAGCTTGCAAACGTATGGTTAATTTCTTCTACATTATTGCAACAGAAATAACACATGGAAAAGCCAATAAAACAGATTCTGTATAAAGTGTCTCCAAGTGGAATTCTCCTCGCAAGCATGCAGTACGTAAAGAAGGAAATCTTTAAAGGGGTGAGGGGGCACCAAATATCATTGTAAAGAATATTAATACCTCTTCTCTGCCTGATTTGCTGGAAGGCAGATGACATGGTAAATTCCCATTTTCGCATAGGCTCCATTTTAGAACGTCTCTCCCACTGAATGTAGGGGCAGGAACTGATAGTAGTCTGACCTGTATTTCCCCAGGGAGGGCAGAGATTTTATCCAGGTTCTAGGTACCATCCCTACTGAAATCAGACAGTCTATGATCTTTGACAGGAACGTATAGACTGTCTAGAGGCCCACTCCCCAGCCAGTTATCAATCCAGAAGTGGCACTGCCCATCCCCTACTTTGATTATTATAAACTTCTCAGCCATGGGGCATCCTCTTCCAAGTGTGAGAATCCCCCCTATAGGGAGCAATTTGTGATGGGTGGAAAGGATTGCAATACTTTTGGTACATGAACTCTGCCCATAAGATCTCTCTATTCCTGAATCTCCACCAAAGCTTGATACTTTGGGCAGCAATATGTTTTCCAAGGCTTTAAAACCTGCACCACCTTTACTAGTTGGAAAACACAGTTCTTTCCACTTTATCCAGTGGTAGGATCTGTCCTTGCCTTTCTGCTACAGGAATCTTGCAAAGATATTTTCAATTTGTTCCAAAACTTTTTTGGAAAGACTAAGGGCCATAGTGGAGTAGATAGGGCTGGCAGTTAGAACACTCTTGATCCGGGTGATTCTTCCTCCCTTAGTCAGGAAATTCACATTCCAGGCCCCTAACTTATCTCTGATTTTCTGAATCATTCCTTCATAATGTGAGTCTTTAATCTTTCTATAGTGTAATAGGATACCCAGATAGGATATTGGCCACTGCCCTTTTTGAAAATTGGAAATTCTGGCTATCATTGTCCTCTTGTGGCTAGGCAACTTGTGGTGGGTAAGGAAGCAACTCTTACTGTCATTTATTTTTTGCCCTAAGATGGCTTGATAATGCTCCAAGACCTGCATAAGCTGAGAAAGAGTTCTACTATGTGCAGTTGAAAATATGATAATGTCATCGGCGTAGGCTAGATGAGAGACCTTTGTACAATTTCTGGGAACATAAAAATTTGGTCCATTACCCATTGAAGCATTTAGAATTCTAGACAAATAATCTGCCCCAATAATAAAAAGTAAATGTCAGAGGGGGTCTCCTTGTCTTAGGCCTCTAGTCATACTAAACCACCCTTGTGGTGAGCCATTTATGAGGATAGATAGCCACACATTGGATATCAATCTCCAAATAGTGTCTAGCCACCTTTCCCCAAAATCCATTTTCCTCATTACTTGTATAAGGTAGGGCCAATGGACTCTATCGTAAGCTTTTTCCATATCTAGTTTTAGAGCAATGTTTCCATTTTTTGACTTACTAGACATAGAGACCACCAGCTCACTTGCTAACAAATAATTATCTAAGATTTGCATAATTTTCACAAATCCACTTTGATTGCTACTGATTAAGAGTGGTAGAACTGCTCCCAGCCTGTTAGCTAATAGCTTAGATAATATCTTATTCACAAAGTTACAAAGGCTTATAGGCCTAAACTGTTTAAGAGAGGAAGGGTTAGGGGTTTTAGGAATTAAAACTATAGCAGTGGCAGTCATAGCTTTAGGGAGAATCTCACCATTAAGGAAACTGAGAACTGCCACTAAAAGGTCATCTTTCACTATATACCAGGCACCTCTAAAAAAAGATCCATTAAATCCGTCGAGGCCTGGTGCACTATTTTCCCCTAAAGAGAAGACTATATCCTTTAACTCTTCTATAGTTGGGTCACGCATGAGATCCTCGTTCATTTCCCCATTAATCAAGGCGGGGATGGCATCTAATCTAAGCTCGCCTGATGTGTGTATGGCAGTGCATAGTTTGGTAAAGTAGCTCACTGCCTCCTCCCCTATTTCCTTATTTCCACTCACCCAAAGCAGCTAAATTAATGACTTCTCTAGGAAGGGGCCTGATCAGATCTTCAGCCTCAATTCTCTCCATTTCCTGTTCAGCGCTTTTCAGTGCAGTAATTACATTTCTGAAGACCTCCTTATTCCAGATTTTCAGGGCTGCTTTTGTAACCTTGATCTTTTCCACTAGCATTCTAATTGGGGAGCCAGCTATTGGTCTCCTCCAGCTGTCCTCACCACCTCTAAAAAGTAGGGATGGTCAGTCCAAAAATTTTGAACTTGAACCCTTCTAATACTTTTGTACTTGGTGAAAAAAAATATTAAAAATTTAAAAAGTGAAAAAAAAAGTTAATTTGAAGTAGAGGATTTATTGACAATAATATGATTTAATTAAGGCATAATTCGCTTTTCTTTTTCTAAATTAGTTATAATTTGTGTTTTTTTTCTTGTCCCTGTTTTGCTTGTTTTATATTGAATATAGAGTTTTGATAATAATATGATTTCAAATTGGGATTTAATTTAATTTTTATTTATTTCTTTTTGAATTTCACTTATAATTCTTTTCCTTTTTGCTTGTCCTAATTTCAGTTCTTTTATTTATTTATTTTTTACTGCTTTAGATTGAATGAAGAGTTGTCTCAATAACATGATTTCAATTTGAGACGTAATTTTTTTTATTGAATTCCAATTTGAATTCTTTTTCTTTTTTTTCTTGTTATAATTTTGTTTGTTTACCTTTTTAGATTGGATGAAGAGTTCTAACATTAATATAATTATTAATTTGTTTGCTTTTCTTTTATTTTTTTTCTAATTCTTTTAATCTTTTATTGTCATAATTTTGCTCATTTTATAGTTGTGGAATTGAAATAGAACACTTCATTTTTTTTATTTCTATTTTGGACAGTTTATTTATTCAGAAACTCTTGAGAGAAAAAAGATTTATTAATTATATTAACTAATTAAATTATTTAATGTCTTGAACAATAAATGAGTTAAAGTTATGCCCTCTTTAGTAATACTGGTTCAGAGCTAGCGCCCCTTAAAATAAATTTTTTCTTTTTTTATAAAACAAATAAAAAGAAAAACTTTACTATTTAAATTACCTTCAGATAAGCCCTAAAAATCATTAAAAAAACCCTAAAACAGTTATTTAAGCCTTCTAATTTGAGAATTATCATCTGAGTGTTAATCCAAAACAAGTCGTTCAATGACAGAACAAAGTGAATTACTCTCAAAATTTACTAACTCACAAAAAGGTTACACATGTGTTTTTAGCTTATATATAGACTACAATAAGCCCTACAAATATTCCACAATCAAAACCTTAAAAAAACAATTGAGAAGGATAGAGAATACGTATAGATAACTTCCCATCCCTACTCATTCCATTCCACCCCACGTCAATCGCACATCGCAAAGGGCATACTAAAATCCAGCATTGATTTGCGAGCAGTGTGTGTAAGAGTACGTACTCAAAAGAGAGTTCTGATAAGTTTTCAAGAATTTTACAACATATATACGTATTCGAAAGAACAGAGAGATTACAATATGAAGTTGAAGGAACGAAGGATAATTGCAAAAGGATTGCGCAAATTGCAAGAAGCGTGGGAACAAGAAGACATGGAGTTAGACCAAGAAACCCCATCTCGGGCCGCAAAAAAAAGAGAGGAAAAGGCCAAGAGGCAAGCCGAGGGTGCTGCGCGTAGAGCGGAGGCACGGCTGTTGGCTGAGAAGGAAGAAAAGGATCTTGATGAGAAGAATCCCAAGAAGAAGATAACGGCAGGGGAGTTGCTGATTCAGAGGGAGAAAGAATTGAGGGAGAGGGAGAAAATTATGGAAGAGAATGAGAGGAGGCAACGCCGTGTTGTGACTGAGGAAGAATACGAGAACATTGTCTCTATGGAAAACTTGAATCGAAGAGATGACGATGATTTGTTGGATACTGATACTATCGAAGAAACCATTGATGTGATGACAACGTTGGGACTTTTGAAGAATTAGGCCGTCTATCTGTCTGTCTGTTATGTTTGAACAGTAAAGTTTGGATCGATCTTTGTATTAGTTTTACGCTTGTAACTTCTTTCTTTTTCTGGGTATTTGATCTCATGCTAAAGATGAAACAATTTGATGTCGAAATTGAGTCAAAATGGAGATATATTTGTATTAGGAAAGATGAAAAAATCCAGATGCGTTGTATTCTTTCCTTGCTCTTATGCTGCAGAACTTAGATATGTATGGCAGTTTGGAAAACAAAGAATTTGATTGTTTCTTGAATTAATTCAACACATCTTTGGATGGGAAAAGAATTTTCTTCTCCTGTAATATACGACACTTTTTCTGAATCAATATTATGCCAAAATTCATCAATAGTTAATATGTGTGTATCAAAATTCATACCAAGAAATAAGCAGTTTGACTTGTTCATCATAGCATATTCCTTTCTACAATTTGTGATTTTCATGTTATCAATTCTTCTCCGGTGGCTTACTAACAGTGCTTTTGTATATATGAATTTGTATCTTAGCTCTGATTCCATGCATGAGAAACGTGACAAAATAATTTCTTCTGTTTTTTTTCCTCATAAAGTTGAATATATATAGGATCGTCAAAAGTTTCAAGATTGTTTTCTTAATCCTTAATCTCCCTGGGAGATTCGAATATGTTTTAAATAAGTGATAAATTCAAGTATAGCTCTACAAGTGGAATCAAATACTTTGAGGAACTCACTCTGAAGAGTTTCTGAGAGTGCTAACTTTATTTGACAGATTACTGTTCAAAATATTAAATTGAAAAACTAACTAATATACACCACACTAAAACTTGTCCAAATTTTATGTTTCTTGAATTTATTATGTTCACATGAATCTGATCGTTTCTTGAATTGTTTAACTTAATATATATGTTCACATGAATATGAACTTGTTTATAATTCTTCTTGATCAATAAACAACTAGTAGTTGGTCAAGACTAATCAATATCCTATTATAGGTTTCATTAACTTTAAAACTATAGATGCTATTTGGTTAAGCAATAATATCAATGTTATTCAATGACTTTAATTGATTTAAATTACCTATTAATTATTACTCGCTAATTTGACTGCAATCAAATTTGATTACTCAATTAATTAACTAAAGGGTTTAACTTAAATTTTATAACTCCAACCAAACGGGTTAATGACATAAACCAATACTAATAGGGGGATTTATTATTCTTATTTCTAATTTGAATTCGGGATGCGAGCCATTTGGTTTGCATTATATTAAATTACTTATTTATCATTACTCAATAGTTTGATTAACTAATTAATCAATTTTAAAGGGTAAACTTAAACTTCACATATTCAACTAAACATTGTTAATGATATAAATCGATAATGATAGTGAGAGTTTATTATTCTAATTCCAATTTTGATTTCGGAATGTGAATTAGATGGCTCGTACATTTGTTCTCCACTTTCAAAATGCGTAAAATGCATGTTTTACTCTTTGATTAGCTTATTGATTTTTTCGTTACAAAAGGACGAAGGACAAGTGAGGGCAACTAACTTGTCCAGCAGACTTTTATATATATTTAGAACCATGATGATTTTTATTTTTTTTTTAAATTGGCATTCTAAATATTGAACCCTCTACTTTTATTAAGGCACAGAGTCAGACAATAATCTTTTCAATATCACTTTAAAAGAAAAAGACAAAAATGTTTTCTAAATTGCTGCATACTATTTATTTTTAATATGTATATAATCTGAATGTTATTTGTAATTCAATCGCATTATTGAGCACAAATTAAGAAAGAGCTTGGATTATTAGAAGTTTGATGTGCAATTGTTTTTTATAAATCATTAGTTCATTATAAAACTTGTTCCATGTTTGGGTACTACAATGCCTTTTTTTTTTTTCCCGAAATCTTCAATTTTTTATTTTCTTTTTAAAATAAAGCAGAAAAAAGAAACCTATCAGTTTGTAAACTGCAAAAGTTTTTTTAGACATGTATTTTTAATTTTTTTTTACTAGTATAACAGCCGATGCTCATCTTTCAAAATTGTGCCTGCAAATCTACAATTATAATCATGTGTAAAAGAAATTAATTTTACTAGTACATTTTTAACTATCATTTCTAAAAATCTATTATCACTATTTTAAAATTCAAGACAATATGAAAATCATTTCCACTATGGGTAGTACAATTAATTTCAGATGTCCTCTATTACAATAGATTATATTACTTGTGCAAGATAATCACAATCATTTACTTAAATACATGAAAATTTACTGGTATAAAAAAAGTATAATAGGAACTTAATCAAGGTTAACTGAATAATTTGAATAACGTGTGTCAATCATACTCTATCATTTAACAAACATATCCATTATTTCTTTCATTAACAAATTGCAAACCCACAGATTAAGAGGTGTGAAAAAATTCCTAATTTTTCATCTCTAATACTTTACACTGAATCTCTAAACTCAAAACTATTTTTATTTTGAATTATGAATTCAAATACCAACTGTAACTGTGGTAGTAGAGCAAAATTTGTGATAAGTTGGAAGGATAATAACTCTGAAATAAGCTTTTTTTACATGTTCAAAATGGTTAGTAAGAAGTTTTTTATATATCAATTGAATCTTTCATTTACATGCTACCCAAATTTATGAGAAAAGTGGAGCATGTCAATTTTTTTATGTGGCATGATCTCAAAATGTTTAAAATATTGAAGGACATTATAGCAAATTTGTTGAGAAGAATTAATTAATGCAATAGATGAATATATTAAGAGGTTAAAATTGATGCAGATGTGCATAGGTTCGGTGATAGTTGTTCTATACATTGTATTATTGATAATTAAGAAAAATACAATTTTAGTCCTCAAAGGTTTAGCTTGTAGCACTTTGGTCCCTAATGGTTAAACCATTAACGGACATAGACTATTTTGTTAGTCGTGGGTGAAAATTCATTAATTGTTCTATATTGACCACAAATTGAAACATTGGGGACCAGATTGAAAAGTTTGAAATCATTGGGGACCAAAATTGATTGGGCAGTCTAAAAAATGATACAACACTAAACTTTGAGAACTAAAATTACATTTTCTCCTAATTTTTTACATTGAATTATAAATTCAAAACTATTTTTATTTTGAATTATATATTCAAATACCAACTGTACCTGTGTAGTAGAGCCAAGTTGGTTACAAGTTGGAAGGTTAATAACTCCGAAATAAGTTTTTTCTACATGTTCAAGATGGTTAGTAAGAAAATTTTCATATATTAATTGAATATTTTATTTACAAGCTACCCAAATTTATGAGAAAAGTGGAGCATGTCAATTTTTTTATGTGACATGATCTAGAAATGTATCAAAAATCGAAGGACATTACCGCAAATTTATTAAGAAGAATTAATTAATGCAAAAGGATGAATTGATTAAGAGGTATTGATGCAAATGCGCATAGGTTTGGTGATAGTTGTTCTATACATTGTATTATTGATAATTGAGAAAAATACAATTTTAGTCCTCAAAGTTTTAGCTTGTAGCACTTTGGTCCCTAATTTAGACCATTAATGAACATGGACTATTACGTTAGTCGTGGGTGAAAATTCGTTAATTGTCCTATATTGGCCACAAATTGAAATATTGGGGACCAGATTGAATAGTTCAAAATCATTGGGGACCAAAAGTGATACATCCCTAATCTTTCGAGACCAAAATTGCATTTTTCTCCTAACTTTTTACATTGAATTTCTAAACTCAAAACTATTTTTATTTGAATTTATAATTAAATTACCAACTGTACCTTTGGTAGTAGAGTAAAGTTGGTGACAATTTGCAAGGATAATAACTCCGAAATAAGTGTTTTTTACATGTTCAAGATGGTTGGTAAGAACTTTTTCATATATCAATTGAATATTTCATTTACATACTATCCAAATTTATGAGAAAAGTGGAGCATCTCAATTTGTTTTATGTGGCATAATCCATAAATGCATAAAAAATCGAAGGACATTATCGCAAATTTATTGAGAAGAATTAATTAATGCAATGGAGGAATAGATTAAGAGGTTAAAATTGATTCAAATACGCATAGGTTCTTTGATAGTTGTTCTATACATTGTATTATTGATAATTTAGAAAAATATAATTTGGGTTCCCAAAGTTTTAACTTGTAGCACTTTTAGTCCATAATGGTTTAACCATTATCGAACATGGCCTATTTCCGTTAGTCGTGGGTAAAAGTCTATTAACTGTCCCATATTTGCTACAAATTGAAATATTGAGGATTAGATTATGTAGTTCGAAATTATTGGGGACCAAAAGTGATACAGCCCTTTGGGGACCAAAATTGCATTTTTCTCCTAATTTTTTTACATTGAATCTCTAAATTCAAAGCTATTCTTATTTTGAACTATGAATTCAAATACCAACTGTACTTGTGGTATTAGAACAAAGTTGGTGACAAGTTGGAAGGATAATAACTCCAAAATAACTTTTTTTTACCTGTGCAAGATGGTTAGTAAAAACTTTTTCATGTCAATTGATTTTTTGATTTACATGCTACCTAAATTTATGAGAAAAGTGGAGAATGTCAAATTTATTTATGCAGCATGATCCAAAAATGTATAAAAAATTGAAGGACATTATCGCAAATTTATTGAGAATAATTAATTAATGCAATGGATGAATAGATTAAGAGGTTAAAATTGATGCCAATGTACATAGGTTCAGTGATAGTTATTTTATTATTGTATTATTGATAATTGAGAAAAATATAATTTTGATTCCCAAAAGTTTTAGCTTGGTAGTACTTTTTGTCCCTAATGGTTTGACCATTAACCGACATTGGCTATTTTTGTTAGTCGTGGGTGAAAATTTATTATTTGTCCTATATTGGCCACAAATTGAAATTTTGGGGACCAAATTGGGTAGTCCGAAATTATTGGAGATCAAAACTGATACAACCCTAATCTTTGGGGACCAAATTTGCATTTTTCTCCTAATTTTTTACATTGAATCTCTAAACTAAAAACTATTTTTACTTTGAATTATGAATTCATATACCAACTATACATGTGATAGTAGAGCAACGTTGGTGACAAGTTGGAAGGATAATAACTCCAAAAAAGTTTTTTTTACATGTTCAAGATGGTTAGTAAGAAAAATTTCATATATCAATTGAATCTTTCATTTACATGTTATCCAAATTTATGAAAAAAGTGAAACATGTCAATTTTTTTTTTACGTGGAGTGATCCAAAAATGTGTAAAAAAATAGAAGAACATTATCACAAATTTATTGAAAAGAATTAATTGATTCAATAGATGAATAGATTAAGAGGTTAAAATTAATGTAAATGTGCATAAGTTCGGTGATAGTTGTTTTATACATTGTATTGTTTATAATTGAGAAAAATACTATTTTGGCCTCGAAAGTTTTATCTTGTAGTACTCTTGATCCCTAATGATTTGACCATTAACGGACATGGACTATTTTCATTAGTCGTGAGTGAAAATCAATTAATTGTCCTATATTTGTTGCAAATTGAAACATCTGAGAACCAGATTAGGTAGTCGGAATTCAGTGGCAACCAAAAGCCCTAAACTTTGGAGACTGATTTGTTTCTTCTACTTTTCAATTAATAGAGTTACATTTTGTCATGTATGATTTGCTTCTTCTACTTTTTAATTAATAGTTTTAAATACGCTTTTTACATACATATAAAAAATAAATAATATGAAGCAATTTAGAAAACATTTTTGTCTTTTTCTTTCAAGTGATATTGAAAAAATTTATTGTCTGAATTTGTGCCATAGTAAAATTGGAGTGTTAATCTTAAGAATGCAATAGTAAAATATTTCTAACACAAAAAATGATTTGTGGTTAGGGCTGTAAATCGAGCGAGCTGCTCGCGAGCGGTCAACTACTCAGCTCGAGCTCGGTTTGACCGAGCTCGAGTCGAGTTCAAGTAGCTCGAGCTCGTAATCGATTCGAGCTCGAGCTCAACTTTCAAAGGATCGAGTATCTTGCGAGCTACTCGATTACGTATATTTTTTTTAAAATATTTTTTATATTTATTTTTAAGTCCCTAACATTTAATAAATCATATTTTAAGCAACTTATATTTATATTTTAGTTCTTAATTTTATACTAAATTATCATTTTACCCTACTAAATTTTAAAAAATTACAATTATATCCTAAAATTTTTTAAAAAAAATTTAAAAAAATAAAAAAATATAATATATATAATAATCGAGCTCGAGCTCAAAAATTAGGTACTCGATCGAGCTCGAGTCGAGTTCGAGTACCACCCTTAAAAAGATCGAGCTACTCGATTAAGGGTGTACTCGAGCTCGACTCGGCTCGATTACACCCCTATTTGTGGTTCAACATTAAAAGTGATTTGTGATTCTAACTTCTATATATAAAAGTTTTCTGAAAACAACTTGTCCTTCATGCGTTCACTTGTTCTTCATGCTTTTGTAAAACATGCATTTTACACATCTAGAAACTGGAGAATAAATCTACCAGTTGTTTTGAATTGAAGAGGGGGGTGACCCGCTGCATTGTTGAAGGTTAATCATCGCAAAGAAAGCCATAGCAGAGATTGGAGCCTAAAACAAAAGAAACAAACAGACAGACACGACCTAAATCTTCAAAATCCCCAACGATGTCATCACATCAATGGCTTCTTCGATAGTATCAATATCCAACAAATCATCGTCATCTCTTCTATTCAAGTTCTCCACAAAAACAATGTTCTCGTAGTCTTTCTCACGCATAACACGGCGTTGATTCCTTTCATTCTCTTCCATAATTTTCTCCCTCTCTCTCAATTCCTTCTCCCTCTGAATCAGCAACTCCCCTGCTGTCAACTTCTTCTTGGGCTTCTCAAGATCCTTTTCTTCCTTCTCTGCTAACTCCCCTGTCTAGGTTCTACGAGCAGTGGCCTCGGCCTGCCTCTTTGCCTTTTCCTCACGTTTTTTTGCCACACGAGATGGGGAGTCTTGGGCATCAAGCAACTCCATGTCTTCTTGTTCAAAACCTTCCTGTAATTTACGAAATCCCTTTGCGATTCTCTTTCGTTCCTTTAACTTCATATTGTTGTTGTTGTGGTAAATGTCTCTGTATCGCTGAATTCAATTAAGGGAACTCTTTTTATATGTCAATTTTTGTGATGATTGAGAAAAATACAAATTTGTTCCTCCAAAGTTTTAGCTTGTAATACTTTTGGTCCCTAATGGCTTGTTGTGAATTTCTTGTAGGATTTATCAAATTCGAAAGGCATAAATACGCTGAGGCTGTGTTTGGTTGCTTAGAATTGGACCTTAGAATTGGAATTGAGAGCTCCAATTCTAATTCTTGTATTTGTTTACAAAATAAAATTTGGATTTTGAATTCATTTGCAATTCTATAATGGCCCAATTCTGCAGTTTCAATTCTTTCCTCATGGTAGATATTTCCAATTCTAATTCAAGATAGAATGGGTCAATACGCTGGTTCTTATAAGACTCTTTTTCATCGCCTTCACTTCTTTCTTTTTTTTCACACACTACACATTTTCTCACACATTACACACATTTTCAAACACTATACACATTTTAATACAACACATATTTTACACACACTACACACATTTTCACACACTACACATTTTTTCACACACTACACATAGTACACACATTGTCACACACTACACACATTTTCACACACCACATATTTTACACATGGTACACATATTTTCACACGCTACACATATTTTTTCACACACTACACACATTTTCACATACTACACATTTTACACACACTACACATATTTTCACACACTCACACATTTTCACACACTACACATATTTTACATATAGTACACACATTTTCACACACTACACATATTTTACACATAGTACACATATTTTCACACACTACACATTTTCTCACACACTACACACATTTTCACACACTACACATATTTTACTCACACTACACATTTTTTCACACACTACACATATTTTACACATAGTACACACATTTTCACACATTTTCACACACCACACATTTTTATACACTACACATATTTTACACACACTACACACATTTTCACACACTATACATTTTTTCACACACTACACATATTTTATACATAGTACACACATTTACATACACTACACACATTTTCACACACTACACACATTTTCAAACATTACACATTTTTTCACACACTACACATATTTTACACATAGTACATACATTTTCACACACTACACACATTTTCACACGCTACACATTTTTTCACACACTTCACACATTTTCACACACTACACATATTTTACACACACTACACACACTTTCACACACTACACACATTTTCATACACTACACATTTTCACACATTACACATATTTTACACATACTACACATATTTTCACACACTACATATTTTTTCACACACTACATATTTTTACACACACTACACACATTTTCACACACTACACATTTTTTCACACACTACACACATTTTCACGCACTACACATTTTTTCACACAACATATATTTTCACACACTACATATGTGTAAAATATGTGTAGCGTGTGAAAATGTGTATAGTGTGTGAAAAAATGTGTAGTGTGTGAAAATGTATGTACTATGTGTAAAATATGTGTAGTGTGTGAAAATGTGTGTAGTGTGTGTAAAATATGTGTAGTGTGTGAAAATGTTTAGTGTGTGAAAAAATGTGTAGTGTGTGAAAATGTGTGTACTATGTGTAAAATATGTGTAGTGTGTGAAAATGTGTGTACTATGTGTAAAATATGTGTAGTGTGTGAAAATGTGTGTAGTGTGTGTAAAATATGTGTAGTGTGTGAAAATGAATATATTAAAAATAAATTATTGTCAATTCTAATTATTAGTGAAATCTAATTTCATACAATTTTTAAACGTTCAAACAAAGGATTTGGAGTTATAATTTAATTCTATATGAATTTTGTTGTTTTGCCAAACAAAGGAATTCAAACATTTTAGACTTTCAATTCATTGAATTACAATTCTATAATATTTAAATTCCAATTCAATTCTATTTCTAAACAACCAAACACAGCCTGAAGGTTTTATGCCTTTAACTATCGCAATTTTTGTCATGATTTTTTCAGGGCTTTATCCGAAGGTTTAAATAAGTATCGATTTTTTTCTTTATATATATATATAAATCATGTTGGTGTTAAACAAAAAAACGATTTTTCTTTTTTTTAGGGCTTTGTTGGTTTAGATAAGTATCGATTTTTTTTTCCAGTTTATTAGAACATCAAAGGGTTAAAGCTAATTTTGTTGATGTTATAGTCATTTTATTTACTCTTTTTTTATCGATTGGGAATAGTAATTGTTAATTTTACCATTAGTGAGGTAAAGTCTATATAAATTGAGTTTAGAGAGCTTGAAAGCCTTTATGTCCGGTAAACCTCAGTTGTTTGGCTATAATAAAAATCTTAATTAATTTTAAAGAAATTGAATAAAATGAGGGCACCAAAATATGCATTACAATTACTATTAGGCTGTGTTTGGTTGCTTAGAATTGGACCTTAGAATTAGAATTGAGAGCTCCAATTCTAATTCTTGTGTTTGTTTACAAAATAAAATTTGAATTTTGAATTCATTTACAATTCTATAATGGCCCAATTCTGCAGTTTCAATTCTTTCCTCATGATAGATATTTCCAATTCTAATTCAAGATAGAATGGGTCAATACATAGGTTCTTATCGAGCCAAAATTAAAATTCGGATCTTAAAACTCTTTTTCATCGCCTTCACTTCTTTTTTTTTACACACCACACATTTTTTCACATACTACACACATTTTCACACACTACACATTTTTTACACACACTACACACATTTTCACACACTACATATTTTTTACACACACTACACACATTTTCACACACTACATATTTTTTCACACACAACACATATTTTACACACACTACACACTTTTTCACACACTACACGTATTTTTTCACACACTACACATATTTTACACAAACTACACACATTTTCACACACTACACATTGTTTCATACACTACACATTTTTTCACACACTATACACATTTTCACACACTACACATATTTTTCACACACTACCACACACTGCACATATTTTCACACACTATACATTTTTTCACACACTACACATTTTTTACACACACTACACACATTTTCACACACTACACATTTTTACACACACTACACATATTTTATACATAGTACACACATTTTCACACACTATATATTTTTTCACACACTACACACATTTTCATGCACTACACATTTTTTTCACACACTACACACATTTTCACACACTACATATGTGTAAAATATATGTAGCGTGTGAAAATGTGTATATTGTGTGAAAAAATATGTAGTGTGTGAAAAAATGTATATTGTGTGAAAAAATGTGTAGTGTGTGAAAATGTATGTAGTGTGTGAAAAAATGTGTAGTGTGTGAAAATGTGTGTACTATATGTAAAATATGTGTAGTGTGTGAAAATGTGTGTACTATGTGTAAAATATGTGTAGTGTGTGAAAATGTGTGTACTATGTGTAAAATATGTGTAGTGTGTGAAAATGTGTGTAGTGCGTGAAAAAGTGTATAGTGTGTGAAAAAATATGTAGTGTGTGAAAATATGTGTAGTGTGTGAAAAAATATGTAGTGTGTAAAATATATGTAGTGTGTGAAAATGTATGTACTATGTGTAAAATATGTGTAGTGTGTGAAAAAATATGTAATGTGTGAAAATGTATGTATAGTGTGTGAAAAAATGTGTAGTGTGTGAAAATGTGTGTACTATGTGTAAAATATGTGTAGTGTGTGAAAATGTGTGTACTATGTGTAAAATATATGTAGTGTGTGAAAATGTATGTAGTGTGTGAAAAAGTGTATAATGTGTAAAAAAGTGAGTAGTGTGTGAAAAAATGTGTAGTGTGTGTAAAATATGTGTAGTTTGTGAAAATATGTGTACTATGTGTAAAATATGTGTAGTGTGTGAAAAAATGTGTAGTATGTGAAAATGTGTGTAGTGCGTATAAAATGTGTGTAGTGTGTGTAAAATATGTGTAGTGTGTGAAAATATGTCTACAAAGGATTAAAAATAAATTATTTTGTCAATTCTAATTATCAGTGAAATCTAATTTCATACATTTTTTAAACTTTCAAACGAAGGATTTGGATTTATAATTCAATTCTATATGAATTTTGTTGTTTTGCCAAACAAAAATTCAAACATTTTAGACTTTCAATTCATTGAATTCCAATTCTATAATATTCTAATTATAATTCTATAATATTCTAATTCTAATTCTAATTCAAATTCTAATTCTAATTCTAATTCTAATTCTAATTCTAATTCTAATTCTAATTCTAATTCTAATTCTAATTCTAATTCAATTCTATTTCTAAACAACCAAACACAGACTTAAAACAATTGGGGTGCAAAATGGAGTTTTGATAGAAATGTAATCCCCAAGTAAATCATCTAGGCTGTTGGAGGGAAACTATCAAACAAACCGTATAACGACTCATCTCCAACATACACACACTCCCTATCTCTTCCCCTTTCTCTTTGTAAGAAACTTATCTTCAACTCAAAAACCTGTCATTCACAAACTTATCAACGACAAGTATGCAGTCTCATCCTTTAGTTGCAATCTCTGAGAGTAAAATGGAAGCTGAAATTTCATGTTTGTCAGAAATAAGTATTGGAAATCAAGGCTTGAGAAAAAGGGTTGTACAAAAAGGACAGTCTTGGCAAAGTCCATCTCCAGGTGATGAAGTTGAAGGTAAGTAATTCTTTTTGTAGTATCTTGCCTAGTATTGTTCATTTTGGCACATTAAAAGATGCAGTTCTTAACCGTCAAGAAAACTTCAACTTACATCCTATTCTGCTATTTTGTTTCAGTCCATTATAGTGTGCGGATGGAAGATGGTGAATACTTTGATTCAAGCCGCTATAGAGAAACTCCATTCAGATTCAAATTAGGCCAACGTGAGCTCCATTTCACTCTCTGTTTACCTCTGCTTTGTGGGTTCTCGTTAAATATCGACACTATTCCTACGTTTGAAAATATCAAATATAAATCTGTATGAACTCATTTATGAAAGGACAGTGATGCTAATGATGAACAAAAGGTTAATTGCATTGCTAAGATGTTTAATTCCTTCTCCAATACATTTGTGCAATGTATACTAGCAGGATATTAATGATTGTCTGTGCAGTTTGTTGAAAGATATGTATGCTTTTAATTTGAATTTGAAGCAATATTAACCATGAATTGTCTATGGCAATCATACTTGTGAGTGTTGATACCTACCCTGAGTATTAGAATTAAGTTTAGTGAAAAGAGTTGTGTACTAATTTAGAAGATTAGCTACATTTTAGCCCTGTTTCGTTCACTTAGCCTTAATGAATTCAGGTGAAGTGATCAAAGGCTGGGATGAGGGGATAGCAACGATGAAACAGGGCGAAAAAGCAATGTTTATAGTGCCACCAGATATGGCTTATGGGGAAGTTGGTTCTCCACCAATGATCCCTCCAAATGCAACATTGGTTTTTGAAATAGAAATGCTTTCTTGGAACTCCATCAGAGACATCACTGGAGATGGAGGCATTTTAAAGAAGACAATTAAGGAAGGTGAGGGATGGGCTACTCCAAAAGATGCTGATGAAGTACTAGGTATATGAAACTAAAGCTAATGAGTTTCTGTGTGGTTATGCTCTGTTAGAAAAAGAACAAAACATTTGGCAAGGTTTTCTTCCTTGGAAAATGGCTTCATTTGATGCTAAATTGAAATTCAAAGTGAAAATAAGTAGAAGCTTATTTCCAGCAGTGAACCTATAATTACTCTGTACTGTTCACTGGAATTGTTGAATTGGTTAGCAAGAAAGGGAAAGAAAAACTTGCTCATTTGTGCACTTTACCATGATTTCTTGTTTTCGGGATGAGTAGCTATCATGAACTCAAGATAATCCAATAATATGTAACTGTCTTACTGTGGATTCTCCTTTTGCAGTCAAGTACATTGCAAGCAATGAGGATGGAGCAGTTGTCTCAAAATCTGATGATGGTGTAGAATTTTCCCTAAATGATGGTGAGTTGATTTTGTTCCCTTCTTCCATTCCCTAAATTCTGCATTCTCAGGCCAAATGCTCAGAATTGAATTGATCCTGGTAGGCCATAATTACAAGAAACTATTTAACATGATCAGGTTATCTCTGTCCTGCAATGAGCAAAGCAGTGAGAACCATGAGAAAGGGTGAGAAAGCTGAACTCTCAGTGAAGTTCTCTTGTAAGTTGATGGTTTGTTCAATTAAGCAAATTTTCCTTTCTCTTTTCTATGAGATAAGATAGATATCCCTTCCACAGAACCAATTCTTGGTGCTAAATGATGATCTTTCAGACTGCTCTAGAAATCTTGGAGATGGTCATTGCGCCAATGATATCCTTCCAACCAATTCAAAGTTAACCATTCATCTTCAGCTCCTTTCATGGAAAAGTGTAATTGATGTCATGGGAGATAAGAAGATTCTCAAAAAGACAACAAAAATGGGAGAAGGTTTTGATCGTCCCAATGAAGGATCACTAGCACAAGGTAACTGTGAAATTATTATATGTTCTGCGTCTAAATCACACAAGTTCAATATTCTAAAATCACCAAAATGTGTAACAAATTTCTTCTTTTGAAGTGATCTACATTGGTAAGCTTGGAGATGGTACTATTTTTGAAAGTAAAGGATCTCTCAACAAACCGTTTGAGTATACGTGTCTAGAAGGTATTTTTAATAATTGCTGTGTTATTTCTTCAATTGTTCTTACCCTATTTTCTGTTATATTCAAAGGTACACTCTATGTCCATTCAAATTCTTACATTCCCCTTTTCCCTCCAATCAGAACAAATAAATGAAGGGTTGGACAGGGCAGTGATGACAATGAGAAAGGGAGAAGAAGCAACAGTCAGCGTCAGCTCAGAGTTCTTGGATGGAACTGAAATAGACAAATGCCTGTCCACAGCTTCATTTCACTATGAAATCAAGTTGATCAACTTTGTCAAGGTTCTCTGCCCTAAAAGTTTTCATCCACTTATCTAAATTTCTTCTTAGAAAATGCTTTAGCTTTCTGAAATGAAATAAATATTTTGTATCATGATCATGCAGTTTATTGAAAATACTCTTGTTTTGTGGATTCAAAGTTTCCTTATATTTCATTGTTGAAAAGGATCTAATGTATCTCAAAGGAATTAACCTCCAATTATTATTGCTAATGGATATATCGTACCCATGTAACACTACATCAGTTTCCACATTTTGAGATGCCATAAATGTGTATATTCTGCTATACAATTAACTACAGTTTTTAGTATTGAAGTTCACCCTGTTTGTCCTTCACCATAGTTAGATCTAACTGCTTACGGCATGATCATATAAACTTTACTAACAATCACTTCTTGTAAATGCACTCCATATATGTCAATGATATGGCAACAAAAATATGGAATTAGCCCACAACCTATAAAGAAAAAATTCAAGTTAAAGCACCCAATGCAATTTAGTTATCTAGCTAATGGTGTAGGAATAGCCCTGTGTCCATCCTATTAACAAATGTCTAAGATAGCAGCTTTTTACCAACTGATCACTGTGAAAAAACATTAGCTTTGAAGCTAGAAAATGGTTAAATAAAATTAGAACAGGAGAAACTTCATATACTTGGGGTTAGTTGTTCATGAACAAAAATGTGCAGCCGATCCAAACAACATGAAGTGGAAAATACTTGGCTTAACAATGTTAAACTTTTGCTCAATTGTAATAGCATGTATGCATTATGAAATTTTATATCTGATCCCTTGGAATTAGATTATACCATGATTATTTTGCTGCAAAGTCAGACCATTTTCTTGCATTACCTTCATAGCAACTTTTTTGTGTCATAGATGCTTCAACGAAATTCCATCAACAGGATATTAAAAACTCATGAACATATAGAAAACACTGAAATAAGCCTATACATATGGCTCCTCCACTTCTAAACCTGAATTCTGGTTTCAGGAAAAACCATTTTGGAAGATGGATACAGAAGAAAAATTAGAAGCTTGTCGAAGAAAGAAGAATGATGGGAATGCATTGTTCAAAGCAGGGAGATTTCAGCTTGCAGCTAAGAAGTATGAGAAGGAATGTAACTTTCATTAGTATAATTGAAGGCACTTATATTGCTCCAATATTTGCTTTATCACTGAAGTTGGATTCAAAAGAAAACTCAGAGAAATATTCCTCAAAACTAAAATTCTTCCACATTGATGTTGTGCAGGCCTCAAAGTATGTTGAGTTTGATCACTCTTTCAATGATGATCAGAAGTTCCTCGGAATATCTTTACAGTTAGTATGTCATCTAAACAATGCTGCTTGCAAGTTAAAACTTGGCAAATATTTGGAGGCTTCAAGACTCTGCACCAAAGTTTGTCTTCTCTTGCCTTTTTTTCGTTTCTTTTGTTTGTGTTCTATATGTGCCTTTTGGTGTCATTGATCAATATCAGCCATCAGAGGGAAAGGAAATTACTTACCATCTAGGACAACATACTGACCTAAATTGGTGAATACTCCTTACAAAGGCAAATAACACAATCACTGAAGAAAATCAGCAGTACATATCAACCAACTGTACAAAAATTGTGTTCTATGCTTACATTCACTGAAAAAAGTGATGGTGCATCTCATTTGCACCATTCCCCCTATAATAATCTTATTCATTGACAGGATAATAAGATCATACATAAAAGCAATGCTTCTCAGTCCTAGATTCGTGCATTTTAGAGCCTTCAAGACTAGGTTGTTAATTCAATCATGCTTTCTACCTCAACTGTTATTACAACTTTGTAATATAACAGGTACTAGAGTTAGATTCATGCAATGTAAAAGCTCTGTACAGAAGGTCACAAGCATACCTGAAATCATCCGAACTCGAAAATGCCGAGGTTGATATTAAGAGAGCAATTGCAATAGATCCAAGCAACAGGTGTTTGCCTTGATCCTCCATCAAAAGTTAAAATAGATAATATCTTTTCTTAGTTTTTATCTTATTGTTCTCTCAAAATTGATTTTGAGTTAGCAGAGAAGTGAGGCTTGTCTACAAGGAGCTAAAAGATAAGCAAAGGCAATATTTTCAACATGAAGCTGAAATTTATAGCAATATGCTGTCAAGAATGACAAATTAGCAGCTTGCCAATATGACCTTCTGCTGCAGTAAATCATTCCAATGGGGTTGATCCAGCTATCCTAACAAGATATTTTTTTGTCATGCAATGAAAAATTATTGACATAAATGCTAGATAGATAGTACTAATCAATAGGATGATGCTTCATTGTGTTGCCAGTTGCCACAAATGATTCAAGCATCCCAGTTCATTTCATCAGGGCTACTATATTCATTTTATGCTTTAAATGTAAGCCTTGCATGTTTTATAAAATTGAAAATTAACTGAATTTAAAATCTATAATTTGACAGTAATAAGTTGTTTTACTTTTTATTTTTTATTTTTTATTTTTTTGAAAGTAATAAGTTGTTGAATTCATATTTGTATGATAATTCTCAACTAATTTTCACATCTGAAGATATATAGTATAGGAGAAATTATATAGTATGTTTAAATATATTGTGTGTAAAATTGTATGCAGTATTTGTAAATATATATAATGTGTAAAAATATGTGTAGTGTGTGTATATATATATATATATATAATGTGTGAAAATATATGTAGTATACGAAAATGTGTGTATTAGGTGTAAATATGTATACTGTGTAAAAATATGCGTAGTGTATAATTATGTGTGAAAAGAAAAGAAAATTTTAAACCATATTAATTATGTCATATTAAAAATAATCTAAAACCTATTATACTATACTCTCAAACTAAACAAATTAAACCAAATTTTATGGTTTAAAATTATATCATCAATTTGTCGACATTTTCATATCCCCTTAATCCATTAAGATTTTTAAGAAAACTTTTATGGACAATAGAGGTTTCAAAATTAATAAAAATGGTGTAACTTTTACATAATTTTTAAAAGGGACAACAAATTATTGATTAAAAATTACAGAATAAAATTGGGAGAATTTGTATTACGGGCGCGTCTCATACTCTTATTATTAAATGAGGTATAACTTTAATGTATTTATTATTAAGAGCGTCAAAATAACTTTATTATATTATATACTTAATAAAAGTTTTTAACACCCTTCTTATCAATTATAAGAAATATTAGGTTAAATACCTAGCATTTTATCTTTTACTATCCAATCTTTTATTAGTTGTTTTTAATATTTTCTTGTGGATAAAATTTGATAGTAACTTAGATCATTATCAGATTATCTTAAATAATTAAATATACTTATGATCAAACTCTTTTAATTTTTAAGATTTTTTTGTAATGTCTTAAATAACAAAATATAATATTTGTCAAAATCTTTCAAAACGTAAATTTTTATTGCCATGAATATATTTATTATTAAATTATATTTATTATTAAATTATCTTAAATCATAAATATTTTTTCATGAATATATTTAAAATTAAAAAAATGATTACATAACACAACATCAAAAAATACAACAACTTTAAAGTCAAAATTTAATAATAAATAACTGTACGTGCTTATGTGTTTATCAAATAATTAAGTTCATTGAAAATATACTAGAAAACTTAAAATTCATTAAAATTAATTATGATTTGTGATATTAGTTTGACAAATTCTTGTGTATTTTTTAAAACTTAATTTTACAGTATAGCATAGTTTAACAATGATTAAAATTTACATTAAAGTTTATGGATAATAATTAAGTAAAATTAATATTAAAGTTTATTGACAACACTTATGAATCAGTAAATAATAAAATAGTTTATGATTAGATTAATGTGTTTTAGTAATAAAAGAAGTAACTTAATATGAAAATTTATTGATAACAATTATAAAACAGTAAATGATAAAGAGAGTTTTAAGATATAGTTAATGATTAGATCAATATATTTTAGTAATAAAAAGATAAAGAAAATAAGTGTTTTGATCGTGAGGAATTGTTTAATTGATGAAAAGGATAATAAAGTCATTGGTTAATTATTTAAACTAATATAGATATTTCAATACCCTTAACAATAAATATATTAAAGTTGCACCACATTTAATAATAAGGACATGAGGCCCGCCTTAATACAAATTCTCCCAATAATTTTTTTTTCTTTATTTTATTTATATAGACATAAATATCCTCAAATTTATTAAGTAAAGAAGAAACTTTCTATTATCGTTATTGATTTTTCAACAGAAACCTTAATACTGTAAAACTCTTCTTTACATCTTTAATCCTAAACTTCATCAATTCCTTCCACTAAATATATTTTAAATACATCTCTATTAACACTTGTGTCAATCATTTCTTTTGAAGGTTTCTGCACATCTTCACATCTAACATCCATAATTCAGTTGACCTTCTTATTTCTCTTAGAAATTCTGGAATATCACATCGACAAATTTTTAGAATTTTTAGATTCATTGGTTCTCCAATCATGGACACATTATCCAACTTACATAAGCATAGAACCATTACTTGAAGATTTGTATTTGATTTAAGTGAAGATAGTGATGGAATATCCATTTGATTAATCTCAACTACACGAAGAGTTTTTAACCCCTCAAGAAAATCTTCTGGCGTGGTTAGTTCTGGATTTTTGGATTGACAACGTGAAAGTTCGAGATTTAGACAACGTGAAGCATATATTCACATCACGAACAACATCTTGCATTTTGACATGAGTTTTATTGTGACCTTGAAATAGCAGGAACGGTCTTTCAAGATATCAAGTAAAGCATATGTGTACTCTGTTTTCTGCTTAATTAGTATTTTAACACGAGCAAGAGTTATGTTTAAAGAAGGTAAGGAACAATTGTGATGAATTGATTTTGAAGAGACGTAAAGAAGAGTCCATATATTTAAAGTTTCCGTAATGACAATTGTTAACTTTTTTTTCCCTTAACAAATATGAGGGTATTTATGCCCATATAAATATATTTCTATTTGATAATATTTAACCAACAATTAGGTGACTCTTTAAAAATTATGTAAAAGTTACATTCTGTTTATTAATTTTGAGCGTAAATTAATTCAACCATCCCTCAACTTGGGGGTTCATTTCGTTTTTATCCCTAATCTTTAAAAAGTTTCATTTTGTCCCTCGTGTTGCATTTTTAATTTTCAATGGTCCTTTGTTTACTTTTCATGCTAGAAAAATTCAATTCGGATGATTATTTAACATGCATATGTCTTCTATCAATTTGTATACAATTCTATTTGTCATATATATGTTAAATATTTATTTAAGTTAAATTTTAAGTAGAAAAAAAATGAACGAAGGGTGATTCTAAATCAAGTTGTAACATGAGGGATAAAAATAGAACTTGTATAGATTATGGACAAAAACGAAATGAATCACTAAGTTAAGGGACCATTGAAGTAATTTACCCTAATTTTGAAACCCTAATTCATATATGAATTAATTAAATTTGTTTGATAATTACTCATTGCACATTCTAATAGATTAAAAGGATTTGAAAATCAAGACAAAATTATGATAAAATCTAATTTAATTTGATGAAATTGAGAGCATGGTCCATTTAGAATTTTAAATTATTTTTAATATCACATTATTAACGTGGTTTAACTTATTTTCTCACATGTAATTATATCTATTACATATATTTTCACACACTACATATATTTACACCTACCAAATATATCTTCACACATTGCACATATTTACACTTACTAACACATTTTCAATACTATACATATTTATACATACAAACACATATTTTCACACACATATTTAAACTTACTACACACACTTCACACAATACATATTTATACATATTTTCACACACTAAGTATATTTGCACACACTACAAATTAATATTTTTACACATACTACACACATCGTCATATACCACATATTTACACATACTACACATATTTTTATATACTATAGATATTTATATACACCACATATTTATACATATTGTATAAATTCTCTTATACATTACAATATTTTTAGATATAAAAATATGTTTTATTATCAAACATATAAAATTAATGAATTCAAAAATTTATTACTTTCATATTTCAGACTTCAAATTTAATCAATTTTTAGTTTTATATATCAAGCAGACACTTAGTTGCTCATAGACAAAAACGTAGAGGTTGATCTAGACATGGCCACAATTAATGAACTACCGATTACGGTTTCTAAACTGTCGGGCCACGGTTTCATTAGAGGTGGAATTGGAATTGCCACTTGAGTGGCCAATTTCATTTCTAACTGACTTTTAATTTCGATTCTAGTTTCGATTCCGTTCTAATTTCAGTTACACTTTTTTTTACGGTTTCATTGTTCAATTTTTATTAAAAAAAATTGAAAAAAAAAGAATAATATGTGCAAGTTTGATATAATTAAAAAATAGCTTATTTTATTATAGAAATAGAAAATTTTGGTGTAAATACTGAATTTACATATATGAATCATGCTACAAATATACTAAAATGAATTTTTTATCTATAAGAGTAAAAGTTTATAAAATATTAATTAACCTAAATTTTAATCATCTAAATCTTCAACGTCGATATATCCTGTTAGTGCACACGTGGAGTGGCATTTATTTTAATTGGCATTAATTTTTTGGCAAGATAAGGAAAGATCTTTTTGGAAGCATAAATCAAATCAAATCAATCTATACAAGGAAGATTGATTTGGAGATTAATGCTATCTTGGTATTCTTGGGCTTATCTTGGTATTCTTGGAAGCTATCATTAAATATCTATCCTTGGAAAAGATAAGCATTGAAGGCACATGGTTTTTCCATCTTTCCATTTGAATTATTTGGAAATAATCTTGGAGATAAACATGGGAAGATTTGGAGATAAACATGGGAAGATTTGGTGTGCCTATATGATCTTTCCACACCACACGGTTTTGAGTGTGCAAGGCGTGCGAATTGTTTGAATCGTGTGGAGCCTTGATGTTTATTTCGGTCTTCATTAGACTGTGAACACACTTCTTTGTTGGAGATCTTTGATTAAAGTGTGTTGGCTGAAGCATCTTATTTCATTATTATTGAAGATGCAATCCTTGTTTTCTTTATTATAATCCAGCCTCGGGAGGAGGTTGTTGAGGAGCTCGGGAGAGTTCAAACGTGGGCAAAGGGATCTTGTATCAACCACGGATTCCGGGAGGAGTCACCATTGACAAGGGGATCTTGTCTTCATTGTGGGCAAGGGGACTTGCATTAACCACAGATTCTGGGAGGAATCAACACAAGTCAAGGGGAGCTCGCACAATCCGTTCACTGTGGAGTTAGGAAGAGGCGGCGTCAAAGATAAGAGGGAGTCTTACTTTGTGTCAGACCGAGTGTCTTGCAACTTGTGAACTTAGTGGATTGTTTTATCTGGGCGTGGCCCCGCAGGCGTAGGCAGATTGCCGAATTGCGTTACCAACCTCCTGTCTCTTTACTTTCTGCAGTTTATTATTGTCCATTACTGTTTTATTATCGGTATCACACCTAGTGTTTCTAACCCACTGAGACACCGCACATCTAACCTTGATCTTTCATATCTGAATTGACCGGATCCGTGAAATAGATAACTTTGATTGAAGATCTGGTTATACTAGCAGTGCTTGTTTCAGATATATCAATGTCGTAATCATAATCAATATCATCTGTCTTATCCATTTCTTGCGCCTTAAAAATGTCTTGTACTAATCGTCTACTAATACTTAGATTTCTAAAGATTTGGGGAATAAATAGGACTGGAGCTCATTTATATAGTCTTTCCCGCACTAAAAGGTTGCTCAACCATTGCGGTTGACGCGGGAGTTGCAAGAGTATATTTTGCAATAATAGAACGATTGAACAATCCTTCTCCTTCCCCTTCTACCATTTTAAGAAGGACCACTCGTGAAATTCTTATCTTCATCACAAACTTCAAAGTAGTTGTTAGCAACATATCAAATTCCCTCTCAATAATGGATCTTGATTTTTTGTGGGAACAATACACATATATACCAATTTTACGTGGGGTTGGTGTGTTGCGCTATTAGTAGAACCACCAATATTAGATCCAATATTAAAAGGAACTTGACTATCATAAATAGAATAAAATTCATTAAATAATTTACAAACAAGAAATTTGACATCTGCTATAATCTCCTCAATACTTTCACTCTCAAAATTTCTATCATGAGAAAAAAATGAATTTACACAACTGTTGTATGCAATAATATATTTCTCTACAATATTAATTTCTTAACGTGGATGAAAAACAAAAGTAATTAAATATGTAGGTAGAATTCTTCAATAATAATTAAACCATTTTGTTATCATATCATGTAAAGAAAGTGAAAAAACATGGTCATTTTTTTATTGTTGCAAAATACTAAACAAATCACATGTAATATGACTAAATAAATGAGAAATAAGATAATAAATACCAGATAAAATTTAAGTAGCATATTTAAATATTTTAAAAAATTTTAATAATTTATAACAAAGTTCCAACATATTAGAATGTAAAACAATGATTTATACTTGATTTTTCATATAAAACAACATAACAAATTACTATATTAGATAAATTCAATCATTTATAAGTTGAATCCAACCTATTAGGAACGACTATATTAAATATTTTAGATTTTTGTCTATTTTTCACACAAAATTTTTCCCATTGTTTATTAAATTTAGGTGTGCCCATAAAATACTAATTGCCTCTTTAATAGGTAAAATATACACATATAGTGTTTTTAAACCATCTTGTAGCACTAAATTTATTATGTGGCATGCACACCTAACTTGAAAAAAAAACACCTATTATTGATTGGCAAAGAATTATTAAATTAATAAACGAAGCCGTATTGTCGGAACATTTATCAAAACTGATTGAAAAAACTCTTTTACATAAATCATATTTATCTAAAATAATATTCAACATACTAAATATATTATTTGCAGTGTGTCTTGATTCACAATGACGCAAAACAATAATTTTTTTTATATATTCTAATCACTATCAATCCAATGACAAGTTACTTTCATAAAGGAATACATTTGCCAAAAATTACTCCAAATATTTAAACATATAGAAATACAACCATTTAATTTTGAAAAAGTTTCAATTAGAATTCATTTTTCACTTTTATTAGTTTTTTTCAATTATCTTGTTATTGTTATTCTAGATATTCTGTTAGCTTATGGATTTAATGCATTTTGACAATAATGTGTCAATCCTATTTTTCATCAAAACTAAATGATAAGTGTTCTATGGCTATCATTCTAGTTAATTCATTTTTATTTCTTTTCATCCAAATATTTAAAAAGATGGGTGGTAAAGGGAGCAAATTTGGATAGTTGCAATTCGTTGTTGGAAATTCCGATTTCGTGTTGATGTTTTTTCTTCAAATGTCGTATCAAAGTTCCACACTCGATCCTTTTTTGAAAGTATATAATTTACTTCTGGAGCAATAATTGCATTTCACTTTGATTGGTTGATTGTTATAATCACATATTTTTGTGTAGTGCTTATTTAACATATCCATTTTTTTTTCAATATTGGGGCTTTCGCTTTCTCCAATACTAAAAATTGTTCACTTTGGTTAGCACCAAATTGAAAGATATCAATAATATCTCTATTGAAACTATCCATTTTATAGTAAATTAAAATAAATTAAAGTAATTGAATAAATATAAATAATTAGATAAATAGAATTAATTAACAAATAAAAATAATTTAAATAATAAAAACTAATAATGCGAATTATGTAATAAATAAAATAAATAGTTTACAAAAATAATTAGCTAATGAACTGAATAAAATAAATTAAATTAAAGTAAATAATTGAATTTTGAATATAATAAAATAAATAAGTAATAATAAGTTAATGATAATAAAAAAATAAATAATATAAATGAAAATTGAGATAATTAAGAATTTGAGATGGAGAAATTGAGAGAGAAATGTGTGAAAAACTAATTTGGGAGATTTAGATATTTATAGAAAAATAAAAAAAGAAAGCCGTGGCTTTCAAACAGCCAGAATTCTCACCGTTGAATGGCCAACAGCTATATTAGTTCAAATGATCGTTGGATGCAATGGCCATCTGGCTTTTTTTTTTAAAAAAAAAATTAATTGAAACTGGTTGTGAACTGTGGATTCCAACAGTTAGATCGTTCAACAGCTAGACTTTTCTAGCTGTTGGATTGTATTTTTCTTTTTTTTTTAAATTGGAGGTTCAAAACTATGGGTTCACGATTTTGAAGAAGCTGAACTGTAAACGGCTTGTTTCACGGTTTGAATCTGACAAGAACTGGTTCTGGCTTTAGGCCAGACCTGCCGGATGATTTGGGCTGATAAATGCAGGTTGACAACATGTACACTACAATGTACTTGGCTTAACAATGTGAAATTTTTTGCTCGACTATAATAGCATGTGTGATCTTGAAATTTTATATCTAAACCCTTGGAATTAGATGATACTAGTCATGAAACCGGAACCGGCCCGTAACCGGAACCGGCGCATGTTGGGCCCAAACCGTGAACCGTAACCGGCCCAGGCTGGCCGGTTCCGGTTCACACTTTCTGTGAACCGCAAACCGGCGGTTCAAACAGCCGGTTTTTAAAAGAAAAAAAAATTTGACTGCCAGGATTAACTAGCCGTTGGATGATCCAACAGCTACCACCGTTTCATAAAAAAAATAAAAATAAAATATAAAATAAATAAAAAAAGGTGATGGCCATTGCATCCAACCGCCATCATTTATGTTATGACCGTTGACAATCCAACGGCCATAAATTAGGCCGTTGGAAAGCCAACGGTTGTGGGCTTGTGTGTTTATGCATTTTTTTTTATTTTTCTTCTATAAATATCTAAAATTTCTAAATTCATTTTCACACTATTCTCTTCTCTCAATCTCAATTCTCTCAATTCTCTCAATTTTCTCAATTCTCCCAATTCTCTCAATACTCAATTATCATTTGTATTATCTACTTTTTTTGTTATCATTTAATTATTTTTACTCATTAATTCATTATATTCAAAATTCAATTCTTTACTTTAAATTATTTTATTTTATTCAAATCTTTAGCTAATTATTTTTGAAAATTATTTATTTTATTAAATATTGATTCCTCATTAATAGTTTTTATTATTTGAATTATTTTAATTTATTTAAATACTTTTATTATTGACTTATAAAGTTATAATTTTATTTATCTAATTATTTATATTTATTCAATTACTTAATTTTAATTTACTATAAAATGGATAGTTTTAATAGAGATATTGTTGGTAGCTCACAATTTGGTGCAAACCAAAGTGAACAAATTTTTAGTGGTGGTGGAGAAACCGAAAGCCCCAACATTGAAGAAAGGCTAAAATCGGATATGTTCAAGAAGCATTACACAAAGATATTAGATTCCAACCAACAACCAATCAAGGCGAAATGCAATTATTGTTCCTGAAATAAATTATATGCTTTCAAGAAAGGACCAGGCTATGGAACTTTGGCGTGACATTTGAAGGAAAAACATCCACACGAAATGGGCCTTTCCACCAATCAATCGCAATTATCCGGGTTTGTTTCCTCTACTACTCCTCATTTTAAATATTCAGATGAAAAAAATAGAAAAGAATTAGCTAAAATGATAGCCATAGAACATTTATCATTTGGTTTTGGTGAAAAAGTAGGATTTACTCATTATTGTCAAAATGCATTAAACCCACAAGCTAAAAGAATGCCTAGAACAACAATAACAAGAGAATTAAAGAAAATTTATAAAGGTGAAAAACAAATTTTAATAAAATGAGGTATTTTTTCATTTATATCAAACTTGTAAACTTGTACGTATTATATCAAACTTGTTACTTTTCACATTGTAAATTTGTAAATTTGTGAATTATATCAAACTTCTCTTATTTTTCACATTGTAAATTATACTAAACTTCTTTTTTTTTCATCTTGTAAATTTGTAAATTTGTGAATTATATCAAACTTATCTTATTTTTCACATTGTAAATTATATCAAATTTCTTTTTTTTTCACATTGTAAATTTGTAAATTTGTGAATTATATCAAACTTCTCTTATTTTTTACATTGTAAATTATACCAAACTTCTTTTTTTTCACCTTGTAAATTTGTGAATTATATCAAACTTCTCTTATTTTTCACATTGTAAATTATACCAAACTTCTTTTTTTCATCTTGTAAATTTGTAAAGTATATCACACTTCATATTGTTATTTTTTTAAAAATTCGAACCGTGAGAAAACCGTACCAAAATCGGAACAGGAACCGAAATCGGGACGAAACCGGATGGAACTGGAACTGTGACCGAACCGTGAACCAGAGGTTCACGAACTGTAACCGTAACCATGACTCCAAATGTCAGTTTAGGTTCCACCCTTCGTGGAATCGTGAACCGACAGTTCGTGAACCATGGTCATGTCTAGATGATACCATGATAATGTTTGCTGCACAGCCATAGACTATTTTCATGAATTGCCATCATAGCAACCTTTTCTTGTTCATATATGCTTTGACGACAATAGGATATTAAAACATATAAACATAGAGAAAATGCTAAAATAAGCCTACACATATGGCTCCAATTTCAAAACTTTATTTATGCTTTCAGGAAAAATTATTTTAAACGTATTTTTCTTTTTTTTTTAATTCATTTTTATTTTCTTTTTAATGTATTCATTATTTATTTTATTTAGTATATTGTCTACACATTTCTTTCAATATTTTTATTTCTACTACCCTAATTTTTTTTCATGTTCATATTAAATCAAGTCTATTGATTCACTCAATTATATGACAAGAACTAATAAAATGAATTAATTTTTTTCAAATTAAAATGTAAAGAAGATTAAGTGTTACAACTAAAACTATAAGGATCAATGTCAAATAAGTCAATAATTCAAGATGATTTACTATATTTTATCTTTTGTTTATTCTATTTAATTTTCTTTTGTTGTGTTTTTTCTTTACCAACAAATCTTATGCAGTGGAAAAAGGAAAAACAAAACAACAAAAGAATGCTAAATATCGTTTTTGGTTAAAGACCATGTATAGCACAATCTATTATACCTATTTTTCTTTTAGTGACTCAAACTTGACTTTTGATCTTCTATATCTTTTTCTGTATCACTTCTAACATTGTTTATAAATGTGACACATGTTCTTTTAATTAGTTATCTAATTTCTAAAAATTAAACTAAAATCCTATCATGTGCTTAATGAACTTAAGGATAAATAATTGTACACAAACCAAAATCTTATAGAGTGTTATAAGAAGTAATATAGGAAAGTGATACAAAACATCTATTGCCCTCAAATTCTGTTGAACTTTTGTCTTTAATTAGGCATTGAAAATTATTAAATATAAAAATTTGTGAATTTTACTCAACCATTCATTCTCGCACTTCCTAATAAAAGTTCCATTCCACATTGATTTTAGGGAATCTCTTCGCATCCTTATATATACTTATCCTTAAATATTTGTATTATTTTCTAACACATTTGAAGAGTTCTATATCATCTACATTTACATAAACCTACCTTTTTAATAAATTTTGGTCAAAAAAGTTCTTTGATGAAGTTTGATATAACTAAAAGGGTAATAATAAGGTATATGAATTTTTTATAGCAATTCTATGAGATAGGATATTTATTATAAATCAATGAATTAATGATAATAAGACTCTTAAATAAATAAAATAACCAAGTTGATAAAAAATAGGCAGTCAATCTCTAATATTAGAATAGGCACTCTCTAAGGGTAAATTACTTCAACCGTACCTCAACTTTAGGTGGGTCTCATTTTGTTTTTATTGCTAATCTTTAAAATGTTCTATTTTCATCCCTCATGTTGCATTTGTAGCTTTCAATGGTTCTTTGTGTACTTTTCGTATTAAAAAAAATCAGTTTCGATGACCATTTAATATGCATATGTCTAATTCTATCAATTTGTATGCACTTCTATTTGTTATATATATGTTAAATATTTATTTAAGTTAAATTTTAAGTGGAAAAAATGGATAAAGGATGATTTTAAATCAAATTGTCATATCAGGGATGAAAATGAAATATTGTAAAGATTAGGGATAAAAACGAAATAAGCCTCCAAGTTGAGAGATGATTGAAGTAATTTACCCCACTCTCTAATATTAACTTCAACTTTTTTTTAGGGTAAATAATCTCAATTCTCTGCTACTCATTTTCCATCCATTTGACAAGTAACACCGTTATTCATGTGACTCTGTTCAGCATTCAAAACAAAGTTTTTATACCACATATATAATGTTGTTATTAGTCAAATGGACAAAAAATAAGTTGAGAACTATTTGTGCAACAAAATTCAAATTGGGGAATTAAAATGTAACTTTTCAAGATTACGGACTAAAATGATACTTAATTGCCCACAAGTTGATGAACTATCGAAATTTTACCCTTTTTCATCATATCTATAGATTTTATATATAATAACAACATTGGCTTCCCTTTGTAATCTTTCTTAGTTATAAGTTTATGAGAATCAAATTTTAACAGCCATTAAAAAGGAGTAAAAGGTAAGCCAAAGTAATTTATCTATGACCTAGAGCAATAATTGCACACAAAAGCAAGCCAAATTAATTTGGCTAAAATGACATTTTGGCTTTAAATGATCCACTGACTTAACCAGTGAAACTTGTCCACAAAATTTTGTTGCAATCCTTTTCATAATGAAGCTTTCCCCATTACTACTGAATCTCTGAAACCTAACTCATTTTCTACCCAACCTTCAAACTCTGAAACCTAACTCATTTTCTACCTAACCTTCAATGAGCTGCCATTTCAGTAACATAAACGAAAATGGCTTTCCATCCACACTTTCCCAACCCCATAATTGGTGATGTGGGGTAAGTGGTGTAACATTAATTGTTAGATCTATTTGGACGAGTTTTTCTTTTCTTTTTTTCTTTTTGGATTTTTGTTCTCAACTGAAAATAAAGTGTTTGTGCAAGTGCATTTTAATAGGAAAAATTTTCATCTTTTTTCAATTTTGCGAATAAGACTATTATAGTTTTTTCTAAATAGAATTGTTCACTGTAGTCGGTCAAAGTCGTAGACGCGTTGACAGCTGCTTGCCAATTTTTTACCAACAAAAAATTAAATTAAAATAATATTTAACAATAAAATATTCTTTTACTAAAAAATATACAAAAATAAAATTTATCAATTCAAACACCTACTGAATTAAAAAATATTCATTCTCTAAATTGTATGCATTCCAAAATTTACTTTATTTTGAAAACAAAAACATCTTGTCCAAGCGGTTGCATCAAATTATTCCTTCAATTTTTGTTTTAAGTTTTTCTAGCAAATATTTTATTACCTACTGAAAACTTACATGAGTAGTGTGTAGAAATTTGATTCTCTCTCTATAAGTTTCTCTTATGTATAATTGATAACGTGTCTATATTAGTTGGTTAAGTTGTAGAATTATAACGGTAGAATCTCCTGAAAAATTCAACATTATAAAAGAATAAACATGCATAATGGAAGTTCATTGAGTTGTAAAATTCCTAAATAATTTTGTCCACAATACCACAATCTATCACATTTTGTTGTTGTTTTTTCTTTTTAAATAAAGTTTAAACTCTACCATTTAAATAATTTTTACCTAAAATAAAGATAACCCTTTTGTGAATCATTCATCTCTTATTCTAATCACGATGTGAATTCTTATTTGGAAACTAGTGATTTAATGCAATTATCCATCTATCTTACCATGTTATTAATATACATGCTAAAAAAAAACAAATAAACACACATACACAATATATTGAACAAGTGGCTACAAATATGAAGAGAAAAACTCAAATGTGTATTGATTAATGTGATACGTAAATATAAGAATGAATCCTATAAATACAAGAAAGAAAATAAATCTTCCTAAAATATAAAAATCCTGTATTAAAGTACATACTAAAATATGTCCATATCAAGATCTTGATTATGGGCAAGGATCAGGGAGATTTAGAATCAAGATCTTGATTATGAGGAAAAATCAAGGAGATTACTAGAATCAAGGGAATTACAACTATTCTTGGATTGTTCTAAGAATAACATATCGTAATACTCCCCCTCAAGTCGGAGCATGGAGTGTCGAAATGCCCAACTTGCTCAGTATAGTGTGAAAACGATCTCATCCCAAAGGTTTGGTGAAAATATCTGCCAACTGAGATTTTCTGTGGAGCAACAATTTTGGATTGAATCTTTTCACGAACGAAATGACAAGCTATTTCGATATGTTTTGTCCTTTTGTGAAAGACTGGTTTAGCTGAGATATGGAGAGCAGCCTAATTATCACAAAATAGTGTAACAGGCTTTGTGGAAAAAACTTCCGCTTGGATATGGTGTTTTTTGGTTTTATTTATGAAATGATTTTATTGGGTTTTGAAATGAAAAAGGAATATTTATAAACTGATTAGATGTGTTTGGATTGATAAATTTGGTTAATTTATTGAAGATTGTGTATAGAAAAAATTATTATTATATATATAAAGATTATTTTATATTTTGTTATATAATTAATTATATAAATAAGTTGGCCCCACAAGATGGGACGAATGCGCCCACTTGGTCAAACAGATGAATGTACTAGCGGATGCTTAATTGGAATGCTTTATTCAATTCATTTGTGGGCCCGTATCGAAATGATTGAAAACTACATCTTGATGTCAATGCCATATTTGTATATTATTAAAAATATGTGGGGCCTACTTATTTATATAATTAATTATATAACAAAATATAAAATAATCTTTATATATATAATAATAATTTTTTCTATACACAATCTTCAATAAATTAACCAAATTTATCAATCCAAACACATCTAATCAGTTTATAAATATTCCTTTCTCATTTCAAAACCCAATAAAATCATTTCATAAATAAAACCAAAAAACACCATATCCAAGCGGAGCAATATCCAAAATCATTTCAATTAATAATCTCATATAATTTCGATCCCTCTCTCTCCCCTCCTTCCTTCCAAACTCAATTTTCTAGAATATTTCACATCAAGTTGGAACGGTTGTCTTTCTTTCAAAATGTTTGGAGAAATTCTGGGCTGCTGAAAATTTAATTCTTCCAAATTTGTGTATGTCCTAGTTAAGAAATTTTAAATCATGTTAACAAACCTTCAAAATATATATATTTTTTTGGGTAAGTTGCAAAATACCACCCTAAATTAAAGTTGGACTATGATATATCTTTTAAATTTTTAATTTTAACACTTTTAATTTAATTTTATTAATATTAAAAGAAAAGTGATGGCGGAATCTCAAAAGTATCCAACACTTTACATTTTTAAACTTTTGTTTTTGTATGTTAGCTCAATTTAATAACTTCATCTGAAAATTAAAATGAAAAAGATATCAATAACCTTAGTATTTTCTTTGCTTTAATTTAACCAAATTTTGTAAATGAAATCCTTTCTAATTTTTTTTATTGATTTAAAGTTTAAATGAAATAACGGTAAAAAGAAAATAGACGTGAATGATTGATATTTTAATGTCTTGAGGGATATTTTAGTAAATATAAAATAAATAATAAAAATAATAATACAAAATATTTATTTTTCACGAAATTATTGTAATCTTTTTTAAAGAAATATAGTTTAAGCAAATAAAATACCAAAATTGAAAGTCTAGGGATAACACGGAATGTCTTGTGCACGTCTTGGTTAGAACCCGGTTTTCTATTTTTGAGTTTTTTTTTTTACATGTAAATCTAATCAATTAATACTTTTCCATTAATACACCCCAATTGTCATTAATGATTCCAATTTACCATATTTTAACATATTAAAATTTGAATACATTTAATTGTCATAAATACTTTAATTTACCATATTCAATATTTTTAATTATCATTAATGATTTCAATTTACCATATTTCAATATTTTAGAATACTTTCAATTGTTATAAATACTTTAATTTACCCTATTCAAGATTTTTAATATCTTTCAATTATCATAAATGCTTTCAATTTACCATATTTTAAAATTTTTAATAAATTCTAATTGTCATAAATACTTCCAATTTACCATATTATAAGATTTTGAATGAATATGGAAATTATGTTTTTCATCAATATTTTCAATCATCACATTCATACAATTTAAATAAATATGAATTTTAAATTTTATCATATAATATTTATTGTTTTTTTATTTAATTATTATTTTATAGCACACAAAATTAAATTCAAAGTATGATATGTCATTAATTTTTTTAATTCACAAGTTTAAGTTTTGAATGAAATAAATAAATCGTGTATTGAGAAGTACATTTTCTAACTTATTTTAATATGATCGATTTGATATTAAATTAATTAATACTTTATTATATCTCGCGTATTTTAATAAAATTTTATTAAATTATAACAAAATAATTATTAGTATTATTAAACAATTCAATTTATGATTTTTTTATTTATGTAAAACTAAGAATTTAATTGAATAATATTTTTTTTATAATTTGGTCATTTTATTTTGACATAAAATGTGAGATGTGTTAATATTTAATTAATATATTTATATTAAATATATTTATAACATTATACGGTTCTTGACACTGATTAAACTGATTTGACCAATTAACCCCTAATCCAGTAGCTCTACCAGTTGGCACTCCAGTCTCAAAAGGCGTAAATTTCGGACACCCAAACCGGACCACGCTAGCCCTGCCCTGGGCCTGCACGTGACAGGTAAATCGCGGGATGTGCCCTAACTGGCAGCCTGCAAGAATATCTAACGAGACCCGAATTCTAGGTGCGCCCCCAGGAATATTTCACCTAGGCAACGCACCCACACGGAGTCGAACCCGCATGGAAGTCATTTCTCCACACCTTATCTCCTTGACACTTACCAGCTAAGCTATGCCCCGGGAACCAATTAACCCCTAATCCAGTAGCTCTACTAGTTGGCACTCCGGTCTTAATTTTAAAACAGTGGTCTTCACACGTTTCCTGGTTCATCATTAGTGAAACGATTCGTGACAATATATTTGCTTACCAAAATTATACACTCGTCAATGCAACGAGTGGATTTAAACGATATGGTTTGGTTAATGAAAACGTCATCATAGAATGGTCAATCACAAAATAGCCACGTTGAATTGAAAATAGATGGCCACGTTACCGTCAAATATGTTGATATTGGCTGCCCCTCACAACTTGCTCAGACACACCCGATTAATTATATTTATGAAAATTGAAAAGGACCTATAAACTACAAGTGTGACATGCCACTGGAGAGATCAATATAATCTTATTTTATTTTATTTAATAATCAAAATGATGTAATTTAACAAAACTAAGTACTAAATTATAAATATCACTAAAATCACTCTTATGACGTAATTTTAACATTGGACATGATAAGACAAAATGATCTTGGACAGAAACATCTCGACTATTATAATATCATTACTTAGTATCAATTATCCAATCTTGTTTTGCTATTTTTAATCTTAAGATTTATTTTTTATTTTACTTTTCACTTTTATGTCAAAACGTTAAGGATACTCTCTCTCATCAAATTTCATCATTTAATTCTTTTTTTTTGAAATCACAACTAAATATTTTCTTTAACACACACTTACATCACGTCCATATTCCAGTTTTCTAGATTTGGAGGTCAAAAATGATCGAGTGATTTGATTTATCATTAATTATGCAATTTAAACTTTAATCAAATGCTCAACTAACTAAGTAATAATTTAAGTTTAAAAGTAATATTTTATGAGTTTATTTTGATGAAAAATTATAATTGAGAATTTTGTTATTACTAAATTTTTTTCAAAATTTAAAATTGAAATCAATTTTTACTATTAAAAATTACCGTAGTTTTTTTTTTTTTTGTTTTGAAAATTACTGTAGAAAAAAATGAAGAAAACAAACATGTTAAATATGATTAATAAAAATAGGATTTCAAATAACGAAACCAAACAAACCCTACTAATTATTATTACCTCAAAAATGTTTTTGGTGCAAGAATTATGACTTTCATATAGCTTGGCACTCTTATAACAATTATAAAAATATTATTACCTCAAAAATGTTTTCGGTGCAGGAATTATGATTGTCATATAGCTTGGCACTCTTACAACAATTCTGCGACCAATCGGATGTTGTGATGGAAATCCAGTCAATTATAGCAGACATAAAATATTTCTGTTCATGTTTTCAGAGTCGGGTTTTTGTAAAAATACCTAGAACTCTCGTTGCGGATGCTCATAATGTTGCAAAGAAATGTAAAGTTTCAAATTTTGCTACCATGTAATGTTTTCACCAAAAGGAATGAAAGTACGTATTTCTAAAAAAAAATCAACTGAATTTTTTTTTCTAATTTTTATACTTTACGTTAAATTAAAGGAAAAATTGTAAAAAACATTTTTCACATCTTTTTTAAAAACTTTTTTCATCACTCATATTTAAAATAATGTAATTTTATTATTTATTAAATATTTGCACTGAATTGGTTATCTTTATGTAACCTTGAGATGTGTTTTTAACAAAAAAATATACATATATTGTAATTGAATGATGTATATATATGTACATAGTTTTGATTGAAAAATCAAACGAAATTGGCCCAAATGATATATTTCATACAATTTTTTAATGTGAGTAAATTTTTTTCACCAAATATGAAAAATGATTTTTACAATTTCCCCTAAATTAAAACCTACCACCTAATTTTACCATATTCAACCGACAACCAAGCCACCTACCCACACTCTTGGCCATGGCCCTCCTTCACCTAACAAGGCTAGCATAAATATTACACTGTCATACCAAAACCCTTAATATGGCTGTACTACTGCTCATATTCTCAACAACCCTCGTCTTCCTAGCCTACAAACTCTATGAAAGGCTGAGATTCAAGCTGCCGCCAGGCCCCCGGCCTTTGCCGGTGGTCGGGAACATATACGACATAAAACCGGTGAGGTTCAAGTGCTATGCAGAGTGGACAAAAGTGTATGGTCCAATATTTTCTTTGTACTTTGGTTCACAGTTAAACACAGTGGTGTCAACTGCAGAATTGGCCAAAGAAGTTCTGAAAGAGAATGATCAACAATTGGCAGATAGGTATAGAAGTACTCCAGCTGCAAGAATGAGCAGAAATGGTCAAGATTTGATATGGGCTGATTATGGTCCTCATTATGTCAAAGTTAGAAAACTGTGCAATCTTGAACTTTTCACTCCAAAAAGACTTGAAGGGCTCAGACCCATAAGAGAAGATGAAGTTACTGCCATGGTTGATTCCATTTTCAAGGACTGCACCAAACCTGGTATGCTTTTCTTCCCTTTTCTCTATCTGTTTTTTTTTTTTTTTTTTTAAGATTATTTGTTCAGCAGAGAGTTAAGATTCCAATATTGAAAGTAGGTTATGGAATCAAATTCAGATTTGGAAATTTATTTATTTACTTGTAATTTTTTTAAAAAAAATTTGTTTTTTTTTTCAAAATTTTTTTCAAAAAATTAGAATTTCATCCTTTTTAAAAAAATTAAAATATAAATTTTATTACTAATTTTATACAATTTGGCACCAAACATGGACCCACTGTTTCCAAATAAGATTTGATGAATAGAATTTTAAGTACGCACAATGTAATTTTAGAAAATTACAGTTATCACGTTGACTGCGTAAACATTTAATAAACCTACATCTCCTGCCCCTTAATATCCAATAATGTATTGATTTTAGAAAAGAAAATATGTATGCATTACCTAATATTAAATTAAAACAAAGAAAATCTAATTTCTTAAATAAATAAAAATCACAATGTATGAAATTATTAAAAAAGAATTTAAAAATAAGTGACTGATATTTTGTCTTTATGTAAATTCGGTAAGTCAACATAAAAGACATTCACGGTGACTGTAATTTTTGAAAGTTACAAGATTCGTGTTATTTTTTCATTAAATTTCAAGATTGATAAATATAATTAACCTTTTCTTTCCTCGGTGTCATCATTTATGCAATAGCCTAGTCATAATTAATTTCAATTTATTAATAATTGGTTTTAATTCATTGATAGATAATAAGGTTTTACAAGAAAAAATAAATCCTACACTCTATAAGTATTCAAATAAAAACAATAATTTTATGCCAGCATGAGGACCCAAATTGGTTGGTGGGGTTGTAGAATTGGCCGCAGCCCATGTTTTTCATTTCTCTTAATATTTGGCAAGTTGACTGAGTCCTGGCGGCTAATAATTTTTACTTTTAAGAGATTCTTCAAAATTTCAATGTAAGAAAAGGAATAATTATGATTGATGATTTAATGAACTGGGATATTTTCTCCAAAATAATCTTTATCTTATAATAATTATAAAGTAATTTTAGTGATATTTATAATTTTAATCCATAATTTTAGTTAAACTACGTCATTTTAGACAGATAATCTGATCTCTCATTTAATTTGGGTTAGAAAATAATAGTTTCCATTTTCTATTTACAAAATTAAGACTATAATTTCTTAAAGTGATGATAAATGAAAATTTATTAAGTGATTATAAAATTTTATGTAAATAGAATTATCAATTAGAAAGAAAAAATTTCATATCCTCTATCGTTGCTTCTTTGTTTTTAATAGTCTAAATAATATTTATATGGTTTATTTGAAATTGTTTAAACGGAAAAACTCTTGTGAGACCGTCTTATATATGCGACGTGATACATGAATTATACTTTATACACTAATAAGCTAATTTTTTTATACATTCTACCCTAATATTTGATACTTTATACTCTAGTTTGCTAATTTTTTTATACTTTATACGCTAATTTTTTATACTTTATACGCTAAACTGCAATTCATATGCAAGTATCATATATGAGACGGTGTTATAAGAGAATGACTCTTGTTAAAAATATCCTATTGAGGAATCCTATAAAAATTTGATTGGAAGTAGAAAAAGATATTTTCAAAAATAATTCTTGAAATAAGTTTTAATATACATATATATATATATATATATATACTTATTTATAAATAGTACACGTTCCAAAGTTACTAGTCTAAGATAATTTAAGAGTATAGTAATTCATTATTTTTTTTCAAAAAGAAAAAAAAAATTCAACTAATTTTTCTTTACAATTTTTTCCCCTTAATTTTTCTTGAAAGATCTTTATTTTCTCTTGTTCTCTTAATGTTACACTAGTGCATTAGCCTGTTGTAATGTGCAATGCCTGAATTTTGACATGATATTGATTTCATAGCTCTTGAACATGCAGAAAATGTAGGCAAAAGTTTATTGATGCGCAACTACTTGGGATCAGTAGCATTCAACAACATAACAAGGCTAACATTTGGAAAGAGATTCATGAATTCAGAGGGTGTTGTGAATGAACAAGGCCAAGAATTTAAAGGGATTGTTTCCAATGGGATAAAGATTGGTGCAAAACTTTCAGTGGCTGAATACATTCCTTGGATTCGATGGATGTTTGCTGCTGAAACTGAGGAACTCGATAAGCATAATGCCCGCAGAGATAGACTGACAAGAATGATCATGGAAGAACACACTCTTGCTAGGCAAAAGAGTGGCAATACTAAGCAGCATTTTGTTGATGCATTGCTCACTCTTCAGAAGCAGTATGAACTTAGTGATGACACTGTCATTGGACTGCTCTGGGTAAGTAATATACTTTGATTTGATTTAGTTTTTCGTCTTTGTATCCGTCCAGTTCTCTGAGAGGATGAGAAGAAAAGCTTCGTGCTAAAATTATTGTGTGAGGTAAATTCATTTAATGCCAGATGAAATTAATCAATCGAATTGTGCAGGATATGATTACTGCTGGCATGGACACAACCACAATCTCAGTTGAGTGGGCAATGGCAGAGCTGGTAAAGAACCCAAGGGTGCAGCAAAAGGCACAAGAAGAACTTGATCGTGTGATCGGGTCAGAACGAATCATGACTGAAGCTGATTTTGCTAAACTCCCTTATCTGCAATGCATAGCTAAGGAAGCTCTAAGGCTGCACCCTCCAACTCCATTAATGCTTCCTCATAGAGCCAATACTGATGTGAAAATTGGTGGTTATGACATTCCCAAGGGATCTATAATGCACGTTAACGTTTGGGCTATTGCTCGTGATCCAGCAACCTGGAAAAACCCACTGGAATTCCGACCTGAGAGATTTCTGGAGGAAGATATTGACATTAAGGGTCACGATTATCGGCTGCTTCCCTTTGGTGCTGGAAGGAGAATCTGCCCTGGTGCACAACTTGCACTCAATCTGGTGATTTCTATGCTGGGGCATTTGTTGCACCACTTTACTTGGTCTCCACCACCTGGAGTCAGGCCTGAAGAGATTGATCTGGAGGAGAGCCCTGGAACAGTTACTTACATGAAAACCCCCTTGCAGGCCGTTGCAACTCCAAGATTACCTGCCCACTTATACAATCGTGTGGCACTAGAGATTTAATGGCTTCTTTCCCCTGTTACTAAATATTTTGCTTCTAAGAGTTTCTTCATTCTGTATCCTCCATTCGATTGTGAAGAGTTCGAATGAATCCTATTCGAAACTGTTCTTGAAAAGATAAGATTAATGTAGTGTTCTTTTTGTACCAATGGGGATCTATCCAACTCATATGAGACAATGCTTGATGAATGTAGTGTTCTTTTTGTACCAATGGGGATCTATCCAACTCATATGAGACAATGCTTTTGGAACATTGGCAGATCCGGCTGAGATAAATGGAACTTAACTATCATCATGTACAGAATGTAAAGCCATTAAAAGTGTTTTAAAGTTTTTCAAAAACATTTGCTCAAGTCTCTAAACATTGAGAAGTAAGTAGGATACTCAGAAAACATATTCAAGTGTAGCATGTTCTCTCGAGCATCAAATTAGTTTAGTTTCATCCTAAACACAATTTTTCCAATCATATGTATGTCCATTAAAACTCTATCTAATTATATGCATGGTGTAAAAATATGATTCATATAATCGAAACACAAAACTTAATCGTAAAGCCGTTTGTCAGGGTGAAAACACAAAACTTGATTGTAGATCATAATCTTTAGCAGCCGAAGTAACAAACAAGTTGATGAATGGTTTTGTAGGTAGACATTTAGAGTGTTTGACAATGTTGATAAATTTTATGCCCTGGAGGAATTTCTAAATTGTCTTTACCATTTGGTTGTTTTATCTGAACACTAAAGTCCCTAATTCACATTTGAGTTATCTTTTTAAGACAAAAATATAGGATTATCTCCATACTAATTCACAGTACAATGAGATCAAATTCACATCTGAGTTCTCTTTTAAGACGGAATATATGATTGTCTCCTCCATACTAATTCACAGGACAATGAGATCAAAAGCGGAAACACATCAATTTCATACCATAACATATATATGTACATATACTGTGTGCACATGTAGTCACACATGTATTCCTCATTATTTTTAGTTAGGCATATGTTTAACCAGTAACAGATTCTGGAACCACCAATTTGCCACAACAATTAGCTCCCTTATTCTATATCAGACCTCCACACAAGTTGGCTTTAATAAGAAACTGATATAACAGCATTAAACAAGCACGAAGTTTGAAAACCCTAAGATCTGCATTCTTACAGATTGAAGCACATTTTACTATCACGAATCTAGCAAATTACAGCCTTTACTCCCTCCATGCACCCCGATATGTCCGAACTTTTGGAAAAATTGGACTACGTAGCGTTTTCAATGACCTGCATTTAAGGAAAGAAGCAGCAAGAATCAAGTTCAGGATAAGGAGATTTAGAAATAATGGGGAGCCAGATCTTATCAGGAAATCTTCACTGATTGATAAGCAGAGAATAGATGAAATCCAAAACTTTGATGCCCAAAAAAAAACCTAAATGCCTATGTTTGCCTCAGTGACGTATGGTAATTTATAAGTCCCTCAACATCTGTTATCAAGCATAAGATACTGGACAGTCACTGATCAACAAGCTTAAATATTCTAATCAAACTAGTGCATAGAGCTTAATGCCAAGACAAAAAAGAGTTCCATGCCCTGATTGAAGATTTTCCTAAGCAGATACAGATCCAGAAAGTTGATATCAAAATCAGCCTTTTGAAGTTTCAGTTACTGATTTGCATGTGAGTCCACAGGTTATAAAACTGCATAATTTTATACAGAACAAAGAAGAGTTGACAGAAATATTTATAGGGCCCGGGTGAAGCCTCTAATACAAAAGAAATAGCTTAATACAATAAATTCTTGATGTTAGTACAGAACATTTTCCAAAGTTGTGTAGCAAATGCTAAAAATTCACCCAGACTCATTTCTTCTACTGGTCTCAAGTGAAACAAGCCAAAAACATGTTTGACCAACTTCCAACTTGTATGTGCAACAGGAACATAAACAAACAGTGAACCAAATCACGAGTTAAATGAACTTTCTGAATTCTGCATGACAAGATGCTACAGAATAGAATGTGTCCCCCGACCGCTAAAAAAGTTCCATATCCATAATGGCCAGTAAAAAAATTTATGAAATGGAATTAACTCAATAACTCTGTTCTACTGTCCAATTGTCAACCGACTAAAATTTCAAACAGAAATAATACACATCAACCAAGTTTTAAATTTGATCACTGTTACTCTTATCAAGTTCCATAGAGCACCGAAACTATAAAGAGTTAGCTTGCAAGACCAAGAAACTGTCTTATTCAGAATGAAATGCTAGAGTTAGTTTGTTTTGCAGTTCAAATATTTAGTGAACCATCATCTTCAAAACACACTTATCTTTTTTTTTTTTTACACCATCAACATTGCTCTATTTCCTTCTTCTTCCTCTTTTCTTTTTTCCCCTTTTATTGTATTTCTTGGGAATCCCTCCCCTCCCTCAACCAACCATTCAATATGCAAATAAATGAAATAGTAGACGTGATCAATTAAAATTGAATGAAAGGAATGTAAAGTGGTAAATAAATGAAATAAAACTCCAAGGATACCTGTACTTTTAGTAATTTTTTAGAGTTTCATTTAAGAAAGAAACTTACCTCGTTTATCACCATGGTTAGAAGAAGTCAATGAAGAGACATCACCAGTGAGCCTAAATTCCTTCAACTTCTTGAAGTTCATCCACGGCTTCACCCAAACTTTGGCTTCATATATCTTCTTCTTGCCAGCATCAACTGCCTCCAGAGTAAGATGGTACATCTTACCAGAAACTACCTGTTCTTTGGCTTTGACAACTCTCCCAAATTGAAGAAATGCATTCTGTGAGTGAAAGACATGTAAACAATAACTGGTCAGAAATCTCAAAAATCAAGAAACTGCTGGAAACGAAAAAAAAGTGGTGATGAATCATCTAAAATTGCTTCAACATCAGTTCATTCATCTTTTTCTTATTCTTTGTTATCTTTTTCCTCTGGATTAAAAATATATGACCCTATTCTGTTATTGATTAATTTAATCTTCAAGAACCCACAGTACTTCTAAAACCTACACATATTACAACCTGCTGCCAATAGCTCCTAACCTCCAGTGTTAATTTTTGCCTGAATGAAAATGTACTCCTTCTGCCATAAAATAGTTGATAGTTTTGAGTATCCTTTACAATTGTTTATAGATTTTTCAATGCATATCCCGAAAGAAATCTTGGATGCGCAAATATAACCTAGAGGCGAATCTTTCGAAGTACATCTTTAATACGATGGAGGTTATTTTGAAACGGTAGCTAGCATCAAGTATCGGAGAAATTTGCACTTTCCCTTTCTGGTCCTGAATAATTCAACACCAACACAAAACATTATGCTAAACATTCATCTCTACACCATACATAAACTTCATTCCTGGTGCTATACAAAATTACTCTTTTCTAAAATGTCACAAAACAGATTGATAAGTCTACAAAATTCATTCCTGATGCTATACAAAACTACTCTTTTCTAAAATGTCACAAAACAGATTGATAAGTCTACAAAATAGATTTAAAGAAAAGGATGAAAATAATAAGAAACACACTTTATAATCTTTGAGTACACGTTAATCTGTTCATCAGAACTCATGTGTGTAAGAGCATGTAACAGAGACATCATATTCATCCAAAACTTAGATTACTTTCTATTTGTTTTTAACATCAACTAAGAAAGAATTTCTTTTTTTCCTTTTTGAGAGAAAATAACAAAGATTTACCTGATCCAAGCTGCCAGAATAAAAAAGAAACCATGTCCAAAAGGGTTAAACAGAAAATCTTTTGTGGGCTTCCTTCTAATAATACAACAATCAAGAAGATTATCTTAAAATTATAAATAACTAAACCTACAGAACCATCAACAACTCAAACTAAGAAAGATTTTCAAAAACCAAAGAAAAAAAAATATTTTGTGGGTTTTCTTCTAATCAATGCAAGAATCAAGAAAACTATGTTAACAACATATATACATCAATAAACAAACACAATAAAAAAGAGAAAAAAAAAAAGAGAAATTAAAAACCTCTTTCTTGTTGTGTTCTTGAACAGCAAAACGCCCAATGCTTTCAATTTCTCCATTATTCTGATTTCCTTTGTAATTACCAATCCCACCAAGAACACTGCCACTCTTCATCTTGATGAACCCTTTTTCCGACGTTGAACAAACCAGCCCAGATTCCCACAACACAAACAGTGCAAGAACAAAAATAAAGCAAAAAGTAATACTATTAATCTTCACCATGATCGCGTCTTTGATCCTTATTCTATATTCTTTTGATTTTTAAAAATTCTTGTTGGTTTTCGTTTCAAATGAGGATGTCTTTATCGGTTTTTGCTTCGTTGGTAAGAAATTTTGGTGCGAAAGTTCGATGATTTGTTGATGACGTCTCTCTTGATGTAGTTGTGCTTGTTGGGGAGACGACACGTGTATGTAGATGAAGGAATTTGGTCGGTTTGACCCGGTTGTGATGGCAATTATATTGTTTTTCTTAAAATTTGCTCTCAAATTAAATTTATAGTGACAGTTTTTTTTTTCTTTTTATTTTTTTGTGAGAGAGAATTCATATAATTTTTGTTGATGAATTCAAAATGAGATCTTTTTATTTTTTTAATATTCATAGATTGTTGTTGATGAATTCAAATAAGAGAATAATTTTTTCGATCGTAATTGTTGTATTATTATAAATATTTTTTTTTCTATTTACATTTTTCATTATTGGTGAGAGAACTAACTTTCAAGAGAATCAAGACCAATATGATTTTAAATTAAACAAAAAATTTTTACAAACAAACTTTAAAATATGAGAAAACCATATTAAATGAGATAAAAAAAAATCATATCTTCTTCTAGAATTTATGAAAATAGATTTTTATTTTCCTTTTTGTACTTGAACATAGTCATCTCAATTCTGCATTGTTGAGGATTTTATGGAATTCTTTTTTTATTTTTCCTTGTAGTACTTGAATATGATTGTTTTGTATTTTCTTGTTCTTACATTCATATCAATAAATAAAGGAAGAACGACCCTATAAGTCCCTCACATATCACCCAATAATTTGTTTGGTCCCTCATATTTAAAACGGGGCAAACTACTCCCTCACATTTCAAAAGTGTACTTTTTTCAGTCCTTTTGACGGAATCTGTTAGAAAATCTGTCAAATGTTATCATGAGCTCCACACGTGACCATTTTTCATGGGTAAAAAAGGAATCACAATGTTCACAACCTTCAGACAGCCTTCAGAGCACAAATCGCAACCTTCAATCGAAGATCGCAATCACGACCTTCAGCTCAGACAACCTTCAATCGAAAATCGCAATCACCTTCAGTCGAAGTCAACCAAAATTGTTTAAGCTCTAAGTAGTAGTAACTCGAAGTTCTGAAATCCCCAAGTGGAAGTAAATCAAAATTTCTGAAATCCCTAAGTTGAAGGCAAAAAAAGCGACGTGAATAATCAAAATCCCCAATTTTAAATCCGTAAAGAAGATGGCCCAACACAATGAATGCTTTTGCTGGAAAGCAGCTGTTGTAAGAACTTCTTGGACACTAAATAACCCTGGAAGAAGGTTTTATGGATGTGAAGAGTATGAGGTAATGTTGATTTAATATTTTACTTAATATGATAATGTTTTGGTAAACATGTAATAACAAAATTGTATGATTTAATGTGATAGGGGAAGCGTGGCTGTGGATATTTTCGCTCGTGTGATACAATGTGTGATAGATGCGATAGGGCAACTGAGATAATTGGTGGTTTGTTGAACAATATTAGAAATTTGGAGGTAGAAAGAGATAGAAGAATTATAAGGGAGAAATTGCTTGTTGCTGCTTTGTTTTTAACATGTATGCCACTTTTGTATCATTGCATTAGCCATTGATCTGCAAATGCTTGTTGATGATATTGTTGCTGCAGATGCTTGTTGATGTTACTGATGCTGCAAATGCTTGTTGATGTTGCTGTTGCTGCAAATGAACGTTGTTATCACTAGAAATCACAATTTGGTTGCTACTGTAGTATCATTGGAAATCAGCAAATGGCACTACTAATGAAGTGGTATATTAGTTAGTAATTTAATAGTTGCTATGTAACAGTTGGATTAAGTAATAGTTGGATTATGTAATAGTTGGATTAGTAGTTAGTTGGAATAATATGAAGATATTTGCAAGAATCCTACACCAAGTTTGTTAGCTCTAAAGCAACCTAAGAGATTATTTTTACTTGAACCTTAAAAGATTTTCAAATCAAAAACAAAATGAGCATTGTTAAATTAGGAAAAATGATATTCTAATGTACAAAAATAGTTCAGAAAGAAAATATTTGTCAATTTTACATAGGAGTTCAACATTCTGTATTACATTGGAATAACTGTCTCACAACTTAATGGTATCTACCATAACATGAATGCATCAAATATTCCAAAATACATTCATCTAGTTTTGAGACAACTTAATGGTATCTACCATAACATGAATGCATCAAATATCCCAAAATACATTTATATAGTTCTGAGACAACTTAATGGTATCTACCATAACATGAATGCATCAAATATCCCAAAATACATTCATCTAGTTCTCCCAAACAACTATTACAAATAGTTGTAATACATTCAATATACCAAAACATAAACAACCAAGTTCCATCTCACTTTAACTTTGATTTTCACTCACATTCGTTGATATTGTTTGTGCATCAACATTAGACTTTGCCCTTGTGGAAGTCTGCATACATATAAAATAGTATTCCAATTAGCAAGTAGTATAGCAAAAAATGAACAACAATGAAGTATAAAGAGTTGCACTAATGAAACTTACGGCCCAAAATCAGCATATTCAACATCACATGCTTTATAAAGAGCTGCAACAGTACTTTGACAAGTTGTTCGATTGTGACCATATTGCCTACATATTCCACATATATTTTTTCTTGGCCTTTGCACCTGTTATGAAATCATCAAATAGATTACTCATATATATGAATCCCTATATGAAATAATGCAAGGAAATGTGTAGAACTCAAATGATTTCTTTGGAGGGACAGTATTAGAAGATGCAACTATTTGTTGGGTAGGAATTGGTGGTTCTAATGATGCATTTTCATCAATAAATGACATAGTGTCATGAATTTCCTCTACTGATGGGGCCTCAAATGCAGGTGCATGATTAGAACCAATTTCAGCTTCTACTGAGGTCTTAACATGTGCATGATTAGAACTTATTCTAGCTGCTGTTGGGGGGATCTCAAATACAAGTGCATGATCAGAACTAATTCCAGCTGCTGTTGGGGTTTCACCTGCATATGCATTTTAAAAGTATGTAGTTAAAAAGTCTCAACTGCAGGTGTAAGATTGGAGTATAACGAATTTCAGCTAGTGTAGTTCTCTCACCTTGCGTAGTTCTCTCACCTTGCTCATGCACGAAATTTGCACCTCCACCTTGCTCAGGCACAGAACCTTGTTCAGGTACATAATTATCCTCCCCATGAACCTCTTCATCAGCAGTTTTAGTTGATTTTTTAGGGCACTTTCTGATATTGTGTCCAACTTCTTTGCATATCCTACACTTATATGTCATTTGACATGCCCTTGAAATTTTGTTAACACCATTGTTGCCAACTATTACTTCATCTACCTCTCTTCTTCTAACTTTCTTTGGTCTGCCAGAAAGCTTTAATTTGGTAGGAGGAAGCACAGGAGGCTTATTTTTATTTTCCCACAAATGCTGTCCATTCAGAGGTTGTATAACATATCTATATGCCCTGAAATATGCATCCCTTTGGTAGTACTCATGCACAAACTTCTCGGGATCTTCATTTGTAGTGCCTATAGCACTGACTGCATGAGCACATGGGATGCCATTTAAATCCCATTTTCTACAACTGCAAGTCCTGCTAGCCAATTCAACTGTGAATTTTTCACCATACATGCACCTTATCTCATATTTCCATTCTCCTGAGTGTGTAGCAATGCATGCACTTGAATCCTCTTTAATTTTTTCAAACTTTTTCTGAATTTTAGGACACAGCTTTCCTTTTTGCTTTTTCATCCACTCTCTCTTTTGTTTCATTCGCACCATCAAGTAAAACCTTATACTTTCAAGCATCCTAAGTATTGGTTTTTCTCGTGCACTAAGAATGGTGCTGTTAAAACTCTCACACAAATTATTCAGCAAGATATCATACTTAGAGTTGGTTCTGAAATGTGACCTGCTCCAATGTTTTGGGGTTGTATGTTCAACCAACCATTTGTACGCAGCTTCATCCATTTGTTTGAGTGTCTCCATCTCAGCCACAAATTTGTTCTTATATGGTGCTCTAGCAGAATCCCAAATTCTGTCTTTCAATGCCAGTCCACCGTGTTCTTTCTTGAAGTTATTGTACATATGTCGTACACACATTCTATGCTCAACTCCCGGGATCAACTCTCCTATTACATTTATTAGTCCCTACATTTTAATGTAATGTGTTAAATAACACGCATAACATAGTTACAATAGTTTATAAGTAAAAGCATGTGATATTTTAAAGAAATTACCTTTTGTTTATCAGTTATGAATGTCCAGTCATTGGTATTCCATATGTGAAGATCACTTTGCAGCTCTCTAATAAACCACTTCCATGTCTGCTTATTCTCAATCTCCACTACGGCATATGCTATAGGAAAAATTTGATCATTTGGGTCTAATCCCACAGCAGCCAGTAGAACACCTTTATGTAGCCCCCTCAAATGACACCCATCAAGACCTATCAATGGTCTACAGCCAGCTAAAAACCCATTCTTGCAAGCTTCAATACACACATACAAACATTTGAACCGCTCATCTCCATTCTCATCCTCATCAGATTTCAAGAATACATTTGATCCAGGATTGGCTTTCATCAATTCATGACAGTAGTCATGCAACCTACTGTACTGCTCCACATAGTCACCTTCAATTTGCACATTTGCCTTCTTCTTTGTCTTGTATGCTTGACATCTTGAAATGTTAATGTTAAGGTCTATATGAACCTTTGACACAAGATCTCCAATCTTCATGTGTGGCATTAATCTAATGTATTCTTTATACTTTTCAGACAAGAATGTTGAATTTGCACACCCATGATTAAAACTCCTAGAGCAAGTATGCGTAGTGTTCATGCTTTTAATCTGCAAACCCTTATTGCCTTTCAATTGTGCTGTTGAAATGAACCAGTCACATAATTTACAGAAAACCTTAATCCTTCTTTTGTCATTTTTCTTAAATCTGATTTTTCTTCCATGTTTTACCCAATGATGCTTGCAAGCTTTCTTAAACTCATCTCTACTACTGAAAACCATACCAAGCTTAAAATGAGGATCATTCATATCAACTTCAGATTTGAACCTCAGAACATGTGCTTTTATCTTGTTGATATATGTTTCCTCCTCTGAACTAGATGTACTATTCAACTCATCTGAAGCCAAAACATCTTCTTCATTTTTCTGATCAATATCTTCTGCTTTTTGTTGATTAGAATGATTTGAACTACTTGCCTTCTTAAAACCCTTTTCAATTTCAATCCAATCTTTTGATTTTTCAGTAATAACAACATTTAAATCCTCATCATCAGTGAATTCATACTCACTGGAATCAATTTCATCTTCTACATTAACTTCCACATTCTTTTTTTTCCCACTTTTCTGTTTTTCACAACCAGCTTTTGTAGATGACTGTTGTTGTTTTGAGCTTTTTTTTTAGTCTGCTTTTTCAGTCTTCTGTGCCTCAGTCTTCTGTACCTTGTATCTGATTCACCTTCATCAATAGGCTTTTGAGTTTCTGCAACTGATGCAGCAGCACTAAGAGTTTTCTCAACTTCCTTATTTGACCCAACAAAATCATTATTCATCTCAACTTTTGCATTCGGCCTTCCAACATTCATAACATCTGCATGCCTTTTAGCTGGCTTAACAGCCCCAACACCAACACTATCTACAAGCCTTTCAGCATTCTTATTTGACTCAACACTATCTGCAGGATCTGCAGGCACTTGCTTAGCTGTAGCTTGCTTGAGTGACTCAAATTTCAGCTTCCTTGCAACTTCCCATTGTTCAAGCTGTTCCACAAGATATGTTTGAAGTTGTTTGTATTTCAAGGGACTTTTCTTTACTGTAATTTGTTTAATCCTTCGTCCTTTTCTTTGTGTTGGAGCATTCAGATTAGTAAAATCTATTTCAACTCCACTAGAACTTTTCTGACTCCCAATATCAGCAGCAGTACTTGACACTTTTGTTTTTTCAACTACATATATATTTATCAGTTTTAGCTTCACCCCATAATTAGCCACTAATTGTGCATGATTTTCAGACAACAAAGACAACATGCCGTTCTCCATACTTTCATCAGGGATAAGAAAGAAATACAACACACTTGATGCATTATACCCTAATCTTTCAACTATGTTGCCTAAAGTACACAAAGACCATGTATCTAGATCACAATAATCTACAATATCTTCCCATCCTCCAACATATTCTGATTTGGGAATCTTTCGATATTCACCCCCATAGTGAATTATCACTGAAAACATTTTGCTATTAGGTCCTGTTGCATAAATAGACAACAACCATGTTTATTGGTTGTGTTATAGGGAACATTTTGCATTAAAAAAATATAGTGCCAAATCTTTAACTATAAATTAAAGGAAAAAGTTCAGACATTGGACACTGGACCACCATTAACACTGGACCACAATGTGTGAGACAACGACATTACCGGAATAGAATAGTTAAGTATTAAACAACTTACCATAATCTGGCATCCTCCAATATTGTTCTACCTTGGCGTGCCATTCCCCCTCTGTGAATTCCTCTACTTCCAACGAATGCTTAGAGTTCGATTTTGCCTTCAACTTAGGGATTTCAGAAATTTTGATTTACTTCCACTTGGGGATTTCAGAACTTTGAGTTACTACTACTTAGGGCTTAAACAATTTTGGTTGACTTCGACTGAAGGTGATTGCGATTTTCGATTGAAGGTTGTCTAAACTGAAGGTCGTGATTGCGATCTTCGATTGAAGGTTGCGATTTGTGCTCTAAAGGCTGTCTGAAGGTTGTGAACATTGTGATTCCTTTTTTACCCATGAAAAATGGTCACGTGTGGAGCTCGTGATAACATTTGACAGATTTTCTAACAGATTCCGTCACAAGGACTGAAAAAGTACACTTTTGAAATGTGAAGGACTAGTTTGCCCCGTTTTAAATGTGAGGGATCAAACAAATTATTGGATGATATGTGAGGGACTTATAAGGTCGTTCTCCCATAAATAAATAAAAAAGAATGAGAAAATTATAAAACACCAACATGTAGTTTGAGAAAATTTTAAATTAAATTATCTCCATATAATTTTAAAATTTATAGATTACTTCTTTGTGATTAGATTTATTTATTTATTTTTGTTAAAAGATGAAAACAATTGATGATTTTGAAAAAAAAAGCAGTCCAATTTATTTCAAGAAGAAGAAGCAAAAAAAAAAAAAATGATCAGAACATAATACAACTATTATCAAAGAATACATTGAAAATTTGGTGCAAACATAAATAAAATTGAAGCCAAAAAAAAAAAACAAGGAATTGACAAGTTTTGGAACAAAAATTTGGCAAAGGAAATACAAATTGGGCTTTCAAGGAGGGCCAGCATCTGACAAGATTCAGTGGCCCAAAAAGGGGCAAAACTTATTGGCCCAAAAGTGGGGGGAAATGGCTCTCATGCAGCCTCCCCTTTCCATTTTCAGAGAGAAGGATGGATTTTGAGGGTGAGTATGAGGATAGGATGTTTGAACCATCAAATCTCTTGTAACCATTCTGTCAGTTTCCTGTAAATGGTAGATTTGAAAACATAATCATGAAAAATCTCCCCTTTCAAGTTAAAGATGGCAGCCAGTCTAGCGTTTCGCCGGCAAACATCGGTATGATATGCCCTGAGGGATAAGAAAATGATTCAGGAACTGTCCATGGGGTTTTCCTCAAAATGATCTTTGATGTGTTTCTTGGAAGCCCATAGAAGTCTGGACCATTGAAACTGGTAAATGCTTCTAACTTGTCAAGTGCACCAGCCTGAGATAGAAAGAAGAGATTTAGCATTGACATCATTAGAATGACCATTAGAAATTAATCAAACATGCAAGTTCTAATACATTTCAATGAATGAAAGTCACCTTCAAATTATGACATTGCATTCAACAATCAAACAGAAATCACATTCAAATGTACTCTACATGATAGTTGCATTATAACATAGAAAATCTATCTTAGGCAGAGAAATCTCCGGAAAGAGACGTAAGTCCGGGAGTAAGGGGCTGAGATTTCCAGCAGGTTTGACACATCTTTTTACATGCTCAAACTTGTATCAACTTAATGTAAGATGAATGATAAATATTTAAGTTGCCTTAAAAGGCAAAATGACCAATGTGTTTCATCTGTTTCTGCAGTCTGTTCAAATCCTCCATGAAATGATCATTCAATGTCACAGGTAGGGACAAATACACAAATATGTAGTTGGGGAGTGTCTTTGCTGTTGCTTCTATGACAATTTCACTTCGAAGTACATCAGCAGAAGTATCCAACACCACAGAGGTGATGAAATTTTGTTAGGATGGTTTTACTTTGCTTAAATGTATCAACTACGTCTGATCTAATCATCACATTGCAACTTTTTCCAGCTGATTATGTAATGAAGTATTAGGAAAAAAAAAACTTCAATACATTAGGACTTGTAACCATGAAAGAAATCAATTGAACATTAAGGAATCATGGACGGAAAAGCAGAAACAAACAGAACTTTAGCACCCATTACCTCCTCAAAAACCTTTGCATATATTGACAATGCTACAGGAGCATTATAAATACCAGCACATCCACAAGGACACTCTTTCTTCTGTTTATCATGGGGAGCACTGTCAGTTCCAAGGAAAAATTTTTTACTTCCACTTGTTACAGCTGATACAATAGCTTGCCCTGGATTGAAACAAATTAAGCAGGTGAGATATCAAAACAGGGAACTTCTTCTTCTTCTTTATTTTAGGCGTTCTCCAGGTAGGTAGATGTAATTAACCAAGAAAAATACTCCACAAACAATGGTTGCTCACTCTTCAGAAATTATTGTAGATTATAATTTAACATATCACATATGTCATCAAAACCCCAAGGACAACCAGAAGCATTACGCACAACCAACTATAAACTATTCTTAAAAATCTAGAATACATGCAATGCTATGAATATAGTCTGTTCATTTTGCTGTTCAAATGATTTTGTTCAGGAGCTTTCCCGACTACTCTTGAAACTTAACATAGTTTACCTAAGGCCTTGTGCTGTCCAATATCCTGCTTATTGCCCAAAATAAGAGGTTAAACATTGGAAATTTTGTGCAAAATGATGAAACTGAAGTTCCTCTACTTCAGCATTCCAATAAAGGAGTAAAAACGAAACACCAGATACATAAGGAAGTGCACTTGAATCCTCAAGGTCATTCGGATCCTTAGGGCCATGTGTAGAAAATGGGAGAGACCAAAGAAAGAGCAGCAGCATTTTGGATAAATTAAACTGAGATGACAGATTTTAATTACAAGTATGCTACTCTTCAAGAAAGAAAGTCGAAAGGTTCCTCATACTTTTAGACAGCATTCTAAAACAGGCATTAACAATTGCATAAACCATTATGGACTAGATAATAAATTTTGCTGATTGTAAAGGTCACCAAATATAAACTGTTGAAAGACCATTATTGCGCAAGCCATACAAACGTGTAATCATTGAAGTGGCTTTAGACAATTGGTGGTACTTTTAAGCACAATCAGATTCCAAGTTAATATAAGACACACAATACATAATGGCCCAGCCAGAAATTAATCAGTAAATTTAAGAACTTATGTAAGCAAGTGGTGAAAAACGTACTATGAGTCTCTCGCTTGAGCACAGGAAGGCAGTAGTTGTGTGGTTGTAACCCTCCTTGGAAGAGGGCATTCCTGTTTAGAACAAGATGCTGTGGGGTGACTGTTGCAGCAATAGGCCCTGAACAAAAGTAGCTAAACACAGGTAATTTAACATCATCATTTAATGTAGCGAACAAACAAGCTACCAACTACTGAAGAATAAAAGTAGAAATTAAGATTAAAGCCATAAAATTATAGAAAATTACCTTGGGCACAAGACTCAACAAACTTTACAGCATCCATAGTAGTAACATGCTCCATCACAACTTTTAATTGTGGAAACTTCTGCATTAGCGGGCTCAGGACTGTTTCAATGAATACTTTTTCTCGATCAAATATGTCAACTTCAGGATTAGTAACCTCTCCATGCACCTATGGATCATTTATTGTACATAAAAGTCTGTAAATGGAGTAATTTTTTCATATTTTGTTACATGACAAAAGAAAGTGCCAAGGAAATGTTTGCAGCTACCAACTAACATTCAAGAGTGGCACTGCACTCACAAGAAGCTCAGGCCACAAAGGTTATAGAGCTGCATGTTCAAACAACAATACCACAAATAAAATAAATTCCTTAACTCATAGAGTGATGCAAAAGATGCTTAGATTTTTTACCACAAATTTATACAATCAAAAGGATAATAATTTATTGGCTATCCAAAGACCAAAATTACATATTTATCTGTTGTATAAATTCAGCTCAGACAATTATCGACTTTGAGATGCATCACTGCTATCAGAATCAACAATGAACTCACAGGAACTGAGACAACATAAAGAAGATTCTTTTGGTAAACTAACATGGTGTATTCTTCTTGCCTTTCTCTGGAATTCTTTTCAAAGGAATAAAGAGAATGATTATGATGTTCTAGTGCCTTAAGAAGTACAAGTCGAAGATAAAGCACTTCTGATCAACACGAAAAGCAAGACAACAAGTATCTATCCAGAGGGCATCGCACTTAAAGCAGGACAAACAAGTATCTATCCAGAGGGCAACCCACTTACTAAGAGAGGCATATTGTACTTAACCATCTCTTCAAGAACAGGTAAACATTTTCCAAATAAATCTGTCACACCATCTTGAGAATTTGTTGTGGCCCCAGCAGGATAGAGCTTCACACCATATACAACCCCACTCTTGCCTGTGAAAATGGTTGATTTATATAAGGCATAAAGGGGAAGTACTCAAAATGAGAATTATCCCATTGACTTAAAAGTTTTCCAAACATAAACACCTACTTTTAGCAGATAGAAGAAACTTCAACACAGAACTTTAGCTATGAAGTGATAAGCATTACATTCAAGAAAGTATAAAGAAGTTCAAAAGTCGCCAGAAAGTTTCTTAAAGTTTGATGATAAATGATAAACAAGCTTTATAAAGCCAGGATTGTCATATACAAATAGTCGGTAGGATTTTCTTGAATCTTCTTTCCCACTCATAACCAAATAGAACCCATGATATTGTCCCCTTCTGCTGCTACCTTAAAACAGCCGAAAAAACTAGAAATAGGAAACTTGTCTGACACCTATTGAGCATAAAAAGAGATGTGAAAAGTTTACTTAAATTGCAAAAGTACATGGAAATTCAATAAAAAAGCACCAAGGTTTATGAATAAAAGACAATCCAAAAGGATAATAAGATACAAGTCATAAATTTGGAATAATTTGTTGCAGTGCTGTCTAGGTTGTTTCCGTAAAGTGACAAAAGGCCAAAAAGTTATCCAGGTGAAGTATTTGCCCAGGGCATACAAATAATTATTTATCAAAATTGCACTTTTAAAGAACTTTTACAGAAAGCAATCAAAGGAATAATAAGACATGGATTCAGCAGACCTAGCCTGCACTTCCAGATCTTTTGAGAACCGGCTTGAACAAAGAGACATGTTGGAAGCCTTTTCACAAAGGGTTTCATACAAGAGTATAAGAGCTTCTTCGTTTCAGCTTTTCTAGCACTGTCGAAGAATGAAATATTGACTAAGTGGTTCAATGGCTGTGTCATTAACCATGTTATGAAAGGGATGCCTGTCAAAATACTTGGTATGCTAGGTGCTTGAAAAGTGTAGTTGAAAATGGATTTTAGGAAAGGCTACGATCAAACTATAGAAAACGCAGTAATAATGGAGTGCTGTCTTCAGGAAATTGAACAGATTGTATAAGTGGCTAACTATTCAAACTCTCTAATGGACTTAGCACGCACATGAGAGCCAGAAGGCGGTACTAAGATGTTTATTTGGGAACTAGATATAAAAAAGAGTATTTGACACAAGTTTATTATATGTCCTTCATATTAAATAGTCTCTTTATTGGGAACATGTGTTTTGTGGCTTTGTAGTGTCAACAGGTGGCCTACCCAGACCGAGAAGGTATAAGATGTTGAAGGCTCCGTACTATGGTGAATGGAGGCTTTACACTGTTTCTATTGATTATCTTCTTGTAATAAAACATTGATAATGAATTTTTAAACTCTCTTGAGCTCGACTAAGGTGTGTTTGACTTTGACATGAAGCTTCTAGATTTCAATCAAAAAATTTGTCATTTAGAACGCGTTAACCTCGTTACGCTCAAGGGAATTTGTTGATTTCTTCTATGAAAAGGATGTACACTAAGATTTCAGACCCATTTTGAAATGAATATTTAGGCCTTACAAAATGGTCCATCCATGTCCACTTCATACATGGTAATCCAACTACAAACACAGATGTTGGAATAAGTTGTAAATGGATTCTCTGGAGAAACATTCTCCGCAGCAGATTAAGTTTTTCTCCTCAAAGGCGAGTTCTTTTAAATAAAGATGGATTGATGCTGCAGCAAACAAGGAATTGATACTGAATCAGCAGTAATTGAAATTTATGAGTTACACATCAAATTTCATCCTTCTCGGGCCTATCTTAACAAAACTGTTTGAGTTTGAGTATCCATTTGCATGACTTTACCATTACAAACAACCTCGAGGTTGGATACACAAAAGTGAATTAATAGACTATATGATGCCACAAAAGAAAATTACTACCAGGATATTCACATAAATCATTTTGAAAATATAATAGAACAGGGTAATGTGAATTGTATAGTCATACAAGACCCATCCATATGCCACAATAAGGATGTCAGATAACAATGCATGCAGAGGACAGAGTTAAATGCAACTCTATTTGGACCAGCAAGTTGATGGACTTTAACTCGCACAAAGATGTAATCTTAAGAATGCACAAATTGATGAGGAGCAAGTACTGGTCCTAATGAAGAATACTGATGCATGCCAGCAAAACTTCAAATGATCCATATACCAATGCAAGTTAAACTTCAGAACTTACTTGCTAGCTTGATCTCTTCAGGACTGGTGGAATCTGTCAAATAAAGTGTCATAAGAGGAGTGAAGTCACTATCAGCAGGTAATGCTTTCAGTATGGATTCTCTATATGCCACTGCTGCAGCTGTTGTAGTGATAGGAGGTTTCAAGTTTGGCATAACTATTGCCCTTCCGAAGTGATGTGCACTGCATCCACAATTATTACGATAAATTTGTTATAATTCAGTAGAACAAGAAATATACTCTTTGCAGAACAAAACACAAATTTTAACAAATCTAAAGCAAGTTTCACATTCACAAAGAAAACAAGTGTTGATACTAAAAGGGAAATTTAGTGGGAATCGACCTGTGAGGGACAACCCCTTCAAGAAGGTTGCCATCACGAAGATGGAGATGCCAATCATCAGGTCGTGTGATTGAGAGCTCCATTTTTACTGAATTAACTTTAAACTGGTTCAACCCTTTAAATCTAGTCAATGGAAAATATGATGCCTGCATCACAATCAATCCTGATAGATCAAAAAAGAAAAATCCTTTGAAGGAAGAAACTTAAGAAACAACCATACCTTTACAAGAGTTACCAGACAATATCATCAAGTGCACATTCTTCAGTAAGGAAAATGAATCATACACAAATATTATACCATGTTTGTTCATGTCAACATAATAAGGAAAGTGCTTTTCTAAGTGCAGCTAAAGGGCAATACTTTTCCAGATCATTTCCAGAAAATTACTAATCTTTTACTCCCTATTGAAAAGAAGTTTTGACCATTATCTCCCTTTTAACTGCAAGAAGCATTTTGGTACACAGAAGATGTATTAACAATTTTGTACTTAACTATAAAGTTGATAACATTGAAGCATGAAAAAGAAAGATTGAAAAACAAGCAGAGATCATTACTGAATCAAAAGAGAAGAAAGAAATAAATGAATGACTAGAGAAATAAAAAAATTTATCAGGAGTTGCTTATAAAGTACACATACTTTACAAGGAAAGGTATAGCTCAGCATAATTCCAGAAGACTCAAGGCAACATGAAGCTCCTATCTAGATTTAATAGTTCATGCCTGAAAATATAAGAGAGAACAGATTTCTTAAGACCATAAAACATAGGCGGTCAAAGACATTATAGGTCAAGAACACACTGTGCAAAATTCATTAAAGCAATGTAAATGACTTTTAGCAATTCAAAATTACATAAGATTCAGCTCATCAATGTAAGTAACACACTAATCTTTTAGCCCAAACCAGGTATTTGAATCCCAACAATCATTTATGAGAAAAATCAGATGTTAGTAATTTGATTTCTTTACTTTTCTTTTTGAAGAAAATTTTTTTAGTCATTTATGATTGGAAAGAGATGACAGTAGATCAAAACATCAGTTTGCTCATCCAAAAACAATCCAACATAGCATTGTAGCCTACAGGAATTCATAATCTATTATCAATACAATTTTGGAACGAATGTACCAAGCAAAGTACAGCATTTAGAAAAGGCACAGGGTGGGAGATATTTCTTCTCTAAATGCATCCAGGACACTGCAATCGAACTGACTTGTCATAAATGTTCACTACCTAACTATTTCTTCTCATCGTTCTTACAAGTTCACTATGGATAAATGCTTAGTTGTTGTTTTGTTATTCTTTCAAAAATCAAATCTTTCTATATTTGTTGGGAGTAATATAGTACAAATTATATAAACCAATCCTTCTATTGTTATTGGGCTGGTCTAGCGAGCCTTCCAAAGCACCTAGAGTGTATCTTGCCAGCTAAAGACTGTAGCGTAAGTGACAAAATGCTCCATACGGGGGGAATGAAAGCAGAATTTATTCAGGTCCTCCCACTCGTTCAATCTTTTTTAGCGGTTTCCCTAAATATCTTTATCATTAATGCTACCTTGATTTTACTTATTCATGGAGTTCTGTTTAGTACATCAAGGAATATGATTATCCACCATTAGTCAATTACACCCTTAATGTTCTTTAGACATCCACATCCAAATGCAAATACATTTATGGAACAGTAACTGAAGTAAGGGAAATATCTATGACCTCTCCTCTGGCTTTTTCCAGTTTATGTAATATATATCCCCACCCTAAGGCTAATTTACCATTGATTTAGTTTGATGGGAAAACTACACAAAATATCACAATACTCCTTACTAAGGACCTTACCCCAATCAAATGCAATGTCTCAAAAGAAAGAAAATGCAGACTGCTGAGCATTAGTATTTGAAATAACTGAATTTCAGCTGCATTCTCTCTCTGTTGAATTGCAGCACACCAAATCTTCCATCAATACTACCTCATATAGCCATTAATCAATCACCATAAAAACTAAGCCAAATTTTTTTGATTAATCCCGATTCCGGTTAGAAGATTCCAATCTGTTATTCCGAATAATCCTTTAAAAACAGGAATTTCTCAATTCATTTAATCATCAAAATCACTAAAGATAGAGTAACTTAACAGAAAAAAGGAAATGGCTTTTCTTTTAATGGCTTTTGACAACTATGTAACAGTACTATAAAACTAAGCAAAAACAAAACATCATTCTCTATAGCTGCAGATCAAAAAGCAAAGAATTTAGATTACAAAACAAAGAAACTATGACGCCATTTCCTTACTAATCCCAATTTAAGTCACAAGATTCCAATCTATTATCCTAATAATCCTAACGAAACAAAACAGAACAAAAGTTCTCATCTGTGCATTGAAGAACAATTCATCTAACCATCAAAAGCAGTAATATTTAGTAAATTAACAGAACAAAATAGAAGTGTCCTTCTTTTTGACAACTAAGTCACAATTTCCACAAAACCCATTATACAGCAACAATGAAACCATCCAATAAAAACATCATAAGAGTTGAGGAAACCGAAAATAAAGAATGCAGATGAACAAAACAAAGAAACTGAAATAAGACTCCAAGATTGCAACACTTTGCTATGTATCAAATATTTAATTAGGAACAGACAGATAACAATCCCTGAAGATGTAGGGGTCAAGAAGCAACAGAGGCCAATTTCAATAACAAAAACGTGTGAAGGCTTTCAATCCAAATGGGAGACGGTTCTCCAAGAATCAAAAAAATAAATAAAAAATTACTCTGTTCCGCTTTGAATATTCTGATTCTGGTACAATAAGTTCACTTTCTTGTTGGGTTTGAGTGAGATTTTTAAAGGGACATGGAGAGAGAAGTTTGGGACGTTAATGAAGAGGTTTAGGAAAATGGCTTACGTAGTCCTTCAACTTTTCCTATAAAGCAGAAGTTGCCCACAGACTATTCTTGTTTAGGCACTGTAGTCCCTTAAGAAAAATATTTTGTTCGTGAATTTTGTTGGCAATTTGATCATTGCTCAATCATTTCAGCTTTCAACTATTTACTCTCACCAAGAACATCTCTTCCACACACTAATCAGAGAGGGATGGGACTTGAAATTATGGAACCAAATACATGCATTCGAGGTTGTTGCCATAGCCAAACAATCCCTCTTCATCTCCCTCCTTCTTCTTACTCTCTCTCTTCCCCAATTGCTCGAGGTATACACTCAATCTAATCAGCCACACAGACACACACACAACACTTGTACAAATCTTGATGGGTGGTGTGAAATTGGTAGTTACTATTGTTTGTATGTGAATTTCAGGGGCTGAAAGTGTGGTGTATGAAGCAATTTTGGAGGGTAAAAAAGTAGCAGTGAAAAAGCCAATTTTATCTACCTCTGAAGATATTGATAAGTTTCACAAGCAATTGCAATTAATCTGGTCTGTTTTTCAGCTACCCTTTTGGTCAAAAGATTTGATTTTGGCTATTTGTTGGTTTATATTTGCTGTGAGTTTGTTTCTGAATTTCCCTTTTCTTTTTTGGGTATGATGTAATGTGGGCAATGAAGCAAGTTGGATCATCCGGGGATCGCTAAGCTAGTGGCAGCACATGCTCGGCCGCCAAATTATATGTTTTTCTTGGAGTTTTATGAGTTTGGAAATCTTGCTGAGAAATTACATGTGGATGAATGGGTTCCAACATTTGATCAAGTCATTCATATTGCATCAAGTTTAGGTACTTGCAATTCATGTCGATATTGGTAGTGTAAAAGCATTACATGTGTGTGTGTTTATGCGCTCGTGCACAAAAGATTGTATAGTCTTGCACTGGAATAAGGACAGAAATTTGCATTCTGTATTTTCCATCAGATTGATATTCAAGGCTACTAGTTGAATTTGATGTGTTTGCAGTAAGGAAAATTGCGCTTTTAGGATACTTCGGAATGTCTAAACAACTGATCAACATTGTGTTAATAAACTTTGAAACTTTCTGATTTATGTGTCTTGTCTAGTTGAAACTTCAACTCATACCATGATTCTGATGAAAACTAAATTATGCTTTTGTTTGAAAAGCCCAATTTTGTGATGGGAAGAATGACTGATCTTTGTTGTTATTTGAAGTTCATTTGAAATTTCAATAGGATCTTGAGAAGTTGTTATTGTATGGCTCAGTTTTTTTGGCCCTTAAATTTGGTCAAAGACATAGATTACTGAATCTGAAGTAAAATTTAGTAAAAAGCTAGAAGAACACAGAATTGGATCCTGTGAAGAAAGAAAGCAAAGTTTGAAGGTTGCTTGTTGGATCAACGGTTTGCATGTTGTTTGTTACTGTTCGAGTTCTTTGAATTGATAACCATATGAACCTAAAAACAACAATAGCAATTAAAACTTAATATGATGCTTTAGAACTCAGCTTTGGAAAATGACAGTGCTTTTTGTTTCTGTTTACAGCGAAAGCTCTGAAGTATCTCCACAATCTTGGGGTTGTACATAGGGATGTGAAACCATCAAATATTCTTGTAAGGTCCTTGCTCACTTCCAAATTATCTGCAAGTTAGATATATGGTTATGCATTTGATTATGTATTTGTGCATGCAATTCAAAACGTTATTGGACTAGTACTTATCTGCTGCAATTGCAAGTTACTTCATTTTTTGGCTGGTGAAAATTATTGTCTTGCGTTAGCTTATCTCAATAAGAAGCACATTATGGTGATACAGCTTGACAGGAACCTCCGTCCACATTTGGCAGACTTTGGCTTGGCAGAATATATGAGAGACATTAAACAAGTTTCAGCTGGTAGTTGGAAACCATCTGGCAAACCAACTGGTGGTTTCCATAAAAGAAATATGGTTGGCACCCTCATTTACATGGCACCTGAAATACTGAGAAAAGATATACAGACAGAAAAGTCAGATGTCTACAGTTTTGGTATTTCTTTCAAGTAAGAAACTGATATAAGCTAATTTCTACTTTGTCAAAATGCCGATCTTCTGCCCATATAATATATTTGAGTAAATTTTGCAAGTGATATTGAATATTCCTTTGACGTATTGGTATTTCCTGGCATGAAAGTAACCTCTTTGCTTTTTTTAGTTACTGTCAAATGCATTTCTGCACACCATACTGGATCTCTTGGATTTGGTCTTAAAATTAATATGGTGAAAGTTCATACCTCTCTAATGTTCAATCTAAATGCAATTGTTATAATGACCTTTCATGTATATAGTGCCACCTATACCATTCAATGCCTTTTGTTACTATGGATCATTTCTTAAGTACATTTGTCCTGAAATTTCTTTGTAGACATTGTCCTTTTGGTCATGAGTAAAAGGGCAATGACAGCCAAAGGCGTTGAGGCTGAAAGACTGAAAATGTGAAAACTTGTCTCATTTTTTTCTTATGAATATTTTATGGATTTGGTACTTCTTTGTTTGAATATTTAAACAACCTATAATATGATCCAGTGGATTTACCTGAATGAAGGAAAAAACAGTAACAAATTATGCATGTTGTTGGAAATGTTAGGTGGGATAGCACTGTTTTGACCCAAGATTATGCATTATTCTTTTTCATTTTGTCTACTTGGGGTGATTATTAATAACAAGAAATGAAAAAAGTTCTGTATTTGGCTGGTAAATTTGTAAACACTCATGGCAATTGGTCAAGTATATTTGTTTTGTGTTTTTCCGGTACCTGTCACCTTGGGATGATTGTGGAGTTGAGGAAGCAGAAGTAAGGTTTAATTGTCTGGTATCCTTTGGAGGTTAACAACCTCATGATCATTGTTTGAATACCTACACAGTAACTTCTTCTTGACTGACATATTCTAGGTTTTCTGCTTGAGCCAATCCCATAATAACACCTACCTGACCATAAGCAACAACTTGTTACCTGAAACCTGAACTATTTAGTTTATGGATTAGTTTCTTACGTTTATACTTTACCATTTTTAGTTAACAGTTTGTCTTATCCAAAACTGGATAAATGGCCAATAGTGCTACTGGAATTGGATAATTAAACCCTTCTACTTTTACTAAATTCCTCAGTTGGGTGATAATTTCAAACCTGATAGCTTCTCAAAATGCTTCACAAGGACAGTTTTCCTAGGATAACTTATGCATGTTTTTTGTGTTTTTACCCATAAAACTTGGGTTTTTCATCATGTTCAAAATTGGCATTGATTGCTTGTTTGATATTACAAGAAGATTGCCTGATCCTTGTGCATATGCTATAATATGCCGAGATGGGAATGGCGTCTTCGATTAAAAATGGGTATTTTTCTTGGCAGTTTAGGTGGCCAAAGTCTGTAAACAGTAAAGCTGCTTTTTAGTTTATTTGTTTTCTATTGATGTTTGGTTTTGTCTACTTGAGAATTCATACGTTTTCCTCTTCTTTTCCCTGAAAGAAACTTTTGTTGTGAATTTTCTAATTCTTCCATCCAGTTGAAGTTTTTAACTTTTGTCGATTGTAGTGAGCTTCTCACTGGTGTTGTCCCGTATACTGATCTTCGTGCAGAAGCCCAGGTTAACCATTTTAGTTTCTATTTATTTTGTCAAGTGATGCATGTGAAAAGTAGTTCTTTCTTCGCTCATGTCAATTTATTTTCTTCATAAGTAGAGGTGAAACTAAATATATGGAATGCCACTTTAGTAATCATAGAAATAATAATAGGATAAATATGAAAATTGGTGGGCATGAATTAAATGCATCTAAAAGTTTTCAATGTTTAGGATCATTCATTGAAGAAATGGGGGAATTGATAAAAGGTGTTACACATAAGATTCAAGAAGGTTGGAACAAATGAAGAAATGCGTCCCTATACTTTGTGATTGTAAAGTACCATTGAAATTGAAAGGAAAGTTTTATAAAACAGCCATAAGACTTGCGATGCCTTATAGATCAAAATTCCAATATTGTCAAGAGCTTTCGGGTCACTTAGTTTGTCATATACATGATTAAGTTGCTCTATTTGTATTGTTGATTTATTATTAACTGAACTTTTAATGTTAAATAACTGAAGTTGGGTAAATGTGGCATGGCAGGCCCACACTGTTCTGGAAATGAACTACACTGAGCAACAACTTACAGCAGCTGTTGTATCTGAAGGTCTGCGACCGGTACTTGCCAGTACTAAATCGGGTGCATCAGGAAGTGTGTTGTCTTTAATTCAGAGATGCTGGGCTACAGATCCCCTAAACAGGCCTTCTTTTGATGATATAGTTGTGGAATTTGATACCATTTTGGAGCACTGTAGTACTATAAAAGAAATGGCTTTAGTACAACCTTCTGTCACACCAGAAGATGTGAATGCTCTGAGTTATAGGAGCTACCAAGGGGGTGTAAACTGGTTCACCGACGGTGCAGATTCTGCAAAAGAAGCTTCTCTTGCTCCCGGTTCCAGTTTGGGAATCTGGCTTCATTCTTCAACTGATCCTTTTGCATATTCTCCAGTCATATCTTCGGGTTCATTTGCAACTTGTGGAAGAAGGGAAACCATGGAGGACAGACACTTTCTAATGCCTCATTTTTGTGATGAGACCTATATCCATCTCTTTGGAATTTTTGATGGCCATCGTGGTATGTACCTCCTTTAAAATTCCAATATTGTGCCTTGGACTACCTTTTTGAAATTACAGGGGTTATGGCTTGGTTACTATGTTTAAACAATGGGAACTGGAAAGAGATGAGATATAACAAGTTGCTTGAATACAGTGCTACCTTTTCATTCTTTACTTTTTTTAAGTAGTAAGAAATTAGAGGTTTGGAGAAATGCCGATGTTTGTTACTATCACATCTAAATATACAATTTGATTGGGGTAGAAAAGTCAAAATAAATAAAATTAAGTATGAAAGAAAAAGGGTCAAGCTTGAGTTTTCTTTGATGTCATAGACCTTGAGTAACAATAGCTCACTTTTGCTTTCTGTATTCATAATTTTAGTCAAGTGTTTTGATGTCATAAACTTTGGTGTTGCATTGAAATTTGTGCTCTGTTTGCCTGCCATCTCTGTTTATTATCTCTCTAAAGAGTTAAGGGTTTAGAAAGTGAAAGACACTTTTAAGATAGGGTAGACTATGTTGATACACATAAGTAGCCAGAATACAAGTATAAATGACTGGCACACATGCAGGTGCAGCAGCTGCTGAGTTTTCAGCAGGAGCACTTCCTGGATTTCTGCATACTGCAGGCTCCACGAGCAGGTTTTAGTTACTGTTTTAGTAAATACCTCGTATTCATGCACTGATGCTTTTTGTAATAACCTAAAAAATCAAATATAACGGTATTTGTTGATCAGGGAACCTTCTAATGCTCTTTACGAAGCATTCATCAAGACAGATGCTGCATTCAGGGAAGAGCTTAATTCTCATCGCAGATCCAAAGGAGTTATTCAGAACGATTGGCACCCTGGTTGTACTGTAGTTGCTGCTCTTATAGTTGAAAACAGGCTTTTTGTTGCTAATGCTGGTGACTGTAGAACAATTTTGTGTCGCTCTGGGCATCCATATGCTTTAAGCAGGGTAAGGTGGAACATTGTCATGTTGACATTCTAATCAGTGAAGGGATCTTATATATATATATATTTATTTTTGTTATATAAGTCACATGTTAACCATTTAAATGGCCTTAATATAGTAGGATCACATTGCAAGTTGTCTCGAGGAGAGAGAGCGTGTCGTTAGTGCTGGTGGTCACGTAAAATGGCAAATTGACACATGGAGGGTTGGTCATGCTGCTCTTCAGGTTTCTCCTCTAATCTGTTCTTGACACATATTTTGGTTGCATATTTACAATGGTTGATATATGATAATAACTATCAAGAAACAAAAATTGCATCTTGTGTTTGCTTGATTATTTCAGTATTTGCTTCCAACAGGTTACTCGTTCTATTGGTGACGATGATCTGAAGCCAGCTGTAACTGCTGAACCTGAGATAACGGAGACCATACTCTCTGTGGAGGACGAGTATGTGGTAAGCTACTTAGAATTGGTATTTTGTTGACCTTTACATCTGCAACAAGGTTTGGTCAGTTGTCACATATAGAATGAACAGATCATCAGTAAAACAAGGATAGAAAATTTTTTGGTTTGCGCTTTGGATGATAATAAAAAGAAATAGCAGCCAGAGTAAATAGCAATAAAATGAAATGGATCATCTTGCTTGATCTTTTCTCACTTGGAAGTGAAATGACCCGCCAAAAACTATTTAAACTTGAAAGAGTAATGGGATACAGTAACAGATTCCTGAACATCGATAAAGAGGAGTGGCTAGTCATAATCATGATGCTTTGGTGGTTAAATTAGTTTTATCACTATTATATTTGCATAATTTACAAATAATGTCTCATTTTTTGCATGCAATTCACTTAGTTTCCAAGAGTAGGTACTTAATGTTTAAAATTTGTTTGCCACTTTAACTGCATGAGTTCCATATGGAGTATGATTTCCATATTGAGTGCACCTAAAATGATAGTTTGTGGGTTCTTTGAGCGTTTCATTTCCTGTTGCTCCAATTAACTGTTCTAATTCTCAGGTAATGGCCAGTGATGGGCTTTGGGATGTGGTGAGTGAAGCAGATGTAGTAAGCATAATCAGGGATACTGTGAAAGAACCTGGTATGTGCTCGAAGAGATTGGTTGCTGAAGCCGCTGAACGTGGCAGCAAGGACAACATAACAGTTATCGTTGTCTTTCTCCGTCCAGTCTCCACAGCAGAAAGAATTTACTAGACTTGGAAGAGTCTTTCCGGTTCGATCAAAAGTGAACACTGGGAAACATAACATTCAGTTGCTTATAATATAGGTATCTTTTAGCATAATCTTTTTATTGGCCTGCTTACTAAGCCGAAAACTTCATAGCGGCCGTTGACGAGCAGGACAACATATATAGCAATATGCAGCTCTACATGCCCCGCATATTTTCTACATTAATATTTACATCTGTCAAATTGATTGTTGTACTGAATTTGAAAGGAATTGCCTACATTGCAGATCAGTACGTTTGAGTTATGTGCTTGCTTCTTCAAGTAAATGAAGCTAAAACAGAAATGTTTCAAGCTTTGTTTCCGGTGTGTTTATGAACTGTTTTTAGTTGGGCAAACTGTGAACAAAAAACAGTGACAAAACAGGATTCTCTGTTGCTTTTGCTTTTATTTTTGAAAAAAAAATGCATAAGTTAGGAAAATATGTGTTGTGAAATTTCTAAAATTTTATATCATCACTCGTTCACTTTATTTCAATGGCCGATCCTGTGGAAGCCGCCCTAAAAATTAAAATTTTTTCATAGTATTCGGAAAAAACTACCTTAAATGTCATTAAACTATTTCAATTGTATATACTTTTGGCCGTTGAATTTTTTTATGTTTCACTTTGGTCAATAATATGTTTAAAGTGATATACTTTTAGCTATTCTCTCTAATTTGGCAGTTAAAAATAAATGAATCATCAAACAGTCCTTTTTAATTTTAACAGAACATTAACTTATTTTGCATTGTTTAACGGCCAAATTATACAAAAAGATCAAAAGTAAATCACGTGACCAAAGTGAAACAAAAAACTTTCATTGACCACACAAAAAAATTTCATTGACCAAAAGTATACAAGGTAAGCGTTTTTCTCCAAGGAAATATTATATGCAGCCATCATCCATGCCGGCATTTGCGCTTCTTTAACTTTTGTTTTCTTTGTGCTCTTCCAACAACTAAAGTTGTCACTCATCAATATTCCTATGTCCATATTACTACAAAGTAAAAAGTACCAAATACAGATTTATCTTTACAAATGTGCATAGAATCTACACAATCTATCACCCAACCTGAGTAAGATGAGTCAGTCTTCTTCACTATTAATATCTCATCATCATATTCAAGAACATTAGTAGAATCATTCTGTTTAACTTTCTCTTTGCCCTTCACCTTCAGTGCTTTCAAACTCCTTCTCCCCACAGTAAAAGCACTCTATAAACAACGTTAGTAGAATCATTATGTTCAACTTTCTCTTTGCCCTTCACCTTCAGTGCTTTCAAACTCCTCCCCACAGTAAAAGCACTCTATATTACTGTAGTCTCTCGGCTGAGATTTTCCACGTGAGTCACCTCTGCCCCGTGAATGACTTTTTCCTCGATTAGAATGCTCAGCAACAACTAGTCTTTCCTCTCCAACAGGCAAATTTGTTTTTCCCATTATCTTCTTATTCTACCTCAATTAAGTAACCACACCATCAAACTTCAAAGTGGTCATCCCAACTACCATGGTTTGCACGCTTATAAGAAAATGGCAAAGAAGACAACAACAATAAAGCCTGTTCTTCATCTTTAACTTCCTCCCTGTATTTTGAAGTTGACACACTAGCTGATTAAACACATTAACATGATCATGAAAATTACCTCCTTCATCCATCTTCGGTATGTAGAAGTCCATCTTCATGCACAACTTGTTGGTTAGTGATTTAGAAGCATAAAATACTTTTCGATGTCTTCTCCTTTACGACATTATATTTAATTTCGGAGCAAGTGACAGTCTAATCGTACTAACCGCTCTCTTCTTAACAAAAACTCAATTACCCTCTGTCAATCATCAGGCTTCTTCTCACCAAGTGCTGAATTAAGATTATCACGCACGAGCAAATCTTGAATCGTACACTGCCACATAATGAAATCCTTCTTCCCGTCGAAGATAGGGGTCTCAAAGTGTGTTTTCACAAACCCAAAAATCACCTAGAAAACAATGAAAACTATTAAAACAGCTCAAAAGAAATCAAATTTGGCAAAACCGGCTACAAAAATGAACTCAGCACGTCAAAAATTGACAGGGTGGGTGAAATTTTTGATGACGTGGCAATTTGACTATTGACTTTGATCAACACGTGTCAAAACTTGACATATGGTAGAATCTGGCAAAAAACCCTAGTTGCCACACTTCCTTGACAATTCGACGGTCTAGAATATTCCAACTTCAACCTACAATATCTCCCAATCCGACTGTTGTATTTCAACAATATCTTCCTCCTGCCACCGGTGATCGGAACAATTTTTTGAATCCTTCTCTATTCAAAAAATTTTAGGTTCCAAAATTATTTGATATGAGGAATCTATCTGCGAACTCTGATTAGTGAAAGAATTTCTTCAAGAAATCGATTTGCACTCCAACACCTCCTCATGACTCAAAAAACTGTCCCAACTTTGAACCTGGCTTTGATATCACTTGTTGGGATTACGACCTTCAATCTCAATTACTACTCGTTGTGGAAAATACAACAATAATAATAAAAATATACAATAACACAATATTTAACGTAGTTTGATTTCAACATATCTAATCTATGAGAACAACGTCTATTCCAATTCAGTATGAGAACAAAAGAGTTACACAAAGTATGTTCTCTCTCAACGTACAAAGCCTCTAAACACTGAATGCTATTCTCTATGCCTGTCTATTTCCCACCGTCTTTCCCACACAAAATTTAATACAAATAATATGTATTTATACTAAACGTAAAACCCTATTGGGTCTACTCTTCAAATTAGACTTGAATTTTGAGGAGATATCCCAACACTATTTTTTAATACATTCTTAACTTATTTTATCTAATTTAGTGTGTCCACAGAGGGTGAATTGAAACATAGGAAAAATTATAACACAGTTAGTGATTATTGTTTTCCAAATAGAGTCGCCTAATGCTTAATTGACAACAAAAGGAAGATGAGAAGTTCAATTCATATTCGAATAAGAAATTTTAGTATGAAATCTAAGAAATAAAAAAAGATTTTATAATTCTCTAAAAGCATATATATATATATATATATATATATATTGTAATAAATGCCCTTGAACTCACATCGCTGTTTTTGTTGACGTTGGTAGGAAGAATTGATGGCTTACAAACTTCAATCAAGCCAAACTTCAATCAAACATGCAAGTATTTTAGCCACGTGTAGTAATGATCGGCTACACAAAAAAAGAAATTTCAGAGATGTGATTGCAATAGAAATGTAACCTCAAAATTGTCTATAAATACCAGGCATTTTAGATGCTCAAGATCATTCCAAAAATGAAAAGACTTCAAAGGCATATCCTAGAGCTTTCAGGTTTCTTTCCCAAATTCTTTTGTTTAAAGACTTTGTATAATTGGTATTTCTTTTTTTAAATTGTTTCCACATATTAGTGAATTTTGGCTCCATATCCGGCCATAGACGTAGGTCACATTGACCAAACCACATAAATTTTTGCATCCATTTTCTCATTTATTTTTTTCGGTACTGTTTTCGTTAATATTTTGAGCTATTAGATACAATATGAGATTCGTTTTTTTCCCAACACACACACACATATGTACGTGTATATATATATATATATATATATATATTTACTTTTCTTTTTTACATGTTTGGAGAAGGTAAACAAAATCTCCTAGCGAACTTTAGGCTTTGTTTCGTTGCATCAATTTTTATGATTTATTTCACAAATGCTAAATGACTTGTTTGTTTTGTTCATTTTTCTATTAAAATTTTGAAAACAAAAAACACTGCGACAATAATTATTTTTGCTACACTATTTTTTATAAATAAAATATTAAATTTGAATTTGATTTAATAATAAACAATTGTTTCTAACACAATTTTCACCAAAATAAACTAATAAAATATTAATTCAAAATTTAAATATCAAAGTTTTATTAATAAAAAATTCTATAATACAAATTTCAACAAAACAAAATCATCATCCAGATACTCTCAAAATATTTCTTTCTTATAACAAATCTTAAGAAAAAAGATTCCAACCCAAAATCTAAAAAAAACACCCAATCCAAATGAAGGCTTTGTAAAATGATAATTTCGCCTAGCAGCTAGCATATGACAATTTTAATTTAACTATTAGAACAATTAATCTTAGGCTCCGTTTGGATTTTCAACCTATTTGTAAAAGAAATAGTAATTGTGTTTGGGAAGGCTGAATCTGAATTTTTGCAATTACGATTGCAAAACCCTCTACAGTAAACTTATTTACAAATATATTATTAAATTCTAGTTAAACAGTACTCTTTCACTGTCGGTGCAAATATTACACAACGGTCAGGAATTTTTTTTTCAGACAAGGCACAAAAGTGTTCATCTTCATGCTGAGAGAACCGCGACTGAAGCAAATATTACCCTGCAGCAAATATTCTTTCTTCCCATTCTTCGGACCTCTACAAATTCTTTCTTCCCCTGCAACAAAAGTGTTCATCTCGGCTTCCAATTGACTGCAGTAGGACATCCTTGGATAGCTTCGAGGTGGATTTCACAGTCCTGCAAAAAATGTGTTCATATCGGCTTCCAATCGACTGCAGTTCAACATCCTTGGATAGCTCCGAGGTGGATTTCACAGTCATGCAATTCGGACTTGGAGAGAGCTCCGATCTCCCTCGGCTGCGACGGAGGCCGAACTACAAAACCGGCTCTGAACGGAGTGGGATTTCAACATCCTTTCAGCGCTCGCCGGGCCAATTCCTTGGATCTGTGACGGTAATTTTTCAGTTGCTTTTATTGGCCCCTGACTGCTGGAGTTTGGTCAGATTGGCCTTACTTGAGTATGGATCTGAATCTGAATTTTTTGAAATGGTGTTTTGATGCTGTGTGGGTAAATGGGAGTAAAGATTTTTTGAAATGGTGTTTTGAATTTGTTAATATAACATTTGTGTTTTTAAATTTTTGGGACAAATTGCAGCGTGAAAGTTTGTCTGTTCAGATGAATATTTTTATCTATCATGTTTTGTTCTTGAAATTTAGGGATTAATGGTGATGAGGTTGTATGTTTGATTAAATATGAATTTATATGGATTAGTGTATGCATTCTTGTCATTGCCACTCGCAAAGACAAGAATCACAGCTGCCAAAACAGTATCTTGGAGTTAGGTTTCCCTTTGATCTACACTGTGCAATTAATGCAAGTGTTATTGTAATTGAGGGATTGTTGGCTTATTGAGACAATAATGAGTATAGTTTATCATAATACATTTTCACGATAGGTGGATCATACGAATATGCAGCTAACACAATAATGACAAATAATAAATTTGATTGTTAAAGATAAAATGCTTGTACTTGGCTAGCATAAAAGAGCTGATCTTATGATAAAAGTAGGAGCATGTCCATTTTTATAATGTTTGCTGAGAGTTAAATCCATTTCACCATGCTTTTTCTCTGCCTGCCAGTGCATCTTTGCTTTTTGTGCTGTTTTTTGCACCCATCCTAATTATGAACATGCATTCTAGTGAATATTGTCAAAAAAGTGAAAATTAAATACTTCACAAAACTTCGATTTTTTTTCATGAGTTATAACACACATTTTTTGACGAAAAAAATGGCAAAAAAGGGACAATTCAAAAACGCGTTAGCCGTGAGCATTTTTAGTGCTGTTTTTTGCACCCATCCTAATTATGAACATGCATTCTAGTGAATGTTGTCAAAAAAGTGAAAATTAAATGCTTCACAAAACCTCGATTTTTTTTCATGAGTTATAACACACGGTTTTTGAAGAAAAAATGGCAAAAATGTGAAAATTCAAAAACGCGTTAGCCGTGAGCATTTTTAGTGCTGTTTTTTTCACCCATCCTAATTATGAACATGCATTCTAGTGAATGTTGTAAAAAAAGTGAAAATTAAATGCTTCACAAAACCTCGATTTTTTTATAGGAATGAATACCAAGATTCATTGTACTGTCCTAAATGTCATGTTTCTCGTTTCAAAAAGAAGCAAGTTCGTGATGGTTTTGAAGACAATATAAATGCGAAGAAGAAATCATCACCGGTGAAAGTGTTATGGTATCTCCCTATAATACCGAGACTCAGACGATTGTTTGCCAATTCTGGAGATGCTAAAAATTTGACCGTGGTATGCATCATCGCAATATTTCCACAGACGACAAGATGATAATGCATCCTGCTAATTCTGATCAGTGGAAAAAGATTGATTCGGTTTACCCCTCATTGTAGAGATGCCAAGAAATCTGAGATTAGGATTGTGTACAGATGGGATGAATCCATACGGTAGTCTAAGCAGTACACATAGCTCTTGGCCAGTAATGTTGGTTATTTACAATCTACCTCCTTATTTGTGTATGAAGCGCAAATACATTTTGATGTCATTACTGATTTCAGGTCCACGCCAACCTGGAAATGACATAGATGTTAACTTAGCCCCCCTAATTGAAGACTTGAAGAAGTTGTGGGATGAAGGGGCGTTGATGTTTGATGCACATCGTCAGGAGTCATTTACATTGTGTGCCAGTGATATTCTGTACTATAAATGACTTTCCTGCATATGGGAATTTATCTGGATTTTGTGTTAAAGGACACCAAGCACGTCCTATATGTGATGAGAATACAGAATCATGTCAGCTTTGTACATGGGCGCAAGACAGTCTATCTTGGACATCGTATTATTTCTTCCTCAGTGGCCCATGCATATCGTCGATTGAAAAGAGCTTTCAATTGGGAAACAGGAGTTTCAGACGTGCTCCAATTGCCTTGAGTGGGAAGGAGGTTCATGATCGTGTGAAGGATATCAATGTGGAATTTGGAAAACATACCAAAGTCTCGCAAAGATGATAATAAAAGTTGTTGGAAGAAAAAATCTATATTTTTTGATCTTCCATATTGGGAGACACTTGAATGTTAGACACTGTCTCGATGTGATGCATATTGTAAAACAAATATATGTGAAAGTTTGTTGTGTACTATTTTGAATATACCTGAAAAAATAAAGATGGTTATAAAAGCGAGACTTGATTTGGTTGATATGGGTTATTAGGGCGAATTTCAGCACCTGTGATTCAAGGACATCGCCACATACTTGCCCCCGCTTGTTATAAGCATTGTCACGGAAAGAGAAACAGAGCTTCTGTGAGAGGTCTCAAGAGCATAAAAGGGTCCCATCAGGATATTCTTCAAATGTAAGCCGCCTAGTTCTTTGGGAGATTTGAAATTGGTTGGATTGAAATCACATGACTATCAATGTGGTTGATGCAAGCAGTTCCTACCTATTGCACTTCGATCTATCTTGCCTAAACATGTCAGGTACATCATAACTAGACTTTGTTACTTTTTTAATGCGATATGTAGCAAGGTAGTTGATTCGTGACAGGCTTTGATGAGCTACAAGATGAAATTGTCGTAGTTTTGTGCCAACTGAGATGTATTTTCCACCAGCTTTTTTTGACATTATGGTGCACTTGGGTGGTTCATGTAGTTAGAGAGATAAAGACTTTGGTGGGCCTGTAATTTGCCCTGGATTGTATCCCATTTGAGCGATATTGAAGTCTTGAAGGGTTATGTGAAAAATCGCTATCGTCCTGATGCAAACATTGTTGAAAGGTATATAGCTGAAGAGGTTATTGAGTTTTGCACTGGATACTTGCATGATACGAATGCTATTGGACTACCAAAGCCTGGCCATGACGAACGGATCACAGGAAAAGGGACATCGGCAGGTAAATGTGTTTACCCCTTCTAATGATGAGTTGAACAATGCGCATCTATATGTATTGCGAAATTCTGAAACCGGTGCAGCCTTATGTGAATGCTCATGATTTGTGAAATAAAGGAAAGTCATCGTAGCTGGACTGACAGGTATGTACTCAATGAACATAATCGAACATTTGTGAATTGGGTTAAGTGCTGCTGTTCGTGACCAAACTGTCATGACACATTAAAGTTGGTTAGCGTATAAGCCCAGTCACGTGTGCTATCGTATTCGGGGCTATGACATTAATGGATTTCATTTGCTACGAAGGCGCAGATGACAGTAGCGCAACGCATAGTGGCGTTACATTAGTGTCTGAGGCTTTACACGAGTCTAGTTCGAGAGATAGAAATCCAGTGTACGCCATATATGTCTTATTATGGGACGACTTTCAGGAGATATGGGAGCTTGACTATGTGAAATTTTAAAGTCCCAATTTCAAATTGCAAATGGTGGACAACAAGAACGGCGTTCGAATTGATGAATCGGGATTTACACTTGTGGATTTGAAAAAGGGGAAGGTTTCAAAGGGGAACCTTTCGTACTTGCTTCCCAGGCAAAACAAGTATTTTATGTCTCAGATCCTATTGACAAAAAATGGTCCATTGTCCTACACGGGGAAGAAAAATCAGGTCGGTGATGAAATTGATAATGATAATAATCCGATGTCCCCCCATTCTCATTCAGGTTTCCCCGCACTGAGCACAATTGAAGAGGACCGGAATATGGATGCATTCATTCTCCAAACTGATCACGGTGGAAGGCATATGGGTTGATGATCCTCTGTCAAATAAAGAAAGACCTTGGCGTGAGATGTAGTGTTTAAGTTTATTATTCACGAGTATTTTGTAAATAGATTGAATGTACTGTAATAACTTTCATATTATTCAAGGAAATTATTTTGTAGGGTGGTAACTTTTGATTTTATTACTGTTTAACTATGATTCATTAGTGTTGTTATGCTTTACAGTTCACACTTTAGGCATATTAATTACTGTCGTTATTTACACACCGGTTATGTAGTAACCGGGTTTAATAAATTTTTGGTAATTTAAAATTTGTTTTGATAAATTAGACATTATTTTTGTATGATTAACTCATTTACATTAATATTATGTAAATATGCTTTTCTGGATTATTACTACGGATTTTAGTAGTGGTGTAACTATGAATATAGCATACATAGGACACACATAGTTGAAATTACAAGTTTACCAAAGTTCAAATTACAATATATTTAATTATGCGTTATGATTTTGTATGATTATTATGATTTTGTATTCCAAGTCGAATTGGAACAACAAATTATATGCAATTTGTAATAGTACATTAAAATAGTTGAAAACAATTTCAAAACGTGGAATTGAAATAATGGCATTTTGCAATATTAAAATAGTTGAATACCACCTGTTGGTTTACACCGATTACTAAAATAACCGGGTGTAAAACACTATCTACGTACACCGTTATTTAGTAACCGGTGTAAACAATGTTAATAATACACCAGTTATGTAGTAACCGGTTTAACAAAAACGTTTCATGTACAGATTCTTGGTAATTAAAAATTTGTTTTGGTACATATACAAATTATTTTTGGATTATTAACTTAGTTACATTCATATGTGTAACTATGCATTAATCTTATAACTACGATTATAGTAATGTTTAATTATTGAATTTTAACATAGGGCACAGAGTTTTTAAATACAAGTTTACAAGTTTCAGTAAATATAGTTCATTATAACTGTAACTTATATATAGTTTACAAGTTGACATTATATATGCATTTATACAAGTTTTAAAAGAAAATATCAAATTATGTCTAAAACATCACAGTTACCACATAAATTAACAAGTTTAATTTTTTTATCTTATTTATTATGGTTTCCACGTAAGCATATTGGTACGAATTTTAAAATGGAAATAAAATACAATAAAAACATGTTATGTTATTTATTTATTGTGATGTGTGTACCACATGTAATAGCAATTTGAAAAATTAAAACACAGTTTGTAAAAACATTTGTTACACCGGTTAGGTATCAGTAACCGGTGTTAAAATAGACGTTCTACATCGGTTTTTTCGTTTAACCGGTGTAGTAAGTATTTTTTTAATCAGCTCTGGCGCCTTCTCCAAAGTTTGTCTATTTCAGTCGTCGCGCCCTCGTCTTTTTAGGCCTCCAAAATACACCGCCATTTTCACCTCTCCATTTTCATCTCCATCATTGTGAAAAAAAAATCGTATACACCTCTGTCGGCGATATCTCTTGTAATCGCCAACGTCGACGGTATCCGTCACATCCGTCGACACCGCCTCCGACTTTCGTTCAATTTTTATTACTCTCCATTTTCGATTATTTGACGCTCTCTCCAGGTATTGTGCATTCATTATGTAGCAGATGAAATGGTCATAAATGTAATGTTGCTTTTCAAATTGTTTTTCCTTTCAATTGACAGTTTTGGAAAGGGAGTATCTTTGACTTTGATTTGGGGGAGGTTGAGTAATATTTAGCCATGCCGAAAAGAAATAATTGCAAAATTTAATGAGTAAAAAAACTTATCGGTTCATCTTGCTGTGTTAATGTTGGTGGGTTCTTTGACAATTGGATATGGTAATAGTGTAGTATAACCGGCTTGCATGCAAACTTTCCAATTTCGATTGTTAATACATATATGGAATTTGGATGATAATAGTGAAGTATACTGGCAATATGCGTTCTTTTGAGACTCCTGGTTACCCCTCGTTATGCACAATGGAATGTTATATTGATTTTGGAATCTGGATATTACAATTTATGCTCTCATCAACAATAAATTTTGCTGCAGTGCTTGAATTAGTATGTCTAGTAATGAATATTTCACACATATGATCAAAATCACGCAAATCACTGCAAGAAATTTCATTTACTGTTTCTGGTGATATTTTACATGATAAATATTCCTTTCCTGACATTAACTTTTGTATACTACAAAGCTTTCTCATAGATAATAACCCAAAATCAAATACCGGGGATGGGGCTGATCAAACACTTGCACAATATGGAAGAAAAGGGAACCAAATGTCCGCGATCTTTTGGAATTGGAGGGCACGAGGAGAAAAGACGGCTATTTCTTTCGATGATGTCGGTGAGGTCGACGACTGACAATCACATAATGAATGGGTTAATTTATTGCCTTGATGACGCGCAGGTAGAGTTAATGTTGTGCAATTTTAAGTCGTCGGCGTGCGGTCGATGACAACATCAAGGAAATGATTTGGGGCTGAAGTAATGGTATGGTGCAACATAGTACTTGTCCTTCTAATGTGTTTTCACATAGTTTTCTTTCTATATATATTATGGTTTCCGTTCAGTAAACGTTATTTGTGTTTTCTTTAGAGTGCCTTTGACTTTGAGTCCACACCGAAGCTGAGAAGAAGTGGTTAGTCCACGCTGGGGAAACAGTTGGCGGGGTGGAAGACAAGCTTGAGCAGGTTTATATTTGGAAGCCTAACGCATGTAGACCCATGTGCTAAATATCCTTATCTTACTAGGGATACATGGGATAATGTTCCGAAAAGTTCGATTAAGCGAAGAATGGCAGGTACTATTTTATTGTATCCAATGTTTATTCATTTAATGTGACGTTAGAATTTGAATGATATGTGTTTCCTGCTGTTCGGTAGAAATAGCCAAAGCGGCTTGCAAGCCAAGAGAGTTCGAACAAAACAAACTCCACCACACAATGTCTCGTGGTGGATATAAGAAGTTGAAAAATAAGCTTATGCGTTGAAAAAATTGAGGCAAAAGATACAAAGTCAGATCCAGGTCCGGTAAGACGGAAGAGGAGGCCCATGCACAACCTCTCCGCCGTCACCGATATCCCCGTCATAATTCTCTTCAAGGAAGGTACAAGAACAAGAACGGTGAATTTTCTAGGCGAAGCAAGCCAAGACGTTAGTGCCAGAATTGTAAGTATAATTTATTGAATTAATAAGTGTGATAGTAATATTAATGTTTAATGTGAATTATACTCCGATAAGTCATTAAAATATTTATCAGGATGAGTGAACCAAATCGCTCAAGTCAAGGAGAGACCATTGGCGAGGGAAGCACATGACCATTCTTGTTGGCTCGGCTACAGGAAAGAAAGATCACCCTGGTCGATTCGGGGTGTTGCAGGGGGTCGAATGAGGAAGTCTGAAGTATTCGGGGCCTCATCTTCCAGTGGAACTAGTAATGTAGACATCTACGCTCAATGCAGAGCGGAGATGAAGTTCTGGTCTGAGCAAATGCAGAAACTGTCAGCGATTTGGGCAGACCAGTTCCAGTTTTTCCTACACCAGATGTCTTACAAATTTCCTAGCACCGAAGTATCAATGAAACAAGCAGGAGAATATAAGCATTGAGGTGGGGACAAAGCAGAAACCGGTATGCTCTGGTGATGGACCCCCAGATCATGGGAGGAGTTCGAGGTACCAAATATGGAATTATTTCCTTTTCAAATATTTCAAAGTATGTAGACAATTATAAATACTACTACTATAATTGTTTATTATTCACAGGAGGGATCACAATGTAGCCTTTTTGTGATTGATAACACCGAAGGGAGGCGGCTTGTGGCTAAAGGGACGCTGTATAAATTATCCATGCATCACGGGAAAGAGGTAATGCAGAACAGAGTGAAGGTAAATATCACTACCTCTATCGAAGATGATGCGCCGTTGCCGTTTCCGGACGAGGAGGCCACGACAGTTAGGGAAGGATCTGGATTGTTTTTAGAGTGGCCGAGAGAATTGGTTGCGATTTGCACCGATGCAGAGTTGGAGGTGTAATTATATATTATTCAATGAGTTTCTTTGTATATCTTTATTAATGAACATCTCTAATTACTTATTTAATGTTGTGAAGGTACCGGACCCGAAAGGTTCGAAAGAGGTAACGAACTCTCCCCAACATAAGCAAACAAAAGTGGTGCCCCAACCGCGAGAAACGGATGAGCCATTATTATTACAACTCGAGGGATCACTATGGTTATTGTGCAAACTGGTGACCAAACATACGAGTAACGCTCTCTACACAATCAATATGCCGGAAGTAATAGCGGGCATTGAGTTTCCAATATTGCTTACTAATGAGAGCCTCAATGACTTCTTCTTGTGTGAACAGGTGACGGGTGATTGCATGCACGTGTTCATAAAGTAAGTTTGTATATGTTATTAAAGTTTCAACTTTAATTTTTTTTATTCGTTATTGTGGACAATATAGTTTAACTAATCACGCGTGTCCTTATATTTGTCAATTTTATGTCGTAGGACAATGTATGCATTAGGTATAGAACGGGGTCAAAGTGGGATAGGGTTCCTATCACCACATCATATACAACCGTACGGGAATATCATGTCAGATAGAGTCGAGTACATCGTGTCTACCCTGAAGACTGGATACAAGAGCATATACCTAGCGCCGTATTTTCTAAAGTAAATAAATTTCAATAGATTTGCTTTTTTAACCGCATTTTCAATAGGTTTATTCATTGATATGTTGGAATATTTTATCTCCATATAATTTTTCAGTGCACACTGGATGCTAATGGCGATAAGACCACAGGACATGACTGTGTACTGGTTTGATCCAGTGCATTCAGGCCCACGAGATGATGCTACGAATTTGATGAACACGTATTTATATTTATTCATACTTTTTCAAAAATTTTAGTTTGATATTAACCCATGTTTAGTAGGTAAATCTTATTTATAAGATTTTACATGTTGTCTTGTACAGTGTAGCTACGGTGTATCAGAAAGAAATTGAAGTGTATCGTGTGTCGAGGCATAAACGAATTAAATGGATAGAGATAAAGGTAAGCGTGCTCCAATTGTTCGGAAAAAGGTTCTAATAAATGTACAGGATTTTTTTATATATGGCAGAGGGTTATTTAATTGTAGCACAAGAAGCAAAGCTCAAATTGGGAATGTGGTTATTATGTGATGTGGTACATGCGAGAGATCATACTCCAAGGAGCCATAGAGCATAAGAATATCAAGAAGGTTATTCGGTTTTGTTGTGTAATTTCATTTTCATAATATTTTGATACTAAAATCCGGATGTTGTTTTGCATATCAGTTATTAATCAACGTAATGACTTTATTTTGAATGTCTCAGTTCTTCAAAAAAGATGAGAAGGCATTAACAAAATCAGATTTGGAAGGTGTTCGACAAGCATGGGCCAAGTATGTAATGATTAATGAGATCGAAGCGTTGTCGGGTAATAACTGACATATAAAGTTGATTCATTATTTTCTTCGGACATTTTATAGATATGTAGATGTAAATATATGTATAGGCAATACTTATGAAATGTAGACAGATTCGTTTGGAAATATAAATGAATGGTTCTTGTTACTTGTAATGGCAATTTTGTATTGCATTGTGAATGTAATGTAATTTTGGATTGATGTTTGTAAACTTTGGGCTAATAAAACAATCAATCAATTTAAAAAATTAAATCCTTTTTTTAACACCGGTTGATAATTAACCGGTGTAAAAAATATGTCCATATATATTACACCGGTTTCTATAATCGGTGTAAGAAAAAATTCAATCAATATATTACACCGGTTTCTTATAACCGGTGTAAAATATCTAATGATTTTTGTTACACCGAATAATAAAACCGGTGTAAAATATTTTTTTACATCGGTTTTTCCAGAACCGGTGTAAGAAGAAATTCCCACGAGTCTAACAAATCAAGACAATATTATAGCGGTTAATAAAACCGGTGTAAAAGTAAAATATTTACACCGGTTAGTAAAACCGGTGTAAAAATAAATAATTTACACCGGTTGATAAATAACCGGTGTAAAAATAGTTTTTTTAAACCGGTTTTTTTAACCAGTGTAAAAATAATGCACGTTTTACCGCGCCTGTATATACACCGGTACAATTTTCAAATAACCGGTATAAAATAGCCTTTTTTAACCGGTGTAACAGGCAATTTTTGTAGTAGTGGGTGTTAATATGTGTTCATGTTACACCAGTTCCTTTTAACCGGTGTACGAAGTTTACTTTTTACACCGGTTCCTTTTAACCGGTGTAAAGCGTTTACTTTTTTACACCGGTTCCTTTTAACCGGTGTGAAATATGTGCTTTTTATTTAAGGTTCATTTTAACCGGTGTATAATGTTTCTCTTTTACCCCTGTTCCTTATCACCGGTGTAAAATGATTGATTTAACACCGGTTCTTTCAACCGGTGTAAAATGATTGTTATACCCGGTGTAATATGTTCTTCTCTTACGAATTGATTTGAATTATATGTGCCTGAACAGGTATATTCAAAATCAAATCTCGAAATACAGAAATTATATAAGCATACCAATCCAAAATCTATATTGAAAACAACGCATTCAAAAGTTTCCATTAAAAGTGACAACAATTTCGTTCATATTTTTACAAATATTTACATCTACATATAAGCGTATATAATGTCCTAATAAAATACTGAATCACATCTGTCTTAGGGTATTAACCATCAACGCTTGCAGCTCATTGTTCATTATATATTCCGCCCATGCTTCTCGAACAATATTCAAATCTATTTCGGTTAATGCTTTCGCATCTTTTTTGAACCACTGGTACATGCAAATGAAGTCATTGTATTATTACTAACAATTTCAGATGCGAAACAAAAAAAGGATTTGACAAGCAAAATATTTTGATAATGAAATAATAAAACATAACCCAATTACCTTCTTGAAATCCTTCTGTGCTATGCAAGCTCGGAGTATTATCATGCGCATGTACCACATCACATAATACCACATTCCCAGTTTGATCCTTGCCTCTTGTGCTACAATGAAATAAGAATGTCATAAAGTAATAACATTTTTCACACAAGGTACATCTAGTCGAACTATTGAACAATCTTACCTGAATCTCTATCCATTTTATTGTTTTCTGCGTCGATGAGTGATCCCCTTCAATGTCTGACTGATACACCCTCGCTACACTGTACAAGACGACAATTGCAAGCATATAAATAAGCATCATCAAATAAACATACGACAATATCAGTAATATAAATTTTGAAAAACATTGAAATATTATAAATACGTGTTCATCAAATTCGTAGCATCGTCTCGTGGGCTTGTGTGTACTGGATCAAACCAGTACACAGTCATGTCCTGTAGACTTATTTCCATTAGCATCCAATGTACACTGAAAAATAATACGCAGAATTAATTCCAACTAATTATACTATAAACCTATTGAAATCAATTGCATAACATTATAAAGAGATTTGATATTTAATTACTTTAGAAAATATGGCGCTAAGTATATGCGCTTGTCTCCAGTCTTCATGGTTGACACAATGTACTGTACTCTAGATTCTTCGCTATTCCCGAATTGTTGTATATGATATGGCGATAGGAACCCTATCCCATTTTGACCCTGTTTCCCACATAGTGCATACATTGTCCTACAACATTCATTGACAAACATACGTACACGTTTCATTAGTGTACCTATGTTGCAAAATAACCAAAACAAATAAAATAATCTAGAAACTTTAAGAAAGAGTCCAAACTTACTTTATGAACAATAGCATGCATTCACCCGTCACCATATCACACGACAAGAAGTCCCTGAGGCTCTCGTTCGAAACTAATAGGGAAAACTCAATGCCCACTGTTCCTTCCGTCATATGGATTGTATACATAGAGTCGGTCGAATGGTTGCTCACCAATATGCACACTTGTCGTAAAGATCCATCAAGGTGAGATAATAATTCATTAACCTCTTCCCGCGGGTGTGCCACCAATTTTGTTTTCTTGGGTGGAGGGGAGTTCGTTAACTCTTTACCACCTTTCTTGGCCGGTACCTTACAAAAAAACAAATTCAATTAATTGAGATGTTTAAAACTAAAATTATACAAAAAATACACATATAGTAGAATGTAATTACACATGAGAATCCGATTCGGTACAAATATCAACCAACGACCGTGGCCACTCTAACAGGTTTCCAAATCCTGTACCAACTGTCGTGGCCTCATCATCGGGAAATGGCAATAAAGCATCATGTACGATGGCCGTAATGATGTTGACCTTGACTCTGTCCCGCATTACCTCTTTCCCGTGATGCATTGTTAAATTATACAGCCTCCCGTTCGCTACATGACGCCTCTCTTGAATATGATCAAGAACAAACAGGCGACATTCTGTTCCGTCCTGTGATTAATTACCAAATATAGTATAAATTAATAAATGAGTTAAATGAAATACTTTTCAAAGGAAAGAATTATGATTTGGTACCTCGAAATCTCCCAATGAATCTGGGGCTCCAGAACCAGAGCAAACCGGTATTTTCTCTGGCTGATTTAACTCTTGTTGCTTGGGCGTTGATTCCGTACTACGCAAAGTAGAGACATCGCTCGCAGAAAAAACAGGAATTGGTTTGCCCAAAGATCGGTATAGGTCATGAACTGCTTGAGTCAATAACCTAATTTCCTCTTTGCACTTCGCGTGACTGTCTACACTCGCATTACGCCCGGACGATGAGTCTCCAAAAACGTGCGGCATCCTCATCCGACCCCCAACTCCCCGTACGCGCCCGGGGTGATCTTTCTTACCCGTTGCAATGACAAGAATGTCATTGCTTCCCTCTCCAAGGGACTCTCCTTGACTTGAGCGATTCGTCAAATCATCCTGGTAAATTGTAGCAAAGAGTTTTTATAGTATAATGCACATTAACTAAAAATATTAAATGTCTTACTAGAAAATTGATTTAAATGAATAAATTACACTTACAATTGTCTTACTAAGCCCCCTAGCCGCGTCGCTAGAAAAGTCACCACGCTTGTTTTTGTGACCTTCCTTGAATAGAATATGCCGGGGAATTAGTGACGGGGGCGAGGTTGTTTCACGTGCCTCCTCTGCTGTCATGCCGGAGTCAATCTTCATTTGTACTTTTGCCTGAAATTTATCATGCATCATCTTTTTTTTTCAAGCTCGAATATCCACCACGAGACATGGTGTGATGTAGTTTGTTCATGTTTGAACTCTCTTGGCTAGCAACACGCTGGAAAAAAGAAAAAGATTAAGTGAATAATCATTGGAAAAAATCTAATACTAACTGAATAATCATTACAAAAAATAAAATATTACCTGCCATTCTACGCTTAATCGAATTTTTCGGAAGGCCTCCCATGTATCCCTGCTAAGGTACCGATATGTAGCACATGGGTCCTCATCCTTCTGGCTTCCGAATATATACCTGTTCAAGCTTGTCTTCCAACCCCGCCACCGTTCCCCAGCTTTGACTAACCACTTCTTCTTCAGTTGTGGTGTGGACATAAAATCGAAGGTAAGCTGATGGAAAAAAAATAACATCAATGTACGCCAAATATCCTATAAATGAACGAATATTTATAAAAAAAATTAAAATATTGATTTTTATGTTGAACATACCATTACTTCGTCCCAAATCATGTCCTTTATTGATGCATCGACTTTTGGCCATGATGGAAATTGCACAATATTCACTTTACTACGCGCCATCAACGCAATGAAACCAATCCATTCATTCTGTGATTTTGCAGTCGTCGACTCACCGTTGGCATCGAAAAAAATTGCTGTCTTTAATCCTCTTGCCCTCCTTTCCAAAACCGCGCGACATTTCGTTCCCTCTCGTCGTTTCTTAGCCATGACAAATCTTTGTAGTGTACAAAGCTTCAAAAAGTAAAAAACAAAGTAACAACATTTTTAAATTAAATTAACTCTTTTTAGTTACTCATATCATACATGAAACATACTTTTAACTTTTTTTTGGTTTTTCGTATATAAGTTGACATAAATCATCAAAACATCTCATACATGAACATCTCATAAATCATCAAAACAGAAATTACCAACATCTCATAAATTATCAAAACATAAATTACCAACACCTCATAATCAGTCCAAGCAGGAATTACTTATATTGTGAATTGAATAAATACTGAATAATATATTGATCATAATTAGTCCATTGTATATCCCCCCATATCCAGAGTTCGGTTACGTGTAATATTCCATCACAATATCTATTACATCCTTCGAATACAGAGTACATTGCCAAAAGCAGCAGCTAAAAGTTTAATCTCAGATTCCATATTTTTTCAAGTTCATGACAAATCCACAGCCACAAAATCCAGATTCCAACAGCAAGATAACATTCCAAATGAAACATAATAGTTCAACCAGGCATGTCCAAAATGTTTAACTCAGTTCATAGAAATTCCATAGAATGCATTAACAATCCGAATTAAATTACCCACTTGCATGCAAGCGTTAAAATTAACTAATAGCCTTTCCAAATTTTTACTTCACCCACCACAAAACAAAACATACCAACAAATAACATATGAATGGTTCTTTACACAGTAAAGAGTGTAATTTTTTCCCTTTCGCAAGCTAAGACGCCAATACATCGTAACCACTGCCTTCTGCTAAATGATAGAAGCACTATACCTCGAAAATTGTGCTGCAATCAGAAAAGGAGATTGATACGCTCCGAACAGGAGTCGTTTGCGATGGTTACGACTGCGAATGGTGCGTCGACGTTGGAGGCTGTTAGATAGATATGGCGCCGATGGAGGTGGCTGCGAAGTGTTTACAACACGATTGTGGTGAAAATGGTGGTGGAGGTTGCGGCTTAAAAATCTGTAAAGCCGGCTATATGTTATACAAGGACTTCGAAACAGCGCCAGGGCAAAATATTTTGTTTTAAAAAATGCTAACTACACCGGTTATAACGAAACCGGTGTAGAAAGTTCGTTTTCTACACCGGTTATAATGATAACCGGTGTAGGAACTTTATTTTCTACACCGGTTAAAGTGACAACTGGTGTAGTAAGTTTGTGTTATACACCGGTTATTCTTAACCGGTGTAGAAAACAAGGTTTCACACCGGTTATTCTTATAACCGGTTTAGTCTAATTTGAACTATATTTTACAGGTTGTTAATATAAAACTTATAAAAGCATATTTGAAGTTTAAAAAAATATATTTAACATTAAATAAAAATCATAAAATTTATTCAATTACATTGGATATTCTTATAACCGGTGTAGTATGTTACATTGACTGTTTATGCAAAACTAAAAAAAAATACTTGTTTATACCTTAAAATAAATGTATGTAACCGGTGTAATGTATTGTTCTATTTTAACAATAATTTAATACCTTTACTGGTTGTTAATGTAAAACGTATAAAAATATATCTCAATTTTAAAAAAAATATATTTACATTTAGAAAAATTTATAAAATTTTACTATAATACGAGCTACACCGGTTATTAGTGTAACCGGTGTAAAATAAGACATTCTACACCGGTTATTACTGTAACCGGTGTAGAATGTTAATTTAAAGTCAAAATCACAGCGGTTTCAGTGTTCAGTAGTCTTTAATTAACAACGCCATATAAAATGATGAATGCTTAATGAAATTTTAATATACATGTTTATTTCAGTATATGGTAATAAGAAATATAATTATGTTTTAGTGTTCATTATATTCAAATTCTATTGAATATATACATGAATACTTAGGAGTGTATTGATGGCACATGGTATATTGTTTACGGTTTAGGGGTTTAATGGATTAGGGTATAGGATGTTTATTGCATGTTATTTCATTTACTGAACTATTAATATGAATGTTTATTGCATGTTATTTCAATTAAAAATACATTGATGTGTTAGGGTTATCTTGTCGCATAAATTCTATACCAAATGGCATTAATTTTGAAAAAAATAAAAGTAATTTTTGCATGGTATCCCCTGTATCTAGAGCAAACCTACCTGTCAAAAAACACTTGTGATGTATACAACTTCAAAAAACAACAAAAAATAGCCATCGTACATTGAGTTGACACACCATCGTACATTGATGTATACAAGTCTTAGTACAAGTCTTACAACAAAAAATAGCCATCGTACATTAAAATGTTGCCCTATAATAGCCATATGTAACGCCTTTGTTGCATGAAGCTCATATCATCCCAGCAATTCACCTGTACCGAAATGACCAAAAAAATATACAAATTTCGTCACAGCATTTATAAAAGCTTCAAACTACCCAAATAAATGCTTAAAGAAAAAATGAGTACAATGAAAAGTATAAATACAAACTATCCAAAGTGCATACTAACTTACAAACTATATATCACGACAAGGTCTTTCTTTTATTTGACAATGGATCATCAACCCATATTCCTTCAACGTGATCAGTGCGGAGAATGAATGCATCCATATTACAGTCCTCTTCAACCGTGCTGAGGGGGGGAAACCTGATGAGAAAGGCGGCACATCATGATTATTATCAGTATCAATTTCATCACCGACATACAATTGTTTCCCTTGTAGGACAATAGACCATTTTTTGTCTATGGGATCAGATACATAAAATACTTGTTTTGCCTGGGAAGCAAGTATGAATGGTTCCCCTTGGTAACCTTCCTTATTCAAATCCACTAGCGTAAATCCCATTTCGTCGGTTCGAACACCATTGATGTTGGCAACCCATTTGCATTTGAAAATAGGGACTTTGAATTTAACATAGTCAAGCTCCCAGATCTCCCTAATCACCCCATAATATGACATTTTGGCATACACTGGATTTCTGTCTCTCGAACTGGAGACATGTAAAGCCTCAGACACTAATGTGACCCCACTATCTTGCGTTGTGCTACTGTCATCTTGACTCTTTGTAGCAAATGAAAATCCATTTATGGCATAGCCCGAATATGATAGCACAATGTGACTGGGCCTATACGCTAACCACTTTAATGTCTCTGTAACAGTTCCGGCCCCAACAGCAACACTGAACCAGTTCACAAAGGTTCGGTTGTGTTCATCGAGTACGTATCTGTCATTCCAACCACGATGGCTTTCTTTTATTTCACAAATATAAGCATCCACATACGGCTTTACTTCTTCAGAATTGCGCAAGACATATAGATGCGCATTTTGTAAATCAGCAATAGAGGGGGTAAACAACTTTGCTGCCGATGTACCTCGTCCTTTGTTCCGTTCATTGGGGCTATGCTTTCGTAGTAAATCAGCATTGGTACCAGCAAGTACCCAGTGCAAAACTCAATAACCTCGTCAGCTATGTACCTTTCAACAATGCTTGCATCAGGACGATAGCGGTTTTTCACATAACCCTTGAAGACTTTCATATATCGCTCGAATGGATACATCCAGTGAAAAAATACAGGCCCACAGATTTTTATCTCCCTAACCAAATGAACAACCAAGTGCACCATAATGTCAAAAAATGAAGGTGGAAAATACATCTCAAGTTGGCACAACACTACGACAATTTCTGCTTGTAGCTCATCAAGTCTATCACAATCAACTACCTTGCTACATATCGCATTAAAGAAGAAACAAAGTCTAGTTATGCTGTATCTGACATGTTTTGCCAAGATTGATCGAATAGCAATAGGTAGAAACTGCTGCAACAACACATGACAATCATGTGATTTCAATCCAACCAATTTTAAATCCCCAATCGAAACAAGTCGACTTACATTTGAAGAATATCCTGCTGGGACCTTGATGCTCTGGAGACTCTCACAGAAACTCTGTTTCTCTTTCCGTGACAATGTATAACAAGTGGGGGGCAAGTACGTGCGTTGTCCACGAATCTGAGGAGCTAAATTAGCCCTAATACCCATATCAACCAAATCAAGTCTTGATTTATAACCATCTTTTGTTTTTCCAGGTATATTCAAAATAGTACCCAACAAACTGTCACATATATTTTTTTCAATATACATCACGTCAAGACAGTGTCTAACATCTAGTGTCTCCCAATATGGAAGATCAAAAAAGATTGATTTTTTCTTCCAACAGCCTGTATCATTCTTCCGAGGCTTTTTATGTTTTCCAAATTCCAAGTTTATATCCTTCACACGATCGTGAACTGTCTTCCCACTCAATGCAATTGGAGCACTTCTGAAATCTGGTTTCCCATTGAAAGCTCTTTTCATTCGACGATATGAATGGGAATCAGGAAGAAATCGACGATGCCCAAGGTAGACCGTCTTGCTCCCATGTACAAGCTGACAGGAATCTGTATCCTCCGCACATATAGGACAAGCTTGGTGTCCTTTAACAGAAAATCCAGATAAATTCCCATACGCAGGAAAGTCATTAATAGTACAGAATATCATGGCATGCAATGTGAATGACTCCTTCCTATGTGCATCAAACATCAACTCCCCTTCATCCCACAGCTTCTTCAAGTCTTCAATTAGGGGGGCTAAATAAACATCTATGTAATTTCCAGGTTGGCGGGGACCTGAAATCATTAATGACATCAAAATATACTTCCGCTTCATACACAAGTAGGGAGGTAGATTGTAAACAACCAACATTACTGGCCAAGAGCTATGTGTACTAATTAGACTACCGTAAGGATTCATTCCATCCGTACACAATCGTAATCTCAAATTCCTTGCATCTCTACCGAACAAGGGGTACACCAACCAATCTTTTTCCACTGATCAGAATCTGCAGGATGCCTTATCATCTTGTCCCCAGGGGGAATATTACGATTTGCATACCAGGTCAGGTTTTTAGCATCTTCGGAATTGGCAAACAATCGCTTGAATCTCGGTATTATAGGGAGATACCATAAAACTTTCACCGGTGATGATTTCTTCTTCGAATCTATATAATCTTCAACGCCATCACCAATTTGCTTGTTTTTGAAACGAGAAACTCGGCATTTAGGACAATAAAATGAATTTTCGTATTCATTCCTATATAGTATACAATCGTTTGGGCAAGCATCTATTTTCTTATACTCCATACCTAGAGGGCACAAGATTTTTTTGGCCTCATAAGTGCGATTCGGAAGTTCATTACCTTCTGGCAGTACATCCTTCAGTAAAGTCAACAGTGATGTAAAACTAGTATCAGTCCACCCATGTGTCGCCTTCAAACTGTAAAGTTTTAAAGTGACCGATAATCGTGTGTACTTAAAACACCCTGGATATAGAGGCTTTTCGCTATCATCCAACAACGAAGCAAGAATATCAGGCGTATCGGTAAAGCTACCGACAATATCATCTACCAAAGCATCAAATCGGTCATTTTCAATCGCAACATCATCTTCTGCCTCATATTCTTCTTGTTTCGATGAATTTTCACACTCGCCGTGCCATTTCCATATTTTATAAGCCGGATCAAATCCCCTCCGATACAAATGGTCTCTTATAGTGTCAGGTTGGTCGAACACCGCAAAATTCTTACAATCCTTACATGGACAATAGATGTATTTGGATTTTTTATAAGCAAAGCTAATAAATTTCTCAACCTCTTCTTCATACGCTGATGTTGTCCGATCAGCAAATATAATATCATTACGACCCATGACTACCGCACCCTTTACATTATAAGAAAATTAATTATAATAAGTTAACCAACAAAATAAATGCATTAACTTATATTTTCATAATATTACAGCATATCAAAATATACACAGGAACAACTGAATCAAATTATAACAACATTTTTATTACACGGGATACAAATTTGAAGCATATATAAGGAAATCTACAATTTTTACAACTACATTTAACAAAACAATGCAGATCCATATTTCCTTCAACGTTAATTATCTAGGGAAATATCATATATTTAGAAGTTATGAGTTTACATGTAACTATAGCTAACCTCAGATGTTTGAGTTGCATGAATATAAGTTGAGTTGTAGCTTCTGATTTGGCCTTCGTCTTCGATTTCGGGCGCAGCTTTTGCAACAAATTAGTAGTTCTTTGCGTCTGATATAATACACACTTAAGATGGAGCAGATGGAGAAATGTGTGGTCATTTAAATGCTTGTTATTGACACCGGTTAACCAAATTCCCGGTGTAATAGTAGACACATTTACACCAGTTTTTCAATAACCGGTGTAATAATAGACAAATTTACACCGGTTTTCCAATGACCGGTGTAATAGTAGAAAAATTTACAACAGTTTTTAAATAACCGGTGTAATAAAAAATCATTTTACACCGGTTATAAGAAAACCGGTGTAAGAAATCCCATATTACACCGATTTTTTATAACCGGTGTAAATGATTGTCTAACCATTACAGCGGGTATTTAAAAACTGGTGTAAATATGTCAACTATTACACCGTTTTTTTGATTAACCGGTGTAAATTGTTCTCCTTAGTACATTAATATTAATGCATTAATGCTTATGTGTGAACTGAATACGATAAAAACACCTGTACCAATTTGGACATTTACAACAAATACAAAAGTTTTGGAGCATTTGGATTGTTTCATTTTTGTTTGATAGGTGCATGTTAAAAGATAACATTAATGGGTAGTTAATTAATTCATTGTTAAATGTATTTACTATTAAATCATCCTTAACCCCTAAACAAAAATTTGTCACCTTCATCTCGTAATCAATAAAAGATCACTCCAAAATCAGAATCACTGTTTCGAAGGCTAATACAATAATAAAAGGTCTTTAGAAGTGCACAACATACTGTTATATGCAAATCAAAACCCAGCAACTAACAAGGAAAAATAAGGTTGTTACAAAACAGCCACATGACAGAGAACGAAGGCACATGATAAAACTTATACATGATTACACCAATTTCAGATTAGAAAAATTTTGGAAAATACATCTTCATCATAGTTTTAATTTCTTTTTGAATCTCTGGGGCGGCATGTAGCTCTCCTTCAGCAAAGTGTATTTTATTCGAATCAAGTCCATCATCAATATGGAGATTGATGATTTCTGGTTGGTAATTTGCTTCTATTGAATCTGGAACAAAGGAATCAAGTCCATCATCTGCTTGGAGATTGATGTTTTCTGGTTGGTCATTAGCTTCTATTGAATCTGGAACAAACAAATCAAGTCCATCAGAAGTTTGAGTGTCTTCCATCGTCAATTGCTGTTCAAGTTGTTTTCATGGTTGAGTACAATATAAAAAGAAGAAAAACTATTTATTTACCACACGGATGGTGGTTAACCTAAATTCTAAAAAAACTAATTATATACAATCCATGACTACATATAATTAAAACAGACATTGCAAAAAATATTTACTTCCACAAATTAAATGAAGCACAAAATTAAATCACTAATATACACATGAACGCCTAAATAAAATTTCAGAACATCATTTTAACTACATTTATTACAAATATAAAGCATATACATGTCCTCACTACCATTTTACAACTTTTTTAAAAAAATGGAATGCAGATCTATATACATATACATATATATGTCAATGCATTGACGAATGAGAAGAGAAATTATATAAAAGTTATCAGTTTATATATACATGTCACTAACCTCAAATGGTTGAGTTGAAAGAACGAAAGTTAATAAAATGCTTCAGATTTGGCCTTCAAAAAGATTTCGTGCGCAGCTTTTGGGAAAAACTCGTAGATTTTACGATAGAGATAATGCTGACTTAAGCTGGAGCAGAAGGAAAAATATGTAGACATTTGACGACGTAGGAAATGTAAAAGGCACACTTTTTACACCGGTTATAAGAAACCGGTGTAGAAAGCAAACTTTTTATACCGGTTGTAATGAAACCGGTGTAGAAATGGAACTTTTTAAACCGGTTTCCTTATAACCGGTGTAAAAAATGTGCCTTTTACACCGGTTTCTTATAACCGGTGTAAAAAGTGTTTACTTCTACATCAGTTATTTTTTAACCGGTGTAAAAAGTGTACTATCCTTGTTTAATATTACTATAATGCCACCACATTTTTATAAATTACACCGGATTATGTTTAACCGCTTTAAAAAGGGCGGTTTAAAAAGCCTATTTTGTAGTAGTGGGAGAATTTTCCACACAAATTTAATTTTTCTTCCTTTTACAAATGTGTTCCACCAACAGATTAGGAGAGTTATCAAAGAAGAGTTATTCATGATTATTTTCCTAAATTTACCAAAGTGTGACCATATTTGTTTTTTTCCATTATGCAATCTATGAAAATGTGATGGATGGTCTCCCGACCCAGAGGACAACGCATACATTTGAAGGGCCCGTGAAACCCCAATCTATTTAAAGATTTCTCAATTGGGAGTCTTCTAATTAAAAGTTTGATCATAAAAGAAAAAATATCTTAATTGGAATGCTTTGGTCCAATAATTGGTGTGTAAAAGGAAGAGGTTGTTCCTTATGTTGCCGAACATCTTCAAATGCAAACTTAAAATTAAAATCTCCCAATTTCGAGAGTGTCCACACCGTATGTTGGGGCCATCAATTTGGGAAGGTCTTGGTTTTATTTCATTAGCCACTTCTATTGGAAGGTTTATTTTTAGGAGCTCAAAGTTCCACGCTCTATCTTTGATGTATTCATTTATTTTTTTTATTTCCAATGCTTGGTATATTAGAGGCAAGTGCTCCTTTTTCCCAACTAATTATCCCACTGTATGTCATATTTTCCTTTATTTACTTGGAAGAGGATTTTGCATGTGGCTTCTCTAGAAATTTTGATCATTCTTTTCCATATGTGGGAATCTAGTTTGTCCGAAATAGCCTCTACAGGGTGGGTTTTAGAACAGTATTTGACAGTCATGTATCGGACCCATAATGATTTTTGTTCTTTAAACTATCACCAATGTTTTAAGAGAGAGCTTTTGATATGTCATCCAAGGATCTAAACCATAATCCCCTTCCTCTTTTGAATAAGATAAATCTTTTGATTTAATCCAATGGACCTTGAATTTATTTTGACCCTTCCCTAAAGAAAGTTTGGAAATGTTGACTCTAGTTGATATATTTTAGCGCTAATCTTTTGTGTTAGGTCAGCAAAATGCAGTGCTTTATTTCTAGTTAAAATTAATGATTTGATTATTTACGTTTTACACGTTTGTTTGGATGGACCAAATTTTGTGATTTATTTCACAATTACAAAATGAGGTATTTGTTTTGTTCAACTTTTTCATCAAAATTTTTAAAACACAAAACAATGCTACATTAATTATTTTTGCTACAGTAACTTTTTATAAATAAAATATTGAATTTGAATTTGAATTTTAAATTTTAATAATAAACAATTCTTCCTAACACAATTCCCACCAAAATAAACTAATCAAATACTAATTAAAATTTAAATTTCAAACTTTTATTAATAAAAAAAATCTTCAATACAAATCCTAACAAAATAAAATCATTCATTCCAAACTCCCAAAATATTCTTTTCGCATAACAAATCTCAAGGAAAAAAATTTCTTGATATAATCCAAAAATAACTCATCCAAACTAGTTATTTCAAATTTTGTACTTTAATTTTCAAATTTCAATTTATCAAACAAGCCCTTAGATTCAGAACTTGAAATTGGAGAATCAAACTTGTAAGGCAAATTAATTTGATGGGTTACTTGCACTTTAATTTCGTAAAACATTTTTATGGGTTAATTATCAAGAACCCCCATATGGTTTGCCGAATTTCTCTATTACCTCCATATTTTATAAAAATATACCGCTAACCCCTACATGCTTTGGTTTTGAGTGTAAAGTAGATGGAAATCAGATAAATATGGCAAAGTAAAAATTTTCAAGAATACCCTCTCCTTTGTTTTCAAATCCAAGTATTAACCCTTTCAATAATTAAAGTTTTGGGCCAAAATTTTAAAACATTAAACTTTTAGGGTAAAAATATAAAATTAAAACAATCTTATCTATTTTTCTCTCTCATCTGTCTTTTATTGATTTTCTCATTCTTTTTTTTCAACGCTTAAATTACTTCTCCAATTATATTTTATTTTTCTTTCTTATTTCTTTGTTACTGCAAAAAAAAAATCTTCATCTTCATCGTCATCTATCAACCTTCGTCCTCAATCCCCTTTCCCTCTTTTACGATTCTTCATTTTTTTTTGTTATTTTTTTTCTTTTTCTCCTTCATCATCTTCTTCCATCAAACTTCTTCCTCAATCCTCAATCCGCTTTCCTTCTTCTCCTTGTCTTCTTCTTCAAACACCTTTTATTTTTCTTCAAACTACGATGGCTAATCACTATTTTTCTCATCCCGATTGAAAGTGCAATTGATCTTATTTGATTCTTTGAAAAGCAATCGCAGAACATGGGTTTGTAATTTTTCAATTTTTTTAGTGTTTTAGTAGTCAATTTATTAGAGCTGGCAAATGGGCGGGTTTGGGCGAGTAGCGAGCGGGTAGTTAATGGGTATTGAAAAAAGAGGTAACTACCTACTCATACCCTATTTTGTTGATGGGCAGGTTCAGGCGGGTAATAATAAATTTGTGAATATCTGCGGGTACCCTAATTTAGTAAATTATGGGTAGTTCCAGGGTAATTTACAGGTAGTTTGCGGGTAGTTGCGGGTACCCGTAGTGAGGTACTCTCATAGAGTAATATGGGTATTAGTTATTAGGGGTGGCAATCATAATCCTTGACCCGCGGGTCTAACCCAACACAACACTACACAGTTTTTACACATACTACACATATTTTACACATACTACACACATTCACACACTAATTTTTCACACACTACATATTTTTTCTCACACTACACACATTTTCACACACTATACACATTTTCACACACTACACATATTTTACACACACTACACACATTTTCACACACTACACATATTTTACTCATGGTACATATATTTTCACACACTACACATTTTTTTCACACTCTACACATATTTTCATACACTACACATTTTTTCACACACTACACATATTTTACACATAGTACACACATTTTCAAACACTACACATTTTTTCACACGCTACATATTTTTTCACACACTACACACATTTTCATAAAATACACATTTTTTCACACACTACACACATTTTCACACACTACATATTTTTTCACACACCACGTATTTTACACACACTACACACATTTTCACACACTACACATTTTTTCACACACTACACATATTTTACACACACTACACACATTTTCACAAACTACACATTTTTTCACACATTACACATATTTTATATATAGTACACATTTTCACACACTACACATTTTTTCATACACTACACACATTTTCACACATTACACACATTTTCACACATTACACACATTTTCACACACTACACACATTTTCAGAAATTACACATTTTTTCACACATTTTCACACACTACACATATTTTACACATATGAACTGTGTGAAAATGTGTGTAGTGTGTGTAAAATATATGTAATGTGTAGTGAGTGAAAATGTGTGTAGTGTGTGAAAAAAATGTGTAGTTTGTGAAAATGTGTGTAGTGTGTGTAAAATATGTATAGTGTGTGAAAATGTGTGTAGTGTATGAAAATGTGTGTAGTGTGTGAAAAAATGAGTAGTGTGTGAATGTGTGTAAAATATATGTAGTGTGTGAAAATATGTGTAGCGTGTGAAAAAGTGTGTAGTGTGTAAAAATATGTGTAGTGTGTGAAAAAATATGTAGTGTGAAAATGTGTGTAGTGTGCGAAAATGTGTGTACTATGTGTGAAAAAATATGTAGTGCGTGAAAATGTGTGTAGTGTGTGTAAAATATATGTAGTGTGTGAAAATGTGTGTACTGTGTGTAAAATATGTGTAGTATGTGAAAATATGTGTAGTGTGTGAAAATGTGTATAGTGTATGAAAATGTGTAAAATATGTGTAATGTGTGAAAATATGTGCAGTGTGTGTAAAAAAATGTAATATATGTAAACTATGTGTAGTATTTATAAAAATGTGCAGTGTGTGAAAATGTGTGTACTATGTGTAAAATGTGTAACTCTTTCCTTTTTTTCTTTTTTCACTTGAAAATTAATGAGGGTAATTTAGGGTAATTAATGAGGGTAGCTTAGGGTACCCGTTGATACCCGCTAGGATACCCGTTAATACCAATTTATAGCGGGTATGAGGGTACCCATGGGTATTCTTATACCCGCCAGCATATTACCCGCACCCATTATTACCCTACCCAATAATACCCGTGGCCAAAATTTTGCGGGCTTGGGTGGGTAATTTTAAGGGCGGGCTTCGGCAGGTAATGGGTAGCGGGTAATTGCCACCTATACAATTTATCAAGTCACTACTACAGAATATATAATTTAAAACGGTCTATTTAAAACGGTTATTAATAACCCATTTTAGATAATTGAGGCGGTGGCATTTTTGTAATAAGAATTAGAAAAATGCAAACTTTCTCAAACGGTTACATTATAACCGTGTTAGAAAGTCTCTTAATGTCAGTTTCTAAAACGGTTCGGGAGACAACCGTTTTAGAAACTGTTATCATCTCCGTTTTAAGAACGATTTCTAACTAACCGTTTTAGAAAATGTACCGATAAAAATATCCCCCAGCGTTTTCTTCTCCTGTAGAACAGATCTATAGATCGATGTGCAACTCTGAAGAAGTAAAAACCGAGCGGCGCAGACCAAAGGGCTTATGTAGGAAGATACAACTACTTGCATTTTGTGCAAACCCAACTTTGAGAGGTTATATATTCTTTACATTCTTTGATATTGCTTATCATTTGATAAAAAGCATGTGGTCATGACTTTTGTATTTTAGATTTTTTTTTGTGGGATTAAAAATTTTGTGTTGATTTAAATAATGATCGATATATGTTTTATTATTTTATATAGGCTTCATAATGTGTTAATATTATTTTGATACATGCATGTAGTGATATATTGGATTGCATATTTATTTATTATGCTTGACATAATGTTTGTTTTATTGAATTAAAATACATAATGTTCTTATGAAGTATGCATTTTATTCGGTATCTTATTATAAATCATGTCTTTTTATAATTTAAAGGTTACAAAAGTAATGGACCGCAAAGATATACTATTTGGTGATCGGACAACAGATGCATTTGAAAAAGAGGTTGAGAAATTTATTGAATTTGTTTTTAAGGATGTTAAGTTCGTATATTGCCCGTGTAAAGATTGTAAAAATTTTGCCGTATACGACGACCCTAATACGATACGGGACCATTTATATCGTAGAGGATTTGATCCTGGGTATAAAATTTGGAGATGGCACGGTGAGAGTGGAAGTTCATCAATTCAAGAAAATTATGAAGCACACGATGATGATACAATTAAGAATGATCGATTGGATGACATGGTGGATGATGTGGTCGGTGGTTTTGGTGATAAGCCCGAAGTGCTTGCTTCCCTATTAAATGATAGCAAAAAGCCTCTTTATCCTGGGTGTACAAAGTACACACGGTTGTCTGGAGTTTTGAAATTGTACCATCTGAAAGCGGCAAATGGGTGGACTAATACAAGTTTTACAGCTTTATTGAAGTTACTGAAGGACATACTACCGGATGGTAATGAATTGCCGAATCGCATTTATAAGGCTAAAAAAATTATGTGTCCTATGGGCATGGAGTATAAAAGGATACATGCTTGCCCAAATGATTGCATACTGATTAGGTGAATTTATTCACCTTTTATCTGTGGTTTTATACTTGATTCTTTGGTCGTTCTTGTTCTTTTTTATTCATTTTAGTGTTTTATTTGTAGGTTTGTCGACCATGGTGTATGCTTGGAAGAGAAAAATCACACGAGAGTCGAATCGGATCCAAAATGAGAGGAAAAGATTGAGAAAGATCAAGAAAGACGTTATTAGACCAAAAAGGTGCATTTCGTCACAAAGAAGCTGGTTCCGTATTTCACAAGATGTTCAAGGTATTAATTCCAATTGTTGATGATCAATCCTATATTAAAAGACCTTGGATAGAGTGGAAGATAAGTGCCAAGTTGATCCCATTGAGGTTCGAGACTCCAAGAAGGGTTAACATCGCGAAACACGAGGAAAGGTGATGAAAAACAAATGCTGAAGAAATCTGCCAGGTTTTGGTATTTTGATCATATCTCTTTCGATTTACATCCCAATCGGATGATTCAAATGCCATTGGAAAGCTAAGAGATAGAGCTACAACTTTCGTGTTTTGAGTTTTTCCGAATTCGGCCGGGATCATGGAGAAAGATGGCCATTTCTGGACGTCGCGACGTGGGAGAAGATCCATGTCGCGATGTGGAGCACAGTTTCGTTTTGTTTTAGAAATTCGTGGACGTCGCGACGTGTGACCGTGCATGTCGTGACATCGGGAAACGACGGTTTTGCGCTCAAAATTTGGAAATTTGCGATTTTGACCCACTTTGAGTTTCCTTTTCCGACAAGACTTTTGTAAAGGACTTAGTTGCAAATACTTTCATAGAATTACAATATATAGGGTTAGGGTTTACAGATTTTGGGTGTGACATTATTGGGAGATTTCAAGCAAGGGCTTTCCTTTGTAATAGCTAGGGTTTTTCTACCTCTTCTATTACTTGGAGAATAACATCACCTCTTATTGGATTCATGTTTTTACAAGTCGAGATCACATCTAAGGTGTCTTCTTTCCTTATAATCATGATTTCAATATTGTGCTTAATTGTTAATATTAAGATGATTGATCTAGCCATGCTAGGCTAAATCTTATGTGCTCCCGAGATTATGAATAAGGGTTTTTGTGCTTAATTTACAGTCTAAGTTCTATTCTATGGTCTTTGTAAATGAGTTTTACTATGTTCTTCATAATTATGCATGATTTAAGGCCTTAATTATGTATGATGAATATCTTCACAAAGTGCAGTAAATTGCTTAAAGATAACTTGTTTTAATCTTTCCTACCGCTATATAGGAGGGTTAGAGTAAGTTGTTTGGAATCTATTGTGGGTTGGTTGTGAATTTGTTAGATTAATTTACCTTAATTCTCACCTACCGCTATATAGGAAGAATTTGGGGGGTTAGTTTGGCATTAGCGTGACTGGTTCTGGCGTTGCCTTGGTCATAAAGGAGCGGTTGAACTTGAGGGTTTGGTTAAGTTGGTTGTTGCAATAGATTCCGGGTTAATTAAGGAAGTGAACTGTACCTACCGCCATATAGGAGTGTACAGTGAATTAGTTAATATCTAAGTAGGTAAGTGCATCAATCACTCCTTTCCTACCGCTATATAGGAGGGTGTGAGTAAGTGTAGTTATCCTTATTTTGCATTACCGTAGATAGAATGAATGTGATGTCATTTATGTAACCCTATCATATAATCTCGGGAGTACACTTGCTGAACTTGATATTTACTCAAATCACCACTTTAGCTCTGTTATTGTCATTACTTTAGTTATTTTCCGTTTAATCATTGTTAAAACATCAAAAGATTTTATTTAAACTTCAACATAGTCCTTTCCCTCAGAGAACGAACTCGCTTTACTATCACCTTCATGGGGGTTGTTTAGCATTATTTTTGAGAAGGGGTAAATAGCAACCACGATCGCATTTTACATACATATTTTCCCCCATCAAATTTTGGCGCCGTTGCAGGGGAAAGCAGTCGTGTTGGAGTTTTTGTTTTTATTTATTTTATTTTTTATTTATTTTTTGTATTCTTTTCACCCTTTCTTTTTACTCCTTGCATGCACAGGATAAGATCTTGTGGATTGCCAGAATACGAATTTGATCCAGAACTTGCTATGACGTTACGTGATTAGAAGAAGTTGGATTCTGCAGCAATGGCTGGTCAAGAAAATCAGCAAAATGTGGGTGATCCTCCAAGGGACCCTCTTATTATTCCACCGGCCCAACCAGAAGCACCTCATCGTCGATATGGTGATCATTATGAGCCTCGAATGGACAACTTGGATTCACCATTCATTAACACTGGAGAGCATTTTCAAATCCCGCCAGCTTTCATTAATTTGGTTCAAAATGGCCAGATTTTTCATGGGATGAGTTCTGAAGATCCACATGCACATTTAAGGACATTCCTTAAAGTGTGTAACACAAGTAATCTCCCACATATCCCCCATGATGTTTTGAAGAGAATGTTGTTCCCTTTCTCTCTTCAAGGAGCAGCTGAGAGATGGTATGACTCTATTAATGGGGCGAGGATTGAAACTTTTGATGAGGTTGCAAAGAGATTCATGACCAAATACTTCCCTCCTTCCCGAATGGATAAGATCAGAATGGATTTCATGCAGTTTCGTCAAGGTGATGGTGAGTCATTCACAGAAGCTTGGGATAGATTTCGGAAACTGTTCAATAAATGCCCAAACAGTGGGTTGGAGCCGGGACGAGAGTTGAATTTCTTTTGCAATGGACTTAATATGGATACTATGCATTTAGTAAATCTTTCAGCTGGCGGAAACTTGCGAGATAAAACCCCAGAAGAAGTTGAAGAGAATTTTGAGCGTATAGTAAGCAATGAGCTGATGTTACCCACTGGGAGGAGCAACCTTGGAAGACGTCAAATTGGGATGTTAGAGTTGGATAAAACCACCAACTGGGAAGTACAAATGACATCCATGCAGAGCCAACTGGCTAGTATTCAAGCAGCATTGACAAACAAACCACGCCAACTTGTGGTTTATGTCAAGGAGAACATTACAAGGATCAGTGTCCTCAAGTAACCAATGAGCAAGTGCAGTATGTCAACTATAATGGGAGTTCAAATAAGTGGAAGCCATCCGGTGGGAACTAAGGATATCAAGGAGGACAGAATCGCCCACAGTATAATACGTCAAGACCAACTTATCCACCTGGTTATGGTACCCAATAGAGCACGCAAAATGGTATGCCACAAGCATCACTGGAGGATGTTATCACAGTGTTGGGGGGTAAGATGGACAAGCTTTTTGGAGAATGTCAACAAAGAACAGCCAATCTGGAGAAAACAGTGGAGCTTCAACGAGGCATGTTAAGAGAGCACAATGCTATTCTTAAGAATGTGGAGATTCAATTAGGCCAACTGGAGAAGGAAATTCACAATAGACCAGATGGATCTTTACCCAGTGACTCTCTTCCCAATCCCAAGGGAAGAGAGCATTGTAATGCTGTGACATTTAGAAGTGGTAAGGAATTGCAATCTCCAATTACTACTGAAGAGGATTCTCCAAAGGATGATCAAGAGGTTGTCAAGGTTCAAATTGAGAAGGAAAATGCTCCCAAGCAAGTAGAACACAATGGCGATAGTGTTAGCAAAGGGAGGAAGAAAAATCCTCCAAGTGCTTTTAATTTTCCAGAATATGCTCCACCACCACCTTTTCCTCAAAGGTTGCATCCATCAAAGAAGAAGATTTTGTTCAGCAAATTTGCTGAAAAGATTAAGCAGCTCCACGTGGAAATACCTTTGCTGGATTTGGTAAAGTTAGCGCCTACTTGCTCAAAATTCTTAAAGGATCTTATCTCTAATAAGGAGCAAATTTTGCAATGTGAGGAGGTGATCCAATTGAATGAGGTTGGCAAATGCTTAATGAAATCAAATCTTCCACCTAAGCTCAAGGATCCAGGAAGCTGCACAATTCCATGCAAGATTGGTGCGCGAGATACTTTACGAAGGCATTATATGATTTAGGAGTTGGTATTAATTTAATGCCTTATTCTATTGCTGTTAGTTTTGGCATGGGTGAGCAAGTAAAACCGGTGGCGATAACTCTCCAGTCGGCTGATAGATCCATTATTACTCCTATGGGCATAATTGAGGATGTCTTGGTGGTTGTTGATAAGTTCACAATTCCTGTGGATTTTATTATCTTAGATATGGAGGAGGATGAGGCAGTTTCTCTCATATTTGGAAGACCTTTCTTGGCAACTGAAGATGCTTTAATTGGCGTCCGCAGCAAGACCATCACTTTTCGTGTCAATGGCGAAGAGGTAATATTTAATGTCGATTATGATAAGAAACATCAGAAGGACATTAATACTTGCTTTTACATGGATGTGGTTGAAAATTCAGTTGTTACATGCAATCCTACGAAAACATGTACTGTGAATAATAATGACTCTTTAATGCATATATCTAATTCTGAAGTGCATAAGATAGATGAGAGTATAGCATTAGAGTTGAGAAATTTGATTGAAAATGTTTTCATAGATACTTCCATTTTAGAGATAACTGACGATGTGGAGATGCCTAAAACTGAATACCATGTTAGTTTAGATAAGAAAGATTTGTGGATTTTTCATGAAATAACTAATATGATAGAGAACTGTTTTATTGATACCTCCATCTTTGAAATTACTGATGATTTTATTGAGACCATGGAAGCAAAGCCGTTGGTGGATTCTTATATTTCTAACAGGGTGGAAGAAAAGGTGACGTCAAATAATGAAGAGTCCTGGGAAATCCCAAGGATAATGGTGCAAGAAGACAAGGAGGGACCTACATTGGAGGTGCAAGAGTGGTACACTGTTGAGTTCATTGAACTTGCTCCTCAAATGCATGAACTCAAGTTCCTCTTTAAAGGGCTGCACAAGAAGCATTATGCAAGAAGGCAGAGTGCTCGTGAGAGAGGTTTCTTGTGGTATAAGAATGGGTATTCCGAGTATTGAAGGAGAGGGCCATGATAATAAGGTCTAGCTAGGGACCAAATAAACCTAGAACTACCTTCTTACCCTTCTTTTAAAGTAATTGTCTTTATGTTTTTGTTTTTAGTTTTTAGTTTGAATAAAGAAGAAGGCTACTTGAGACATTGACAAGGATTCAACCGCACAACAAGCTTACCGGGAATGACATGGATAATAGGTGAATTCTTTCCTTTTTCACACATTGAGGACAATGTGTATTTTAAGTGTGGGGGGATGAAAGTCATGTTATTCAATTCATGTTGTTTTGTATGTCGTTATGCTTAAATTCCTAGGAGTTGATGTGTGGATATTATGCTTTGATTAATGGTTAATTAGTTCTCCTTAGTAGTTTTTACTATTTTATTTTTATGTTGTGTTCCATTCTTATGATCTTAGCCCGAATATAAGTAATTTAGTAAATGATAATTCTTTTCATAGTTAAACCATGGTTTTTTATATGTTTTTACATGTTTTTGTGTTGTTTTTGTGTGGTATCCAATTTTTTAACAATTTTGATCTTGTTGTGATAAGTGTCATGTTGCCAATGATTTGATTTTATCGAAAGATTCAATGTGGGATAGGAAAATAATATGCTATCTAGAGGAAGTCGGGTCTTTGATAGAAATTTTAGCATTTTGAGTCGACCATATTCATGCACTTAGGGGAACTACTGAGGGGATTGATGAGTTCATAATCATTAAGTGGTTGGAGTGTTTTTAACACTTTGTTTAGTTGAAACTCATATAACTCGCTTCTAATGTGCTCTATAATAAATGTGCTTGCATAATTGTTTGCACTTAATGCTTTTGCATTTTTAAGCTTGTTATGCTCATACTATTGTCCCTCTATGAGATTGCTTTTAATAATAACCCTAAGAGAACTCATATGGATGGTAACGGAGATTAGAAGCCATAAGACTCTGGCTTCATATTGTCACTCCTCTGCGAGACTGCTCTTAAATGAAAAGTCAATAGAGAACTTGCATGAGTGGGAATGGGTCTAAAACCCGAAGGTGAGACAGTACTCCAGGTGGATGTCACGGGAATTCCAATGAAATACCCTACTTAAGTGTGACAGTCTGGGGGAACGAATGTTATATTTAAACCTAAAGGTTTGCTGAGTGAATTCTCATTAATATGAGCTGAATAATGAATATTTAATATGATTAGTGAGAAAGAGTTGAGACAAAGACTTAGTTGTTGGAGCCCTGGCTTATGGCGTGGTTGTGGATGATTTATGAACTAAGGTGGAACCTATCGCACACACACACATGGTTGGCTCAACGTGTCTAAATGAGTATGTCAATGCACTTTGATAACTTTTGGGGACCTATATTATGTGTACTTGGCATTTGAATACTGGCGATTATGAGGATAAGACATGGCACTTGTTCTTAGATCGGATTGATGAATTGGATGCATTTGTTGTTATGTGTTAGTTCTATTTGTTAAGAGTTTTTGTGTTCAGTTTTTGTTTTTAGTATTATCGTGTTTGGCTTAGTTTGTCCGGGACGAACAAAGGTTAAGTGTGGGGGAATTTGATGAGGTGAATTTATTCACCTTTTATCTATGGTTTTATACTTGATTCTTTGGTCGTTCTTGTTCTTTTTTGATTCGTTTTAGTGTTTTATTTGTAGGTTTGTCGACCATGGTGTATGCTTGGAAGAGGAAAATCACACGAGAGTCGAATCGGATCCAAAATGAGAGGAAAAGATTGAGAAAGATCAAGAAAGAAGTGATTAGACCAGAAAGGTGCATTTCGTCACAAAGAAGCTGGTTCCGTGTTTCACAAGATGTTCAAGGTATTAATTCCAATTGTTGATGATCAATCCTATATTAAAAGACCTTGGATAGAGTGGAAGATAAGTGCCAAGTTGATCCCATTGAGGTTCGAGACTCCAAGAAGGGTTAACATCGCGAAACACGAGGAAAGGTGATGAAAAACAAATGCTGAAGAAATCTGCCAGGTTTTGGTATTTTGATCATATCAATCTCGATTTACATCCAAATCGGATGATTCAAGTGCCATTAGAAAGCTAAGAGATAGAGCTACAACTTTCATGTTTTGGGTTTTTCGAATTCGGCCGGGATCATAGAGAAAGATGGCCATTTCTGGACGTCACGACTTGGGAGAAGATCCACGTCGCAACGTGGATCACTGTTTCGTTTTGTTTTAGAAATTCGTGGACGTCGCGACGTGCGACCGTGCACATCGCGACGTCAGGAAACGACGGTTTTGCGCTCAAAATTTGGAAATTTGCGATTTTGGCCCACTTTGAGTTTCCTTTTTCGACAAGACTTTTGTAAAGGACTTAGTTGCAAATACGTTCATAGAATTACTATATATAGGGTTAGGGTTTACAGATTTTGGGTGTGACATTATTGGGAGATTTCAAGCAAGGGCTTTCCTTTGTAATAGCTAGGGTTTTTCTACCTCTTCTATTACTTGGAGAATAACATCACCTCTTATTGGATTCATGTTTTTACAAGTCGAGATCACATCTAAGGTGTCTTCTTTCCTTATAATCATGATTTCAATATTGTGCTTAATTGTTAATATTAAGATGATTGATCTAGCCATGCTAGGCTAAATCTTATGTGCTCCCGAGATTATGAATAAGGGTTTTTGTGCTTAATTTACAGTCTAAGTTCTATTCTATGGTCTTTGTAAATGAGTTTTACTATGTTCTTCATAATTATGCATGATTTAAGGCCTTAATTATGTATGATGAATATCTTCACAAAGTGCAGTAAATTGCTTAGAGATAACTTGTTTTAATCTTTCCTACCGCTATATAGGAGGGTTAGAGTAGGTTGTTTGGAATCTATTGTGGGTTGGTTGTGAATTTGTTAGATTAATTTACCTTAATTCTCACCTACCGCTATATAGGAAGAGTTTGGGGGGTTAGTTTGGCATTAGCATGACTGGTTCTGGCGTTGCCTCGGCCATAAAGGAGCGGTTGAACTTGAGGGTTTGGTTGAGTTGGTTGTTGCAATAGATTCCGGGTTAATTAAGGAAGTGAACTGTGCCTACCGCCATATAGGAGTGTACAGTGAATTAGTTAATATCTAAGTAGGTAAGTGCATCAATCACTCCTTTCCTACCGCTATATAGGAGGGTGTGAGTAAGTGTAGTTATCCTTATTTTGCATGACCGTAGATAGAATGAATGTGATGTCATTTATGTAACCCTATCATATAATCTCGGGAGTACACTTGCTGAACTTGATATTTACTCAAATCACCACTTTAGCTCTGTTATTGTCATTACTTTAGTTATTTTCCGTTTAATCATTGTTAAAACATCAAAAGATTTTATTTAAACTTCAACATAGTCCTTTCCCTGAGAGAACGAACTCGCTTTACTATCACCTTCATGGGGGTTGTTTAGCATTATTTTTGAGAAGGGGTAAATAGCAACCACGATCGCATTTTACATACATATTTGCCCCCGTCACATACTGTACAGAAATGAGTACGAGAATCTACAGGTATGTCCTAAGTGTCAGACATCTCGTTTCAAAAAAACTTTATCTTGTGTCGATGGTGATGCACTGAGGAAAGCTTCTCCAGCAAAAGTATTATTGTATCTCCCTATTATAACGAGATTTAAACGATTGTTTGCCAATTCAGAAGATGCTAAAAATTTGACGTGGTATGCAAATCGGAATATTCCCCTGGAGGACAAGATGATAAGGCATCCTACTGACTCGGATCAGTTGAAAAAGATTGATTCAATGTATCCGTCATTTGTTAGAGAGACAAGAAATTTGAGACTGGCATTGTGTACAGATGAGATGAATCCTTATGGCAATCTAAGCACCACACATAGCTCTTGGCCAGTGATGTTGGTTATTTACAATCTACCTCCTTACTTGTGCATGAAACTCAAGTATATACTTATGTCATTAATGATTTCAGGTCCCCGGCAGCCAGGAAATGACATAGATGTTTATTTGGCCCCATTAATTGATGATTTGAAAAGGTTGTGGGATGAAGGGGTGATACGAATGGAGTAGCTTTTGAGTTCTATTCTACACATTTTCCACAACCTTTGGATCGTTGTTTCACAATTAATCCAAACAAGCACGAATCACAGAAGAACAATGCGAAAACAAGACAACAAAACAATAAAGGATATTGAACGAGAAGGATTGGAAGAAATCAACCAAACCCCAACATTACCACGAATAGATTCAGCCCAACTAATGTAAATCAAAAGTTAAACTTCCTCAGTTCGGTGTGTTCTATAAATCTAGAACGGGTAAGCCCAACCTAAAGCTCCTCACTTAAGGTTTTCGCGGGTCGTATGATTGTTCAACTAAACTTAGAAGAACTCTCACGTTTTCTCTCAACTTATCACAGCTGGAAGAAGGTTTTAGCAAAGCTAAACTTTATCAAATTTCATATCTGTGAAAAACGTTACAATGGCCACCCTTAAATAGGGAAGAATTCGGCCATGCCCAAACAGGAAAAGGAAACAAGAAGCAAATTACGATTTGACTTCTTGACTAACAAGAAAGTATCCTAAAAGACTACTTTCCAAATTACCATGCAAGGCAATTGGACAAGTACTGGACTTATTAATCAACGAAAGTAAAGCCCAATTAATTAATGTTAATGGACTTATTATTACAACCCAAAAGTAAATCCTAAAATTAACAATAGCGTGATCCATAATAAATCCAAGAACACGCCTCTTCATGGACTTCTTCAAAATCGGCCTTTGTGATGTTTCTTCAAGGTGGATCATGAATTGTTAATGAAGAAACATTCAACAAAACTCCTCCTTGAGATGATTAAGATAATTCGGCCTCCATAGCTTCAAAATGTGAAGACAATAAATTGTGCAAGGCTGCCTTCATCTTTGAACTCCTTGATCTCGTCATTGGTCCATCAAGATCCACCAAAGGGTCTTGAGAGCTCGGCCTTGGCACCATGGACATGGGTTGATTTCCATCATTCCCTCCCTCCTCGAAAGGATTCGTCCTCGAATCACCTACATCAAACAAAGATAAATCAGTAACATTAAAGGTAGATGAAACATTGCCATACTCACTAGGAAGTTCAATATTGTAAGCATTATCTCCAATCCTTTCCAAGACCCGAAAAGAACCATCTCCTCTGTGATGAAGCTTAGTTTTCCTTTTGTCAGGAAACCTCTCTTTCCTCAAGTGAATCCAAACCCAATCCCCTGGTTCAAAAATCACTTGTCGTCTACCCTTATTAGCTTGCTTAGCATATTGCTCATTACGCCTCTCAATGTTAGCGCGAACCCTTTCATGCAACTCCCTAACAAAATCAGCTTTCTGTTTACCTTCAACACTAACAAACTCATTAGTAGGCAAAGGTAAAATATCCAAAGGAGTTAAAGGATTAAAACCATACACAATCTCAAAAGGTGAACAATTAGTAGAGCTATGCACAGTGCGATTGTAAGCAAACTCAATGTGTGGTAAACACCCTTCCCAATTCTTTAAGTTTTTCTGAATAAGTGCACGAAGTAAGGTAGACAAAGTCCTATTAACTACTTTAGTTTGTCCATCAGTCTGTGGATGTGCAACAGTAGAAAACAACAACTTAGTACCCAACTTATTCCAAAGAGTACGCCAAAAATGAGACAGAAATTTAACATCTCTATCACTAACAATACTCTTAGGCATTCCATGCAATCTTACAACCTCCTTAAAGAACAAATCAGCAATATGTGTAGCATCATTAGACTTAGAACAAGCAATAAAATGTGACATTTTGCTAAATCTATCAACTACAACAAATATGCTATCATGACCATTGCGTGACCTAGGCAATCCAAGTACAAAATCCATAGAAATATCAATCCAAGGATGACTAGGAACAGGCAAAGATTGATACAAACCATGAGGCATCACTTTAGATTTTGATTGTTTACACACAATGCATTTATCACAAACACCTTTAACATCTTTAATCATGTTAGGCCAATAAAAGTGTTCATTCAAAACAGCAAGTGTTTTAGCAATACCAAAGTGCCCCATTAACCCTCCCCCATGGGTTTCCTTAACAAGTAAAACACGAATGGAACTTTGGGGAATGCACAATTTATCTTTTCGAAACAAGAAACCATCATGCACATAAAAATCACCATTCGGTTTGGTCTTACAAATCTCATAGGCGGTGGCAAAATCATGATCATGCTCATACAAGTATTTAATCAAATCAAAACCAAGTAACTTAGCATGCAAGTAAGTAAACAAAGTATACCTTCTAGACAGTGCATCAGCTACAATATTATCTTTACCAGACTTATACTTAATCACATATGGAAAAGACTCAATGAATTCTAACCATTTAGCATGCCTCTTATTCAACTTACCTTGAGTCTTCAAGAATTTAAGGCTTTCATGATCAGAATGTATTATGAATTCTTTAGGCCATAAATAATGTTGCCAAACCTGTAAAGACCTTACCAAAGCATACAACTCCTTGTCATAAGTTGCATACTTCAAAGCTGCCCCATTAAGCTTTTCACTAAAGTAAGCCACAGGCCTTGATTCCTGCATCAAAATAGCACCAATACCAATCCCAGAGGCATCACAATGTATCTCAAAAGCTTTATGAAAATCCGGCAATGCAAGCACAGGGGCGTGAGTCAATTTATCTTTTAAAGTGTTAAAAGCATTTTCATGTTCCTGATTCTATACAAAGGTGACATTCTTTTTAACAAGTTCATTCAAAGGTGCAGCTATAGAACTAAAGTCCTTAACAAACCTCCTATAAAAACTTGCCAATCCATGAAAGCTTCTAACATCACTAGCATTTTGTGGTCTCGGCCAATCCATGATTGCCTTGACTTTTAACTCATCAACAGAAATACCTTGAGAACTAACAACATAACCCAAAAAGATAATAGATTCCATGCAAAAAGAACACTTTTTGATATTAGCATAAAGTTTGTTCTCACGTAAAACAACAAACACTAGCTTAAGATGTGCAACATGTTCATCTAGTGATTTGCTATAAATAAGGATGTCATCAAAGTAGACTACCACAAACTTTCCAATAAAGTGACGAAAAATATGATTCATAAGCCTCATAAAAGTATTAGGTGCATTAGATAAACCAAAAGGCATAACTAACCATTCATACAACCCATACTTTGTTTTAAAAGCAGTTTTCCATTCATCACCTTCTTTCATGCGAATTTGGTAGTATCCACTTTTCAAATCAATCTCGTAAAAATAGAAGAACCATGCAATTCATCAAGCATATCATCTAATCTAGGAATTGGATGTCTATACTTAATGGTGATCTTATTAATAGCACGGCAATCAACACACATTCTCCAAGACTCATTCTTTTTAGGAACTAGAATAACAGGAACTGAACAAGGGCTAAAAGACTCACGTACAATACCTTTGTCAAGGAGTTCATCCACTTGACGTTGAATCTCTTTGGTTTCCTCCGGATTTTCTCTATAAGCTGGACAATTTGGAATTTGAGCTCCTGGTATGAAATCAATTTGATGTTCAATACCTCGAACTGGTGGCAATCCAATTGGTAAGTCCTCGGGAAACACATCACTATATTCCTGCAAAAGAGAGTAAACAGCACTAGGAAGAGAAGCAAGGTGATCACTATCAACAATAAGTGCAAAATCCTTGCGAATCATTAACTACAAAGGCTGTCTATCTAGTATAGCTCTCTTAACCTCCCTAGAAGAAGCAAAGTAACAAGACTTCCTATCAACTAACTCACGATCCACACTATTACAAGTTGAAGATGAGCTAGCTATTACATTTTGTTTCTCTTGAGCTTTCTTCTCTTTGGCGGTATTGAAATCTCTACAAGCTTGAACAATTTTAGCTTGATCTTCAAAAACTTGAAATGGGGTTAAAGCACGAAGATTGTACTTCTTACCCTCAAAGTTGAAACTGTAGTAGTTCTTCTTGGCATGATAAAGTACATCACGATCAAACTGCCAAGGCCTACCAAGTAAAATATGACTAGCTTCCATGGGAACAACATCACATACAACTTGATCAACATATTTCCCAATGGTTAAAGTAAACTTCACTTGTTTTGTCACACGAGTTTCGGCTGAATTATTTAGCCATTGAAGTCTATATGGAATGGGATGTTTCATGCAATTCAAATTCAGCTTATTAACAAGTAAGGTGCTAGCCACATTGGTACAACTTCCACTATCAATGATCACACTACATACCTTATTTTGAACCATGCATCGAGTGTGAAAGATATTTTCTCTTTGCATTAAATCTTCATTGATTTGTGGTTGCACATTAAGAACTCTTCGAGCAACTAAAGAAAAAGCACCAACCTCATATGTTTCAAGATCTTCACTTTCTTCACTTTGGTACTTTTCTTCAAGAGCTGGCATGTCAGCACATTCCTCATCACTTTCAACCTCTCCTTGATCATTCAAGAACATCAATTTCCGCGTTGGACAGTCGACTTGTACATGTCCAAAACCTTGACACTTATAGCACTTGATATCCCTCAACCTTTGAGAAGGTTGTGGCACCGATTTAGGAGCAACTTCAGCAACCTTTGGGACAGTTTTTGGAAAGCTTGATGTTGTAGTTGAAGGCTGGTTTGGAGTGAATTGGCGTGGCTTTGTTGATGGAGTGAAAGGAGCCACATTTGGTTTGGAACTTCTTTACCAAGGCGGATTAGGTTGTGTGAACCTTTGCTTTCCTTTCATGTGCCTCTCAATCTTTATTGCTTTATGAACAGGCTCATTAATATTAACATAACTTTGAACATGCGTGAATTTCAAAGCGCTGGATTCTTGAAGGCGTGGCTGAAGGCGTGATCCGTTGCGGCTTGAAGGCGTGGTGAAATTCTGATTTCTTCACCTGGATCTGTGAGCAACGAAGGCGCGACAACTTAAGCCTGAAGGCGTGCGGCTCGTGGCTGAGGTTGATGAAGGCACTGGAAATTAACACGAAAGGCGCTGGAGTGTTGAATACTTTTTCAAACATGGAATTTTTGACGTTTTTGGTTGATTTTTAGTTCCTTCCCTTAAGGACACTTTTGTAATATTTGATACATTCTACGTTGCGTATTAGTTACGTTTTCCCAACTCTATATATAGGGAAGGTAGCTAACATGTAGGGATGATTCACTACTCATATTGTAACCGACTTTTGATTTTAAAGAGCGGGAACTCTCATTTTCTCTCTCTAGATCTACTTTCTCTCACTAAACATTTCTTCTCGGATCTCAACTCCGATTGTGAATTTGGACTGGATTTTTCTTTCTTATTCTCAATTGACAAAGGAGTCAACAATTCTCTCGATTTAATCGGTAAATTCTTCCAATTAAGTGAGAATGAGCTTATCAATGTTGGAATTTGTTGATTTTGAAATGAGAAAGATGTTTTTTGGCTAAATTTATGATATCTTAGGATTCTTAATGGATGAATACGTGTTTTAGTAGATTGTATGCTATGCAATCGATCTAGTTGTTGAGTATTGAAATCACATTTGAATTGAGCATAAACATATGTTGAATTTCATAATTCCTAGCTAATCTTGAATAGATCAAGCTTCAATTGTGGTCGACATGCTAAATTGAGGAGTGATTCATCAAGGTTAGTGAAGTTGCATGAATCGAGAACTAAATTGTGATTGTTTAAGTCCTTGCACTTGTTTTCTGTAATCAAATCAATTCTGAAACTCAGGCCTCGCCATAGGAAGTGTTAATGAATTGAAACATTAGGAACAGTGTTAAAGGAGCTTTCTGTGTTAACAACGATGATATGTGAACCCTAGGATGGGCCTCGCCATGGGAGTTCTTAGGACTTTGCATGTTAGAGTGGTTAGCTAGAAGAGTTGAGACTTTGCGGAGCTTATTCCACCATTCTCAGGCCTCGCCATGGGAGAGAATGGTGATTTGGGGGTACAAGAGGTGGTGTGGTCGCCATGCTAACCACGGCTTGAACTTCTAGGCAATTTAGGTCTCCAATGCATTTAATTGTTTACCGATTGTATAGCATAGATTTACTAAGCCTGTGTTCATCCAATACAAGAATCCTGAGATATCTGTTTCATCCTTATTTGTCGCTACCTTTTGTATCTCTGTTCTTGTTCTTTTGTGTTGAATTTACATTCTTTCTAGTACTTAGATTCTGTGACAAGACTTTTAGAACAATTTACTCAATTTTCGTGACCTACGCCTTCCCTGTGGATTACGATCCCTGCTTCCACTTCTACAGTAGTTGTTAGGGTAAAATTGAGGTGATACGACTTTAAGCTGTCAATCATCTACCAGCAGTACATCATCTAACTTTGGTAACCAAGGCATATTTAGAGTACCTTTTCCAATGACACGAGCTGTGACACCATTGCCAAAAGTCACTTTTCCCATACTTCCAGATACCACATCCTTCAAAAAATTATTTTCACCAGTCATATGCCTGGAACATCCACTGTCAAAATACCACTCATCTATTGTGGCAGCCTTTAGTGACGTGTATGTGAAATTGCACCGGTAATTAGGCTTCAGCACCCAGCTCTGTTGTGTATTTCTGCGAAAAGTAGAGTTTCTAGCAGTACCTTGTCTTAACTCAGCAAGATAGATAAAACATCTAGGACGAATATGACCACGATGATTGCAGTAATGACAAACAGGTATAAATCTATTACCTCTTTCGTTATGAGCTTGATAGTAATAAGAATGTGACCTGTTCACAGCAACCTGCACCCCTTTGGATTTATTCTCAGACAGTGACACTGACTGTGACATCATTTGTTACATGGGCTGTGACACTGAGCTTTCTCCTTTGTACCCCAGTCCTGTGTAGTCACCACTCGATTGACCAATCTTAAGAATTTCATCCAGCTTGGAAGCACCTGAATTTAGCATCTTAACTCCTTTCTTTAATTGATTTAACTCGTTGGTCAATGTCTTTACTTCCTCTTGGCTTACACTCAGTTTGATAACCAGATCAGTGTGAGATTGTTGAAGATTGTCCCTTTCGTTTTGCAGATTTCCAACCTGTATATGAAGTTGCTGATTCACTCTAAAAAGTTCAGTCCACTTGTCATGAAGATTCTTGAATTCCACCAGAATATCTTCTTCTGTAACATAATCTTCATCTTCATCTAGATAGGTTGACATATTTCTAGTGACACTCTGTGTAACATCCGTTTTCTTGTCATGATCAGATTGTTCTGTCTTAGTGGTAAGAGTCACATGGTTGTTCTGAAAATCATCTTCTTTGTCTGAATCATCTTCACTCCAAGTTGTGTTGAGTGAGTTCCTCTTTCTTCTCAGTGTATTAGCACAATCTGCCTGAATATGCCCATAACCTTTACATTCTCTGCACTTAATTCCTTTAAGTTTGAATAATTGATCAAACATATGATTTTCTTCCCTGTTCTTTCTATTATTTGCCACCTCATTCTTGGTGTTATTGACACTGCCTCTGACACCAGGATTACTTATGCCATATCTTTTCAGTATTTTGCTGAAGTTTTTAGATATTAAAGCCAAGGAGTCCCCAAGGTCATCATCTCCAGAATTGTCCAACTTCTGCATTTCTGCTTTTAAGGCAAGCTCCTTGTTTTTCTTTGCTTCCATGTCTACTCCTAGATTCATCTCAAATGTTATAAGGGATCCCATCAATTCTTCCAGCTTCATCTTTGAGATATCTTTTGCTTCCTCAATGGCAGTAACTTTATGAGCAAAGCGTTGAGGTAAAAATCGTAAGGTTTTCCTCACAAGCTTTTCTTCTGAAAAACTTTCACCAAGGGCAAATGCTTCGTTGGCAATATCACACAGCTTGACATTGAATTCTGAAATGCTTTCATCTTCAAGCATCCTCAAGTTTTTAAATCTTGTAGTCAGAATTTGCATCTTTGATAACTTTACACTTGAGGTTCCTTCATGAGTAGTTTGCAGAATTTCCCATGCCTTTTTAGCAATCACACGTGTGGAAATAAGTCTGAACTATGCTGGATCTACTCCATTAAATATGGCATTAAGCGCCTTTGAGTTACTGTTTGCCAAGGCATCTTCAGTAGGCGACCAGCTTTCTTCAGGCTTGAGTGATTTGACACCATTTGCATCAGTAGTCGTTGGGGGATCCCATCCAACCAGAATTGATTTCTAAGCCTTCTCATCAATAGCTTTAATAAAGGCTCTCATTCTTGCTTTCCAATATGCATAGTTGCTTCCATCCAAAAGAGGTGGACGCATTGTTGAACCTCCTTCCTTCATAGAGTCCATCGCACCAAACAACCAAGATCAAGTCCTGCGGATCCCGCCTAAGAAACAAAGACGACCCGCTCTGATACCAATTGAAAGATCAAGGTTAGTAGCGCGCGATATCCCAGTGGGTGAGTGACACTGGGTGTGACACTGATAATAAAATGCAAATGGACAGTATTAAAAATGCGGAAAATAAATGGACAGGAGGTTGGTAACGCAGTTCGGCAATTGCCTACGTCTGCGGGGCCACGCCCAGAAAGAACAATCCACTATGTTCACAAGTTACAAGACATTCAGTATGACACAAGGTAAGACACCATCTTATCTTAAATACTGCTGCTTCCTAACTTTGCAGTGAACGGATTGTGCGAGCTCCCGTCGACTTATGTTGATTCCTCCCGAAATCCGTGGTTAAGCAACATCCCCTTGCCCACGTTTGAACTCCTCCCGAACTCTATGCTTGAATCAAGAAACACAAGGATTGCATCTTTTATAATGTTGCGTTAAGATGCTTCAAGCCAACACACTTTAACTAAACTCTCCAACAAAGAAGTGTGTATACAATCTTCAAGAAGACCGAATGAATAATCAAAAACTCACACTAGAAAACCGTGTGATGGAAAGCTTCATATAGGCACTCAAAAATCCTTCCATGTTTATCCCAAGATTATTTCCAAATAATTCAAATGGAAAGATCATAGAGACGTTCCAAGTCTTCACGTTTATCTTCAAGATTGTTTCCAAAATAATTTAAATGAGAAGATGGAAACCCTTGTGCCTTCAAGACTTATCTTTTCCAAAGATGGATAACTTCCAAGAATACCAAGATAAATTCTATAATTATCCATATGACATTAATCATCAAATCAATCTTCCTTGCATAGATTGATTTTATTTGATTTTGTCTTCAATAAAGGCTTTCCTTATCTTTGCCAAAAAATAAATGCCAATTAAAATAAATGCCAACTCACATTTGCATTAACAAAATGGATTAGCTTCATTGGATTGATGGCGTGCAGTAATGTAGATATTGTCAAATTCGAAGACTGGCCATCTGTTGAACAGTGGATAAAGGATAACATATGGGAAGAAGTAGTGGTATGTGTTTGAGATTTTATTGCCTAAGTTTGAATTGGTTGTTTCAGCTTTATAGGTTTTAATTGTTTTGTAGTTATATTTATACTAATGTTATATTTTTTTTGGTGTAGGCAACATTTGAATTTCATACCACAGAGAAACTAAAAAGAAAGTGGTTATCAGCTGCGGGAGAACGTTGGCGGTCTTGGAAATCGAGCCTAAATCGATATATTTCTGGTTCGAAAAAGGGTAAAGACCCATGTGTAGATTATCCTTTTCTCAATAAGGATTCATGGAATTTATTATGTACTATTCGGTCCACTGAAGAATGGCAGGTAATGGAATTCTGTTTTATTTTAATATATTGTTCATTCAATCTTTAACAAATACACACTTACAATTTTGGTTTCTTTTTTTTTCAAATAGATGAGGCGCAGTGCTAGTTTAGAGAGCTCCAATCAGAACAAACTCCGTCACACAATGTCTCGTGGTGGATATTCTTTGCTTGCCCACAGATTAACTGCTAAGAAATGGGAGAAGAAAATACAGATGAATATTGAGAATGGTATGGCCGAAGAGGAGGCACCATATTGACCTCGTATGTTGCCGATGCTTTGGTACCATTTCCGGACGATGAGGCCACGACAGTGGGGAGAGCAATCGGACAGATTTTGCTATGGCCTAGATCACTAGTTGAGCTTAGTTCAAGGCTACACGTTCAGGTTTAATTAAATAAGATCCATTATAGTTTTTAATACCTTACAACTTTCAATCTTTCTAATTTCATTACAATTTTTTCGCAGGTGCCGAAGAAGGGGAGGAAAGTTTACAATTCCAAAAAGGTAAAGCAAAACCCCTAAGCCCCAAACTTCGAAAGATGCCCACACAGGAGAACAACAAGACGCAATAACAAAATTGGTGGGCTCTTTACGACAATTATATGTCCTGGTATGCGAATGACATTGTTTACACAATAAAGATGATACCAGAAATTGTGAGCCAAGCATATGATATATCTATTCCAAAGGAGAGCCTAAACGAATTTTTTAGGTTCGACAAGGTGACAAGTCATTGCATGCAAGTGTTCATTAAGTAAGTTAGAATTTATTTCAATAGTTTACTTATATATTTTGCAATTTCCATTTTGTTTACAACCTCTACAGATTAATAAATATGACTGTTATGTTTTTTTAATGTATTGTATAGGGCACTTTATACATTGGCTAATGAACAGGGTCAGACTTGAGTAGGGTTCATATCCCCAGACCATATACAAAAAATTGGGAATACTGACACGGAGAGGGTACAATATATGGCATCAGCCATGAAGAATGGCAACAACAGCATTTACCTTGCGCCATATTTTCTAGGGTAGTTAAACTTATATCATTTTAATTTATTGTCAATCTTATAATGAATTTAATAATTGATATATATGTTGCATTTTCTTAAACAGTGATCACTGGATGTTAATGGCCATAATGCCACGGGATATGTTTGTTTATTGGTTTGATCCTATACATTCGGCCCCCCGAGATGATGCTGTGTTATTAATGAGCACGTAGGTTATATTTGTGATTAATTTTTTAAAATATTATATAACACGCATTATTACATGTTCATACACGTGGATAGTTGATGCCCGTTTTTTCTTTTTTTTCTTTTTGCAGCTTTGCGAGGGTATATCATTCTATATGTGAAGAAAGCTCAACCACACATAGAACAATTCAATGGATAGAGATGAAAGTAAACATGTTATTTTGTCAACTTGTTATATATTCGTAAGAAATTTTATTATCTAAAAAAATGCTTTTTTTTATTTGTAGCACAAGAGGCAATGGGGAGATTGAGAGTGTGGATATTATGTCATGTGCTATATGCGATTGATCGCACTCCATCCAGGCATAGATCACTTGAGTCTCAATAAGGTATTTGTCTTGTTTTTCAATTTCATTATTAATGGTTGCATGTGTTATTACATTTTTTTAATATCTCAATCAACTACAATTAACTATAGTTTTTTTAATGTTTTAGTGCTTTAAGAAGGACTTGAAACCATTTCAAAACAAAGATTTGGATGAGGTTCGAGAAATATGGGGCAATTATGTAATGAAATGTGAGCTCCAAGCGTTCGCAATTAAATAGATTTCTCCCGTCATTTTGATAGAACATACTTGCAATTATGTACTGTTTTTATTCATTACTATATATGTTAGTATTTTTTATGTAGATATTAGTATATTTGTTGTATATATATAGTTTATTTCTTGTATGTACGGCAATTGTTTTTTCAATTTGAAATGGATGTGTTATTCATATGTATATATTTGACTGTGCTGCGAACTTTAGGGAACAGTCAATTATAAGAAAAAATTCAATAAATATATATTTGATTTTAAAGACAAAATAGACTTTTAAGAACCGTTCATCAACCGTGTTAGAAAACAGAATTTTAAGAACGGTTCATCAACCGTGTTAAAAACAAAATTTTAAAAACATTTTACAATCGGCGTACTGTAAGCGGGAATTTTTCAAATCTTTTAGAACAGTTAAGAAAACATTTCAACACAGTTAGGAACCCGTTTTTAAAACCAACATTAAGGAATGTTAACTTAAAATATCTAGAACGGTTATAAACCGTTGTAAAAAATAGTATTAAGAACGGTTTCTTAACCGTTTTAACAAATGTAGGACTTTCTAGTCCGCCCATATCTAAAATGGTTTGAAAATCTAAAACCCGTTTTAAATAACTATTTTTAACCGTTTTAGAAAGTGAATTTTGTAGTAGTGTGTTTTGCTTCCTATTGAGATGTTGAGATGATTTGGTGGGTTTAGATACTTAATTTTGGCATGTATAATTTCTCATCTATGTTGATTTTGACTCAACATAATTTCTTATCTATGTTTAGGTTGATTTTTCGTAGAAGATTCGCTGATTCATGTGATGGTTATGATAACTCCATGACTGCATATGAGTGATATGTGTAATTCACTAATTTGGGAAGTAATCAAGGTGAAGAAGGGGAGGGGAGAGAAGGAAAAAAATCAGAACGAGAGAGAAACCGGAAAGGAAAAAAAAGGAAAAGAACAAAAGAAAAAAAAAGAAAGAAAAATGAAAAAGATTGGTGAATTTTTTTCATATTTTATTAAACAATTTTAAATTTGAAAAGAAATCGATGATGAAAGGAGAAGGGAAAAGAGAAAAAAAAGGAAAGAAATAAAATAAAGATAACGAAGAAAGCTGAAAAAAATAGGAAAGAAAAAATAAAAAATAAATTAGGGAAAATCAAGCAGAAAGGAAAGAGGAAAATAAAAAGATAAAATATATAAGGAGCAAAAAAAAAAAAGAAAGATTGTTAATTAAATGTAGGATATTGAGTTTTGCATGAGTAAGAAGATGATCCACTAGAAATATGATAAGTGTTACTCTACTAAATCTTAACAAATACTAATAAACGGGTGAGATAAACAATTTTCATCTAGTGTTAAACGGGTGAGATAAATAAGTGTTACTCTACTAACTCTTGTAAAATATGTTCATATATGACACGTGATACACTAATTTTTTTATATTTGGTACACAAATTTTTTTATACTTGATACGCTGATTTTTCTATATTTGATATGCTAATAGTATATTTGATACGCTAACATGCTTATATTATATTTGATATAATAATTTTTGTAAACTTGATAAGCTAATTTTTGGCATTGGATTGATACGTTTGAATTGAAAATAAAGTGAAAATTTGATACGTTGAAGTGAAACTTTGATACGCTAAAATAAAATTTGTTAGGCTAAAGTGAAAACTTTATATGTTAATCTTTTATAATTGACACACTAAATTTTGAAATGAAAATAGATATATGATATGCTAATTTTTAGATTCATACGCAGGTCACATATATATATGAATCCGTTTCACTGGGTCTAACCCTTATATATTTTTATCATTTTTTTGATGGTGAATTTAAAAAATTAATTAGTTGGTAAATATATTTATTTCATTGCACAAAAAAAAATATTTTTAAGTTAGCCCTTCTAAATGTTTTTCTTGGTTCAGCGGTTGATATCTATGAATGACTTACAATCATAAGACATCAATAAAAGATGGAAACTTATTCTTAAAAACCGAGGTGATATCCAAAAGAATCTAACTATGAGTAGTATACATATTGAATGGAAATCCTCATGAAACACCTATTTTCCAAAGATACGAATATACTATAGCTAGCATGGGCAAGAGTCGAAAGACAAAATTTTTGGTACGAGTTGGAGGTTTTTATGCATGACGAAGCACTATTTTTCAGATTATTGATAATTCCTTTTTTTTCCAAAGGTAAATGTAGTTCCGGCAAAAAGTTTGCTGTACTAGAACTAGAAGGTACGCATAGAAAAAGAATTATACTCATTCATATTGGTAATTTGAGAAAAAGCTTTTTCCCTTCACAATAAAAAAGGAGAAAATATTCCACAATGATTAAGTTCTAGAATTTTGTGAGGTAAAACTCAAAAAATGATAATAAAGTCGATGTTCATTAATAGTAGTAATAAATTTAGAATTAATACAATCACTACAACTATAAAGAATAATGAATTTTTGTTGCAAAACTCAAAAGATATTTACATTGCTATTTTTCTATGCGATTATGATTTTAGGTGCAAGGATTAAAAAAAATTAAATTATATAATTATTAGTAAAACTTAAAAGATGCAAATTTAAGTATTATATTGTCTATTGATGTTATATCTGAACATTAAACCTGTATAATTAACGCAAATAAGTACTATATTTTATATGTTATTACTATTTTTGTTAATTTATTTGAAAAACCGATCCCATTTATTTACCATTATATATTTAATATGTCTAGCCCCCCACCAAAAATGTTTTCTAACTCCGCAAATGCTCCGAATACTCCGAGACATTATTCATATCATTTCAGTAGCATTATATTCATCATGTTCCTGTTTCTCTCAGTGGAGCTTACTTACATAAATAAATATGCCATTATGATATTTGTTATTATTAATGAATTAATACTCATGTAAAGCTAAGAAAGTATTATTTGTATATTTTAATGGATATTTTCCATCACTATATCCTTATATTAATTGTTTAAAATTGTTCGGTTCAAAAAATATTCACATTGCTATTTTTCAGTATAATTCTGATGTTAGGTGCCTGAATTAAAAATATTAAATTATGTAATTATCAGTAAAACTTAAAAAGATACAAATTTAAGTATTATATTATCTATTAATGTTATATTTGAACATCAAACTTATATAATTAACCCAAATAAGTACAATATTTTTTTATGTTCTTACTATTTTTATTAATCTATTTTAAAAATTATTTAATTTATTTATCACTATATATTATATCTTCCCCCACCAAAATATTTTTCCTCATCCAAATTACTCGGTAACGCTTGAATAAAATACTCCGTGGCATTCTCATATCTTAGATAGTGTAATTCAATTTCAACTATTTAGCATAGTTGTATATATGTGTAAATATATTATAGTATTAATAAAAATATCGTTTTTGATAAATTAAAAAAAAATCCATCGATAACCATTGAATACTCCGTGGCATTCTCATATCATTTCAGTCGCATTATTCATCCTGTTCCTGTTTCTCTCAATGGAGCTGTCTCACTTATATAAGCGTACATAAATAAATATGCCCTTAATTATTATACGTGTGAGTTTAAGTTCTGACTTTGAAGAATTCTTTTACTATTAGTTTGTAATGATCCAGCTATGTTATGTACGCAATGGAAACACAAAAAGTCATAAACTAATAAGTCAAACAGGAATATGCAAATAATCTACAAAAATGAAAATACGAATTGGTGGAATAGATTTTTCAAACTTTGATGATTAATCTAACAAATTGCAATTAAATTTATGAAAGTATGCGTCGGATCCATGTCAGTGACGCATAACAAATCTTGCCAAAATAAGAGTCAGCATCGTTCATCTTCAATAATTCATATTTTTTAAATTCTAATTGACCTATGAAATACGAATTATATCTAATAAAGTAAGAAGACCCTTCTCATATAATTCAAAATTAGTTACCAATTATAAACAGGAAGAGCTAATAACAAGTAGTATTATTTATTTAATCACAGCATCTTCCTTGTCTTTTCTTCAATCAATTTTCACCTATTCCTAATTAATTTCCTATACGTTTTTAAATGGGGCTAGACTGTGACTCAAAGAAAAGCAAATGCCATAGCTGTTCCTCCTTATGTTTAAGAAAGACGACAAGAAAAAAAAGAGAGTAATTATAGATAATACATTTTTTTTATGTCATTTAATAATTTCACTTAGAGTAAATTGTAAAGTATCCTTTTGAATTATAGTTGGATCATAAAATACTTAATAAAAATTTCAATTTTAATGGTTTACCTTGTTAAACATTCAACTTTTGGTAGTTTTTTTTTTTTTACACACACGCTTAACCCCACGAATCGAACACTACACTTGGGGGTTGGGATGATAGTTTACTTTATTGTAATAGTCTCATGTTAAAATTGCAATGGAAAAAGATAGAAATAATCTTTTCTATTGTGGATTCACAAATGGTATATATTTTTTCTTTCTAATTTTTTGGTGATAAAGGGTTAATGTAATACAACAATAGAAAGTGAAAGACTTCTTTTTAACAGACTAAAAGGAAATTATTATACCTTACAAAAGAATTAATATTAGAATGAGGAAAAATTTTGAAATTGAAAATTTAGGAAGTACAATATATGTTACAACCTAACTATAGTTCAACGTAGCTTTTTGCCATTTATCATTTTACTTAAGTAGAAATTTATTATTACTCAAAATTGATATTAATTTATTCATGTAGATAGATAAATACATAATGATCTAAAATTATGAAGTAAATCATAAAAAAAAAAAAACCATTTTCTCTCACTCCCTCGTCAAACCAACTCAAAGTTTACAAAATTTTAATGGGAGGTAGCACAAGCACTTCCCCACCCCACCAGTCCCTCTCCCTTAAAATCCTAATTTTTCTTTTATTTCTCTTTTGTCTCTTTTATTGAGAGATGTGTGTCTCCTGTTACGGGAGTTTTCTCATCTTTTTTTAGAGAGTTGTTTTCTTTTTTGGAGTTTTTTTTCAAATGAAAAAAAAGAAAGAAAACAAATAGACATGCAAAGGAGATCTATAGTTGCAATCAAGATTTGTGGCTTCAATGGAGTGTGGATATGTTAGATTTGAAGAAATTGATAATTTGGTCTTATGTAACTATTAGGGATGATGAATATTCTGTTCCAACCTTCTTACTAGGAGGAAAATTACTTTAGTTTTACCTTTGTTAGGAAAGAGATTTGAATCCAATTTTAGCTTTTGATCAAATTTTTAGTTGTTGATTTTGTTTTGTAAAACTCAACCTGGCAAGATTTAAGTCATTTGCTAAATAGGTTGGACACGGGATCTTCTGTCCAAGATTTTGTCTGTCTTATTCTGTCCTAATTAAAACTACGTCGTAGGGTTCACTAATCTCTTGGTTAGGGTCTAATAATTTTAAAGTAATTTTAATGATATTTATGCATTTAGTCCCTACTTTTAATGAAACTACGTAGTTTTAAATGTTAGACAGAATAAGACTGGATAAATATTGGACAGAGGATATGCACTCAATAGGTTGTTTGTAATGCATTAAGTTTTTTACTCATTGTACTTCATATAGCGATATGTGTATATTAGTTTTAACATGGGCAAATTACACGAATCGTTTCTTAATTTAGGGATTGATTTCAAATTTGCCCATCAACTTCAAAATATTATATTTTAATCCCTCATCTTACATTTTGAATTTTAAATCATCCTTGATCTACTTTCCGTCCATTTGTAGACAGAATAAGGCTTGACACATGACAAATCGAAGGACGAGATGAACTAATTTCATTTATTATTTATTTATTTCATACTCTGTTTTATTTATTTTATTGTTATTGTTCCTTAATTAACTTCATCATTTTTGTAATGTGACACGCACGTACGTGAGAGACAGTGTCTGTCTACACATGAAACGAAAACAGACCAATGACGATTTAAAATTCAAATTGTAAGATAATGGACAAAAATAGAATGTGTTAAAGTTGAGAGACAAATTCGAAATTAACCCTAAGTTAATAGATGATAGATATTATTTACCCCATTAAGATCAATTAATTTATCGCTTTTAACTAAAAAGAAATCATAAAAATTTTATATTCCATATCATTACTAAAAAAAAGAATAAAAATTCAAATTTTGTACCTTTAAAATATTTGTGCATGTAATAATGCTTTTTCAATAATTCAAACCGGAAAACTAGTCCAGAATGCTCAAGAAACACATGTAGACTTAATCAGTTACTCTCCCCATTTGCATAATTAATTCAGTCTTTATTTTAAAGCTTTAATATTCGAAGCTCTTTTTACTAAACCAAGAACGAGCAATTCCTCTCCTTACATAGCCAGTCAACGTATTCCTTAGGTTGCCGGAATGAAATTTCCCAGCTGTTTGCGTTCCTTTTGCCCTGTCTTTTCTTCAGCCTCTACTCCCATTTCTGAAATGAATCTTTAATTTTCGAGCCTAATTTATCCACTGTTGTAAACCTCTCCAATTATATACCTCTTCCTTTCTATTCATTGGAGGTACAAATCAAGGAATTAATACAAACCATTTCAGTTGCAGATATTCCTCAGCATTCATTTTTTCTCAGGAAATTCTCTCTTTCATCAGCTTTGAAGTTATTTGCAAACCCTCTTTTCAGTGAGCTTAATCACTACTAGCTCCTAACAAAAACCAAAAAATTGTAAAAAAAAAAAAAATGAACTTCCCATAATCTTTTGGGGAAATTTGCCTATATTTCACTTCATCGATCTATACATTTAAAGGAAGAGAACAAGGTATACCCTTATAATTTGTTTGCATGCATAATTTTTTACTTTACAAAGTATTAATTTTTCCCTTTTGTGGTTAGTATTTTTGGCTTACTGTATCATTACCTCTTCGTTTGTCAACTTCTTCAGGGAAATGGCCGAAATTTTCTCAGTACTTGGAGGATTTGTAGCCGCTTTACCTAAAATCAAAGAATATGTGGTCATGCCAATAAAAAATCAATTCAGCTGTGTCTTTCGGTATGACAAGTTGATCCAAAGTCTAAGAATTCAAGTTGGGAGTCTGGATAATAAGAGAGCCGGTTTGCAACTACAAATTGATGCAGCCAGGCGAAATCTTCAAGTTGTTGAACCTGACGTTCTGGAGTGGCTCGACATAGTGGAGAAGATCAAGAAAGATTCTGAGAAAATTGTTGGAGCGGCACTAAAAGACCAAAATGGTACTTGCCTGAATGGGAAGTGCCCAAAACCGAAGTTTCGTTATTCACAAAGCCGACAAGCCATGAATTTGACTGCATCTGTTGTTAAACTCCTAGAAAAGTTCGACAAATTACGGACGATATCCTATCCTGCTCCTCCCATGGGAATAGAAGCAATCCCACCTCCGTCTGGCACTCACGAGTTTGAATCTCGGAAGCATATAGAGGAAGAAATCATGGCCTGTTTGAAGGATGACACGATCTTTATGATTGGAGTTTGTGGCATGGGAGGAGTTGGTAAGACCACAATGGCCAAGACAATTTGTAGAAGGGCAAGTGAAGAGAAAATATTTGATGAAATTATTATGACTGAAGGTTTGGGTCAGGATGCAGATCAGCTGAAAATTCAACAACAAATTGCAGAATGTTTGGGTCTTGAATTGACAAAGGAGATGGTACCAAATCGTGCAAGGCTACTTCATAACAGACTGATGGGCAAAAATGTTCTCCTAGTTTTGGATGATGTTTGGAGAAGGTTGGATCTGGAGGAACTTGGAATCCCCTCCCAAAGCACGAATAGAGGATGCAAAATCATCTTAACAACTCGGAATTATCGTGTCTGCGTAGAGTCCACAATGGATGCAAAAAAGATTTTATCGTTGGAGATCCTACATGACAAGGAAGCTTTTACTCTTTTCCAAGAGAAAGCTGGAAGCGTTGTGGATGAACCCAATTTGCATGAATTGGCAATAGGTGTGGCAAAAGAATGTAAAGGCTTGCCTCTTGCCCTTGTAACTGTTGGTGGCGCATTGAGGGAGCAAACCAATAAAGCAGTTTGGGAGGATGCACTTTTACAATTGCGATGTTCCGCGCCAACAAATATTCCAGGAGTTCTAAAAGATGTGTATCAACCTTTGCAGCTAAGTTACAATGCATTAGAGAGTGATGAAGCCAGGTATCTATTTCTCCTTTGTTGTTTGTTTCCAGAAGATTCTCAAATTTATCCTGAAGACTTGGTTCACTATGGAATAGGCTTAGACATATTTTCCAACATAGGAAATCTCAGACAAGCAAGAAACAGAGTATATGGATTAATTGAGATTCTAAAAAGTCGTTTCTTGTTGATGGATGCTAGAGATGATAATGATTATCCGATGGTGAAAATGCATGATGTTATTCGAGACATGGCCATATGGATTTCATCTAAAGATAAACATGTGTTCATGGTAAATCATGAAATGGGCTTAACTGAGTGGCCAAAAAAAGATTCTTCTGAGGACTACACTTGCATCTCACTAACCTTGGGGAAAGAGATGGTTATTCCAGAATGCATGAATTGCCCCAGATTGGAAGCCTTATTTGTGTATTTTGCATATCCAACTGAAAAACTAAAGCTACCGGACAGATTTTTTAATAGGATGAGAGGTCTGAGATTATTAAGTATTTATCGCGTGTTTCCACCATCATCCTTAAGCTTATTAACACAGCTTCGAGCATTGCGTCTACATTACTGTGGTTTCAAGTCCATATCCTTAATTGGTGGGCTAGTGAATCTAGAAATCCTTAGTTTACTTGGTTCATACATTGAGGTGTTGCCAGATGAGATTGGAGCACTTACAAAGCTGAAGTTATTGGATTTGAGTAATTCTGATTATCTGGTGAAAATCGTCCCGGGTGTTATATCAAAACTAGTTCAATTGGAAGACCTTAGGCTCCTTGACTCTCCAATTGAATGGGAAAGGGAAGAAAAAGGGAAAGATAGAAGCAATGCAAGCCTTGGTGAGGTTTTTTCCTTGAGGAATTTGAACACTTTAGAGATTTGGATTAAAGATCCACAAGTCATCCCCCAAGACATAGGCCATTTGCAGAAGCTTACAAGATATAGTGTAATAATTGGCAAGACGAGTGGATCATTTCGTCGAACATATACCAATCAGAAATGTATGATCATTAACATTCTTGAGATGAGAAACTCTTTTGTAAATTCAATGTCTGTATTATTCATCGGTGCCGAACGTCTAAATTTAGCAGGCAATGGTGTGGAAGACATAATAGATCTGTTAGAGAGGCAAAGATTTGAAAAATTGAAGGAACTGAAAATATCATCTAGATTTGGTACGACAAAGCATCTTGTTAATACAATTCAGCAAGATGTCACACTCACATCCTTGCATGGTGGCATTTTTCCCGTTTTGAGGCGGCTTGAGCTAAGAATGATGAATGATTTGGAGGCAATTTTTCATGGCCCTCCAACAGTCGGATCATTCTCTAAGCTAGAAGAAATATATCTTAACAACTTGCCTGGGCTCGTGTATTTGTGGAAATGTTCAAGTGAAAAGGTTTGCCTGTCCAAATTGAAAAGAATAGAGATAGAGTGTAGGAATTTGAAATGGGTATTTCCACTATCAATAGCTGAAAGTTTATGCCAACTTGAAACGTTTGAGATAAAGTACTGTCCAAATATGGAAGAGGTGTTCTTCAAGGATGAAAGCGGATCAGAAGGCGGTGATAGTGATATGAACTTGTTCACTCACATCAAATTTCCCAAATTGAATAAGATGATCCTTTGCAGTCTACCAAAACTCTCTGCATTGTGCAAAGTTGTTGATGTATTTGAGTTTCCCTCAATAAAAACATTGGACATTCAAGAAGTGTCATGGAATCTCACAATGTTCGGCCATAAGAAAGATCTCTTCAAAAAAGAGGTGTGTTTGTTTTTATTATTTCCCCTAGTAATTCGTTGAAATTGCCTTTCATAACTATTTATCAATAGATGTGTGATCGTCCGTCTAAAATTATATTGTCTTATTTTTTTTAATGTCATTTTACTTAAATTATAATTAAAATTACACAGTATGATTCATTCATATTGGACAGATGGTATTATTACAAATTTTCGAATGATAATATTTATGCTTTTAATTTTAAGTTTTAATGAAATGACATTATTTTGAATATTGCACATAAAAAAATATAATAATTTTAAATAGAGTATTCGAGCTACTAACATTATATTATTTTTATTTTGCATAAAGATAAAGATATTGTGTAATGATGTTTTCTTTTTACCTTGAATATTAAATGTGTACTATTGTTGCCTTGATTTGTATACTTAAAAAGGAATTTTATAAATTGATCCTTAATTTATTCTTATCTTATACAAATGGCTAACAGGTCACATTTACCGAACTAAAGGATTTGAGGATTAATCAGATTGACGTTAAAATATTATATCGCGAAGTTCCCGTAGGCATCTTTAGTGGACTTCATAAGTTGACAATTGAATCTTGTCTTCATTTGAGAACCTTGTTTTCTCATGATATCTTCAGAAATCTTACCAATCTCAAAGAACTGATAGTGAGAAGTTGCTTAATATTGGAAGAAATTGTTGAAAATCAAGAAGATGGAGAAAAAGTTTTAATCCCTCAGCTTGAGTTCTTACACCTTTTAAATCTACCAAAGATTCGCTCTTTTTGCATTTTCAAGATTGAATTAGAGTTGCATTCACTGAAAGATATTATTATTAAGGATTGTCCCTTGATGGAGACATTTGCTGTGGAGTCATGCACTGCTAGAATGCCAAATTCAATTCCAAGGTTTTTCTTTTGCAAACAGGTTTGGATTTCCTTTTCCTATTTTTTTTTCCCTTTCTAATCATAAATATTTTTTTAAATTTCATAGAAGAACTTTGTTAATAATAGGTTAATTACATTTACATTCTCTGTGGTAAAGCCAAATTGCAAATTGCAAATTGCAAATCGAATGTGGTTTCTTTATATTATGGTCACCTCATTGACCCAACCTCCATTTAACAAAAGATTATGTACCATTAATGAGAAGTTAGCAAGTCAAATTAGGTCGGAAAAAAAGTAACTAAACATCCGAATTTGTCCATACTTGAAATCGATGAATACATTGTATAAAATTACCTCTTCCACCAAATTAAATATAAACTAATAAAATTTAAAATTTTTGGTCAAAGACACCATTAGCACCATTACTTCACTAAATTATATTAGAATTAATTTGGTTTTTTAATTTCATTTTTAAATTTTAAATAAATACGTATTTGGTTTTTTATTTTAATTTTCTACCAAATTAAATATAGACTAATAAAATTAAAAAGATTTTGGTCAAAGGCATCATTGGAACCATTATCTCACTAGATTAGATTAGAATTCATTTGGGTTCTTTTCATTTTAAGTAAATAATTAATTGGGTTCTTTACATTTTATTTGTCCATCAGATAAAATATAAACTAGTTAAAGTAAAAACTTTTAGTCAAAAACATCATTAGCACAATTACCTAATAAAATTAAATTAAAGTTAATTTGGATTCTTTTTATTTTATTTTAAATTATAAGTAGTTGGGTTCTTTTCATTTTATTTTTAAAAAACATAAGTTTAAGTTTTTTTGGTAATTTTACTAGTTCCGTCAACGGAGATTTGGTCAAGGGTGACATATGACGAAACAATGAGATTCAATCTGTAAT